>OU896713.1:7143415-12143415 GCA_918026855.4 Phaedon cochleariae | reverse complement strand
CCATCCATGCATCTCTTGCGCGCTACCTTAGTAGCAAATATTTCATTTTATATTTCGTTTTCTTATTATCATGGCCTACCAAATTTGAAAATTTCAACATGTTATAAATGGCTGTGAAGGAAATTTTCAACTCTATTCAATACTTTGAAAAACAAATACTTATGGCGCCCATGAGGAAAACAAAAGATGCATGGTGAACATCTGGAAATAATGAAGAATATTTCTGACAATCCTAACTTCTTTGTCATGTCAATATTTTCGGAAATGCAGAACGTCGTATTGAAAAGGTGCAATAGCAATATATACTATCCCTATTGAATCGTTGGAACCCTGTATAACAAATAGGAAGGCAGAAGGCAGGTATTCATTATTGAAAGGAATATAGTTAAAACCTCGGTTGAAACATATTTCCGTCTAGGAAACAACTACAAATATGAAAATGATTGACCAATTTTGTTTGGGTTTGTTGTATAATTTCATCAATCTTGCTGAAACAATCAATTCGTATTGTTCTGTATGAATCGTGATAACTATACCATGAAACTATCGACACATCAGATGAATATAGGAAGATCAATACAAAGAACCACATCTGAAATTATTCTGTTCTATCATTCGATCCAATCTGAATGTTCAGAAAAACCAGAGATATAATTTATTCCTTCCGCTTGTCCTCGCGCTTGTCCTCGCGCTTGTCATTTCGCTGTTGATAATCCCCGATATTTCCAGACGGAATTTAAATGAATAATAAATATATCAAGAAACACACCTGCGGGGTCGTATTTTTATAGGAAACCATTCGGCGAGGGCGAGAAGTTTATTAAACATTGCGATTGTTGTGATCGGATTCGAAGAAAGCACTCGAATAGGATTGAATTTCACGGGACTGATCAACGGATGTGAAATTCGATCCAACCTGCGAACTGTTATATACAGGCAGTGCCGGATTTATACTCACTTACGCCAGGATCTAACTAAACTACTCAACACTAATTTCGTCGCACACCAAAATGTCGCCCCTGTTATAATGTGAATAACTTTTTTCAGTTTAGAACAATTTGGATTTGGTTCACACTGTTCGATAGCCCAGTCCTTCAGCTATAATCTGGTACTTCATTGAAACATAAGGGTATCTACATAAAATCTCTACATGGTGTTTCCCGACACTGTGCAAAATTTTGGAATATTCAAAAGGCTCTCAAATGGTGAAAAATTTTTTTTCCAACTTCGACAACAGAGGCATGGAGATGATCTCATTACCTCTAGATATTTCGCGAATCAACTTCCTATCTCTCTTATTTACAGAGTGATCTCAAAAAATCAACTTTTTGGTTTTGCAGTCATAACTTTTTTCCACGTCAACCGATTTCGGAAATTTTAGGCTCATTCTGAAGATAAAACTTCAGATGGAGAGATCTGAATATCAGAATTGACTCAAGATGGCTATCAAAGATCTAGAGTTTTGTTGAAAGTGACCCAAATCTGGAACGCCCTCCGAATCTTGGTTGGGAGGAGAATTGAATGAAAATCAACTTGTTCTCGGAAAAACAATTCATTCTGAATGCGTCCATGCGTCCTTATTAGGAATAATGATTTGAAATAATATTCTCTTTCAGTGGTTTTAATGTTTTTCTGTTGGTATAACTTTGATAGGTTGTTGTATGATGGCTATGAGGAATTAATTCGCTCTCGCTCTCTGATGTGCGCTGCACAAGTATATTGTTGTCCGAGTCTTTGATTAATAAAACGAGTAAATTAGCAATTCCATTTTCGTTAGATTTTCTTCAAACTCCTGGTAATCCACGAAATCCTATAAAAGGTTATGGGCCCAGTTATTGCTGGAAAGGGGTGGTGAAGACTGAAGTATATCAGGAACGTGATCTGGAACCTGCAGAATCTACACAACGTTTACGACAATCACAAAATGGCGGACAGAGTAGAAATTAGCAATATTTGCAAATTCGATGGCAGCAATTACAGACAGTGGAAGTTTCAAGTAAAATGTGCGCTGAAAGCAAAAGGCGTATTTGGAATGACTGATGGTTCAGAACCAGCGCCTTCAGCGGCACATCCTCAAGAGGTGGCAGTGTGGAACAAGAAGGATGCCCTGGCTATGTTCACACTAACCTCAGCAATGGACTTGACACAGGTGACGTTAATTGAGAACTGCGAGACATCGAAAGAGATACTGGAGAAGCTGGACTCAATTTATGAACTGAAATCTGAGCTGAACAAAATGCTTGTACATGAGAGATTTCACCAGTACAAGATGAGTCCAAACGACAGTATTGCACAGCATATCTCAAAAGTAGAGAACCTGGCAAAGCAAATTAAGGAGTCTGGTGACACCATCAGTGACTCTGCAATCATTGTGAAAGTCTTAGGCACCTTGCCTACAAAGTTTCGTAGTGTTAGACAGGCATGGTTGTCTGTTGATGAAACTAAACAAACACTACCAAATCTGACGACCCGGTTGCTAGATGAGGAAGCAGCTTTAACATCAATTGATGAAACGGAAACTGCTTTAGCTACAATTACAATGAATGACAGGAAAAGTGCTGCAGAAAAGGCGAAGAAACCAACAAAACCCAGAGATGTATCCAAAATTACATGTTTCAACTGTAAAAATAAGGGTCACATGGCAAGAAACTGTCCAGAGTCGAGAAGACCTAAAACTAGAAGTGCAGGAGCAAGTGCGGGACAGTCAAGTGGGAGTAACACTGATGTCAACAATGCTACAGCTTTCAATGTGGACAGTTGTGATACCGTGAGTGACATTTTTGTGTGTTGGGATGATGTATGGTTAATGGATAGTGGTGCATCTGCACATATATCCTACAGAAGAGACTTCTTTTCATCCCTTGTGCCTACTACAGGATCAACAGTCAGCCTAGGTAACAATCAGATTTTATCTGTGGAAGGAACAGGCACTGTAAGAATACAAAAACTGGTAGATGGTATCTGGACAGATGGTACCATAAATGATGTTTTGTATGTCCCCAAATTACGGAAGAACCTGTTTTCTGAAGGTGTAGCCACAAACAAGGACATGAAAATTGTCAAGCAAGGCAATGAAGCAAAAATCTACAAAAATGAAGCTGTAGTGGCATGTGCTGTGAGGGAACAGAACAATCTATATAAAATGCTATTTCGCACAGTGATTTGTTCAATAAATGCTGTCACAAGTTCAAATCTTAGAATGTGGCATGAAAGACTGGGACATTTGAATGTTAAGACAATTTGTGATATGGTTTCTAAGGGATTGGTAACTGGTGTTGACTGCAAAGACATTGAACATTTCTTTTGTGCTGCCTGTGCTTTTGGAAAGCATCATAGAACTCCATTTCAGAAGAAAGAGCATGTGAAAGCAGGACTTGGTGAACGCATATTTAGTGATTTGTGTGGGCCTATGTCAACACCCTCGGTCAAAGGGTCAAAATACCTACTACTATTCAAAGATGACTACTCAGGCTATCGTGTGGGTTATTTTATCAAAAATAAGTCTGATGTATTTGACTGTTTCAAAGTGTTTTGTGATAGAATCAAAAACAAGTTTGGTTCAGACATGAAAACATTTCATGTAGACAACGGAACAGAATACTGCAATGCAGAGTTGAAACAGTTATTAGATAGCAGAGGGATAGAGTTGGAAACTACTGCACCATACACCCCTCAACAGAACTCAAGAGTAGAGCGTGACAATCGCACTATCATGGAATGTGCTAGGTCATTGATGTATGGAGGCAACGTTCCCAAGTACTTGTGGGCAGAAGCAGTGAATACTGCAATTTATTTGCTAAACAGAACTGCCACAACACAAGCACCCAACTCAACACCATTCGAGATATGGACTGGTAAGAAATCCAGCTTAAAGCATATCAAAATATTTGGTTGTGAAGCCTATGAATTTGTTCCTGATCAGAAGCGAACCAAATTAGATCCCAAGAGCAAAAAGAAAATTTTCGTGGGTTATGACAATAACTCAGAAAATTACAGACTTTTTGATCCCTTAACCAAGAAGATTACAGTGTCAAGAAATGTGATTTTCAATGAGGACAGTCTTGGGTTATGTGATACAAAACAAACAGTACCTATCACATTTGACAATGAAGTTGGTGGTCAAGAAAATGAAGAAGTCGGTGGCCAAGAAGAAGAAGAGGTTAGAGAAGAAAAAGTTGCAGCAGACCAGCGACGTGGTCTGGAGCAAAATCTCGGAGAAGAAGAAGAAGCACCTAACCTAGAAAGGCCAAGACGTCAAATTCATTTGCCAAGTAGATTTGAAAACTTCGAATTGAATTATGTTGAAGCTGATATACCACAAACATATCAAGATGCTTTGAAAAGTAATAATTCAAAAGAATGGCAAGAAGCCATTAAAAGTGAAATTGAGGCCTTAGAGAAAAACAATACATGGGAATTGACAGAACTTCCTGTAGGCAAGAAACCTATAAATGCTAAGTGGGTCTTCAGGGTTAAGAGAACAACTGGAGGTGAAATATCAAGATACAAGGCAAGACTCTGTGCAAAAGGCTTTTCCCAGATAGAAGGTCAAGATTATCATGAGATATTTTCACCTACAACTCGTTATGACTCAATTAGAGTGATTCTGGCTGTAGCAGCACAAAACAGCTACAAAATGAAACAGTTCGACATTAAGACAGCCTTCTTATATGGAGAACTACAAGAAGAAATCTACATGACTTTACCAGAAGGATTTGACAATCAAGAAAGAAAGATATGTAGATTGAAAAAGTCCTTGTATGGTTTAAAACAAGCTCCACGTTGTTGGAATGCTAAATTTGATAGTGTTCTGAAAAAATTTGGCTTTCAACAGAGTATGGCTGATCATTGTGTCTACAATGGAACTGTGTTGGATAACAAAGTGTTATTAGTCATTTATGTAGATGATGGTCTAGTTATTTCTGCAAACAGCTATGCTATTGAAGCTGTCTTGCAAGAACTACAGCAGAACTTTGAAGTAACCATTAACAATGTTAGTTATTTTGTTGGTTTACAGATACAACAAAATAATGATGGTTCCATCTTTATAAACCAAAGTGACTATGTAAGACAAATAATAGACCGATTTGGGCTTACTGATGCTATTGAGATGAGTATCCCTGCTGATTCAAATACTAATCTAGCCATTAATGAAACTGATAGAGACTGCACTGGAGATGTACCATACAGACAAGGTGTAGGGTCCCTAATGTTCGCAGCAATTGTATCAAGACCTGATATTTCCTATGCAGTGGGAGTTGTGAGCAGATATCTAAACAACCACACACGCTCCCAGTGGAATGCTGTTAAAAGAATCATGAAATACCTGAAAGGTACTGTTGATTATGGAATTCTTTATAAGAAACAAGAAAATACGAATTTTCTCATGGGTTTCTGTGACTCTGATTTTGCTAATGACAGAGAAACAAGAAAATCTACAACAGGCTATGTATTCAAATTGAGTGGAGGTCCTGTTACTTGGTCAAGTAAGAGACAGGCTACAGTCTCCTTGTCAACAACTGAGGCTGAATATGTAGCTGCCTGCCAAGCTACGAAAGAAGCTGTATGGATTAGACAACTCTTGATGGATATCGGTGAAAAAGTTGATGTGCCAACCACTCTGTTTATTGACAATCAGAGTGCAATCAAATTGATACGTAATCCAGAGTTTCACAATCGAACGAAACACGTAGACGTCAAGTATCATTTCATAAGAGAAAAATACAAAAATGAGGAAATACTGCCTGAGTATGTTAGTACTAGAAAACAAGAGGCTGATATATTTACCAAACCCTTGGCTAAATTGCATTTCCAAGAATTAAGAAATATGTTGAATGTTAAATTCTTTGAAAACTGAACATTTCATTTTTGTATCTTTCTTATTTTGCAACTGTTATTCTGTGTCCCAAAACATTAAAAAGTGGGAGTATTAGGAATAATGATTTGAAATAATATTCTCTTTCAGTGGTTTTAATGTTTTTCTGTTGGTATAACTTTGATAGGTGACATGACATGTATAAGTTTGACATTGACAATTTTGGACTTTGTTGTTGTATGATGGCTATGAGGAATTAATTCGCTCTCGCTCTCTGATGTGCGCTGCACAAGTATATTGTTGTCCGAGTCTTTGATTAATAAAACGAGTAAATTAGCAATTCCATTTTCGTTAGATTTTCTTCAAACTCCTGGTAATCCACGAAATCCTATAAAAGTCCTCGCTCTCAGTACTCAAGAATGTGCGTGAGAAAACACAATTGAAACATGTTCTTGCAAAAACATCAGACCATTTCTCCTCTGTAATGCATGGCCCGTAACCAACGTTACAAGAATCACAGTAAGTGACTGACAAGTCAGGTTAGACGTCGTTTTCGAATCATAAACAAATTTTGATAATTTCGATGCCGCATCTGACGCCCGACCAGTTGGAACTGATTCCACAAATGAGGGAACAAGGATTATCTTCCCTCCAAATCGCGGATCTGCTAAACACGACAGTCCGATCCTTTCAAAGAGCTAATCTCCGACACGAATTGTTTGGTTATTACTGTCGATTCGTTCGGCGCATTAATGCGACTGTTTTCTTGAAAATTTCACAATTTTTGAAATGCGTTTTTACAATAAATAAACGTTGTTCGCTTGAATACTTTTCCATATTCTTAAATCTCATGTTATGTACGTGACAACTGTTAAAAAAATCAAAATCCGTTGCTCTTGTTGGTACACTATTCATGATGAGCCTCAGCTGGTCGGGTTTGTCAGTCACTCATTGTGATTCTTGTAACGTTGGTTACGGCGGGCCATGCATTACAGAGGAAAAATGATCTTAAGTTTTTGCAAGAACATGATTGTTTCAATTGTGTTTTCTCACGCACAATTCTCGACTACTGAGAGCGAGGAAAATATGGACGCATCTAGAATGAATTCTTTTTCCGAGAACAAGTTGATTTTCATTCAATTCTCCTCCCAACCGAGATTCGAAGGTCGTTCCAGATTTGGGTCACTTTCAAGAAAACTCTAGATCTTTGATAGCCATCTTGAGTCGATTCTGATATTCAGATCTCTTCATCTGAAGTTTCATCTTCAAAATGAGTCTAAGATTTCCCAAATCGGTTGACGTGTAAAAAAGTTATGGCTGCAAAACCAAAAAGTTGATTTTTTGAGATCACTCTGTAAATAAGAGAGATAGGAAGTTGATTCGCGAAATATGTCGAGGTGATGAGATAATCTTCATGCCTCTGTTGTCGAAGTTAAGAATACAATTTTTTTCACCATTTGAGAGCCTTTTGAATATTCCGAAATTTCGCACAGTGTCGGAAAACACCATGTAGAGAATTTATGTGAATACCCTTATGTTTCAATGAAGTACGAGATTATAGCTGAAGGACTGGGCTATCGAACAGTGTGAACCAAATTCAAATTTTTCCAAACAGGAAAAAGTTATTCACATTATAACAGGGTCGACATTTTGGTGTGCGACGAAATTAGTGTTGAGTAGTTTATTACGAAACTGCCGCGCCGCCGCCAAATAATAAATTTCAATTGTCGGTTCCAAAATTCAAAGAACATTATCCGTTCACTGCTATTTCATCACATAATATGACAATAACATGAAATCATTACGTATATAACGAATCGAATGGGCTTATATCACAAAAAAAATTATTTCATAATTCGATAGAACTCACCCAAACTAGCTCACCACCGCAAACCGTTTCTTGCTGTGAGCTCCCTACGTTTTATGAAAAATTATTGAAATCCCCGATTTTTCGGACCTCTGAAAACGAGGCGATGATGTAACGTCAAAACCCTTATACTGAAACAAGACTATTCCAGACAGAGATGGATCATACATGATTTCTGACAGAGTGAATTAGTGCGAGATCACAGTTGAAAGAATTTATATATCATTTGCCTCAGTCTCCGTCGGGCGTTTGTTATTTTTTTTTAACTATGACGAGACGAGGTTTCTACGTCATAAGAGGATCCGTTTTCAGAAGGTACTATTATTTACGTCCAAAAATAAAACATTTCAGTTTTTTTTTCGATCAAATTATGTCGTCAATCATTATTTATGTATAAAAGGATCATTATAAACATGGTTTGAGTTGAAATTTCTACCAAGGTGTACACGCCCATTATATTTACTTCTCATCTCAAACCTAACAACAAACAACGAATAAATATATTTCTTAGATAAATGCTAAAATACAAATTTGCTGAAATAAATAGATTGCGAGAGAGAGTTATATGTACTTTGTTGTATGTGTATGTACACACCAACTGGCCATCGACCTTACGAAAGGTCTTCCAGCCTTGTGTGTTTTGTGTTGGCTTTGTACTGAAGCACCACTGTTAATTGGAAAGCAACAGTGAATCGTGCGAAATCATCTCCGGCTGAGGCTACGAAATTTTGAATTCTCTGCTCCGCCGGGGATTCGATCTATAGAGACCTACCTGTTACATGTAGCAAATTTTATGGCTGTCAGTAATAGGTCGTACTGATTCGTATCGAATATAGGTTGACTGATTTAGAATACTCGGATTTTGAAGTAATCACAGGAAATTTACTTTGTTACTAATAATAGTAAATGTTATGATTTTCAATGAAACACTATCCCAACCTAGTCGTTTTGATGCGTAGCCGACAGCTTATAATTGCACGTTCGCTTCTCTCTACCGCCTCTTAAAATTCACTGCCGGGGGCTGATAGTCCCATAGCCCCCCTAGATCCGGCACTGTATGCAGGCATTGGCGCACACAGAGGTGGGGCACAGGGGCAGCCCCCCCACCAAAAACTTCAAGAAAATAAATAAATGATAAAATAGTTATTTATTATGCAAGGGAAAAAAGTAGTAGATTTTAGCTCCAGACAAAAAACCGTGAGCTGAAATCTAATATTTTTCCCGTGTATAATACACTATTTTTTTCTGTGACAGAAGGAAGGACGAATCAATATTGAGAAGATATTACATTATTTCGAAATCTGAAAATTATCAACGTGAAATTTCAAGTTTTTAACATTAGGGACACCTGCGTTTTATAGGCATCTTCATCATTCTTTTGAAGTAATCAAATATCTGATGTCACTTCTGTCAGTTCAATTCTGTGATTTGATTTTGAAAAATTGCGAATTCAGTAGTTGTTTAGTAATATACGAAACCGCGAAGTCGAATGGAAGATAAAAGGACTTGCAGTTCTTTCTCGGAGACGGTATTATTGACTCATTTTTCAGAACTATAGCACAACAAAAGCCATTAACAGAGTATATATATATGTGATATATATCCGGGAAAAAAGTACTCACTTTTTTCCCACGGGAAAAAAGTAATTTATGAAAAGTGACATTTTATAACCTGCCAACAGAGATGAAATGCCAAACTTTTTTCCCGTCACAGAAAAAATATATTATCTTCTCAGACGGGATTGGCGCATTGGATGAGCGCCCGATAAATGAACGAGGGATCGTGGGTTCGATTCCCAGCCAGGGCAAGGACTTTTTCTAATATTCAATTTACGAATTGAATATTGAAGTTCGGAGCATCGGCTGGGGATAATACTGCACGATCCACTATTGCGTTCCAATTGACAGTGCTGCTCCTAAGAAACACTTTGGGCTGAAGGACCTCAATGGAGGTCGATGGCCAGTTGGTATGTACATACCTACCAACGAAATACATATACTACTACTACTAGAAGCTTCTCTTCTTGGATGTGGCCCAGTCACAGTTCAACATTTCATTTTTCTCAGGAGAGAAACTTCTCGGATACAGTCTTGCTTTAGGTCTTCCTCTAAATGAAATCTTTCCTCTATCAAAAATCCTTCAACTTGAGAATTCATATCTTGCGTTCGTTCAATCTCCACTATCAAATACGTGCGAGAAAATGCTGAAGCGCAGAACAGAAATCAGAAAAAAATTTATAATCATGATATCCAGGATTTCAGCAAGAGTATTTTGGAGGTAGAACTGTGTCTGTGGTACTGAAACTTCAGCAAAACAAGTCATATACGAAGGCCACAAAATGCACTTGAGCCTAGTTACTTTAGCAATAAAGTTCAGCAATAATTTTTATTTTTTCCGTTACGCATTCTGCGATAACAATTTTCCAGTATGTTTATTGAGGATACTCAAGGAAGAAATGTACTAATCGAAACAGATTTTCCGGATGTCCAGGGCCGGACAGGGGCCAGCAATATTTTATAACTTTCTTATTAGGGATCCTGCCACTTACATATTTCCGTATGTCATTCGGAAAGACAAAACGAAGAAATGTACAGTATCAGAGTATTTAATCCGGGCGTCCAGGGCCGGACAGGGGCCAGCAATATTTTATAACTTCCTTATTAGGGATCCTGCCACTTACATATTTCAGTATGTTATTCAGAAAGACAAAACGAAGAAATGTACAGTATCAGAATATTTAATCCGGGCGTCCAGGGCCGGACAGGGGCCAGCAATATTTTATAACTTTCTTATTAGGGATCCTGCCACTTACATATTTCAGTATGTCATTCAGAAAGACAAAACGAAGAAATGTACAGTATCAGAATATTTAATCCGGGCGTACAGGGCCGGACAGGGGCCAGCAATATTTTATAACTTTCTTATTAGGGATCCTGCCACTTACATATTTCAGTATGTCATTCAGAAAGACAAAACGAAGAAATGTACAGTATCAGAATATTTAATCCGGGCGTCCAGGGCCGGACAGGGGCCAGCAATATTTTATAACTTTCTTATTAGGGATCCTGCCACTTACATATTTCAGTATGTTATTCAGAAAGATAAAACGAAGAAATGTACAGTATCAGAATATTTAATCCGGGCGTCCAGGGCCGGACAGGGGCCAGCAATATTTTATAACTTTCTTATTAGGGATCCTGCCACTTACATATTTCAGTATTTCATTCAGAAAGACAAAACGAGGAAATGTACAGTATCAGAATATTTAATCCGGGCGTCCAGCGCCGGACAGGGGCCAGCAATATTTTATAACTTTCTTATTAGGGATCCTGCCACTTACATATTTCAGTATGTCATTCAGAAAGACAAAACGAAGAAATGTACAGTATCAGAATATTTAATCCGGGCGTCCAGGGCCGGACAGGGGCCAGCAATATTTTATAACTTCCTTATTAGGGATCCTGCCACTTACATATTTCAGTATGTTATTCAGAAAGACAAAACGAAGAAATGTACAGTATCAGAATATTTAATCCGGGCGTCCAGGGCCGGACAGGGGCCAGCAATATTTTATAACTTTCTTATTAGGAATCCTGCCACTTACATATTTCAGTATGTTATTCAGAAAGACAAAACGAAGAAATGTACAGTATCAGAATATTTAATCCGGGCGTCCAGGGCCGGACAGGCGCCAGCAATATTTTATAACTTTCTTATTAGGGATCCTGCCACTTACATATTTCAGTCTGTCATTCAGAAAGACAAAACGAGGTAATTTACAGTATCAGAATATTTAATCCGGGCGTCCAGGGCCGGACAGGGGCCAGCAATATTTTATAACTTTCTTATTAGGGATCCTGCCACTTACATATTTCAGTATGTTATTCAGAAAGATAAAACGAAGAAATGTACAGTATCAGAATATTTAATCCGGGCGTCCAGGGCCGGACAGGGGCCAGCAATATTTTATAACTTTCTTATTAGGAATCCTGCCACTTACATATTTCAGTATGTCATTCAGAAAGACAAAACGAAGAAATGTACAGTATCAGAATATTTAATCCGGGCGTCCAGGGCCGGACAGGCGCCAGCAATATTTTATAACTTTCTTATTAGGGATCCTGCCACTTACATATTTCAGTATGTCATTCAGAAAGACAAAACGAGGAAATTTACAGTATCAGAATATTTAATCCGGGCGTCCAGGGCCGGACAGGGGCCAGCAATATTTTATAACTTTCTTATTAGGAATCCTGCCACTTACATATTTCAGTATGTTATTCAGAAAGACAAAACGAAGAAATGTACAGTATCAGAATATTTAATCCGGGCGTCCAGGGCCGGACAGGCGCCAGCAATATTTTATAACCTTGTTATTAGGGATCCTGCCACTTACATATTTCAGTATGTCATTCAGAAAGACAAAACGAGGAAATTTACAGTATCAGAATATTTAATCCGGGCGTCCAGGGCCGGACAGGGGCCAGCAATATTTTATAACTTTCTTATCAGGGATCCTGCCACCTACATATTTCAGTATGTTATTCAGAAAGATAAAACGAAGAAATGTACTGTATCAGAATATTTAATCCGGGCGTCCAGGGCCGGACAGGGGCCAGCAATATTTTATAACTTTCTTATTAGGGATCCTGCCACTTACATATTTCAGTTTTTTATTCAGAAAGACAAAACGAAGAAATGTACAGTATCAGAATATTTAATCCGGGCGTCCAGGGCCGGACAGGGGCCAGCAATATTTTATAACTTTCTTATTAGGGATCCTGCCACTTACATATTTCAGTTTTTTATTCAGAAAGACAAAACGAGGAAATTTACAGTATCAGAATATTTAATCCGGGCGTCCAGGGCCGGACAGGGGCCAGCAAGATTTTATAACTTTCTTATTAGGGATCCTGCCACTTACATATTTCAGTATGTCATTCAGAAAGACAAAACGAGGAAATTTACAGTATCAGAATATTTAATCCGGGCGTCCAGGGCCGGACAGGGGCTAGCAATATTTTATAACTTTCTTATTAGGGATCCTGCCACTTACATATTCCAGTATGTCATTCAGAAAGACAAAACGAGGAAATTTACAATATCAGAATATTTAATCCGGGCGTCCAGGGCCGGACAGGGGCCAGCAATATTTTATAACTTTCTTATTAGGGATCCTGCCACTTACATATTTCAGTATGTCATTCAGAAAGACAAAACGAAGAAATGTACAGTATCAGAATATTTAATCCGGGCGTCCAGGGCCGGACAGGGGCCAGCAATATTTTATAACTTTCTTATCAGGGATCCTGCCACTTACATATTTCAGTTTTTTATTCAGAAAGACAAAACGAGGAAATTTACAGTATCAGAATATTTAATCCGGGCGTCCAGGGCCGGACAGGGGCCAGCAATATTTTATAACTTTCTTATTAGGGATCCTGCCACTTACATATTTCAGTATGTCATTCAGAAAGACAAAACGAGGAAATTTACAGTATCAGAATATTTAATCCGGGCGTCCAGGGCCAGACAGGGGCCAGCAATATTTTATAACTTTCTTATTAGGGATCCTGCCACTTACATATTTCAGTATGTCATTCGGAAAGACAAAACGAAGAAATGTACAGTATCAGAATATTTAATCCGGGCGTCCAGGGCCGGACAGGGGCCAGCAATATTTTATAACTTCCTTATTAGGGATCCTGCCACTTACATATTTCAGTATGTCACTCGGAAAGACAAAACGAAGAAATGTACAGTATCAGAATATTTAATCCGGGCGTCCAGGGCCGGACAGGGGCCAGCAATATTTTATAACTTTCTTATTAGGGATCCTGCCACTCACATATTTCAGTATGTCATTCAGAAAGACAAAACGAAGAAATGGGATTTTTCATCATTTTATGAACTACTAGTTCATAAAGACATAGCCACCTGTTATCATAAACCTGAATTCACTGACCAGACATTGCTGTGGCCATGAATACTAGATTTTCTTCTGAATCGAAAATAATTGATTCCATAGTTGACAATAGGTTCATATTTCGGTTTCACGAAACCATAATGATTGAAACATATTGCTAGTGGTAAAAAAAATTCAATATATGCACCTTCTTAGTAAAGAATATCATTACCACGGGACCCTATATCAGTGGGTAATAATGATATTCTTTACTACCTTGGTGTATAAATAACTATTTTAACACCATGTAGGTATCTCAAAAATGAAGGACTTAAGTACCCATGTTCATATGAACTTTTCACCTCACCTATACATAATTGAGGAATCGTCCTGTGAAATATCGGACACTCATTACATAGTTACATACAGTTAGATTTTGTATTTTTTTTGTAAATGGTTCATTATTTGTTGAAAGCTAGTACATGCTCAGAAATGTTGTTTATTTTTCACTGATCTCGAGTTAGAATATTTATATTTTTTATCGCATATTGAATATAACTATTTACATAGGATTTATTGGGCAATAAAATCTGTTGAATGTCATAAATATACATAGCTAACATATTTAGATATCTATCTGGAATGTTGTTTATTTTCCACTGATCTCGCGTTTATTTATATTTTTTTATTGCATATTGAATATAACTATTTAAATAGAAATATTTTAGGCAATATTGTCCTATCTGTGGAATGTCGTGAATATACATATTATTATGTAACATAGTTATCTATCTAGAATGTTATTTATTTTTCACTGATCTCGAGTTAGAGTATTTATATTTTTTTTATTGCATATTGAATATAACTATTCAAATATAGAAATATTTTCGGCAATATCGTCCTATCTGTTGAATGTCATGAATATACATATTATTATGTAACATAGTTATCTATCTAGAATGTTATCTATTTCTTACTGATCTCGAGTTAGAATATTTATATATTTTTTTTTATTCACTTCTCATGGAAACACCCCAGTATCTTCCGTGATTTTCAACGTAGGATCATGAAATGTTTAGGATTGGTGAAATATTCGATAATGAACTCACTGCACAAAAGTAGTCATCCCACGTGACATACACTGCACGCCAGCAGCGATGGAACCACCCATTTTTCCAGGAAGTTGTAGTAGAGGGCAAAATTGGCTCCAAATTTCTACGGATTCGCATTCAGGATCCCCTAATCACTACTAATACACCTGTTTCCTGAAAAAAATTGGTACTAATCCAAATCAAGAAAAATTATATTTTAACAAATTTTCATCATTTGCGCGAAATTTCAATCAAAGGAGTAAACATATATGTTCTTCTAAAATATCAACAAGAGGTTGGTCTGTTGATCTATAGATAATTACTACTAATACACCTGTTTCCTGACAAAAATTCAGTTCTGAAAAATTCTAATTTGCTTTCATGGAAACGCCCTCGTATCTTCTGTAATTTTCGACGTAGAATCATGAAATTTGCAGTATCAACAGAAATTCTGAAAATGAACTCAATGCACAAAATGCGTCATCCTACGTGATATACACTGCACGCCAGCTGCAAAAATGGGTGGTTCCATCGCTGCTGGCGTGCAGGGTATATCACGTATATCGCTTTCGTGCAGTGAGTTCATTCAGTGTCATTCCCGATCCAGATGATTACATGGTTCTACGTCGAAAATTACGAAAGATACGGGAGCGTTTCCATAAGAAGTGAGAAAAATTATAATTTTTCAGGAGAGAGGTGTATTAGTAGTGTCCTATTTTGGGGATCCTGAATACGAATCCGATGGAATATTGAGCCAATTTTGCCCCCTTATATGACTTTCCGGAAAAATGGGTGGTTCCATCGCTGCTGGCGTGCAGTGTGTGATATATACTAGGATGACACTTTGTGCAGTGAGTTCATTCTCAGTGCATCTATCGATCCTGAAAATTTCATAGTTTTTCGTCGATAATTACGGAATATACGGCGGTGTTTCCATGAGAGTGAAACACACTGTATGTAACATAGTTACCCGATAGTTACCTAACTGTGATTACTGTGATGAAAGTAAAAAACGTTTTTTTGTTAAATATAATATAATATAGCGTATATCAAAACTCAACTTCATCCAATTGCGATATTGTTTTTTTAAAAATTACTCACACATTTCCTTGTTTCAAAAAGAAAAATATTCAGGGACACGTGAAAATTATTAGATCTGAGAATATGAGGTTTTGTTGCAGTAGCACATGAACAACTGATCAACGATGTCAATTCAATATCAATCAATATCAATATTCAAATTCTGATATTCTAGTCAAACATAACTCGCCCATCCTATAAAGGATGACGTTGAGTTTCGGGACATTCTGTATCATATGAAGTATCCTTGTGCGCTGATAACCTTTTCAACAGCAACTGTACTTTTGTTTTAATAAACAATTGTGATAGAATGATGTTATTTTGTTGTTTCAAGATATTTTATGAAAATAATTAGATCGATTTCATGAATGTACCTAGTTGTATTTTCATTTGAATGATGAGAGAAACATACTTCTATTGTTGAATGAAAAGTGGGCATTCTATTTTCTTCATTTAATCAAACGATAACAAAACTATGAATTTCCAACAATCAAAGAATTAAATTGCAAAACGTCTCAAATATTTTTCTTGCTGAATTCATTACTGTGAATAGCACTATATTTTCGTATTTTTCACAAACAATGATTTTGATAACAGAATCCCCAAAAACAACATTCAACTGTATTTTGTAACAATCCGTCAGCCTACGCCTTGGCCGACCCTGTATAACTCCCGATCCTTCCATGCTTCGATCACCTACCTACACGCGAAAATGAACGCATGGATTAAATATTCTGATACTGTACATTTCTTCGTTTTGTCTTTCCGAATGACATACTGAGATATGTAAGTGGCAGGATCCCTAATAAGGAAGTTATAAAATATTGCTGGCCCCTGTCCGGCCCTGGACGCCCGGATTAAATATTCTGATACTGTACATTTCTTCGTTTCGTCTTTCCGAATGACATACTGAAATATGTAAGTGGCAGGATCCCTAATAAGAAAGTTATCAAATATTGCTGGCCCCTGTCCGGCCCTGAACGCCCGGATTTAATATTCTGATACCGTTCATATCTTCGTTTTGTCTTTCCGAATGACATACTGAAATATGTAAGTGGCAGGATCCCTAATAAGAAAGTTATCAAATATTGCTGGCCCCTGTCCGGCCCTGAACGCCCGGATTTAATATTCTGATACCGTTCATATCTTCGTTTTGTCTTTCCGAATGACATACTGAAATATGTAAGTGGCAGGATCCCTAATAAGAAAGTTATAAAATATTGCTGGCCCCTGTCCGGCCCTGGACGCCTGGATTAAATATTCTGATACTGTACATTTCCTCGTTTTGTCTTTCTGAATGACATACTGAAATATGTAAGTGGCAGGATCCCTAATAAGAAAGTTATAAAATATTGCTGGCCCCTGTCCGGCCCTGGACGCCCGGATTGAATATTCTGATACTGTACATTTCTTCGTTTTGTCTTTCTGAATAACATACTGAAATATGTGAGTGGCAGGATTCCTAATAAGAAAGTTATAAAATATTGCTGGCCCCTGTCCGGCCCTGGACGCCCGGATTAAATATTCTGATACTGTACATTTCTTCGTTTTGTCTTTCTGAATAACATACTGAAATATGTAAGTGGCAGGATCCCTAATAAGGAAGTTATAAAATATTGCTGGCCCCTGTCCGGCCCTGGACGCCCGGATTAAATATTCTGATACTGTACATTTCTTCGTTTTATCTTTCTGAATAACATACTGAAATATGTAAGTGGCAGAATCCCTAATAAGGAAGTTATAAAATATTGCTGGCCCCTGTCCGGCCCTGGACGCCCGGATTAAATATTCTGATACTGTACATTTCCTCGTTTTGTCTTTCTGAATGACATACTGAAATATGTAAGTGGCAGGATCCCTAATAAGAAAGTTATAAAATATTGCTGGCCCCTGTCCGGCCCTGGACGCCCGGATTAAATATTCTGATACTGTACATTTCTTCGTTTTGTCTTTCCGAATGACATACTGAAATATGTAAGTGGCAGGATCCCTAATAAGAAAGTTATAGAATATTGCTGGCCCCTGTCCGGCCCTGGACGCCCGGATTAAATATTCTGATACTGTAAATTTCCTCGTTTTGTCTTTCTGAATGACATACTGAAATATGTAAGTGGCAGGATCCCTAATAAGAAAGTTATAAAATATTGCTGGCCCCTGTCCGGCCCTGGACGCCCGGATTAAATATTCTGATACTGTAAATTTCCTTGTTTTGTCTTTCTGAATGACATACTGAAATATGTAAGTGGCAGGATCCCTAATAAGAAAGTTATAAAATATTGCTGGCGCCTGTCCGGCCCTGGACGCCCGGATTAAATATTCTGATACTGTACATTTCTTCGTTTTGTCTTTCTGAATAACATACTGAAATATGTAAGTGGCAGGATTCCTAATAAGAAAGTTATAAAATATTGCTGGCCCCTGTCCGGCCCTGGACGCCCGAATTAAATATTCTGATACTGTACATTTCTTCGTTTTGTCTTTCTGAATAACATACTGAAATATGTAAGTGGCAGGATCCCTAATAAGGAAGTTATAAAATATTGCTGGCCCCTGTCCGGCCCTGGACGCCCGGATTGAATATTCTGATACTGTACATTTCTTCGTTTTGTCTTTCTGAATGACATACTGAAATATGTAAGTGGCAGGATCCCTAATAAGAAAGTTATAAAATATTGCTGGCCCCTGTCCGGCCCTGGACGCCCGGATTAAATATTCTAATACTGTACATTTCCTCGTTTTGTCTTTCTGAATGAAATACTGAAATATGTAAGTGGCAGGATCCCTAATAAGAAAGTTATAAAATATTGCTGGCCCCTGTCCGGCCCTGGACGCCCGGATTAAATATTCTGATACTGCACATTTCTTCGTTTTATCTTTCTGAATAACATACTGAAATATGTAAGTGGCAGGATCCCTAATAAGAAAGTTATAAAATATTGCTGGCCCCTGTCCGGCCCTGGACGCCCGAATTAAATATTCTGATACTGTACATTTCTTCGTTTTGTCTTTCTGAATGACATACTGAAATATGTAAGTGGCAGGATCCCTAATAAGAAAGTTATAAAATATTGCTGGCTCCTGTCCGGCCCTGGACGCCCGGATTAAATACTCTGATACTGTACATTTCTTCGTTTTGTCTTTCCGAATGACATACGGAAATATGTAAGTGGCAGGATCCCTAATAAGAAAGTTATAAAATATTGCTGGCCCCTGTCCGGCCCTGGACGCCCGGATTAAATATTCTGATACTGTACATTTCCTCGTTTTGTCTTTCTGAATGACATACTGAAATATGTAAGTGGCAGGATCCCTAATAAGAGAGTTATAAAATATTGCTGGCCCCTGTCCGGCCCTGGACGCCCGGATTAAATATTCTGATACTGTACATTTCCTCGTTTTGTCTTTCTGAATGACATACTGAAATATGTAAGTGGCAGGATCCCTAATAAGAGAGTTATAAAATATTGCTGGCTCCTGTCCGGCCCTGGACGCCCGGATCAAATATTCTGATACTGTACATTTCTTCGTTTTGTCTTTCTGAATGAAAAACTGAAATATGTAAGTGGCAGGATCCCTAATAAGAAAGTTATAAAATATTGCTGGCCCCTGTCCGGCCCTGGACGCCCGGATTAAATATTCTGATACTGTACATTTCCTCGTTTTGTCTTTCTGAACGACCTACTGAAATATGTAAGTGGCAGGATCCCTAATAAGAAAGTTATAAAATATTGCTGGCCCCTGTCCGGCCCTGGACGCCCGGATTAAATATTCTGATACTGTACATTTCTTCGTTTTGTCTTTCTGAATAACATACTGAAATATGTAAGTGGCAGGATCCCTAATAAGGAAGTTATAAAATATTGCTGGTCCCTGTCCGGCCCTGGACGCCCGGATTGAATATTCTGATACTGTACATTTCCTCGTTTTGTCTTTCTGAATGACATACTGAAATATGTAAGTGGCAGGATCCCTAATAAGAAAGTTATAAAATATTGCTGGCCCCTGTCCGGCCCTGGACGCCCGGATTAAATATTCTGATACTGTACATTTCCTCGTTTTGTCTTTCTGAATGACATACTGAAATATGTAAGTGGCAGGATCCCTAATAAGAAAGTTATAAAATATTGCTGGCCCCTGTCCGGCCCTGGACGCCCGGATTAAATATTCTGATACTGTACATTTCTTCGTTTTGTCTTTCTGAATAACATACTGAAATATGTAAGTGGCAGGATCCCTAATAAGAAAGTTATAAAATATTGCTGGTTCCTGTCCGGCCCTGGACGCCCGGATTAAATATTCTGATACTGTACATTTCTTCGTTTTGTCTTTCTGAATAACATACTGAAATATGTAAGTGGCAGGATCCCTAATAAGGAAGTTATAAAATATTGCTGGCCCCTGTCCGGCCCTGGACGCCCGGATTGAATATTCTGATACTGTACATTTCTTCGTTTTATCTTTCTGAATAACATACTGAAATATGTAAGTGGCAGGATCCCTAATAAGAAAGTTATAAAATATTGCTGGCCCCTGTCCGGCCCTGGACGCCCGGATTAAATATTCTGATACTGTAAATTTCCTCGTTTTGTCTTTCTGAATGACATACTGAAATATGTAAGTGGCAGGATCCCTAATAAGAAAGTTATAAAATATTGCTGGCGCCTGTCCGGCCCTGGACGCCCGGATTAAATATTCTGATACTGTACATTTCTTCGTTTTGTCTTTCTGAATAACATACTGAAATATGTAAGTGGCAGGATTCCTAATAAGAAAGTTATAAAATATTGCTGGCCCCTGTCCGGCCCTGGACGCCCGAATTAAATATTCTGATACTGTACATTTCTTCGTTTTGTCTTTCTGAATAACATACTGAAATATGTAAGTGGCAGGATCCCTAATAAGGAAGTTATAAAATATTGCTGGCCCCTGTCCGGCCCTGGACGCCCGGATTGAATATTCTGATACTGTACATTTCTTCGTTTTGTCTTTCTGAATGACATACTGAAATATGTAAGTGGCAGGATCCCTAATAAGAAAGTTATAAAATATTGCTGGCCCCTGTCCGGCCCTGGACGCCCGGATTAAATATTCTAATACTGTACATTTCCTCGTTTTGTCTTTCTGAATGAAATACTGAAATATGTAAGTGGCAGGATCCCTAATAAGAAAGTTATAAAATATTGCTGGCCCCTGTCCGGCCCTGGACGCCCGGATTAAATATTCTGATACTGCACATTTCTTCGTTTTATCTTTCTGAATAACATACTGAAATATGTAAGTGGCAGGATCCCTAATAAGAAAGTTATAAAATATTGCTGGCCCCTGTCCGGCCCTGGACGCCCGAATTAAATATTCTGATACTGTACATTTCTTCGTTTTGTCTTTCTGAATGACATACTGAAATATGTAAGTGGCAGGATCCCTAATAAGAAAGTTATAAAATATTGCTGGCTCCTGTCCGGCCCTGGACGCCCGGATTAAATACTCTGATACTGTACATTTCTTCGTTTTGTCTTTCCGAATGACATACGGAAATATGTAAGTGGCAGGATCCCTAATAAGAAAGTTATAAAATATTGCTGGCCCCTGTCCGGCCCTGGACGCCCGGATTAAATATTCTGATACTGTACATTTCCTCGTTTTGTCTTTCTGAATGACATACTGAAATATGTAAGTGGCAGGATCCCTAATAAGAGAGTTATAAAATATTGCTGGCCCCTGTCCGGCCCTGGACGCCCGGATTAAATATTCTGATACTGTACATTTCCTCGTTTTGTCTTTCTGAATGACATACTGAAATATGTAAGTGGCAGGATCCCTAATAAGAGAGTTATAAAATATTGCTGGCCCCTGTCCGGCCCTGGACGCCCGGATCAAATATTCTGATACTGTACATTTCTTCGTTTTGTCTTTCTGAATGAAAAACTGAAATATGTAAGTGGCAGGATCCCTAATAAGAAAGTTATAAAATATTGCTGGCCCCTGTCCGGCCCTGGACGCCCGGATTAAATATTCTGATACTGTACATTTCCTCGTTTTGTCTTTCTGAACGACCTACTGAAATATGTAAGTGGCAGGATCCCTAATAAGAAAGTTATAAAATATTGCTGGCCCCTGTCCGGCCCTGGACGCCCGGATTAAATATTCTGATACTGTACATTTCTTCGTTTTGTCTTTCTGAATAACATACTGAAATATGTAAGTGGCAGGATCCCTAATAAGGAAGTTATAAAATATTGCTGGCCCCTGTCCGGCCCTGGACGCCCGGATTAAATATTCTGATACTGTAAATTTCCTCGTTTTGTCTTTCTGAATGACATACTGAAATATGTAAGTGGCAGGATCCCTAATAAGAAAGTTATAAAATATTGCTGGCCCCTGTCCGGCCCTGGACGCCCGGATTAAATATTCTGATACTGTACATTTCCTCGTTTTGTCTTTCTGAATGACATACTGAAATATGTAAGTGGCAGGATCCCTAATAAGAAAGTTATAAAATATTGCTGGCCCCTGTCCGGCCCTGGACGCCCGGATTAAATATTCTGATACTGTACATTTCCTCGTTTTGTCTTTCTGAATGACATACTGAAATATGTAAGTGGCAGGATCCCTAATAAGGAAGTTATAAAATATTGCTGGCCCCTGTCCGGCCCTGGACGCCCGGATTAAATATTCTGATACTGTACATTTCCTCGTTTTGTCTTTCTGAATGACATACTGAAATATGTAAGTGGCAGGATCCCTAATAAGAAAGTTATAAAATATTGCTGGCCCCTGTCCGGCCCTGGACGCCCGGATTGAATATTCTGATACTGTACATTTCCTCGTTTTGTCTTTCTGAATGACATACTGAAATATGTAAGTGGCAGGATCCCTAATAAGAAAGTTATAAAATATTGCTGGCCCCTGTCCGGCCCTGGACGCCCGGATTAAATATTCTGATACTGTACATTTCCTCGTTTTGTCTTTCTGAATGACATACTGAAATATGTAAGTGGCAGGATCCCTAATAAGAAAGTTATAAAATATTGCTAGCCCCTGTCCGGCCCTGGACGCCCGGATTAAATATTCTGATACTGTACATTTCCTCGTTTTGTCTTTCTGAATGACATACTGAAATATGTAAGTGGCAGGATCCCTAATAAGAAAGTTATAAAATATTGCTGGCCCCTGTCCGGCCCTGGACGCCCGGATTAAATATTCTGATACTGTACATTTCTTCGTTTTGTCTTTCTGAATAACATACTGAAATATGTAAGTGGCAGGATCCCTAATAAGAAAGTTATAAAATATTGCTGGTTCCTGTCCGGCCCTGGACGCCCGGATTAAATATTCTGATACTGTACATTTCTTCGTTTTGTCTTTCTGAATAACATACTGAAATATGTAAGTGGCAGGATCCCTAATAAGGAAGTTATAAAATATTGCTGGCCCCTGTCCGGCCCTGGACGCCCGGATTGAATATTCTGATACTGTACATTTCTTCGTTTTATCTTTCTGAATAACATACTGAAATATGTAAGTGGCAGGATCCCTAATAAGAAAGTTATAAAATATTGCTGGCCCCTGTCCGGCCCTGGACGCCCGGATTAAATATTCTGATACTGTACATTTCTTCGTTTTGTCTTTCTGAATAACATACTGAAATATGTAAGTGGCAGGATCCCTAATAAGAAAGTTATAAAATATTGCTGGCCCCTGTCCGGCCCTGGACGCCCGGATTAAATATTCTGATACTGTACATTTCTTCGTTTTGTCTTTCTGAATAACATACTGAAATATGTAAGTGGCAGGATCCCTAATAAGGAAGTTATAAAATATTGCTGGCCCCTGTCCGGCCCTGGACGCCCGGATTGAATATTCTGATACTGTACATTTCTTCGTTTTATCTTTCTGAATAACATACTGAAATATGTAAGTGGCAGGATCCCTAATAAGAAAGTTATAAAATATTGCTGGCCCCTGTCCGGCCCTGGACGCCCGGATTAAATATTCTGATACTGTACATTTCTTCGTTTTGTCTTCCTGAATAACATACTGAAATATGTAAGTGGCAGGATCCCTAATAAGAAAGTTATAAAATATTGCTGGCCCCTGTCCGGCCCTGGACGCCCGGATTAAATATTCTGATACTGTACATTTCTTTGTTTTGTCTTTCTGAATAACATACTGAAATATGTAAGTGGCAGGATCCCTAATAAGAAAGTTATAAAATATTGCTGGACCCTGTCCGGCCCTGGACGCCCGGATTAAATATTCTGATACTGTACATTTCTTCATTTTGTCTTTCTGAATAACATACTGAAATATGTAATTGGCAGGATCCCTAATAAGGAAGTTATAAAATATTGCTGGCCCATGTCCGGCCCTGGACGCCCGGATTAAATATTCTGATACTGTACATTTCTTCGTTTTGTCTTTCTGAATAACATACTGAAATATGTAAGTGGCAGGATCCCTAATAAGAAAGTTATAAAATATTGCTGGCCCCTGTCCGGCCCTGGACGCCCGGATTAAATATTCTGATACTGTACATTTCTTCGTTTTGTCTTTCTGAATAACATACTGAAATATGTAAGTGGCAGGATCCCTAATAAGAAAGTTATAAAATATTGCTGGCCCCTGTCCGGCCCTGGACATCCGGAAAATCTGTTTCGATTAGTACATTTCTTCCTTGAGTAGCCTCAATAAACATACTGGAAAATCGTTATCGCAGAATGCGTAACGGAAAAAATAAAAAATATTGCTGAACTTTATTGCTAAAGTAACTAGGCTATGCACTTGATGCATTGAATCTATATGTAATCCAGATACACATTCACCGGCAAAAAAAACCGGCCACCAAATTGTTCACCAAGTAACTTCTTTATTTATTGTCGGCTTTTGGTGAATTTGCAAATAAATCGTAGATTCATGTTCCGGGATGTTAGACTGAATATAAGCTGATGGCTTGATCAAGGGAAAAAGAAGAGTTAACCATTCACCCTTATCTTCTTAACGCTCTGTGGCGAAAGTGAGTGGTTGATTTTCTCTTCATTATGTTTTGAATTGAAGAGTATTTTTTTTCTCATATATAATACCACAAGTGATAATATTTAGCCGGAAATATTCGGTGATTGTTACGACAGCATGTTGCCTAGTAATTTCGTGAATGATATTGTTATCAAAACTACGAGCCGTGGGCGAGTAGTTTTGGATCAATGTCATGAGCGAAATTAGAGCAGCAAGCTGGAGTATGTCAATCGACGAATATTTCCAGGAAAAATAGTATCACGAGTTGTATTCGTATGACTATTTCATGATTGAATGAGACAATATACAGGGTGTCCGGAAATTATGCGCAAATAATCAAGGGGGTGATTCTACATGATGAAATAAGAAATTCATTTCATATGAACCTAGGTCCGGAAATGCATAGTTTTCAACATACAGTGTGTTGAAACTTTTAAAAAAGACTGGTTTTTTATGAATATCTCAAATGTCTTCCTACCGATTTTCTTGAAATATGGAAATAATATTTTTTGTCATGAGGGGCTGATATACCCATAATTCGATTGGAAACTTGGAATCCAGTGGCGTCCCGATGGGCAACCTACCGAATATTATTGTCAATAAAATGTGCGCCACTGTTTTTCTTGAATTCTGTATCTTCATAACCTATTGACCAACTAAAAATACAACATTTTGGTCTCTTGAATTGTTTTGCTATTTTGCTGCTTTTCAGTTGAAAAAAATAAATTCCAATTCATAGTATAAATTTGTGCAAAATATTGCTTCAAAAACAGGAGTGAAATTAAATGTGTGATCCATGTCCATAGACGTAGAATAAGAATAAAGAATAATTATCTTCAAATATTTTATAATACATGTTTGACACACTCTACACTCAGTATATTGAGAACTATGTATTCTCGGTCCAGGAAGGCGTAGTTTTCGATAATTCAGAGTGTGTCAACCATGTATTATGAAATATTTGAAAAGAATGAATCTCCATTCTTATTATACGTCTATGGACATGGATCACACATTCAATTTCATCCTTGTTTTTTAAGCAATGTTTTGCACAAATTTATACAATGAATTGGTATTCATTTTTTTCCACGGAAACGCGGCAAAATAGCAAAACATTTCAATAGATCAAAATATTGTATTTTTAGTTAATCATCAGGATATGAAGATGAAGCATTCAAAAAAATCAGTGGCGCACATTTTATTGACAATAATATTTGGTAGGGTGCCCCAGGGACGCCACTGGATTTCACAATTCCAATTCGAATTATGGTTAAATCAGCCCCTCATGACGAAGAATATCATTGCCAAATTTCAAGGGAATCGGTGAAAAGATATTTGAGATATTCATAAAAAACCGATTTTTTCTAAAAAGTATAACACACTGTATCTTGAAAACTATGCATTTTCGGACCCAAGTATATATGAAATAAATTTCATGTTTTCACATGCAGAATCACCCCCTTGATTTTTTGCGCATAATTTCCGGACACCCTGTATATATAAGAAATAGGAAACATAATTTAAGTATATTCCAACTCGAACTGCGAAGAAGAACATAATGATAGTAATGAAATACAGAATTTACTTTTTTAGAAATCAACTACCTACTTATAGTTATTCACAAAGTGGAATGTAAAATTTTGATAAACAGTGTTTTCTTTATTATCTTGGAGATGGTTGCTCTCGAAAGAGTGTATACAATGACTATCCAATTCAAACAAAATGAATTGAATTTATGTGACATGGAATAATTAAAAAAATGTATCGTCGCCGAGGGCTCGAACCACCGACCTTAGTATCCTCGCGCAACAACCCTAACAGTTGCGCTACATCAGCTAGTAATTATATTAGTCAGTCACAATAAGTTGAGTAATTGAAGAAGATTACTTCAAGAAGGAATTTGAATTTCATTATTGTTGTGTCAGACCGTCAACAAATATGCAAACTTTTTAAATTACACATGAAACGTCCACCAGAATGAAATTGTCTCGCCTTTCGCACAAAATATCTCACTAACGCGAATTATAAGTAAATAAAATAAAGTAGAAACTTAGGTTATATTGTCTAAGATTTGAATCCGAAGCAATCTTGACCAGACACGATGTCAAAATTTTATCGCTGATAAACGAGGTTAGTTGGTCACGTGTGGGTCAATTCGGCTTCTGTATTGGTAGAGCAAGTCCGATAAAATTTAATAAACAAAAAATATCGCTAGAATACAGAAGAAACCATGAAAATGGTCGATTCTGATTAGTTCTCGAGATCAAGAGTGGAATAGTCATCACAATATTTCTTGATTCACGTCGATATCTCCTTTTTCAAAAAAGATACAAGGAATACAAGCAAGTATGGAGTTTTTAAGTTTCATCAACAAGAATCTGAACAACAACTGAAAAAAAATCATCTGAATATCAATTAAAACCGTTTCGACCAATTATGAATAATTTCGACACAAAAAATTCCTAAAGTAGAAAAATCTCGATTTTTCACATCCTATAACTCTGTAGTTATTACTACCAGACCCCAAGTATTATCTGTCAATGGAATCAGTTTTCCAGGAAGAATTTGAAAATGGAATAATATACAGGGTGTCCCATTTAAAAAATCAAAGTTGTTGCTACTTTTCATTATATGCGGCAACGTAGCAACGCTGAGAATATTTTAGGTCGATAGAACACAAGTTTTTATGAAAGGCCCCAACCTTTCGGGATAATCCTCTAAACGTCTAATGTGTCATCCACCGTGAATCAGCCTGTATAGCGCGTTGGAATTTACTGATTTCTCACTGCAGACCAAATCTCACTTTTTCATCGCCGATTTCGGCTTTTTAGATGCCGAAATATTAAACCGGGATTTGCAGTTCTCATCTCGCCGACAGAGATTTGTTGATGGCGCGCCGCCTCTTGATTATCGCGGGCCACATGCAGCGAGGGCGATATGCTCTCGAACGAAACGCAATCATACTTTATTCATATTACAATTGCAAAACTCGCCGCAGATTGCTGGAATTTCATTTATATGGATAGTTCGCGGCCGGATGAATGGTGGAACACGATCCGGAAGTTTCTTCTATATTAGGTTGAAGTCGTTGAAGAGCGCTGGAAAGACAAGGAACCTGTTTCGGACCGTTTGACGTATTGACGTCTATTATAAATTGAGGGTTGACTTAGGGTCACTTGATGCAAACTGACGTATTTGTGTCTATACCTTTTCAATTTCAATTTCGGAAAAAGTAATCTCGATTTCAGAATTGGTTAGTTCGATTTCAGAAATGGTAAACTCAATTTCAGAATCGGTGAGATGAATTTCAGAAAAAGTCCATTCAATTTCAGAAATGGTAAGTTGTATTTCAGAATTTGTAGGTTCAATTTCAGAAAAAAAATCCTTATATTTGTTCGAAATGTTTCCAATTATATGTGAGATTAACAAACCATATTTACAACTTACAACTTGTCAAAAACAATTCAATAACATAATTATAATCTCAATTTATTCCACAGATGCCTTCCATCCGAATCGCTGGAAGATAATAGCGTTGCACATGATTATGAGAATGCAAACACATTTGAGGTGTTATCATTTTCATTGAATGATCTGCACATTCCTCAAGACATCGCAGTCTGAATTCTATCTGGTTGAGCAAGCTGTTCGGATCCCCAGCTATGACCCTTTGGCGATGCTCTTGCAAGAAGCTCTTCACTTCTGACTTGAAGGCATCCCATATATGTTCAATCTGATTCAACATAGGGCTCTCAAACACCGTTCATCCACTGTAAACATATTCTCTTTCTCAATTAAAACCATTTCAAACATATAAAAGGATTTCATCTTCTGAAATTGAACCTACCAATAATAATTCTGAAATACAACTTACCATTTCTGAAATTGAATGGACTTTTTCTGAAATTCATCTCACCGATTCTGAAATTGAGTTTACCATTTCTGAAATCGAACTAACCAATTCTGAAATCAAGATTACTTTTTCCGAAATATAACTCACCGATTCCGAAATTGAAGTTTAAAAGGTATAGTGTTCGATGCCTTCCCGTGATATATCAGTTATTTGTGGGGATAGAACCATCCACTTTTGTGGAACTCACGATGGCATAATCAGATTTTGCATAACTGTTTCCCTTTATGAGATACAGAGCGATTTTAAAATTTATACTTCTTGAACCCCCCCTATATCTACGAAGTTTCTGAGCGAAAATGTCAAATTAAAATCTAATTCCATGAAGAATTTTACGCAGAATCCAGTGGCGTACCAAATTTTTTTTTTTCGGATACCGTTTTGCAGATACGACTCAAACTTATGGTTTTTTAAATGGAACACTCTGTATTTTATAAGCTCATTGAATCTCTTTTTTTTTTCAAAATAATATATGATGTATGGATATAAAATTCTCAAAAATGCTCAAAAACACTGAAACATTGAAATTTAATAGCGGGCTATGGAGAGGAAAAACACAATATTTATCTAATTAACTAACAAAACTCACGAGTTAGGTTCCTGAAAGCAACAGAAAAATAGTAATAAAAAGTTCATAATGTAGCAGTTTCCAGAAATTACAAAGACATTCTTCAATGATTTTGAATGCATGAGACGTATTTAGAGAGTGTGTGAGTGAAACTGGGCATCAATTTCAACAATTCAATGAATGAATTACTGAATAATTTCGGAATTCAATTATTCTAGTTAATATTTAATCAGGTGCTTATTCTGAATTATGAACATTTTGTGTTTTGTTAGTTAATCAGTGTTAGTATTGTTTTTGTCCTCTCCATGAAAAATCAATAAGGATATTCCTTCGATTGGAACTTTTTTATATGAAAAATCCATCCAATCCGTTTAGAATTCAATGTTTTAGGGATTTTGGAGCATATTTGAAATTTTTATATTTATATATAACACTTTAAATGAAAAAAAAAAGAATTCAATTAGCTGATAAAATACAGGGTGTTTCATTATAAAAATCATAAGTTTGAGTCGCATCTCCAAAACCATACCCCGAAAAAAAATTGAGTGCGCCACTGGATTCCGCGTGAAGTTCTTTATGGGCTGAGATTTCAATTTGACATTTTACCGCGAAAACTGCAAGGTTCTATCTCCAAAGACAACTGAGATATCACGCAAAACTGGACACACTGTACATACGGGTAGAGTACGGGTATCTCAGTGAAGAGACATTGTCTCTTCGCTGGGTATCTTGTCAATTATCGATAAATAGCAAGTATAAGGTTTCCCTTGGTTTCACGGAATTCTTTGGATCCACATAATTATGAAGATTCTGAAAATGGTGAAAATATGGTAATATACAAGGTATGTATCCCATTTGAAAATCGAAAGTTGCCGTCTAGTGAGCATATTCATCAATATTCTGCATTTCCGAATAGAGAAACAAATGAGAAACAGGGGAAAATACAGGGTGTTCCATTTGAAATAACAAAGTTGCTAGTTGTTTCTGATAGAAGTGGCAACACTGTATCGATGAAAATATTTTAGACGGATATAGAATGTTCAATTATCGAAGCATCCCAATTTTCAGAATGTTCTGTCTTTTCGTTCTCCAGATACTTCTAATAGGCCATCCACCGTGGATCAGCCTGTATATTTGCGAGGTTATTCTGATTGGTATAGATAGGCGGTTTCCACAGAAGATCAATTCGACCTTTTCTCGCGATTATGACGTATGAAATATCGTGGATGATGGATTCCAATGATTATTCGAAAAATAAAAACCGGAACCTATCAACATTGTAAGAATATTTATGGAACTATCATTGTTTGTCATTTTTCTTCCAGTTTTTTATCTACCATGGATTTCCATCTTCCATAATAACCGAATCCGATAAAAAAAAATCTTACCTGGACAGTCACGTTCGTCTGCACCATCCTGGCAGTCAAGAACACCATTGCATTTCTTTGAGAGGATTAAACATTTGTCACTATCACATCTAAATTCTGTATCCTTACATTCTGAAACAAAAAAAAAACATCCTTTCAAAACATTTAGGTATCTCGAGTTGTATACAAATCAGTTGAAATTCACTTATATATATAACTGCACTAATCATGCAATGTTTTTTTTTTTCGAATATGTTGTTTGGTACTTACATATTTTTGTCTGAAAACACGAATTTGATGATGAAAATATGAACAAACCACTATTTATCGAAATATTTCAAGAAAAAGTTCGAAATTGTGCCTTATTTTTTCCCCCGTGTTGGATTTATATACTCATGATGTACTTCAATGACACATTTTTATATAGAAAATTCAACACGAATTATGATTTTTATGGTGAGTTTTTCATATTTGGTGAACAATCATACCAGATGACGACTATTTGATCAATAGTCAAACCGAATAAAAATGTCAACAGAGATTGCTTCTGAATGACATTATACACACGCCATTATTTCAAATGATATTCTTTCTTTTCTCTAAATATGGATAAATTGCAAGAAAATCATATTTTTAGTTGACTAATATAATAGAAAAAAATGTGTCATTGAAGTACATTTTGAAATATAATGGCGGATTCATGCAACATTTACATAGTCCTAGTCCCAGACAGCACCAGATATTCCATGAATGTCCCTATCATATTCCTTCTGGAATATTGGAATATTCTAGAAATAATCTGGAATATTCCGGAATATCTGTGGAATATTCTCTTAATATGCGAATGGGAATTCCTCAGATAATCATAGAATATACCCAAAAGAATATTCTGTATTGAATGTTCCTGGAATATTCCAATAAACATATTCTAAAATAAAAAAAAGTGACCCAAGAAGGGATCGAACTCGTGACCTCAAGACTATCAGAGCAACGCCTTGACCACTAGGCCAGTAATCGAATTGAATAATTTTATACATATCAAGTTCTTGTGAGAGCATTGTTCGAAATCGGATCATAAACACTTTTTGTTTCAAAATCTCATTACATCTAATTGATGTTCGATACTCACATCTCTGAAATAATAAATGGTATTTATGTGTTGAGAAATATAGGAATGTTCATAGAATATTTCATGAATATACACCACAGAATATTCAGTTGAGAATATTTCATGAATATACCGCACAGAATATTCAGTTGGGTATATTTCATGAATATACCCCACAGAATATTCAGTTGGGTATATTTCATGAATATACAACAGAGAATATTCAGTTGGGAATATTCCTGGAAGATTCATACCTGAATATTCCCTGAACATGTCCGACTATTCACTTTGGAATATTCCATTTAGATGTTCCAGAGGCATGTATATATTCTAGGAATAATCGATGAATATTTGGAATATACTCCTCCTTTTTAGCATATTTAGAGAATATTCTATGAATATCCAGTGCTGTCTGGGGTCTTAGTTCTAAGCATAGTCTTAGTATCAATCGTTGTCTTAGAGATTTGAGGTAGGTATTTATCCAGAAACATCAAAACTTGATTTAAGCATAAGAGTCATGTGAGAATTTGTGGTTCTTTTTGTATAAGAGATGAGGAAAATTATCTATCAAACTCATCAACATCTAAGCTTTCTCATAATATTATTTTCGGAACATGTAAACAACAAATCATCAACAGTTCTGTCAAAGGAGCATGCGCCGAATCCACATAACATAAGCATGAAAGTTCGAATTCAACTTTCAAGATCGTTTCTTAGGTTTGTGCCTATGCTTGATACTAAAATTGGTGTGTAAATAACGGCCTCAAGCAGTATACCTTACCTTGTCTCAACTTCTAGTTATGTTTCGAATTATGACTCAGACTATGATTAGGACTATGCAAATGTTGCATAAATCCACCATAAATTGTCCAACGATGAAAAAAGAAGGGCAAATTGTTCTGAATGCGATCGAAAAGTCAGGCGGAAAAGAAGATGAAATTTGTAACTTTATAGTGAAATATCTTAATAAATAATGGTTTGTCCACATTTTCATAATCAAATTCGTGTTTTTCAGACAAAAATACGTAAGTGCCAAAAAATATTTTAGAAAAATGAACCATCGCATGATAAGTGCAGTTTTATTGAAAACTAGGTACTTATAACGATTAATGCCTTGCCTGCTATTCAATTGTTTCCTAATGCTTGCCAGAAAATAATCAGCCAACACCAACACCAACATATTCCTAAGGCATAGCCCTAATATGGTAATAACAGTTTATTTATATAAGTAGGACTATACCTATATTCATTTGACATTACTTTGAGATATTATCACGATATAATAGATAATGAACACTTTATGAGAAAAAACTAGGAAAGAATCATTATCTTTTTCATCATTTGTAACATACTGTAAGTTTCCTATTCTGCAGTGGCTTTGAAAATAGAGAAATAATGATACTATATTGGTGGCGCTCTCTGTTTATTGTGAATCTAAGCTCTCAACCAGGGAACGTTCTCACATTTTCAATGCGAGAATGAAGGACTGAGAAGCAACCATGCAACCGCTTTCAATTTCATTTCGGCCATTCCGTAAGAGATGGCGCAAAAGCTGACTACATCGATAATTATGCTCCAGTGGCGTTCACTTGTGAGAATTGTCAAATATATGGTCACATTAAAATAACAAAAATCACTGGCTGAGTTATTCCTCAACATATGTGAATTGGAAAATGAAACTTGATAAATAAAAATTATCAAGATGAATAGGTCAATATTATTCTGCATTGATAAATTTTATTTCACTATTTTAAAATACGTCTCCAATCTTCCAATCTAGTTCACTGTCAAAAACCGTTTTCTCCTGCAAACTTCGTGCATTTTTGGAATAATAATTGATGGATCGAACGTTTTTGAAAGATGTGGACTTTAATTAATGTAATAGAGTATTTTTTGGAGGTCATCTTCACTTTGGAATTTCTGAATGAATGAATTTCTTCCCAAAAGTGTAACTAGTTGGCAAAATAAACTTGCATTTAGCTCAATTGACAAAAAGGACTTCAAGAAAATATGTGGTAGCTGTCTTCATTGATATCCAAAAAGGCTTTCAACACAGTTGATCATACAACAATTTCAGAAAACTTGGAATCAACGGGACTGAGAGGCACTGTGAGAAATGTTTTGGATTCATAACTTGAAAATAGGACAATCAATACGAAATCCACCAACTCTGTGTCGAATAAACTATTGATTAATAGGGGTGTTCCACAAGGCTCTGATTTAGGACCTCTACTATATTTACTTTATGTTCAAAATATCAGTGATTCTGGTCTAGCGAGTAAATATACCGTGTATGCAGATGATACAGTACAGTAAATAAATGAATAAATAAATCATAATTTTTAACAAAAATAAATATTTTTTCGCGCAGAGGTTTTGTTGAATACATGTTGAAAGGCCAGCTTTCAATTCAATAGTTGTGGAAAAAACCTAATAATTTACCTGTAACACAGTTATGCTCATCAGTACCATCTGTACAGTGTTTTATTCCATCACAGTGCTGATTCGCAGGGATGCATCTGCTGACGTCACACCTGAATTCATCGGGACGGCATACTGTAACAGGAGGAAAGGAATCAAGTCTCTGATAAACGTGATACTTCAGGTTATAGAAGTTATACAGTGTGACAATTCAAAAACTTACAATGCGCTTTATCTTCCAAATGAGAGATTCTTAAAGCTGTTTGTAGGATAGGAAGAGGGAACTAAAAGAGTTCAATTAGCAAACCCCCTATATGTGAAACATCACTGAAAAGACTATCCAATGGTAAAAATAATGATTGTTCAGGATGTATCAATCATTACCAAATTAATAACTAGGTAACAATTTCAAATGGATTCTCTTTTATGTCATTTAAATTCCCCCTTCCTATGCTAGAAACGTTTCTAAGCGTTTCTTGATATCTCATTTCGTTTGTGAGATATAGCCATAGAAATCATCAGTATACAGGGTGTTGCAGAATTCGACCGACAACGCTTGACAGGTGATAGCCGTCGTGATTTTATAATCGCTGAGATAGAGACACACGGTCTTCAAGTGTTCAAATGGTTTTTTTCGCAATATCTCAAGAAAAATAGAATATAGGTACTGCATTTAAATTCGGTATATGGTTTCATCTTTCAATTGTTTCATTTTTTGACCAGAAAGTCATTCCGAGAATTTCATCCAGAGGTGCGCTACAGAGGGTTGTGATAGCTTTTCCTTCTATATTTTCTACGCCACTGATGAAATCTCGATTATTTCCAATTTCTCGAATTGATTGTTCAATTATGTTGGAAAAATGCATTACCTTCAACTGAGCTGAAATGAACAGTTATCGAGTTATTTGCCCCAAAATAGAAGTTTGCATAGTAATTTTTGATCTTCCTCAGTAGTAGAAAATTACAAAAATGTTTGTTTTCTCTTTATGCGTGGAACAACCATTTCTGTTCAGCTACAGAATGAGATCTGAATAGTCTAATCTACTCAACACCAGAAAAATATTTTTGCAATTTTCTACTACTGAAAATGATGAAATATTACTATGCAATCTTCTATTTTGGGTCGAATATCTCATTCAGCTCAGTTGAAGATGTTGCATTTTTTTAACAGAATTGAACAATGAATTCGACGAATTGGAAATAATCGAAATTTAATCAGTGGTGTAGAAAATATGGGAGGAAAAGTTACCACAAGAGGGCACCACTGGATAAAACGTCCGGAATGTCTTTCTGGTCAAAAAATGACCCATGCAAAGATGAAACCATATACCAAATTTGAATGCATTATATTCAATTCTTCTTGAGATATTGCGAAACAACTATTTTTATTTCTCAACTTTACGCCCTGTATCTAGAGAACTGAACACTCGAAGACCGTATGATTATGAAATCATCTATCACCTGTCAAGCGTTGTCGGTCGAATTTCGCAACACCCTGTATATAAAATGATTTCTATGGATATAGCCCATTGGAAGTTTTCAAAATGTCACAGTGTATATATAGTTTGGAGATAATCGATGCTATTTACAAATGGCTCCTGAACATAAAACACATCTTGGGCCGAGCTGAAAATGGTGTGAAAAAGTTCGTTTCGATTTGATGAGTTATTGAGTAGATATTGAAGAATGATGAATAGTGGGTATGAAAGTGCAACACCAAAACTATTAGTAAAAATGCAGTAATTCTGAACAGGGTTAAAGGTGAATTAATGGAGTTAATTTGTACATTTGTATTTAAACAACATAGGATATTGCAATTGACGAAATTGACGTGTTGAAAAATTCCTGGTGAACCTATCTCTTTATCGAAAGACTGTTTTTATATTTCATTCAACCAAATGTTGCCCGAGACGAAAAACATTTTTTGTCTGGACCAAAGCTGAGACCAACACCTCCCAATTTTTGTTCGTTACACTCTGTAAAATGAAGAGATATAGAGTGCCGAACTAAAAAGAATTAGAAAATGAATAAGAAGTTTGAAAACTAAAGAATTCCGCTTTAATGGATAGTCAAACTAAGAAGATGTAGAAATAAAATAATAAAAGTTTTTTAATAAATATTTCTTTAGAAACATTTTTTATAGAGATAATGTTTATGGAAAAATAACGTTTGCTGGGTCAGCTAGTTGAATTATAACATACAATTTTATAACAATGAGAGACCTAAGACTGATAGAGAAGTTGAGAATAATTAAATTTGGGAAACCTCATTCCATAATATTGTGAAAATATTTGTAGACTGACTGATACGATAACATTAAAAGCAATATGAGGTGAATATTCAAACGAGTGAAAGAAATGAATTTGAAAGACTGATTAGGGAGTGTCAGTATGACTTCATAACATGTTATATAGTTGTAGTTATAAGAATTGGAAGTTCTAAAAATTTCGGTCATAAACCTGAACGAGTTTCCAATTTTGTTAATAACATTTAGCCAATGTTGATCTTAAAAATGTAGCATACTTTAATTGTTTGTTTGTGAATATATATGCTACCACAGATTCATGACGCTTTTTGTAAGAAATGCATTTTTGGAATTGTTTGTAAAATTTGGATTTTACATAGAAGGGTTCTCCAGTCTTGAATGGATCACACTTCACATTATTCAAAAGTCTGCGTGCCATTTGTTTGTTGAATACAACAATGATTCTTCGAATATTCGAATTGTATTTGAAAAAAAAAAGAATGTTTCAGGTTTATAAAATGAGTGGGTAGTTCAAATTGCTGGAAACGTAGGAAATCTGTAAAAATGGAACACATTATATTTTCATCAATAAATCATTTAATAGCCTATAGCTCCAATTCCTGAAATAAAGATTAGTTGTTAATATGATCACCTCTCCTATATTACAGAACTCGATGATATGGTGATTGATGACTAGGCAAAACCAAAAACAACTTCCTCCACCAGAAAGTAGACAAAAAACAACACCCAAAGCAGCAAAACTCCGTTGTGTTAAAAAGGCAAAAACTGTCCCGACACCGCCAAGCAGTATTAGATCCAAATAACAAGACTGTTGCTTTGACTACAGGCTGATTCATGGAAACCGTTGGTTAGCCGAATTGAGAGATTAAATTGGTCAACTCTTTTGGAAATTAGAAGTATCGACGCTGCTCAGCTGAATTATTTGCGAACTCATCACTAGGACATTCGCTTCATGCCAAAGGAAAGATTGTATCTAGTTAATTGTTATGTTATAATGATTTAATTTCTTATTATCACACACTTGTTTGGTTGCATATGTGAATACGAAATCTGATATTCGAAATTTAAATTTTCAGATTCGGCCAATCGACAACTAGAAAATGCGATTTTTTCTTGTTGTTGTTGAAAGCAGGTATGTGAATATGAAACGTATCGTTCACTTCAAATCAGTATCGAAATACCTATGTATGTTATATTAGATGTGCCATTAGACAAAGAAGTATTTCTCAATTTATTGAGTTCTGGCCAAAATAAGAAGGATCTCATAACTCTCTCAACTCTGTTGATGTTTGAGAACTTTTTGAAATACCTCATTCCATTGGCATTCATGTAGATATATGCCCAAGACTCTTTCTTTTGATATGGAATATTTGTGATGGACTCTTCAAAGTAGAGTTTATCAGAAAACCTTGAATTGCTCGAGGGGCATTGTTTAAGAATTCTAGGATCTGCCTGAAAACGGACTGAATATGGAATATGAAAATAACAAGGTTGTAACACATTCCAGGAATAAAAAGCAAAAGTTCTAGGAGTTTGCAAATATTTTAGCTGATGAGCTATCCATCTATCCGGCGATGATTAAAAAAGTACCTACATACCTCATTGAGGTTAAAGGTATGTACAGGGTAATTGTTTATATATTTTATGCTCAATAGCAGTCTCAGTAAATGTTGGTTCTACAAAAACGTTTAAATGGGCGAATATGAAGTATTTTTACAAGCATTCAGAATGCATATGATTTATCAATATCTAATGCAAATCTGTCAATTTTTGTAAACGAAACATTCGAAAATAGAAATTTGTGATAGCTCATAGCTTCTGGGATATCCGAAGCTGTGAAAAATTGGAATGAGAATCCAGGTCCGTAATTTTAAAAAAATAAGTTGATGATGGTTTCTGGAAGACGAAACGCCGGATTTCAAATTTGAAAACGCCAACTTGTAGGGAACAAAAAGCGGTCATGGTGAAGTATATCATTCATTTCGAGCAATTCCTACAAATAACTTGAATACATTTAAGAAAGGTTTTGGGAAATTTTGGTTATTTTCGTACATGTCCGAGAGAAATCGGATACTCAGAAAATTAGAATTGGCATTTTGTTAGGCATGAAATTTCATAACTTTGACAAGATTTAACCGACTCTGTATCTCTTACGATTTGAGAGATCCTAATGATGAGTCTGGAATACCATAGGTACCCTGTACTCAAGACAAGTCATGACAGGTATATGTCCTAAAATCCAAACTACTTGTAGAGCATCAAACGTCAGATCTTCTGAGCCTCTAGGTTATGGAAAGCGTGAAGTCAGTACCGCAGCCGGATCTCCGTTGAATTCAAACGTGAAGATCCCTCAAGTAATTAACCATATTTACAGAAGTTAGACATTTCAAATTTTACGGTTGGCTGCAGAGGTGTCAAATATCAAATGTGAATAAAATCGGCGCGACTATCAAAAATATTGTATTTCTTTGAAATGAAAATCTGGTGAATTGTTAATAATTGGAAATAAGAGCAAGAAAAACTTCTTGGGCCATTTCTTTCTCAATCTACTTATCATTGACATTGACAAGACAATGCATTCGACAAATTCCACTCAGATGTAAAAACTTCACAAACGATAAGATTTCCACAAAATTCTTAAACACACAACATGTTTCGCTAGCACAATAGCTTCGTCAGGTGATATACTGGTACAATGAACTGTGGAGTTTATTTTACCAGTATTCGCGATAGAAAATAACGTCGCTTCACCTGACGCGGCATCAACTTGAACACTTCTGAGCGGTTTGTTTTGATGATATGACCAATCAGCACAAACAAAAAACAAATGTGAACCAATGAAAGCAAAGTATAAACATGCCGCTTTGACAGCTTTCAAGAACTCCGATAGGTGTCGTACGCTTATTTTCTATTGCGAATATCACCTGAAGAAGCTACTGTGTTAGCAAAACATTTTGTGTGTTTGAGAATTTTGTAGAAATCTTATCGTTTGTGAAGTTTTTAAATTTGCCATGGATTTCCATCAAGGAACGGCCGAGTCAATTCAAAAAATGCCACTCAACTTGACAGTAGCTGCAACTAGGGTCCCGCTGCAACCGACAAAAAGCAAGAGATGTCTAACTTTTTCCAAGTGATATATGGTCAATTAATTCTCGGACTTTCAGACAAACCAACGTTTCCCATGAACCGCCTGTACGCCGATAGTACCAGAACACTCGTTCTCGTCGCTGCCATCGTCGCAATCCACTACCCCATCACACTTCTGCATCGCGCATATATTCCTGGAGCCGTCTGCGCATCTTACGGCGTAGTCGTCCGCCCTGATGCATTCTTCATCGCCGCTTCCCCCGTCAAAGTTTTCGTCGGGCCCGCCCTGGCCCTGGTCCGGCCCTGTCGAAGGCCCTTCGGTTTCTACCCCCACCCAGGTGGTCGTGGTTGGTGGTGGGGTGGTTGTGGTCGTGGTTGGCGGGGTTGTTGTCGGCGCTTGTGTTGTTTCCGGGACGGGGGTAGTTGTTGTTGTTGTTGGGGGGGTGGTAGTGGTGGTAGTGGTTCTGGGTTCCGGTTCGACTGGGCCTGATTTTGTTGTTTTTTAGGGTACGGATACGCCGAAGATACATGGATGTGCGCGGTATGGTGGTGACGGTCGCGGTAGCTACATCGATGTCAAAATAAACACATTTGTTCCACCTAGAGTTCCTGAATGTACTTGACACTGCTGTTTTGACGTTTTTTGTATATTACAGTACGGACACTAGACAAGCAATTGAATATTTGTTTATCACAAAAGTTCAGAGTGGGGTAAGAACTGATAAATTTCATGAAACATACTTTTATTTCGTATGGAACAATTTCACTTGTACAAGAGTGATAGGTAATAAGTAATTCATAAATGAACGAATGATATGGCAACAATAACAGCTGATTTCAGTTAGGTTAAATAATAAAGGTTCTCCAAGACATATGGAAGTAGGTATAAATGGACTTCAGCGCTCGACTCACTATAGATCCCCGCTTAAGGGGATTGTTGGTTTGAACCCGGCCATCGGAAGATCATTTTCAATATCTAACATAAATGGTGCACTCGTTAAGCGTTCTTGTTCTGTGCTCTGATAATATCTTGCTCGTATCTTGGTACCAAAGAAGTGGTTCAAAACCCTCTAGGAGCTATGTAGTCGTCTAGCACTTCTCAACTACGCATGAACATGCACATTCAGACTTGGGATTTCAACTATGAAGAAGCGATACACAAACAACTCTCTGATATAGATACATCAATATCTGGTACATCAGAATTCCACAAAGTGACTATATGTTTTCACAAACAGGGATGTGGAAACTGTTTGAGTCAGTCAATTCAGAAAGTTACTGCTATTTCATCATCAGATGATCGACCATGATCACCATCAATCCAACACCTAAATTGGAATAAGGTTCTTTTCGATACTCGCTCAGTTTATGAATTGTGGGTTCGACTCTTTCTCTCAATACGATCCTATATTCTTCAACATCAAATCTTCCGTTCTGAACTATACCTGATAAAAGTGTTGAAAAATGTTCTATATCCTACCAAGAAATTTGAATACCTTGCAAATTTTGTGGCCTGAAGCCATATTCCATGCCGGCTGCATCATATTATGTTTCCATTTTTGTAGAATTACGTTATCCGATGGAAATTCAAATAGAGTGAATTGATTTCCCGTGTTCTCACAGTTGGAAACTGCGAAAACTTGCATCTTTCTTCTAATTCTCCCAATTTGTCAAACCTTTCAAATTTATGTCATGTACGTCCGTGTACTGTCAGTTTCCGTTTTTTTCATCGATTCATTTGTGGTTATGTCTGATTGTCAGTGCTTTTCATAGTGTCCGTAAAAAAGGTCAAAATCAGCAGTGTCAAGTACATTTAGGAACTCTATATAGTTCCACCCGCTTGTCACGTTCATTGGTGTTTTTCAAAGCACGTGATATTCGCCACCATACGGATGGTAGTTATTTATTTATTTCTTGTTTTAAACAGGTTGCGAGACGTTAGGGCTGTTTGTTTCATAATGTTCTGCTGAATAATTGCAATGTTCAATTTTTGTTTCAATGTTGTATATAAGCATAAAATTTGTCTGGTGTTTCTTAAACTCTTCAAATAGGTGATGGTGTTCTCTTAGATAGGTACTGCCTTTGTTGGTTTATAGGATGAGCCGAAAACTGGCGATTTGAAGAATTACAAATGAAAAAAGCAAATTTTTCCAAAACACGTATCTCATCAGTCACCTCAGAAACCGCAAAAAAAAACAGTGAAAGGAAGGCATTTTCGGTATGTCCTGCTTGTCATCGATGTAATCCCACTAATTCTTTGTGTAAACCTCGGCCGCGACCTCCACCGCGCATATATTCATGTATCTTCAACATGTACGTACCCTTAGAACGATAGGTTGCAGGTGATTGTTGGAAAGATTGGTATGATGATAAAATTCATGCTTCATGTGAATCGAAATAAAAGTAAAAAATAAAACAGAGCTCCACAAATGAACAAAGAACTCATATCTTTCATTGTTTATATTAGTTTCATGTTTATTTTTTCTTAGTCGGTTGCCATCTCTCCAAATGCTATTAAGTTACTGGGATTTTCCTCGTCCCACCCATAGGTATAATCTCCCTTTATCCTCGTGATTCCCATTTTCCTCTTTTTCGTTAGTGAACAATATTTGGATATAATATTCCATGAGTTTTTATAAGGTATGCTCATTCTTTTCCTTATCAACAATACCAGGTAACAACGAGTTTTTCAGAGTATCCGTGAGCCATGGTTTCCACAGTCAGACGGTATATGTAAATAAAGTGATGAATGACCAGAATATGTTGATGATCACGAGAATGAAGGAAGTGACATTAATATTGAATCTTGATATTCATGCGATTTAAATCGCATCAAACTGATGGCATGAATCAATGGATAATTATTGCACCAAATACTATAATTTTCAAGAATGAGAAAGTTATGAATCATTTGAAGAAACGATTTATGTTTTGTTTATTCAATAGTTCTTAACTCTTGTGCATTTCATATACTAAATCTGCAGCACTCTCTGTAGATTTTTTCCATTTTATTCTACTTTCAACAACTATTTTATTGTATTTTGAAAAACTGGAATACTTTTTTAGCTTTAACTGATGGTTTCCAATATTAATTCTTATATTCAATGTGGTTCGTAAAAATCAGTTCCCTATGAATAAATCTCTAATCAAACATTACTTCTCTTGTTCACATTGCTCTCCAACTTAACAAAAAAATAAATGATACAGAATGAAGAATAGAAATTTTTCAATTGAAACGACAGAAATACTCATGAAGTTTCTTGGTTCATTTGTTGGATTGCTGGAAAAATAAACATACCATAAGGACAGTCTTCTTCGTCCGAATTGTCATTGCAATCTCTATCTCCGTTGCAATATTTTGCAGCATCGATACATTGTCGACTCTTACATTGCCACTGGTTTTGTTGGCAGAAATGAGGTGTAGCTAATGCAAAAAAATATAAATAAAAATTAAAAATTATAAAATATCAACTATACTCATGAAACAATACAAATAATTTAGTGAAAAAGCAACAATCGGTAGGATAATTATATAGGCGATAATTGCAAAATAATGATAATACAGACATTTTCAAATTTGTGATAATATCTATCTCATATCCGATGAAAGCATGTAATTTTCCTCATTTCATGAACTACTAGTCAATGAAGACATCCTTCACTTTTCGTCCTTATAGATTCAAAAAGTACCTCTCATCTTGGTCCCATTTTTGTTGAGATATCGTATAGGCGATGCGCCTTATATAGACATAGTAGATATACAGTACACATAATTGATTGATTGATTGATTGGATTGATTGATTGATTGATTGATTGATTGATTGATTGATTGATTGATTGATTGATTGATTGATTGATTGATTGATTGATTGATTGATTGATTGATTGATTGATTGATTGATTGATTGATTGATTGATTGATTGATTGATTGATTGATTGTCTTTATTACCCCAAGAAACATAGTTGTTCATAATAGGGATACATAAACAATATACATAATGTTATACATACAATTATGACATTATAATAAGATATAACAAGTAAAAAAAAAATGCAAATAATCATGCAATATCAACCTTGTCTTTCATAAGTAGGTATGCAAATAAGAAATGAAATTATCAAAGTCTCTGAAGCTGATATTTTTTCAAGTCAATTTTGAATCGAATTGCTTCCTCTATATTCCTCAATCGAATTGGTAATAAATTGTATAGAACGATTCCTGTGTGAAAAATGGATTGTTTGCCGATATTTGACTCAAACGTATTTGCAAACACCAAACTTGATAGGCCAATCAGCATCAAGAGTCAATTTTGGTGTCATCGATAATCCGAGCTTAACTATATAGATCTCTTGATTGGTTCATTTGATAACTACGTGAAATAGTCATCATCATTTCTTCATCCGAAGAGCATTTTCAAGAAACGAGTAGCACTTCGTGATATCATCAACTTTGCCTCATTTCCTTCTTTCTTTTCGTATTTTTGTCAAAACTGTCTTTATTTGCATATATGTATAGTGGCAATTATTATAATTCGCATTGTACACATATTCATGTAAACATATCCAAGTGGTCATCAGAATTAACAGAATCCTTGCTATAGGTTTGTAATGTCTTTGAAAGCTATAAAGAACCTATCTATCTATCTATCTATCTTTCTTCATCCGAAGAAAAATTGGTACTCACCACCGAATTCTGTGAATCGAAAATCATCTCGGTCAGCGATAGTGAATTCGCCAAGTTTGTGGTAGGTCGTTATCGGATCATACAAGGCCTTCTTGATAACATTAGCATTCGAGAATCCTTCAACAGTAACATCGACTGTCACTACAACTTCGAATGCATCTGGGTCCTGCCTGAAGTTAGGCCTATAACACGAGTTATAATCACAATATGCAGGTTGAAAACCGAGTTGAAAACACTATACAAGGAGCAATTAGAGGCAACTCAATAGTCGATACTCGTCAAGCAAGCAATAGTATCAGGGGCGGATCCAGGCAATGTTTGAGGAGGGGAACAATTTTTGTTTAGGAAGATTGATTCTAGTAAATATTAAATAATATTCAGTTTTCTCTCAAGAATCAAAATCCAAATATTCGATATATTTCATTAATATACAGGCTAAATGAGAAAAACCGCCCAAAGCCTTATAGCGCCGCTACATTAACTATCCGATTTCAAATAACAAATACGCGAAAAAAAAATAGTCATAAAATCCTATGAGTAGGCTCTGATCATTATTTCTTTGAATTCCAACTGAAAGCGACTGATTTTTTTTTGTCAAATAGCACTATACCGGGTGTCAACGAATCTATTAGACAAGTCATAACTTCTAGACCATTAGGTGCATCAAAATGAGATTTGGTATAGGTAAATGGTATGTGAAGGTCACTTTCCGGTCACTTCCGGTTTCACCTGTATATTGTAACATTTTTGGATTTCTGAGACAATTCTAGATCAGGATGTGATATTTTCGAAAGTTTTTATGCCTACTTAATGTTTTCGAAGACACATTTGAAATTACATCTAGGTGGCCATGATCGGAAGTAAACTAATCTAAGGACCTCAGGTGATATCAGAAAATTACAATCGCTAAGTTTCAGTGACAAGAATGATAGATATGAATGAGACAAGTTGGCTAAATTACATTTTCGTGTGTAACTATTATTTTTCGAATGGCGACCATTCTTTGACAAGTACTTTCCGAAAAAAGGATATTTTGACGAATCCAACGATACTAATTTATTCGCGATTGGATTACAAATAAGAACATAAATTAAATATTACTGACGAAAATACTTCATAATAATTTATTTACTCTTGTCAAGTGTGCCGAGGATAGGCATGATGCATAATATTTTACAGTTATTCCGATCAAGTCTTCTTGTTAATTTTGTTAAATTCGTTGATCCAATGAATTAGTAGCGTTAGATTCGTCAAAATATCCTTTTTTCGGAAAGTGCTTGTCAAAAAATGGTCGCCATTTGAAAAATAATAGACAGGAAAATGTAATTTAGCCAACTTGTCTTATTCATTTCTATCATTCTTGTCACTGAAACTTCGCGATTGTAATTTTTTGATATCACCTGAGGTCCTTAGATTAGTTTACTTCCGATCATGGCCACCTAGATGTAATTTCAAATGTAACTCCGAAAAAATTAAGTAGGCATAAAAACTTTCGAAATTATCACATTCTGATCTAGAATTGCCTCAGAAATCCAAAAATGTTACAATATACAGGGTGTTCCATTTAAAAATTTAGAACTGGAGCAATTTCCGGTGAAACCGGAAGTGACCAGAAAGTGAAAAATATGTGAAAAGTCTCCTCTTCACATACCATTTACCTATACCAAATCTCATTTTGATGCACCTAATGGTCTAGAAGTTATGACTTGTCTAATAGATTCGTTGACACCCGGTATGTTAAATTTTTTTTTGTTCATTATTATTTCTCTGAATACAATGATATTATTATAAGGACAAGTTCATTTTCTAACAAAATTAATTGAAATAAAAAATAAACTCTCAAATAACAAAAATAAATATTTTCAAAAGAAATTTGAGATGTATCATTGAATTTGGCAGTGAATGTCAATGAAATAAACGTCAATGTTCCATTTGTAAAATATTTTGACATCCTATGTAATTTCAAAGTATGTGTGACTTGTGTGTGCATGTTAATATAACGACAGCCAGTTTGAATATTTCAACTTTTTTCACAGCAAACCTCAGAATCACATTTGGTGTTGAAAGTTGAAATATCTGAAAAATGGAATACTGACATTCATTTCAGTGATATTTACTGTCAAAATTGCATGACTTGTCAATTGAGCATTTATTTTATTATTTTATTTTCAGATCAGAAAAACAAAATATTATGCATTGCGACATTTGAAAAAAAAAGTTGACGCTGACGTTATTGTTGATATTTGAAAAAAATATGATCAGAGCCTACTCATAATTATTATCGGATGAGTTTTTTTTTGCTCTTTTTTTCCAAAATCGCATCATCAATAGCAGTGCTATGGTTTGAAGCGTTTTTTATCAGTCCGTCTGCATGGAGATTTCTTTAATACTCGGATAAAAAAGGTAAAAAGGTTCTCTCAAAATTATTTGTATTATCTATATATAATGTGGATCGCCGGTGGATGGCTGTGAGGACATACAGAAAAGTTTTATTTCATTATTAATGAATGCAATCCATTGATCCAAAATATCGACATAATTAATTCATATAATTGTGCAGCTTCACATTCAACTTGAAATATCTCGGAAAATAATTACTTTATCGCTATGAAGAAAGAGAATGATAATCATGTAGAAAGTATCAGAGAATCGAAAAATAGTGATAAAATGTCAATTTTGCCAGTGGCGTAAAATTTGGGAAGGATCAACCAGTCACTTGCCCCTGTCGTACGCCTCTGGTAGTAGCCAGAAATGTTTCTTTCACATAATTTAGTACGGTGTATAGTATCTACACTTTCCGCCAGATATTTATGACAATGCTACGTCAATTAGTTTCAAATCACTATTCTAAAATAATTTTTAAATTTTCAAATGAACACCCATGTTGGGTTGAATCTTCATATCTTGAGCTCAGGATTCTATAGGTTGAATATTTACAATTAATAATGATAGCGATAAAATTCAATAATCAGATAGCATTACCAGGCATTACTTACTCCAGCGAAGAGTGTGCTTTTACCACCAAGGTAGTTTTCCTAATTTTATGAACTACTAGTCAATAAATAAGACATAGCCACCTCTGTTATAATCTACCCTCATTCACTATTCTGATGCGCTGCACTCGAATCTAGTAGATATTTATCAATAATAGAGAGTTGAGGTAATCACTGTACGTAGACATCCACGTAGACGTTAACGTACGAAAAATAACGTTTACGTATTGTCGTTAAATTGAGTTGAAGTCGCCACTTTGGTCGTCACTGTCATCATAACGTAATAATACATTTTGTTTTCGGTTTGTATTGGTCATTTTTGGTTGTGTGTTTAGATTCGAACATTTATTCCTGTCAAAATTAGAGGACTCCTTGATGCAGAACTCGTTGGTGATCTCGAATTTGATAATTTTGACTCATCGGCATATTTCGAGTATAGTTTGGTTAACGTACGTTGATATTTAAGGTATACGTGAAGGAACGTGAGATAACGTACACCCGTAAGCCCACTAACAACGCAAACGTGAAGAATTGGAAAATGCGCATGCGTAGCTGTCAATTTCTACGTTCACGTTAACGTTCATGACAACACTTCAACTCTCTGATGACTGTTTATAATTATTGCTGTCACGATCATGCATGGCTACTAGATTTTAGTTGGGATTGAAAAGAAGTGCTATCATAGTGACATATTTCAGTTTCACAAAAGTATGATTGAAATAAATTGCTAGTTGTGAAAAAATATAATATACACCTTGGTAGTGAAGAATATTATCACCACGCGACCTTGCTGTTTATGTTCGGTGCTCATACCCCTCGGCTGAAGATTCGAGATATAATCTTGGTCCCTGGGTAATACTGATATTATTTACTACCTTGGTGTTTAAATAACTATTAAACACTCACTGTAAGCTGATAACCCCAATGTAGTAATCTCCAGGTACGTTATTATAAATATCTTCCACTGATCTCTTGATTCTATTGGCCAAATCTTGGAATTTCGGGCTGTTCCGGTCATTGAAGTCAGCGTGGTAAGGTTCCATAATCGTGAACGCGAATCTGTACACTTCTGCAAATGAATAGAATTCGTTTTTATAACACATTTTTACCGTCATTTTGATAACGAAATGATATATGTTCAAAAGGAAAGTGAAAACATCGTAGTTCATCGAACGGCACCTGTGCCAATCACTTTCCTGAGAAAAATGATAAAAAATTGCATTTTCCTGTGCGGAAATTTGCACTAGATAAGCATCTCACTCGCGTCTAATGTGGTGTATAAATGGAATGATAGGTGTCGCCTCAATTTACTATTGGCACGAAAAGTACATGTTCGTTTTAACGACCATGGTGACCACCGAAAGGGTTAATGCATCAAGTAGAAGCCGTAATGATCAAATTTGCATGAATACTACTGGATAGTGGACTTTAATAACACTTGGTTGGTTAAACGCCATCTCTTCGCTTCTTCATTATCACAACGAGATGCTTTTGGTGTAATTTTTTCGTGTTTTCATTACTTTACTATGTAAGTGATAGTTATCAAATTTTTTTTTCAATTACGCTAAATTAAATTAGATAATGTATTCGAATTCTCATAATTATTGGTGGTGGTGAGGTAGGTATATGACCTATTTAGAAGGTATTTCCTTTTGTTTGGGCATATTTTTGAATTTCATATGAATTTCACAGAACATAGGAGTATATTCTTCCAATTTTTCACCAATATATCAGTTATTTTGATGATAAAAGTGTTTTATAGTTATCTTAAATGGACACACCCAGTTTCAAGACTGAAAACTGCGAAAGCTACATTTCAGAATATTTTATATTTTGTGATAGATGGCACTCTCTAATCGAAAAAAGTCTTTATCGTAAATGTGAAAACGGTCAAATACCTTGAGAGAGGAAAGGCAGATCAAGGAATGAAAAAATACGTATCAAATATGTTTACATGAGTTATCAAAATATACCAAACACGACACCGTGGGTTGGGTGATGGGTTAACTTCAAAATCTTCAACTAATATTTATCTTTATCTCAATTTGTACAGAATGACAAACCTCTTTCAATCGTCAATCAATCATCATTATTATGAGTTAGAGTTGAAGGAAATCAAATCTATAGCGTTTTGACAACAGCATATTCCATTCGATGGATATTTCAAAAAGCCGTGACGTATTAGTCCCGAACTGTAGCTATCTCTCTCTGATACCTTGCCATTCTGCAGTGTTGCAGTGTGGTTGGTCAGCTCAAGGACAATAGGCGTGTTGGGACTAATTCCTCACACCAGACACCAATTAATTGAAAAATGGCGCAGAATTTTTGTGTTTTGAAATGAACATATTTTATTTTAATTTTTTTTTATCGTCCTAGTTACTATATATGAACGAAAATATTCAAGATTATATTTACTGGTAGTTTTTTGAACTCACGATGATGTCGTTTTAAAAAATCAGTGGTCTATCCCCTGTGATTTCCGTTTCATTGATATAGATAATTCACTTACGAGGATGTCCTAGATCGTTCGTTGGTTCTTCTCCTGAGCCTCCGTCACCTGAGTTGTCATCCAAGTTGTCTTCATCATCGGTACTGCTAACAACAAATATTCAAACTGGTAGACAGTATTTCGCATTTTGAGAGTCGCTATTCAAGTATTCCTTTGTTAGATGAGAGATTCCAGACTATTTTTATTCAGATTCAAAGATAGTACTTTCCTTAAATTATTTACTATATGGATGAAAATACACTCACCGGCAAAAAAAACGGTCAGCAAGAAAAATAGGCAAATTTATCGCCATCTAACTTTTTTGATGTTTGTCCGATTTGGGTGAAATTCCTACCAAATCGTAATATGTTTCGAGGCTGATGGCTTCATCATCATACAGGGAAAAACCAAAGTTATCATCCAACTGAGGCGATCTAATTTACAGGAGAGTGTAGGCAATATGACAGGGCGAAAATTCATACAGTGTACTCCACCAAAACTGTTTTTGTGGAGTACACTTCTTAAAACCCTGTGGCAAAAGTGAGTGATTCAACTTAGCTTCATGATGTTTTGGATTGCAGTGCGATCCCTTCTCAACACAATGATTTTTTATTTTGTTTGAATTTGCGAAACCTACATGAACTTATCGATTTATAGCTCGGAAAAAACATCTAAAAGTTGACTCATTCCCACCACATTCTTTTAGATCTCACCTACAATGAGACTCCTTGATTACTAAGATAAAATAAAAAAAGCAGATTTTCGAGATGTAGTATGCCCATAGCAGTACTACCAGTTACACGAGATTATCAATAATGTTAATCATTATTGTTGTTTATTTGTATATTGTCGTTGATATATATCTTGCCAAAAAAACACTCGAACTTGTTTTTTAATTGGATAAATGTTCTTATATACTAACTCAAACATTTTTCATCAGGTCTTTCTCTCGAAAAACTGACATTAGACAAAATTGCTAGAACTCGAATTACTGATCGGCAAATGTTTTTCGTTATCAAGAGGAATTTATCCGATAAAAAAAGCTCTTGTGTTCTTACTGTAGATAAAAATTTTAAAAATACATAGTTTCTCAGAACAGTTGAAGAAAAGATATTGATGACGTGAATCAAAAACCATCGGGTTAAAAATGGATCACATACTTCAATCCAACACGCAATGAATAAGCTCAGTATGATCACTCACTTTTCAGGAATTAAAATTCCGGCTAACACTCCGGAGAATTAAACTACGGTTTGGTCGAAATTTCAGCAGAATTAGGAAAGAATTCAAAAAGTTAGAGGACGATCAATTTGTCTATACAGGGTATAACTAAATATCACCAAAAAATTCAAGAGGTAACATTCTAGCAAATAAAATTCATATAAACATGTGTTCTAACTTGTTCCGTTTTCAAGATACAGGATGTTGAAGTTGGAAGTATTGATTGTTTTTATTTTCAACCTCTCATGTATAAGCTTTCATGTTGCCGAAATTCAGTATGGCTGGAGACTGAGAAATCCCCAAAATTTCAAAATGATTCCAATTGGAATTATAGAGTAATCTCAAACACCTACTTACATTGAAATTTGAAGCCAAATCGAATTTTTACGGGTTCCTCAAAAACTAAGCTAGATACAAAAATCACACAGAGGATAAAAAAGTTGTTATTTCAATAGTCCAATCTAATAAAAATATGAAACTCAGAAAAACCGGTGGTGTGACACCACTGGAAATATTATTTCGAATCTAATTGCACTAGCAGAAGCTCCATATCACTATAAACAAAACCACAATGTTTCATTTAAATCATGGAAATACTAATACCCTTTATCACGAAAACGAAGCAAGTTATGACATATGTTTATATGAACTTTATTTCCTAAAATATCACGAGGAATCACCCCTTGCATTTTTTCGGTGTGGACATATGTTTATATGAACTTTATTTCCTAAAATATCACGAGGAATCACCCCTTGCATTTTTTCGGTGTTATTTAGATACACCCTGTATAACAGTGAAGAACATTGGGTACTTAGTGCTACTCAAAGTGAGATGTTGAGTTGGGGTTGGTGTCGACTACACGAGAACATAAAATACTCACGGCTGTTTTCCATTTTCCTGAAATAATAAAAAAAATCAGATATCTGTTTCGAACGGAGATTGAATGATTTTCGGAATAAAATTTAATTTGTAGGAGGTATAATAATACCTAGGCATTGAATTGAATTCTAATATAGCCATTTAACCACACAAACCGGGTCAACAATTTTCCTCGAAGTGTATTCTGTTGAGAAGATCAAAGATTGATGATGTTGTCAACATGTTTTTGTTCTTATGTTATGTCATGGAGATGAAAATGTTATATTAGTTCAGTTGTTATCAATAAAATAAATAATTAACATGGAAATTTTCAAACTCATATATTCACCGAGTTTTGTGAAAAGTTATAACAGGTTATGGGCTCAGAATAACCGAATCGAATATATGTAGAGGAAACTATGAGTGGAAATTTAGTGCAATTTTGAATTTTTGTTCAAACGAAAATTATGACACTTGAAAACTACAAATGGAAGCAATTTTAACGAATAAGGGGATACGTCGATGGATCAATATCCAAACCACTATTGATAGTGGGAAATGAAGAATCTCAAGAAAATATCAGAAAATGGGAAATACTGAATAAGAAAGTAGAATCTGATCTCCATTCTTTCGATGAGCCCCACGGAGCTGAAACAAATGAAAAATTGAAAGACCTCTCGTGAAATTTGGCGGAAATTAGAAACCATATACCAATCGAAAGGTCCTGCTAGAAAAACGACGTTGTTGAAGCAGTTAACTCTGAATAAGTTGAGAGAAAATGGATATGTTAAAAGCCATATATCACAGTTTTTCGATATTGTCGATAAACTACAAGAGATGGATCTTCACATCAATGAAGAGTTGTTGGCTATCATACTTCTCTATAGTTTGCCAGAAGAATATGAAAATTTCAGATGCGCAATCGAATCCAGGGATGAATTACCGAAACCCGACGCTCTCAAAATAAGAATAATCGAAGAATATGAAGCAAGGAAAGACAAAAACAACGAAAATATATCCTGTATACAGGGTGTTACATAATTCAATACAAATATTTTAATGACATATTCCCGGGGTCAAAATAAGACTTTTTTTCCTATAAACATGTGTCCTAAAATCCACCCCCTCCAAGCTATAGACATCTGTATGCAACCCTCATTCACCCCTTTCGATTCGAGTTACCTTATTTTTGAATCAAGAAATGAATAGATCGTCTAAAAATACAAGTGCCTGTGAATTTTCAAAATATTTGATGCATAATTGTAGCCACAATTCAAAATTTAAGATTTTTTTTGCGCATCTTGCGATGTCTGTAGCTTGGAAGGGGTGGATTTCAGGACACATGTTTATAGGAAAATAAAGTCTTATTTTGACCCCAGGAATATGTCATTAAAATATTTGTATTGAATTATATTACCTAGTCCGAGTCCGAGTCACAAGAAATTCATGAAAGCTTTAGGAGTGAGGGATAGCTCCATCTTGCATGACAAGAATTTCAAACTCACCACTTTGAGGGGAGGTATTGAGAGAATTAAAGATTGATGATGTTGTCAACATGTTTTTGTTCTTATGTTATGTCATGGAGATGAAAAAGTTATTTTAGTTCAGTTGTTATCATTAAAATAAATAATTAACACAGACATTTTCAAATTCATATATTCACCGAGTTTTGTGAGAAGTTACAACATATTGCAAACTATGACGTGATATAATTATATATTAACCAACCACATAAACCAGCTCATTGATTTAGTTCACGGAGTTTCAATGAGAGATCTCATCATATTATCGATGAAAATGAAAATTCAGTAAATAAGTAGGTATATACGTAGCGAAATGTTCAAATTTTCATGAATTGGAAGTATATAGGTATGTAAATACCTAGTTCCTATCTATGATATATTTTTGTTACAAATAATGAATTTGTTATCCAATATATTAGTATAACCAAACAATAAACAAAAACAGCTGATGATAAACTGACATCTGTCAAGCTTCACAAGTAAACCGTGACGTCATAATAAAGTTACCGTGACGTTAGTGACGTAGTTAAGTTAACCGGGTTTGTCTGGTTAGGTTCGGAGAAAAATGACTTTTGAAGCAGGCGAATAGGTTAAAGGTTTACTTACACTGGTTCCTCCGTTACGCAACTCCTCCTATAAAAAATAAAAACATTCAATAAATGAAAATATTGAGAATAATTCAATGATGAATATTACTTCGTAATTCATGCAACGTTCGTGCAAATGAGTTATTGTTATATTCTATATGTAGGTATATCTAAATATAATGCTGGTCATCATGCACTATTAATATAATCTCAAGTCAAAATTCTTAAGGTATATACAGCATGTCTCATTTCAAACGGCCCCCCTCTATATCTCAGCTATCAGTCGTGCGATCTTCACCAAATTTGAATCGGTATGAATAATCATCAATATGACCAGTTCTTCAAAGAGAAACATCATTTTAGACAGTGCCGTGCATTTTTAATGGAATGCATAGGGGTCTGTTTTTTATTAAATCATATTAGGCGTTTTTTCATAGGAAAACTGACCTAATAATATTGTTCTTCATGGTTTCAAACCCACATACGTGGATTTTCATGAGATGCCTATAAAGGGTTTCAGAAAAACAGGCACATCTAAACAGCATTTTTGCGAACGTAATAATTATTTACTCGGAACAACATACAATATAAAAAAGTATAACTCGTTTTTCCTTCCAAATCATGATATTCCATCTAACAGAGCCATTGAACGTTCCAAAATTCATAGTTGATTTGAAGTCACTATATTTATTCGAGACTGAAAATGAAAAAAATGAAGGTGATCCTGTTAATTCGGAATTAGATGATTTTTTGCATATGGGGGTTCGAAAGCATGAGGAACAATAATATGAGGTTAGATTTACTGTAAAAAAATGCCTAATATGATAAAAGAAAAAATCGACCCCTTTTTAGTTCAATAAAAACGCACGGCACTGTCCAAAATAATGTGCATCTCTGTAAGACTGATCATATTGATGGTTATCCATACCACACCAAATTTGGTTGGATTCGCATGACTAATAACTGAGATATAGAGGGGGGGGGGCGTTTAAAGTGAGACACGCTGTATATATATATATGTGTATGTGTGTGTGTTCATAACTCTTATAATCGATGAACTTGAAAAAAACTCATGAAATCTACCATATTATCATAATATTTTTTCTATTTTCTGTTCGAGTAAATTTGATGGGGACATTTAAATTCCTCAGTTTGAGGTGACACATTGTCTAAGAGGTAGAAGAAGAGGACAAGGAATAGTAGATGAATGCACGATAAACCGAGCGATAAACACAAACTGTTAGCAGGAAAATAAAATATGGAATTGTAGAATGTTTTGGATTAATTTTTACTACAATCTATTATTACCTACAGGTATTACAACGTAAAGGATAATCAACAATCAATCATTGTCGAGTTATGGGTTACGGCCAGCACAGTAAATTATATCCTTTAGGATAATATACTGTGCCTCCAGATAAGTAGAGATATTTTGAAATAAAACTTTCACTAAAATAGGTACGTCTGTATCATATCTTCCTAACAGCACTGTTCATATCCGGAGTTCAATTAGTTCAATTTTCTCTCCTCGCTTCTGGAATTATAATAATGAATATATCTGAGAAATGACATCATATAGGTCGATCTGAGTAAAAATAGCACACCAGAAAGATGAACGATTAGCCAAGGGTTAGTGTATGAGTAAAACACAATTTAACTATTCTTTTTGTTTGAAAAGCACTCAATTTATTTTGTTAATCAAAACGAAGTATGTCTTGATACTGTTTATATCAAAATGTCTACTTCCAAACAACACAATGTTAGAATTTCACTTCCCCGCACTGACCAACGATATTCGAAAATGTACACTTGAACAGGGTTCTTCATCGAAGAGGACTTCCCTTATTTTCAAGTTATTTTTCACCGAGAAAAATGGCTATTCCTGATGACAAATTCTGCATTACCTGATATTGAATACCCATCTGTTTGAATTTTTGACAAACCTCTATACGATTGCGAATAATTGATATCTAACTATTTTATATATTATGTGATTCATGCCATTCAGAACATTTTTTCAGGGATAACTTCTTTTTCATAAAATAAATGATATAAATGTGGTGCCGATCAAATTGAGCACATTGTATATCAACACTATCAACAGTATGCTGATGTCTCCTTTACAGGGGGTCCCATAACCTACCTATATTCGTCATAGAGCATAAACATAGATAGTCATTGAATATGTAAACTCAATTATTCTGGGGCCACTCAGGCTTACTTTCAACAGCAAATGTATATTAAAGAAATTACTTCAACTCCAACTTTCAATATTTATTAAACAACAACCTATCCCCGTTGCCGGGATACAAAATTGCTTACATTCGACCATCCTGTATTGCGAACGGCCTCGTTCGTATTTTTCTATTTTCATTCAAAACAAGATATTACTTTGTTATCAAATAATCAGAATGGATGCTTGATTCGCAAGAGAATGAAAATATGCAATCAATTTGTGAGCCAATCACAGTGGTAATCATCATATATTCTTGGTTTCACCAGTCTTTTTTTTTCTCTCACATGGATGTTGGTCTCTGTATGTGGAGGGGCCTCGTTTATTTCAGTAGTTTTCTTCTGTTCAGACTCTTGATCGATTTGAACATCATCTTCATGAGATTCATCTTTCCCATTGCTTCCACTATCTTGATGATGTTTTCTAACTCCGCCTTCGCATTGTAACTGTTTTATCATGTAGGTATCCGCGGGTAGCTCCTGAATGACTACATGTGGTCTCTTGTATTTTGGTTGTAATTTGGCTTTCATTACTACGTTTTCTTCAACATCAATTATATTCCCAATAATTTTTTTCTCATCAAATTGTTCTTTGTCATCAGCTGAATTATTGTCGATTCCTTCTTTGGGGACTTCTGCTTCGGTGTTCAAAATTTGTCCAACTTCACACAGTATATCTTTTTCTCTCAGATTGACAACCCTCATTATCTTCTTATTTCCACTAGTTTTCATTTCACCATCAAATTTCTTCTGTATTTCGACAGTTCCAAAAATTCCGCTTCTAGAATCCAAGAGAGCTCCTACCTTCACCTCTTTGAAAGGATCTAGATCAGCATATCCAAAGTACAGAGTATCGGCTTTTTTTAGGAAGGCAATATTGTCGATATCCAGGAATGTTCGTCCCAATAAGACGTCTGTATCTTGGGCTTCGTCCGGAACAACAAGGAACGTGACATCCTCTGCAATAACGTCATCAACTTTGATGCTCATACGAATTTTGCCTAGTGTGTACAGTACTGGGGTGTTTTGGTTACCAAAACTAAAAAGTGGCTGATGGTCATTTTCTACAAGCAGCTTATGTCTATGTATCAGATTTTCCTTCAGTGTGCATACTGCACTACCCGTATCCACAAACGCAATGAGGGAAATTGCACCATCCAAGATCACAGTCTTATTAAATTTCGAATGAATGCCATTAGAATTATTGTTTATCGTTTTGATAGAATAATCGATTGTATTCTTCGCAGGACATTCATTAAATAAGTGACCTTCTTGTTTGCAGCCAAAGCATACCATATTGGGTCTAGAACACTGATTCGCCAGATGATTATACAAACCACATTTGAAACATCTCCTTGCAGGTCGATTCATTGTGGCTGCATCAGGTTTTACGAAACTCTTGGGTTTATCACTGAATATATTACTGATTGGCATTTCTTCTGCATTGTTGAAACTTCTTTCATAATTGCTTGAATGTTCAGATTGACAATATCGATCGTATAAGTATATATTTTGACGCCAACCTGTATATTTGATTTTTTCGGCTGACACAATATCCTGACACAAAACGTCAAAGTCACCATAACGTTTGGAAATCAGAGATGCTGCAATATCTCTGGAGATGAGACCACATAAAATCTCTTCTTTTATTTCATCGAAATCTAAATTCAGAGCTTGACACAGGCTCAGCTTCTCGTAGAAATAAGAAACCACTGACTCATTACGGAATTGTCGTCGTCCCCGCATTCTCTCCCATTTATCAACAGTTCGCTGATTCAGTCTATAGGATCTTTGGAATTCTTTCTTGAAATCTTCCCAGGATGCAATCAGATCTTGCTTAGTCTTATACCAAAATATGGCAGGACCCCTCAGGTGAGCCCTAGCTGTCTCCAATATGTAATTATCAGGCCATCTGTTCAGAGTAGCGCTAGTTTCGATGTTTTTTATCCAATCAGTTGCTCTTGGTACGTCATTGTCGCCATCGAAGTATCCGATGACTTTGCTCAGATCTGGCATTACATGAAATGTAGCGGCGGCGGTCGCCTGTCCTGGTATATTTGTGAGATCCGAAACTTGTCCATTGTTATTAGGTTGCACTGCTAATCGTTCAACTAGTCTGGTTAGCATCTCGTCTCTCCTGCGTCCCTCTGCGATCATCATTTCAAACATTTGACCCATAATGGCATCATTACGTGGGCTAGTATTTGGAAGATGTAAACTTGGCTCACCTCCAGCGTTTCCTGGGCCATTTCGGCTAGCATTAACATCTTCTTCCGACATGTTTGGAAAATTTACGATTTTTTTTCTTGTTTTCAGGCGTTCGTATCCCTCTTCTGATATGTAAACTCAATTATTCTGGGGCCACTCAGGCTTACTTTCAACAGCAAATGTATATTAAAGAAATTACTTCAACTCCAACTTTCAATATTTATTAAACAACAACCTATCCCCGTTGCCGGGATACAAAATTGCTTACAAATAGATACATGATTTTGAAAGGAAACTCAATTTTTAATGTTTTAACACATTCAATTGTAAATTGATTATTTTCCAACAATTGATTTCTTTCCCTCGAGCTATCCAGTATGACAGATATTTGCCAATACATGTAGATACTTCCATACTCAATTTTCTTGCTTTCATCTCTAATATTACCTGATGTTTTATGAAGAAAAACTTATAAGTTATGGGACCCTGTATAACATATTATTATAACCATTAATCCCAAAATATTGATATATTCAATATGGTAAATGCGGGGAAGTAATGTTTACGAAAGCAACTTTTTGTGAATACAAACTCACATTATTATTATTATTAATCAAATTCGCTACATCGTCATCATCTTCATCCTGCAGGAAGGACAGAAATGAGTGATAGTGGAGGTGTATAATTATTATTCTGAATCATATACCCACTCCCTCTATACAGGGTGATTCATTTGAGCCTGTTGCTTGGGGTTGAATATATTTATCACTACTTACATTCTTCGCGGTAGCCAAGGTCATCATCTTTAACATTCCTTACTCCTGGCTGATATTGAAAGTTAGACATGTTTACATTTACAACAAAAAGGCACTCTTGGTGGAACTCAATACTGTGTACAGTTTTCGGAATACTTGGACTTTTTTCTCCGAGTTTTTCTCAGTGTTCTACCTACCCTAGCAACGAGGCCACCTTCTTTTGAAACACCCTGTATAAGACTCAATATTTGATGCTATGAATTGCAATCACAATCATGAATTCATAATATGTAATCAAACTTTGAACTTTTATCGAATGAATAATATTGTCAATTTGAGAGGAATTCCATTAGAATCACAAACAATGAAAACGTATATCAAAGTAATCGAATATAATAAGTACAGAGAAACTCAGATTTCAGAAATTCTGCAAGTGGAAGGCCGAAAATCCCACAACGCATTCTCTATTCAAGGTGGTTAATTTCTTCTAAATTAAAGTGATTTGGTTGAAACAACACACCGTCTTACAAAATCCCTTCAAAAAAAACAGGGGCATCGATAATGTTTTCTCTTGATGGGAGGGGTAATAGCATTTCAGTTAAGATAATGAATTGATAATTTACAGCGCCCGTCTGATGTCCGTTCCCCTCCCCCTACTAATTTTTTAACCACTTGGTATATTGCAACGAAATTTGGAATACTCAAATAGGAGGTTGAAACCTACTTTTTTATAAATACTACTAGCTCAAAGTTTTAAAATGGCGGCTGAGCGTCATCTTGAATATAATTTATTTATTTGGGACACTTCGTGTATATATTAATATATTATTATCCTATTTTTGGAATCTCCTCATAATTCTCAACAGTTCCATCTATTACACTCTACTCCTGAATTCAATGTTCTCCGAAATATTAATGTTCGAAAAAAGACATTTTCATCATTTCAAACGTAACCAGAAACTCGAATATTGTTTTTAATCAAGTTTGCTTAGGAAAAAAACAAAGGTGTTAGTTACCGCGATAACGATTTTTTTTCCAATGCAAAAATTTTCGTATTTTGATTGGATTCGAAATGACCAAAATGCCACTTTTCGAACGTTAATATTTCGAAAAATATTGAATTCAGTAGTGAGCGAGTGTATTAGATGAAACTGTTATTGAGAATTATAAATTTTCGTGAATGGAGGAAATTATCGTTTTCGTCATCAAAAAGTAGGTTTTCATCTCCTTTTTGAGCCTTCCAAATTTCGTTGCGATATACCAGGAGGTTCAAAAATCAGTAGGGGGGGAACGGACTTGATGGAGAGGCACAGAATATTATAATTAGAAACTAAACTAAAAACTTCTATTACCACCTTATAATTTATTATTCTTTGGAAGGGAGCGAAAATCATGCACTCATTCTGCATCTTGCATGCTGTCAATAACATAGATCTGAATTTTTTATTGGTACTATTATTGGAGAGATATACTAGAAAATACAGTGTTTCCGAATTTGGAACGATATATAAAATTGATAGGTGTTGAATGAGATATTATATGACACGATGAATCACACCGCTCGGATCATCAATCATCTTTAAAAACTATCATTGCCAAAAGCGAACGCTTCGGTTATAGGCTTTCAACATTTGATCGATGATTTACAAGTATCAGACAAACTGCAAAGATCAATATCTGCTGAAATGATATTTTTGACAAGATTCAATTCTTTAATTTTTTGTATTTCTTATTTCCTATCATCCCCTTTATTAATCGCCTGAACTTCGGAAGCACCCTGTGTAGATCGAATGATTCTTCCCAATGTTCTAAAACTATTATATGATGTATATCTCATAGACGAATAAAACACATCTCATGGTTTGTGAGAATCAAAATTATTAATGAAGCAGTCAAAATATAAGAAACGGGTCACTACTAAACATTTGTTGAATCTGGAACAGTTGCAACATTTGGATGTGTGACCTAATTCGAACTCTCTCCATAGCTTATTTGAGCCCATTAATTTTTTAATCATGAATTGAGAACAATGTTGTATTATTGTTATATGATCATAGTAATCGGATTACTTGACTTTGGATGCAGCTTCAGAGGAGATTATAATTATTATCGAGGTCAAATGAAGATATTAGCATTCTGCATATTTCTTTAGCACTTTCAAAAACTAACAACATACTTTACCATCACAGCCGAGGCTAGCAATCAGGCGAGACACTAGACAGTCTCTCGCTGAGGTGCATATAACATTTTTTCGTTGGCCTCAAACACTTATATCCACATCACTGTCCTATTCACAAGTGGAATTTATCGGATTTCGTGAATAATACTTGATTGGACAACAGCAAATGACATAATATGTTGTCAACTCACTCTCCGCGCGGAACAGGGTTGCCAGTTCGATTTTTATTTCATCAGTAAATATCTTGTCCAACATTCAGTGATTTCAATAGATCTGTTAAAGATCTATTCTATTCTTTAAGAATTCCAAGAAACGATAATTGAATGAACCTATGACGTCAAAACATTATGTACTTTTAGAAAACACAGAAAAGTAACATATTTCAAACAAAATAGAAACAAACAAAACAAACATTCTCATACAAAAATAATCACATGCCTAATACCCAATTCAAACATACTCACAATTTAGATTGCGCAACTCATTTACTTTAAAAAAGGTTCTCTTCATAAGACTCGATTGCTCTCATCGTTTTGACGAAATTTGCATTTTAGTAATTTTAGAAAATAAACAGTAATAATTAAAATACAAACTTTATCCAAACCATGAGAGTAAATCGAGTGTTATCAAGGGTACTTTTTTGTAGTAAATGAGTACCCAATCCAAATTTCATACTCAAACCCCTTTTCTGCTATAGGCGTAGAACTTGATATTTTAAATAATTGCACCTTTAAAAATTCTACGCCAATGGCAGAACAGGGGTTTGATTGGTCTTGGGTACTCATTTACTACAAAAAAGTACCCTTGATAACACTCGATTTACTCTCATGATTTTGACAAAGTTTGTATTTCAATAATTATTGTTTATGTTCTAAAATTACTAAAATGCATATTTCGTCAAAACCATGAGAGCAATCTAGTCTTACCAAGAGAACCTTTTTTGAAGTGAATGAGTTGCGTAATCTAAATTTTATACCCAAACTCCTTTTCTTCCATTGGCGTAGAAATTTTAAAGTTGCAATTATTAAAAAAATCCAGTTCTTCGCCTATGTATTATTATCGGACAAAATTTCAACACCATTTTTTTTGCCACATAAAACTCTATCAATATACCGAATTTCAGCGGAATCGCATATGCCGTTTTGAATTTATATGAGAAAAACGATTTGAAAATTGTAACTTCAAGGCCCTCTGGAGTCCAAACGATGCAACTTTGTACTGAGGTAATTCAACTTAAATCGACTCATTTTGGTCTGAGGAATATGTGGTATGTTTTTGTAAAGACCTTTTACAGACACCTTGTATAACAAAAAAAGTTACATATAAGATTTGAGTATATAAAAAACAGGAACAAATAGTGAAAATGAACAACAAAAATACAAAATAATTGAAAAGAAACAAACTGTTATAACAGAGGCATATACAAAATTTAATTTGATCTGAATCAGATAAAGTATTGTCTTTTTTTGTTTATATATCATTAGTACCTATAGGTACATTATTTGAAACGTAGTTTGTAGAATTAGATTAAACAGAGCGTATCGAAATATAATGCAATTTATAAGTGTATGCGATTAACTGAAGATTAATAATGATATAGGTCATTATAATACTAATAAATGTCAAAATATTCTTCAGTCGATTATGAAAGGTTTCAGAAGATCAGTTGATCAATATGCAAATCAGGAGATCTCCTGAAAATTCAGTAGAACTGGCAAACCTGCAGCGAAAGAATAAGTGTTTGCGGAGGAAAAGTTAGTATCTGTGGACGAAAAATGTGATATTTTGTAGAGGTCGACGAAAAAAATATTTTCGGCTGGCTCATAATATTCCGAGTAATATACATAAAATAGGTGAGGAGTTGGGTGTGCTAGTTGCTTAAAACAAAGCGTCTTTATTATATCCATCTATTGTCAAAATAAATTTGAAAAATAAATTTGACGATTCAACAGTTTCGATACAAAATTTTGACCTCATATTATATCTACATCTATGAGTTCATAAACATGGTCCACAACCTTAACAATATAGCAGGAAATAATGGAGCTAAGCAGTGGCGTAACTACAATATTTCGGCTCGGCGGCAAGATTTCAGGCAAAGTAGGTGAATGGGTCGCAGTTGAAATTTTTTTCGGGTTTAAGATTTGAAACTGAAAGATTCTGAAGGCTAACATATTGTATGTGTAGAGAATCAAACATTAATGAACAGTAACATTTCCTTCGGCAATGATCAGATTAATAAGAAGAAAAATATAGTTTTTTCCGACACCGATAACGAAGACAAAATGTGTCATTAGCCACTTTCTTTTTGATGTTTCATTCAACTGAGCAGCTCAGTGTTTGTTACACTCGAGCTACTCCCAAATAGAACGTATTTTAGTGAACTATTACAATGTACGCCCCTGCGGATGCACTCTTATAGTTTACCTTTTGGAAATATTCAAATATAGCCAATATATGTTGATAATGTCTGATTCTGAAGACGAGCATATTATTGAACTATTCTGAAACATGAAAATAGAAAATAATCTTTGTTGAAAATAAGCAAACATAGCTTGTCATATGAAAGTGACAGAGGGATAGGGGAAGAGAGATGCTTCTATAACTAGCGAAAAGAACGTGTTCTTGCCTATTTTTCATGCTCTGGAGTAGCTCTAGTGCTACCCACACAGCAGTCAAATAGAAAAGAGCTATGGGTTGCGTGCAAGAACTGTCAGATGACCGACCCTGGAGGCACAACATGGAAACACAACCTCACTTTGCTTATTTGTTTACAAGTGATCGAAATAGTTTTTCACAATTATTTTGACATACGAATTGTATTTTTCGGCTATTCATTAATTCGCTCATACGATCACATTGTGCTGTTGTACAATGTACAAAAACTGCAGCGGAAGACGAAGGAATCCTATTGGTACATTATGAGCAATAGGAGCTAATAGAAATACTCGTGAAATATCTCAAATAATGCAAGAAGATTGGATTCATGCAACCAAACGGCAGGACTGGTCTGACATGCTGACAATCTATCAGCAGTATAAGCTTGTATTGCAGAAGTATATTGCGTGTTTATCTTTGAAGTGACTGCAGGCACGAAACTGTGCAATTGTTTTTGGTTAAACTATACATATAACTAGATAAGTACATATTCATTAAGATTATTTTAAACGAGCCATTTAGTTAATAGCAAAACCATGCCGCCTCTGCCTCTCCGGTAGGTACGCCACTGGCAATGAAGAAGCCGAATTTTGATTTGTAGCTCGTTTCTTATTATTTATATTTATTTGATCCATACTCCCATGGAGATTCAATCTTGTTCGTCTGAGATTTCATTAATGAGATACGTGCAAAATGATGAACCATACACAAAATAATATCATTAGTCTACCACATTTGTTGCACGCAACTTACGTAATCATCTGGATTGGCATACTCAGATTCGCCGTTTTGATCTTCATCATTATCGCCATCGTCCTCGTCCTGTATATGTAGAATAATTTTCGAGATTATACATTTCCGATTTTGTTGCGTTGGTGCTTTTATTTGAAGCAGAATGAAAATTTTGTTCCCAGTTCACAGTTTTTATCCAAATGATTGTAGGAATTATTGTATTTTATTGAAGTTGTTCACTGAACTTCATTCAACTTCGCCTATTTGTATATTTCTAAATATTTTATCTATTTCTGTTCTATACGAACACGTAGAAACAACAATTCTTCAGGTTTTCTAAACATCAGGAGCCCTGTGCCCTAATGAGCGAATGAAATCGCCACAAGAGGAGGCCGGAAGACTCCGAAAATGATTTGCTTATTATGGCACAGGGCCCCTGTTTAGAAAACCTATATTCTCTGTTAAAAAAAAATGAAAAATAAAAAAAATGTCATAAAATAATTTTGCCTTGAAAAATGTTGATAGTTCAGTTTATAGCGGAAAATTCATCCTGTATATCGTTTTTGTGAACTGTGAGAGGGAATTTTCAAAGGTCACAAACAAAAACAAAAATTAAGTATCTCAAATTTTCCTCACACTTTCACTTCCCTGAAATTGTACCATTCGAGGTTTCTCTAAAATCGAACCCGTAACATGTATATCGTTTTTTTGATAACTCCTTCAGTTACTGAGATAGCCTATGAAAACGCCCAATTTTGCTCACCCTGTACATCATCTTTTGACTTACATATTCTTCCTGTCCTTCCTCCTGGCCCTCCTCTTGCCCCACCTCATCGTCTTCGTCTGTCTGCCTGTGCGTCCTTCCAACATCTCCTCCACCTTTCTTCGCATGCTGGACGTTTTTGACGCGGTGCACCTCGTTTCTGGTGAAAATGCCGCCGATGCTCCTCTTCAGGCGGTTCACGGCGGTGGTCAGCCAATGTTCCTCCTCTTCCGGCTGGTCGGAAAGGCTTTGGGAATAAGGCGCTGAGCCACCCCTGGCTATCCTGGGATGGTGGCCGTGGTTGTGGTTTGATTGTTCTGAGCCGTCGAATATCAGATCGGAGTTCAACTGGAAACCAAAACAAATTGGAATTTTTTTTATGTTCTGGTGTCCACGAAAAGGGATATCCTGTAATGTTCAGATAATATCGTGAGAACCAAGGGAAATAAGGTAGGAATTGGTGTTCTTCTTGAATTTCTGGAGGTTATATGCCTCGGGGAACACCTCCCTTAACAATGTGTTCCAGAGCATCGCTGTTCGTTGGATGAACGAGTCTTTGAAAAGAGATGTTCAGCAGGTCTCCAAAGTGACCATGAAGGGGTGCGAAGCCTCAACTCGACGGGTTAATCTCGCGGGGACTGCCAAGGGAAGAACAATTGTTGATATTTCAGAAGAGCATCGTCCATGAAAATATCTATATAATAGAGCCAGATCGCCAACTTTTCTACGGTGTTCCAGAGAAGTGAGTGAGTTTGTGAGCGAGGCGTCACCAACGAGACGAATTGCCCTTTTTTGGACAGAATCCAACAGTTTCAGGGTATGTTTGGGTGCTGCGCTCCAAATATGGGAACAGTATTCTAGGACAGGTCGGATCTGTGCCTTATTGATCATTAGCAGCTGACTGGAACTGAAGTAGCTTCTGACCCGAAACAGAAAACCAAGTTTTTGGGATGCACTTTTAGCAATTGATCTCACGTGATATTCTCAAGAAAGGTTATTGCTGATAGCTGCTGATAATAATACCAAGGATCGAAATGGATGTCTTCAAAGGTATGTTTACTCCTGACAAGCTTAGGTTGGGCACAGTGAGATCGGCTTTTCTAGAGAAAAGGCATGCTTGTGTTTTGTTTACGTTGAAATCTATACCAAGTTATCGGATCCCCATCCGAGAATTGTTGCAAGGTCCATTTTTATGTTGTCAACATTTCTTTTTCGTTCCTTTCTGATCTGCTTATCGGATTATTGTATTAGCATCTGTGGGTGTCCTCAAAAACCGCAAAACACAAAAGTTATACTTTTTTAATTGAACACTGTAACATATATTATACAATTACACTGCGCCGGCAGCTTTTCATCGGCGGCATATGGGCGTGGATTTTTGAATTTGCTATCCTGATAGATCACAAAGTTGAATTTACATAAAAGTTCCAAAATTATCAATTTAATATAAAAAATGTCAAGTTTATATTTTAATGGACGCCACTGGTTCTTTCAGATAGTTGTTCATCTAGGCAGAAACAGAAACCTGTAATATATGGATTGAGAGAGATGTCAGTAGAAAGTAAAAAATCTGTGGAATAGGTGTTTACAATTTAATGAAAAATAAGTCATTCTAGATTATTTACAAATGGTAGATATGAAGGTAGATATTTTATATATTATACTCATATTATGTTTCAAGTTGATATTGGTACCCTATTAGACTGATGAAACTACTTCATTGACAGTTTTGTTCAAATTCTATAAAGAAACCCACTTTAAACATTAGTTGTTATTGAATATTTGTAAACTTCAAGGAATTGTCCTAAAAATTCATGAATTTTATGGGAAATGTGATACTGTAAAACTGCCTGTTGTAAGCTAGTATTTAGGATATTGAAAGTTTCAAATAGGGCTTGAACATTTCAAGTGCACTTTTGAAATCTGAGTTGTAGTTATGAGTATATCTTTGTACCTTGATTATTCTGACTTCAATGAAACTTATAACTAAAAAAACCTGATATTATCCAATGATGACGTCATGGTTTTGTTCATCATCAGGTAGAAAGCTGAAGGGGACAGTAGACTGGTAGAAATAACTTGTAGACTATAGTAGACTAGGAGACTGCAAAACTGCTAGACTATGATACTGCACATCTTTGAAGCTAGTAGACAGCAAAACCTTGGAAATTGGAGACTGCTTGAAAGGTGTGGTGATCTGTGGTCAGCCTACCACATGAGGAAATCGGATGGCCCTTGCTCAGCCATATCAAACGATTCAACCCAGGACATGGTAAAGAATATGCCCATACGTAAAACCCTAAAATTGATTAGGTAGGTATCAGAACCTGGTCTCAAAAAAAATGAGAGCTAACTTTGGTCGTGAATAAAATGCAATAACTCACCTCTGGGGTATAGAGGGTTTTACCAAATCAAAATTACAGATGGATGTGTGACTTCCAGGATGACCGGTTGAGCAGCATTGGTGTCCATTACAAAAAAATCCTTCCTCAAGCACGTGTTTCGAGAAATTCTCGAATGGAGACTTCCATCCATCGCGCCGAAACATAATTTTTCCTAGGTAAGGCTAGGTGCCTATGCAAAATTTCAGGATCTCCCAGGAGCCTGACGAGCCAACACGTGAACAGCCAGCAGCAAAATGGCCCAAAAATGACCTCTCCGGAAAAGGGAACTTGACCCTGACATTGAACTTGACCCAGACATTGAACTTGTCAAAAATCGTCAACATCACGGAACATCAAAAGTGGATTGGAACCAATGATCGAAACTATCGACGAATGACATGTCTCGTAGCAGTATTTCTAATTGCACCTGTACACTAAGGCTGTTGGTGATGTGACCTTGAACCATACGACTATGCTCCGCCTCGAGCTAGATACTCACGAAAATAACAATATTTGACAATAGACCCAAAAGGTATCGTGCTGATTGGAAATTGATGTCATTGCGAACGAAGAATAAGAATGTATCAAAGCAAGAAAAGAGTGACAGTGGCTAATAACGAAGAATTGGTAAACCATAACCAAGACGTGAACATTGGATGATTTTATTTCAAAACAAAACGAAAATCATTGGATCACTTAAAAATACCCAGGCCCATTCGATTCTACATTATGTACAATTTATTTACAATAGAGGTAGGTGCAAGCAGTTTTCTAATCAAACCTATATCTGATCTTTATAATATTGATAAATGACATTCTAATGGTTACCTTGTTTATTTTCAGTGCCTGCATCATTGAAATCAAGTAGACTATAGAAAACAGTGTGTATTCGAAGAAGACAACACTGTGTATTCAAACGAGAAGCGAGAAAGGTAAGGTTTATTCAAGTACCTAGAATTTATTAATATATGTTTGTGTTTGTTTTCTAGTTATAGGTATTACATTAGGTACTGCCTAATTCATTAATCCTTTTTGTTTCAGTCTACTACCTGTGAGCGTTCTGTTGGATACAAGATGAGAAGTGATATACAGGGCGCTTTAATATTAGATGTTAAATTCTGAACTATGTCAACTGAATTTATCAATAACGGTTTATAAATTCGACAGTGTATATCTACAGAGTTTCTCTAGTGTTTTAGTAGAAAATACCATGAAAAAGGTAACGTTTGATATAGGCAAATTATATTAGCAAATGAAAACGTTACACCACCCCCCTCCGCAAAAATAAAAAAGGCTATCTTGATAGTCTTTTTTATAAACTAAGTGACAGTCAACATCACTTGTGCGAACTATCATTCATTACAAAATTAAAAAACAATATTTTCAGACCTTCTATTGAAGCTTCAATCGTTTCATATCTGAATTATATTATGAAGCGAAAAAAAAAGAATTTTCATGTGTTGTGGCTTGATATCTACGCGTATCAAACGCCCTAAATGGGTACAAAATCGGTAAGTCCTAATTTGGGATTATGTCATAATCGGTATATTGTCTTCCACAACAAATAAAAATAATCTGAATAAATGTATTTACAAATTGTGAACATGTAAGTCACAGAATGTGAATACTACATTTACACAAGTATGAAATTTTACTATTAAGTCAAACAAAAATTATTTAGGACAATCAGTATTAAATCAAATCTCGAGATTTTGGACAAGGTTAAGTTACCATGGTTCACGGAAAAAAAAATGGAAATAATTATAATTTTACCATGATTCAGGGAAAAATTGAAGTAATTATATTATTATTTTATATGTACAATACAGTCAGAGTTACGCCTATGCATAGGGTGAGTGTCAACTCGGGGAGGGCAAAAATTCTCAACTATATATTATTAATGTATTCTAAATACTAAGATTAAAATTACTCTAATATTTACAAATCATCTCAATCAGATGAGTCTTTGGAGTTTTCCTCATCAAGATCATCAGGTGGATCGGAACTATGATAGGCTTTCAAATCCTTAATGTGCCATTTTCCGATTTTCGCACCTGAATCCAGATCTTCCAAGTCATACACCAAACGTGAGCATTTCTTTCGAACTACCGAAGAAATATATCTGGGGGCAAGTTTCGCTGCAAATTGATCTCCTTTATTGGACTTCGCTCTATTACGACGCCAAACATTGTCCCCTACGAAAAACTCTACGTCTCTTTTACGTAAATTGTATGTTTTAGTGTTTTTCTGATATGCCTTGTGAAGTTTTCCACGAACATCAGTAAAAACATCTGTTAAGCCTTGTAGGTTAGCAGCATATGCATTACGATCCCCAGGAGTAATCTCCATGTCCGCAGTAGGGTCGTTACTTTCAAAAAATTTTCCAGAAATTGGAACATGTCGTCCAAATACAAGAAAAGCAGGTGTAAAGCCAGTAATTTCGTGTTTAGCTGTATTCACAGCTTGACGAATTTTGTAAATTTCCAGATCCCAATCACGGTGCTCGTCAATATAGCTGCGTATAGCCGTTTCAATGGTGCGATTATTTCTCTCAACAAAATTACACTGTGGCGAATACACTGCGTTATACCAAATTTTCTGAACTTCATATTTTTCACATAACTTCTTAAAATTTCTACTGGTGAATTGTACACCGTTATCACATATGATATACTGTGGTACTCCATAAGTTAAAAATACTTCGTTTTCTAAAATTCTTTCTACAAAATGTGCCTTTGCACTTTTTAACGGAAATATCAAATTGTATTTCGAAAACCAGTCAGAAATTACTAAAATCCATTTATTTTGTTTTCTTGAAGGAGGTAGAGGTCCTATTAAATCTAAACCGATAACTTGAAATGGCCAATTCACTACTTTTTCTTTTCCCATTTGTCCCATTCGACCAGTGTTAGGCATTTTCTGAGCACCACATACTTTACATGATTTCACATATTTGAGTATGTCATGGCGCATTTTTGGCCAATAGAAATTCTCCTGAATCCGATGTAGAGTTTTAAAGAAACCAAAATGACCACACAGTGGCGGGTCGTGACATGATTTTATAACATCTGATTTCTGAGGTTTTGGTACTAAATACTTCCAATCTGGGATGTTTGACTTCATAGGTAAGTTAGATGGTACATACTTGTATACAAAATCATTCTCGACCTTCCATTGTGGGAAATTATCGGGATTACTGTTAATCTTAGTTCTCATATTGTCATACCATTTATCGATTCTGTCAGTATCTATGTCAAAATATGCAATTTCTAAATGATCTACACTGTCTTCATTCACTTCATTTTCAGGAATAATTCTGGAAAGTGCATCGGGAACAACATTACTACTGCCTTTTCTGTATATCAAATCGAATGAATGTTGGCGTAACTTAACAGCCCATCTTTGAAGTTTACCGGAAGGGTTCTGAAGATTGTTCAACCAAAGCAAAGAATAATGATCAACAATTGCCGTAAACTTAGTTCCTTCTATGTATGGTCTAAATTTTTCAATACAGAAAAGTAAGCCTAGTAATTCTTTCTCTACCGTTGAATAATTTCTCTCAGATTTTGACAATGAACGACTGGCATATGCAATAACTCGCTCATCCCCATTTATATCCTGTGTTAAAATCCCCCCTAACCCTGTATTAGATGCGTCACTTTGGATAGTGAATTTTTTAGTGAAATCTGGTTGGGATAATATTGGTGAAGAGACTAATAATTGTTTAATTTTAACAAATGAAGCTTCTGCTGCTTCGTTCCAAATGATATTTTGATTTTTCTTTTTACCTTTTAAAAGTTCATTAATGGGAGATAACACAGTAGAAAAATTCTTAATGAATCGACGGTACCAAGAACATAGCCCAACGAATCGTTTAATTTGCGTTGTCGTTTTCGGACGAGGATAGTTCACCATGCTAGCTATTTTGTCTGGATCAGTGCGAAGAGAATTCGAACCCACGACAAACCCTAAGAATTTCAAACTGGTTTTGAAAAATTGGCATTTTTCAAGGTTGATAGTTAAATTAGCTTCCTGCAACTTCTCTTTGACGATTCTCAACAAACTAAGGTGTTCCTCAAAGGTTGAACCAGTTACAATTATATCATCTATGTAGGAAAATATTTTTGGCTCATACTTGGGTCCAAAAATAGCATCAACCAAGCGTTGTTGCGTTTGCGCAGCATTCAAAAGCCCAAACGGCATCGTAACAAACTGAAATTGACCTCTGCCTATAACGCTAAAAGCCGTTTTTTCTCTCGAATCAGGGTCAAGTGGCACCTGCCAAAATGCCTTTCTCAAATCAATAGATGATATATATTTTGCATCTCTAAGTGAAGCAAGGATTCTCTCTACGTTAGGTAGTGGGTAACTATCGTGTTTCGTAATAGCATTAAGTGGTCGTCCGTCGAAACAAAACCGATACTCATCATTTTTCTTTTTAACAAGAAGTACTGGTGAACAATATGGACTTTTCGATGGTTCAATCACATTTAATTTCAACATTTCATCAAGTTCTTTATTCAAAATTTGCTGCATGTAAGGAGAAAGAACAAAAGGCCTCTTTCTAAATGGTGGGGCATCACCTGTGTCAATAGTCAAAGTAATTTTATTGGTTCGTCCTAGTTTGTTTTTACTGTCAATTTCATCAAAGCATTTGACAACATCTTTTGCCTGTGCTCGCTCTTCAGGGGTCAAGTCATCTAAGGTCTGTAGTGTTGGCATCACTACAGGTTCATCATAATCCTCCACTATATCGATGTTGGTACATCCAGATTGAATTTGCCAAAAATTATTTTTAAAATCAAGTTTTATATTGAATTGTCTAGCAAAATCGACACCGAAGATAAAAGCGTGAGGCAAAGATGGCACAACTAAAGTATTCAAAATTTGACAAACATTTTCAATGACAATTGGTAAATCTACCACTCCTTTAATATTTTTCTGCGTACCATCAGCAGTACATACGTGTTTGTGAGAAATCGGATTAATTTTCAACTTGAATCTTTTCAAAATATCTAAACCTTTAGCGCCAACAATTGAAGCGTTTGCTCCACTATCAAGCAAAACTGTTATATCCTGATCAAGAAGTTTTACTTTAATGTACGGGCGATTGTCTAAAGGTCTGTCCACAAATACAGGTGAAATATTGCAATTTTCATTTGTAGTATTCTCAGAAGAAGTTGGAGAAGTACTACTTTTATCATATTTATTCAACAAAATACTAGAGTGAGATTTACTGGAATTAAAAGGTTCACTAACGTCAGGGAAAGTATTGAGATTTGAATTAGAATTATTTTCTTGTACTAAGTCAACTATATTTTCAGAATTTCGTATTGGATTTCTATTTTTCCTACAAAATGTGACCCGATTACAGGCAGGATTTTGTTGGTCACCACACAAACTCCTGCTGGCTAGTTTTTTGATTTATGAGTACAGACTGGACATGATATTGATTTGACGCCTGTCAGACCACATTTATAGCAGAACATTTTTCTTTTTGCTTTACAATCTTGGAACAAATGATTTTGAAGTCCACAATTCCAACAAATGATTATTTCACTATTATTATGATCAGATGTCCCTGATGGACCTGGTTCACTGATATTTGCTGTTGCTGAATGAGTAACATTTCTACCCCTATTCTGAGAAGTTGATGGATTGTTCCTTTCCCTGTTATGTTGAAATGGATTAATAGAACTATCATTTCGTTCTCTGTTATGTTGAGAAGAAGAGGAAGGATAATTTCTTTCTCTATTATTTTGATAGGAATTAGAATTATTGTTATTTCGAAATTTATTATGTTGAAATGAATTGGAGGAATTGCGTGACTGGTAGCTATTACTATTATTATTATTGTATCTGGAATTACTGAATGTTCTCCTAAAATTGTTTTGCTGAAATGAATTTCGTCCATCTTCAGGGTTTCTATAGCCAAAGTTTTGTGATGAAATTTCGGATACTTGACTAGCAGGGTTATTTTTATTCTTAATAAAATTTGCTTCTTCTAATTTTCGACAGTAGCTAGAAAATGAAGAAACTGTAGCGATGTCAACAAGAGCTAATTGACTTATGAATTCAGGCAAAAGATTTTGTCGCATGTACTTCACTTTAGTAACTTCAGCAGGACTTTGGGAAAGTCTACTAAAGAGTGCTTCCATATGAGCAATGAAAATAGCAACTGATTCATTTCGCTTTTGTTTCCTTTTCTTAACCTGCTCCCAGATATCCTCGTCAGCCGTCGAATGTAAAAAATCCCTTTTTAGAAAAGTAACAAGTGAGCACCAATCTTGTACTTGAGACTTAATGCTTCGAAACCAAACAAATGCGTCACCCTCAAAAAGTTCAACTGCAGATTCGAATAAATTTTGTTCGGACACTTTACGTGATTGGGCTAATTCTGTAACTTTTTCCAAAAAATCATAAACTGTTTTGGGATCTCCATTGAATTTAATTCCCCAACTTGAAATAGGAGCTGCAGATCTAGGGCAATTAATTATAGGAGGTGCAACATTGATCACTGGTGGTGTTGTATTATTGTTATTAGAAACTGAAGTGTTCGAAGTTTTTATATTAGCAGTGAGGTCAGCTTCCAATGTTAAACACGTTGCATATCCTTCTGATTGAAAAGTTTCTATCTCCTTTTTCTTATTTTGTGGAATCAATCCTTCAATTGTGAGGAATTGTTCTATTCTGCCAACTCTGTTTGTTACATGAATTATTCTTGAAAAAGTTCTTTGATATAAATTATCATTCGGATCTCCTATGTCCGCAAAATCAATAATATTAGCAGCTATCTGCATGAAAGTATTGTTTATTTCATTTTGTTCTTTTTCACAATCGAAAGGGTATGACGTTAAAACAACAGTAGCATCAGATCTCACTTGTTCCTTTTCTAGAAGTTTTTTCAAAATTTTTCTTTTCTCAACAACAGGTCTGACCGATTTAACTTTACGAATAGAAAGCTCATATTCAAGTTCGTAATCCAATAGATGGTTGACTTGGAATTTCTCAGGATTCATAATGATGATAAAATGTCACAAAATTATTTAAATTTCAGAAAACACTCTGTATAAAACTCTCTCACCCTGTATGCCAATAAGTAGAACCACCTTGTATGTGTATACTGAATCAAAATGATTAAATACCGTTTTATTTGAATAATGAAATTTGGGAATCACCCTGTATATTAATCTGTGAATAAATGATTACCATTCATAGGTAATATATCCAAGCCAAGAAAAAAATAACTACCTTGTATATCAAAGTGAGGGAATCACCCTATCAATTGAAATCAGGGAACCACCCTGTATATTAATTCAAAAATAAATGATTACCATGTATAGGTAATACATCAATATCAAAATCAGGGAATCACCCTGTATATAAATTCAAAATTAAATAATTGCCAAGTATAGGTAATACTTCAACATCAAAATCAGGGAATCACCCTGTATATAAATTCAAAATTAGTTACCAAAATTGTATTAGGCAGTGTCAAACGAAACATTCATCTATATATTATGCAAAAATCAAATGAGGGTTTTCAACAGTATGAAAATTCCCTCAATATTTCAATATCTAAGCAGATCAGTATTGAAATTTGTCAAAATCAAAAAACTCAATATATGTAACTCAAAATTGATGAGTCAGAATCGTCACCCTGAACCCAGTCAATATAAATCAGCACCATAATATTTATTATACCTTTGTTGAGGCAAGCAAAATGTTTCCAGTAATGGAAATAATAGAACTAAAAATATATTCCATACAATATGTATGCCCACTATAGGCAAATAATTATTTCCTCTATGGAAATTTCAACAAAATTTAGCTTTCTTCAAGCAAAAAATGAAAATTCAAAATTGTTGACACTGTTTATAGTGTCTTATCAAACTCAAAATTTGAAATTGTACTCAAAAACTTTTGACTATTTTCTGACAAGTTTGCATATTATCAAATCCTTTAAAAAGAAAAAACATTTGAAAACTGCTGTTTTCAAATATAATTGATGCAAAACCTGTGATGATAGCCAAAATATAAAGGAAAAATAATCTCTAAAAAAAATTGTTCAAGCAGTCACCAGTTTGCAGTTTTGTGAATTTTGAGAAAAATTTTCTAATTTTTTTTTTCAAAAACTAACCATACTTCCAAAAGTTTTTTCATTCCCACTGAAATCTCTCTTTTTTCAATCTGAAAAATTGAAGTTAAAAAAATATTTAGCAAAACTGTGGATAAGCAAATTGACACGTTAAAAGGGCGCCATTTTAGTGTAACATATATTATACAATTACACTGCGCCGGCAGCTTTTCATCGGCGGCATATGGGCGTGGATTTTTGAATTTGCTATCCTGATAGATCACAAAGTTGAATTTACATAAAAGTTCCAAAATTATCAATTTAATATAAAAAATGTCAAGTTTATATTTTAATGGACGCCACTGGTTCTTTCAGATAGTTGTTCATCTAGGCAGAAACAGAAACCTGTAATATATGGATTGAGAGAGATGTCAGTAGAAAGTAAAAAATCTGTGGAATAGGTGTTTACAATTTAATGAAAAATAAGTCATTCTAGATTATTTACAAATGGTAGATATGAAGGTAGATATTTTATATATTATACTCATATTATGTTTCAAGTTGATATTGGTACCCTATTAGACTGATGAAACTACTTCATTGACAGTTTTGTTCAAATTCTATAAAGAAACCCACTTTAAACATTAGTTGTTATTGAATATTTGTAAACTTCAAGGAATTGTCCTAAAAATTCATGAATTTTATGGGAAATGTGATACTGTAAAACTGCCTGTTGTAAGCTAGTATTTAGGATATTGAAAGTTTCAAATAGGGCTTGAACATTTCAAGTGCACTTTTGAAATCTGAGTTGTAGTTATGAGTATATCTTTGTACCTTGATTATTCTGACTTCAATGAAACTTATAACTAAAAAAACCTGATATTATCCAATGATGACGTCATGGTTTTGTTCATCATCAGGTAGAAAGCTGAAGGGGACAGTAGACTGGTAGAAATAACTTGTAGACTATAGTAGACTAGGAGACTGCAAAACTGCTAGACTATGATACTGCACATCTTTGAAGCTAGTAGACAGCAAAACCTTGGAAATTGGAGACTGCTTGAAAGGTGTGGTGATCTGTGGTCAGCCTACCACATGAGGAAATCGGATGGCCCTTGCTCAGCCATATCAAACGATTCAACCCAGGACATGGTAAAGAATATGCCCATACGTAAAACCCTAAAATTGATTAGGTAGGTATCAGAACCTGGTCTCAAAAAAAATGAGAGCTAACTTTGGTCGTGAATAAAATGCAATAACTCACCTCTGGGGTATAGAGGGTTTTACCAAATCAAAATTACAGATGGATGTGTGACTTCCAGGATGACCGGTTGAGCAGCATTGGTGTCCATTACAAAAAAATCCTTCCTCAAGCACGTGTTTCGAGAAATTCTCGAATGGAGACTTCCATCCATCGCGCCGAAACATAATTTTTCCTAGGTAAGGCTAGGTGCCTATGCAAAATTTCAGGATCTCCCAGGAGCCTGACGAGCCAACACGTGAACAGCCAGCAGCAAAATGGCCCAAAAATGACCTCTCCGGAAAAGGGAACTTGACCCTGACATTGAACTTGACCCAGACATTGAACTTGTCAAAAATCGTCAACATCACGGAACATCAAAAGTGGATTGGAACCAATGATCGAAACTATCGACGAATGACATGTCTCGTAGCAGTATTTCTAATTGCACCTGTACACTAAGGCTGTTGGTGATGTGACCTTGAACCATACGACTATGCTCCGCCTCGAGCTAGATACTCACGAAAATAACAATATTTGACAATAGACCCAAAAGGTATCGTGCTGATTGGAAATTGATGTCATTGCGAACGAAGAATAAGAATGTATCAAAGCAAGAAAAGAGTGACAGTGGCTAATAACGAAGAATTGGTAAACCATAACCAAGACGTGAACATTGGATGATTTTATTTCAAAACAAAACGAAAATCATTGGATCACTTAAAAATACCCAGGCCCATTCGATTCTACATTATGTACAATTTATTTACAATAGAGGTAGGTGCAAGCAGTTTTCTAATCAAACCTATATCTGATCTTTATAATATTGATAAATGACATTCTAATGGTTACCTTGTTTATTTTCAGTGCCTGCATCATTGAAATCAAGTAGACTATAGAAAACAGTGTGTATTCGAAGAAGACAACACTGTGTATTCAAACGAGAAGCGAGAAAGGTAAGGTTTATTCAAGTACCTAGAATTTATTAATATATGTTTGTGTTTGTTTTCTAGTTATAGGTATTACATTAGGTACTGCCTAATTCATTAATCCTTTTTGTTTCAGTCTACTACCTGTGAGCGTTCTGTTGGATACAAGATGAGAAGTGATATACAGGGCGCTTTAATATTAGATGTTAAATTCTGAACTATGTCAACTGAATTTATCAATAACGGTTTATAAATTCGACAGTGTATATCTACAGAGTTTCTCTAGTGTTTTAGTAGAAAATACCATGAAAAAGGTAACGTTTGATATAGGCAAATTATATTAGCAAATGAAAACGTTACAACACCCTATATATTATTTCATTTTGAGATTTTCCCTGGAGAGCTGATTTCAACGATTAAAATAGATACAGGGTGGTCAAAAATCTCAATTCTGAACCACCCAGTATTCGTTTTGATCGAATATCAATTGATAGTGGATGAAAAGTTGAGATAGGGACATGTAAACCGTTTTGACTGATTGTGAATAGTTTCGACACAAAAAATTGTAGAACTTGGAAAATTTCGATTTCTCACACCCTATATCTCAGTAATTATAACTGCTAGACCCCAAGTATGATGAGTCGTTGGAATCAGCTCATCAGGGAGAATGTCAAAATGAAATGATATATAGGGTGTTCAATTAAAAAAGTATAACTTCAGTGTTTTGCGTTTTTTTGAGATACCCTGTATGTTTTGAAATAATTTTAAATGGTAACCTATGTTGACATGCAACTTCCTAGAGGGAAAGAAGAAGATAAGTGGTTAGCCGTCTAGAGCCCGAGGCATTACTAGTGGCCCACCCTGTATACTGTGCCTCGTATATTATAATCACTCGAGAGCATGTGGCAGAAATTGTAATCTATCAGAGCCCAATGAATTCAACTCTTTGCGCAATGGGAGCATTCATCTTCCAATAATGTATTTATTAGCTCAATTTTGGTTTAAATTGGTTGCCACAATAACAGATGTGTTCGATCAATTAGAATTGAATTTTAGTATACGCGATGCCGTTTAGCATAATCGAAGAGTCATCAAATCATAATCTATTCGCGGTGATCTACCGAAAGTTATCTGGTGGACATGTTATTTTTCTTTTTCAAAAATAAATAGTATAAGGAAAAAAGGTCAAATTTTATTCATTGGATTGTTTGGGATTTTCTATGTTCGTTTTTTCAATGAAAGATATGAGTATTATGTCAATCAATCAATCAATCAATCAATCAATCAATCAATTTATTAATCCTTTGGAACTCACATAGGACAAGTCAACAAAGCAGCACACAAAATAAGTATTACACAAATAATAGTGATAAAGATAATAATACAATCCTAATTAACAGTAATAATGATATTGACAAATAGATCAAATGGACAATGACCTGTATAGGCAGAAATATAAAACTGCAATATTTTCATTTGTGAGAAGAAAAAAATTACAAAAATACTATAGAGAAATGAAAATATAACATCCTTGATCAACCTATAGACACTATTTAAACAATTCAATAACCTTGATGTAATATGTGTGTCATAATATGGGTTGCGTGCAAGAACTGTCAGATGACCGACCCTGGAGGAACAACACTGAAACACAACCTCACCATTATTATTTGTTTACAAGTGATTGAAATAGTTTTTCACAATTATTTTGGCATACGAATCGTATTTTTCGGCTATTCATTGATTCGCTCATGACATTGTGCTGTTGTACAATGCACAAAAATTGCAGCAGAAGACGAAGGAATCCTGTTGGTACATTATGATTTAAAAGTAAGTACCTACTATAGTCACTCACATATAGTTTTCATTTTTGAAATTTGGTAATTTCTCTGATTTCTAATCGGAATTCCTTTTGCAATAGGAGCTAATAGAAATACACGTGACATTTTTAAAATAATGCAAGAAGATTGGATTCAAGGATTGAAGCAATCAAACGGGAGGACTGTTCTGACATGCTGACGAAATATGATCGTGTGTGTTGTAGACATTTCCAATCTATTAGCAGTATCAGCTTGTATTGCAGAAGTGGCAGAAGGAATTTCTATTAGGAATGACAACATATCATAATGATAACTATGCGAGATTACCTGAAAAATCATATTCCTTTGTCTCTCGCTGCATTTTTTGTGCATTGTACAACAGCACAATGCGAAGGCATGCTTGAATTAATAAATAGCGCAAAAAATACGATTCGTTTGCCAAAATATTGTGAAATACTATTTCAATCCTTTGATTCCTTTGTAAACAAATAAAAAAGTTAGGTTGTGTTCCAATAATTCACAGAAGAGTGGGGTTGTGTTCCAATATTTTACCTCCAGGGTCGGTCATCATGCACGCGACCTATGGAACTACCAACATTTTCTTTTTAACTCTATAGGCAAAGAATTTACTACTTCAAAATACTCGAGTTTGTAGGAGGTGTTTGACAGTGTGATTCTCATGCAAGACACTTTGAAATGGTCGTGAAGTATCGTATTATCATTGAGAGCAGATTTTGTATTCAAATATTAAAGTAATACAAAGTTCGGTTACGTTAGGTTCCATGTGAGTGGGGCGAATACTGCCTCTCCACTGCGACCCCAGATGGGTCTATTTTGGCTCACCCCTAGAGGTTATAGTTCACTGTACAAACCACATCTTTTTACAAAGTTCATGGTTGAATAAAGTGAGATTTGTCAAAAATGGATAGGTTCTAAATTGTCGAACCTTAGTATCTCTAAGCAAGAGCATGAACATAGTATGCGTTCAGGTGTCTGGTCTTCCACACAGCAGAATCTACAGTCCATTTGTTGGCCTTCCCCCCCTTCCTAGGTGGTATCTTAGACGACAGTGTCCCGTTATTAGAACTGTCAGAATTCGCAGGTTAACGCTGCTCCATTCTAGGATCTGCTGGTTATTATTTTCGATGGTTTAGGAGGTTTAGGCAAGAACGCCTTCGAATGGGTTAATCCTGGTGATTCAGACCAGCACTTGTTGTTTAAGCCTCACTTGAGGCTTGAGGTGAACCCAAAGTATTGTTTTATGAACCCAGATTTGGTTCCCTGATTGGCGAGGATGTCGGCTTCCCCATTGCCCAAAACACCCTGGTGTCCAGGCATTCTAGGGATTCAATACAGTTTCACACAAGCTTGGAATTCATCTTGCTGGAGCTCAGTGCTTTAAAAGCAGCCTGGCTGTCTGATACTAAACTGATGTTCTTGTTCAATAGAGGTATATTCGTCTATTCTCTAACACATAATGCAATTGCGAAGTCATCGTGAAAGATTAGAAGTAGAGTTGAGTTGAGAAAGTTAGTCACTTCTGGTGGAGCAAAAATGGCTTCCGATTTTTGTCGAAGGTTTTTGTGTTGATTGTGAAAATTCAAAATGTTCATCTTGAATGGATGAGATATCCCTATGGATTGATTGATTAATAGCAGAATGATCAGTCAGGGTTCGAAGTCCAAAACACTGCAGCCTTTGGGCCTATTGTATTCCTGATCATGCTGTTGACTTAGGTGAACAGGTTCGCTACCTTGATGAGGTTTAGCAGCCTCTTCACCAAATCATTCTTTGGAAAGGCCTCCTGAGAGTTTACTGCTCCCAGAAGGTTGTATCTCCAACGCGCTAGTGCTTCGCACTCCAATATTACATGGGTGGCAGTTTCCTCCTCCTCATTGCATAGTCTGCATATGGGTTCGTCTGTATGGATGCCCATTTGATGCATATGTTTCCTCAAGGGGCAGTGACCGGTTATTAGTCCCGTCACTTGTCTGATCTGACTTCTGTTTAGGCTCAGAATGTCGTTAGATACTGTTTTGGACAGTGTTCCAACCATCAGTTTACTGTGTCTTTGTCCTGGGACATTGTTCCAGTATGCCTGATGTCTTTCTTGCATCCACCTTGCCAGCCAGTCGCGTATCGCGTATTGAGGTTTTGGGAATACCGAACACAGGTTCCGGTCCCATAAACAACGCCGAAGGCCCTTGCCTACAAGAGCGTCAGCTGATTCATTGCCTTCAATTCCCTTATGCCCTGGCACCCATTGAAGAGTTAGCTTGTTGTGGTTAGCCAGGGTTAGCAGGCTTTGAAGGCAATCCCAGACCAGTTTTGATCTGATTTCATTGCATGTTAAAGATTGAATGGCCGCCTAACTATCTGAGCATATGATTTTTTGTTTACCTCTGTGTCCTCTTACAATATTTTCTCTCAGGCATGCCTCAATAGCATGCACCTCTGCCTGGAATACTGAAGCATATCCCTATGGAACAACAAGTAGATACACCCGCTATATTGAATAAATTATTCAGAAGAAAGGATCCCAGATACTCATCTTGGGGTGAGTATCCGTTTTCATAGCTCATATCAATTCATCATGACATTTGATACCCTCGGAACGAGTAGCGAAGAGAAGGCAACTGTGGAAACTTCTGAAAGTTTGTTCCGTGCATCTAATGAAACTCCTTTAATTAATTGTTGTTTGCGATTGAATCTCCAGAGGATGACCTACGATATATAGTTAAAGTGTAGTTGCCGGTTGTATTCTGCCATGAAAATTTGATGATAAAGTTTTCAGGGTATAGAAGAGGTATATATTCACATAATACGTTCGCAGAAGACAACTAGTGAAAAAGTGATCGAGAAAACTGATCGTCGAACGTTTTGTTAACCAGCACACAACTTTTCAACAACTTCAGCAATTTTATTATTTCATCAACAAATTACGCATCAACTAATTGAACACCAGGGCCGATCCTAGGATGTCAGCCGCTCCTCTACAGAATTTTTCATATTTTTAACTAAATTACTTACATCGTTGAAGTTATAAACTCAACTACTTGTATAACGATGAGAAGTAAAACAGTAAAAAAATGTAATTTCTCGTACAAAACTTCATTTTTTGGCCAGCTGGCAGCACCAAACACGTTCAGAAAATAAGAGGCAAACAAAAATTTTACTTTTGAAATATAAATTGACATTTCATGAGTTGATCATGATGAGGAATGCCAAAAAACATTTTTTTACTCAGTAAATATAATCTAATATCAAAGTATCTACCAGAAACTCAGACAACATCCTCGCACGGTAAAAATGCAACGCAGGCAACATTTTTATTGGTTCAAGGTTCATTGCCTTCAGATTGAAAATAATATTTGTTCTAGAGTGATAACAAATCCGTTTCAGTGTATACTATAAGGGTGGCCGAGAAACGCAGAAAAATTTTGTATGGTGAAAAATGCGAATTTCCTGTTTTTCCTTAAGACGGTCCTGGATTCTGATCTCTATTTTTATTCAGGTTTGATTTGTCATATAGGTGGGATATTTTAACGACGTATGAATAGATTATACAAAGTGGTTAACAAATTATGACCGGATGAAGATTTCGCCAAAATCACGATAACGTCCTGTATCTCAGTTATTAAAGACGGGAGGTGTTTAGAAACCATCAAAGTGTCCTCTATCTGCAAGTATCGTATGTACATTCGAGCCTGAAACACCCTGTATAGTATAGGCGGTTGAGGAGTTCTCACCTTTTACACACTTTGTATCGATAGCGATATATTTGAATTGATATGAAGTTTTCAATTTCGTATGTAATTGCGTCCAGTATAAATTCTTATGAATGGCAATTCCAATCCATCGTCTTAATAAGAGAAAAATATGAATCTATAATTTTAGGTGATTTTTTCGACATATGGAATGCTTATAATAGTACCTGTGATGTGTAGAAGGACTAAGGGAATATCTTTATGGACAACTTCTCAATTCCTCTGAGATGTACCAAAAATATTCTGGTTGCAAATGACGACAATCAGACATAATAAACTACTACTACTACTACTACTAGAAAAACGTTGGAGAACAAGAACAAGATGGCCGGCCCAACAAGTTTTGTACGAGACGTACCTATCCTTCATCCTTCATAGGCTTCATAACACAAAATGTCGCAAAGAGTGGCCGACAACAAATTGGCGTGAAAATTTGGGGTTGATGAGTTTCTGATATCAAACGGGAAAAAGTATTACACAATTTTGTTACAGGAAGCTCATCATGTTCAGGGACGGGCCGACAAGACTTCTAGAATAGAATAGGATAGAATAGAATAGAAAATTTATTTCACCAATTCACAAATCTTATGTTTTTGGCAAGTCAGGTACAAAGGACATATTAAATGTAGTAGATAAGAAAAAACACATTAAGAGTATGCAGAATAAAGTCATACACGTACATTTCTGGCAAATAAAACAGACTTAACAGTGACATGTACCACCATATAAAACAATAATTCGTGAGGATTTATTTTTCTTCCTCAATTCACAAAAGGAGAGAAAAACAAAATTGGAATTGTAAATCGCAAAGCAAGTATGAGCTGTATGAACGATGTTTTTTTTTCAGTTGTTTCCATAGAGAGAATGATGAATCTGGTGAAGATAAGTATTCCTCAACAGAGTAATAACATAATCTCAGAAAGTGGTCCTTGATGACTTATTTGAAATATTTGAGGTCAAGGTTTGTTAAACAAATTCAAATTCAAAGAATTACGTTCGGATACTTCTAGTCGATATCTTTGTGGTCTCAACTTGTCAGAATCCCTCGTTGCATAATCATGGAAATCGGAATGCACGCTAAATTTATCTAAGTTTTTGTGTATCTCTAAGAGAAATTGAAATATGTATAAAGATGGAAATGAAAATATGAAAAGTTCTCGACATAAGGTGAGTTCGTGATAAGTCGTATGGCGCGCTTTTGCAAACGAAAAACTCGGATTGAGTGTTTTGAGTTCCCCCGTAGTATAATAGCATAGTTAATATGTGATTGAAATAGGCATGATAGGCAGTGTGTGCTATACGAAAACGTCAACCTGAAATTTTTACTATAATTTCGACTTCCTTCTTACTTATCAGAATTCTATATCATCATGTCTTGTTTAGAAGCCTATAATACCGGGTGTCCACCTTCCTAATGACAGCGTAATAACCAAACTTCTTTCTCTGTCACACTCATGGAAACTTCGAACGCGAATACCTCCGTAATCGTTCAAAATAAACCTATCAAACCCGCTATCGTTGGATTCGTTATGATTATCCCCACCCGATAATGGAATAAGATTCAGGGTGTGCCATTTGAAAATGAAGAGTCTTCCACCAAGAGTTCCCATTCCTATGCACATTTTTCACCGTACTAATGAGGGCCGAAATCCCGAAACAGGTCTCTGACTCTTCGTGAGGGCTATGTCCAATCATTTTCCTCTATTTTTTCTAAATATATATATAGATACCGATAAGCTACCTACTCATAAGGGTTGTAATTGAATTTTCTCGAAATTTTGTTTAAAATGCTTTTATTAAATAGTCTAGTTACACCTCAACAGCTTATCATGATCTACAAAGCGCAGATACGGCCTGTTCTAGAATACTGTTCCCACATATGGGGTTCAGCACCAAAACATACGCTGATGCTCTTAGATGCCATCCAGAGAAGAGCCATTCGCCTGGTGGGTGACGCCACACTCACTCACTCTTTGACATCATTGGAACACCGTGAAAAGGTCGGCGACCTTTCACTTTTCTATCGATACCTACTTCCACGGGAAATGTTCTTCGGAAATCTCTGCTATCATACCTTCACTAGCAATACCAATCAGACGAACTAGACAAGCCCAGTCAGCACATCCTTTCGTTGTCAACATAGAAAGATGTCGAACAGCACTTTATCAAGACTCCTTCATCCATAGAACGGCTAGGCTCTGGAATTCATTGCCTGTGGAAGTATTCCCAACAATATATAATCTCCAGAAGTTCAAAAAAAATTACAATACCTACCTCCTGTCCCTATCCTCCCTAGGAACGCACGATGTTCTTTGAACATTGTAGGGATTCCCTTTCGTGCGCTCCAAGCGATAAAAAAAGTCTATAATACGATTTTTCTTCTTCATGAGGTGACTTTAACCTTTGTGAGAAACTAATTTTTCCAGAAAGAATAGATTATACAAATATACAAAGATACCAATAAGGTACTCATAAGGGTTGTACTAACTAGATTTGCTCGAAATGTTGTTGAAAATGCTTTTTCATAGGGATATAATACGATTTATATTCATCATGATGTTTCTATAACCTTTGTGATGAATTACCTTTTTCAGAAATTCGATTCCAAAAGGAGTTAACATCTAATTTTTATGATAACAATCCTCCATAAGAGTATGTTGCGGGAATCAGATAGCAACCGAAATCTTCATGTTTATAAGAATCGATATTAAAGCCCTTCCAAGTTCTCACGTACCGCTTTGATTCGTTTCCAGACTCTGGTATAACTACATTCCAGATGGAATTCGTTCAGTGGAAGGAAGCTAGGTCTGTATCATATCTCAATTAACGTCATTCGATTTTTCCCTATACGAGTTTGAACTTCTACATAAGAAGAAACTTAAGAAAAACTTTATCGGTCTAAATTTCACAGATCACTATGATAACCAACTAAGGTTTTGTATAAAAAATATTTCAACCAATACACTATCTTCGAGAATCGAACCACACTATGGACTGCCAATTTCCTATTTTCTAGGAATTGATGTGGGCCAATAAAATTTTGATTTTTGACGAAAACTTGAGGTACCTACTGATAGTCTATTTTTTGAATAGAGGTTCGCCCAAATGACAGCACAGACTGTGATTTGCTATATGTGTATATAATTTGTGATTTTCTTTCAGTTTTCAAGAATCTTGTTACTTGATTTCGCTGAACTGAGTATATTATAATATGAGGTACACTGAAACCCATGCGTCCGCATCAGCTGTTTGTTTGATTTCCAGGTAATACCACCAAACTTCACCTCGTATTCATGATAATCTATCACGTAGGTGAATCGTTCACGAACTTTCGTGTAGGTATCCGACAAAATAAAATAAACAAGAGGACAATACGACTTAAATTTCGAATCCGACACTTTTTTCTTATAAATCATGATATGAAGCAGTAAAAGTCGGCCGGGCAAGCGCAGTCTTAATCATGTTTCCATTGTGTGGGCAGATAATATGTTCATTTATTTCGAGTTCCAAGTCACCTTGGCAGATAGAGTTAGGATGATTACGCCCTTTACGGGAACTGGACAATAAATTTCATATCTTGAGAACACTTACGAGGAAAAGCCCAAAACTGATATTTCGAAATCTTACACAATTTTCTGCATGCGTTAACTTGGAGCTTAACTTTTTGATTCAGCGTACCGACTTCACACTTTGAACAGAACAGAGCTAAGAGGCGATGCTTGACAAGCCAATCAAAAGCTGTTGCCTCTTAAAGAATCATATCAAGTCCATGGTTGCAATTGATTGATTGTATGTGAATATCATAATGATTAAATCAGTAAATAATAATTAAGTGTGTTCCGCATGCAATCTAGAACATTTCATTGTTGTATACTAGATCACTATGTTCTAAGTTGCAACAGTGGTATAAATAAATGGATCAGATTCTAGCAGATTATCTAGATTTTATAATTCCTCCAGAGATAGTTGAACAATAATCAAAACAATATCAGGAGCCTCGATAGTACATTGATCTGAAATGGAAAGATCAGTGCCACTCTTGATACATAGTCGAGGTTGCTGCAGGAAATATAGAAATACCATTGACATAATACGCTGAGAAGGCAGTTCAACCACTAGACCCTCTGTGAGTATTTTGATCAGCAATCATCAGCGTGGAGTCAGTTAGCAAATCTTGTACAGTAGTGGCTGCAAAAGATCAATTAATTACTCTAGAACGAATGCTTCAGTGCATTAGTGCATTGATCGCCCTGGGGTTGGCTGATTACAAGTACTGCCTTGGGATCGATTGTGATTCATCATTTAAAACTGAAAGATCTTTGGCTCGATGAGATTTCTTCTTGAGACACGAATCTCCCACATAATGAGACTATATGTTGACTATCCTAATGACCGGTGGTGAATTAACAAATCACATTCCCTGTTACTCGGTAGCTGTCTTTGCAGATTCTACATGTTTTTGAAGAGGTAATGGTCCAGCAGACAGTGACTACAAAATTTGATGCCCTTCATGTAGGTGTTGATATTCCATAAAACTGTTTTTGTTTGGTCTTTGTTTAGTTAGGCGTTCAGCTATATCCTGAAGTCGTCACCAACTACTAGTCCTGGTCGAGCATCAGTGCACGGAATTTTATGCAATCTGGTCCATTTCAGACTCAATCTTGAGGCTTTCTATAACGCTTGGTGACATAAGTGGTAATGTGAGATGTGATGATAAAGCTTCCAGTAATCCGAAGAAATAAAACACAGTTGTTGTACCCAACCTATGTAAGCGCGAGTGACTTCTTTCCCATTATCTGGCGACCTCCTTCCATCGCATAAATCACACTTTTCCCAAAATTAAGTATGATAAATCCCCATGGCGCGCTATACCGTTAGCTCGGAAACAAACCCCTCGTCTCGATCGGTATTCCCGACACGCGTCTGCTATTCCCGAACAACTTCACACTTGCCGCTGTCTTCGGATATATAGAGGGTTTTTGTGGGGGTTTTTACGCGGGGCCGGTCGAGGGACGAAGTGTCGCTCCCTCAGGGGATATCTTGATGCCTATCAATGAAGGAGTTAATTGGGAAATATTGCCGCGGATTCTCCGGGATTTTTTCGTGAGCCTGCGTTCTTCTGTCTCGCTCGTTCGATAGACTCGCTATCGACACGGAATATCTATAGTGGAAAGTTAGTTCTCATGGTGAATTTTCGCAACTTTCTTGCGGAATTCACGTGAAAAAACTATTGGTACCTAGGTGAAAACACCTACGAGTAAATCCGGTTATTATCTAACATATCTCAATTAAAATAGTGCATCGAAGCGAAATAATATCCAGTGATCTATGATACCAGGAAAAACACCATTTGAAATCCTAACAATCCCTAGACCCTATAATAGCACGCGACGTCCTAGGGACTTCCTATTTGGTACAATTCAAGTCCCATTTCGTACATCTCATGCAATGTCTGGCTAAGGATGACCATTGGATATCCCAGCTGGTACATCACTTAAAATGTCCTAGAAATATAGAAATAGTGTCCCTTAGATGTCCCACGTGTTACATATTGTAGAATGTCCATGCAAGGACGCCCGCGGAACCAAATTCGAATATCTTATGGACGTCCTGAATGTCCCGACAGGACGTCCTAAGGATATCCATCAGACATAATTGTGTTATTAGGAAAAGGACCCCGCACAAAAACATGAAAGAAATGCTGAAGCGAAAGTGGGTGAGAACAGTTCTCAGATCAGCAAAAGCAGGAAATGTCCACAAGGAGAGGTACTATCACCCTTGATGTGGAGTCTCGTAGTAGACGAACTACTCGGAATACTAACCAGAAACGGAGTGAAGAAACGGAGTGACTTGTCTTGGCTATGCTGACGACATAGTCATTATGGTCCTGGGTAAATTCGAAGGAACCCTCTGCGATCTTATAGAGAGGGAGCCAGAGATCACGAGAAGCTGGTGCTCTCGGTGGGGTTGAGAATCAACCCATCAAAAACCACAGTGGTACCTTTCACCAGAAGAACAAGACAACAACACTTGAGGACCTTCCATCTCGACGGAGTATACTCAGAATGGCAGCAAGAGGTGAAGTATCTGGGGCTTATCCACTGATGGTGTGCAGAAAGATTGCAGGAAAGACATGGGGCTGCAGCTCATCAATACTGCGATGGATGTACACCAAAATAGTGAGACCTATGATTACCTATACGGAGCAGTAGTTTGGCACGGCAGAGCCGAACTCGCTACAACAAGAAAAATAAGTCATGGAAACCATCCATTCTCAAAGTGGTCCAGTATTTTTCAAAAGGAGAAAAAAAAACACAACAAAAAAACAATCGGAGAAAAAAAAAACAATCGGAGAAAAAAACAATAACTCAAAGTCGGTCGACCACAAAATATAATGAAACCTTCAATGTAACTAGTTTCGGCCACACGGCCATCTTCAGACACAAAATTATAATGAAGTACCTGAAAAATTCGAACAGTTCTTAATCTAAATAATATGGCAGCTGGGAAAGAACATTCTATGGAGAAAACATCTTAAACATTTTTTAAATAAAAGCACTGGTCAAGTTATCGTTACAATCAATCCGGTAAAACTAGTAATCTTTGTAGCGGCTAAAAAGCCAAAAGAACTTCAAAATAAGTAAGTTTGGCATCAAGGAGAAGACACGTTTTTTAAAAATCTACTCAAAGGAGCTTCATCTGCTTCGAAGGCAAGCCATCAAAAGAAAGAATTATATAGTGGAGCAAAGATGGGAATGTGAAAATTGACATTTGACATAGAATTATTGACAATTCAAAGAATGAAATTGGGAAAAACAATATCAATTTAACATTCATATCAAAAAACAACCAACAACATTACAGAGAAAGCGTAATTCAAAAACCTAAATTATATAATGCAATAAAATTATTAATATTAGAAATTGATGATAGAGAGATAAGTGAAAGGGCCCTGAATATACAATAACAAAAGGAAGAAGAATTGTTAATGGTAAACAGAGAAGAAGCCGAAAACAAGTCTGTCAAGCAAGTGGAGACAGAGTCGGCTCCAGCGTAAGGAAAACTGTAATTAACAAATTTTACAAATTATGAAAAATGTAAAGTGCGAAAAATGGTATTCCGATTAAAGTTAGTCTGGTCATTTAAACAAATGCTATCTGGATTATTAATACATTTTTGTATCTCCAAAATCTCCAGAAGGTTTAACCGATGACCTTTATCGCAAACATGAATGATATCCATATTGGAATTAACATTAAAACTGTGGTTTGAATCAATTATGTGATTGGCAAAGAAAGATGTACTAGATTTTCCAGAATTGAGAAATTTATGAATAAATCTGCTGTGTTCAGAGACACGAGTCTCAAAACTTCTACCTGTCTGACCAATGTATGATGAGTTACAATCATTGCAATTGAGTCTGTACACCCCAGATTTCTTGACAAGGGGAATTTTATCTTTGGAATTGACTAATAAATGTTTCAAATTAGAAGAGGTTTTGTAGGAAATGGAAAAAGAAAAATTTTTGAACATTTTTGCTAATTGAATGGAATAATGACCAAAATAGTGTAATGATTTGTATAAGGGAGGATCAACAACTTGACTGGAAGTGACATTAAATGATAATCTATGTTTAGTGTAAAATTTGAAATATAGCTTCATGATCAATTCAAGAGGAAAAAGATTATTTAGGGCAATCTGTTTAATGATATTAATCTCTTTATCAAAAGCTGCTTGTGAGAGAGGTAAAGAAAAAATTCTGTGGAAAAAGAGATGTTTTCTCCATAGAGGTATGTTCTTTCCCAGCTGCCATATTATTTAGATTAAGAACTGTTCGAATTTTTCAGGTACTTCATTATAATTTTGTGTCTGAAGATGGCCGTGTGGCCGAAACTAGTTACATTGAAGGTTTTATTATATTTTGTGGTCGACCGACTTTGAGTTATTGGTTTTTTTCTCCTTTTGAACAAGAAAAATGTTAGAGAAGGAGCAGAGACCAGCATGTCTTTGCATAACAGGAGCAATGAGATCGATTCCAATAGCAGCACTAGAGGTCCTACTGGATCTCACACCCCTCCACATCATGGTGAGAGGAGTACATTTCAGGTTGGAGGAGGCCGGGCTCAAAGGGAAAGCACATAACGTGAAAAAGCAGTATAGTAGAAAAAATATTTTCTCTACTACTGCTATGAAAAGTAGCGCATTTCTCATAGCTTCCTTAGTTTCAAAACCATGTATTGCCCATAATGTGAGAAATATTTTTTCCCACGGCACTTTGCCAGCACCACATACATTTCCATGGAGAATCAACAAAAATCGACCAAAACTTGGCTGCTGTTCAGCTTTGAATAGTTGTCACAACTATCAGAAAAAGTTTTTTGAATTCTTTAGGGTAGTTCTTATTAGTGCTTTTGATAGAAATCGCATTTTCCATCGAATTTTGTTCCAACAATTCATAATAAATAATATGATGTATATACCGAGATGTGACGATTTTGATAAATACACCGCCAGAGACAGAGATGATGAAAAAAGCTGCGAAAGTTGTATTTGTTTCCGGAAATTTCAAGAAAAAAGTATGAATTGACATATTGGTACGAACAATTTATGGAATCTGAAAAAATACCGAGATAAAATGTTTTTCGGAAAGTGTAATTTTTTTAATACTTTAAGGAACTAGGAAAGACGTCTACTCTTTGGTCACAATATTCAAGGTGACATAGTGCCACATTATGAAATGAATACCAATAAGTTACATTACTCGGATTCTTTGAATGAGTGCAGTTGTAGAAAAAGTATAGTGTGCTACATGTGGGGAAAATCACTTTTCCCACTTGTTGCATAATATACTATTGAATACGTGTCTGTGACATGTTTATTTAATATGTAAATCTGAAATACCCTATATCTCCATTTAAGAAAGTTTACTTGGTTTCCTCTTTTCCAACATCTTTTTAATTTCATAAACTTTTCAACTTCTACCATTTCCAAGATATTATCGCAAGATGCCGTGCAATGTGCATCCTTATCTTGGTCTTTGGACACACTGTATATCCGTCGCGCCAAATCCGTTTCATCCGCAATAGCGTCTCCAATCTCCATATCTGGAAAGGAATCATAACACCCTAAATATTCAAGAGTGGCTCTTCTGCCTCTTTTTATATACACAACGTTCCTCTTGCTCCTTATCTCTCCCGCATTATCTTCTCGTTTTATTTTGACACATGTGGATCCCGAAACATTGCTCATACGTGGCATGGCAAATAAGGTACCGATTCGGGAGCGGATTGTTTTCGGTTTTTATAATGTTGCCAGATGTACTGGAAAATTATTGGCCGTATAAAATGGAGCGAGCTTTCATAAGGGGTGAATACACTGCTACCAAAAAGATCTATTGTGCCACATTCTTTTGCTGTACCCGATGGAGTTGTTCCATAGCAATTTCTCTTGTCCTATATACCGGTTGTAACAGAATCACGGTAAACCCCTTGTTCTCCTTTAGTTTTAGTTTAGAGACCACTGAATGAAATTTGTCATCAACTTGATAAACGTCATGTTTTGACATGAAAATGTTGTTTTCTTTTTCACTTCCGGTTTCATCAAAAGTGGTAATAACTTTCATCTACTCACTGCACACAAACCTGTCAATTTACTACCACGGAAAGAAAAAAATATTACCTCCCGTGGGAGGTAAAATAAATTGGCTTTCGCCTGCTTCCTTGGTAGAGAAAAAGATAAGATCTGTGCTACCCAATTCTGGTAACGGTGTTGGGAACAGAATGACGTTGACAAATAAAACGAGAAACTTCATGAAGTTGCAATCCTTCCATGAGTGAAATTGACATATTATAGATGATAGAGGTTATATTCATATATTTGGGCTCTAAATATTTTCGAAATGATGAATCTAGGAAATGAATAAACGCATATTTGGAGCAGTAATTGTGGTGATTGGTCGTCTCCACAACGTTTAATATCATCAATCATCAAATCATTGATTGGGACAATTATTTTACAAAGAACAAAGCAACAATAATAGGAAATCAATGGTAAAACATGGAAGAACTCACGTGGAGCAGAAAAAATGTTTTTGGAATCACATGAAGTTACAAAAAAATCATGAAAATTAACAGGTTTTCTGAACAGAAGCTCTGTGCCCTGATGAGCCAGTGTACTCGCCATATCAGGTGGCCAAATGACATCCAAAAAAGAAAAAACGTTTCCATCTTGATCTCACTGGATTGACCTGATACCATGTGACCAAATGTCAATGTCAAACCCCAACTCTGACAGACAACTGTAACTTCAGCTGTCAACGGTGATGCAAGACAAGAGATAATTGGTTCTATGAAAGTCATGACAAACTTGTGGATGGTGACATTAGAATATAAAGATAGTAGGGGAAACAATAACCTAAGTTTGACCATGCTATGACTTTCAACTTTTTTTCATATTTTGTTGATAGGTATCTTCCCTAGGATTTTGTCACCACTATTCTGAATGTATAGATGACACGTTTCTACATGTGTTTGAGTTGTCTGATATTCAATTTCAGATTACATTAAATCACAACGCATCAAAACTGTCAAAAGTTCAGGCCATTCATGTACTGGGGATGTTGGAATACGTTGATGCATAGGTAGTTTGGAATAATCTTTTGTTTTTATTTTTTAATTCATGACTTAATGGCACACGCCTTCGGCTCGAGAAAATATCCGATATTTTGAAATAAAAGTACAAATTCCGAGAAAAAACTATGAATTTCTATAGCGATGAACAAATCACATCATAATATACGCGATGAACCTTTACGAATATTTCAGATATTTATTCAAGGAAAGTCAGCAAAAAATCGCATTCATTCCTCTGAAGTAAAGCGCATTGTTCTTTAATAAATGATGATCAAACAATCTGCGAAAAAAATTGAAATTTTCCTCCTTTGAATGTAATAACAATATTTTCCACAGAATTTCTGGAGGCAAAAATGTTTCCCACTATTATTTAATTTTTGTATAGCTCGCACTCTCAAATATTTCCCGTTTTCAGACATTTCCGCGACAGAGGCACTTGCCTTCTTCCTTCTACACTTCAAGCATCATAAGCGGATATTTCCGAGAGTAACCTAATTTCCATGAGTAACATTAATAGAAAATTGGGTTACCAAAAAGCAGGTTAGGGGCCATCTGTGCTTTTTAGATAATATTATTTATGCTTTGCGTCTACTCGTCGAGCGATTTCTGGCATCAATGAGAGGAAAATGGGAAATTTCCCGAGATACATGCGACCACCTTGAACTTGTTTGTTGGAGGGTGGGTTTTCAAAGTTATGCAAAACGCCATGAATATCGAAGCATGAGATATCTGAACCATCAGCGACCTTTTAGTAGATATACTTATGACACATATATCTGGGATTCAATAACCCGGAAACGACTCTAGAGTCTAGAGACATATCTCAAGCATTTGATAGAGTTTGGCACCAAAAACTCCTGGATACGAATTTACCTTCATATGAGCGGTTTCAGAAAAAAAATATTTTCAATTTATCAACTTCTTCAACATGGAGGTGATTTTGAGTTGTTTTGTGTTCCAATTGTCAAATCATGGACTTCTATAACTGGACTGATATAATCATAGGAAAAGTAATACGTACGTAATTTCATCCCTTGACATATGATTTCCAATTGCGAGACACTAATTACTAATTAGGTCGATAACATTTGATGCATCCGAATATAAAAGGTTTATAAAAAGGTTCAAGATCGTCTTGATATGACCAAAATTTGTGGGAATATAAGAACATGAGCTTTTCCAACAGAAAATGGTGAAATGAATGGAAAAGAGTCCTGCTGGATAATTCTTCGGGACAAAGAAAAGCGCAGAACTTTATGAATCAAGTATTCGGCCAAGCATGTAGTCCGAAAGCTTTTCGAACTTTAAAACAACTACACTTGAGGCCTTTTTATCAGTCAATGTTTTGCTGATGACGTGATTTAATGAGATTTGGAAACGGTGTTTGAGTATTTGATCCTCTAAAAACAAAGACTTTATATATATGACAAGATACGTTCGAAAATCGGAATGAAAATAGAAGCAAGGAGCAAAAAACAGCTATACTTTATTGATAAAACACGAATTTCGTTCGTTCCTGGAATTGAAAATTAATCCATTTATCTGAAAAAATATGAATTTCAGTTTGATCGTATACAGATTGTTTATCGAATTGATGGCATTTGGCAACATGGCAGTTATAGAGAATATCGGTTGTGTCCCACTGTGGTGTCCAGACGTAGGTATAGCTGCATGAACCGTTATATTTCGGTTTAATTTTGGTTCCGGATTGCAAACCCTAGCCTAGACATGGTCTTTGCATCTAACTGTGCGAGAACCGAATCAATATCTCTTGCTGTTACCATTTATTTACATGGTCTATATGTAGCAATCGGGCAAACAAGTTGTACAAAGTTATAATATATTCAAACTAGTACATTTGATGCTCCAATGACTGAACAAACCAGTCCCCTCACGAGGAGGTTCGAATTTTTTAAATAGAATGATTCTGTAGAAAAAAGGATGAATGGTTGATCGAGAATTATTGTACATTCTGAATGATGTTTCAATACTACGAATGTATCGGAGATTGTACATTGTTTCGATATTTCATTGTTTTATCATAATCTGAACTTCAAACCGTTACATGGCGATCTTTCCATATTATAGCCATATAAAGCCATCTAGTGGCTCATATCAGAGGAAGGATCCTTTAGACCGCTTACTGGCACCTATAGCCAATATTTATCATAATCTGAACTTCAAACCGCGTCCTCTTTCACTCTATTCTGCTGAGAAATGACAGTGGCTGATGTCACACATAAGGCTTTACATGGTGATCTTTCCATATTATAGCCATATAAAGCCATCTAGTGGCTCAGATCAGAGGAAGGATCATTTAGACCGCCTACTGGCACCTATAACCAATATAGCAATCAATAGTCAAAATTTTAGTGAAGCACTAATGGAAATACATGTGGCACGAAAACGAAAAAACTGGCATGAATAATGCATCTCGTTTGGAAGCTACTGACTATATATAACCTGGTATATAAGCAGAAGATAACTCTTCTCTTGGTTCATGAATCGTGACATTACTTTCAATGTGGATGTCGGTCGTTTCAACTCTTTCCGCAAAAACCAAAACATCTCCCAATTTCAGGGGGAATTAAACTTGCTTCAACTGACACACTTTTCCAAGTTCATTGCTCTTCTCCGAGGGATCTCGATCTATTAATAGTCTGAAATATGCCATTTCGAGAGCATCAAGGTCTCTTCACTTTCTCATGGATAATCACACCACAGATTACCGATCACACAAAGCTGCATAGTATGAGTCATCAGAGAGCAAATACTTTGGTTCCCTAGGAAATGACTAGCGATGATCCATTTGGGCACCGATGATGCTTAGGTTTGCATTAAATGAAAATGTAGGCCAACATAATATTATTGCTATTGTCTGGTCTGGCAGATGAGAGATGACGAATCACCAGATAAGCTAGTATGGTAGGGTAAATGCACTGGTTCTCGTCCAGTTAACCGAAATCGCAACTTTGAGAGTGGTAAATTCGTGTAAAAGCTAATAACATTGTATTGGAGTTATAGTATACCGATTCCTTGATAACTCAAAAGTAATTTGTGAATATGTTTTTTTTTGCATTCAACTTTTGAAATCTCGATAAAAGGAAAAAATCTACAATTTCCCCGGTTCTTGACCACCCCGCAGAGTTATCGACCATTTTCATGTAGGTTCTCGACCACCATCCATCTGATTGATTCACAAGGAAATGAAATGATTGACATGTAATAGATATTTACGATACCGTAAAGACTCATATTACGATATGAGATGGGAAATTTGTCAAACGAGGCCGAATGCCGAGTTTGATAACCCATCGATTATAGTACAATATTTCGCCTACTACCAAGAAGCTAATTATTTAATCAAAAATATTCAATATTCCTTGAACTGACGATTCATTAGGAATATGTACCAAGCAAGCGTTGCAAGGGTTGGGCGTATGGTTGTCATGACTCTATTTTGTTCTCGGTTGTCACTCATTCGGCGAACTGTCAACTTTGACGCGTTAATTTCAATTCGAAAAAAAATTCTTCGGCATGAATTTGGATCAGGAAACTTTAGTACCTGCTAAATCCCGGGATATAGGTACGAAAATATGTCTTATTAGTACCTATCATGTCTATAATTATTATAATCAATTCTTGTTTCATTTCTCCGATTACCATAATTATAAATGAGGTTCAATTTTAGTAGATATCAAATATTCATGATAAATTGGTTCTTTTTTTTTTTTTTGAGTAAAAATAAAATTTGAAATTATATTTTCTTCACTTTACCGCACTAGTGCTAATGACATGACAGGAGCTGTCATTGCAGCTGCTCATAATATGACGAGATAACGTCGGAATTGGACTTGATACAAGCTAATAGTCGGAATTGATAGGTATAATATAATATCAGGAATTGTATCAGGTTTGTTTATAGTGCCAGATTTTACTTCTTTACACATATTTTGCAGAATCAACTGACCTAACAATAATATCTAATTATATTGCTTATATATTATGACTGCCTCAATTACCAAAATATCCTCTTCCGATCCTTGGAGTAAAATGAACATTTTCATGGCGTGTGGAATCAGCTCGTGGAGAACATAAATTAAATATTATTGGATATATTGTTTATTATTTTGCTTTCGCACACCAGTATCTCACGTAACGACTCATTCCCATTTTACATGAAGTCATAAATTTTTTATAGCTTTTGACAAGGTTTTGCAACATGACACGACTTTGGCGTTGGCAATTGTAATAATATCGAACATGTGTTCCTCTTTCTTAGGACAACAATGGAGTTCATTAAACGTCAAAGAAAACGAGAGATTTATGAAGCAACTGACCCGAAAGCAAGTTCCAAGATAGAACTTTGGAACTATGAAGTCATAGTAGCTATTTAAATGCGCACTGAACTTGTCGTCTGCTATACAGGGTGTTCAACATTTGATGATTATTGGTAGGTACCAATAGGTTGATTCGGGTTCGAACTATTACGGTTCTAGAACTGTCAGGAGTTTGTGCAGTAGAATCGGTCGCGTTTGGGTTTTGTGGAACTGTTCTAGGACTGACTCTTTACGCGTTCGGGTTTTTCCAGAATCGTCCTGGGACGGTCCTAGAACTATCCGAAACCAGTACCTGCTCTCAAGCATGAACCGTTCTAGGATCATTTTTGGAGCATGCTCATTTCATTTAGTTTTCGATTCTGTCTGTTGTAGCGTAACGTCATAATGATATATTTTTATTTATTCTACTGTTCTTTGCTCTTTTCAATATTTTCTCAATATTATGGAGTTAGTACATTCATTTGATAGTAGTAGTTATTCATCTTCAGGAAGCAGTGGTGAAAGAGTTCCTTGCTGAAACTATTGTACCTATAATCTGATAATTCTCGAACTTTTGCTCCGATAATCCGAAAAATGGAGATGTTGGGGATACTTTGCCATTATATTCAGATAAACAATTCATTGAACATTTCAGGTGGGTGTCGAAATTCATGTAGGTACAATAAGGGACATTCCTGCACAGAGGGTTCCCAGAGATATTTTGTGTGAATAGACTCAAAGGAGAGTTTGAAGCTTCAGAATATTATTCGAATAAAGATACAGGTTCCAAACTATTGTTTTTTTTTTCGCAAATTCTGAATAGAGGTTATGTTCTCAGAGGTTCCCTTCTGCCGCGTTCGGGGTTTCATTATTTGTGAACCGTTCTGAAACAGTCCTAGGATTCGAAACGACTGCGCACTAGTTCTACGCAGTTCGAGAACGATTCTTGAACAGTTCTGAAATCGGAACCCGAATGAACCTAATTATGAACCGTTTTTTCCTTACTCAATATTATTATTTACGGATGGTATCTCTTCACCTTAAACGGCCCCACCTCTATATCGCAGCTATTAGTCGTGCGATTCTTTTCAAATTGGAACTGATATAAATAACTATTAATATGATGAGCAGTGCCATGCGTTTTCATTGAAATGAAAAATGGCATACTATTGTTCCTCATCCTACTATCATACATGGGTATACACCTATGCTGAAATACAATCATTTCGAATTACTATAGGGTCGACTTCATTTTTTTTGCCTCGAAAAAATAATGAAATCGAATAAACTGCTAATTTCGGAACGTTAAATAGATCCAGTAGGTAAAATATTATATGTTTTGAAAAAATGAACGAAGTAAATAATTATTTACGTTTCCAAAAATGCTGTTTAGATTCAGAAGTGGTTGTTTCCTTGAAACCTTATATAAAAATTATATGGAAATCTACATATGGCACATGAATATGAAATTGATTGAAATTGGTGTAAAAAAAATGAATGTTTCAAAAATTATGTGTTTTAGTTATATGCATATACTTTCATTCCACTATTTATTGAATAAAGTTAGTGAAATAGCTTGAGTCATTGAAGCATTTTCATCAAATTTAAAAACTACTCAATTAGGCAGATATATGGGACGGGCTATATTGACTTTTGTATGATATTGTGAAGAGAAATATGAATCAATACCTACTGTGGTTAGAAATTTGATCCAATGATGGAAATAATAAAATAATTCATTTTGAGTAGGTATATACATATGAGTACATAATATACTTCGCCCTAACGTATACGAACGGTTATAGATATAATCAGCCCCATTGGCTGACTGACCAGCCATTTTTCATCGATGATTTCATATCATTTTATATTTCAAGATATTAGTCATCGTTCCAGAGTTTACCCGTAGGTGCCTGTAAATGAAATTGCCAATCGTTTATAAACCGCAACGCACGTTCCTAATATAAATTCGCGTTTCCCGTAAAAAATGCTAAAACTAATATAATAAAACCGCAAATAAAACACACTCTAAAAATAAACGAATTTTGAGCGCGGTTCACTTGTCTCTCTCCGCTCCAATCAGCGGTGCATAATAGGGCAGTGCATCAATTCTTTGCGGAATCCCGGTCATTAATCAAATAAAACGGCATGTGAGTATTGCATTAGCCGGTTAATCAACTTGGCGATGTTTAGGATGAGCAGTCGCTTGTTATGTTTCAGATCAGCGTTTCCCAAACTTTTCACACATGGCCCGGTGGGGTGGCACCCTTATAGATAGATGGTGAATAAGGATAAATACGGAAGAACAATGAGTAGAAGGAGTAGGTATGGATAAGGAGATGATAAAACGAAGTAGCGACCTTTTTGGGTTCAATTCCCTTCCCTCCAACCCTTTTAATCACTGTTTTTTAAATATGATAGATTCGTTAGATGGTTGAATTGTGGGGAAAAGTCTCACAATTCTTGAAATTACATTGATGGTGCTATATCTGGATTATGAATGAAAACTGAAATAAAAAATATAATCTCTTGGTCGACTTAAACTTATTTCTGACACTTCGAGATTTCAATAAGTTCTTCAAACATTATCAAATATTGAAGAACCAAATCGTATGATGTTTGGTGAGAAATTCTATAGGTATTTCTTGGGCAATTTGGTATTAATTTGACCGGACCCGTTGTTCTTCATAACAGTTTTCAAGAACTTGTTAACTTTCATTTCGGTCCACAGATGTTTTTTTCTTTAGCAGATGAAGGCTGCTGGAAGACTGTTTCGTGTTCCTTCTCAATCTCAATACATAAGGATATCAGTTGATAATATTAGAAAACGTATCGATAAACTAAATAGTGGTCAGTTGTTTTTCACAATGTCAACAGTTGAAAATAGTTAGTTTTTTCTCATCATCAGTCCAGTGTTGTATAGACTTCTAGGTGTTGTAGCTTTCGTTGTATCGAATACTGATTCTGGGCCAGTGAATAATGTTTTAGACTCATTCTTTGCATCCACATCTGCCCCTCAATAATTACCTTTTATTCATTTGGGGTTTCCCTAGTTTCCATCTCCAGTTCCCTATCCATCTTAGATCCATGTATTATATCTACATAAAGCAGGTTTTTCAGTAAGTGAGAGTATTTATCATGTTCCCAGAGGAACCAAGTTCATCATATAAACGATTGTCGACGCCGATAGGTTTAAATAATCATTTTAGGAACAACATTTTGGATTACCTATTATAATGTCCGATATACTTATGAAGGATCTCTGGTGGTTAGAGCTCAGAACACACTCAACTATTTCCATGTTGCTCAACACCTCTTGGTCGTCCTAGAATCAAATCTCTCAAAAACTACATTCTTGAGACCCATATACAAGTCTTTCAAGACTGTTTTATTCTGTATGAGTCAGGTGGTATATTATATAGACTTGAGGGATTAACAACTAAGCTTTCAAATAGGCTTGATTATTCAAGAAGGATTTTCGAAACGCTTACAAATTTCCCTGACATTGTTTCCAGTGTTTCCACCTTGATGCAACAGACATTTCGCACGATACAACGAAGAAAAAACAACTCGTTAACGTTAACGTTGAACATCAAAGGCCGTAACACGTGTTGAAAAGTCTTTTAATCACCATAAATTTGGTCGGAGCGAGCGATATTATTAATGCCACAGGCCATATAACTAATTCGTAGTCATTGCAATAATAAACATTTCAAATGCTAGACGGAACACGGTCCCAAGTCATTGCATGAACATGTATTAAACAAACTCTATGGCATGAATAATGTTGGCCAACGGATAAGAGTTCGGAAAGCCGAAATCATAAGGCATAAGATTTTTATCTTTTGGAGCGTACGAAAGGGAATTCCTATTATGTTCGAGGAACAATTGTTATTGCTCAAGTATGCCTGATATAACTATGTCTGATACCACCATTCCCACCAAGACCAATTTCTATGCTCGGTATCACCATCAGCAATAATACTCTTTCATGAGAAAATCATGCCCGATCCATCGCAAAAGTTGCTTCACAAAAACTCGAATTCTTGTTCCGAGCGAAAATATACTTTACATCTCAACAGCTTCTCACGATCTACAAAGCTCAGATACAGCCAGTTTCAGAATACTGTTCTCATGTATGGGGTTCAGCAACCAAACATACGCTGATGCTCTTAGATTCCACCCAGAGTAGAGCCTTTCGCCTGGTGGGTGATGTCACACCCAATAACTCTTTGACCTCATTAGAACACCGTAGAAAAGTCGCTGACCTTTCACTTTCCTATGGATACCTCCACAGGAAATGTTCAATCCATTCCATCACTGGCAATACCAGTCAGACAAATTCGACAGGCCCAGTCAGCACATCCTTTCGACGTTAACCTTGATATATCTTGAACAACACTCTACCAATAGAACGGCATAGCTCTGGAATTATTTGCCAATGAAAGTATTCCCAAGAACTTAAAACCTTCAAACTTTCAAAAAAAAACCTACCTCCCCTTCCTCTACTCCCTAGGTACGTGTTCCACGAACATTATGGGATTTCCTTTCGTGCGCTGAAAAATAAATGAAATGGAATTCATGCAAATGCTTATCTAATCGAAGAGTCAAGTGACGACTGTCTAAAACAAAACAATCATAATTGTGGAGGTTGGTTTTCAACAATATTTTTTCATGCGCCAAAAAATTCACAGGTGTGTATCGATTTAGGTAAGGTCGGTTCATTATACACTCCCATATAATAACATATTATTGAGATTATTATTATTCAGTCTACATGCGTCCACTTGCATATAGCATATAGAAATAGCGCCAGTTCTTCATTCGGTGTGGTACCTATATATCCGTTTGTTGATTCGGATGACATACAAAATATTTTGTGAATCAGGGAATCTCTGAATTATTTCGCTGAATTGAAGTCAAGTCAAGTCAAGGCATTCCTTGCTCGATATAAATCAAAAAATCATTGTCAGCATCACTCGGCCATTATAATTGACTAAACATAATATTCAACCTCATTGATATACCTTTTTTCATTTATGAAACTATGAAAGAAAAGCTCAAAAAATATGGAGAACATCCACCTGCTTGGTTAACCCACAGACAGTACTTATTTAAAATTCTTTTCACATGCTCATCTTATTGCTCTTATTTTCAGATCATTCTATATCAATCACAACAAACTGAGAACATGAAACTGAATAATTAATGAAATAATAACGTGATGAGTTGTTGTTGCTCTGGAAGAAATCATACAATGAAATTGAGTTATCACTCTGGAAGGAATATCATTTTCAATCTGAAAAATTCGCCTGAACCTTTGATCTAGTAGCCCTTATGACAGAAAAGATCAAAATATTATGCCTGTTTGTTCGCTTATTTTAGCTGCAAACATTGGATTATACAATTAAAGAGAAGCATTTATATACCAACTTCTGAACAACAGAAAACAAATATTGTGATAGAAAGTTTCTTAGTTATTGGCTTAATGGTTTTCTGAAGACTCTTTCTTGAAGGCTGACATAGTTGGTGTGAAAACACCACGTCCTCGACATCATATGGACACTGTTCTGATTAAATTGGTAACTTTTCTTATATAAGCGACCAATATCACATGTGTGGATTCCTAAATCAATTTCCCAGCATATATAGGATGATGGAAAATCGAAAGAGCTCATCATCAAGATTCAAAATTTATTATCAAAACAGAAAATCAATTACTGTCGAGTTCTCAAAATATCGTTTCATTTAGGTACCTGAGTCAACAAGCAGTTTTATTTACAAAACATTACTTTTTTGCTATAGAGTTGAGAATTCAGATAGAGTTAACTTTTTTTCAATAGTATTGAATCGTGATAATAAATAGGAGTTATCTCAATTTGCCATTGATGTATTATCTAACTAGGACTTCCATTCATTCGATAAATTCATCTTTTCTTCATTCATGAATTGCGTACGATTGATGATCATCAAGATGCAGAGGTCAAATCATTAATTACATGATTTAGGTACACAAAAATCTATGTCGAGATAATGTCGGTTGCATAATATATTAGTGATATGCATTCTATAGAATTTTAATCTTTCGATATCATATCTAGCACAACATAATTTCCATCTACAAAATGAAAATGAAATGGGAATCTTTCCAATAATAAGAGAGGAAAGAAAAATCGACTGGGATAACAATGATTTTATATGGTAGAGAAGACATTTTTTCAAACCAAGTTCTATTATAGGAATAAGGAAGTGACTGATTTTTTCTTAGAAATTCTGAAAGAGGGGGCTGTGAAGTTAATTCTTGTCCGACAAATTATTGTGAGATATACAGATTATTATAGACCCTCAGAGGAATTTATTGATGAAAAATAGTTTCATCCATGGACATATTTTGGAGGTTCAAGTAATTTCATGGCCAGCCATGAATATAAAGTAATAATGAACGACCATTGGTGGTATGGCACGCGCCTTGAATATTAGGCGAAGTCGTGCCTGGAACTCGTGGCTGGTTTCACACTGATCAAGACTTTTGCCCAACGTTAAAATACCGTCTGATATTCGACTTATTCGAGTATAGCATTTAGTAAATAGAAAATTATTTCATTCACATACTGTATAATGAATCAATCAACTACCCATTGGTATATTTCTGTAATATTTCTGAAGAATGATGATGGAGAGTATGACATTACAAGGTTATTACGCCTTCAGCTTTAGCGTAGAGGTACTCATCATAAACTTATAGTGAAATTAATTGGATAACAGGAGTTTCTCAATGAATGAATGATTTGTTTAATCATTGATAGTTATTTTTAGAAACCTTTCATTATCGGTGCAATCAACGTGAACCTATGAAATTAACGCGTATATCATTATTATTGTCTATTACTGAATGAACTGAACTTTCTGCAGCAGCAATTTGAACGACAACAACTCAATCATGAATACTGTGCGCTAGGTCTTGAAAAAAATATCGATATGTCTATAAATTTATCGATATATCGATGACTACCGAATTTCTCAATATATTGGAAAAGATAAATTTATTGTCATTGTGTCCTTCGTAATATCTAGAAAACTTATAATTTTTAAATGAATTCAATTATTATCGATAGCTATCGATGACTATAGATAACTATCTATAACTATCGATGACTATGGCTGTGCGCTGTGCGCCATTAATTCAAGTCGTAGAACACTAGATTCTTATTTATACTGTTCGTTATCACTTTCATATCAGGAGAAAAAGACAAGCCTTTCCACATTTGAACGGAAAAAACAGTAGTTGATTCCGGTTTGAGGGAGAAATTATTGTTAATTCTACAAAAAATCATCAAATATGAATTATACGATTGGAAAAGCTTTCAATTTCTAAGAAAAAACGACCATTCCTAATAAGATGAGGAAAAATTGAATCAGACATTTGTTGTATGTTGTCAGATAATTCACAAATCTATTGGCCAAAGTTATGTTATTCAAGCCTTGGACACCCTGTATAAAAGGCGGACATAATTCCTTTCATAAACGTCTTTTTGTTTACGACTTTCAGATCGTTCTATCTCTATTCAATATCCACTAGATCAGAATGACTTTGACACAGCTTCGATTAAATCAAAACTGGTAATGCACAATTTTTGTTTACCCATTATCGTGTGAACCTAGCAAATTAGGTTGGTACCTCTAGCTAGGGAAACCAATTTACTTTATAATGACAGTTAACACTATCTGATGAATATTTATGAACATACGGTGAAATGACAATATTCTTCGCTTAAAATTGTGCTATAGATTATTTGAATAAATATTACCCAATTAACAGCTGAGGTAACCAGTGATGTCACTGTTTTGCATAACAATACTGCATATATAGGCATGGGTGAACAATTTTGGTGCCAGTGAAGAAATAAATTTGTTTACACGTATCACAGTTGCTGCCATAAGCTGCTGGACTGATGAAATGAATATCTGTTTTTATATTTTCATTAATTTAGATGAATCAATCATTACTATGAATCATAGTAGTCGCATTTCTTTAGTGATATTCTTTCGTTCTTCTTCTTCTTCTTCGGTTGAGTGGCCTGAACTGCTAGGGCTATCAGCCAAGTGCAAATACTCTTTCGTTCTGAATTGACATATTTCACTTGAACTGAACTGAATCAGTTAAAATGCATTGGACCGTACCTAATCAAAGGCATTCTAAAGAACAATATTAATATTAATTAATAATAATAATTTCTGAATATTTTTCTTCTGCGAACTGCATTCCTTTATAAAAATATAACAATGTAGCCATATTGTGATTCCACAAATTTAATAATTTTCCAGAAATTGACCAAAAATCTTTATCTAAGTATCTCTCAGGATTTCGTTGAATTTGATTTATTTTTATTTGCTCCATTGAAAACGTTGTGAAACCATAATGATTTACAAATTTTGAATATTATGAGGAGAACATACAGGGTGTTTCAAAAAAAGGGTCTTGTTGCAAGTACACTGAGAATGAGTTAGGTTAAGGTGTAATTTACGTACCTGATGACAAGTTCCGAAAGTAATATTTTACAGGATGAGTAGGAGTCCCTGAAAATCACTTTTCGATCATGCAATATATTTCCTGTAGCCATTTTTTGAATTTGAAAAGCGAAAACAGACACCAATATTAAAATGACAAGCACTGTCATAATAAAATACAAAGTTCATTTTCTCGTCAGAATCGCCTACGTCAGAAAAATTGCTACTTTCGGTACCATATTTGTGTAAAGTGGTTACTTTTGATTTAATGAACCATACCAAAAAGTTAATTTACGAGACGATTGTAGAAAAAAAAACATTTTTAAACACATTTTCTACGATTACGTCGAAACCATGTTGGCAACACTGTTATCGAATTTTGTATGAATATGTTTTGAAAGCCGACATAACGCAGCAGGAATTTGTTTTTTATCTAAATTTCGTAGAGAGCGTTAGTAACACGGTTCGTACCAGTAGTTTCAAACATGATTTTTTTGAAATTAGATTTCCTAGTAATTTTATGTGAACTTGACCATTTTCCAATCTTACACCAGTTTATATTTTTTTCAACACTTCGTATCATTAATTCAGTTACGTAACACGAGCAAACCTAACCCATTTTTTGCGGTCTTCCACATACCTGGCAACTGAGCCATCACATTTTTTTTCGAGAAACATTTTCAGAACAAATAATATTTTTGAGAACACTGTTTCTGTGCAGCAGTTTAGATAATGAATTTCTCTCGAATGCGAGGGCCAAATCACTGAATCCAAATCGATGAAATATTATGTATTTCGACATGGTGAATTAATAGGTATATTATTATGTATGGAAGATTCATTGTCAGGACAAACCAACACTTTTCAATAATGTATTATATTCTTACTCATTTGAGAAAATGTGGTCAATCCAAGGCTTTGTTTATTTTTTCGATTACGAACTAAGTACCTAGATAGAGTCATAGCAGTCCTGTAGGTAGGTACTTAATAATTATAATGATATAGATATATTTTTGTCCATGATGATTTCTGAGGACACACCTAATTTTTGACAATCAAATTGAAGAATCATCGGAAATTCTCCATGATATAATTCTATAGATCTTACTTCCGCCAAGATTTGGTTCAAACATTTTTAAATGAAAACTTATCCTGCATGATTTATCTTTTCCCAGAAGATTTTTCAAATCTTGAGGAAATTATAGTTTGCATGCAGGGTGATTCTTCAATATTACAAACAAATCAAGATATCTTGGGAAAAAATATGAAAATAGACGTACAGGTCAAAGAAGTTTAAAAAATCAGTATTTTCCTTCAAATGACATCGAAAATGGCTTTTTAATGACACTCAACCGGCAAAAAAGGTGTACTTTTACTGCCTGGGCAGAAAAGTCTGCCTCGTTCCTCGTTCCTTCATTATTTCTTCCATTTTCTCCATTTCCTCTGATTTTTCCATGTATTCGAATATTGGATTTTTCAAAACCACTTAACTTGGAGAAACTCTCATTTTCATTGATATTCTTTTGAAGCCACTGAAATTTGATTCCAAAGGCTTCTTTTAGAATCGTGACTTTCTACAAATGGATACGAAAAATAGTTTCGCTGCAAAATTTTTTCAGAAAAATTGTCCCTTTTCAAATGTCCTCCAGATTGTTCCTATCGTTATCTATTCTTTATTATAAAACTGAGACATCAATTCGGATTTTCCATGATTTCAGATTATATCAATAAATTAGATTGCCATTACCGTTTTCCGCTTCTACACTAACTTCTCAAGTAATCATGATACCTAACTATATCCTATGAAATTGGATTTATCCAAGCGTTCCCAGAACGAGCCAAAGAAAGCGTACAAATTACTTAAACAGGTGACGAAGAAGAAATCAGAAAGAAGGAGCAGTCCCCCAGGACGTACAAACAACTCGACATTTATCCCCCAAGTGGGGGAGGGCACTGTTTGGCTTACACTTAATCCATCATAACTTCTGACTTCTGAGCTCTTGGATTCTTCTATACACACATTTGAACGCCACGGTTCAGTTATGCCACAGAACCGAACTCTTCAAAAATAACAAATATGCTAGAATGATGATTGTAATGTCTTTTACATAATTACTAGACTTCATGGATTGACTCTCAAATCTTGGATTGAAATAATACAAGTTATTTTCTGACAACTTATTATTAGGTATTAGGTTTTATTGGAATACTATTCCCATATTTGGAGTGCAGCACCCAAACATACCCTGAAACTGTTGGATTCAGTCCAAAAAAGGGCAATTCGTCTCGTGAGTGATGCCTCGCTCATAATCTCACTCACTTCTCTGAAACGCCGTAGAAAAGTTGGCGATCTGGCTCTATTTTATAGATATTTTCATGGACGATGCTCATCTGAAATTTCAACAATTGTTCCTCCCTTGGCAGTCCCCGCGAGATTAACCCGTCGAGTTGACTCGTTCATCCAACGAACAGCGAGGCTCTGGAACACATTTCCAAGAGAGGTGTTCCCGAGGCATATAACCTCCAGAAATTCAAGAAGAACACCAATTCCTACCTTATTTCCCTTGGTTCTCGCTATGTTCTCTGAACATTACAGGGTATCCTTTTTCGTGAGAACCAGAACATAAAAAAAAAACACTTTAGTTGATTCTGAAGTTAGAAATAAGAACTGTTTCTCCAAATATAAAAATTATTTTTTCTGTGACGGGAAAAAAGTTTGGCATTTCATTTCTGTTGGTAGGTTATAAAATGTCACTTTTCATAAATTACTTTTTTCCCGTGGGAAAAAAGTGAGTATTTCTTTCCCGGATATATATCACATATATATACTCTGTTAATGGCTTTTGTTGTGCTATAGTTCCGAAAAATGAGTCAATAATAGTGATAATACCGTCTCCGAGAAAGAACTGCAAGTCCTTTTATCTTCCATTCGACTTCGCGGTTTCGTATATTACTAAACAACTACTGAATTCGCAATTTTTCAAAATCAAATCACAGAATTGAACTGACAGAAGTGACATCAGATATTTGATTACTTCAAAAGAATGATAAAGATGTCTATAAAACGCAGGTGTCCCTACTGTTAAAAACTTGAAATTTCGCGTCGATAATTTTCAGATTTCGAAATAATGTAATATCTCCTCAATATTGATTCGTCCTTCCTTCTGCCACAGAAAAAAATAGTGTATTATACACGGGAAAAATATTAGATTTTAGCTCACGGTTTTTTGTCTCCCTCCGCTACGCGTCGGGAGACAACACAACCTGGAGCTAAAATCTACTACTTTTTTCCCTTGTATAATAAATAACTATTTTTCGACAATGGCAAAGAATATAATTCATGTTGAAAAATTTCTTGCATCCGGCCCTGTCTATTGCGCTTTTCTCTATCCATTTATCTTCCTACCATACTTTTCCGCTCATTCTGAACCTAATAAAAATGTAAAGCACTACTTTTACATAATTTGTATGGATATTAGGGCTTTCATATGTAAGTTAGCACAAACTGTCATAAATTCTCTAGTTAGTCCTCAGCCCGAGACAGTCTTGAATCTGCGGATTTTTTCGTCCTTTTGTCGTACCAGAAGTGGGTCGTATAGTAGGTAATCGGTCTAGAACTTGTTCATAAAGTTGGGAGAATAAATCCCGGTTGCAAAATTATACGGGGTGAATAAAAGTAGGACTATCTCCGATAAAAAAATGTTCGCATTATGTGATCTTCGTATTCAGATTGAATTTTAAACATATCTAGTAAATAAGTACAGAATACCAGATTACACATAAAATATTCATTGGTGTTATTTATCATCAGATTTCTGTATCAGAATTCATATTTGACTTTATGAAAGTAACTTTCCATGGAAGGAAATGAATAACGAAAAAAGTTAAAACTACATAGTCACAAAGCGAGATAACCAAAATGTATAGTAAAGAGACAAGTACTCTATATAACAGAATCATTAGATGTATGCAATGGAAATGGGGTTTCACCGGGTGTCACGAAAACAAAAATGACGAAGAAAGAAAAGACAGAATGAAAGATTGAAAATTGAAACAATTCATAGAATCAAATTGAATATTTTTGCGATAATTCCACATACTCTAATGTGATTTTGAATCGAGATAAATCTATACAGTGTGTCTCACGTTAATGGCCCCTCCCCACCTATATATATCAGCTTTTTTATTAGTCGTGTGGTTCGAACCAAATATGGACCGGCATGTATAACCATATGAGTTTTTCAGAGAAGAATTTCCTTTGGGCAGTGCAGTACTTTCTTAAGGAATAAAAATTGGTCGATATTTATGAAATCATATATATTAGGAATTTTTCTGCAAGAAGACTCACTTCATATTATTGTTCCTCATGCTTTTGAACCTCTGAATACAAAAAAATCCTCTCATTCCGAATTAACTGGGTTAATTATTTTAATTTTTTGCTCCGGTAGGTAGAAAATCGTGATTTGAAAAAAAACTACACATATTTTACGTTGTACTTACCGTTTCCGAAAGTCGATGCCTGTTTTTTTCTAACCCTTTATAGGAACCATATGAAAATTTACATATGATGGTTTGAAACCATAAAGATCAATATTATGCGGTTAGTTATCCTGTGAAAAAAAACCTTATATGATTTAATAAAGAAACTGGCCCCTCCTTATTTTAATAAAAATGCACGGCACTGTTTAAAAATGATGTTCGTCTCTGGAAAACTGATTATACTGATGGTTATTTATACCGGTCAGAATTTGATGAAGATCGCACAACTGATAGCTGAGATATAGAGGGGGAGGGGGGGGGGCGATTGAAATCTGAAATGGGACACGCTGTATGTATGACTACTAGATATCGCTGATAGAAAATCTGGGTGATATCAGATAATTCATTGAGATGATGCACCTCTGCATAATATTGAAAAATTCCCCATGCCCCCGCAATTTTATACAGTGTGTCCCACTTACCATGCTCACTATGGGTATATCTTTTTAACGGTGAGAGATACGAGGTCGGTTAAATGACCCCAAATGTGGAGTTTGTCAAGGCCAACTATAATGTGAAAAAATATTTAAATAAAATCTATTCGTTTTTGTTTTATACGCAAAAAACAGATTTTGATCATTTTCATGTCTCCTCCGTAACTTCTTTATTTATGAAAATATTCAGATAGGAATTTCACATTCGAATAGCAGTTTTTCGAAGTGATTTCGAAAAAAATATGAAATTCATACCAACTCTTCTGGAATTTGAGATATCAGCACGCACTTTAGTTTTTCAAATGCAGGTCATAGCTCACTATGACTTAGTTACAAATAACTTTTTTTGCTCTTGCAGATGATACGTCGCAGTAATAGTTTTGTGTTGATAAAAACGGAGTTATCGTCATTTATACAAAAACAAAAAAAAATTGGAAGCCGCCATCTTGAATTCATGAATTTAAACAAAAAAATCATGATCTCCGACCTCAAAAACCCCCACTTACCAATTTTGAATGGAATCGGACCAAATCTTGTCCGCCATCTTGGAGCAGCCATTTTTTTAAATTTCAACAAAAATTCCATAACTCCGATTTACTTGAAATTCGGCAGGTGTTCATAATTTCGGTGACAATACATTATGGAATTTTTGTTGAAATTAAAAAAAAATGGCTGCTCCAAGATGGCGGACAAGATTTGGTCCGATTCCATTCAAAATTGGTAAGTGGGGGTTTTTGAGGTCGAAGATCATATTTTCATTGTTAAAAATTTATAAATTCAAGATGGCGGCTTCCGAATGATTTTTTGTTTTTGTATGAATGACGATAACTCCGTTGTTATCAACACAAAACTATTACTGCGACATATCATCTGTAAGAGAAAAAAAAGTTATTTGTAACTAAGTCCTAGTGAGCTATGAGCTACATTTGAAAAACTAAAGTTGGCGCTGATATCTCAAATTCTAGAAGAGTTGGTATAAATTCCATACTTTTTTCGAAATCACTTTGAAAAACTGCCATGTGAATGTGAAATTCCTATCTGAATATTTTCATAAATAAAGAAGTTACGGAGGAGACATGAAGATGAAGAAAGAAGAAAATCTGTTTTTTGCGTATGAATCAAAAACGAATAGATTTTATGAGAATATTTTTTCACATTATAGTTGGCCTTGACGAACTCCACATTTGGTGTCATTTAACGGACCTCGTATCTCTCACCGTTAAAAAGATACCCATGGTGAGCATGGTAAGTGGGACACACTGTATAGATATAATTATTTCTGGGATTCTTTTCAAGCACACATCCCTTGAATTATAAACTAAAGAGTTTTTTCGGAAAATATGTAAAGTTCCGTATTATCAGAAACATTTTCATTGCAGCGCCGCCGCCATTTCCATCGATTTCTTGGTAATATATTTATAAGGAATGTCATGCTTTCCATAAAGAGAATCAGTTGTGAGGTCACTGCATTATGTATTATGATTTGTATTTTTTTTATGTTCTGGTCCTCACGAAAAGGGCTATCCTGTAATGTTCAGAGAACTCCGTGCGATGAGGACCAAGGGAAATAAGGCAGGATTTGGTGTTCTTCTTTAATTTCTGGAGGTTATATGCCTAGGGGAACACCTCCCATGACAATGTGTTCCAGAGCCTCGCTGTTCGGTTGGGAGAACGAGTCTTTGGAAAGAGATGTTCTGCAGGTCTCCAAAGTGACCACGAAGGGGTGCAAAGCCTCAACTCGACGGGTCAATCTCGCGGGGACTGCCAAGGGAGGAGCAATAATTGTTGATATTTCAAAAGAGCATCGTCCATGAAAATATCTATGAAATAGAGCCAGATCGCCAACGTTTCTACGGTGTTCCAGAGAAGTGAGTGAGTTTGTGTATGAGAATCTCTAGCATAAACTCTCTGAAAACTCGTAACAAGTTGATGGAATCCAGTTTTTTGAGAACTTGCACAATGTATGTTCTCAGTTGTAAGTTCACAATATGAATTCCATAGGAGGAAGATGGTAGCTATTAGTGAAATCGTTTGCAAATGAATGTGCAATTTCAGCTCACGAAAACTGATGTTGCTGAAAAGCGGTGAAATGAAATTTTTCAATGGGCTGTGGATGTCTTCAATTATCGGTGTTCCTGCATTATTTCGCTAATAACTTGTTTTGTCAGAGCTATGCGATCGCCGTTGGACATTGTTCCATCTAAATTGCCAATTTTTAAATAGGAAATTCGAAAAAAGGTAATGAACGCGATCGCATTGGGAAAGCCGAATGGAGAACGGATTAGAGAGATATCGACTCGGATATCGAGCATTGAACAACGGACCTTTTAATAGAATCAGCAACCAAGTTGTCGGCGTTGTTTTCGCCAGATTTCCATCCTAGCGTTGTCCCACATGTGTTTTCAGGCTCGCACTGGTTATTCCAGAAAACACTTTCCCACTGAGTATACAGGGTGCTTATGAAAATAAAAGTAATGGGGAAGTGCCGATTGAAAATTCACATTGTGTGGACTGAATGGTATAATTGTTTTAGCTGTGGAATAACTCCACAGAGATTTTTTATAGAAATCGACTCAGCACTGATCCAGGAAATGGATTAAAAAACTGGGAAGTGTTATAATGACAATGCCCCATGTTTAACTTCTTTAACAACAAAAACAATCATGGAAAATATTGAAATAATATGAACACCTCATGCCAGAGTTATTATATTTTCGTAATCACATACTGTAATTTTGATTTAACGGTATTCAGACTACAATTGAAAAGTTAACAGCCTCCGTCCGTTAAAATTGTTTAACGGTCAGGCCGGCGGGCGTTAACTGTTCCATAACAACAAGATGTTGGGATTTTTCTGTAGAATTACGAGGTACGTAGTTTGTTCTTCCCTCGGAATATAAAAGTAATCTTTCAGCGGGATTACGAAAAGTATTGAACGACACACGGCCGATGTGCAAATAACGGATTCGGTTGTTATAATCGAATTACAATATTCAACCTCATCCGTTGTTTGCTACATATCGGCCTTGTAAACGTTAATATTTATTTCTGATGCCATTTTTCATTTTGGACCGCTCATGTTCGGTACAAATTTTCAGTGTATTTCACGGTCAATGATACTTTAGATGTCTTCGACACTGGAAAATTTCGAAATATTCGTGTTCTCGAAAAAAAGAATCAGGTAATGATAGCAACTCTAGTGGTATAAGTGGAAATTTGGTTGATGCAATAAGCACTTGAGATCTAACGATTCGAAGTGTTTTCAGCGATACAGATATATGGACCTTTTTTAGATTTATAATAATAATAATAATAATTATAATGATACTCCTTATTTTGAGGAAATCGTACAGTACAAATGTTTGACACAGGTAAGGCAGATTTAAACAAAATAGTGTCAATTCGTGCTTCTAGAGAATCTGGCTAAGAATGTAGATATTCTTCTATTGTGTAAGGTTCCAATTCCAACAATAGCTTATGTAGCCCTTTTTTGAATTTTTTCAAGTCATTTGATTTTTTCAAGTCATCTGGGAGATGGTTGAAAAATTTGATTCCTCTGTAGAAAGGCCCTTTTTCAAAAGCAGTTAGGCGATGCCTTGGATAAGTATATTCAAGTGATCGCGTTGGATATATATTCTGTGGTTTGAAACTGCTGAACATTTCTTTATTTTTGGAAAAGAACAACAAAACTTCTTGTATATATATACCTACAACTACAACAGTAAGTATTGAAAATTCCCTGAATTTGCCTCTACTAGACTCTCTGATCTCCATCCTTAGCATTCCTCTCAAAGCCCTTTTTTGACATACAGAAACTCGATTTATCTCCCCACAACCACCATAAAATAAAATTCCATATCTCATTACTGCTTCAAAATTTGCAAAATATACTATTTTTAAAATGCTTCCTAAATCTGTTTGCCTAATACCTCCATATACCCTAACGGTTTTAGTGTTTATGATTATATCCCATACTTATCATTTTCAGATTTATAATTACTTCCTGAATTTTTGCCTAATACTTATCGGTTTTCGAGTTGATAACATTTTCTATATTTCTTGGTCATAAAATGTAGCTCTAATTTAATATTTATTACTGCGGTATCTGGAATCATAGAACTTTGGGCGTATCATTTCAACCCTGTGTAATAATTTCGTTCTGTATTGTACAGGGTAATTAGTCAATTGTTTCATTCCACTGAAAGCAAGATGTGACTCGTTCCGATGAATTAATTTACCGAATTTGAAACTAACATCATATTGAATATTTGAGTGATTAAAAAAAAATTTTTCTCCTCATTTCAAGAAGTATATTATATTTAGCAAGTTTTTGACCTCTTTTTCAAGGATACTTTGTATAATAAAAATAATGATAATTTTAATATTGAATATAATGAATCGATATATCCTGTTTTTATAGATAATTAATATATGCGATATTCAAATCAATAAGAATCAAAAAATGTATAGAAAAGTAATAAAATAATTCCAAAAACTGTTGAAATTGACAAAATATGTTGGTATAGTTAGGTATACCTTTGAGTGATCATTGTAGCCTTTTGTTTCGTCTTTCATCGTGATTCTTAACACATTTGTCGCTAAAACCTCTCTTCTTAATCGTCATGGGACACTTGGGACACCCTGAGTTAACTCACTTGCAAAAAATGTGCCACCCTTAAAAACCAAGGTATTAATGAATAGCATTATTACCCAGGAACCAAGATTATATCCCGAGGATTCAGCCGAGAGGTATAGTCCCGTGGTAATAATATTTTCTACTACCCAGGTTTATATCACATGTTTTTCATTTCTAGAAATTAATTTCAATCATTATATAGTTCTGTCAAACTGTAATATGGACTATGAAAGCGCTTCTTTCCAATTTTAATCAAAATCGAGACCCGATGACCATGACAGCATATCATATGACAAGTCGTTGTTGATGAATACCTAGTAGATTCGAGAGCCATATTCCTGCGAATCTCGCATGAGAACAGTGAATAATGGCAGGTTCTATAGCTAGTGGTGGAAAAAATGTAAATGAAAGACCCAATAAGACAACCAAACTCGTCACCTTGCGCTTCTCGTCGCCCCCAACAAACTTATTAGATGCCGGCGACGTGCGCCTCATTTGTGGCCCAACTTCAATAATCCCACCGTTTGGCTCCCCATAAAAGATAACACGCCGATAGTAAGTGTGTGTGTGTGCGGGGAATCCTTTGCTTTGAACATGCCGAGAATCCGAGGAACTTTTCAGAGAGAGATCCACTCTCTGTACTTCTAAATGCATCGTCTCCTGCTCGGCTATACCGAAAATCTGGGATATTCGCAAAGTCCACAGAAAGGGCGTACCCAGGATCTGAACTAGGGGGTGGGCAGCTCAGACAGAAACTGAAAACTACCGAGAAACATGATTAATCACTAGACATGCTTGCTAAGTATTTTCATGTACGCTCATCAAGCATAATTCAGTCAGCCTTGTCTCTCCCATAGTACTAATAAGCCAGGTCTTCACTCTTCGAAGCGTACTGAATGATCGTTCGACGGTCGCCGTAGTGCATGGAATAGTGCTCAAAATTTTGACGGCTTTTCTCATATAACCTCCAGAAATTCAAGAAGAACACCAATTCCTACCTTATTTCCCATCATGGTTCTCACGATGATCTCTGAACATTACAGTATATATACAATTTTAGAACAATTACAGTATATCCCTTTTCGTGGGAACCAGAACATAAAAAAAATGCAGGGAAGAATATAATTATTGATTTCGTAAAACAGGTCAGTGACTTCAATATCCTTCAATTTGTCTTTGGGTAAATCCTTCTTCGTACACAACTTATACCATCATAGACCAAGTACTCCTGTGATGTCATTTAAATCATAAAAATAGTATAGTAATAAAAGTCAGAAATACTAATTTCCGCCATGTATAAAGGATGTAGTTTTGTCGAAGCAAATGCTGGAGTTTTTTTTTTGGAAAATCGAATATTCAACGATGTCGTAAATGATTCAAGATAAGGAATAATAATTGAACGTCGCCAGTATTAATTATCATTGTCTGATAGAGGATTGCTCCTGTGTTTTTGCTTTTGAGCAGAACGTGGCCAGAAATTTCTATTTCCAATACCTCTGAAATGTCTTGCACTTTTTTGAGTAATTGGTCAGAGACTCGATCTGCTTCTTGACGGTCTCTTTTGACATCTTCAAGGATGCTTGTAATGTGTTCTCCTATAGCAATCAAATCCATGGTATTTGCTTGCAAGGCGTTTACTACTGGTTCCAGCACTGCCGAGTATTTTGCTATTGTTACTAAGGCAACGATAAACACTGGTTTTGTAACCGCTGAATGAATCTGAAATGCAGAATTCTTTGTAGCATGGCATCCTTCTGTGGATAATTCTTCTAGCGCTTTCACAAGCTTTGGGAAATTTTGAGAGAATTTTCGGATTGATTTATATTTCTCCGACCATCTCGTCTCTAGCCGATATTATGTCCGCCAATATGCGACGCTGCATACTTCGATAATTCAGGCTGACTTCTAAGGGGGGGGAAGCTACCGCCTGCCCCTTGCTGGGTACGCCCTTGGTCCACAGTCATAATACACGAGTTACACGACCAGGACGGGTTTCTAATTTGGGTAATTGGTGGAGGTGAGGGGTCGCGTCTGATGCGAAGTGATTTGGAAAAGGCTTTTGAATAATTGAGTTTTCGTTTTCGGTAATAGAAATTGGAGATCAAACATTGTATTTTTACTTCAAACAAAATTTGATGGTTGTTGCCTATTGATGACAAACAAACGGTCAGACAGTTTATCTGAAAGTGCATTGTATGTTTTAAAAGTAAATCCAAAATTATGACCCATGTTATGGCAATGATCACAGTGGGAGTGGGCTGACGCCACTCTATCAGTGGACCAGAGTACAACTCCCTATAACCAAACTTATACAGGGCTTTCATTTCGAAACTTACCACCCTGCAAATCTTCTAATCTGCGAAGATCACAATTTTCGGAAAAAACAGGTCGATTCAGATATCGAGCGGGAAGTAAAATAACAGTATCAATTGGATGCTATGTTCATCCCCTTCCTCCCCACACACCCCTACTGTGAAATCTCAAATGGCACCCACTACTTTGAGATACATAAAATTGAAGATCTCTCAATGATTAAATCATTTATTTCGTATACAGGGTGAGTCATGAGGTACTTTACATACTCCTATATCACGAACAGAGGCCCCTGAGGGGAATATCGAATGACCATCTGGAGTTTTTCCTACTCTTCTACAATTGATTGATAGGATTGAGCGAATGCAGACAAATCAATCGAGAAACGTTTCAAAAAGTTCGTGAAGAATTCGAAAATAGGCTATACTATTGTCTAGAGAATAATGAAGCACATTTTGTGCAATTGCAATTGAATACCTCTCTGAAAAATTGCATTTCTTCTTAGACACGATTCGTCAAAATAAATCATTCTATTTGGTTTTGAAAGTAGGGTATACCATTCTCAGCTGGATGGAGCACCAACACATGTTGTTCTGATTGACAAAAAATATGTCATTGTTTACTGAAACCATATATACAGAGTGAACTCTTATTCGATAACTGGAAACATTTTATTTCGCAAATTAAAAGATATGCAGGGTGGTAAGTTTTGTAATGAAATCCTTGTATATAATGATATTTTTAATCGAACTTCAACGCCTTGTATTCAAGATATGTTGCAATTTTAGGGGAATGTGCATTAAGATAATACACGTTATTTTCGAGTCTTCATTACTGCTCCATATACTGATTGTTCTAAATTCTGAGCCTCCTTATATAAATAACAATTTCTATAATATCATGCCCAAAATTTTCAAATACGTCATTGTGTAATACTCGACTAATGCCTACATACTGATGTTCATTTTTTGAGTGGGAATAAAATACAATCTCTATTATTTATCTATATCGTCGACTTGAATGAATTTAGCATGAATAGCCTTTCAATATATCCGATACGTCTAATACACATCGTCATTATGAAACCAAGGTTGAATAACGTCAAAAGAGACATTCGAAGATGGCTTGCATAAATTATCATTAGTTTTCTTTGTTGCGTTCATTCAATAGAACTTTCATGACTACGATGCTTTTTTTGGTTGGCGACACAATTTTCATGAGGTGAAATAACGAATAAATTCGAGGAATGTCAAGATGTTTTCCAGAAATCTGAGAGATTCATATATACTTAACATGTGAAAACGGCTTACCAGCACCGATATTAAATATTGATTTTTTTTTAAATCCAATATAGGGAAGATTAATATAAATTCTTAGGTATATTGTTTTATATGAGTTGAATTTTCACTTGTTGTGGCGAATTAGTCAGTTTTTCACAATAATAGACTATACATATTGGTGACATATAAGAATAAACACATAATTTGAACATAATTTGCAGCTAAGCAATTTCGAATATTATTGAAGCAATATTGGTTCAATGCTCAATGCAATATTATATTATTTTTGATATTTCATATCCCATTACTATTTCGTTTATTTTTAGTTCAGCCTCATAATAGTGTTTCAGTTCACCAGAGCAATGGGCTTACATCACAAAAATTTTTTATTTCATAATTCGATAGAACTCACCCAAACTAGTTTCTTGCTGTGAGATCCCTACGTCTTAAAAAATTATTGAAATCCCCGATTTTTCGGACCTCTGAAAACGAGGCGATGATGTGACGTCAAAACCCTAATACTGAAACAAGACTATTCCAGACAGAGATGAATGATACATGATTTCTGACAGATTGAATTAGCGCCAGATCACAGTTGAAAGAATTGATATATCAGTTGCCTCAGTCTCCTTCGGGCGTTTGGTATTTTCTTTTAACTATGGCGAGATGAGGTTTCTACGTCATAAGAGGGTCCGTTTTCAGAAGGTACTATTATTCATGTCCAAAAATAAAATATTCCAGTTGATTTTTTGATCGAATTATGTCGTCAGCATTATTTATGTATAAAAGGATCATTATAAACATGGTTTGAGTTAAAAGTTCTACTAAGGTGTACACGTCCATTCATATAGTGATTCGTCACTATAAAAATTAAACTTAATCGCTTTTTATTATGTATTATACAAAATTTTATTGTTTGTTAGGAAATATCATCGAAAAGAATAAAGGCTATTAATATTATCATTATATGTACAGAGTGACCCATTTGAAAGCGGGACACCCGAGGGGTAAGTACATGGGGTAATCCGGTGTACAACTTAGGGGTATTGCGGGGCAATGCGAGGCAGTGTGGGGCATTGCGGGGTAATGCGAGGCATTGTCGGGCACTGAAGGGTATTGATGGGCATTGCAAGGTATTGTGAGGCATTGTTAGGCAATGCGGGGTATTGAAATAGCACTGAAAGGGCAATGTGGAGCAATGTTTGGGCCTAATTTGTTGCGCGCGCATCCGTTTCTGTTCAAGGTCACTATATCCAGTTCTATCGTTCAAAGTGATGCCTCCGTAGTCCGTCTACATTCTGATTGCGCCATTCAAGCTTTTCACATCTCGTCATGCTGTCATCAACTCCAGCAACAGCTATAGCTTTGGATTGGATTGGAATAGGATTCAACCGACTATTCGAGTAAAAACTACGATATAGATGAGAAAAATCCATATGTGAAAGTCACTTTGGGAAATTATAATATGATCATAATAAAAAAATCATCATTATGCTGGCTTCTGAATGAGGGGTAGGGACGTATCAGTAACGATCGCATACAGCGTTTCAATTCTATATCCTAGATCTGTCCAAAAAAGAAAGTCAAAAATACCTGCTGACAATTCAAAAACTAAGAAAAAGAAAACTGAATGTATCGGAGATTCTTCAGAAGAAGAAAATGAACCAGATATCGTTTTAGACGATTCCACAGATGTGGAGGCATTCTACTCTTTGGGAGAAGATCCAGAAGAAGATAGGATGATGAAAAAACTTGACGTTTTCGATCCCGAAATGGGTGAATAGATAATTTCTATGCAGTAGTATTTGATAAAAACTGGTATCTGGGACTGCTAATGAAAAAGAACCAAGACAGATTCGGGATACCAAAAGAATGTATTTTTCACGGACCACTTGTACTTGGGGAAAATTCTCTCTTTCTCCTAAAAAGAGCGGATAAAGTGAACATTTCCAATCTTTATTTGGAGTCGGAAAAAAAGCATATCCAGTGTGATGTGCTTTAACAAAATATATAATCAAGTTCAAGCTGTTTTTGGTTCAAGAAAATCTCAACTTTGTTCTAGTTTCGAGAAAGAATTCAGAGAGAGTTCTTTTAATAACTATAAACTTAAAAAAATGTTTAATTTTAGTCGAGATTTTAGTACTGTTACCTAATATCTGGACTTATATGTATGCCCGGTGTTTCTGTTACCAAACTATGATCTCTGAATAAATGTGATACTGTCTAAAGAAGTATACCTCTATAGGAATAACTACTTAGTTATCAAGTATAGGAGAGACAAAATGTTCGTCTTAAGTCCTAAGTTGTTTTTGCGAAAAGGCGTGTGTTTCTATGTCTGTTTCATGTTCGACTGCTTGTTATGTGTAATTTCTTGATAAAATATGTATAATTATTCATTATTTCTCGTCCCATCAGATTATTAATTCACTAAGACATTAAAATGAATTCGAACTATGATGTGAAAGACTAAGTCAGTTTTTATATTTCAATATAGTCTGTCTCTCTTCAACACATGGAATGAAAAGAGATAGTTATAAAGTGCACTAGGGGCATTTTTGGGCATTGGGGGGCATTGTTGGGCATTGCGGGGGCAATGTTGGGCATTGAAGGGCAATGTTGGGCAATGCGGGGTATTGTTGACCGAAAAATGGGCATTGCAGGGTAATTTCGGTGAATTGAGGCATTCATTACCCCTTGGTGTACAAAAAATGGCTAAGTACTTACCCCTCGGGGACACCCCTGTATCTCACGTAATCGTTGGGTAAGGATCATGAAATTTGCTGGAGCGAGAGATATACCAAAAATGCACTCTATGACCAAGTGGGGTCATCTTCAGTGATATACACTGCTCGCCAACAGCCATGGAACCACCCCAATTTCTGGAAAATGATATTAGGAGTCAAAATAGGTTGAAAATCACTTCGGATTCGGAATCAGGACGCCCAATTTACTAACTCTTCATATTTTTCCTTGAAAATTTTCAGTTCTGAAAAATTAAATTTTGTCGCACTTTTCACGGAAGCACCCCCGTATCTCACGTAATTGACTTTATCTTTGGACTTTCCGTTCCTCCTGCAAATTTTAGAACCCTACCTCAATAATTACGTGAGATACGGGGGTGCTTCCATGAAAAGTGCGACAAAATTTAATGTTTCAGAACTGAAAATTTCCAAGGAAAAATATGAATAGTTAGTGAATTGGGCGTCCTGATTCCGAATCCGAAGTGATTTTCAACCTATTTTGACTCCTAATATCATTTTCAGGAAATTGGGGTGGTTCCATGGCTGTTGGCGAGCAGTGTATATCACTGAAGATGACCCCACTTGGTCATAGAGTGCATTTTTGGTATATCTCTCGCTCCAGCAAATTTCATGATCCTTACCCAACGATTACGTGAGATACAGGGGTGTCCCGCTTTCAAATGGGTCACTCTGTATATTATTATATACTATATCAAAAAACCAATTTTTTTGTTCAATATTCAAATTTGATGTTCAAATGAAATTTCGTGTTGAATAGAATCATCCCTTGTAGAAGTATAATTTTGGTGATACACTACGCCTGATCTTCAGATTTGATTATCAAAAATTATTCTGAATCTTCTGCATATAAAGTATATTCAAACTTCTGTTGCGTATGAGTATTCTAAATTCTAAAGAGATTCTTTTATTTCTACATCGTGAATCGAATTTCAATTTATCTAAAACATAAAACATTCACCATCCTGATGACGCCTGTTTATTTCAAATTGAAACACATCAGACACCTCTCGATATGTAAATTATGGCGGAAATTGAATTTATTACCAATTTTCCAATTTGAACGGTAGAAATTATCGAATCAATGAAAAACGATTTGTCTTCGTCAGGGTATCCGTCGTTTCCGAAAAATATACCAATTCGCAGTACCTGTAAATCTTATACAGGGTGTTCCCGGAAACGGAAATACGTCAACAGCAGATAGACCGAATTTTCAACCAATATCAATCCGTTATTTTAGCTAATCATTCGATATTATACTGATAACACTGCATGCTCCTCGATAATTTACATTGTCAAAACAAAACTATGAAAAATACAGAGTATAGAGACTATATAAACTGCGTTAATTCTCCTATTCTTATATGGGTATGTGTGATGATTGAATCAATTATAATTATCACTGGATTGAATAAGAACTATCCCTTTCATAAACAATGACATTCCTAGATTATTGTTCCAAAGTGGTTAGACTCACCTTCGTTAATTCGTTTCTTATTTCTGATATATGCGTGATGATGGAATCAATAATAATTATCACTGGGTTGGATAAAAACTATATCCCTTTCATAGACAATAACGTTAGGTTATAGTTACCAGATACTAGCGTCTATTTACAGGACGCAACAAATAATCCGAGCGAGCCAAGTCAGAAAATTTCCGGCTGAAAGCTTCGCTAACCGCACTACAAGAATTGCGTCAGACAGTAGACAGTCTATTTCTGACTGTAAATCCTTACTAGAATGAAACCGATTCTAGATGGTAGAGAAATATGCCAATTGGGGTAAATGAGATTGGAAAATGGACCAAAACAATCTGCAGAAAGAATAGGACTTGATACTGTTACAAACAAGACCACGAATCATTCAAATCGATCAAGTGCTCTATCAAATCTTGCCAAGTCAGGTGTTCTAGAAGATCAGCTAATCAAAATGACTGGACATGCAGATGCAAAGTCATAAGGTCCTTATTTGCAGTTGGACGAGGTAAGTCATGCTAATTTGATCAACGACCTGAGACCTACACCTTCTGGGAGCCAAACTTCACAAGATATATAAACATAATACAAGAAAATTCTACTGCTGAACATATTGATGATATTCAAAAAATAACATATATCATACAATTATTGCACATTCAATGTTCGCAATATGTATATTACTGAAACTAAGTGATTGTTTGTGAATATTTTGATATGTTATTGATAATTTGAAATGTTTATTGTTAATATGAAATTCTTAACTTAAACTTATTGATGAATTAAATTTTCTATTCCAAACTTTCAAACTACAATGTAGTTGTGTATTAATCTCCCTTCATTCGAGACATTTTCTGTTAGATAAATACATTACAAATTGCATTCAAATGTTATTGTTATCATCTGGCAAAAAAACCTCGAATCAATAGAAGTAGAAAAATTTTTCACTCCCTTGATTCTCGATTGTTTGCGTTGACGACATGTATTTATCGATAAAAAATCATCTATTATGTATTTACCTCCGATAAGAAGATCCTTCTTGAATAATGATGGATATTTTTGATTGATTGATTTATTAAAATATTATCAACGAATCATCTCATTTCTGATCCATAATCATATTGCATTCAGAATTGAGAGGGATATTGATCTCCAGTAAATTAATAACTGTTATGAAACAAGTTGCCTGAATAGAAAGAGAATCTGAACATGGATGATTATATACTCTCATATTTATGACTTCTATTCACAAAACTATTACTCTATGCCAAACCAGCCATAACGATATTTCTGGAACAATTTTCAGGAAACATATATATTCTAAAATCATTTTTACGATTACAGAATGAAAATGAAACCTGGACTATTTATATGTTCAATTTCTTATTTATAATACAGAACACACAATTTGCTTACATTAAATTTATCCTTGCCAAAATGAATCAATTCCAATCTGGAACATCAAACAATATATACAAGAATTATTTTTGGACCTTATTACATCATCAGAAATTTCACTTTCATGTATATACGCACAAAAAATCTGTAACTAGTTCGCAAAACATAATAAACTGATCGATCCTTGAACCCATCATAACACGAGATTGTGTATAATAAATTACTAAAAATTGACATGGTTGATGAAAGTTACTTACTTGAATGATTTTCTTTTCAAACAATTTTTTGGTGCATGTATATATAGCTTTTATGAATCAGTTACGAGTTGGATAAATTCATGACTTTTATCATATTTATTATGTGTTAAAATATTGATGGCATTTTTCAGAGAAAAATGTTGGGGAATCATGTTTTTATAGAGGTTACATATAGAGGCAAATTTATGTTTAGATAAATCATTTAAAATGTATTGAGAAAAAAATTTAAACTTTTCATTTCCCCAATTCCAATCCATTTGGATTTCTGAAATCGAGGGGCTCCATGATTTAATATTTCACGTCATTTTCATTGAGATCCAACTTCCGGTACCAGAAGCTCCAAAGTCAGCTAAAATCTCATTATCATTTTACTTGCGGAGCATTCATGAACAATCATCGTGATACAGCGGATCTACAACCAAACTAGAATAGTAACACACGTCCTAAGGCTGCTTGGCTGAGGATGTATGAGAATTACTTATTACACCGAGAGAAATATTTATTAGCATGTATGAGAATTACTTATTACACCGAGAGAAATATCTATTAGCAGTTATGCGAAACTGTATAACCTTCAAAAGATTTCTGAATTGAATAGGCGCCAGCATAGTTTCCTTTTCACTGTAATCAAGTCCATCATTTAAAAAAATTCGTATAACTGTGAAACAACACTTATATGAAAACAAAATGATGCTCATATAGGGGTAAGATGTAGCATTTCAATATTAAATAGTTATTATAAAAATGAAATAATACTCATTTCAATATATAATTTGCTTTCAATTCAACAGTTAAATGATTGGCATTTCAGTATCAGAGTGATTATTTTGTTTCCAGAAAAATGAAGTGGGTTGAAGATCGTCGAGAAATATTGAAGACATATCTACTTAGTAAATATACTTACCCCCAAGTAGAGTTTTTATTGGTACCTATCAATAAAAACAGGACATTGAAGTGCATCAAAACGGCGAGATACTCAGTACACAATTGTTGCCTAGAATTCTTGTGAATTTTGCGATGAAGCAAATATAATTATAGGAATCAAATAAATACATATACATCGTGTTCAAGATAAATATACGAAGTCATCCTGTGTACGCAATACAATCTATCACTGATAAAACTATGTATATCCAAGCTTTTGCCACTATAGTGAATAGTGAGGTAGTTTGGAAATACAAAATTTTATCCCAATTGAAAGGATTACCGATACATTACCGATTTATCTTGAAAACACTATGACACCCTGATGCAGTTCAACTTCCTGTAGTTCCTCAACAAATCCTATACTTGGGGGGTATATGAACAAATATGTCCCTAACATTTCTAAAAAACCTTCCAACCACTTCACTTTTTCGAAAACAAATCATCACTCTGTAAGAAGGGTTCACGAGCTGCTGCTTGTTCCATTTCAAATCTATAAGTTTACCTTTTTTGAATCAAAAAGAGTGATTTGAAGAGGTGACCTGTTTCCTCGGCTGTTTCACATTGAAAACGTTGACTTTTCAGGTTCATCAGATGACATTGCGTGGTTAAAATGGTTCATTTAGCAGTTATAGGATGTTTTTGAATAGAGACTTGTATAACTGGATTTTTCTCGGTGTAGCTCGCAAACCTATCATTAAAAGGAACCTACATATTTGCCTGAAGGCTGATTGAAATTGAAAAGGTTCCTATACCTCTCTTGTTGAGGACGACCTTGCATGGGTGAACTTTCCAGTTGATAATGGCAAATTCTTGGGTTTCTTGATTTTTGCGTTGCATGGGTATGACTCAGGTTTTTTTTTTTCAGTAAAGTGAGTACGCGGTAGAAGAAAAACATATTTTTTTGAGCCACAGCAAATTTCATTCGCTCTAGATGAATATATGGTATTCAAATTATGAGAGTCTGAAGACCCAAAACGGAGGCATCATTTTAATTAAGTTATTTGAATGAATAACCAAATACTTCCCACACAGAACTGACAAATAAAGTTGTTTTCTTTTTGGCCTCCTTCCATGCTCCAACAATTTAACGAAATATAGTAATTAAAGTAATGGAGATAATGTATATCTACCAACCTACCTGCAATATTTGTCGAGAGAAAACATTCATTCGCTTCCTTCGGGAGAGCAGTTGGTTTACTCTCAAAATTTGATCAAGGAATGCATTCCGATAAAATTGAAATTATTTCACTAAAGAAGGATAACTATTTTTTACGAGCAAATTCGTAAATTGGATTATTTTAAGATTGGATTCAGTTTTAGAAAACTTCCAGGATATATTTTTTTAGTCTCGCAGAAATTGGTGATGGCTCTTTCTGCTACCTCAAAATTCTTCAGTATCGCCTTCTTTTAGTACCTATTCTTTGGCTTACTGTTCTTGTAGGGTATAGGCTCTGAAAATTTTTATTCAAGTGATTATCTCTTATGATTTTTTCTTTCATCAACTGGGTATGATGTTGTCCCTGTTCTCACTGCCCAATTGTTGAATATAATGAAATATTGCTGTTCTGGTGATCTGCAGCATACAGGTGGTTTCAAAATTTCCATAACAAGTGATTTCTCAGTCCAAAGATAATAAGATAACATACCCTTGAAACTTTATTATTTGTTCACAACTTTTTCTTCGATTTTTCCCCATGGCTGTTTATAATTATAGAAACAACATCGTTTACAGAAAATATGGAATGAAGAAACTGAACCATCCGCCGACACTTGGACTATTTTCGTAATCTTTGCTTTGTCTGAAAAACCGTCTTGTATACAGGGTGTCCCACCGGGAACTGCATCGATCAATATATAGAAAACCATAGGTGAGCCGAATTTGAAAATTTGGGAGTTCACTATTGTTGATAAGTGCTAAGTACCTAAAGTATTTTGAAGATTGTGGCCCTTCCGGTTGTACCGGAAGTGGACCCAACTTCGTTATTCCACATGGGGCACCCTGTATATTATCAAGGTTTTAGATTTTACGCATGATTCTAAACATGTTTCATGTATAATGTCCTATACGCAAATCGAACCGTTTTCGAAATATTTCAAATTTTAAGTTGAAAATTGCATTTGCAGACCGCGAAAAATATTTTTTTCATTTCTGGACATGATCATTTATTTTTTATTGTGCATCGATTGATCCGTAGGAAAGGACCCACTTCAGTAAAATTTCGATATCAATTCGATTACAGTTAAACAGGGCGTTCACCAGAAAATGATATAGATCCGGTTGAAAAAAATTATTTAAGTCAATTTTTCTAAATGGAAATCCCCCCAATTTTATATTCTCATTCGATTCGCATCGAAGGTGAAGCTAACTTTGAAAAAGGTTATCTATGCCTACACTCAACAGTTTTCGAAATATCGGCGAATTAACATGTCTCAGTTCCAGAAAATCTCGTATTCTTGTGTTCACTTATTCTTAGTTGGCCATGGCGCCCGCAATTGCGTTGGAAACAATCAACTGCCACGGAAATGCCATTGTAATCAATCATGCCGGCTCGTTTGAATTATTCGAATGAAGATTACTTGAATCTATTTATTATTTTTAACTATGTTGATTCGCCAATATTTCGAAAACTGTTGAGTGTAGACATAGATAACCTTATTCAAAGTTAGCTTCATTTTCGATTCAGAATCGAATAAGGATATGAGATTGGGGAGTTTCGATTTGAAAAAATTGACTTACAATAATTTTTTCAACTGGATCATTTACTGGTGAACGCCCTCTATAACTGTTATCGAATTGATATCGAGATTCTACTGGACTGGGTCCTCTCAACGAATAAATCGATACACAATCGAAAATAAATGATCATGTCCAGAAATAAACAAAAATATTTTTCGGTCTGCAAATGCAATTTTCAACTTAAAATTTGAATATTTCGAAAATGGTTAGACTTGGGTATAGGACATTATACATGAAACATGTTTAGAATCATGCGTAAAATCTAAAACCTTGATGATATACAGGGTGTCCCATTCAAAATAACGAAGTTGGGGTCCACTTCCGGTACAACCGGAAGTGCCATAATCTTCAAAATATTTCAGCTGGATAGGACTTATCAACAATAGTGAACTCCCAAATTTGGCCCACCTATGGTTTTCAATATATTGATCGATGCAGTTCCCGGAGGGACACCCTGTATATAACTGCACCTCCGCTAAAATGTCTCTATTGAAATTGAAGGTGACTACATATTATTGAACTAAATGAAAATGAGGACCATTGTATGGGATTTGTCGATATTCGCAATCCCTATACAAAATCCAATACAAAAACTTGCTTCGACTGGCTCGCTCATTATCAATAAAATTATCCTTTAGTATGATAATTGGCATAATGATAAATGACAAGGATTGCAAATTTTAACTGACCAGTCATGTAATCTTCTCGGTTTGGTTTTTGTGTCAATTATAGGCTAACCAAATATGGATAGTGTCAATCCTACCTATCATTTTCCGACATACATGTTCAGATTGATTTATGCAATGAGTATAATAATGAATCACGGAATTTTCGAAGGTTTCGTATATTAAATCTGGCATTTCCCATTCGATAAGTTATATACGTAGTGTCTTTGTTGGTTTACCAAAATGTCCAATCAAAGAAAAGAGAATGCTTGAAGAGGAATAATGGTCATAGCGAAATGATAGTTATTTATTCCAATTTTTTTGGGATTCTCTCTCCTCTTTTCTATAAAATGAAAATAAGAATATTATTCCAATATACGTGTAGTAAGGACAAATCAGATGATTTGCCCCAAAATGTCACTGCGTTTAAAGAATTTTTCTATCAGAGAGCCTTAAAGGAAAATTCACTAGCTTGTCAGTGACAATTTGTATTGAAAAAAGTTTGGAGAAGAGAAATGAAGGTATATAGAAAAAATATCAAATTTTCACTTATCTTTGGACGTTTCGAGACCGAATCTGCTCCCGTTTTCAACATAAAAAATAGTTATTTGAATAGCAAAGTCGCATCTGCCTTGAAACTTGTCAGTTCTCAGTGACAATTGGTGACGTTGGCAATCAAATGAGTTACCGGATGTGTTCATTAATTAATCTTGAATTTACCATTTTCATTTTCTTTGAACGCATGACATTTTGGGGCAGATCATCTGATTTGTCCTTACTACACGTATATTGAAATAATATTCATTTTTTTATTTCATAGAAACGAGGGGAAAATCCCAAAAAATTTTGAATAATGAATGTACCACCTCCGCGATTAACCTACAGACAGTATTTGAAATAATAGTTATTTATGAATCAAGGACGTAAAAGACAATTTCGCCGGTAATACATACAACATTTTATGCACGAATGGTATATTTGATTTTTGATTGTGAATATACTTCTTCATCTCTCAAGAACGATAAAAATACATCATAGCTGCAGATCATTTATTTTGGGTTCGATCATATCATTATGCAACTCAGGAATATCAAGATAACTGATGTAATGAACCATCACAATTAATATACATAAATGTCCTGAATTATACAGGAATGCTTATTACCTATTAAAGTGAAACTTTACGCCCGCAAAACCAGGCGGTAAAGTGTTACTTTACGCCTGGTCGTGCATAAATAGATATTCGTATATTACAATACTCTATTTTTATATTTCGATTGTTGGGATATTTCTTGTAATGCTTTTGGTACAAAGTGATGATGAATTACAACTTTCATTGGTATGCAAACATTGAAATGAAAAAAAAAATGCAGTTGCTCTACTTCGATTTTCCAAATGAAAATCAGTACCCTCTCAGCCATTGATGATATGTGAAGATATATATGCGATAAAATCCGGATTTGGCTAACCAAAGCTTTTGGTGAATCATAATCAATGATGATCATGTAATGTTATTTTATGTCAGGAAATCAAGCCATAATAGGACATACAGTAAGAATACTATTGAAATGAACGTGCTGTAGTTCATAATTTGTCTCACGTACTTTTCTGCATACATCAATAGTTTAACAATTCTTAAGGCTTACCTTGTGAGCATTAACTGAAGAAACCGAACGCTCATGCTTGACTGAAATCGTGGCTTAAATATTATAATAAGTTCATAAATTAACTGAAGACAATTCACAAACTTTTATAGAATAACTAGCTGACCCGGCAAACGTCCGACTCCAAAAACCACCAGTTACCAATAATTTTGAATAGAATCGGTCCATAATTAAAAAAATCGAGCGCCATATTGGATCCGCCATTTTGAATTTTCTGATTTTGAAAAATAAATCATAATCTCCGACCTCGAAAACCCCCAGATACCAATTTTGAATAGAATCGAACCATAATTAAAAAACTCGTCCGCCATATTGGATCCGCCATCTTGAATATTCGATTTTGAGAAATAGATCACGACCGATTCTTATACCTACAGAATACGCACAAAAGTTTTCATACATATCGGTCGATCCGTTCCATAACACCATGACTGGGACATTGGAGAATTTTATACAGAGTCCTGTACCTCACCTCCCGTCTTCTATAGCTCAGTTATCAGTTGAGCAAGCCTTTGGATATATAGGGCGCATGCCAGGAAAATAATTTAGATTATACAGGGTATCCCAAGAAAGTGTGACGTCATAATGATAAATATTTTCAAATGTCATGCCATATATTTTGTTGCACATTTGAGTGCTTCTACTCCTGAAATTTGATTGAGATCGGTTCAGTGATATTCACGAAAAACAAAATATAAAAAAAAATCAATTTTGCACCACTGGTCTAAAACATCATTAACAAAAAAGAGAGTGCCTGCTTAAAAGAATCTCAAGAGATACATATCAAATAAAGCCTGAGAGGATCGCTAACCGAGTTTGATTGACACGAATCATCACAGGGTATATTTTCATGACATTCGATGCGTCAATGAAAAACAAACTTTTTTTATCATTACAACCCTCAGTGGATATTTGCAGGAATACGAAAATTGTCGAGCGTTATGATAAAAAATTAATAACTTCGAAATAGATGTTACTGGCTCACTAGAAATATCGCCGATGAGGGCGATTTTTGTTAGGGGTCGACAAGACAACAATTCTTTTGTCGACAACTTCTTATCTTGTCTTGAGAAAAAGTCGATAAATTTGAAAAAACTTGTCTCCACGTTTCCTTATTGACATATTGGGTATATCTTTTCCTAATGAAATGAAATACTGAAACACTATTACAAAACTGATTTGAAATTTTCCTCTTCTTCATGAGAAAATTTCTACAATCAGAGGTACTTCAAAAAACTGAAAAAAATTTTAGAGCTAGCTACTCATATCAGTTGAGAATGATCTATAGAAACTGATGCCAGAACCAGCACTGAGTCCTAAAAAAGAGGATAACGTATTTAATCTAGATATTACTTACCTATTCAAGAGAGCTAATAATGATAATTCAGATTCAGAAATTCTGAGAATAGGTATACATGTATTGCGCGAATGTAGGAATGCCCATGAATCACCCTGTAAGTGCGATTAGGACAAATACGAATTTGCGATACAAAAAATCCATTTTTTATGTCGAAAACGGAAGCAGATTCGTTCCCGAAACGTCCAAAGCTAAGTACAAATTTGATATTTTTTCTATATACTTTTATTTCACTTCTCCAAACTTTTTTTAATACAAATTGTAACTGACAAGCTAGTGAATTTTTCTTTTAGGCTCTCTGATAGGAAAATTCTTTGAACGCAGTGACATTTTGGGGCAAATCATCTGATTTGTCCTTACTACACGTATATTGAAATAATATTCATATTTTTATATTTTAGAAACGATGAGAGAAAATCACAAAAAATCTGGAATAATGAAATACACTATACTGTTTTACAACTAACCAAACCTATAATTTACATTTTTGTGAATCGTTCTAGCGCAAAATCAAAATATGTTATGTTATGTCAAAATATGTTATCTTTTGCACAAATGAATACGTTTTAGGGTTTCCATTGAAAGTCAAGATATTTCAAGATTTCTTGTTTTCTTGACACGAAATCATTTTGTAAATACCGGGTGGCTACGGAAGTATTGCCTACGGAATATCTCAGTTATTGTATGAAGTAGGTTTGTGGAATTTGGAGCGTCGATATAATGACATGAGAGCTAGAATTTGAGCATATTGACATGTCGAAGTTAACTTCCGGTCTGACCGGAAACCCTTTTTTTTTTTCTTTTCGCTTTATTCAGCATTCAATTCCCTCTCTGATGACATATCAAAGGTTGGTATCTAACCAGAAACTAGATCAGAAAAAAATTATTATTGAAATTCAACGAGTACGCCGTGGAAGCAAAATGAAAGCCAAAAATTGAGAAGTTGGCTATGGAAACCATACGTCACTTGATAACAGTTGCTACTACTATGATATTTTATTTTCATCCATCGGCGTTATAAAAAGCCGTCAAAAAAATATTGGAAAAATTGGGAAAAAGCAATACTCTGTAGGTCCATAACTTAAATAGGAACATATACAACTTTTTCTTGCCTGTACTATTCAGCATAAACATTCCTTTCTAATGATATAATAGAAAGTCATTTTTTGGCTTCCATTTTGCTTCCACGGCCTACTCGGTGAATTTCAATAATAATTTTTTTCTGATCTAGTTTCTGGTTAGATACCAACTTGTGATATGTCATTAGAAAGGGAATTGAATGCTGAATCAAGCGAAAAGGAAAAAAATAGGGCTTCCATTCAAAATAAGAAAGTTGATGTTACTTCCGATCAGACCGGAAGTTAACTTCGACATGTCAATATGCTCAAATTCTAGCTCTTATGTCATTATATCGACGCTCCAAATTTCACAAACCTACTTCGTACAATAACCGAGATATTCCGTAGGCAATACTCCCGTAGCCACCCGGTATATCTCCTTGCAAAGCCTTACTCGCCTGATAGGTTCACATTCAAAACAACAATAATTATCAACAAAGCAGTAGTTTGAAGTGCATGATCGCATGAATAAGTTTACCACCATTTTCAAATTAGTCATTTTCTAACATCGGTGACCCAAATAGACCAAAGTTAAAAAACAAAAATAGTGTTCTGAACCCTTTGAGGCCATTCCAACGTGCATATTCCAAACCCTCGACTCCTAGAACACTCCGGACAGGGCGATTATCATATTTTCCGTGACATTTGCGATTCAGATCCGTTCGTCATTTGTCACATATTGTCATCCAGCTCTCTCGAGTGACGTCATATCGGCTATTTCCTTCATTGTGGCGGCGGACAGTCCGCTGAATGTCAATGAAAAGGGAAAAGTCGTATTTTCCGGAAAATGTATGAATGCCTGGTAATGGGCATCGTTATATTCTGACGCTTTGTTAAGCTCCGGCTATTGCTTAATGTGCCTTCGCTGATTCGCACTTTGGTGCGTCGGGAATAAACCAGTGACAGTGTATGCAGGGGAAAAGATTTCTTTACCTCTTGAAGCGCACGAAAAGGAATCCCTATAGGAGACTGAATTTAACACGTTGAATGCCATTGTCCAGTATACTGGACATACGGGAACTTTACACGTATACCGCGTCCACTTAACTGGACACGTTTAAACAGCGGGTATCTTTCGTCGTCGGGCCACGGAGATGGTTTTCTAGGTATAGTACGGGATATAGTTTCTTTTTTGGGCAATTGGGATAAAAATATTAGAACATGCAGGATTGAAAAAGGTGAAGCTGTATGGAAAAGGAAGGGGCCAGTTTCGCTTATCAATAACTGGAAAGATAAAAGAAATGTCCGAATGATAAGTACTCTGCATAAACATTCGATGGTTGAAATTCAAGAAAAGAGAGCTAATAATAAGAAGATCAAACCTGCATGTGTTATTGATTATAATAAACACATGTCAGGTATTGACCGCTCCGACCTAATGATGTCGTATTAATGTCAGGTATTGACCGCTCCGACCTAATGATGTCGTATTATTCCACTCCAAGAAAAACCTTGAGGTGGTACCGCAAAATGTTTTCCCATTTGGTGGATTTGTGTATGTGGAATGCTTGTTATATTCATAATCTTCATCAGAATGAAAATATTAGACTTTCGGACTACCGTGAAAAAGTTATCATAAAACTTGTAGATCAGCAAATAGAAACTTCTGTTGGAACTTCTCAAGCCGAAACAACAAAAACGAAAAAATTTCATTTTTTGGAGCTGAATCCAGCAACAGAGACAGAGAATTTCGCAATGAAAAGATGCCGCCAATGCTTGAAGATGAAGGAAAACAAGAAAACTATATATTTTTGCCCTGTTTGCCTGGAAAAACCTGGTCTTTGTATCTATCCATTTAGGCTTCTCATATCTAGATTCAATATTATTTCCAATTCTTTTGTATGCATCAAAGCAAATAAATGAGTAATGCACTTAGTTCTGTTTTTTTTCTCTTGATATGTGTATGCCCAGTTTACTGGACGGTGGGCTACACATGCTAAAACCCCAAATATCGCCCGCTGTGCAGTAAAGTGGACAGCTGCTGGTGATCTTGAAAACGTCAGCATGAATTAGCAAGAACATATTTTCACAAATTACGCTTTAAAAAATGACAATTTACTCAAAACTAGCCTTGGTTTCTCAGAGCCTCCTACTCCAGCTATACGTGGCATTCAACGTGTTAAGATAGCAGCGTCAAAGTGGCCGGTTATGGAACTATATAAAAGTACATTGTTTTGAAATGGTTCCTTAGTTTGTTTGTTTCGATTTTTTGGGGAGTGATCAAAGCGAAGGGAACTTCACTTATTATTTGTGTACTTTTGTGATTCCTGGGAGCTTATCAGCATATTCGTTCAATAAAGTATGTTTCACTGCTTCGAATGCATGAGATTTCTATAATAAAAATGCCCCAATTTGAGGTTATACGTTAGTTTGTATTTCGTTCACATTCAATAGTAAAAAAATATTGCAAATCGAGTGGACTGAATATGATGTTGAAGTTCACAGGGTAGGTTTTTCGGATGTATACGTATCATTATATTTGTATTGTAGTCGATTCATCTACATGTGTTTATGAAAGTTAAAAAGTCCTCAAAGCTGGATGTATGTGAGAATAATTGATTTCATTTTTTCAAATTCCTACTGTAACTTTTCACTTAATTCAACCTCGAAGTGTAGAGATGATATTTCATATACACTGATTGAAATTATCATGTTCTGTGAAATGCAGTGAGAATGCTTTCATGAATAACATGTAAAGCCGAGCAATAATCAGGCCCGGATTAGCAGCTATTTACACCCTAGACCACAGTTTTGAATTACTCCCCCTTCCAGTAGGTCTGAGGAATGGACTTTTTTTGGCATATACAGGGAGTTATTTAATTGATGGCTGAAAATATAGAATATGATTCCGTAGCTCATTTTAAGAAGAAAAGTTCCCATGAACATATGCCCTAAACCTCTTAACTTTCGAGCAGTAGGGTGTTGAGATTTTAATAAAAATGTTCTCTTATCATTATCTCGGATACTGTTCCAGATATTCAAATGAAATTCGGCATGCAGATACTGTGCACCAATAGACATTTTTGTATATAGATATTTTTTAAATATTTCTACCAGTGGAGTCCGTATGGGGTGAATACTGGAGATTTTTCTAAAAAAATATAGTACACCCTTGCTTTTTCCAAAAATTAACATAATTTCTGGAATCCTCATTCATTTTGCAACAATTTGACTCCTTGAATATCATCCTTTAGACGAACCGTTTCCGCGTAAGTATATAAAAACCATTTTGGCTCATTCAATCAATTGACTTTACTTGAATAAATATTAGACAAAAACACATCTTACCTACAAACTACCACATGGTGCTTAGTAGGTGCATGTGAAATTTCATGTAAATATCCAGAACAGTATTGAAGTCACGATAAGAAAACGATTTTTTTTTAATTTTAGCACCATATCTATATCTCGATCTATATTCTATAGCTCGAAAGTTGTCAGGTCAACAAGAAAGCTAGTATACGGGTAAGCCGTATGATATGATGGTGGTTTTTAGAGAAGTCCTTGGTGCCAAACACGGTCAAATGCTTTTGTTGTTGTTTTCTTTTTCTAATGACACTTGCTATATATGGGTGACGTAGGCGAAAGCCACATTGTCATATTGAACAATATTTTAACTACGAGAAATAAGGTCTCGTATATATTACAATCTGACTAGAGAAATGTAATGAGCCCAATTATTGGGGTCAGTAGGTAAATTTGTACTATGCTAGTTCTGGCGCCTTCTTTGCAGTTTCTCTATGTTAATGTCCATAACAAAATCTGAGGCGAAGAAAGCAAGAAAGGCTCTTTCTTCTAAAAGGTTGTTCAAAACTGTTCTGAAGCTGTTCTGAATTCCTGGAAAGTCGCTGAAAATCTTTGAAATATCTCTCTGGAGACTCTAAATTTTCCCATAGGAGAAGTCTTGGCCTCAGTTTTGGTAGGTCCATTAACCAGTGCAACCAGCATATATGATAGCATCAGCCAATCCAATTGAGAAATAAGTATAGCTATTGATAATATTTGGAAAGTTTCAAAACCCTTCGAAGGAATAGTTCTCGCAATTCATTGAGAGTCCAGCAATTCCTGGGAGTATTAGTTTGGTATTTGGAGAATGACTGGACATCATCTTTGGAAATCTTCAAGAATCATTCGAATTCACTGATGAATATTTATATGGAAATGAAGCCCGCAATTGGTAGAAAGACGATCTATCCTTCAGATCCTGGTTGGTAATGTCACACTCAATAACTCCCTGGTATCAATGAAACACCATAGGAAAGTCGGCAATTTTTCACATTTCTATAGATACTTCGACGGACAATCTTCTTCAGAAAACTCTGCCATCATTCCATTACTAGCAATATCAGCCAGACGTACTCGACAAGCCCAGTCAGAACATCCTCGTCAACTTCGAGATATGTCTAACAACTCTTTATCAAAACTCGTTTGAATATAGGACGGCAAGGTTTTAGAATTCTTTGCCAAAGGAAATATTCCAAAGAACTCATAATCTCCAAGAGTTTAAATTAAATTCTAATATCTACCTTCTGTTCCTATCCTTCCTAGGTAGGTACACACGATGTTCCGCGAACATAATAAGGATTTTCGTGCGCTCCAAGAGATGGAACAATCTAGTGGCAAGAATGCAAAGGTGTATAAGTAGATTGTTCAAACAACCATACCAAAGAATATAGGTTATTTGACCATACCTTGAACGCATACCCTTCCTAGGTAGGTACACACGATGTTCCGCGAACATAATAAGGATTTTCGTGCGCTCCAAGAGATGGAACAATCTAGTGGCAAGAATGCAAAGGTGTATAAGTAGATTGTTCAAACAACCATACCAAAGAATATAGGTTATTTGACCATACCTTGAACGCATACCCCTATGTCTGCGCTATAGATAGACAAAATATCACAATTCAGACTATCGTTCACTTGGTAATCTCGAAGTGGTTTGATGCCCCACTGACAGATAGAAAGAAATCAAGAATCTCAAGACTAAGATATTCTAGGGGTATTTTGTGAATCAATTTTTATCTTATGTTCTGAGCAATATTTCATTTCAACCTGAAATAAATATCAAATGAACTAACTATGAAATTATTCCATTATGAATAGCTCTCACTGCTGAGATTCCTTCTGAATTAATTGTATTATAGGAATCAACACTGTTGAAATGGTATATTAGGCACTGATTGATTCTCAATTACGATATGGAACATCATTTTGGGGAGCGTGAGTGTGTCCTCCAACGTCACTGATAACAATGCTAATTCTATAGAAACGAGCGATAAGGTTCTAATGAAATGTCAAGCCTAGAGATTCTCGCAGAATTTTGTTTTCCAACAATAAAATTTTAACAGTGATTGCACTATTCATTTGAACTCTGTTTGCCTGTGAATCAACAATAGGTATAGGTAGGTAGAGAATGTACCACCACTTGCAAGTTTATACAAGGTCGGCGTCGGCAGATCTATGGTGAACACTGAACAGTGTCCAGATATATTTAATGTTAGAAACTAAGAGTGCACCGCTAGAACAACTGTTTTCATTAATGAAATGTCTCAAAATCCTCCCTTACCTTCCAGAGAATAGTAGCCGTGAAGGCTCCTAAGTCTGCACTATTTTAGGAGTGTTCAGGAGAGTCGAGAGAGATCTCGAACTGCCCTGGCACCGAACATCCCACTCAAAATAATCTGCATCGGATTAACGCTCCCCCATGCAACTTTTCTCTCCGCGATTTTTCCCCATGTCTCTCGCCTCCTCTAATGCCACTTGTGACTGTGCTTGTGACTCGTTAGCCGCTTGTCAGACGAACAGACTGCGCCTTTGACAATATCGTCGTCCAGGTCTTGTTTCTCGATAGGGATTGGGACGAGAGCTATATCGGAGGTGTTCAGAGATACGCCTGTATGAGGTATATGCACGCAAATCAACGATGTAATCGCCAGTTCCATTGAAATGGAGGTCGGTATCCTTGGCTCGCAGCAGATTTAGTGCTTATTTCTTCTTTGTATGATAACTACGTCAAGGCAAAAGTGAACTCAGCAAACAGTCCCTGAGCACCCTGAGGCGACTTGAAAGAGACAACAATGAGCGATTGGACTTATGATGAATTATTGGCATTCAATTACTACACTGTGTTGTTAGGGGCCTAAATTGATTTCTGAATCACTTCTCAAAGTTTTTTATGTAAAAAATGAGTGATGTATGCGTTGTTCGAAATTGTTGAATTTCCAGAGCTCATTTCAAACCTACCGTCATGACCGCCATTTGGCGATACGTCGAATCAATGGTGACGTCAGTTTTTATGCTTTTTTCATTATTGGTCAGATAATCTTCCATTTCCACTCATGAAGCAAGGTTGTGAAGTCAACAATTACAATCAAGTTATCGAAAAGATGTTAGAGTAAAGTCGTTGAAAAAACATAATAGGAGGAACCAACAATGTTATAGGTCAATCTTGACATTTTCGAGCAACCAGCATGTCCAGTTGTGGTTTGTTTAACAAGATGGAAGTCATTCATCATTGAGCCGTCGACTTGCTCATGGAAGTGCCCCAAATGTTGGGGGGCTCTTTGGTTCTTTATTATATCCACCATGATGCCCATCTATAGGGGTTTTCATGGTTATCCCCCTACAAACAACTACCTAACCAAAATTTTTTCACCTTTCTGTAAGATATCTATGGTAAGGATTCCTCGTGTTACTAAATCAATTTTTCTCATTGTAAGACTAATATATGTAACTTCTTATTAGGCTGATGATGGACATTTGTATGTCCGAAAACATGTTCCCTTGATGTGATTATCCACAATAAACCCGTGAGTTTTCACAATAAATTGTGATGGAGATGACTTTGACTATATTATTCAGTATCATTATTTTTTATGCTCCATAACAACATATCATGTGAATGATGGAGACTTTTTCAACATTGTGCTGAATGCTGAAAACTGACTAGACCAGGCCCACAAGTCGTGCGCCGTGGTTGTCTCGTTCAACGATTCAAATGTCCTCTAATGGGAATTTATATAATTATTATTTACACAAATTCATTTTAATTAAGCAATAAGCCACAAATCATAAGGTAACAGTTTGAGACAATTGAATTTTTATTGCTAATCAGGAGTATTACCAATACTCAATTGAGAATTTACGAATTATCGAATAACTAATTTTTCTGAAATTCCCAACCAAATTTCAACACATGGCAACTGTGCTATGGTTTGCCCCTACTTACGAAATCGTGGCGTCAGTTTTTACTCGCGGTAAATTTCTAGCCGTTTGAAAATTACCGTGGCAATATTGATGATTTTAGCACCTAAAAATCGACCACAAAATTCTTGAATCTTTGGAATTGAAAGGTATTCGAGTGATGATTAATTGTATAAAAAAAAAAGAAAAAAATAGTCCACTTGTCTATTATGAGGAGGGTGAACGATGTCCTTGCCGATGAAAATAATTTAGCACCATTCTTCGGGCCATAATTTCTTACCATGACACAAATCTAGCATGATCTATCTAGGAAAGGAAAAACTGCCACAGATCTTCTAATAAAGCATATGATCACTATTGCAAAATACTGTATGAATGACAAGAGCAAGCTCACGAAGAATTGCAAACCTCAATCCGATTCTATAGTCAATACTGCGACCGCATTGCAAGGATAAAAATATAGACACATATTATAGATCTTGCAACTGGCATTAAAATTCAGTAGATCCACCTAAACAGTTCTGTTGCTTTACAGACAGCTGAATGTTTAGTGCTTTCTACGTAATAATTCACTACCACTAACTCAGTCATAAATAACTAGGAATGTCTCTAGTATTTAGTAAGCATCACGTGAACTATTTTCGGTTCAGGGCACTGATGGGATATTTTGCTATAAGAATACTGATGGTTTCTTCTAGTTGGGATCACAACCCAAAATTTTAGTGTGTGATCAATATTTATGAAAATGGAGTTTCAATAAGTTGGTAAATGTTTAGGTACCTCGTTGTTTTCATCACTATAAATTGTCTAGGAGCAGCAACAATATTAACTTACCTGAAGGGATTAATGAATATTATAATTAAAATATATACGCGTTGAAAAGAACCCTATAGGTACCGGGTGACACAGGGTATCGGGCCACCCCTGTAACTTCTGCATTCGTCAACGGATTTTTCTGAAATTCGGTACAGTTATATAAGCAACTATTTCGGATTTGATCACATTACAATCCAATATGGCGGACTTCCGGTATTTCTGGAAATGCCAGCAACTTTGTTTTTTCAAATGAAACACCCTGTATATTTTTACATATTCAAGTTCAACAGGTCGAAACAAGTGCAATCCTTATTTCAAATGTCATTTTCTCGAAAAAATTCAAATTAAAATCGTTTTTTCATTTTACCTCGTGGATAAATGAGATGTGGTCAAGCCTATTCACAATGACTCACACATAACAGAAGAACATAATTTTTTCTGAAAAATTATTTTTTGTGTCACTTATCCAGGAATCAATTCAGCCACATCACTTTTTGATCAAAAATTATTGTTTTTCAAATGGAACCCCTATGGGCCACCTACCCGTCTCTCTAGACCATACATTAAGGAACAAAATGACATTACATTTTTGTTTTTCGGTGCAGTAACAAATTGTATTCATTCAAAAATCAACAACTAGTTTATGAATTTCCTTGCAGTTAGAATAATTTTTCAACTAGGTAGGCTGTGGAATAAATGACATTTGACATCACGATTGCACTTGTTTTGACCTGTTGAACTTGAATATGTAAAAATATATAGGGTGTTCCATTTGAAAAAACAAAATTGCTGGCATTTCCAGAAAAACCGGAAGTCCGCCATATTGGATTGTAATGTGATCAAATCCGAAATAGTTGCTTATATAACTGTACAGAATTTCAGAAAAATCCGTTGACGAATGCAGAAGTTACAGGGGTGGCCCGATAACCTGTGTCACCCGGTATATGTTCATCAGGAATAATGTCGGCTTCTAATGGTGAAAGAATTTTTCAAATCGGCCAGGTAGTTTCGGAGCCTATTCAACACACACAAACAAACTGACAAACAAACACATTGTTCATTCATTGGTTCAATTTGGGATACACCTTGTATATATGCTTGTCAAATCGTCGGATGGCTATTCACAAGGGATATGAAACGTGTTACATTTTTCTCCAAGCAAATATAATATAAAGAGTAGCTTTATAATGCACTAAAAATAATATGTTTTGTGCGATGCGGGTTAATTTTCATTACGAAAACCCACTATGAAAATTTTAACGATGGCCAAGAGAATTGTGAAAAGTCTAACACAAAGTAACCTTTAGGTTGATGAATTGATCTCGTTTTTTTGCATCTTTATTCAACGAAGACAAAGCGTTTCAGATTAGTCAATCGATGAAACTAGAATTGACGTGTTGAACTAGAAGATGTAAATATATACAGGGTGTTCCATTTGAAAAACAAAGTTGCTGGCATTTCCAGAAAAACCGGAAGTCCGCCATATTGGAGTGTAATGTGATCAAATCCGAAATGGTTGCTTATATAAGTGTACCAAGTTTTCTGGAAATTCCGTTTACAAATACAAAATTCACAAATATTCTTACAATTATTTGTCAATTAGTTTCAGAGTACTATATAGGCACAAATAATGTTAAAATTTTCAAATAAAACACCCTGATGTAACTCATACATCAGGAGACCACGACCGCAGAATTTTTTCTGATAGCCCGAGAAAGTGTTTGGTATCACACGCTAAAAGGTCGGACCCCCGTCATTCCTTGCTCGCACAAGTCTGTCGAAGACTTCTGAGGGTTGCTCGTAAGGGGGCAACCGAATAATGGATAAGAACAATTTCAGGACAAAGAACAAGAACAATTTTATTTAGGTGATTTGGGTTGAATCTTCATATTTTGAGCTCGGTATGATACAGTTAAAATATTTTCAATCAGTAATGAAACACCTTGTATATCTACTAGATCGGTCCTTCTTCTATATTCTCCTGTACAAAGCATTGACCTTCGCGATATGGCTGCGTGTGCAACAAAGACAAATATGTTTTTTTCGAATTATTCACTGGTAGATCCTCTAGTACTTGATCTTTAGCTATAAATGTTCGATTTGAAATTTCAACACGCAAATTGATTCTTATTATAGTATAATAAAAACAAAAAAATTGAGTCTTTGTGCTATAGAACACTCATGCATTGGTGTTAGATTTTATCATAATATAGCTTACTTCAAAGTAAATAAGCATCAATGTTGAGATTTCTGGGTAAATACAATTGTTGATATATTAACTGACGAACCATCTGAGAGATTTCCATCATTGCATCATGAAGAGAATATTACATTTTCATTCTAAAATAATTTATCGAAATTCATGTGGTCTCAATTGAATTTTCAATATAACTTGTTGAGGCTGGTGGGGGTGTGGGGAACATTTTATTAATAATGGTGTTCAACTATTTTTTTCTCCAGATTGTAATGTAATTACTGTCTTCATCAAACCTGGAACAAGAAAATGCAATACATTCTGCTGGCTTATTTTTATAGCCGAGGACATTAGGCAAATGCTTGGGATGAATAATTCTTTGCTACATTTAGCAGTCGACAAATATACATTTTTGTCGGACAAAGACCTCGCAGATACTTTTTATATTGAGCGAGAATCCTCCAGATGTTAATTTTGACCTATAAATAAAGAAGAGCCGAAGAAATTTGCCGTTGCGGATTCAAAGACAACGGATACATTATTGGTTGATATACTGATAAGGTCATGTGTCAGATAAGTTGTATAAGTTCAATCTATCTGTAGGTTAATATACAGTTCCTTTATGTATTTGACACTTTTGTTTTGACTTTTTTGTATATTTAGAGTACGGGATCTCGACAAGCAGTGGCAGTCAAACAACCACAAATATTTTTTTCTGCAACCGACACAAAAATCGTTCATTTTAATACCAAAATCAGCTCTTGAATTGACGTTTCTAGTACAAACACAAGCATAGGTATGTTGATAGGCAACACGTTTAGTTCCTAGGAGCTAAAGTTGAATTTTAGCTCCTTGGGACTAGAAAGGCTGTAATAGGTCATCAAGAATAAACAACATAAACATGATGAGATAAGAGATATCAACTGGAAAATGAATTCGTAGGAAGAATATGGTATATGTAACGCGTGTCTAAACTCCTCTAATATAGTCACTCGTTTGTTGAACACTTGATGCTCCCCTATAATAAATACGCTGCGGTCGTTTTCAAAATACTCGTTACTAAAAGGACATTTATAACAATCACCATTTCATCCAAATAGAGACAATAGTCTCACCCACACAGATCGAAATTTTGAATTTGAAAGTTCAGAAAATGATGAATTTCATTCAAAATATGTATCGGGTTGAAATTCATTAATTGAAATTCGTCTATTCAAAATTTTTGCATTGATACATGGTGATTCGTATTGAAATTTTGATGAAGTGTAATAACCAAATGAACCGCACGTGAATTTTATCACCAACCCTTAATAATTTTGAATTTCGAAATAAATTATGCTTACCAATAGCAACTTCACTACTAATATTTCTCAATTTGCCATTTAGATCTTTCAAATGCAAAAGTATCTCATGAATTTGTTCATCAATACTGTGAATTTCTGCCAGAATTGCCTGATTATGTGCATTTCAGTATTCTTGCTCGAATCGTTCACTCTTTATTACTAGTCAACCACGAATTCTTGAATATTTCTAACTTCAGAAATATTCGATTATCAAGTTTTTTTTTTTTTCATTTAAAATTCGTTTGGAATAAATGTCATTGTTGAGTTCGTATATCTATTTTTGTTCTGAATCGGTTGGTCTCACAATATTCATCCTCGTTATGAATTATTGAAGTTTCGGCATTTTCTCTCCAGCACAATTCTTTCGTTCATTATCAAATCTTCCGGTTTGAAGTGCACCTACTTAGAAATACCTCGCATTTTTTCTTCATAGAAATGAGGAGACAAATCCTCAAAAACACAGATAAATAACTTCATACTTGCGAAATCGAATGTTTTCTTTCCATATATATCGATGTTTTCCGAATCCCTATACCTTGTAAAATCTCATTATTGTTAGTTCATCAGAATATGCAGAAAATGCACCTACAGAGAAACAACACGAAACTAATCAGTTGCGACATTCAGAACTTTTACATAAGATTCTTTTGTGCACCAAAACTCATTCTTAAAACATTATCTGGCACGCTGAGTATCACACGGCATGTTTATTAAAATATTACCTCTTGCATCTAGAAGGCGTGCGTATCTGAATATGTAATTCGCTTCCAAATAAGGGCATACTACTCGCCATCAAGATTGTCTATGCTACTGATAATTTACGACGACCAACTTACATGGGAGAGTCTTTCTTGAACGTAATGACTGGTAGGTGTAGCGTGAATTACGAAACTGATCATATCCTCCGGCAGAGTTTGCTTTACGATGCAATACGCATAATATACAGATAACGTCATTTTATCTTATACCGGAATCGTCATTCGTCACAGAATTAACTTATGCAACAGGTGTCACTGATGAGCGTTCAGTCATCGGTCCGACCAAGCCTCGGACCAAGCCGAATTCTAGAAAATCGTTCATTATTCGGTCTGACTGAAGATAAATAGATACATTTGCGATATCGTGAAATTATTCAAGTTTGGAACTCTCATCTCATAGTCGGTCACACAAACGCAATCTATTATGAGGATGTTTAATAAAAGTCTGCATTATAAATGAGAAATCCTACATATTGACTCATTCAGTCTGATTTATCTATGAAAGTAACACTGACAAGTCTAATTTTAGAAACAGGTTGAATGATACCGAGAATAACAGAAACTATTTGTTTCGTTTCAGATCAGTGGTCGAATTCTTATATTTTTATTGCGCCGACTATGCAACTTCAGATATACTGACAATACACAAAGGCAGTCTTTGAATTGGGCTTTTTTTTTGGCAAAGAATCTGATGTTAACTTCAAGGAAAGATTTTCATTTCGTTGAAATACAGTTCTCAACACACTAAATAGACCACTCATAATTTGACTCTTTTTCGACGACCTGTATTTTTTGAGGAAATTGACCGATTTTCATGCGGTTTTCGATATCAGATATGCTATTTCATCGATTTCAAAGAAAGCCAGAACACTGTGAGAGAATCCCCATAACGAAACATTTTGCGAAGCTGCCGGAACTCGAGGAATTTTTTTCTGATTAGAAGTCCAAAAAATACAAGCCATTAGAGAAAAAAATCATTATTTATGTTCCAATGACGAATTAATGAGATATATCACGGAAACGGCCCGTGATAAAGTCTCAAAGTATCATAATATGACTGACATTTGATCAAAAAAATTTTCACCCTGTGTAAGTTTGACTGCGAACTTTTTCACATAGTTATTCTAGCATTCTTTGAAGTCGATAAATATCACATTTGATATCGAACGGTATGAAACTCGATCAATTTTCTCAAAGAATAGAGGTCGTCGAAAAATAGCCAAATTATGAGTGGCCAATTTAGTGTGTCGAGAACTGTATATATGGTCAAACCATGCAACAATGATTTTGACTCAATTAGTCAATTATAACGATTTTCCAATTTGCAGAAGTGTAATATTCTGAATTGAAAAAACCCAATCAAAATTCTTTGATCATAGAAGTGTGTAATATTGTGTTTAAATGAATATGTGGGTAGATCCAAGAATATAAATATTCAATCAGATAAAAGAATTCTATAAACCAAAATATGTTGAGACAAGTAATTTCATTGATACAATAATATGAATAAATATTGTTTCAAATTAAACTTTTTTCCATGAACTTGATAATACAATTTAATCAAGACCATATTGAAATGAAAGGAATGTAATTTCTTCAACTTAATGATTTTTCGAATTGAAGAAGCGGTATTATTTCAGTTTAACACTTCTTCTACTTGAATCAAGATAATATAACATAGATATTTTTCAGAATGAGAAGAATATGCTCTCAGAAGTCAGAGGTGAGCAATCCTGTTGCCGAAATTCTTCTTAGTAGATAGGTACCTAGGCAAATTGAGTCATTGTAGAGAATCAACAATTTTTGAACTGGAACAACATGATATAGAATGTGTTCTCAAATCATAATTTCGATTTGATGAATTTTTTAATACCTCAGAATGATGAATCGATTTCATACTCATTTCGAGATAAGAAACGTCTAGATCCATCCCATTCTCCATGTCTTTTCAATAAACTTGTTGAATGAATTATTGTTTTGAAACAAGAATATCATATCTTTCTTTATACAGGGTATTTTTTAATGGCACGTGAAAGCGGTCGAGGCCAAAAATTGTCTCCAATGTGCCATGAAAACACGAATTTTAAACACGAAATACATACAACATTGTTTGTACAATTGTGAATGTGAATTTATGCAATTGATTATCGATATTGATTTGTTCATCTTCTACCAAACAAATTAAAATATCTGATGAAATTGTGGAATCAACTCTTCAGGAAATATCCAATAGCAGCAACATGAAACATATTCTAGAATTTATTGTGTAAGTAATTGTTCAAACTCCACTATCAATTATTATTCCAATAATTGAAATTGTTTTATAATGAATAATCAATTAATTCACGGAGAAAAAAGTAAACATTTACGCATCAATGGAGATGCAGGAACGTCAAGTTGTTTTGACAGTTGTACAAAAACGAATCTTGCGATGACAATGAACGAATAATTGACAATAACCATAATTTAATTATGTTACGTGTTGTAGTGCATGTGAGTTGTCATTCGCTCTTTGAAGTCAGTCACAGAAAAAGAGTATTGCGTTACTAAGAATACTAAGATGCCTAATAAAAGTATGCAACAGAAATGACGAATCCACTATTTCTTTCTTCTGATTCATCTTTAGACCGCTCTAAAAACAGGTCGAATGACAGCAGCATTATTTATTTCGTTTCGGAACTGTGGTCGGAGTCTTATAAGTTTACGATATTTTTATTGCCGACTCTAGACTATGACAATAGATTCTCGTTTCCATAATGTAGTGGGTTGAACAGGAACATTTACATTTTTTTAGAATTTGATGAAACATGCAACCCAATGAATATCTGTACTGCTTGGAATTTTAGGACATTTGAGGACCGTTCATTGTTATAGTCTAAGTACGAAGGCGTCTAGGGGTCACACAATTATAAAAAATTTACTTTTTCTTTTTAAATAAATCCAATATATTGAGAAAAAATTCAATATATTCGAAAAATCATCCAATATATTCGAAAAATCATCCAACATATTGAAATTATTTCCAATATATAGAAAAAAATTCCAATATACTGAAAAAAAATCCAATTATATTGGATTTATTTCCCAATATATTAGAAAATTATCATAACCGGATTAGGCGTTGGAATGAACAATATATTAGATGCCCCAAGAGACCATATAATACTGATGGGATTATAAGTAAATACACTCAGTTCCAAACAAAGTGACGCACTTGATATTTGACCTATCTTCTTAAAAAAAAAATAGTAGGCCAATTTTTATTTTGTTTTTCATTTGTTGGTAGGTGAGGCATTTGTCTTTAAAAAAAAAAGAAATGAACATTTTTTCAAAGCCTCCTTGATGGTGGTGGAATAACTCGAACCATGATTTATTCTTAATTTTTGACTCACCCTGTGTGTTAATTGAGGAATGGTATACAAAGTGCTTACACCCTATACGAAAGAGGCTTCTTTTGCGAGCATTTTGTTTTCTTATTCATTGATTTATCTCTAAAATTTTCCGAATTGCAGCTTTTTTGCTGATACCTTACGCTTATCCCACAAATTAAATTTATTGAAAAATCAGAGTACTCAAAATTGATTGGGTTGTACTCTGGTAGGATCACATTATCTTTAAAAAAACAAATGCCGTTGCCATAGCAACTAATTTGTTGTAAGCCTCCATATTTGACCATTTGTCGTAGTGTCATTAATTAAGTGTCTTGTTATATTGACTAAAATCACATAAAATGCCTCAAATAAATACCGAACAAGTAGCAAGATTAGTTGCGTTAGTAAACGATGGGCGTAGTAGACGTTACGCCGCACGTGCAGTGGGAGTTCATGAAGCAACTGCTCGTAGAGCAATCCGCAAGTACGAACAAACAGGAAGCACCGCTCGGAGGGTCGGTTCTGGTCGCCCCCGAAAAACAAGCATGCCTCTTCTCTAGAAAAGTCGATCTCACTGTGCCCAACATAAGCTTGTCAGGAGTAACCATACCTTTGAAGACATCCATTTCGATGCTTGGTATTACTATCAGCAATAACCTTCCTGAGATCAATTGCTAAAAGTGCATCCCAAAAACTTGGTTTTCTGTTTCGAGCCAAGAGCTATTTCACTTCCAGTCAGCTGCTTATGATCTATAAGGCACAGATCCGACCTGTCCTGGAATACTGTTCCCATATTTGGACTGTAGCACCCAAACGATGCTCTTCTGAAATATCAACAATTGTTCCTCCCTTGGCAGTCCCCGCGAGATTAACTCGACGAGTTGAGGATTCGCACCCCTTCGTGGTCACTTTGGGAACTTCCAGAACATCTCTTTTCAAAGACTCGTTCATCCAACGAACAACGAGGCTCTGAAACACATTGCCAAGGGAGGTGTTTCCCGAGGCATATAACCTCCAGAAATTCAAGAAGAACACCAATTCCTACCTTATTTCCCTTGGTTCTCACGATGTTCTCTGAACCGTAGACTTCTGAACATAACAGGATATCCCTTTTCGTGGGAACCAGAACATAAAAAAGCCGCGCTGGCAGACAACACGATTTCAACTTTGCTACACAAGGGGATCGTTTTAATGTAAGAATCCACCATGTATCGATGAGAAACTTTTTTATGTAGCCAGCCCTCCGTCTATTATCTCAGCTTATCTCAGATCTGACCTGGAATTCTCAGAGTACAATGATTTGATTCTTTATTCATTAAAAATTGCATCCAGCACTTACACGCCTTTGAGGGTCATGGCAATCTTCATTCAATAAGTGAATTCAAGATCGACAGTCGACATGGCCTTATTTCATAAGTGGTATGTTTATACCACGATAATAGAGTCAAGATTAATAGGCTGATCAATATTTATGAAGTGATGTTTGAACTATACAATAGTAAACTCACAAAAAATTTTAGACAATCCGAGTTATGGGTATATCTTTTATGAGGTATGAAAATTTATAATCATGGCAATTATAATGAAATGAACTTTTTCGTATTATGTTATGTAGTTTATGGTTATGCAACGTGTTTTGAAATACACAGTCCCCAAGAAAATGTGTATCTAATTTATAATCGCTAACAGCTGACGATTAGATAATTATAATAATAATATCACCAGGGAAAAGTCAACAGTATAATGATTTAGTATCTTCTGAAGGGAATAAAAGATGGCCCAATGATAATGCGGGAACTCTCAATCTCAATGTGCTGAAGGTTTCTGAAGATGATTTCCCAGCGATCAGCTTGGCAGCAAACAGTCAAGAAGATGTTGCCATTCTCAGAGTCTGCCAGAAGGAGGAGATTCGAATTCTTCAGACTATACCAAACTTTCTTCTCCAGCAAGGCAAGGAGAGGAATATCGTTTTGAGATGACTAAGTATAGTGATCACAGAAATGCCATAGCCAATAGAACAGCTATACAGTGAGGAAGTAAAAAGTCGTTTCCCCCCCTTTAACCTTTGTACGGAACAAGCTAGCGGAGTCGAGTGAAATTTAGGCAAAAGGGTACATCTTTCACTACTATTTGGCATGAAAATGGTTGTGGTCACGTGACCTAGTGTGAAGTGGGAACCATCAACTTTTTTTTCAAATATAAAAAGGGGTCACGGGGTACCTTGTTTTGGAGGCCTTTCGATTCTCTATCCAACTCCTTTTTGTTTGTACGAATCGGTCAAGCCCTTTCAAAATGAAAAGCGTTTGAAATGTACCTCGGAAACAGTAAATCACATTCGGATTGAATTCCAAGTACGATTTTTTCGTGTCAATAAGTGAACGATGAACATTTCGAGCATGTTTCGGCACTTGATACAATTTCTACTCGAAATTATGTTGCAATTAAGCAACTTCATGTCCAGTACACAGCTCCGCGGATGATAGTACCCTCCATACCGCCTTCTCTTTCAGGGCTCCAATACCAGCGAGGCAAATCAGAAACGAACGAGGGAGGAATGTTGACAACATAAATATGGACTTGGCAACAAAATTCTCGAATGGGGATCCAATAACTTGGTAGATTTCAATGCAAACAAAACATAAGCATGCCTTTTCGCTAGAAGAGCAAATCTCACTGTGCCCAACATAAGTTTGTTGCTTGGTATTACTATCAGCAATAACCTTTCAAGTAAATTTTGTTGAAATTGTTTTTTTTTCAATTCAGAGTTTAACAAATGTGCATGCGAAGATTTGAAAACCCTGTCAACTTTATTATACATAAATATCCGCAGCTTTTAGTAAGGAAGTCGAAATCCGGAAATCCATGACTTGTTTCGATAAAATTACGCTGCTTTTGGGTGTTTTACTGAAATAATGGAACATTTTTCTATTATGTTCATTTGTTAAAAGGACTTGGTCCATTGATTGTGGTTGAGGAATCAATGGACAAATGCTTGCGAATGCAGCGTTTCCTTCCATCCCATAGTATTTTCTGTTGAAATCGGAGTATTGTGAAGAGTTATTGACTACGAGTTATCATGATATACTTAAGTTTACGAAGAAGACGAAAATCACGGTTTAATCAAGTTCTTATGAATGTTTAAGATTGTTTGCAAAATATTGTCCAAAGTCATCCAGGTCTCCCTAGAGCATTAACTCACAACATGAATAATAAATGACGTCTCGAGTTTTTCCATAAATTAACATGTTCTGTCTCCACGTTCATACAGGATTATCTCCATGTCGAAATGAAGTGGAATTGAATCCTTCGTAATCTATGTATTTACGTTCTCGCAGAGCAAAACCACGCGAAACCGAGAGGCACGTTTTTATCTAGTTCACTTTTCAACAAAACCAGACTAATATGCATATCATTATAATGCTAATTCAAGCGATTTTACACTCTGACAAAATTCAAATCCAGGAGCGTACAACCAAGTTGATATACAGACAAAATCTGAGTATAGGAAAGAGAATGACTGCCTATATTGTCCAGAACAACTTTTGACTTCGTTATCCGAAAGCTCTAATACAGCACAACACTGGCTTATTTTGAAATAGTATATTATTCAACAAGCATATAATAAGGCCTATTATTCACGAAGGTCAAGTGGAATTATTGACCTGAACGAATAATGGCTCATTATTTGCGAGTAGAATGCTATACTTTGTCGACGACTACTATTGTATACTGTGGATAAACTGTCGTCGAACTGGACCCCAAGGATCATGCGAATTCAGGACCTATTCATATATCTCACTCACTCATTACTCACTTTTACTCAGCTCATGTTTCCGAACACCAAGTGACATGAGTCGTTGTCATCAATGACAGTTCGACGTTCTCGTTGTTTTCCTTACCTGAAACAAAAATATTTTATAGGAAAAGTAAATACTGAAAAAATTAAAAATTGAGTTGCTTTTCAGTTGACATAACATGTCATCTTTTTGTCATTGATAGCCGCCTGAAAATTTCATCATGAATTGTTATATTATGCCTCGAAAGTAAAAAAATTCACAAAAAAATCTCTAGATTTTTATAGATGGCATAATAATATAATAGACTCACGTAGCCTCATCTCTGAAAGCGTCGTTAGTCAACATTATTTGCAAAAATATAGCACATAAGTAGTAATCTCTATAGGGTCCCTTGATGGAAATTGACGTTGAAGTCATCTCGAGACATATCTTGTTTTTGACGTCAAACCGCGTAAAACATGGTAAATTTTTTATCATCATGTCACTATACTATCAATATTATGAACTTATTTTTCACGATTTATATCTGTGGTGACAGAATTTTGAATAACATATGAAAAACTTACTAGAATAAAATGTGTTTTTTTCTTGTTTCCACCTCCGTACCTCCATGACTTTAATACCAAAGCTAAGTGTTCTTTGCTAATTGATGTATGTAAACACACTAGCGCTTTAACAGTATTAATGATGTATCCTCAATTTGACCAAAATATGGCGATTAGACCAAGACTTGGTAAAATATTGCTGTGGGAAAAGATATAGGGCGTTAAAGTAGAATTTTGTGTTTGTTTTTTGATAATAATTCCACTGTATATTCATCAATAATTGTTATCAAAATCGGCACAGAGGCATTATTTTATATTTCGTATTTCGTGAGGCGGTTGAGGCGTTGAAAATGTTTCACAAATTTTCTTGAATTTTTTCGAGCCCAATAAGAGATTATATACACCAGTTCAAGTGATTTCATGTAGGCGAATTCCTAAAAATATCACACGCCAGTTTTTTCTTAAACTATACAGGGTGTTATGGATTCATTAACTTATCAGGCGGAATGGAAATAATACTAAATAATTATAATTCGATAATTCACCCTGTATCTCTGTCATAAAGACTATGAGACTTTTCCTGAAACTGAACCTGTATTTCTATTCTGCCTGATAGCTCAATGAATCCATCGTCCCAAGCAAGCTCAATACCAAATTTGAGAAAATATTACTGCAATGGGTAGTTAAATACTTATGGACGAGTGAATAATTATTTGAAACCGATAATTCACCCTGTATCTCTGTTATAAAGACTGTGAGACTGAGTTAGTTCTTTCGAACGGTCATTTAACAAGAATATATCAAATAATTATAATCGAAAGTGGTTTCATAATTTTAATACTCTTCAAATTGACATACTTTAAGCTTTCTGTTTATGATTGTTACGATTAGAATTGGTGGCGGGAATACAAAAAGCATCAAATCCATATCAGTTTTTCCTCCTCTTCACGATTCCTTTGATGAACTCTGTCAATTATTACATACAGTGTGTTATTTTAATATTTCGAATAAATGAAATTTTTTCCTGAAGCCAAACCTGAATTCTCACTTCGCCCGAAAGGTGAATGAATTCAACGTCCCAAGTATCTCTATACCAAATTTAAGAAAAATATACTGGGTAGTTCAATACTTATAGACGAATGAATAATTATTCGAAATCGATAAATCTCCCTGTATCTCCGTTATGAAGACTCTAAGACCTATCAAATATGGCATTTCCAGAACCACCTTGGTGACTCTTATGTACCATTGAAATATTTTCCTTTATCTGTGAAACACCCTGTATAAGCAACTCATCAGCTCTCGAAATTACGAAATTCACCACCTGCACCTGGAATGTTCAAGAAAATAATGAAGAATGTCAAATACTGCGATTCGCAATAACACAATTTATTTAGTTGGAATGTTTTCATTATTGGTGCAAGAAATGTTTCTTCGGAATCTGATTATTCATCGCAACCTCATTTTGCACACCAGTGCATCAGTTGCAAGTCTTGGTAAGAACAAAAACCTTCTATGACTTGTGATATTCACGGAAAATGTAGAAAGAATAAATATCCGAGCCATTATTATATCTAACTGAAAATACAAATAGTGGACGCGCTTATGTATTTTCGTGGGCTCAAGATGATTAAAGCAAACGACCTATTTCAACTGTTAGTACTCATTACATAGAACATCGAATCACTTCTTGGCCACCCTAGATACGCGTCGTTCACCCTCTGCAACCCTTCAAAGGGTGAAATTTTCAAATGATTGTATCTCAATGACTATTTGAGGTAGCGAATTCGTTTTGACGCCAAAATGATTGTTTTTTGATTGTGAATGAAGTTTTATATGAAGACATTTACTGTTTTCTCAACACCTGTTGAGATATTTCGAATAAACTGATATTTTTATATCATACCATTCGATTTTTATCGAATAACTTCGAAATGAATGAATTTTTCGAATATATGCCCCAATTGTAAATTCTTGCTTACACTCTCAGCTTCATTTTGATACTAGCATTATTATAATTCCGATTATACAAACTTGTATTAAACGCTGTGAAATCGGAAGAACGCGTGTTCTCGGACACGTTTCGACATGACTAAACGTTATGTCTGCGAGCGTCGTCATGCATTGCATAGAATCAATCATAGATGAATCTTGAATCTTATTAGTCGACGTATCACTGTTAATATGTGTGTAAATACGACTTCGTAAATCGTTCAGGAGTATTTTGAATATTTGAGTGAAAAATAATATATTATATTAAAAATGGATTCGTCCTCGGAAATTAACTTTGCTCTGTGTGTTATTTGTCAGAAAAATAATGATTTGAAATTAGTGAAGAAACCTACAAGACACGATATGGTGATGAAGTGTATGAAATCAAGAATTGACCTAGATGATCCTGATTTTATTCATATGAAGCATATTTACTCTACAATATCAACGGATGAATTGATAAATAATTCTGGATCATGGCATTCAGAATGCTACAGTAAGATAACCCATAAGAAAACTTCAGAGCGTCTACAAAAACCCTCGCAAAAATCGCTTGCTTTGACTCCATCAACTTCTGGTTCTCATAGCGTTTTGAGATCGAATGTTCCCAAACTAAATGATTTTTGTTTCTATTGCAACAAAAAAGAAACAAAAAAATACCCTTTACACACGATCGTAACTGATGAAGCTGGGAGGAGTTTGAGAGATGCGGTTCAGTTGGGAGGCAATGAAGAACTCGAGTAAATGTTCTCAGAAAATCCAACAATATACCAGAAAATCATCATCTTGAGACTACTGTAGCTGCATCAGAGGTAGAATTTTTGAATGAATTGCGATATATTCTGTATGCTGGTACTATAATGAATATGCAGGAAGTTGAAGAGCTATATCTGAGAATATGCAATTCTCATGATTTGCCCTACGATTATCGAAAGAAGAGGAAATATTTAAAAGCCGCTATAATAGAGGAATTTCAGGATGATGTTTATTTTTCAAATGCAATTAACCCTTTCAAACCCCAAAATGTTTGCCTACAGAGTGTAAAAGATCACACATTCAGATCTTTGATGGGAAATAATTCGAACACGATGAACGACGATTTGAAAATTCTTTATAAGGCTTCTGTTATTCTGAGAAGAGATGCAGCAAATGCTGATTTGTGAAAATTCGATGGATCACTGTTGTCCTCAGAAAGTAGAAAAGTCATTCCTGAAAATATGATTGAATTTTTCAAGTGGTGTATCAAAGGTGAAGATGGAAATGATCAACGCAAGTTTTAACGATTCTGCATTCAGAGTCTCTCAGGTTTTATTATTTGAAATGTTATCAAATAGGCAGGTCAAATTCAAATCTAATTTGAAAAGAAAATCTAGAGAGTATCCATTACAAACAGCAGTTGGAATAATTGCGTTTCATTCAACAAGAAGCCAGTTTTTAGTGAAATTTTTGAATAAACTGGGTTGCTCTATAAATTATGATGAAATGTTGCGAATAGAAACTCAAATCGCATTATCCGTTTTGAAAAATATGTCCGAAAATGGAAATATATACATTCCCCCTGATTTGGTAGAAAACAGATTCATATTCTAGTTTCTAGTGACGAAGGAGAAATTTGAGAGGTAAATGATCTGTGTTTGACTTGGATGATATTTTCTGACGAAGCAATGTTCAATGATATGTTTTTTTGAAGAATAAAGTGAATATGTATTAGTTCTGTGTGTCATTCGAAACAACAGGTGTGTGTCTTCTGAATATGTGGATGAGTCACTAGCTACTATTATTCAAATTATTCCACTTCAGTCAAATGCAAGTACACAAATAGCTACATGAAAATGAAGCTTGAACAAGAGGCAATATTTCCGAACTCGTGAATATTTTTCATATGACTGCTCGTTTTGAGTTTATATATTGATGTTTGAAGGGGCTGCACTTGACTTGTCGGTTTTTTCAAAATAGCTCACTAAATATCGAACATTCAGTATATATGGTGATGGAAAAAGTTATTCATATTCAAAATATGAATATTTGAGCGTTTGAACGAACTCGCTAGCTCTAATAGTTATCGAGATATAGTTATTTGAATATTTCACCCTTCAGAGGGTTACAGGGGGTGAACGACGCGATTCTGGGGTGGCCAAGAAGTGATGTGATGTTCTATAAAATGAGTACTAACATTTGAAATATGTCGTTTGCTTTAATCATTTCAAGCCCACGACAGCCCTTTTTTGAACATAAGCGCGTCCACTAAAAAGTCCTCTTGTGTAAATACATATCAAAAAGTGCTTTATACTTTTTGAATACATTCAAAGTTTCCAGTCGCCCTAAGCTGTTTTCAATGCGAAAATAAAGTAAACCCGAACGAAAAGGCCAGATTTATTAAATAAATTTGAATTTCATCAATGAACGAAATACCGCTGACAGTGAATAGACAATCCCCCTGAAAATCTAGCCTAGAGTAACGTTCTCGAAATTGAACTACGAATTCTACGATGAAAAACGGAATACTTATTGATATAAATCACATGCTTATTTTTATTATAGCTGAAGTGCTATACTCAAGGCATTTGATAAATTCATTGGTTTATATAGACATCTAACTTTTATATTTACAATATTACCATCAAATTAAGAGGCTGAAAAATTCTCAAGGAAGATTATCATTCATATCATGAAGATGTCATGAGGCTATATATGTCTTTTTGCAGGCAAAGTTTTCTATGAGATTGGAGCTATTGAAAAAAAAATCATTGGAATTTCAAACTCTACAGGGTGATCCACGGTGGATGGCCTATTGGAAGTATCTGGAGAACGAAGACAGGATATTCTGAAAATTGGCATGCTTCGATAATTGAGCATGCTCTATCCGTCTAAAATATTTTCATCGATACAGTGTTGCCACTTCTATCAGAAACAACTAGCAATTTTGTTATTTCGTATGGAATACCCTGTATTTTATTGCATTTTTAGATTCTTCCTGAAGAGCTGATTCCATCAATGCATCACACTTGGGGTCAAGCAGGAATGATTACAGGGATATAGGGTGTTCAAAATCGAGATTTTTCAATTTTAGGATTTTTTTGTGTCGAAACTATTCATTATGGATCAAAACGGCTTCCATGTCCATATCTTAACTTTTGATTCACTATCTACTGAAATCAAATTGAAAAAAATACAGGTTGCTTCAAGATTCAGAATCCTGTACACACATAAAGGTAAATTCCAAAGCAACAACAGCAGACTCAACGAACTCTTCGATACGTTTTAGTATATTTCGTATTGTACATTTATTTTTATTGGCAAGGAATTTAAAACACCAATGAAAATCAAACCCGATACCTACGGTCACAATACCAACTATCGATTACGATGTTTTCGTCGATATCGGTAGTAATTCTATAATATAGGTAACACTTTTATGTCCTGTTTCCATTGTATGTTGATTTCAATTAAGTTTTGAATATTTGATAATGCACTCATGATGTAAATGGACTTTTGATTAAAACAGCATTCGGCATGGTGCAGGTATGTATACATATATGCCGTCAAAAAAATTGCATATTCAATGGATATGATTTTGTGTCTGTTGCGAAATTCAGATCGAAATCGAAACCTATTATATTCACATGAAACTCTGGGGCTTTTATAAGTATATCATGAGAAAGAACTCAAAGTCTCCACTTCCGAATATAAAATGTTATGCATATTATGTTGCTACATTTTTCGACCGTTATATATAAGGGTTTCAAGTTTGAAATTCGCTGAAGTCATAGTGAACAAAATTAGTTGCAAGGAAAAAAATGTCTTATTCTATAATTTGAATTCCAGAATTCAGATATCAGATAGAACGCTGAACTAAAATCAAAGACAGCTATCAAATACAAAGAACAAAAGAAAATGGAATCAGATTTCTAGAAAAAAATGAGAAACCAAGTCCAAGAAGAAAACTCAAAAAGTGATTACCAAATGCTGATAGAATTTTGATAGAATAATTTTCCGTTATACAGAGAGATTATTAAACACCTCCAATGTCAGACTAAAAATCCAAGAATCAAAATGATTCCGTTCAGAAACTATAAATTAGCTGTATTGAGTATAAACCATCAGCCCATCATTCTGTAGGCAAAATCATGCCAGTTATCGGATATTGTTATCATTGCTTCCTGAAGTCTCCAGTCATCTCCCACAGTATTCTTATCGTATTTGCGAAAAAATTAGCTCTATATATTATTATCTTATGCATATTATGTATAAACAAACAAGTCATTGAATTATATCTCTTCATTTTTTAATTCTCCTATACAAAATATTGTATCTACTCACTACATCGAAAGTAAGCGTTTGCTCCTTCCTTTAAGGACACAAATCTGTCAGTTTACTCTCACGGAAGGAAAAAAAAATATCAACTCTTGTGGGAGGAAAAATAAATTGATTTCAGGTTACTTCCTTGGTAGAGATATAAGATCTGATGTGCTACCCAAGTACCTAATCAGTGTATCCATCAGTATTATAAAACAAATAACAATTCAATTTTTGAACTCCAATGATTTCATATACACTCCCTTATATTCCAAACTTACTCAATCGAAACTTGAAATAAAATGCAATCAACAAATTCAATGTGACAAAAGCGTCAAATTGATTTTCGCATAATCAAATACTGTCTGTAACCTTAGATGATGTAAATCATTGATTTGGATCGAGACTCAAGAGATAGACTCCATCCATACAAAATTTCATCACAATGTTGCCAGTAGTTTCGACATAATCTTGAAAAATGTGTAAAAAAAATATTTTTTCAACACCTTGAATCTTGATAACGGATGCCGTTACGAAATTTTTTTACTGAGTAAACCCAACTTTATTTTGCTGTGTTCTACCTACCCTAGTTAGTTAGTTAGTTTTTTTAAACACCCTGTGTGTATATATAAATATATATATTTTCTCAGCGAAAAAGAATCGAGGGAGCTAAGATGTGAATCCACATCAGAATCCCCAGAAACTAGCTTCTTGGAGCTAATGCCTTCATATACGAAAAATTCCACCTCCTATTCATTATAATCGACGGAGACATGGTGATGATGTACATGCATACCTTATTCATTATAAATCGTGTGACACATTATGTCACATGTTTCGAGCAATATAACCTCCATTTCATCTTCAAAAGTCAGTCTCACAAGACATTTTAGTGAAATTTTCAGTATTCCGAACAATGCATGGTCATCTTTACTGCATCAAAGAAAAAGAATCCAGGGAGCTGATATGCGAATCCGCCTCAGAATCCTCAGAAACTGCCTCCTTGGAGGTAAGGCATACATACGAAAAGACACCTCCTATCCATTATAGCTGACGAAGACACGGTGGTGGGATTCCTCTTGGAAGATAAGAGTTCTGAATGAAGGCGATAATTCCAACTATTCCATCGTTAATAGACGTACATACTACCGATCAAGACATAGCAAGAGTGGAGTGACCCTGAAAGCTTATTTCGGCACTAAGACTATTTTCAGCGATATGTTCGAAGAGTTCTTTCGACATTTTGACCACATTTGGCAACTTGTACAATCAGCAATGAGCCCGGATCTCATCAATTTGTTATAAACATCGATTTCTTCAGAAGGTATATATATATATATGGTTGTTTGAACAATCTATTCAAACACCCCTGCACTTTTTGCACCACATGTTTCTGGAGGCTAGATCCTCCTAGTGACATTTTGGGACAAATCGTCTGATTTGTCCTTATACTAGGTACACGAGTATACTGTAATAATATACTAATATTTTCATCAATAGAGACGAGACATCTTCACAACGACACTAGTAGCATCAATTTAGGTATTGACAGAACGTAAAACATTCTACTAAGTATATTCGTATCGCAAATTCATCAATATGTTATCAAGTTTCCCATTTCATAGCAAGATATGGATCTTTACGGCAATTTTGTACCATCAATATCTATTAATTTTAAACATTGCCTCGTGGCTTGGGGATCTACGCCAATGGGATGGAAACTTAATTATCGATATCAAAGGGCAAAGGCGCATCATAATTTACGTGGAGAAGGTGCGTCACCTTCCAGAAGAGATCAAATTTCAGTGAGCCATGACTCCATGAGAAAGTGACTAAAAGTCTCCGTCGGGTAACTTCGTTCGGTCGGTGTCACGTGTCATAAAATCCGAGTTGATGCCCTCAAGGTAATCGGGTAGTACATACACGCACTGTACTCCATTCTTGTATCATATCGAGCGATCGATCACGATTGAGTATCGTTCATTTCATTTTGTTCATCATGGAAAAGTCTCAAATAAGTACGAACCAAAATCCCCATGAATTATTAGCTATATAAAATTTTCCGGTTGAAATCAGTCATTAGATGAAAATATAGGTCACTTTTGATAGATTAACAATTCTCAAAAGCTTCCAATTCAACGTGGCGTTACTAAAATATTCCCTGAATACTTAGAACTTTGCATTCTGGTAAAAACAAGAACTACACATGAAACCTTTGGCATGATAATCATACACTAACTATACCATGAGAGGAAGGAGAATAAGTTGGTCCCTCAAGATTAACCAGAGAGGAACTCGGCTGTATGGTAGTTATATTTCAACATTCACTATCCGCGAACCTTTGTCAAGATTTTGTTGATATTAAACGAATTCACACAGTTGGGAATTGATGATGTTGTTGAGGCTTTTTCACAAGACTCATCAGAATATCAATTCTTGAAAAACATGTGAGCAATTGAGTAATGAGTAAGTTTCCTCTTGCAATTGACATTGAACATGGTGATGAATTAAGAACAAATGGTGATAGGTATATTATACTTCTTGAAAATCTGTCATCGTTGGTCAATGAGAGCTAACTTGTTTTGATTGTCCACCAAATTCCACTGAAAGTTGAAAACTTGCATGACATAATTATGCTACTTTGGCTTTATTCGGCATCTACTCTTGGTTGTCTTATTGGAAGTAAAAAGCCAGAGCCAGCCAAAGTTTGACTAAAACTTGAGTGTAGTGTAGAGCAAATTCTAGGATAAAACAGGCTCTAGCCAGCTTTAGCCAACAGTTCTATCTAGAAATATTCAGGAAATTTTGACATTGACGAAGATCTCATGCTATCGGTTGGTGAGACTGAAAATGAAAGCTCTTATTGTTCATGCTCACATAAAAAGTAGTGGTAGAATGATTATTTGAAAAAATTTTCCGCATAATCTCCATTAGTATCAGAAACTCGACTCTGCTGTGACGATCTTCTTTCTGAAGATGCCATGGAAGCTTTCCTTTCGCTTGAATCTCTCTTTTCTTGCAATATACCCTCTTTTTCCTTCTCATGGGCGTCGGCAATCTCGAAAATATGATCAAGGCAGATCTCATACGGGCCATTCTTCCCTGGGATCTGAATGACCACCGGAAAACGTTTCTTGTGCAAGTCCTTGCCATTGTGGATTCTAGCAGACGCTTCCTTCTGAATGAGGATGATCCCGATGTCCTTGCGATTACTGAATTCATAAAAAGCTCTTTCTATGTCCTCATCGGTAGTCCGTCTGGTGACGATGAAGTAGTTGGGATTATCGTCTTCATCCAGATCACCTATACCTCCCAAGAGGAATCCCACCACCGTGTCTTCGTCAGCTATAATGGATAGGAGGTGAGTCTTTTCGTATGTATGCAATACCTCCAAGGAGGCAGTTTCTGAGGATTCTGAGGCGGATTCGCATCTCAGCTCCCTGGATTCTTCTTCTTTGATGCAGTAAAGATGACCATGCATTGTTCGGAATACTGAAAATTTCACTAAAATGTCTTGTGAGACTGACTTTTAAAGATGAAATGGAGGTTATATTGCTTGAAACATGTGACATAATGTGTCACACGGTTTATAATGAATAAGGTATGTTAAAAATTCTATTCCAATATCAGTTATAAACTGAAATGTTGATTGTACACATTCTTGCCAAGTTATATTCTTGCACAATCTTCATTTTGAATGCCGAATCCCTAATATATTCTTGCGATTTAGTGATTTCATGGAAAACTCTTCATATCAGCAGTTCCAGAAGTGGCAATGAAGTACAGTCGCATTCAAAAAAAAAGCGTACAAGTATATCACAGAGAGAAATTAACGTCATCCTATCCTGCATAAAACGGACTATCGGGAATGATTGTTCACCAAATGTTGACAGTAAAGTTGTCATAGGTTCTCGAAAACACAAAGCATTGGCTGAGCCAATTTTACACAACTAGGACTAGGATCCCGAAATTCTCTCTTTTTAATACTTTTACGCTTTTTTATTGAATACGACTGTACCTATTCAGTTGGGATTATCCGATTATTCAAAAGAAAACCCCAAACAGCTAGGAGGAATAATTTTCATATCTGACATGAAACGAAGCAGTTTTTGAGGATTTTCATGTGGATTCGCATTATCATCTTAGATCCCTGCAATCTTATCACATGACACTTGATGCTGCAGATGAAATGATGGTGATAGGCTGTGTATGACATGTGACACAAATCATTCTACTTTTTTCCTCTTGCTTGTCTTTATTTATCAAGTATGAATTATTCAAGATAGATAAACAATAAGGGAATAATTTCAGTCCAGGAGAAAACGGCATCAGAAGTGCACCGAATCATCTGAAACACCTTCACCTTTACATCACATCATAAACATTAATTACATGTATCGTATTTGTTCAATTTCATGCTTTTCGATTTCCATTCATCGATTTATATGGGACCGCAAAATAACTCTTTGCCAACGCAATAAATATAGGTACATGCATTCAGTATTATATATACCTAACAAGCTTTTTATGTGCTGCCATTGTGTGTTGAAATCATTGTAATTGAATTGTGACTCGATTCAACTAGTAATGTTTATAACATTTATTAAATACGATGGCTTCAGAATTTCACGAAATTTAATTAAAAAACAAATAATTGTGACTGTGCGGAATTTAATATACCAACATACCTATAGGTGTACATATGAATTGGAGTTGATAGGAAAAATATTACATGAAATATTTCAATAAAATACCGAGACAGAAAAAAATGGTAATTCCTTGTCGTATTTTCTGAGAAGAAATTCTGATTTTCTTCGTTTCAGAGATACAAGGTGAGCTTGTTTTCATTTCCAATAATTCAATCAAAAGTATTTTTGCTAATTTCGATGAAACTTGAAGGTTTCGTAAATACGCCACAGGTTATTTTACAATCTCATGTTTTCACCAGATTGTACAATTGATAATACAACATTATTATTCCTTGGGTAACTTTTATTTCTTGCTTGATTTTTGGCAAAAAATGGGAATTATAGAAGAGAACGCAGTATAGAGAACTATAACCTACAAAAGTGAGAATAGGGCAAGCGGTAATAGGTACAATATTGGTGCCAAAACTGACCCTTCTGGAACGCCAGAATTGTTGGTTTGTATGGTATACAGGGTATATGTCACGACGAGCTTACACTATCTTGAAAAATCATGAAAATGTGCAAGTTTATATCTTAGAATATGCTCTTTTCATTATAAATATTTTCGTCGATGCAGTGTTGCCGCTTCTACTAGAAAGTAGTAGCAACATGGATATTTCAAGTGGAACAACCTGTATTTTATCGTATTTTTAGATTCTCCCTGAAGAGCTGATTTTATCGATGTATCACACTTGGGGTCTATCGAAAAATATCACAGAGATATAGGGTGTTCAAAATCGAGATTTTTCAACTTAAGGATTTTTTGTGTCGAGATTATTCATCAGTCAAAACGGCTCACATGTCCCTATGTCAACTTTTGATTCACTATTTTGTGATATTCGATCGGAACAGATACAGGGTGGTTCAAGATTCGGAATTCTGATCATTTCTGTTAAATGTATGTCTGTTCTTTATTCCGTTTGTACCATAATGATGACGTCGATTACTAATTTTTTGAATCGTAGAAACCATCCATATTTCTCAAAGTGGTCCAATATTGATCTTTAGAAGAAGAAGCAATGAAAGTCCCAAAGTCTGTCGACCACGGAAATATTTTTGAATAAGTATAGTGTAACTAGTTTCGGCCACAGGTCATCATCAGACACAAAAATGATGTATTCGGAAGTACCTTAGCAATTGAGAGCAAAAAATATATATAAAATCAACAGCCTAGGTCAAAATTTCACAAAATCAGTCCTGAATTTGATTCAATTTTTTTAAATTTTTTGATGAATTGTGCCAATGTTTTTCAATAACATAATGCTGACCTGGTTTTACTGAACTTCTTCCGGATTTGAACCTATTTTGAATTCGGGACTGATTTTGTCAAATTTTGACTCAGGCTGTTAATTTTATATACATTTTTTGCATGCTCTCAATATGTATTCCTAAGGTACTTCCGAAAACATCATTTTTGTGTCTGATGATGGCCTGTGGCCGAAACTAGTTACACTACTTATTTATTTAACATGTCTTCGGCGTTGTTTATGGGACTGGAGCCTGTGTTCGGTATCCCCAAAACCTCAATACGCGGCTGGCTGGCAAGGTGGATGCAAGAAAGACATCAGGCATACTGGAACAATGTACCAGGACAAAGACACAGTAAACTGATGGTTGGAACACTGTCCAAAACAGTGACTAACGACATTCTGAGCCTAAACAGAAGTCAGATCAGACAAGTGACGGGACTAATAACCGGTCACTGCCCCTTGAGGAAACATATGCATCAAATGGGCATCTATACAGACGAATCCATATGCAGACTATGCAATGAGGAGGAGGAAACTGCCACCCATGTAATATTGGAGTGCGAAGCACTAGCGCGTTGGAGATACAACCTTCTGGGAGCAGTAAACTCTCAAGAGGCCTTTCCAAAGAATGATTTGGTGAAGAGGCTGCTAAACCTTATCAAGGTAGCGAACCTGTTCACCTAAGTCAACGGCATGATCAGGCATACAATAGGCCCAAAGGCTGCAGTGTTTTGGGCTTCGAACCCTGACTGATCATTCTGCTATTAATCAATCAACACGAAATAAAAAAATTCTTCATTTTATTAAGCCAGACATTGGCAACTGGTATTCAGTACCCCTGGGATACATCATACTCCACCACACAGTAACAGGCGAAGGTTCAACCGCCGCTGGAATATTAATTTTTCCATGCCCTTTTTAATGTATCGAAGCTATGGGCAACCAGATCCGAGAAATGCAATCGTATAGTAATACGAGGATATAAGTGCTCCCGTCTGCATTCATGGAATTTTCGCTTTTGTGATAACTCACCGACTCAAAAGTGGACAGACAAGTTATATTTCTAATATCGAAAGAGCCGATACAAAAGTCTGTTTTGTAGTCGTAACCGATATGATGGATTTATTGAAGCACATATTTACAGAAGTGATGCTCGATGGAAAATTAATCACAGCATGTTTAGAAGATCTAAGCATATTTCTGGAGTCGAAACTAACAGGGCCCGGAAACACAGTGTGATTTTATAATTATGATAATAGTCAGGTCAATCTCAGATTATACTCAAAAACATTTTTACGTAAAAGTTAAATTCGACATTGGCCCCTAGGCCATATGTTTCATGCTGGGCAAATCTCGATATATGCCTTCATGTTATACTAATTTTTTGGAAGAGATGGTGGGTAATTTCCACACAGGCCCACTAAATTACTATAATTATTATGATTTGATTTCACAAAGACAATCGAATCAATAAAATTTGGATTTTTTATGAAAAAAGATGAATAGATCTTCTACCTGTTTTCTTATAGTTCAGGCATTTCCGAACTTTGATGACTTTCAGTCAAGCGGAACTATGGAAGTTCGTTTTCCGTTGATACTGATGTAACTAATTAGTGAAACATACCCGAATACTGAGATTTCGAAAAAAAAAATCTTTTGAGTCTGCAAAGAGACCAACGAACATCTGCCTCAGGCAAGACTCGGAATATCAACTGGGGAGTACCCTCGGGAGTACCTTTAGGGCCAACTTTTACCGCACAAGATGACGCCAAAATCTCCCTATTTGACACGTCACATTGCAGGAGTATGTAGATTCGTTAACAAATTTAATTCCACAGCCAGAGAAATTTAAGCCTCATGGATCAGAACTTGTTCGATGGTGATTTCGGAGCATATCTGAAAATTTTATATCCATACATCATATATCATTTCGGAGAAAAAAAAGAGGAATTTATTGAGCTCATAAAATACAGGGTGTTCCATTAAAAAAATCATGAGTTTGAGTCGCATCTCCGAAACCATACCCCGAAAAAAAAGTTGAGTGCGCCACTGGATTTTGCGTAAAATCCTCCATGGGAAGATTTCAATTTAACATTTCCGCCAAGAAACTTCGTTGACATAGAGGGGGTTCAAAAAGTATAAATTTTCAAAATCAGTTATGCAAAATCTGATCAGGATATCTTGAGTTTCACAAACAAGTGGCACAGGAATATGAAAACGGCAAGGTTTTTTTTCCAAAGATTACTGAGATGTCACGCAAAACCATCCAAAACTGGACACTGAATCCGAAACACCTTGTATATATAGTTTCCAGAGTATATTCTCTAATCAGTCGAAGAAATACTTCTGATAATCACAGATTGACTGATCAATCAAAATCCTTCGGAAGGCCCATTAATGTAACATTATTAAGAGCTTATAGTGTCACAAAATATCTCGAGGTTTTTCCCGTTTCGGCCGCAAACTGAGATTGATGTCCGCAAGGGCGAACGGAAGTTAACGAAAATTTTATTGCTTTTCAATAAAGTTACTTTAGTTCAGTTGATACACAAACATGCTTCCTAGAGTTACTGGGAAATAGGTGTCATTAAGTATAGTTGGTAAGGGAGTTTAGAAAGTAGTCCATAGTCTCTTCATATAATCATTCTATCACTTCGAACCAGTATGATCTTCCAAAAAACTTGATCTCAGAACTAAGAGACCAACGATGAGTAGAGTTATTAGACCAGTGCTGAAGCCTTTGAGAATGGTGAAAAGTTGAAAATATGTATAGTAGAATGAAACCTATTGAAGAAGGTAGAGAATATAACAAAGATGAAAGGAAATAGGTAGTAATTTTCCTAACAAGTGCCAAAAGTGATAATTTTCCGCACGAGAATGCCGTTGACTCGAACGACGCGAAGCGGAATTCGGATAAGCACCCGAGTGCGGGAAAGATACTTTCCGCATGAGTTAGGAACAATATTTTTTCTACAAGCGTAGGAAATTGATTGATTTGTTCAATCAATTATTCCTGCAGATAGGAACAACTAACAATAGCGAAATATTATCTATCTTCTAATAATTAGTGATATATCTATTGTGTGTACCGTTTGAAGCATTATGTAGGTGAGCTTATTGCGGAAGCCAGCATGCTCATGGTGTTTGGCCTCTAGGTTTCAGACATTTCTAGGAAATGAGCCAAAAATACTTCTTCTTTATTTGGTGTTTTCACTTTTTTACTATTGCACCATTCAATGAATCCCATGAAGTGCTTCTCATACCTTTCTCAAGACGTCGTTGACAATAACTCATCTGTATCGCATCTGTAGCTGGAAGTTTTTCATCGCAATTCCACTGAATCGAAAATGACAGTAACTCAGGGAATTACACTAACTTTGTGTTTTGATTGACATGACAACAGTTGTTTTCCATATCAGATCAATTAAATGCTATAGGGGGCTTTAAATAACAATCACTTATTATTTTTCAGTATTTCTTCATTTCCACAATAAATAGTGCAATTTGATGGATGATTTTGTACAAACTTACTAAATACTGCAACAAAAAAACTGAGGTCGGTAAGTGGAAGGGGTAAAACACGGATTATCCCGATTTCCAGCAAAACTACAAGTCCTATGGAAAAATGTTGATCAGCAAAGTTATTGTACCTAAGTAATGAAAGGATCAATCCACGCTCATTTCATATAACCTCAAAATTTATGTGAAACATTCAAATCGCTATAGCGAATATCTCGAATGAAATGGAAGATACGGAAAAAACTGACTATACAATTTTGTAGATAATTTTATCAGCTACAATTTTAAATAGATTGACTTTCTTGCTATGCCGTTTCGTTTTCAAGATATGAACGATAATTCAAAAAAGGGACCTTTTATGTGGCACCCTGCACTTGGTTCTCCTCGTAGGTTTGGGGACTGGAATTTGTACTTCCTATTTACTCCGAACATATCTCTATAGTCTAAAAAAAATATCCTCTACAACCCGTTCATTGATGGAATTATTTAGTTTGTTTTCAGATCTATAGTTTTAGAAGCAATTTTATCTACTTTGAGAAATATTTCACATTATCACTGAGGAGTAGGTATATTAGAAGACCTTGACGTAAAAAGGATATGAGCACATAAGGAATATATTATATTCCTTAACCTGTGATATAAGCCTCAGATAAACGAGTATATATAGAACATATTTTGTTCACTTCGATGAGTATCGAATAGTAGCTATAGATACTCACTTTGGATGAAACTACTTTCTGGAATCAGCTGCATGAAATAATCCTTTCAAATTTTGAATGTGACCCAGGAGGTAATTCGACTACCCCATATAATATTCGCCTATAGATATGTTTAAGTAACCCGTGTTACGATTAATTATTAGCATATTTGTAACCTTCAATTATATAAATATTCTTTAGCAATCACACAACCTATATAATTTTATATGTCAATAAAGATTATCGAATACCTATAAATATAAAATTCGAGTGAAAAACATAATTGGTATAATGTCATAGGTACCTAGTGCACTAAAATTGATATTACCTTGTAGTTTTATAGTTCCAATGTTTGTAGGATGCAAGTGAAGGTAGGTATATCAGATACGAGTATTTTTTATTCGTTATTCTATCACAATCATAACTTCGTATCCATGAAAGGATCTTCGATTTTTCTAGGTCTTTGGACACCTATTCTGCTGTTTATATAAGCCAAGCTATACAAGATAAACTTGACTATAAAATGAGTCGAAATTGCTCATTGTACTGAAATTAACTTAGGTAGGTACTTGATATAGGACACACATTTCAATAACGTAAGAAACCAAAGAAATCTTCAATAAAATCTTAGCTCCATAAATGATAACCATACAAACATGATATGTTAATCTAATCCCGCATAATTTATAACATTAAAGACAATATTTGCAATTAAACAAAACCCACGTACAAACTGCAGAATTCGAGACTATGTCTTGGAATCCAAAGTATGTCAAGAGTAATCTTCCTAATTAATCGAACACCTCCCCAAAAATCCAAATAAATGAGTCTCGCGTTTGCTAAGCGCAGGAGTTTGCACAGATACGTACTCAAAAATGGTATCTTTTCTGCAATTGTGCATGGTGTTGAAAATAGCTATTTTCCAACAAGTCGGCTAAACTGTTTTAGTCTTCTCCTGAAGATGCTAACATAGTTAGCGAAACACGTGTGGAGGCGTTTAAAAAATCGGTTTGGTTAGTGGTAATACAGTGTAGTGTGTTATCTTGCCAAAGGTCCCAGTCTTCGATATATACAAAAGTAGACCAAAATGTTTACACCGTCTTGGTCATCATACTGTTTTAGTCTGGTTCGCAACAAATTTCGGTACCAGACCAAGCTGGTAACTTTACCAAGTATACAGTTTATACCAAACTGACCAAGAGTATTTAGTCAAAATATAGCTATTAGTCAGCTTACCAAGACACGGTATTACATTATAATAATTCAGTATTATAGTCATCCATACATCATATAGACCAAACAAATACCACGAGAGAGTGCGGGAATATTTTCTCACTGTTCGTTTTTACTTTCGCATATTGCTATGGTGATATGAGATAATTTCTGCTATAATATGCTACGTTCATTATAGTCCTTTCAAAGTCAATTGTTGGACGAGTGCACCGACTTTGGATAGACCTCGGAATATACTATACCAAATAGCAAATATTGACCTACCTGTAAGTTGCAGAGAATAAAACTCGAATTCGAGATGTTTCGAGTAGATTGGGTAGAGAAAAAATGCATCTTTCATGGTCAATTTTTCAGAGATAATGAAATTTTAGTTGATGTGGCTCTCAGATTGATCAATTTTGATTTCCAATGCTATGTGCTGGATTTCTACTTCATGAATGGTCTTCACAAGTCAGATACTCAAGTGTGTGCAATGATAAAAAGCTCACCTGAGCCTGAACACTGAACAGCAAGTTTCAAAAGCCAAACGAGCCATCGGAGCCCTGATATCGATTTTTAACTAGACAAAGTAAATTGGGTTTGACACCAAACTTGAATAATTACATCATGGCTATCAGACCATTTTCACTGTATGCATCGTTAGTCAGCTATAAGGCCGCTCTGCTGAATCTATCAAATTACCAACATTGTAGAACAAAATCGCGAGACTGGTGACAGAATCTTCCTGAAAATTGCCAGGGATCTGAAAGTCCCTTCAGTCGTGTCCGTCATAGAAAAAAGTGAGGTTCACGAAAATCAAGACCTAGATTGTCCATGAACTAGAGAATAATAACAACAGTATGACTGAATCACGACTGAATATAGAATTTACTGTTTTCAAGTTTTTAACACTCATTTGTTCCGATCGATCTTTTTCTATTCTCATATTGCCTTTCAATCATCATCACTGATATCTCAGAACTTATTTCTGGGAAAAAAGGGCTGTTGGAAACAAACGTCAATACCATTTTTTTTGTCATGAAGAGTGTTGGCCTAGGTGAGCACACATTAATGCAATGTTCTGAAAAAATTTCGCAAATATGCAATCAACATGCATCAAAATCATCTTATTTACCTCATTGATCCATTATGAGGCGATCACGGTCCTGTTCGGACTAGCTGCAGGCATTATCAAAACCTGATGTGGCCGAAATAAAAAGAAAACAGAGGAAAACAAGTGACTGGCAAAAAAGTATAATCGCAATTCCCACACGCCTGCCGTGTTTAAAAATTACCAGAAATGACACTCGCCAGAGTAGAGTTGCCGTGGTGAATTATGCAGACTTGACGGAACTCCATGTTACCTTTCAGTTTGTTTCTCAGGATAATTATTCCCAGACACATACTTGGTTGAACAAAAATATAGTTGATAGTGTGTGGATGTTGTAGAAAGACAAAAGCAAGTTCCGAGACAGAATATCTTTCTCTTTCATCTCTTGTCTATACCAACCCATGGGTGTGGGTATACCGCAGTGTTGTACGTTGTACCAAATGTGGTACATTTAATTCTATTTGATACGGAGGTACTTCATTTTAAATTCAAGGTTTTTTGGTACATTTTCAATTTTCCGCTCTTACACTGGGAAAATGTATTTATCGTCAAAGCTCGTCAAAGCTTTTCTACTGTTTCATCAGCCAAGAATTTTGGCTACATAGAAGACAGGCAAAATCTTCACTGCCAACGTCTTCCTGTGGTACCAGAACTACTTCATAAAAAATTTACTCACAGTTGGAGCAAAGTAACTTTACTGTCGTAGTGGAGTTACTTTTCTGTCGTATGAAAATAACTTTACTATCCCAATAAAGAGGATCCAATATATTATTCTGTTATTGAAAAGTAAATTACTAATACAGGAAAGATATTTGTTGCCACAACATAGCGCCTATTTCAGAGCGAAGTTCTTGCCAAGAGCAGCAGAGTTTTTATATAGCTAGTGGAAATAAATTTCCCTGGGAATATCGTTGAAAGTATACTGCGAATTTACTTACCTATCTCTCATGATCACTAACTGTAACACAATGGGCCTAGAACGTTTTAATCATCGCATCTTGATGAATATGGAGCATTGATTTGCTTAAAGAAGTCGATATTGAAAGTGGTATCTCTAAATTTGCCCATATTGAATCCAAAAAAGTTAATTCGTGATAGTTTTGTTTTTTTCTCATTTAATGCCCTAAACTCGAGAACCTAAAGCAAATCTATGAGAAAACCAAGGGCCCCCGCTGTTAGAATTTACTAAAGGCACCGCGCTGGCTTAATCCGGGACTGTACAAACATTTGTACTAACTTGCTTTGTTTTCATACGGCGGCTCTAAACTGAACTGCCATCCTGAAACATCTTTTTTTCACGAATTTTCGCCGAATTTACAGTTCTACATCCAATACAGGGTGTCCCGAAATTTGCCTGCCAAGCTATGGCTCCCTGAAAGGGGGTTCCTGAAGATGATATTTCTTGAGTATTTCCGAAACTCCATGTGATGAAAAGATACAATTTGGTACATGAATTAAACTTTCCATGCCCAATGCAGTAAAAATGAAATCCTTTCAAAATTCCAATGAGGAATGTATAATACAGGGTGGGACTACATTAAATATTGCTCAAAATTTTTTGTATGCATATTTTTCGACAATTTATTCTCGTCATAGCTCAATGACATCACTCTTGATACAAATGATACTCTTGTTAGTTTTGATGTAGTAAGTTTATTCACAAATGTTCCAATAGATAAAACTTTACAAATAGTGAAACATAAATTAGAAGACGATGAAAGTCTCACTGAAAGAACTAATCTAAGTATCGAAGGAATAATGGAATTTTTGGAATTGTGTCTAAAAACAACATATTTTCAATTGGGTGATGAGTTTTATCAACAAAACTTTGGAATGGCCATGGGATCGCCATTATCTCCAATTTTAAGCAATATATTTATGGAGAATTTTGAAGACAACATCATCAAAATTTACCAAAAACAACCTAAAACATGGTGGCGATACGTAGATGATATTTTCATAATTTGGCCTCATAACTTATGGAGCTAGATAATTTTCTGGATTATGTGAACAATGCCGAACCTACAATAAAGTTCACTTTGGAAATTGAATCTAATAATCAATTACCATTTCTAGATGTTCTTATTGAAAAATCGAATAACGTTTTTGTAACGAGTGTATATCGTAAAAAGACCCATACTAACAGATACTTGAACTTTCAATCAAATCATCAGAACAGTATTAAGAAAGGAATAATCAAATCACTCCATGATAGAGCCAAATCAATATCATCTGACCAACAAATTTTCAATAACGAAGTCCACCACATTAAAAATGTTCTCCAACTGAATTCCTATCCAAAGAATTTTGTCGATAAGACGATTCATCAAATTGAAAACAAACAGGGTCAACCAAAACAAAATCAACCATCCATAACGACAATTATAATACCATACATTCCCGGCATATCTGAAAAAATAAAACGTGTTGGTGATAAATTTCAAGTGAAAACTGTGTTCAAAACTGAAAATACAATGAGATCAATTCTAACCCAAACAAAGCCGAAAAATGAAGAACAATCGTCAAAAAATTGTATTTACAGTATACCTTGTGTTTGTGGAAAGTTTTATACAGGTGAAACCAAGAGACCTCTTTCAGTAAGGACGAAGGAACATAAGTACAATATAAAGAATAGAAACATCGATAAATCGAAACTAGCTGAACATATCCTTACTGAAGACGGACAACATATGGCAGAGTGGAATAATATTAAAATCATTGGAAAAGAAGATAACCACCAGAAGAGAAAAATCAAAGAATCTGCTTGCATTCTTCTGAACGTAGACAATAGCATTGCTTCTTGTTCAGTTGATATAGACAGAACATGGTATTCACTACTAAAATCTGAACATGAAAATGGTAAATTCAAGATTAATTAATGAAAACGTCCTGTAACTCCTTTGATTGCCAACGTCTCCAATTGTCATTGAAAACTGAAAAGCTTCAAGACATATTATACGACTTCGCAATTGAAAAAATCTCTTCATGTTGAAAACGGGAGCAGAATCGGTCCCGAAACGTCCAAAGATAAGTGAAAATTTGATATTTTTTCTATATACCTTTATTCTCTTCTCCAAAAAATTTTTCAATACAAATTGTCACTGACAAGCTAGTGAATTTTTCTTTTAGGCTCCTGATAGGAAAATTCTTTAAACGCAGTGACATTTTGGGGCAAATCATCTGATTTGTCCTTACTACACGTATATTGAAATAATATTCATATTTTTATTTTATAGAAACGAGGAGAGAAAATCCCAAAAATTTGGAATAATGAATGTACCACCTCCTCGATTAACCTACAGACAGTAATTTATTCTCGGATTATGAAATTTCACACCTCTTTACAGAAAAAAGGTACTCCTGTTCCGTAACGATCAGATGTATTATTATCGAGTAAAAGCAATTCAAAAATATTGTTACATCTAAGATATTATGCATAACATTACAATGAGTCGTGGTGGAAATGAAAAAAAAATGCACCAAAATCAAAGTAGTTATTTATTGAAAAGGAATATTCTCAGATGTATTTATGAACCCAAAAAAATTCATATATATATAGAGAAATACATTGAGAATTCACATTCACTACGTGATGAAAATATTAATTCTTCCTCGGTTTATTCAACAGAAAACAACTACTTTCCTGGCTATATGCAACGACGAATATTGAATTATATCTATTGAACACACACGATAAGAATTTGAAGACAAAATCTTCTGAAGTTGCATTCTCCTGCATATTATCATTCTGAATATTTTTATCATCACTTTCCTATTTTTCGCGCTTTTATTAGATTGTTTGGTGATTGACCGTTTAGGCTTGTTGACTTCGCCAGTCACTTTGAAGCATCCTTCATTCGTCAAACAATAATATACGGTAACGAATCACTGACGAAATAGCTTCATTTGATATTTTTATGCACGACCGGACGTAAAGTAGCACTTTGCCGAACGACATTCATGTTTTAGTTGTGATGATTCATTATCATTATCTAAACTTACAGTTCTCTTGATATTTCTGAGATGCAAAATTATATGATCGAACCCGAAATAAGTTATCTGTGATGACATCAACATGAAAAATGTACCCCTTTTCATAGAGAGGGGGGCGTTCGAATTGAGACACGCTTAGTGATTCACACGAGACCAACAAGACGAGACTTTCATAAAGTCTCGTCTCGTCTCGCCGATGAAATATGAAGTCTTGTCTCGAGTCTCGTCTCGCAGGCCCGAGTCTCGTCTTGTCTCGCGTCTCGTACGAGAGTCTCGCAAAAGTATCGCAATTTCGTCATGCATAATCTTGTTCCAGTCTGGTACGGGATATTCACCTTTGCCTACTTTTTAGGTATAAAGTAGGAAGAGAAAATTACAACAAAAATAACATTATTTATGGAAAAGTAAGTACCTAATAGGTACATACTTACATCTTACATCAAAACAAGAAGGAACAACATAGCATTATATATTTGAAAGTTATAAAAATAAAATAAAAAGTAACACGTATATTCTGAACAAATAAACAAACCAAAAACATTAACCCAACATTATTGCACTTATTCGAGAAATAGGTATCTTAGAAAATAGTTATTTGTTTTACTAGGCAGAAAAGTAGTCTATCTACATTTTCTGCCCTGTGAAATATAGAATTTTCCCTCCAAATGATATGAAATCAATTTTGTGTAATTTTTTCATTGAAAACTCCATAATTTTGTGTTCACCATATGCACTGACATATGGTGAACAATTTGGATTACGAATTTCATCAGAATTTCTTGGAACGTTGCATAGCAACAAACTTTTTCTGCCTAGGCAGTAAAAGTCCACCTTTTCTGCCTGTTAAGTGGCAGGAAAAAGCCACTTTTCATGCCGCTTGGAGAAAAAACCTTTATCAGTCAGATCAGCCTTCACAATCGCAAATGTTTTTGTTTTTCACCCAGTCGTTAAGGCATAACAAACATCGTGCAGATTCATTATTAAGGCGATTCCGATGTTTTCTTATAGAATTCTTCCTTCGGCACGCAGAAATATTTACCTGCGAGACTCTCGCACGAGACACGAGAAGTCTTGCACGAGACTCGAGACGAGACCAGTGAAAGTCTCGTCTCGTCTTGTCCGAGTCTCGTCTCGAGTCTTGTCTCGAAAACGAGACGAGACCATGCGAGACTCTCGAAAACGAGACTCTCGCGGGCACCACTAGACACGCTGTAGATTCGTTGATTTCCTCTTAATATTTGGTAAAGACTTACTTCAGAGGACGCCGATTCCAGTGGTGTACGCAGTTTTTTTTCAAAAAGAATCACTAATACGGATTCTGAATTCTTCAACCTCTGAATGTGGTCTAGTAGATCTTGATGCAAAAAAATACACATTTCTCCCCTCTCCATTTCAAAAATGTTTACGTGAAAATCGCTTTATCAATAAAATATTTATGAGACTGGCCGTTTTCAAATGGGTCACTCTGTATATAACAACTATAAATTTATAATTTGAAATAATCGAAGATACTTACAAAATGAATGATATTTCAACGGTGCTATGACGTCTTAATTGAATATGGAATGTTTTAATTATAAAATTATATAATAAGGTCATATCGCGTCTATTCACCTGTTTCATTGCGTCATAGTTAATGTAGAGATGGAAATACTGTTTCTATAAATTAGCTTGTCGTGTATAGACAGTCCGTAAAGTAATCAATTCGTGTCAATTTGAAAACTTCCCACCCCTTAATATCTCCCTCCAAGTCGATAATATGGAAAAACGAAAAGACAGGTCGATTTCATTTTCGAGGGGGACATGGTTCTAAAATATTTTCAGCCCCGCGGCGTTGCCGCTTCTAACGAAAAGAAGCAACAACTTTGTTATTTCAAATGGAACACCCTGTATTTTATTGCATTTTTAGATTCTCACTGAAAAGCTGATTTCATCAATGTATCACACTTGGGGTCTAGCAGGAATGATTACAGAGATATAGGGTGTTCAAAATCGAGATTTTACAACTTTAGGATTTTTTTGAGTCGAAACTATTCATTATTGGTCGAAACGGCTTTTATGTCCCTATCTCAACTTTCGATTTACTATCTACTGACATTTATTTGAAACAAATACAGGGTGGTTCAAGATTCAGACTTTTGATCACCCTGTATTTGTTTCAAATAAATGTCAGTAGATAGTAAATCAAAAGTTGAGATAGGGACATAGGAGCCGTTTTGACCAATAATGAATAGTTTCGACTGAAAAAAATCCTAAAGTTGTAAAATCTCGATTTTGAACACCCTATATCTCTGTAATCATTCCTGCTAGACCCCAACTGAGATACATTGATGAAATCAGCTTTTCAGGGAGAATCTAAAAATGCAATAAAATACAGGGTGTTCCATTTGAAATAACAAAGTTGTTGCTTCTTTTCGTTAGAAGCGGCAACGCCGCGGGGCTGAAAATATTTTAGAACCATGTCCCCCTCGAAAATAAAATCGACCTGTCTTTTCGTTTTTCCATATTATCAACTTGGAGGGAGATATTAAGGGTGGGAAGTTTTCAAATTGACACCCTGTATAATGAAAAAAAAATGGAATCTCCTAAGTAAGCAGAAACACACTTCTGTTGTACCTAACAGCAATAAACGCCTTGTAAGTCTTATCTTATCAGTGAGAAATTATTGGATTCAGAGTTCAATGCCTCCTATTATTTATAATATTTAGCGAATAAAATGTGCTGAGTATAGTTTTTTAGCTGCACCTTTCGATAATTATTATCATGCCTTGATAGTTATTTTTTAAATTAAGGCTAAAAGTTATACTTATATGAATCGATGACATCTACACTTTCTTCTCCTAAATGAACTTTTTCTGAATATACCTAATCGATACATCAGATATCTACAATTTTCGCTTCTTCAAAAAATGAAGATCAAGGTTGACTGATAAGTGGAGAGTGTTTTTTTATATGGTTCGATTTGTCTGCCTCTTCATTGGATATTCACTCATGATAAGTACGTATTAAGAAACTCATTTTAATTCATTTGGTTATAATCTGTATTACTCATGGTACGGGCATTATCTGAGTGTTTAAAAATAATCAAAATATCAGTTTGCTGGGTTGAGAACCAGGCACTATGATTGTGCATGTTCCTATTTGCACGGAACAAACCGCATTTGCTGCTCATTTTATTTTCAGGCAGCATAAACAAAATAAATCATTGTGTGGTGCAATTGTTTTCGACTGAAAAATGTTCCCTGCCTCTGAGGGTATCAAAAACATCAACTATATTTAATATTGTGAATGATTCTATGCATTGAATGGCAAATGAAAACATGATTCAACATGTGGTTCACAGTGGCTGTTTAAAAATTGTTTTCCGAAGGACATTTTGGTGTTTCATCACATTTGGGTGCTCCTGTCGAAACTGTCGTCCATTTCGAAAATTTTAAATTGCAAAAAAGATCTAGATTAAATTTACGATTTGTTGGATCAGATAGGATTAACAATCAGATCTGGAAATCGATTTCGATGAAGATGACCAGTGGAAGTTGAATGCACATGAACAGTGAGAAGAGCCAGAGGAATATTTGTTGAGTGGGTGGATGAAAATGCCAATGGACCAACAGTTTTCCTATTCCAAAGAATGACAAACGATATGATGAAATTGACCACTGACCTGGCGCCTGTCATTGGTTCTCTGAAATCACCACGGATTTGCTGACTGGAAAGCTGCGGTAGCCATTTGATGACGAGATGTTGGAAATGCAATGTACGCCTATGCCGGTGCTCGAATAATAAAAGCAATTGTTTCATTACTTTCCATAAGAAACCATAAACATCAATGCATATTTCTCCAAAATTAGCGTTTTCTTCATTCTGAGTTGAAATCCTATTACACCTCCAAATAACACGATTGTGAGGGTCCTGAGAATAGAATAACATTATCCTGAAAAAATCGAAAAGAATTCAGGAAGTTTCTGAGGTTACTCTGAGTCACACCTGCTAGAGAGAATTTGGCCATACTTTTCCTCTTTTTCTCGGGAGTCACACACTTATTCACATACTTATACTGTTTTTTATTCTTATTTTCCCATCCACATTCTTTCTCTCTTGAGAAATAGTAAGTTCCCTTCCGATTTGATTCATTCACAATATAAAAGATATATTTTTTCGGTTTCTCCTCATGTTTCGTCTTCCTAGATACGCCACTGGATAATGTCATCAGACGTAAGCATGATTGTGGTGTTCCTTTTTTTAACTCTCAGGCATGCCTGAATGTAAATATTGAATATTATAATAATGATATCATGTTTTTTTTCAGATAATTGTCGAACATGTGTTTGTTACGTAACAGCCAAATTTGGGCCAGGAATATCAGATTGGGGTCACGAAAAATAATTAAAGAAGTCATAATACTCATGGAATTTTATTCCATATAGTCATTTTATTTTCGGATAATATTACACTATAATTGTAGAAGCTATAATCATGACTCAACGAGTCAACAATAATTTATGATTTAGCGCAGGGGTTGAGGCACTTGACTTACTAGAGTTGGTAGAAATATATTTTCTCAAAAGAAATTTTTCAAGTAATATTTCGTTTCAATGAAATTGGCTCAAGTAATATTAATAGGTTGAATAAAATATGATTAAACGACTTTACTTTGGTGAAATGATAAAAAAGTCGATAGTAGCCCAATCTCTCAGTTTTTTGAAAATTCATTCAGCTGAAGTTTGTAGAAATATATATTTTCTCACAAGGATATCAACTTATCGAAGGAACTCGACGTAATCTGGAGTTAAATGTAAATGTCATATTACCTATAAACGTCAGATAATTTCCAGTGTAATTCCATGCTTCTTTCCCCAAGGAGCAGGAAAAAAAAATCCGGACATTCGTTTAGTTGCTTTTCTTATGTTCTGGTTCCCACGAAAAAGGATATCCTGTAATGTTCAGAGAACATCGTGAGAACCAAGGAAGATAAGGTAGGAATTGGTGTTCTTCTTAAATTCTGGAGGTTATATGCCTCGGGGAACACCTCCCTTGGCAATGTGTTCCAGAGCCTCGCTGTTCGTTGGATGAATGAGTCTTTGGAAAGAGATGGTCTGCAGGTCTCCAAAGTGACCACGAAGGGGTGCGAAGGCTCAACTCGACGGGTTAATCTCGCGGAGACTGCCAAGGGAGGAGTTGAGTTGAGTAAGCATCGGGGGGACTTGTCGAAGTCCAGACAGCTAGACCTCTAGTGAGGGTCCATTGTGTCGCCCCGTGAGTATGGCATCCTTCACAAGAGTCCCGCAGCTCTGCCGAAGGCTAGGATGTCGGTAGCCGGGATGTTTGGCGCTTCTTCCGCTGGAAGAGTCGTTTTTCCAAAACTCCGCCATCTGAGCTGTGTTAGCGCAGGACATTTACATATGATGTGGATGGGAGATGCCCAGAATGTTTAGATGTCTGTTAAGGCGGCAGTGTCCAGTTAGTATGGGAGGAACAATTGTAGATATTTCAGAAGAGCATCGTCCATGAAAATATCTATGAAATAGAGCCAGATCGCCAACTGTTCTACGGTATTCCAGAGAAGTGAGTGAGTTTGTGAGCGAGGCATCACCCACGAGACGAATTGTCCTTTTTTGGACATAATCCAACAGTTTCAGGGTATGTTTGGGTGCTGCACTCCAGATATGGGAACAGTATGGTAATGATACAAAATACAAGCTCCTAATTTGTCAAAAATGTTCGGTCTGAAATTTTCATCAAAACAAAGCATCCCTTTTGTCCTCAATTTTTGTGCGCATGCTATAGGTTGGTAAATGAATTCACTTTTCATTGGATTTTTATGTAGATTGTAGAATGTAGATGGGTCGTATAGGCTGAGAGACCTCTCGATCACTGCGACCTAGAAGATCTATTGTGATTACCCCTATCTAGTTTTGGTCCTCTAACCCTAGACTTCTGATGAAGCCTACGATTTTCCTGACGGTCGACTTTTCCACTTCAGCAGGGGTGAGATAGACCTGTTATAGGTGGTTCAGCCTTTGGCGGACTAATACATCACATGAGCAAAGTATGTGTTCCGCGGTTTCGGTCGCATTGTTACAAAAGCGGCAAGTGTCAGTCTCCGCCAGACCCATCTTTTTGAGGTGGTATCTCAGAGGGCCGTGTCCTGTGAGAAAGCCTGTGATAAGCTTTAGCTCTGGTTTGCTGAGGCTGAGTAGCTCTTTGGCTCGGTTCTGCGAATGGTTGATGAACCTTTTCGCTTGTCGTTGACCTGGAGTTGCTCTCCAGTAGGAGGATTTTTCAATTTCTTCCCATTTCCCGAGTTCTCCCTTTAGGTGACATTTGCTTATCCCACAAAAAGGCTCAGGACCAAAAAGTGCAGATGCTGCACCTTTTTGCAAGGCGATCAGCTGCCTCATATCCTTTGATTCCTTCATGCCCTGGAACCCACAAGTGTGACTTTTATCCTGTGTAACCTATTCCTTCGTATACCCATGCACCTATATTCCAACCGCCAACACGTGGAAATTGTTATATAATCGAATGATGTCGAACTTTGCATTAGGGAGCGCATCATCTAATGAACGTCTCTGTGCCTGTGTTTCGGTAAATTTCTAATTTGATGAAAGGCCAGAATCATGTATCAACTTACACGGTTAGTTAGTGACTTGAAGTAATTAAATTAGAACTTCACATTCCCCTAAATTTAAATTTGAAAAGTTTGCGATTTTACCACCATCAGAAGGCCCCCCGGAATAACCTGTAGATACAGGAACAGTATAGATTTCCAATTACCCAAAATAATTGGACTGATGGGCATATTTTGGATAAATGAAATTTGGTTTCAATTCCACCATGAATCACAATAGGAAGCAAAGGAGCAGATTTCATGATACAGTTTCATCAACATGGGCGTAGTCAGCGAGGGGCAGGAGTTTCTGCATGATAGGTAATACTCAATCGATTCGTGATTGATTTTTTTTTTATTTCATTATGAATATTTATTTCAAATTGTGTGTGCATTGCAAGTCATTTCAACCAGTTATAGCTAGAAAATAAGATGATCTCGTGAAGAATCTCCATACATGAAGAAATGACAATATAACTGAAGCTGAAAAAATTGCCGTCAATCATCTTGAAACATATTTTCAATGGATAATATATGTATATTTGGAAGAATTAACGCGGACGTCATAACTCAATCGTGGATCAACCTGTATATTCATTTTTTTCTTGGAAATGAAATGGATTTTAAAGTTCGCTAGAATTACTGTAAATCAAGCAATTCATGAACTGACATTCTGATATTAAAGTAATTCTTATAAAAATAGATTTCATTATTTACATTAATAGGTGATAATTGATGAACATGTCTGCCATCAGTTGCTGCACTACAGTGAGATCCATTTAATTCCAGGGCACCCTTATTATATCCACGTTGTGCAACTGTCCAGTAGTGAGAGCGTTAACAAATTCTATTCAGCACATATAATTGCAGAAAATAATTTAAATTTTATTTATATGGCAAGCTATAATTCTTTAAAAATATTGACATGGTATTCAGAAACCCTCAATATTTTGGCAAACTCGAAAATTTCATAAATATTCATTAGCGAAAAATAAAATCACGGTTCAGCGACAATGTCAACAAAAATTTTGAGATCATTGAGGTCTCTGATAAACATTCGAAGTCAGTTTATTTTCAAGTTATACTGATGTTATATCTATCTGTATTTCTCCATGAAATTCTAAAATTATCCTAAATAAAATCGAGGTATTCAGAATCCAGTAACAGAGGTCGAGTCAGAATTCAGTAATGTAACAATAGTTTTTTATATTTGTGTTAATCCTATTGTCACTATGAAAGCACTTCTCTTAAAGTAGTAGTAGTCATGACCATGACAGCATAATTATATGACAAGTCGGTTTTGATAAATGTCTACTACGCCTTTTTTGACTAGTGGTCCATAAAACGAAAACTACCTTGGTGGTAAAAACACACTTTAGTCCACGAAAAGGTAGGTGGAAAAACTCTTATTTAGCCGTTTATAACATGTGAAACTGTAGACTATTTGACGCTTTATCTTCTGAAAAAATCAGTTTTAAGATGTGTGGATTTTTTAAGGGGTTTTCCGGTCCTGAGTGGGCCACACCGTATAGATTTTCTCATTATTGAATATTCAAGTAATGCCTTGACAACATATATAACCAACTTGGATGAATGGTGAACCATCTATGGGTGAAGAATGAAATATCATATTTCTTTCCATTAGCAATCTGATCCAGAAAATAGAGATGCACAAAACGTTTTCACCAATCTGACAACGAACCTCTTATATACAGGGTGATCAAGTTGAAACTCCTCATGTATAATTATTATAATCATCATATTTTTCGATGATCATAAATGTTCTAAAACGTGTTGTTATCGAGATATATACAGGGTCGAAGTTAATTTGAACAGTTGGGGGAAATTCTTTCTGCAGTAAATGTTTCATTTTCATATCCATCGTACTTTGACAGAAATATCGGGTTTTTTGGAAATAATAATTTTTGAACGGTGAATAATATATGTATTCGCCTAAGAAGTATATTCGATTTCGACTCTTTCTAAATGCGACTAATTACATTCAATCTGAAGTAGGTGTGGATTTTGAAATTGGGAAAATATTCCCAGAACTTGTGGTTACTTTGCCATTGTGAAATTGTGATGTAAAGTATATATACAGTGTGTCCCACTTTCCATGCTCACCATGGGTATCTTTTTAACGATGAGAGTTACGGGGTCGGTTGAATGACACCAAATGTGGAGTTTGTCAAGGCCAACTATAATGTGAAAAAATATTTTGATAAAATCTATTCGTTTTTGTTTTATACGCAAAAAACAGATTATGATCATTTTCATGTTTCCTCCGTAACTTCTTTATTTATGAAAAGATTCAAATAGGCATTTCACATTCTCAAGGCAGTTTTTCAAAGTGATTTTCATGATATGTTATCTTGAATTGTTTCAGTATAGATACGTCGCTGCCAAATTTCAGCAGATTACGAAGAAACATTTCTATAATATCGGCCATCAAAGAAATTATAGCAATTCCACATAATACCTTCGTTATGGAGGGTAAAAAATGTTTTCATATATATACATCAACTCGTCTTGATTTCCCCTATTAACCATTTGGCTATGTGAGTCTTCCCAAGAAACACCCTGTATATTCGGGAAAGAAGTTCTTTTCTTTTGGAAAAAAAGTAATTTATGAAAAGTGACAATTTATAACCTGGCAACATAGATGAAATTTCTAACTTTTTTCTCATCACAGGAAAAAATTATTATTTCATCGTGTGCATGAATAGCGAATGAACCCCTGGAATGAACCACATTATTTTTTATTATAAATATTGATGAGTTGGATTCTCTCGATGATCCAATAAGACAGATCATGTAGTTCATATCTGGAAAATAATTAACAGATCAAACGACTTACCTGTAGGAAGTTCGATCTTAATTTTTCGAGCAACTTCGTCGAACCTCATTTCGTTTGTGTAGTGTACAATTTTGTATACGGCCGGCACAGTTTTTATAGCATTCCAAAAAACCTACTGAATCACCTATGCTTATCAGCGTGCTTCTTCGTATCAATATGATTTTGGGATTTTCCAGCGATGTTTAGCTCAACGGGTGGGAGTGTATAGAGGTCCACGTATGGGAGGGTTTTAATGAGGTTCGACGAAGTTGCTCGAAAAATTAAGATCGAACTTCCTACAGGTAAGTCGTTTGATCTGTTAATTTTTCTTCGCAACTTCGTCGAACCTCATTTCGTTTGTGTAGCTGTTCAAAGATGCCTCTAGCTAAACATCGTGGGTAAGTTCTGCAAACTGCAATGTACGGTGTGCAATATCCTAGCAGAGAATGGTGGAATGATACGGGCTGCTGACTTGAAAAATAGTATAATATAATAATAATAATAATAATGTAGGTATATATATATATGTATGTATATACAATATATCTATTATTTACTTAATAATCAACACACAAAACAATAATATTCTCTAGAGTAATTATTTGACAAAATTCATAACAATGTAATAGTGTAAGTACCTAATACGAATTTGTGTTTTATTTTGATACTCAAAAGCTACTTTCCCTGTTGATTACCCGCAAGTATTTTATTCGCAAAATCGCCTGGATTCGCCATTAAGGGTCTGTTGTAAAATCTTGCGAATGTGTCCGATCCTTCTGTCCAGCCAGCCGTTTTGTAAATTGAATTTAAGCTCACACCATTTTGTAGGGCTGCTGAAGTGGCTGCATGCCGAACGCTGTGGCTTTTAAAAATGTTTGTGTCTATTCCACTTTCTTTAAGGACAGTTTTGATCCATCTGCTTATAGTTTGGCTGCTTGCTGGACGGAAGGGTTTTTTATGAGTTATGAACAGATTTTTTGTTGTTGCACGAATTGATGAAGTTTTCATAATATAATACTTCAAAGTTGAAGCTACACACAGTTGCGGTTTCGATTTGAAGTATGGAAATACTAAATTTGGTTGCATTCTCTTGGGGCCCGAAGTTTTAATTTTTTGAGAAATCCTTACTTCTATTTTTCCCTCGGTTTCTATTATGTTTTCTATAGACATTTTTGACAAGGTTTGAACCCTTTGTGCTGTCGTCAAAGCAATTAACGTGGCTAGTTTCCATGTTAACTTTTCTAAATTCAAGGATGTGAGGGGGTATAATTCTTCAAGATAATTTAAAACAAGCTGTGGGTCCCAAGTGACTGCATATCTTGGTTTTGGCGGATTTATGTTGTAGACTCCCTTAATAAATCTTTTCATCAATTTCTCATCTTCAGGGTTTGAATTTAAGATTAAGTTGAGTGCTGATCGATATGAATTTATTACCGAATAGGATGCACCAGAGTCTACTTGTGTTTTAAGGAAGTCTATAATATAAAACCCGTTACTACTATATACTCCTACTTTTTTTCCCGCACAGTATTCCCACCATTTCTTGTAGCAGGCCTCGTATTGTTTGAGAGTGCTGTCTGAAATTGATGCAATTATGGTAGGAATGGCTGAGTCCGGTAAGTTCTTTTTTATTCGAAATGCGTCCCCGATAACCTTCCTGCCACCAGGGTAAGTGATGTCCACAGTGGATGTGGTTCTCTAAAAGGAGATAAAGTTAGTTTTTGATGTGGTTTAAGTGTTACCAACTTTCCCACCAACATTTTCTCAAATAGGGGATACCAGGACTGGCTCGGCCATAAGGGAACTACTAAAATTCCAGTGCCTTTGTCTTCAATTATTTTACGTAATACTTTTGGAATTACAGAAAATGGTGGGAAAGCGTAGACAAATAAACTATGCCAATTCACCGTGAATGCGTCGATCGCAATCGAGTATGGATCAGGTCGCCAAGATATGTACTTTTCACATTTGGCGTTAGAGTAGCTGGCAAAAATATCAATCTCTGGCTTTCCGAGTGATCTAACTATTTCTAAATATGCTGTGCTAGAAAGTTCGTATTCCGTTTCTATTGATCGATTGCGCGACCCTTCGTCAGCTACTATGTTCTTTTTGGACTCAATATAGGTGGCGAATGCGTATAGTTTATTTTCCTCGCAATGCTGCCAAATTAGTCGAGTTACATTGTTCAATAGTGGAAACCGGACACTGCCCATGCGGTTAATGCAGGAGATGGCTGTGATATTGTCTATTTTCAAAAGTATGTTGATATCAGTTAATCTTTGAGAAAAACACTTCAGGCAATACCAAGCTGCTTTGAGTTCTAGAATATTTATATGAAGACTACTCTCTTCTTCAGTCCAATAGCCGTGTGTTTTCTGTCCATTTGCGTATCCCCCCCCAACCTGTTTTGGAGGCATCTGAATAAATTTCTATCTGATATTGTTTGGTGCCAAATGTTTGGAATGATGATGGTATGTTTTGTATCCACCAAGAAAAGTCTGTATGCAAGTGTGAAGGGATGGACATTGAAGATTCGTAATTGAAATTATTTCTAATGAGTGCTGCTTGTTTTTCCCTTTCAAAATGTTTAATATACAGCCATCCATATTTAACCGCAGGGGCGGCAGCCACTAACTGTCCTATGAGTTTGGCAAAGTTAATGATTTTACAGGTTTTCATATTTTTTATTTTTTGTATACTTAACATCAAATTGCTTTTCTTTTCATTCGGGAGTTTTATGGTCATGTTCAATGTATTATATGTGAATCCTAAGAATTCACATATTTGAAGAGGATTCAAAATGCTTTTTGTTTGATTTATAATGAATCCTAATGAACTTAGTACCGAACATGCCCGATTCAAGTGTTTTTTACATTCTTCGTGTGTTTTGCCTATTATTAACCAGTCATCTAAGTATACTACCGATTTCAGTCCTTCCGATCTAAGTTTTTTAAGGACAGGTCGAAAAATTTTCGTGAATACATATGGTGCAACGCTGAGACCAAAGGGTAGAACTTTAAACTTCCATAGTGTATTATTAAAATTGAACTTCAGATACTTTCTGTGTGTTTTAGCTATCGGTATGAAGAAATATGCGTCCTTGAGATCTATTTTAGCAAGGAAGTCATTTCTAGAGATAATGTTTTGAGCTACCTTATGGTCTTCGATTTTGAAATGGGGAGCTGTGATAAAATTATTGAATTTTTTTAAATTCAAAATGAATCTGTATTCTCCATTTTGCTTTTTCCGTAGGAAAAACGATGAAATGTATTCGCCTTGTTCATGATTACAACGTTGTATGGCACCAATTTCTAGTAATTTATTGACGGCTACCTTAAATTTGCTTAGATCGGAAGGATTGATATTTGCTTTGGGTACAACTCTTTGAAATGGTGTTCGTTTAAGAGGTAATTTGTACCCTTTGACCCATCTTGTTATGACAGGGTCTTGATTTGTATGATATCTCCAAGCTTGAACGTGTTTTCTCAAGCTACCAGCGTATTTGATGCTCACCTTGTGATTATCTAACGTCGCTTGGCCCAATGTTTCTCCTCCCCTCTCTTTTTCTTGCGAGTGTCCAGTGTTTTGTGGCTCGGTTTGTATTTGCTGCCGTAATTCGAGGCTGGTTTCCGAAAATTTTGTTTGAACGACGTGCTAGGATTGCTAGGGGCTTGATAGTTTATTGTAGTGGTACTAGTGGTGTGCCTGGCTTTTTTAAAACCGGGCATGCTCAGTTCCTGCCCCACCCTTTTAACAGCTTGTGATGTTTTCAATGTTTCCTGTAAGTTACTTCCGAATAGATGTTCATCTATCGGAGAATCTTGGACAGTTTTACGGTGGGCTTCATTCAGTGATGGCATTATGAGGTATCTGCGATGCAATGATAGAGACTGATAGGCCCCAGTGATAGCCTTGGCAGAATCGATCAATGAAGTTAAAAGTTCTGTCTTATTATTGATGTCTGCATCAGGATTTTGAATTATTTTATTCAAGGGATCCGAGAGGGCACTAAGGCTTGTCGCTAGTAAGTGCTGCACGTGACTTAAGAATGTATCTTGTTTTATTACATTGCTTTTAAGGGCAGCTATCATTTCAGCATTTAATTTTGGAGGTCTTAATGACATGCAATTTGATGGGGGCGGATATGCATCAATGAGTTTTTGTTTGTCTTCCGTGCTTAGTCCTTTCCGCATGTAATTTTCCCATCTATCTGCGATTTCGTTATGTATTTCAGCCTTCGATGACTGATTATCCCCTTTTGGTTTTTCCCCTAACGCTCTCAAAACTTCAGGCTGTATTTCAGGTTGGGGGTGTACTTCTGCTTGAATAATTATTTGATCATTGTTTGGACTGTGTTGTTCATCCCTGGGCTGTTCTACTTGCTGTTCTTTTGCTATTCGAGGGGTTTGTTGCTCCCCTGAAGGTTGAGGGGCCGAATGTTCTCGCCCTGTTTGACGAGGTACCACACTCTCGTAGTCCATCACATCTGTAAATGCGGGACTCATTTATGGTTCGAAACTTCCAAGTGATATTGCCAGAGCTTCTGTTAAAGCTCAGCTATGCACTTGTTTATAAATTTCAAATACATTTAAACACCCTATATTAGGCATCTGTTAATGCCTAATTTATGATGATATGAGACTGTCAATAAATTTTAATTGCTTACCGTTTATTTCATTTTCACTTTCTTCGGATGACGATGATGAAGTTTCGAATTTTCGTTTCATTTTTTTCCATTCTTTCTTCAGTTTAGCCAACTTTTGTTTCTTCCAACGCTTTTTTAACTCCCTCGAGTCTTCCCTATCACTCGAACTTGAACTTGAATAAGAGGAAGCCATTCTCAGCTGATGTCACGCGAACAAAGGATTTAACGTTTAATTCGATGTGTACCGACCGCGGCACAAAATCATATTGATACGAAGAAGCACGCTGATAAGCATAGGTGATTCAGTAGGTTTTTTGGAATGCTATAAAAACTGTGCCGGCCGTATACAAAATTGTACACTACACAAACGAAATGAGGTTCGACGAAGTTGCGAAGAAAAATTACATGTTTATGTAACATAACTCTTTCAATATCACCGAATACATTATGAATATGAAATGACATAATGTAAATGGCCTTTTTATTGAAATCATCGATCCGTTGTAAGTACTTGGCCGTTTATATCAATGATAATTATTTCGCCTTGAAACCATTGACATCACCAAAATATATCCTATGTGTTATTAGAGCTGTGACGGTTTATGAATTTTTAATCGAAATAACCGGTACATAAATTAGAATAAATACTCTGATAATGTATGATGTATGTTAAAGAAATCTAATAATAGAATTTCGCTCTTGTTACTCATCTTTGAATATACTTAATATGTTTTTTATACAAGGTGAACAATTTTTCAGTCGAATCACGTTTCATAATTTGTGTGTTTATTTGAGTTTTGTTGAAAGTTCAATTATTTTTATGATAATGTTCGAATGAAATTTGATGGAGGATATATTTACCTCTTAATTAAGTGTTTTTTAACACGAAAAACACATTAATATTGGCGTCGGCATATATACTCAAACTTTTATATAAAGCTTTGAAAGGTATATAAACCTGTATCAGGTATCGTATGTAGGAGGTTGTGAAATTTCATCATAAAAATGAGAAACATGAGGACGTCAATAAGTAGTTGATTTAACCGAGGATTTAACAGATACCTATCAGGATGTTGAAGTTGAAAAATTGAAATGTTTTTCAGGAATAACTCGAAAATGGATCAATTTTTGTTAATCAATTTCAGTACATGATTTACCTACTTGAAAATGAAACCATATGTCGAATTTGAAAGCGAAACATTAAACCATTTCTGAGTTTCTGCGAAAAAAATAATGTATAGCCTGAAATATTTTTTGGGTTAGCGATTCTTGACTTTATTGTTCATCAAAAGTATTCCCAAGAATTTATAATCTCCAAATGGTAGAAAAAATTCAACTCCTACCTCCTTTCCCCATCCTCTATAGGTAGGCACGATGTTCTTCGAACATTATAGGGATTCCTTTTCGTGAACACCAAGCGATAAAAAAAATTAATCTGTTTTCCTTTGTTCGACAACATTTTCATACATTTCATCGTTATTCGTTACAAAATAGGTATTTTTTTATCATTGTTTGTTTACAATATATTTTTCTGAAACATATTTTGACAATTAATTCAACTTAAGGCATGGAAATGACCGATATTTGCACAAAGCCTTCCATTGGAGAATGGGGTTGTTATACACAGTACACACTAGTCCGTTTATTTTATTCGAAAACATCGAATATTTATTTCAATGATCAAAATCGTCACCTACGAAAAACGCCAGCTTTCGATGACGTCAGACACGTTCTCACGTGATATTTGTTGATATATTCATATTTATTCCTCAACAATCGATAAGAGCATTACCACATATTCCGACGTTGGCAAATTTATAACTATATAATAATTACTGTTATATTCAATGACCTCGAATATGACCATTGACAATAGTATTCACATTCACAGAAGACAATGGTTCCACCTGGTTCCTAAATAATCACTTATTGAATAGTTATATATATCTCGCGAGGTGCTTCAGTACCAACAAGAAAATCCTAATATTCCTTATATTCCGAATAATGATCGGGATTTTATTTAAATTCAAACTATTTTGTGGCCTTGGCAACAGCGTAATGCTTAGAGTTCACAGAAATATCAAGACAAGAAAAGAAAAAGAAGTTCAACCTAACCCTCTAACGTCGATCTCGTCTGACATCTTAATGTTCATTTCGCGAGTTTTTCATGTTATGAGATATCGTGATTTTCAATAATTATTAAAAAAACTGAGGAAAAAACGGGTAGCGACAGTGAACTAGTTAGGGTTAGAACTTTGAAATCATGAAATAATTGTTTTCACTGAAACAGGCCCATTCAGACGCAAATGTCAAAACTTTTAGACACTCGAAATTGAGGAAAAAGATCTTCACATCCTAATTTCTGCCTGTCTACATGCTGAGAAATGATGGTTCATGAAAGAATACCATTTTCAAGCGCCCATACCCCATATTATCGAAACGTGGATCTGAATAATGATTGTTCAATGTTCTCACAGCAATCCAAGCGTATAAAGTTGTTGTACATAATATAAAGTGAGTATATCGTTGGAAGAACACCCACATCGTTCATATGGAATGATTATTTCCATAACAATTACGCATCAATGTTAATTGAAATTATTCAAGATCGTAATGAAGATAAAACTAATCGAAATCAATTACAAAGATCAAAAATTATCAAAACAGTGAGAGTTCATCAAGTGCTCATTTTGTCAATAAATGCTCCAGAATTGTTATGAAATCCCATTATCGAAATATTCTGTTTAGTTGGATATTAGATAATTATTATTATTTTACTCACTCGCTTTGTCATCAAGAATACATTTCTCAGAAAATATGAGTACTTAAAATGTTTCAATCAATATTACTCAAAAAGAAATACATCTGGCTAGGTATACCGAGGTGAGGAGTACCATAATTGATAATAATAATAATATCCTCGAAGGAGCAACATTTCGAGAGGATATAACCATCATTACGAATTGTTTTCTTGGTAACTATTAGTCCTATCGATATTTATTTATTTATTCATTTACCCAGATGTGACAAAGATACATGATTAAATGTTATAAACTAATAGGTATATATCGGGTATATACGTACATCAATTGGGCAGATATGAGTGGACTTCAGCTAGGCTGATCTTCCAGTCCCTCATCAGAAATAATGAAAAAATTATTTATCTACCAAAAATCATTGCCTCAATTATTATCACAAATATCTTAAATAGGTGATCAAAAACTTAGGAAGCTTCTCCTGGAAAAGTATGAAATATGAGATACGCCACTACGTGTTTTTAGGAACGATATATGGTTGTAGATAATAGCTATTTGTGTATTTAGAGCGCAAAGTGATAGATTGCCGCTCGACAAAGAAAGTTACCGCGCGATGCGGAGCGGAGCGCGGTAATCTTTGGAGAGCGGCAATAACACTTTGTGCTCGAAATACACACAAGATTTTTTCTACTAACGCAGCTTTTGGAAATAACTGCCCTGAAAAGCGATTGAAATAGTTGAAAAAGTTCTCATCCATATTATCCCATATGTCCAAAGGAAACAAAAATAGAAAAATTGAAATAACTGAGAAGCCCTCGGACAAGCCAGAAAATATAGACCAATGAGTTCATGACTTCAAAGTCTTTGTTTTTTTACCAAAATAAGCCAGTAAAACGTTTTCTGAATACATATTCACCATTTCGGAGTGGCACCAATTTATGAATGTATCATATTGTAATTCATATTTCTTCCTTGATTTGATGATTCACTGTCACTATTTTCCATCATGAAAGAATTGAGGGTTCAGGTTTAGGATAAGTATAGGTTACAGAGATGTGCGAGCGTTTTTTCAATATCTCCGCTCACGAGCGCAAATGCTGTCAAAGAATGACATTTCTGGGAAAACGTCAACTTTGTGCTGGAATTTGAAAGCGTCAAAGGCTACTTTGTTAAGCGTTTGTAGAAAAAATACATTAATTGGATGTCCATGCACAATGTTTCTTCAATGCCTCAGACATAACCAAATAGCCTCGAAAATAGCTCTACCTAGAAACACGTGCTATTATAAACAAGCGGAAATAGGATTGGTCATGGGTTGACGGTACTTGAAAGATACTATATTATCTGTTATATACCTATTGACTATTGTGGGTGATGATGAAGTGAAGCCTTGTTTGACCCTCGGTTTGACCATTGGAATTTTACTGTATCATCAACAGAGAATCGCATTGACAATGAAACCAACTCAAATTCTACAGTTTTCTTTTGTACTATTCATTCACCAAGACTCCGGGACAATACCTACTAAGCGAAAAATGAATATATTTCACAACAAAACGCTATATACAGCGATCATAGGCGTAGGACTTGGGGGATACTCGAGTTATTGAAAAATTTAAGTTCCTATTTCAAATCTATATATTTCCAAAAATAAAAGTATTTCGACAGTTCTAATAGGTAGGTAGTCATTGAAATATTTTTTGACAATATTTGATTACAACATCCCATGCACTTTTCAATCACTATGGCACCAATAAATTAAAATTATCTCGTACATTTTCAATGATCAATAAGGGATATATAAGAAGAAGGAATTGATTCATTTTTCACATCATTGCGAACAGAATCGAATTGTCCATAAAATGAAAAGATTTTCAAGATACTATATGTATACAACCCAATCAGAAAAATCCTCGGAAAAATCAAAGAAAAAACCGAGGAAAATTTGATAAATGACGATATAAGATATTGGAAGGTTAAGAGATTTTAACTGTGAAAAATATAACGAAAAATATAGATAAAATGTAATGTTTGTTTGTTAACAAATATTGGGATTTCAAATACGCCTTCACATGAACTGTGGGTAAACAGAGAATACCTGTCACAATATAATTTTGGAACAGAAAATTCCAAAATATTCTTTCTCAATTCTGAATACTCGCCGAAATACTCACCGAAATATTTCAAAATATCTATAGGTCATGTATCTATAACCATAAATGTATGAGCACCGGAATACCCCTATATATAATGTAAATATATTCAGATAGTCAGTCAATCAGAATATGATTGAAATAATTTAGAACAATGAAACGAAATATGATGAATATATATTTTTTATATTATTGAGTGGCAGGTTCATAGAATCGATCACTTGATTGAAATCAATGATTATATTAGCGAAGTATATCAACACCATCAGCCAATATTTTGCTGACTGATCATAAATCAGCATGTATGTGAAGAACAAAAAGATCGTACCGGGTTCCACATAATCAATTGACTCGTCAATAGATTTATGTTAAAAATTTGTAATTTGAATACCGAATGACACCATCAAGAATACATAGGATGTATGGAGGAAACACCTCGAGAAACGCCTAAAAAACCGGAATACTACTGGTTTGACAAATGAATCGTTTAAAATCAAACAAGATCAAACTGAGTTTTTGCCGACTGTATAGCGGTATAAATTATCGAATTGCGCGTATACCATATCGTAGATCAATATAATATTCAACGACTTTTGGTCCAACATGATTGATTCTATATGGCCATTGAAAATGATTCATAATTTCATACACAAACCAATAAAATAAATTGACGCCTATAAAAATTTAAATTATATATTATGTGCTTCTTGAATGATGTGGGTCACTGTTCAATCATCATTTCATGCGGATTCAAAGGTCTCCAGACCGATAAAGCACAGTTTATCTTCATTTATATGAACATAAACGCAAACGGTGCTGCTGATTGGTGGATGTCTTCAATTCTATTATGTTATGAGTAATACTTCATTTTTGTTGGCTTCAGCAATTATTCCAAAAATAATACAGACCTATTGATTTCTACTTATAGATATTATATGATCTCCAAAGAGGGGTACCATTGAGGAGCAATAAAAAATGATTGACTCAGGATAGTTATTTGTTTTACTAGGCTGATTTACGAGCAGATTTACTAGCCTCGGCTACCCCTTGGCCTCGGTCATGACTATGAAACGCCAGTCACGGCATTGAATCTTGTGCTTTTCTGCCTAGTAAAACAAATAACTTTTAAATACATGCCTTAGAACCTCGCTTAGAACTAACGCTTCTATAGAAGGCGACAGCATGACTGGATCATCATGCAGGAACTCATAAACTTCGAAAGTTCGAAAATAATTCCAATACTTACCTCCTCTCCCTATCCTACATAGGTACGCACGTTCCACGAACGTTATAGGAATTTCCTTTCGTGCGCTCCAAGAGATAGAAAAAATATCCGACGTCTTGGAAATGGTTGATGTAGATACCCGAAGCGTTGTGTTGTCACTGTTGTCCCAGTTGTCAGCAGAGAGAGAGCGGCTGATGAGGCTGGGTGGGCCGAAACAGTACTGTCTCGCTCCTGCTGACAATTGGGGCAACTCCGAAGGTCACTCTGTTCATTTCTAGTTATGAGATCTAGTTCAGTGCTTGATACCTAGCAAAATGGAAAGAAATATCATAAGGCGTCCATCCTGTATCTTAACGACCAGGCGGTTGCGGACCTATCTGAAAATTATCCGGCAATTATTCAATAAATACCCTGTATAACAAAACATCCAATATTAATCATTAATTAGAAATTCAAATTTGACAGGCAATTTGACGTCGAAATCAATAAATCATGGGGGAACTAGATGATTTTTTTTCAAATTCCTCAAACTGTTGCGCGCCGCAGTATGGTGGTTTTACTGGTATTGCAGTTCTCGTCGCAATCTTCAGTGTCATTGACACTGAAATAATTCGCACCTCAGCCGAAACCCAGAACAGCAACACTTTCGAGGATAATTTCAATTCTGAAGGCAATATTTTTGTATCTAGTGCACGAAATGCTTCTTTGTTTGGTGATCGAAAACTGATTTTTTTATAGAGGAGCAGCCGAGTTAAAAAAATAGTCGAAACTAAGAAAGTATTTCGCGCACGAGATACAATACACACCACATTTTTTCTACAAACGTCAAAAATATAGTTCTTCAGAATACAAAAAATTAACAGTTTCAGTCAGAATTCTACACCACCCTGTATTTGTTTCAATTAAATACGAGTAAATAGTAAATCAAAAGTTAAGATACGGACATGAAAGCCGTTTTGACCAATAATGAATAGTTTCGACACACAAAAATTCCCAAAATTGAAAAATCTCGATTTTCCACACCCTATATCTCGGAAATCATTCCCGCTAGACCCCAAGTGTGCTAGGTCGGTGAATTCAGCTCTTCAAGGAAAATATGAAAATGCTTCATTGCATTTTCATATTCGTCTCAAGTTTAAGCTCCATACCAAATTCAAGAAAAATATACTGGGTGGTTCAATACTTATAGACGAATGAATAATTATTCGAAATCGATAAATCGCCCTGTATCTCCGTTATGAAAACTCTTAGACCTATCAAATATGGTATTTTCAGAACCACCTTGGTGACCCCTATCTACCATTGAAATATTTCCCTTTACCTGTGAAACACCCTGTATATCTATCTGAACTCTGAAGAAAAGAAATTGTAAACGAAGTTTTTCAACGCAAGATTGAAATTGGACTGAAGATGGATTTCAATTCCACTCTGTATGATTTTTTTATATTTGAAGAGTTTTCAATGTTTTAGTCATCAAATTAGGTAAAGCCTCGGTAATAAATGCTAAACATTCGAAATTTTAATCATAGAATTTCAATAAAAACAGGTCACACGTATAGGTAGTTTTCGGAAATCTAATGATGATATTTCATAACCTCAAAGTTTCACATGGGGATTCATGTGAGATAATGCAGGTAACTACGCTGGCAACGCATATCAAAAAGTTGGTATAGTTGGTATAAAGTATAATATGTGGCAAATAGGTTTATGCTCTATTAGTTCCTAGATCACATATTGGAATATTTGAATGGATCTCAAAATGGTATAAATTTTGAAATTCTTGCAAACAGTTTGGTCATGACTGTAAATTGTAGGTAGCTGGTATAATACTTGCAATTACTACAGGTACATTATATTGCATTGAAAAAATTACTAGAATGAAAAATATAATATACCACTTCCAATTGGTAGGTATATACCCGAGAACCTACCTTCCAGTGCTGGTGTGTTGGTGGTTGGGTGTTGGGACCTATAGTATACCTATTATAACAATAATATGCCTACTTATCTTATCTTGTTTTAGATCAAATGTAAATACATTCTCGAGAAGATTTCGATGTCATCGTCGACATTCTGGTAACTGAAGAATATAGAGTTTCATTCATAATAAAATAGTATAAAAACGCATTGAGGAAAAAAACCGTTGCATTCAGCAAAAAGTCGAGTTCAGTCGGTTAGTCATCGCATGCATAGACAGTTCGACATACCTCAGATTCAGCAGATATTCGACACGAATTCACCACAATTATAAAACAAATCACAAACGGGACGAACCCGCCAAGTTTCGGGGCACTCTTCAGCCCACCCATGGTCGAACTGAAAGTACAAAACTTTTGTAATCGTCGCGAACTCAAAATGTCATCGTACTCGATACTCGATCGCCCGAACTCGCGCTGGACCAAAGGAGGCTGTGATACTGTCAGCCGGTGCGCTAGTCTAGTAGGCGAACGACGGCAAACTTTTCAAAAGTGAACACATGGCCAACTTGGCGCGCGATGTTCTTTTCGGTATCTGTGGCGGCGGCGCGGATGGGTCAGCGAAATTGGCGGAATCGCGGCCTACTATTGGTTCAACGGGCTATTAATATGATATCATTTTATTTTATTTTTAATCGGCGAGTCAGTGGCCGATCGCCTGGATGTGGAGGAGTTGAGCCCGTTTCCAGGCGCAATCTTAAGAAAACGTACAGCGCCCACTGTTGTATCTTGTCAATCAGATTTTTTGCTTTGAATTCACACTTTTTTTAAATCAAACTTTTTTTTTGAATTCAGACTTTTTTTTGAATTCAGACTTGTTTCTTTGAATTCAATACAATAACACTTACTCAAATACGGAAAAGGTCATGCATGGAGTACCACAAGGATCGGTACTGGGACCAATATTATTTATTTTATTTTATTCATAAATGACATTATACATCACGTCCAGAATTGTAAGCTGAAACGAACGAAGGAAAATAAAATGAAATTCAATTTTCAGATAAACGGAAAAATCATTGAAGGAGTGAAAATGTTCAAGTATTTGGGAGTGATCATTGATAACCAACTGAATTTCAACAGTCATTGTGAATACATCAAAAAGAAAATTGCTCGAAAAATAGGATTCATGTACAGGCTTGGTGATAGAGTATCTCATTTCACGAAATTAACAATTTACAAGTCAATAATTTCACCTCATATTGATTATTGTGGTACTTTACTGAGTTTCTTGAGTAACGAACTGGTTAATACACTGCAAAAAATCCAAAATCGTGCAATGAGAGCGATCTTGGGTTGTAAAAGACGCACACCAGTCACAACAATGCTAAACACATTGCAATTAATGAATATCAAACAAAGAGTTTCATATAATACACTTATTTCTGTTTATAAATTGAAAAATAACATGTTGCCTTTGTATTTATCGAGTGAGCTAAATTATGTTCAGGATGTACATACATTGTCACAATACCAGAAGACAAGCAGCAAACGATTTCTATATAAATTCAGGAAATATTGCCTGTAATACTTTATATACAAAAGGTTTGGTATTGTTCAATAATTTCCCCTTTGAAATGAAAAGATGTGTGCCACTAGATAGTTTTAAAGAATCGTGTGTGTTATTTGTGGAAGAAAATTATTGATTGATCAATTGAGAATGGAGAAATTTGTAAATTATATACCCTTATCTTAAAATATGTGACGTAGTTCATGTGTCTTGTCTGAGTTATTTATTTTCATGTCTCTATTTATTGAACTGATTGTATTCTATTGCAGATTTAACTGTAATGGAGAGCACTGTGCTAATAAAGTTTGAAATAAGTTTGATATAAATCACTGGATACCAGTCAAACGTATTCGACCAGCCGAGCCAGCACATCCTCTCGTCGTGAACCTCGAAATATGTCGAACAACTCTTCACCAAAACTCATTCGTCTATAGAACGGCAAAGCTTTGGAGATCTTCTGCCAATGGAGACGCTAGTTAGCTATACCAAATACAAATATCTGTGTTTAGTGATGAACTGGAGAAACTTCCAGTACATACCTTCTCTTCCCCATCCCCCCTATAGGTATACGCACGATGATGTTCTTCGACCATTATTGGGATTCCCTTTCGTGCGCTCCAAGAGATGAAAAATAATAATTAGTATCTATATACTCATGAATATTAGTGAAGTAGATACTTTTATCATAACTTCATTAACTACATATTAACACCTAATAAACGATCTCAACAATTCTCACTTCAAATGACTATTCTATACATATAATTTTCCACTCGTGTTCTTGAAACGGCTAATTTTCTTGACATTCACAGGAAATGTGTGAAATTTAGTAGATGTTGATGAAAGGTTCAGGATCATGGTATGACAGCCGCGCTTGATGTGTATCTGCACATACATCAGCTCTCAACAACTATTATAAAATTAATACCACATGCTTGTATACATGGTGGAGACTTCAACTGTAATAAATTCGCTAGCAAGGAGATAAATGATTTTTTTGAAAATACGCGGGACACGTCAACGTTTTATCGTATTCACATTCATCTTTATATATTTTCAGAGCAATATGAAGAATATGACCCCACAGAGACAGCTGAAAACAGCCACAACGAGTTTTTATCAAATGCAGCTCTATATGGCTTGGGACCTCTCAATGGAAAGCTGATTGAAACAGGAATCTAGTGTTCTGATCAAATTTCAGTTCGCAGCCCGTTTGGGGGACGCATAAAATCAGAATATAATTTCAAAGTTTAATATACTTTTATCAACAGTGAAATGATATATTTCCATCAGATTGCAATAACACATTCGATTCGAACTGTGAATAGGTATACAACATGAAAACTAAATTTCTTTACCTTCAAAAACACTGGCATACAATAGCAGATAGCAGAAGTGGTCAAAAATTCTTCAACACACATTTTGAGCAATTGTTACGTTGATAAATCGACTTTTAAAATGACATTTTTATTTCATGCAATCTTCGGACGTACAAAGAACTGGAATTTGACCAGTTCGCTCGATTCCTCTTTTCACCAGCTTTCCAATGAGGGGCCACAAGCATTATATGGTTGGATTTCAAAAAAACATGTTGAGGCAGGTTTCAGCTAACCCTTAAGGGATACATTCTCGATATTGCTTGCAAAATGTAGGTAAATACATTGAAACGTTGAGAGAAATTATTAGAATATTGACCATCCCGCTATTCCTGTTGAAGTTTTCACTCTGTATGTATCTATATACTTTTGCATCAAGCATCGTTCTGTGTCTCGTTTGAGATAAATTACTATAACGTACATACCTCTATAGGCTCTGTACAAGGTGTTTCATTAGGAAAGGTAAATACTTCAACTGTGGATCGGCGTCACTGTGGTGATTTCAGAAAACCCATGTTTGTCTACGACAGATACGGGATGTTTTATCAATTTTGCCCATATCTTTATTGTCTCATAACTTCTCAACCCACCTGTATATTTTTTTGAAAATTGGTACATTTACCCAGTTTATGCTTTAGAATTGATTAAAGAATAATAAAAAGATAGGATCCCAGTCCGGCTCCACATAAAATTCACAAACTCTCTCTGCCTGTAAACAAAAACCTACCTATACATTTAAATTCATCAATGTTTTTGTATATTTGAAAAGAGCACCACAATGTCCATTCAACTATACATCTTTTAGTCGTGCAAAAATGAGCAAAAGTTATATTTTGAGTCCATAAATATGAGTATCAAAAATAATTGTCTGTTCACTCATAAAAAGTACATACTTGAATAGACATTTTGGTGCTCTTTTCAGATATGGCAAAAAAATTGAGGAATTCAATGTATAGGGTGTTGTTGTCGGGCAGAAAGAATTTGTGAATTTCATATGAAGCCGGACCTGGGAGTTATGTGACAATAAAGATATTGGCAAAATTGATTAAATTTCGGTTTTAAGATGTCGATTTTTTCGAAATCACCTCAGTGACCCCTTACCTTTTTCCATTAAACACTCTGTATACGTGAATATATCATGCAGGGTGATTCATCAAGAATGGAAAATCTTCGAACTATACAGATAGTGAACACAAGAATAATTATGCAGATTCAACCTCATGCCTAATAAAAATGGTTTAGGAGAAGATTTCATTTAGAAATTTATCTATATATCTACTTTTCTCATTGAATCATGTTTAGAAAATGTCATCAATCTGAAAGCCCGTTCAATTTAACATAAAAATACTCTCATTTTTCAAATTGTCTAGCACGAACGGTTTTTGCGTTATTCGCTCTTAAAAAGATCTGTGTGTGACTTATCAAATTTTTATTGTTTCAAATTATTGAGTTAGCGAAGTGACATTGTAATCAATAAAAGCAATCCCTAACAAGAACACCAACAGCAAAAAAAATGTCAAAATGAATGTTAGACCAAAGCCCTTGCCTTTGAACACCCTGTATGTTCTGTGCCAGCAACATTTTTACTATAGTCATGTAATGCACATTTCGGTGTTCACTAACTGTAGTTAAGAGATTTTCCATTCTTAATGAATCACCCTGTATGGTAGGCACTGAATTATGGTCTAGAAACGATTTCATGTCTACTGTAATCTGTAGTTGGCTATAGTCATATTATAGTTAATGATACTTACCTACTTGGTCACTGTGCAAAAATATATTCCTGCTATTTATAGCATAATACGTTATCGGGGTCTTATCCATAGCGAAACTATGAGTCTATATGTATACAACTAATAATACTACTATAAACACTATATATAAGGTGAAATTTCAGCGAAACTGCTTGTAACATAATATACAGGGTTATACTTGAAATTCGATACATTCCTTTGGAGATGGTAGGGAGTGAATTCAACCCTTATATGGATTATTCAGAAGTTAATAGTTTGTGAGATATTACATTTTTTCTGTTTATCTCTAAAAGGTAAACTTCAAGGGTTTAAAAGTTAGTTTCCCGAAAATCTGCTGTCCATCTATTCAACCTTTCAACTATAGAATACATGATCAACACTTGGTCTTATGTTTGGAATGAAGAAATTCCAGAAATATTTTAGATCATAGATGAATAAATACGAAGCCGTATTTTTGTTTGTGAATTGTGGATTTCAACACTTTCTAGCAGTTATTTTCAGAAAGATCTATAAGCCACATTTGTCAAAAATTTTTTGAAACTTAAGAGTGCTTGATACGGGTTTATGAATAGTGAAAACGTACTTAAAAAACTTCTATATTATTTTTACAAATCCTGTTCAAATTAAGACCTCTCTTACGAATACATTCTCGTTAGCGTCTTCTTTTTCTGCCTTTGTTATTCTAGTTTCCAAATTATTTTTGTGCAGGGCAGCGTCGGTAATCACTTGTATGAGTTCTTCCAGGGTATTTACTAAAGTTCCATGAACTAGCACTTCCATATGATTCCACACATATAATAATCAAGGGGGATTAGGTCAGGGCTTCGCGCTGGACAACCTATTGTACCTGAACTTCCAATCCAACGGTTCAAAAAACGTTCATATAGGAACTGCCGAAAGATCAGCCGATAATGCGCTGAGCAACCGTCTTGTTGGAATAGTATTCGTCCTCTGATGGCGAGAGAATCATCCTCAAGCAACTCCTACAGATCATACCGTAGAAAATGTTCATACATTGCCCTGTTTGAATTGTCTAGAAAAAATGTGGTCCAATTAAATAACTGTCAATGAGTCCCATCCACACATTAACTAAACATTCCCATTGAAAACTAGTTTCTCTTGTTAAACGGGGTTTTTCTTCGGCCCAATAAACGGAAATGAAAAACTGCTGTATCGCCAAAAAATGAATACTGATAGGCATTTCTCAAAAATGTGTTTTACTATTTCTCCAAAATAACGAATCCGTATCAAGCAGTTTTAGTTTCATTTGTCCCCAGATAGATAGCTATTGCCTTAGAGAAGCTTCAAACAATTTTTGACAAATGTGGCTCAGAGATGTTTCTGAAAATAACCGCTAGAATGCGGTTAAAATCCACAATTCACAAACAAAAATTCGACTCTGCATTTACAATTTATCTATGATCTGAATTATTTCGGGATTTTTTTCCATTCCAAACATAAGACCATAGTGTTGATCATGTAGTAGTTGTGTGTGTAGTAGTTGAAAGGTTGAAAAAACGTTCATTTCTGGGAAACTAAATTTCAAACCTTAAAATCTACCCTTTGGAGAAAAACAGAAAAATTTAAATATCTCAGAAACTATATTAACTTTTGCATAAGGCATATTAGGGTTTAATCCATTCCTTATACCACCTTCCTCATCAAATAACGAAATAAATGATCGAATCACCAGTAACCCTGATGTATAATGAGATATTTTTACAGATACATTGTGTTACAATTTGGTCCACCCCACCCTTGTACATTCGTATTCCTAGGACGATTTGAGAATTTTTATTCTCATAAATAAATTACTCAAAATTATCTATCCAGACGAGCAACAAAAAATTATCAATTATACAAATTTCATAGCCTACTGCGATCACAAAAACTCCAGCATAATTGAAGAAAACGGATTTGTCATTTTTTTACAAAAATATTGATAATGGCAATCGATTGGAACTAGCCACAAATGCTCCTATAACAATTTTCAAAACAATATCTCATAGGGGGTGTTTTTTATCAACGTTATACAATTTTTGAATTATTGCATTTTTCAAGTCACCGTGTATGATATTTCTTCTAAGAAGTTGAACAATACCAGACATGATGGTAGTCAGTATAAAATCCTCTTGCTACAGAGTGAGAAATTCTAGCCAAGAAGAAGAGAAGAGTTGCGACGAAGAATACTAACAGTTTGCAGAGAGATATATATATACCGCCAGAAGAACTGAGGAGAATTATTGAAAATAACGTGCGAACTGCGAATAAATATATAAAGTTTGTAGAGAATGAAGGAGATTTGATCAAGAGAGAACGAGAATACCAAAATATGAACTTGTTAGGAATGGTTGCTGTTTAACTTCTTTTTCTAATCTTTTGATGTTATTTCTTGATTGATATTATTTAGTCTCTTTTTATTTCTTGATGAAAATGCTAAATTTCTAGTTATTTCATTCGTTATTTATCTCACTCTGTAGACATATAATCTAATTCTGACTACGCATCATTCCTGGTATCATTAAATTTTTTGTAAGAGTTATTATACCTAGATGGTGACTTGAAAAATGCAATTATTCAAAAATTGTAACGTTGATAAGAAACACTCATTATGAGATATTGTTTTGAAAATTGAAATAGGACATAGGAGTATTTGTGACTAGTCTGAATCGATTGCAATCATCAATTTTTTTGTAAAGAAATGATGCCTAACCCGTTTTCTTTAATGTTGATGCTAGAGTTTTTGTGATCGCAACGGGCCTGTAGAAATTGAGCTTGATAACTTTTATTTGCACGACATACTAGATCATTTTGAGTAGTACCTATACTTATTATGAGAGGTGAAAAATATCAAACCGCCCTAGAAATAAGGAAGTACCGGGGGGGGGGGTGGACCAAATTGTAACACACTGTATATGCTTATAATATAGAAATACACATATAACTACTTCACAAAACGATTCTATAATTCGGTTCAGATTTTGGATTTTTTACTAAAAACGTTCATTTTGCCGTCTGATCCACCCTTGAAATCACTGGTTGCACCCTGCCGCTTAGACGATATAATGAGGGAGTTCAATTCGTTCGTTTAGCTCTCTCTTTTTCTTATCTATGTATTTTTATTCTTCAAATCAAATTAAGAGATAACATATTTTGTGGAATTGGTTGAGTATATATATGATAATTATATTGGTTATTGATGAAGATGATATAAGCACAAAATACTTTATATGCATCATCGTAAACATTAAATAGTTATTTATGTACGCGAGGAGTACAAGGACGAAAAACTGTATATTATTGTCGAGCTAAGGCTATAGCAATCAGGCGAGACAGTAATAGACAGTTTTTCGCCGAGGCGAATATCAAGTTTTTTCGTCGACCACGAACACTTTATTATTCACATCACAGTCTTATTCACATCCAATAAACTCAATATCGGATTTTGTAAATATGAATATGTGGATGGTTTGCCTGATTTGATAACATCAAATGACAGTTGACTGTTGTCAACTCACTTGCCATCACTCTTGCACGATCAATAATTATTGTATGACCACATCGAGCGAAAACTCGAAAAGTTCACGAAATGGTTGATTTTTCGTTCGGAAATTAGTACGTTAATAGTTGGATATGTACCACGCTAAATGATCGATTAATCACGAATTGTCGATCTGTGATTTATTCAAAATATTAAACACGTTACCATGGCAACACGATTTCTTAAACACATTACCATGGCAACGCAGTTCATTAAACACAGCTTCAGTACATGTCTGGCCTGTCAATTGTATTACCTAACTGTCAACTGTTATTTTCGAATTTTGTATCAGAATTATTCAAACAATATTCGATTCGTTTGTATCAGAATTCTTCATTGAAGATATATGCGAAAAGTAGACGAAATCGAAGAGAATGTTCTGGTACTTGCATATCTCCAAGAAGTGTAAAAATGAAGCATCCATCTTTGAGAACAATTTATTCATTCTGCGCTTAGAATGACAATAAACGTGAAACAAAGTAGTTAGCAATGGACTTTACACATCTACAACCAATATCACTCATACGTGTCTCGCTGGTTGCATGCAGATGCATGTATTATGTTCTCAATTCCCTTCATTCTTTTCGAATTATTTTGTAGGTTAGCAGGAATTGCAGTTATTTTCGGAGTTCGTAGAAAAATCATAGTATGTAACGCGTTTATAAACTCTTCTAGACACTCGTTTATTAAACACTCGCTCCGCTCTGCTCCGCTCGTGCTCAAGATACTCGTTACTAAAAGGACGTTTATAACACTTGTTACATAATATACTATTAGTGAACTGAAAAGTAACCTATTTCCAACAAAATAGGAAAAAACTGAACAAACATCCTCTTACAAAAATAATCATATTCCTATAATTCTCAATTCAAAAATACTCACAAATATCACAAAATACAGTTACATAGGTACTCATAAGATATGAGAAAATTAATCGAAAACAGGAACGAATAGTAAAAATAAACAACAAAAATACAAAACACATAAAAAAATTAAACGTAAGAAACAAACTGTTTCAACAGAGGTATATAAAAAATTGAATTTCATCCGACACAGATAAAGTATTGTCCTTTTTTTTGGTTTATACATATCATTACTATATCTATATACAATGTACATGTATTACTCATTTTGTGAAATTTATGAACAAAACGTGCTGAAATATAATGCAATTAATGAGTGAATGTTCGTGATTAACTAAAAATCAATTATAATAATAAATGAATGTCAGAATATTTGTTAGTAGATTACGAAATGTCAGGAGATCTACTGAAAATTCAGTTGAACTGGCAACCCTAGGGCGGACGAAAAGTGTTTGCGGACGAAAAGTTATAATGTCTGCGGACCAAAAGTGCTTGCCTTCGGGAAAAGTCGCTTTTCGTTCGGACATTAGAACGTAAAATGTGATTTTTTTTAGAGGTCGACGAAAAATGTCATTTTTGTGTAAAGGTCGACGAAAAATATACTCATTGAGGGAGTTTCTCTTCCATATTATCTTCATAGTCCTTTGTATCATTGTCATTGTTGAAATGCGAATTGAAAGTTTCTGACCGAATATGAAACTATCGATATAATAATAATTTGAAATAATATAGTATGGATGTGTTTCAGAATAAACAAAACTGGTTATGTTCGTTTTCTGATTCATCAGATAAGTGGATGTAATTTTTCTTATCAAGAAAAACCCAAAGAGTGGTATAAAATTTTTTCATTTATTGAATTCTGCGAAATTTTGACTCAAGAGGAATTTCCCATAGGTAGCTATGCTAAGTATATCAGTAATTATCGAATGTATATTTATTTTCAGCGAACTGAAATGATGTGTTTATGTTTCAATGAACTCATATCATGTGTTTGCTTTCATTTTTATTCAAACAAACTCATTCCGCTAAAAATACTTTTTTATACTGAATCACTGAACGATTTATTTTCTGAGTAATATGTAGATTCAATAACTCAATATGCCTATCTTAGTATTTGGATACACTCGAGCTCTCGAGCAAGATTACCTTGAAATAATTTTACTTTGTAATGAAGTTGAAAACAATTTCGATTTAAACTATTTCCTAAGAAGGAACAATTCATATAAGTATTCATCCTCAGCTGAAAACTGTCTAGTAATAACTCTGGAAGGAACAATACAATTAATTTTGTGTGTTGGTTGGAAGTCTGTCTATGGCCTTTGAGTATTCACACTAGTCCCTTTTTGTGGGATAAGCAAATGTCACCTAAAGGGAGAACTCAGGAAATGGGAAGAAATTGAAAAGTCCTCCTACTGGAGGGTTCGATCTCATCACTACATATTGTATGTCAAGATCTTCCATAATCACGAGATTTTTGAAAAAATTATATTTTCAGCCTATGTGAAATTCTTCCATATCGTTAGTGATTTTCTAAAAAAAATAGCACCTGTATACAAAATATCTCCCCTCCCCCCGGTTCAATTTTATTATCATCATTAGTCATAGATAAATCATTTTTAGTACGGAAATTAATCGGTTAGCTGCATGATTCAACTTATTAGTCATTCATCCGGGACCAGGTCATAAATCTAGATGTCATCAGGTACGGTCGAATTTTGTGATCGACATCGGAAAATACGCGAAAGAAATTATTTATCGTTCCAAACTGAGTGATCGTATTGATTCGTATATAGTGTTTTTGTATTCCTCATTCGATTCAATAATAATAATATCGGGATCGTGTGTTGTTCTAGTGTTTCGTGTTGTTTCATCAAAGCCTTACTTTTTTCACGCTGGTGAGTGCAGAGAAATTCTCTCAATTTTTACTCATATTTCTCTTTACCCTATACAGGGTATGTCACGACGAACTTACAGTGTCTTTAATTCGAGAATCAGTCGGGAGAAATCCATGAAAATGTGCATTCTTATATTTTGGTATATGCTCTTTTCATTTAAGATATGTTCGATAATGCAGTGTTGCCGCTTCTAGTAGAAAGTAGTAGCAACATTGATATTTCGAACGGAACACCCTGTATTTCATCGCATTTTAAGATTTTCCCTGGAGAGCTGATTTCATCGATATATCATACTTGGGGTCTATCTAGAATGATTACAGAGATATAGGGTTTTCAAAATCGATATTTTTCAACTTTAGGATTTTTTGTGTCGGTCAACACGGCTCATATGTCCCTGTCTCAACTTTTGTTCCACTATTTACTGATATTCAATCGGAACAGATACAGGGTGGTTCAAGATTCAGAATTCTGTTCACATGCATATTTTCATGGATTTCTCCCGACTGATTCTCGATATAGAGATAGTGTAAGCTCGTCCTGACATACCCTGTATGTTTCGTACCGTTTGTTGTATTTTCTCCGATCGAGGAACACTTTCTTCTGATTTTAGTGCTTCCTGTTCGAAACTGTATCTTTTAAGAATTTACCATCTTCAATAAGTGTGATACAGAACGTAATCTTGATTTTGGCAAAATCTTCATCTATGGTCAGGTCATAACTTTTGAACCACTGTGTATAATCGATTCATACTTGGTAAGTATATTCAACTCATATTTCTCATCAAAACTAAATATGAATCGAATTTAGAATCCAGATCCGTCTTCAGGCAAAACAAAAAATTTATTTTTTTCTTAACAGTGCGCATCCAATTTGAAAAATAGAATTTTTATTGAACTCGTTATACAAAAAATCCAATTTAATTACAAAAAAATAACCAGTCCTCAGATTTCAACTTAATTAGAGCCGAATTAGGTAAACTATCGATGGATTTCGTTCCATAGAACAATTTGTCAATTATTTTAGGTATTTTCGAGTGCTCATTACATTTTCACACACACAAATTAATTAAGTTTCATTTATTTTTATATCTAGCCATTGTGATCATTTTGTATATAAATATTTTACACTCTTGAATTCTAGTACCTACTCAGTTTTATATTTCAAAATTATTAATCTTAGTATTTTCAATAATAGCTCGTCAAACAAAATCCATACGTTTTCACCACGTACAATCAGCATTTGCTGCTTCTTTCAAATGTTTATTTACCTAAAAATAACTTGCTATCATTATTTCTTCCATTTTACTCTGATTCTGTCGAAATGAACATATTATTATTATTATTATACCAAATGTCAATTTGGATGCGCGCTTATAAAGAGTAGACCACATTGTTCATTATTTTCTTCTTCTTTCCTGTTAACAAAACATATCTAGATATTTTGGGAAAGATTATATTTTCAGATTTTCAGCCTATGTTAAATTCTTTTGAATCATTAGACTTTCGAAAATAATACTGTCAGTATATCCGTGTTCAATACTTCATCTTATATTTTGTATACTATATATCTGTTTTTCCCCCGTATAATCATAATCAGACTCACCCCGCCGTATAATTCCATTATCATCATTAGTCATAGATAAATCATTTGTTCGGAAATTAATCGCTTAACAGCATGATTCAACTTATTAGTCATTCATTCGGGTCCAGGTGGTAAATCAAGACAGTTTTATATTAGATGTCATCACGTACGGTCAAATTTTGTGATCGACATTGAAAAATACGCGAAAGGAATTATTTATCGTTCCAAACTGATCGTATTGATTCGTATATAGTGTTTTTGTATTCCTTATTCGATCCAATAATAATAATAAAATCGGGATCGTGTGTTGTTCTAGTGTTTCGTGTTGTTTCATCAAATCCTCACTTTTTTCACGCTGGTGAGTGCAGAGTAATTCTCTCAATTTTTCTTCATATTTCTCTGTATTCATTTAACTTCATTGCCCTATCCAGGGTATGTCACGACGAGCTTACACTATCTTTAAATCGTGAATCAGTCGGAAAAAATCCATGAAAATGTGCATGCTTATATATTGGTACACGCTCTTTTCATTTAAGATAAATGTTCGGCAATGCAGTGTTGCCGCTTCTACTAGAAAGTAGTAGCAACATTGATATTTCGAACGGAACACCCTGTATTTCATCGCATTTTAAGATTCTTCCTGGAGAGCGGATTTCATCGATTCATCATACTCGGTCTATCGAAAATGATTACAGAGATATATGGTGTTCAAAATCGATATACCTATCTTAACTTTTGTTTCACTATTTACTGATATTTAATCGGAACAGATACAGGGTAGTTCAAGATTCAGAATTCTGATCACATGCATATTCATGGATTTGAAAAATAGAATTTTTATTGAACTCGTTACACAAAAAATCCAATTTTATTGCAAACAAATAATTTCAACTCAATTAGAGCCGAATTAGGTAAACTGTCGATGGATTTCGTTCCATAGAACAATTTGTCAATTATTTTAGATATTTTCGAGTAGTCATTACATTCTCACACACACAAATTAATTAAGTATTTTACACTCTTGAATTTTTGTGCGTAGATTCATATTCCGAAATTATTTATTTCAGTATTGTCAGTAATTTTATATACATATATATTAGACCTCTTCGAAGTTTTTGTGATTGTTCAACACCGGAGTTCTTTCATTTCATTTATTTTTATTATTGCAGAAATCATTTTCACCTTCTTCACGCTGCACGCTGGGAAGTTTTTTTTTAATTTTTTTCATTATGACTGATAGCATAATCTGATAGGTATTATGAGCAGATACCACTCGATACATCTAGAAATTTTAGGATAGGTACTCCTTCGATTCATTTTCATATACATATACGTATTTTTTGTGAGAAATGTATGCGATTACAACAAACCCGAAAAAAATTTGTCAATCCGTATCGCTGACTGTGCTAGGCTAGGAAGCAAATGCCAATTTTCACAGAGAAATTTTCGAAGTCGTGAAAATTTCTTTGAAATGGTCACACACGAATTGTCAAACTCTTATTATTACCCATATACTCAGATTGAAAAATTGTCTCTATGTACTAATTGTATATTTCCCTATGGTATATTGTATTTATATCCAGCCCGCATTCCTGGATAAGGTTACTAGTCATAAAATTTTGACCCCCTGTTAAAATATAAATATCTTTTTTCTGAACAATTTGAATTTGGTTCACACTGTTCGCTATCCCAGTCCTTCAGCTATAAGCTCGTATTTCTTTAAAATATGAGGTTCTTCCTGAATCTGTGAAAATTTTTTGAAGTTTCAAAAGGATCCCAAATGAACGAAAACTTTTTTTTTTTTTCAACTTTGACGACAGATTACCTTGAGACATTTCTCGAATTGTCTTATTATCCCTTTTACTTACAGAACGATATCGAATAATTAACTTTTAGGTTTTGCAGTCATAACTTTTTTCCTTCCCAGCCGATTTTTAAAATATCAGGCTCATTTTGAAGATGAAACTTCAGATGAAGAGATATGAAGATCAGAATTGACTCAAGATGAACATTGCACAGTGTGTCTCACTTTTAATGGAAGCATCCCTGTATCTTTCGTATTTGTTTAGTTAGGATTCTGAAAATTGCAGGAACGGTAAATGTATACTGAAAGTACACACTATGACCAAGTGAAGTCATCTTCAGTGATATACACTGCTTGCTTACAGCCATGGAACCACCTACAAAAATGAAATAGGCGAGTTGACTAATTATTTTTATTTCTTGAATAGAATCATATCACTCAAATAACTTTCAATTCCATATATTTTTAGAATTCTTCATTCGATTTCAATGTGCTCTGAGATCAACAATAATGCCACGGTAATTTTCAAACGGCTAAAAATTTATCGCGAGTAAAAACTGACGTCACGATTTTGTAAGTAGAGACAGACCATAGCACAATTGCCATATTATGTTGATATACGATAGGAAATATTATTTTTCTAATTTTGACATGTAATGTGACACTTTTCAAAACTGACGGAAGTTTTGAAACGTCTTACTTTACGTAACCAGTTGCGTAAAGTAAAATTTTACATAACTGGTGATGTAATGTTCATTTCATTCATTCATTTCACACAACAAGAGTCGGCAGAACTCATGTAAAACTGGTCATTATTTTTGTTCATGCGAAATGTTTCGTCAAAATTAGAAAAAATATTGTACGTGACACGTTAGGAAACGCCATTTTGTGTAACTCTGTGATGTTGCGGGATCTCGCTTTGCTCGTCCCGCAAAATCCCATCGTTACACAAAACAACGCGTTTCCTAACTGATTACGTAAATATCTATTATTCAATAATTCATGAATTCTCAATTTTGTATTTTTTATATTCCTAATTAGATATAAAAATCAATTGTCTCAAAATATTCCCTCATCTGCTGTGGCTTATTGTTTATAATGCATTTGAGTTAATATTGATATTATTATATTAATTCACACTAGAGGATATTTGAGGGTAAACGTGGCAACCCGGCGCACGAATTGTGGGCGGTGCCTTGTCAGTTCTCAGCATTCAGCTCATTGTTGCCAAGTCTTCAACATCAACATGATATTTTGTTATACGGCACAAGAGATATACAGACATGCTGGTTGTTCGAAATAGTCGAGAATGATCTATAATATCATGGCTCACTCTTATTATGTTTCATCTCGTGTTTTATCCAACGACAGGACTCTAATCTTTATGATAAATTGATTATAATTTGATGATGGATATGATAGATTATTTTTGCAGTATTGCAGTATCATTGCAAAAAAAAGTTTTTTTCATCTGCCTGCCTCGTCTTCATTGAGATAGCTGATGAATTGATGAATCAGAAAAATATATCGCGTTTCAGTTACGAATGTTGAAAACAATATCCAGACTTTTCATTGATTTATATTCTATGTTGGTCTCTCGATTCAAATTTGAAATTGATCCTTAGTTTTAGATCCGAACAGCACATTGTTTGGCATGCAAGGTCCATAATATAACCTCCGTAATTGAAAATGTGGAAAAACCACTTTTCGGAAAGAAAGCGGATCTGTTGCTATCCAGTTACGGACGATGAAAATATCATTCAGGTATGTCTCAGATTCAACATCCATGTACTTCATCTGATGATATTGATGTTCTGATTCAAATGTACTCGATTTAAATGTAATGTTTAGTTGCAGATCCAAGAAGCAGTGTTTGATACTTGCCACTCAATCGGAGAAAACCATCCAGTAAATACGGACCGAACAGAAGATCCGCAAAGAGAACTGACTAGAGTATATTCTGTATATACAGAATTCAGATCATTATATTCGTACGGAAGGCGATATATTGATCACCTTTCCAGATTCTCAAGCAGACAGATAGACAGATATTCAACTTTATGTCTCTATGGAAACACGACAGGTACCCTTACGAGGGGAGAGTATCAACTCGGCGTTTATAAACCCTCTCTGCAAAGGAGGTAGGCGCATGGTGGGTTAGGTATATACAGTGTTCTTCATTGCAGAGAAAATTGTTGTTTATCTGCCTGCCTCGTCTTCATTGAGATAGTTGATGAATTGATGAATTACAAAAATATATCGCGTTCCAGTTACGAATGTTGAAAACAATATCTAGACTTTTCATACATTTATATATTGTATGTAGGTCTCATGATTCAAATTTGAAATTGATACTTAGTTTCAGATCCGAGCAGCATATTTATTTGGCTTTCGAGGTCCTCAATATAACCCACGTAATTGAAAATGTGAAAGATGCCTACTGGAAGAACCACTATTCGGAAAGAAAGCGGATATGTAGCAATCCAGTTACGGGCAATGAAAATATCATTCAGGTATGTCTCAGATTCAACATCCATGTACTTCATCTGATGAAATTGATGTTCTGATTCAAATGTACTCGATTTAAATGTGATGTTTAGTTGCAGATCCAAGAAGCAGTGTTTGATACTTGCCACTCAATCGGAGAAAACCATCCAGTAAATACGGACCGAACAGAAGATCCGCAAAGAGAACTGACTAGAGTATACTTTACAGAATTCAGATCATTATATTCGTACGGAAGGCGATATATTGATCACCTTTCCAGATTCTCAAGCAGACAGATAGACAGATATTCAACTTTATGTCTCTATGGAAACACGACAGGTACCCTTACGAGGGGAGAGTATCAACTCGGCGTTTATAAACCCTCTCTGCAAAGGAGGTAGGCGCATGGTGGGTTAGGTATATACAGTGTTCTTCATTGCAGAGAAAATTGTTGTTTATCTGCCTGCCTCGTCTTCATTGAGATAGTTGATGAATTGATGAATTACAGAAATATATCGCGTTCCAGTTACGAATGTTGAAAACAATATCTAGACTTTTCATACATTTATATATTGTATGTAGGTCTCATGATTCAAATTTGAAATTGATACTTTTAGTTTCAGATCCGAGCAGCATATTTGTTTGGCTTTCGAGGTCCTCAATATAACCCACGTAATTGAAAATGTGAAAGATGCCTACTGGAAGAACCACTATTCGGAAAGAAAGCGGATATGTAGCAATCCAGTTACGGGCAATGAAAATATCATTCAGGTATGTCTCAGATTCAACATCCATGTACTTCATCTGATGATATTAATTTTCTGATTTAAATGTACTTCGAGCAATATGTGATCGATGTTTAGTTGCAGATCCGAAAAGCAGTGTTTGATACTTGTCACTCAATCGGAGGAAACCACTCAGTCAAGACGAACCGAACAGAAGATCCGCAAAGAGACCTGACCAGAGTATACTCACAAAATTCAGATCATTATATTCGTACGGAAGGCAATATATTGATATCCTTTATTCCAGATTCTCAAGGAAACAGATAAGACAGATATTCACCTTTATGTCTCTATGGAAACACGATAGGTACCCTTACGAGGGGAGAGTATCAACTCGGCGTTTATAAACCCTCTCTGCAAAGGAGGTAGGCGCATGGTGGGTTAGGTATATACAGTGTTCTTCATTGCAGAGAAAATTGTTGTTTATCTGCCTGTCTCGTCTTCATTGAGATAGTTGATGAATTGATGAATTACAAAGATATATCGCGTTCCAGTTATGAATGTTGAAAACAATATCCAGACTCTTCATAGATTCATATTCTATGTAGGTCTGACGATTCAAATTTGAAATTGATACTTCTAGTTTCAGACCTGAGCAGCACATTTGTTTGGCCTTCAAAGTCCTTGATATGACCCAAGACCCAAGTAATTGAACATTAGCGGATATGTAGCAATCTAGTTACGGACGTTGAAAATATTATTCAGGTATGTCTCAGATTCAACATCTATGTATTTCCTTCCTCTAATGATATTTTCTGATTCAAATATACTCCGATTCAAATGTGATAAATATATGGTTTGTGCCCAGAATTGAATAAGGATGTAACTATATAACTGTTTCACAAACGCTTTAGAGTGAGAGAAGACGAGGATCTGTCCGTACCCTTTTAAGATGACTAACGTCAATTTCCATCAAGGAACTCTAGTTTTGATTAAATCGAAAACTAACAAATAACGGTGCAAATAAAGACAACCAGTCAACCGCTTTCAAATATAAGTTCTGTTGATTTTTCATCTTCATCATTATTTGTGAACATTTCTCTGACAGAAGATTCGGAATATTGAAAATTGTATGCAACCGTCAAAGCAATAACCTGTAGCCAAAATTGCCTAAGTAGGCTTGTATAATAAGTATTTTTTCCCAGATGACTGGAATGACAAGTGACACTGACAAAACCCAGATGAGTGAAAAGTGCCATGCCATAAAATGAGGTTATATGTTATGTTATATTATAGGTTAACTAACTTTTATTTAGTATTTTAGTAATTTACGTATTTGTCGATTGAACACGATAATACACATAATGTGTACCCTAGAATTTGACTTTACACATCAAAACTGAATCAAATGAAAATGAAATGGCTGGTCTAATTGCTGTGCATTGTGGTAATACACTTCAAAATTTTTATTCATTTCTCAACTCTACTATAGTTATTTATCTGATTTTTCAGGTGCTGGATCTCACAGTAGCAATCTGCACAATGAATATAAAAGACTCTGTAACAAAGCCTGTCGTAAAGGAGTTCAAGTAATGAAAGAAGGAGGGACAGCTATGGAAGCAATCCAAGCTGCAGTCATAAGTTGGGATTTCCAAAAAATCATAGTTATGTAGTTGCTCATCTTATCCACAGTTTTAGAGAATGATCCCTTGACGAATTGTGGATTTGGTTCAAACCTTACTTTGGAAGGCATGGTAGAAAATGATGCATCAGTTATGGATGGCAAGACACTAGCTTTTGGGGGCTGTGGGGCAGTCAAAAAAATCAAGAACCCTATAGCTTTGGCCTATGATATATGTGTTAAACAGTCTGTAGGACTGCCTTTGGGTCTCATACCTCCTTCTCTACTTGTAGGGAGTGGAGCACTCAAACATGCAAAAAATTCTGGGCTAAAGGTTGTTCCGAACAGTAGTCTTGTTTGTAAAAGAGCTCTGAGGCAGTTCAAAAAGTATAAAGCTTTGTTAGATGTCCATCAGGAAAATTGTGAGAGGTTGGATACTGTTGGTGCTGTATGTATTGATGGAAAAGGAGATGTTGCTGCAGCTTGCAGTTCAGGTCAGTCCTGATAAAAAACCAGTATTTGCTCTAGGTTTTACCATTTTCTTCAAGTTGTACTGTTTCTTCAGCTAAATTATTTCAAACTGGATTTTTTCATTGTCCTGCTAAATAAAATTGTTGGTATTTTCTTACTCTAAATTATCTTCTTTTTGCAAGAAAACACTGTTTATATTCAAAAAATTATAATCTCCAGAAGTTGAGAAAAAATTCCAACACTATACTCCCTCCTATACTTCCTAAGTACATAGGAAATAAAATATTTGAACACACATACCAGTTTCCTGTACCTAAATTGTTTCCTAATCTAGAATGGATCAGACTGATGCTCGAAAAACACCTCTCAATACCACCTGTAGATTTTATTGTTGTAAGTAATGGTTTGCAAAAATTGTCTTCATTGTCCAGCCAATTGTTGGTTTTAGTGGGTTTCACTAGATTGATGGAGTTTTTCTTGAATTTTGGCCAAATAGAAAAGCGGCTTGGATTATGTAGTTAATGTCATAGGGATTTTGCCATTTTTTATACAAATTGAATGCAATTCTTAATGGGATTATATTGTGATAAATCCAAAGTATAAAAATGTGTATTCTCATGCCTTCAATCTATCAATCTATCTATTCAATCTGAATCTACTTCATGATTTTCACCAGAAGATCATGCCTAAGTACACAAATTCAGAAGATCTCAAATAATTTGAATTTATTCTCTCCATAAAACTCACTTTCCTAAAAAAAAAATTTGACCAGCCTCATAACCTACATAATCTTAAGTTATTAATGAATGTTGATACTGATAAATATCTTGCATTGATTTGATGTTTATTAACTCTACATTGGAACTTTATATCTCATGTGCCCTTTCATTTACAATATCATGATTATCCCATGACAAAGAAGTCATCCTTAATCATAGGTCATTGAGTAGGTCATCAGTCAAACATCAATCAAGATAAAGTTATTAGTTCTGAATTATTATTATTTTCACTGATAGGTGGTTTGATCCTGAAAAAACCAGGTCGAGTGGGTCAAGCAGCACTTTATGCTAGTGGTACATGGGCTGATAGTCTGGATAAATCAACTGAACCATCTGTAGCAGTTTGCACTACAGGTACTAATTTTTTTTCCTGAAGTTTATTTGATGCAAATTTGTACTGGTTTTTCTCTTTAAATATGGATTTAGGGTTCATGTAAATTATAAATTGAGAATGTACCTCTGAAAAAAAGTACCCAGCTTATAGGTAAAATGTGTTTTTTTCCCTTAGTTTTTATATTTCTGTGGAACTCAAATTCAATTTTCAGAATATTCAACCCACTCTTAGCTGACTAAAAATTTGCAAAAAATCATGAATAATTCTCGTTTTTTCTATTTTAATTTTTCTCACCTAAATCAAGTTGAAAATAGTAGGCAATATAAGATGTTGATTATATAATCACTAAACACCCCTACTTTGATGATTTTGATTTGTCAACTGTTCATGGTATTTTTGCTCATTTGAAGCTATGTACCGAGTTTGAAATCATCTTATGGAATACCAAAGTTTAGGGAATAAATATAAATTTTGAACTAATGTCCTGCTAATCTAACCCTACAAATGATGACCTGAACAGATTCAACATATTTCAACTTTTCTAACCTAATCATCAAATCAAAAATTGTTTTTATCAAAAGGACACATTTTTCATTGTAACAAATTGAGTTATGTACAACACCGTTTCTTGGGTAGTAATTTTAAAGTTTACAAGTTAATGTTTGCCGTAGGGATGATCAATTCCCATCAACTTATAATTGATTTCATTAAAAAAAGGAATTTATGACAGGGTGCGGAGAATACCTAATTCAGACCCACCTTGCCAAAGAACTGGCAGAAGACCTCAAATTCAACCCCAATGCCATGGCTTTTCACAAGGCCATGGGTGTGAAATTTCTGAAATCAAAGTTTCTCAGGAATGTCAATAGAAAATTGGGGGGTGCTTTGGTGGTCCACAGGGACAACAAGAGTGGGGAGGTTTCTGTGCTGTGGGGACACACTACTGATAGTATGGGGGTCGGCTATATGCAGACTAAGGATTCTAAACCGAAGGTTAGTGGAAATTATTAGAAAACAAAACTAAAACTCATTTTTTCATCAATATACAGGTTATTTCTGTCCTTGGACCTAACACTCTGACTGTCATGTCAGTCATTTTTGACCCACAGCTTGATCTCGTGCTGAGCCGATGTATTTTCATTGGTTTTAAGGCGTCAGGCCACGCAAAGTTTTTAGAGTAGGGTGCATCTAAGTGATCAGCATATTGCTGCTCAGACATTGTAAAGTTGTTCTGGTGTACAGAAGAGCATAAAAGAATGTCAGTTAAAATCGACCGACGCGGCGTGACATGGCAATTTTTTTTTGCTATATAAGCAAAAGGATAAAACACAGAAAGCTAGAAAATGTGTTTAATTTGTTACAAAAATCTCTGAAACAATACGTACAAGAAAGGGGACTAAAAATGAGGTGAAGAGAGTGCGGATGCATTGAGAAGGCCGTCAAGAGATGATCATGTGAAAACCCATTCCAACAATAATTAGATTCAGATAATGTTCATGAGTTTTCCACATTTTATACAATGAACGTTTTTGGGGAATTATTGTAGCTATAAATTTCAAAGTGAGCCACAAAAAAAATCACATACGTTCATTTGAGCGCCGCGAATTCAGATCTAAGAGAGATTTGAATACATCGTCGGTCGTTTTCGCATGACACGGCTCGAACTGAAACTTCTGCTGTCTGTTAAAAATCACCTGCCAAGCACCGTTTTTTATAAGTCACCGTCGGTCACATATGACTGACAAAGCCTGTAATAGAAAGAGAAAAACAGGGTCCCGGCAGCCAGAGTGGTAATAACAAAAGATAGACACAGTGATACATTCATAAATGATGAAAAAGTTTATGCCAACAACCCTAAGCTCAGGGATATATGGGATCACTCTATGAAATTATTGCCAGAAATTTGTTATAATATAAAGATATAATAAATAACAATGTATTTCTGTTGGATAATACCATTTCTTTTGGGTATTATGACATATTTCTGTTTGCAAATCAGGGGAACACATAGGAAAATTTATATTTGATTTCTACAATGAATATTTTTGTTCACTAGTTAAAACTACATAACAATGAAATTAGTCTGGAAAATAATGTGACTCAATCAAAATTAAGACTAGATTTGTTAGCTAGGCAGTTTAACTTTTCAGCCTGTACTGATGTACTCTGCTTTGCTTGCCCATTTTAATGCTTTTAAATGATTTTTTTTTAATAAAAAGTTGATATCAGATTCTTATTATAGACTCTATGCTAAAAATTGAATAGATATGATGCTACCTGTATATTTCAATAATACTGAGCTATTTTTTCTTTTAGAGTTTCATTTGTGAGTTGCCAGGATATGCTGTACCTGGTGAGTCTATTAATGTTGGTGGAGCTCATTTCTTTTCTGACGAAAATCCCTCAATAATAACTAATTGATAATGATTTGTACTAATTTCTAATTAATGCAGAATAAAAATATTTGGCATTTACACTTGAACATTCTAGTGACATTTTATATCTCATTTGTTATGTCACATTCAAAAGAATCCGATCCGATCATATAGCTACTTACATCTGTTATATTTTATATTCGATATTTTTTTTCCAAAGTAACATCATAGTTTTCCTCTTATCCTAAAGTGTGTTTAATTAAAATCTTCTTCGAAACCATACAGGGTGTAACTAGATTGATGGCTAAAATTATTAGCTCATTTTGAGAAGAAAATAACAAAATTTCTTTTCTCATCATCGCCTAAAATTCGACATGCATCACCATGTGGTAGTGTGTCGGTGAAATGTATTTTTGCCTAATTTTAATCAATTAATTGAATTAACCAAAATGGTCTTTAATTTTTTACGAGAAAACGATGTTTGGGATGAAAAAAATGCAAGAGGTCAAAATGTTGCAAAATAAATTATTCTTATTGTTGGAAAAAGCAGAGGGGCGTACCATATTTTTGTAAAAAAATCTCCTGCATCAAAAAATGCATATTATAGCCCCAAAGTTAAGAGGTTTAAGGGATATTTTCATATGAATTTTTCTTCTAAAAATTAGCTAAGAAACCATATCCCGTACTTATTACATTACATATTAAATTACACCCTGTATAGGAAACACTTTTTTGTCATTTTACATCAAAAATAATTTTTTAAATTAGTTTCATATTTTCTTTTAATTCAATTTCATAATGTTCGCTTTTGAACAACACATAATGACGATCAGTAACTGTTAAATAAGACCTTTTTCTGATATGGCAGTAACTTTTACAGTATTTTTATTCATATTTTCACAATTCCATATAACATTCATACACAATACTGCTAAATAGATATAGTACATGGCAAAACACAATTCTTGAACATTGAAAGAAACTCTGTGTCTTCTAGTAGAGCAGACAATACAGTAAAACATATATTTTCTTTTCTCAGTGAATACCCTTGAAAAATATCAACCCCAAACTCGTACTGTTTGGTCCCAACTGCATGTAGCAACTGCCAATCCATTGCTTGCTACTGAAAGTGAGGTTACACGGTTTTCATGCCCTGATAAAGTACCTGTAAAATAGATTGAAGTTAAGAATGAATGATTTAGTGAACAAATCAAATATACATATTATATCAGACAATCTTACGTAAAACCGAATCATTTCTCAAATCCAATCAAGCACTGAATTGAATCATTGAATTTTTATATAGTTTTTTTGGCATTTAATCTCATTGTCTCTTTAAATAAACATATTAGTATCACTTCAGTACACCTGTAATGCCTGTGTAGTATTGCCTCAAAATGACTATGAGAAACCTTAGAAAAATATGTAAGTTCTTCATGTTTTTCTAATGAAGCTTTCTGCTGCTGGATGGTTCTGTTGAATTTGGTCAAGCTTCAGAGACAAGAATTCGAAGGGCTCTTCATAGAGTGAATCATTTTGTGATAAATGAAGACAACAGATATAGATATAAATCTTCTGATTTGTCATTCATACAGCTATTTTGAACTAATTCTAATATTTTTACTTATAGAGATGAATAATCCCGAAAATCAAGAGACATGAATACTCAACCTCTTCGATTAATATACATATAGACAATGCTCAAATCACTGAACTTCTGGATAAATACGATTTTTCTAACCATCGCACAAACTTATTCATGATGTGATTTTGTCCTACCATTATGTTGATTCTTCAATATATCCCACATATGAACATTATTGTCATCAGATCCACACAGAAGTATCCTTCCACTAATTGACAATGCACAGGACGTGAACGCACTATTGGGAGATGGTGGTTTGAAAGTTGCCAATTCCTGGTCACTTCTTATATCGAAAAGTCTTGCAGACTTATCTTCTGAACCAGTTGCAAAACAATAACCACTTGGATGATACTGAAAGATATCAATTTATAGGTTATTCAGTACTTTGTTATGTCCACATACATGGAAACATTCATCAAAATCGCATGAGGTGTTTTCTTGAAAGTATACGGGGTGGGGTGTATCCTGAGAAGTCTATGGAGATTCACTACTCGTCGTTTTGTTTGTTTTATTTTGATTACATAAATCTTCAGTAACAACATTCGATTTTTTCTTGAATTGATACATCCTGTATAATTTACTGCATTATAATAACGAATAGTCTATTTACCCCAACCTGTTCATGTATGATGTATATTTCTATTTCAATAATCATTGTCACTTACACAAACAGAATTGACATCTGCTTCGTGTCCGAAAAACGTCTGTTTTGGCTTTTCTTCTCGCATATCCCATAACCGACAAGTTTTATCAACACTCCCAGTCACAAATGTATTGCCATCCGGAGCTAAACTAATTGAAACTACGTCGCCATTGTGAGCTATAAAATCGGAAGTTTTTCTGCCACTCTCCAAGTCCCATTTACAACTGAAATAAGACACCTATTATCATTGGTATAGAACAAAACTTGTGATTCCCTTGGTTTGCAGTCAAAGTAAAAGTGCCCTTGTTACTGTTCAGATTGTCGTCCATATTGTGATACATGTTGAGGAGTGATCCGTTTTTCCGAAAAATTCCAAGTACCTATAAGGTAAAAATTGTGGAGTATCATTCAGAAATATTAATTTTTTTATGTAGTGAACATTCTATTACACATGTTTTATTCCCACTTAACGGAAGCCATGCTTCAACAAAACCTCCGTTTCCGGTTCCTGATGAAAAACCAATAAAGACTCGAAAGCTTGAAGATATTGCAATTTAGTTTACTTTGACTGTAAACTATAGTGTAAACCCAAAGGAATTCACAAGTTTTGTCCTTAATTAAGCTTAGACAGTCGTAACGCTTCTCCTCTACTTATTGGTATTGTGTTATGTTCTCGATCAGTGTAGTGAAAAAAATTCTCACTCACATTTTCATGTCTCCTGATCCTGTAATGATAGATTTGTCGCTAGTGAAACGGCATGAACTGAGGAAACCATCATATCCTGCTAACTCCCTTACCATTTTGGCAACACCATTAGAATCTCTGTTGTTCAAGTCATATACTGTGCACATATTGTCCATTCCTCCGCAAGCTAAAGCAAAAATGCGTTCGTTTGTGCGTATTTGTGCGTATTTGTATTGTTTCGTCTTGAGGTAGACCAAGATGATCTGGATCAGTAAATATGGGTTATTATAAAATTCTTACGAATTATATTCAATATCTTTGACAGTAGTAGTAGTAGTAGTAGTAGTATTTGTTGTAAGAAGAGATTTCTATTCGGATTTTACACAGAATTGGAACATTCTATTCCAACTTTTATATTTCAATATTTTATTAATCTCTGTGGAACTTCTGTAATATTAAAGAGATTGTGAATTTTTTCATTCCTGTAGCTTTTTCATGCTACTATCAATTGATAATTATTCGCAAAAAATATGATTTTCTTTAGAAAATGAACTCGTCGTATTCGCCTTTCAGAATAAATTATCATTAAAAGTTTTTTTTTCCATATCATGCCAACTTTCTGATAGGCACTATATCTGTTCCATTTGTTAATTAGAAACAATATACTAGGTATAGTATATCCAATATCAATTGCAGAATATGTCGCACTGTGCGGCGTCGGCGTTTTTGAAGTTCCCTCTGAATTGGCGGCACGAGACTGCAATTGTTTTTGGATAAACATATCTACAGTCACTAGATGTTATTATTATTATATTATTATCCAAAAACAAAAACCAAATGACAAGTATTGAATGTCAACAGTAATTCTCAGATGTCAGTTCCGTTATAGTTTTAGTTATATCATAGAGGAGGGTTTGAAATCCGAAATGAGTTGATTCGAATAAAGTCATATCACTTGTTCGTGAGAGATATAATTTCCATATCACTGATACGAATGACTTACTTCTATACATTTCAATTTTCATTTCAAAACTGAGCATAGAGATTGTCAATTCTCAATTTCGAAGGATTTTAATTTTTTTAGTCCTCTCTTTTTGGATGTTCAACAGATATAATTTAATGTTCGACGTGACGAATAGCCAGGAAAGTAGTTGTTTTCTGTTAAATATCCAGAATGATGTTATGTGCAAATTCATATTTTTATCTGAAGGAGAATGCAAATTCTCAACTCTAGAAGATTTAGTTTTCAAATTCATATCGTTTGTGTTCAATAGATATAATTCAATGTTCGTCGTGGCATATAGCCAAGAAAGTAGTTGTTTTCTGTTGAATAAACCGAGAAAGAATTGATATTTTTATCACATAGAGAATGCGAATTCTCAATGTATTTCTTTATATGTATAAACATTTTTTAGTTTTTTTATGTACATGATTTATCTGAGAATATTCCTTTACATTACTCTATATTTACCAACGTAATTTCCCGAATTGGAGAAAGCTATACGCTGTTGTACGGCAATACCACGACCACCTAGAAGATATTGATCTATTAATCAGACAATGACATTTGTTGTCAGCTCTCCGTCTGCAGGATGTAGTAGGCATATTCCAGGAATATGAGGTGCCGTCTGGGACATTACTGTTTCTCTATATTTAGCAACATAATTTCCCGAATTGGAGAAAGCTACGCTCATCACCCACGCTGACCGCAGCGGGATGATCTGCATCTTGTTGCCGGTGTAGGTGTCCCAGACGATGTACGGCAATACTACGGCCGCCTCCACCACTGAAAACCTGCCAGGCATCCCGATCCCGCAGTACAATAAGGTGGAAGATATTGATCTATTAATCAGACAATGACATTTGTTGTCTGCTCTCCGTATAGTAGTCATATTCCAGGAACATGAGGTGCCGTCTGGGACATTACTCTATAGTTATCTTTTCTTGTCGAACCGTGTTCAAGATTAGTTTTGAACCGTTTTCAAGTGTGACGTAGTAATTTATCTCATTCAAGAAAACAGACTATTTTGAAATGGAAGCATTGGAAGCTGTCATGAGTCATGCAGATACATAACACATAACTTGAAAACCGAAATCAATAATTGAATTTTGAAATTGATGAATATCTGTGAGAACTTGAGAAGTGTTAAAGAATGGAATCACTAAAAGTGGAATTTTCAATTGATAATCAGCAGATGAGGCAAGATTTTTGTCTTTCACAAATGCTAAACCATCAGTCCAGAGAAATAGATAATAATCTGGAAATGATTATTCATCTCGAAAATTTCCAGCATCCTCAAGTGGAAAATTATGCACCATACCCTCCTCACACTCCATTTTTTTAACTATAGTCAATTTCTCAAGAATAATATTTATAACCTCAAACGCTCAAATCATTCAACAATCAAACTTTGACGCGTTTTCCCACTGCTCCACTTGTTTTCCTGGATCGAACCGTTCATTTAGAAGTTTTTGAACCGGAATGAACCGTATTACTGTTGACGTCATAACTTGCACAAGAAAATGCTTGATTTCAAATCGTTTTGAACACGGTTTATCAAGAAGAAACAACTTATATATTTACCAACGTAATTTCCCGAATTGGAGAAAGCTACGCTCATCACCCACGCTGACCGCAGCGGGATGATCTGCATCTTGTTGCCGGTGTAGGTGTCCCAGATTATGAGCTTGCCGTCCAAGGAGCCGGTGACGCAGTGGCGGCCGTCTCCGCTGTAATGCACAGAGTTCACCTTGTTCAGGTGGCCCTTCATCTGCTTCTTGGTGCTCAGCTTGACCCGCGGGGCGGCCGCCACCCCTTCCAAGGCCTGCTCGAAGGTGGTGTCCTGTTGTTTCTTTTGTTCCTCCTTGGAAAGGAACATTTTCTCATATAATACCGGAAGTGATAATATTTTACCGGAAATATTCGGCGACGGTTACCACAGCTTATTGTTGCCTAATAATTTCGCGAATAGGACAGAAGTTTTGGAACAATGTCATGAGCGAAATAAAAGCAGCATGCTGGAGTAGGGGTTTGTCAATCGACGGATATTTCCAGGAAAAATGATCGTGTATGACTATTTCATGATTGAGACAATACACGAGCGCCTCGCGTGAATTGCGCTCACTGCATCCATCATACTGGCTTCGAACATAATTGACGTTCTGAATTTCAAAAATTGTATCGCATAAAGACGAGGTTGGTTTGGTTTTTGGTTAATAACTTTTAGTTAACAAAAAATATCGCTGTAATACAGGAGAAGAATAAGAGGGAAAATCATCGATTCTGGTTGGTTCCTGAGAACAAAAGTGGAAAAGTCACTTATAATACCACTAGAGCTTTAATTATTACCGACATTTTCTTGGAGAACACGAATTTTCTAAATATTTGTGTTGGAAAAAACATTTTTGTTGGTTGAATAAAATATATAATGAAACCACTTTAGTTGAATGATATGATACAAATTAATTCAGCTGAAGTTGGTAGAAATATATTTTCTTACAAGGAACGTATCAACTTATTAAATGAATTCGACATAAGCTGAAGTTGAATAGAAATGTCATTTTACCTATAATCGTCCAAAAATGTCCAGTGTTTTTTAATGCTCCTCATTACCCTGAGAGGAGCAAACTTTTTAGGTAATTTTTTCAGTTGCTATGGTAACGATACAAAATACAGGCTTTCTAATGGTCGAAAACCTTAGGTCTGGATAGGGCCAGACTGGCCATGTGACTCTCGGGGCCTCTTTCCTTATGCACCCTTTTCTTTCAGGTATTTTCTACAGCTTTCTACAGATATTTTTAGTTCTACTATGTATGAAGTATTTCATCAACAACTGACAACATGCGTCGTAAAAAAGGAATAATATTGAGGAAGTATACAAATTTTCAAAAAAAAAATGTGTTCTTGAAACGTTTTCGTGGTGCGTTCATGGGCTCCTATGGTCGATGGTTGTGGAATTTTCTCTTAAATCGCTCAAGAATGCCTACTCCGAAATACGCGAATCTTGTATTTATTTAGTACTTTTCTAAAGAACGAACTTTCACAAATCAAAAACGATCCGGGAAAATTTTTCAAAATCGATCCGTGACGGTTTTTTACATAGGTACCTACGTTTTAGAGACAGTGTAAATAAAATATTGATTGCGATTTCAGGAAATATTGTATGTGTAGAGGGTGGCTGGAATGAGAGCCACATCACTGGGATCTCGTAAGAGGTACAAATACAGGGTCGATTAAATTATTGCAAAGTTATTACGTCATTATATGCCTATGCAGTTTTGAAACGTCCGATTACTTTCAGATACATACGAAAATAAACTCATTTGCTTGAAACATAAATATTGGAATTACATTTTTTTATAAGAGGTCAAATATCTCGTAAACCCAGAGGCTTTTACTGAGATCAAATTGTGATGGTTATCTGAGTATCTAGAGTAGGTATCTATGATCCATATAGTTTACCGGACACCCAGATAGGTATACGATGTGTTGACGAAACATGTTGTATTTTTTAAAAAGCAGGAATAGTATAGAGTACTTTCCACATTTCGATTTTTTCTGGGATTCGACTATACAGGGTGTTCCTCAAAGAGATGTTAATATTTAAGGGGGCGATTCTCTGACTCATTTTGCGAAAAAACTTATTATGAACTTATGTCCTAGAAGAGTCTTAACTTTTCAGATGATAATGTTTTGTAAAAATACATTTTTTATTTATAACAGATATAATGTAGACATTTTTATGAAATTTGGTACTTGTCTTCTTTGCATCAAGGTGCATTCTCTGATGTACACAAATTTTCATCTCTGCCAGTGGCGCCGTTAGGGGGATATTATTGTTTATATTTTACCTATAAAAGTGAGCAACAAAGGAAAATTTCCAAATTTCATACAATGCTATGGAAGGTCATTCAATTCTGTACAAAGAAGATCTTCATTCTGGATAGGACGCTCCGTTCTCGAGAAAAAAATTAATAAACGAGACAAGACCATCAAATCTTGATGTAAATGCTACGCTCTGAGTACCTCCACTCCATTCAGGACGTCCATCACCTACTGGATAATCACAGTAGCTAACATTATTGAATTTTTGCACCGTTTCAGTCATACATACCTTTATAGCATTTGAATTGAATTTTGCCATTTTGATCACGAAAAGCTATACATATTTTCAACTTTGATACCTTGTATCTCGAAAAAAAAGATAGGACTTTTTTCCTTGAAATAGGTGCAAGAATCGCCCCCTGTTCATTAAGGAACATCCTGTTTAGTATCAACAGTGATTAGTAGTATCCTACTAATACTTTACACTATCCATTCCTCAAACTGTGCTTTACGTGACCTCACGACCTGTTGTTTTTTGATCCTCAATGTATCACGTACTATTCACAATGTCTAGGAAGTACTTTGATCAAGCATTCAATAGCATTATTTTATCCCAAAACAACAAAGAATTGTTACCTGTAGCTTTTTGTATAGGTCTTCTAGCTCCTTCCTCAAAGCAAGCGTTTCTGGATCGGCTTTTGGCGGCATGATCCTGAATTATTTCGAAAAATTTCTTCTGGAAACAATCACAAACGGATCGACATACTCGTAAGTCACATCGTAAAATGAAAAGTAGTTGTAATCCCTTTAGCTCTAATCTAATAAGACGTATATAAAGACTCCGTAAAAGTGCATGTTTTAACCCAATTTATTGAGGATCGATTTCGATTTGATTGAAGTTTCTTTTATATATACTTTTTGTATAAGAGTGGATTGATGTTACATCATGTGCTGATATTGTATACAAAATGCTTAGGGAGGGTCAATTTCTTATAATAACGATATTTTTTCACATCACGAAGATATTTATGATGTATTTATAACTGCTCAATGTGAACCTTTGAAAATGGCATGATCCTTAGTATTTTAGAACCCCATGACATCCATATCATCTGATGACATTTTTTATAATTATTATAAAAAATGTTCTTGATTTATTTTGGAATTTCAGAAATATACTGAGCTTTGAAATAAAAGAAAGTTACTATTTATTTGCATGTGTATTCTTTCCGATTTTAACAAGATCAAGATGATAATCGTGATAGGGAAGGTAACGAATGTATTACCTATATCTATATGTATCAAACGTTTCGACCATCATTTTATAATTATCAATTTTCTGTCTTACAGTTTATTAAAGATAATAAAAAGGCCTGTAAAAAATCTTCTAGACTCATACACAGCAAGCATTTCCTGCATTACAAAAAATAATTTTGGAAAAGTGCACTTAAAAATTGATTGAAAAAATTAATTCAACTTCGACCCCCTGTAGCTCCGCTTCTGATCGGGATCGGACTCATGTTTACATGAACTTCTTTGATAGAAATGATTAAATATATCACCAATTTCAGTTGGTGCTTTTAAATCTGAATCACCCTGTGTATATGGTTGTTCCACCAAAAACAACGACGTCTTCACTCTGGATTTGAGTTCGATGCGTTATCATTCCCGAATAAAAAATGTTTCTTATTTGTGTTCATAAATCTTCCGTTCACTGATGTTTGATTACTCATTAATTTCAACATTTCAATAATTGTCATGTAATAATTTATCCCCGATAATATTGACCCTTGGATTTTCTGTATATTATGTAATGTATATGCGCGATAAAAAAAATGAATCCAAAAAATATTCGCTAGAGATCCTTACATTAGAAATAATATGAACATTCTTTTCTGAATATAGGTAGCATAATAATCAATCATTGATCGAATTGAAACGGCTAATCGTATGATGATAGTATGTGAAACATTATACGTTCTTAATACAGGACGTTCTATAATATAATATAATATGTCTACTCTTCGTTTATCATAGGTACGGGTTGTTGAAGTTTAAAATGCAGATTTATATTTTTCGATAATTACTATAAAATCACTTCTATAATGTTGTCAATATCTAGAGGAAAATTAATTATATAGTAATAGCAGGTATTATTGTTGCAGCTATCACGCTTCAGTGGAATCGTTGTTATTGCATGTGGGGTGATACTGTGTGTTTTCAAATTGGTATGAGTGCTGATAAAAATCTCCCTTTGATTGATTTTACCCAAAATGTTGATGTAGGTGCACTCAAAACGTGTTTTAGATTATAATGAGTTGGTGTAGTTTTTAAATTTCGAGAATTTGGCAGTCAGCCCATTGCCCAACCAGAAAGAATACCTATATATCTTCATGGAAACTGCTTAATAATGGCTTAATATGTACCATGGCGCATCATAAAAATATAAATATAGTTCAAAGTTCAACATCCTCTATCTCATATAGGTACGTTGATGGATTCTAATATATCATATCCTTTTATTATTTATTCACAGCCGTTCTACGCAAAATAAGCGGATAATTGTACAAAATTATGATTCTGATTCTTACCTGGATAAATTCAAAATAATATTGATATATATCTATACCTTCCACTTATGCTCTATCGGTTTAGATCACTGTACTTACATAATATGCGTATTTGATTGATGTAACTTTCTGTTTTGATGATTCCCATCTACCTTCATGTTCATTATTATTACTGAAAATAGTTCTGATAAAAATATCGACATTATAATAATGATATGTGCAATATATTGATAAAGGCTCCTATATGTAGAAGAACAAACTGATAAAGAGGAACTAGATACATATACTGACATTTTTTACATTCAGTAGTTATTTATAAATATGTATAGAAACTTCCATCCCAAAAAAATTGTAATTTTTCAAAATTTGTACAATAAAAAATATCAGTGATGTATTCAATGATCATGCATCAATTACTAATACATAATGATCGTTGCATTCGTTGCATAAAATTCTATCATTTTACGAGTCTCTATCACCTTTCAGATAATTATAATGTACAAAAATATGGACCACCCTGTATAGGAACATTATTGAAAATATTTTCTTATGTTCGGCGCATTTGAAAGAAAAAATGCTTTATATTGAATAAAAATACAGAGTGTATAATAATCCGACGGTGATTACTTTTTGAGTAGTTTCTGTTTGTATGTATAACAATATCAATTGGTTACTATGGAAATGGAAATAATTCAAAATTTTTGATTGGTGGAACTACTATATGTACTTATATCCACGTATATTTGAAATTATACAAGGTGTATATAGCTTAATAACTCAAACGTTATGAATGGTTCGAAACCATGCGAAGAAAATAATCTCAGAACATGAAGAAAAAATTGATAGATATAAAGAAATACATTGAGAATTCGAGAATGCGAATCTAATGAAAATATTAATTATTTATCGGAATATTTAACAGAAATCAGCTAGGTACTTTCATCAATACTTGTACACCCAATCAAGGGGTTCAACTTGAACGATGGAAATTTGTTATTTTTACAGATCTCTAATCACAGATTCGTGGTTGGGTTTTCTCAATTCAGAATTTCTTTGCACGCCCTGTATGAAGAATATCATCAATATTTGTCATACATCTAAAAAAAAATGCTTTCCCATTAGGTATCTAAGGAGTAATTTCAATTACTTTTTACACAAGTAGTTAATCGAAGTTGCACAACTTTTTGTTTTACCTACTCGTGTTGGCTTCGATTCTATCGATATCGTCGATATTTACTAGCTGTTTGCTTTCCACTTTCAACTCACTGTAACCGCGGGAGAAAAAGTACGCACGTTATAGCACAACAAAAGGAAAATGTTCCTAATCAATTTTTTGGTTGAATGATTTCTTCGGGTATCCAAACTTTTACTTGGACAATGAATTATTGGATCAGTTGTTACGTTTGTTTCTTCCAATAAAGATATAACGGAATAATGCTGAAAAGTAGTAGTGAATTTGGATTGTTAATAGCGTGTTTTTTATTGATTTTTTCTATATTTACGAAAGCAGGTAAACATTATTATTACCTATACTCATCACAGTATATATAGTTTTATGATAATAGATGATCGCGCATGAACAAAAGATATCACATATATAATTATGTAATATAATTGACTATATAACTTACTTCAAAAATCACGTCTGAGTGAAGTATACATGAGGGCAAATTATCACATCGAAATGATGTTATATCTAAAGAGGACGACGTCATTTTCACGTCGCGCAAATGACCAAAATTGAATGGAAAAGGAAAACTTATGAAAACAGCTAATTCTCTCATTTGGTAAGACGTATATATAGTATATCTATTTCATTACGAGTTTGGAAAAATCATTTCTGGACGTGTAATGAACGATATTTTTTATTACACTTCGTTGAAAATGAAAATATAATAATTAAATATTACATAAACAAGACAAAAGAATATTTTTATTTTCACTATTGTGAAAAATTACCTGGATTCTACTGGTAATAAATTCGCGGTCGCTTATTGTGCCTCTTGCTATTGCTATTTTCCAAGTTTTTCCGTGCGCTGTTTCCGTGCGATAGCCCAACTTACAATATTACTAAAGTAGATGAAAATAAGGTGATTTCAAAGAAGTATAATAAATAAAGGATGTACGAACTTTATGGGGAAATCAATATGACTGAAACACACAATTATTGTAGGTCGTATTGCAGATATGAATGTCGATGTCGTTATATCGCAGGGTGATTCAAAATTTGATGTAAATATTCTAACGTGTTGTTGGGATCAAAATAAGACTTGTTTTATATTTATCCTTATTACTCTGAAATTATTTATTATCCCCAAAGTTAGATCCCTCTATAAAACTTGAAAATTATTTCGCATATAGGTAGGTAATTATAATCATTGATACATTATTATTTTCAGAAGACTCACAATGTTCAAATTTGAGAGGTGAAATTGAATGTGGAGAGGCGAATCAAAATAATATACTTTCGTATTTTCATAATAATGAAGGTGAGTTCTTAATACACAAATATTTGGGAGGAAGCAATATCATTGATAAAAAAATCTGTCCACATTCATAATTTCATAATGGGTCTGTTTCAGTGAAAAATTGTATTTATTTATTTAGATGAAATAATCCAAACTATAGTTGCTGCTCATATATGGGCCGTGTGGCGGGCTCAGCTACGGAATAGCGCGTAATAAAACAGTGCGTGACAAAACAGCGCGTTTCAAAACAGCGCGTTTCAAAACAGCGCTGTGACAGAACAGAGCGTAAAAAAATAGCGCGTTCTGAAATAGTGCAAATTCCAAGATGATTAGATATGAAAAGCATATTCAATTAAACTCTTTATACACTCACCGGCAAAAAAACCGGCCACCAAAAAATTTTCCCAAATTGTTCATGCTGTAACTTTTTAATCCTTGTCCGATTTTTGTGAAATTTTGAAAAGATTGTAGATTCATGTTCCGGAATGTTTTAGCCTGAACATTAGTTTCCATGGAAAGCTGCTATGATGACTTGATCATGCATTGTATAGAGAAAAACAAAAGTAACAATTTCACCCTTTACTTATTATAATGCCCTGTGGCAAAATTGAGTGGTTGAACTTGGCTTCATTATACCTCGAATTGAAGTGTGATCCCTTCTTAACACAATTTTGTTTTATTCATGAAAATATTTTATTTTTGAGAAAAGATACGAGTATTTTGAGAAAGTATGACAATTTTTCAAGTTTTATTAACAATAATCGGAACCTACATACACTCAGAGCATTGAATAACAACTCAAAAAGAATTAATTTAATTTATTTCTACCTCATTTTCTTAGCACTTACCATAAAAAACCTTTATTGCAAAAAACAAACAAAAAGCAGACCTATATAATATAGTCAATAGCGAGTATGCCCTCCTCGAGCTCGAATTACAGCATACAACCGCCTTGGCATCGAGTAGATCAAATTTCTCAAGTATAGTCTTGAATAAAGTCACTGGATGGTATTAGTGAGATAAATCTCAACATTCAAAATCACTAACAGTTGTCATTCCTGTGTCCGGATTCTTATCTAACAATATCATCCAGTGACTGTAGTCTTGAAGAATTGCTTGAATTTCTTCTTGAAAGGCGAATCCTAGCTCTTGTAGTGTCTATGACATGACCGAACACCGAACGAAGGCGAATGAGCCTCTGGAGTTTATCCCTGCTCTATAAGTCTATAGGGTCTGAATTATTGTTGTTTCCACTCTTACCTAAAACACTTGTATCTTCTCTCAAAAAGAAGATATTGACGTAAATCAAGAACCATTGTGTTGGGAAGGGGCGAAAAAGGATCACATTTCAATTCAAGAGATGATGAAGCAGAAGGTTGGAGAAGGGTTTGGAATTATTGTTAATAAAAATAAAAAGAACCCATACTCTCTTAAAACACTTGCATCTCCTCTTAAAAAGTGGTTATCGATGTGAATTAAAAACCATTATGTTAAGAATAAGGGACCACATCTCAATCCACAACAAAATGAGCTCAAGTTTAACCTCTCGCCTTAGCCACAAGGCGTTAGGAAGTTGAGGGTGTGAAAGAGTAATAACTTTCGTTTTATATCCTATATAATGATTAATGATCAAGTTATCAGCTTCCGAATATTTCGAATAAACATGCATGACTATACGATTTGGTCGAAATTTCACAAAAATCGGACAAGAATTAAAAAAATTACAGGGCGAATAATTTGGATTAATTTTTGCCGGTGAGTGAAAATTGGACTATAACGAACAGTCTTTGTACATAAAAATCGAATAACCAAATCGTAGGCAATATATAGACTGCAAGTAATTTTTTTCGGTCGAAGCGTGTGATGAAATTGTCAGCCTGATTCTGTCCTTTTTTCAGATGATTAATCAATTTATAATGCGGTGGAAAGAATTGTACCAAAAGAGCTTCCAAAGAGATATTTGTTCTAGACAAATTCTTTTGTATGCGTTCAAATGAATTCCAAATAGGAACTGGAAAACAAGCTCTCCATTTTATTCGTTTTCTTCCCAAGTAATTTTTCCACGGATTACAGACAATGTAAGATGTAAAACATTTGAGCATTTGGAATAACAACGGAAATGAGCGCTATTTTGTTATACAGTGCTATTTTTTACCGCTCTGTTTTGTAACGCGCTGTTGTGTTCGCCATGTTTTGTCACGCGCCTTTTTGTTACGCGCTATTCCGTTGTAGGAGCCCGTGTGGGGTTTATTCGATTATTGTGTACTCAAGCCCACTGTATGAATGAAGCCGAGACCATCATACTGACCTGCCTCGGCCCTCGTTTGCTACGCCACTGGAATGCTTGCGTACTGGCGCGAGGCGAGAAGCTCATCGTGAACACAGAACCACCACGTGTTAGTTCTGTGATCGTGGACAGAACTTGATTTTCTGTTTATTTGTCAGAAGTCTTTTGTCCTGTGACTCTCTTTTGATAAGTGTTAAGTTCGTTGTCGTTCCGTGTTCTGCGTCCGTGTTGACAAGTGTTTGTAGGTGCTGGGTTATGTGCCATGTTTTTCTAATTTTTGCCATTTTTTATAAATAAATTTACGATATTATTGACTTTACAAATTGTAGGAATAAGAACTTATAATGAAAATACTACTAGTCTTAGTTTTTTTAATTGTATTTAATTCTTGTGCCATCTCAAAGGAGACCAATGGTAAGTTGAAGCAGTTTTGAATCTCAAAATCTTCAATTTTTTTAATACGCGCGAATACGCATCTTTTAACGCACAAAAAATATATAATATTTTGAATTTTCTACTCATTGAAATATTTTGCTTTCAATAATTTGCATGGTATGTAATATGCATGATATTAGAATAGGCTGTGGTATTATTGGCGTAAGTTTTGTATTTTTTTGTAGTGATTATATTTTTCTAAGTATTTAGGCCAAGAGAAGATTAGGTCTCTGTTCAAGCCATTTCAGGCCTATCAGTTTAATGATAAACAATTGACAACAATTTCATTAATCAGAGGAAGTGACGGGAGTCGAGAAATTATTCTGCTTTAATCATTAGTTATTTATATTTGGGTTATAGGCCTGGTGATGTAATTTGTAAACACATTAAACACATGTGTGTATGTTCACATATTTTGTATGTCTATCGAACTGAGATATATCCTCCACAGATAATATGAAAAAAAAAGTAAATTGCAAGACTAGATTACTTTCATCTTACTCAGTACTCTATAGATTACTAGATATACAGGGTGTTTTAAAAATTGTGACCTCCTTGCTATAGGGTAGGTAGAACTTTTCAAAATAAGTTGGGTTTGCTCAGTAAAAAAATGTCTTGAAGGGCATCCGTTATTCAGAATACCTACACAATAATGAAAAAAATATTTTTTCAAAAATTCTTTACGATTATGACGAAACTATACTTACAACTTTGTAATGATTTTTTCGAGGATTTTTTGTATGGATGGGTTGTGGAATAATAAGCTGACACATCCCATGATTTTGTTTTTATATTTTCCTCTCATAGGGGGCTCTAGTTACACAGTTCCTACCAAGTAATTTCAAAAATAACTTTTTTGATGTTTTTCAACCCAAATTTTATGTAAACCTGAACATCAAAAAGGTACTCATGATAAACCTCCTACTGTTTTCGGAATATTTTGATCTGAAAATGATGAAGTGATAACTGTTGCTGATATAAAGCTAAGTATTATGAAAAACTATTACCTACCCATTTATTGAAAACCCAAAACAACAATAGATTCCTAATGCTGCACTTGGATCATGGATCACACAGTTTGGTTGTTGTTGTTGTATCTTAAGGAAAATGCTATACTACAGAGGTAAATCCTCGGGTAAATCACTCGATCCCCTCGTGATAACATCGACATAATTAATACACCTCAAAATCAAAATAATTGTGCAGCTTCATGTTCAACTTGAAATAAGAGTTGATAAATTGGAGAATCGAAAAATGGTGATGAAATGGCCATTGGCGTAGAATTTGGGAAGGATCAACCACTCACCTGCTCCTGTCGTACGCCTCTGGTAGTGACCAGAAATGTTTATTTCACAAAATTTAGTAAGGTGTATAGTATCTACACTTCCCGCCAAATATGACAATGATACGTCAATTAGTTTCAAAGTACTGGGCACAAATAATTTCTGAGTTTTCAAGCGAAACACCCTGTAACTCTGACAGGAGACTCATTTTATCTAGACAGGTTGTGTTAAATATTCATAATTTGAGCTTAAGATTTTATAGTTAAAATATTTCCAATTAGTAATGACCCACCCTGTATATTGTAGTTAAAATTAGGTATGGTGTAACTTGAAACCATAGCATACTGTAACTAAGAGCACTGCTGCTCTGAATTTTGTTTTCCAAAAGGCTCGAAAAAAATAACTGCAAAATATTTTGTATCATGGCTATCCATGGCACACTTGGCAAATGTGAATAAATTAATATCCAGTATTTTCTTTAGTAATTTCAAACTCATTTTCTCATTTTCAAAAAATGGTTGACATTTGAAAAATGATAGTATTCACGGAAATATAATACTGTCAACTTGTCTTTTTCCTATCTATCAAATTAGTAACTAAAACTTTGTGATTATAATTTTCCGTAGATAAGTATACGTCCGATCGTGAGCGTAACATTTTCTGAAAATGTCATATTCTGATCCAGAATAGTCTCAGAAATTGAAAAATGTTATAATATACAGGGTGTAGCATTTAAAAATTCAAAACCGGAGTCATTTACGGTGAAATCAGAAGTGGCCAGGAAGTGAAAAATATGCGAAAACTTTCCTCTTCACATACTGTATACCCATATCAAATTTAATTTCGATAGATTCTATGACACCCAGTATACAGGCTGATTCACAGTGGATGGCACATTAGACGTTTCTGGAGAACGCAACGTAGGATTAACCTGAAAATTTGATTTCTTGGATATTTAGTTGTGTTCTATTGACCTAAAATATTCTCAACACTGCTACGTTGCCGCTTATATTGAAAAGTAGCAATATTTCTGATTTTTTGAATGGGACACCCTATATATTATTCCAATTCCAGTTTCTTCCTAAAGAGCTGACTTCATCGATCTATTACACTTGGGGTCTAGCATGAATGATAACAGATATAGGGTGTGAAAAATCGAGATTTTTCAACTTCAGGAATTTCTTGTGTCGAAACTATTCATAATTAGTCAAAACCTTTTTCATGTCCCTATCTCAACTCTTCAGGTACTATCAATTGATATTTAATTGGGACATGGAAACCGTTTTGACCAATTATGAATAGTTTTGACACAAAAAATCTGAATGTTGAAAAATGTCGATTTTTCACACCCTATATCTATGTAATTGTCACTGCTAGAACCCAAGTGTTATAGATCAATGAAATCAGCTCTCTAGGGAGAATCTGAAAATGGAATAATATACAGGGTGTACTATTTAAAAAATCAAAGCTGTTGCTACTTTTCAATACAAGCGGCCACGTCGCAGCGCTGAGAATATGTTAGATCGATAGAGCACAACTCATTATCTGAGGCACCAAATTTTCAGAATAATCCCAAGTTACGTTCTCTTGGAACGTCTAATGTGCCTTCCAGCCTGAATACTACCAGGTGTTTCTCAAAAGTGGCACACCCCTATAATTATTTCGTTTCTACAGATAAACTAACGAAATTTGGTGTGTGAGTATAGTACATAAATTTGCATTATTTGACGTATTAAATTGTTTCCTGTCACTTCCTGTTTGACCCGAAATTACCCTTATTTTCTTATTTCAAATGGGACACCTGGTATATTTCTACATATTTCGATAGAGAATAACATCGTGAGTACAATGACATCCCATTTGCCACTTTTTGCCATTATCATCCTGAAATTTTCATTTTTCAATTTTCAATCTAGAGTGATTATGATACTGGATATTGATTCAAAATATCGATTACGTGGTATCAACGTGTTCCTAAGAAAATACCCTTTTCAGTTATGGTAATGAGCCACCCTTGTTCTATTTGAAAAAATTGAGTCAACATCATAATTACAATATTGTAAATTTTCAATGAACCTGTGGGGCGAATGCAAAGTAAAACTGCATCGAAGGATCGAAGATGTGATTCTCTATCGAAATAATTAAAAACATACCATCCCATTTAAAATAAGAGAATAAGGGTAATTTCCGGTCAATCCGGAAGTGACAGGAAACTATTGAATACCTCAAATAATGCATTTTTCTATCTGTCTAAACAAAGAAGTTATAGGGGTGAGCCACTTTTGAGAAACACCCGGTATGTTGTCACTAGTTGTCACCAAAAGCAGAGCTATGTAAACAATTTTAGCCCGATTGTGTTACGGAAAGTGGGTTGAATTTCAATCACTAGAGACTAGCGGATTTGACCCGAGATTTGACACGAGATTTGACACGAGATTCTACCCATGCATACATAACATACATACATACAAGAATCCGATTGTCATAAAACCATTGAAAATTATCGATCAGTAAAATATGTGTGTTTTTACTTAATCATCTCTTTTTCCATAAAGTACTGTTGTTCTGTTTTTCCTATCAAAAGAAAATGAAAAAAATTAAAAAAATAAATACATATTTCAAGATATTTCGAGAAGTTGCTGGGGACTCTTTAATCTATGTTGCTGATAATCATTATTTATTGAATGATGAAATAGAATTGTCCAGATAATTGTACAACTCGTATGCCTGAATTGCTGTTAGGATCATGAATGCTATTATTAGAGGTTAATGTTGATGGCATATTTCTAATTTTAACTTTATTGGCTATTTCACATAACTCTCATTGAAACACATTTTTTAGTTTCCTGGAATATGAAATGTATTCTGATTCTGCTTATCTTACTTGTTCATATCTCATATTACATGAGTGTATTGTATAGAAAATGCATAATTGAGATTTTGAAAGGTGCACTCATTGTCAGAGGAGAATAAATTACCATGGTCTTTCTATTAGCTAATTATTATCAAATGCGAATGTGAATACACTCGTCGATGTTTATTATGCAATGGTGAACTCAGTACTTTCCTACAAAATTATTCTGTGGGGGTAATTTTGCTACGATTAATAGGGCATTTATTGGTCAAAAACTCAAAATTCGACTCATGTTTGGTCTGAAATATAGCGAATCATGTAGACCTATTGTCAAAAAACATAAAATTCTTACACTACCCTCTATATACATACATTCACCATTCTGTTATTTACGTGAAAAAACACGAATCCAAGTTCATACTTATCCTACAAGGAGTGGTAATTTACCAAAAAACTTGAGACAACACTGCACTCAGATTTTTCAAAAGTCACACTTCACAACAGGTCCGAGGTTGTTTAATTCCTTGCCCTCAGATATAAAGGAAATATCAATTCTTGCAAAATTAAAAAAAAAATAGGATATCTGCTGGGAAGAAGTTTCTATTCTGTGGAGGAATTTCTGGAGATGAAAATCTGAAGTGAGGTGATTTTATTTTTAAAGTGATTAATCAATCATTGTTTTTGACTCTTTTGAATGTTAGACCCATTGTATCTTTATGTCATTGTTTTAACTTTTATGTGTTTGTTCTGTTTATAATAATTTTATATTTTATACAACTTCTTTGACGATGCCTATTTCATTATTTGTATGATCAATTCAATGAATAAATACATTATTATTATTATTATTAGTATTATTATTATCATTATTATTATATTATTATTATTATATTATTATTATATTTTTATTATCATTATAAAATGAAAACTTGTGTGCATATTATTTTTCAGATGTTCTCGTTTACACTGTAGCAACTGAAGAAACAAATGGATTTCAACGTTACATGAGCTCAGCTAAAGAGTTCAACATCCAACCTAAAGTTTTGGGCATTGGTACTCAATGGCAAGGCGGAAATATCAAAACTTCCCCTGCAGGGGGTTGGAAAATAAACCTCTTAAAAAAGGAGATAAAGCTCCATGAAGAGGAAAAGGACAAACTGGTACTTTTCACTGATGGTTATGATGTGATATTTTTGGACAAGCTCAATGAGATAGTGAAAAAATTTGAGAAAACTGGAGCCAAAGTCTTGTTTAGTGCAGAGCCCTTTTGCTGGCCTGATCCAGAATTGGCTTCTAAGTATCCAGAAGTGGCGGAAGGAAAGAGGTTTTTGAACTCTGGAATGTATATCGGATATGTTCCAGAAATTTTGAAATTGCTTGAGAGGGAAGAGATTGCGGATACTGATGATGATCAGTTGTTCTTCACCAAAGCTTACTTAGATGAGACATTTAGAGATAGTATTAAGATGCAGTTGGATCATAAGAGTGATATTTTTCAAAATTTGCATGGTGTTGCAGGTAAGACAGCATTTGTTGAAGAGTATTCAGTTCTGTATTTTTCTTCATTTTTCATCGCTATACGCTATTATTTTTTTTTTCAAATGTTTTCAGCTAAATGATTTCTCTTTGAATCTACTTTTCAAAAAAGTTTTTGCTGTCTGAAATCACGTTAGAATTATCCATTTATTCAATCTTGGAAAAATACATGTTTTTATTTATTAGAATAATGCCATTCTAGTTTGATCAGAAAAGGTTCCATTTATTTGGAATGTTCAGAACTGTTCATTACAAAATTATCTTACTATCCAAAACTTGAATTAGAAAATTGTTTCAACCTGTTCATATCCTGAGAGGAAATTATAACTCACTTACAACATAGTATTTTCCGATATATTCCATTAAACTTTTCTTCTTCATGTGGGCCAAGTGAACATTGAAATTCAGTACCTATTTTCTTTCCAGATGAAATCGAAGTAGCTTCTGTAGATTCCAAAGAGTCAGGACCAGAAAGATACCTAATCAAAAACATGCTGACCAAAACTGAACCTAGTATATTACATGGCAATGGTAGATCCAAAATATCATTGAACTATCTAGGAAACTATGTACCAAACACTTGGAATTCCATAGATGGTTGCAAGGCCTGCAAAGAAGGGCATATTGACCTCAGTATGAAAACACCAACTGAAATGCCTGTTGTTGTTGTTTCGGTTTTCATTGAACAAAACACACCATTTTTAGAAGAGGCTCTAGAAAAATTGCATGACCTGGATTATCCCAAGGAGAAGATACACTTCTTCATTCATAGTGCTGTAGGTTTTCTTGAGTTTCAACAAAGATTATGAACACCAGGCTATGAATATTTATCTAACATTCCTTTGATTTATGCAAACTTGATGTTTTCAGTAATTAATTAATCCATGTTTCTGAATGGAGGAACGTCTATTTAGAAACCATAGTCGCCTTCCCTTTGATTCGTCAACATGTAGACAATGTCACACCTGTCTAATATGACTTAGGTCATGACGTTAAAGCAGTTTTCTTTGTGGGAAGATAATCACATCATCACATTTGAGTTTCAATCGTCCTGATAAAAAACTCGAATTAGAGTGGAACTACAACATTAGCATGACCATGATTTTGAAGTAGGCGCCATATTGTTATTTCGCCAGCTGGCAGAAGTAGCGCCACCTACTGTATTCTTATTTGAAATCTTCTGTAATTGAGTTACTCTGCAGGCTTGATTATGTAGTTCTTATATTTTTCATCAGTTTTGCCAACCGTGTATTTAGTTTTTTTTTTATCTTTGGTGCTCATGGTCTTTGTTTTTTATATATTTAATATAGCAGTACTTAAATTACCTTTAACTTTAACGGTAGGGTGCCAATTTAAATTTGCCGATTTTATTTGCAGGTAAGGGTATATCATTATTAGTAAATTTTTGTTTTAGGTGAAGTATCATGCAAGTCTCGTCACAAGGTTCGCAGAAAAATATGACAGAGAATATCCGTCCTTCAAACTAATTACACCAGATGATGGTACATCGGAATGGAAGGCGAGAGATTTGTCATTGTGAGTACTGTTGTAAAATATCACAAACATAATTTATGCTGAAGTGGCAAACATTTTGCTGCTTATATTCTCAAATCATATGCATCAAACGTCCTAAGGACCACTGAAATTTTTGGCCACACAAAATATCTGCATATTGAAAAATAATCATTACAATCTCTACAAAACACCGTAAACAGGGTTACTTTTTGGATTCATGTAAAACCATAAAAATGTGTTGAAACCGATTTTTTTTTTTTCGTTTCCAATGGCATTTGATTGATAAACAATATCACAATGATCCATGAGAAAAGAGACAAATCATTCTTGAAAAATCATGTTTTTTTTTATAACAGCCAAATTTGTTTAGCATATGACTTATAACTGAGATAATGCAGAGATGTGTTTATTTAATGTGAGATATTTCTATACTGAAATTATTCCAACTAATAATTTCAAAACATGTTATTGAGAGTGGATTTCTTTTAGGGACCATTGTCTTGCCAAAAAATGTGATTTCTACTTCTCAGTTGATTCCGTTGCACATATTGACAATCCTCACACTCTAAGACTGCTCATTGAACAAAACCGTACAGTGGTAGCCCCCATGTTAGTGAGACCTGGCAAAGCTTGGAGCAATTTTTGGGGATCCCTCACCAAGGATGGATTCTATGCTAGATCAAACGATTATATGGATATTGTTCATAACGAGAAGAGGTGAGTTAATTTATTTAGTTTCATATGAAATGCTAGTCGGAATTAGAGTTTGTTTTGTTTTGACGTTTTTGTGTAATAAGAGTACTGACACTTAGTCGTAACTACAAATAAAATGGATGGAAAACGCGGGATGTGAAACTTATAGCGATTTCAAAGGTGTGTAGAAATGAAAACGAATTCAGAAAAATAATGAGATAGATAATACTAGCATTCGAATTTCCATCAAATAGTAATAGAACAGAACAATGACAGAGACATGGACAGAAAACATGTAGCGGTCGGCGTGAAATATCGGTTCCGCTAGCAAAATTTGCGAGGTAGGTATTTAAATTGTTTCTAACTTACAATTAAAATCAACTTGGACAACAATTGCGGCATTCTTGGATCTTCAAAGATCATTCGAGACCGTTCACAGGGATAGATTATTACAAAAGTTAGAGACACTAGGAATAAGAGGAATAGTTCTGAAATGGGTAGAGAGCTATTTTAAAAAAAGACTACAGAGATTAAAGATGCATAATGAATATTCAGATAACATTGAATATAATCAGGGTGTACCGCAGGGAAGTGTTCTGGGGCCACTGTTATTTCTGATCTATATAAATGATGTGCCAAAGGTGATAGGGAACTGTTCAGTGCATCTTTTTGCGGATGATACACTGATATATCAACAAAACATTTTAAGCTATATACAGATGGTGTTGTGCCAACTATTTGAGAATCAATGAGTACAGAAAGAAGCTATAAAAATATTAGTGAAGATATGTATTGTGAATTTCATTCTCAAATATCATCAGATTATCGATATTTTTGAACAATAATTAGGTTTATGAAACTTTTATCACATTTTATTACATTATTATTTACATCAGTTAGGGGTTATCATATCACAATCGTTGCAAATACTGGGTGAAATCAATCAAAAGCAATACTGAAATCAGTTTTGAATGATTTCCGATCTATAGAATACATGTTGTCGGCCGTACATTCATAAAAACCTGCGTCCATTTGAGTGGCTGGATCAATTTCTAGTTTGCTCTTGATTTTGTCCCTTCCTATTTGCCATTCATGAATCTGAAAGAATGAAAAACTACTTAAAATCAACAAAATTTAATGAATACCGGGTGTGTAAATGATTCCGTTTTTTTTTCAAATTCAGAACACCCTATGGAATTGAAATGTAACAGTAACATGATCTATAATGTGTATTTTATAATAATGATACAGTGGATGTTCCATTAATAAAAATTATTCAAGATGGCGTCAGCCGCAATTTTAAATCTGAGCTGTTGTTTTCACATAAAAAAGTAGGTTTCCATCTCCTGTTTGAGCCTTCCAAATTTCGTTGCAACATACTAGGGGGTTAAAAAATTTGTAGTAGGTGAACGCACTTCAGTTTAAACGGAACTGTATATCCAGTAACGACAAAGGTGATCCTAGGTTATTAAGTGAACTAGTGAAAGACTTGCCATATATAAGTTATGAAAAAAAAATACTATTGCTCAAAAACTTCTGATAGAAAAGTGTACTGATATATGAAAAAGTTTTTTTAAATAAAAAATTAAACGGGATAATTTCAGGAGCCTATTCCACATTCATATCCTTCATGGTAAATGAATCTCATTAAAGCAGACAAAAATCAGTTGAAAGCAGACAAAAATCAGTTGTTTTCCTAATTACACACATAATGAGATAGATTAGAACAAGAATTTTAGAAAATTGTTTTCCTGTGTGGAAATATTCGTTTGTGGTATTGCAGTGTCTATTATTTGTCAAAGTTCATTTTATTATATCATTAACTCACATGAAGATACTGATGTGTGAATATTTCACTTCCATCCTTATACCATGTTATGTGAGGTCTGGGGTTACCCCTGGCTACACACAAAAAAGCTATTTTGTGTCCCAGCACATATTCATAATCGAAGTGGGAGGCAAGAGTTATTTTTGCACCCTGAAATTGATTGTTTAAAATAATGTTATAAGAATGCATTTATAATTATAACTATTGCTTATGAACATATACATCTAATTTCTTAAGACTTCGTCAATAAATAGTATGAATTTTATGAAAATTGTAGCAAGACTTACATTATTGTTATTATAATATTGGTCCGATTCAGGATCTCTATATTTTCCAGTGATTGGCAATCCAATTTGAAACTGTAACATAAATGGAATTCTCAATAATATGATGTATTCAACACTAACCTAGCTCAGTTTGGATCGCTTTGCTATTTGTTTCTACGCGTTATGATGGTATATATACAGAAATATACAGGGTGCCATTTGATAAAAAAAGTTGGGTCCACTTCCGATCAAACAGGTTGTTGACGAAAATTGTCATTGGACTAAAGGGAAGCGCCATCATCGATAATATAACCCTAGTGAATTTCAAATTCTTATCTCTTCAAATAAAAAACTACAGACTGTTACATGTCTCCTGTGTCACCCGGTATATCACAAAATATCATTTGAGATACAATGGACGCTTTCTGCTTTCTGAAATTCAATTGACTATTCTGAAATACAATATTGACGCCTTCTGAAATTCAATTGAAGGATAACTGGAAAATGTGTAGTATTATTTGAAACTATGATTACCTTGGATTTTGTTTTACCTCTGACTTTTCCTCTTCTCATTTCTACGCACCCGATGATGGCTAATAAAATTAACAAAATAATTGAACTCTTCATTTCCGTTTCTTTGTATTCTCTATTGAACCGGCGTTGCTGTGTCGGCAGTTCGGTGTTGAGGAACTGCTTGCAGAATCGGCTGGGCTCCCCTCGAATTGCACAGATCATCACAGATTGACAACAATTTATTTCAATCAAATCGTCGGCATAGACAACATCCAACCGGTATCATTTATCTGTATTTTTTTAAGGGGAGCATTCGAGGTAATGTGTCTAGATGATGTGTAATTCGTTAGGGAACATTTTCTCAATCATAGCATAGGTTGACACTGAGCAAAATTGTTTGAGTCTTTTGTGAAAATCAATCTGGTTTTGGAAGAAACCAATAATATTCATGATACTTCTAGGCAGTAAAGGTTCTACACCGATTCTTAAGTTTTATGACCCAACCTTAGGTTTAGGGTGTATAGGGTGAATAGGAAGTATTTCCAAGAACTTATAACCTCTAAAAGTTCTACAAAATTCCAGTACCTACCTTCTCTCCCAAGATGTTTCTCGAACGAATTCAAAGCGATAACAAATATAACTTTTCGAAGCGATATAGTCAGGTAATGAAAAAAAGAGATAAAAAAACAAGTACATCTTCCCTGATTTTTTTGTAGGACCCCTGAATCTATACGATACTAGGTAGAGTCCGACTACGTTAACTTTGGGACCGCACGTAGTCTCGTATTTTATACATATAATATATATATACGTATTAATAAACAATACGGATCATAACGGGTGCCAGGATGAAGCCAAAAATATGAAACAAATGAATATCCATAAGGATTTGGTGGCATGATTCGCATGCGCCATGCGCTATTATAGTAGTCGTTTTCGGTGGACAATGGCGTTTACTAGCCTTTCAATCAAAGCAGTATGTGTCTGATCGTTTCAAAACTTTTCCTTATGGATAGTCATTTGTCTTCAAAAATCGGCTTCATGTTTCGCTATGGAAACAGATAGAGATTATCCGTATTGATTATTAATACGTATATGATTGAATATCACGTGGTGGTCGGATAAGAGTAACTGGATGGTATTAGTTATAGCGTATTTAGAGAAAAGTTCGGAAACAGCTGAACTTCTGTCCTTTTCTATTTTCTATATTATAATGGTTTGAGTGAATACAAAAATAAGACATATATATCCTGCTCTTTGTCTCTTCAATTTCTCTAGTAGCGCCTGACAGCTACCATTTTAGAGGTTAGATTTTCTGTCAAATCAGGCATAGCCGTAGTTGGAAAATGGAAATAGGGTATAAACGCCCACTTCAATTCATAGCGTTACACTTTTCGCAGGACAACAGTTATGAAAATGAAGAAAATACATGTAAGAACATTTTATTATGACAAAATAGAAACATAATTTATGGATATATTTATAGCGAGTTCCTTATTATTGTATGTAAAACTGTACTCGAACTAGTATACCTATAAATGGATGGAACAGCATATTCTATCAAACGGATCTTAAAATCTTCTGTCTGAAAATGGGCCAGAAATATAGTTGTTTCATTTTAATCTGCTGTTATAAGAAGTGAATTTCAATGTATGTGAGTACCTACCTCACAAATGTGATTCGAACGTGATTCGAACCCACTGATTTAGTGATTAATTGATCTACCATTTTTCCTTCGTGACTAGTCGTAATACTATTGAAAGTATTGACGTACCACAGATGCACCAACATGATTTTGAACCAGTCAGATGTGAAGTTCACAAAAACTAATTTGTCTTCTGAATAACTTTCATTAGAAAGCTGGGTAGACCTACAATCAGATTTCACCAAAATAAAGCTATTTGAGTAATCAAACGTCCATAATATTGCTTCTACAATGGTAGAGGTTCTTAGGATGGCAACTTGGAGTGAAGTCCCCAATTGGTCCTTATTTTTTGTTTTGAAATCAAAGGGTCAGGAGAAGAAACAATGAGTCCTATTCAGAACTGACACTTGGTATCTCGATTGTATATTATCATAGTTATTAACAAAAATACAAAAATTTTAACTGAATGAGATATAATATATGCATTGAACTATGTATATAATGACATATTTGGAAGATATAGTAACTAGTGTAGTTGATATGATACTATAAATTCTGAATACTAATACATATCAAAATAATCCGATATCATGTATTATTTTCAGTTCAATTATCCTATCAAAATATATGAATAGGTATACATACTATATGGTGTGTCCCAAAGTGGTTGCAAGAAAGTATGAGCATCTTTTTTAAGATTTAGTGATCACCACTTGAATCAACTGACGTTCACTTCATTTTGAAGTCTTGCCAACTTTCGGTTGAACACTCACATGAAACGGAAGTTTTCATCTGCTAACAATTATTTTGCGAATCAGTTTACGAATAATTCTATGATTCCTATGCCTATTTTCAATAAATTGATTCACGTCCTAAAAAATATGATTATCTCAATAAGTGATCATGACATAGTCGGTTCGAAAACCTCTCGAATCGACCGAGTATTTGTTATTGGCCTGACATTCGTAGTATCCAGCGTCTTTCTGAGTTGTAGGGTCGATTTCCATCTTGCTTTTCAAAGTATCGTTTCCCATCGGCCATTCGTGTACCTACAAAATAATTCAAATATGTTCCGCCAATAAGCAATAGGATATGGTGGCCCAGTAATGCATTCTGTGGGAGCTCGTAGTTTTCCTTTTATACGTCACTTCCCAAACATATATGTTGATTGATATCAATGATGATCCTGATCTCATCATCAGAAGTAGGGCGACTCTATTAGTTCTTGGTCTCTTAGTTATATTTTAGTTCCCTGAAATGATTGAATTCACGGGTAATGTGATGGGTTCACATATTGAAACGTAGATCGCGTGATATTTCATAAATTGAATGAATTATATAAGACAAGTATGGCATCCCTGTTGTTTTATCAAATACCAATGGTTCTGTATAGTGTTAACTCTCATTGTGGTTGAAAACCAGACTGAACTCATTCTAGATCAATGGAATCAATACAGCAATGATGAATTTCTGACCAACGTTAGTAAGGCTTATGAAGAAGAAGAAATCAGCCTCAAAATTCGTCTCGAAGAGTAATGCGCTGTTGCCACTGTTACCAGACAAAATTTTTATCTTTCCTGAAAAACTGATGGAATCTGTTAAGATATAACTGTTAACTATTATAGTGTCAATAATTTTGTTCAAAGTAATCATCATCAACTATGCTATTCCATTTCTGGATGCTATTGCAATATATAGATTATGTTTTGTCTGCAACTATCATTTCACTGACATTCATGAAAAAATTCCATGAAGAGGAGTTATTTCAGGAAAGGTAGACCATGAACTTACTGATCTCTTCTCTTTACATTATTCTTCAATCGCATGGCGATATTTAATATTCAGTGCTGAATTTTTAAATATTGACACATTCAACTAAAACCGCCAGCGTTTTATTTGGCTCTGATTGAACTCGCATATTTGTCCTTCGTGAACATGGATTTCAGTATGTCATACAAATGGTGGAGGAGCCAACACTATTTTTCCAAAAAAAATTTCTGAATTCAAGTCTAAGAAAAATCTCAACTTTATGGAAATATAATAACCTTAATTATTGAGATGGGATTATAATAATGAGGTCAACTAAATTGTGACGGGCTTTGATTACCAGTAGTTGGTTCCCTCTACAGTTTTCTGAACACATGCTCGTAATATTCTAGTATATTCTTGAGTCTAAATATTCTAGTAGTGAAAATGTTGTGATGACAGTTTAGTCATTGTTTGATATAATCTTGTTTATAGGAAAATTTCGAACACAGAATACGTTACTGGGCTTCCGCAATAGAATATTTAGCAATCAGAAATATGCCTATCATTATCTGCTATGTCTAGTTAATTGCTATAGTTTCATTCAAAGTCATGCATTATTTTGTGTAGTAGTAAATGAGGTTTTTTATACATTATACGTAAATTCTTTCCTAATTATTTTGTGGAAATGAAAATGTACTTTCTGTTCACTAAATATTCTGTTATAAATGATACCACCTGGAAAAATTTGTGATATATCAGTTCTATTCCATCTTTGAACCAGATTATTTCAGGTCGAGGAAAGCCTAAAAAGTTTTCAAATTGTATTTCTTTAAAAACAAAATTGAATTGGAATGTGTACCCTGAGCCATACAGAAGAAAGTAATTTTTCTACCAAGCATATATTCCAGTTCAAAATGGCTGGCTTTAACTATTTTGGCTCCCTAAAAAGACAGTCTGGGTTTCGGTCGGACATGTATACAGTGTGTCACTGTAAATTTCCTCTTCTCGCTGATATTGGTTATGTAGAAATCAGTGGCGGCTCATCAGGAGAGGCGGGTGAGGCAGTTCCTCTACATTATATTTCAACGCGCTTATAATTTTAGAAAAATATTTCAAAATTTCCATCTGTCATTCTCAAGCTCATTGTGTTTTTCCCCTGTGACATTTAGTTTGTTCTTCACTATACTTTATTTGTGAAAAAGTATTTCACTAAATCACAATCATTCGAAGAAACCAAACCAACCGCAATTCAAATTATCCTAAAAAACGAGTAAACCTGGCCGAAATCATATCCTAATCTGATACATGAAACAAGAAAACAAATATTCAGATGGGCTATGCTCCCTCTGTTGCTGCTTCTCGTTGGATGTTGCCAAGTCACAAATTTTTATTCTATTCTGAAATCCAATGCTGTGAAAATTCTCTAATTTTGTAGGTACATGACAAACATCTACTTGATAGTAGGAAATAAAACCGATGTCCCGAACAATTCGATGTATGGACATTTATATTAAGGAGGTTCAGCCCCTGAGGAGCTGCCACTGTATGAAATATTTACAGGCAATTATTTCAAATGTTCTAATGAATCTTCGCAGCCGAGAGGAAATTTATGGTGGATCGTTTCAACGTGACATACATCTTTATTTTCGTAATAATTTTTAGCAGCTGGATTTCGATGTTGTATGATAACGGGCATTCTCGAATTGTATAGTCTTCCTCGACCTCTCGCAACTTTTCCTGGAATCAAAACAAAGTTTCAGCTTTAAATGTGTATATCTGGCAGAACTTATATTGGTGAGATCTACTACATCAAAGAATATCATATATCTACTATTTCTATATATGGCCCATGGCCTATAGGATACCTCAACCAAAATGGGACCAAAATGAGTGGTACTTTTTGAATCTATAAGGACGGAAAGTGAAGGATGAAAACTGCTGACGTGGGGATCATATTTCAAGTTAGGTTAAGTTCGTAAATAATTATTTGATCACAATAAAATATCAAAAATCATCATTTGTTGGATAATACCACAGTATAATACAGTTAACTTCGATTTATTCATTCATAATGTGGTTAAAATATAGCAAAGCATAATGTCATTAACTTTGAGGAACAGGAAAGAGCCATTGCAGATGATAATGAAATAACCTGCGATAACGATTTCATTCAGTTCGGTGTTTGACATAACAATAAAACATGAAGTTCGGATCTAGATTTTTTTTTATAATATACCATGTTGAATAATTTCAATAGAGAAACGTCGCTGCTAAATAACGATGAATCATTTCTGAAATATCGCCACATAATACCCTGTATCTTCGTTATGGAGGGTCAGCTACCTCAACCTACATCAACCCGTCCTGATTTCTCCTATTAACCATTTAGCTATGTGAGTCTCCTCATGAATCACCCTGTATAGTATATCTCAGTTTCATTCTTATTTAAATTGAATTCAGGCATTTATTTTCTTGTTTATTGTCCAGGGAATTCATAACAAAAAAAGAATCTTAAAATCTGAATGAAAACGATTCGTTATCTTTCAGTTCCGCAGCATTCAAACCTCTCAATCACATCTTTTGCTTGCTTTTTTCACTAACAACCCTTATTTCCTGCGCTAAAAATGGTAGAAAAATGGGGATCGGAATGAGAGCCAAATAAAGTATCCAAAACGTGACAAATATTATCTCACCTCTGCCTCCACCCCTAGCACTTTGACACGCATCAAAAGCAACCATGACGAACATCAACAAAACAGACAGCAATTTTTTGCTCCACATCTGAACCGATTCCCTTGTATCCCGATCGAGCCAAGACCACCCGAAAAAAATGATGGCGGGACCTTTTTTCGGATGGACTTTATTTTTGAGAAGTGCGCTCACGAATGGGGTCAACCGTTTATTTCGCCATTACCTAATTAGGTGTCATTCGAAAAGGGGACAAGGATTGGTGCAAATGTGTGACTGAATTGTTCACTTAGCATTGATTTGTTTACATTTTCCTATTGACATTCTATGGTAATTATTCTATAAATAAAACAATGTGAGAAGGGAGACTAAAAAAAACTTAGCTAAGGTCTCTCTCATTGAATATCAACCCGAGCTTGTACTAAGAATGGAGTATGTCGCATAGGTATAAGCATTGAGCATTGAGCAGTTCACGCTTGTCAGTGCTGCCTTGCAAGATGCCAAAATGCCGATACTGTTATCTCTCATCATATAGTGTTGCGATCTCTCTCACTCTCTCACTGTTCATTTCTGCCCCTCGCATCTGTATCTACAGCCAATAGTACCGATTATAGACCAGTGTAAACTGCGCAAACTGCTACTCCTGTTTCCAGAGCGCTGGTGTCTGTGTCAGTTTTCTGTGGCTCTAACACCTCAATGGATCAGGAGCTGGTGTGTTCAAATTGTTGGAATGCCTAACAGTGACTATTGTTTAGGTACCTGAACACCTGGGGTGTGAAGGTTAATGATAAAGTCGACTCTCATGTTAGAACAAACCAGTTTTTGTAATCACAGGAAGTGATGCCGAAACACTCATATCAGATTATAACATATATAAATATATCACGGGGATAGGTATGTAGATTCGAAAGCATTTCTATCTAATCTATCGAAAAAAGCAACTAAACAGATTCTAGAATAATTGATACGAATTTTTTCAGAACTGCTTACAATTCGTTGAAGAAATCAACATCTGAGCGAATGAACAGCCTGTCAGTTTTGCTGTGTAGAAAACTAGAAAAACAAAATGGCTGAATGCATACACAGTGGTCATGTTCCGATATTGCTGACATTACTGGCCAAAGGAAAGCAATTTAGGAACACTAAACAGTAGCAGTTGCTTTGAATTTTCATCCCATTTCGGAACGATTTTGGCAGTTCTTTTATCGAATCATACCTAACCATTCCAACGCTTAACCTAACATATCATGAATACTGGCACTACATCACCATTTTTGCACCAGTGACAACAGTAAACTTTAAGCCTCTAGCAGGGTTCCTTGCAATAACCCGCGAAAACGTTGCCAGTAACTTTCAGTAGAATCGAAACGATAAAATATACTGGGCAGTACTGTTAGGGAATATCGGACCATGCCCATAAGCTTGAGTCCAGTCGCTATACTTAGACAGTATATCGGGCATAGCGTGGTATCAAAATATTTCAAAATAGCCAAGAATAAAAAATGAATAAAGGATGGGGGACTAATTTTCAACATTCTACCTAACTAATCCACGTAGACCAATGATCAAAATCTGATAAAATTCAAATACATCTATCGCTAACCTCACATAGCAACCGCTTCATGAATATTTATATCATTGATTTTCTAGTTTGATACGCGAAAATACAATGTTTACCCCACAACAACCTTTCAAATGACGTAATTCCGAACTTTAGTTTCGGATGACTCAATGCATTTCAACAATATTTTACTAGGGGACTGTGGAACGTGCCATTCATCAACAACGCCTATCTCGTAAACGCCACCCTCTTGAGGAAATACGATCGCACCCAACTTGGTTTCGACAAACCCAACGTCGATGCGGACATGACTTTCTGTACGAGACTGCGAGACCTGGACGTCTTCATGTTCGTCTCCAACAGGATCGATTTCGGCCATCTGATCAACGCTGACAATTTCGACACTACCAGGACGGAGCCGGAGATGTATCAGATTTTCGATAACGAGATGGATTGGGAGAATCGTTACATCCATGTGGATTATCCAGAGAATTTCAATCCAGATAAGAAAGACCTACAGGTATGTGATACGAGTATACTTAACTATTCATTACATCACTCAAAAACTGTCTGTGTGTCCCCTATTCCGTTTAGTGAACAGATATGGAGAATATTGTAGCAACTCATATGGTTCTAGCAGGTTATACGGTACTATTGAGAACAAACGGTGCCTCCACCATTTGTCGCAACTCAGAATTTCGACCTTCGTATGGGTCTCGCTTGGTCTTTGAGGGAGGTTTTTTGATCATTTTACCACCAAACCATATGGGCGTGTTTTTCATTCCATCGAAGAAAGTGCGCACTGATAGATGCGGTTTTTTGTCGTGACGTCACCAATTGTTCTGTTGGAATTTATGCTGGAAGGATTGAACAATGGTTTATACAACACTTTGATGGAAACACGGATTTTGTTGTGTGTCAGTCATCATGTATCTTGAGAATCAGAAGAGGCTAATTCGATTTTATTGATTAACACTGACTCTTTCTTCTAAAATCTCTCAAGAATCTCAAAAATCCTCAATATTAATTGTTTTCTATCAAATCAAAACAAAAAACAACACTAAAATGTGTCAACTGTCATGTCAATCTCCTCCAAACTGCTGGATTCTCGAAAAGCGATTTAAAAGTGCGCATTTTATTACAACAGTTTGATGGATGTCCATCCACATTCCAGCGGAATTTTGCAACAGTTTGATGGTTTCTTCGATTCATGCGCATGATAAAATGTTGGAATGAAAAACGCACCCTATTCATCCCCAAATGAAGAGTCAAGACAGTTTTCATATAAAATCGTCATTTATTGATTAAATGGGAAAGACATGAATAAATGCTGGCAGATGAGCAGAGAAAAACCTTAGTGAATTGCCAAATGAAACATAACACAAAATAATTCAGAGAGAACATATGAAAAAATAGTAGGTACTTACATTATGACGTCTAGCAGTGGGCTGACCAGCAGGATTAAACTTGGGGAGACGGCGAACATTTTGATAACAAATCATGAATTACTAACTAAATTTTGAATTAGTCACTTGTCTGATCTGACTTTTGTTTAGGCTCAGAATGTCGTTAGTCACTGTTCTGGACAGTGTTCCAACCATCAGTTTACTGTGTCTTTGTCCTGGGCATTTTTCCAGTATGCCTGATGTCTTTCTTACATCCACCTTGCCAGCCAGCCGCGTATTGAGGTTTTGGGGATACCGAACACAGTTTCCGGTCCCATAAGCAACGCCGCAGACCCTTGCCTAGCAAGAGCGTCAGCTGCTTCATTACCTTCAATTCCTTCATGCCCTGGCACCCATTGAAGAGTTACCTTGTTGTGGTTAGCCAGGGTTAGCAGGCTTTGGAGGCAATCCCAGAGCAGTCTTGATCTGATTTTATTGCATTTTGATTTGTTTACCTCTGTATCCTCTTACGATATTCTCTGTCAGACATGCCTCAATAGCATGCATCTCTGCCTGGAATACCGAATCATACCTCCCCAAGGAAGCTCGAATCCTAGTTCTGGGTCTATCTCCATATATTCCGTCTCCTGTACCCTCATCACTCTTAGATCCGTCAGTGTACCACACTAACGTGCCTACCTGACAGTTAGTCAAGCCCATTTCATCCCAGTAGAGCTGAGTGTTGAAGGGTCTGTAATAACATGTAACATACTCGTTGATATGAGGTTGACGGAACGAGTTCATGAATGCACTTCTCCATCAGCCCTGCCCCGACGTTTACTGGTTTCCCATCGTGTCCCCGGCGTTCTGCCGCGCCCTCATCAACATGATGGAGACCTTCGGGCAGTGGTCCTCGGGCAGGAACCAGGACGACCGGCTGGAGGGCGGCTACGAGGCAGTGCCCACCCGCGACATCCACGCCAACCAGGTGGGGTGGGAGAAGCACTGGCTGCGCTTCCTGCAGAAGTACGCCAGGCCGCTGCAGGAGAAGGTGTTCACCGGGTACTACCACGATCCGCCGAGGAGTTTGATGAATTTCGTCGTGAGGTGAGTGAAGAGCGAGGGTTTTTGTTGTTCAGTGCCTAGATAGATAGATAAGCTTTATTGTCTAAAATGAACACATTTTGTCGACAAAGTCAATATCTTGTGATACATTGATTGCAAGATATAAATAAATAAAATAGAATAAAAGAGGAATATATAAAAATAATGGAATGGAAATGTATGTGGTGTTGGCAAAGTGCCGTGAGAAAAAATATTTCTCACAGTATGAGCAATATATGGTTTTGAAACTAAGTAAGCTATTAGAAATGCGCTACTTTTCATAGCAGTAGTAGAAAAAATACTATTTCGCAACCGCAGATACAGACCAGACGAGCAACCGTCCCTCCGACCGCACCACGACAGCTCCACCTACACTGTCAACGTTGCCCTCAACGAGCACGGCAAAGACTACGAAGGTGGCGGCTGTCGCTTCATCCGGTACAACTGCAGCGTGGTCGACACCCGGCTCGGCTGGCTTTTGATCCATCCCGGCCGTTTGACGCACTACCACGAGGGGCTGAAGGTTACCAACGGAACGCGGTACATCATGATCTCGTTCGTCGATCCGTAGAGCGGTCATCAGACTAAATAGGGTTCACGTATTCAAAACGCCCCGATAACAGGCATAGGCAAGCTTTTATACCAATCACAACGTTGAGTTTCACGCGTGCGTGTTTCGGCTTAGGTTTTTTAATTCGGAATGAACATCATTTTGAAATGCTTCGGATTTTGAATTATTCTTGACATTGGAGTCATCACAAACTACTCTCGGAGTTCTGGACCACAAGTGATGACAGATTTTCATAACGATAGGAGCATTGATTTCGATCAACTCATTGTCAATAAATCGGAAAAAGAGGTAAAATACGCACGCACTTCACCTAATGCAATCACAATAATAATATCTGTGTTAATATTTATAGAACTTACTTCCTCTCTGGACCACGAGAATAAGGAAATGGTGAAACTGCATTTATCATGCGATATGGTTTTTTTTTCGAAATTTTTTTCTTTGTACTTACGTATTTTTGTCTGAAAAACACGAATTTGATACTGAAAATGTGAACAAACCACTATTTATCGAGATATTTGAAGAAAAAGTTCGAAATTTCGTTTTACCAAAATATTTTTAGTTACAGCAATTTGTCCTAAATTTAATTTTCCAGTTCCTATCATATGCTTCATCCATTACCAGACACTTGAGAAATAATTCGATGTATGACTGGGTGATTCAAAATCGCCAAGATCCGCGATTCGAATTTACCGCCAAGGCCAAAATCGACCTGATTGGTCTAAAAGCTTGTCTATGCCTGTTATCGGGGCGTTTTGGATACGTGCAAATGGGGTCCCTTGATGCAAACTAGTGTTGTCATCTAACAGGCTGTGTCAAGTCTGTGGTTTGACCGAGCACATACGTTCAATATGATGTCTGACCATCAGTCTGACCAACCAGCTGTTTGGGAATATCGGTCACGTTTCACACAGTTTCCACGTCGACTTCTGGATGGGAGTCAATTAAGTCAGCCATTAACCTTTCTGGTATCAACACTGTGGTCAGAAGGATGACTTGACACAGCCCATAGCTCCTTTCTCTTTCAATCATATCTAGTGACTTTGGTTTCGTGTATTGGCGTCCCTGACATGACATTGCTGTTACTTCAAATTCATAGGCGTTGAAAGAGATCTTACAAAATTTCAATTACATACTTGATCTTGTTACATTATTCAATTCTGTTTTGGAAGGATTGTAAAATGTGCTGCGTTAGGCTGTATCAATCAGTTGGATGGCAAATTTAAATTTGTCATCAAATGCAAAGGAACTTAGAACATGGAAAGTGAAGTGACCGAATGGGAAAAATTGGTAAATACATCAGCAAAATATTCGAGGTAAAATTAATACGAAATCACATATTATACTTTCTCATTGTGCCTATAGATATCCACTCCACAAATTTTTGAATGCATTTTAGTAGAAACAGTTTTGATTAAAACGGAGGACCAAAAGAATAGGCATATCCCTACCATTTAAGAAATTATACCTCTACATTCAGGAAGTATTGAATGTTCGTGAAAATCTGCAAAAATGATTCCCAACATGAATATATACAGCACACATGACATATGAGCACATTAGTTTGAATACCTACATAACATTTTTCACTATTTCTCAACCAGAAGGCTTAGTCTGAAATCAAAATTAATTTATTGATAGGTACAGTCCCATTTGGAAAAACGTATTAAACTTTCAGAAAAATTTGCTCACTGCCTTACAAAGATTATGCTGGAGTTGAAAAATCAAAAACTCGAAAATTATCATTTGGATATAATATGTAGAGTTGAATGAGGAATTACATGTGGAAATTACGTATGATACGCCAATGTCCTCAATATAACCTAAAAAAACAAAAAATGTCAGAAATCTAGTGTTCATCCCCAGAAATGAATAGAGATGAAACTATATAACTGTTTCACAAACACTTTAGAGTGAAAGGAGACGAGGATCTGTCCGTACCCTGTTAAGATGACAAATTTACATCAAGGGACCCTAAGACTGAATAAGAAGATGAGACACCGCGATTCGTTCATAAATCATTGAAAAGTATATGCTAACAATCCTGAACGCCAATGAATGGGATTGCGAATGGTGGGGATATCTGTGGAATCATTGCCAGGATTGATATTTCTCATAGATATCGTTTGGAATTTCTATAAATGTGTGTATGTGCATGTACATTAATACAACTTTAACGTATCATAACATATTTATACTTCATTTCGTAACGTCTAAATGAGGTTATTTGATATATTCAATATTATAAACACTGCCACTATTACCAAACTTTTACGTACCTGTGAAATATCATGTTTGTAAGTAACTCTTTAAAGATTTGGCACTGCCGAACCATATTTACCAACAAAACTTTGAAATTATATTATCAAATGAGTTACTGAAACATTGAAAACTAATCACACAATAGCCGGAAAATCATGTATAACAACAAAAACGACAAATGACATGTCTCACTGATTATCGTTCGCCTACTACGAAACTTTATGGTACCGCCACGTTCATCTTTAAATAATTGATATTTTTTATTTTATTATATACCCTACAAAAACTGATAAGTTTTCAATTATTAGTAGTGAATTTCTGACAATTATATTATTATGAGTGTATTAATATGTTATGAATGTTGTTCTGTTTTTTGTCATGATCTATTCATGCCGAGTTGAATTACATGTTTTATCCGAAGAATCCTCTCGAATTATCGATTTGGCAGCGATTCCACAGAGGTCCTTAGAATTTTGATGTCTTCTCGGCTGAAGAAATAAGCTAAATGGAACACAATTTTCAATTAGTTACTCTGAGGATTTTTTCATATTATAGAGTACGGGCAATCGACAAATGATTTTTATGTTTTGCCAAAGTAGTCTTGTATTTTCCTTCCTATACAATATTCCACATAGCCGCTTCACGTTTTTTTCAATTTTGGAATATGATTCCATTCAATTGATAATTGAAATAAAGTGGATAGATTATCAGTTCTAAACACCACAAACTTGCATCATGCTATTATTCTCAACTTGACAAATCTTTCAATTTCATATACGTTCTCTTTTTGATTTCGTCAAGTTTTTTGTGGTAATTTCCAACTGAGAATTGATCTAAGTGCAAAGTATTCTATGTTCATCTCTATGTTGTTGTTTTTTGAAACATAAGAGTTTCAAGAGACAATTTGAAGGACACGTGTATATTGATAGATTCAAACCAGTAAAAAGACATGTCCTGAAATCATATATTCAATAGTTATGATCTGGAAATATGAAATCCCACACAGTATGATTTTTTTATGGGGAATTTGTTCTGATTGAACATATCAAAAATGAACAAAATAACCTGATCAAATAAGGGCTGTAGCAATGAAAGCAATTTAACAAACTTGATATTGTGTACAAATTGTAGTCCTAACTGCCTACTGAAACTCCTTTAGTTTCTTGATTTAATAAAGTTCCTGCAAACTAACATATATTTAATCAGATCTGATATTTCTAAGTTTTTATAGATTTGACTGAATCTAATTGTGTAGTTGAAATTTTATATTATTTTTAACAAAGCTATTATATTTTATACACTACAACTTATAATAAACCTTTGGAAATACATATTTTTTATTGAAATCTGGATAACCAGAAACAGTCTATCACCTTCTATCACTGATGTGTGTGAATTTTTAATTTTACATATCAGTTTACAAATTGACATTGAATTGACTTGGCCCTTATGGGATAGATATAAACATCATTGAAAAAAGGTTCATTCAAATTTCCAGTTGAAAAAAAAAGATATTCAAGTTTTCCCCAGATTTTTTCCGTAATCATCATATCATTTGTTATACTATGGATAGTTGGATGAAATCTTGGAACACATATTCTACGCCCATATTTGTTTAATGTAATTCAAAATTTCAGATCCATCATTCCATATGAACACATCACATTTCACAACCCTCAATACTCCTTCCTCATCATTATATCCCTTATCTCTGGCCTTCTTAACAACCTCAACACATTTATATTTATCCCTCACACAAGCCAAATCTTTCTTTTGAAGTCTTAAAATCGGACAAAAGTCATTAATACCATCACCACAGTACACAATTCTGTTATAGATCAGCCCATTGTTGCCTTGTTCTTTGATGAAATCCTCCATTATTTGCCCCTTGCATAAATTTTTAGTGCTCAGTTTGCAATTGTGCTGGAGATGGTACATTTTGATCTTCAACAAGTCATCCTCAAAATTCGCTGGGTTGGTAAACACCCTTGCTATGCAATTCTGTAAGTCATTTGCCTCTAACCAAGTATTTATGAAATAAGAGTTTGAATCACTTATAATTATAATATCATAGTTCAAGTTTTTGTTGAGATCTTTTATTAGTTCACTCATACCAGGTACCTCCAGCAATGTCTCTATAATTTTTTTTATGTTTGGTTCTCTAATACCATTTTCAAATAATATTTGGAATATTCCTTGCATAAAGGCAGTCCATCCATCAGATCTGTGAAGCTGCTTCACTTCTTGAGGGATTGATTTTTGGTCAATCATATTCATCACTTCAATGTCTGAGTTGCCATGAATGACAGTGTGATCAAAGTCAAATACTGCTAGATTCTTTGTCATCTGAAAAAAAGATTTCAAAGTGAAAACTTATAGTTTCACTTGTCATTTGTTTTTTTTATCAATCACTGATAGCAGCACTGATCCTATTAATTAAGTTTTTGCGTTTCATTTTGCGTTTGCATAGCAGTGGCCCATGTAGGACGACGTGTTAGTAAATGTAAACTCATCAAAAGCTATTCAAGGAATCAAATAGAGCAGGAACGATTGAAAATTTTCATGTCTAATCTTAGTGGAAAGTGAAGGTGCCAACAAATTGAACCTTAACTAACCTAATAAATGAATTTGCAATGTGTATAAAGCAAGAAAAGAATAATTAGAGCTCGTTTAGCTGGTTCTTTTATTTTCAGTTACTATTCCTGATTTGATACTGAAAGGGGGACCTCCTTATGCATTTTGCGTTGGTGCCAAAAAAATCCAGTTACGCCACTGAACTAGTGTATTAGTGAAGTTGATTAATGATATTTTAACATGCCTGCAAAGCCAGCGGGTTAATGTTTGAGATCACTAATCGCCTTTAAATATAGTTGGTTACAACATTTTTTCTTTGACTATATTTTCATTCCTCCTGCAATGAAGAAAACTTGGTTCGTGAATGGGCGTGTACACCTTGGTAGAACTTTTAACTCAAACCATGTTTATAATGATCCTTTCATACATAAATAATGATTGACGACATAATTCGATCAAAAAATTTACTGGAATGTTCAATTTTTGGACATAAATAATAGTACCATCTGAAAACGGACCCTCTTATGACGTAGAAACCTCATCTCGCCATAGTTAAAAGAAGATACCAAACGCCGGACGGAGACTGAGGCAACTGATATACTAATTCTTTCAACTGTGATCTCGCGCTAATTCACTCTGCCAGAAATTATGTATCATTCATCTCTGTCTGGAATAGTCCTGTTTCAGTATTAGGGTTTTGACGTCACATCATCACCTCGTTTTCAGAGGTCCGAAAAATCGGGGATTTCAATAATTTTTTATAAAACGTAGGGAGCTCACAGCGATAAACGGTTTGCGGTGGTGAGCTAGTTTGGGTGAGTTATTTCGAATTATGGAATAAAAATTTTTTGTGATATAAGCCCATTCGTTCATCCCGAAAATACTAATCACCAAGTAGCTTTTGTCACTGACATTAGTGACATTCACCATTTGTTGAAATAGGTAATCAACAAAGAAAATGAATTCCTTTTGTTAGAAAACAGAGATTAAAATCGTTTCATGAACTTGGAAAGGCTAGGCTGAACCATTAACGAAAATCTATGAAATCGATATTTTCGAATTAAATGCAGATTATGTAAGTTATAGCAAAAACAGTGAATGGACTCGGTGTTTATGTTTGTTTGCATATATGCTACAATTGTACATCAAGAGACAAATTTATCATTAATATGGAGTGATAATTCCGTGCATGGCCCCATGCCCCCCCTCCTGCTTCCGCCCCTGGCTACTCATGGTGTTAGGAGCCAAACTCCTCGACTGATTAACATTGATGATGAAAATTTTTGTGCGTATTTGGTAGGTATGAAAATCGGTCTTAAGCTATTTTTCAAATTGAAAATTGCAAGCTGGCGGACGAGTTTTGTAATCCGATTTTATTCAAAATTGATAGCTGGGGATTTTCGAGGTCGAATATTATGGCTATTTCGTCAAAATTTGTAAATTCAATATGGCGGACGAGTTTTGTAATTATGGTCCGATTCTATTCAAAATTGGTATTTGAATGGTTTTCGGAGTCGGATATTATGACTATTTCGTCAAAAGATGGAAATTCAAGATCGCGGATCCAATATGGCGAAAGACTTTTGTAATTATGCCGATTCCGTTCTTTTGTACCTGGGTTTTCTTGGGGTCCGAGATTCTTTCGTCAAAATTTGGAAATTTAAGATGGCGGATCCAATATGATGGACGAGTTTTGTTATGATCCGATTCTAATCAATATTGGTATCTAGGGATTTAAGGGGTGGTAGAACATGATTCTTTCGACAAAATTTTAAAATTCTAGATGGCAGATACAATAAGGCGGTCGAGTTTTATAATTATTGTTCAATTCTACTCAAAATTGGTATCTGCGGGTTGTCGGGGTCGGAGATGATGACTGCTTCATGAAAATTTGGAAATTCGAGATAGCAAATCCAATATGGCTGACGAGTTTTGTAATTATGATTATTTCGTCGAAATTTATTGGAAATTCAAGATGGCGAACGAATTCTTTAACTATGGTTCGATCTATTCAAAATTGCTATCTGGAGGTTTTCGGGTTCGGAGATTATCATTCCTTCATGAAAATCAGGGAGTTCAAGATGGCGAACGTATTCTGTAACTGTGGTCCGATTCTACCTATTCAAAATTGCTATCTGGAGGTTTTCGGGGACGGAGATTATCATTCCTTCGTGAAAATCAGGGAATTCAACATGGCGGATCCAATATGGAGAACGAGTTTTGTAATTATTTATGAACCTATTTTATTCAAAATTGGTATGTGGGGGTATTCGGGGTCGGAGATTTTGATTCTTCCATCAAAATTGGATAATTCAAAATGACGGATCCAATATGCCGGACGAGTTTTGTAATTATAATCTTTGGCTGGAGATTTTTTTGCCAAAATTCGGAGTCCAATAATAGGTATGGTGAATGATAGGCATTATAATAAATAGTAGAGAATAAATTAAATAGATAGCCAAACTAAAAAAAAATAGAAATAAAATGATGAAAGTTTGTTGATGAATATTCAACTGAAAAATATTGTCTAAAAATAATTTATGTTTAGAAAAAAAACATTTGCTGGGTCAGCTAGTATTCTTATAATAGCTCTCATTATCGATTCCTGGTATAATCTACTATTACTACCATGGTAAATTCTACATTCAACATTATTCAACTCGTCTCACCTTTATGCTTGATACAGCTGATTGAGCTTTGAGCTAATGGAATAGACCAACTGCAGCCTATGCTCTACAGTAATTATTTTATTTTAATCCAGAGATGTCAGGAAATTCATCATCTAGTGAATTGAATGCCATAATTATTTATACTTGCAAATTAGAAGTGAATTAGATGAAATATTCAGTAGCTAATGTTTATTAAATCTCTCATCAGGAGAACTGATGAATGATGAAATAATAAACAATTGAAATATTTTGGATTTGGATCAATTTGAGGTTACGTTACGTGCACGTTACGTATTACGGTTACGCGAATATCGTGAAAAGGAAAGAAAGCTATTTAAAGCTGGATATCCATCATACCAAACGAGTGCCTGCAGACAGTTCATGCGCCATCATCCAATATTTGGCTTCCAACGTAATAAGAGGTATCCCTTGCAGTCTGAAAAATTTAACCTTACTCGACCTGTATAAACTTCTTTTAACAAATATAAACTGCCGTGCCGTGCGCCTTGACCCTGTAATATAATAACGGGTGTGAGGTCCATGAATTCTCTTCAATTGCTGTGCCAAATTTTGTGTGGTGAGAGAGTAATACCGTTAGCGCACCATGTTAATTACAGGAGAACGGTGTTTATATTGAGTTCATTGTCTGTGGATAGTTCGGATTCAATCCGAAAGATTGTTTTTTTAATCTATGGTACCTATAAGGACACGGCGAAGTGTCGCAAACAGTAACTAAAATAGTCACAAAAAGTTAGGTTACGTTAACTTCTGTCATGGTGAATTCTCGGTAATCAAATAAACTATGATTTTGTTTATGAGTAACGAAAATATGAGTTGATATCCATTTCGGATGATGATTTGTGCCTCCTTCGTGAAGTTGGCAAAATAAGATCTGTTACTGGAAAAGAATTCATTTAAAGATCACTTGATACTTCTTCTCACAATGTGGAAGAAAAAGTCGGATGCTGACAAATTCAGATAGTTAATAATATATAGATTATACATAGGTAAATCGAAAGTATATTTGTCATTGCTTTAAGGAGATCATAGATCTAAACACACCCAGGAGATATCATACTGTATTATTTTCCAAACATTTTAGAAGTGGCACAGAAGAAGGCTATACTGAAAAAGAACTGCCACAAAAAATATCTAGCCTGTGTTCAGAATTTCGAGTGATTGTTCCAAAAAAGAAAAAAGAATCCAAGGAAAAGCAAATTGCAGAAATAGGCATACAGACCAGGGAACAGCAAGAAAGACATAATATTTTGTATGACCATGACTATTTTGGTAATAATTGTGATAGGCATACATAAAGTTTATTCAATGATTGAATAAAGGAGGGCTTGTCTCATGGCATGATTTGTTGTTTTTTATTCAGATCCTACTTCTATGAGTTTCATAAAATCACCTACCTATAATAGTATATTTAGATCAGACGTTGAACTGTTAACGTGACATATTCGTCGGAAGGTTTTTCCCGTGAAAATTTGAAAACATCTCTTAAAACATTCACTGTCAATTTGTGATCTTTCGTAACGTGTGGTAACTTTTTGTGGCAAATTTAACTTTTTTAAGATTAACTCTAAAAATACTCGATTTTTAAATGAATTAGCCACGGCCGCAGGCGTGGCATGCTGTTGTGCGATGGAAGCCAAATTTTGGATGATGGTGCGGGAACTATCTGCAGGCATTCGTCATACCAACGCCTAGACTAAGTAGAATCCAGGAATTCACGATGAGGGATATTATCAATCCACCCTCAGATGAAGGATGGGAATTCTTCATCTGAAAATTCACCCACATTTCCATTTTCCCACATTTTGGTAGGCCAACTTTTCGCAGGTGCAAATGATAGAAATGTTCATGAACGTGTACAATCACCTTAACATGATTGCGTTTGTCATATGACTTAACGCAACTTCAATGGTCAAAAGTCGACTCCAATAGTCAAAGTCAACTTCAAATTGAGTTTGATTTTTCAAATTTTATATTTATAACTGCCAAACTGCCAGTTCCCACATTCGGCACTTACCTAGTTCATTCTCTGATAATCCCAACATCCCAATATCCGATCCTTCCTCGACGTTGCTTCCAAGGAAGCATTCTGTTTTGAAGGCGAAAAAATCAATTTCTTGTGCTCGAAGTTCAGTGAAAATTGGTGAATATGTCTAGGGAAGAGGATCTCCAAGTGATACCTGATATTATTTATGATGACCATACGAAAACTAAATATAAAAAAGGACGTTTTTTCGGCAAGGTATTCAACTATGCTTTCATGAACTTTTTATTACTCATTGCTAGTCACCTCTATATTTTTTGTGGTTATCAGTAAATTGAATAATATTTCATCGATATAGGAGTTTTCTCCGGATTTTTGCTCTAGAAATTTCAAAGCAGTGTTTGTATTCCACCTTTTTAAATTTCAGGGTGGATTCGCAAAATGTTATGAGATAACAAATGTCGCCAACAACCAATCATATGCTGGCAAAATAGTATCTAAAAAATTGATGGCCAAACAAAACCAAAGAGAAAAAATGACACAGGAAATCCAGATCCATCAGTCCCTGAGAAATAAGAATGTTGTTGGCTTCTATAATTTTTTTGAAGATCAGTACAATATTTACATAGTCCTAGAGTTGTGTAGAAAAAGGTCTATGATGGAACTCCACAAAAGAAGGAAAGCTCTAACTGAACCTGAAACTAGATTTTATATGAAGCAAATCCTGAGTGGTGTTCACTATCTCCATCACAATAGAATTATCCATAGGGATTTGAAACTAGGAAATTTATTTTTAAATGATGACTTGATAGTGAAGATAGGTGATTTTGGATTAGCTGCTAAGATTGAATATGAAGGGGAGAGAAAAAAGACTCTTTGTGGCACTCCAAACTACATAGCTCCTGAAATTCTGAGCAAGAAGGGCCACTCCTTTGAAGTAGACATTTGGTCTATTGGTTGCATCATGTATACATTGCTAATAGGAAAGCCACCCTTTGAGACAGCTACCTTGAAGGAAACTTATGCTAGAATCAAGAAATGTGAATATAAGTAAGTACATTACTTAGTTATTATAAAATATATCTGAAGTTTTGATTCCACTCACCTTCAAGTGTGTTTTAGAATAACTGCTAACATTTCTGGTTATGCCCAGCACATGATAATGCTGATGCTGCAATCTGAACCTAAGAGTCGCCCCAAGGTAGAGATGTTGATCCAACATGATTTTCTAGTGAATGGATATTGTCCTGCTAATTTGCCTGTTAGTGCTCTTACAATGGCCCCAAGGTTTGACAAGGTTGATACTTCTATGAGAAAACCACTGCTTGAAATCAATACTGGTGAGAAATTTATTCATTCATTTATTCATCTAATAAATACCTTCCTGACAAAATAAGATTTGGTATCAGGAAGTACATAACACTGTTTTTTATATGGTCAGGTTCCATTTGCAGTCAGGTAGTTTATTGAATTCACTTAGGGCTACATGAGCCAATCTTTTATTTTTCAGTATGGAGCTAGCTGTATCAATGTTGAACAAGTTGTATTGTCTAGTTTCATGATTATGAATTTCAGAATAAAATTCCACTTATATTTGTTATTCATGATATTATATTATGTTTTCAAAGTTTCTATTCTATATATTTCATCTAAAGAATATGTATTTGTTATTGCATACAATTGATTGGTTGGTGTATCATATGAAAGATAGTACTTTCAAGGACTCTTTATATAATGCTGGTATTTAATTGAAATTATTTTTTGAACAAGATCCCCAAATATTTATTGAATTTTTGATCAAACCTAGTTTATGAGAGTAGAGAATCATGGTTGCATTGTTGATGTCAAGTTTGGGACATCTTCTCACTGCCCAAGTTTTGATCAAACCATATTCCAAGATATTTCATTTGTTTGTTTGTTTTGAGAGTTCATTTCTCTTATTGAGATTGAGGTAAATTTTTTGTTAGTTTTTTTCTTGTTGAAAAATCATATATTCTGTTTTATTAGTATTTATCAATAAAAGGTTAGAGTGGAGCCATTTTTCAAATATTCTCAAGTCTTCATTCATCATATTTTCTAAATTTGAAAGGTTTTTACTTTCATATAAAAGTACTGTATCATCTGCATACATGGTATATTTAATCACTAGACCAATTTCATATTTTGAACATAAAGTGAATATAGTAAAGGTCCTAAAACAGATCCTTGTGGAGCCCCCTTACTAATTGGTAGTTTATTTGACACTGAGTTGGTGAATATCCTACTGATTGTCCTATTTTCAAGATATGAATTCAAAACATTTATCACAGTGCCTCTGAGTCCCATTGATTCTAAATTTTATAAAATTGTTGTATGATCAACTGTGAAGAAAGCCTTTTTGAGATTCATGAAAACAGCTACTACATAATTTCCTGAATCAAGTCTTTTCTGGATTGATTCTGTCACTTGTAATACTGGCAATATTTTTTGTTGATGGACTCTACAATGCACTTTTTGAGATTTTTTTTTGGAAATTTTAGAAAATGCACTTATTGAAGCTATTGGTCTGTACTTTGTGGAATCCTGAGCATCTCCACTTTTATAAATAGCTCTTAATGATGCATGTTTCAACTCATGTGGAAAAATTTCTTCTATGAAACATTCATTGAACAATTTTGATATTGATATAGCTAAAATGTTTTTCAAAGTTCCCTCATCATATATTCAAAATAAACAAGGGAAACATACAAACAAAGAAAACATACCTACCCTGTTTGAGAATTTGTATCTCAAAACTCACCCTGGAAACTATTCCCAAATAGATGAAAATTATGTGGAATTATACAATCACCGGCAGAAAAAAACGGCCATCAAAAAATTTTGCCAAATTGTTCGCCCTGTAACTTTTTTAATTCTTGTCCCATTCTGGTAAAATTTGGACCAAATCCTATATTCATAAATCGGAATGTTAGCCTGGATATCAGGTCCTGACAGAAGCTGACGGCTTGATCATTATACAGGGAAAAACAAAAGTTACTTTTCACCCTTTACTTCCTGACACCCTGTGGAAAAGGTGAGTGGTTGAACTTAGCATCATTATGTTTTCAATAAAAGTGTGATCCCTTCTTAACACAATGGTACTTGATTTAAGTCCATAACCATTTTTTAAGAGAATATACAAGTGTTTGAAGAAAGTACGTATTTTTTAAAATTTTTATTAACCATAATTCAGAACCTACAGGGTGTCCGGAAATTATGCGCGAAAAATCAAGGGGGTGATTCTGCATGGGTCCGGAAATGCATAGTTTCCAAGATACAGTCTGTTGAAGTTTAGAAAAAAAATATTTCTCTCATGAGGGGCTGATTTACCCAAAATTAAATGAATTGTAGAATCCAGTGGCGTCCCGGGGGCACCCTAGCGAATATTATTGTCAATAAAATGTGCGCCACTGATTTTTTTGAATTCTGTATTTTCATATCCTATTGACCAACTGAAAATGCAACATTTTGGTCTCCTGAATTTTTTTGATATTCTGATTCGATTCCGCCCTGACGAATTGCTATAAATGTTCTTGAGATATTACAATTTCGATAGAAAGCTACAGCTATATACAGGGTGTCCCAATATTGCTGGGACACAGAGCTACCACGTGTAGAGGAGGTCAAAATAAGTTGATTGGACCCAATTTATTTATTTGCCAAAATGTACCGTTTGTCCGTGAGAAGGGTTCAAAGTTCACTTGAAAAAACACATTTCTGTACGCTGTTCAGGAATAAGTGAAACGAATTTGATGAAATTTGGCAAAAGTGTATTTCAGAGGATTACTTTCCTTTTGGTAATCTAAGAAACCTGAAAGAAATTGTAAAAGGGTTGAAACCACCCTCACCCCCTGACGTTTTCTTCAGAACTTTTTTAAGGGTCATGATACGGTTCTGAAATTTTTTGAGCTTGAAGACTCATCAATTACCTTCATTTAATCACTCGTGTAAAAATTTCGTATACCAAATAGTTTCGAAGAAAAAAAATGTTCTCTCAAATAATGCTACCAGATATTCCTATAGTACAAGTTTAATTAAATTGTGATATAAAACTTAGTTGGCAGTGGAAACGAAGGCAAGTCGTAATTTCGACAGGAAACAAATTTATTGTCATTCAAGTTTGTTGTTGACGTTGTCTGTAAATGTTTCAATAAATTCTTCAATTTTGTTATTACCGCGGGTACCATTACTATAGGAATATCTGGTAGCATTATTTGAGAGAACATTTTTTTTCTTCGAAACTATTTGGTATACGAAATTTTCACAAGAGTGATAAAATGAAGCTAATTGATGAGTCTTCAAGCTCAAAAAATTTCAGAACCGTATCATGACCCTTAAAAAAGTTCTGAAGAAAACGTCAGGGGCTGAGGGTGGTTTCAACCCTTCTACAATTTCTTTTAGGTTTCTTAGATTACCAAAAGGAAAGTAATCCTCTGAAATACACTTTTGCCAAATTTCATCAAATTCGTTCCACTTATTCCTGAACAGCGTACAAAAATGTGTTTTTTCAAGTGAACTTTGAACCCTTCTCACGGACAAACGGTACATTTTGGCACATAAATAAATTGGGTCCAATCAACTTATTTTGACTTCCTCTACACGTGGTAGCTCTGTGTCCCAGCAATTTTGGGACACCCTGTATATACAGTGTGTCTCACTTCTAATGGAAAACACCCCCGTATCTTACGTAATCGTTGGGTGAGGATCCTGAAATTTGCTGGAGCGAGAAATATATCAAAGTGCGGTCATCTTCAGTGATATACACTGCTCGCCAACTGCCATGAAACCACCCCAATTTCCGGAAAATGACATTAGGAGTCGAAATAGGTTGAAAATCATTTCGGATTCGGAATCAGGACGCCCAAAACACTAACTATTCATAGTTTTCCTGGGATTTTTTGAGTTCTGAAAATTTTATTTTTGTCTTACTTTTCATGGAAATACCCCCTTATCCCACGTAATCGTAGGTTTAGGATAATACATTTGCTGAAGCGAGAGATATATCGAAAATGTACTCTATGACCAAGCGGGGTCATCTTCAGTGATATACACTGCTCGCCAACAGCCATGGAACCACCCCAATTCCCGGGAAATGATATCAGCAGGAAAAATTGGTTGAAAATCACTCCGGATTCGGAATCAGGACGCCAATACACTAACTATTCATAATTTTCCTGGGAAATTTTCAGTTCTGAAAATTTCATTTCTGTCTCACTTTTCATGGGAACATCCCCATATCTTACGTAGTTATCAATTCTAGAACAGAAACCAGCCACAGACCAACCGACATTCCAGGAGGAAAAATTCATTAAATTGGAAAATTCACACAATGGTTGTTCTGAAATTGATAATCATAAAAAGTCAGTTCTCATCAGGGATAGTGAAATAACAATCAGTACTAGTTCAATCGAATAGATTATTAGGAGTGATCCAATGAATCAGAAATTATGAGTGGTGTCATTGAAATGAATTATGAATGAATGAATTCGGTAATAGAATTAGGAAAATCGTAAACGATAATAATGCGTCAAAATATGGAAAGTGGAAGTGTAGTTCCACGACTGTTGGCGAGTAGTGTTTATCACAGAGTGCATTTTTGGTATGTCTCTCGCTTCAGCAAATTTCAGGATCCTTACCCAACGATTATGTAAGATACATGGGTGTTTCCATTAGAAGTGAGACAGGCTGTATATGGAATATTTTGAAACTGCGTTCCTTCGTATCAAATGAATAACCTGTGATTTTTATTTTTGTTCCTTTTTCTTGAGAAACAACAACTGAACTGTGTAACTGAGTTGCTCTGTTTTTCTGTTACTGCATAAGTGTGTAGTTTTGGAAATCATGTCATGATTGGACGAGGTCTGCGTAGATATTACATAAGTTATTAGAAATTTCATCTTCGTTCATCTGCCATATGTTTTCTGAAGAAGTACAGTGTGTCCAGTTTTCGATGCTTTTGCCTGATATCTCAGTTATCTTTGGAGATAGAACCTTGAGGTTTTCGCGGTCCTGTGCCACTTTTTTGTGAATCTCAAGATGGCCTTATCAGATTTTGCAAGACTGTTTCCGTTTATGAGATACAGGGCGATTTTGAAAATTTATACTTTTTGGACCCCCTCTATATCCACGAAGTTTCTCAACAAAAATGTCGAATCAAAATCTTATCGCATAAAGAATTTCACGCATAATCCAGTAGCGCACTTAAATGTTTTTTTCGGAGTATGGTTTTGGAGATGCGACTCAAACTTATGATTTTTCAAATGGAACACCCTGTATTTCATAAGCTCGTTAAATTCCTTATTTTACTGTCTTCAAAATGATATATAACGAAAGAATATAAAATTTTCAAAATTGCTCAAAAAACTAAAATATTGAATTTTATTGGTAGTTGGTTATGGATTTTTCTTATAAAAAACGTTCCAATTGAAGACATATTTCTTCAAATTTTTTCATGGAGAAGTCAGAACCAATATCAACACTTATAAATTAACAAAACACTAAACTTGGGTACCTGATAGCAACAAATAAATAGTAATAAAAAGTTCATAATGAAGAATAAGCACCTGATTGAATATTTACTAAAATAATTGAATTCCGGAATTATTCAGTAGCTTATTCATTGACATGTTCAAATTGATATCCATTTTCCTTAACATACAGTTGACAAACTTTCTTAATAATTCTTAATACAGTGAGTGGCCCAACATACTTGAAGAACTTTGTGCAACAACAGAGGCAGTTTTCCAGGAATTACAAAGACATCTCTCAATGATCAATATGTATTGAGAAAGTTTGTGATAAAAAATGGACATCAATTTGAACAATTCAATGAATAAATCACTGAATAATTTCGAAATTCAATTGTTTTAGTAAATATTCAATCAGGTGTTAATTCTACATTATAAACCTTTTATTACTATATATTTGTGGATATCAGGTATCTGTCTTGTGTATTGCAAGTTAATTAGTGTTGAAATCGTTATTAACCCTTTATGGAACAATCAAAGGAAATATTCCTTCAATTGTGAATTTCTTTATATGAAAATTCCTCGAAAACCCCATAGCCCACTATTAAAATTCAATGTTTTAGTGAATCTTGAACATTTTTGAAAATGTTATATTCATACATCATATATCATTTCGAAGGAAAAAAAATAAGGAATTTAATGAGCTTATAAAATACATGGTGTTCAATTTAAAAAATCATAAGTTTGAGTCGTATCTTCAAAACCACACCCCGAAAAAAAAAATTCTGTGCGCCACTGGATTCTGCATAAAAATCTCTATGGGTTAAGATTTTAATTTGACATTTTCGCTGATAAACTTCGTAGATAAAGAGGGGGTCCAAAAAGTATAAATTTTCAAAATCGCCCTGTATCTCATAAACGGAAACAGTCCTGCAAAATCTGATTAGGCCATCTTGAATTTCACAAAGAAGTAGCTCAGGACCGCGAAAACCGCAAGGTTCTATCTCCAAAGATAACTGAGATATCATGCAAAAGCATCGAAAACTGGACACACTGTACATTGCACGGAAATTTTATAGTTCCTATTTTCTTTCCACTATATATTTTTTCACGTCTCTTAGTTCTGTCCTATACAAATTATCATCAGTTTTACCAACCTTGCCTGAACTGAATGGTTTGATGAACAATAAATGATTAATTGAGACTGAAATATCTAACATTCAATGTATCATTAATAAAGGAAATATCAATATGAACATATCTGTTATCACTGGTTTTGTGCAATATTGTTTTCAATTTATATGTGCTGAAATGTTGGCATTGTAAATTTCAACTATCTTTTCTTTCTAGGAGATGCTATGATGACCTCCCCAAACAGAAAACATGATTCTATTGCTGCTGGAGCAGTAATGTCTTCTGTTTTCACATTTGATGCAAGAAGCAATTTCAATAAACTTAAAATGATGTTATTGAAGGTGAGCTGGTTCTATCATTTTTTTAAAATTATTTCAATTATATTTAGAAGAACAAAAAAATCATTAGTAGTATATCCCAAAAAGCAATTAATCAAAGCCTTTTAGTCCAGTTTACAACTCAGTTGATAATAATAATAATAATCTCCTAAGATTATCCTATTCCTAATTAAAGGTTATCATTGGTATTAGGAATAGTTCATCTGTGGATTTCAAATTCTGTGCTTTTTATATTGTACTATTGTATCTATCCTAATATTAATAATTGATTTTGAGTTCTTTAAATTCAAAAATAGTAATAAATCATATTCACAAAGCAAATAGTAAATATTGGTATATAGTATAAGTGAATTTATATAAATAGAAAATTGAAATACATATTGCTGAATATCTAGCAAAGTTTTCAACAAATTGATGAAATCTGGTAGCTTTCCATCTGAATTAAGAGAACATGTAATTTATGAGAGGACTTGTTCTTGACTTCAAAGAACTTCTTGATCAAATGCTCCTCCAAACACAGAACTGTGAGAAGATTTACGATTTTTCAACTCTGAATGCCCCAATGTTCAGTTCATTTTTTTTTCAAGGTATTGAAATCAAAACCTGCCAGGAATCAAAAATTCCTCGACGAGAATACTGATCCGGCAGCCCAGCCTATGGTGTGGGTCTCAAAATGGGTAGATTACTCTGATAAATATGGCTTTGGGTACCAGCTGTCAGATGAAGGTGTTGGTGTCATGTTCAATGATACCACCAAACTCATCATGTTGCCCAATGGACTGTGAGTATCAAAAACATTCCCTTAATGCTGTTGAAATTATTTCAATATATCTTATAAACATAAGGACAGCTTTGTATGTGAAAACACCTTGTATTTGTTTTTTCTGCAGGACTGGAACAGTTTCACAATTATCTCACTACATGGCTTTACTACAGCTTTACACTAAACTGCATACCACCTCAACATGTTCTGCTAACTATTCAAGCATCTTCAGGAAAATATTGAAACTGAAATATCACTTATATTTCAAGTTTGAACTGTTTAATTCGTCAATTTATTGCAGGCAAAAACATGTATCAGAACTTTTGATATGTATATACGTATAGGTTGGTATATGACCCGATATACACATCTATTTAATGCTTTTGTGAGGTATTCTGTGGTCGTGGCAAAGCCGAACACTGTTGAGTCGTTTTAGGTATTTGGTATATTACTATGCAGCATTTTCCACAAAACCACCACTATGGCCAGCATGAAGTACAATAAATCGTTTCCCATGATAACCTTCTGCTTTACTAACACTTTTTGTACTTTGATCTTGCCATGATCTCATCTTATTCCCTTTCGCAAATATCCAAGTTTCATATAAGAAGACAATTTGTCTAGGGTAACTAGAATTGCGATTTTCATAAAACTTTCTGAAAAACTCTGCTCTCAATATGGATATGTCCGTCTTCTCAACCAATAATCGTCTGTTGTCTTCTTTTTTATAATTGAGAGAATAATCTTTATTGTCTAAAATGTATTACAGTTCGTCGACAAAGGTATAACATATATATAAAAAACGAACTATTATAAAAGAAACAAGACTAAAAAATATTTACATGAAGGGTATAATACGGTACGGTACAAACATGTTTTCACAACTACAGTTTATTAAAATCTTGATGTAGATAGTAAAATTTATATAGAAAAACTAGAAATTATAATAAAATACTCTTTCAAACTATAAAAGCACTTTCCCATCACAAGGTTTTTTACCGATTTCCTAAATTGCCTCTGATCATTGATTGCTGTTATTTGTTTCGGTAAATGATTATATATCTGTCTACTTCTATAGATTTGAGAATGCTTGGTTAATGTTGATGTGGGGAGTGGAAGGACAAGTATTATCTCCTTTCGTATTTGAATCCTACATTTGTGAGGAGTTTGCTAAATGTGCCTATACTTGCGTCAAGAATATGTTTGGTTTTGAGTTCTTCTTTCAAAATTCTAACAGTGATATGTTTTTTTGTAAAATAGTCAGTTGAAGTTAGTGAGTCAAGAAGTATCAAATGAAATCACTTTTTTTCTGCATACATAGTATATATAGATCATATTCCGTACTTCCATTTTAAAATTATCATCCAGATCTACTGTCTTGGTTTTTTTTTAGTCCTAGATTTCCCTGGCGTACTCAAACTTTCGTTTCTCTCAGAACGTACTTTAATACTGGAAACTGCCCGCAGACTAGTATTGAGGGCATCAGCGACACGCTGAAAGTATGTACATCATGATGATATGCTTGAAGTAAGGTCTGACTATTTTTATTATTGATCAGGAAGAATTATGATTCACCTGTTGTATGGAAGTAAACGGGATCAAAGGACCATTATTATCTTTCTCTCTTGTGAAATATTGTCACAAATTCGATACAGGACTTCGTGCTTGCGAATTCAAACGTCTTCCTGGCATGTTGAATATCATTTGACAATGGCCACGCAAAACGATTTCATTTCAGCACCTACTGCCTGAATTAGCCGATTCAAATGTGTCTCGACATAGGAACACCTCTGTATTCAAGCTTTTGCCCCGTTGAGTTCAAAAACAATGTCGTAACTTATGTCAACAAACGGCATGATAGATAGATATGCAAGTCTGAAGAGGATAGCAAGATGCGCGTAGGTCTATGCTAATTTCAGTCACAGGCGAAGAAATATTATACAGACTGTTATATGGTAAAGACGGTATTGATCCAATGCGTCCTCTCTAGGAACGTCCACTACGTGGACAGGAACGGCGATGAGTCCTACATGACGGTGGACACCTACCCCAAGCAGTATGACAAGAAGATGAAGCTGCTGTCGTACTTCAGCCGCTACATGCGCGAACACCTGCTCAAGACGGGCGCCTCTGTGGTGAAGGAGATCGATTCGATGTCGCGGACGCCGCATCTGCACCAGTGGTGTCGGTCGACGTCGGGGGTGCTGATGCAGCTCAACAACGGCACAGTGCAGGTTAGCGTCCTTTGGTTTTCGTATGAAAGTGACTTTCACGATCTCAACACTAATTGAATCGGTGAGAATAAGAACAGTACAAGTCCAAAATTTGACATTTCGAACTGGAATAGCCATTTTGTCTGTAATACGAAGCTGCATCGAATGAGTCGAGAAACAGTATTAATATCACTATATCAAGGCTTATGAAGGCGCTCATCGTGAAGCGTTGAGTGTAAGAACAGAACAACTTTACAGAGAGTTTTTCTTGTTTTCCCAAAACTGTAACATTTGGACTTGTACTGTTCTTATTCTCACCGATTCAATTATTCCAAATGAAGTCGTTGAAGATTACACGGCAATACGCTGAATGTCCTATTTTACAGTATAATAGAATATAAAGATTTATTTAACCAAGGTAGGTGATTCATAACTTACAGGGTCATTCCATTACACGGCAATACGCTGAATGTCCTATTTTACGGTATAATAGAATATAAAGATTTATTTAACCAAGGTAGGTGATTCATAACTTACAGGGTCATTCCGTATATTTGAACAGCTTCTACAGGGTTCATCACTGAAGATAGAGAAAAACTTCGAATGTGAAAGTTGTAGGGTTTGTTCTGAATATCCAGAAAATTATACCAGATGAAACAATTGAATATCGCTGATGTAAGAAATAGGTACCAACTTCGTTATTTTCAATGGAACACCCTACATATTTTTCGAAAAAATTCAAGATCTTTTCTTCCTGATTCCAAAATATATTGGTCATTGATATTTGGTTCAGCCGTTTTCGAGATATTCGAGGTTGCAACTGCCAGAAAGAAAAAAAAAACGCACTTTTATAACTGAAGGAGATGCAATTTCACAGATGTTCGATGTGACCACCCTTTATCCAATTCATTTATCGAATTGCAAATGGAGTTGAAGTGATGATTGTTCAATATGATAATGCATTCCAAAATTCTTCCTCCCAAATCAGCCAAATTTCTACTTCTTTCCTTATACACGTCATTCTTCAAATAGCGATATAGGAAGTTATCTAAAGGTGTTCAATCTTTACTGTTCGGCGGCCATTCCACATTCCAAATTTTCTGATCTACGTTTGATAACGATCATTCAAGTGATGCCGCACGGGCATAATATAATATATATCACATATATACACTGTTGATGGCTTTTGTTATGCTATAGTCCTTTTATCTTCCATTCGACTTCACGGTTATGTATATTACTAAACAACCAATAAATTCGCAATTTTTTTAAATCAAATCACAGAATTATACAGAAGTGACATCAGATATTTGATTATTTCGAAAGAATGATAAAGATGCCTACAACACAGGTGTCCCTACTGTTAAAAACTTGAAGTTTCACGTCGATAATTTTCAGATTTCAAAATAATGTAATATCTTCTCAATATTGATTCGTCCTTTCTTCTGTCACAGATAAAAATCGTGTATTATACACGGGAAAAATATTAGATTTTAACTCACGGTTTTTTGTCTCCCTCTGCTACGCGTCGGGAGACAACACAACCTGGAGCTGAAATCTACTCTTTCTTTCCCTTGTATAATGAATAACTATTTATTAACATTCATTTATGCAGGGAATTTCAATCTGGTAGCTTCCACCGTTTAGAATTTATGCGGAAAAATGTTTTAAATTTAGTCAACTTTGGAAGGATATATCTCCCTTAATATGCATTTTGAGCCATAAGTTTATTTGTTTATTTATCAAAATATACCTATTTTTTAACATACTATCACCTCCAGAAGGCTCGGTACACATTTTTTACTCACCCTGTATACCTATACCTACCTACCATAGGGAATGGAACACATTTTGAATGAATCAATACTCAATTGCGTACTTGGTTTATTTTCTATTCAATAATATCAAGAAATGAGAACAGTGAAGTTATGCAGAGAATGAGGTATTTCAAATTGCCAACATTATGTTAGCACCAGTTGCTTCATCTCTTTTTTTTCATGCTTCATTAAACATAGTTGCCATATTAGCAATTCAATTGAAAAGCATCTCACTGTTAGATGCCTGCATCACATTTTATCCTAGCTTATCTTGAAACTACCGGGATATTTCGGAGTTCAAAGTAAATAGAATGTGATCAGCAGAGAATTACCAATCAAGTAATCACTTACTACATAGTAATTCCGAATCATGGCACCATCTTGCACCTAAGAACAATTGAAGGATTATATAGAGACCTGGCAACAGCGGCGTGCTACCCAGCCGTCACAAAACCCAACCAATCGAATTGCAAGATCACAGCTCAGTAGTGCTTGAATTCACAGGTATTGAACTAGCACTTTCAGTATACAGTAATTCGTTTATTCTTCGATTTTCACGATAAATATGTGGTCAGGATAACGTTTTTGACTTACCTTACATAACATTATAGCGAAAAAGGGTTTCACGATACTGGAAAGGCATATTAATACAATGGGCTTATTATATCACAAAAAAAATTCATTTCATAATTTGATAGAACTCACCCAAACTAGCTCACCACCGCAAACCGTTTCTTGCTGTGAGCTCTCTACGTTTTACGAAAAATTATTGAAATCCCCGATTTTGCGGACCTCTGAAAACGAGGCGATGATGTGACGTCAAAACCCTTATACTGAAACAAGACCATTCCAGATAGAGATGAATGATACATGATTTCTGACAGAGTGAATTAGCGCGAGATCACAGTTGAAATAATTAATATATCAGTTGCCTCAGTCTCCATCGGGCGTTTGGCATTTTCTTTTAACTATGGCGAGATGAGGTTTCTACGTCATTAGAGGGTCCGTTTTCAGAAGGTACTATTATTCATGCCCAAAAATAAAATATTCCCAGTTAATTTTTCGATCGAATTATATCATCAATCATTATTTATGTATAAAAGGATCAAGGATCATTATAAACATGGTTTGAGTAAAAAGTTCTACTAAAGTGTACACGCCCATTGTATTACATAGGATACTCCTGGATCCGCCACTAAACAACCCCCATCTGATTGTTTTTTCCATTTTTTCAGATGAATTTTGGAGATCATACAAAAATAATTATGTGCCCTCTGATGGCTGCCATCACCTACATCGATGAAGACAGATCGTTCCGCACATTCAAATTCGACAATATCGAGAATCACGGTTGCAGCGTTGGTCTATACGACAAAATGCGTTACGCCTACGACAAAATCACTGTACTTTTAGAAACACCATAGATCCATTATATATCTCTTTGAAAATAGGGTTTGAATATCACGAGTCGGGTGAGTGGAGGCCCATACAGGGTATTTCAAAATGCACTACAACTATTTTAGGGCGCATTTTTGACATCCATTTGTTATAATTGTTTTTTCAGCAGGATGATTTAAATGAAGGACGTAGGTACTAGGTTATACAGTCTGACTGGCAAAAAACGCACCAAGCCATAGCACTGCTATTAACATAATATATACAATGCCATTTGAAAAAGAAGTCGACAATCGATGTCCTTGGTGTTGAAATTGGAAGAAGAAATTGTTGTTAGTGTCACCTTGTTTTTCAAAATCGGATAGTTTATAACGACAGTATGGCTTGGAGCGTTTATTTCTTTGTTGACTACCTTTGAGGCAATCATCAAAATTGTAAAAACTTACACAGTGGCATTGATGCGATAAAAATTTGGTATGTTTTGGGTCAAAAACGGAGTAAAGTTGCAATTTAGTGGCATAAATGATCCAGCCTTTTCATTTCTTGCATTTTTTTTATACAACCAACCGTGTTTGAGAAAGGTGGTGCAGGGCATATTAATAAAAAAGTTGCATTTTCACCTCAAAAATATGCCCTTGAAATCTCTGTAGTAAAATTTGAAGTATCCTTTTGTGAGCTTTAATGAATAGAGTACTTATATATTTTCCCAAACATGTTCAGTTAGTATCGATTTTAATCAAGTCTTTTTTTAAATTGTATTGTGAAATTTTTTTGTCAAAAATGTATATCTTTTCGTTTTCATTCCTTTTTATTATACACCATAAGCACCATCTGATGTATCCTGATGATATGAAAACACTAGTACTTTGAGGTTTCCTAATTGAATCGTTCAGTAGAACATCAATAAAAATTCAAAATTTGGGATAGCTCATCATGTATATAAAAATATACGGTGAGGACCAGAAGTCCTTCGCCCTTCCATCTTTATTTTACATATTACAAAAAATGTTAGATGCATAAGTTTTAAGGTTTCATTTGATCTATTTATTGGTTCAAGATTCATTTATACAGAGTGTCTGCAAAAAGCGTAGGACACACTATACAGGGTGTCCGCTAAAAGGAGGTCAATCCATTAACCATATATTCCTTGAACAAAAACAATATGAGTTTCTAAATACCATTTTCCATTATAGCCCTTCATATTCGATATACAGGGTGTCGTAGTTGGAAATTAAAAGCTGTTTTTTTCTAATTACTCGCGTATGTAATAAGACATCAATCTCAAAATTGGTACATTACTTCAGCACAAAGAGTTACATCGTGTGAGGAGAACAAAACAGAAAAAAACTGTCCAATATTCAAAATACTGGGGGTCAAGTACACATTTGCCCTCATATTTTTTTGTAATGACTTCCTATCTATTTTTCTCCAAGTGTACAATCATTTTTGAGTATTTTTTGTGTCTTGTAAAATTGCGATAAAATCATTTGTTTTTAAGATAATTCGAAAAGTACTGGTTATTGTTTGATGCCTATGCGGCTTACGGTAATCTCATAATGTTCACATACTCCCATTTATTTCGTAGAAATTGGAAGAGGGCGTAACTTTTTACGTACGAAAAGGTAAATATGGAAATACCGGGTGCTCAGAGCGAATGTACTAAAATTATTTTTTCCAAAAAAAAAAAAATGAAAAAAAGTGGACACGTGCCGAATAAAATTTTGTTGCCAATCGCACGGCGTGAATTTTTTTTTTCGCTCTGAACACCCGGTATTTCCATATTTATCTTTTCGTACGTAAAAACTTACGCCCTCTTCCAATTTCTACGAAATAAATAGGAGTATGTGAACATTATGAGATTACCGTAAGCCGCATAGGCATCAAACAATAACCAGTACTTTTCGAATTATCTTAAAAACAAATAATTTCATCGAAATTTTTCAGGATACAAATAATACTCAAAAAGGATTGAACACTTGAAGAAAAATATATAGGAAGTCATTAGCGCACGTACAAAAAAAATATGGGGGTAAGTGTGCACTTGACCCCCAGTATTTTGAATATTTGACAGTTATTTTCTGTTTTGTTCTTCTCACAAGATGTAACTCTTTGTGCTGAAGTGATGTACCAATTTTGAGATTGATATCTTACTAAATACGCAAGAAATTAGAAAAAAATAGTTTTTAACTTTGACACCCTGTATATCGAATATGAAGGGCTAAAATGAAAAATGGTATTTAGAAACTCATATTGTTGTCGTTCAAGGAATATATGGTTGATGGATTGACCTCCTTTTAGCGGACACCCTGTATATCATCGCCATTTTTATATTCTATATTGAATTAAATAAGTGATGGATGATTTTATATCTTGAAAAAAACAGTTTTGGAATAATGAACATTATTATATTTATTATTATTATTATGAAATTATTATTTCAACTATTTTTGCACCATTTCCGAGAGGAAACCGTAAAAAATTAAACACAATGTATTTCACTCTCCTATCCTAGCTTTTTGAAAACTTTTTACATTGTTTGTAATGTGTAAAATGAGGAAGTGACGAGCAGGGGGCGATGGACTTTAGGTCCTGTATAAGCACCTTTTCCTCAACTCACTCCCTCTCGTTCAGTATTTATTGTCGATTGTTCAATGGCAATACTCCTTTTTTTTACTTTTTCTATCAGAATGAATGAGTGTTTATAAAAAAGGTATTTGTTCATGTTGATTTGTGAAAAAACTTGCTAAGTTTGTTTTTTATGTATGATATACTTTAGTCGCCAATAAAATTTATTTTAATACCCTTTTTTTTTCATTCTTGATTTCTCAATTTCATTTTCAAATTTCAATTTTAGAATACGCTCTCTTCATTTGAAATATTTTCAGTAATGCAGTGATGCGGCTTCTATCAAAAAGTAGCAACAACTTTTGTTATTACAAATACAGTGTCTTTCAAAAGTATCGGAACGGTCTCATATTTCAGGAACGACTTGGGAAAAATTCACGAAATTTTCTACAGGGTGATTATTGATGATGTCCGATTCAATGGTGGCATCGGCATTGTTGCCAAGTTTACAGTTTTTCAGATATTTAGGATAACTCAATTTTTTCAAATGGAATACCCTATTTGTTTTCATTGCAATACATTCAGCGACGCCTCATTACTTATGTCTCCAAATATCAGATTTTAAATTGAAGTGGTTTTCGAAATATGACAACATGGCATTTTCGTTCAAAAGTCTGGGAACCTTCTAATATTTTCAATAATGTTCAAGAAAAATTCATGAAATTTTATACAAGATGGTTTCTGATGATGCCAGATTCAATGGTGATATCGGCAATGTTACCAAATCAATAGTTTTTCAGATATTGATTGCAACGAAAATAAATAAAGTTTTCCATTTGAAAAAATTTAATTACCAATCGGACATCATCAATAATCACCCTGTAGAAAATTTCGTGAATTTTTCTCAAGTCGTTCCTGAAATATGAGACCGTTCCGATACTTTTGAAAGACACTGTATGTAGTTGCCAATAAAATTTATTTTCATAATATTTTGATACCCTTTCATTCTCCTTGATTCCTCAATTTAATTTTCAATTTTATTTTGAATATCAATAAAACTTTTTTTTCAATCCCTTTGGAGGCGGTATACAGGGTATGTCACGACGAGCTTATTACACTATCTCCATATTGAGAATCAGTCGGGAGAAATCCATGGAAATATATGCATGCTTATATTTTATTAGAATACGCCCGCTCATTTAAAATATTTTCAGCAATGTAGTGTTGCCGCTTCTATCAAAAAGTAGCAACAACTTTGTTGTTACAAATAGAATACCCTGGTATGTATAAATTCACATGATCCACACGTCTAGAATATTTTAAACAAAGCGGCGTTGCCACTTCGACTAGAAAGTAGCCAGCAACTCTGACTTTTCAAATGGAACACCCTGTATTTTATTGCATTTTTAGATCCTCCCTGAGGAGCTGAATCCATCGATACATAACACTTGAGGTCTGTGTCGGAAATGATTACAGAGATATAGGGTGTTCAAAATCAAGGACTTTACGATTTGTTTGTGTCGAAACTATTATCGGCCGAAACAGCTGACATGCCCCTATCTCAACTTCTGATTTACTATTTACTGATATTTAATCGGAACAGATAACAGATACAAATTCTGAATCTCGAACCACCTGTATCTGTTCCGATTAAATATCGGTAAATACACACACCGGCACAATTAAGGGAACGGGCAAACTTTACACGTTTGACATCAAATTTTTCTTGAACTCATCGCTTGATTTCAATTTTTTTTCAAGAATTTTAGCTTGATTCTTCACGAATACTTGTGACGAATAAACACCTTCGGAGGATCCGTCTTTATATCATATACAGGGGTGGAAAAATAGTACGGATTTTTCGGTATTTTTTAAGACATCCTGTGGAGTGAATCAAGGACAATTTACACCAGTTTGTATCACAAAATTGTAGCCTGTTCTTTTCCGAACATTTCCTTTATGTATTCATACTGATAACTCCATCATTCAAGATAATACAGAATTTGAAAGAAAAGGTGGAGATTGGTCTCACCACCTTCTATCACCTCGAAAATCGAATTGTATCCGAAAATGTGTCATTTCTCAAGTTGTTTCTTTGAAAATGCCTTCATTCAATAATAACGCGTGTGACCTCTACGCACCCTTATTACAGCAGTCATCCGTTTCCTCATGCTTTCGATGACATTATCAATCATTTTTTGGGGAAGATTATCTTATCCCCTGTTCGAGTGTAGAGGACGGTGAAATTGAGATCAATATCCACATTTCATTAAAAACTATGGATTCTGTAATAATTGAGATATCAAAATGAATAAAAAATGAAAATATTCAGATTAGAGTGGGCCACAATTTGGTGTTGAGAAATCGTTTCGATTATCAGTGGTTCACTCCACAGGATGTCTTGAAAAATACCGAAAAATCCGTACATTATTCATACATCTCTGTATGATATGAAGACGAATCGTTTGAGGATGGTTATTTGTCAGATGTATTGGTGAAGAATCAAGCTACAATACTTGGGAACGAAAAATTCAATCCAGCGATGGGTTCATGAAAAAATTGATGTCAAACTTAGTGAAAATTTTGCCCGTTCCCCTAATTGTGCTGGTGTGTGTAGTTGATCAAAAGTTGAGATAGGGACATGTGAGCCGTTTTGACCGATAATGAATAGTTTCGACACAAAAGAATCCTAAAGTTGAAAAATCTCGATTTTAAACACCCTATATCTCTGTTGAATCATTTTTGATCGACCCCAAGTGTGATACTTCGATGAATTTAACTCTTCAGGGAGAATCTACCCCTGTATCTTACGTAATCGTTGGGTATAAGGATCCTGAAATTTGCTAGGGCGAGAGATATATCAAAAATGCACACTATGACCAAGTGGGCGGTCATCTTCAGTGATATACAATGCTCGCCAACAGCCATGGAACTATCCCGATTTCCGGAAAATAATATTGGTAGTCAAAATAGGTCGAAAATCACTCCAGATTCGGAATCAGGACACATAATTCACTAACTGTTCATATTTTTCCTGGAAAATTTTCAGTTCTGAAAAATTAAATTTTGTCGCACCTTTTATACGTATCACCCCATCTTACGTAATTGACTTCATCTTTGGACTTTTCCTTTCTCCTGCAAATTTCAAAACCCTACCTCAATAATTACGTGAGATACGGGGATGCTTCCATGAGAAGTGAGACAAAATTTAATTTTTCTGAACTGAAAATGTTCTAGGAAAACTATTTTGACTCCTAATATCATTTTCCGGAAATTGGGGTGGTTATCCACGAGGGGTAAATCTCCTTGGAAGTCTGGTGTACACTCCGTTGGAAGTCTTTGGTAGTCTTTGGATGTCTCTGGAAGTCTTTGGAAATATTTGGGAGTCTTTGGAAGTATCTGGAAGTCTTCGGAAGTCTATGTTAATTGGAAGTCTGGTGTACACATTTTTCCTGGAGATTTAGCCCTCGGTTATCCATGACTGTTGTCAAGCAGTGTATATCACTAAAGATGACCCCACTTGGTCATAGAGTGCATTTTTGGAATATCTCGCTCGAGCAAATATCAAGATCCTTACCCAACGATTAGGTACGTATAAGATACAGGGGTGTTTCCATTAGAAGTGGGTCATACTGTATAAGTCCATCATCTGGCAATAGAAAGAATCTTAGTTATGAAAATGAAAAAAGTTGAAATACAAATAGTATAGTAGTTAATAACATAGCCAACAAAAAAAGCTCCATATGATTGTCATAAGTAATATCACGATGTTCTGAAAATTGGAGATAATTCTGTCGTTTCATTGTGTTATTGAACGAGTGGTATTGCTGTACGGCAACACAATTGAGAAGCTATTCAGAGTGGTATTTTGCTTGACTATTTTACGTTCACGAAGCATAAAAAGCATATTACGTAATGCGTGTTGTGAAGCAATTACGCACTCATGGAATGGGCGAGTGGACTTATTATGATGAATAATTGGCATTCGATTACTACACTCTGTGTTGTTAGGGACCTAAATTGATTTCTGCATCACTTCTCACAGTTTTTTTATATAAAAAATGAGTGATGTATGCGTTGTTCGAAATTGTTGAATTCTGGAGCACATTTCAAACGTACTATCATGGCCACTATTTGGCGGTACGTCGAATAAATGGTGACGTCAACTTTTATGCTGTTTCGTTATTGGTCAGATAATCTTTCATTCCCACTCACGGAGCAAGGTTGTGAATAAGTCACCAATTAAAATCAAGTTATCAAGAAGATGTAAGCGTCCTGTCGTTGAATTAAACATAAATAGGAGGAAGCCATGGTATTATAGTTCATTCTTGACTATTTCGAGCAACCAGCATACGTACAAATATTTCTAATACTCTATAACAAAATTTCATGTGGATGCTGAAGACTCGGCAACATTGTGCTGAACGCTGAGAAGAGACAAGACCACGCCCACAAGTCGTGTGCGTGATGTTGTCACGTTCATCGATTCAAATGTCCTCTATACAGGCTGATCCACGGTGGATGGCCTATTAGAAGTATCTGGAGAACGAAAAGACAGAACATTCTGAAAATTGAGATGCTTCGATAATTGAACATTCTATATCCGTCTAAAATATTTTCATCGATACAGTGTTGCCACTTCTATCAGAAACAACTAGTAACTTCGTTATTATAAATAGAACACCCTGTATTTTATTGCATTTTTAGATTCTCCCTGTAAAGCTGATTTCATTGATAGATCACACTTGTGGACTATCGGAAATGATTACAGAGATATAGGGTGTTCAAAATCGAGATTTTTCAATTTTAGGATTTTTTTGTGTCGAAACTATTCATTATCGATCAAAACGGCTTACATGTCTCTATCTTAACTTTCGGTTCACTACCTACTGACATTTAATTGGAACAGATACATGGTGATCAGAATTCTGAATCTTGGAGCACCCTGTATTTTTTCCAATCAAATTCCAGTAGATATAGTCAATCAAAAGTTGAGATAGGGACATGTAAGCCGTTTTGATCAATAATGAATTGTTTCGACAAAAAAAAAATCTTAAAATTGAAAAATCTCGATTTTGAACACCCTGTAATCATTTCTGCTAGACCCCAAGTGTGATACATTGATGAAATCAGCTCTTTAAAAAGAATTTAAAAATGCAATATAATACAGGGCGTTCCATTTGAAATAACAAAGTTGCTAGTTGTTTCTGATAGAAGTGGCAACACTGTATCGATGAAAATATTTTAGACGGATAGAGAATGTTTAATTATCGAAGCAACCCAATTTTCAGAATGTTCTGTCTTTTCGTTCTCCAGATACTTCTAATAGGCCATCCACCGTGGATCACCCTGTATAGTATGAATTAATAAATTACTATTTACACAAATAATGTACTATTAGCAATAAGCCACTAATCATAAGGGAACATTTTGAGACAACTGATTTTGTAATGCTCTAGATAGGAATATTGACAATACATATATATAATTGGGAATTTATTAATGTTCGAAGAACTAATATATTTCTGGAGTTCCCATCAATTGTTTTTTATATCTAATTAGGAATATAACAAATACAAAATTGAGAATTCATGAATTATTGAATAACTAATATTTCCTGAGTTCCAATCGTATATCAACACATGGCAACAGTGCTATAGTCTGCCCTTACTTACGAAATCGTGACATCAGTTTTTAATCGCGGTAAATTTCTATCCGTTTGAAAATTACCGTGGTATTATTATGATGATTTTAGCACCTAAAAATCGACCTAAAAATTCTAAAAAAATATGAAATCGAAAAGTATTTGAGTGATGATTCCATCTGAGAAATAAAAAAATAGTACACTAGCCTAAAAAAGTTTGAACAGACAGTCTGAATTATAATTCTTGACAGTTATAGGTCATCCGCTGTTGACGGCGATTACGCGATCATATGATTGGCGGAATAAACGAAAACTGTGCGATGTGCTTACCGTGCGTAAAGAGCTACTTACTGAGGCTGTATCTCGTGTGTTCTTAAAGCATTTATTATAAATGAGTGACTCATTCTGAATAGAATAGCCATATAATTATTTATGCCAAACTGACAGACTTTGCTTCGCTATCAATGGTTACATCGTTGAAAACATCAACGCTCTTAGACCAATCAGAATTGGAAGACTGCTTATGTTTTCGTGATAAGCACACGGTGTCTCTGGCTTGTGATTGATCAAATTATGTGATGATTGAAATAGTCACTATAAAAGGTTGTGGTTTTTATATAAACCTTTTTTAAAAAGATTAAGGGCCGGTTTCATATTTTACAAGGGCCCACGTGCCCTTGAATTACCGAATGGTGATAATTTAACTAGACAAAACGAAACTAAAGTTTGATGAGGCATCAAAATTATTATACATGCTCGAAATAAATTAAATGCAAATAAATCCAGAAAAGCTTCCAGCCAATATTAATGCTTTAGAATTCTAGAAGTAATTATTTAGCGAATTACTGATTTTCTATTTCTAGTAAAGGGGTATATTTAAATCCTGTAAATTTCTTTCAACTTGTATAGGTATACGCATGATGTTCTTCGAACATTATAGGAATTTCTTTTCGTGCGTTCCGCGAAATAGAAAACAAGAGATACAATAAGGTCGGTTAAATTATGGCAAAGTGGCGCCATCTTAGTCCTAACAAAATGCCGTTTAAAAACTTGAAAAATTTCAAATACTTTCGGAGTTTCTGAATACGAAACTGTCAATTTTTGTGAACGAAACATTCGAAAATTAGAATGTGTGATATCTAGAGGTGTGAAAAAAAAATCCACGTCCGCATTAAAAAAACCGCCAACTTATAGGGAAGAAAAGTGGCCACCATTACGATAAATAATTTTTTTCTGTGACGGGAAAAAAGTTTGGCATTTCATCTCTGTTGGCAGGTTATAAAATGTCACTTAAATTACTTTTTTCCCGTGGGACGCTACGCGTCGGGAGACAACACAACCTGGAGCTAAAATCAACTACTTTTTTCCCTTGTTCAATAATTAACTATGGTTTCAGCACAGTATGGCACAGTATAGATTTCAGTAAATTTCGGTTTTGTTTCTTTTAACTCCGGAATCCTGTATCTCTTACGGTTTACGAGATCCTAATGAATAATGATGAGAGCCCCACTGGTATACGCGGGTTCATAGTTCATGCATACAAGATGGAAGTAGGAAGTGTGTCGAATTTGTGCATTTGCCATTTCAAGGTATATTTATTATGAAAAGTGCTATTTTGCTGGTCTATTATTCTTGTCAAATCGTCCTCGATGTTTGTCTAGGAACTGTTCGATTTCGTTAACAATAAAGAATGAAATTCTGATACCGTTGAAATATGCTGTTTAATCTGAAGGGCATATAATGGAGAATGATAATTTTGGCCTGAACCATAAATTTTATCCAAACACAATAACAGTCTTGATATTCTTGAATTATATTCATTATCTAATTGCATTCATTCAGATAAGGTGAGAATTTATTGATAGTATCGCCACTGGTTGCTGACAATGGTAATTCTTCATGAAATAAAATATCACCAGTGGCTGCCAAAAAGCAAAACTTCTAACGTTCCCAGTAGAACATATGGTTATTTATTATACAAGGAAAAAAGTAGTAGACTTCAGCTCTAGGTTGTATGTCAAAAAACCGTGAGCTAAAATCTAATATTTAACCCGTGTATAATACACTATTATTATCTGTGACAGAAAAAGAAGTACGAATCAATATTGAGAAGATCTTACATTATATGAAAATCGGAAAATTATCGACGTGAAATTCGAAGTTCTTAACAGGGATTACGAAACCTGCGTTGCAGGCATCTTTATATAATTCTTTCGAAGTGATCAAATATACAGGGTGTTTAGTTCACAGACGTATATACGGAAGGAGGTGGTAGGTTATGTGATTCTGAACGAATTTGACCATATATACTAATAAGCAAAGTGTTGCACTTTTCGAGAAAGCATCGCTTATAAATTCGAAATTGGATGTTACAAATATCGTTTTTTGAATTCCAACGAGCCAAAAAATGTTTTTAACACATTAGATCCCATCTCGTGTTCAATATCGATGAAATGCGTATCCAACTTTCTAAGAAAAAGATATTTAATCAGATAGGATGTTTGAAAAAACGATGATACATCGAAATTCGAAACACTTTGTATAATAGTATATATATGGTAAAATATGTTCGAAATGTTCTCACCTATCACCACCTTCCAGATAAACGTCGGTGAACCAAACACCCTGTATATCTGTCAGTCTTATTCTGTGATTTGATTTAAACAAATTATACAAACTTATTAATTGTGTTGAGTAATTTAAGTATCCGCGAAATGGAATGGAAGATAAATAGACTTGCAGTTCTTTCACGGGGATGATATGTTATTGGCTTATTTTTCGAAACTTGCACAACAAAAGCCATCAACAGTGTATATATACAGGGTGGCATTGAAATAAGTGCAAATTTTTCAAGCCTTGGGTAAGCTCGACGTATACTATCGAGTGGTACCAATAAAAAAATATAGGGATTAAAATAAAATTTGAGGTTAGACCCCTTTTTCCACCGAAAGTTCCACACTGTAGCAATTATTCTGACATCACCTCTGTTCAAATTTTCGTGCAGAAGGCACAATCACGTGAATTTCAATCATTTAAATTGTTTTAGAGTGGCGTAGTCAATTTTTTTCTCGTTTTTTGTTCAATATTCGGGATAAATTTCTTGTTGATTAGAAGAGTTTAGGCAAAATCTGATATCATGGGAATAATCATAATGTTCTTATTACAAAAACACCTTGTATATATATCCGGGAAAAAAGTATTTAGTTTTTTCTCGTGGGAAAAAAGTAATTTATGGAAAGTGACATTTTAATACTTATCAACAGAGATGAAATGTCAAACTTTTTTCCCGTCATAGAAAAAAATTATTACATTCATAGATAATTTTTGCAAATTACACGTAAAACGCTTTGAATTTTTGCAAATAATCGTCAATATTAGGATTTTTAGATGACGAAATTAATTACCCTGTATATTTCTGTTGTCTCAAAATATTTTATCCTGGATTCGATCACTGCTCAAGAGGAATCAATAGGTATTCACGAATTCAAGTAGTTATTTCATTGTAATTGAAGGTTCTTTCTTTTTCAGCCCTGTCGCATTACTCTGATATTTTCAATCAATCAATCAACTTGATTGTTCCCAAGAAACGACAGTAAAATAAGACTCACACGTTCATGCCTGAAAATTATTCTTAATTTACTCAGCCATTATAGGTAGGTACTTAATAGAAATCTATAGTTGTGAAAAACAACTAAAAAAATGGAATGAGTATCAATATTACAGGAGTAGATATTACTTGAATTCCATACAATTTTTCAATCCTATAAAAATCACTTTCAAGATATTTTATTCTACATTTCAAATACGTTCAAGAGGAACCAATAGGTATGAATATTCATGATTGTGGGCTATTCATATTCACTGAAGGTTTATTTTTTTTCATAAAAATATCAGGATATTTCGATGTTTGATTGGTGATGTTTAATTCGAAATTCAATGTTCACAAGACAAGTACCTATAGACCTATTCTTACTTTCTAGACATTCTAACCAAGAAGAACAATAATAAATTACATTTTTCTCCAAATAACATTAGAAGTGACTTTTTAATGACACTCAACAGACAGAAAAGGTGTACTTTTACTGCCTAGACAGAAAAAGTTTGTTGCTATGCAACGTTCCAATTTCTCAATTTGAAGAATATATTATGTTGCACACGGCAGAAAAAAATATGTAATGCCTTGGCAACATTTTTAGAGCCACCCATTGTCTGATTATTGCAAAATAAAATTCGTCATAGTCTTGATCTTCTATACATGCTATTGGTCAAGCAGTCTTTTGTGGACAGTAGGGGGAAAACTATAAAGGCGTATCAGGAGGACGCCTACTGATTTTTTGCATTGTTTTACGCGCGATAATATGGCGCATTTGAAGTTGAAGTTGGTTTTGGTTGGTGTATTTTTGTTATGGAAGTGGTGAGTCTCAACAAAAAAATACGAAAGAAGGAATAAAACATGTATCCCCTCACAAGTTATTTATTTTTGTGAAGGGGTACTGAATTGAAATTTGAATTCTGCTACCCTCACGAACATGGTGATTGTTTTTCATTTCACACATGCCATTCATTTATATCACCCTATAATATTGGGACTAGAATAAAAATATAAAAGTGCAAAATTTTGTAAGAACTTCAAAGATATCTAAATCTGACATAAATAGAATTAATGAGTCAATTTATTGATTTAATAGGTATTTTATTCAGCACTGTAGACAGAGAAAACTATATTGTAAGATTTCAAATTGGGGCATCGTAGATATACACACTTTCAACACTTAATAGTTATTTAACCAACTAGTCTATTAATGAGGGCGATTAATGATCGAGATATTTTAACGTGCGATCGAAGCGAGTGCGTTAATGATCGAGATATTTTAACGTGCGAGCGAAGCGAGTGCGTTAATGTTCGAGATCATTAATCGCCTTTAAATATACAAGTTGGTTACAAAATTTTTCCGTCGACTATATATTTCTCATTTCTCCTGCAATGAAGAAAACTTGCAACAACTTTGATTTTTTCAATGGAACACCCTGCATAACATTCAATTTTCAGATTCTCCCTGGAGAGCTGATTTCATCGATCTATCACACTTGGGGTCTAGCGGGATTTTTTAACAATGATATTGGGTGTGAAAAATCGAAATTTTTCAACTTAAAGGATTTTTTGTGTCGAAACTATTCATGATTGGTCAAAACGGTTGCCATGTCCCTATCTTAACTTTTCATGTACTATCAATTGATATTCAATTGAAATAGATACAAGGTGGTTCAGAATTAAGATGTTTACCACCTTGTATCTATTTCAATTAAAAATTTCGATTTTTCACACCCTATATCTGAAAATCGAATAATATAGAGGGAGTCCATTTAAAAAATCAAAGTTGTTGCTACTTTTCAATATAGGGGGCAACGACGCAGCGCTGAGAATATTTTAGGTCGATAGAGCACAACTAATTATCCAAGGCATAAAATTTTCTGTTTTCCAAGTTACTCTCCAGAAACGTCTAATGTGCCATCCACCGTGAATCACCCTGTATAGGACTGTACTTATTTGGTTGTGAAAGAAATCGAAAGCCCTTTCAAATGAAGAGGTATAACACGGCATATCATTTTATAATCGGCAATGATAGTATAATCAGAAAAAGCATCAGAAATGATGTCACTACTTTCACAGAAAATAATATGCGCTTTTGAGAATAAAAGTCAACATGCTGCCACTTTTTTCAAAAAAGAGAATTTACATCGGAGATAATTGATATGTTCCATTTTCAACAATAACAGCACAATTTGTTTATTATAATTTTTTAAGCATCAATGGACTTCCATTAGAGGAGGATTCAAACTTGAACAAGACGGTCAATAACTTAGAAGAAGGCCTAACTTCGTCTGAAAACAACGTTCCCGAGGTTTTGATCGTCAGTATCATTGAATACACCGAGCCATGTGATTATGAAGACGTGAGCAGTACCATGAAGCCTACCATGTTAAATGAAAGTACGAATGAAACAATTGAAGAACTCTCCATTGAGGCAAAGCCAACCATGGGATATGAGGAGGCATCTCAAATGTCATTTCAGATTTCCCGGGTCTATGAAGTGACTAGAGTAAGTGGAAATAACAAATAATGAAGAGCTATACATACAGGGTGTTCATTTCAGGACTTCCCACCCTAATTTTCTCGAAATGTGTGTATGTTTTTGAAAAATCCCGAGACACGTCAACTACATTTTCGAGGGGGACATGGTTCTAGAATATTTTCAGCCCCGCGGCGTTGCCGCTTCTAACGAAAAGAAGCAACAACTTTGTTATTTCAAATGGAACACCCTGTATTTTATTGCATTTTTAGATTCTCCCTGGAAAGCTGATTTCATCAATGTATCACACTTGGGGTCTAGCAGGAATGATTACAGAGATATAGGGTGTTCAAAATCGAGATTTTACAACTTTAAGATTTTTTTGAGTCGAAACTATTCATTATTGGTCAAAACGGCTTTCATGTCCCTATCTCAACTTTTGATTTACTATCTACTGACATTTATTTGAAACAAATACAGGGTGATCAAAAGTCTGAATCTTGAACCACTTGAAGAGAACCAAATTTACTACAATTTTTGTCCCCAAACTTTTTCTGTAGAATCAAAAATGGCCGAGTTATTCAAGAAAAACCGTTTTTTAACAAAAAAAAAAACAGTTTTCGAACATATGCAAAAGCTTGATTTGGTCGCCATTTTGAATTTACACTCCCAGTGACTCCCCCCGAGACACCTATGAAAAAAAAAACACTAAAAAATTATTCACGGGTCAAAGTCTATAATGACTGGACTAATTGATCATTTGACCCATTTTTCTAGCACATCAGGCTGTCCATTGACATCTGCTTCTTATTTGGAATCGTGATCCTCATCGAAGGTGTCCATCTGTTTTGCCTAGACTACCTCATTTGTTTGGCAAGAACCCGCTTCGCCGACCACAAACGCTTCAACTTTTATTCAACTTTGAATATGATCTTAGCTTTTTTCATTTCATTCTTGAACGCAATGCTAGTATTTTTATTTTATAAGAGTATTGACTATTGTAACTAGTATATTTATTTTTGTTGAATCTATTCCAGATGTACCCTCCTAATAAATTATTCTCAATTTTCTATTTGATTCATTGAAGAACATGCAAAGTTTCAAAAAAACTTCAAATTCTGCATCATGCTTGAAATTTCAATAAATTGAAATAATCAATAGGTAAAAAAATGTCTACATGTGGTTTAAAATGCTACTACATCAGAATATCTTATTGTAATATTTTTCCCTGATTCTACAGTTGCTATTTCATTCGTCTTACACAATTTGAACGCATTTGAAAAAAGTGTTAATTGAATTTACCTACTCACCCAATCGAAAGTAGGCGTTTGCTTCCTCATAGGACACAAATTTGTCATTTTACTGATAACCCCACGGGAGGAAAAAAACATTACCTCCTGTGGGAGGTAAAATAAATTGGCAACAGCATGCTTGGCAGAGATATACCTATACCTATAAGACCCGGGCTATTCAAGTACTATCTTTTTTTCTTAAATAGAATAATCACTGGAATACCTTTCAATTTTATATTTTTGAAGAATTTTTCGGTCGATTTTTAGATGCTAAATATTAGTTATTCACTAATTCATAAATTCTCAATCGTCTCAAAATGTTTCCTTATGATTTATTGCTTATTGCTTACAATAAATTTGAGTAAATAATAATTATATTAATTCACACTAAAGGACATTTGAATCGGTCTCATTGTCAGTTCTCAGCATTCAGTACAATGTGACCAAGTCTCCAACATTCACATGATATTTTGTAGAATAAGAAATATTTGGACATGCTGGTTGCCCGAAAGTCAAGAATGAACTATAAAATCATGAGTTCCTCCTATTTTTTTTATCGCTTGGAGCGCACGAAAGGGAATCCCTATAATATTAGTTAACGACAGGACTCAAACCTTTTTGATAACTTGATTATAGTTGGTGGCTTGACAACCTTGCTTCATCAGTGAAAATGGAAGATTATCTGACTAATAACGAAACAGCATGAAAATTGACGTCACCATTTATTCGACGCATATATCTATTACTCATATATGAAGCATAGCTGTCCTCAAAGCGGGACCAACTTCTGTCTCTATAGGTGACGAAATCGACCAATAGGCGTTGATGCCGACGTAGGGAAAAAATAATACGAAACTTGTCAAACCAATGTGGCTGTTTCCATCCTTCACCTTCTGTCCTTATAGATTCAAAAAGTTCCTCTCATTTTGATGAGATATCGTATAGGCGATACGCCATATATAGAAATAGTAGATATATGATTCGACTTATCGCCAAATGGCAGCCATGACGTTACGTTTGAAATTAGGTCTCAAATTCAACGATTTTGAACAACGCAGAGGAATGAAAATCATATACAGGGTGGCCCAATGAAAACGAAACAAGGCCGATTCGACATCGTTATCGTTCTAAAAAAAAAAACGCACGAACCGGTCGATTTATATTTCCAGGGAGTAATATTTTGCGCTTGTTTTCAACTTTCTCACTTCAAACCTATCGGAGGGGTGACTACAACCCTTAGATCTCAAATGGGATAAGGGGTCATGTGATACGTCATTTTGATGGTAATGGAAATTTCTTACCAACGATTCCTTGTTTTTGGAAATCAATGCAGTAGTTCTCGAGAAAACACGTTTATGAAAATAATCGGCTAGTGATAGAAAGTAACGCTTTGTTCCCTTTCATCACTATTTCTCACTTTGTAGTTGGAATGATGGTCATCTAAAAAGTGCCTTATGTGTTTTTTTTTTAAATCTTGTCCTACCCAACATTGCATAAAGAATCATTTATTTTAATGTCAGTTCCTTGATCTCTCAGTAAAATGCATAGATATATGAATTCGTTAGTTGAAATTGAAAATGTACTATAAAAAGGGCAGTTTTTTTTATCACCTTTTAGAAGTGGAATCAGTGTATTCACATTCAGTTTGACCAAATCTAGTATCTCACAGGATCATTGGGACACCCTGTGTACATCATGGGAGCAAAGATTCATTTCATTCCATGTGTGTTTGTTCAGTGCCCGATGCTACACGTTGGTCATCAAACTTCACACGCGGGAGGAAATGAATACATTTTGCTCCTTTGATATACATATACAGTGTGTCCCTAGACCAGTGGGACAGTTGAATATCTCCTGAACCAATAGGAATTTTCAAAATATTATAATTCCACATCATATCGCATCATGAGTGCTAACTTCAGGAATGACTAAATTTTATACGAGGGGCGCAAGAAAGGCTCACAAAATCGAACATCAATTTTTTCAAATGGAACACCCCATATATTTCAACATATCTGCGAATTCTCATTCCTTTAGGCTAGTTATCAGTTTTTTATTTTTGAAAATCCGACAAGGCGTTGCCAAGTTATCATACATCATCAATTTATTATTATACATCATTCAATTTATTATTATTCAAGTTGCTTTTATTTTTAAATATTTTACATACTTTTTCTTCGCAAACTATATTATTGCTAAATGAAGTCACTAAAGCAACCTTATTATTTTCAAATACCTAATCAAAAATTTGTATATTTTTACTATAAAATGATCATCATACTTGATTGGAAAAATTTTAAATTTGTACATAATCACTATCTACCTATTTGAAAAAAAAGTATATTCACAAAAATTTCGATTCACCTGAAGAAAATCTGGTATCCAACAGTTGGGCCTTTTTCAGAACTGCTTTTTTTTGAGCCTCATCAAACCGATTCACCTGAAGGTCCAATTCCCTACTGAAAGGCCTTCTTTCAGTGGAAGCAGAAGAATCCTATCAAAAATATTGATATCAATAATTATACACAACAAGAAATGGCTTTGGTTCTTTGCAGGGCCATTGGTAAATATATTTGACAAGAATAACATTTTTAATAAATAGTGTCAATGACATCAAAATTTCCTGATCCATCACCATGGTATTGCTAAATTACATGATTTTCATCAAGGTCACATACTTTGCATGAATTGGTGAATCCGAATAATACTCAAAGTTGATTTGTTAAATGATCCATCATTTGATGAAGATTAAACAGTTTGTGAATTCAGCAACACAATGAATTTTTTTTAGCAAATATAATAATGTTCCACATTATCAACAATATTTATTTACAATATGTGCTGGTTTAGTTATATATGGTTTCATAATAATATTAAGGAAGAAGTGTTTCATAGATGGATTGTGAATTGATAAATATCATATTTTCTTCTCAAAAGTGTGCAACCAAATAGGTATCTAACTTTACCTTTTTATCTTTCATTTTCTTCATATGGATATTCACCAAGCTCTCCTTATCCCTTTTGCTCTTTTTGACAACAACTTCTTGTTCTTTATCTCTCTTCCTAATTTCTCTCAATTCCGCCTCTCTCTGAAGATCCACTTTGGGTTCCTCTTTACCTTGTTTCTTCTTATCTTTATCTTGAGGTGTGTCTGTCCATGAAGATCTAAGACAATTAAACATAACATGATCAGGTTCAGTGAGCAGGAATTCAAAAGTTGATAGAGGAAGACTGTTTTACAAGTATGTGTCCTAGAAGTGTATACTTTATTTCCTAGAAGCAGAACACTTTCATTTGTGAGATTTGACTGATTTGAGTTCTACACATCAATTATTTCTGTATGTTTTCAATAGATTTAATTCAATGTTCATCATGGGATATAGTCAGGAAAGTATAGTTGTTTTCTGTTGAATATACCGACAAAGACGCGTCGGGCGACAACTCAACCTATAGTTAAATCTACTACTTTTTCCCTTGTATAATAAGTTTAGCTATTATCAGATAGAGAATGTGAATTCTCAAAGTATTTCTTAATGTAAAAACTTCACGAACGATAAGATTTCAACAAATCGTTAGTGATGTTTTTACATTTGTTATAAGTGAATTTTATCCAGGAATTATTGCAGGTTATGAGTTCAGTTGAGTTGAGTCTGAAAAATTAACTCAACTTATGCAAAAAAAAAGTGAAAATTTGAAGACTGTAGTTAAATAGTCAGATAGACCATGATCACATGTTTTTTCTGTGACGGGAAAAAAGGTTTGGCATTTCATCTCTGTTGACAGGTAATAAAATGACACTTTTCATAAATTACTTTTTTCCGTGGAAAAAAACTGAGTATTTTTTCCTGGATATATATCACATATATATACACTGTTGGCTATAGTTCCGAAAAATAAGTCAAAAATACCCTCTCCGAGAAAGTTTACCTTCCATTCTTCCATTCAACTTAGCGGTTACGTAAATTACTAATCAACCACCAAATTCGCAATTTTGGGAAATCAAATCACAGAATTAGACTGACAGAAGTAACATCAGATAGTTGATTACTTCAAAAGAATGATAAAGAACTTCAAATTTCACGTCGATAATTTTCAGATTTCAAAATAATGTGATATCTTCTCAATATTGATTCGTCCTTTCTTCTCTCACAGTCGGGAGACAACACAACCTGGGGCTAAATTTTACTACTTTTTTCCCTTGTATAATTAATAACTATTTCGAAAATCCTTCCTCTCGAAAGTTCCTTTTTTCTACAAACAACGGTAACGGCCGGGTCAATTAAAAAAAAGTATTTCTCAATTTGTATACCGGGTGTCAACGAATCTATTAGACAAGTCATAACTTCTAGACCAATAGGTGTATCAAAATGAGATTTGGTATAGGTAAATGGTATGTGAAGAGGAGAGTTTTCGCATATTTTTCACTTTCCAGTCACTTCCGGTTTCACCGGTTCCAAATTTTCAAATGGAACACCCTATTTATTGTAACATTTTTGGATTTCTGAGACAATTCTGGATCAGAATGTGACATTTTTGAAAGTTTTTATGCCTACTTAATTTTTTGGGAGTCACTTTTGAAATTACGCACCTAGGTGGCCATGATCGGAAGTAAAGTATATGGGGATATGTCAAAGGGCCTACTATGCAACATTCTACAGGCACTTAGGAGTATAACGCCACAAATGTTACGAAAGGTATTGAGAAACAATTGAACGAGCTGAAATGTGTCTCGAACAAGGAGAAATGCACTTATGGTCGCCATTCGAAAAATAATAGTTAGACACGAAAATTTTGCCAGATTGTCTTATTCATATCTAACATACTTGTCACTATAACTTCGCGTTTGTAATTTTCTGATATCACCTGAGGTCCTTAGATTAGTTTACTTCCGATCATGGCCACCTAGATGTTATTTCAGAAGTGACTCCGAAAAAATTAAGTAGGCATGAAAACTTTCAAAACTGTCACATTCTGATCTAGAATTGTCTCAGAAATCCAAAAATGTTACAATATACAATATGTGAAAACTTTCCTCTTCACACACCATTTACCAATACCAAATCTCATTTCGATACACCTAATAGTCTAGAAGTTATGACTTTAGATTCGTTGACACCCGGTATATCGCATTTTTTTATGTTCAAATAGTACAGGTTGTTCCTAATAGGTCAGTACAACATCTTAGCACGCATTCCTGAGGTCAAAATAAGCCGACTAGAAGCAACTTACCCCAGTCCATAATTGCTTCTTTTCCGAGATACAGGGTGTTTTAAAAAATAAAAATAGACAATAAGTACACTCCGAGAAAGTATTTTGAAATATCCATTTTTGCACTGATAATTCACTGATCAAATAACATCCATGAAGATGACAGCAAACATTTTTAGTCAAAATAATTACACTGAGAAGAAAGTTATGGCTATTCTTAGCCATAAGAACTGCATTGATAAGCACACTCTAACGGCCACAGTGAAGAGGTGTCCCTATTCCCCTAAATCTGAGAATGTTTCAATACTATCAATGAGAAAATCATTTTAGAGATTATTTAAAGACACAGTAATAGTCATATAAACATTTCCCATCATGATTGGGTGTGTCAAAAATTATGATGAAAATTCATTTGGTTTGAATAACCAGAAAACTGTTCAAGATCAGTATGAAATATTGTAATCAGTAAATATTCCCAACATTCTTACATGAAATGGTGATGGTGTTACTAATATTATGATCTTTGAATATAATTTCCAATTTGAATTGCAAAACTTTTTCTACAAGTGGCTATAGTGAATAAAATTTAATCATATTGTGAATTACCATTATTATTATTTTTACTGCTCAGTGTGAAATGATTATTTGAATAGGTCAATAGTTTCTGAAAATTGGACTAGTTTTTCAAGAGATCAAGATGTTTTTGAATTTCTTCAACAGCAGTTGAAAAAAATGTTGTATTACCTATCTGAGAGATCAGGTCCAGCCTTTGCCCTAAACTGCCTAGGCCCCAATCCCAAATTGGAAGCTTTGGCATCTGGTAATTGTACCATCCACTCTTCCCGAACTGGATCCTTTTTTTCATTGGGCCCCAACTGATTTATCTTCATCTGAAGAGCCCTTTCTTCTAGGTCTAAATGAGCCTGTGAAAAACTTGAGCCTACAGGGACTGGGCCATAAGTTTCAATTTCATTTATCTCCTCATTATCTGTAGTGTCAGCTTCTGCAAGTTTTTTTCTCAAATGAAATGGCAAACTGGGGCCTATACATCTGTCAGTAGCTCCAAGTTCATTTGGTAAAGGTGATGTTGCATGAGATTGAGCTGCCTTTTCAGTAGTTTTTAAATGTGGAGGTAGGGCAGGTCCCAGTACTTTTTTAGTTTCTTCACTTGTTATTTGCTTTTTGATCATTATTTGTTGTGGCAATGTTGGTCCAATGGCATGATTATTTTCAGCAGAAGAAACAGATTCTTCTTTATTTTCATTATTAATTCCAGAGTTGATTTCATTAATTTTTGATTCATCTTCATCAGTTTTAATTTCAATCATTTTTTTGAAACTTGGAGGCAATGCAGGCCCCAGATAGACTATTTTTTGTTTAGAATTTTCTGGTTTTGATATTTTTTGTTCATCTACTATTTTTTGTTTAGAATTTTCTGGTTTTGATATTTTTTGTTCATCTGTTTTCTGTAAATTTTTAGGCAATTCTGGTTCACAGTCTATCACTGTCAGTTTAGATTTTTTATCTGTTTTACTAGATGAATCATGTCTACTAATATCTCTTTTTTCAAATTTCTCCTTTTTTCCAATGTCACTATTTCTTTGTTTGTACCTAGAAGTATCCTCTTTTTTCCTTTTCTCCGATTTATGTCTGTTTTCAGAACTATCCCTACTTGGAGAAGGATCCTTTCTCTTTCTAGTACTATTTCTTTTCTGCCTGGAACTGTCACTATCTGAAGGGCTATATCTTCTTGATCTATTATTTTGTCTAGATTTATAGTGTGAATGAGAACTCAAGCTTCTATGACTAGATTTATTTCTATCAGTTCCTGACTCCTCATTTTTCTTAGTTTTATTCCTAATACTCTCTGTTTTATAGCGGATTCCCTCATCTGAATCTACAGAGTCTGAATCTGATAAATTATGCATGTTGAATCTGTAAAAGAAATAAAATAATAAGAAAACTTGTTCAAACAAACATCTTCTTTATTTTTCTACTGCTATATTTGACACTTTTAAGTAATCCAGCTGTCATAATGCTCTTCAAACTTTGACTAATGGATGATTTGAAAACTATGTCAGCAATACACTTCTTAACTATGAGTCCACAATCAGGATCATAGGCAATAGCTCTCAAAACATCTTCTGTGTCTTGACGAATAGTCCCTTTGTTCCAAAACCTAGTCATAGCCATTTGGGGCCAGCGAGGGAGCTGATTCAAGTGATGTAATCTGGTCAAGGGGCTGGTATCTTGAGAACATTGCAAAGGAGGTTGATTTGGGTCATACACTTTTGTTATTTGTTCAATTTCATCATGACTAGCTTCAATTTTTTCTACAGGAATGTCCACATAGTCCCTCAATGTCATCAAAAATGACTGATATAATTTTCTGAAACCAGGTACCTGTGGTTTCACAATGTTTTCAACTTTATGTTTGTTCTCACCAAAAGTCATTCGAAAATCACCACTATAACTGAGATTAGAAACAGTGTGATAGAACTCATATTCAGTAAAAGATTCTGGCAGAACAAGTAAAGCAGCATGGACTGCAGACTGTAAATTGAGTTGTAGAGCTGTCTCAAGTTCAGAATTCAATGGCTTTTTTATAAACTCCACAGGCTTGTGCAATCTTCCAGCTAAATATAGGTCAGACCATTCCAATAAGTCAGTAACCAAATCATTTGTGCTAATGACCCCATATTTGATATAAACATCATCCAAAGGGACAAGAGTGTTGAAGTATACTTTGGCCCCAAAATTCTGTTGATAGTGAGAAATAAAATTGTGACCAAAATACTTGAGTCCACTATAATGTGAAGGATTGCTTCGTAGATTTGCTTCATGCCATTTATTCGGGTTATTTACGCAAATGATCAGGTCAATCATGTTTTCAGAGCCTCTGTTTTGTAGTTGTTGTTTCACAGCTGACCCATAGGCAAAGCAAAATGTGAAATTCTGTGGAAATCTTGACAGAATTCGTTTGTACAGCGGGGCTACTATTGTGATTTTAGTAGACATAATGGAATTTTCATCATACTATAAACATCAAACCAATGTTACAATTAAAGTTTTATAAAAGGAATCAAAATTTTAATAACACATACCACTAACCTAAAATATTCACCTGTCACATGCAACAGCTGACTGAAATAATGGAATTGTCATAAAACTGACATCTCAAACAAACACAGAACATGAACTTCATCATAATCACAGGACATAAACGTTCACACTTGCAATGGCGAGTGTCTCACGCCAGCTACGAAACTAGTAGCATGTAGCATGTTGCTGTGGTGCTTTTACCGCGAAATTGAGATGTTTATAAGTTGACCGCGAAATGTTGCAGAATGATGACAGACCGAATGAAATTCACATTGGCACATCAGGAAAGCTGAATAACAAGCAAATTAGGTGCGTTTTTCATCCCAACATTTCGTCATGTGCATGAATCCAATAAACCATTAAACTATTGCAACATAGACTTTCGAAGACTTCTGAGGGTTGCTCGTAAGGGGGCAACCGAATGACGGATAGAACAATTTTAGAACAATTTTTGAACACAATTCCGCTGAAATGTTGATCGAAATCTAAGATTGGAAATCCAAAAAACTGTTGTTATACAATGCACACTTCTAATTTTCTTCGAGAAAATCCAGCGGTTTGTTGTATATTACATTGCAGCATCGGTACCATCATGAATTCCATCAGAAAATTGATGACGTCACGCCAACAAAGCGTATAAATCACTATAGACTTTCTCCGATGAAATGAAAAAACACACCTCCAGCATCAAATCCGTATGACACCGGCCAATTTTTCATCCTTTTTCTGAATGAGAATTTGTATTCAGAATGTACTGCACCATGTATTACAGAAACAGAGTCTGAATGCAAAATTGAATGAAAAATAGGACATGTCCTATATGTATATATAGGTATACCACATTATTGAAAAAGTGAAAGTGAGTTTGTCCTCAAAGTAACCCCAGTTTACGGTACTCATAATAATTATAATCTCTTTGAAATAATACAACCATATCCAATAAGTTGATTACCATTCGATTAATTTTTAATACAATCATATCAACCTATATAGCTATTTCTTCTTGAAGTCACCTTTCATCAACATGTAACAGGCCGATATTAGGATGAAAATTCCTAGAATGGTGTACTGGAATGTGAGTAACCAGAAAGCCAGTAAATAAGCAGTTCTGTTGCAATATTTCCCCAAGTTTGGATCATAATTTGGTTGATATTCCGTATAAACAATGTAGGTGCCTGAAAACTCCAACATTTTCATGAATAAAACCTTCCGCTATTCGTACTTACTGTGAAATACTGGAGAAATGAAATAAATGAATAGGCAGGTATGTACTCACCTAAGCCATGCCATAAAACATCGAAAATCAATAATGCTATTGCTAAATTAAATAAGTGCCTATTCTTGCAAGAGCTCAAAAATTTAGCCATTGCTCCTAGAAAACCTGAAATTGCAGATAATTTGGTTGAAAATCGTTTTGTGCTTGTATGAATTCCGCAACATTTTTGCGAATGAAATGGCGACTGCGAATATCGCGTTGAAGTTGATATATTCGAACTTTTTTACGAATTCGGATGAAATCATAAATACACATTATGCATATGAGGTGTTGTTATCAAAATTTGGGGATTAAGGAGCGCAGAGGCCGAAAAAAGACGAGATTAGACACTAGACTACATGTACATTTCATCATTTCTTCATTCGATTCAATTTTCTTCGCAGGATGAATTCTCTGGACGAATTAATTTCAATCGTCATTTGTATAATCTCTAAAGAGCTAATGATCCAGACGCTGCAGTGTTCAAAACATTTCTCGTTTGATAAATGCGACTGTATGACCCTATGATAAATCTTTCAATTACTTTTGAGCTTGTATCAATGGTGGGACCAGAAATAAAGAAATTATATACGACAACAGAACCCTTCCTGCAAATTTTGTCACATGAGTATGAACGTCGAGTTTTGTTGGGAATTTCATATTTTGCGATTCGCATAAATTTTGCGGAATTCGTACAATGTGAATTATTCCGCTCAAGTATAAATATATACAGGGCATTTATATATCAAGTACTATATACTATAAGTATTTGTAGTAACTTCAAACGGATAATCATTGACTAATTTCAGCTCTAAGTAGAGTGATAGGGTTCATATACAATGAGAAAAGCACACAGTCATCTCCTCGATTTTCAACTTGAAAACATCAAATTAGGATTATGTTTCAGACATATGCAATATGTCCATCTCCAGCTTATGCTCTGTGCTTTTCTCATTGAATATGGTTTATATATATTACGCTATCAGTCGTGATGCTTTTTGGGATTTTCTATTTTCTTTATTTTCACTAATTCCATTTAAGTAATTTGTAAAATAGGTTGTGATGCTGAATACGTGTTTTTCGCTCTCATTAACAACTTACACAAAATTCTAACACAGGTTTACCTATATGAAAACCAAGCCGTTGCGGCGGACCCATATGTTAATTGCATTTTTTGTACGAAACTTATGGTCAAAGATTCACAGCTTATGGCTTGAACAAATATACTGAATAAACACATTGTATATTTTTTAATAAGTAGGTATAATAAAAGCAAACTTATATGTCATATCTCTCGGGATTTACCTGCTACAATTAGATAAATTGGTATAAGTCTGTTCACAGAACAACTGTTGAGACTAATCCATCCAACAGTGAACATTAAAAAAAATACAGCATACAGCATTACCAGAGATGCATTTATACCAGCTGAAATTAAAAATACTCTAATTAGACACTATACCGGCTGATTTTCCGCGGTGGGATCACCCATGTAACTTTGTTGTTATTGAATGTAGTGAAACGAAAGTTGCGGGAGTTGTGAGTTATAGTTCAATTGACGTTCTTTGACATATTTACTTTACTAAAAACCTCCAAATCGGACATCCTCTTGAATTAATATTTATAACACGATTATCCAGGCCATGAATTGGAAAATTCCGAAAACAATTCGAGAGAAACCATCAATCAAGAGGATACAGGTGAGAAAAAAAATTATTTGTTCAAAACGGTAAGGTTTTATCACTCTGTAGCAATGTTATCTGAAATTACAGAAATTTCATATTGCCACAACAAACTGTTGAGAAATTAGCCTGATCATCGGTGAAAACCGATTTCAAATTGGTAAGGAAATTCGTGAGTTATTCTACTTTGAATTCAGGCTGAATTTTGGACCATGACGTTGTTGACCAGTTTACATTATCTCATACATGATCCACATTGATGGTCTAAGAAATGAACAAACATTGAAAGAATGCATCCATGCATCCATGCATTCAATATTCAAATATTTCGAATCAACATTCAACAGAATGACACACACAATGCATCCATGCATCCATGCATTCAATATTCAAATATTTCGAATCAACATTCAACAGAATGACACATTGTGATACAAATAACACTTCCTGTATTCAATAAGCCATTATAGAGCTTCAATTGAAGTTCGAATCCAATCGCATCATCAGTGTTTTATAGACTTTCAAGTTGATGCCACACGCAGAAGTTGCGTGTTTGCGTTGTATGGCAACTAAAATAAATCTACAATGTGATGTCCAATGGCGATGTATTATGTTGCGGACATTAAGCAATCGCCAATAAGTACTATACTGCACCTATTCTGAATCAACAATGTGAAGTCCAATTTCCACAATGATAATTCCCCACAACTTCTCTGCAATCAACACTGGTTAACTGGAGGTCCATATTTCAGTTTCACAGAACTATATAATGATTGTAATTAGGCAAAGATATATACCTACGTGAAAAAAATTCTTTTAATATGGCAGATCAGAGCCGTCGTATAACTCGTATATTATATATTCAGAAATTCAGAAAAAACTAGATCATTTGGGAAAGTAGCTTAGAATTCAGTGAACTCCTATGAAAATAATATTTGCCAAAATTATGATGCATACTTTTTGGTCAGTAAATGCCTTACCAAAACAAGATGGTGCTAATCAATTTGATATGTTTTTGCTTGAAAAATTCAACTGATACTCACGTGGTGGTTTTTCCTTGACCGTTTCTAATGGCTCGTCATCATCTTCAGTCTCCAGAATTTTCAAAGTGCTCTCCGTTTTTTCTATATCTACCTTTTTTGTTATCGCACCACCTGTCGCGCCACATCCTTCTGTCATTTTTTTTTCACTTATTTATATTCGAAAGAGGCAGGCAAGTTGTTCTCATGCGTTTTCAAAAACAATATTGAATGTAGTACAGAAAATACTATTTATATTTTTTCGCTGGCAGACACACAGTGTGGATTTTATTTTTAGTCTGTGTGATATTGTTTTGATATAATTGAATTTGCGGAAATTAGGTTTATCTCTAAGAATTGAAGAGGTATTGTGTATGAAATGTAATTATATATTTCCCACTGATTGATTTTAAATGACGGGACGTTTCTTCGTAAATTTACAGGAACGGACCTAAGAAGTATACGGCCTGCTTCCTCCTAAAGTAATTGGCCAATATTTATAGAGAATAAAATCCGATTACGTATAGTCGATATAGTCGTTATTCTCACCAGGTTACTGAAGGCGGAAAATTACGACTCTTGAATAATCAATCATAAAATACAACAATGCAACACGAACACATTTGTTTTCAACATCTCTTCTTATATTGGTACCAATATAGCATCTAAGTTCTGCTTGAATCTAATTAATTCTCGCACAGTAACACTAAATGTTCTATATTCCATTGACATGAATACAGCATTTACATTTACGATTATTATATCATAAAAATATAAAGGGCAGCTGACATTAACACATGTCCAAAGAAAGTTATTTATGTACTTCTTTCAATATTTCTTGCACCATATTGTATTTTGTATTAGTGGTGGACAATAAGACACTGCGACTTAACTCAGACAGCACCAGATATATTCTATGAATCTCGACCCTATCATATTCCTTTAGGAATTTTGGAATATGCCCTCAAAATCGTTTAGAGTTCGTTGACTAGCTCCGGCTTCTCTATGAGACTCCATAGGCAAGCTTTCAGATCCCCTGTGAAACTCTGGGCTCTTGGTTTTTCTTCACCCAGCGTAAGGAACCTTAGTCTTGACGAGCCGCAATGATGTATTGAAATAATTTTTGCCTGAAACACCGTCGCGTATTTGCCTAAGCTTTTAGTGAGATTCTTGTCCTTGGCTTGGCCCCATAAATACCAGCTCCTGACCCTTCCTCGGTTTCGGAGCCGTCCGTATTGACAGCAATGTCTGCATTGATAGGAGGTCCTTCCTTCCATGCTCCTCTTTCCATTATACTTATTCTAACAGTTTTTTCAAAGGTATATTTTGGAATTATGCCACCTGTTGGCATTCCAATGATGGGGTGGCTTTCCAACTCTTCATATAGCTTCCTGTAGTCTTTACCGTGCGTGTTGCTTAGCTTATGGGTGCTTGACCCCTGGACAACCTAATCTCGACTGCTCTGGCTTCGACTTGAATGAATATTTGTAGTAGTGGCGAGTTCAAGAGGACCTCTATAAAGAGGTTGTTGGAGTGGTTTCCATTGCACCAGTGGCGCTGATGCAAGCTTGCCTTTGAATGGCACTTAGCCTTCGAATCACTCCAGCCTGTTGTGTCTTTGGCCACCAAACTACGGACCCATATGCTATCATGGGCCTAATGACACTGGCATCATAGAGCCATGTGGTCATTTTTGGTTGGGTATCCTGAGATAAGTTCTGGATTTGCTGGTCAAGTGGGCAGATCGGTTTGTCCTTGATCACTTCTTCTTTAGGGTCATACAAATCATACAGATATGACACAAATGATATACATTCGTTTCCGAAAATACATTTATTAGGTACATATAAATTTCAAACGAATAACGAATAACATCAAAATAAACATGTGTTCCAATAAATATTATTTCTTCAGTTGAATTACACATTCATAAAAAAACTCATCAGAGCATAGCTACCGGTAAGTATATATTCACTTTTGATAGTTATACATAATATAGCAAACCAACAAACAGTGCTGTCAATATTGGAGTAAATGTATAAAAAGTAGGTACCTAGAGGTATACATGATAAAATACATTATTGGAGTATTTACATAAAAAGCGTAGATGCACCCAACAGATAGCACCTGTTGAATACAATGATTTCTAAAGTTCTGGCAACACACCAAGTTCGAGTTTGATAAGTAGCTATGATAAACAAGGTAACAAATATATGTATCAGAGTACAATTTTTTTAGCAATTTTCTCTCTCATCCAATTCAATGAGGATACACAAATTTTGACGCGATGTTTCAAATGGTATCACCAGAACTTTATACTTTGAAGAAGGTGATTCAGACTTCGATGTAAATATTTCAAGGACATATATTGTTGAAGTCGGAATAAGACTTTTTTTCATATACATATTCTGTGTCCTAAAAGGCACCCTCACCGAGCTGCAGCCACTGTAAGTTAGTTAAAAAAAAGATTACCTAAAATTGTGACTGAAAAAACAGATCAAATCTTCTCAAAATTGGCATGTCCCTGCCCTAGTCTTAGACACTTCATTTCCTTCTTGCTTCAAGAATGATGTAAACCGAGTTTTGGAGGAGTCGAAGGGGGTCCACACCTTTATTGGTCGAAATTTCAAGTTTGAAAAGATCGAGAAACTCTGACTTTGAATAGCATGATCTTGAGAATGACCATAGGAATTCATTCTCTTCCATTTTTTTCATACAACTAACCGTTTGCCAGAACGCAATGGGTTAAACGCTTGCATCTTGCGATAAAAAAAATACCGAGGTGATCGTATTTCGGAACGCATTTGAGATTGCTATTTCAGAGGCTTGCAGTACTTGCACTTGAATCGTTATCATGATCACAATAATAACAATTACTCTTTATAGTCAACCTACACAGTGGCTGTAGCTTGGAGGAGATGCCTTTCAAGTCACATGTTAATGAGAAACAAAAGTCTTATCTTGATCCCAACAATACCTCATTAAAATATTCCCATCTAATTTTGAATCACCCTGTATAATACATGGGGTGAATAAGGATACGCTCCCCACACAACCTCGATCATTATTTATTTTCAGCTGCCGCTTGTCTTTCTCTCTCTTCGATCACTTTGACCTGCCTCTCCACGTCAGTTTCGCTGGAAGAAGAATCTGAGGCCAGAAGGCAAAGGCAGCACATGAAACACAGAAGGCCGCTCAAAACTGCAAGGATCAACGCGTAGAAAATTGTTATGTAGACGAAGGCGAACATGTACGCAGTTTTCTGGCAATAACTGTGACCTGACAGGGGGTCGTAATTCGGAGGGTAGACCTTGTACACCCAGTATGAACCTGGAACAATGCGTGTGTTGAATTCTTCAAAAATAACAAAATAACCTTCCACATCTAGTGTACGTTTGGCAGTTGGCATGCAATACAAAATTTCATTTCAACATAAACGGCAAGACCATTTCACCTGCAAAGATGAAGAGAGATCTTATAGATAGACTCCGCAACTTAGATGCGTTTTTGAACTGTTATTATAGTGACTTTTTTTTTGGCGGTCGGAGTTACACCAGAGCTACTCCTGGGCTCCAATCTACAAAGCTAACCCGTTCTTTATACGCACGGCTTTGAGCTCCGATACAACACCTCTAACCTCCCCCCTTTTGCATCTATTGCGTACGTGGTGCAACAAGCACATTCGGCGGCATTTGAAAATCTTTCGTTAATTTATGTTCGTGTTTTGAACTGAAACAATTCCAAAATGGACAAAAATACTAAAAAATTATATTGATAATAATATTTCCACATTATTTTCAATCTTAGAATGTTTTCTTCTGGGTTCATCATCATCATCAGGTAAATTCTTGAGAATACTGTGTGAAGTTGAAGAACTGTTCGATTCTGACATGCTCGAATGATTATACCAGGGTCGATAATTTTTGAAAGCAAAAAAAATAATAGTAGGATGAACCCCTTTGAGAAAAGGCTCGTAGTTTTGCTGTAAATCAAGATAAACCGTGTTTTACCCTTGAAAACTCACCCCTACCAATTCCCGACCTCAGATCGCCCGTAATTTATTTTCCCTTTCATCTTTATCATATTCTCTTTCTTTTCCAATGGGTTTCATCCTACTATGTTTTTTCTTAACATTTTACCGTTTTCAAAGGCTTCAGCAATGGTCTATGATTGCCTGGTCCAAATTATTCCTGAAGGATATATTTTTCTCTCACTTAACTCACCATCAACAACATTTCGATTTCAGCATCAGACATTCTCAAGAATGATTTTTTAATAATATTTAAATATCGATAAGGAACAATAATCACTACTGACTTTTTATTTCAAATAAAATTGATATATTTATACAATGTTATTCCTGTTGAGGCTGCTCGGGTGCCCAGGCCAGATGATTGATGACAAATGATTGATGCTAGATAATTAATTATCATAATGATCACAATCATTTGACAAAAACACTGAAATCAGCTGGTATATAGGCGAAATTCATTACATCAAATTGACGCCCAACAAGAAGACGGAAGGCCACCCCACATTGGGCGCCATATTATATGTTGTACATACATTTTGTCTTCTATCAATTGCGATATCAACTCAATCGTTCCCTAGTGATTTGGTTATTTTGAAGTTGTGATCTTCTTTTCCCATTTGAAATATACTACTGACAAATAATGTATTCATTGTCATCGTTTCAACGTCTATATTCACCTCCAACGTTAAGCTTTTTATTTATTTCTTGATAGAACATTTTGCTTTCGGTATATTTTTCTATTTTTTTACAAACTCACCTAGTACAAAGAAGACAGACTCTATCGTATACAGGCTGGATTCAATGAAAGTAACTTGGAAGTGACGTATAAGCTTTTCTCTTAGGAAGGTTATGATTTTTGAGAGAAGACCAACAGCACCTGGAACAAAATATTCATAAAAATTCTAACATATTTATCAAGCTATCGCCATCTAGTGGTGTGTTCTGAGATAGGACCTTTCAGTCTTGTCGTACACTGCATGACGCTGCCATCTATAGTCAAAATGTGAGATCCCTACGTCTACAGAGTGCCACTACAAGTGAAACATTTTGCTGACAGATGGCACTACCTGATAGTTGAGTGGAAATTTCACCAAACCTATTCCCTGAAGTAGATCTCATGACTAAGAGATCATAGGATGAACAGAGTTGCCCCAAGTGTCGGCAGACCGAGTGCGGCTGATGAGGCCTGGTGGGCTGGTGGGCCGGATCTGTTCATGCTAGATCTCTTAGTTATGAGATCTAGCTCAGTGAATAATTATTACCTAACGTAAATTCCTGGATTTATTTTTCATAATCGTATAGATTTCAGAATATCTGACAACAATGGATGTTTTAGAAATATGCAACAATGAACAATGTATAACCTAAAGCCCATATTGTAAACTTTTTCTTTCCTCATGTTCGAGATTATTTAGGATTTGCTCGCACCCAAATGGATCACACTGAATGTGGAAATGGGATAGCGACGAACTTCCGGAATGACTGTTAACAATGGAATGTGCGATGTGCTTGTCTAGTTGTCTGGAGTAGTTAGTTAAACAACTTCAAATTGCTCTCATCATATGTAATAGAACACGAGTTTACAGATTCACACAATGAACAGGTGTTTAAATTTCAACTCATCAGCATTAAAGCCTGATGGTTGCTGAGTCTATGTTGAAACTCAACTCTTTATTTACCTTTCAGAGTGGATTTTTTATTATAAAGGACACGTTCTTACATCATTATGGTCATAATACAAATCTCAATTATATCATAAGTAGTTTGAAAACAAGTTCATTTCCTCCCTCCGCAAAGCGCATCTGGCATCAAACTTCAAGTGCGGGAGGCAATGAATACCTTTGCTCCCTTGATATATAAATCTATATTACCTTCCTTGTATTTAAAGATAGGGAATGAAAACTGTTTTCTTCTACAAACGTCGAAAAGTTACAAGGTTCGCGCATTGATAACAAATTGCGAAGTAACAATTGTTTTCAGGTTGCCTACGTTACCACAACACAATGTGCGAAGCAGTTCGCGAACAGTCGTATTCAATAAAAAAGCGTTCAAGTCTTGAAAAGACTGGTTTTCATCATCCTAGTTCTAGTTGTGTAAAACTGTGCTCAGCCAATGCTTTGTGTTTTTGAGAAATTATCGACAACTTTACTGTCAAAATTTGGTGGAAAATCATTCCCAATAGCCCGTTTTACGCTAATAGGATGACATTAATTGCTCTTTGTAATATAGATGTACGCTTTTTTTTGATACGACTGTACATAAGTACTATATGAGATTTCTATATTCTAATTTTACGGTCCTCAATCGAGCAAACATCCAAGAAATCATTTATTTCTGAAAGTTTAACAATATTTTTTGATCTCTTGAACTGCACGGAAGGAAATTCCTATACCTATAATGTTCGTGGAACATCGTGCGTACCTAGAGAGGATAGGGAGAGGCCTTTTAATGAGTCCCCGTAGGTACGCCACTGGGACAAACCAAGTATATTATCGAGGCACACCATTCTGATTTCTGATTTTGTAGGAGATGGCAGTTTCATCATATACGTTGTGGAATTGTTATTATTTGTCAAGAGACTTTCACAAATTGTCTGTATAAGTTAATCGAGGAGGTGGAATTCGTTTCCTCAGATATTTTGGGATTTTTTTCTCCCCGTTTCTATAAATAAAAATAAGAGTATGATTTCAATATATGCTCCAAAATACCACTGCATCTGAAAATGTTACTATTAGCGAGCCTAAAATAGAATTTGATCGATTTTCAGTTACGCCTTTTGTGTTGGAAAATGTTGTATAGATATACCTATCGAAAAATATTAAATTTTCACTTTAGTTCATTATTGTTCTTGATAAAATAGGAATCTGACCAGACTTGTACGAAATGGCAAAAAACTTATTGTAGAGAATCGGTGTTGATCCTATAGACCACAGCACTTTTTCAGAATGGATGGAATTCAGTCAGGACCAATAGCCTGATGATCATGCGCTTCGATCCTTATTACGTATACAGGTTTGTTAATCTGTGCTTCTAGTATCATGTCAAATTTGCACTATTCTGTCTCTCTTTTATTAGAAAAATTGACATAAAAAATGAACTCATCAAAACCTACGCTTCGGGCATCAAACGTTAAACACGAAAGGGAATGCACAGATTGATATAAAATTTAGCATAAAGTTCACCTGTTACTATGAGGTAAAGCGGGACATATTCTTGAACTGGACACTTGTTAACTGCTAGACATCCAATCACCAGCATGGCGACATTGAAGACCAATGATATCAAAAAGGTTATTCGGATGCTTGCTGAAAAAAAAAAGTTTTCATCAGTCCTAAAGTAAGTTAAGAATTCAACATCAGAGGTCTATCGCCTATTGAATTCTTCCGAATACAATATCAAACATTCTGTATAATAAAATAAAATCTAAATATAATATATATGTATAAGCATTTTTATTGAGAGGAACTACATCACTTAATAATAAGTATATGAACTTTCATATTGCATGATTGATTACATTCTTTTTTTTTCTGTAGTTTCATAATATTGACATAATATGTTAGTGGTTATGGTTAGAATTTCCTGATGAGAATTCATTCTCGATAAAATGAATTTGAACAACCTTCATCGTTGAATAAAATTATTATGCAATCTTGCCTTGGATACAATGAATTTTGTTTGGTACGCCTATGCATGAAGTTGTTTTTATGAAATTGAAACATTTTGAACTCTAATAGCCGCCATCCAAGCATCAATAGAGTGGATCCCACACAATAAATGCATCAATTCATTGAAACAATTTAAGATATTACGTTTAACTCGAGGAATTCAATGTGCAATGACACTATACAGGGTGTCTCTAAATAACATCGAAAAAATTCAAGCGGTGATTTCCTTGTAATATGTTAATAAAAAAGTTCATATTAACATGTGTCCTAAGTTGCTTCGTTTTCGAGATACAGCGTAGAAAAAATGTGTTTTTATGGCAACTTTGAACCCGTCTCACGGACAAACAGTATAATTTTTTTATATAAATAAATTGGATCCAATCAACTCATTTTGAACTGTATTACACGTGGTAATAGCTCTGTGTCCCAGCAATTTTGAGACAACCTTTATATAAAAAAGAATGTTCGTCTGTGTATGTCCTTTATATAGAATCGTAAACGGCTGAACCGATTTCACCAATTTTTTGTTGTGTTTTGTTATCATCAGGATAAGGTTCTTATGAGAGAAAAAATTAAGAAATTCAAGTTGGTGGATCCAATATGGCGGACGAGTGTTGTAGTTATAATCCGATTCTATTCAAAATTGGTATCTGGAGGTTTTTGAGGTAGAAGAGATTATGATTGTTTCCTCAAAATTTGAGAATTCAAGATGGCGGATCCAATATAGTGAGTGACTTTTGTAATTATGATACGATTCTATTCAAAATTGGTATCTGGGGGATTTTGGGGTCGAAGATTATGATTATTTTCTCAAAATTTTGAAATCCAAGATGGCGGCTCTGATTTCGCGTGCGACTTTTGTAATTATGATCTGGTTCTGTTCAAAATTGTGAAGCTTTATATAGGTTGTGAGTTCAAAACTTGTTCCAAATGTATCATTTTCATGAAAAATGCAGAAATAGAGGGACACATTTGAGCATATTAACAGTTGGCGTAACTTTATTCTTCCTGAAAGACGCCATTTCAAGAGATACTCTGAGTGAGTTGTTGAGAATTCGAATAATTTATATAGCTCCCGAACTATAGTTTGGATCACTTTATATGATAATACTGTTTTGAAATTAACAATTCGAAATGCATGTTTTGCTAGGTATAAGCCTTGGTTATATATACATACAAGTGTGAATACTCAATGGTATAAGGTATAGCTTTTGTGTTTTTGTTAATGATTCTATTAGGAATATTAGAATGGAGTTTCAAGTATCAACTGAGTTTTTTTTTCATGAAAGCTCTTCCTGATTAAAATACAGTAGTTAGTGTAATTGGAAGGGCGCAGAAAAATCCTCTGGCTGTGACCAATAAATAATCCTAAATTCCTGAGTTCTGTTCCTGTCCTGAGCTTGCATCCTCGAGGGACTAATAATCTTCCATCGATCCAAGTATTGAATACATAGGCGGAGGACCAATTATTTTTATTATAGGTCAATCGAGAGAGTGAAATTGGAAAAACCTATTCGATAGAAATTCTCATCTGCAGAAAGGGTTCAAGTCAAATAGTTTTCGAGAAATTATAAGTAATATATACGAAAATAGTGAATGATCAGTTCAAATTTCGATTAAGCCTACTCATTCAATGGAAATAGGAATTTTTTTTTCATAAACTTTGCATACTCTCTTGATATTTGTGAACGAATTTCCACCAAATCACGAAAATTCGCCACTTCTAGTTCTTCTATAGACGTGACTGTTGATGTGCGTTGAAATTATAGTGCCGTAGCCGTCCTACGAATTATACCGGGTGACACAGGGAACAGTTTGAGATTCACAAGAGTTATATTATCGATGATGGCGCTTCCCTTGAACCCAAAGACAATTTTCTTCAACCACCTTTTTGATCGGAAGTAGACCCAACTTTATTTTTTCAAATGGCAAATGGCTGGTTTCCCAGCCTCATCGGCTACGTCTAGGTCTTTTCTGCCTAGTAAAACATATAACTATTTTGACCCATATATTGTCAATAGCAAACATGACTGCAATTATCCTACAAAAATTTGTTGCTGCTTCCGATTCATCTATTGTTCGTACCGAATATCATAAATGAAATATCGAAGATATGCAATTACTGTGATAGGTACACTAAGACAAAAATGAAACATCAATCAAACAGTAAATATTCTTCTGTTAAGTATCTCATTGAATCTTCATACAACAATTTGTGTAGTCTTACCCACCCTCTACCAATTTGAAGTAACATAGGAAACAATGAAGTGAAAACAAAAATCACTTATTTCAGGTGATTTTAATATAGTATAGTTTATTTAGCTAATGATTAATTGATTCGCCACTTCGTGGCGCTTGGTTTTAATAGGGTTAGGTACTTCACAACTTCAATATTTCCAAATATCTATACTCGATGAATAAATTGCTTGCTTACAAAGAATAATCAATGGAAAATATGACTCATATCCGTTAATGAGTGTTTATATTTTGTATCCCATATCAGTGAACCTATATGTAACTCAAATAACAATCATATTTTATTATTTGTTCTGGCATACCTATAGCTTTGTAAAATACAAATAATTCGTAAGGTATCTTTAGTAGGTGAATACCTACAAATACAGAGGAAAAACATGGTGTTTATAAACGAAATACAACGAGAACACCGTATCAATTTTCCTTACAAAGTTATACTGCTTATATACAGTGTGGAAACCTAATGGAATAAAATCCTAATCTGCATAACACAAATATATTTTGAAGAATCCTCAGACAGATATATTTTTATTTTTTAAAATCTATTTTCTAACATACAAATTTTCAACCACCTGTCAACCTAATACCCTACAGATCTCCACCTTCAATATCTACAATGTAATGGTAGGTACTGTTTCATTGTACTATAAGTAGACGTAAACGGACATTCAGTATGAAAAAAAAATGTAAAGAAGAAGCTTTTATTTTTATTTTCAGCGAACCCTTTCATTTTAAAGGAAAGGATTCAGAGTGATGTTTCGAGTTGCTCTCAACGAGCCCTTTCATTTGAAACCCATATATATATAGAGGTAGATTGAAAATAACTATTCTGCCATCTCAGATGGTCCGCCATATTGGATTTAGAATGACGTCACATTATTTTTCGAGTTGCTTTCAACGAGCCCTTTCATTAGATACCCATATGTTGTAGAAGTGCATTGAAAATAACTATTCCGTCATCTTGGGTGGTCCACCATATTGGATTTAGAATAACATCACACACCTTATCGTGGATTGTCATCCAAACCAAACGTGTATACACAATTTCAGCTCAATCGGTTGAAGATATATCTCGAGATATCTACTTCAAACTTGAGTTCGAAGATTCCACCCGAACAAACATAAATAGATTGCAAGTTGAATAAAAGCTTTCAATAAAAATTTTTAAAAGGACGGTGACAGATGAAAAATAATGTAGGACACTAAATCAACTTCACATGATTGCCGAGTTCTAGGATTCGGCGAATGTGTGTGGGTCCCAGGGCAAGAAAGATTGTACGTCAGATGCTGCCATGATCTTTATTATTCACCGATTTCGCAATTGTTGGCAAAATAAAAGTGAAAAGCCTACTCTTGATGTTTCAAATTGAGAGAAATCATGAGGGGAGAAATTTGGTGGGGTATATGGCGGGATATGACTTAACCGAATTAAAAAATATGGAGCGATAGTTCCACTCTCGGTTCCACTGCAATAAGAGGAAGACAAAATCTCTTTGAAGGTATAGAATAATATCGTAAGGTCTACAAATGAAAATTATTCTGATCTCTACATCAGAATGTTCTTTGAACGTAGGTATACATGAATTATATATTTCTTAAATGGAACACCCTGTATTCCAGCACATATTTCGATATTTCGTTATCTTGTCATAACCTTGGTCTTTTCCTAATTTTGTAATTCTTTCACGGCGTTGCCAAGTTTATCATAATAATTTGGAAACATTTTATCACACAGATTCTGATTTTCGGCGACCCCCATACAAACGTTCTGCAAACTGATGAAATTGAAAGTTTCTATCGGTTGGTAAAAGAATATGTAATAAAGTGCCAGATATAATTTGATAAAAAGTCTACCCCTTCATACAATGAAAGGGCACGCCAATGTGAAAAATATTATTTGTCTCAGGACAACTGATAATATTGATAGCCATACCAGCTATATCAAAATGCGAGTCAAAATGCTTGATAAGAATCCATGCAAATATGTGATTACATTAGTCACACACATTGCATGACTAATTAACTGAGACAAAGTGGAACACCACAATCTGGGGATAACAATGGGCCCGATATAAGCCGATTAGCTACAATTTTCAAAATATTTTCACGTCCTAGCACCGCACATCGCAGTCGAAGGTCGCAGGAAAACAAAAACAAACCGGCAGCCGGCGTAATTCCAAGTCAAGATCTATTATGCTAAGTAGATCTCTTGAAACAATACACTTACGCATAATCTTTTCCTTGATTTTCGTGAATCTCGCCTGGCGCCAATTATTGTCTTCTGCCTTGACCGCATTGTCAATTCCTGCGTTTTCCGCATCCTGATTGTTGAGCGGCTGGTGCTGGGCCGTCGTAGTAGTCTGTGGATTCTCCATGATGCGACCTAGTCTTGCGCCACTCACTACAACTACCTCACTAAATCGGAGAATGAGCATGAACGCGAACCAGTGAGGTAGCGAGTAGGGCGTATGCGGTTTCCGTACACGTTAAGGCGCGTTTAGATATGAGCTGGTAGTCATGCATGCACGAAATCTAGTCGATCTTACGAAAGACGTTCGAAACTATGAATTGATATTAATTCAAATCCCGTAGTTGGAGTGCTAGCTGGCGCTGCCTTATTTAAACATGAACTTGAAACGTAAAAGTAGAAACTAGCAGTAACGTATACCTGTTTCTCATTTCTTCCCGTTCGCGATTTTTTTTTCGGAGGTGGTGGAAATCCTCCAGGACACTACGAATAAGGATCAATCCCTTCATGGCAGTGTGGGAGTTCCTATAATATGAAGGTGTAGGTACCTACTAAACACTCCACCTCCGTCTAAGGCTCGTCTGACCGAAGTCTCCGATGACACTTGACTTGTTGGTCTTACACCTCGAATATGCCGTTATTGATTTTACCATATACGACCCATGATTCTTATATTACAGCAACTTCAAATACCATCACAGTATGACTATATATGCACTCTGCCACTCAGTAAACATATTATGTCGGCGTCAAACAGTGAAATCCGTCATTCTCTGGAATGCCTAGTCATCTCACGTATTGCCGGCAAACAGTGTAACTCTAAATTTCGTACACCGTTTGCCTAATAGTTTCAGGCATTCCCTGTGATGACGGAAGGAGGTTCATTTAGGCCGAGTCAGCTTAGATTGTTTAGAAGCAGTAGTCTCTCCTGTTCTCTCAAGTAATTTCCTGAAAAATATACTTTCTAGGAAGATGGTTCATTCAGGCGGAAAAATAGTCTCCCTTCTTAGGCATATGCGGAAAGGATATTTTTTCCTTCCTCAACCAGCAAACAGAGTAACGGCAGAGGAAGTTACGCTGTTACGCTGGTTACCAACAAAACGTGAAATGACTAGGCATTTCAGGGAATAACGGAGTTCACTAATTGACGCCGACATTATACTTGCTAGAGAATGGTTTGAAAGGTCGCTTTCTGAAGACTACGCTCCTTTTCCGAGCCCTGAAGCCATCCATGAAGAAGCAGATAGCCAAAAGTTTTCCTTCTCCTACGAGTATTGGGGGAAGAGGTTTCAATGCTAATACTGAAGTCCAAACCAAATGTACCCACCTTTAGTTGCGGGCGATATGGTAGGGAGCTGCTTGCTATTTTTAATCTACAAATGCCAAATGGTCGTTTTTTTGGCGTGGTTTGGGTGGAGATGTTTGATGAACAGCGGCGGGCGTCTATTATTTACAAATTAAAAAATAAGATATAGTCCAATCAATAATCGAATGATCCAAAGGTGGGTGTAGAGTGCGTGAGCAGGGACCTAGGCGATTCCTTCAAAAACTTGTTTGGGATGTTTAGAGAGTGAACATGTGCAGGAAATGATTCTGCAGTGGAACTTACGCATACTGATACACAATGTTGAATATTTTAAACAATTACAACATACATAAAACAACTATTATCCTTCCTGGGCTTCGGACATTCGGATCCGCTTTAAGATTATAGGCATTGCAGTTGAAACATCTGGGACCTCTTCTCGGATTCTGTTGTGTATTCTGAATCTTGCTGTTCCTATTGCTGTATAATGCCAGTTTGGAAGATTTAACCCTGATATCCCTAACATTTTGTTGAACAAGTAAACTCTCAACGAATTCAACAGGAGTCACTTGCTTGGAACCTTGAATGACTAATATTAATGGTTTGTATTCTTCTGGTGAGCCTCCTAGGATTATCCCTCTGACAACGTTATCTTTGAAAGGTTCACCTATTGTCGATGTACTACTCTTGCATGGAGAAAGATTATTCAAATCTGGTCTCGAATAGGCTAGAATATAAACCAAGTATTCGAACAATTCCTGTGTCCTCGTATGCTCTTTTCGAATTATCCCATACTTCCTTTGCCATAGTGGCTTTCTTGGTTTTGCGGCGGCTGCTGAGGGTTTCAGGAATAAATTGATTTTGTCAAGTGCTCTCTGATCAGTATCTGGATCAATATAGAATCACCTGGCTTCGGTTCTACACAACACCAGATTCATGCATCCGCCAGGATGCAATCATTGTAGTTACTGCCATCCAGATGTTTGGATATGTTTTTGCAATTTTTGTAATTCAACCAGTTACGCTTGAATTTCATCTACTGTAGTCATCTCGAAATTGTCTTGTCAAAAATCAAATTTGACAAAGAAAATATCTTCTGAGATTAATCGATTATTGAATACCTGCACGCTTTCAGTTCCTTCCTGGGCCCATAACCTATTAACATACTAAAAGTCCTGACGTCTAGGAGGTGAACCGGAGGAAACATAACCTCTATTAAGAATTTACGAAAAAAAACAATAGTCTGAAACCTGTATCTTTATTGGAATAATATCCTGAAGCTCAAAACTTTCCTTTGAGTCTATCAATATCTCTGAAATTTTCAATGAATTGTGTATCTGAATATAATGGTAGAGTGTCCTCAACATAATCCTTCATTTCTTGGTTTATCTAACAGAAGTTCGAGAATTATCAAATTAGGAATAATATTTTCAGCACCTTCAGCAAGGAACTTCTTCACCACTGCTTCCTGACGATGAAGAACTTCTACTATCAAATAAATGTACTAAAACTATCCATAATATCGAGAAAATATTGGAAAGAGCAATGAACAGTAGAAAAAATCATTATGACGTTACGTTACAACAGACAGAATCGAAAACTAAATGAAATGAGCATGCGCCATACTATAAAAAATATAGTTCAAGTTTTGTTTATTATAGTATTTACATTTTTGTATTGTTTTGCTGTTGAATTTTCAATAAATGTATTCATGCTTTTGACGCATAACTGAGTTTTCAATATTTACAATCCGGTAAAATTTCATTACGGGATAGTAGCACGTAATCAAATATTACGTGCGCCTATCCTGTAAAAGTCTATTTTCCGGATTGAAATCAGGTACGTAAAGGTATGATCTATGATGCAGTATGAAATAAAAGAATTTTCCTCATGAACATATGTACTGGGTAATCTATCGAAGAGGTCCACGTTATTATTTATCACTGAAAAAAAAAAACGAGATGCTGAAGTCGAATGCCGTGATGAGGCACTTTCATGGACCTTATCAGGAATTTTACAGGGTTATCGCTAGAAGCATATGACAAACCACAAACTCCGAATCATGGCCACCTAGATGCAATATTAAAAGTTAGTCTATAAAAGTTATGTAGGCGTAAAAACTCCTGAAAATATTATATTCTGATTTAGAATTGTCTCAGAAATTCCAATCCATTACATTATACAGGGTGTTCCTTTAAAAAATTCTAAACCGGAGCGATTCCTAGTGGAATCGGAAGTGACCGGGAAGTGAAGAATATGCGAAAACTTTCCTCTTCACATACCATATAATCATGATTTCATAAATTTTGATACATCCAATTTTGATTACGCAGATATTGTCAATTGATCATTTTATACGTTTTTAAGGAATTCCATGACGGTCCTGACAGAACGAATCTCAATCCGGTGATTAGCCGACTTTTGTTTGTCTAGCGTTAGTTTTTCTCAGATGTTTTATCTCTGCATTTTCGAACAATGTAGCACGTTCACGTTATGGTTATAGTTTCGCCAAAGTGCAGCAGCAGCATTTCGTTTGTTCTCGGCGAGAAAAATGTTCAGAAGTCATCCAACACCGCTAATGATAATTTGGCGAGAAGGTGTCGTGACACAGGGTGTTTGAAAAAACATGGCACATGTACCACCCGAAATGATGAATATATTGTAATTGAGCCAATTCTATCGGTGAGTTTTGAACTTGCAACTTTTGTGTGTAAAATGTTTGGTGGTTTTATCTATTTCAATGAGTTCTACATCCTGTTGCATCACCTTTTTTCGAATACCCTGTATATTTCTATTTGTATTAAACAAGATGGCGAAATATAATGTCATTTTTATAGATTGCATGGATACTTGTGAATTGAGTTATACCCCACGCAGAGTGTATAGGTGGGACTCAGTTCATTTCTGCAATTTATTCGATCCCTGTGAAAATTTTCCCTCAAAGGCAAGCCGGAAAGAGTGAAAAATGGATGGGATAACTCGATTTTGCACATCCCCCATTTTCAAACGCGAATCAATAGTTGCTGGTTATACTGTGATATATGGGTTTTCACTCTGAAATAATGTAATAACGTATTATTCGCATTGGCATAGATTGTATTGGGTATTTCATTGATGTTCCGATTTTGGATAATTGACTCGGTCTTCACTTGATAGTGAATCACATGGTAATAAAGAAAAAGAGAAGGTATTACATATGAACGATAAAATTCCCAGAACATGATATAATATCCTATCACTGTTAACAATAATTGAAGTTTATATATATAAATCATAAACCGTACAACCATGGTCAAGAAAAATTGAAAAAAACAAGGAGTACAAGGCTTTGTTATGCTTGTTCTGTCAAACGTTACCTTCCTGGCAAAAAAATTCGGTGAGGTAAATAACACTCAAAATACGTAATATAGTGAGAGCATATAGATAAAGGTACCTGTACATATTATTATCGAAAAAAATCAAAAAGATTTTTGTTTGCGATTCATTCATATTGATTTTGCAATGACTGATTGTTATCAATCAAATTAAACAGTGTTAATATGACCTTTGTCAAGTACTCATTCCCGGAAAATTTAATTGCTAATCTAGCAAATATATCTACAGAAGAAAAAGAGATAAAGCAACTGGCGCTAACATAATGTTGCCAAGTTAAAAATACTTGAGAAATACCTAATTCCACGCATAACTTCACTGTTCTCATCAATAGAAATAGAACTAAGTAAACAATTTAGTATTGATTGATTCCGATTCTTTTCCTATGGTAGGTCGGTACATATATAGATGAGCAACTAAACTTGAAATGTACTGGAAGGGATTTGAAACTGAATGTCATGAATATTCACTTACGATTCTTAATAATCCGCCAACATAAATTAACCATCTATCTAATTATGCAATGCAATTTTTCAGTACCACGGATTTTCAGGTAAGTAGTTTTAGATTAGTTATCTAACAGCATCTGTATCATTTGCTGAAATGAAAAAAAAACGAGAATTAATATCCGACTACTCATGGCTTTCTGTCCAAAATGGCAACATTGTCAAGTCCATTGTGCATTTGATTGGCACGCAAGAGAAGGTGAGGGTATAACCAATCAAAATTACTCGCGCACTGACGTCACACCTTTCGCGGGCATGTCTGATCGTTTGAATTCGCTCTTTCAATTTGCGTGTTCAATAATTTTTCACACGATGAATCGATGCGAAAAAAAATTTTCAAAGAATATTTCAAGGTATTCCAGAGTCATGTATTTCAAGATCTATTTTTTCTAGGAATTACTGGAAAGGTCCATTATTGGAATCGTGATGGTTTGATAAAGATGCAAGCTTGCCTTTCTTCTGCCATTTCTCTAATAGTAGTTGACTCAACAATAATAGATGGAGAGAATTATGCATCCTCCCAGCGAGCACAAACATCCCGGGGATGTTTTGGCATGTTTCGAAAATCTTGGCATGAAGATGTTATTTTGAGACGTAATATGCACTGACCAAAGAGGTCTTTGAAGGATATTAAAGTATTGTTTTTGTTCTTCTGTGGCATTTCTTTGTTTGCCTACTGAGAGGTATCCCTAGGATGTTTTGGGATGTTTCAGAAATGTAGGCATGAGGATGTTTTTTTGAGGCGTTATATGCACTACCCAAAGAGGTCTTAGAAGGATATTGAAAGTATTGTTTTTGTTCTTTTGTGCCCTTTCTTTGTTTGCCCCACCACAACGTCTCATACTTACGTCACAATACGATGAATTCTGATTTGTTTTCGATTTTGTTCTTCTTGTTCGCAATTGGCATTCTCGTTTGCAGCGTGTCACGCTTACATCACGCTGCTAACGAACAGAAAGGAATTTGGTGAAGTTTATTGTGTTAAAAGACTTATTTAGTTTGTGATAATGACCATCAGATGAAAGATGTGTTGTTCGGTGCCTCAGTGTAATCAATATATAAAAGTACGAATTCATCAATACACAGCTTCTCCGCAGTTGCAAAATTATGCATTGTGGAGAACATTCCGAAAATTGGGAAACCTATTTCCAATTATATGTCTGTGTGTAGAAAGCACTACTCAGAAACCGATTAAGAAGGTAATTTCATATCAAGAAAATATTTTTATGTTCAATCTATTTTTAGTGCATTTTTTCATTGAATGGAAATGGAATCCTAATGCAAAAGTTCATTTTGACAATAGGCTTCAGAAAAGTACCTCGAAAATGGTTTTTTACAGCGATTTAATGTGCGCAAGACGCGTTGAAAATGTTCTGTTGTGTCCATGAAAAGGCTTTAAAAAGAACTAGGGAGAAGGTAGTTTTGTGACATATCAAGCGGCGGACATTGGCTGTTCTATAATAGTTCTATATTCATGTGTGAACAGAACATCGCAGTGGAGGTTCAATGTCTCGAAATCTCGTACTTTTAACATCTCTGAGATGTTTTTGTGCTCGCTGGGCTTAGTTCTAATTTCTGAGCAGTTGAAATTTCAATTCATTTTTCACAACGAAAAGAATCTGTACCAGTGATGGACAGAACCTAGCGTTGTCGAAGTATAAAATAGTTTTCCGTCCTAAGATACGAAAATGAACTGAATATGTAGGCACTCAGTTCAAGTATTCAGAGTTATATAACTTCGATGACAGATGCAGAAAAATATCATTTATGCGTACTTCACTCTCCTATCATTACCTCTCGAATGAGTTGCTTATTGGGAGTTATTTTGTGTATCGGCATCGTTAGATTCGCATCACAAATATTGTATTTTTCCAGACAAATAATATCTGATTTTATTACTCGAATTTATCATTTCCTTCGCTATTCAAAAATCATCCGAAGGAACTGAAGTGAATGTAGCATAATCCTTATTGCCTTCATGTATAATTTGATTTATGATTACGCGTATTCTATTTTCAAATATACTCCACTTTTAAAATATTTCAGTGCTATGTATGTGGATAAGGCTCATTCACCTTTAATGATTATCTAGATACCTATGCCACTTAGACAGAATATTTCCATCATATATCGGTAATTGCACTGCAGAAAGTCCAAACAATCCATCATTTTTATTCACCCAAAGTCATTGTCAATTTTGATTACCAATCTGATTCAAATTACTTGGAACGTTGCATAGCAACGAACTTTTCCTGCCCAGGTAGTAAAAGCACACTTTTTCTGCCTGTTAAGTGTCATTAAAAATCCACTATTGATGTCATTTGCAGGAAAATCATTTTTCTACGGCTATAACACAAAATTGCTCTTGGTTTACTCAGAGATGTTTACTTTATTCGATACATCAATAAGATATTTTGTATGTCATCAATTTTATTTCCGTATCTGATACGACAATGACTCCATTGTGTTATTATTTCAAAATAATCTCATCGCTCATGGAATGTCAAGTGTCAGCAAATGACAGATCTGTCTGATAGGAAATCAGATGGCTACAAGATGAAGAAATCAAAGATGTCGCTGTTATTTGTTACAGCCTACAGCTCATGTCACAAACTTTATTTTCGTGGGAAATCACTATCATTCCGTGCTCGTTAAACAATATACTATTTTCTACGGCTATAGCACAAAATTTCTCTTGGTTTACTGTATGTGATATCGATCAATGAGATACTTTCTAGGTCATCAATTTTATTTCCGTATTTGATATCACAATGACTCCATTGTGTGATTATTTCAAAAAAGTCTTATCGCTCATGGATTATAAAATTACAAGCAATGACAGATCTGTCTAATGGATGAGCTTGAGAGATAAGAAGATTATAGCTGTATAACAATTATAGTGTATAACTTGCACGGAATGCTAATTTCCAACTAGAATGATTGCAGCATTCGCCTATGGCTCATGATGCAAACTTCATTCTCGCAAGAAATCACTGTCATTCCGTGCTCGTTAAACAATATACTATTTTTTACGGCTATAACACAAAATTGCTCTTGGTTTACTGTATTCGATAAATCAATGAGATACTTTGCATGTCATCAATTTTATTTCCGTATCTGATAACACAATGACTCCATTGTGTGATTATTTAAAAAAAATCTCATCGCTCATGGAGTGTCAAATTACAAGCAATGACAGCTCATTCTGATGGATGAGCTTGAGAGGAAACAAGATGTCTACAAGACGAATAAATCAAAAATGCCGCAGTTATCGGTTACAGCTGTAGAAAAATTATAGTGTATAACGGAATGCTGATTTCCTATCACTCTCATTCCATGCTCGTTAAACAATATACTATTTCATGTCAATTATAAATATTGTTGCATGAAACAACAATATTCAGGGTATATGAGTTGTATACAACCAGTCAGTGGAGGACCGTGAGTTTGTGGGGCCCTGGGCTAATAATGATGTATAGTAATGTAAAGTAATGATGTATAGTACCAGTTAGCAGGTATACGTCGTCTTCGCATTAACAAGTTTGTACATGAAATCGATCGTTATAGTGAGCTATATTAACGTTCAAATTATCTAATAACGAAAGATTGAGGTATAGGCAACCAAACATACACTGGGTCGTTTCAATATTGAATCTACATTCGAATCGAAATTATCGATCAATAGAATATTTTACGTTAATGGCTTAGCTTTCCAACGTTCCTGAACCTATTTGAATTCCTGTTTTCTAACACAAAAGAAATTTATTCTTTCTACGGCTATAACACAAAATTGCTCTTGTTTTACTGTGTTCGATACATCAAAAAGGTACTTTTTTTGTTTTCAATTTGATTGCTACTCGAATGATACTGCTCATGCTGCAAACTTCATTCTCGTGGGAAATCACTATCATTCCGTGCTCGTTAAACAATATACTGTTCCATATTGATAAATTCGGCAAATGTCAGTGACAAGTTAGATTTCATGATTTTATATAGCTACTGGGGGATTGTTAGTTGTTTCCGTATTAATGATGAATTCGCGAACCAAATTGTCTTCATTGCAGGAGATATATGGTCGACGGAGACATTTTCAATAATAAAGTAATTCATTACCTCAACTCGAACATTAACATTATCGCACTTATTGATGCACCAGTTCACCAGTTGGTTAAATACCTATAAAAATGATCTATAGACAGACTAACGACAACTGAATATTATATTATTGCAAAATTAATCAAGAGAGGTTATGTGTTCCGCTTTGATATATAAATTTTGAAGCATAAGATAAGAATATTTAAAAATTCGGATTTGTTTTATTCACTATTTTTCATTGTTTTTAATGGGAGCTTGGGACCCTTTGTATACATGAGGCCCTGTCCATAAATCCCTTATGTACAATATGACAACTGTACAAGTCGTAGTCGATTCCTATATTATCCACAGAGCAAAAAACAAAAGGTATCGTAGACATACGATACGTACAAGATGTTCTTCAGTTTGCATGAATATACTTCTAAAACTGATACTACCTGATACTGCCGTATAATTACTAATTCCCAGCTACTAACACAGAATTCTTTGGCCGACTAACTTCCACATCTAGGCGTCATCATCAATTTTTCCAATCTGACTCCTATCAGTAATAGTTTCGTTATCTCGATTCATTGGCAGCTTCCTATATGCAGGAAAGGAAATTGGAACCAGCAGATAACGATGCCGTTTCTAATTCTCTCTGGCACTCCGGTAACAGTCTCCAGTTGGCCGATTAATACCGGGAAATTCAATTAACGAATTCGAGAAAATAAAGGAAGGGGCATAGACTACAGAATATAAACTCCGGGGACTCGCAGCTCCTGCTCCAGTAAATCTCAGAGAAAATAACGATATAAGTTAGACAATGAGATCCGTTAGGAACCATCTTCCTTTAATTATAATTTCTAATGAATTTAACTTCTTGTTTTATAATATAAGTGATTTCTGAACTATTCTCAACGCTACTCTCGAGATGACGAGGGAATATTTACCAACACCCTGTAATAGAACCCAATTCCGCCAAAGCCTTCCTAATAATAATAATATCTATCTATCTATCTATCTATCTATCTATCCGTCATTCGGTTGCCCCCTTACGAGCAACCCTCAGAAGTCTTCGAGAGTCTTGTGCGAGCAAGGAATGACGGGGGCCTTACCTTTTAACGTGTGATATCAAACAGTCATAATAATAGACCTTGTATATTTGCAAACGTGATATTTCATGCACTCAGTCTACTAATCGAAGTTGATTTTCTGAAATACCAAATGTAGCCAAACTCCAGGCCCGGACTTGGAGAATTTCAATCGAAGATCTCTTGGAAAAAGGAAACCCTTCACATTGGAATTTTAGATCTCTGCTTATTATTCCTATAACTAAATGTATTGATGAATAGAAAAAACTAGTTAGCTCATTTGGCACATTGAAATCTTTGAAATAAAATATCGCTTTCCTAAGAAACATAAAATATAGTTCATTCAACTTGAAACTGAAAAAAAAGAATTTCGGGATTTTCTCTCTTCGTTTCTATGAAAATAAAAATATGAGTATTATTTTTTCAATACACGTGTAGTGGGGAGAAACCAGATGATTTGCGCCATAATGTCATAATATCAAAATTTCACTTATCTTTGGACGTTTTGGGAACGAATCTGTTCCCGTTCTCAAGATGAAAATGGAAAATATGTTTTCACAAATTGTCGTCTGGTATTAGTTTTGACACTTCTCAGTGACACAAAATTTTGTGGAAATCTTATCGTTTGTGAAGTTTTTACAGTTGCCATGGATTTCCATCAAGAAACGACCGAGTCAATAAAAAAAAAACAAATTTGTTATCTGAAATCCAATACCTTTATAGTTTCATTTCCGATGAGTTGAATATGACACACTATATTGTTACAATAGTAGTTGATTCTACTTGTTATAGTAACTGAAGTTTATAACTAAAATTTCAGGAACATCACATTCAAATGAAACTCAGAAACACTTATTTCATAAGAGGTTTATTATTAAAATTTTATGACTATTGAAAACATTGAATGGTTTTCAACCATAGTTTCAAATGAAACTGAGTGACGTTTGACTTCATTTTCTATTAATTCCATCAAGTTCATAGAAACATCGTGATAGAAACTAACAAAATTATCGCGAGAATCACGCGTTGCTATAAACAACGTGAACATCAATATTGAGCTTATCAAATATCTGGAGAGCTCAGGAATCATCAATGATAGACAATGCGGCTTTCGCCACCGAAGATCTACTGGAGATCTACTTGCCTACGTCACTCATTTATGGCAAGCTTCTTTAGAAAAACACGGGGAATCTCTAGCTGTCCCGTTGGACATATCGAAAGCATTCGACAGTGTTTGGCACGAAGGACTCCTCCACAAACTACCATCATACGGCTTACCACCTCAGCTATGGTGGAAGGTGTATCGTCTGATACCATTGGCATCAATTCCGGCGTTCCACAAGGATCCATTTTGGCACTAACATTATTCCTTCTTCATATCAATGATCTGTTGGGAGTAACAACTCGCCCCATCCACAGCTTTGCAGATGATAGTACCCTCCATACTGCGTTCTCATACAGAATTCTCATTTCTTCCCAGGAAACTAAGAGCTCACGGCGCAGGCAGGTCAATGCTGTCAATGAAGACCTTGCTGAAATCACAGCCTGGGGAACCAACAACCTTGTTGAATTCAACGGCACCAAAACTCAAGCCTGTATTTTTTCTAAAAAGGCGGAACTCAGTATGCCCGATATTGTAATGTCTGGCACCACCATCCCCACCAAGCCCACCATATCTATGCTTGGTATTTCCATCAGCAACACTCTTTCATGGGATAATCATGTCAGATCCATCGCCAAAGCTGTTTCACAAAAACTCGGATTCTTATTCCATGCGAAAAGCTACTTTACGTCTCAACAGCTTTTCATGACCTACAAAGCGCAGATACTGCCTGTTCTAGAATACTGTTCCCACATATATGGTTCAGCACCAAAACATACGCTGACGCTCTTAGATTCCATCCAGAGAAGATCCATTCGCCTGGTGGGTGACGCCACACTCACTCACTCTTTGACATTGGAACACCGTAGAAAGGTCGGCGACCTTTCACTTTTCTATCGATATTTCCACCGGAAAGGTTCTTCGGAAATCTCTGCTATCATTCCTTCACTAGCAATAACAGTCAGACGAACTAAACAAGCCCAGTCAGCACATCCTTTTGTTGTCAACCTCGAAAGATGTCGAACAGCACTTCATCTAAACTCCTTCATCCATAGAACGGCTATAGGCTCTGGAATTCATTGCCTGAGGAAGTATTGCCAACAACATATAATCTCCAGAAGTTCAAAAAGAAATCCAATTCCTACCTCCTGTCCCTATCCTCCCTAGGAACGCACGATGTTCTTTGAACATTATAGGGATTTTCTTTCGTGTGCTCCAAGCGATAAAAAAAATTGGTTGAAAATAAATTTTTGAAATTGTGCTCACATGACTATCAAATACTGTAACATACACGGTGACATTTTGGAAACTTCTCACCCTCAATATCTTCCTTCCAGTAAGTACTATGAAAAATCGAAAAGACAGGTGGATTTTATTATCAAGGGGGACACTTGAAATTATTTGTTCTAGCTCTTCTGAATCAACCTCCTAGGAGGGGTAGATTTCACCCTTAGAATCTCAAACGGGATGGGGGGTCAAATGGCACTTCATTTTTTTCCAATGGTACCCTATAGTTTATAAGTTTTTGTTGAGCAGTTTCCGGAAAATGGAATTTCAATTAGAAAACTTCCCACCCTTAATATTTTCGATCCACTAACCCGTCAATTTCATTTTCATGGGAAACGCTTTGAATGAATATTTTCAGGTTCAACCTCCTAAGAGGGGTAGATGTTACCTTAGAGCCTTACATGAAAAGGAGGTACAAGATGCAAATCATTTTGATGGTCGTTCAAATTTCTATCCAACAGCACCCTAGTTTTTTTTCGATGATCAGTTTTCTAAAAAAAACCATTTCAAACTCACAAAAGTGATTAGAACATACCTGGACTGAGATACCTGGTTTTCAGGTTAGTATTATTGTAGTGCTCTCCTTCCAGTTCAAAATTTTTCTACCATTTGGACTGATAGGAGAGTCCATATACACGACATGTTCCGCAGGTGATATAGTGGTACAATGAACTATACCTACTTACCTGAAAACCATGCATGCATGCAAGGAAGATATCGAGGGTGAGACGTTTTCGAAACATCACCCTGTATATCTTGAACTTGATCAAATTGCTGCGGACTCGTGGTTGGCCAAGACAAAATTCGAATCCGCGTGGTTTTGATGAGTATGTATAAATAAATTCATGATTTGAATCACATCTTCAGTGCGTGGATCCATTTCATCACCCTAAGTGCTAAATTAACTCGGTGCGCAATTCATCTGATTTATAAGTTAACCCTTCTCTTACAGGAGGCCCTTTTCCTGATGTATGCGACAGCGGTTTTTTAACCACCGGCCATTTTCACAATGCGTTTCATTATGTCACCTATAAAATAAATTCCGACGCCATCGTAAAACGACCGCCTGTCACGTTTAAGCGTCGCGACGCCAGGCTAGCAGTCATAAGGTCCTGAGAGATACATCGGTACACACTCATCCTCTCACATCGCATACAGAGTGTCTCATTTCAATTTGTGTACGAATACTGCCAGGTTAACGACTTGATTTTGTTTCTTTTTTCAGATTTTTTAATTTTCCTACAACGACGTATTAGTGCTTCATCCATCATGAATTAACTTTGCCATCATCAAAAAGAGATCCTCGAAGAGGTGAATCGTAGAGTTGGATTTAGAATTTGAGGGTCTTTGGGTGATGAAAGCTAAAATGAGAATAAACGCTCAAAATCTGTACAATGGTCTGCCAGAGAGATGATGATTTTGTTCTACAGGGTGTATCTAAATAACACCGAAAAAATTCATCCTTGTGATATTTTAGGAAATAGAGTTCATTTAACATGTGTCCTAACTTGCTTCGTTTTCGAGATAAAGGGTATTAATATTTCCATGAAAAATTTCAATAAAAGGTTGTGATTTCGTTGATAGCAATATGGAGCTCCTTCTAGTGCAATTAGATTCGCAATAATATTTCCAGTGGCGTCACAGTGGGTAAGTTTATCGTTATTCATGGTTAATGCAATTGTACACCAACGTTTTTTTTTGAGTTTTATATCTTCATCAGATTGAACTAATGAAATAACAACTTTTTTATCCCATGTGTGATTTTGGTATCTAGCTTAATTTTTGAGGAAACAATAAGAATTTGATTCGACTCCAAATTTTAATGTAGGTGTTTTCAAGACTTCGATTGAGATTACTCAATCATTTTGAAATTTTGGGGCTTTCTCAGTCTCCATGCATACTGAATTTTCGCACCATGATAGCTTGCACAGGGGAGTTATAAATAAAAACAATTAATACTCCCAACTTCAACATCCTGTATCTCAAAAACAACAACAACAACAAGTTAGGACACATGTTTATATTAACTTTATTAGCTAGAATATCACAAGGAAACAACCTTTGATTTTTTTCGGTGTTATTTAGATACGCCCATAGCACATATCGAGCCTATGCTGCCATTTGCTCTAACTTTTATCATGGTATTCTTCATTTAAATTCCTCTCTTATCGATATAACTGAAATTCAGTCATATTTCATACAAAATGTTGTCAGTCACTTTGTACTGATCGATTTTGAGGTAGTAAGAAGTGAATTTAAGATTACCGTCGATAACTCGATAATTCAACATGAGAAATGACTTGCCAGAAATATTTCATGCTGGCCAATTTTGCCTCAAACATTCGAAATTAGATTCTGAATGAAACATATATTGAGTATCACAGGAAAAGTCGGACTGTTTGAAACTGATTTACGCGAGTTTTGCTCCCCCTGTACATCATACTGAATGATTCCTACGTAGCATTCAACTCATATGAGATAATTCCATTTTAATGAAAACTTATTGAGAGGCGAACAGTTTACGTGAATGCAAAACACTCTGTATCTTGATTTGATGATTTCTTCTCTCTCGCCTCGTTTTTATAAGCATTTATAAGGCTTATAAGCCATTACGAACGATGGTGTAAATCCCAATGAGCGCTGCCATCAATTCTTCGAATGGCAGAGTCTCCTCAACACTAGCGCAGTCACCATTTTTTCAATACTATTTTGATTCATTGTCAGTGAAGTAGGAGTTCCGAAGATTATTCATTATCTCTTAATAATGTTACTCCGTGGAATTAGGTTTCCAAATTTAAATTATATCACATTTTTATACTGCTAGAATATCACAAGGAAACAACATTTGAATTTTTTCGGTGTTATTTAGATACGCCCATAGCACATATCGAGCCTATGCTGCCATTTGCTCTAACTTTTATCATGGTATTCTTCATTTGAATTCCTCTTTTTTGGATATAACTGAAATTCGTTTAAATCATATTTCATACAAGATGTTGTCATTCACTTTGTACTGATCGATTTTGAGGTAGTAAGTAGTGAATTTCAGATTACCGTCGATAACACCATAATTCAACATGAGAAATGACTTGCCAGAAATATTTCATGCTGGCCAATATTGCCCCAAACATTCGAAATTATATTTTGAATGAAACATATATTGAGTATCACAGGAAAAGTCGGACTGTTTGAAACTGATTTACGCGAGTTTTGCTCCCCCCGTACATCATACTGAATGATTCTTACGTAGCATTCAACTCATATGTGATAATTCCATTTTAATGAAAACTTATTGAGAGGAGAACAGTTTACGTGAATGCAAAACACTCTGTATCTTGATTTGATGATTTCTTTTCTCTGGCCTCGTTTTTATAAGCATTTATAAGGCTTATAATATGAGCCATTACGAACGATGGTGTAAATCCCAATGAGCGCTGCCACCAATTCTTCGAATGGCAGAGTCTCCTCAACACTAGCGCAGTCACCATTTTTTCAATACTATTTTGATTCATTGTCAGTGAAGTAGGAGTTCCGAAGATTATTCATTATCTCTCTTAATAATGGTACTCCGTGGAATTAGGTTTTCAAATCTTAATTATATCACATTTTTATACTGCTGGAATATCACAAGGAAACAACCTTTGAATTTTTTGGTGTTATTTAGATACGCCCATAGCACATATCGAGCCTATGCTGCCATTTGCTCTAACTTCCATCATAGTATTCTTCATTTGAATTCCTCTTTTTTCGATATAACTGAAATTCGTTTAAATCATATTTCATACAAGATGTAGTCAGTCACTATGTACTGATCGATTTTGAGGTAGTAAGTAGTGAATTTGAGATTACCGTCGATAACACTATAATTCAACATGAGAAATGACTTGCCAGAAATATTTCATGCTGGCCAATTTAGCCCCAAACATTCGAAATCAGATTCTGAATGAAACATATATTGAGTATCACAGGAAAAGTAAGACTGTTTGAAACTGATTTACGCGAGTTTTGCTCCCCCCATACATCATACTGAATGATTCCTACGTAGCATTCAACTCATAGAGAGAGATAATTCCATTTTAATGAAAACTTATTGAGAGGAGAACAGTTTACGTGAATGCAAAACACTCTATATCTGGATTTGATAATTTCTTCTCTCTCGCCTCGTTTTATAAGCATTTATAAGGCTTATAATATGAGCCATTACGAACGATGGTGTATATCCCAATGAGCGCTGCCACCAATTCTTCGAATGGCAGAGTCTCCTCAACACTAGCGCAGTCACCATTTTTTCGATACTATTTTGATTCATTGTCAGTGAAGTAGGAGTTCCGCAGATTATTCATTATCTCTTAATAATGTTACTTCGGGAATTAGGTTTTCAAATTTCAATTATATCACATTTTTATACTGCTAGAATATCACAAAGAAACAACCTTTGAATTTTTTCGGTGTTATTTAGATACGCCCATAGCACATATCGAGTCTATGCTGCCATTTGCTCTAACTTTTATCATGGTATTTTTCATTTAAATTCCTCTTTTTTCGATATAACTGAAATTCGTTAGAATCATATTTCATACAAGATGTTGTCAGTCACTTTGTACTGATTGATTTTGAGGTAGTAAGTAGTGAATTTGAGATTACCGTCGATAACACCATAATTCAACATGAGAAATGACTTGCCAGAAATATTTCATGCTGGCCAATTTTGCCCCAAACATTCGAAATTAGATTCTGATTCTGAATGAAACATATATTGCGTATCACAGGAAAAGTCGGACTGTTTGAAACTTATTTACGCGAGTTTTGCTCCCCCCGTACAATTCCTACGTAGCATTCAACTCATATGAGATAATTCCATTTTAATGAAAACTTATTGAGAGGAGAACAGTTTACGTGAATGCAAAACACTCTGTATCTTGATTTGATGATTTCTTCTCTCTCGCCTCGTTTTTATAAGCATATATAAGTTTTATAATATGAGCCATTACGAACGATGGTGTATATCCGAATGAGCGCTGCCACCAATTCTTCGAATGGCAGAGTCTCCTCAACACTAGCGCAGTCACCATTTTTTCAATACTATTTTGATTCATTGTCGAAGTAGGAGTTCCGAAGATTATTCATATTATTATATTATCATTGTCGCTGTGGATTTGAAATTTCATTATGATGTTATTCAGACATTGTAGAATTGAGAAAAAAATTGAAGGCGACTTTGATGAGCAGAAGTTAGTGCCAGGCGAGTCCAAAAGTTGGGGAAATATAATTTTCTGACAAAAATCAAAGTTTGCTGACCAGATATTTCGATTCATATTTGATGATGAATTCATTTGAATGGATAAATTGTTGCTACCGGTGAAATAATTTCATTCAATCTCCTCAGAAGGGTAGTTTACTCTAGCTGGTTTTCAAAAATCATTGCTGACCGAGCATTTTTTGTTCGAAATTTCTGCTTCAAATTACATATTTGAACATTTCATATGGATATTCAACTGCCACGAGGTATTTATCTCAATGCACCGCCCCAGAGGAGTAGTTTATTCTTCTAATTTTTCAAAAATCTTCTGGTCTGATTTTTTGCTTCAAATTACGTGTTCGAAGATTTTATAGATATTTAGTGGTTTTCTATCAAAAATTGTATCTATCAATAAGACAACATCGTATCAAATCAATTTGTTACAAGAATGAGTCTATTTTTCCAGGGTGATAAATTTTACCGTAAATAAGGCGTTTTTTGCCCTAAAATTGTGAAAAAATTCGACCACTCATTTTCTGCAATCAATCAATAAGGTAAATGATAAATTATTCATTTTTATATTGGACACTCCGAGGATAAACTCTTTTGGTTCTGTCGCTGCATGAAGGTCAAGGCCTGTTAGAGGACGTATAAACATAGTCTCCCTAACATTTGTCAAGCCAGTTTATCTTCTATATTTTATGTTCCATGAGTATACCACATATGCAGTGGAAAAAGATTTTCCTCGATCTCTCCTGAGAGCATATTTCATATCGATTTATGTCGATTGTATTGAATTACATACAAATACCATTAATGCAGAAATCATTTTCCAAAAGCATTGACAACTGATATAATGCATGATGAATAATATTTGTGTTTGGTCTGAGCTATTACAGGATGGTTCAGTTTCAACTACCTTAATTTCATAAATTGTTGGAACACTTCAAATAAACAAATGTCTTTGAACGACAGATAATTGTTGGATTACTGGTATTGTGATTTACATCAGCATCAAAGCTTTCATGATACTCAAGACTATCTTCCAAGTTTAAAATCTCAGATAGACAGACAGCACGTGTTCAAATCTTCAGATTTGAACACGTGCTGTCTGTTTATTGATATTTTTTTTTCAGTAGCCCTTCCATAAGGGCACGGGAAAGCCCTTTTTTGAAAACCCGTTAACTCATGGTGTTGTTACATGAAATTTTGATGAGATGAATTGTATGTGCTCTCAGGGCACGGAGCCCTTCATTTATTGAGAACCCGTTTTTTCATTCATAAGTCGATCTCACTGTGCCCAACAGATGCTTGTCAGGAGTAACCATACCTTCGAAGACATCCATTTCAATGCTTGGTATTACTACCAGCAATAACCTTTCTTGGGAAAATCACGTGAGATCAATTGCTAAAAGTGCATCTCAAAAACTTGGTTTTCTGTTTCGGGCCAGGAGCTATTTCACTTCCAGTCAGCTGCTTATGAAATATAAGGCACAGGTCCGATCTGTCCTGGAATACTGATCCCATATTTGGATTGCAGCACCCAAAAATTCCCTGAAACTGTTGGATTCTGACCAAAAAAGGGCAATTCGTCTCCTGGGTGATGCCTCACTCACAAACTCACTCACTTCTTTGTAACACCGTAGAAAAGTTGGCGATCTGGCTCAATTTTAAAGATATTTTCATGGACGATGCTCTTCTTAAATATCAACAGTTGTTCCTCCCTTAGCAGTCCCCGCGAGATTAACCCATCGAGTTGAGGCTTCGCACCCCTTCGTGGTCACTTTGAAGACCTGCAAAACATCTCCTTCCAAAGACTCGTTTATCGAACGAACAGCTAGGCTCTGGAACATATTGCCAAGGGAGGTGTTCCCCGAGGCATATAACCTCCAGAAATTCAAGAAGAACACCAATTCCTACCTCATTTCCCTTGGTTCTCACGATGTTCTCTGAACATTACAGGATATCCCTTTTCATGGGAACCAGAGCATAAAAAAAACTCGCCCATTGGGGCTGCTTGCGTTCGTGTGGAGGCGCCTAAACCCCGATCCTGCAGACCGTCGAGAATCCTGCTACAACGACGTTATCGTCAGGAATCGCGTCGCGACGTCGCTGAAACGGGCAGGAATAGCTGGCAGTTCGTTCGCGTCGTTCTAAGCGTCTGGACGCATCACAGGTTTCGCTTTTGAGGAGAATAGCTCGTAGAGTCGAGCACACCTGTCGGTCGGCTGGTATTTTTTGGAGATCTTCGACGCATTTTCTGCATCGGGGCGGTTTTTTGAGATTGCTTAGTTCCTGGGTACCGGGTTCCTGAATTATTGCAGCGGGTTCAGCGTTATTTGACTGGTAATGTTTCATTGTTTTATCGAAGATTATCAGCATGTCAATATATGCTTCCTTGAATTCATCAGATAACTTGTTTGGAATTATACAAGATTTATTAAAATAATCATGATAATCGTAACGGCCCTGGAATATATTCTTGTGACAACTGTCACTCATGAAGATCCTAGACATTGAGAAATATATGTCAATGACCACTACGATGCAACAATTATTATTAGAAACACTGATGTATAATTTCTCGAACTGCCCTAATCAGCTAAATAGCCATGAGTTGTCTTCAAACATGAACAGATATAGAAAATCACAACTGATGGACATCTTCCATTGTTGAGAGAAAATCAAATAAATAAACCACTTTTTATTGTTGAAACCACGTCTCATTTATAATGATCAAGAAATTTTAATTTTTATTCATGGTTTTCATATCGAATGTGATTGTTAATGAAGCATAATCTTTAAACTGAATATTATTTAGTTTTTTGAATATACGTGATTACTTTCTACAGGAACAATATGAAATGACAGACAGTTTTTGACGAAATATGCAGAACTGAGTGGTATTTTCTTAGACTATTCAGAAAGCATAAGAAGCATTTATTATATTTTGTGAAATTTCATATAATTCCAAGAGTCGAAACTTGTACGGGGCTAGGATAAGCGGGACCTACAGCTTATAGTGGATTCGGAACCACTTCTAGGGCATGAACATGAAGAATCAATTGAAACCAAAGTCCCTTGTTCTGACGTCTACAGATAGAATCATTTTTCATCAACCTGTCAAACTTTGCAGACCAATCAGAATTGAAAATGGGCTTATGTTTTTATGATAACACAAGTTGTCTCTGGTTTGTGATTGGTAAGAATATGTGAATATTTGAATTTCTGAAGAGTGAGATAGTTGGAATAATCTAATGTCCCGCGTTTTACGTTTACGTCTGAAATCTACCATACCATACATATATATATCTACTTTTGAATTACAGTAATCTGATCATAAGTGGAAAAAACTATTTTCTTCAAAGACTATATACTTCAACATTTCAGCTGGTCTAATACCAGTGTGTGCTTATACATTACACCATGATTAATCTTTTATGTAACATTAGCGTTACTTTTACTTTTGAACATCTTGAAATTTTGGTTTGAAACCAATCATATGTTCCATTGATTTATGCATATTATGATGCACCGCCTTAAAATATATGAAACTGTTTTTATTTTATGTGGAATAATAAAATTCCTGGTTCCGTGTTTCTTTTGTAGATGAGAAATTACAAATACTATCGGAGTATAATTGATGTACAATGTGGCTTCACTAATTTATGGCATTGGTTCATAAAGTGGCAGTAAAAATACGTTTTATAGGTCTTTCCATTTGGGAAAGTACATTAAAATTTTCTATTTGTAACAACGACATAGCCGCAATCTTAATTTGGCAACTTCATGTACAAATATTTTTAAGTGATACGCGTTATTTCAATTCAGCGGATTGATTCTCTCATCTTAGTAAATTTTATCCAAAGTCAATTGAAGCGTCTGGAGCCGCATATGCACACACTTCAAAAGGAACTTCAAACCAACTATGCTCCAAACGACTTTTGATTTTCATCCGATATTAACAGCTGACAATTTCTGTTCATTAATAAACTAATGATGATCAGGGGCGGATCAACATGAGGGCCCCGTGGGTACAAAGAGCCTCCAGCCTCCGTTGAGAATAATAGACAATAGGGAATAATAAAATCTGGAATTCTAGAAATTCCTATCTTATGCTTCAAAATTTACATAACATCGCAAAAGACATAGCCTCTGCTGATACATTTTGCAATAATGTCTTTCAGTTATTGTTTGTTTAATGTTAATAGTTATTTGACCAACTAGTGTATTAATGAGTGCGATATCATTATTCGCTTCATTAATATAAGAGTTGGTTTCAGAATTTTTCCGACGACCATATCTCTCCTACATCGGGAAACTATCCCTTAAAAAAGTTTTGGAGAAGAGAAATATAGAGGTAAGTATATATAAAAAATATCACTACTTGTAAATGAAAATAATACTCATATTTTCATTTTATGAAAACAAAAAGAGAGAAAATCCCTAGAAATGAGGAATGATATCGATCAATTCCTTGTAAACACTTGTTAATACGATGAGTTCTATTCGTATTCTCTAGTATTAGTACATCATTGTAGAAAACAGTTTTTTTGAAAAAATGACAATCAGTAGGCAGGGTCCTACCAACTCACGGTCCGTCCCTGATGATGATTATCGCAATGAGCATTCATTATCAGGGACAGGGCAACTGAAAGATGGCACAGCCGTTCTCATGAGTTTCAGCAATGAAAATACTGCTTGATTGATGTTGATGACTCCACAAAAATTGTTTTTCTGAAGAAAATTGTAATATGTGAACTGTCACATTATGTAACGAGTTATCTTCCATTTTTACAAGACATTCTTCCACTATAATAATGAGCAGATGATAACATATGCTTACATGGAATGTTCTCTGAATTGATGTTACTAATTCTGCAGGTGTTGTGGGTATAAAACTGCATTTTTCGTATAGTCAGTGAATTCCAGACCTGCACGATGAGTTGGTCTGGCATAGCAAAATTCAGTTTTGCAGAGAATAAAAGATAATAATATCTCAATATTTGCGCCGCGTATATACCAAGAAAGTCCTCGAAAGATAATCAAGCCATCATGGAAGTCATGGAATATATTATTGTTTAAAGTAATAAGAGTCAAAGGTCTCTCAGACTCGCTATTTCAGCTTTAGCGTATCCCAAGTATTATTGCATACTTGAGTGCGCACTTGAATGGCAATATATAGTGGACTAAAGCGACTGTTACTCCAGAAACGTAATATATCGCTGCTCGTGTGAGCTTAATGCCTATATCCACATGAAAGAAAGTTTCACTGTTTATTCAGACCACCATAAGCTTGGTGTTGGATGAAAAACACCCTGCTTCGGTTGTTGAACGTGCTGTGCACTCAATTCACCCATAAGTGCAGGTCTATATAAATATATAAAATCAATATGAACAAATAATCAGTGAAACCCTTTCTGTGGCAAGAAGTATCAATGAATGTAGGTTCAGCTCCTCTCAGTTCAATGACAAAATTACCATGCTAGCGATACAGCAACGTTTTCACAATACAAAGAAAAGAAATAAGTAGTTAATATCTAAGAGTGTCCGTCAATGAAGATGATTGAATGAAATAGTGGAAACAAATTTTGTTGCCATTTTTCTGCTAGTCATCAAAATATCCAAGAATACAAAAGTCCGAAAATCGGACTTTCATCTGATAACAATGCTCTTGGTATATTACTATCCCCGGTACCATTGATGAAGGATGCTGTACCTAATAGGCATTGATGAATTATACATTTTGCCAATGCAAGAAAAGTGCATGAAATACCAGTAATTGCACCTGCACATTTACGAAGATGCCATTTTGAGCGGGACTGCTGCAGAAGCTTTCTTTGAAGATGACAAAGAATTTAGTAATCCAGTAGCCGAGACTCAGCTTCATTAAAGAAGAGATTGAAGCTATTCAGTGCCAGAGTAAAAGACAGAGAAACATCTAAGTGAAGACGGATCACCCACTCAAATTGATTGATGTGTGGTTCAATTCTTGTCTGAATGGAGATTGTGAATTTATATTACCTAATTTCCCCAAATTGTGTCATATTTCGAAATTTCAAATTTTTATATGGTTGGTAATAATAGTAGATTGTTTTATTAGGATCAAAAGTGAACCTTTGTTCTAAGCTAAGCCGAGCGAGAGCAAAATCTGCGAGTCAAACAAAGTCACTTTTGATTCGAATGAAACATGTTATTTTTTCTGCAACCGAAACAATTAATTCGAATAAATATGTGGAGTAACCACCAATGCCGTGCCATATATTATGTACCTATGCAATGCAACAAATCAAAATCAATGCAAAATCCGTGTGGTGAGAATATTCTACCTGCATTAACAGCAGGTTTATTTGATTTTCAAGGATGTACGAATTGTAGTTTCAATATAAATACAACTACAGAGTGACATATGTGTATGGACCAGATGCTCTAATGGCAAATACCGCGCCAGTGCCAGGTATAGGAACAAGACGTGGAAAATGTTAGGTTATTGAGCATATCAACAATAATGATAGCGATTATTTATTCCTCTTTAGTCTACACTGTGTTTGACTTGATGATCAAATAGAGGTGAACAATATCGTTGTTTGAGACAAAAAACTATTGCTTGCTGTGACTATTCAAAAACAAGTTATCCATCCCGAGAATACCGAATGAAATACAGATCAAGCAAGTTTGTGAATCTTGAAGGCTTCTCTGATCAAAACAAAAATACTCAACTGAAATGTTTATAATTCCTATACAACACTATAATAAGGTGTTTTGATATGCTCCAATGCCAAATCTGCCGGAATCGGAAACAAATTAGGTATAGGTGTCCCAACCCAAATCACCAACCGTAATAATGTTGTTTATTTTTGATGACATCTAGTACATCCTTTTTAGTTCCTGAAAGATAAAGTTCAACTTTAGCGCCTAGGAACTAAAGTTCAACTTTAGCTCCTAGAAACTAAATATGTTGCCTAGCAACATACCTAAAGACTTCGAAGGTTGGGACACCTCTTCCCGCCCGTTCAGAACGAAACAGACATTTATTAATTTTGATCGAAATATGATGGTTGTAAATAAAATAGTATACAAACCTCGGTAGGAAGTTTCATTCCTGTCTCGAGATCATAACTAATCTTACGACAGGAATGAATCTCTTCTCAACTCGGTGTGTAATATGTAATATACTATTCCCGATGTAAGGAATTGGGTCCCATCAATTGAATATGGAGTTTTTGACTTGAAGATGTAAACTCATCACCAAAGATGATTGTTATTTTCAACTTGCGAATCATCCCACGAGGTATTTCTGAACAATTAGGAAACACTCTCTACATGTTCCCACCCTTGATGCTGTTAGCAACTTTTTCAGATTTTCAGGGTTAGCTGTTAGCTTGTATGTTGTATCTTCCCCATTAAATGCAAAATCACGATCCTATTACGCGGCATACTTACTTTAAGTAGTCGCAGTCAAACAGTCCTTCAATTTAGCTTTCATACACGAGCGTCCTCATTCACGGACAGGCGTCTAGCCAGTTTTATATTCTTTCGTCTGAGATAATCAAACTATCACGACTTTATATGAAAAATAAAGCAGCTTTTAGTTCGATTAAAAATATTGTGGCAGTGACTATTTCAAGGCTGCATTATTTGTTTCCCTGCCACAGTTGATGAGTCTGAGAGAAAAGTGTAAAAATACTATAATAGAGATAAATTAAGAAATCTAAACGAGCGGCATATTGTTTTATCATGATGCCAAAAGGAAACCTCACACACCTTGTGAAACATGAAGGAAAACCGTCAAATTTGCTGAATTTTAGTTACATTCTTTTTCTATACGCGGTATTTTCAGCGTTGAGGTTTCTTTCCAACAGGATGAAATAATGTTTTGGAGTCTCTGGTTGCATGATCAAATACGAAATATACCGGGTGGTCCATTTGATACTCGATATCTCCCAGAATTATTAGTTTACAGAAAATTTACGAAACAGCGCGAAACAGGTCGATTTTTATATGGAGGAGGACACCTTTTGACTCGAAATGAATAATCCATAGTTCAACCCTCTACTCCCCAGATCAACCCCTTCAATAATTTGATTAGGAAAGGTCGTGTTATACATCATTGCGGAGAGTTCAATTCTGAAACTAGCAGTGGAAAGTTTTTTGAATTCCAACAAGTCGTTCTCGAGATATTCGAGTTCAAATGGTATGTTTTTTAATTGTGAGTAAATGAATGTGAATAATAGATTATTGAACAGGTATTCACAAAAGATGTTCAAAATGGCCTCCATCGACTCCCAGACAGTGGTAGAGTCTATTTGAAAATTCCTCATGTATACATTTGAGAATGTTTCTCTTGATGTTGCCTGGCATTAGTTCTCATTCTTCTCTCCTAATCATCGAGGTCAGTAGGTTCCGTTTTATAAATTACCGATTTCAAATGACCCCATAGGAAATAATTATTGGGTGCCAAGTCCGGCAGACGTGCTGTCCATTCTATTGGTCCTCTACGGACCAATATGATGATGGTAATTGAAATCTATTGGCAGATAATATACATTCTCAAGAAGTTGATGGTCACCTCAATCCGTATCACAGGTGAGAGAAGGTTTACCCCAAAATTTCCCAAACAAATGGATATATAGGTCGTGAAGGACCATTAAAATGGCCAGCAATCTCGCCGGACATGGCACCCAATGATTTTTTATAGTTATTTATAAATCGGAATCTACTATGACCTGAACGATAAGTTGAGGAGAATTAGGGTTGAATACCAGGCAATAACTAGAGGAACATCTCAAATGTGCGAAAATAATTTACAAATAGATTCTTCCACTGTCTGGAAGTTAATGAAGGTAAATTTAAACATTTGTTGTGGACAACCATTCAATAATTCATTTCGTACATTCAATTATTCGCAATTGGAAAACATACCATTTGAACTCGAATATCTCGAGAACGACTTGTTGGAATTCAAAAAACTTTCCACTGCTAGTTTTAGATTTGAATAACCTTCGCAACGATGTGTAACACGGCCCTTATTCCCTATTCAAATTATTGAGGGGGTTGCTCTGGGTAGTAGAGGGTTGAAGTGTGGATTATTTATTTTGCGTCAAAAGGTTTCGCCTTCCGTATGAAAATCGACCTGTTTCGTCATTTTTTTGTAAAATAATAATTCTGGGAGATATTGAGGGTGAATGGACCACCCGGTATATACTTACTCAAAATTCCACATTTATATTCAGAAACAAACTAAATACTTGAATACGTGTAGAAAATAAAGATTATAGCTGACTTTGGAGATATTCTCCAGAGATTTTAATAGTGGTATTCTCAGCTCTCTAAAACTCTCTAATACCTCTCTAAGTTAATATTCATTCGTTATACTGCTGTCTACATCGAAGTGGATACAAAGGAACAATCAGCACCAACGTAGAAATTTCATCTCTAAAAATTGCTACTCTGATGAAGACACATTAGGAACCTGTGACTGTGAATTGCTGTTTGCAGTGGAAATCAGAATTTATTTCCACATTTCCTGATTCCTTAACTTCAGATCAAACTGGAACTATTTTTCTGTGTTAATAGTTTCAAAGGAAAGGAAGAGCTCTTTTTCTTCACGTTATCTGTATTCAGGAAGAAAATTTAAGAAACTATGAGCTTGTTACTGACCAGAATTGCACGTGTGATCAATTTCGAATTACATCAGCCCCTGTAGAATCCCTATTCCTCAACAGATTACAACAATTTTCAGAGAAACGAAAGTCCACATAATATTATAATTATAATCGATTTTAAGGCACATCCGAGTATAATACAAACAGCAAAATTGTATCAGCGATTTTTATATCAGTATTTCACCACTGGATCTGGAAGGCACCAAAAAGATCAGATATGAACATACCTAAATAATATATATACTTCATTATACAACTATACATATAGAGATGTGAATCAAATACCGCTCCTCCACCGACCGCTAATACTAAATTTTCATTCAATTTCCAAGAGAGTAAATGTAGTGGAAAATTTAAAAAAATTATGCAATATTTTTTTGAATTTTGTTTCCCTTGTTTTTCAAGTGTGATCGTAAAAAAACATGAATCGAAAATCATAAGTAGGTATTGCATTCAAAGGGATTTATGAGACAGAGACGAATCATTTGATTGTTCAATTTTTGAATATAACTGGTTCACAGATAATTCATCTATATAATCACAGATCGGTGATACTGTGTCTCCTTCTTGTGTTGACCTCTCCTTTCTAGAAAATTTACCACCTTACATAGTTTAACTCATTTTAGGATAATATTTTGTCATGCATATTATATGACACTTATATTCGCTTCATTAAAGTAAATGTTGCTTGATACAGACTCCTTTTTTTCCGTTCATATGCTTGAATGCTTGCTGCTATCAAACTTCTCACCACTGATGAAAGTTGTTATTTTCATTTCAATTCCGTAGCAACTCCAGTAGTTACGCCAAGTACAAAAAAAAGGAATATCTATAGCTGTCTCCATATTAAATCCAATCTGATAGATCTCATACATGTTGAAATTCATTTCTGACCTAATTCCATCATCGAACTAATACTCGTTTAGTCTCCAATTTGCACTTCGACTAAATCAATTTCCAATAAATCGCGGCCTTAGAGAAAGCTCTGGTTCTAATTATACTCCGAGTGGATCTACTGAAGCACCTTCGATCCTGATAATATCGAGAATGAAATAAATCGTTTGTATATATAGAGGTATGTTGGAAAGCCGCCAATAATTCGGTTTCTTAAACTTTGCCGAAAGTCAAATGTGCTCTGACTGCTCTGTAAACTAATTTACAACACTTTGAAACTAGATTATCTCGTGATATGGAAATTGTTATGTTTGTATTGGTGCCATAAGGATAATAAATGCCAAAACTTGGGATGATTTATCTCACATCACCAATTTAACATGTAAGCTAATCATGGAAAATGTGAATTGGATAAAAAGAACTTCCTTTAAGTAGCATTTAAATTGAAATGGCAACAAATACCGAGTACCTGATTCTCAACCTGACTGAACACTTTCAATCGATTATCGTACAGACATTAGCATTACTTATGTATATCGGATTCTCATTCATAGAGGCGTATTTACATTACGGTGTAATCAAACTACCGCTGGTGAGCAGACTTGATAATTGTATATCAATCAAAATCTAAATTACCAGGTGAATCGCATGAAAACTAATAATCAAGATACCGACACCAAACTTTACAAAGCGTACAAGCTACTTTGATAGGAAGCGTTTTCATATTATATCATATTATTATATCATTCAAGTTTTAATGGGATGACAGTGTCGGCATTGGTATACTTGTCATCTTTCAAGAATTTCATGATGAACTTTTTGTACAGTTGAATCATTTTTTGATTGGAGTTGTTGATGTAGCAGTGTTTGAAATAATGGATACTTGATGTTCGGGTTTTGGTTGATTGACCCAGCCTCCCCTCCGAGGGATAGTATAGTTGATACGCCACTGGTCAACAGTCAACTTTATTTTCGGGATTCAGTGGAAATACAGTTCTCAACACACTACATGGACCACTCATAATTTGACTTTATTCCGAAGACTTGTATTTGTTGAAAAAATTTACCGATCTTCATGCGGTTTTCGATATCAGATGTGATATCTCATCGGCTTCAAGGAGAGCTAGAACCCTCTGGAAAAGTTCGCAGAACAATACTTAAACAGGGTGTAAAGTGGAATCATTACACTATGGTCTACATTTCCAATGCTGCCAGAAATCGAGAATTTATTTTTCTGATCGAAAGTCAGTCATACACTGGGACCTCATCTCGGGACGTTTTCGTGATTTCTCCTTAATTGGCCATTGGAACAAAAATTCCATTTTTTTTTCGAAACTCTTGCATTTCTTGAATTTTTTCTCTATAACTCCTCTTGAGCTGACTATTGGGAAGAACTGTTCTCATGTTTTGTGGAGGACAATGGAAGACGAAAATAGCACTATTGTGGAATATACAGGTTGATAATAAAATAGGACAAAATCACATTTCAGTAAAAAAAAATCAAAATTGGTGACTAAAACCATGGCCCATTCGATTCAGTATATTCAGAAACGGCCTTCTCGATATCCATTATTTATATAAGGGTATTAACTCAAAAATTCGTCTCTAATTGAAATACAGGATATCATAATATGACTTTTGATTGGAAAAAAATTTCTCGAGTTCTGGCAGCATTGGAAATGTAGACCATAGTGTTATGGTTCCACTTTACACTTACTTTTGTTCTGCGGACTTTTTCATAGTGCTCTAGCTCTCTTTGAAGCCGATGAAACATCACATCTGATATCGAAAACCACATGAAGATCGGTCAAGTTTTATATATACTGACAATCTGACCAATCACAAGCCAGAGACAACGTGTGCTCATCAATGGTCTGACAGCGTTCATGTTTTCAACGATGTAACCATGGACAGCAAATCAAAGTCTTGATGTGATCATGGATAGCGAAGCAAAGTCTGTCAGTTTGGCATAAAATAATTATGGCTGAATTTGTCATAGTCCAGCAAAATACCACTCTGTTCTGATTATCTTCTAATAATTCTGGGTTTCATTGTCAACTCGACTGATCCCTTCTATACAAAAAATACTTATTGTATAATCTGTTTCAGAATATTTTTTTCTAACACAACGTCTGAATATACTGATTGTGTAACTTCTACCAGATTTCTATATTTCATATTCCGACGTTTTAGGTATCTCCATTGAATAGTATAGAATAAAATCTTCTAATAATTATTATTAGATTCCTGAATGAGTAGGTACCTAACTGCTTTGTAGAGAAGTGAAATTTATTATCTGTTCTGTAATGTTTTGAATACTGAGCGAAGATAATAATAAATACCTACGCAAGCTCTATTGATGTAATTGCACGTGTTTAAACGATTTATTAAAGATTGTTTCTTTTCGGAATTTTGAATGGATCGTAAAACCGTGGAAAATAACTCACACATGATTGCCGTCTTTTATCGCAAAATTGCAGTTGAATTGTACAACAATAAATTGAATTGTAGAAGTTTTCACCGGGTTGGCTTCGTCGAATCGATTCAATCAAATATTTATTATATCACAATTGTTTGAGGAAACATACTAACCATCATTCAAGGAATTGTATAGTAATCCGTAATTCCACAGCCTCCTTTGGTGGCTGTGGTAATTCGATAATAAAACCGAATCAGAAACAGTATTACCTATTATAGTTATACATTCTCTGTTGGCTTCGAAATATACTGACATATAAAGTTATGTTACATTCTTATGTTCACTTATAACGTTCCTGAAAATTCATTATATTTGACGTTGATCTCTCCATGATTTTCCCCCTCCCCTTTTCAAAAGACACTTCTCTTTTCTCATTGCAATGATAAAAAAATATATACAGGCTGCAATTCGAAAATTTTCAATGATGCTAATATATCGTGCAATAAATAGGCTGAAAAAAACGCCGTTTGGCACAAATGTTGAAGAGTTTGACCGAATTATAGAATAGAAATCCACCTTATCATCATTTGGATACAATATGTAGAGTTGAATGAAAAATTACATGTGGAAATCACGTATGAGACGCCAATGTCTTCAATGTAACCTAAAAAACAACAAATTTCAGAAATCTACTGTTTATCCCCAGAAATGAATGAAGATGAAACTATATAACTGTTTCACAAACACTCTAGAGTGAGAGGAGACTAGGATATACGTCAGTTAGCACCAAGGGACCCTAGCAAGGAGTAGTGTCATTTAACATTTGGATAAATATATTGGTTCTAGTTCTCCCTAGTTCCATAATATGTGTGTTTCTTCTACTTTTATATTTTACGAGATATTCGCATTGAACATTTTGAAATTTACACCCTGTACATATATCTCTTGAAAACAGAAATAATGAAATAGAGAATAATTCTCGGAAAATCGATATTTTCATCACTGAAATAAAAATCGAATCAATGGAATATTATTTCCCTATACACTATATATTTCTATGAAAAAAGTTCTATCTTCTTTAAAAGCAGCAAGGATGTTTGGCATATATTCACTATATAGATTTATTTTGTTCCAATAAACTTCAAGATTGGTTGCCATCAGATTTGTTAATCATGGTGATTTCATGTTCGTTTTAAATTGATGGATATTTTCTTTTTCATCCGAGAAGTGGTGATTTTTCTCTTGTTTGCATCATACATATTTTATCAAGATGTTCGATGTCCTCACACATTTTTGCCTTCCACCCAGCATTAATCATTGAAAACAGAAGATCGTAAAAGTCGCAAAGATTCGGTAACTTTTGCACAATGAACTTCATTGCTTTGCGAGTATACGTGGAACTTTCTATAAAACATCAACAAAACGAAAGTTAACTAGATTCTCGTTTACATGAGATATAAAACCAAATTACCGGGAGCAAGACATCTTGAACAGTTTTATGAGTTCATGCCGGCCTGGGAAATAGATCCCCGGAAAATTCCAACCCGGATTCATCCGATCTTATTTTTAGCGCAGGTTGGTTCGTAAAAAAATCTGTCGGGGCGTAAAACCTTCCCCTCAGCTTGCCAACTCGTAAAAACTGTCTACTCAAGTGACTCGAACGTTGTAAATCTTCATTGATAAATAAGGTAGATGGGCAGAAGGAATTATTGATTTATGGAGGATGCGGCAAACTTTCAACATTTGTTCTCATCTTGCCACAAACAGAATTAGTCAGTTTATGAGGGAAGCTAAAAGAGTTGATACTAAAACCCACTCAACGTGTTACAACACAATAGTAGATTGTTTTATTAGGATCAAAAGTGACACTTTGTTTGACAAGCAAATTTTGCGAGTCGAACAAAATCACTTTTGATCCGAATGAAACATGCTATTTTTTCTGCAACCGAAACAATTAACTCAAATAAACATGTGAAGTAACCACCAATGCCGTGCTATATGTATGCAATGCAACAAATATTGCCAAATGATCCATGTGGTGAGAATATTCTACCTGCATTAACAGCAGGTTTTCTAGGATGTTCGAATTGTAGTTTCAATATAAATACAACCACAGAGTGACATATTTGTGTATGGACCATGTGCTCTAATGGCAAATACCGCGCCAGTGCCAGCTATAGGAACAAGACGTGGAAAATGTTAGGTTAGTGAGCATATCAACGATGATAATAGTGATTATTTATTCCTCTCCATACTACACTGTGTTTGACTTGATAATCAAATGAAGCTAAACAATATCGTTGTTTGAGACAAAAAAACTATTGCTTGCCGAGATTATTCAAAAACAAGTTATCTATCCCGAGAATAACGAATGAAATACAGATCATGCAAGTATTTGAATCTTGAAGGCTTCCCTGATCAAAACAAAAATACTGAACTGAGATGTTTATAATTTCAATACTAAACTATAATAAGGTGTATTTATATCTCCAGCATGGGTATGAAATGCCAAATCTGCTGAAATCGGAAACGAATCAGGTATGCGTCTCAACCCAAATAACCAACCGTCACAATGTTGTTTACTCTTGATGACGTCCAGTAGATCTTTTTTAGTTCCTAGGAGCTAAAGTAACTTTTGCTCCTAGGAACTAAAATTCAACTGTATAGCTCCTAGGAACCAAATATGTTGCCTAGCAACATACCTATTTTTGTGTCAGTAATAGAAACGTCAATTTAAGAGCTAATTTTGGTATCAAAATGGACGACTTTTGTGTCGGTTGCAGAAAAAAGTATATTACTTTTGTGAAATTGTTGAAATGCCATTGCAATATGGTAGTTCCGAAGTATCAATATTGAAATTAATGTTATTAGATAATGATATGATAATAAAATGTTGATTTTAGGTTCTTCAAAATGTGCATCTGTGAATTCTACATGATTTAATTCGTTTATAGAATTTCATCATTTCCTACAAAATACCGTAACTTAGATTAACTGATCAGATGTCGCTGAAACTTTTAACGTACCCTGTTCAAGTTTTAGGTGTACCCTGTCCTGTGAAACTTGGGACTATCAGGAAATTGAGAAAGTGGGTCAGGAAGTTGAGAACAAGTTGGGAAAATATGAATTGCATTAAAAAGTCAGGAAAATTATCATTATCTACAAAGTCGATGATATTAATAATGGTTTCCGCCTTTTCAACTGGACACACACGCCTGTGTAAAAATTTCAGTTATATTGCATTCATGAGATTGTGGAAAAATAAACTCTCATGATATAATTTATTATCGTTATACTCCTGAATGTATACACAAAGTGTTCGAGTACCTAACTATTTTGTAGCGATGCAAAATTTATTATCTGTTCTGTAATGTTTGAATACTGCGAGACAAGCTACTAATAATAAATATCCCCACAACCTATTTAAGTAATTGCACGTGTTTAGAAAATTTGTTATATAGTCATTCATTTTACAAGGAAAAATAGTAGTTGATTTTAGACCGTGAGCTAGAATCTAGTATTTTTCCCGTGTACAATACACTATATTTTTCTGTGTTTTGATTTTTAAAAAATGCGAACATAGTGGCTGTTTGTAATTCACTTAATCACTTAGTGTAATGGAAGATAACAGGACTTCCAGTTACAGTGCACCTATACATATATCTGGGAAAAAAGTACTCAATTTTTCCCGTGGGAAAAAAGTCGTTCATGAAAAGTGTATAACTTTTTTTCCGTCACAGAGACCACGATTATACCGTGTCTTGGTAAGCTGACTAATGACTATATTTTGACAAAATACTATTGGTCATTGTGGTATAAACTGTATACTTGGTAAAGTTACCAGCTTGGTTTGGAACCGAAATTTGTTGCGTTCTTTATTTTTTATGTTGATCTCTTCATAATTTCCCCTCCTAGCACTTGTTTTTTAAATCGCACCCCTTCTTTGTTTTGAAACCATAGGAAAATATATACAGGGTGCAATTTAAAAGTAAGGGGGAACAAGAACCACCATATTTCAGTGAAGAGATGAGTCGCTCCCTATATAGGTGCGACAAACGAAACTTCAAAATATCAAATATAACTTTCCATTTTGTTATACTCCAAAGCATCATTTAGTAGTATTTACCTTTATACAACAATGTTTAGAAGAAACACAGAACGAACTGATCTACTGTCAATAGTCGATTCTGCCATTCTGTTAGTTGTCTATTATGGGCTTAGAATATTCACGATTTCGTTTTGCTCAAATGAACTGCGGAATATTCTATTCTATTCTATGCATCAATTATACGAGCACTGAGACCAAGGGTATAGTTTATCTCTCTGATTATTTTCAATTATCGCAAATTTGATATCATGTTTTGGGTGAATCATACATGTCGAAAAATAATCTGATATCAATACACAACACAAGCGAATATAGTGTCAAAACGGTTGAACTGAATCACGATAACTGAATCAACTGGGTAGGTTTACTAGGTGTTTCCGAAATTGGGGCGATTAATGAAATGTACCGTATGATAGGAGAGGTACAAATTTTTATCGAAAAATATTTTGGAAGATATTGAGCTTCAAAGTTTGCCTGAACATTTTGTAAATCATTGATCAGAGCGTATAATAGACCAACCCAAGCGTTTTCTCTCGGCGAGATTACAAGCACCGGAAGTATCAATGACTTCTGCAATGTTGCAAGACGTTCAATAATAGTTGAGATGTAGTATGGTGGCAGCGAACATTTTTTTGGAAACATTTTAAAACATTTTATTTTGTGACTTAGATATATTTTATTGTTCAAAAGAATACACAATTCTTATAACAAAGAGTTTGGGAAGGCCTGGCTGGTTCAGAAAGTTGAACTAATCATAACAGTATTAGGCCTATTTATACATATATACCTAAATGGCAAGAAGAATACTAATTGATGTGATTATCGATCTACAGAAATGAAATAAAATGAAATACGTACATGACATCCGTATTCATATCATGCAAACTTCAATTATCGTGTCGTTATGTCTCATAGAACTCCTAATTTTATTCATCGCCCCAATTCGAAGACACCCTGTATACATTAGGACTAAACGACGTTTATATACAAAAAATGGAAAGCACTCAAAGACCTCTTTCAGTTCAGTTCTCTCTAATATCATCCAGATTGAGATGGTATAAGTATATCGAGGTTAATATTGGATCATATACATCATATATTCTTAATTTTTTTTGCTAACGAAATACTCCTATACAGCCACGTTCAGATATACCTACAGGACGTGTAGGAAACACGAGATAAAAAAGATTCACGAAGAAAACATAAGGAATCTCTGAGAACTCACTGATCATGGACACAGAAGGTGATTAACGATTTTGTTGGTTGAATGTCTCCATTTGTTTGCATATCTAAAGTAATCATAGTTCTGTGGTTTTGTCATGTTATCCATACGAAATTGTGATCATTCATAAACGGGAATAATATGGAATTACACATCATATTTCAACGAAATACTCTCATATACTGGATGACCAGGATGTATTTAAGATTGAAAATCATTCACAGATGAAAACCTTAGAGATCTCTGATATCCTATGCATCTTGGATATTCAGAAAAATAATTTTCTTGGTTCTAACTCTCAATTTTTTTCATTACTACGATTAGGTACCTTACAACTCACAGTCTTATAGTCCATAGAAGTAAATCCATGGATTTTCAGCAGTCTGTGATCAGGAAAACTAAAATATTAACTATTATATTCGTATCAAAATCATAAGATCTTCCTAACTACGAACAGATATGTTTTTCCTAGTTCATGTGGTATAATTCATCAGAAGTGCAGCAGTACACCATATTGCAGATTGTATTCATGATTTGTTGTCAGCTGTATTCAGGCAGTGATAACTTACCTATATCTCTTAGAAACAAGACACCACCAAGTCGTCTCCACAAATTCAATTTGTATCCTCGATCAGAGATAGACATAGATTAACGACTACAATCTATGAGATAGGTAAATTAATCTATGGTTGAAGTACATAGTTTCTCAAAGCATGGAGCTAGTAGGATTCAGGAACAAGACACACTAAGGCTCTCCACAAATTAAATCTACACAAATTTGATTTGTGGAGACGCCTTGGTGTGTCTTGTTCCTGAATCCTACTAACTCCATGCTTTGAGAAAATATGTACTTCAACCATAGATTTATTTACCTATCTCATAGACTGAAGTCGTTAATCTATGCCTATCTCTGATCGAGGATACCGTTAATCGTTCTAGCCTTTGATTTTTGAGCAAGAGAAACTGTGCGGAAATTGTTCTTCACTAGCTTCCATGGACTTGACGCCACTGAATGTATTTGAAGAGGTTGGGAATTCAGTAATCTATTTTTTTATCAGATACTCTGTGTTATTGTAGCACATAATTCTGCATACAACACAAAGGTAAGGGCTAATATTTATGGCGCCTATTTGTGCCGTTCAAATAATCATTAAGGGAACTTTCCTCGTGAAAATAAGTTTTTCATTCGGTCTCGTGAAAATCTGGCACCCCCTGAGCGGAAAGAAAACCTATACCCCGCATCCTGAGGGCACAAAACATCCCCCATATCTTCATTTACCCTGGGCTTCGAAACACAAACTTCTCGAACCCCATGCATATATTTTTCGCGTAGTTCCAAGTTTTCGGTGTCTATATTACTTTCATCTGACATTTCACTTTCTTGAAAATGAGTTCGAGCATAGTTCCAATAAGAAAAAGAAGACCACGCAAATATGCTGTATTAGGTATGGCACATCGAGAACAGAAGTTGAAAGTTTGTTCTCCTATATCTCCTAAATCGATATCGAATGCTCAGGTGTATGTTTTATACAGAGTGCAACGAAAACTACACACACCGATTTTAGAGCTACAAAATGAGAATCCGAAAAAACGCTCTGACTCGTCTACTTCTGATACGAGGGGGAACGCCTTGTCTGGTTTCTTCATCCCCCTAACTTCAACCTCCCATACCAGGGAAAAGCACAGCCCCTCATTTTGAAGATTTCATCGAGTACTAAACGACCCTCTGATTTCACGTCAACGTTTTCTGCGATTACGAAATGAGAGAAAAAAATAGTGGAAGACGCTATGTCGACTTCACCTGGTAACTTCTTCTTTTGTTGATGAGGAAATATGACACAAATATCATTTCTTCGTGATATTGGTTCTCTTGTTTGAACACGATATTTTCATCCGTTTTCGAGAAAACCGCTATTGAACAATCCGAAGTCTTGGAAGGGAATTATTGCAATATTTTAGTAAGGCATATTTGGTCCTGTGGCCATTTTTTGGTCCGAACAATGCTGCCTTTAGCTTATATCCCAATAGTTATGACTCACCCTGTACAATTCACTATGAGTAGATATATTGATAACGATTAATAGCTCAAAGGAGAGTTCGATTTGATTTATGAGGCCTCGTTGAAGTAAATAAGAGAAATAAAATTTGTTTTTGCGAGAAAGGAAGAATGCTGGGTGGGTCGGGACATATCAGTTCAATCGCAGTAATCTCAGATACAATGAATACAGTTCTTCCAGAAAACATTCACTATAGTTATGACCTAACACCCACCAAAGATAAAAATCATCAAAATAACCCATGACGTCATTAACAAATTCTTAGGCATAAAAAAAAATTGATGATTATGTAGGATTAATCAGAATTTTGGCAAGGTGGAATCATCAGGCTGTTTACAGCTTAGGACAGCGTTAGCAGAATTGCAATTTTCTTGGATGAAGTACTCGATTTTCAGTCCAACCAGCTGCCAACCTAATGGTTTTGAGAAAAAACACCCTTTCTCACAGCTGTACTATGGGCCGTTGACGAAAAATTCCATCAAAAAACAGCCGACGACCATATCCTAACATCGAGAAAGCAGATCTTCTAAAATGCAATGAAACAACCTATGCCAGCTACTTTCCGTTCCTCTCAATAGAATTTTTTTTCATTATCATAGTTGTTATTATACCACATATACTCGAAATATCATTCCCTGATGATTGCTCAGGTACTCAAGAATGTTTTCAAAATTGGAATCATTCTTTTATCTTCGACTCACGTTATTCTCCATGGAATATGTGAGAGATATATTAATTCTTGATATATTTTTCCTTCGAAATTGTACCTGAAAAAAATTCCGTCCCTTTTTCAATTCCTATAATGTTCGAAGAACATCGTGCGTTCATGGGGAGGATAGGAAAAGGAGGTATAGGTATTGGAATTTTGAACTTTTGGGGAATATAAGTTCTTGGGAGGACTCCCGTTGGCAAAGAACTCCAAAGCTTTTCCGTTCCACAGACGAAAGAGTGTTTATAAAGTGCTGTTCGACACAATCTCCAGGTTGACATCAAATAGATGTGCTGACTGAGCTTGTCAAGTTTGCCTGACTGGCATTTATAGTGATGGAATGATACAAATATAAGCAGAGATTTCAGAGGAACATTTCCAGTGGAAGTATATATCTATATAGAAAAGTAAGAGGTCGCCGACTTTTCTACGGTGTTCTAAAGAGGTCAAATAACTAGTGAGTGTTACATCATCCACCAGGCGAATGGCTCTTCTCTGGATGGATTCCAACTGCATCAGATTATATTTTGAATGTGAACCCCATATGTGAGAACAGTATTCTTAAACTGGCTGTATCTGTTCAAAAAAGGGCAATTCGTCTCTTGGGTGATGCCAAACTCACTCACTTTCCTGGAACACCGTAGAAAAGTTGGCGATCTAGCTTCTGAGATATCAACTGTTCCTCCCTTGGCAATCTTCGCAAGATCAACCCATGGAGTTGAGGCTTCGTATCCCTTATTCATGGTCACTTTGGAGACTTGCAGAACATCTCTTTCCAAAGAATCTTTCATCCAACGAACAGCGAGACTCTGGAACACATTGCCAAGACACGTCTTTCCCGATTCATATAACCTCCAGAAATTCAAGAAGAACACCAATTCTTACCTTATTTACCTTGATTCTCACGATGTTCTCTGAACATTACAGAAAAAAAACGAGTTTTTGTGAAGCAGCTCTCGCGATGGATCTAACTTGGTTAACCCATGAAGAAGTATTGCTGATGGAGACATCGAGCATAGATATGGTGGACTTTTTGGGAATGGCGGTACCATACATTGTTATATCAGGCATACTGTGTTCCGTATTTCTAGAGAAAACGCAGGTTTGAGTTTTGGTGGCGCTGAATTCAACTAGATTGTTGGTTATCCAGGCTGTAATCTTGCTTAGAATGGAATACAATTCTGTAGCTTGAAGAAGCTGAATGAACATTTGATCATGCTCTTCAATAAAATGTGTCGCTAACTATATCAATTAAGATTAGAACGCCACTGTGTGTTCCTGCTCTGACAATAATTATCATCTTCATGCACAGTATAATATTCCTGAAATGTGATATCTTCAGGAAATTTGTTGTGGTTTGCGTATGTGAATGTTTCAGTAATTAAACAAAGTGTACGACGCCCGACTCGCAAGGTTTCGACAAACCCCTTTCCGCATTAGGAGAGGCGTCGAGGCGCCTACTTAACCATGGGCGTCGGCAGGTTTTTTTTTTGGACTGGGAAAACATGTGAGGCATCCTCCTGAACCAATTGTTTACACTAAAAAAAACAAGCTATTTTTGGGAAATGAGCCAGTTTATGCAGTCCTAGACCATATAAACTGGGCGTCAATTGAAACGTTAATAGTGAAATTTGGCATCAAGTTTGACTTCTAGTAATTTCTAAAATATTGAACGAATTTTGAATTGCCGCCCAGATTCTGAATGTCTTTTTCATCGTCTTCCGAACCATTCCTTACAGCTTCTTCTAAATTGATCAGGACTCGTGATACAGGGTGAAACAAAGTTTCGTGCATTTTGAAGAAAATTTCTCCGCCCCCCCATTTTGTCGGAAGACCACGATGCTTATATTTCATTCGGGCATTTCATAAATAGCAACCATACCTCGGGACGTTTTCGAGTTTTTGCCAAAAACTACTGTGGTTTTCGAAAAAAAAAAAAATTTTGTTTTTTTTTTTTAAATGGACTGATTACCTGTATCCTCAGAACGATGAATCAGTCTATTTATTGTCATGACTGACTTATTGAAAATTGTACTTAAATGAGTTTGGGTATATCCTAATCGTCGTAGCCTGAAATAATAATTATCTGTTCTGTACTGAATTATTGAACGAGGCATCTTTAAATTTTTTAGGACCCGAATTACACTGACGTTTTCATGAAAATTGGCAATTGATATAACCTCTATGCATATCTACATTGTTTCAACAATACGTTGTTATAGAAACAAGGTATCGTTGTTTGTTTTTGTTGATGAGATGTGTTGATTTACTGCTCACTAAGGTAGAAAACTTTCATCATAGACTGCAAAGTAATAAATTATTGATTGTTTTTTAGTAACCTGGTACAGTGCAGACTCGATAATCCGACCGTTCAATAATCCGAATTCTTCAGTAGTCCGAACAAGCATTTTCTATACATTGAGTACTCTATAATCCGAATTTCATAGTACTCGATAATCCGAACCTATACCTTGTGGCCTATTTATTTCCTATAGAAATTGTGAGTGAAATATTCAGGGATTCCCCTGATTGTTCTTTTGTTAGTATCTGGGATTCACATTACGCAAGGAAGAAAATAATATTCCCTTAAATGATATTCTTGTACTTCAAAGATTAAAAGAAATGGCCTTTATAAATAATCAAAGATGTGTTAAGCAAACAAAAATTACAATTTACTTTAGAAACTAGTATTATATTCTTACTTTTATGCATATTTTAGTGTTACTTTTTCGTATTTATGTTTTTTTTGCATTTCGTAATAAAAAATTAAAAAAAAAAACTGCTTCGGTAATCCGAATTTTTTGGTAATCCGAATCGCCTTGGTTTTTATTAGTTCGGATTATCGAGTCTGCACTGTATACATATCTGCTCCAACGCTTTCCTGAGATGCATAATAGCATCCATTTATGGAACTTATCTAAAATTAGTCCATTCAAAAAAATCCAAAAAAATTTTTTTTCGGAAACCACAGTAGTTTTTGGCAAAAACTCGAAAATGTCCCGAGGTATGGTTGCTATTTATGAAATGCCTGAATAAAATATGAGCATCGTGGTTTTCCGACAAAATGGGGGGGCGGAGAAATTTTTTTCAAAATGCACGAAACTTTGTTTCACCCTGTATCACGGGTCCTGATCAACTCAGAAGGAGCTGTAAGAAATGGTTCGAAAGACGATGAAAAAGGCATTCAGAATCTGGGCGGCAATTCAAAATTCGTTCAATATTTCAGAAATTTCGAAAAGTCAAACTTGATGCCAAATTTCACTATTAACGTTTCAATTGACGCCCAGTTTATATCTAATTTGATACACCTTATATTCTAAAAGTTATGACGATAGTAGTCTCTATACTGCGATCTGTAGATGAAGATCTTTTGAAAACTTCACAAACGATTTGATTTCCATAAAATTCTCAATTACACGACATGTTTCGCTAACACAGTACTTCATCAGGTGAAATACTGGAACAATGAAATAAACTAACCTTGGCTTGCCTAAACTTATATATATATATTCTACTTTTCCAACCTGAAGGATTAGAATTACCTGTGGAAACGTTCGATGAACCTTCATTTTCGGAAAATAGGCACAATATGCGGCTATCCAATGACGTCAAAGAATTAGTGGCACCATACTCTCCATCAGACGAATGGTGTTTCATTGGATGGAATCTAAGAGCATCTGCGTGTGTTCGGGTGCTGTAGCTGAACCCCATATGTGGGAACAGGATTCTAGGACAGGCCGTATATGTGCGCCCTGTGTGTAAAGTAGATTTTCGCATAGTAAGAAAATTAGAGTTTTTGTGAAGCAGCTTCCGCTATGGACCGGACATGAATTTTCCATGGAAGAGTATTGCTGATGGAAATACCGAGCATAGATATAGTGGTATTGATGGAAATGGTGGTATCAGACGATGTTATATCAGACACACTGAGTTCCGCTCTTCTAGAAAAAAATTAAGACATGAGTTTTGGGGGCGTTTTCGATAATCAACTAGGTTGTTGGTACCTCAGCTTGTTATTTCAGCAAGATCTTCATTTTTTTAATTGACCGACCATTACTTGATGGAAATCCATAGCAAATGTGAAAAATTCACAAAATTTCCTTAGTAGGTAATAATATGTATTTGCTATCTTTCAACCCAAAAGTCTTGCGGACCCTTGTTTATAGGAACTTTTTTTCTTATTTTAGTGTCACTATGCAATGTACTTTTTTCTATGTCACCCTGTATAGGGAATTCCTATCGTGCGCATAAGTGCAAACATATAAAGAATACTACTTTTTAGTCTATTAATATCAGCTGATTGGTCCTCACAATACTGTTCTGATGGATGTTCTAAATACATCATTAGTCAGATGAAAACTAAAATTAGATGGATTATGGCACTCGTCAATAACGAACTTTTGGCTCATGTTTCTTTCGTAGTATTTCACGGAAACATCGCAAACTATAATGTTTCTGGATTCAGACAGTGAAATGTTCCAAACGCTTCAATTTTCAGACACACAATTTGGAAACAACTGCGACGACTTTGAAGAAGGTTGGTGTTTTGTTGAAAAAAAAAAATGCATTTGAAAGAACCTTTATAATTTTGATTTGATTTTCTTTGATTCTAACCCAATCAGCCAAAGTACGTCTTAAAGGCGTCTTTAAGACGTACATGTCGGGACATAAGTACGTCTTGAAGACGTACATATTACGCCCAAGAGACGTCATTAAGACGTCTTTAAAACGTACATTTTCCACTAATATGTACGTCTTTAAGACGTCTTTTTCAGGTGTTTTTGGTCCATGACCTCAAATTGATCTTTCAAATTACGGAAAAATCACATAGTTTCAGTTAATTTTCACCTGTGCACTGAAGTTAGCAACAAGTGCAGACAAGCAAAAAAAAAAGGGAATTAAACGACATCATCATTCAAGTACTAACCGCGCTCTTTGTTGCTTGACTTCGATGATTATACCATACTCACTTCTTCTGTTACTCTGTTTGTTCTATATATCACATAACAAGCTTTTACTAAGTTTAACATGTCCTTGTGTCTGTTTGTAATCAAAACGTGCAAGTTAAATTTGACTCATTTTAAATCGTCCGATTGATTTGAAATTTGGCAATTTTTCTCATTGATTATGTTCCGATTCGAATCAAAATTCAATATTCAAGATGGTGAATCCAATGTGGCATATGGTTTTCTGATTATGGTCTGATCTGATTCAAAATTGGCATCTGAAGGATTTCGGGATCAGAGATTATAATTCCTTTTGTCGAAAATGAAAAATCCAAGAAGATGTCGGCTTCAAAATGGCGGACGAGTTTTGTGATTATAGTCCGATTTTATTCAAAATTGATTACTATGGGACTTTTGGGGTCAGAGAATATGATTTTTTTGTAAAAATTCGAGAATCTAACACGAAGGCTCCAAAATGTTGGACGAAAAAATTCAAAAACATCACTTTTGTTGAAAATAAGAAAAAACTGAACAATTGAAAATAAAAAACGCGAAGAGATGACATTTTGTTTTTCTTCAGAAAATAACTGACATTATTGTTCTATAAGTCGAATTGACGTACTGGAATGTACGTCTTTGAGACGTCTTTCATACGACATGGGAGGAACGACGTGGATACGACCTAAAATGTACGTCTTAAAGACGTAAATTCGTGTACGTCTATAAGATGTACATGGATTTACATCTTGAAGACGTACTTTAAACGTCCCTGGACGTGAAGACGTAAGTAAGTCGTAAAATGTACGTCTTTAAGATGTCTGGTGCTGATTGGGAATATGTATCCAATTGGCTTCCAAGTGACCCGTATATCATCAAAACATGATATTGTTTGTTTTTTCATATAGAATATAGTATAGTTATATAAGATGAACAAGAAAAGTAGGAGTGGTCGAAAATCTGTCACAGAAATATTCTCTCAGAACACGGAAACTATAAAAAGTGACACCCCTTCAGTATATATCTTTCACGCAACAAGATATTGGGAACAATGCCTCATTGTCAAAGCACAACCAAGATTTCACGTTTCATTAATTTTTGTAGATGAAAATAGAAACTAGGCAGCAAGAGAGAGATGGAGGCCAACTCCACCATCTCAAACCGATTTTAGTTGATGACTTTAGAGCGTACGCTTTTTCGGACGTTCGACGGCTGTTCCCACAAATAAACTTTTAACTGGACTACCGACTGACAAGCTTGTCAAAAAACACCTATTTTTCTCTTTGTTGTTATATACTTTGATATATTGGCACCTCGGGATTTTTATAGCTAGTTCTATAATTGAGACAAGCGGAGGCAATGAACGAAATAAAAATCATTTAATACTCAAAATATTTAGTTTGACCGTCTCTAAATTTAGGTAGTTCCAGTCTGAGTAATGAATCATTCTGCCGCAACTATTATACAACATTTCTGTGCCATATTCTGGACAGCAAAATTGACAAAACAAAAAAAACCTTCATTTTTGAGATGAAAATATAAATTCTTCTTATGAAAACCTTGTAAGACGGTTGCTCAACGACAAAAAATAATGTATTCTGATGAAATGAAAATCGAACTGTCAACCCTGGATCGATAGATTTGACGTATGCATAGGGCCATGATGTGGATATAGGTAATTGAGGTTCAAAAATTGTTGTTCTGAAATTGTTGTTCTAAAATTGTTCTATCCGTCATTCGGTTGCCCCCTCACGAGCAACCCTCAGAAGTCTTCGAGAGTCTTGTGCCAGCAAGGAATGACGGGGGCCTTACCCATACACTTTCTTGGGCCATCAGAAAAATTTCTGCAGTCGATGGGAATCGAACCCACGACCGGAAAGCGAATGCGGATTAGAAAATTGACACTCTGTCCGCACGGAAAACTGTCTATTGTCTCGACTGATTGATAGCCTCGGCTTAGGCCTCGGCTATCAATTTGCAGACTCGACTGTAATAGACAGATTTTTGTATTTGCTACATGAATAACTATTTTTGAATGTTCGACCTAAAGAAATCCTTCATCAATTAGAAACACAAGCGAAATTGATGAAAATTTAGAAAGAACCTTTTTTGCGATTATGAAAGGTGGCTGAAACTCATCTTCTCAACAAAAATCCTTCGTTTTGATCACTCCCAAAGCATCGAGTCTCTTAGACACTGAAATTAGTCTTCTCATATCTATACAAGGTGTCCCAGAACAACGTACCATAAATCCTACAGGGTGAACTAGGCACCAGAATATGTTGATTGAAATCAACGAACCTCAATATGAATATGCACCTGTGAGCCAAGAGAACGCGATGAGAAATACATTTTATTCATAAATTCGCCTGGAGAAATCCTTGGGAGGTACTGCTCTAGAATCTATAGGGAAACTTACTATCATGTCATACCACTTTAATCAATGTACAGTGATATAGATATTCAACTTTTTTTTAATGAAAATTGGAGTATGTCACTGACCCTATTTCAATGTACGATTATTTCAATTATCTTCCTAACTACAGTTTTATTATAATGTTTCTCAGTTTAAGAAATATCTTACAAAATTCATTTCATTTATTTGTGTTCAGTTATGGACCACAACTGTGAATAAGGAGATATCAAAACCACAGTATATCCTTTCACGAGATTTAAACCAATTTTCGTCTGCCTTATTTATAGTTGCAACTGTAAATTAGGCAAATATTCGTGCAAAAAAAGTTTTTCTCAGGATGGCAGTTCAGACAAGACATAGAAATCAGTATGTTGAGTGTAAAATCGCGTATACCTACTCTCTTTTATATCATCTTTACGCTTTTTGCTGCTTTCGTCGCTTCTCGCTGATAGCGTGAATGCATTCGAAATAACTCTTGAGTGACATGGTGACGAGGCGAAACAGTTATTTCATGGAAAATGAATACATTCATCGAGAATTATAGTCCTTTGGTTCCTATACATATTTTGTTGAGCACCAACAATTTCTAGAAACCCTTCATGTTTTCATTTTTCGTTTCGGAATGATTATTCCTCTGAACAGTCGGTTGGATTTCACTAATTGAATATGAACACCTACATGAGCTGCCAGGGAGGCTGAAACTTTTTGTTTTGCGCTTTCATTATGAAATGTTCACTTTGTTTCCGTATCTGCCTATATCTGCTCTCCAATTACGGAAGCCATAGATCTCGGAAACTAAATATTGTTGAAATCATTTGTTTGATGTCGGTAAGTGTATGTTGACTGTGAATTCTCTGTTAGTGAGCTATAGAGTCATCATTACGTTTTTTGTGTTGTTTGTTTGTGTTCCTTGATATGCACAATGTTAATTTTACAGCGAAGAACTTTGAAAAGGAAAGTATTTTAATCAAATTCAAATACCTCGTGAACTTGGAGCAAATGAAATATTGGGAAAAACTCCACAATCTGATAAAACAAGTTTCATGTCTATACATTATGAAGGTTCACCCTTTAGTAGTAGTATCAGTTATTTTATTGAAATAATAAATTAACCTACAGCATCGGTCATTTTGGTCTGTAATGATTAAATTCATCGTTTTAGTCCCTGTTTCCAAGGACAGTGTCAGGCGAAACTCATGAACTCGAGAAGATATGAAGTAAAAATTTTTTTTTATCGCTTGAAGCGCACGAAAGGGAATCCCTATAATGTGAACCTATCACGTGTATGCATGACCTTCAACCAAATGATTAAATAACTGAATAGGTATAGGTACATGATGATCATATAGTAAATTATCAATTCATTTATTAATGAGTTGTAGTAGAATTTTTGTTGAAGATTTGAATCTAAATGTCATGAATAATGGATGCTTATGAAACTTTATTCTGTTGGACTTTCGGATTATCTTTCAGCACGCTCACTTATACAAATGGTGAACTCCATAATGTTCTGCTGACTTTGTTTCTAGTTTCATTCCATTATAATTCCAAACGAGTCTTCATTCCACTCGAAAGTATAACATTTATTCCAAAATCTACAAATTTCACAAATTGGAATATTAACTGCTGGATAACTGAAGTGTAACAGTGGAATTTTCAGTTCCTCTAATATTTTCTCAATACTTTTCATTCAATGTTCGCTCATTGATAAAAATATGCGAAGTGATCTCTTTTTTCCATTTAACCTTAATGGTCCTCAATCAAGCAAGAATCTGAGAAAACATTTATTCCTATATGTTTGACAATGATTAAGTCTTTTTATTCACTTCAACACTCAACGTATCATATTACTTATTTTATAATAATCTTTTTTGACGTTTGTAGAAAACATTTTATTGAGTACTACGTATTTCGCACACTTGGTACAAAAATAACTATAACGGACATGGTATCGGTTCAACATACTTTGGAGCTGCCAATTATTCTAACTTCTAACGCAAATTGTGAATTGGTAATGCAATTTCGAACAGACTTGCTGCCTATCCCATTGGAACTAATTACAACAAGATTCAACTAATTTCTAGTTTTACCCAGTGAAAACTCATTTCCAGTTTATTATAATAGAGACATGAATCACTTCCACAATGTCAGTTTTACACGTTGGTTGTACAAATCGCTAGAAGATAACTGATTATACTATAATAGGTTCTGAATCCTGTTTATGTGGACCTTTCATGTTATCTAATATCTCCTTGTTTCAGCATGATTAACTCCGTAGTTTATGAGCTATTAAAATGTGTAATAATTTCTGGGTTATCATGCACCTCCTCAAGATTTATATTTTCCAAAACAGGGTGAGCACGGATATATGGCTCACACTTATATATCTTCAATAGCTTGAAATGATGATAATTCAAATGTGTATTCGTCAAAGTTTCATCCTTATACATTAGGATTTGGAGTCAAATCGATTTTTTATTGTTTCCTTAAGAAAAAGATACAAAAGTGATACAAAAGACAATGAATGTATTGTATTCTCAATTGTTGAATCTGATGAAGATACGATCAAAGAGGCGTCAATCTATTATGGAAGGTCTTTTATTTTCATGAATGTTCTCTGAATCGATCGTAGATCTCTTCGTTGTTTTTTTTTACATTGGATTGGCATTATGTCAGTACCTGAGAAATACGATTTTCACAATTGAAGATCTTGTAGAAATACTAAATTGCATAAGTTAAGTAGAGTACCTGAGAAATTTAAATACTCAAACAGCTGTCTTCCCTGAAATAATCTTTGTTCTTCGATAACTGCTGTCCCAAACTTAAAACCCTCAGAACCTCATTTGTCACTTTGAAATCATCACCAATGACAAAAACGGATGTTTTTCTATAAAACTACAACCTGCTGTTTCGTTTATAGAAAAGGATCCACAATTATACAGTGTGACCCACTTCTAATGGAAATACCCATGGAAATATCGTTGGGTGAGGATCCTGAAATTTGCTAGAGCCATAGATACCACAAATGCACTCTATGACCAAGTGGGGTCATCTTCAGTGATATACACTGCTCGCTAACAGCCATGGAACCACCCCAATTCCCAGAAATGATATTAGGAGTCAAAATAGGTCGAAAATCACTTCAGATTCAGAATCAGGACGCTCAAATCATTACCTATTCATATTTTTTTGAGAAATTTTCAGTTCTAAAAAATTACATTTTGTCGCACTTTTTACGGAAGCACCCCCGTATCTTCCGTAATTGACTTCATCTTTGGACTTTCCCTTCCTCCTGCTAATTTTAGAACCTCATCCCGATAATTACGTGATATACGGGGGTGCCTCCATGAGAAGTGAGACAAAATTTAATTTTTCCGAACTGCAAATTTTCTAGGAAAACTATGAATAGTTGGTGAATTTGGCGTCCTGATTCCGAATCCGAAGTGATTTTTGAACTATTTTTGACTCCTAGTATCATTTTCCGGAAATTGGGGTGGTTTCATGGCTGTTGGCGAGCAGTGTATATCACTGAAGTTGACCCCACTTGGCCATAGAGAACAAAATTACCCAACGATTACGTAAGATACAAGGGTGTTTCCATTAGAAGTGGGTCACACTGTATAATAATTGACACTCCTCATCATGCTCGAAGATTTTTGAAGAATGATATATCAAGTAGGTATATGAACCATTAGCCCTTACCATTCTGGCAAATTATATTATCTGATACGATGTTCTTCATCTCACAATACATTTCTGTCAGCCAACTGATTGATTCAGAATTCGATAGCCTATATACTTTCAGAATCATAAAAGTTTCTGTCACTTCAGTCTCTATTCAAGTAACTGGCTTTTTCTAGAAAGCTATATACTAAAATCATGTATATCACTCTGACCGTTTCCCAGTTCTCGAGTTCTCAGTTGTCCCAGTGGCATCACATTTCATAAGGAAAGGACATGGAGAAATGTCATAATCATTTCACGTAGACGCCTTCTTGACTATATGCTTTAGATTTATAGTTGGAACTAGTTGTGAAACCTAGTCCATCGCCACCTCTAACTGGTGTCACAGAATGCTTGAAATTAGTTGAATAGAGTTTTGGATGGCCAAATAATCCCACGGCAGAAAATCCAGGCTTGCAGGGTGGTATCTGGCAACGATTCGGTGAAAGAAAGAGGTTGTTCCTGTTGCAAATTTGCACATGTTTTGAGGGTCAAATGAAAATTTTTACCTATCAACTCTGATTGGAGGAGTGAAGACGGAATTATCTGGTTATTTCTTAAGTGTACTGATACCTGATCAAGAAGGAAGTGGCAGTGGTACTTAATTTCAGAAAAGGAGGATTGAACCTCCCCAGTTGGCCTTGAAGGTTTGAAAGAAAATCAAATAACTGAGCCTCAGCTTCAGTTTATGAACTGGGATCACCTTGTGCAGTATGGAATTAATATCTCCTAGAAGAGACGTTAGCTATTTGAAATTTACTAATTTTTCTACAAATTCATCACTCAAGCGGAAGTTCTCAATCGTTATGACATGAAGACGAATTTTCTGAGCGATAATATTTCTCTGACATTGACGAATGCCTCATAATTTTATGACAAACTTCTGAAGCTCGTTTGTTGGCTAGTAATTTGTTTTTGATCGTCATAAAATCATAATTATCAATGTCTTAGGAATATCATAACTGGTAATTGCAAACTGAAGCAGCATTTTACAACACAAGAGTCTCATCGTCATGGAATCCTCAGGAATTATCATCGGACTCAACAGTAAATGCCTCCACAGTATTTCTTTCAATTAATCATTTCAACAAAAAATGGTTCGGGGACTTTCGTTCCTTAAAATTCCATGACGGAGAGACTCTTTTTTTGCAACCACAAGAATATATCACAAGTTAAAATATTCTCAATGTAGTGATAATGGAAGAAATCACGAAACCGTTCAGACATAAATGTTCAGACTGATGGAATAGTATGGATTTGCTGACGGATGTAGTTATATCATTATGAACGTTCAACACTTATATGTACCGACTGAAAGAATATCTGCATATACACAGTAAAAATTAGGGTTGAATTTTACTGTAAAAAAGTTTCCAGTTGGTCTAATATTTTAAGAGTAGAATGAATTCAGAATTCACTATATGTCCTTAGAGTAATACGTACAGTGTCTCTTATTATATTCTCTGATGGAATGTTGATCTGATCAAAAGATATAGAGTGATGAGTATACACTATATAAACAGTGTCAATTAATCTGGTTCGGTTAAATTCTCACTCTCGATTATATTATTAATCATATTTTCAGAGTTGAAGCTTACTCTAACAAAGTGGACAAATACAATATTATACTAGTACCAGTAAATTTTCTGTACTCCATACAACTCGAAACGTCATTACAAATTCGAATTATACTCTATTCAGAGTATACATTTTCACGCATATTCATAGTAAGATTCACCTTTGATGTGTGGATTTTCAATCTTTTGATATTTAAATGATTCTCAACGCTCCAACTAGATTAAAAAAACTCCAAATTGTCTCTGAAACAAAATTGAGTTTTACTCAGTTCAAGATTATATTTTGTCGTGCATATATTTGCTTGATTGAAGTAAAAATGTTACTTGGTTCAACGATTCCTTTTTTCCGTGGTAGGAGTATCATAATACGCCACTGAAGTGAACTCTATCTCTATTACGGAGACCCAGAAGTTGAGAGTTTATGAACTGTATCGCTTTGTATAAATATATTGTCCATAAAGTCCTGCTGCGTGAACAGGAACGGCCCTCCATCTCACTACCTACAGAGATCAGTGGAGATATCCTGAAGGGATGAGCGTTGGGGATCACGGTCGATATAGAGATGCTGCTATTGATACTGGATACGGTTAAATCAAGAAATGATGCAATCGCAGGAATCTATATCGATCCGAAAACATTTGTCACTTTGATGTTGCTCAAAAATACTAAAGAAGCTATAAACTTCTAGTAGCTATCTATTGAATGCGGGCATGGTGGAAATAAACCTCTGGTGTACGCATCCTTTCCTGTTTTACAATTCCTAGACATGGCGTGGGTGAATCTCGCTCAGTTTACACACAAAAAAAGAATCTCTTGTATTGAGCATGACTGCATTGGTCCAAGAAAATGATTTGTTTGTATATAACGAAAGAGATGATATTCTTGTTCCGAAACGATGATTTATTCAACAACTCTCTTGTAGGAAAATCAAGATATGCATGGTTGGAGACGTTTGTTATGTTGAAGTGAGAATTGAAATAATTCATATTGACAAAATCATTTACTTATTTCAGGAAAACCATAATTTTGAGATATGAAATCCATCCACCAAATGAAAACAATCATTTTCTCAATTTGCAACTATGGATTACTTTTATTGAGAATTGTTCTATTTCATTTCAAAATGAACGATTTATTCAAGTCAAAATTCCGTGAATTTTCAATGAACACATTGATATTTTCGATCCGAATTTATTAGTTTTTTATAATGAATATTGAGCTCATTTTCTCCAATGGACCTATTTTCTTGTATCAAAATATTGACTGCTTGGATAAAAATATAATAATGTTTTTGATTCAAAACTGTGAATGATTCCCAATGAGATAGCTAAACTCCACAGAATATTCGTGAAGAAATATATATTTGTTCCTTTATATAGTTGACAATAATCCCATGTATAGGTATGTACATCTTGGATCAGTGTATTGTCCATCAAGACCCCAAATGGTTATAGAATATGCCTTGATTTCGTCTTCTTGAAGTTTCGCTGGAAATGATAACGGTTACAAACAATGACATAAGTATTATGATTGATTAAAAACTCACCTCTATAATATGTAATATCGTGACTCCAGTAATATCATGCCTTCTGGAAGATATAGGGTATATAAATTCGAGATACTCGGCAGGAAACTTTCTCTCACCTAAGGTCAAGGTCTTCTCAAGTCTTTGCAAGTCATTTGTAGATAATACTTCTTCATTCATCAACCAGTCGTCATTTTGCTACAAAAAAAAATTCGAATGAATTAATAAGCATATTTTCATAGCAGGATACTACTAAATCCCTGTTATTTTGATTGAAAAATTGTTGATTCACTCACAATGACTATCGATATTTGGAAAGGTAACTACTTACCAAGGGAATTCAATGTTATACCTTCACCAGCTCTCTACAAGTTCTGCATTTGTTACATATTTATATTCTAAGGCATTTCCACCTATACACACTCAAAAAAACATTCAGAATTTTCAAACTTCGCAGCTTAATGCCGTTTCGCCGTTGTGGTCCTGTTATAATGATGTGAGCATGGTCAATAATGATTGAAGACTGAGGCCTGAGTTTTGGCAACAGGATTGCTTACCCTTGATTTCCGAGGGCATATTATTTTCTTCCAAAGAAATACCTATATGCATAGACTTGAATCAAGTAAATAAAGTATTGAATCAAAATGTGGCTCCTTCAATTAGAGAAATTATTAATATCATCAAGTTCATCAAGTTGAAGATATTATATTCCTTTCATTTGAGAAAATTGATATTCATATCTTTGAATCAAGTAAATATGGCATAGAATAAAACTATCAGGAGTCTTCGATTTGAAGAAATTATAATACCAATATGATGAAATTCGAATGCTTCATTTGAAGAAATATTTATTTATATTTTTGTTTCAAGAAAATGGCGTATTGCCTCAACATATTAGGTTTTTGCAATTCAAGAAAACTGAATATGTCATTCGATAAAATGGACATTCTTTGATTTGAAGAAATGTATACTTATATTCTTGGATCAAGCAATAAATTTATTGAAACAAAATAGTACGCTTCTGCGAATTGAAAATTCGTTTTGATTGAGTTGAAGTAATTAATTTAGTAATTCGATAATTACATTCTTGGTTTGAGAATATATTTCAATAATATGACACTATTTTCTTGAACATACCAAATTTCTCGACTCAAAAGAATATGCTCAATTCAAAGAAGATATACAATTGAATTTTCAAGAGAATGGGTTTTCTCATTCGAAGAAATTTTTTTTCTGTGTGTAGTCTGGTGCCGTACCAAAATTACAGGCATCAATGTGACAATTGTGACCGAATTGTGACCAATGAAGATAGGGAATACATTTTGCGAGCCACATCAAGGTTTGTACAACTGATGTTGATCTGTTGATCCAAGGTTGGTAGAACTGATGACTATTTTGTAGAGGAAGGTTGCCTCGATCGCACCCCGCGAGTGACCTTGAGTAACTCATGACGTAATAGGCCCTTTCTTTTGCACGAAAAGTGTAGCACTCTCGGCGATTGGCCGGCGCATGTATTGAGTTGACAGTTGTCAGTATTTTCGAATCTTTGAACCATTTTGAACTTAAAAATGTAAAAATGATAATTTGTTCGGTCACTTCTTGTTAAAATTCGTACAAGTGTAATGAGACTAGTGAATTTAGTTTGTGTTTCCATTAATTTCCATAAGATGAGCCCATTTCGATGCCGAGGATTTTGAACGGCACAAGCAGAATTGCTAAATCACACACCAAAGAGATGAAAACTCAAGGTAGGAATCCCATCAATAATACCAAATACAACAAGAGAAACACCATGAGTATTCAAGTTTGGAAAAATGATCAGAACCAGACCAGTTGTGAATGTTGAGATTCTTGCTGAACGGGTAAAATGGACATCAGAAGATATCACACGTGTTTTCAAGTTGAGATATTTGAGCAAGAGTATACGATACCCAACGAAGAGGAGCTATGTTTATATGAGAGATTCCTTGAACTATCCTTATTCATTATAGGTTCACTTATAATAGTAGTGTTATTTTTCATTAATTTTGTTCAGAATCATATTTTGTTATTTTTTTATGCTCAAATACTTCAATCAATTGCTCTGTTTTTGACTACAATATAATCAAACAATGAAATACTATTTCCTCTTGTATTTTCTATAGGTATCTAGGAAAGTTTGTAAATTTTTCAGAATACAGAGTTATATTGATAAAATAAGTGATCTGTTGTGTACGAATATTGGTCCACTGCTACTTCTGGATCATCAGTTGATTATTCTTATATTTTCTGTAGTTTCTTGTTCACATTATCTGATTTGCAGGATATTTATAGGATGAGTAGGTTCATAATCAACGCATAAGTAATCACTAGCTCCATAATTATGCTCCATACCTCAAAACACACATACCTGGTACCACGACCTGGTAAATAGCCCCTGGAACAAAATTACAGATAGGTATTCCTCTCTGTACTACTGATCCATCCAAAATTGCCTTCTCATTTCGAAGATTGGAGGTATTATACAGAAGTATATGTAAATATCCATATTTTATAATGGTACTTACTTATAATTATATACAATAAATTAATCGCTTTAAGGTTGACAACTTGTCGTCTTACTGCCTGTGACGTCACGAGTGACCGTTTCCCCCCTTGCCGCACTATCGATCGAGGCAACCTTCCTATACAAATTATAATCAGTTCTACCAACCTTGTGTTGATCCAAGGTTGGTAGAACTGATGACTATTTTGTAGAGGAAGGTTGCCTCGATCGCACCCCGCGAGTAACCTTGAGTAACTCATGACGTAATAGGCCCTTTCTTTTGCACGAAAAGTGTAGCACTTTCGTACACTTCGTGTATGATATGTACGCCGGCGCCAATTATTGAGTTGACAGTTGTCAGTATTTTCGAATATTTGAACCATTTTGAACTTAAAAATGTAAAAATGATAATTTGTTCGGTCACTTTTTGTTAAAATTCGTACAAGTGTAATAAGACTAGTGAATTTAGTTTGTGTTTCCATTAATAACCACAAGATGAGTCTATTCGTGAGAAATGGATTCAATTTTGTGGACGTAATTTTAATTCATTTAATACCAAAACTTGGCGAATATGTTCTGCCCATTTCGATGCCGAGGATTTTGAACGGCATAAGCAGAATTGCTAAATCACACACCAAGGAGAAGAAAACAAGGTAGGAATCCCATCAATAATACCAAATACAACAAGAGAAACACCATAAGTATGGAAGTTTGGAAAAATGATCAGAACCAGACCAGTTGTGAATGTTGAGATTCTTGCTGAACGGGTAAAATAGACATCAGAAGATATCACACGTGTTTTCAAGTTGAGATATTTGAGCAAGAGTACGTTACCCAACGAAGAGGAGCTATGTTTATTTGAGAGATTCCTTGAACTATCCTTTATTATAGGTTCACTTATAATAGTAGTGTTATTTTTCATTAATTTTGTCCAGAATCATATTTTGTTATTTTTTTATGCTCAAATACTTTGATCAATTGCTCTGTTTTTGACTACAATATAATCAAACAATGAAATACTATTTCCTCTTGTATTTTCTATAGGTATCTAGGAAAGTTTGTTAATTTTTCAGAATACAGAGTTATATTAATAAAATAAGTGATCTTTTGTGTACGAATATTGGTCCACTGCTACTACTTCTGGATCATCAGTTGATTATTCTTATATTTTCTGTAGTTTCTTGTTCACATTATCTGATTTGCAGGATATTTATAGGATGAGTAGGTTCATAATCAATGCATAAGTAATCACTAGCTCCATAATTATGCTCCATACCTCAAAACACACATACCTGGTACCACGACCTGGTAAATAGCCCCTGGAACAAAATTTCAGATAGGTATTCCTCTCTGTACTACTGATCCATCCAAAATTGCCTTCTCATTTCGAAGATTGAAGGTATTATACAGAAGTATATGTTAATATCCATATTTTATAATGGTACTTATTACTTATAATTATATACTACAAATTAATATAAATATGCTGAGCAGACCAAAAAGATTGTATCATGTTTGTATACTCTATTTGGTAAACATTTCATGACATGTCGCTTTAAGGTTGACAACTTGTCGTCTTACTGCCTGTGACGTCACGAGTGACCGTTTCCCCCCTTGCCGCACTATCGATCGAGGCAACCTTCCTATACAAATTATAATCAGTTCTACCAACCTTGTGTTGATCTAGGAATCACGCCATCTAACATTCGATATGTGAACCCCACGTCATCGTCTGAAATTGAATTGTTTATATCTAGCATCAGTCTGACGAAACAGATGAAGAGTGAGCGTACCAGAGGTTTATTTCATCAATGTGGAAATACACTGGATGTGGGCCTGATGAGAATCTATTGGATGTGAGAATACTGGGAGAATTCAGAATGTGGGCCTAATATCAATCAATTAAATGTGGGCATATTGGAAATTCATTGAATGTGATCTGAATCTCCGAGGTAATAATTAGGAACATGTTTCGAACTCACATGAGTTCATCTTCAGCCATGTTGTCAAATATAGAAAGTTATATAAAGAGAAAAATCTAAGGTGAGGACCCTTCTTACAAATGTTTTATTCATCTCTTGGGAAGCACGAGAGGAAATTCCTATAATGTTCGGAGAACATCGTGCGTACGTATGTATGTTTTTCCAGAACAGCTAGAGAAAAACTGATTGAAGTGTCTAGAGCTCGATTTCTGTGAAACGTCCATGGCTCACCAGGTCACCAAATTGTTATTTTCAAAGAAAAATATGTATTATTAACAGCAAGGATGATTAGACATATCTTGACACATATATTTTTGGAAAGCCTATTTTTTTTCGCGATATATTTTTTTGGCAGATAAATCTCTTTATACGTTGAACAGTGCCTGTAGAAAGTTTTTGCTGTATTGAAAAATATCTCATAATAAAAAAATCATGGCATATTTTCGAAAACGGTTAGAGATAGAGATCGAAATGCAGTTTTCACCAATCGACGTTCAGGAAAAATTGCCAAAATCAAGCAATTTGGGACACGCTGTACATACCTGGGGAGGATAGGAAGGGGAGGTATAGATATTTTCTTCAACATTTGGAGATTATAAGTTCTTGGAAATTCTTTCTTTGGCATAGAAGTCCAAAGCTTTGCCGTTTGTCATATTGGAATTGAAAAAACCTATAATATTTCATATCGACCAGTATCGACACATCAAATATATAATATTGAATTGGACACGTATGAATAATTCCCATGAAGACTAGAAGTTGTGAAGATGATTTTGAAGGAATTTCTTTTTCTAATTTTGGTGAAGGAAATCATCAGTGCCGATTTTCATCTTTGAGACTTCATTCAACTATCTTCGAAAAGGATAATAAAACTGGTTTTATGTTGAGAAGCGCATTTTTCAATACATAAAAATATCTCAAGATTCCTTATCAATCCATACTATGAGTGGACCCGCAAGTAAGTATAGTATAGCTTATGAGCGATTATATTTCAGTCTTCAAATACCTACCTCTTTCGTATAACTCTTTCACGAAATATTGGAACAAACTGTGTCTACAAAGAGAGTTTTTGATCATTTTTTGAGTTTGCCGCAGCAGGCGTCACAAATCCACAAAGGCAATGTGACAAAAAAAAATCCGGGTTCAAAAGGTCTTCATCTGACAATCAAGCTGTCTCTATTCAACCCTCGCCACGTTCGAGATATCTTCCATTGAAGCTTCTCCGGCACAGACGCTTGTTAGGGATGCTGGAATTACATGAATGATGTATCCAGACCTATCCAGACCTATCCAGACTTACCGTTACCGATTCCCAATGGACAATATAGGCGTCATTTCTACCAGGAAAGCTTGATTGATGCCGAAAAGTACGTGGACAAGGTTAATAATTTTTTCTATGACTGTTGAAAACTAGACCCTTTTAATGTAACATTTTTGTTGGGTAACTGGATGCATTACACAAAACAAGCCACGCCCCGTGTGTAAGAGCCTTTACACAACAGGCTATGGCCAATCAGCAACAAAGCAGATTCATTACCTACAAAACAGTTGACATTAGTTGTATTGATAATATGGGGCATGCAGTGAAACGTTTGAATCAGACTCGTCATGAAATGTCATAATTTGACAATAGCTATCTGGCGTGATTTAGAACTGACTTTTTGTGCAAATATGGATTCAGAAAGCGAAAATGAATTCAACTGCTCTCCACCATCAGAAGTTTTGAAAGCTGCCAATTCAAGTACAATCAGCCTTTTGCCCGAGGAATCTAAAAAAAGGTATGAAGTGGTTTGGCGAAAAGCAAAACTTGCAAATTCGTTTTCGGATAATGTACTGCTAGCCTATTTTGGCGAATTAGCAGCTAAACACAAAGCATCCTCCTTGTGGTCACCAGTATTCCATGCATATACTAAGAAGCACAATTTCAATAAAAAATTATGTGAATATTGACAAATATTTGAAATTACGAGCATTTCTGAAAAGGGAATCTGATGGATATATGTCAAAGAAAGCGAAGATATTCACTGCTGATGAACTCAACCAGTTCATCACTCAGTCATAGAAAAAGTATAGTATTCTACTTGCGTGTAATGGCTATTACTCATTCGAATGATTACGACGCAAACTTCATTCTCATGAGTAATGGCCATCATTACACGCTCGTCGAATAATATACTATTTTCTACAACCCACTAAGTGAGTACATAAAACTCACAGTGACGATGGCGGTTTGACTATTCCAAATAGATCAACATGAGTTATAATAGAAAGTTGTCCTAGCCGATGAACACTTGGTATTTGTATTTGCCATTGCTCTATATCTCAATCTTTCGAAACAAATCTCCTTGATGAGAACATTTTCATATTTTACCATTTTTATTAGTAGAATCACACTGAGAAAAATTTTGCTATCCTAGTTTCTGCTGAGATATTTCTTACTAACATTACAAGAGATCCTATTACCGTTACACATTTTCGGATAGAAGCAGCAGATTGGAATCCTAAGACAGCAATACCTATTTTGCTGGATTTCTGGTAGTAGTCCATGCTCAAATTGGAGGTGATGAGATAATTAAGAGAACAAACTCAAAGTCTAGCTCCAAGTAAATTTTAATAAAATAATATGTGCTACATGTTTCGACTCCTAGGATTCATCATCAGGCTTGCTAGGTAGGAGGAGAAAGGAAACTATAAATTTGATAACATAGTTTCTGTCATATAATTCCAATTATAGAGTCACGTTGTTTGTTCCGAAACAATTTGACGCTGCGCTGAAATAAGAGAAAACGTATACCACAATTACAAGAATCATGTAGCAGATATATGATATTGAAAGTAGTTGTTGAGAAGCAACATCTATGTTCCTTTGAAGAATTTCGAAATCCTGAGCCAACAATGATTTTAAATTTTATTCTCATCATAGATTTTGATAGGGGCATAGATTCTGATTTTGAACTCTTCCTGATGATATTCTATTACGTACATATTTGTTACATGAAGTCACTTCGTTCACAGAAAAATAGCTTGTTCAAGACATCCGTGATTTCTTTGAAATCATGTAAGAAATTACACTTTTAACATACGTGGAAGATCATCGAATAATCAAAATTAAATCGATAATTTCCAACTTCCACAACATTCGTTCACTCAAAGCCAATATGGACACACCCTTCATTTATCTATGTTAAGACTCATTGTACTTGAGGTTTTCTTGACCCCAAGTAACATTCAATCCCGTTTTATCATCTGTAATATATATGAGGAACTGTTTTCGAGCAACAAAAACTTCCATGAATTCGTGCCAATCTTCCCTTCATATCCTCCAAGCACCGAAAAAACACAAATAATTGAACTCGACTCCAAGTAATATAGAAGTTACTAGTTCATAATTTTCGTGAGGAGTTCCACAAGTTTTTCATTATCGTGGACGCGATATCCTCAGAGATTTCTCGTATTCTATGTCTTGACGGTGGTACTTTTTATGAGTTGTCAATGCTGAATACTGATGCCTAAAAACAGGGCCTGAAGTTCATAAAATAAGGGGGAATTCGGTGAGAATCATGGAATAATTGGAATATCTCACTGGATCATCTACAGTGTAACCCACTTCACATTTCATAAAAAGTTCATGTACAGGGTTTTCACGAATATTTTGAACCCGCACTTAACTTTTTGGTGTATTGTTAAATCTGTTTTTCCAAGGAACGTTCTTTTATATTTTTTCCTGTTGATTTCATTTATATGCCAACAGAAAAACAGTTGAACATCTCAAAAAATACTTATGGGCAACATTTATAGTTTTTTCAATAGAAAACCCTGTATTTTATTGCATTTTCAGATTCTTCCTGGAGACCTGATTCCATCGATCTATCACAGTTGGGGTCTAGCTGAAACGATTACAGAGATATAGAGTGTGGAAAATTGAGATTTTTTCAACTTTTGAAATTTTTTGTGTCGAAACTGTTTCTATGTCCCTATCTCCACCATCTACTGACATTTAATTGAAACAAATACAGGGTCATCAGAGTTCTAGATTTTTCACCATTCTGTATGCGTTTCAATTAAATGTCAGTAGATAATACATCAAAAGCGCAGATAGGGACATCAAAACCGTTTCGGCTAATAACGAATAGTTTCGACACAAACAATTCCTGAAGTTGAAAAAATCACAATTTTTCACATCCTATATCTCTGTAATCATTTCACCTAGAACCCAACTGTGATAGATCGATGAAATCAGCTCTCCAGAGATAATCAGAAAATGCAATAAAATACAGGGAGTCCTATTAAAAAAATTATAAATGTTGCCCATAAGTATTTTTTTAGATGTTCAACTTTTCTCCTGTTGGCATATATGAGATCTACAGGAAAAACATGGAAAAACGTTCCTTGAAAAAAAATTGAGTACCTAATACATAAAGTGGGGGTTCAAAATATACGTGAAGACCCTGTACCTATTGATCGTCATTACACATCATCATTACATATATTATTTCTTGTACGACCTATATAATTACTAGAATGAAAGAAGAATTATACATGAATCAACATATTTTCAGAAAGAAATGAAATATATTTTGTAAATCTCCAGTTCATGAATTGCCGATATAGTTTGTCATATACTTTTTCGATTTTGTTGGAACTACATTTTCATTGCAGACACTTTCAGCACTATTAAAAATTTCTGGTGGAGTGCAAGATAATTCTTCACTGCTCGACATGTTTATATCTATAGGTATACTTTTATTGTGATTGATTGTCAATTGAAAATAAATAAATATCAAATAAGTATGTATGTGAACATAAATAACTTGATAATCCCCAAATACGTGATTATATAGGCCAAAAATGGTACAATAGGAAAAAAGTACGTGTTTTCATTGGCCAAAAAGTGTTTCGAAAATAATAGTCCGTTTCGAAATGAACATAGTTTATTTATCTGCCGCTGAAGGTTTTCCAGTCTCTGAGGAAATCATCAGGTTTTGGAAAATAAACTTTTGTATTGGATGTGACAAACTGATGTAAATCGACAGTTGAACGATCCATCTTGGTTTCAGATGTTTTCCAATAACTCTCGTCGATAAAAAAGTCCTTCGGCAGCATATTGCGTTGAATATTTAAATGGCTATTATTTTTTGATGACGATCATCTTTCAGCGCTCTGGAAAGCTGCTACGTCTTTTCCAGGCGACAAAAAGTTGTCTGAAAAGAGGGGAACAGGCGAGATAACAAGGGTCGAGAAATCTTGCCACCCATCTTTAGATATCGTTCAAAGAATGAATGGAAAACCGCTTCAATATCCTCTTTTCCGCCATACACTAATAACGCTCGTTATAGCCGTCCTTCATCATGTATGGAACAATGAAAAAAACATTCAGATAGGGAACGAAGATAATGGTTGTACCATTTGCGAAGTGATCTTCAATCTCCGGCTAATTCTCATATATCACTAAATATAATTTGCAACGTAGAACACTGTTGTGTAGGGGAAAACATCCGATCCTCTCGAAAGTAAAAACGTTCCGTACAACACAATGGCCACATAACATTAAAAGTAATAATTCAGGTTTAAATTTGCATTATCATCTTAGAAATGTTGATCTTTATATCCGATAATTTGTTGTTTTATAATTCCAACATCATTATTCTCAAATTTCCGAAAAATGTAAAGCTGAAAATAATTCAAGAGGCCCATTTCGGTATACAAAAATCCAAAATGTGCGATCGTCAAATTATGTTTCGGAAAAATGTGTCAACTGATATCGAAAAATATATTCAACAGTGTGAAACGTGTCAATTGAATAGACCGAATAATAAAAAAGAAACTTTAGTCCTCCATGAAATATCAGATATGCCTCGGAAATATTTGTATCCAGATTTTCTTGAATATCATTCAAAATATTACTTGTTGATTGTTTTTCTTGATTTAGTAGACTCATATTCCCATCGATTAAAAGTTGTTCGATTGGAAAAAACACTTTTCTCCATAAATAAATCATAAATTTTACCAACCTTGCATTATGCGATAGACAGAGAGCCTCCTTACAGACAAAGGTGTATTGATAATCAGCCTGGGTTCCACAGATTCCATTTGCCCCAAATTTACATTTACCCCGGTATACCTTACATACGAAAGCATATTGCACATTTTGATTAGTCTAGATTTGTGATCGTCCTACTCCTTAGACAACTATATCGAAAGTTTGTAGTGTTTTGTTGAATATGAAGCAACGTCAGATCACTGATGTGTAATTGTTTGTTTGAGTAGTTGATGTCATTGTAACTTATATAGTTGCCAATATACGTCCTTTCACTGAATTATACTATTCCACTTTTCTCAGTAAATAACCAATAGGTTATGGGCCCAGGCATCGCTCATTAATATTTGAGTAGTGTTCAACTTAATAATTGCATCCAGTAATATGTGAGTTGGAAAATTGAAGAAGGAGAATTATAATACTTGGAAAATCCAGATTGAAGCAATCCTAATCAAGAATGAATACTGGAGCTATGTTATTGGAGATACTGAAAAGCCAGCAGATGCAATAGAAGCAGAAAAATGGAAGAAAATCGACCAAAAGGCACGAGCAGATTTGAAACTTGCTATCCAACTTTCTGAACTATGTCTTATAAAGAACTGTACAACATCCGATGAGATTTGGAAGAAATTTCAAGCAACATACCAGTCGAAAGGACAGTTGACAGATTGAATGAAATAAGTATCAAGGTTGCTGATGATATTCTATCAATTTTAATGCTATATAGCATTCCGAGCACTTACGAGAATTTTCGATGTGCAATCGAATCCAGAGATGGACTACCTTCACCGGAATCATTGGAAATCAAATTATTAGATGAATTTAATGTCAGAAAGAATTCAGAAACTTATGAAGATCATAATGCTTTATCTTCAAGAACAGAGGCGCATTGGAATACGAATCAAAATAAATATGATGAAGAAGATAAACTTGAATAAGAAGATTCCGCAAGTGAAATTGAATTGCCATTTAGATATCGCTGGAATTACTGTCAAAAGTTTGGACATAGAATTTCTGAATGTACAATGAATGGTACTCGCCGCTAGACTTAATAAATGTACTTGACACTGCTGTTTTGACTTTTTTTGTATATATGGCCGCTATCAAAGAGCATCTTCAGCTGAAGAACAAGAAGCGTTCATGATGAAAACACCAATATCACAGGAAGAAGAAAATCATGTAGTGGCAGCATACAGGGTGAAGCAAGTGGTAGACAGTGAATGGTGTCTAGATAAAGGTGCGACCTCTCACATGTGCAATGACAGAAGTAAATTTACAGAATTTGTTCCTATAAGTAATCAACATGTGCGTTTAGCAGTTGATAGGACAACAAAAATACTAGGAAAAGGTGCAGTAAAATTCAGAGTGTTCAACGGTGGATCCGGATGTATGTACATCCATTAGTTTAGAAAACACCATTTACGTACCTGATTCAAAAACGAATTTGATATCTATTTCAAAAGTTGCAGCTTATGGTAGACAAACAAAATTCTTAAGAGATATCGCAGAAATTACCAATCACAAAGGAGAAATTGTAATGCACACTCAAAAAAAAAAAAGGTGAACTATACTATGTCCAACCAATCAGAGAATCCACAGCTGTGGCACAATGAAGTCAATCGGAACTAATGACGTGGCATCAACGTTATGGTCACCTGAATGAAAATGATCTAAAAATCCTTGCAACCAAACACTTGGTGATGGGAATCGAATTCGATTCTTCAGAAAAATTCCCAGCTTGTGAGATATGTCTTAGATGTAAACAAACAATAATGCATCTTGTACAGAGTGAACAGACGCTGCTCCATATTCAACAGTTTTCAACATGGTGAATTGTTAAATCCTGATATTTCCTTCCTGCTGTTCTCGATTCGGCAGTAAAAAAAGCGTTTTTGTATTCCGCAGACAAAGTTCTGGCAGTTTTTTAGGACGTGTCAATGCCGACCAGCAGTTTGTGTGCGGCATTTATAAATAGAGCACTGTTAAAATTGCAGGAATAAATTCCTGCATGTGTCCTGCATCCGTAAAGGCCCTTCCGGAACGGGTTTTATTTATCGCGGCCTCGCGGCAGGATTGGAAAGTTTAATTCTCTTCAGCGGGAACAATCGAACGAGATGTTTTCGGAGTTTTCGGCGGTTTTTTGTATAGCGGTGAACATTCTATTCGGTTTTCTCGGTTTTGCCAAAAAAGAATAGCGGTGATGTGCGTTCACGAGATAATGGGAGAATGGTGAAGTAAATCGATTTTATATTAATTGACATATGTGGCATATTGAGGTCTATTAATGTCCCACGTGAAAGATTTACGGAACCAATCGCCATTATACCCGATATTCACCAAAATGATCAACTGAAAAGTGTTGAATGATTATGCATGGTATACAGGGTCACATCACACCTTTTCAACTCCAAGTAAGTCAAGAACAGATAATGTGACTCTTCCACATCATTCTTTTTGTATTGAAGAACTTTTAATTAGGCTGAATATGGTTTTTTATAAGACCGAAACATGTCCCTTTCGATTGTGTAACAACATCATTAAAATTTGTGGAGATGACTTCGAGCATGAATTCCTTCATCTGACGGTGCTCGAATTGATTGAATGATTTTCAATGAAGATGTACATCATCTCCAATTATATATTTATACACGTTTCTCAGGAAAATTTATACGTGGCAGGCATTAGTTGTGTTACTATATTTACTGGTTGTAAAGTGAACGTCTGCTATGAAAAATTATGGTTGGTTTGATCGACTTCAATCTGGTTTTGACCAGCTGCCAAAACGTCTCGTTGCATTACTGTATGTCGTGCAGCGACACGTGTAGTGATTTTATTTTTATCGAGTCAATGATTCTGAAGTGCACAATATTTTTACAGTGTCTTGTTCCGAGTTTCTTCTGCTTTTCTCTTGTCATATCCTTCCAAACGGTCGCTGTGGTCACAAGAAATGTCGATAGATATTTGATAGGCGAATGATTTATCACCCAAGTCGAGTATAATATATATAATATAAATATAATGAATATAAAGACTTAAAATAACCATGAACTGGCAATGCCTGTTTTACCCCATTTCAAAACATAGAATACATGATTGGTGATTTTAAAAATATACCAACAAAAAGTAATAGTTTTTTGATAATTCAAAGATGTGGATACCGCTGGATCAGTCGCTTCCCACTTGGTAAGCAGCATTTCAGACCTAGGCCTTAGCTCTTATATAACTACTTAGATAATAATATCAAATTAAACTATTATAAAACGAAGAGATGATGATACTGCTTGTCTGGATAGAGTATGAAATATAATTCATATTTATCTTGATGACTTCGGTTTTCGATTTTTTCCCCAAAATAATACGTAACTCTTTGAGGCACAGAGTGAGCAGTACAAAATATAGTGTAGCAGCACAGAATGGATATTTTTGTAATTCATTCAGTTTCTTTCTTTATTGTAGAACACAAATGAATAAAATATACCCTGAGTACGTTTACAGAAATATTTGCTCCGTTCAAATAACTATTCAGACGTGGTATCCCATATGTACCACCATGCAAATAGCTATATAGGGATATCAGGAATATCAGGATATACAAACATGAACACCAAGCCTGATATATCATGTTGGTTCAAATTGAATATTATCCTTGATTATACACTAGGATATTCGGAAACGATGTTATCCAAATGTTATCAGATAAATCAAAAAGTTGACAGGGTCTAGGAATGCTAATGGAATGCCAGTAGTATTCACCGGGCAGTAAATTCTAAGAAATGGGTCGCAACACCGATATTGTGAGTTTTATTCCACTCTGGTTTCTTGCCAAACTACTGGAACATCTACCTACCAAATTTGAGAGTGGAAGTATATCCTCAACTTCCCAATCATCATCTACTCATCTCAAATTCTAAAAATGTTGGTTCGATATTCTGAAATTCATTGGCATTCTCAGAATTACTACACCGTGGTACGAATATTGGACATTCACAAATGTGACTCAGTAACAGTAAATTCGAGTAGTAAATTTCAATCCATGCAATATTCCTTACCTGAGTATATCAGTTATCGATGTATGCGAGCAAAATAACAAAGGAACAAATAAAATTTGTTTACTACAGGAAATGCTTCTCAACAGCACGGCATAGTATCACAAAAAGAACCAGGTGTCTTACTGTCTTATTCGGCCGTGAAATATCTAGTGTATGTGTAAACAAATCTCAACACCCTGTGGTTCAAAGAAAAATAGTTAGGTACCTGTTCATATATAATAGGGGGTTCCCTGAATACATCGCTGGCCTCATATATCAGCCCATGTTTCCTACGGATGTCATGATCTGCCCTTATTCTCGTTATATCTCTTGTGAGTTCACTATTCTGAATGTGATGTTTATACAATTTATTTGAAACGATAATGATGTAATCTTTAATCAGGGGCAGATCATGACATTGAGCATGCATGTCAGCCACTCGAGTGTATCTATTACCGTTAGTAATGATTCGGAGTACCTTGTTCTGTAGCACCTGTAGCCTTTTCAGTTGAGTGGCGGAGGCGCTACAGTACACCGGACAAGCGTATGTAATCACAGGTCTAATCACTTGCTTGTACAAGTGCAGTTTGTTATCCATTGTTAGGCCTGAATTCCTGACCAACAATGGATACAATTGTCTTATGGCTGCATGGCCTCTACCAATTAATTTTGTGATGTTATCTCTGAAGCACATACGCTTGTCCAGCACTACTACCAGATATTTCACTGAGGTTTTGACCGTCACCCTTGCGTCTTTGAATCATCACCGAGGGAGCAAGATTATATCCCCAGGCTTCAGCCAAGGTGAAATATGGACCTATGTCACTATGAACACGCTTCTTTTCAATCCTATAATTGCAATCGAGTAGTCATGACCATGACAGTATATATGTATATAATAATCCGTTATTGATGATCCAAGTGCCATTCCTGTGCATCAGAACAGTTGATTATAGGGGTAATTATAACATCAGTGGATGTCACTGATGTCAGTAGTAGCTGTCTATGGCTATATTTCGATTTCAACTGACAGTACTGAATCTGCTGATTTTTCATTCCCAAATGAAAACAACCACTGAAAGTGAAATATACTTGTGAGCAGACATACTATATTCATTTCAAATATTTCGACTCAACATTCTGCTGAAATTGCTGACTATCAAAAGATAGTGTGGCTTCAGTGAACTGTCATCATTTTAGAGGGGGAAGGAATGTCACATTTATTTCTATCATTTCCGTTGTTTTTTAAACATTGCGTCTTGTCTTATCAATAATAAATTAATAATATCATTTTTAATATCAGGAAATGCCTATTATTCAAATGATTGACGATGAGAATAATATTCAAATTTCACCAGCTGATCAACTGCTGCTGATTACTGATGAAAACCATAAAAACGTGTTCCGAATCACAGCACTGTTTTTTTGATTTTATATCCCGGAATACAGATTTTCAGCAGAGTCAGTAGCTCTACTGACAGTACTGACCAGTTGAATTCGAAATATAGCCTTTATTGACTATAGTAGTTCATTAAATAATCAGAATTATCTTCGGAGTAATAACAGACTTCGAGCTTTGAAATGTAGTAAATAATGGTAGGTTCTATAGCTAGTGGTGTGAAAAATAATTTATGAGTGGTACATCTTATAGACCACCATGCTTTAAAGGTCTAGGGGTATGTGGTGCATAACGTGTTGAGTATATCCAAAATCAATTGCACAATATCCCGCACCGTATAAGGCGTCGGCTGGTTTGAAGTTCCCTTTGAAGTGAGTGCAGGTGCAGCACGAGTCTCTGCAATTGTTTTTTGATAAACTATATCATCGTAGTACTACCATGATTCAAAGAATGCTCTCATATTCCTTTCTTCATTTCTCCGGTATAGAAAATAAGGAGAGCCGAAGTTAAACATTTTTGCACATCAGGAGGTGTGTTTGATAGGTCACTGATGATATTTTTTATCATGCAAGAATAAGTTCGTGTCAAATGCTGTTGAAAAACGACATTTTTCTGCAACCGACACAAAAGTCGTCCATTTTGATACCAAAATTAGCTCTTAAAATGACGTTTCTATTACTGTCACAAAAATAGGTATGTTGCTAGGCAACATATTTAGTTCCTAGGAGCTAAAGTTGAATTTTAGTTCCTAGGAGCTAAAGTTGAACTTTAGCTCCTAGGAACTAAAAATGATGTAGTGGAAGTCATCAAGAATAAACAACATTGTGACGGTTGGTTATCTGGGTTGAAACACATACCTGATTTGTTTCCGATTTCAGCAGATTTGGCATTTCATACCCATGCTGGAGATATAAATACACCTTATTATAGTTTAGTATTGGAATTATAGACATCTCAGTTGAGTATTTTTGTTTTGATCAGGGAAGCCTTCAAGATTCAAATACTTGCTTGATCTGTATTTCATTCGTTATTCTCGGGATAGATAACTTGTTTTTGAATAATCACGGCAAGGCCAAGCAATAGTTTTTTTGTCTCAAACAACGATATTGTTTAGCTTCATTCGATCATCAAACACAGTGTAGTATGGAGAGGAATAAATAATCACTATTACCATTGTTGATATGCTCACTAACCTAAAATTTTCCACGTCTTGTTCCTATAGCTGGCTCTAGCGCGGTGTTTGCCATTAGAGCACCTGGTCCATACATAAATATGTCACTCTGTGGTGATATTTATATTGAAACTTCAATTCGAACATCCTAGAAAACCTAACCTGCTGTTAATGCAGGTAGAATATTCTCACCACATGGATTATTTGTCAATATTTGTTGCATTGCATACATATGGCACGGCATTGGTGGTTACTTCACATGTTTATTTGAGTTAATTGTTTCGGTTGCAGAAAAAATAGCATGTTTCATTCGGATCAAAAGTGACTTTGTTCGACTCGCAAATTTTGCTTTCGCTCGGCTTCGCTAAACGCTCCGCCTCGCAAATGCAAAATTCGCTTGTCAAACAAAGTGTCACTTTTGATCCTAATAAAACAATCTACTATTATTAGAAGATGCGATGCCATGTGTTTCGATATGACAACGTCAAGGGCTATTTTATTGATCAGTTGCAGGAAAATTATTCTCATCGCTTTCATGACACGAAGTTCTTTATGATAGGGTGTTCCATAAGCGATGACTGCAATCACATAAGGCGGGTGATTGATCGCCTGTGTCATATTTTATGAAAAAAAGAGTTCTGTACGCATGTATCCTAACTTGCTTCTTGCCTTTCTGTCCAAGAAACAGCGGTATCAAAAAAATATAAAATCGTTCATATAATAATTAGAAGTAAGAAGTAATAATCAGAAGTATATACGTATAATACGTATAAGAATATATTCCATTATACGGGGTGGGGTGTTTTTGAAATAAGTAGATACACGGAAAAAAAATTATTTATGCTTGAATTATTTTTGTTGGACTGAGCAATTTTTTGTTGAATCAACCAGATACGTGATTATTTCATGGAAGCAGCTTGCTCGAATCAAGAATGTCGTCTAATCGAATCAACAGTATAATATCAATTCCATCAACAAAATATATGGTTTTCTCAAGAACAAATTATGTTGATCCAAAATAATGTCGATGTTGATTCAACTATAAACATTTTGTTGATTTGATGAAATAATGATCATTTTGATGAGAATATATCTTTGAAACAACAAACAAGTTTTCTCATCCCGATGTGGCAATGAACTCGTTTCGAACGAATTATTTGCTTGAATAGAGCAACGAAATATGTAATATCAATGAGATATTTTATTCATTCTTCATCAAGTTAAATTTTCGTCTCTAGATGGCGGTCATTTCGTCTCGTCTATGCATGCCTCGAATTCATTATATACGTGAGGCCGGATTCTTCGTCTTCAAAATATCAGCTGGAATCCGAAATAGTTTTGCATCAGCTGAAGGGAAGTGAAGACTGGAGATCTATGCTAGAAGTCGACTAGTTTGCTAGTTTACTTTACTTTTTTGATGTGAAGTTTCAGGAAACTAACGAATTAATACTGAATTTGATTAAATGAAACAATATGAAATATTCCATTGAATCAACAAAACATTTCATTGAATTAACCAAATATTTCATTGTATCAACCAAATAATTCATTGAATCAACCAAATATTTCTTTGAATCAAACAAATATTTCATTGAATCAACTAAATATTCGATTGAACCAATTACTTGTTATTTCAAATCAAACAAAATGATTGTTTGAGCCAATTCAATATCTCTTCATAAACAATTCATGGATGTGCTTGATTGAAGAAGATCCAGAGTTCATTCGAGACATATCTACTCAATTCAAACTTCAAATTTGCTCTGAAACAAGATATAGATTTACTCATTTCAAGATTATATTTTGTCGTGCATATATGACACTTTTATTTGCTTCATTCAATTAAATTTTGCTTGATTCAATTCCTTTTTTTTTCGTGTATAGTCAGCTCGTCGATTTGTTACAGTCTAACGAATGTTCCCAAAATAAATTCTCAGGGTTTGAAATATTTGCACTTATTCAAATACCACCCTGTATATTCACTGATGGAAAGTCTAATCAGTTTGCAAGGGTATATGCATGTCTGCAAATAAATTGAAATGAGTTCAATAAAGCATATCATTTATTTTTAGAAACTTTCGTTAGATTATTTGACCAACCTTCAATTCCCGGACATAATATGCAATTATTTTTGAATGCATGCTAGCTTGACTTCAGTGCAGCTAACTCGTCTATAAATAATTCGTATCATTAGTGAACTGTCTACTTCAACCAAGAAGAATTGGCACCCGAGTCGACTTCACATATTATTATTACTATTATCAACTGACGAACGAAAAGGAAGGTCCTAATGACCATTTAAATGAGTAATTCTTTACCCCCGATGAGGTATATAAAGATAAAGCACTTTGGCAATGAGAAAAAACGAAGAATAATTTGCGAGAGAGGCGGTGAATACAGTAGCAATTAGTAGAAAGGATTCTCGAAAAGATTCTATCGAATTACTGCGGTTGTTACAATCAGACTCAAGGACAACCTTTAGTATTCTGAATTATGTCAAACATGAACAATTATTTCTTGAAATTTCCAAGATTTGCTGGCTTCCAGGGTGTAGTAATACCCTCAGTAAGAAACCATACTTTTTTAATGAACATCACAGAACAATTTATTCTGATGTTTCATCTCGATCCTCATTATTCAGAAACATGGGAAAACATGAAAACATGAGAAAAATCGTGCTTTCTTCTATATCACTGTTAAACGTACAGGTGCGCCTCTTAAGATAAAATCCTCCCTTAACTCTTTCTTTTCCAGAGATATGGAAAAATGTTGAATGGAAAAGTTGTGTCAAATAACCCAAACTTTCCTTTCGTGAGGTTGTTTCATATACAGGGTCATTCGTTTTTCCAGAAAGGACATCAACTATGACTTTTTCAATGGAACACCTTACATAATTCACGACATGTTGATAGAGCCTTGTTTTCTGATTTCAAAAAAATATATGAGTTGCATATTTGGATGATAAATATTTGAATTATTGATGATAGCAAGGTTGTCAAGTCACCAAATATAATTGAGTTATCAAAAAGATAAGAGTAAGAGTCCTGTCGTAGAGTAGGATTGGAATAATAGGAGGAACCTATGTTCTGGTTCCCACGAAATGCGATATCCTGATGTAATGTTCAGAGAACATCGTGAGAACCAAGGGAAATAAGGTAAGAATTGGTGTTCTTCTTGTCAATTCTCGATATTCTTGAATTGAAGAGAATAACCTTCGAAAGTTTGTTCACCTTTGAGACCAGAAATAATTAAATTTCTATCCAAGTGGGCTGTGTCAACAGTTCAACAATTAAAGACAAGAATAACATTGGGACAATCGAAAATATTCCGCTCAATAACAAAAACATCTATAAATAGGTAAGAAAAGGTTGAAGGTCTTGCATTACATCACTCTACTTCACGATTCCTGAAGTTTTGAGTGATTGTTTTCGTTATTTTCATATACCTACTATTTACTTTCATTCGTAGATCATACACAGATAATTCTTATTATATGATTATTTCTTCTCGCGAGAGAAAAATAATCATATAATATAATAAATATTTCAAATCTCAGTTGTTTACTCAAAGAAAAAGTGAGATCAGTAGTAGTAGTATTGTGGGGAGGCTGTAGCCAGGCAAGTAGGCCCCCATGGGCCCTTTTTGCCAACCCCTGCTCTCCACATATCTACACATCCTTCTTTTAGTTGTCCTTTTCGAACCTTTCCGTCCTTCTGATGAAGGTCAGGATGTCCGTCCACTCTGATTCGAAGAAATCTTCCTGTTCTAGTTTATCTACTCCAAAGATTTCGAATCTCATCCTTCCATACGCCTCACACTCTCCGAGGAAGTGAAGTGATGTCTCCTCATCTTCTCCGCATTCACGGCAAGTGGGACTATCTTCCACACCTATGAGTGATAGGTGTCTGCGTTTCCTGTTGTGCCCTGTCAGTATCCCTATAAGAAGGCGCAGGACTTGGCGATCCCTGCCCAGTAACCAAGCCGTCTTTGGCTTGCTTGGACCGGCCACCAGGTCTCTCGATTGCCTGCAGCCGCCTATACGCCTCCAATATACTTCTAGTGCCTCGTCCGCCCATTTGTTAAGGGCAGACGAAGTTTGGCTTCTTGTTATGCCCAGTGCAGGCTCCGGTCCCCAGAACGGTGTCGCGGATCCGATTCTAGCCAGCTCGTCGGCCACCTCGTTCTCGGGCACCCCCCTGTGCCCCGAAACCCATACTAGTTTGACTTCCTTCTGTTCAGCTAGTTTCTCAAGAGCATCGCCACATTCCTGCACCAAAGCTGAGCTTGGTTTAGGATGGCAGACAGCCCTGAGAGCCGCCTGACTATCCGAGCAGATGTAAATCTTCTGCTCTGGTCCCTCTTTCACCTCTAGTACATCAAATTGGTCATGAATATAGCTGGTACTAGAGTTTGTCGCAATTTCCATTTCTGAATCTATATACTTTCGTGTTCGGAATTCATGTTACATACATTTTTTTTAACAAGCGTGCGTGATTCACCTATATACCCGCACGCGATTTAGTTTGGGAAGTCTTATTTTCCCGCAGTAGTGCGAATATTTTGCTGATGTATTCACCAATTTTCCCCAATCGGTCACTTCACTTTCCATGTTCTAAGTTCATTTGCATTTGATGACAAATTTAAATTTGCCATCCAACTGATTGATACAGTCTAACGCAGCAGATTTTACCATCCTTCCAAAACAGAATTGAATAATATCGTATTGAGATCAAGTATGAAATCAAAATTTTGTAAGATCTCTTCTAACGCCTATATGAATGTGATGTCACAGCAATGTCATGTCAGGGACGCCAATACACGAAACCAAAGTCACTATAGATGATCAAAAGAGAAAGGAGCTGTGATCTTATTTTCCCGCAGTAGTGCGAATATGTTGCCTATGTATTTACCAATTTTCCCCATTCGGTCACTTCACTTTCCATGTTCTAAGTTCATTTGCATTTGATGACAAATTTAAATTTGCCATCCAACTGATTGATACAGCCTAACGCAGCAGATTTTACCATCCTTCTAAAACAGAATTGAAGAATATCGTATTGAGATCAAGTATGAAATTAAAATTTTGTGAGATCTCTTCTAACGCCTATATGAATGTGACGTCACAGAAATGTCATGTCAGGGACGCCAATACACGAAACCAAAGTCACTATAGATGATCAAAAGAGAAAGGAGCTGTGATCTGTCCGTACCCTGATGTTAGATGACAAATACGTCAGTTCGTATCAAGGGACCCTACTTGACAAATTCAAATTTGACAAGCGCATTCAACACAGTCTTTTATCGTCAACCTCGATCAACTCTCTATCAAAACTCATTTGTCTACAAATTTCGATAGTTAATTGAAATATGCTGTGATATCCACTCTGATATCAGTTGAATTCATATACTATTATTCTAACACACAGTAAAATAACTCATTGGCATTATTTTGTATTCCATTTTCACATAATAATATATATATTTTTGACATATTTGCTCGACTCTGATAAATGCATCCGAGTTTTACAAATGAACATCATTCGATCCTATGCATTCATTATAGGCTAATGAACTATTCATGTAGATTATTCAATCAAATCGAATCGAATTGTATCCTTAATCACACAGTTATTGTCGACACGCAAATTCCATGGATATTGATAATAATCAATTAACAGCTCATTTGATACTTTTTTATATTACATCAAAATCCGAAAATGCATACCACAAAGGGTCCAAAATTAACTTCACATCGATATCGATTTAAATTGTAGAACAATATCGAGAAAGAATAATATTTACTGGAAATGAAGAATCATTCTGAAATTGATTTAACTATTTTGAAAAATATAGTACGATGATTTCTGAAATCGAATTGACGAATCTGAAATATACATATACATGGAAATTTAAAACTGGATTTTTTTATACTACGCAATTACAAATGATGTCAATTCAGAAATATGAATTTGCTGCTTTTTCAAAATACCTTACTGTATACTGAGGTTTTGATGAACCATCTTCCAAATATAAGGTGTGAAAATTGTAAATGATTTTGTTGAATCACCTGAGAGACAAACAAAATTACGCAAATAAGGAAAATTTCAGTACCCTTCAACATTTTCCTGGATAAATAACTTTTTCTCCAAAACGGCATAGAAAGTGACTTTTCTATGACACACAACAGGCAGCAAATATATACTTTCTCTGCCTAGGTAAAAAAAGCTCGTTGCTGTATTCAACGTTCCAAGTATTTTGAATCAAATTGGTAATCCAAATTGACAATGACATTGGGTGAGCACAAAATGATGGAGTTTTCAAAAAAAATATTACACAAAATATGTTTTATAACATTTGGAAAAAAAGTATATGTTTCACATGGTAGCAAAGTAGATTGACTTGACTGCCTTCGCAACGCTCGCCTTCATGAACATTGATTCGATATTGGATTGATGATCGAATATTGAAATGAACAATTGGTTAGATATTGTTACAATCTATCATTTCCATATTCAATATTCGAATATTGGGTTAATGTGAGACCAAGTTCTAGCCAATATGAAGTTCTACCTGGGATTGTAGCTCCGCTAATAGTGATCGAGATCGGACATTTCAGTTTGTACATTACAACCTAAATCACCCTGTATATATACTTCTCAGAAACAATCACCACTGTAGTAGTTTACGAGAACATCAATTTGAATCTCGTAAACCGTTCAAAATTATAAATATTTTTGGTTGTTTCGGTGATGAATATGCTTGAAATGGTGGAGTGAATGAAAATTGAATACAAGGCACACATTCAGGATTGACGTTTTGAAGCATATGGAAAAACTACGCTCATTTTATTTAAATTACAAAACTTCCTGCTGAACCATGAGAAAATTATGGCAGAGAAACTAATTTATTCCTCGTGAAATATAGTGGTCAACGTAATATAAAAATATTACATTCCATCCAACATATTGATAAATGGTACTGGAGCGTAAAAGGCGATTTCCAGATTTCCACTTCGAGATAATTAGAATGTTCCGCGTCAAAGGAAATTGCTCGCCAGAAAAAAAAACAACCAGCAAACCCCAGCGCTTCAATATTGTTTCCTGTATGAAGTTCAGTAGGAAAAAAGTTTATATCAAGCTTGTACCGACCTTTGAAATATTGACATTCCGGATATTTTTTTTAGAACATATAATATACGATATATATAGTGAATCTGTATGATGGAATGAAACAACTGAAGTAATTAATTCATGATATTTATTACAAAAGGATTCATTGATACTGTATGATCCTTTATCCCCAATAAAGTTTAGGATCATTCTTGCAAAGATGTATGATGACTATTGATATTCGAAGGAAAGATGATTGTGGTATATGTATTATAGATGATTCACCTTTCTGTCTTACCAGGCCATTGGCGTCATTCAGTTGTTTTCTTTGCTATGGACTTTTGACATTTGATTCGAAGAAAATATTCCTGAGAACCCATATTTTTTATCGAAAAACAATTGAAAACAACATCGGGTTTTACCAGGAACAGAATAAGGTCTAGAATTTTGGAACCCTGTAGATATGTTTACGCCATTCGACAGATCAGAAAGTAGAATTAGTATAGACTGAGAATTTCACGTCGATAATCTTCTGTTTTCAATAAAATCTAATATCTTCTCAATATTTATTCGGCCTTTTTCCTGCCACAGAAGAAAATAGTGTATCGAACACAGGAAACATTTCAGAATTTAGCTCACGGTTTTGGACAACACATAACCTCAAGTACCATTTTCTGATCAAACTTTCGAAGACAATTTTGAAAGAATTATGTCTTCTGAAAGAATCAGTGAATGGAAACCCCTGGGTTATGAATCCAAATTTTCACATGTTTTACCAAAAACTAATCGAAGTTCTATTGCTTTAAGTTGCTTGAAGAATAATGAAAAATAGCTATGAGGTCACATTCGAAGTTCTTAACCTAGGTTTTTTTTCTAGTTTTCAGGAACAATATATCTTTGATCTAAGTTAATGAAGCCCTGGCCAATAATTTCGTTGTCACAGCAACATCATCATCACATAGCAGAGCTTTTCCATACACAACTACTAGAGGCTATCTGTCTTACTTTTTTCAATATTTATCACATACTCACAGATTCTCAAATGAATATTAAGCTAGGAGTGATTAATTCTAGGTCAATAATATAGGATCACGCATGTATTCCTTGAACTCACTTTGGAAATCTACCTCATTGCCATTTTCTCTTATATACCTAATTGAGGTGACTGCATCCTCGTCATAGTGATTCAAAATTCACTATCCAAACTTAAATTACATGTGACAAAACCATATACTCTTCTACAACCCAATCCATCTGGTTTCCAGCAACCGAATTTTACCGCTGTTGAAGAAATTTACAACGTGCTACAACCTACTCGATTAGTAATCATGTTAGATATGAACTTATAGAATTGGCAATAATTATCTCAACAGTTCACCGTTTGGTCGATTCAAAAATTGAGAAATATTTATTTGATATTTCCTCAAAATGAAATAGTTGGTAACACAGGAAAAGTAATTATGACGTCAGTACTAGATGATCGACTGAATATTCCATGAAATTGAAGGGTATTCCTATGTTGTTTCTTGAAGTATTTCAGTATATTTTATCCAGAAATTGATACATTCCTGTTAATTTACTACTATATCTCAGTTACATGCAGATTTAAATTGAATTCAAGCATTTGTGTTCTTGCCTATAAGTATTTTTTCCACCACTAGCTATAGAACCTACAATTATTCACTTCTTTTGAAGGCTTAGAGTGTGTTTCTACTACCAAGGTAGTTATCGTCATTTCCACATTTCAGTCTCACAGAACTATAATTATTGAAATATATTGCTAGTGGTACACACCTTGGTAGTGAAGGAAAGTATTACCACGGGACCTCATACCCCTCAGGATATAATCTTGGTCCCTGGGTGATAATGATATTTTCTACTACCTTGGTGTATAAATAACTATTCTAGATAGTGCCAATCATCGAAATTATCTTTTTATTCCAGATTTGCTTCTAACACCAACGAAGAAACACCATGCATCAGAAACATTCCACCTAGATATACCAAATATTCCTTCACCAACTTCTTCCTATTTTTCAAGTACCTAATGAGCTCATCTTGAGTCTTCGTCCACCCCAACTTCTCATTGCAAAAGCAATATTCCACTTTTTCTAGCCCCTGCAGTCCCACTCCACTCAACTCCAGCACCAGATGTTCTAACCTAACCTATCCCCACCTACACCGACCAAACCCGAAATGCAGCATCACCCTGGCTCCTGGTACCTGCCCTGGGGCGTGCCCTTCCAGAAGATGGTGGCCGTGCCAATCCCCGCAGGCCACTTGCACGTGGGCAGCTCAGCTGCAGCTGCGATGCACGTGCAGGCCATGCTGGGGGGTTTACCGACGCCACTGACGGCCCTGAGGACCTACATGGGGCAACCAGCGCAACAGCAGCAGCCACAGAGAAAGGTGAGGATTTGTCCAATAAAGTCGCTTAATTTTAAATAACCCAGGTAGAACATCATATTGGCTAGAACTTGGTTTCATATCAGCCCCATATTCGAATATCGAATATGGAATGACTAGATTGTCCCGATATCAATCCAATTCTTCATCTCGATATTCAATGATCAATTCAAATTTAATTTCAAAATAAGGAAAACGAGATTACCTAATCAAATAACTTTGTTTCATCACTGTTGCATCTCTGATGTGGAAAGGAGACATCAACACGGATCAAGGAACCAGGCAGCTTTGATATATTTCGTTTCGTTGTTTTGATGACTTGGAATTGGCAATCCGAATCTGGCTTGAAAAGACCGAAACGTTATTGATCCCAGATAGCACAGGACGTCTTTAAGATGTCTGGGTCTGTACGTCTTTCTTCCTGAATAAGATGTCTTAAACATGTCATCATTCTGACGTTTTGAATATGTCATCATTCTGACGTTTCAATGAAGATATCTGATTCTCACGTCCTGAATACGTCTTGAAGGCATCGTAATAAAACAATGAGTATAAATAATAAGGTCTTCTAGTGTTTCATATCTGAACTCTCTCTACTATCAGACTTTCTGAATTCTACACTCATTGAAGCGTTGCAAAGAACATTCTATTCTGCGTTAACTGCCTGTTTTTAAATAACAAATAGGGATTATTCAGATTGATTCAGGTTAATAGAATATTTTCAATTTCATATTTATTATAATTTCCCCGTAATACATAGAGTTTAGATTATTTTTCATAGTTCAGAGTAAGTAATCCAAATAATGTGGCTTGTTGGCATAGACTTGTGCTTACACATAGCCGCAAAGAAAAAAACCAGGGGTAAATCGCCAAACCTCATCATCTGAACAATATAATATTTCAAACATAACTGCATTGTCCAAGCTTCAAGATAAAGTAGGAATTAAGTTGAAATATTATGCCTTTGTTGTTTTCTTCAAAATCGAAATCCTATCATTCTTAATGAAATACCCTTCACCTACAACCCAAATTATCTCAAATACAAATCAGTGTTGAACCAGTAGTGCCCAGTGCAGTACCCAGAAGTGTACCTACCCTGGAGGGGGGGGGGGCGATATAGTTTGAGAAAGACACACATGGCTAGAACGATAACCGAATCAACCTCTATTCCTATGTTGCCATTTAGATGCCTCATGTGTAGCGATTGGGCAAACAATCTGTATGAGATTATATCTAACAATGAAGAAACTTTCGTCACAGCATTCACACTCCAGATTACACTAGAATACTAAGTACATATATTCATAAAACTGTAGAGGCAACAAACTACTGATGATAATCTCGAAGCCCATCACTATTTTGTTGACCTCAAAAGCCCATGTCAATCGAGTGAGTCTGATTCAGTAGCAGGATTCCTCTCTTGGAAGTCACCGAATTAGGATTCCGTAGGAAAACATCAGACATACATTGATAAGAAATCCTGGAGTGACGATGAAACACGATGTTCATGTTTTTCTGATTCTGACTATTATGTAATGAGTCTTTTCACGATTTTTATTTTCTATATATGGCTCTCGTCATCCATATATTTCCTCAATGAATCTTCTTGAATATGCAAACTAATTTCAAAACGATTCCAGCCTTCAACACATTCAAACACATTTTTTTCATAAATTGAATTCGAATTTTATTACCTGTCTCCAGATGTTCAGTCTACCTAATATTCATAGAAAATATGAATATAGTACATTCCAAAAATAAATTATGCGAGTGCGTTATTGCCAGGAAAAAACCATTTCAATATGAATGAAACATTCTCATGATTTCACTCAACTCTGTTTACCTCACGCCTCACAACGTTGCCCATTGAATTGAAAGTTTTAAGCGGTATTTTCACCTCTGCCTGGTATTTCTGTGAACCGATGCGATGCATTTTCATTGAGGAATAAATAATATGCAATTTTCGATGTTATATTTTGGATGAAATACTGAAAGACGCCATAAACGGAGCTTTAAAAGGGTATAGGATGTGGATGTGCACGCTATATTATTTGAAATTTCAATTTCAAATATGCATTTTCATAACATGCAACCACAGATTCAACCCAGCAAAAATAAATACCTGGGCCATCACTTTTGAAGCAATGTCACCCCAGTGAACTATCATTGATTCAATATTGGCATTTTTCAATGGAGAATCACAAGAGTTGTTCACTGGCCGACTTAACGCCAATATTGGCGAAGCAATACTTTTATTTATGGATTAGTCATTGTTGTCCCAGTGACGACTGACTGACATATTTTCAGTGCATTCTCAATAGACATTAAGTGGTTTATTCTTACCCAGAGAATTTTGCGGATACGTACGTAGAAAATATTAATTTTCCAATGATAATAATGATATTGATAATATCCAGTTATATATAACCACATCTGATCGGGTCTATCAGCGAGTAATTGCATTTCTGTTGCTTGATAGATATTGTAATTTCTGGAATATCTGGAACATTGCCAAAACTCGAGAACTTCACTTCTTCATTAGAATCTGGAATGAACAATTTGTGAATTCTAAGTAACCTATAAATCACAACTGCATATCACCTATAGCCTGCTGCATCAATAGTTGAGAAAATGCATAATACCTAAATAATATAACTGAATATTAATATGTGCGCCCGAATTATGTCATCACACTGTACAAGATATGACGTCATTATAATTTTTTCAAAATAGCAGTACCCAAATTTGATGATACCTTGAAGAATAACGCATTCTTTTGTGTACTTGTATAGATGTCTTATTTTTTCTTTATTTTCTCTACATACATACTCGGTTACATAATATTAAGAGTATTTACCGATTACCACTGATTTATAATGGTTCAGTTGATAATGTTGTGAATCTGAGTACGAATTATACCAAAATAAAACAAGAATCTAAAATTATTGAACAAAAAACATAACAATATATTACATAATGTCAAGCGATGAAAAGTATAGGTAATCAACTTGATACGCGTACCTTGTCCGAATAGTGCAGAGCAAGGACGTCTTATTCAAGAAATTAGGGCCCTTTTGGAAAGTAGAGTATTTACAACAACATTTTTCTATTATCATCTTTTATTCATTATGGGTAATGAAATAAACAATATAATATGAACATGTCATTATAATATTACAATATTACAAACATATTGACGGTGGCGTAGTTATAATATAGGTACTGTGCTCGAAAAGATATAAATGTGAGAGAAATGATCGAATCTGAAGAAAAATGACTGGAATAAGTGGAAAGTATTATTTAAAAATAACAAAATGAAGATTCTTAATCGGTTCCTTCAGGGAATCCACCCTATGCTTACTGGAATCAATATAGATAAATAGCCTTGAGCAACATGAAAATAATACGAAAGTAAAATATAATGTCATTTCTCACAGCTATTATAGTATCTGGTATTGTTTTAGCTTTGTATTCTAAAAATATCTATTTTCCATTTCAAAATTTGAACACATTGACCGTGGGCCAAGAAAAATTAATTTTGATAAATTAAACTCACGATAAGATTTTGTCTGGGGCACATAAATAAATGGACCTCATCTGGTTGGCACATTCTAGAGCAGACAGGAATCTTGAAATAAACTAGTTGACAAAGTTCAGGCGGAACTATCACATCTTGTCAGGATATAATGTATAGAGACAATTCAATGAACATTTTATTCTCTCATTGCATATCGAATCAGATACCAGATAAACGAATTACGAAAAAGTTGACAGACAAGACACAGTAACTTTCTTTGATGATCCAAGTGCTATAACTCATTCAGCATCAGTTTTACCGTGATAAAAAGTGTTGGGGTTCAAAAACAAACTCTTATATCTACAAACTTCTTAGCTCTGCTGCTGAACTTTCAATCACAACTACATTGTAGATGATATCAATAATGTAGTTGCGGTAGTATGAGTAGGTACCACTAATGAAGTGTATTCATGCAATGGAGTTGTGAACACTTGTCGAATTACGCCACATATACCCATTTTATATTGTTTTTTCCATCTATGAATAGTATTTGATATAATTATTCAAGGTTGGAACCTTTCTCGACGGTATATTATACAATATCTCTCGTATTTCTCAACAATCCAAGAACATAACCACACAATAACAATAATACTTTCAACGTAGAAGTGTACTGAGATAAACACAATACATAAGTCGTACCGTTCATAGTTGCAATGGATTGGTTACGGTTTATGTCGTCACCATAAATCTTGTGTTCTTCCGCGTTTTGCATGCTATCAAATATCGTGGATTTCGATAATCATCCGCAAATTGTACGGAGCTATGAGGAGACAACTGGTTCATGAATGTGAACAGTTTGCTTTGGTTCTACAAAATAATGAAATAAGATTTTCCACTGAAACAGGCCCACTTGAACTGTCATTGTTGTTGATCTTCATACAAACTTTTGTAAAGGAGCTTATATTTGAGATATCGCACTGCTCCTGGCATACATAAGTAGGATGAGTGAATTTATGTGAGGATTATGTGAGACAAGAACAATGGGATTCTGATGGTAAGAAAAAAGTGTATCTACTACAATGTATTTATAGCTGAGCTGGATTCAGCCAGCTATTGGAGGTGACGGGGTATTCCGGAAACATTTACTTGCAGTATACAGAATACAGACTGTTTTAGAAACGTAACGATATTCATGATAATGAATGTATCTTTTCGGACCGTCTGAAAAAATTGATTATAAATCAATTCTATACTCCCTTCTCTTTACTTCAAGTAATCATTGGAGAAAAATGAAAATAACTATTTTGTTTTCTGTAAGCAACCTTGATTACCTTGCCCTCTTACCCCAGTTCCTGCCTCGTCATAGTGATATTGCCCAATTTACTGTCATTCCAGTGATGACGTGACATGTGTCAAAATTGATTTTTAGATTATCGGACATGCATAATATACTCACAATGAAAAATGTTCCCATACTCTCATAATAAACTTTTTTTCCATATTATTTCAAAGACTTTATCGATGACACTGTGTATATTTCTGATATTTGTGATCTACATCGAATTTTCTAACCTATATATATATGCTCAGGGCCAGATTAAGACCACTTGGCGCCCAGGGCGATATAATATATTTTTTGGCCCCTACACATTATACAGTAATGAAAAAAGTGAAAAATATCGTTATTTTAGAATTGCCTCTTTGCGAAAACATATGCTACTGGAAGTTTCCATTAATTTATATCGAATGCACCAACTTTATCAAATTTGAAAAGAAGAATATTTTCAATTTTTTTATGTTGAAATCGGGAACAGATTCGTTTGCGAAACGACTTATAAGCAAATTGTGTTCGATGTTGAAGAGGCAAATGTCGCTTTGATATGCATCGAGTTTTCTAACTTGTTTCACTAATTCAAGGTTATAAAAATGTATGTTATGATTGGGAATGACCATATATTTGGCCACATTCGACTAATCTAATTTATCATATTTCAAAAATTCTAGGGTTTCTTTGAACCTTGTTTGTATGGGTCACCTAGTTTGGCCTACATATGTTTCACCACAATCATTACAACCAATTTCGTAAATCCCTAACTTTTCAAGAGTGCCCAAGTCTCTGAAAATCTTATCAAGTTCTTTCGTATACCTACCTATATACTTGGGATTGAACGCGATCTACTTATAATAAAATACTTAAAATGATTAAAAAAAATAGGTTGAACGTGGGTCATTATTTTTCAACCATCGTTCATTACTCTAAAACTAGAACAATACGAATGACAAAAAATGGGAATGAATTATGTAATAGTACGTATTACCTACATCTGGAATTGGAGCACGTGTGTTGGCTAGGGACTCTGGAGAGCCAAAATAGAACAACCTTGTGGTGAAAATACAAGTTCAGGAAAAGATGGAGCACAATGATAGGTAATAAAAATGAAAAATGGCTCCAGCCGAATGAAAGTGACATTAGATAAAGAAAACAAACAACAAACAACGTACCTATTTGAACTGCTAGTATAATGCCAGTCCCAAACTGCTGTTATACACTCACTATATACAAAAGTCAATGTAAACATTGAAACCAGCCAAAGCAATGAAATACAATCATATTATCAGAATAAAATTTAGATACTGTTAGAACGAAGCAAATGGCTCGGAGAACATTTGTTAGAAACAAAATTTTGTTTAAATAAAATCACTTGGTATGAGCCATAGACATGTATGAACACAGTTTTTCAGCTGAAAATTTCACTAAGTTATCAAATCAACCAATCAGAAGCTCCAGTCAAGGTTAGATTATCGATATAACCGAGTTTATGCACTAGCGGGCCGTAAAGTGCACTTTACCGCCCGGCTTTGCGTGCGTTATGTTGCACTTTACCGCCCGCGGGCTCATTATGGCCCACGGGCCGTAAAGTGCACTTTACCGCCCGCTGTATTTAGTTTCCTTATATCGTCATATCAATTCATGAAAAACCTATGATCATTTTCCTGGATTCTAATATATCCAGAGGTATATCATAAACTTCTTCTTTATCCGAGTCTCGCTATTATTATTATCACTAATTTTTACTTTTCAGTCAAAGAATGACAATTCAACTTGTTGATTGGATGTATTGATATAGACAACAACCATCAGCTTGCTTGACAACGTCAAAATTAGGTAGGTATATAATATACTGGGTATGCATATAGTAAAATTCTGGAGAATCAATCTCTTCTAGAGATCAAAGAGTTTTACTATTACGATAATTGCAATATTCGTACGATGATATTTATATGTAAATCATCCATGAATAATACGCTTCTCTTGATAACTGAACGTAACAAATTGAATTCGGGGGAATATTAGTTTATCGAAATCTATAGTCATTACTTTTGAGTCAGAAAATAAACAACTAGTGCATGAAATTTTGTATGTATCACGTGCGTAAAATGCGTTTATGGCCTTCAGCGTGTAATGGCCCTCGGCTAGCGCCATCGGGCCATTATTCACGCCACAGGCCATAAACGCCTACTTTACGCCCTTGATACATAAATAACTATTAACTGTTGTCTACGATTGGCCTGCCAAGTTCGGTGTTTTCATTGTGTACATATCGACCAGGTTAGATTTGAATTATCCTTATTGAAAAGAAACTGCACCCATCGCTATTTTAACTATTTTGAGATAACGTGTGATAATGTGAAACACATGCACCCTCTCTCTTTCAACCTAATCTGGAGAAATGATATTGCTGGGGATGATTAAATAAATTCCGAAAAAAATATAAATGTTTCGGAAACAAGTTCATTTTCATAAGGAATCTTCTATTACAGGAATCTCTGTAAACAAAACTTTATGATGCCTGTCGGCGTTCAAATTTATATTATATAACAGGTTCTATTTCCTATGTATATACGATGTTTGTAATAAAAAAGGTATATCGATAAATCAATCTTATATAACCGTCCAGAATTTGTCGTCATTCGCAAATAAAGTATTTGCCCCATAAAAATTGGCGACTGTTCATATACAAGAGAATACATAACTGAAAATATAAAATCAGCTTTCACAGCTCAGATCTGCCTGTCAGATATCATCATATAATATACACAGTGAACTGTTTATATCATAATCTCTGATTATGCTGGGATATTCTGCGATTAATTGTCAATCTTTCATATAAGTACATATTAGTTCAATAATCAATCACTGTTTCCGATTGCTCAAATGACTCCTTGGTTAGGATCGTTAGCGTTAGGGATAGGATTTTTGAGAAATAATGGAATATTTGTTGAAATATCCAACAGAAAACAACTACTTTCCTGGCTGATAACACACAGTATCGAATGTGATTTTGACAAATACAGGAAATACCTGATAAAAAAAAACTACCAAAATTTACAAAAAAACTATTGCTCGTTCTGTTATCTATCTCTGATATAGTATTTCTAGTTCTGAGAAGAGATATTCTCTGTAACATTTATTGAAAAATAGTTATCCATTCGTCATTATCTATAATCAATTGGTATTGAATCGATGAAAATATGTTTGATGGAAATTGGTATTAACCTCACCGAAACACAATCATATGTACAAGTTATGCTCTTCTGCAGCATCGACATATCCAATCAATGAAGGAACATGCTGGATTCAAATCAAGAAAATGTTTTCGACAATTAGCCTTAATTAATTCAACAAGTAAGAATTTTAAATTGAAATGTGATCGCACTTGGAGAAATATGGTATGAAACAACCAATGATATTGACAAATGAGCAGCAACAAGCAACTACCAGCTGATGATTGGGTATAAACGTATAATTATATGTCTTCATTGCACATGCAGACATACCAATAGTCCTTCCTTTTTTTCAATATAGCTACAGGGTGGTAAGGCAAGAGCGAATCTAGTAACATATATTGTCAAATTATTTGTTTCAAACAAGTTCTTCAAAAGTTAACTGAACATTTCATGAATTCATTTTCAACCAATTAGAAAGCTCCTTTTTGTTTACATTACTATTATCGCAAAAATTTTGTTAGTTTCTATCAACTTGATGGAATTGATGAGTGATAAGTTTTTTTTCGAAAATGAATCGCCTAATAATCAATAGGTATCTATTGGCAAAAGCCACTCAGTTCTATTTGAAACACCGAGAAAATTCCAGTTATGTCTCTATTTAAAAACTTCTTATAACCGCCAAATAAAACATTTTAACCACGAAATGTCATCTGATGAACGAGAGAAAAGTTCACGTTTTTAACGTGGAACAGGTCACCCTTTCAAATCACTCTTTTTGTTTCAAAAAATGTATCTTTTAGATTCGAAATGAGACAAGATTATAGTTAAAAGATGGAAATTTGAAGACAATCATTTAAATCCTAAAAGATGTCATTTCACAGTTATACAATTATCATTTAATTTCATCCCTTCTATCATTTTCCATCTTTGTCAAACTCGTTTACCTCAATGAGTCATCTCACTCACCTATGAACACTTGTTCGATGAGAATCGTTAGTCGTCTCCGGATTCATGATATGAAAAGACATATTAGCTCGTGGCAGCTCGTGAACTCTTCTTGCAGAGTGATATTTTGTTTTTCGAAAAAGTGGAGTGGTTGAGAGATCTTCTAGAAATATTAGGGACATATTTGTTCATATATCCCCCAAGATTTGTTGAGGAACTATAAAATGTTGAGCTGCCTCTGGGCGTTATAGTGTTTTCACGATATATCGGTAAGTGTATGTATCGGAATGTCTTCCAAATTGGAAAAACTTTTATTTTTTCAACTCACCCCACTATTCACTAAGTGGCAAAAGCTTGGATTTGAACAGTTTTATCGGTGATAGTTTGCATTGCGTATACATTGTGTCCAAGATTAATGATTATACTATCATGCATGGGGATCTCGAAAACGTCGTAAGAAAAGTCTCTCAACGCTCTTTTGTGAAGCTCAAGTGGCAATAACGGTAAATAAAATAAAACGAAATCTGCGAATGTGAACTCTAATTTACTGACGATACTGTGTAATTATATTTTTGGCCACTATGTTAACTGATAATCCGATGCACTGACAATGAGAACAAATAGTCCAAATTGGAAGCATTTTTGTCCTACAAAAACTGAGATATTGTAAACTAGTATAGTAGAGTATATCGTCCTTGTGATGCACTTCATTGCCGTGTAGTTCCTCAAAAAAACTTCACTTGGTGGTAAGTATATAAACCAAGTATATATTATTATGTCTTCAATATTTCTCGAAGAGTTTCAACCCACTTCATTCAACTCCATTTTTTTGACAGTATACCTCATATCCATCATAATTACCATTGATTAATTTCTAGATAATACTCTAAAACAATGTAATAAACCGCAGATGAAAATCAAGGAATGTGTATACGATAACCAAGATCGTAAATCTTCCACAGGAATAACAAATCAATCAAAGTCGACTGCGATTCTCCTCATAAAAATTAAATTAACTCCTAATAATTGGTTCATCGGAAAATGCCTACTGGATTTATTTACGATCAATCAGTGTGCTTATTTTTCCAGAAAATTGATAAAATTTGACGCCCAACTTATTTTCTGAGATTGGCTGAGGAGATTGAAATCTTAATTGGCAACGTGCTTTCCGTCTAATAAATTTCGTTTCCGTTCACTCAACTTATACTTTCATTTTCCAACCTAGCTATTTTCGGCGGATGATGATAGTAACCGCCCGAACCACGCGTATTCACCAAAATTTATAAACACTTCACCAATTATTCAACATTCTGAAATATATTCGTCAATAACCGATGATTTAAGGTTCGATTACGGAATAAATAGAACATGGGTGCGACCACAATTTTCTTGAAACTTTTCAATTACGAACTTTTTTCTCATATTTTGTGTCACATATCGTACGTTGAGAACAATAGTGTGATAACTCAAAATTCTTCGTTTTGAGAAAATCGACTTGATGAATTTGTCTCTGGCGAACCTTATTCATCGCGAAAAGTATATTTAGTTCAAATTACATTATTATGTCATAAGCTCACATGGGAAAGTTTTAGGTAGTTATAATATTTTCGAATATTTTTTTCTAATTTTTCAAGATAGAGTTTTGACATGTTACAGTTTTGATTCATCATGTTCGACAATTTGCAAAGTTGCCGTATAACATCATTATAGGTATTTTTCTTCATTTGTAGACCCCATTATATTCATGACTGGATTTATTGAAGATGTGCTCTGAGTTCCTATCATTTCAGCAAAATCCAAATCGTGTCCTTCGGTTGCTGAAGATTCCTCTTCTGGCAGTTTTTCAATCTTCTTTAGTTTCTGAATAGAAACAAACGGGTATTTGCAAAAGCCAAATTTTGAGTTGAATAGCAATAAGTATCATTGGAAATTCGCATAAAGTTGAGATGCCATAGTTTGGGAGAGAAGTACTATAGGCACGAATAAGGTATATATATGTGAATTTTTTGAAGAAAAGAAATACCTATAATGAATGAAATTTGAATTTGAATCTATTCTTGGGAATTCTTTCGAACACACATTTTTCCGAATGTTTAATCCGAAGGAATTATAATATATTTTTCAAAATTGGAATTTAAACCTAAGGTGGAGCTTGATATATTTGATGCAAAGAGACATATTCAAATTACATACATTCATTCTTGTTCTGTATTTCTCGTTTTTATTTTTAAGAGCTATCTTCTTGTTGCTATTATTTCAATCTTTCTACAAAAACTCATATAACCTACTCATTTCATTAAGTGCAACGCATGCAATAATGTGAAGAATCTAAATATTCCATATTGTTAACATTACAATTCGAAAAATTTGTTGCATTCAATTCATGATTTCATTTAATGATGAAAATGTATTAACGTGACAACTAAAAAAAATTCAAATTGTGTTCAATCAATAAGGTGACTCAATGACTTGTCACATTATTTATCATAAAGAATTCCTCGATGTGAGAATACGAGGGAGGCGTAGTATCCTGCGAAGTTTAGGTGACAACGCAAAAAGTCACTTTCTTGCTTGGCTGTAGTACCTACTTCTCCTCTAGTGCAATAACGTGACCAGCGATGTCACGCAGCAGCTATTGGGCCTAGATATGTCACGATATTCTAGAAGTGTAAAGCTCGAAATTTGCTATCTGACGGTGGTTCTAACTCAAACATCAACTTTTTTGAGTTGTCACACTATTGTTTTCAACGTGCGATATTATTGAGGAAACAATTAATATTCTCCTCATACGCAATTTTACTCAATTAGAGGGGATGGTATGAAAGTTTCAATACTGAGGGTGTGAGAAGTTTTTAATTGGTGACAAATAAATGTCGTATTTTGATTGATTTAGGGTGTCCCAAGATAATATTCGTATACTCCGGGAGATAATTTCAGATGAAAATCCATTTTGGCCCCAATATTATTCCTACTTCATGCAAATCGATAATCTTACGTCTCACATATATGGCAGCAATCTATAGAAAAATATGGTGAAACCTTAGCCGTGGCACTCGATATCTCCAAAGCATTCGATCGAGTCTGGCATCACGGACTCCTCGCCAAGCTTACATCTTATGGCTCGCCTCTCCAGTTATGTTCTCTGCTAGCTAGTTTTTTCTCAAACAGGTCTCTCCATGTAGTGGTCGACGGAGTTTCATCTGACTCTCCTATCATAAATGCTGGTGTTCCGCAAGGATCAATTCTAGCACCAACACTATTTCGACTCCATATCAACGATTTGTTAGAAGCAACTCCATGTCCAGTACACAGCTTCGCGGATGATAGTACTCTCTATACCCTTTTCTCTTCCAGGGCTCCAATACCAGCCAGGCAAATCAGAAACGAACGAGGAAGAAATGTTGACAACATAAATATGGACTTGGCAACAAGTCTCGAATGGGAATCCAATAACTTGGTAAATTTCAATGGAAACAAAACACAAGCATGCCTCTTCTCTAGAAAAGCCGATCGCACTGTGCCCAACATAAGCTTGTCTGGAGTAACCATACCTTTGGAGACATCCGTTTCGATGCTTGGTATTACTACTATCAGCAATAACCTTCCTTGGGAAAATCGCGTGAGATCAATTTGCTGAAATTGCATCCCAAAAACAACAAGTGTTCCTCCCTTGGCAGTCCCCACAAGATTAACCCGTCGAGTTGAGGCTTCGCAACCCTTCGTGGTCACTTTGGAGACCTGCAGAACATCTTTCTCCAAAGACTTGTTCGTTCAACGAACAGCGACACATTGCCAAGGGAGGTGTTTCCCGAGGCATATAACCTCCAACAATTTGAGAAGAACACCAATTCCTACCTTTTTCCCCTTGGTTCTCACGATGTTCTGTAAACATTACAGGATATTCCTTCTCGTGGGAACCAGAACATAAAAAAAAGTAACCACCTGCCTTGCAGATGACAATACTCTCTATACTGTGTTCTCTCCAAAAGATAGAGAAGCATTCTCTCAAACCACCTACACATCATGGTCAAAAATTGATTCTTTCAAGAAGCAATTTTGTATATTATTACATTAAACATAACAAACCCCTGATTCTTGGCAAATTTGTTCCAACCCAGCACACAAACTCATTGTGCTTATAGTCGATAATTGGCACCGATTCACACTTCGTTTGAATCTCCTCTAAAATGCCTGATGGTTTGCAATCGGACAGCCATACAAGGTATTCTCAGCAAGGGCATTCGACAATTTATCATAAAACATTAGAACTATTAATTTCCAGGACAGGATTAGGCTATAGCTGTTGTACAGACTGGACCAAGCTCCGGACAGTGATATATGATTTTATCCAAGAAATGCGTACCCTAGTCTCCCTATCTAAACGAGATAAATGATAAACGCATGAGTTCTGTTTAAGAATTTCGCCCCATTTGTTGTGAAAATCGTTTGCAATTTTCTGCGACATAAATTTATTGCCAATGGCTGTATTTCGACAACAAATCATTGAATCAGAAAAAAAGCCTGTAGTTGGGAGTATGGTGGAGTTTTTTGGATTGTAGGAAAGCTACTATGTATATAGGTTTTCATTGTAGGTTTTCATCATCACCCGGTATCTTACACATATTATCGAAGTCGAACCAAAACCTTAATATTAGTTCACAACCATGGACGTTCTTTTTTATACGTCCATGTTTGTTCACAACCCTCTTGAAAGAGTAGGTCACAAAAGAAGGGTCTTCCATGGTCATCAATTGACCATCGCAAGTGATTTTGAATAAAGTTTCCATTTTGCTTGTTGCGACCAGAGTACTTATATAGATTTAATTAACTATTGTTATATCAATTTTGGGTGGACATGATATCGGCTCGATAATTATTTGATTGGTACGGTCGATTTCTCAATAACTCGGTATTATTTTGGATTGTATATGGACAATGCTGGTTTGGTCCAAATAGTATCTCTATTATCTTTAAATTAGGTTTTAACTTTGGGAGTTTCGTCCTTGGTAGATAAATAACTATTTCATATTCTCCTCGTAACCAAATATTTTCATGAAAATGTGCTTTTGATAATTAAACAAGAGCATTTGATTGACAATATTTAATTCGAAGGCATAGTTTCAACATAATAATTTTTATGCACACTAACCATTTTTTACAATTTCAGTTTTTCTTCATTTTTCAACACTAGTGCATGAACTCATTTTTTGAAAGCTTTTCAAATGGAAGAACTTGTTGGGAGTAACTCGAAAAATGAAGTGACGTTCTTTTAAATTATTTTATTTTCTTCTAATTTCCTTTATTTTTTTATGTTTTGGTTTCCACGAAAAGGAATATCTTGTAATGTTCAGAGAACATCGTGAGAATCAAGGAAAATAAGGTAGGGATTGGTGTTCTTCTCGAATTTCTGGAGGTTATATGCCTCGGGAAACACCTTCCTTGGCAATGTGTTCCAGAGTCTCGCTGTTCGTTGGATGAACGAGTCTTTGAAAAGACATGTTCTGCAGGTCTCCAAAATGACCACGAAGACCCGAAGCCTCAACTCGACGGGTTAATCTCGCGGGGACTGCCAAGGGAGGAACAATTGATGATATTTCAGAAGAGCATCGTCCATGGAAATATCAATAAAATAGAGCCAGATCGCCAACTTTTCTACGTTGTTTCAGAGAAGTGAGTGAATTTGTGAGCGATGCATCAGAGAGACAGAATCCAACAGTTTCAGGGTATATTTGGGTGCTGCACTCCAAATATGAAAACAGTATTCCAGGACAGGTCGGATCTGTGCCTTATAGATCATAAGCAGCTGACTGGAGTGAAATAGCTCCTGACCCGAAACAGAAAACCAAGTTTTTGGGATACACTTTTAGCAACTGATATTGCTGATAGTAATACCAAGCATCGAAATGGATGTCTTCATAGGTATGGTTACTCCTGGCAAGCCTATGTTGGGCACAGTGAGATCGGCTCTTCTATAGAGAAGTGCCGTGCCAGACTCGATCGAATGCCTTGGAGATATCACGTTCAAATAAAAGCGTTCTTAAAAAATTATGTTCCTGCTCCCAATTTATAATAAATGCTATCATACAATGTTTTGAAGTTGGTTAGGAACACTCATACACATTGGGATACAAGATAGGAACAACATTAATCTTCTGTTTGCCTATTCAGTTTTAATGCAGATTATCTACATTCAATACATCGTATTGAACTTTTCATCTTCATATTAGTTGGCTATGATATGCGGATTTCTCCCATGGGTTCAGACACATTATTGAAACTACGGAATTTGACGCAACATAATCTGATAATTGAATACATAAAGTAATGTTTTACAAAATCTCAATTATATGAGTAGATTGTAGATTGAAAGTATGATTGTGATATATCGTTGAAAAGATAAGTTCATACTGAATGAAATCATATCGATGTACCAAATTTTAAACATCCAACTAGCAACGAAGATACAGGGGGTAAATTAGTTCCGGGTCACCCGGTATACTGTGTTTATACCATATATCTTTCATTCTGACAATGTTTCCCTCAATTAATAATCCATAACTTCCAACACAATTTCTAGTTAACTTGGGTGACCGAAATTAGGGTTGATTTGAAATCCATCCATATTTGGACGAAACTCATCTCGGATCTGACAAGTTCCATAACCCTAATCCTGGTGATTTAATATGCCCCAAACACGGTATCTGGTATCTTATGCACGCCTGAAGGATAGATCCTACTTTTATATTCATAGGACCGTTGCCGGATGATCTGAGGACATTAACTATTGAAATCTTAATAATGACTTGACAACGATGCAGTCTGTCCTGGATTATGGATTAGTCTGGAGAGCTGATGGAGTGGAATTGTCTATCAGGAAGACCGCTTCAGGCTGATGGCTCTTCATCTCGACTGGAGATACCCAGAATATGAGTTGGAAATCTGTTAGATTCTCCGTTATAAATTAGTAGTTGTTGACTTTGCCAGACCCTGCTTGTATTATTGAGAACCATACTTGATCAGAATAAAAGAAACACATCGATCACAAACTACTTATTATGAATATAGACATAACGAAATATACTTATGCCTTTTTAATGCAATAAAACCGGTTCACCTAATTTCTGGGACATAAAACTAATGAACAGGATAATAATGAATTGAACATCGATCGAGTAACAGCAATGGAATAGCTAGGAGTCACATTGGACAGATGCTCACATCAATAACGTTGCGAACTTAGTACCTCATGATCAGATTCAGATTACATCGAAACATACTGGATATCCATCAGCTCACTCTTCTTTACTGTTCACTTATTGAATCCAGATCCTACGGCATAATAACATGGGGTAGTGCAGCCTCAACATTTATTAAATAACTAGAAATATTACCAAAAAAAAAAATGGTCAAGATGATATACATAAGTATAAAGAGAAAAAGGTTTTAGATATCAGACTATTGGTCAAATAGCTATTTGTGTATCTAGAGCACAAAATGATAGATTGCCGCTCGACAAAGAAAGTTACCGCGCGATACGGAGCGGAGCGCGGTAATCTTTGGAGAGCGGCAATAACACTTTGTGCTCGAAATACACACAAGATTTTTTCTACTAACGCAGCTTTCGGAAATAACTACCCTGAAAGTATGAGCGAGTGAAATAGTTGGAAAAGTTCTTATCCATATTATCCCATATTTCCAAAGAAAACAAAGAAGAAAAATAGAAATTACTGGCAATCCAGAAAAAAAATGTCGGCCCTACCGAGAATTGAAACTGAACCACCAGCGTGGCAACCTGAGCTTCAGATCTCTGAGCCATAGTACGATAAACTCTGCAATCAAATTGAACATTACTCATTGATGCAATAAAATAAAGATACACTGTCTTTCTGATGACAACAAAGAGTTAAAATATAAAGTATAATTCATCGTTTTCAACAGATATGCTTCATCGGGAGCTACTTGTAGAAATTTGTTGGTATATATCTTCAGCGGTGAATGTTTTGGATTTTTCTCTTTATATCCAATAGATTGTTTCTTGAGAAATGCGATAAATTTCAGATACTTATATTGATTCCGATATTATCTTCAACATTCAAGCATGTATACGTACCATCGAATATATAGACCAATGAGTTGATGACTTCAAAGTCTTTGATTTTTCACCAAAATAAGCCAGTAAAACGTTTTCTGAATACATATTCACCATCTCGGAATGGCACCAATTTATGAATGTATCATATTGTAATTCATATTTCTTCCTTGATTTTTCCGGTAAGAGATTCAAACTCTTGCGCTTTCTACTATATCATCTGGAGGTGTGTTTGATGATTCACTGTCACTATTTTCCATCATGAAAAAATTGGGGGTTTTCAAGAATAGATAAGTATAGGTTACAGAGATGTGCGAGCGTTTTTTCAATATTTCCGCTCACGAGCGCAAATGCTGTCAAACATTTTTGAACCTATAATTGATAAAGAAACTTCACCTAGGTAGTTAAAACTGTCAATAGTGTTAATGATGTTCTATGAAAATCTATGAATAGTACACCTTATCTGTAGAAATTCTGGTAGAAATCAGAAAAAGGGATGAGCCATGTATGGAAACTCTAGCTTCAATTCAAATACTGTTCTCAAATAAGTATTATAAAAGATCTGACTTAGTTTATATCCTTTAGACGAACACAATACTTTCTTGAAAGAATGATAACTTGTCAAGTGATATTTGTTGTTCTGGAACATTTGTTGAATTTCTTATTCATGGTTTTTGTTTGACGGACACTAGAAAGGTAGAGATTTATGAACATTCATATATCACCACTGAAGAGGGAATAATAAAATATATGATTCGTCCGCTTAAAATTTGACATGTCAAGTAATCTAGTTCACGTTATACACTCATGCAGGATATCAGGATTCAGAAGTGATGCATTAGACAATTCTGGGAAAGATGCAGAATGCTGGAAAATCATGTGTTATTCTGAAAGCTTCACTTTGATTTGAGATTGAAGAAGCTGACAACTCAATCTACATATTTCATTAAACTAAATATTTACTTTTTCCTCCTGTTGGGTTGATCAGACATGCTATACAGATTCAATTTTCTCCAACTATCTACACAATAATCAGATTCAGTCATTATCAAGTTGGTATTCTGTTAGTTAGGTTCAGATCCTAGTCATTTTTTTTTTTCTTCATTTATTCTCAAACTGATAATGAATGCAAATAATTCAGTTAGGAAAGTGAATCCTATCCTCTTTCAGGACTATTTGAAATAATTAAGAGTAGATACAGATCATTAATTGATTAGTGGAAGGAAAATATTGTAAATTATATTGCTTACATAATTCTCCAGATGAATCTGATGATTTTCATGTAGTACCCGATCACTGAAGAAATTTTGTTCGAAGATTTTCGCCCTTTATAATTAAAAATTCAATATTCTGTAGTGAAGGGGTGACAGACAGAAGGAAGCGGAAAGACATTTCAAGGGAGTCTTAATTAATTATTCAAAGTTCCATCTCAACGAAAGGCAATATCATCTCCAATCTCGAGAATGCTTGGACAGAAAAATTAAGATTTCGTCACCGAAAGCAACAGGTTTTATTGATTGACAAATTATGCTTTCAACAACCTCTCTGAGTTTTAACGAGATTGTTTGATTGCAATCAATATGTCACATCTGAAACCGAATTCGAATCTGATAAATTAGAATCAGAAGTGACACTTCGTTCCACAATTAATGCTCAATAATGTTTGTAGTCTACGCAATATTCGGATATATGTAGAGAGCTTGAAAATCTAAAGGCTTATTGATACAAGTAGATCATAATCACAGACAAATCCTACTGTGGCGAACTTATGAAATTTCGAAAAATATCACAGACTTCAGTGAGTTATTTGTCAAAATCAAGAAACCTACATTGGTTCAGACTTAGCTATTCACCTGTAAAAATAATTAGGAGAGAACAATAAACACAGTGTGACTCAGATATTGTTTGATGAGATTTGAGTATATAAGAATGTATATATAACGTCCTACAATATTCAGATATGTTTCTAGTTTGAAACAGGGACAAGCTTACAAAAAAGCAAGAATACTATTGAATATCATGATAAATACCAGGAGGTGCTACATGGCCAACAGAGCAATAGCCATGTGATCACAAAATAAACCAAACTCCATCAAACCTATATGAAAAATCTTGAACTATCTAAATAAGGACTGCATTGACATCAAATACCAGGTTTAATTCACATGTATAGGCTTTATTAGTCAACCCCCATTAGGGCACCTGAGCTAAACTTCAGGCAGACACGTATAGCTTCCTGAAGACCACCCGCATACAGGAGAAAGCCTACGAACAATCAAGTCTCAGATTGATAAAGCGAAAATACTACTCAATATCATGATGAATACCTAAAGGTGCTACATGGCCGATATAGCAATAGCTATGTGATCACAAAGTAAACCAGACTCCATCATACCTATATGAAAAATCTCAAACTGTCCAAATAAGGACTTCATTGACATCAAATACCAGGTTTAATTGAAATGTATAGGCTTTATTACTCAACCCCCATTAGGGCTCCTGAGCTGAACTTCAGACAATCACGTAGCTTCCTGAAGACCACCTGCATACAGGGGAAAGCCTACAAACAATCAAGTCTTAGATTGATAAAGCAGAAATACTACTCAATATCATAATGAATACCTAAAGGTGCTACATGGACGATATAGTAATAGCTATGTGATCACAAAATAAACCAGACTCAATCATAGCTATATTGAAAAACAACGAGATGTTGACAGTTTTATCAGCTGCCACTTGTGACAACTTATCATTCAATTGATTTCCTGAAAGTCAAAAATATAATTATTATATCTTTGGTAATTTCGATATTATACTTGTTGATTGTGATGAAATGATTTGTTCAAGACTGCATAACCCCTTTTTGGACATAAGGGCGAAAGAAAGAAGTCTATAAGTACCTATCTAAATACTTCTGATGCCTATCTGTACCAATCACATAACTTACTCGAGGTTTCTTGAATCCAATTACAAAATAAGGTCGAACAGTCAAACTTTGTTCAATTCATTTTACAAAGGTTCTTTTTGTTCTGACCTCGGTTCTGACCAAATTCAGCTAGGGTGAGATTTAATGCATGAAACTCGCTTGCAGTTGGAGCTGATGAAAATACTGTCCCAGAATTTCCATAGGATGTAATAACATTGTCTTCACATGAACTGTTATTGTTTTTGATCAATCAGGAATTGATTCTAACAGCTCAATGAGATCAGTCTTAGAAAAATCCAATTAGATTTGGGTTATAATTGTATATGTTCTCTATGAGTGATTTGTGGAACCTTGAATCATTCTCTTCAGGTTCTTGAACTATGAAAAATGAAGTCAAACGGGGTTTTTGAATTGTGAATTCCATAAACAGTTAAATGACGAATTATATACACTCCTGGCAAGAATAATCTTCCTATAGAGAAACCATGTGAATAAATACGCATGTAGATTCATGGGTATTCAACAAAGAGAGGAAAACTCGAAGACGGGTAATTTTCATGTTTCACTATCTAGACCGTTATAATTCTTTTGTTCGTGTTCCAAATTGTTGAAACGGTTCTTGCACTGCGCAGAATCAGGTGCGCATCAAATTCAATCCGAAACAAATCTGGGACAGGACAAGTCTTCTTACTCGAATCTATAATCTCAAAATTCAAGATATGAACATAAACCTTTTTCACTAAAATATTCATACACTCATACATATACCAAAAATGATCACTGAATTCTCAATCTGAGGACAGATTTATTCAAAACTACCTTTTTCCAGAATGGTCTTGAGGATTTCCAGCAAATAACATGTTCAAGAACGTTTGTTATCATCTGAACAAGACAAACTGTCATCGATATGACATAGATTATGTCACTTGGTGTACGGAAACGAGTAAGGGCCTAGATGCGCAAGCTCCAGTTCCAAGCAGTAATTGAAGACTGATGAGTCCAAAGGTATAATATCTCAGTAATCTGGTATTGCAGCGAAAAACTGAAAAAACTGACAACCCACTACAAAGTCACCATAAAATGACGATGGCACTTTTCATTGAGTGAACGGCATTTGAAAAATGAAGAATGATTAGGAAACATTATTTAATTAAAAGTTATATTGGATCCAGAACCAATAAAATTTTGTAGCAATTAATTTACAAAAATAAACTGTCTACGACTTCTTCATCAAGCGAAATTGGACGTCTGCATTTTCCAGATAAAACTAATGGAATATCCTGAAAATTAAGGAAGCAATTAATCTGCCACTATCTTCTAACCAATTCCAAGAATTGACAGACCAAGGACGAGTCATGTGGCGCTTCCTCTCAATTATTTCCCAAACAAAACTCGTGGAAGCTATTTATAAGTACATTTTCTCTCTGTTGGATTCGTCTGGCAACAGTGACGTAAATGGTAATGATTCTTGTATACAGGGTGCATTCTTCAGCGTGAAATTCTTCAATCTCCACATAACATTCTCCAGCAAGGACCCGGAGAAAGGTTGAGGATATCGAAACTGAGAAGAAGAATAGAATGAAATTGGGGCCAATTTGGGGGTCGAGTGAATATTCATCCTAAACAAAATGGCGGATGATAAGGATTCAGAATGCGATCGAATTAATGAGGGATTATCTAACAAACAGACTTCAATTTGTAGAAACCAGCAAAGGTGTTTCAACGAAACAACTTTCAGTATGCGGAGTTCCTCAAGGTTCAATACTTGGCCCTCTTTTGTTTGGTATATACACATGTAATTTAACAACGTGCCTGATGCATTGTTCTGTTCATTTATATGCAGACGACACACAATTATATTTGTCTTTTTTCCCAAGCGATAAACAACTAGCTCAAGATAAAATTAACTCTGATTTAAAACGATTAATCGCATTTTCAGATAACCATAATTTACAATTGAATGCATCAAAGTCATCGGTATTAATATTCGGTAGACAAAAGCAGTTGGTAGAATCGGTGTTTAGTGTTAAAATTCAAGATAATTCTTTGCAGTGCTCCAAAAATTCAAGAAATCTCGGTCTCGAATTTGATACTCATTTACGTTTCAAGCCGCACGTTAATAAATGTATCCAACGAGCGTATGGTAGCTTGAAAATGTTGTACCCTAATCGCCATTTGTTGTCAGAGTCATTGAAAATAAAATTAACAGATTCACTGGTGCTGAGCCACTTTAATTACTGCGATGCTGTATATGGACCGTGTATAGATAAGAAAGATAGTGAAAGAATCCAGAAAGTTCAAAAATCGTGCTTAAGATTCATCTATGGCATTCGCAAATATTAAAGTATCTCCTTCAAATTGAAGGAAACCCAGTGGTTGAGCATGGAAGAAAGACGTAAAATCCATGCAGTGAATTTATTCCATAATATTATATTCATCAAATGCCCTCCTTATTTATGTAATAAAATAAAATACAGAACTGATGTACATACGTTGAATTTGAGATTCAAAAGTTATATTTCTCCCCCACCTCATCAAACACAGCATTTCCAACGATCATTCACTTATAATGTATTTAAATTATTTAATGAACTGCCATATGAAATGAAATCTTTGGAACCGGAAACTTTTAAAAAATCATACAAGAATCTGGTCATGAAATACTGAACTACCCTAATAGCACACAACGTCCTAGGGACGTCCCTATATGGTACAATTCACGTCCGAATGTCCCGAACCAAAAATAAGTGTCCTTGGGACGTCCCATCCCGTACATCTCACGCAATGTCCGAGCAAGGACGTCCACGGAATGTCCCAGCTGGTACATCATTTCAAATGTCCTAGGAATAGCATCCCTTAGACGTCCCACGTGGTACACATACTGTAGAATGTTCATGCAAGGACGTCCTTGGCATTTCCCTGATGGTACATATTCTGGCATGACTTCAGATCTTATATAATGCCCCTTCTAGACAACCATGGAATGTCTCTGATGGTACATTCCTTCAAATATCTCTGCACAGACGCCCTTAATATTTCCAGGATCGTATAACAATCGAGATGTCCCTTAGGGACATCCTTAGGATGTCCTTCAGGGATATCAGTCGGATGTCCCAATTAGTACATGAACTGTACTCTTCCAATGTCCTAGAAATAATGTCCTATGGACGTCCCAGTCGGTACTTTCGATATGTTGTCCCTGCGAGGACGTTAATTAACCCCTCGCCGACGAATGATTGCTCGTAGGCTATAAGTACTCTTCGTCAATGTCCTTCACGTAAGTCCATTGGACATCCTTGGGACGCTTTTTGGGGACCTTCTACGGACCATCAACTCAACTGGATGTCCTAATCAATTTTGCAAGATCTGGTCCTAGAGGGACCCAGAAAAATTCAAATTCAAGAATGATTCGTACGTCCCTGGGACATCCTATGGACATCCAATTGATATCCCTCAGCGTTGCTGATAGGTTGTCCTATGGATGTCCTAAGGATATCCTCTGTAGTGCTTGATGAGGAATACTGTAGGAATTAGGTATTCGATTGTTGTCCCAGGGACATCCCTCAAGGACGTCCCTAGTTGGTCCCCAAGTGGGACATTTGTGCGTCCCACAGACGTCCAATGGACGTCCACGGTACCAAATTCGGACGTCCTATGGACGTCCTGAATGTCCCGACAGGACGTCCTTAGGATGTCCATGGGACATGAGTGTGTTATTAGGGTATATACATGAAGTATTAACTGATTTACAATCTTCAACAGCCAACTTAGTAACATTTACATTGCGGAAATATTTTATTTTTTCAAATTATATAATTCCAGGGGTTGAACTAGGATCAATTTTAATTGTTTTCAACCCCTTTTTGCAACTAATATTGATTATCTGATTTATGAAATGTATTATGCATATTTATAGTTGTGAATAAATTATTATTATTTGAATCTCATACCTTATTGGATCCTTCCGAATAGATATCTATTCACGTGATTTCCTGTAATCTTCAACAGTCTACCTAGAAAAGTTCTCCATCCAAGAATATAATAAATAAACATTTCTCTTGATTTTGAATAGATATTTCCGCAATCTGGCTATTTACTTCAAGATGCTTTCCTCTCAACAATTTTAGAGAGAATTGAAGATTGCACGAGATTACGTTAATACTTATCTAGTCGAAAAGATTCTGGTATTAATTTTCTTGTTTCTATAATGATTGTGGAATTTTAAACTAATACTTAGTAACATTTTTTAATTATGGGAACAGGAAGTGAATCATAAAAATTCATATGTTATGAATCATCGATATCCTTCAGAAACTATAAGGAACTGTTTGTTTATCGAAAATTTTGTCATGAATTATCACCTACTGAGTGAGTATATCTAAAACGATAATATTATTCTTGTTCAACATGAAATATTAGGATCATAAAATATAACATATTGATGATAAAGAAGCATACATACGTTTCCATGATATGCGCTAGCTTTTCATTTTCATGAATTCTACATTGCACAGTGAGTCTCCGAAATTATTGCTTCATTATTATCATTTGAAATAAACGGATGAAACTTACCTTCCAGTGAACAACCTGCCTGAATGTAGTTGTCGTGTTATAATATGCTTAAATATGTCTGTCTTATTCCGGGAATGTGTTGGAGCAACATGTTTTATAAAAGGTTCGATGAGAACGACGATAGAGCTACAAGATTATACAGGGTGTCCCTAGGAGGTCTGTATAAAATGATACCATAGACTCCTTAGACCAAATTTAGAAGACTGAACCACACACTAAAACTTACCGTTTAGCCGCTACAGGGCGTCGGAAAATAATATTAGTTTTTAATTTTTCCGTAAGGTGAACCAGGGAAAGTGGAACCGCGAATTTTAATAGCTCCGATATAAACAATAAAATAATGATAATAATGCATCATTCAAGTTCCAATCACGTCAGCTTCCTGATGGATACTTATTTAAAGGATCTGGAAATATACAACGAGATAAGTGCTCAAATTTTTGATCTTTTTTTTCTATTATTGGGGTACTTATAGGTTACACTTGCACTATGGATATGGGTCAAGCGTAAGTAAGTAAGTACCGCCAAGATTGTCCTTGGAGTATTCCAGTATCACCTTCTTCCGTACGTATAGCTACGCACCGTGTCAAAAAAAATAATAGACTGCATTTGAAGATCACGAATTTTCAATGCACGCTTTAACAGGGGCAAGTGGAACCTAACATAGGTTACACGTGGTTACACTAAATATACGTCCTTCATACCTTTAAAATACAAAGGAGTATTGTTTTTGAGCTACTCACTTCGAAAACTTTGAATATTTTCAAAAAAATTTTGAAGCTCACTCACACCAATAACGAACACCTGCTATTTGAGTAAAATTAAGGGTATAACTGACCAGTATTTCCTATAGATTGTGATGATTCAGTACATTGTTGATCAGAACAAATGCATTAATGGGATATAATTGCATTACTTTTTTCATTATTGAAATTTTTTGTAGACTCTAGTTGCCTATAGGGGTTAGATTCCCCAGTGCCTCTGCCACCATGAGGATAGTTGCCTATAGAGAAAAATCTAAGAGAATTCACTATTGACAATTTTTATTTCAACCAGATATATTCAGTAGTAATACTATAAGTACTTCAAAATATTCGGGTTATACATCAATAGCTTGTTGCATAATTACAGGAAGTGTCAGTAATATTATTCTGTTGAACTGACACGATTTGTTACTGTGCAGGAAGTTTGAGATGAGGGAAGATTATATATGTCACAGAAAAAAATAGTGTATTATGCACGGGAAAAATATTAGATTTTACCTCACGGTTTTTATTATCCCTCCGCTACGAGTCGGGAAACAACACAACCTCGAGATAAAATCTACTACTTTGTTCTCTTGTATAATAAATAAGCATTGCACCACCAGCAGTATAGAAAAATCACTATAGTTCTGTAAAACTGAAATATGGACCTATTGCCACTATGAAAGCACTTCTTTTCAAATCTGATTAAAATCTAGTAGCCATGACATATGACAAGTCGTTATTGATAAATACCTACTACACCTTTTCCAGATGTATTTCAGAAAGCGTCAATTTAATTTCAGAATAGTCACTTGTATTTCAGAAAGCGTCAATTGTATTTCAGAATAGTCAATTCAATTTCAGAAAGCGTCAAATGTATTTCAGAATAGTCACTTGCATTTCAGAAAGCATCAAGTGTATTTCAGAATAGTCAATTCAATTTCAGAAAGCGTCAATTGTATTTCAGAATAATCAATTCAATTTCAGAAAGCATCAAGTGTATTTCAGAATAGTCAATTGAATTTCAGAAAGTGTCAATTGAATTTCAGAAAGTGTCAATTGTATTTCAGAAAGTATCATTTGAATTTCAGAAAGCGTCAATTGAATTTCAGAAAGCATCAATTGTATTTCAGAATAGGCAATTCAATTTCAGAAATCGTTCTCTATAGACTGAAAGCCAGCGACCACCAGACATCATTTCAACAAGGTTGATATTTTTTATGTGTGTTGTACCTTATTCGGTGGAATCGTTTTGGTGGTTAAAAATCTTCAGTACTGGATGGGCTTTCAAGAGATACCGGGTGTTGAAAGTACAATAAAAAACTGGCATGAACATCATTTCAACAAAAGCTGATCTTGTAATGTTCAATCGGATCCTATCATGAAAGAAATAGTTATTTATTATACAAGGGAAAAAAGTAGTAGATTTTAGCTCCAGGTTGTGTTGTCTCCCGACGCGTAGCGGAGGGAGACAAAAAACCGTGAGCTAAAATCTAATATTTTTCCCGTGTATAATACACTATTTTTTTCTGTGACAGAAGGAAGGACGAATCAATATTGGGAAGATATTACAATATTTCGAAATCTGAAAATTATCGACGTGAAATTTCAAGTTTTTAACAGTAGGGACACCTGCGTTTCATAGACATCTTCATCATTCTTTTGAAGTAATCAAATATCTGATGTCACTTCTGTCAGTTCAATTCTGTGATTTGATTTTAAAAAAATACGAATTCAGTAGTTGTTTAGTAATATACGAAACCGCGAAGTCGAATGGAAGATGAAAGGACTTGCAGTTCTTTCTCGGAGACGGTATTATTGACTTATTTTTCGGAACTATAGCACAACAAAAGCCATTAACAGAGTATATATATATGTGATATATATCCGGGAAAGAAGTACTCACTTTTTTCCCACGGGAAAAAAGTAATTTATGAAAAGTGACATTTTATAACCTGCCAACAGAGATGGAATGCCAAACTTTTTTCCCGTCACAGAAAAAATATACAATTGCCAGGCACTTTCCACGGGGTGTTCTCCTGCCAGACAACTTTATGAATCATGAAAATATCATGACATTCACGTCATAGCAACTGAGCTTGATTTTGTGAATGTTATCAAGAAGCCTATTTTACAGTATCATTCAAACAGCCATCGGTCACTTCCTATTGGACAAACATGTAAAAATCAGAACTTCTTCATTGCAATAGAAATAACTTTGGTAGTCCCCTAAACCTGAAATTCTGTAATCTGTTCATCAAATAGTATATAGATACCTACAAGGTACATAAAAGAGCAATTTGGGGTGATTGAATTGAAAACATCAATACAGAAAGAACTGAACATCCTATGCATTCTTACATGGAGTGCACTTTCTACTAACTAATCGATCTCGATGCTTTCTGAAATTCAATAGACGCTTTCTGAAATTGAAAAGATGTTTTCTGAAATACAAATGACCCTTTCTGAAATTCAATTGACTATTCTGAAATACAATTGACGCTTTCTGAAATAAAAGTTACTATTCTGAAATACAATTGACCCTTTCTGAAATTAAATTGACTATTCTGAAAAACATTTGAGTTTTCTGAAATTGACTTGACTATTCTGAAATACAATTGACGCTTCCTGAAATTAAATTGACTATTCTGAAATACAATTGACGCTTTCTGAAATACAATTGACTATTCTGAAATACAATTGACGCTTTTTGATATTGAATTGACGCTTTTTAAAATACATCTGGAAAAGGTGTAGATTCGAGTGCTATTCCTGCGAATCTCGCACAATAACAGTGAATTCAGGTCATTTATATCAGGGTTGGCTATTTCTTTATTAGCTAGTGATTCATAAAATGACGAAACCTACCTTGGTAGTGAAAACGAACTCCACGTCTTGAGAAGGTATAGGTTCTAGAGCTAGTGGTGGAAAAAATATTTTATTGACATTCTGAAATCTTGTATGTCCCCTTCAAAGTCGACTGATTTAAGACGTCTCGAGTGGACAGGAGGCAAATGCAGTCAGGATGTGGCAGAATAATTGACTTATTGTTTGGTGGTTTGGCCGTCATCAAGTCCCCATAACGTCAATCAAGAGAAGGAACTCCCGTCTATGCTGTCCACATAATCAATCAGCCTGATACCGTAGGCGGATTCTGGCTTCATCATCCACACAACGGTTAAGAGAAAAGTTGCGTAACGGAAATCTAATTAAAAACATTGTAGCTGTTACCGTAACGAAGATGTCAGTCATTCTATAAATACGCCGGCGTAGATGTATCGCCACTTTGGTCATTCTAAAAACAGAGGCACATATACAATTTGTCAATTTCACAGTTCATTTTTTAAGATATGTACAGGGTGCTGAGATGTTGTATGTGATAAATTTCGTTTTGAATGAACCGAAATGCTTCACTAGAACGGAACTGAATCAGTCAACATGACGTAATTCGAAAGAACACATTGTGTTCTTTTCGATCATTTCCTCCATACAGAGAAGGGCACAAATAGTGTGCTGTATCTTCTGAATCATTCAAGATCGGATTTTATCCATTGGTGGGTAGCAAGTATACCTAGTTCTATAACTTCCGGTTTCACCGGAGACGACCCAAACTTCCGATTTTCAAGACAGACATCCAGTATTTTATTCCATTACGGATTATTATGACGCATTCAAGGATACCCGGTTTGATAAGGTTATTTTGAATGATCACGAAGATATATTTGCGTTCCAAATGGCCATATTATGCTCAATGGTTGTTCCGTTCAAAAATCAAGAGTTTGGGTATGAATTCTGGTGAAACCGGAAGTGATAAAAAAAGTGTCAATCAATGAGCAATTTGGTATATCTGCTACCCACCAGATTTCAGAATCCGATCTCGGATCAGGTCTAGTGTCTGTCCTGGTAGTTATTTTCAATGTGGGTTTTTTTATGTTCTGGTTCCCACGAAAAGGGACAGAATCCAACAGTTTCAGGGTATGTTTGGGTGCTGCACTCCAAATATGCGAATTGTATTCCAGGACAGGTTGGATCTGTGCGTTATAGATCATAAGAAGCTGGCTGGAAATGAAATAGCTTCTGGCCAGAAACAGGGCACCAAGTTTTTGGGATGCACTTTTAGCAATTGATCTCACGTGATTTTCCCAAGAAAGGTTATTGCTAATAGTAATACCAAGCATCAAAATGGATGTCTTCAAAGGTATGGTTACTCCTGACAAGCTTGTGTTGGGCACCGTGAGATCGGCTTTTCTAGAGAAAAGGCATGCTTGTGCTTTGTTTGCATTGAAATCTACCAAAGTATTGGATCCCCATTCGAGAATTGTTGCCAAGTCCATATTTATGTTGTCAAAATTTCTTCCCAGTTCGTTTCTGATTTGCCTGGCTGGTATTGGAGCCCTGGAAGAGAAGGCGGTATAGAGCGTAGCTGTGTACTGGACATGAAGTTGCTTCCATCAAATCGTTGATATGGAGTAGAAATAGTGTTGGTGCTAGAATTGATCCTTGCGGAACAGCAGCATTTATGATAAGAGAGTCAGATGAAACTCAGTCGACCACTACATGGAGAGACTTGTTTGAGAGAAAATTAACTAGCAGAGAACATAGCTGGGGAGGCAAGCCATGAGATGGAAGCTTGGCGAGGAGTCCGTGGTGCCAAACTCGATCGAATGCCTTGAAGATATCAAGTGCCACGGCTACGGTTCCACCATATTATTTTTCAATATATTGCTGCCATACATGTGAGACGTAAGCGAGCAGGTCACCAGTTACTCTCTTGTTATATTACTTTTTCAGCGCCTTCTTCTGTTGGTTTGTAACTCTAAGAAACGGGTGCGACATTTTGTTTTATAAAACTTGTTCAATAATATACTATTGATAACCTCTGAAAAACGTATGTGATGTTGGACATTTGTTTGGAGCATTTAATTGCATTCACTGGCAGTCAATCATTCAGTTTTAACATCTTCAAATTCGTTGTTGCATGTGGCTTCGTCATATTGTCACGACCCATGGCTACAGGGTGGTGACTCGGAGGTGAACTCGCTTGGGAGGCCGAGAAACGGAAACAGTTCTATTCGTTATACAGCTACAATTTATTTAACAAAACTAGTTCCATTACTGGTTCGGATAAACGAGGCTCAAAACAAATGTACATCAGACTTCGCAATACAGAGTATCATTTCATAACTTGGTACCGTTAGTATACTTACAAAATTATCTCTAGAAGACGCAGGGGATGAACCATAGTCACAGAATACTGAGTATTCTGTGCCATAGTGAGTGCTGGCACAGAATACTCAAGTATTCTGTGGTGCTGGCTGATCAGATCCAAACTGTCCTCTGCCTCATCGGCTGATCGATATTTATTTAGAATATTTTGACATGGTCAGCATTTTACTCCATATGCGAGTATTTCATTCCGGTTGACTGAGCTGTCAACGTGAGTGCAACATTATTATACGCGTTACCTTTAATCGAATGTTATACGATGAAATGAATAATGAATCTTTTCTTGAATCAATATAATTTCGAATATAGTAGCTATAATGAAATATTTTTGGTTCCTATCATGACAATATTTCTGGATATTTCGAATTTGGTAATCAATTCAACGTGTACAATACAAACAACCAATTGAGAGTATATAAATATTATGGATTTCATATATTTGAGGTAGAACTTAATTGAACTGTTAGATCGATCGCTTCTTTTGCTTCATTCAGCATTGTTTTTCACACAATCAACAAGGCGATTATCGCGATAACAAATAATGTCGCTAATAGGATTCAGTGGAATTTATCGGCTGACTGCTCAAGATGTTTTATTGTGCCAGTATTTGGTTAATCCAAGGGTACAGCCAACTAAGCTAATCTGGAGAGAAACGAAATATAGAACGAAAGGAAATCCTGCTAAGAAGTTGCTACAAAACAAGCAGTGAATCCATTTGTTTCAATAAAGTTGAATAGAAAACGATATCTCCATTCATCACGGCACTTGACTTCCATGAATGTTTTCTCTATAACGAACTCCACAAGCATAATTCTTATTTTAATGTTGGAATGATCCTCGCATGAGTAGAGAAACATAGTTAATGAAACTCTGTATTATGATGATGGAGAATGAGAAATCTCTGGTACCAAGCAGTGCATCATTGCTCAAAGTCGAATGATAATTGACGATGAAAAGGAAACTTTTGAAGTGACCTAGAACTTCTTCTCTTCAGAATAATATGATAGGAGTATAAGTAGCTAGGAAGCACAAATCAGTTAACTAGCAATACTAGCATGAAATTAATTGTGAATTATACTGTAGAACTGGGTGACGAATGAGTTTATTTGTTATCGCTCAAATGCACTAGTTAACAAATATTTACATAAATAAACTCACTACTCATGGGTTCCGACTCCGGAAGAGAAAACCGAGACCTACTCCCGTTGATCACTCAGTTTGAAGTGTTTTTTTATCAACATTCCTCGTCTCCATCACAATAGTAATTAATCTTATACACAGAATACAGTATGATACAATAATTGCTATACTATAGGAAATTCCCTACAATACGATTTCTTCCAGAACAACGTTCCATGGATTCCATGTTGTCTCATGCCACTTGTCTTTCTTATTGACTTGTGACGTATGGTTTCTTCCGCCTCCGTCGTGTGCTGGTACAAAGCAAGATGGACACGTTTTCATTTTCAATGTCGCATCCATATGTGCCATTTGATGGTTTCCACCACAAATCGTATGGTAGTTTTCCGGGGGTTTGTTGGGTTACCTCATTTCAATTTTTTACATTAAAACCCTAATCAATAATTTTATAATGAAAAATTTGGTGACACAACCTTTTTTATCCCCATGTAAGCACTCTTATTCTCATAACTCTTGTCGATTTTACTAATAACTATTTTAATTTTAGGACAATTATGTATTTCCAATAAAAGGCTGATGATGGACATATATTATGTCCGAAACATGTACCATATTCTGATGTGTCAATCACATCAAAGGTCGTGGAGATGACTTTGTGTATCATCTAGTATTTTATCCTTGACTCCACATTGAGAAACCATGGACTTCTACCAAAGATTAAAAAATAGTTTTATCCATCCGGCGCTCTCGTTCTACGACCCACATGTTAAGTGCTACTCTTCACTCGAGATTTCGAGAAAACTACCCTCAACCAAATTGACTTTCGACATACCCTTATAGGTACATACATCACACATCTACCGATCCCCCGCTGCGGTCTAAAATCCCATCAGCCAAACTCGAATATGTTCATTACGAATTCCGAGCTCAATTATTTCGCCCGTCTACGTTTTCATTTTCCAGTTTCCATCAGCTCCACTGGAGCAACAGTTCGAGCACCTCACCAGAGCAAAGCAGAGCCCTCCTCTCAATGCCTCAGGGGCGGAACTGCATATAGGGGCTTTTTGGGCCGCAGTCCAGGACAGGGCCCGTGGATACAGAGGGCCGTCAGATACAATTAAAAACAATGGACAATAATGTGAATGAAAAAATGCAGGGGAGTCTTTGGGGACTGCCGAAGACCTATTAGATTAATATTTAAGAGTAATTGTTGGTTTCATAAGAAGTCTTGATGACCAATTGAAACTTTAATCCTTGATGCATCAACAAAAAACATGTTTTTCCACGTTGTTCACTTTTTCACACTTCTATATGAAATATGAATAATCTACAATATTATCGCAACTCCCCTCCTATAACTTAGCTACTCGCTTGGCTTTTTGACGAGAGGTTTTGATCATTCCAACACCCAACCACATTCATCACCGAATAAAAAGTCAAAACAGTTTTCATATAAAATTCGATATTCATTGATTAAATGCAGATATCGTGGATAAATGCTTGCCACATGGCAGGTTAGCAAAGAAAAAAGAGAATTATGACTTGCCAAATGGAACACAACGCAAAAAAACACTTGAAAAACAGTACTTATATATTACAACGTCTAGCATGGGGTTGACCAGCAGGATTGGATTCGAGGAGACGGCAATCATTTTCAATTGATAATTACTAATAAATTGTATGTACTATTTATATTCGGAATCGATTCTAGGTTCGCAATTTTCCGCAATGGGAATGGCTGTTTCGAAATTGCTTATTTAGGTATTATCGCACGGTAAGCGTTTATTTTTGCAAATATTAAAGGAACTGAGGCCTATGAGCTGACCTGATCGAAACTGCAATGTACTGGATGTTTTAATTTGGAAAAGTCAATTTATAATAAAAGATCTCGAAATAAAGGAGAGTTTGAGTTATGTTAATTTACAGGCATTTGTACTTCTTGACAATATAATAGCTGACACTTCACATTGTTAAGTTAATTTTATGACGGAACTTTTCTATGGATACTTCCACGAGAAATGTTCCTCCGAAATCTCTGCTATAATTCCATCTCTAGCAATACCAGTCAGACGAACTCGACAGGCCCAGTCAGCGGCGAGGCTTTGGAATTCTTTGCCAATGGAAGTATTTCCAAGAACTTAAAATCTCCAAAAGGTAAAAAAACTCCAACAGCTACCTCCTCTCTCTGTCCTCCCTAGGTACGTACGTTGTTTCACGAACGTTATAGGAATTTTCTTTCGTGCGCTCCAAGGGATGAGAAAAATCAAAATAAAAATTGCCTCATATCGTACTGACCTCCATTCTTGTGGCGTGTACACACTCTCCTGCACAAGTATATGGAGTATTAAATAATTCGGAACAATATTACTTGTAGCTACACAAATTGAATGAACTGAGCCTTATATTAGGTAAAAATATTGTAATATGACTAAAATAAGTTTCGTTTTTTTATTATTCATTTAAAAATTTCTGAATGCAGAAGGAAAAATTCAACAGTCTACATGTTCAAAAACACGTGTCAAGTAGAAATAAGATAGAAGGAGTATTGATTGAGCAAACAAGAAAGACGCAGCCTTCATGAAGAGTTAAACGCAGACACGTGTTTCGAGCTTTCGGCCCTCATCAGTGCAGTGAAAAAAGTGCAAAAGATGGGCAACACTTGGTGGAAAACGAAACAACAAAATAACGGAGTCAACAAACAGAAGCCAGCCGCACAATTGTGGTTTCGGTCGGAGTCCGTTATTCCGGACCGAAAATCTTCGAAGAAATCCATAATATCGATCAAAATCCAGATTCCCTAAGTTATATTCCTCACAGTGTATGTACGGTTGCCTATAATACTACAATCGATCGAAAATAAATAAAATGATTCATTGTCCTTTTTTTCTTTCGTGTATCTTGTATCTACGGCATCATTATCGAAAACAGTCTTTTCACAGAACGGCAAGCAGCTGTTGTGGCAGGGCCCGAAGTAGTATTCGCCCAGGGCCCCACAAACTCACAGTCCGCACCTGCTGAAGTTTTCCATACCCCAATAACTGTCGGAACGAGACACGAACTTATGGGTTGAATTCGTCTTATCCCGTCGAACCCGAATTGCAGACTAGGGAATCGGGAAAACTCGGCCAGTTACCTGAAATCAGCATTGACAGTCTGATAATTCAATGATTTTCACTTATAATCACTCTGGCAACAGAATCATCGGGAATTAATTCTATTGCGTGGAAGATTAACTAAGAAAATTTTGTAAATTGGAGTTGCATTTAATATGATGAGAAGATGAATCCTACGACCTATACTGCGTAAATGTCAAATAAAATTTGACACTTGCTGTCAACTCACTCTCCACGTGGACTAGGTTTGCCAGTTCGATTTTGATTCCATCATCTAAAATACAGTAGATTCCGAGGTAGATTTCAATAGATCTGTTCAAGATCTTCATGCTATACAAATTCCAAGAAAGGATAATGAAATAGAATGACGTCAAAATAACATTATGTTTACTCACTTTTACTAAACAGAAAAGTAAAAAACAAGCATTCCCTGACAAAAATAATTATATTCCCAATTCTCAATCCAAAAATATTAACAAATATCAAAAAATACATTCACATATATAGGTACTTATCTTATTGAAGTATATAAGGAACAGGAATAGTATAGGCATAGTAAAAGTGAACAACAAAAATGCAAAAGGAATAAAAAAATTAAACTTAAGAAACAAACTGTTATAACAGAGGTATACAAAAAATTTAATTTGATCTGAATCAGAAAAAGTATTGCCTTTTTTTGGTTCATAGATATCATTAATGTGTACCTATAACATGAATGTTCATTCATTACTTATTTCGTAAAATTAATTTGAAATTTAATTATTCGAAAACGAATGTAACTCAGACAACAGGGTTTATGAATGAACTTCACAAACGATAAGATTTTCACAAAATTCTTAATCACACGATATGTTTCGCTAACACAGTAGCTTCATCAGGTGAAATATTTCCCTCGTCACAGCAAAAAATAATATATTGCCCAACATATTCTCGAGACTAGTCACCTTTCTACTCCGGATGATTTGAGACTTCTCAAACATGCATTAACATTGATCGTAACAGATATCTAATGAATCAAAACCTTGAAATGATTTGATCTAAATAAGATATCGCCAATTCCTATAAACATATCTCGCTGGCAATTTTATGAAAGATGCACTATTATAAACAGTATGTTCAAATAAGGAATGCTACTTTGTTGCTGAAATTCGTATTCAGCTTTTCTTATTATCCACTCTCCAAAACTTCACATTAAATTACCATTAAAAAATATTTGCCACTTTTAGAAATCCATTCATTTATTATTCGATCATCACGTAATGACTTCAAGAAACACCTTATTTAGAAAAATAGATATCATGTCATTGAAACGTTGTTGTGAAGGACTTATGATTTCTATCACCATTATTTCATTTCAAATTGCCATGGCATGCTTGATGCCAATTTGCAGCAGCCAGGAAATAAAACGTAAGTGGCTTTTCTTTCGAGATTATTTTCTAAAACAAACTTATCTTGAATTTCCCTGTTTTGTTATGTCCCGCATAGTTTCCAGGCTATACGGGATTTAAAACAACCGCCAAAGTTTCCGGAGCATTCAAGCTAGCGATAAGAAAATAAATTATCCAGTATACCTGGAAAATCTTGACGAAAGAAATGGATAGGGAGAAGTAGAATTTTTAATAATATCTTGGAAATTGAAAGGTCACTACATGCTCATTCAAGAGGTATATGCTTTCGTCATACAGGGTGTCTACCCTTTTATTAGCTTCACCTGTATGTAACCGACTCCTTTGAACTCGATTTTGACCCACTTCAAACGGACTGATTGATTTGAAATTTGGCAGGTGAACATAATTCTGGTAGCAATGCATCATTAAATTTTTGTTAGACAAAAAACAAAATGGCGACTCCAAAATGGCAGGCGAGTTTTGTAATGATGTTCAGATTCAATTCTAAATTTGTATCTGGGGATTTGCGGGGTCGGAGATAATGTTTCTCTCGTCATAATTTGAAAATTCAAGATAGCGGATTCAATATGGCGGGCGAGTATTTGTAATTATGATCCAATTCTATATTCAAAATTGGTATCTGGGGGTTTTCGGGGTTGGAGATTATTATTCTTTCGTCAAAATTCGAAAATTCAAGATGGCATGTCCAATATGGTGGACTAGTTTTGTAATAATATGATACGATTCAATTCGAAATTGGAAAATCTGGGGGTTTCTGATCCGATTTTATTAAAAATTAGTATCTGAGGGTATTCGGAATGGGATATTTTGATTCTTCCCTCAAAATTGGGTACGTACAAAAAATATAAGAGCACTGAAAAACATGCCGAAGTAAAAAGTTGAAAATACTTAGTAGTTTAATTAACTGAAGGAACACCTTTTCATGAATAGTAAAACTAAAACGAGGTAGATAATAAAATAATAAAAGTGTGTTGATGAAAACACAACATAGAATGTACCGACTGATTACGAAGGTGCTAATATTTCCTATGTTGTGTATTTATCAACACAATTTTATTATTTTATTTATACCTTTTTAGTTTGGCTATCCATGAAAGAATATCAAACATTATCACTCAGCTCAAGCTTTCTGATGGCCTAGTTCAGTCTGGTCAGTTACTGACAAATTCTCAATTACCATGAATTTTTGGGTCAAACATTCGAAATGTCATTGAATCCTGTCATATATAAAAGAATACGTTTTAGATATTATAACCTATTGAAATATCCACAATACACACACCGGAGAAAGGTTGTCTTCGTTATAACTGCTTTTTTACTTTAGTACAAGAAAATATTTGAGCATTCGCCAAAAACCGCAACAACGAACGAACTAATGAATATGGTTATAACAAGTTCTGGCAAAAGAAGAATGGCATCAAAAACTGCACCTATACAGTTATGAATAATAGTTTGGTAGGAAAAAATATATGGGGCGGTAATAGAATTTACATATGTTTCTCTTTTTCATTTCACTAATTGAATGAGGCAACTATTGTTTTGTCATTCTGCACCACTGATCGATGCAATGTGCATGAATTACATTTGAAGAATATTTATCATGTGCCAGTATAGACTTTCTGAAAATTGTCATGTTGTGGTGACCCTGGCCATAACATTCAAAATTTCCAAACTCTGAATTATTTTGGATTTTGGAAAATATAATGTTTTAGATGACTTGTTTTAGATGACTATAGATATCTTAATTGCTTTACAAGCTGTAACATTTATTATGAATAAGCCATGGAACTGGTTTGAGCAATCAGGATAGTAAACAAATTCAGATGTACAGAAAGTGCTTCGTCAATAGAAAGGCATTTGGTTGAAGTGCCAAAACTTTCATCTGGGGAAAGTTGAAATGTCGCAATAAGAAAATTCCAAGTTTAATTGTATCGATAATTCGAGCCAAGATGACGCCATACAACTACTGTAACAGGAAATTACATAGGAAATAAGCAGCAATACAAATAAACAGCAAAAATTTTTATGATTGAAATTTCAGTTCTTCATAATATGTTACCTAACACTATCAATAATAATTGTTTCAAATTGATTGGTCTAACTTCAACACCCTATATATCAATAAATTTCTGGAATTTCTATGAGATGCTGGATTCCAAATTATATCACATATAGGATTTATATACAGGGCGTTAGATGTATAGTGTTCTCGTGGTCGCCATCAAAAAATTACCGATGACGTGATGTATCCGTCACCAATCATCCTGCATCGGTCAATTGCGTGTACAGGGTGATTCACCATAAATGCCCCCCCCTCTAGCTAAGTTATTTTTGAACCAATTGCAAAATTTCGAATATCATCTGAAATGAGTTTTTTTCCGCTATATCAGAAAATACAAGGTGCTCGGAAGAAACGATCTACATGGTACTATTCGTTTTTTTAAATAGAACACCCTATTTTTCATTGTATTTTCAGATTCTTCCTGAAGAGCTGATTTCATCACTTGGGGTCTAGCGAAAATTATTACAGAGATATAGGGAGTTCAAAATCGAGATTTTTCAACTTTAGGATTTACTTGTGACGAAACTATTCATTATCGGTCAAAATTGCAAAGACTGCAATCATGTGTGAGCTATTTTCCACGGTTTTACGATCCATTCAAAATTCCGAAAAGAAACAATCTTTAATAAATCGTTCAAACACGTGCAATTACATCAATAGAGCTTGCGTAGATTTATTATTATCTTCTCTCAGTATTCAAAACATTACAGAACAGATAATAAATTTCACTTCTCTACAAATCAGTTAGGTACCTACTCACTCGAGCACTTTATGTACCCATTCAGGAAAGTAACAATTATTATTAGAAGAGTTTATTCTATACTACTAAATGAGTGCAATAATAGGACCTCAAACGTCGGAACATAAAATATGGAAATTTGGTAGAAGTTACAAAATCAGACGTTGTGTTAGAAAAAAATAACTTGAGATTATACAAAAAGTATTGCTTGTAGAAGAGTTCAGTTGAGTTAACAACACAAAATCATGAGAAGATATTCAGAACAGAGTGGTATTTTGATAGACTATTTCACGTTCATGAAGCATAAAAAGTATTTATTATAAATGAGTGATTCATTCTGACGAGTTCACAGTCAAAATTATTTCATGCCAAACTGACAGACTTTGCTTCGCTATCCATGGTTACATCGTTGAAAACATAAACGCTGTCAGACCAATAAGAATTGATAAGCACACGTTGTCTCTGGCTTGTGATTGGTCTGATTATGTGATGAGTTAAATAGTCACTTATAATATCACCAGAGCTTCACTTATTTCCGGAAATTTTTTGGAGAACACCAATATTTTGAGAATTATCTAAATATTCGTGTTCGAGAGAAAAATTCCCAGATATTAATTGAAGCTAAAGTGGTATTCGGTAAGAAAATTTCACTCCAAACATTTTCGATCAATTTGAAGGAATTTCAACAATACTTAGATGATTTTGATGTTTGTTTTTGGTGCAATTTGCAAGTATACCTTCATAATATTATATGGTAAACTGTTGATATATGATTTTTATTTATTGACTTATAGAATGAACACGAAATAATCTGAAATTGAATGTGAATGTCATTTAACCTATAAACGTCAAAAAATTTCCAGTGTAATTTCATGCTCCCCAAGGAGGTTAAAAAATTTCCAAGAAATTGATCGAAAATGTTTGATGTGGAATTTTCACAATAATTATTCATTTTTCCACTGATTCCCGAAAATAAAGTTGACCGTTGAACAGTGGCGTACCAACTATACTATCCCTCGGAGGGGGGGGGGGCATCAACCAGAACCAGAACATCAAGTTTTCATTATTTTGAACACGACTACATCAACAACTCCAATTGAGAAATGTCAAAATTGGAAAAATACGGTTAACAATTCGAATTCTCCCCATCTCATTCTTGGTGGAGATCGCAAGTTCATTACCTGCCTTCAGAAACATGAAAATATCTCACGAGGCCGAGTTTACACTTTACACTAACTACAGGCAAATCGTACGTTCCAGGGGTATTAACTAGAGGAGTTCGGGATCCAAACCACACAACTCGCCCACATGTTGTGATGGAGTTTCCCAACCTGTCCTTTTCCTTTTAATGGTCTAATCTACTTGGAACACGAAAAAGTTGGCTAATTTTTTCTCCCGTTCCGTTTTCTCTCAAACGGTTTGCTGGGCTTAAAATCATATCATTATGCGAAGTTTCACGTCATTAGCATTCACGACCTGAATAAGCACCATCAAGCTTATATATTTTGATCTTTGGTAAAAGTACATATTGCTCAAAGTGAAGGAACAAATTATGTAATTCTTTCACATCAATCTTTTTGTATTGTAAAACTTCCAATTAGGCTGAAGATGGTCTTTTATAAAACCAAAACATATCCCTCATGGTTATATATTTTGCTCGAGTAATCAATTCGATGAGTTGTTCACTCACAAGTAAATCAAACCGAAATAAGGGTAATTAATAATAGGTCTGAATTGGAAACTCAGTGAAGACGATTAAGACATTATGATTCCTTGCCTGTTTGTTTCCATAATGAGTAGAATTCACTTAAATTTTTAAATTTACTGGAAATATTTCATGAGAGACTTCGAACTCCTCAAATAATACCGTTTAGAAGGTTGCGAATATTCTTCAGGCTGTTTCAGAAATTGAAGAAGTAATTGAAATGTGGTATTGTATGATATACTTTTTGTCATTTGAGTATGGAATTGTCTTAATGAAGGTGAGTTTTTGGTTAGTTTGGTATGGTATGCAATATGCAATAATATGGTATATACAATAGGTCTACGGGGTGTTTCATTAATATTGCATAAAACTTCGAGGTCATATTTTTTGGTTCAGAATAAAAAAAAAGTTCTATTGAACATAGGTCCGAGATACAGGGTACTGCTCAGGTTCCTTAAAAATATCGATATTTTATTATTTTCTCGAATATGCCTGAACCGACAGCGACAGTCACAATGCTGTTGCAATCACATTGCCGTATTGTTTTGACCAAATACAGTTGATAAAGAATCTATTATCAGGAGCGTATGCCCACGGGGCAAATCCAATAGTTTTTTGCACAAAAAATAAAACCCAGTAGATTTTTTTCGCAATTTATTTGATCGAAGCAACTCAAAATACATCTTCTTTGACTCTTTAGTTTTTTTCGTATCTGGCCACGTTTTAGAAGTGACCAAACCCATGCATGTGAACACATGAGAAAAACTGTAATAAGCAAAATCTAGTTGCCTGTTTACCAAATGTAACAATGGGAAACGAGAACTAACATACCTACTACCAATGTCAATCTAGAAATTATAGAAAAATTGATTTTTTAAAGAAAATTGAGCACCCTCTATCTCGTTCATATGTTCATATCTACTGAATAATACTCGAAGTCATCTCCCCCTACAAAATAATCGTGAAGTTGATTCTTTTTCTAAAATAGATTCGAGAGCTACAATATGCTATGGAATTGGATTAATGAATAATGAGGGTATGCATTTCAATAAATTCAAAAGTACAGTGATTTGTCATGAATTCAATGAGTATATAACTGAATTATTCTACAATTCTTGAATAGTTTTTCATTGTTCAAATGTGTAAAGTTTCTCTAGCTCATAACAAAAAATGAAACCATAATATAAGTCTGATTGTTTCATAATATGGTTAGGGCTCTCTCAATTTTGTATATCTTGGTCTTTAGTATAGGTACAATAGTTTTTCTGCAACCGACACAAAAGTCGTCCATTTTGATACCAAAATTAGCTCTTAAATTGACGTTTCTATTACTGACACAAAAATAGGTATGTTGCTAGGCGACATATTTAGTTCCTAGGAGCTAAAGTTGAATTTTAGTTCCTAGGAGCTAAAGTTGAACTTTAGCTCCTAGGAACTAAAAAGGATTTACTGGACGTCATCAAGAATAAACAACATTGTGACGGTTGGTTATTTGGGTTGAGACGCATACCTGATTTGTTCCTGATTTCAGCATATTTGGCATTTCATACCCATGCTGGAGATATAAATACACCTCATTATAGTTTAGTATTGGAATTATATATAAACATCTCAGTTAAGTATTTTTTATTTGATCAGGTAAGTCTTCAAGATTCAAATACTTGCTTGATCTGTACCTATTTCATTCGTTATTCTCGGGATGGATAACTTGTTTTTGAATAATCACGACAAGCAATAGTTTTTTGTCTCAAACAACGATATTGTTTAACTTCATCTGATCATCAAGTCAAACACAGTGTAGTATAGAGAGGAATAAATAATCACTATTATCATTGTTGATATGCTCAATAACCTAACATTTTCCATGTCTTGTTTCTATAGCTGGCACTGGCGCGGTATTTGCAATTAGAGCACCTGGTCCATACAGAAATATGTCACTCTGTGGTTGTATTTATATTGAAACTACAATTCGAACATCCTAGAAAACCTAACCTGCTGTAAATGCATATTGCATTGCATACATATGGCACGGCATTGGTGGTTACTTCACATGTTTATTTGAGTTGATATTGTTTCGGTTGCAGAAAAAATAGCATGTTTCATTCGGATCAAAAGTGACTTTGTTCGACTCGCAAATTTTGCTTTCGCTCGGCTTCGCTAAACGCTCCGCCTCGCAAATGCATAATTCGCTTGTCAAACAAAGTGTCACTTTTGATCCTAATAAAACAATCTACTATTTTCTCATTCGAATGATCACTTATGTTCTCTCTAGATTCAATTCATACATAACCTAGTCAGAATGAGTATACTCTGTAGTTACCACACATTTACTATTTTTATTTCTATCAAAACTATACTTTACAGTTTCCTACAAAACTTTTGTAAATGTTCAATCTATTCTATTCGATTATGAATGAGGAATTGAGAATTATATAATGGTCCTGATCTCAATTATCATTTTAATTTGTGTTGCGTAAATCCAGCCCAATGTCAATGTAGTCAATCATAGTCTCGTTGTATAGGCACGGAACACATAGTACTGAAACAATCCAAATCCAAATTTCAATTACAGCAAAATTACAGCAATCCCCAATTCGCCAAACAACCAGGTTCAGATATATACACTGTACAAGCAAAGTCCGGTCCGGAATACTCCCAAAGTATATATCATTATGCGAAAGCGCTCAACAATAAACTACGGTCGGATAACCCCCTGCAGTGAAATGATGTCGATTAGACATCAGGTGCTATTTTAATCGCGATCCTGGCATGTATATTGTGTTCCGACACAAAGCAGTATTTTCAACATATTGCCAGTATGGGATTTCGATCCCCATTTGAATGCGAAAGAGTTACTCGAAATCAATATTGCATGACCCAACTCCCCAACTGCTCTGTTCTCTATTCCCAAAGTAGGGATTCTATTGTGTTTCATGGTAGACTCCTGTTAGGCGGACCTCTGGACTCTGGGTTGCGTGTAAAATGAAGCCATAAACACGATTTTCATTTGAAAAATACCTCTCTGACGCGTAATTCTTCATGGTGACTCAAAGCTCACTAAAAAATTTTCTTTCACCACAAAGATAACAATTCAGTAGTTATCCTATGTAATACAACACGTTCAGTGTATGCATGATTATAGAAATACAAATACCTTCGCTATGAACTCGTTCCTATAGATGAGATTTAGTCATATTCTGGTTAAATGGTTAGATGTGTTCAATGTTAAGGACTCTGAAAATGAGCTATTTCACGAATAATCACCTATATGGAAATTGCAATATAACTAAGACATTATTAAATACTGTCTGTAGGTTAATCGAGGAGGTGGTACATATTATTCCAGATTTTTTTATATTTTCTCTCTTCGTCTCAATGAAATAAAAATATGAATACTATTTCAATATACGTGTAGTGAGGACAAATCAGTTGATTTGCCCCAAAATGTCACTGCGTTTAAAGAATTTTCCTATCAAACAAAACCGAAAAATGAAGAACAATCGTCAAAAAATTTTATGTACAGTATACCTTGTGTTTGTGATAAGTGTCATATCTCTTTCAGTAAGGACGAAGGAACATGAATACAATATAAAGAAAAGATACATCGACAAATCGAAACTAGCTGAACATATCCTTACTGAAGATGGACAACATATGGCAGAGTGGAATAATATTAAAATCATTGGAAAAGAAGATAACAACCAGAAGAGAGAAATCAAGGAATCTGCTTGCATTCTTCTGAATGGAGACAATAGCATTGCTTCCTGTTCAGTTGATATAGATAGAACATGGTATTCACTACTGAAATCTGAAGATGAAAATTGGAAATTCAAGATTAATTATTTGATTAGTAACGTCACCAATTGTCACTGAGAACTGAGAAGTGTAAAGAAAAATACGAATTTGCCATAAAAAAATCCATTTTTTATGTTGAAAACGGGAGCAGATTCGTTCCCGAAACGTCCAAAGATAAGTAAAAAGTCGATATTTTTCCTATATACATTCATTTCTCTTCTCCAAACCTTTTTCAATACAAATTGTCACTGACAAACTAGTGAATTTCTTTCTTTCGGCTCTCTGATAGGAAAATTCTTTAAACGCAGTGACATTCTGGGGCAAATCATCTGATTTGTCCTCACTACACGTATATTGAAATAGTATTTATATTTTCATTTTATAGAGACGAGGAGAGAAAATCCCAAAAAATCTGGAATAATCAATAAGACATTGTTAATTAAAAATTGAAAATACGGTGACCTAATATAGCAGATATATTTTTACCATACTGCGTTGCTGCTTCCAATGTTCTGTCATAGTTTTGGAAGTAATCCTGCGTGGAAAATATTCGGAAATATTGTACAGGGTGTTTCTGAACTCCATCTGAATCTGTCGTGAGCTGTATGGTTCCCCAAACTTGATTAAGACAGAAGTTCATATCAACGGGAGTCCCAGAATTCATCATTTATTTTATTTTCTGATTCGCAGTCACGGAAATTCATATCGTATTTGTAAACCATCTTGCGTACCAAAGGAGGGTAGGGAGAGAAGATAGTTATTGGATTTTTTGACCCTTCTATTGGCAAGAAATTCCAAAGGTTTGCCAATGTATAGACACATAATATATAAAAGTTTTGATGAAGAGTTGTCCGATTTAGCTCGAGGTTGACTACAAGAGGATGTGCTGTCAAGTTCGTCTGATCAGTATTATACTAGTGATGGAATGATAGTTGATATATCTGAAGAACCATGCATGTATCCATTGAATAGTGAAAAGTTGCTGACCTTCCTAGTTTGTTTCAACGATGTCAAGAAATCTGTGAGTGTGGCATCATCAACTAGGTCAATTTCTTGTTCCTGAATAGAAACTCAGGGCATCGCCGTGTATTTGGCTGTTGAACCCCATATATGGAAGCATCTACAAGGCACTGAACGATAGGAAAAATGTAATGGGCCTGTTCTATGATCTGAGCTGTGCATTCAATACTATAGATCACAATTTGTTAACACTCAAATCAGATGCTTAGGAAGTCCGTGATGTTGCTCTGGCGTGGGCAACTTCTCACTTAGCTGATCGAAAACAAACTGTTGTCCTAGATACTAGAAAACCTAATACATGGAAAAGTTTTCATAAAGGGGTACCTCAAGGCTCTATCTAAGGGCCTCTCTTCTTTATAATATTCACGAGTTACATGAAACAAACCTGTCAGTCAGCTCTGCATTACGACCTTATCTATTGGGGATCCTCAACCAACTTTTTATAGGCATTCCGGTCTAAGAAAAAAATCATTAGAACTATGAACAAAGCTCACCCATCAGAACTTGGTGAAGCATTATTCAAAGAATTAAAAATATGAACGCTACCTTGCCTATATCTCTTAAACCTAATAATTTTTATAAAGGACAATGAAAATAAATTCCCGAAAAATGACCAGATACATGGATATGATACTAGGAATAAGAAAAATATTCATCTGCACTATTCCGGTCTGCGCATTGGAAGAAATTCCCCAAAATATGTTGGTGTCAAATTCTTCAATAAAATGAAAAATCTAAACTTATTTTAAAATGATCTTGTATGTTGAGATTGTTTCATTAGCAATATAATTTTTTATCACTTTCTCATTGTGAATTTTTATGTTTTTAATTCACCGATATTCCAGTATAGAATGATATAATGATACTGTGTAATGAAGCTATATCCTCTCATTTCAAACGATAAACCTTTAATATCAATTTTCGTTGGGAATATCGGTATCCCAAGATTGATTATCACAATAAATCCGTTTGTTCTGAATTATTGGCAATTATAATTTGAATTAAAAATTGTTATATCTACCCTTCAAGAGAAAATTGCACTTTTTTGAGATTCATTCAATTGAGATCACAGGAACTATTTTCTTATTCTTACCAGATATCCCTGAAGAGCAATATGTGAACATCAATATCAGAATCATCAGGCAAATCAGGCAAAGCATTCGTGATGATCCGATGTTCGTTATTCTAGACTTCAGAAAACATTATAGGTATATATAAACATTTCCTGTCATGTGATCTGAAAAGCTAGAAGCAGATGGCACTGGCATCAGGGTTTGAAGGTCATGTCAGCTATCAGTCTTCGTTAATTTTCTCGAAATATAGAAATTTTTCCACTAAACTTCATTAATAACCGTAGTAAAAATGTAAAAATATCATAACCCAAACCATTATTAATGTTCCATGCCTCGTAGGTGACTGATGAATCTCAACTATACAGGGTGTTATTTGAGTATGTGGCGAAACTTCAAGGGGCGATACAACGGATGACACTGCAATATTTCCACAAAATTGGGTCAGTGATTTTTGGCGATATTAACGGAAAAGCGATTCTTTCAAATCTTTGACACCTTGAATACGGTGAATTTCCGGACCATGTTCACATGAACTTTTCGACTTGAAATCGAAAAATCTGCTATCGAAGTTTGGCCACACATTTCAATAACACCCTGTATTATATACATATATATCTATATATCTTCGTGCCTAGGTATTCGTGGAAAACGTCTGCAAAAAGAGATACACGATCGAGAAGCTGAATCTTTCGAAAAATTTACAAATCTAGAGTTTTCGCAATGAATCACGTGATACATTTTAGACGCTGCATGCACATTTGCCAGGATTATTGAAGGGACCCTTCGAATCTTGAAAGCAAGGAGAAATATTCTGGAATGCCTAGCCAGCGCAATGACTACCCTGAGCCCATGACTTTCGCCAAACTGATCCTCCATTTTTTTTTCATAAAAATATTGCTAAATCCAGTTCATAATAGATGAAAAGATGATAGTTTGTATTTCCAGGACTATTGAGCATGTCCGATAACAATTTCTCGAAAACAAAAAGTATTGTGGAACTTGAGATAGATTCCGTGAAAACTATGAGTGGAATAATACAAATTCAAAAGTAAATCAGATGAGTAGAAAAGTGGATAAAAACGAGTTGTATATTGAAAAAACAGATAGCCTCATCACGTATTATTTCAGATGAATACTTCTGGCTCTCTTGGCGGAGTTAAATCAAACTATTCAAAGGTCGATTAGGCCCTTACAAAGCATGATCTTGCAGCGTCTCGTAGACAAAGGCTCACTCTTCGACCCTTCCGTTCGGCTTTGTGGTGTTTGAAACCGACTCGGGACCGTACCTGAACAATTATTGTTCCTAATTATCTTTTCTTGCTCTTTTGCAGATATGCGTTGGTGAAAAGGACAAAAGTAAATTGTCGGGGAATGATAAACGCAAGGCAGACGACGGCGAACCGAACAAAGATATCAAAAAGGTGAGTGCTGTTATCTCTGCCAGTTTTCATAGAGGGTATTTTTGTTGAACTGCTGCCCCCGTTCAGGGGTAATTGCTTATGTATCCTATGGGTAACATGGAGTTTCACACCTGTAGTCTAAAGTAATCGGAAAATCTTTCAAATTCATTATATTTTCCTCGAATTAGGGTCCTCAAATATGTATAATTTTCCAGGAAGAAACAGAAAGAATGACGCACTGTTTATTATTCAGTATTCGGAGTTTAATTACTAATTCAATCACACTGTGTTTGATGTTGGTATTTCAAACGACTAAAAATAGATATGAAAAAAAAACTGTTCAATTTTTGAATACCGCAATGATAATGCATTAAAGCGTAACAGACCACACACTCATCTTTCAAATGGTAGTCCATGGAACTTCATATACTTATTTCTTGGAATCCGTGACTTTTTGATTTCTTTTTTATTATGATGTTATTACTAAAATGAATACATTCCCAGATTCATCCATAGTGATAACTAAATGCATCATATACAAGGATTGTTTTCTGTTTGGTCACAGTCACAACCATATTATGTGAGGGTTGCTTATATATGGTTATACACAACATATTGGATTAGCAATTTTAGCATTGTAAACAGTTTGGGATAGTTGGAGAATGAGGCCCAAGTATAAACAATGGCGAATAGATAGATGAAAAAAAAAGTGAAGCGAACGAAAAACCCATTCGCCAACGAACATTTGATGGAAATTTTCTACCGTCCTTCCTTACAAAGGATCGCATTATTGTTGGAATTCCTAATGAGATTATATCTCCGTTGCAGGTAGGTGGGCAATGAATTCGGCAGAAGTTTATTTGCTTCACAACGATTCACATTAAAAAAAGACGGAACATTGGCGATATACCGGGTGTCAACGAATCTATTAGACAAGTCATAACTCCTAGACCACTAGAATTTATTTGCCATTGGATTACAAATAAGAACATGAATTAAATATTACTGACGAAAATACTTCATAATAATTTATTTACTTTTGTCAAGTGTGCCGAGGATAGGCATGATGCATAATATTTTGTAGTTATTTCGATCAAGTCTTCTTGGGAGAACAAAACACTCACTTGGGTTATGACAGTGACATAAGCTTTAAGAGCAGAAGGTGAAATTTTCTTGATTTTCGTTGAATTTTAGTTTAATTTTCCGTCAAAATAATGTATGACCGGAAAGTGGAAAACATGTGAAAACTCTCCTCTTCACATACCATTTACCTATACCAAATCTCATTGTGATACACCTAATGGTCTAGAAGTTACCACTTGTCTAATAGATTCGTTGACACCCGGTATATTATTATATCACAGACACAAATGATATAATAACTCGATCTATTATAGGCAATACGAAGATTATCATTTTCACTCTCGCGCCTCTGGTGGCAATATTTTGCAACCCAAGAACTATAATTGCCATCTGATAATCAAGAAATGTCATGTTCAAAGTGTCGTAACAAATCTTACACATACACAGGGTGAGTCAGTTTTTTAAAGCAGAACTCTACAATAGCTGAAATAAGACATTCTTTCAAGAAAAAAATCTTATGTAAACATAAGATGCGTAGGAGCTTCGTTTCCGATATACAGGGTTTCGAAGTTTTATTCTTTGTTTGTGTTTTCAAATCTTCTTCTACAATTTTCAAAATAACGAATTTGCATTTGGTATACATGTATTATGGTATGAAAACGCATTATTCAAGGATATCGAGCGTTTTGAATACCTACAGAATGATACTACAATTTTGGGGTCGTATACCCGAGCTAATATTCTCGAACTTTTTTGCGTACTGCCTCTGATTTTAGTATCCCTAACAACACAGGGATATCCTAGAATAAGTCCCTTTTATGTCTCAAAGTGTACTGTCGGTACAAGGATATGATTGGTACATCCCAATAAGGCACCACAGTGCAAAGTGTATTACTTCCATAATACCGTATATACTACTATACCAGGTGTTTCTTATGATGAACAAATGAAATTTGGTCTGTAAGTATAGTACATAAATACGCATTATTTCAAGTATTCAATTATTTTCTGCCACGAATGACCCATATTTTCTTTTTTTATATGTAACACTGGTATATTTTTACTTATTTCGATAGAGAATAACATATCATAACTTAACATAAATGTCAAGAAGTGACACTGTCATTGTACTCACAATGTTATTATCAATGAAAATAAGCGAAAATATACCGTGTGATTTAAAATTGTGGTAATGGTATACCCATGGAGTACCTTTGGAATGATGTAGGTAGCACCTGGTATATCCCTAGGACGTACTGAAATGACGTATCGGGTAGGTCCATTTTGGAAGCCAAGGGATGTCCATAGACCGTCCCTAGTATGACCCGTGTCCCGACTTGGGCTGTCTCAGGGACATCATCCTAGTGAATGAGAGACTTCCCTTTAGGGATGCCCATAAAATGTACTTGTGTTGTTAGGGGAAACTTGAATTTAGATTCTTTTTTTCATTTGGATACTCCTTGCTCTTTATATTTTTTTAAAACTTGGATAAATGCTAAAAATGATGTACTTGTAATGAAATAATAATATTGCTCAAATATAATAATCACGAGTGGAGCTGAGTCGGCCATCTTTTGTTGCGACATTGATGCTTATCAATCAGTTAAACAGTTATTATCCAAAACAGATATTTTCAACGTATTTTCAACTGATAAAAGTCGGGCGTGCGATTGGGTTGTGAGGAATACGTTATATGTGCCTTGATTATAGCTGCATCGGGCAGCACCTTAGTTCTCTTTATTCGTAGTCGACAATTTAATGCCCTTGACAATTGCTTCAGGATTCTTTTGGAGTTCCGGACTAATGTAGATTCAGGAATGATGTGGAATATTGAATCATCTGCAATCCTTCTGTTATAACTTGAAGGAGGGCAATGATGATTCTAGAATCAATCATTCACTGAATAGCCTACACAATAACCTTACACTTTTATCATATGCAATACCACAAGTGATACTATTTTGAAGGAAGAGTAAATCTCAAAATCATCTCATTCACGGTCGTGCTTACTGAGTAGGCGGTACGGAATACGTAATATGTTTGGTGCCTTGATTTTGGCTGCTTTATAAGCCTGATCGGGCAGTTCCTTAGTTCTCTTTATTCGTACGTCGACAGTTTGATGCCCTTGACATTTACTTCGGGATTATTTTGGAGTTCCAGAATGATGTGGATTCAACAGTGAAGTGAGGAGCTGAATCATCTGCAATCCTCCTATCATAACTTGAAGGAAGGCAATGATGATTCTAGGATCAATAGAGAACTGAGGATTAAATTTCTAAAGCGATCACCTGCGTTCCTCTTGTGATTCCATCAATCTCCACAAAAAAGTCCTTTGGCGTCCACGTTCGCGTGATATCTAGATATAAAATAACCGACGAAAACTTAATTTATTCCCCGAAGAATAAATGCCAAGGAGTTTCACACACATAGATCGCGATTTGCATTTTAGAAAATGTTAAATTACTTTGACACAATTCCAATTTTACCTTTCTCGAAAGGTAATAAGAACGAATGACTGGAGGAAAGTTTTTCATTCCGTTTGCTATTGTAATTGTGCACGAGAAAGTTTGAGTCACGCCCGTCGTCATTCACGTGACAGTCTAATATCCGCCATAGAAGTGATTTTTGCGAGTTATTGTCGAAATTGCAGGATGACTGAGGCGTATCTCGACTTCCATTTTAAATACAAACGATTGTTTGACTGTCAATGACTAACTACTACTTTCATGGTCTCCAAATAATGAGCTTACTTTGTACATTGCTCTTTTTTAAGGACCCCCTCCTTCATATTTTGAACTGGTCAACGAAAGAAAAAACTTGGGGTAATCAGATTGATACATGATTACTATATTTTGTAGCGAAATTGACAGATAAAAATTTCAAGATGGCGACTGGGCGTCATCCGGGCAAAAAATTTAATGAAAAGGGGGGTCTTGTGATACATCTTCTTGAAGCTCCTGACGAATACTTCACAAACCTAGAATATACAGTCAATGTTTTCACCTACTACAAAATGGCGGAACATTCAATAATTGCCTGAATACATCAACGTTTACTATACATAATTTGAGAAAATGAGCTGAGTTCAGTTCAAAAGATGCTCGAAATGGTTGCCTTGAACTTCTTGACATATAAGAACAGCCTATCCGATATTTCACGACGATCATTATTGAACATAGTTACGTCAATATTTCAACAAATGATGACCACGTCACAAAAAGTAAGTGAGAGAAAAACGCATTTCAAAGTTCAAAACCTCCTTTTTGGAAGTTAGAAACTGGAATCAAACCAATTGTATTCATTTGATGGAGTAAAATGAGCAATAAAATTGAACAACTACAAATAAAAATCATATTTGAATGAAATAATCATTGAAAACAAAAAATAGGTCCAAAGATTCAAGAGAAAAATGGGAAATGTCCAAATAAATTATCAAAAAACTGGATAGTTTACTCGTAATCATCTGCTCTAGTACTTTTATCCATTCTTGCCTGACAAACTAATGAGCGGTAAGTTGCATATAGCACATCCAGCATCTCTATAATTTGATCATTTCCTATGAATTCCACGTGATATGAGTAGGAATCATCATGTATCTCTTTTTTTTTCTCATCTTCTGTTTGCCTGAGAGTTCACTTTGACCTTTTGACAGTGTGAAAACAACCTATTGATATCACAATGGAATATGATTCAAGTAAGTACAAAGCTTGGACGTTCCCCTTTCTTCACATTTTTGAAGTGGGCATTCTGCGTTTTTTCCATGTAAACGTATTTTTGAACGAGCATATCAGCTGACTATGCTGCGTTATTGATATGAACTTTTGTTTATACTAAAATACAGTGGTTAGGCTATCAGATGCGTGGTGTCAAGTAAATTTCCACTATATTATGACATTCCCCATTTTTTCCCTGTGGTCTTCAAATATATATCATTCTCTGTCGTATATCAAATATTGAAGCAGATGCAGTTTCGTGGACATTTTGCTTCAAATAGCCATTATAAAGAAGGTCTAGAGGTGTCAGATCTGGCGACTAATGATATTTTCTGAAAAACAATTGACGCTTTCTGAAAATCAATTGACTATTCTGGAATACAATTGATGCTTATTCCTGGAATATGAGTGACTATTCTGAAATACAATGAACGCTTTCTGGAATAAGTACAACTGAAAGAGTTGTAGTATGGAAATTGACATATTTTGACCTGAAACATGTTAATTCAACGAGCCACCTTAATCTTGTGATAGGTATCGTTCAAATTATTGATTCACATGTACAAGGGTTTCAATTTATATAGCGTTTCGTCTCTCTTTTTGATACGTTTTATGAATATTTAGTAGGTTGTTGGACTCAAAGTACCAAAAGTGGTGTTTCCGTGAAAATCGAATAAGTGATGCAAATGAAGTCTGCATCACGCATAATCTCCTGCCGCGGAAGTGAAATTTATAAAGAGGGAAAATAATTGCTCGCCTCTATAGTGCACTAAAGAGAATTTTCTTTTCGGCTTCTTTCGCTCTACGATAAATAATTCGGATGTGTGAAATGCTCCACATTTTCACCTAAGAAATCTTACTACTCGCTAACAAAATAAACTACCTACCATGCAGAATGTGAAGTTTCGCTATGAATTCAAGTACAGAACTTTGCGACAACTCAGGAGATGCGGTTTGCTTTGTTCTGATGGATTATGCTTTTGTATGATTTTGTTGTTTTGTTTCGCCACAGCTGTTTCAGACAAAAGAAACGATTTTATGTCGATTGTCAGTTTCTGGTAGAATTCAGTAATCTTCGGTTTCTGGAATGTTCTTGAAATAGTTTTGAAAATAAGAAGAAAATTTAGTGAATCTTTCATCTCTTAGCTGGTTCGTTAAGTAATTGATCAATAATTGCTTTTCGATTCTTCATGGTCTAGTAGTGTAGTTGTATAACCTTTTTGATATTATATTTTCAGATTCAGAAAAAATATCAGTGAAATTAGGAATATATATTATGTCTGTTTGTAGTTTCAATGATATTAACTTGCTATGTACTCAGATTTTTCAGTTGATCCGAGAAATGCTTACCTACCTAACGACTGTACCGACCTCTTCAGTTTGCTTTTCATGTTTATGATTTTCATATGTGGTATAGAATTTTTCTCTTCCTGCTTTATCAAGTATCGCTCAAGTCTAAATCTGAACTTAATTGGGTTGATAATATAATGCCGAAATAAAAGTAATTTTCGCGAAGTTTTTGTTTTGATTGACGTGAAGTTCAACCACTAGTCCAAACGGCATTTTGTAGTCTGACCGTGTATATCGAGCGCCATTGAGATTTCATGTAATGGATCAGGTACCTTCGCCATTTCTGAAATTCGTAAAGGCGATCAGCCACCCTCGCCATTTTCAGATTGAAATATTCTTGCTCTTTCACCATTTTTTAAAATTCTTGAATGATTAGTGCCTTCGCCATTTTTTGAGTTCGTAATAATTAGAGTTACTGGATGGTGCTAGTTTATCTTACTGATACCATTCAGTAACTCAAGTAATAATCAGATCAGACACTCGCCATTTTCAGATCAAAATCATCTTGTTCATTGTTCTTTCACAATTATTTCAAGTTCTTGCTTGAATGATGGGTACCTTCGACATTTTTCAAATTTGTATCGACAGACACTTGCCATTTTCTGATCAAAATTATATTGTTCATTTAACTTTTTTCTTTTCGTATATGATGAGCAATAATGGAAGTTGTGCACACTAGTCGGGTTGACGCCATATTCTTTTTTTTTTGTATCATTCCCAGTGATAAAAGTATTTGATTCAGTCATTTATCATTTGAAATCATAATGAATATTTTTTTTTCAATGATCAAAAAATCACCTCTCAAAAACTATTCTTAGTTATGCATTGCATCAGGACATATTTTATTATTATTATTATTCAGGATATTATCTGGTGAACTAAGAGGAAGTAGCAAGAGCCTTTTGAAGAAATTTATCTGTACTCTTTCGGATGTCATGATATTTCAAACAAACAATATATAGACGGGGAGGTTCCATACACCTCAATCCATAAATATTTAAAAAAAATTCTTTGAATACTTTCAATTCGGTTTGAATGATATTGGGTTGTCGGATACCATATTAGTATACCATATTCAAGTTCAGATCTTATTACGAGATATTCATCGGAGTGGAAATTTAACCCCTGTAAATGTTGATGCGTGCCTGAAATGTTTTTTTTTTTTCGTTTTCTTTATCGAAATCGTGATCATCTTGTATCAATCAGTGAACAGCCGTTCCGAACTCGTTGTTACATTATATCAATTATACCGCATTATGATAGTTCGCGTGCTTTCTCGTAATCCATGGAAATTTTCGGCTAATTTAAGAGGCGACTTTTAATGCCCCGATATGATTTACTGCCTTTCGGCTCTATATTGCCATAGAGCAGGCCGCGAATTTTCGAATTTTCTTTCCGCCACATCTGCAGTCATTAGTGGCCGTAACGTTGAAATATGAACTACACGATACTGTATCATATTGGGACTTATTAAATGCGAGTTAATGGTCGAAGTTTTGGTCAACGATTTTCCTTCGATGCTAATAACGTGATAAAGTCTCTATTTGGTCTTTTAGTTTTTGAAGTTTCCTGAAGAGAAATTTGCATTTTGCTTGAAATTGAGCCTCAGCTGGAGAATATGAACATCATCAACATCAACAACATCAACAGAATACATACAGAGTGACAAGGGTGCATTTCTAGGAGGGGTAATAGTCATTTTTGTGATATTTTTTTCAAACTAGGTACTACACTTTTTTCATATGTATTTCAGAAAGAAACAACAAACAAAAACATATTCCAAGAATTTTTTTTTTAATATTTATGGATTGAGGTGTATGGAACCTCCCCGTCTATATATTGTTTGTTTGAAATATCATGACATCCGAAAGAGTACAGATAAATTTCTTCAAAAGGCTCTTGCTACTTCCTCTTAGTTCACCAGATAATATCGTCAGGCTTGAACCTGGAAGAGTTAAGTTTTTATATAAATTTTTTGAATCCACCCTGAATTGGATCATCAAAATTCTTGAAATGGACATCCGTCGCCTTCCGAAATTGTATTTCCTGAAGCAAATGTCACTACTGAATATCAATCCAAAATTCAACTGGGCACTTCAAGTGGAGGAACATTTTGATTTTATCGACGCCTCAGAGTTTCTGATTGAAATGAACCCTGACTAGTCTGATGAAATTTTATAAATGTATGTAATACAGTTGTAGAATTTTCAATGATGAATACATTTCTATTCTATTCTATTATATTCTATACCGTACGTAGAGGTCACATAACGTAGACCTGACCCAACGTAGAGCTTACCTCACCTAACTCAACGTAAAGCTACCCAACGTCAACCTTCCCTGACCTAACCCAACGTAGAGCTGAGCCAACGAAGGCCTTACCTTACCTAACCCAACCTAAAGGTATCCCAACGTAGACCTAACTTAACCCAACGTAGAGCTTACCCAAGGAAGAGCTGAGCCAAAAAAAAGCTGAGTCATTTTAAACCTAGCCTAACCCAACTCAACATAGAGCTAACCCAATGTAGAACCAACCCAATGTGGAGCTAACGCAACTATTTCTCTGAGTGTTGTTATAATTCTCGGCTGCGCCTCGGATTACAATATTTAACCTCATCCGTTTTTCGCCACATTTCGGCCTTGGAACGTTAATAACTATTCCGAAATTCTGTTCTTTGACCTACTCTGTATATCTTGAGGTTACCGAGATCCCCATACTTAGCCACGAATTTGTAACACCCTGTATATATTTGTAGAGGGAAATAAAAGAGAAAAACATCCTAGTATTTCATTTTGGAGTCAAAAGTCTGCACTATTAGAATTATAATATCTGACTTCTGTACTTATAATGAATAATTCTTGCGAGACTGCAATCTACACTGGAAGAAATTCAGTTATTCAATTAAAACTCTGAAAAGTGATAATTCCAATTTTTATTCCGAAAGCCTGTATATATGGATGGGGAGAAGCGGGATTTTGGCCAAGTTGTTTCCATAATAGCCCATATATTTCGCTTATTATGAAAAGAGATTTTCTCGTTTAAGTAGGTCCGAAGTTAGCTCGTTAATTAATATAAATGGAAACTGCCTACTTTTGATGTCCGTTTTTGCTAGGAGATTTGTCTGCAAATGAAATTAGGAAACGCCATTCCAGGCACGTACAAGAAATTGTTAAACACTAACGGAGCCCCCAAGAACAAAAACTGTAGCTGCATCCAAAGCCGTGCGCACGAGGAATCAGGTAACTTGATAAAAGTGATAAGATATAGTATATTTGAGTATAAGTGGATAATAATAAGACCAGATATCCACGATTACTGTACGCTATACACTTTGAAATCATAAATACCAGTATTATCATTACAAAGAATGGAAAATGGAGAATTCGTTTTTTGACATCAGTATAACATTTGTTGTCATGGAAATGAGCAAGAAATAATTATATGAGAATAGTTTTACTGGTATTTTGTATGACGTTAAATGGTATACACCTGTCAAATCGATGAATGAAACGATGACATTTGGAAAACGCGTGTTTTTAAATTGTATTTTATATTACAAGAGTTTTAAAACGCATATAGAACTCCTTCATATTTGTTCAATCCACAATTCACTCTATATAATAGATAGATTGATAGATAGATAGATAGATCATTTATTGTATCAAAAGAATTATAATTCTCATTACAAGGGTTGGAGTTCGAGTTGAAAAACGGAAAAATTATATCAATCTGTTTCCATAATACTATATATCTCAAAATTCGAATAACAATCTCTATATATAATATAAGTAAGCTCACGTAAAAATTATATGTATATAACATGTTTTTTCTTCACACGAAGATTATAGTTGTTATAATGTCGTTACATAGTTAGTACAACATATTCTTTTAACTGTGGTACAACTTTGTTCAACGTGACTATTACAGTGGTCAGAGCGACTACATTACGACTCCTTTATCTCAGTTATTGGGATGTCTTCGAAACATTCGCAAATCAGTCGATGATAGTACATAGCGGAGTCATTACAACACTTCGATACACAAAGGGTGGCATCCATGTAATCTTTGTTAGAATGAGTACAGAATTTCAGCAGCCATATTGCAACAAAAATATTGTGAACGAAAAATACACTACTATGGGCGTTATATCTTCTTGGAATACAATTGAGATGAACAAATGAAGTAGATTACGTATGATGGTCACATTATTTGTCCATTCGTGTGAAAAAATTATAAAATATATAATTCTATCTCCATATGTCGTTGTTGTTGTTGTTTTGTTGTTGTTGTTGTTGTTGTGACTATCATAATATGGCAGTCATTTGTAGAAAGTAGGCTATGGAGAGAAAACAGAATTATATATTATAAAAATAATATCTTACAACTTTTGATATGATTATAATTAGATATTCACGTCACAACCAAATGACTACACAACGGCGTACTAATAATATTCCAATACAACTCTGCTGCGACTGGCTTCATCACCAATTCATTAGGACTACATTATAACGTCGTTGTGACGTCGCAAAAGTGCGCCTTTTTATTGTATTGCCATACATACCACCGTTCAGAGCATAGTATAAGACGTAAGTCACGGACTTTTGAACATGGTCTTGTAGATGTCTGTACAACCCATTTATAACCTATGTGTGCCACTTGGTTTCTAGAACAGCCTCGTCTTATTTTTGGGTCAAGTTTAAGGTGAAGAAGCGGTATAATATAATGTAATATAATACCCAATACAAAATTGTGGGAGACACATTTCGATTAAATCATCTGTGTTGATTCAACACTTAATTTTCATATTGAATCATTGACATTCCTGATATTTGCTATATTTGCTGATCCCTCCTACAATGTACGCCTATGTGGCTGTCGGTTGGATCGGGAATCAAGTTATCCTTATATCCTTACATGAATGCATTCCTGAAATTGACTCTAACAGTCTAAAGCACTTGCCTCGGACTAACAATTTGGGGCCAATTGCCATTTGGAACATTGTTCAGAACCTCGTTCAGGACCCATTCTTGCATGGATCGCTAAGAGCACACAACGTAAGTTGATTTCATAGTAAGTTTTTTTCTGTATACTCCCATTTGTTTTAGTAAAATCTGACGTAGATGCTTACCTACTTCTATACTTGAGTAGGTTCTTGGAACTACGTTAAAAGTATGCTAGTTATGCTAACTCAAAGAGCCATCAATTTATCCCCCTTGATTATCTACAAATGATCAGTAGTAATACTATAAGTTTAGAATTTCAAAATATTCTTGTTATACATCGGAAACTCATTGCAAAATTACAATCACAATTAGTTCAACAGCTGGAATATTCTGTGACAAGATGTGTAATTGTGCAGGGAGTTAGAGATGTATAACCTTGATATTTTGAAGTTTGAATTGTACTCAACTATTTTTTGAGTAAATCTAAATGGCAAACTTTCACGACGCGCTTTCTTTGTATGTGACAATTTGAATTGGGTTACTATGGAAATGGAAATGATTCGAAATTTCAGATTTGTGGAGCTACTATGTAGCTCAACTCATTTGAACATTTTGATTGGTTCAAAATCATAGTAAGAAAATAATCAAGGATATAATTCACTTTGTAATGGAAAGCTGTTTCTGCTCGTCTGAGTAGACTGTGCGTCTAACAGTTTTTCATTCACTTTTTTTTTATGTTCTGGTTCCCACGAATAGGGATATCCTGTAATGTTCAGAGAACATCGTGAGAACCTAGGGAAATAAGGTAGTAATTGGTGTTCTGCATAAATTTCTGGAGGTTATATGCCTCGGGGAACACCTCCCTTGGCAATGTATTCCAGAGACTCGCTGTTCGTTGGATGAACGAGTCTTTGGAAAGAGATGTTCTGCAGGTCTCCAAAGTGACCACGAAGGGGTGCGAAGCCTCAACTCGACTGGTTAATCTAGCGGGGAATGCCAGAGGAGGAGCGATTGTTGATATTTCAGAAGAGCATCGTCCATGAGAATATCTATAACATAGAGCCAGATCGACATTTTTTCTACGGTGTTCCAAAGAGGTGAGTGAGTTTGTGAGCGAGGCATCACCCACGAGACGAATTGCCCTTTTTTAGACAGAATCCAATAGTTTCAGGGTATGTTTGGGTGCTGCACTCCAAATATGGGAACAGTATTCCAGGACAGGTCGAATCTGTGCCTTATAGATCATAAGCAGCTGACAGGAAGTGAAATAGCTCCTGGCCCGAAACAGAAAACCAAGTTTTTGGGATGCACTTTTAGCAATTGATCTCAGGTGATTTTCCCAAGAAAGGTTATTGCTGATAGTAATACCAAGCATCGAAATGAATGTCTTCAAAGGTATGGTTACTCCTGACAAGCTTATGTTGGGCACAGTGAGATCGGCTTTTCTAGAAAAAAGGCATGCTTGTGTTTTGTTTGCATTGAAATCTACCAAGTTATTGGATCCCCATTCGAGAATTGTTGCAATAACTTTGACAATTGATTCGCTATATCCTCTAAATTGTGAAGGAATCGAACGAGATAGATATACTAACATTTCTACAATTCAAGATTGTGCTTCAAAAGTCCTGGAATATAAATAACCCCGTACAAATCGTTCCACTTACGAGGTTCATTCCAATTCAATTCATAGGTACTTTTTATTTCTACTCTCTCGAAACTCTCTGCCGCGAACTCCGCTTCCTCAGTTCTGGTGCAATTTTTCGAGAGTTTCAGAAGTACCTAGCAGCTGAATCCTATATGTGATATCTATGAACACTTATGAAAAATGTGTTATCCCTGGCCAAACCCACATGATATGATCAATTTAAATGCAAATTTTTAGGAAATGATACGTATATAAACCGTGGGCGGGAAATTTCGTGCTAAATGGGCGGTAAAATAGCACATCTCGAGTGGGGCAATTCATTATTTGGTATTAACTTTTTCAAGTGCTAGTGATTTTATTCCGGTTGATTTAGAAACTTGAATTTATGTAGTCGACTGCTGCACAGGGCGAATGGTAATTTGGTAATCCAGTTCTCCTTCCCAGAGGCATTATATTTTCGTATTTTTGCAGCTACATTTGAAATGCAATATGGGTGTTTAAAAAAAGGTGACTCCCTTGCTAGGATAGGTAGAACACTGCAAAATAAGTTGGATTTGCTCAGTAATAAAATGGAATTATCACATTCGTTGTCAAGATACAAACCATTGAGAAGGAATGTTATCAGATTTGAAAAAAGCTGTTGAAAAAAATATTTGTTTTCACATTTTTCACGATTACCTATGTCAAAACTACTGGCAACTATGATACAATTATGGATGTGTTTTGGAAGCTGACTCATCCCATGAATTTGTTATTATATCTCACTCTCATAGAGGACGATAGTTACAATATTCGGACCGAGTATAGTTCATTTGATTTTCCACAAAAATTATACTCTTGGTGAAACTCGATTCCGGGATATCTTGCTTTGAGAAAGATGAAGTGTTGCTGGTTTAATGCTACGTATTAGAGCTAGTATCATGAGAAAATATCACCTTTTTTTCATGTTCTGGTTTCCACGAAAATGGATATCCTGTAATGTTCAGAGAACATCGTGAGAAAACAAAGATGGTTTTCTAATGCTGAAATTCATGAATCATACAAAAATGAATGCTACAGAAGTAAATTCACGTCAAGAGTAGCAAAACAAAATTGAACATCACTTGAATGACTTAACAGCTCAAACTGATGGTGTTTACATTGAGTTCATTGTCAGCCGTTTAGGAAAATTCGTGGAAACAGAGGACATGTTGAACATTTACTCTGATTCAATATATATTTTATGTTTGTGATTCTTGATTCCATCGATATCTTTAGCACAAGAATGATGTTATTGTTCTAGAATTTGAAGAAATAGAGGTGAAATTGATCTTAATGATACTTTTTCTATACCAGAATCAGCTATATAACTCCATTTCAAATCAAAATATTCCAAATCTGGAGTACCTTTTTGGTGTTGAATTGGATAATGTTCACATGAAACTTCCTTTTTGTTACTGAAGAAACCCAACCCATTTTGCAGTGTTCTACCTACCCTAGCAAGAGTGTCACCTTTTGTTTGAAACATCCTGTATTCAGAATTACGTATTATTATTGGAAAAATATCCCTTAGCTTCCGAGAAACAGGTTGTCAAAGTTAAAAAAACAAATCAAATCTTCTAGGGTAGCCTGTACTTCACGAATAAACTCACTTCGTCTACCGATTGATCTCACCAATCAATGTCTCTAGCAGTAAACTCAATGCTCTAACTCAGGGCTAACATTTACGCATAGGCGCCGTCAAGGGAGCAAGAGGAAGCAGTTGACCCTTCAAAAATACGAAACAAAGTATTATTAGATTTTGAGATTTTCGAAGACGCAGGGTATAACATGAAGTTCTAGTCATGTTGTAGCCATCTAGTGGCAAAGCTCTAAGGTAGGATCCATCTATAGTCAGGTTAGGTTCTTTTTTTGAGATTTTCATTCAATTTTTCGAGGCATGTTATGTTCATATATTGGTTATTTCATTAGTTTCTGATTTAATACTTCATATCTGATAGCTTCATTTTAGAGGCATGTGAACACAGTCACTGATAGAATATTTTTTTCTTCAAACCTGATTGGACATGAAATTGAATATTATTTTTGACTGGAAATTGTTAACAATATGATCGAGAGGCTACAGAGTGACTGAACATTTCTCATTTTGACGAACAGAATTCAATTCTACAAAAAGAGTAATTTTTCATTTCTGCAGAAATATGTAACATACATTTTCCACATGAATCGTACGTAATCCACTTCATTTCTTCATCTCAATTGTATTCCAAGAAGATATAACGCCCATAGCAGAATTTTTCGTTTACAATATTTTCGTTGCAATATGGCTGCTGAAATTTTATACTCATTCTAACAAAGAACATGGATGCCATCCTTTGTGTACGTGAACGATTTGCGAATGTCTTGAAGACATATCCCAATAACTGAGATAAAGGAGTCGTAATGTAGTCGCTCTGGCCACTGTAATATAGTCACGTTAAACAAAGTTGTACTTGTACTATGTAACGACATTATAAATAACAACTGTCATCTTCGTGTGATTGCAAATAGAGGTTATGTTGGTGTATTTTTGTTCTAAACTGATGTAATCTATAAATTGTCTCACAGTATGATGGTTTCTATATTTCTGTAAAAATACAACTCTATCTGGTATATATTTTTTTAAGTAGGCTATATTCGCAAGGAAGCATTTGAAAGGATTGTCATTCGACCAGATTGTCGGTAATAGTATAATATAGCGACAGTTACTCACTGTTATTGCATCACTCGTAAGGGCTATATGGCTATGAAGGAATAACTTACAATTTTTGTACCAAAGATAGATTATTGGTAATGAAACGCGTCTGACTGTTTTGCTTTTTGAATATTCAGTACCTATAAGAATGCTTTGATTTTTGATGAGCATCAAGGAGATAAAGAAAAGGGATATGGTTGCATTGTGAATTTGAAAACCTTTCGAACAAAGTACAAATCATCCTCTCTTTTCAAAATTCCGAATGGGTTGATCAGTAGGGCAGGAAGTTGAAATTTCATGTGAAAAATTGATTTCCAAAAACAAAAATCGATATGTCCAAGGATGTTTTATAACATATTTCTGTTATGAAGAAACATAGATTTCCACACTGATGAATATATATACAGTGAGAATATTGACGTCTTCTCGATGGTCACGCACTATTCACTTTAGTTTTGGACATTTCAGGGATCCACACGACACTTCAAAAGTAGAGAAACAATCAATGCTTCACATTTCACATTCCACTATGAAATTCTTTCGTATGGAGCATTACTATACAGGGTGTTTGGTTCACCGACCTATATCTGGAAGGAAACGATGGGTAAGAACATTTCGAACATAATTTTATAAAATGTTTCGGCCGTTAGTATGCAAAAAACGTTTTACTGTAACATCCAACTTCGAATTTATAAGTGCATCTCCTCGAGATCTACCACCAGATATACGTTGGTGAATCAGATACCCGCCCTGTGTATACAGGGTGAATCTGAAAGTGAGGTTTTTTATTCAACAGTGTATATGTATATCCCGCCAAAATGAGTTGTTGGCCAGAAATTGTTTAGGTAAAATATGTAAGATATCGGAACAACCAGGCATTTCAAAGTTTCATACATTGGAAATCTAATTTACTAATCTGAGATTTATTAGATGAAATGTGACGAAAAAATCACTTTAAAACAAAAATTAATCGGTTGAAAATGTAAAAAGAGGCTATTGATTAATTTTCTAATGAAATAATGCAACTAACTGTAGGATATCTCATGCTGGACTAATGATTGCTTTTTGCGTTTTTTTGAGAAAATGTAAACAATATGTTTCATAGTCTGAGGCTTCTTCAAACCTTTATGCCCTGTACATCCGGTATCTTAAATATTTTATGTGATAAATTTTTTGCCGAACAACTTATTTTGGTGAGATATATATATCCTTCTAAAAAATACCTTCACCCTGTAGATCAAAATATGACATAAAATTTTTGAAATTGTTCAATATGAATTCTATATATATACTTCACGGCGCTTATGAACATCATGTAATCGAAAAATAGTTTCTTTCCGATCGAAAGTTCCATACGCTTTGAGGAATACTCAACAGGGTCTAATGGCTCTATAATTTTTAGCTTGGGGCTTGCTGCATTCCCTTTGTGGAAAAGTCGACGAAAGAGCTCGTTTTTTTGGGTTAAAATTTTCGCCGAGGCAATCAGGATCGACGTTATTCGAAACTTCACAAATAAAAATTCAACAGGAAGGTGTAGAACACAGCTTTGGATCTCACAAAATGTTGCAGATTTAATGATCTGGAGTTTTCAGCTTTTCTATTTTATATTCGTCACATTTTCGCACGCTTTTTTCTTTTATTCATCTGAGGCGCTTAGTTTTCGATTGTGTTTCTCTTTCTTTTTGGATATTTGACAATCAAATCGATCGGTTATGAATACAGTGTCATGTGACTGGTATCAAAATAGAGATATATATAAGACGATATCTTTCTATTTTTATATGAAGGATGATATAATAAAGGTAACCAGACACCACAAACTGATTCTGAGAACGTTATTGGAATATTCCCGTGGACCACTTCTAATATTATCAGAATGTTCTCTCAATATTCTGATAAACGGTGAAATCATTGAAGAAGTGAAAATGTTCAAGTATTTGGGAGTGATCATTGATAATCAACTGAATTTTAACAGCCATTGTGAATACATTAAAAAGAAAATTGCGCGAAAAATAGGTTTCATGTACAGGCTTGGTGATAAAGTATCTCATTTCACGAAATTAACAATTTACAAGACAATAATTTCACCTCATATTGATTATTGTGGTACTTTACTGAGTTTCTTGAGTAACGAACAGATTAATAAGTACACTGCAAAAAGTCCAAAATCGTGCAATGAGAGCTATCTTGGGTTGTAAAAGACGCACACCAGTCACAACAATGCTGAACACATTGCAATTAATGAATATCAAGATCAAGCAAAGAGTTTCATATAATACACTTATTTTTGTTTATAAATTGAAAAATAACATGTTGCCTTTGTATTTATCAAGTGAGCTAAATTATGTTCAAGATGTACATTGTCACAATACCAGAAGACAAGCAGCGAATGATTTATATATAAATTCAGTAAATATTGTCTGTGATACTTTATATACAAAAGGTCTGGTATTGTTCAATAATTTGCCCTGTGAAATGAAAAGATGTGTGTCACTAGATAGTTTTAAAGAATCGTGTGTGTTATTTGTGAAAGAAAATTATTGATTGAGCAATTGAGAAAGGAGAAATCTGTTAATTACCCTTATATTAATATATGTGACGTAATTCATGTGTCTGTGTCTTAGTTCCATATTTCTATGTTTTTATTTATTGACTTATTGTATTTTATTGTAGATTTAACTGTAATGAAGAGCACTGTGCTAATAAAGTTTGATATATATATATATATATATATATATATATATATATATAAGGTGCACTGTAGAACGTACTCATGATATTTTTCAGAACATTCTATAAATATATATAGAAATAATATATAGAACATCCTCAGAATGATCTAGGAATATTCTCAATAGACAGGGCATCTTTTAATTGAAGCGCATTGAAAATATTTTATGGATTGATATAGGAGGAAAATATTTTCATAACTGTATGTTCACAAAGTGAAAATTAGAATGATATATATTTCACACACTTTGAAAAAACACCCGAAAACTGTTATACAATTCAAACATATTAGTCCAATAAATAAAGGGAAAAAGTTAACATTAATTACGCACTATTTTCATCTTCCGGTTGGAAGTAGCCTTTTGTACCTCATTAAACATGAGACAAAGTTTTACTGGAAAACGCGTGCGATGGCGGAGAAAATGGCCCCAAAACACCAGAAAAATAGGTTTTCAGCCAATATCTCCTAAAATATGGCAGTTAGAGATTTTCGGTTCAGATAAAAATTGAAGTTCAGTTAGTTTTCTACAAAAAATGGTCCCTGTCATTTTTCTCGAAAATTTGCCCGGTTTCGAGAAAAACGGCACGAAGCGCACCTCGAATAATGAGCTTCTGTGTTGTATGCCGGAGAGCACAGTCCGTGTATTCACACATCGGCGGGGGGACAAATTATTCAATAACTTTGTTAAAAATGCATATTTTCTCATGATTCAAAGTTCATGTGAAAGAGGAATTCTGCTGCTATCATTCCTCCTTCATTTATTGGACTATATCATGGATGATATGCTATGCTTCACGAATATCACGATCTGTGAAAGATTATTTTATAGTGTGTGGAAAGAAAGTAATAGGCGAGTGGACTGGTTTTTTTATTCACCAAATAGAATCATCACTCAAATACCTTTCAATTCCATATTTTTTTAGAATTTTTCGGTCGATTTTAAGGTGCTTAAATCATCAATTCATGCAACTGTAATTTTCAAACGCCTAGAAATTTACCGCGATAAAAAACTGAAGTCACGATTTCGTAAGTAAGGAACTCGTCTGAGGTAAGGACAGACCACAGTTGCCATTTGTTGAAATACGATTGGGAACTTCAAAAATATCAGTTATTCAATGATTGTTAAATTCTCATTTATGTATTGGTGATATTCCTAATTAGCAATAAAAAAATCAATTGTATTCCTTCATGTGTTGTGGCTTATTGCTTATAATAAATTCGTGTGATTGATGATTATAATAATGCACACTCCAACATTTACATGATATTTTGTTATGGAGTATTCAATTCTACCACATTTATGAGAAAATATTGAATATACAGGGTGGTCCACGTTTGAGTAATGACAACAGAGACAATTTTTATTAAATGGAACACCCTATATATATATATATCATTCAATTTTTTGAATCTCCATGAAAAGCTGATTTTTTCCATGAAAATGTGGCAAATTGAAACTTAAAATCGACTTGTATCAGCAAATTCTTTATGAATGGATAGTTTGGCTAAAAATGAATGTACTCAGTACTTTACGAAAGCACTGTCTAAAGAGAACCTCAACATTACATCAATGATTCCAGTATCCCAGAAGATCCCAGTTAGTCTACCGAACAGTTTCAGTCATCGCTCTCTGCAAAATTCTGAACCCTTGATGCACCCATGCATCAAAATATTCTATAAAATTTCTTACATTTCGAGAAGTAATTGAATCATTAATATAATCCCAGATCTACTCATAGTAGGAATTTTTTTAAAGAACATAATTGATCAAGGTAGCGAATGCTTTATTACTTTGCATATTTTCTTAATTCGAAATAAATAGGAGGGAAATGATATAGGTATAATTTCTGTTGAATAACAACAAATTAATTGGTTCAACAGAACAACTCCATCATGACAAATCAAATAGATAAATCACAAGTCACTCACTTGATTCAAGAATATTCTTCCAAAGGAAGTGGAATTATTGAATATCCAAAATGTTCGTTCGGTTTGGTCATACTTATCTCTGACAGAAAATTAGGTTTTCAAGCTGAATCTATATTTCGTGGTTGATTTGATTTCCATTGAAAATACTCTCTCTACGATGAGTCAGTATTGGGCAGTGAATATGAGATCATCATCAAGTCACCACTGACAAAAACGATAACTTCGTATTTCGGGGGGATTGAATCCTGAAATCTTATTAGCGCACCGCCACTGCTTTGCACCTGGAGAAGCACAGAAGCTGAACTCTATCTAGACTGTACAGAGTCACAGTTAAAAGAATATACAATATATACAATATATATTGTATATTCTTTTAACTGTGACAGAGTCGACGTGAAATCTCGTCAGCGTTGCCAAATCAGAAACTCAGTATAATTTTCCCCGAAATGAGATGATTTAAACCAGAATGATCAATGCAAGCTAAACTGGAACAGCATTCGGATGAACAATAAATTACGTATACATGGTGTTTCCGAAATAATAGAGTTGAATACAATGGAATGTTGTACGAGATATGTACAAACATGCGGTTATTATTGTTTGTTCACGATATATAATTGGCTACATTTCAATCAGGTGGGATTTGACAGGGGGGTCACAGGGGTTCTTATGAACCTCCCAAAATCCCCCCACACAGGGGTGGATCTACATCCTAGCCCAGAGCCCCCGTGGATATACAAAGGTGCCCAGCATCATTGAAAATAATGGAGAATAATGTGAATAAAAACAAATGAATTCCAGAAATTCCTATTTTATTTTATATAACAAATCAACGAAGCACATGACATATATAGCAGCCTATTGATCAATTTTGCAATAGTTTATATATTTCATCAGTTTGTCTGTCTACAGGGACGACGATACAGAGAGCCAGGAATGTATGTCTAGGTCATATCAATATTGTTATTCAAACAACTAAATAGGTGATTAATGTTAGAGATTCCTAATATCGCAGTATCAAAATACGAATTATTTTGTTTCAAAAATTTCTTCGTCGACAATATTTCTCCTGCAATGAAGACAATTCGGTTCGCGAATTATGATTATTAATGATGAACCAACTAATAACAAACACCCAGTGGCCATGAAAGAATCATGAAAGTCAACTTGTCATTGACATAATACCTACTGATAAATTACATTTGACATTGTTTCTCGAAATGTGTCGAAATGATTAACATAGAAAATAAATTCCTTCTGCATCAGAAAACATAGATTATTATAAGTTCAAAAACGTTGATATGCTGAATTGTTAACGTAAAATCTTCGATGAAATCCAATATATTATTTTCGATTAAAGTTATATAATTCCAACAATGTACCTAACGTTTGATTAAGAAAAATGTATCGTTGATCGGGGTCATTAACGATATCGTTTTTGTGTACGCATACACTAATCATATCTTGTAGGGCTGAATTAAAAAAAAAGTCGTACAAATCTATAGGTCAATTATTACAGAGAGAAATGAACAATATCTTGTTTGCGTAAAATGGGCTATCGGGAATGATTATTTACCAAATGTTGTCAGTAAAGTATGATGACAATTCATTATTTGTATGATAATATATGAAATTATAAGACCTGACGAAAAAATTTGGCTGCACCCCATATGAACGCAGCTACCGCAGAAAGGTAATTTTCCAATGTGTGGTGCCTAAAAGCACCAAACATAAACAGCTAAAAGGTGTTGTTGAAACATTTTGGAATTATGAAGAAAACAAAAAATTATCCTGTAGGTAGAGAGCTACCTCAATACTTTCGTGAAAGAGATGTGGCATCATCGTCATCGCTTCGAACTCACCCATCACATGGCTAGTGAGGTTAGGTTCGTCGATAATCTTCAAAATAAAATAAATTCGATAATTATATAACAAGGCAGTGTTAAATGCTGAAAACGTGCTCTATAATCCAAAAATCGACATCATATTTCGACATCCATCGAAATTCACGATTGATGCTGATATTGCTGATCGGTAACAATCTACATTCCGCCGGAAAACTGATTGCTAGAATTTTCCCGAGAAAATTCGATTTGCTAGCGACGAAAATATTCAAGCTGTCCCTCATTTCAGGAAATACAGGTATGAAATAATCATATAGATAAAAGGTACTTAGGATTATAATTAGAAGAGATTGATAGCTGTTTAGGAGAATTTATAGGTTAAGGAATGTGGATTGTGGATAAGCAGTGGCGTAGAGATGACTATAATTATAGGGTATAGCGTAGCAAGTAATTAGTATTTTAGATTGTCAGCAAAGTATTAATTGATACAAAATTAAATTTTAGCATTGAAATAATTATTTGTTGATCCATTTATAGAAATAAAATTCATACGAGTAATTTTGCACTATTGTTTTTTTTTTCGAAAAATGTTTTTGGTAATCACGTATTTATGTCTTAAAAACTCGAATTTGATAATGAAACTGTGAACAAACCATAATTTATTAAGATATTCCACTTTAATGTTACAAATTTCACCTTCTTTTCCACCTGTCTTTCGGATAACATTTAGAACAGTTTGCCCTTCGCTTTTCATCATCGGATAATTTATATATCACGATATACTTCAATTACAAATTTTGATTACTATGAAAGTCAACTGGAAAGCTGATGTAAAGAGGAATCCAACATACTAGTCAAATTTCAGTTTTTTAAAGATTGCATAAAATTGAAATGTAATATTAAAGTCCTTTTTCTTTCATCGTTTTCCACTCAACATGTATGGCAATTTTTTGCCCCTATTGCTTTCTGCTATTGTTTTAGTTTTTTTTGCCGTATTCACAGTTTGAAACGAAGTGTTATTGTAAACTGGTAGAAATTCCCTATATCACTGTCACTAAAAATGGAAATCTTCATGAAAATACGTTGAAAATATATTGAACTTCGAAATTATATTTCGATTTTTTGCGACGCCTAAACGTACTGCAACCTGAAATATGATAAGTAGGTACCCTGGAGTCCGCTTTCAACCAGTTTTCTAATGAGGGGTCGCAAGCCCTAGGGTTGCATTTGAAAAAAACATCTTGGGGTTGATTCCAGGCACCCCTGATGGGTTATATTCTTCATATTGCTCGCCAAATGTAGGTAAATACATTTAAATGTTGACGTGTCTCGCGAATTTTCAGAAAAATCGTTCACTCCCCCAGTAGCTAATTCATTCCAGTCAAAGTCCCACCCTGTATGAAGTGTCTAATGACAAAATGAGAAGAGCAAGTAGCCGTAAATGCAATTGCATTTGCAGGGGGATAAAAGAAGGTGAAATGTCGAACTTTTTCTTGAAATATCTCGATAAATAGTGGTTTGATTACATTTTCATTATCAAATTCGTGAACACCATTTGAATTTAGGTAGGAAGGACTACGATAAGGAATATAGGAAAATTCAAATCCGTTTTTAGATGATACGATGAGTAAAAGAAAGCTTGACGATACAGAAACTGAAGATAGTTTATCAAAATCAAGCAAACCATGTGAAGATCAAGATAGCAATATTTTAAACAAGGGCACCAATACTCAGCCAGAAGGTTTGGGAGAAATTTTCTCAGAAATTGATGAGTTACCTGTTGTTGACCCCACTGCTCCTCCCAAGGTCAGTTCTCAAAGTATTTATACATAGTGAAATAAATGATGAAATAATTGGTAAACAGATTAATTAATCCCCACTTGAAATCAAATTTATCTAACAGCCGTTTGCAATGATATTCTATCATTGGTCCAGTTAATTGTATCTGGCTTGCACCTCGCTTTGCACTAACCTCCGAATTCAGTATTTTCGAAATTCTCTGAAAAAGATCGACATATTTTATTGAAATTCAAATTCTCAGAAGTATTTATAATGATGATAAGTAACGTGAAAGAAACGTAACATTTCAAATTAACAATTAAAAAATAATTGCATAACTTAGGAGAGTTACAAATCGCACGAACTGATGCAGTGCCGGATTTATACTTTCCATGAGTATAGGCCACTTCATTCGCGCCGCCCCTTTATTTGTCCTAGAAGTGCCAGATCAGACTCAGACCATATCAGACTCGATCAGACAAATACGAACTGCTGAAGGTGGAATATATAGGATCCTTACCTTTTGGGCTGTAATTTGTCTTGTATTTTCTACGTACCTATAGAAAAACAGTAGGTACAGTGGTGCTCAAATTAAAAGTAACGACTCTTGGTCGAATTGAAATATTTTTGTCTATGCACATGTACTATTCATTGCCTAGGAACGAACCGTTTCCCTCATTAGCATTTTATGACCTGGTTCGCGCTGTAAAGGTATTAGATTAGAGGGTATACCCAGCGGTATACCTAGAGGTGTTATAATAATAATTATTCGAACGTGAAAAATAACAATGACAGAGTTCTTCTTTGGCAACTACAATGAAATAAATAGGAATTTATCTGGACTGCTTCACTTTGATTCAGTTTTGTTGAGAACGATATAATCTTAATTATAACTAGAATCCAATCTTGGAATGAAGGGATTTAATTTCAAACTATACAGGGTGTAATTCAATTTATGGCTAAAAATATAGGACATGGTTCCTCAGCTCATTTTGAGAAGAAAAGTTGATATGAACATATGCCCTAAACCTCTCAACTTCCGAGCTATAGGGTGTTGGAATTTTTATGAAAATAAGCATTTTCTTATGATAACTTCGACATACTATTCTAGATATTCTCATGAAATTTGACATGCACCAACTGAAACAATGTGGTGTAGTTTGTAGGTAAGATGTGTTTTTGTCTAATTTTTATTGAAGTGAAGTCGTTGATTGAATTTGCCAAAATGGTTTCATCATTTTCAAATATGTAACTCAAATTATTGCAAAAGGAATGAGAATTGCATTTATTTTTTAGAAAAATCTCCAGTATTTACATCCCATACGGACACGAACTGGCCATCAGTGCTTAGTAGGTGCATGTCAAATTTTATGAGAATATCTAGAACAGTATCAAAGTTACGATAAGAAATTTTTTTTCTTGAAATTTCAACACCCTATTGCTTTAAAGTTAAGAGGTTCAGGGCATATATTATGTTCATATGAACTTTTCTCAAAATGTCTACATCCTATATTTCTAACCATCAATTGAATTACACTTTGTATAACCAGGAGAAAATGATCGATAAAATTGTAATGAAACAATAAAGATATAGTACTGAATTTTATGATTTCACGTTCATTCAGGTAACCCATTCATTTTCAATATTATGCTGAGTTGAATAAAACTCTGAAAATTTTTGGGTAAATCCGAGGATGAATCTGGCATAGCGCACTTACGAATACGGAAAGAAAATAGAATTCCCTTATTTCCAATAGAACACCAATTTTTTTTTTCATTATTCATTCTACATATTACTCTGATATAAACCATAAAATATATAAGGTAATTCATTACTATTTTCAACTGTTTCAGAGTAATAACGGTTTCTGAGAATATTTTTGAAAATGATTTTCTTTCAAACTGAAACACTGAAACTCTTGATTTCTTACAAAGGAGAACTGGTTCACATAAAATGCTCTTTCGAGTGGAAATATGAATTTCATAAACAAGGATATCTACAGTGTGATTATTATCAGCATGCAGATCATAGATTTCAAAACCATAATAACATTTTATACTGTTGAATATATAAGCACAAAGAAATATCGATAAGTGGAAAACTTCTATAGTTATTTTACTCGGCTATAATTATAAGGTATTATTTTTTGATCATGAAGGATTTAATAAATTTATTTATTTATATTGAAAAAGAAGTCAAAAATACACATCAAACATTCTGGTATTTATCAGTGCACTGCATGTTATGTTCTGTGACCACGTGCTATATATACAGTGTGTCCACTTTAAGAACTTTACCACCGCCTGTAAAATCCGTATTATCTTATCTGATCGATTTCGAAAAACTTTTTTTTTTGTATAGGTATTTGAAATATCCATCAAACAAAAAAAGTGATTTAATTCTTGGACTGTTATCGTGGCCATCAACTGCGACCAATTTTATTGACCCATATTTCGTAAATTACTATTGGGGATTTTATTTTTTCACTAAAACTAATGATAGATTCTGAACCTAGATCACTCAATGTAACCCTGTACCGATTTTCATCATCATAAAACAAAGAGTGTCCGAAATATCGGATTAATAAATATATTTTTTGTATACTTGATCAGAAAATGTAGTACTGTGGTATGTTTGGGAAGAACTAATGTCAAATGAATATTAAGGACTACTTCGAACATATCAGCCCCGATTATTATATCATTCAAATATACAATGTGTCTGAGAAAACAAAAAGGGTTGGTAGGCAATTTTTTCATCAGCCAAAAAATAATAAACAAAAAAACTCGGACACCCTGTATTTTATGATGATGAAAATTAGTACAGGTATGTTCCGAGTGATCTTGAATGAGAATCCGTCATTATTTTCTAGGTATAGAATCATGCATCATGAAATATTGTCTACTTATTCGGTTCGGTTCAGTATCTCCTATGTCCTTTGAGATATCAAATTGATGACACAACACTGTTCTGAAGCAAAGTAATATTTTTGTGATTAACGGACATATGAGACACTGAACTTTATCAAATCGATCAATAACCCTGTTTTTCAAATTTATCTGCACGATTTATCGAAGCTCAAGTATTATACTTTAAAAATAAAATTTCTGGAAGTAGGTAGATATTCGCGTTTCAAGATAATTATGTGTATACCGTTTTCATATCGCACATGCTGATGAGAATTATTAGTTCTTATATCAAAAATAGGTATTCAGAGAAAAATAACTCTTAAGAACGATTAAGAAACATGATTTCATGGAAAAAATGATTGGAGGATATACTAACGACAAACTTCAATTTAAAAAAAATTTAATTATACCGATGCCGCTTTATTCAAAAAGTACTTCAACTATATCTATCAATCCATAGAATCAACTAGAATCAAACAATGAATAACCATGAGTCAGCTTCATAAGATGAAGCATAAAATATTACTCTAGCGATGTGAATATTAACCCCAAATCTTAGAAATATTCAGATATCTGACTATCTCGTACCACAACTCACCATAAGAAATAAGTGATTGAAACAGCGGGCGGTTGGAATAGATATTAGTCTGGGTGCATAAACTGAAATTTTAAAGGGATTTTCACAGAAGTCGTTACTTTTAATTTGAGCCCCACTGTACATACATACCTGTACCAGAATACCAGTGGATTTCAGTTTTTTCACCGGAACTATTAATTAGGTGCTCATATACAAGAGTGAGGTCACAAAATAATCTAAGACGTTAGAAAATCAAGAAAATTTTTGAATGTTTATAGTTCTGAAGTTGAACTATATTCTACTACTACTAATTTGTACAAATGCACAAACTTCAACAAGTGATCGTGCAAAATAACAAGAATCTTCAACAAGTTTCTCTTTCCTGTATGAGTCCAAATAGTCTTGAACAAGATGAATTTTCTTGCAAAATTAAGCTTTCTTGTGTTTTGCTGTTTCCAAAATTGTTGAAAAAAAATTTCAGCATTGAAAACTGGAATAAACGAGAATTACAATTTTTACAAGATTTTTGTTCTTCTGTGTTCGTATGTCTGCTTCTATTCATAGTCAGACGAAGAGTTTATAGTTTTCCTTGAATAATTTGTAGCCGGAGTGCAAAGCGCCATATGCTGGAAGCTATATGTCCAATTTCGGGTAAACTTTGCATATAAAGATTGATTCCTCGAGAACGTGAAGAGATTCAATAATGATGTTCGAATCAATGTTATGAAATCACACGCAAGACTCAGCTTTCTGTGCTGCTTATTAGAGTAAGAACGTAAGAACGATCGTCAAGCGGGAGAAGGAACGATGGCATATGGCGATTTGCTGGCTACATTTTGAGAAAGGAATATAACGTAGACACAACAAATTATAACCTGTACCATAAGATTATTTCGTTATATCTACGATTATCAAAGTGTGGGATCGCCGCCCTTATATACAAAGCTGCCGCCCCTAGTATAGATACGAATGTGTAATTATGATATTGCAACTCGAGCTATGTACTATAAATTTCCTATGAAAACACTCTTTTCTTCTTATGTTCGGGTGTGTTCGGTATCAGAGGAGATGAACAATTTTAATAAAACGTAGCAATCTAAAGCTTATGCCATCCGAATTTTGCTTAGGTTTGGTTTGATCCGTTAGCACATGTTAGCATTATTTTCACTCAATAAAAAAGTCATATATTGGCTTATGAAACCATAAGTGATATGAACCTTTCACGAAATATTTTCGAGTTTTGTCTTGAAACGAATTGACCTGCTTTATCTCGGGCTCCATCCTGTTTTCATCCAGTCTACTCAGATTGGTCAAACCTCGCCTCAAACCATCAAATCACGATATTGCATTTAAAACTCGCCATGATAAATAATACCAGCCACACAGATTTCAGTTCGGGTGCCCATCTGATACCTCGTCTGTTATTATTATTACACCATCAGCGAGATTGAATCTAACTCGGAATCTAACTAATTCGAAAACAAGCTCTGATGGATTTCCACAATAAGGCATCACATCACAATTATCATACACATTTCCAACAAGGGTTTCTGGGGTATACGAATCTCATTGAATATTTATGACTGTTGGAATACAATAGCAGTTGATAGAGATACAGAGTACGGATACAATAGGTGTGAATGGTGTGTGAATATCGCTGGAAGTATATATCACCAAGGTGTAGAAGAGCCCAACTAAATAGTTCATTTACACGCAAGTTTCATCCAAAAGAAATATCATGAAGTTTTTGGATGTATGATGAATTAATATTCTTTTTCTTTCATCATTGGACAGTTTATACAGGGTGTTTCAAAAAATCCTAACCCCCTTGCTAGGGTAGGTAGAACATTGCAAAATAAGTTGGGTTTCCTTAGTGGAAAAATGTCGTAACGGCATCCGTTTTCATGAAAAAATTTTATTTTACACATTTTTCACGATTATTCTGAAACAACTGGCAACATTGTAATGAAATTTTGTATGGATGTTTCTTGGAATTTGACACATCGCATGCATTTGTTTTTATATCTGACTCTCATAGAGGGCGCTAGTTACACGGTTCGTACCGAGTAGTTTTGAACATAACTTTTTTGAATTTATATCACAATGTACTACTCTTTTTCTCCTATTATATTAGTCAACCAGAAATATGATTTAAAATTATGGCGTGGGTAATGTCATTCAAAAGCAATCTGTTGACATTTGACATCTCGTATTTGGATTGACTATCGATTAAATGGCCGTGATCTAAATATAAAAAACTCGCCATGAAAATCATATTTCCTGTTGAATTTTCTATATAAAAATGTGTTATTGCATGAAGTACATCATGAGTATAAGAAGTGTCCAATGACAAGGGGAGAAAGAAGGTGAAATTTCGAACTTTTTCTTGAAATATCTCGAGAAATAGTGGTTTGTTCGCATTTTCATGATCAAATTCGTGATTTTCAGACAAAAATTCGTAAGTACCAAAGAAAATATTCGAAAAAATAAACCATCGCATGATAAATGCAGTTTTACTCATGATATTTGCTAATAGGTATGCCATTTCCGTATAGTGTTTCCCGTTCCATATTTTTCATAATCGTATCGATCGTTCGCATGTTATGTGGTTCGCTCATGCGGAGAACTTAAATGGAGCAAAACATTTGAATAAATTTTGCATTAAATGTTGGCGGAAGTAGCGCGTCATTCATGAGAATTCCTCGTTCCCAAGAAAAACGCAAAAAGCTTATCCCATCAAAATCCTGGAATACTTGTAAGTTGATACTCGGCATGGTGAGCATACTGATGTCGACTAGGGAATTTTGGCTGATCCGACGAAACGGAGTTTTATGGATTAGGTATTATGCAACAATTTTTCATTGGCCGTCATTCAAATAACTGATTAGATGGTTGTGATCGAGTGGTTTATGCTACATATGAATCCTTGTTTGTTGAATTTCTCAAAAATCAGTTAATACATAGTCATGATTCACCAGTTGTTTCATTGTTTTCTATGAAATCATCTATGTACGAGGTGATTCTTTATATTTTTCTCAATAGTTAATTTTGGTCTCACAGAAACGTTCAAATGGGCGAAAGCATGCGAAAGTGAATTATTTTTCATGGGCATTCAGAATCTATAGTACTAGAAGTTGCGAAAAAGCATCATATACCTGAAAATGTTACTTGAACTGGTATTCTTTAAATGGAACACCATATATTATTTTATTTTTCCAAATGATAGAGCTCTTTCCTCCGTTTTCAAATATATATGTATACAAGGTGCCTCTTTGAAAACGAAACAGAGGCTCTGTAGGTCGCCAGAACCGGATTATGAAAAAACTCTTAAACACGTCATCTACAATTTCGAGGGGGACATCGTTCTAAAATATTTTCAGCCCTGCGGCGTTGCCGCTTCTAACGAAAAAAGCAACAAGTTTGTTATTTCAAATGGAACACCTTGTATTTCATTGCATTTACAGATTCTCCCCGAATAGCTGGTTTCATCAATGCATCTAATGCTTACATTGAAATCGTAATTTTGAACAACTATTGTGATATTTGATTCATTAAGGTGTTGGGGATTGTTAATGATAACTATAGTATTTCAATTGCAAGTTTAATATTTTTCGAAAAAAAATTGTAGAAGGATTTTGTGTTTTTCTTCATGAATCGCCATTTTTCTCGAAAACTGTCCACTTTGGAGCATTGAAGCAAGAGGACCTTTTTGTGTGAAAGATATAGGCGCTTCAGAATGTGCTTTGACAATTACAATTTCTCTAGTGGCATGAAAGTTTGGGGGGTTGAACCCTTACGAGGCGTTGAACTCTCCGCCACTGACATGGCCAAGGAAATTGATCAAGAGCCTTAGAAGTAGTCATTATTACTGATGAAGTGTGTACAAAGGCTCAGCTCCGTAGCTCAAAAGGTTCCTGAGATAAGAGCAAAAAACTGCATTTTTAATTTTTTTTGACGCCCTGTATATTGAAAACGGAAGCCCGGAGAAAAAATTCGTGAAGGAAGAATATTCCTCTTTTTTCATGAGGAATATACAGTTTTCCGTTGAGACACTTATTTGTTAACACCCTGTATTATAGGTGTTCTATGTGGTTCAAAAATGAATAATTATTGAACTAACCAACATCTGATGATGTTAGGTTCCAGTGAGTGAGTATATGGATGGATGTCATCAAATGTCATGTTACGAAGTGGTGACGAGATTTGATGTCACTGTTGCATACGTAGTTGTATAGAATTCTAGTAATTCTAAATTATTCTTTATTGCCAATCTAATCAGTTCGTAACATACAGGGTGGAGACCTTAAGTGGAATAAATTCGCTAGCAGGGAGGTGAATATTTTTTATGAAAATTCCCGAGATACGTCAACGTTTTTATATATTTACCTATATTTTGCGAGCATTATGAAGAATATAGGCCTTCAGCGGTAGCTGAAACTACCCTCAACATGTTTTTTTCAAATGCAACCCTATGGCTTGTGACCCCTCATTGGAAAGCTGATGAAAAGTGGAATCCAGCGTACTGATCAAATTTTATTTTTTCGTACGTTTGAGGGATACATAAAATCAAAATGAAACTTAAAAGATAAATCTATTCCCAATTTATCAATCGCTCATAATGTATGTTCTTCAGTTTCGGAATGTAAACATCGATATCTCCGCAAAAAATTTCCAAGCAATTTTTTGCTACAACTGATATTTGTTATTTTTTGCTAGTGTTTTACACAGCCGCAAAGATGAATTAAGTTTGTATGCCGTTTTCATAGTTCGAAAAGAAGTTTTGTTGCGTACTGAAAATGCCTTATTTAACTGAATCGCTGAAAATCTAGTCTGTTCCGAGAAACATATCCTGACTTATCACCAATAAATCAAGGTACAATTAGTAAAATAAAAGCACAATATCGAGAGACGGGTCATGTGAGAAAAGTACCGAGTCAGAGGCAGGCTGTTGTTCATGACGAAACGAAGTTGAATTTGTTGCTTGCTCTAGAAGAAAATCCACTCACTCCAGCCCGCCAACTGGCCCGTGATAATAATCTCAATCACAAAACAGTTTTGAAGAAACTCAAATATGAGGAAAAACGCCCTTATAAAATGCAAGCTGTTCAAGAGCTACATGAAGATGATCCAGATCGCCGACTGGAATTTTGCGATTTATTGATGACCAGTATTGATCAGAACCATTTATCATTGGAGTGGATCCTTTCCTCAGACGAGGCTACTTTTACATTGAACGGGCATGTAAATCGCCAGAATTGTCGTTATTGGGCTGTAGAGAACCCTCATTGGATGAGGGAACTTCATACTCAGCGCCCACAGAAAACTAATGTATGGGCCGGAATAATCAAAGATACAATTGTGGGACCATTTTTCTTCGATGACACTATCAATGGAGCAAGATACTCGCATTTTCTCCAGAACGAACTAATGCCAGTTCTATGTCATTTATTTCCAAATCCCTTGAACCCCAACTTGACCGACGAGAGGCTATGGTTTCAGCAAGATGGGGCCCCGCCACACTACGCTGCTATTGTTCGTCAATATCTGGACAGAATTTTTCCCGGTAAGTGGATTGGAAGGCGAGGTACCATGGAGTGGCCAGCAAGGTCACCAGATCTTACACCGCTAGATTTCTTTGTGTGGGGACATCTCAAAAGTAAGGTTTACATTCAAAAACCAAACAACATAGCAGACCTACAAGAAAGGATAAGAGAGGAAATCAGAAAAATAACACCGGAAATGTTGCATAATATAAGGAACGAGACCTACCACAGACTGGGATGCTGCCAACAAGTGAATGGTACACATTTTGAGCAATTGTTACGCTGAAAATAAATTCAACTTCATTATTTAGTTTTGATATTATGCAACCCTCAAACATAAGAAAAAATAAAATTTGATCAGTATGCTGGATTCCTCTTTTCATCAGCTTTCCAATGAGGGGTCACATAGGGTTGCATTTGAAAAAAACATGTTGAGGGTAGTTTCAGCTACCCCTGAAGGCCTATATTCTTCATAATGCTTGCAAAATATAGGTAAATTTATAAAAACGTTGACGTATCTCGGGAATTTTCAAAAAAATATTCACCTCCCTGCTAGCGAATTTATTCCACTTTAGGTCTCCACCCTGTATACTCAGTGTATTTCAACCTGAAACCTAACGGTTTCCATATGAAATATATCGCAAGCAATACGTTACAAATGAAACGAAATATCCTGTCGCCATTTTGGATCCGGTCTATACTTCATGATCACCATTATGGTTGGTTATTGGTTCGTCGTAAATTTGTCATAATGGATAGAGCGCTAGCAGATGCTTTAACAATGTGATTTTTTTCTGTCGGCGTCACAATGAACCATTCAAAACCGACCTGACACCGATTCATATACTGAATATCGATACCGCACGATCACAGATTGATGATGGTCAATATTGATAATGTGTATATCGACACACGAAAAAGGGAAAATTGTGCATATCATCGCCCAACGAAAATGTATACAAAAAATGGAGAGCTAGGTCAAGCACGTGCAAAAATATAAAAATGGCTTTTTTCATGTGACGGGAAAAAAGTTTGGCATTTCATCTCTTTTGACAGGTTAGTGAATAATTTTTTTCCCGATATATAAGTGCACTGTTGATGGCTTTTTTGTTCCAGTTCCGAAAAATAAGCCGGTAACACCGTCTCCGAGAAAGAATTGCAAGTCCTTTTTATCTTTCCACCCCACTTCGCGGTTACGAAAATTACTAAAACACCAATAAGTTCGCTTTTTTTCAAATCATATCACAGAAATAAATTGACAGATATTTCTGATCACTTCGACAAAAGGTTTTTTGACAAATTTCACATCAATAATTTTCCGATTTCAACTCGGATTTTAATATTAAGTAATATTGAATCGTCGTTTTTCTGTCAGAGAAAGAAACAGTGTATTATACAGGCTGATACACGGCGGATTCACGTTTCAGGAGAACGCAACTCAGGATTATTCTGAAAAGTTGGTGCATTGGATAATTACTTGTGTTCCTTCAACCTTAATACAGGGTGGTTCAGAATGAAGATATTTGTCCACCCTGTATCTATTTCAATTAAATATCAATTGATAATACATGAGAAGTTAATATAGGGACATGAAAACCGTTTTGACCAATTATGAATAGTTTCGACACAAAAAATTCTTAGAGTGGAAAAAATCTCAATTTTTCACACCCTATATCTTTGTTATCATTCCCGCTAGACCCCAAGTGTGATCGATTGATAAAATCAGCTATTCTGGAGGGAGAATCTGAAAATGGAATGATATACAGGGTCGCTGAGAATATTTCAGGTCGAAAGAACACAACTAATTCTTCGAGGAACCAAATGGGAAAAATGTTTGCACTTGGTTTAGCTAGAATCTAATACTTTTATACATCGTTATGAGAATCCTTAACCGATTATGGAATGAAATACAGGGTGTCCCATTTAAATATCGAAAGTTGGTGTCATTTCCGGACAAGTACGAAAAGTAAGTAGATGATATAATTATGTCAAAAAATGTCAATCGAACAATAATTATTCACAACCCTCATATTTTGTTTTACTGCCTTCAATAATAAAAAAGATATAGGGGTGAGCCATCACCCGGAATACCTAATAATCACAGTACCCATAGATTTAATCTATGCAGTACATTTACAATGCAAATGTATGGAATAAATTCATAGTCAAAAAAATTTAAGCGACTACTGAAAAAATCTAAGGACACGTAAGCATTAATTTTTGAAGCCCCATCTTATCATATGCATATGAGAGATGTTGAATTTAGAATGTCCACTATTAAGTATCGTATTGGCCGTTCTATATATGATAGGTAACAGAATTTGATTTGGTTGGAATCGCATTCGCATATGACTAGTAACGGATACTATTTCGAAATACTGAGTTAAAAAGGATGAATTTATGAGTTGAAAATTCTCACTTTTTGAGCAACTTCCGTATCTATCGCTGATTTTTAGAAAATGGAACAAAATATTTCTATCCAGCTCGATTTTGGTTTCCTATAGCTCATCAAAAATAAATAATTATTGAAAACATTATATTTTTTTAGAAAATAAATTATTTTGGCTAAATTTTCTAAAAATGTGCGATACAGCAATAAAATGAGTACGCCATTATACGTGGAAATAGTTATCCGTTCTCATCTTGCCGATAAGTTGAAATTAACCAAGATACGGGAAGGGCCCAAAAAGTGAGAATTTTCAACTTCGCCCTGTATCTCAAAGACATGGAGGACTATGAAAATTATGTTTCGATTCACTAAAAAGTAGGACAGTAATCAGAAAACCGCGCCATTCTATCTCCAAAGATAACTGAGATATCGCGCAAAAGATGGCAAAGGCATCGATAACTGGACACACTGTACATATAGGGTTAAGAAAATGGAACAAAATATTTGTATCCAGCTCGATTTTGGTTCCCTATAGCTCATCAAAAATAAATAATTATTGAAAAAATTATATTTTTTTATAAAAAAAAAATATTTTGGCTCCATTTTCTAAAAATGTGCGATTACAGCAATGAAATGAGCACGCCACTGTATTAAACGTGGAAATCTATATAAGGATCCGTTCTCATCCTGCCGATAAGTTGAAATTAACCAAGGTACGGGAAGTGCGCAAAAAGTGAGAATTTTCAACTTTGCCCTGTATCTCAAAAACATGAAGGACTATGAAAATTATGTTTGCGGCATTATTCGATTCACAAAAAAGTAGGACAGTAATCTGAAAACCGCGCCATTCTATCTCCAAAGATAACTGAGATATTGCGCAAAAGATGGCAAAGGCATCGATAACTGGACACACTGTTCAGTAACTTATTCATTGACATATTCAAATTGATATCCATTTTCCCTAACATACAGTTGACAAATTTTCTTAATACTTCTTAATACAGTGAGTGGCCCAACATACTTGAAGAAATTTGTGCAACAACAGAGGCAGTTTTCCAGGAATAACAAAGACATCTTTCAATGATTAATATGTATTGAGAAAGTTTGTGATGGAAAATGGACATCAATTTGAACAATTCAATGAATAAATCACTGAATAATTTCGAAATTCAATTGTTTTAGTAAATATTCAATCAGGTGCTTATTCTACATTATAAACTTCTTATTACTATATATTTGTGGATCAGGTATCTAAGTCTTGTGTTTTGCAAGTTAATTAGTGTTGAAATTGTTATTTTCCCCTTCATGGAACAATCAAAGGAAATATTCCTTCAATTGTAAATTTCTTTATATGAAAATCCCTCGAAAAACCCATAGCCCACTATTAAAATTCAATGTTTTAGTGATTTTTGAACATTTTTGAAAATGTTATATCAATACATCATATATCATTTCGAAGGGAAAAAATTAAGGAATTTAATGAGCTTATAAAATACAGGGTGATCAGTTTAAAAAACCATACCCCAAAAAAAAAAGTATTGTGCGCTACTGGATTCTGCATGAAATTCTTTATGGGTTAAGATTTTAATATGACATTTTCGCTGATAAACTTCGTAGATATAGAGGGGGTCCAAAAAGTATAAATTTTCAAAATCGCCCTGTATCTCATAAACGGAAACAGTCCTGCAAAATCTGATTGGGCCATCTTGAGTTTCACAGAAAAGTGACACAGGACCGCGAAAACTGCAAGGTTCTATCTCCAAAGATAACTGAGATATCGCGCAAAGGCATCGAAAACTGGACACACTGTACATATACGGAATAAGCTAATGAACTCTATAACGTGAAACGAACAACCTCCATAATATAACTATAACCGTACATGGTATCAAATCCTCTCGTTAGCAGATTTCTACTAATCCCATGTGGGAAAGTCGCAAAGCTTTCCGGAACCGCAATCCCCCACCTTTGTGGAAACATACATCAATATCCGATCCCTTCATCAACGATCCAACGGATGATGACGTTGTTACCCGGTTACCCGCTGCGGTTCTGATTCAGTTTTTAGTTTTTTTTCTTCGTTAATCTGATCATATGAAATCGTCTCTCGTTGAAAACTCGGCAAAAATTAGTGCTGATGCCATGATTGGAAGTAGCGAGTATGACGATAATAAAATTATAAAGAAATGTTTGAAAAATGCAAAGCCGTCTAACGATATTTGGTGCCCGTGGGAGCGAGTCGCCTGGTGGAATTTTACTTCAAATTACTGAATGAATGACTTTGTTCAGACAAAATAAATCATCCAATTAGCTCTTCCTCAAAAAGGAGCGTGAGTAAATATTTTTTTCGACAAGCGTGCGTGATTCACCCTATACCCGCACGCATTGGGAAGTGTCATTTCCCGTAGTAATGCGGGAAAAGTTTTTCCACACTAGTGCTGGAAAAACATTTATATCATATTCTCGCAAAATATGAGTGGTGGGTGACACAATATGACAATTTCAGTTTTTTTTTGTTGCAGTATAAAGTAAGTTTGTACAAAATCATCCATCTAATTGCACTATTTATTGTGAAAATGAAGGAATATTAAAAAATAATAATTGATTGTTATATAAATCCCCCTATAGCCTTCAATTGATCTGATGTGGGAAACAAATTGTTGTCATGTCAATCAAAACACTATTCTCAGAGTGACAGACAGAGCCTTACTGTCATTTTCGATTCAGTGGAATTGCGATGAAAAACTTCCAGCTACAGATGCGATACAGATGAGTAATTGCCAACACCAAATGAAGAAGAAAGAAGATTGAATATCACTATTGTTAGTTGTTCCTATTTGCGGGAATATTTGATTGAACAAATCAATCAATTCCCTACGCTTGTAGAAAAAATATTTTTTCTACAAGCGTGCGTGATTCACCCTATACCCGCACGCAATTTAGTTTGGGAAGTGTCATTTTCCCGCAACAGTACGGGAAAATTTTCCCACACTAGTGCGGGAAATTTTTTCCCGCACTAGTGCGGGAAAACAAAGATATGATATAATCGCTAGTAATATAAGTGGTTGGTGATGGAATATAAAAGTTTAAGATTGTTTGTTGCAGTATTAAGTATGAATGTTCAGAATCATCCATCAAATTGCACTATTTATTGTAAAAATTAAGAAATATTGAGAAATAAAAATGGATTATTATAAAAATCCCCCTATAGATTTGGATTGATCTGACGGGAAACGTCAATTTGTCATGCCAATCACATGCCAATCAAACCTCAAATAAGTTTGAAATTGTCGAAGTGACAGACACAACGTTACTGTCATTTTCGATTCAGTGGAAATGCCACAATGTGATCAAAAACTTCTAGCTATAGGGATTTGATACAGATGCGTTAATATCACTAACGAAGTCTTAAGAAAGGTATGAGAAGCTGCGTTTAATTGAATGGTGCAATAATAAAGAAATTAAAAAACCTAATGAAGAATAGGTATTTTTGGCTCATTCCATAGAAGTGTCTGGAACCTAGAGACCAAACTCCTAATGGGCCTGCTGGCTTCCGCAATGAACCAACATAATGCGTCAAACTGTAAGTTCACAATAGCTATTACTAATAATTAATAGATAGAGAATATATATCTCTTGTTAGTTGTTCCTATTTGCTTGAATAATTAATTGAACGATTCAATCAATTTCCTACGCTTGTAGAAAAAATATTGTTCCTAACTCCTGCGGAAAGTGTCTTTCCCGCACTCGACTGCTTGCCCGAACTCCGCTTCGCGTCGTTCGTGTCAACGGCAGTCACGTGCGGGAAAGAATCACTTTCCGCACTTGTTAGGAAAATTACTAGTTCCTAACTCATGCGGAAAGTGTCTTTCCCGCACTCGACTGCTTGCCCGAACTCCGCTTCGCGTCGTTCCGCACTTGTTAGGAAAATTACTAGTATCTACTAGCGTGCGGAAAATCCCACATCTCAGCAATCATTTTAGTGTTGAAGAGAGTCACATTTCGGCACTAGCCCGAAAAAAACTTCCAACACTGAAATGAGTGCGGAAAAGAGTAATTTGGGTTCTATTCCGCACGCTAGTAGAAAAATTATGCACCGAACAAGTGCGTAAAGTGACTTTTTGTGCTATTTTACGCCCTTGATACTTGAATAACTATTTCTGTCGACATCGTAATAAAATGTATAAATTAAGTTCTCGAAATTGATCGTTAACGACCCTCAAATTGTTTTATTGATAAACGATCATGGTATAGGCAACCAAACATACACCGCGTCGTTTTACTGTTGGGATTATAACTTACAGAATCTGCATTTATATCGAAAATATGGATTTCATCGATGATTTCTCCGTCATTAATACACTCGTTGGATAAATAAGTATTGTGTACCACTTGGGTTGATAAATGTACGTTAGCATTTTTAGAATTCATCATTCCTCTCAAATCCTCAAATTATGTTCCGAAGTAGTATTTGTTCTTAATGTCAACATAAATTGACGTGTTTAAAATGAAATGATCGTACAGTAGTAATACATGTATGTATCTATTGATGATTATCTAACTACAAAACCCTTCGATTTTGATAAACAAATTCTGTTGCGCATAACTCAAGTTTGGTGGCTTAAATCGGATTTTTCGATAATCATCAATAATACGAGTTGCGTTTGTTAAGATTTGTTCACTAATGGGCTTATATCACAAAAAAATCATTTCATAATTCGATAGAATTCACCCAAATTAGCTCACCACCGCAAACCGTTTGTTGCTGTGAGCTCCCTACGTTTCATAAAAAATTATTGAAATCCCCGATTTTTCGGACCTCTGGAAACGAGGCGTCAAAACCCTAATACTGAAACAAGACTATTCCAGACAGAGATGAATGATACATGATTTCTGACCAAGTGAATTAGCACGAGATCACAGTTGCAAGAATTAATATATCAGTTGCCTCAGTCTCCGTCGGGCGTTTGGTATTTTCTTTTAACTATGGCGAGATTAGGTTTTTACGTCATAAGAGGGTCCGTTTTCAGAAGGTAGGTACTATTATGTATGTCCAAAAATAAAACATTCCAGTTCATTTTTCGATCGAATTATGTCGTCAATCATTATTTATGTATAAAAGGATCATTATAAACATGGTTTGAGTTGAAAGTTCTACTAAGTTGTACACGCCCATGTCTTTCATGAAACTTGCAATTTATGGAAATTTTTATGGCTTGTGCCAAGGTCTGCCGCCAACGTCTTCTGCAAAAGTTTGAGTACCCAAACCTGCGATTGAACATAGTATTTTTCTTATTATGTACAATTTGAAAAAACATAATATTTTCGATAAAATTGATTTAATTTGAAATATTACAGTCGCTTCAGGATTTCAATCAGAACACTTAAGTCAAATGAAGTAATATTCTTGAGTTTTGCAAAAGTCAATTTTTTTTTAATTTCACAATATTTGGTTGTGAAACAATATATATGGCTGAAAGTTCAGCAGTTTCATCATTGGAAATCATCTTAACCGAGTCAAAATTGTATACAAAATTAGTTGAACTGTAATACTGAATTTGGTGGAAGCGATGATTCAAGGAAATGTTGAACCCTTTGTTTCTCCAGATTCGAATTTGACTTAATGAGCTTTGGCATTAAGCCCACTAGTTTCCCTCACTATCGAAGGCGATAACAATCGAAATACGATCATCCATCGTTCAGTGTTACAACTAGATCGCCAATTTAATTATGTAACAGACGATATATCGGCCCATCATTGGCCACATATTACTTGCCACTAGAATATAGCCTTGTATGCTGTTGTATAATTAAACTTATCCCAAGGTATCCCGGTGTATCAGATAAATGGCACGCCAACACGCGATTACGTAGGCGTTGCAAGGTTCGCACTTTATACAGGGTGAGTAGAACTTCATCGCCAACCCCAGTTCTATACTGGGTGATTCTCAACCAATACGCATAAAATTTGATTTTCGCCTATAAAGTGGGATAATTACAAATTTAGAGTAACCAGGATGTGCAAACGTTGTGCTTGCATGGTGAGCATCGGTATGCTTTCTGTATACATGGTGTATCTAAATAATACCGAAAATATTCAAGGGGTGATTCCTTGTGATATTTAAGGAAATAAAGTTCATATAAACATGTGTGCTTCGTTTTCGAGATACAGAGTATTAATATTTCCATAAAAAATCGTTTTTTATTCATGACTCGGTTGTCTTTTCATCAATTTCAATAAAACGTTGTGGTTTTGTGAATAGTAATATGAGACTTCTTCTGGTGCAATTGGATTCGAAATAATATTTCTAGTGGCGTCACAGTGGGTAAATTTATCGATATTTATGGTGAATGTACGCCACCATTTTTTCTGAGCTGCATATTTTCATTATATTGAACTATTGAAATAACAACTTTTTCATCCTATGTATAATTTTTGTATCTAGCTTAGTATTCGAGATACATTCTGTATAATATTTCTTTGCGCGTACGTCACAATTTCAAAAAACAAATCAAATCATTTCAAGGTCATATGTTTCAGTGGATGAGTGCCGTGCTGTTTCAGAAATGATGTTAGAATAAGTAATAATATTCTAAAAATTTGTATTCACTACTCCAGGTAATGTTGACTAACAAGCATTCAAGAAAACATAGGATTTGTATTTATTTCAAGTTTCAACTCTTTAATTCGTCAATTCATTGAGGGCAAGAACATGTATCAGAACTTTGGTATGGCTTGGTATATGACCCGATTTACACACACGCTAAAATTATGTACATCATGATTATATTCTTGAAGTAAGGTCTGACTATTTTTATTATTGATCAGGAAGAATTATGATGTACCTGTTGTATGGAAGTAAACGGGATAATAGGACCATTATTATCTTTCTCTCTTGTGAAATATTGTAACAAATTTGAGACTTCGCAAGACTTCGTGCTTGCGAATTCAAAGGTCTTCCTGGCATGTTGAATATTTGACAATGGCCACGCAAAACGATGTCATTTCAGCACCTACTGCACGCCTCTGAATTAGCCGATTCAAATGTGTCTCGGCATCATATACGTATTAATGATCAATACGGATAATCTCTATCTGTTTCCATAGCGAAACATGAAGCCGATTTTTGAAGACAAATGACTATCCATAAGGAAAAGTTTTGAAACGATCAGACACATACTGCTTTGATTGAAAGGCTAGTAAACGTCATTGTCCACCGAAACGCATGTCTTTGATAACTACTATAATAGCGCATGGCGCATGCGTATCATGCCACCAAATCCTTATGGATATTCATTTGTTTCATATTTTTGGCTTCATCCTGGCACCCGTTATGATCCGTATTGTTTATTAATACGTATATGCTCGGCATACGAACATCTCTGTATTCAAGCTTCACACCCGTTGGGTTCAAAAGCGATGTCGTAACTTATGTCAACAAACGTCATGATAGACATTGCTGCTTTACATGCAAATCTGAAGAGGACAGCAAGTTGCGCGTAGGTCTATGATAATTTCAGTCACACGCATAGAAATATTATACAGACTCTAATTCAGTTGCTTCATTGTTCACGAAATTGTGTTGCCGAGCAACACCACGAGTCCGTCAGGACGAGTGATATTGCTGTACGGCAAGATACGTCAATTGATATTTCTAGATGCGCATCCTTCCCAACAAAAAATGTCTATACAAGGCGTGTCATGTAATAGCTGCCAAAGCCAATTCTCATATTTCAAAGCAACACACTGTATTCAAATGCATTTTTAGATTCTCCCTGAAAAGCCGATTTTATCGATGCATCACCTTTGGTGTGTAGCAGGAAGGTGTTCAAAATCGAGATTTTTTTCAGTTTGAGATTTTTCGTGTCGAAACAATTCATTATTGGTCAAAACGGCTTTCAGTCCGTACCTCAACTTCTGTTTTACTATCTACTGACATTTACAGGATTGTTCAAGATTTAGAATTCGGATCACCCTGTATCTGTTCCAATTAAATGTCCAGGCAGAATTACGAAAACCTAGTAGGCCGCAGGCATCGCTTTTGCTAGAGATCTTTGAATCTGTCTGGTGGTCTGGTGCTACCCTGCATTGATAGAGAAATACTTGGAATCAGTGGCCATTCATATACAAAAATATACCTAAAATACCACATTATGTGTTTCGACAAATAAGTTACCACCCTCATTGAAATTGAAAAGACAATGAGGATTAGCTGATCCAATAATATCATGAGATATTCTCCAAACGAGAGTGATTGCTAGGATATTCTATTTATACTTAATTTTTCCACGGTGTTCATGAAGCGGTTTTGCTTCTACTCAATGGCTTAGTTTTTGAACCATCCAAAAATCAAGTTGAACATATCCTTAACGTTACGACATAAACGGTGGCCCTTTCTTTCTATATTCTTTGAATACGGAGCAACCCTATACATGGCACCAGGCACCCACCTCTTGGCAGGTCTATCGGGCCGTGTACGTGTGTTTGTCCGTGTGTGTCCCTTAAGTGATTCGCTATGTCTGCATGGACGATCAAAGCTTTCATTACTGAGTTATCTTGTTCGATACTAGGGGAGAACGCAGATATATAACACCAACGATTGATCTAGTGCTCAGCGATATGGGATACGAGATATGAGCACATGATAAGACAAATGTTGTGAGGGGGAAGTGGAAAAATAAACCTAACCTGACAAACATTATGTCCATAAACTCTTTGTTATCCTGGAAATATTAGTATAAGGTATACAGTAGTTTTTGATTTCATTGGTAGGTATTGTACGGTATGAATAAAATAAGGTTTGGGAACCTGATATGTGGAAATGCAGTAGATAACATGAGAGGCTCCGAAGACAAACCTTGTGTGTATTTCTTGTTAGGGTTCATGGTTCATATTTTTTTATGAACTTATAGGAATTGATAGTGGGCGTGGTTCAAGTGAGGCTTTATGATTGGTTGACCTTGGATATGATCATCTAGCCCCACTTAGACCACGCCTTTTATTTTGTCCTAGAAATCCCTCACCTCATCTACTCATAATGCGTCTGGTTCTTTTCAACATTCTTACTCACTCTGCGGTTACAGATAAAGAATCATTATAAATACATGTTTTTCTTTTTGTTCCAGGCGAAATTAGAAACGAAGGCCCTCAAAGCTAAACGGCCTGGTTTCACTGATGATCGCTACAAAGAAACTTCGTATTATATCGAAAATGGTGAGTAATGTTTCGCTAAAGTTGCTCCCTATTCCGCTTTCAACGCACGAGGGTCCTAGTGACTGGGCCAATCAAAGGACCTTCTGTTATAGATGATAGATGTCTTGTGCTTTTAATAATGCGGAAATTGAGTAGATCGAGTATGGCTTGTTACCCTAATGTTCCCTAATAATGTTGTCATAGCAATGATATTGGAACGGGTTTCAAATTGATATGCGCGGAAAATGATCTTTTTAATATAAGCTGATGTGTATGTCTTGAAGGCACTATTATTATGTAATTCCTCATTGGTTGCTCATATTGAATATTTTTCTCATCCATAAAAATAGATTGAAAATCTGGATGGCACATACCCTTATCAACATAAAGTTGTAGCATATAATAGTATGATACACATGCTAGTGAATGTCTCAGAAGTAAATTTTAATAAAGAACTCAATATTATAAAACAGATTGCAGTCAATAACGGATACAACGTTAATCTGATGACAGTATTCTCTCTAAAAAACTCCATGATAAAGCTATTCAAGAAGTTTATCCTACCATTAAGAATAATAATCAAAATTATAGAACTTTAAACTATATGGGATCATCAACTGAAAAATTAGCTTCATTTCTACATAAACAGGACTTGAGAGTAGCTTCTAGAACAAATAACACGTTGGGAAGGTTTATCAAAAATAATAAAGACAAAACTTTTAAATTCAAAAAATCAGGGGTATACAAACTCAACTGTGGTTCTTGTCCTAAGGTATATATCGGTCAGACAGGTCGTACGTTTAATCAGCGCATTCATGAACATAAGATGAATTTTTTGAAAAAGGAAACGAATTCAACATACGCCAACCATATATTAGAAGAAAACCACACAGGTAACTAATCCTTCAAGTTGGGAAAGTAGGATATATAAAAGTTAGCAAGCCAACGTTGGTTCAGTTCATTATACCAGTATATCACTTGACGAAGCTACTGTGTTAGCGAAACATGTTGTGTGTTTAAGAATTATGTAGAAATCTTATCGTTTGTGAAGTTTTTACATTCAACAAATTTCGATTTGTAAGTAAATTTTATAAATCAGTTCAATGTCAGTTTAGAGAAATCGCGAGTGCCAAACATTTGTTGTACCTTGGTTGCTCATATCCCTTTATAGTCGTAGTCATGAACATCTTGAGAAAATCTGTAGAACAAGTACACTGCATCTCTCAGTGGAGTAGTTGATTAAGCGTGGAAACGCTGTAAATCGTCTTCATATTTTTTTATGATATTTATAAATCGTGTGTAATAGTACATGTTTCGAGCCTGTAAAATTAGCTGGATACAATCTTTAAAATCTAGACGTTGAAAAAGGGTCACCGAAAAACAGTATTGAAAAAGCAGATTAAAAACACATGAAAAATGATCTCCTTCTTCTCAATCCCACATTGTAAAGTACTATAGTAAATATAATGAATAAATGCAATAATCTATGTTCCTCAATGCGTTGTCAAAATTTCATGTCATGAAGGACTTGCAATGCAGAGCTGGCCATGAACCAATTTGTCCCTATTTGGAGAAAGGCAAGGTTGACTTTAATCAAGTTAGTCATTAGGGTAACTCTATCCCTCCTGATTATTTCAATCCTTTTTACTACAATGCAAGCATCAAGCATTCAGGCTAATTAGGTAAGGATCCGATGTTCTTGTCGTATCTTTGTGCAGATAATGTGGGAACTCGACTTTTTGCCTCATAATCACACGCAAACGGCAGTGAAACAATCAGATGTTCCATACCGAATAGCGTGTTGCGGTTTTATTAAAATGCCTTTTGCATAATGTGGGTTTTTGATTTCCCTACTGAAATAGTGGCTGAGCTCGGAAAAGGCCCAATTTTCTCTCTATGTGATTTGGCATGCTTGTTCGTTACCTTATCGATCAACTGCTGAAAGGATGTCTGCCAACTGCATTGCTACTGAATGCCACACGGCATGCATCAAGCATGATTATCCGTGATAATTACTGGAATAATCCATAACTACGCTATGCCTACTACTTTTGAATTCTCGCGAATTTTCCTTAACATTTTTTTTTCTGTGACGGGAAAAAGTTTGACATGTCACTTTTTATATACCACTTATATCCTGGATATATAGGTGCAATTTTGAAAGCTTTTGTTGTTCCAGTTCCGAAAAGTAAGCCAATAACACCGTCTCCGAGAAAGAACTGAAAGTCCTTTTTATCTTCCATTCCCCTTCGCTGTTACGTCAATTACGGAAGATAGAAAGAACTGAAAGTCCTTTTAATCTCCCATTCCCCTTCGCTGTTACGTAAATTACTAAACAACCACTAAAATCGCAAGTTTTCAAATCTAAACACAGGAATAAATTGACATATATTCGATGAGTTCGAAAGATTTCCATAGCAACAATAAAGATGCCTGCAACATGCACAGGTAGTACACCTGTTGAAAACTTCAAATCACATCGATAATTCTCTGATTTTATTATGATGCAATATCTTCTCAATATTGAATCGACGTTTTTCGTGTCTCAAGAAGGAATAGTGTATTATAAACGGGAAAAATATGAAATTTCAACCTCGATCTGGAATCTATTACTTTTTTCCCTTGTATAATAAGAGTTATTTATGATACAAGGGAGAAAAGTAGTAGATTTTAGCTCGAGGTTTTGTTGTACTCGACGCGTAGCAGAGGGAGGCAACATTGTCGATAACATTTTCAAATCCGACACGTTTTGAAATCACCCTGTACATGAATTTAAAAAAAAATAACAAACGGTTACCGAGATATTTGCTTGGTTCCATACTGCATCCCAACCCTGTATATCAGCTATTAGTTTTGCGAATCTTACAAAATTTGGATCGGTGTGAATAATCATTTATATTATCAATTTTTCAGAGACGAACATCATTTTTGACAGTGCCGTGCGTTTTCACTAGAATGAAAAGTTGTCAATTTTACATGAAATCATATTAGGAATTTTCTTATAAGAAAAATTATATCATAATATTGTTCTTTATCGATTCAGAACAGCATTCGTGAATTTTCATTTGATTTCTATGAAAGGTTTCACACAGGAACGAGATATCATTCGACACATGGACATCTGATGGATGTCCAGTGGATATCCATTCAGAGTGTTTTGAATATCCAATGGAAGTTCAAATATTATTCAAAGGATTTCTCATAAACGTCCAGTGGATATCCATAGGATATCATTTGGATAAAATTTGGACGTCTAGTGAATATCCAGAATATATTAAACGGTTATCCACTAGACAGGTGATGTATGCGGATTATACTAATTTTGAGTTAGGAAATCGGAATCATTCTAATTCTGAGTTGTGGATTCGAAATTATACTAATTCTGAATTGGACTACTTGTTCTGAGTTGTGAACTCAAAATTATACTCATTCTGAGTTGTAAAGTTAAAATTATACTAATTCTGAGTTTCAAACTCGAAATTAGACTATTTCTGAGTTGTGAAGTCAGAATTATACTAATTCTGAGTTGCAAAGTCGAAATTGAAATAATTCGGAGTTGTGAAGTCGAAATTATATATTTTATTTCAATGTGGCATGAATTATTTTTCATATCCTGTATATGTTCGAAATGGTTTGTTTTCAAGATACCGTGTGTTAGTTTGTGCACGAAAAATATCTCCAAGTAGAGTTTTTCAACTTTTTACTGTTTTTTTAGACAAACCAATTGAAATAATAAATTTTTGGTCCCTTGATTTTACATTTTCTTGAATAAATGAGATTTTTTTGAATGAATAATATTTTAGAGGTAAATTCGATATTGCCTCTTCCACTATTTCATCTCTCATTTCGTCATTGATGAAAATTTTGACGCGAAATCAAAGCGTCGGATAGTACTCGATGAAATCTTCAAAATTAGGTATTGCAACTGGTAGGGGGATAAAGAAAGTAGACAATTCATCCCCCCTCCCCATCTCTCCCCCCATAATCACAAATCAACAGGTACGAGCTTTTTTCCGGACTTTCATTTTGATATCCTAAAACCAGGGTGTGAAGTTTTCGTTCGTTTATTTCCCATCAATATTGTTGAAAACTGTTTTCAATGATGAGTTTCTCTACAGACTTCTGACTACCAATGATTTCAATTATTTATTGATGATTAACAATGAATATCGTTGTCTACATTATACTAATTGTTGAAAACTGAAATGACATATTCCCTTCAACTGCAACCTGCATTGCGACTAACGCAAGTTATAAATATAGCTATTCAGAAATCAAAAGTTCATTTGATATTTCAGAGTGCTTAGTTGCATGATCAAACCTCGGAAAGTTTCATTTATTGGGAAACGTGAGCTCATGCAATATATTTCACAAGCATATTGTATACCTGAAGATACATCAAGCCATCGAATGAAATATCGATACAGTATATCTTGAGACCAGTGAAATAGTTTTTGGGTAAACTGGAATTTTTATGAAAAATCTTATTTGCGTGAGCTACCTTTAGGGAAGATTGTATACAAGATCCGAGAGAAAGCCTATGATGAAATCAATTATTAGTCATTTCACCTAGTTTGAAACTCAAGGTCCACAACAAGAATGGACTGCTTCCTTCTTTCAAACATTAGTATATTGTTTAACGAGCGCACGGAATCATCCATCTGACTTTATCATAAGCAATGCTCATCTATCAGACAGAACTGTCATTGCTTGAAATTTGACAGATCATAAGAGATGAGATTTTGTGAAATTATAACACAATTAAGATATTGTGATATGAGATACGGAAATGAAATTGATTATATATACAAAGTACCTCATTCATTTATCGAATACATCAGTAAAACGAGAGCAATTTTTTCATGGAAACCATCCATTCTCACCAAGTGGTCCAATATTTTTCAACAGGAGAAAAAAACGAACTCAAAGTCGGTCGACCACATTATCCGGTCGTTAGAAGGAAGGATCAATCTAGCCTCGAACTCAACAAAATTTGTAACGGCTGAAGCGTCAAAAGAACTTGACTACAAGTAATTTCAGCATTGGGGAAAAATTTAAATAATAATTTTTGGGAATCTACTCAAATGAGCTTCATCTAAATGCAGTCAAATTCTAGACACATGGTAAAAATTTGAATATAGACAACTTTTCTTCTCCATCTGCTCCGACAGTCAGGCCGCTCTCAAAGCTCTACGAGCACCAAGAGTGGTCTCTCGGTTGGTTTTAGATTGCAAACGGAACCTTGCTGGGATAGCAAGGGAAAACCGTATCGAACTACTTTGGGTTCCGGAACATAGTGGGATAGATAGCAACGAAAGAGCCGATGCTCTAGCAAGGCAAGGTTCTTCAGCCCGTCCTGCGGGCCCAGAGCCCATCGTGAGCATTTCTCTCTGCACAGGACTGCGAAAACTCGAAGAACTTCTGACAGAGAGGTTTTGTCGGGAATGGACTGAATCCAGGGGTATGAGGCAGTCGAAGACCTCCATTGATAGGCCCAATCCCTCCTGAATATGCGAAGAAGCCAATGCAGAGTTCTCACTGGTTTACTAACTGGACACTACCGCCTTAACAGACATCTAAACATTCTGGGCATCTCCGATGACCCAACGTGCCGTTTATGTCTCGAAAACGACGAAACTCCCATCCACATCATATGTGAATGTCCTGCGCTAACACAGCTCAGATGGCGGAGTTTCGGACAAACGACTCTTCCAGCGGAAGAAGCGCCAAACATCCCGGCTACCGACATCCTAGCCTTCGGCAGAGCTGCGGGACTCTTGTGAAGGATGCCATACTCACGGGGCGACACAATGGACCCACACTAGCGGTCTAGCTGTCTGGACTTCGACAAGTCCCCCCGATGCTTACTCAACTCAATTGGAAATTCCTATTTCCAAGGAGAACTTGAGAAGGCGGAAGGAGCCTGGAGAGCCAGACAATGGAGAAGACTTCCAGGACTACGGCAGGCTAAATATCTCCTTGGAAATTTCAACCGAGAAAGATCTAAGACACTGACAAACCTCAGTAAAGGAAGTCTCAAAGCAATAACGGGATTTCTAACGGGGCATTGCAGACTCAAAGAACACCTAAGGGAGCTAGGCTTACAGGAGGACGGCACCTGCAGATTCTGTGAGGAAGAACCAGAAACACCCCATCACATACTGATGGAGTGTGACGCTGTACATCACAAAAGATCGAACATACTGGGAACACACCAGCTGACTGTGGAAGAAATACCACAGCTAGACCCCCTCAAAATCCTCAAATTCCTGAAGGAATTGAATCTCGAGGGGCTGCTATGAACAAGAAATCCTTGATATAGCAGGAGCAGATGGGGCACAATAGATCTAATTGGGTCGCAGCGCATCTGTCACCATCCAACCTACCAATACCAATACCAATACTCAACTCAACTTAATTAATTTCCCTGAAGTTTAAACAAATAAGCCAATTTTCAGCAAATAAGTTGAAGAAATTGAATGTTGAATAAATACACTAAGCTCAAAGTCATATCCACACAATGTTCATAAAATGAACAACAATGGTAGATTTAGGTAGAAAAACAACTACTTTCCTGGCTAATGCCACGCAGAACATTGAATTACATCCTCCCGAAATCTATGCATCGACTCGTATAAACGAATACTGATACAAGTGATTCTCTCCCGAATGCCTCTTGATTTCGATTTAGCCAGGCCACGCTAGACACCTACGGACCGGTTTCGAGCACTTTGACTCTCATCAGTGCAGAGCAGTCTCCAGCCAGCAGTCCTAAGACCGCCGACTAAGCGTAGCCTAGCCAAACAAAATTCAAGTCGGCATTATATTCCCCCAGAGGCGTCTTTCATAGACAATATGAAAGCAACGCCATCTGAGTTGAAAAGCAGGAAAGAAAGACTCCAAAACTGAAATTCCCATATGATGCCAACATCATGAAAGACACTGTGTATGGCCTTTCTGGATAATTTACGGGCACAATAAAATCCAACCTGTTCGTGCACGTCTGTTGCTCCTTAAGATCCGATCAGAGCCATCTATCACCGACAGTGACCGCATTCACCGATAAAAAATCGGGACAGGAAAAATCCATCACTATTATCGTTATATATTTTTTCTCCTGATCGCCGCCATTCTGTTGTGAACATCTTTCTTGAACAGTTCGATAAATTAGTCAAGAATTGATGTCCTTTCCACTGTAGCGTGTACCATTTCCGATGGCCTTACGGGATATCTCGCTTATTTTGGATTAAGATTTGTGGTTTTCGCGAATGTTGGCTACTTTTTTGTGAAACGATACCGCAAATAACATTTTTATAGTCCGCTTTGTTTTTGAGATACAGCGCGAAATTGAAAATTCTGCATTTTGGGACGCCCCTGTATCTCAGCAACAAATCTTTCTACTTCAACTGTCGGGTTATATCTAGAATATTAACAGATTATTTTGAAAATTCCACACCAGTGATTTTTATACAGTTGAATTGGGTTTTTATGACAAATTACCATAGCAACGTATGTATTTTAGTGGAATTTTTTTCTCGTGGATTTTTATGACGTTTTAATGACAGAATAATATTTTGACATCCTAAAATAGTAATTTGTGCCACTTCAATTGGGTAGAAATCAACAATTAATAGGCTAAGAATCCATTGATGCCCTGCATCTATTATATAGAATGTCATACCAGGGCGTGTTCGACTCGGAATAATTTTCAAAATATCCATGAGCTCGAAATAATTCCCAGAAATAATTTGACCTCTAGTGGTATTAAAAGTGAAAATTTGATTGCGCCACTAGATTATACGTTAAAAAATTATGAGAGACAGTTTTCACTTTTCCTATAAGTTGAAATATAGCTTAGTTATAGGGAGGTCTCAAGATGCAACATTTTCAACGTCCAGCATCTCAAAAACGAAGCATGCTATGGAACTATACTGTTTACGGTATCATGAGTTTAACAAATAAGTCTATCTTCCTATCTATCTTTGAGAATAAAGACGTCCATAATGGGACAGCCTGTACATAGATAATAGGACATTCACGAATGAAATTTATTGGTTCAACGTACCTTGAAAAGAAAAATCATTTTGAGGTAAGACATTGAAACATTTCTCGATGAGATATTTTGTTGGTCGAGTGACCGAACCTCCCTCTGTAATCGTCTCATAATAATTATTATTCGGAAGATATATACCTTGAAACATAACCTAAGACGCTTAGAGTTAATACCCACTCAAAGGTTTTTCGAACAATGATGGAAGGAAGCTGATTGGCCTAATCTTTAATTGTTTTGTAAGACTGGTACTTGATATGAAACAATTGAATTCGAGGGGTATATACATGTTGTCTACAATATATGGCGCAATATTCCAGATTGTTCGTACAAACATCGTCCGAGAAGATTTGCACAGATTTCACATCGTTCATCATCGATCAAATCCAGCTGAAATCAATTGGAAATATAAGTATTTGTTAAAAATTTTAGTCATAAAATATGTACATTGATGAATCGAAAGTAAAACTTTTGTGCACTTTATATAAAATATAAAATCCGTGTGCAGTGACTTGCAAGAAGTGTATCTGAAGGAAAATCACTGTGAGTCATAGAAGAACTAAAGAACACATTACACGAAATCAAATTTTATCCTTTAACCTTTCATGAAACCTGATCCAGGGGATACCAAAATGAAATTCAGTCCAGATGATTTACAACAGTGTTCCTGGGTATCAGGGAAAGGTTCCGGCCATAAAACACAATCAAGCAGCTATCAAACCACTCAGCTCGTACCAGGAATTCTCGGCTGGTACATACATCTAGTAACAAGTGGATGCAAACCAGAACACAAGACTGGGGGATGAACGACCCGGGAATGAGACAGACAAATCATTTTATAAAAAACATTTGCTCGATCACCTCAACAGTCAACAGATATGATTATGAGTTTAATCCTGTGGTTTGATCAGACTGACCGAAGAGAGCCTGTTCAGGTTCTGTCTGGAAGCAAAAGAAACCACATAGCCACTGGGAAGGCCTAATAAGGTTAATGTAAATGCAATACGGAGCTTCATCAACCAGCAGCTAGTAGCTATACAAAGGAACCACCATCAAGGCTCTGGAGACTCATCATCGCGAAGCTTGATAGTTTGCCCTGATATAAATAGTTACGCAAAGGAGCTCCACAATAGATCTATGAAGGTCGCAGTGGATCAGGCCAAACCTAAGCTTCATTATCTTTGAAATAATGTAAATAGCCTCATCTGGTGTATAGGCACTTCAAACATGGTATTTCCTGCAATCTCTTGATTCACGGCTACTTCATTAATAATAAACTACTCAACACTAATTTCGTCGCACACCAAAATGTCGCCTCTGTTATAATGTGAATAACTCTTTTCAGTTTAGAACAATTTGAATTTGGTTCACACTGTTCGATAGCCCAGTCCTTCAGCTATAATCTGGTACTTCATTGAAACATAAGGGTATTCACATAAAATCTCTACATGGTGTTTTCCGACACTGTGCGAAATTTCGGAATATTAAGAAGGCTCTCAAATGGTGAAAACATTTTTTTTCTCAAATTCGACAACAGAGGCATGAAGATGATCTCATTACCTCGAGATATTTCGCGAATCAACTTCCTATCTCTCTTATTTACAGAGTGATCTCCAAAAATCAACTTTTTGGTTTTGCAGCCATAACTTTTTTCCACGTCAACCGATTTTGGAAATCTTAGGCACATTTTGAAGATAACACTTCAGATGGAGAGATCTGAATATCAGAATTGACTCGAGATGGCTATCAAAGATCTAGAGTTTTCTTGAAAGTGACCCAAATCTGGAACGCCCTCCGAATCTCGGTTGGGAGGAGAATTGAATGAAAATCAACTTGTTCTTGGAAAAACAATTCATTCTGGATGCGTCTATATTTTCCTCGCTCTCAGTAGTCAAGAATTTTGCGTGAGAAAACACAATTGAAACATGTTCTTGCAAAAACATTAGATCATTTCTCCTCTGTAATGCATGACCCGCCGTAACCAACGTTACATGAATCACAATGACTGACTGACAAACTCGACCAGCTGAGGCTCATCATAAATGGCGTACCAACAAGAGCAACGGATTTTGATTTTTTTAATAAAGTGATTTTTTTAACAGTTGTCACGTACATAACATGCGATTTAAGAATGTGGAAAAGTATTCAAGCGAACAACGTTTATTTATTGTAAAAACGCATTTCAAAAATGGTGAAAGTTTCACGAAAACAGTTTACCAATTACGTAAAGTTTTTAGTCGCAATAATGCGCCGAACGAATCGACAGTAATAAATAACCAAACAATTCGTGTCGGAGATTAGCCCTTTGCATGGATCGGACTGTCGTGTTTAGCAGATCCGCGATTTGGAGGAAAGATAACCCTTGTTTCCTCATTTGTGGAATCAGTTCCAACTGGTCGGGCGTCAGATGCGGCATCGAAACTATCAAAATCTGTTTATGATTCGAAAACGACCTCTAACCTGACTTGTCAGTCACTTACTGTGATTCTTGTAACGTTGGTTACGGGCCATGCATTACAGAGGAGAAATGGTTTGATGTTTTTGCAAGAACATGTTTCAATTGTGTTTTCTCACGCACATTCTTGAGTACTGAGAGCGAGGAAAATATGGACGCATTCAGAATGAATTGTTTTTCCGAGAACAAGTTGATTTTCATTCAATTCTCCTTCCAACCAAGATTCGGAGGGCGTTCCAGATTTGGGTCACTTTCAAGAAAACTCTAGATCTTTGATAGCCATCTTGAGTCGATTCTGATATCCAGATCTCTTCATCTGAAGTTTTATCTTCAAAATGAGCCTAAGATTTCCAAAATCGGTTGACGTGGAAAAAAGTTATGACTGCAAAACCAAAAAGTTGATTTTTTGAGATCACTCTGTAAATAAGAGAGATAGGAAGTTGATTCGCGAAATATCTCGAGGTAATAAGATCATCTCCATGCCTCTGTTGTCGAAGTTGAAAAAACAATTTTTTTCACCATTTGAGAGCCTTTTGAATATTCTGAAATTTTGCACAGTGTCGGAAAACACCATGTAGAGATTTTATGTGAATACCCTTGTTTCAATGAAGTACCAGATTATAGCTGAAGGACTGGGCTATCGAACAGTGTGAACCAAATTCAAATTGTTCTGAACTGAAAAAAGTTATTCACATTATAACAGAGGCGACATTTTGGTGTGCGACGAAATTAGTGTTGAGTAGTTTAGTTATTTATACACCAAGCTAGTAAAGAATATGAGTTTTACCCAGGGACCAAGATAATATAAGTTCTTTGAAATTGAAATATGGACCTGTGTCACTATGCAAAACACTTCTTTTCATTTCTTATTGAGATCTAGTAGGCATATGACTATGACAGCATATGACAGACAAGTCGTTATTGATGAATTTCTACTAGAGTCGAGTGCCATTCCTGCGAATCTCGCATGAGAACAGTGAATTTGGGTTGATTAGATCAGAGGTGGCTATGTCTTTATTGACTAGTGATTCATAAAATGACGAAAACTTCCTTGGCAGTAAAAACACACATAACGCCTCGAATGGAAGTAAATAATGGTAGGTTTTATAGTTAGTGGTGGAAAAACGTACATTGCGAGGGTGAATTTCAGTAAGTGTAGTTTGGTGTCCTACCAGAATAACAGTCAACAACGTAGCTCTATATATTTGTTTCCAAAAGAACTGTCTCTTTTTCTAATTAATCAGGAGGCTTTTTCCAAACTGGTTTGGAAATAATAATTTGTAGAAATGTGTATGTGATAGTTTTGAAACATTTACCAATATTCACCTCATATGTCTTTGAATACACGAACACCACGGTAACGCCTTGAATTCAATTGTCTTACGTGAGCCCACCATATAGGTTATTAACATTACTATCCTCATTATCGTAAATGATGATATTTATCAAAAATGAGGCTTGATCTGGGATACTCCACTGTAAAATTGCCATGAATGAATTCACGCGACAAATATTCTAAACCAACTTCCATAGTTCCCCTGTGCTTCGTTGTCTAAATGAATTCGCATTTGATCTGGTTGAAATTTATGGGTGTGGGGTGGTCTGGGGGTATATATTCCAACAGTCAGCAACACTTGTTTGTGAGAAGGCGTAGTAATTGGGAAAAGATCTCAGTGTCTCAAAGTCTCTTGCTACACCGAAGAGGGCCTAGCCTTGGAGATTTATGTTCGTCCCGGCTACTAGACAAAGATAAATCTGACTAATTTGACAACTGGGGCGAAAAGGTTCAGTGGTTCATTGGGCTCATATAAATTTGCTACTGCTCCAGAAAAATACGAATTGAATTCGTGAACCCAGCGTATCTGTTGCATTGACTTACTTCGATCTCTCGAAGTTATTGAAGTCTTATCATTGATTAATTTTCATATCGACATCGCACACACTTCTCCAGGGTAGAAAATGGACATTATGCAGGTGATTCAAATTAATATCCCGAATCGAGCTCTTTACTATCTTGAAAGAGTAAGAGAGAGAGAGAGGAAAGTTATCTCCTATTCCATCTTGGTCTTCAGTGCTACCAAGGTGGCCGCAATAAAATATAGAGATATCCGATAGCTCTTTTCTTGTCTAACATCTAGTCTACGCCACTGAACTATTTTCGATGTGATATGTCTATGTCATTACTGTCACTAACTGATAACCTTTCGAATTTTCAAAATAACATTTTAAATGATATCATACCTAATTTTTTACATAATTTTTTGATATCATTGAATGTGACAGACACTCTGCTGAATTCAAAGAATAGTTCAGTCGCACGCCACGTTGGTAGCACTGTAGAGAAACTTCCCTCTCTCTCGTTCAAGATATAAAAAAAGATTCAATAATATGAACTATGAGATAATACTTGGTGCTGTCCACATAAGACTTTTTCAACCCTTAATAACTTAAAACAATAAATCAAGTCGGCTTTTGTTTGGAGGGGGACACAAAGAAGAGAATACATACTTCAACCCTGTACTCCCCAGACCAACTCCCTCTATAATTTCAATAGAAAATATGGGTCTTGTTATACATCATTGCAAAGGTAAGATTATTCAATTTTTACATAAGCAGTGCGAAGTTATTCGAATTGCAGAATTTTCAGAATGTTCTGTCTTTTCGTTCTCCAGATACATCTAATAGGCCATCCACCGTGGATCACCCTGTATATACACGTGCACACATCTAAGTAACCCTCACTTCTCCCATTGTCCACTGGAATATTGAATAAATAAAAATTAGAAAAAAAAACAAATGAAATGATGTAATGGTAATGTAATAATTATAATAATCGTTGCATGAATCCGCTTCCCCTCGTATGTTGCAGGTCTCCGGAAGGTGTACCCATACTACTTCACCTTCACCACCTTCACGAAGGGCCGGTGGGTGGGCGAGCGCATCCTCGACATCTTCGCTAGGGAGTTCCGGGCCCACCCGGCCGAAGAGTACGAAAGGTGCATCGCGGCTGGCACCCTCACTGTCAACTACGAGAAGGTGCCGGCCGACTACCGTCTCAAGCACAACGACCTGCTGGCCAACGTGGTGCACAGGTGAGTGGATGGGTGAGAATAGATTGGATTAGATTAGAATGGCCTCCACACTGCGACCTATTCTGATCTGTCGTGCTCTTTGACTAGCCCCGCTCTCTCTATGTGACTCCATAGGCTAGCTTTCAGATCTCCTGTTTATCTACCGTCGCTTGGTTTGTTTCTCTTCCAGTATAAGGAACAAGCTCGAGCACTACGACCTGCTGGCCAATGTGGTGCACAGGTGAGATGGGTGAGAATAGATTAGATTATATCAGAATGGCCTCCACGCCGCGACCTGTTCAGATCTATCGTGCTCTTTGACTAGCCCCGCCTTGTCTTCGTGACTCCATAGGCTAGCTTTTAGATCTCCTGTTTATCTTTGCGCTCTTTGTTTCTCTCCCAGTATAAAAAACAAGTCCTCACAGTGGCTCAAGCACAAAGACCTGGTAGCCAATGTGGTGCACAGGTGAGTGGATGGGTGAGAATAGATCAGATTGGCATCCACACCGCGACCTGTTCAGATCTATCGTGCTCTTCGACTAGCCCCGTCTTCTCTATGTGACTCCATAGGCTACCTTCTAGATCTCCTGTTTATCTCTGGGCTCTTGGTTTTTTTCTCTTCCAGTATAAGAAGCAAGTCCTCACTATGGTTCAGCACAAAGACCTGCTAGCCAATGTGGTGCACAGGTGAGAATAGATTAGATTAGAATGGCCTCCACACCGCGACCTTTTCAGATCTATCGTGTTCTTTGACTAGCCCCGATTTCCCTATGTGACTCCATAGGCTAGCTTTTAGATCTCCTGGTTATCTTTGGGCTTTTGGGCTCTTTGCTTTTTCTCTCCCAGTATAACAATTGAGCCCTCACACTGGCTCAAGCACAAAGACCTGCTGGCCAATATGTTGCATAGGTGAGATGGGTGAGAATAGATTGAATTAGAATGGCCTCCACACCGTGAACTCCTCATATCTGTCGTGTTCTTTGACAAGCCCCGCCTTCTCTATGGAACTCCATAGAGCTTTTAGATCTCCTGTGTATATTTGGGCTCTTGGTTCTGCCTATCCCTGAGGATCAAGCCCTCACAGTAGTTCAAGCACAACGACCTGTTAGCCAACGTGGTGCACAGTTGGGTGGATGGATGAGATTAAATTTGATTAGAATGCCCCAACACCGCGAGCTTTACAGATGTATCGTGTTCTTTGACTATTGCTGCCTTTTCTTCCAGTGAATATTGGCTAATCGTTCCGCCATTCTTGGGATTGGCTCTGCATTTATAATTTGATGCTTGTTTCTTCGTTAGCTTCCGCAATACCACAAAACGGTTCTTGAGGACCATTCATAGCTATACTTGCTTGCGAGTGGGAGTTGAACATCTCCACTAAACTAACGCATATGTGAACCGTTCCATTTTGCCGATGTGAATTCAGGTACAACAGAATTTGTGTGATTTGTAATTTCAGTGGCACTGTTGAAAGTACATAGTTATGGACGTTATGAATTGATTACTTCGTGCTTTCATTAATTGCAATGGATCTGAAATTCGATCTTTAGAAGTGATTTGATGTTTTTTTTATTGTGTTTACGCAATATGTTTCTCATGCTGATATAAATCATGACTGAATCAAGGGCCAGTTTCACCAAGTGCATCAATAAAGAAGTGGAGCTAGCTCTGATAAAGAAAAAATGTCTTCCCCTAGTATCCTTGTCTTCAGGGTTTCGATATGAAATTATAAAACTTTCGTTTTGGTAACACGAAAAATTAGAAAGATCGGAGAGACATCTGCATGTTCTCGACTTAACGGAGTTCAGTTCAATAATTTATCTGATATCAAGATTACTCCGGTGAAACTGGGCCTATTTTGGAAGAAGATACAAGGTACGGAATTATATGACAAAAAAGTGATATGAGCGACAGAAAGATTCACACTCGCTACTCGCTCCTCTAGTGACACAATCAAGTAAGAAACTCTTGTCAGTTATCTGAGTATATAACCTCATTTCACGACACTCACTTCGAACTGTCATCACTGAACCCCAAATATCGTTCCCAGTTAGCTTCCGAATTGTGCCATTAGAGGAGCGCGTGTAAACTCTTTCGTCACCGACTGCACCTGTTGCTCTCTTCGATGTTATCCATAGTGAATAGTCATGAGTTGGACAACCGTTATTCAAATTTTTTGTGATTTGTATTTTATTTGTTGCAAATTCTACACGCTCACTGACACCAACATAACACAAAAGTTAAGATACATCTGGTACTTTCTAGGAGTACCAAGCTCCAAAATCAGGAGTACCTGCCTGCTTAACTATAACAATTTTTACGCAGGCCATCTTTATGCCATGTGTATATCAAGAAACCAACTTGATCAATTTCAGGCCAAGAGAAAATCAAGGTTTGATACTCCATTCGTATATGTTGATAATGAATAACTATATATTTGCCAATTATGAAATTAAATAAAATCATGTAACTGTAAGCTAACCAAGATATGGTGTAAACGATTACCATTATATGTGTTCTCACTAATATGTGGTTTTTTGTTTGCTTTGGAATTTGTTCATTGAATATTCAGCTCCATAAACTCTAATGGTCGTTGAAAGCTACCAATTTTATAAAATGTCTGGAAATATTTTTATTCGTTTTTTTATTGCCGGGTGTTGCCCTAGCTTGAACCGAAAGCCGTTAAAATGTTATGGGGTTAGAGAGCTGGCATTCTGTAGTCTTCAGACCCACTAAATTTCATACATGTCCCTCAAAAGACCAGATATAGATCGCAGTGGTCTACTGTGCTACAAAATCCTTTACGTTCGTGTTTTAACACAAAATACCCCTTTATATATTTTATTCCTTTGAGAGGCCGAACCAAAGGGTTCGAAACAGTGTGATGTATTTCGTGTACGTGAAGATAAAGTTTTTTCTGTTTGGTTTTCGCTTCTATCCAACTTCACAAAAGCGTATTCCTCTATAATTCTCTTGTTGACAAAACTACTGAGCCGAAAGCCGAATGAAGGTATTTTATTACTGAAAGATGGGAAAATATGTCCTTTTTTGAGGAATATGCTTGCGAAGAGGAAATTTCGTTAAAGAACTGTGACGTCAACATTCAAAAATTAATGTAATATAAGAAAATCTGCAATTTCTGAATTATCTCAGCCTACTTCAGTCGAACTCAGAGTCGTTAAATATTTGATAATATACTAGGTGTCCCAATGAAAAGTACTGTCAGTTTTATTTTTACTTTAATACTGATCATTATGATAGAGAATATCAACATTACTGTAAAATATAGGGTGATTCAAAGTGAATGATACATTAGATGTTTCTGGCAAATTTAAATGTCTTATAATCTGAGTTTTGCTAATATTAGCACCTTCTGGAGTTCCGTTTAGTATTTTGAAGTTGCTAGTACTTTCTAGTGAAAGCAGAAATACTGCATCGTTGAAAATAGTTCAGCTGGGTAGAGCATGAAATGACAAATACATTCGATCACTCAGTATATGACTATCATCATCAGGAACTGCAGTGAGACATCAATTTACGAATCTCTTTACGGTTATAAGTATAAATGATTTTTAGTTTTCGATTATCATACTAATTACTGTTATTGTATATTTTCCACTAACTCCTACTACCCCAGGCAACCAAATGACGTTTCATCTACCTTTTTTTTCACGTCTTCAGTAGATGACCAAGGTGACCATGTAACGTGAAAGTGTTGATATGAAAATTTCCCCCAAGTTTTTCTATTTGTTTACTTAGACCACACTATTTTTCAGAAATTATTCGAAAAACCAGGCATGAGCCTTCTGAGGTTCTCGACAAAATTTTGGGACTTTTGACTTTGACATAGTCCTAATGCTCTAGTATCGCCAACTAGTAAGACTAAAAATGTTAGCATTCATTCGCCAGTTAGAATTGTGATTCAACTAATATGCGAGACGAGACGATACAAAGATTTTCAGATCCCAATTCGCAAATAAGAAACGAAAATATCTCGAAAATATAATTTCCTAGTGAAACAGGCCGTCCTGCATCCATTGAAACCTCGAACAGGTCTCAAGGACCTGAAGTTTTTGAGATATTAACGATCAAAGTACGCTAAAAAACATCATCAATTCACTTTCTTCAATTAATAGAAACACCAACAAGTTTTACAGTTCCGAATCAGTCTATTCGAATTTTTTTCAGAATTTTCAACTAATTAATGAAAAATTTCATTTTTGAACATCCGAAAAAATCTAGAGAGCTTCAAGAAACAATACAACGATTTTCAGATGCCAATAATTCCCAAAAAAATCAAGAAAACTCGTGAATATCTCATTTTCTAGTAAAACAGGCCGTCCTGAATCGATTAAGACCTCGAGCAAGCTGCTTGGACATTGTTTTTGATATATCAACGATCAAAGTGAGCTGGAAAACAGCAATTCATTTTTTTTGATAATTGAAACACCAACAAGTTATTGTGAAAAAATTCGGATGATCGTTCACATATTTTTGTTTAGCAGTTCCGAATCAGTCTGCTCGAATTTGTCCAGAATTTTGACCCAAGAATTTCATTCTTGAATTTGCGAAGAAATCGAGAATGCTTCGGGAGACTATTGTGGACCAAGTTCCTACAAATTAATACACCTAACACCGATCCTTCGTCATCTGATTGCCTGGGGCTTTAGCTCCCTATTTCGTTCCGTTACCATCGAGCATACCAGATGTACACACCTACACATGTTCGTTTGTGCCGTACTACTCGGACGTACCCTGTATGTTGCAGACACGAAGTACCTGTGACTAGCCAACCGATCGCCATTGTGCACATGGACGAGGACATAGTGGTGGTCAACAAACCTGCCTCTATCCCCGTAAGTGGCCTCTGAGACTGCGCCATCTAGCGGGGGGAAGCGCAATATTCGGGAGAAACTGTAGATAGGTTTACCTTAAACAAATTCAGAGATATCAACGAACATCCATACCATTGTTGTGTTTTGTTATTTGTATTCAGACTTTTTTTTATCCAGTATTTTTTCTCTGAATTCAGATACTTCTCTTTGAGTTCAGCCTTTTTCTTCTGAATTCAGTCTCAGATGTTTGATTTCAGTATTTTCTCTGATATGTGTGTACTGGGTCATTCAAATTCGAGGGTCACCATTGGGATTCCGTGAACTATAGGAGATACGAAGATGGTTGAAGGACACAGTTACGCATTTATGTTAATAAATATATGCCGTCGAGAAAATGTTTAAATTCCGAGTATTTCCGGAGATATACGAAAAAACAGAAATTGTGGTCAACCATTTTTATTTTTTTATGGCGTTATTTGTTGAAGAATATCAACATTGATAGCACATTTACATTTCCACTGTTCCCTTCTATACGATGACATTTTCAGATTCATTATGCGGTGATTTTCTTCCTCACGCCATCATCATCAACTTAATTTTTTCTTATGGGTGCCAAATTTGATTTTCATCAATAGATAATAATAGCGTAGGGCAGGGAATAAGTGGCAATGTAAATGTGCTCTCTATTTTGATATTCTCCAAGAAATAACGCCAGAAAAAACTGAAAACGATTTATCAAAACTTTTCAATAAAGGTGGCAACTTCAGAAACACTTTTCGTTTGATAACTGTCGTTCTTTACACTAACAAGATCATTTACCTCCATGTTAAATGTTGAAGCCAAAATTGACCTTTCTTAATGACTGGTTCGTAGGCTGTGCTATCGAAACTATACTGAATAAAATTTCTGGCTTCATTGCTCTCAAAAAGAGTGATGGCTTTGATGAAAACGGGGGTTTGATATATAGTTGGTACGCTGGTATGATTATGAATGAAGAGTCAGTCAGGGATAATCCAGAATTATATTTGTTTATTAGTTTCGTTACAGCGTTGAACAATTATCAAACAACATGTTTTTCATGAGTTGCACCCTGTATATCACGGAAACGAAGATTCCTACTGACATTTTTTGCAGGAGGACACTTCGTTTCCGCATGGAATACCAGCTCGTGATTTTCTGTTGTAAATTTTTGGAACACCCTGTGTACACATACACACATACAAGAAGTCTGGATTGAAAAAAGGCTGAATTCAGAAAAAAAATCTGGTGTATGTGTCACTTGTAATAACTTATTATTAGTTATTATTAATCATACACCAAGCGATGAAAAAAAAAACTAGCAGGATTCTCAACGCTCTTCAATGATGGCTGTTTTTGTTGTGGTTATTTTTTTTATTTCAATTTGGTGGATCGTTCTATTGCTGAAGTTTTTCCGATAGAAGTTGACTTGAAGAACATTTTCGATGTAATGGATTTCGTTATTGAAAATTTGTTGGTCAGTTGATATCGATTTTGGCTCTATCATGGAATGATTTGATTCCTTTTTTCGAAAGTTTTTTATTCATCTATCTACAGTTTTGTTTTCCGATATTGTGAAGACCCCGTATGCATGTTAATGTTACGTGTTGCATGAAAGTCTTGCATGTTCCCATAGAGAATTTTTTTTCTTTCATTAGGACCCAAAAAAATTTGGATCATAATATTCTGTGTACACAGCCTGGCCTTTTATTACTTTTCACACTTCTTTCGGCGCACTCTTTCATATTGCTTGTCCCCCCCAACAAAAATGATGAGAATAAAGAATAACACGTTACGCCCAGAATTCTCATTTCTCTTGCAAAAAAGATTTCGTATTTTCATTAGTAGATGGAAAGTTTGCCTTGCGTATGATTCATCGAGCTGGCGATATTAAAATTGTTATTTGATGTCCAAAAAGTAGGAACAGAATATACAGGGTGTGCTTGTTTTTATCTCACGAAGGCCTAGGAAAGATTCTTTCCACAAAAATAAGAAGGAAGGAATCAAATACAATGATTTTCCTCCGATTGGCAGCAAATATTAATTTTGCTGACACATATCGATCAGCAAAGTATTACTTTTCCTGCCTAGGCAGCAAAGTGGGTACTTTGCTGCCTAGGCAGCAAAGTGGTTACTTTGCTGATTGTATGTATTAAAAATCCATAAATCGTTTATAATTTCCTTCATATTCCATCCGAGACTTCTCCGGCAACAAATTCAACTCTATATTTTTTGCCACCTCCCTTATTAATGGAGGTGTAAGTATACTTCCAGGTCTCTATCACTGTCCATTATATAATAATTTAAATATACCGATATTTTTTTGCACAACTGTCACAAATTTCATGAATTGTCAAACCAACAACTGCGATTTCTATAAAATTTTATTTTAATTGAACACTATACAGGAAGAATAAAGAGATTGTGGGAATTGTGTTAATTCGCAAATACAATATTCTTCCATATCATTATGAACAATCGGAGAAAAAATTATATGTTCAACTCGGCAGCAAAGTAGATTGACTGCCTGAGCTGGATTCCTAGCCTCGCTACGCTCGGCTATGAATTCAGCCACGGCAGTCAATCTACTACTTTGCTGCCTAGTTAAACAAATAACTATTGTTTACAAAATCCAAGGTGTTTATGTTTTGTGCACCAAAATAAGACCGTGTAGTTTTTTTTTTAGATTTCTCATAGTTTTTTAGATAGAACAATCGAGTACCAACACAGCTTTCAGTTCTCTTCAGTTCTTCCTGACTCAGAGACTTTTTTAGTTATATTAATCTTATTTTTTGCTCCATGCGAAGAAGGATAGGAAAAAATTTAGTAACCAATAGAATTCACTAGGTGTCATTTTGTGTGCATAAATCTGACCCACTTGCACTGTGGGCATGCTTCTGGAATGACTGAGGAAACTCTGAGATATCTAAAAAATCAATCATGAAGTTGCACACACTATAAAAATGTCAGTCGAATCGGCATATCGACATATCGACATTATTTCGACAACTATCCTGGAAAATAAAAATAAAAATACTTTTATTTCTGACAGTGACATTATAAGCTTATATCGTCATAGTTACGATATCTATAATGAGGGTCATAACTCTCTTGGGATCTTATAGATGCTGTAATTTCCTCTAGCTAAAATTAAATAAGAAATGCATAGCAACAACCACGCAATAACGTAGCAATAAGGAATCTCCTATTCGCGGTAGTCAAGATCATCATCTGACGTTCTGATGACATTGAAACTATACGGAAAAACATGTCTGACTTCCAATCGGGAAGGTATCTAATGAATGAAATCAGTCAGAAATAAAATTATCTATGTATCACGGGAATTATAGAGCCTTAATAACCTCTGGCAATTGCTGTCCCTCGGGCCAGAGGCCCTCGGGACGCAAACTTTGCCATCGGTAATTAAGGCCCTCATAATTCCCTTAATACATAAATAACTATTTTTACACTCTGTCAGTTACAAAACAATGTTGTTCCAGACATACGTTTATAGGAACTTTCTTGTTTTTTGATTCAAGAACTATTCCAATGAATATGTCCTCTGTATTAATGATGCACCTTTTATACACTATACTAAGGTAGCGAAGATCACACGAATATCCAATTTAAATTCCCATTATTCAAATGAAACATCCGTCAATGCGCATCTCACCGAATGTACAAGAAATCGAAGAAACAAGCTTCAGTATTTCCATTAAAAGGGCTGTCACCTTCCAGAAATTAGACTCAGAATTCAAAGTTCTCATTAACTGCCATCTTGCCGATGGAAATCGTTACGTTGCCACTCGGATATGGAGGAAAAAGAAAAAACAATTGATTTCTCTTCGAGGCGCCACCTTTTATACCAATTGGATTTTGACACAGGAAAAGGCTTTTCCTAGTCTTCAGGATATTCGGTGGAAATTCTGGATGGCAGGAGATGTACATGTCGAGACAACGGCATAATTCGCAATTCGAGAGGTGCTGGAATCCTGAATGGATTCCTTTAGTAATCGTCAAAAAAGGCGGAACGAATTTTGAATATGAATAATTGAGTAGGTATAGCAACAAATAGAAGATTTTTTCTTCGTATTGTCGTTGGACATATTTCAAGGTGAACGACGAAAGGACGTACTGACTGGGCCAGTCGAGTTCGTCTGACTGGTATTGATAGTGATGAAATTATAACAGAGAATTCTGAGAAACATTTCCCGTGGAATTATCTATTGAAAAGTGAGAGGTCGCCGACTTTTTTACGGTAATCTAATGAGGTTAAAGAGTTAGTTAGTGTGGCATCACCCACTAGGCAAATGGCTCTACTCTTGTTAGCGTTAGCTCTTAGTTTCCTGGAAACTTTCATTTTCATTCGAATCTTTTCTATACATATAGATGAATAGAAAGTGAAATGGTGTTATCACTTCCTGTTGAAATAAGTTTCGAAATCTCTCGATATCGCCTACTTTGTAAAAATAGCGAGGCGTGGGAAAATCTTGCTAAATTTCCAAAGTTTCAAAACAAATTTACAGGCATGATGACACATTCATTTGAGTTCACATTTTCATTTTCACAATTTTTTGTTTAAATGGAAACGGTGCGTCATACTTTCGACTTTCAATGGTGAATTCATGAACGACACTATCTATCTATCTATCTATCTATCTATCTATCTATCTATCTATCTATCTATCTATCTATCTATCTATTTCTATTTGAAATTTGAACACGGATTATTTGTTGCGCCCTGTCTCTTTTGCGTTCAGTCTCTAGATGCTTCTTATCAGCTATAATTGAATTCGTGCATCATCGACGAGACTCAGGTCCCGAAAGAAGGAAAACACATCCTTGAAAGTCTAGTGCAACTTCCGAATAACATTCGAAACGCATTTTGAAATTTCTCAAGAAATTGTCCATCGTTCACGCCATCTATCATCGAATATGAGAACCGTACGTTCCGAACTCGCATTCATTTGTTCATATCGAGATCTAGTCTGACGAAACAATTGAAGAGTGGGTACACCAGAGGAATTATAAACATCTCACCATCAATGATATAATTCACTGCACTGCAGCCATGATGTATTTCTATCGTTCACGAGAGGTGAAGAGGTATTCACAATGAAAAATGGAATATACCAGTCGTATATACCGGGCGTAACTTGCATTCATGGATCTAGGCGTGTTAATAGCTCAAACGCATAAAAGCCTATTTTACGCTCTTGATACATAAATATTTATTATACACACGTCGTTTATCGGAGATGATTTGATGTTGCTGCCTGATGATGCTCGACCACAAGTTGCAAGTATTGATGGTAATGACAGTTCAAACGAAAGCTCTAGTAATTATTTGACCTACCCGAAGTCCAGACATACACCCAATAGAACATTTTTGGGATTCTCTTAGAAGGAAACGTGTACCAGCACCTTCACATTTATAACACCCACTTCATAAACGAAAGAGAAAAGTAAAAGAGCTTGTATACCAACTTGAAACATCCAACTCTTATAATAAACTATTTTTCGGTATCTTCAAGAATAAAGTAGTAAAGGTGAAGTTCAATTTTAAGAAATGCACTTATGGATGTACATTATACCAATCTTGAGCAGTCGTACGACAATCGTAGGACATTCGTATATTATTCAGAGCCAACTATAGGTAGGTAGGTACTATCAGCATATAGTATTGGTGTATCACTTGACATATCACAATCAACACAAGACAACGAGACATCTAGGACGTGTGTCGTCAGAGCCAACACACCTAACCTAACATTTTGACGTTTTTGTCGGTTCGTTTGCAGACACGAGACGCCTGTGTTATCGAACCCGATCAAGTTAATACATGTTGACGAAGATCTAGTCGTCTTGGACAAACCTTGCTCGATACCGGTGAGTAGTACCGTGTGCCATACCACGTACCCCTTCCTCCGAACAGTCTGTGGGTCAATTTTCGAGCCTGGGTTTGTCTGTCCATAGGTTTGTTCGCATTAGAAAATTGAAGGTTTGTTCGCGTTCACAAAATTAACAGTCCGAAACCATCAGATAGACCAGTGCTGAAGCATTTGGAAACGGTGAAAAGTGAAGAAAAAAGTAGGATGAAACCCATTGGAAAAGGAAAAGAATATGACAAATATGAAAGAGAAAATAAATTACGGGCGATCTGAGGTAGGGGGTGAGTTTCAAAGGGTAAAAAACGATATATCTCGATATTCGGCAGAACTACAAGCCCTATGGAGAGCCCTAGCAAAGATGTAGGTGATAAAAGGATCTCTAACTTTTATATCCACTTTCAAATCGCGATCAAAATGAAGGATCTAAATAGCGAATTGCATTGGTAAAACCAGTGCCCACTCAGTGTATACATTTCTTTTTTGCTACACGTCAAAAAGAAAGATAGATATACACTGAGTGCATAAATACCGCACCAGTTCATGCCCAATGGAAACCGCTATAATTATTTGAGAAATCGTCCAATAATATCAAACTGTGGACATATTAAGCTTCAGCTCATCATCTTCATCTACTTCAAGTTCAGATGATGAACAAAACGTTCTTCAACATGAATATTTGTAGAGGATACCTACAATAAATCTGTACACAGATAAATGATTCTATTTCAAGTTAGTAATAAACTATTTTCTAGATTTTTCTATGTTAATCTTATTTTTTATAATGAAGATGATGGAAAGCCTTCATTTCGAGTGACAACAACCTCTGGGTTACATGCCCAAAGCTCTGCCAATTGAGCTAACGGGACATCCATCGATCAAACAACAGGAAGGTCGAGTTCTCATCACACACCAGGCGGCAGAATCCCTCCTAATCTCATTTTAACATCTCTAATATGACCATGATCCGAGAGACACGTGACATTTGTCATTTTATTTTCGAAAGTCAAAAGCCAGGGAATACGCAATTCCGTTAATCTGCTTGCCAAACTATCGCAGGCTCATTTCGGTTTAAATTTCCGAGGATCGTTTGAACAATATGGAACGCGAACAAACCTTAAATTAACAGTCCCCAACAAATCTATGTCTATGTTGTTTTGTCTGTATATGTCTTTTTGTCTGTCTTCAGTGTCAGTGAATCACGCATGATATGGGAGTTTTTGTTAATCAACCCTGTGTATTTGGACCACTTTATTTTTGAAAACTAATGCAAAATTCTGAAGAGAGTATTGTATCCAGACAAATGCATTATTATTTCTGAAGTTGAATTCTATATGAGCAGAAATAAAATAGTAGCACAAAAATATTAGATTTGACAGATATTATACACCTATAATAAAAAGATTTTGCATTATCCTGGAAGTAGGTGACCGCAAAGTCAAACATAATTGATTATCAAAAAAATACCATGTGATACGGATTCTACCTTCTTGTCTGTCTTTGTCTGTCTGATGCTTCAAGTAGTTTGATTTGTGATATGGTTAGCAGCCAAAGAACCTTTGAATAATAAAATTTCGAGTTCAACTCTGGAAGATTATAGAATAGTTTCACATCAACTTGCTATGCAGCTTTCCAAAAGACCAAACATTCATGGATCTGTATGTTATTCTTGTAATTTTTTGTAGGACACCAAACTAAATGAACTTAGCAAGATGTACTTAAAAATATATGTTTATCGAAGTAAGCGTCAATCAAATAATTGCAACAATACGTTTCTCATTTCACAATAATTTATCAGAAGTGCGATATCCTCGACTGAAAATTTCACTAATTTTCAGAGTGTAGCGCCAACTATATAGTTTGACCTAATCAAAGATTCTCAATAAGTATACCTATACTCAGAAACAGGTTTTCCCAGAATTCAATTTTCAAGTATTTGTTCTGGAAGACTTCATTTATTAGTGACGATAACAATGTATTTATTTGCCGCAGTAAGGTGTTTTGTTATCACACAAAATATAGGCATTGAAAAAGTGCAGTTTTTGACAGTTGTAGGAAAAATGAATATTTTTGAATTATTTTTCAGTATTTCCAATCCCATCACTTGATTCCACATATTCATACTCGTTTTGTTATAAAACGACATATTCATGGTTTGAATTTAGTAGTCATAAACAGAGATATTTTCAACTGTACCTAAAACGGGCCCGCAAAATGTTTGCGCAATATCCCATTGTATCATTAGATTAAGACAATATAAACCGAATCAAATAGAAACAACCAAAAGACCTAACGTACCTACTGTATTACTGTATAAGCTAATAAAATATCGTTTGATTTTCGCAGACCACCCTGTAACCTAAAAATATACAACGGCAATCAGGAAAAATAAATGAAATTCCTTTTCCATCAGATTTTAAAGTGTATCAAAGTAATTAATTATTTCAGGCAGTCGTTATTTTTCAGGATTTTCATCTCTCGTACTGTTTTTTGCCGTTTTATTCGTCTAAAATGCCTTGCAGGACCGTTTCTCTCATTCTCCCCCCTGATGGTATTACCTAACACGAGAGTCTGACATCCTTTCAGGCCTTCGATGAAACGAACCGAAAAGAGAATCGCGTTCAATTACCATAATCATTGATTATTCCACCATCTTTTCACCCGTCGACATCAAAAATCGCTCTTTTATGAGATTGGGATGAAACCAAGCGATGAACCTCGTCATGTAGATACACATGTACCCCCTGTTGAATGCAGCATGCTTAATTTTTCATATGAAATGCAGTAATGAATTCGCGCCTTTGAAGTGCCCACCTGATGTTAGTTTAGATATTTGTTATTTTCATTTCATCATCTGAATAATCTGAGACTTGCGAGCCCCAAAAGACAGATTATAATAATTAATATTCATGGTATCGACGTATAGAGTTTCATGTCTGATTGTTGGATGTTTTGTGGTCAAAGAGCGAGAAACAGTGACATATAATGCGTAGAACTGCTATGTTGCCTGAAATATTCGGCAATTGCTATGACAGCTTGTTGCCTAATAATTTCGCGAATGAAATTGTTTATCATAACTTTCGAGCCATAGTCGAGTTTTGAATCAATGTCATGAGCGAAATCAAAGCAACAAGCTGGAGTATGTCAATCGACGAATATTTTCCGGAAACATTTCATCACAGATTGTATTCGTATGAATATTTCATGATTGAGACAATAAACGAGCGCCTCGCGATAGTTGCGCACACTGCATCCATCATTCTGACTCCCAACATGATTGACGTTACAAACGTCAGAAAATGTATCGCTGATAAACGTGGTTGGTAGGTCACGTCGTATGGGTCAATTCGGCTTCTGTATTGGTGGAGCATCTGATAAATGTTAGTAAACAAAAAATATCGCTGGAATAAAAGAGAATCCGTGAAAATGGTCGATTTAGATTGGTTCTCGTGAACAAGAGTGGAATAGTCAGTATAATACCGAATGCTTCGCTAGAATCACTCATTATTAATGGTTGAAATCACAAAAATGTCAAATTTTGACATGTGAAATAAATAATCCTCAGAAATTGGTCTCATTTTTATTGACACTTCTCAGTGACAGAAGTTGACAGAAAAATGTGAGTGACAGGGTATTTTTATTCATTCATCTTGAATGGGCTTATATCACAAAAAAATTTCATTCCATAATTCGATAGAACTTCCCTACGTTTTATAAAAAATTATTGAAATCCCCGATTTTTCGGACCTCTGAGAACGAGGCGATGATGTGACGTCAAAACCCTAATACTGAAACAGGGCTATTCCAGACAGAGATGAATGATACATGATTTCTGGCAGAGTGAATTAGCGCGAGATCACAGTTGAAAGAAATTAATATATCAGTTGCCTCAGTCTCCGTCCGGCGTTTGGAATTTTCTTTCAACTATGGCGAGATGAGGTTTCTACGTCATAAGAGGGTCCGTTTTCAGATGGTACTATTATTTATGTCCAAAAATTGAACATTCCAGTAAATTTTTCGATCGAATTATGTCGGCAATCATTATTTATGTATGAAAGGAGCATTATAAACATGGTTTGAGTTAAAAGTTCTACCAAGGTGTACACGCCCATTGGCCATCAGCTTGAATTCGTGAAGTTTTCAATATAACTTGGTTCAAAAATGGGTATACATGCAAAACCCTTATCAAATTTCACATCAGATTACATAGGCTTCTATGAAATGAATCATTTTTGGAATTAGTCATGATGAACAATAGGTAACTTTGTTATCCCACTTAGCGGTTGGATCTAAGACAAAAATGAGTATAGACTCGAAATGAAATCTGACTGAATATGCTCCAACTTTTATTCAAGGTGTTTTCGAAATAAGTGCACATCTTCAGTACATCAATATGGTACAGTCTAAGGAATATTCCCATGATATCAGATTTGTTATAATTCTTCTAATTAACGAGAAATTCCATCCCAAAAATTGAACAGAATACGAGGAAAAAATCAAGTACGCCACTTTAAAACAATTTAAATGATTGAACTTGAGTGTGCCTATACCGCATGCATATTCAAACCACAGAGGTGACGTTAGGTTTGCTACAGTGTAGAACTTTGGGTGGAAAAAGGGGACTAACTAAATTTTATGTCGATCCCTAATTTTTTTTTATTAGTGTCATTCGATAGTACACGTCGAGCTTCCTCAGTGTTTTTTGTGTATTTGCACTTATTTCAATTCCACCCTGTATATGTTGTAACAAATCAATGTCGCCGCCCATGCTCTCTTTTAAATATAATAATAATTATCAAATATTCTTCGGGAGGCTAGGCAACCAACTATTCATTCACACAGATTCAAAATCCGTGTGCGCGCCTAGGTCAGTTGTTGTGGAGAGGGGATTTTCTGAAATGGCTTGCGCTGGTCATTTCACTCTCGAACGGGCAGTTTTCTCAACCAAGTGAATAATAATTTAACATCCACGTTGATCGAACCCAAATTCTGTGTTTTTGGTTTCCTATGTGCCCAATGTTCCTCTGGAACATCTTGGCCTGTGCCTGCATATGATATTTAGGTGGGTAAAACTCTTTTATATTATTTTATGATTTGTTGACCGACCTTTCAGGTCACATGTTAGTTGTACCTACTTTTCTTTGCTCATTTGTAATTTAATCGCCCATTATATCAAGTGATAGACTGTCCTGGTGCTCATTAGTGCATATGATATTTAGGTTTTCGACGTTCCTCTCAACCCGAGATCTTGGTGAACTTTTGAAGTGAATAAATAGTCTCCTGAACCATCCATGTTTTAATCAGTAAACCCACCAAACCCCTGAGACCGTTACAATGTGATGAAAATAAGTACTTTTGAATATAAATTTGATACATCTTTGTAGGGGCCTTGCATATGCTCACTATTTCAACTTCTTGCTATTTCACCTCATTTTATTTGAATACTAACATGGATCTTCGCGAAACTTCGAAGCTTATTAACACGAAAAATAATTAATTGTTTCATATATTTTCTTGAATTGACTCGGCTGTTACTTGATGGAAATTCATGGCAAATGTCAAAACTTCACAAACGATAAGATTTCCACACACACGACATGTTTCGCTAACACAGTATCTTCGTCAGGTGATATACTGGTACGAATTCTTATCGTTTGTGAAGTTTTTACATTTACTTCATATCTGTTTTTGTGTATGTACAACTACATAAGCATAAAGACAATCAATCAATCAATCATATCAAACTTTTGTGTTTATAGAATGTGCTGGACAAAATTGAAAAAAAAAGTTGGTATAGGTTCCTATATAGCAGTTATATTTTGTATTTTTTTATAATTTCGAATTTCCTACTCACAAATTCAATTATGATGATCGTTCTATATTCATCATAAGGTGCCATCATACTTGGTAGGACTGTGGTAGGAGTATGATGGGTACGATTCCCAATGGTATTCCATAGCAGTTTCCCTACCCTTGTGATGAGATCTCGCTAATCTGGCCGTTTTTCTTTTTGCCAGGTACACCCCTGCGGGAGGTATAGACACAACACGGTGGTCTTCATTCTCGCCAAAGAACATAACCTGAAAAACTTGCGAACTATTCACAGGTTAGACCGGTTGACCAGCGGCTTGCTGCTTTTCGGGCGGACTCCCAAAAAAGCCAGACAAATGGAGCACCAGATCAGAAACAGGCTGGTGAGCAAGGAGTATGTGTGTAGAGTCGAAGGAGAATTTCCAGAGTGAGTATGATAAGTGGAAAATATTTCGGTGCAACCTTATCTTGGTCAGACTGTATAAGTATAAAGCTAGTAATTTGAAGAATTTGATCTTCAAAGAAATGCATCGAATTTATTCCATACTCCAAGGTAGGATTAGTATCATAATGTTTGTATATTGTTTCAGTGAAATCATCGAATGTAATCAACCCATTGAAGTAGTGAGTTATAAGATAGGAGTTTGTAAGGTATCAGAGAAGGGCAAGGATTGTACAACTCACTTCCAAAAATTAGGCTACAATGGCAAAACCAGTATAATATTGTGCAAACCAAAAACCGGAAGAATGCATCAAATAAGGGTACATCTTCAATATTTAGGTAAATATTCGTTAATCTTCTTCTTCCGCGGTTTATTCAACTTTGAAAGGGTGAAAACTACGTTCAATTTCAATTCAATTTTTTCAATTTCACTCACGTTACTCGTGATTTTTCAACAATATCGTCACATGAAATATGATTTTGAGGAGTTTGGCGTCAAACACCGTGACAGGGACAGGATAATTTCATATACAGAAATACAATCTACCTACTGATGTCTTGGCAATTCGGTCGGAAATTCGGTCATCCATTTTTCCACTGTTTTTCGGAAGTTGTGAATGGAAAATACATCCTGGCAATAAGCGGGAAGGTAATTATATAACTACGACCTAAGTAAACAAAACTCCTTTGTGAAGTTGTTTTCTCAGTTCTCGCCGGACAATATAAGCCCTATTTCCAGTCTGGTATTTGTGACTGACTAAGGCACTAAGGTATCAAAAGTATGAAATCATTGAAAGTAACGTTCAGTTCAACATTTCTTTCCATAACATAATGATGATAAAGTATGTCTGTGAATTAATCGAGGAGGTGAAATATTCATTTCTCGAGATTTTTTGGTATTTTCTCACCTCGATTCTATAAATAAAAGTATGAGTAGTATTTAAATCAGATGATTCAATAAAAATAAAAACTCAAAGTCAGTCGACCACAGTTCATGTGAAAATTAGTCAATTAAAAGGTAACCGATTTCGGAACAACGGCCATCATCAGACTGCAATACCTAATAATGACACAATAAATAATGATACGTTAAAACATCATTGGGTTGACCATCAACTTAAGTCAGGTGGAAATAAGTTTGAAGCGGCTGAAGAGCCAGAATTTTCTTGCCTTGATGGTCAACACAATGATGTTTCAACTTATTATGATTAATTGTGTTTTTATAAAGTATTGCAGTCTGATGATGGCCGTTGTGTCAAATCCGGTTACTTTTTAATTTACTAATTTTTACATAAAGTGTGGTCGACTGACTTTGAGTATTTATTTTCATTGAAAATACATTGGACCACGATTTCAGTATCAGAGAGCCTTAAAGAGGAATTCAATTGATAGACATTGACACCTTGTTTTGAAGAGTGTTTGAAGAAAAAGAATACCTATTTTATATAAGAATGAAAGAATTATTCTTGGCAAATTATCCTTGGTTCTCTGTATTGACACAACTCAGTGACAAAAGTATACCAACAAGTGAATGAATAGATATTATTGATAATATATTAATTGATACACGAATTTAACCATTTTTTAATTTAGCTTGATGAGCAACGTTTGATTTTGATATAACTCCTTGAAAGAAGAAAGAATAGGTATTTACTGCGACTTTTTCTCTTATTTTCTAAACTTGGCATGTGCCTATTTTTGATGGAATTCAACTGTGTCAATATAAAATCTGATTATAAGTATTTAAACGATCCATTTTTATTGTGGCCCAAAAGCTAATTCATATTTTTTTTCAAGCCCATATTTACGAAGGTATGAATGTATTTTTAATGCCGTGTTGTTGAAAAGAATCCCTATGTGGGCTATTGTCCTATTGAACGTATTCCCTAGTGATTTTTTCGATTATTCTAGCCTGTGCTTGATTAATGAGAAACATAAAAAACCCTATTCAGCTAGACGTGTGCTTCGAATTGCTTTTTGGTAAATCATTGGTTTCACCAAATTGCTGATTCACGTATATTGTCGTGTTCACAACAATAGATGTGTTGTTACGTACAGGGTGAATGGATGGTTTATATTATAATTATTGGTTGACAGTTCGTGATTTACTGTGATCGATATATTATGAATTTTCGTTTCATTTCTGCTCAATATTTGATTTCTGAAGGCTACATTAACATCTTTGTAACCTCGACCAGTAGCATACTTATTTCGAGAAATGTCATTTGGTTTTTTGAAAATGTCAGCAAAACTGTGCTGTGAGTTCAAAGAATAATATGTTCTTGCTCCATTCCCATCCTCGATTTTTCGAATTTCTCTGATCTGCAAAGAAACATACCAGAAAAACGCTATATGAATCAACCGATAATTTTTAAATCATCAAAATCAAAATGGTTTGAGAGAAAGCCAACTCCGAAATGTGGGGAACTATTGTCAATAATCCGTTTCGAAAATAATGATGTTGATTCTCATTTTCGATCAATATACTGAATAGTAGTTGAAACAATCGTAGAAGGCAGATTTTCGGTTGCAGTCATTCAGGTTTACAAAAATATATCTGCTTTGATTAGAACATAAAAGAATGATTTGATATAGTAATTCAGTTTTTTCATAAAAAACTTTCAATATAACGAAAACCATGAGGTTTTCACTGAAGTTTTCTGATAGGTTATGAGCTTTTTCATCACCGGCTAGAGTATGATTAATGAAAAACTCATGTTTTTAAACTTGAAAGAAAAATATTTGTTTTTGCTGTACCTATCTACGCCCTTGTAGGTGGTCATAGGAAACAATATTTTTCTAATTTTGAGTAACTCTGTATTTTGTGGGATGTTGCTTCGCTCCTCCCGCAAAATCCCGTAAATATTTCCATTGAGATCGAAGAAAACACAGAGATTTTCGCTAGTTCAGGCCACCAGGTAGGGATTTTTCCGTTTCCTATACAAGTAGAGCTACGCGGGGCGCTAATGTTATAGGATAGGTAAAATATTGACATTACATTTTGAGAGCAATGGGCATCATTGAGCGCCAGTGACAAATGCACATTTAGTCTGCAGTTTGTATGGCCAAACAAAGTGCACGTGCAATTTTCTAATGATGAAACAATGATTTCAAATATTACTGGAGAGTAATATTCGGACACGATAGTCGCAATGGGCTCATTGTTTCTGCACTGATTTCGTTCGCACATTTTGGCTAATTTCGGTGCTATTTCTGATCTCTGGAGAATTATTAACACACATTGGCTGTTGATGAATTTTCGTTTGATGGTTGACGTTCTTGTTCAAGGTTCATATACTTTCATCAAAGTCATCGCCAAGTGCCAACTTTGCAAGATCAACCTGATCCTGAAATGAATTCAGCGTTGTTAACAAATTCAAGCCAGTATTGAAAACAGCACGAACATGTTTGCAAAACTGTCCTCCTGCTCTTGCAGGACAATCACACTGTTCTATATTTTAATTGTGAATCAACAGTATAGGTATACAAGATTGTCATCCTTGGATGAACTGACCATAAACGTGTTTTTTAGAAATTAGCCTTATAATACAATTTTTTGATTCAAAGATCCAACTCAAACCCACGACTATTTTCATGAGATACATGTTTGTTTGTAAAACTCTTTCAGTGAGCGTGTGATGAATCCTGAGAGAGACACTGCATTAACCGTTCCAAATCTTTGTGAAAGTATGAAAAAGAATTCAATTGTCTTTCAGAAAATTTTTAAATTCTTCAGTTTGCTGCATCTCATCCGTTTGAATACATGCTCAAATGCATAAATGAGTTGAACATCAAATTCATATCGAAATTGAAGAAACGTTCCATGATATAATACTCATCTATCACGAATATTACGTCAGTATGACGACGAACAATGACAACTTGGCGACAACTGCTGACAAACCACTCAGAATAGATGCTTCAAAGAGATGTTCTGAATGGAGAATACATTATTTATTCCAAAATTTATGCAAATTGTAATTATGTTTGCTAATTATTGGTAATTCAACTTGAATTTAAGAATTTCCCAAAATCGAGATCCGGCTCGAAGGACCATCAACATGGGCGAGAATGAGACAGTGGACTGTAAATTTGAGTATGAAAGGTTGTCGTAGGAAACAATATATTTCTAATATTATTATTATTAATAATAATATGTTGCGGGATCTTGCTACGCCCCTCCCGCGAAATCTCGGTAAATATTTCCATTGAGATCGAAGAAAACACACGGAGATTTTCGCTTGTTCAGGCCACCCGGTAGTGAACGATCCCCTGTACAACCACGAAGTGTTCGGGCCGCTGAAAGGCAAAGGCGGCGACCTGGGGGGCAAGACGGACAAGGAACTCGTCAGAGACCTGATTCACATCCACAACGCTGAAAACTGGCTGGGCATGGATGGCGACACGGAGCCGTCGATGTTCAACGGGAAATCGGAGTTGGACGACGCGCTAGTCGGACCGATCGTGCCTAAAGGTGAATAATTTTCTATTGGCTGATGATGGGCTTATATGACCCCGAAACATGTTCTTTTACGATTGATCTTTAATCATCCTAATAAATGTTGTGGAGATGACTTTGGGTTTTCATCTATGAAATGGTATATGTTCCAAAGGCATGTACTGTAGAATGGGGTCAATAGAAACATTTTTCGAGTTTTGAGACTGTGTTTTTCAGTTGATATTCACATTTTTGATGGAGAATAATATGGAAAATGGGTCTCACGATTATTAGAAGAGATTACATGTAACAGAGTTTTGAAAAATTCCAGTTTTTTTTTTAAATTTGTATGTGGTAATTCCCGTTCAGGCTGAGTCAAAAGAAGCAGTGATTTTTGTAGCACGTTATTCGTTCGTGAACCACCTGAGAGGTGCATAGAAATTAGTTTATTGAATGATTAAATTTGTGAACAGCTCAAAATTTGAAAAAAAAACAAGAAATATATCATAAAAATGGAGTGAATAGAAAGAGCAGGTCACACAGCAAGCAAATATGTGATGAAAAAAACTACTCGATATATTAAAATTCTGAATGCAATTATGTTAATGAGACATATTCAGGTATGTCTGGACCTATTTTCTAGATTAAATCTTGATTTTTTTTCCCACCTTAGTGCAGGGTTTTCCTACTCAAATGTATCATCCTCCTTTATCCTTGTAATTCATATATTTTGGTCATTCAAAAACTTTTTTCCATGATTCGATGAAGCCCGTCAATGTGAGTTCAAATATACATATATCATTCATATATTATTATCCAATAAAATTTAGGATATTCCATTTGAAATTTTTTTTTCTTTAGCCACCTTCTATTTCGTTGATAAGTGAGCACAGACTTTTTCGAAACAAATTATTTTGTTTGAAAACCACACAAGCGTATAGCGGCTTTCTACCTATTTCGATATCTCAATACAAATAGTATTAAGAGTGTGACACACTTGAAGTTTCATGTTATAAATGTTGAGTTTTAATATTTAAGACATAAGTATTATAAAATGAACACACAGGTTCTTGTAGTGAATGACAGAACACAAATGGATGATTCAGAAAATGAGTTTCATGTTGTAAGATAAGGACGTGATGATTTTTATGATTCAATTTAGAAACTCAACCAATCACAGCAATTCTTGGTGTGTTTAAAAGTTAAAAAATAATGCACATTTTCATGATCATAAGAACTTTGATTATTTCGACATAATAACCAAAAATTATACTATGAAATTACTGAATGTCCCGAGAAAATACCGCAAACTGAAAAATATCCTGGTTTCTGCTACACACCTCTCAAACAACCTTATTGGTGGAATTCCAGCTTTTATCTTTCAATTCTGCTTTGCATCCTTCTTTTATTTTTGTTACATTTATCTTCAATCTTGAACGATAAAACTCATTGCATAAAACTTCAATTGTGTCAACGGGAATTCTCGTTTCCAGATCCCGTTCTGGGCGAAGACGACCCCGCCGGCCAACCGTCCCGCGAGTCCTCCCCCTGCGGCAGTCCCAACGGCGACCACGCCTCCACATCTCGCCTCGACCCCCCAGCGACCTCCCTGCGCGATCCTCCGGCGACTTCCCCGCGCGAGCTCCCGGCGACCTCCCTGCGCGATCTTTCGGCGACCTCTCGTCGGGAGTCCGCCGCGACCTCGCCCGACGCGCGCCGAGGCCGTCCGGTGACGGTGGCGACGCAGACGGGCCACGAGACGCCCGACCTTGCCTTTTCTGCTGAGAAGATGACGGCCGACGAGCACTGCTACGAGTGCAAGGTGCGGTACAGGGACCCCAAGCCGCAGGATTTGGTCATGTATTTGCACGCGTGGACATATAAGGTCAGTGGAGTTAAAATAATGATAATAATTTTTCATGATGATAATGATTGCTGTATATGGAAAGTTATCTGCATCTAAATATCAGCAAATGTTGTTTCATCGCTTTTTCAAGGGTTAATATAAGAAGTTTGATACCGTATATGGTATATAAACAATATTAGTCCTCTCAGATATATTTCAACTGTTATAGATTTAGGGGTCACTTTAGATGAACAAATGGGATTTGATGATGTCAATGATGTCATAACCATCTTTTCAGTGAAATCATCAAACATTCTAGGAATGGTCAAAAGCAATTGCTCTAAATTCTCAGTGGATTCTATAAGGAAGGTCTATTTGTCATTGGTCATTTCTAAACTGACTTATGCATCTATTGTCTGGTATCCTCTTTATCCGGCTCATAATATAGTCATGGAGATAGTACAAAACAAATTTCTGAGATATTGTGCTTTCAAATCAAACATTCGTTGGGAAAACCATCGATATATTCATATCATGAATGAAATGAACTTGATTCCATTGCGTAGCAGAAGACTCAAGTTAGACTTATGTTCTATCTTCAAATTATTGACTGGTGCTGTGAACTGTCCAGAACTACTGGAGATAATTACGTTTAATGTCGAAATAGAGTCTTGAGATTTCCACATTTATTTCAAATAACATTTCATGCCACAAAATGTGGACAGCATAATCTAATAGAAAGGACATTGAATGTCATAAATAACAGTAATATTATAGATGTATTAGGATGCTCATCTAATAAGTTCAAGATGTCTGCCTGATAGTGTATACCTAACGTTTTTCAATGCCTAACAACTCAAATGTGATTCAAGTAATACCTACCTATTGTTTCTTTTTCTTATTTTCTTTTCTCATTAATAATAATAACGATAATATCTTTGTTTGAGAACTAATGATAATATGTATAATTGAATATGCTTGACTTAATTTTCCTCTTCATTCTTTCAATCAATTCATGAAAATAACGTGGAGATAGTATATTAGGCTTTTTTGAAATGCTGTGCATTAGCAGGTTGCTTCGTTTTTTTTAGAACCGGTTGCGCAGTCCATGGTAAATCACGAAGATTGATTTAGGTTATATCGCTTGTGTTGCTCAGCAAACGATTCAATTCATGTATGAACATTTCCATGAGCCGCTGTGATTTTGTCATATAACAGCGACAAAATGGAACCCCAACATTTGATGATTACTGATTCCGTCATTGGAAAAATGTTTTTCTATCGCCAATTCGGTTTTTGTCAGTGGCGGCTCCTCAGAGGAGGCAACGGAGGTTGAGCCTCCTCAGAGATTTTCCTTAAACTAATATTATCTATAATTTCTCATTAAAAGGACACCAAAATACACGGATTTCGATTTTATTTCCTGTTTTTAGTTAAATATTTTCGAATTGGCACGCGTAAAATATTCAACTTGGCAACATCTATAGGAGGCTAGGCTCCTTCACAATGCGCATCCTACGCGCGCAATGCAAATGCCTGAATACGCCCGAATAGCACGTGTTTGTCGTGTCGCGTCGCGAATTGCGGACAATCCAGCGCGAGTGCATTGTTTATGTTTATGTTAGGTTGATGGTTAGGGGCTCTATAAATTTCTGAAAAATGAGTGTTTTAAACGATTGCGATTTAGTGGAATACTTTTTCACAATAAATCTCATATCATTCAGCCTCGTCTGTCATGAAAGTCGACACGAGCCGCCACTGGTTTTTGTCAGTGCTATTGTTGAAAAAATCTGTTTCAGATTCAATTTCATAATTTCCGTTATCAATGAAAGTATTCAATTCAATTGTTTCTAAAATACTTATACTATGTTACTTGAATATGGTATTTCATTAGAGTTTTTGATATTTTTTAGGGACCAGGTTGGGCGTTTTCCACTGAACTTCCTGATTGGGCCAGACTCGACTGGACAGAGGCAGACATATCCGATTGATGGAAATGGAAATTATTTCAATAAATAATCAAAAAAATATTTTTCGGCATTCTTTATGATTTATTCCAGGCTCACAACGTATTAGAATTCATTATATTATGGCGGGGTCCCAAGTTTCATGGTAAGCTGTAAAATTACTTGAATTGGTATTTCAGTGCTGAAAAAATGAATTTTTAGCAAAATCGATTGAAAATGCAATAGGGGAAGATTGCAAACTGCAAATATTTTTCTATCCAAATGAGATGGCTTCAATAGAAGATGATAAATCAATAAATATATTTAAATCATTCCCTATCAAATGAGAACTGAAATACAATATTGTGCCTTGATTATGATATATACCACAATTAGTTTGCAAGTATTGTAATGAAAAATCAACATCTAGGCAACTAGTTATATTTATGAATAATTCATCCATATCAACTTTCAAGGACCCTTGCTTCTGATTTAAGTAATGGTAAAAAAGTTAATGAAAAATGATGGAAACTGCGTTTTGTTTCTCTTGTCTCTTGATAGCATTTTTTTAAATCCTAATTCTAATTTTTCATAAGTGTTACGTCCACGATGCTTGAATCTGACATCAGTGTGACCTGGCATAAGAACAAACGTGGATTCCAACAATATTTTATTTAATCAAACGAGCTTTGTCAAAAGTTTTGTCGGAAAAAGTTGATGATTTAAGTAGAATAAGCATCTACGTTCAGGTACCTGTGAATCCAAAAAATAATACCTAGCTCGATTGAAGAATTGGACCTTATGGTTGAGTTTGTAGTGATTCAGAGCCAGCTGTTGAAACTCACTATTCATCTATCAATCTTGTACATTCTTCACTCAACCAATATAAATGGACTATCGTTTTAATTTTCCTCTTTTTTGCATAGATAAACGAATGAAATATTTTTCGTGAATGTCTATACGGTGTTACTACCCCTAGTAGAAGTCAATTAAATCTCGAATTAAAGTGATTGGGTTTGGAAGTAGAGGAAGTATATTAAATTTTTACTGAATTTCAACTTCAGCCAGATGTTGATGTTGGTAATTTTACAATAAAGTGAAAGCTTAAAAAAATTATAAATTTGTCTACTTCAATATCATTTCTCTAGATTTTTTTTGAAATGTCTCTTCTTTCTACAAATGAACATGTGTGTAGTGTCGGCAAATCAGTTGGTTTCCTCCCAAATGTCAATGCATTTAAAAATGTCAATATAGAAAACCTATAAAAGTGACATTCAACCTATAGGTAGTAAGTGGCACTGCTTTGTTTTCGTCATCGAAATGAAACAGAAAAAAGCATTTGCAAAAATAATTTTCCAATATTGTATTGAAAACGATGATTGAATGCAATCAAGATTTTGTTGTAATTTTTACATTTGGGTTTTTATGGGTTCACATGAACCTGTCAATGTTAACATAAAGATGAACAATTTATTAGTTAAGCACTGGCTCGGATTGTTTCTAAATGTTTGAGTAGAATAGTTTAAGAAACTTCATTTTTTCCATGTTAGCGTCAGTATTCTGCATTTTGATAGGATGTAGGCAGTCACAGTCGAATATTAATTTAAATAATTGAATTAAATATGGTGAGAAGATAATGTACAGGGTGGGCTAATTTGGACACTTCTAAAGGGAAAGTCCTATTTCCGAATCAAATGGAAAAAACTGATGTCGATTCTCATGAAAAACTCAATGGTGAAAACCTCATATCGATATCTGTCTCCGTTTCGGAGTTACAAGGTTTTTAATCGAGAATGGGCATTTTTGGAAAGTGGCTACATATTTTTTTTTTGGGCAAAGATTGTCTTCTCATGAAAATAACTGCAAAGCACTGGGTTTGTGATGAACATTGTTCTCGAGGCACTGAAATCGGCCTTCCTATATATAGTTCAAGAACATAACTTGTTCTTCTTGAAGGAAAAGTTCTGTTTTGCAACTAGGGGTATACGGTGACTGATATCAGTGCCTGAGGATCAATTTTCATGACAAACACAAAGCTTTAGTAATGTTTTCATGAAAACGAAGAATTCTTAACAGAAAAAGAGTTTTAGTGTTACTACCGATACAACAAGGCCTGCATGCTCCGTGGGTGACGTCACTTAGTGAGGCCTAACCAGCGGCTCGAAACGACAAGCGCTTATAGCGCTATATAAGGCGACCGCGTATTTCGATTTCAGTTTTAGATCATCATTGAGCCGATTTTGCTGTTTTTTGAAGGGCTTCCGGTTAAAAAAGGATGCCAGTCGTCAACTGAGCCCTTCTTCGCACCCCATTCAATTTTATTATGGAAAAACGAAGTTTTAAAGCAAAAACCAGGATAAAACACAAATATCCACCTACAGCAACCCATTCGAATTAAATATATTGGCAAAAATTGTGGTGAAGGTAAACTCCACACCTACTTATACAGGGCCCGCAGAACATAAACTTATCGTGAGATTGATCGAAAGAAAATTGTGGAAAATGTATTTTATTTTGATTGACATGCCGTTTGATACAATTACCTATATTTATCTTGGAGAATTCCTATTACCTGAAAAAATAACCAGTGAGTGTTTTCAATTTTCTGTTGTTGGATCTTTCACCCAAGTGGATCGTTACACTTGAAACCGTAATTTTTTAGGGTAAAACTGCATTTATCATGCGATGGTTTTTTTTTTGAAAATTTTTTTCGGTACTCACGTATTTTTGTCTGATAAACCGGATTTTATAATGAAAATGTGAACAAACCACTATTTATTGAGATATTTCAAGAAAAAGTTCGAAATTTCGCCTTCTTTCTCCCCTTGTGTTGGGGGCATTTGAAGCTACTTGCTCTTATTTTGTCATTGGACACTTTATATACTTTATGGCGAATTATTCATATTTAGTGAACAAGCATTCCAGATGACGACCATTTAATCAATAGTCAATCAAAATACGAGATGTCAAATGTCAATAGATTGCTTTCGAATGACATTACACACGCCATTATTTTGAATGATATTCTTCCTTCTTTTCACTTAATATGTATTAATCTCAAGAAAATCGTATTTATAGTTGAATTATATATAAATTGTCCAATATGATGAAAAAAGAAGGGAAATTTGTTCTAAATGCCACCCAGAAGACAGGTGAAGAAGAAGGTGAAATTTGGAATTTTTTAGTCAATTATCTTCATGATAAGTTTCATGATAAATGCAGTTTTCCCTTTTTAAGTAGAGTGTTTGTAGTTCATGTTAATATGATAGTTGCAATTTGATCATTGGAATGAATTCTGCATTCATTGCCACGAGGCAAATTACCGTTTGAGAATGAGGATTAAAAATGCCCGTTAATTATGAACATTCAAGAAATTCTCCTCGAATTCAGAGATGATTTTGTTGACTATAATATACGAATACAAAACTAACTGCACAATCAAAGCTTTTCTATTTTTCCTCTACCTATACTTTTTATGAGAGAGTAATAATTGTCTTCTATTATTAATTCATCATTATAAATTGAGCTCTGTTTACTACTGAATTTAGAAGGAGTAAAATCCTCGCGGTGAATTGCATATACCCACATTTTCGATAGCTCCTCGTCCAACGGGAAACTAAAAGCATGAACTTTTGAACCACCCACATAATTCCCCCGACAAAAGGGAACACAACACTTGAAAGGCATTGTTATTTCGCATCACAACACAAAATATTTCACAGAACAGTAATTTTTCCGCCAATTATTTTGATGAAGAATTCGGGACCGTTTCAAAAACATACGTGAATCACCGATGAATTAACACGAACTGACGCGTTAGTCGACAAGCGATAAAATAAAACACTGGCTTCTCTTGGTGACGTCACGAGCTGTTTACGTCAGAGTCTGCTGGCCTTGTTGTATCGGTGTTAACGGTTTTAGCCACTTTCAAAAATTCACATTTTCGAAAAACACTCAGAAATAAAGATAGAATTGATCAACAGGCACCAACATCACATTTTTTCTGTATTGTACGGGAATAGAACTTTCCCTTCAAAAGTGCCCAATTTGGTCCACCTTCTACAGGGTGTCGCAACTCATTTTAAAAAAATATCATAACATTTTTAATTTTTGAATATTTTTCCACGCGGTAAAAATCTTATACAGGTCCTTTTCGACATAGTGTAAGGTAATATCTGTCAAAAAATATATCGCTTATCATTTTTTCGAGATCACATCAACTAGATTTTTCTATTGTCCTCAATATGTGCAGCCTTAATATATCTACTTTGTACTGGAGCCTACATTCTATCGATGAAAAAAGACATTTTGTAATATTTTGTGATATTATTTAATTCTGGTTTTAATACTTTGACTCTCATCGATGTTGAGATTTTGGAATGTTGGGAATATATTGTTGAATATAATGTCAGTGCTAACTCATAATAATTAAAATTGTATCTAGGAATAGGGCAAATAATATGATATATGGCTAGAAGATGATTGGAAAACTGATTCCAATCAAACAATTCTTATATCTTCGGAATTGATTTTATCGTATTACCCTGTATATTGTTTAGTAGCGAAATTTGTAATTAGTCTGGAGAAATTGAACAATATAACCTTTGTCGATATTCAAACATCTAGACAAGTAATAATATAGAAGAAACTATCTGGAGCAAGTGAGTTTCCATTTTTTGTTAAAGGTCTAATAATATCAATTCTATTAATTGTTTTAATGCTTTGGCATCTCATAGATTGGACATCTATGAGATGAATAAAATATAACTATTATATTTATTACTAGTTTAGATGTTATGAATACTATCTCTGTTGATATTGTTAGGATAAAAATAAGAACATTCTTAATGAATTCAAATCAACTGGTGATGGTTTCTTTAAAAAAAGTTATTGTTATAAGTGTTACAAGTAAGGTTATTGAAATTCGTGATTGTGAAGACAATTTATAGGGACCTAAACGTGTTAATCTGGTTAGTTTTTAAGTAGCAAAAATTGAGAATGTGGTGTGCAAACTCCTAAAATCAAATGCTGGATCATTGAAGATTTTACTTGGAAGAAAAACTGCAGAAAGTTGAAATTCGAAGTCATATTACTCGATTTTGAAAATGAATACATTGTACACTGAATATTTCATACAGTGTAAATACCTTGCATTATGAAAAATATATAAGAATATAATATCAATTCTCAATCTACAGGGTATTTCACGAAGCGCTTGCACTATCCAGAACCGCAGTTGCAAGGAACTCATGAGCATGTGCTTGCTTGTATTTGAGATTACGCTCTCTTCGTTTAAAATATTTTCGACAATGCAGTGTTGCCGCTGCTACTAGAAAGTAGTAGCAACTTTGATATTTCAAAAGGAATACCCTGTGTTTCATAACATTTTCAGATTCTCCCTGAAAGTGCTGATTTCATCAATATATCACACTTGGGGTCTAGCGGGAATGATTACAGAGATATTGGGTGTTCAAAATCGAGATTTTTCAACTCTAGGATTTTTGTTGGAAACTATTCATTATTAAACGGTACACATGTCCCTATTTTATCTTCTGATTTACTGTCCACTGCCATTTAATATGAACAGATACAGGGTGGTTCAAGATTCAGAATTCTGATAGACCTGTATCGGTTCCAATTGAATGTCAGTTGATAGTGATAAAAGTTTAGATATAGATGAAAGCCGTTTTGAACTATAATTAATAGTTTCGACACAAAAAAATCCTAAAGTTGAAAAATCTCGATTTTGCACCACCTATATGTATGTTATCATTCCCGCTAGGCCCGAGTGCGATATATCGATGAAATTCGCTCTTCTGAAGAATATAAAAATGCAATATGATATGAAATAACAAAGTTGTTGCCATTTTTCGATTGAAGAGGCAACACAGCGTTGTCGAAAATATGTTAAACGAAGAGAGCGTAATCTCAAATATAAGTAAGCACATTCTCATTTTCCTGCCATTGATGGGAAAGACCACTGAGGGAAGAAATCCGTGCAAACCTCTTTCAATCGACGAATAATGATTTACGTTTTATGTACAATCAATATTATGAGTTGAAGTTGAAGGGAATCGAATCTATATCGTTCTGAAATCAGCATATTTCATTCGATATTTCAAGAAGCCAAATATGATAGTGGAGCCGTGACGTATTAGTCCCGAACTGTATCTATCTCTGATACCTCGTCATTCTGCAGTGCTGCAGTGTGATTGGTCAGTTCAAGGACAATAGGCGTGTTGGGACTAAGACGTCGCACCAGCCACACCAATAAATTGACAAAATTTCGAATGGCGCAGGAATTAAGTGTTTTGAAATGGACATATCCTAATTTACTTTACTCATCGTCTTAGCATGAATGAAAAATTTCAAAATTAATTCACTGGTAGTTTTTTAGTATAGAGGTCAAGATAATGTCGATTTAAAAAATCAGTGGTCTCCCCCAAAGATAGTGTAAGGTCGCCGTGACATACCATGTATAATGAAATTGAAATGCGTGCATGAGAATATCATATAAAGGCTTGCACAATATTTATATTTTTCGAATCATAATGATATCCTCAAATTCTCTTCAGTTTTTTCTCTGAACTTTGAAGAAAATTGGATTTCAGAAAAAATGTTCAAAATGCATATCTTTTATCTAGCGAACATAAAAAATATTCTAAATTTCATACAATCCATATGAGCTTATCCAGTCTTTTATAAATTTTTAAATAATGAATTGATATATAATCGAATTTTAGTTTAGCTTAGAGCTTCCATTTATGACTTAATATGATGCTGACTTTTAGCAAAACGATAAATATAAACGTTTATTAACACGAAATGGAAAACGTATTTTCTTACTACCATTATAAATGGTAAAAATTTGCATTATACCTATGTAGAGGTTTTCGATATATAATCAGATCATAGTTTTCAATGAAAACTCTTGAAATGGGGCACATTTCCTTTTCAAAATAGTCACCCTTATTGCCATTTCATTTATATTCTTTAAGTTCATGAGTTATACAACTTAGTTTAGATTATTTTAATCTTATATGTGATTAACAAAAGACAGAGTTGAAGTTCGCAAAAGTCGTTGTCATGTTGCTATAGTGGAATAATCGCACAGTATACAAAAACATACACTTGATAATGAGAAATGGATTTTATCAATCTTCGACTTGTGATAAATGTATACTAAAAAGTATCCCAGTATTGCAATTATGAAACGATGTAGTTTTTATTTGTTGTTGGATTTATAGTGTAGATCAAAGTTATGCCAGGGAATCATTTTGCTACATATATTATGTGATGTGTAGTCAAGAAAAAATCATGTATTTTACTGAACATTGCTATCAATACTAAAATAGGTAAAAATATGCACCTACAAATTTACAGATAGAATAAATATATCAGAATTAATTGGAATACAGACCGAGTAAAATGCCGATTTTTTCTTGTCTCTGTTGTATTTGTTACCTGTTATTTAACGTTGAACAGTTTATGAAATATTTCAGAAATGCATGCAAATCCGGCAATTATTTTCTTGGTATAAGTGTATTATATTTGGATTGAAGTTCACTTTTTTTCTTCTCATCCTTCATCCCAGATAGCACAAAAATTCCTTGCCTTGCTTCCCTTTCTCATTAAAGCTTGATTTATATTATATACAAGATGCCAATTGTTTTGGATGTATTATTAATTGATATTCATCATACAGGACATGCGGAAAGAAATTCTGAATTGAGAAAACCAAATCACGAATCTGCGATGGAAGTTCTATAAAAATAACAAGTTTCCATCGTTCAAGTTTGAACCCTTATTTGATTGGTGAAAGTATTGAAAAGGAATATTCTCAGATATAATCAGGAACATAAAAAATGAATATATATTGTTACGTTATTCGGGCGCAGAAGCGAACACGACACTATTTATTTTCGAACTGATTTATTTAAACTAAAGAAAACACTCATTTATATTGAACTTATAACTACTATTTATGTAAAACGATTTATATCGCGGTATATAACTGTCTCTCTGACACTCGCTGCTCGACTGACTGACGGCAGTTGTTCGGTCGTTTATATAATATATAACCAAAGCCTGCCAAGTGATCTCATATTATGAGATCACTTGGCAGGCTTTGGTTCGAGAACGTTATCGAATGATCGTCCGTCTCCTTCTTTTTGTTCTAGAAGCTTCTTAGAACAAACCTCTCTCTCTAATTGTTCCATCGATTGTTTCCAGAACATTCCAGAATCTTCTGTGACGTTATTTGTCACTGCGGCATATATTGAGTGTTCGGAAATATGCTGGTGCATGTAGGAATCATTGGGAGGTTGGAGAACGATCTGGGATGCGTGTTACAGAATGAGCGTTGTACTCCTTTCTTACTGATGATGTTTCTAAAGCCCCTCTGAGGGAAATATCATTACAATATATACACCGTGTCCCAGCTAAAATGTCCCCCCCCTGTAGAAAATCAAACGCGCGATCGAATGACTTGAAATTTGGTCACTTGGTCAGCCAGTATATTTGATGATGCTCACTCGAAATATGCTATTGAATAAATCGTAGGTATACAGGGTGCACCTAAACTTTTCTATTCGAATAGGGACAACCTGAATATAAAGAAATAGTCACATTTTTTTCAACATATACGAAGGCACACAATTAAAATAGGTAGTTAGATACCATAATGAAGCTAAATCGCTCATTTTGGGTAGGTATCGCAATTCAGAAACTTGCGATAGTGGGCAAGTGTAGGTATACTTATTCACATCAACTCACACATGACAATCGTGTTTTTTAATAACCTCCTTACCGTGATAAAAAAGGAAGTAATGGAAAAAGTCGAAAGTTATTTGGTGTGTATAGTGTGAAACAAATAATTGTCATGTGCTCGATATTGCAGTTTTATGTTTTTAGTGCAATTAAGATGGTATTAGAAATTTTCTGGAAACGGTAAGAGTCCAATATTATACAGGGTGTCCCATAAATAATGAATCAAAAGATGTGGTGTGGTTGAGGGGGTCATTTGGAATCAATCTAACGGTATAATATGTTGTTATCACATTGTTGATGGATCAAAAGTTATTCAATTTTTCTAAAAAATATGACCCATTTGAAAAAAATTAATAACAAAAAGGCTGTTCTGAATAACCCCATAATATTTATACCATTTCGGAATCTGTATTAAATGGACCACTTTTTCTTATGATTGGTTATGTTATAAAGTAAATTACTTTTGCCCTAAAGATTTCGAGTTCAATACTACATAGGTACCACCATCAATATTCCTCTATATAAACGTCATTGTTCGATATTTAAAAGAAAATACTGACATTTTAATGAACTCAAAAGTCAATAACTATATAAAGGGTGTCCGGAATGAAAATGTCGTGGCCGATATATAGAGCGAGCCAAAATAATGTCAGAACTTCATATGAAAAAATTGCTACCGCACTTCGTTACGGAGTTATCGACCTTGAAAGTTTGAATGAAAATATGTTCCTAACTCGACTTTTGTAATGAAAAAAAAAATATTGGCAAAGTTGAGCAGTGATATTGCAGCATTTTGCTAGTGAAATTGTCACTAAACATAATAAGTTATATGGAATGAACGCCGTTTATTGAATCGATTATGTCTTTTGACTTGTTATTCAGTTCCAAGTATCTAACGGGTGATGTGAATATACTCTTTAATAAAATTCGAGATACGAGATACAATAAATTCACTTTAATCCGGGAAAATTTGTGTGCAACATGTGCAATACTTTTTGTTAAAATAACTAACTTGTTACAAATTTCAATTAGGATGACTCATGAAATATTTGATTTTATTAGTTGATATAATGTTCAAAAGTGATAATAAATGCCTTCTAAATAGTTTATCTAGCAATTTCTAAATGTTGATGTAACTTGTCTAAAGTGTTTCGAGACAGTTAAGTATAATATTATTTCAAGAGGTGTTCGTTCATTGTGAATCACGTTCTAGAGACTACCCACACAATTTTTTGCTCACAGCACATCTGGCAGACCGTTTTTTTTATATATAATGCACAAGTATACAACATCAAGAACACTTGAATTTTTGCATTCAATTTCGGTAGAATATGATGTCATCATATATGTTTCATATCAATAAGTTATTTTTTGACACAAAAACAGTGTTGCGCTACAGGTGGTTGTGGAAACAATAATTGATCCCCTCATATTTTTTTCGCCACTGAATAAATCAAGATTGTTTCTTATTTCATCGCTTATAGTGTGCACGAAAGGAGATCCCTATAATGTTCGAAGAGAATTGGGAGAGGAGTTATTAGGTGTTGGAAGTTTTTTGAGCTTTTGGAGATTGTAAGTCCTTGGAAATACTTCCTTAGACAATGAATTCCACAGCTTTCCCGTTCAATAGAGAAACAAACGAGTTTTGATATAGTGCTGTTCGACATATTTCGAGATTGACAACGAAAAGATGTGCGGACTGCGCTTCTTGTACAACCGTATTCAAAATATTTGAAATATTGAAATGTTACATAGGCATTTTGGCATTTTTCAATAGCAGATTATGCAAAAAAGTTGATTGCGGGCTCGTTATATAGGTATATATTTCTTAGTTTCCATTCGAAAACTGAATCTTATGCAGATGGAAAAAAAACAAAAATTTTAAATATTTTATCCTATCGAATATGAAAAAAAATGCAAGTATTTTTCAGTCAAATATCTCGAAAACTGTTCATTGTATTTCGATCGAAGGTATAGAGAATTTGAATGATTCAAAATAATCAAAATTCCAACAATGATGTAGAAAATATAAAATAACAAGTCATCATAAAACCCTTTACAGGCCATTAGTATCAATGAAATCAATAAATAATAATATAATAATAATATAATAATTATAATATAATGTTTATCTCGACAGAAATACTAATAAATTTAAATATAATTCCACATTGCGAGTAATGATCATGGGTATATAAATCATCTGTAATAAAAATATTCATAATAAGTTGTGATATTGAACAGCAAATCGCTAAATACAATCTTTGAAAGCGATATGGACATGAAATTTTCAATTTTTTTTCACGAAAAATCTCTCTAATAAGGACATTATGGAGACGTATAAAAAACATTTTTTAGAGAGCAGAGAATTTTTGATCTCGGCTTGCGTTCCAATTAACAGTACTGCTTTTGAGGTGGCGTATAGAGTTAGTATCAAAGCCTACACAGAACACACATGGGCTGAAAGACCTCTCGTAAGGTCGATGGCCAGTTGTTTATACATACCAACGATGTACATAATACTATAACTAATTATATATTGAAAACATATTACCTACAATAATTATGTTCATTTCAGAGGTATCGTAACATTCTGATGATCTGAGTTTTCAGTTGATTTTTTTGTATTGATATTATTGATAATCATAGTTGGACGTGTGAAAGAATTGCATAATATGCATATTCGAAAAAAGCTATACATACATTCGAGAATGGTCAATGAGTATGAAAATATACAAGATGATTCTGCTCAATGTGGGAAATACTATTTATATTCATAATAAATACAAATATTTCGATACTATCGAATTTTCTTGTCAAATGAGGTTTGAGGTCTCAAGTGAATCACACTGTAAATGGAATCCGAAATCATCTCATCCAATAACCAATGGAATAAATGTTAAGGAACCGGAACAGTATAGTTCAATTATTAATAAATAAAACAATAAATTCCTACTCGAACTCATAAACTTAAAAAGTTCTCGAATTTATTATATCAGTTCAGTTACACCAGAACAGGAAGTATTATCATTATTAAGCCATACTAAATGAAGGAAATATAGGTTGTTCAACTACAATATAAACAAAGAATATGAAATAGTCGTCAATGAATATTTAATAATAAATTAATCTTATACAATGGGGAGCATATAGGTGGGAGCATGCGGGTAAGAGCTGGTAAGAACATAGGTTGAAGTTTGTTGTTTTGAAAAAAAAACATACATTTTGTTGCCTTTTATTGTGTCTGTATATGTCTCATACAATATCTAACTTTTATTCATCGTTTTTCAATTTCAGTATGTATAGACCATATTCTGTATTGGTCATTGTTTTTATTAACGAAAATAACAATAATCAAGAAGTTGTAGAGACGTGTTCTCTATACAAATTTAGATTTTTCAGGAGAATAAATGTACCCTGAAGTATGAAGTTGTGAAGAAGATACAGGGTGTAACATAAGTACGTTAAAAAAACTGAATTACCAATTTTAATAAAAAAAGTCTATAATAAGCTTGTGTCAGGAAATGCTTCGCTGCAAGTTTTTTGCATGAAATGGGGTTTTTAGAGGTGGAAAATCATAACGATGAATGAATTATGATTTTTCATCATAAATTTTGTGGAAAAACTTATTTTTTGCGAGAGTTATTTTGAAAAAACGAAAACAGGAATCAATTTCAACAACTTTATATCTCCGAAACCAGAGTACCTAGTATTTCCGGACATGAGTATTTTGCGCAAGAAGTTACGAAAATTTGGAACTGTAGCTGCCGAAATATTGCACGATGATGGAAATAACTGATCCTTTCGAGTTATCATGTTTATTCATTGTTGATATAAACGCCGAATTGTCTGCTATCACCCCGAATCAAAAATCAATTTTGGTCCATATGAAAAGTGGAGGCGCAGAAATTGCAAAAATGCATGGTGTGCATGTCACATACACATTAATTCCCATCGATTATAAATACTGAAATTACCGATAGGGTTAAAAATAAATACTGATACTAGGGATTTGGAAACCCCCATCACGTGATATGATAGGAAGGAGCATGCGTGAAATTGAAATGACATCGTGAAATGGGCAAGAAACTGGAAACATCGTTAATCTATGCAACAGCTAATAGCACGGTGTGTGGCAGACAGACTTTCAAAAATATATTGTCAGTCGCGATCAAATACTGAACGGACGCAGATCACGATCCACGCAATACTTGGACGCGTGTATAATAAACTTATAGCCCGGGAGGTTGGTAAAAGTAGTGAAAAGGGGCCGCAAATTTTCAGTGAACTTTCGGACGGTGCAAGGTAAGTAAATAATTCGGTTCATGAATAGTTGTTTGTGGTGGAGATGTGAGTTTTAGGGAAATTTTATTTATAGGTATCAAACCGTGTAGTTCAACAACAGAAATCTTCCCACTTTTAAGTTTTACGCAATTTGAAAAAATCGAACGTGACGGAACAAAATCATTTGAAATTTAGGAGTTTGTTGCTTGAAAAAAACATTCGAACGAGTGGGTTCCCATTTTTAGCTACGGTTTTTCTGATGACAAATGATTAAGTTACGATCATCAAATTTATTCCAGATAGAAATTCATTATTTATTATTTTATATATTTACGAGTATATTTATTTATTCAATTTGTGATAGCAGGCACGAAATTTCTGATTATGTTACGTACCATTATGTCTTCTACCCAAATCCATCAACAGTTGTCAAGACATTAATGTTTTTCTAGATTTTTCAGGATTTCGTCCCCTCGTTATTATGAATAAAAATATGAGTATAACTTCAACATACCGGATGTCAACGTATTCATTAGTTCTGAAGGTATGAAATTCAAATTTGGCGGGAGCGTATAGGATTCCTAACCATATGTTATATTAAGTTCATATAGTGATCGTGTTTGGGACTTCAATTCATCCAATTCGTTTGAATTTTCCCATTTTGCGTTATCAAAAAATTACTGGCTATTTAGAATAATTGAAATGAATACTGTAAATTTTTTAACGGTTCATTGACCCAGACCAGATGATATTATCAAATAAGATTAATCTGGATACAATTGTTTATCAAATCAAAATAGAAGATGTCAAGCAAAATTTGTCTTTGATAACAGAGTTTGGAAAAGTAAACGAAAATATTGATGTCTGTGATTTAAGCACATTCGTTAAAGAGTTGAACACTCAAAAATGAAAAAATACAAAAAATACAGTAGAAGTGCCTTCTAAATATTTTGATCAGAGTAGATACCTATTCATACCCAACATCTATACCATTCTACCTCTTATATTTTAAAGGAGACCGCGCGGAGGAACTGAAATTGAAGCAATTTTTCAATTATTGTATTTTTTATGCATAATATTGAAAGAGGTCAATTTCCAAGAATCGAATTATTTTTATTCATGGTATATTTCAAAACCGGGAAGACCATTTTATATACAATAATTTCATTAACTTCTCAGCAGTTTTATCCAGACTCGCAATTCTAATTATAGACAAATAATAACCTCAATTTATCTCAGTACTGTCACATTGAATTTCTGAAGTTTCCAATCTATACATATTTTCTCCTTTTTCTTCTTATATGATATTGTAAGGTGATAGGCGCGTATGCTAAAAGAAAAAATTTTATTAATCGGTAGTTGAACATGAGAATCAAAAAGTCTTATAAAGGGTATAGAATGATATAAATCAACTATATCATAAAGGTGCCTTATTTTTCCAGTTAAAACCTTAATATTATCTAAATTTCCACTTTCCATCGACTTCAGATTCTTGGCTTAGAATAAATTTATATGACACTTTCATCGTAGCCAAAACACATGAGAAGTCGATGTTTTGAAGTAGCCAGCCTTGCTGATAGAAAGTGGTTATTATGCCAATATGCCATTCAAATTTAAGAACCGGCAATCTGAAAACAAAATCATGGGATGTTTTTACTTTCCACTTCAACTTTTCCCAGCAATATTCTTGAATGTATGACTTAGCGATCCTATTTTAACTCTAGACACGGCTAGACGGTTTAAAATACTACATCATCTTAGAAAAAAAATTATGAACCTCCGCATCAATAAGAACTAGAAAAAATATTCACAATGGCACAGTGAATACAGCTTTTTCCATAAGGGTTATTTCATACTCGTGTGAGATGAACCACGAGCCGTGGGCGAACTCGTATGGAATAACTCATTTTCCGTTGTACACTAGTTGTACAATATACTATTATTTGACTGCCCATAATAAGTAGATTATAATAGAAAAATTTTAGTATAACTCGCCCAAGGGCCCCAGCATGGTTTGAGACGGCCTTGGCCACAGTGTAGCGTAACAAGACACACGCAGCTACCCCCAGCCAAGACTAACTTGGGGGGGACACTTTTCCCCATCTCCTAAAGAAAAGTGCTCATTGAAATAAACTTCATAATCATCACATAATACCCTCATATACTTATATTCACCAACTAGTCCTTTCAAATGGTAGAAATTTGGTGGAGCTTTGATATTTTATTTTCATATGTTTTTTAGATTGCTGTACTCGAATATTATATGAAATTGAAAATAATTTTTTTTCAAATTACTCGTTTAAAACGACTTGTTGAAGAGAGGATACTTGTATATTCTTGCTCGAACACTTGCATGTATGTACACTTGAAAATTTGATATTTTCCAGTCCAGTTGGAAATTATAAAAAGTTAAACGTCCACGACACTATACTTTCCGGCATAAAAATAGATTACATGACAAAATATACTAGTGATTACCAGAAATAAAAGGATATTATCTATCTCACCGCGTCAGCCATCTACAATGAGTTTTTTTCTGGACTGACTATGATTCCGTAAGATAGTGTAATATAATGAATATATAAGTAATAATGAGTTAACAGAAAGTGCGAAACTCAGTCATCCACTTAATGTCCAAATAATTGAACAAAAACGGTAGATTTTGGAAAAAGAACAATCGACATGAAAATATGTTAATCTTGACTAGGGAGTTCCTTTGTGTTTGAAAATTTCTCAAAAAATGTAGTGTGGTTATCGTAGTTCATGGAAATGACCAATAGTGTTAATTCTTTTCCAAATTTGAGGTAAAGTAGGTCGGATTTGAGAATTTAAAGAATCCTAGTCTTAGCTTATTCAGCTCAAAGTTTTCAGATTTCAATCCACCAAATTTGTCTACTAGCAACTCTTAAGTCAAAATGTTTCATAGTCGAAGAGTAATCATCATTCGCCGCTAAAAGCAAAATAATCATGTTTTTACAGCTCATTCAACGTTTTGGTCACTGGCCAACGATTGGAGTTTCTATTCAATAAAACAATTTTTCAAACGCAGAAGACATTTTGGGGCAAATCATCCAATTCGTCCTAGTACACGTATATTGCTATAATACTCGAAGTTTCATTTTATAGAAACGAGGAGAGAAAATCCCAAAATAATTGAACGAAATGAGTAGTTTTTGGAATATAATCCACTAAATATTTCTTCTAGTCTAAAATGAGTCAAAAACGTTTTATGGTCATCATTCAGTACAATACAATGAACATACAATGAACAATATTCATTTCCATAGACTCTGCAGTTGTGAATAATTTCAAAATAGGTTCTCTAATTGAAAAATCTGATAAACAGTGAGTGAACATACATAATAGGTAGAAAAACAAACTTCAAAAAATTTTGCACACAAACAAAAGTGGTAAGGACATCAAGAAAAAGTATTAGGTGCGAGGTCAGAGACGTTGCAAGTGAAAAAATCATTGATTGAAATAAAAGAATTCTGATGTCGATTTAGTATTTTTTTCAAGTCAATTATTGGTAGTTTATTATATAATGTGATAGGTAGCACAATGAAACTATTTGCTTCCTTGGTCAGTCTGTGCTTGGGTAAGGCGTAAGGCCAAATCCATACTTACTCTAAGACCATATTGATTATTTCTAGAAACAGCATAATATTCAGATAAGTTATTTTTGACCTGCATTATTGTTGCAAGAATGGACATCAGGTAGAGAAAAGTTAGTAGGTTCATTTCTGGGAATAATTCTTTACAAGAAAAGGTATACAATTTGAATAATGTGATTCTAATTATTCTCTTTTGAACTCTGGAGACCTAATCAGCCCTGGCACAGTTGCCCCAGAACATGATGGCATAAGAAAGTAAAAAAATTGAACATATCCAAAATAATAAAGTTATAAGAGATTATATATCGTCAACTTTATCCCTAAGTTGCCAAAGAACGTAAGTGTAGTTTGAAATTTTTTTCAATACTGCATCAACTTGACACGACCATGTCAAATGCTCATTCGCCGCTAAAAGCTCATGTTTCCACCACAAACCGCTGGTAAGAACAAATAAAAACGAAGAAACGAACAACTATCGAAATTTCGCAATTTCCCGTCTTTGCAGCACCACCTAGTCTCGCGATATCTCCCATTCGCCACGCTGACCGCATGTCGAAACCGTAACTGCACAAGCAAAACCATTTAATTGATCGAACAAATCGATCCGATTGATCTGACTGACTGGTACTTTCACGCCATGGCCGACTACAGCATCCGAACACGGCAAGAAAGCACCGAGAGTCTGGACTCAGCCTCCTCCGTGGTCACTAGTGAGGAATACTCCGATGATGAGAAGGAGAAGCATAGATACGACATAGAGGACTTCACCATTATCAAGACCATAGGTGAGTTGTCAGTTGTCTGGTTAAAGTTTATGCAAAGTAAGTAGGGAAGAACACATCACCGCAAGCCGTCGGTTCCTTTGAAAGTTCAAAGATTGCGGCAGCGCGGCTCGACATTCGTTTGATGATCTGTTCAACTGACTTCGCATAAACTATACAATTACAGCAGGTTTCAACGAGCTTCATACTCAAAAGACACCAAAAAAATATATAGTAACAACAAATCATGAATCAGAACATAACAGAAGGTTGGGTTTAAAAGCAGCTCTGATAGCTGAACCCCTTCATCTTTTTTCGAAATTTGATGATGAATAAAGACACATTATTAATATTATTATCATTAACAAACCTCTGCGCCTTACATGATATAATCTTTAAGTAAATAAGACCATCACCTGGTGGAGAAACAAATTTCTGGAGTCAGATTCCAGTTAACCCAACTTAACAAAAAAATTGTAGGTATTACTGAATCGTAAAAGGGAAACAACCCTTACTCATAGTAAAATAGATGAGAAGATGTTAAACTGTCAAAGTAACCTCAATCTACTCTGTATCATCAGTCACCGTTGCCCCCTTGTTGTCCCAAATACTAAAAGGTATATCAACTGAAGATGAGATGAATTAGATATTAGCCTCATATTATAATGTAATCTTTATATGAGGCCATCATCTGATACCAGATAGCTCAATAGATGCATATGTGTTACTGAGCCTTACGAAGGTGAAAACGCATTCTTCTTTAATAGACCGGAAGATCAATATACCTAAAAGACAGGACAACATGATGCATTCATTCTGCAACTGTCAAAGTAACCTCAATCTACTCTGTATCATCAGTCACCGTTGCCCCCTTGTTGCCCCAAATACTAAAAGGTATATCAACTGAAGATGAGATGAATTAGATATTAGCCTCATATTATAATATAATCTTTGTATGTGAGGCCATCATCTGATACCAGATAGCTCAATAGATGCATATGTGTTACTGAGCCTTACGAAGGTGAAAACGCATTCTTCTTCAATAGACCGGAAGATCAATATACCTAAAGACAGGACAACCTGATGCATTCATCCTGCATCATCTGACTCTAGTTTAGAACACATAGCAAAAACGCTGAGAGTACATTTTTTCGGGTAAAATGAGATATCAGTATCGAAAAATGCTAGTAAAACGTAGAATTGAATGCCCTGGGCTGCTTGACAATATCGCTGATAGTCTGAAAGTTATTCTTGAATGAAATCCTCTTGTCCACCACAGAAACGCTGAAAGTCAATGCGAGACATAGCAAAAATGTAAATAATGCTGCGGAGTCTCCGTATAATTGAAAAAACAATCGCAGCATATGCAACGCATACACGTTGATCTCATCATAGTGTGTTTTTGAACTTTATGATGAAGAAAAAAACAAAGTTCATCATGAACTATCATCGTTTTTGAGGATTTTTTCAAGAGAACCATCGTTTTCGCAGTTTTTTTCTGTTGTTTCGATCATAAGTTTGAATTAAAAATAAATAGAAAAATCATAGCAGTCTGAGTATACTTTTATTGTTTTCACCGATAAATGATTACCTGGTGTCAAAAATTTTGATTAAAAATTTGAATTGTATAATTTCCGAATATACTTTTGAACTTTTAAATTCGTTTCCCAGCGAAAGAAGAAGAAATTACTTTCATCGTTCTTGCTTTGTGGTCTTCTAGATATAGAGTGGGACCTTCGGGCTATCTGCCTCCACACCAAGACCTATTCAGATCTATTATGTCTGCCCTCAAAATCGTTCAGAGTTCTTTGGCTAGTCCTGCGCCTTCTCTATGAGACTCCATAGGCTAGCTTTCAGATCCCCTGTGTAACTTTGAGCTCTTAGTTTTTCCTCACCCAGCGTAAGAAACTTTAGTCTTGACAAGCCCTCACAGTGGCAAAGTATACAGGGTTAGTCAGAATAAGACCGACAAACTTCCTACACAGTTCCTATCAAAGTCCTAAAATGCATCCTTACTGAGATACAGGGTGTCGAGAGTATGAAAAAAGTCAAGATTTCTCTAAATTCCTCCATAACCCCTGTAACAAAAAATCGATTTTCATGAATTGTGGCAGCGTCACTTTGTTCTCCTTCCATGAACGACTTTTTTTTTAACAATAACACTTTGCAGAAAGATACGATCAAAAGAAATGAGGAGAGTTGAAAATAACGCGTGAAACGTGCGAAAGAAATATGAAAAGTGAACAGAAAATGAATCTCATGTTGTGAAATTGGATATAGGAGTATTTGTGACTAGCCCGATTCGATTGTCATTATCAAAATGTTGTCCTTGTATCGTCCTAGGAATGCGAAAGTACAGGGGTGGGGTGGAGTAAATTGTAACACACTGTATATTAATTTATTAGTCCTTAAGGGGGATGGCGCGGTCCCTTTTTGCTCTGATGCAGTGGCGATATCCGTGCCAAAAAGTACCTCCAGAACTATTCCAAGCCAATATTCATTCATTCATATGATTCCGTGATTCCTTATTTATTTTGCTTGTTATGGAGTATATTTTAGCGGAAAATTTCGAATTTCATCAGCTAGACGTAATTCGAATCAAAATAAAATATTTATGAGATCTACATAGGTCGAAGTCTATTTTATCGGCCAGGATTTCTGTCTGCGAAAATATTTAGTCATTATAAGTAAATAGCAGGTATAACTGACAACAAGAAGTAGAAATATAAAAAATCATGTCCCGCCATTGTGTAGTAGTTGAAGATATTGACTTTATATTCTAGGGTTGCGAAGTATTCGTCAGAAGCCACTCGTTATGTGAGTCTTACTCAAAAATACCTATAGTATTCATGCATAAATGTCATTATATCCTGTGTTTTAATTTTTTTTCGTTGACACGTTCCAAAAATAAAGTGGGAGACATTAAAGAAAACCACTGTATGTAGATTTCTATTTCTATTAAAAAAGAATGGTGGGAAATGAATATACAAAATTTCAGGTATATAAGTAGTTGCTCCAAAAATCATTAAGCCCGTATGCTATGTCAATCGTATTTTCACCACTGCATGTAAAATAATTGCATACATCTACCTAAATAAGAAACTATCCACTCATTTATAGAAAAAAAATCACAGAGGAACTTAGTTTCAATCCAAGTACCTTTGGTCGTCTGAAAGATAAATGAGTTTCAACTCCTCACTTTACACTGTTTCACCACTAACCAGATTTTTTCTAAATATGTTCCCCTCAGGGGCTCACAACTTATGAGTATGGGAATGGGAATGGTGAACCCAAGGTACCCTAGCCGAATATTCACCAAACTTGTCTTCTCTCTTCCTTTTCCAATCCATCCTATCGGCCTTTCTTCGCCAAATTATCTTTCCCTCTTCCCCTCCAAGCCAAACCTCACCAGCAAGTGGTGTGGGGAGGTCAGACCTCGGCCGCTCGACAGATGAAGCATTTTGGGACCATCCTTGCTATCTCCATGCCAGATGATACAATTATTCGTGGACATCTGTGACAAAGATGGTCGATTTGCTTATATCTGTCTAGGTGACCAAGGACTGGTCAACGAGGCTCTGGCACCCTAATCGAAGCTTTTGGAACCCGTGGCGATGGATGAATGGCATCGAATGGCATGGTGTCGCTAACGGGGCCTCTGGGAAACAGGGCGACATCTTAGAGTAGAGCCTCAGCCCTGTGCAGGGAACACCACAGGGCTGGACCAACCCCTTCCACCGTCACTCGAAGGAGAAGGAACACTTTTGGCCTCCTTCGTAGACGAGAACAGGGATCATAAGTGTAATCTTTATTCAGGAACGAAAAAGGGTCTTTCATATTGAAGTGGCCCTTGATAGCACCATATACGGTGAAATTGATAACGGCATGTACAGACGGGGTGGAGTGTTTAGTGGGTATTCCCTGGTGTCAGAGGACTCCCACACTATCAAATGGGAGATATTAGACCCGAAATGATGTCCATGACCAATTTCAACAACCTCGATGAAAAAAAAAGTTAGCATCGTCAGGAGAAGATTGAAATTAAATATCTTAATCTACTATCGGTTTGGTCAGTGGTAAAACAGTGTAGTGTAGTGTAGTGTGATCTTCGTGCCAAAGGTTTCTGTCTCCCGATACATCCTCACATTGAGTTGACGAACAAATGGATGATATTGATAATTCAAGGCCAAAGAGTATCTAATGGTCTAGAACGAATATGGAAGATAGTCATGCGAATCCTCGGAAATTAATTCAGATGATGTAACAATGATGATGGTGTACATTCTGCATTAACCTACCTGATCACCCAGGAAGTTAGTAGGATGAGTATGCCACCATGCAGAGTGAGTTCATTTGAATAATTAGTGGTAATTGGCCAATGATTACATTAACGTCAATTATAGAGTATATGAGGTTGAATTAAGTTCACTGCAGTAAAAAGCTCTCTCATTTGATTATTCTTATGTATACTAAAATAAAACATTGAGATTAATACAAATTCCTATTATATTATACAAGTCTGATATACAATATTTCAGAAGGTGGGACGTGATTTGTTTTGCAATAAATTGGACAAGGTAGGTGGTATGAACGTTGAACGTATCAAAATCGTTGCTTATATTACAGCAAGATAACATTGGAAACTACTGAAAACGAAACGAATCAAAACTTTTTTGTCTAATATATATACAGAGTGTCCCACAACAACAATGTACTATAAATTCTACAGGGTGAACTATATACCAAAATATGCCGATTGAAGTCAACTTACCTATATGCGAGTATGCATGAGAAACATATATCAATTCAATCGATATACAGGCGGGAGATAGATATTTCGCATTCTCTTTGATGGAAATGCATCTAACTTTTTTGGAGTATGCCACATATGACATCTTGATATTTCAATAAAAGGCAGAATCAATCATCTGACCCTTTTCGTTCTGCAATTTTTTAAAATTCATCTTGGTTTTCGAGATATCTAACAAAATCAATTTTGGTGCTTCTCCATACTTGTTTATTTATTTTACCTGATTTGAGTTATCTATATTGAGTTATTACAATAATCATGTTTATAAACTAATGCAGCATATGATAGGTTGTTGGTCATCTTCAAATCAGATTTTCTTCTCGAAAAAAGTTTTTTGCGGGAAAAAAGAATAAAATTAGGGAACGAGCAGCTCCAGATCATATTATGATATATGAGCTCGCGAAATTGTAAACAAGAATATTGTGGTCAATAACTCAACACAAATGAAGTACAAATTTGCAAAATATGATAAGTAATTCTGACCTAATAAACAAGTATGGAAAAGCATTAAAAGGAATTTTGTTAGATATCACGAAAACTAACTATACTAAGACACATTATTTAAAAAATGCAGTTAGGAAGAAGTTACACAATTGATTTAATCGTCTATTGAAATATCGAAATAAGGTATGTGGCTATAGGTGAGTTTACACAGCAAATAAAAGAAAATAAGGAATAAGATAAGAAATTTCATACATAAAATAAGTTAACAATAAGAATTTGAATAAAATAAAAAATGACCAACTTTTATTATTTCATTTTATTCTATTCTATTCGGAAAATGATAATGCGCATGACCCAAATGAATTCTGTGACAGAATCTCCAACATAAAACATGAAACGTCATTGTCATCAATGCCGTGATTGGATTGGTTAATTCGTAAATCATTATTTCATTTTAAAAACTTTATAAATAGTGGATTTTATTCCTTATTCCTTAAATTATCTCATCATTCCTTATTTTATTTTAATTGCTGTAAAAACCCACCTTTACTCCATAAAATATATTTAATCAATTTTCATCAAGAAGAATGTGAAATATCTATCTCCATGTGTATTGATTAAATCGTTATGACATGGTATACATGCATATTCAAGATAGTGAATTGCCCTATGAATTTAAGAGCAGTACCCTTCAAGGAATTTGAAAATATCCAGTAAAATCTGAGAATAAATTTATTCTCCATCGCCCTCTCCCGGCTTGATTTCAATCAGTCTATTTTGCTGTCTAGTCTACCCTGTAGAATTTATGGTACGTTGTTCTGGGACACCTTGTATATAATTGAGTGGGAATTGTTTGTGAACCATTATACCTATATCCAGGACTTACTTATGAATCTTATGATAATAATCATAACTGACTGTTTTGACTGAAATAGTCGACCTTCTTCATATTTAGATCGCATAGCTCCTTTTTTTTAGTAAAGGCGAAAACACATAGATTAATAAACCTTACGTAATTTGTGGTAAGTACTGAAAAACATATAACTACTTTAGGGTGAAAACAATTTTTATGAATGAGAATAAACTTGTTTGGATAACTTTTAAATAAACTCGAATATTGTGTATGTTTCCTTACTTATATATTTCGTAATCCTCATCAAAGCAAATCAGTTATGTAAACCGAATTTTCCCAGAATATTATTATTCATACAGTATGCAATTCATGCAACACCATCATTGTTTATTTAGTTTATTATCATGCCAAATGGTTGTGTTGTTCTTCGTGTCGCGATTAATTATTATATTATTGTTATACTCCATTTGTTGCGGAAACGGAAATAGGTAACAGGTACCTAATTGATTATATGCATAAAACACACGTTTGGTTATCTTTTCATGTCTTACACATAGCTACATTGAAGTGATTGTTTACAAGAAATAAAACAAGTTAAATGAGTTAAATGTTTGAGGTAGACGCAAATCGTATAGTCACAAATATATAACCTATATAATATGCTGTAAGTATGAAAATCTAAAATTCCTATAGTATTGAGAAAATCTGTAAATCAAAGTTTTCATTTTACTTATTTTTTTAATCGTATTGTCCCTATAACTCCGCTTCTATATTCGGGAAAGTCAATAATGTATGTTCATTCTTTTTCTTCCATTTCAACCTATTTTCTGTGAAAATGCCCAGATAAAGAATTGATTGGTTTCCATTTTATGAATTTTTAAATAAAATTCTCCCTATTGTCTTCCTTTCAGGATATGTAAATCAATGTACCTATATACAGGGTGATACATTACTAATTTAAAATATTTCAACTGTAAAATCCTGAACTAAAAATATGATGATTCAACCCAGGTCACTAGGTCACTGTCTGAGTTTCAGGGTTTTATTTGAAGATTTCAAAATATTTTTTCGTCCAGTATTCTAAAACTATTCGACGTATTATTGTCATATGGGGGGGAGTGTAAGTCCTATACACCCTACTGAATTATGTTGAGTGAACGTGTCTAGCTACTACCAGAGTCGTACGACAGGGGAAAGTGACTGGTTAATTCATCCGAAATTCTACGCTACTGGCAGAATTGGGTTGAATCATCACATTTTGAGTTCAAGATTCTAGAGTTGAAAAATGTCCAATTAGTAATGAATTACCCTGTATAAAACCCTGCATCTTCAACCTATTTGGATTTCGGTTTAGGAATCTTGAATCAATTGTTCAACATTTTATTAATTTTGGGAAATGATACCTTGTCTTGTTTATGGAAAAAGAGTATATTTGAACATTGTTCCTAACTTGCTGTTGTTGTTGAGAGTATTTAATTTTTTAAAATATTTGAATACTCCTCGATGCCCTAGAAGTGGTTCGGATTCCACTATAAGCTGTAGGTCCCGCTCTTCCTAACCCCGCACAAGTTTCGACTTCTGGGGAGTTGGTTCCCAACTTTGAAGTAGCGATATACAAATTTTACAAATTTTTTTTTTACTCACTATGATACGGAAGCGTCTAGGCGTCACACAATTCGCGAAAATCACGAACCAATAGATGGCTTAAACGGGATTTCAAACTGAGTATGAACAACAAAAACATTGCCGTATGCACTCATTGCAAATCGGTTATTTCGAAATCATTTTGCAAAATAGTGAATAATGAGTTGACTTCGTGAAATACGTACAAGGTTTCCAGTATGGAAAAAATTACTTTTCGTGCAGAGAAATTGCCATTTTGATGTGGACAATGGTGGTATTCATTATTGATATCACACTACAATTCCACAGTTTTCAAACATATGGAATGGTCGGAATGGTCCACTCAACACTTGCATGGACTGGAATGGAGCCATATAAGCAATCAGCTATTACAACAATATGGTATAGGTATGGAGAAATAATTGAATTTATCAAGAAATATCACTGGCTTTTATGAAGGAGATTGAATTCTAGTGGAGGGGCTGGGAAAAGAAGATATGGTTGGAGGGGCTCCTCAGAATGAACAATATCATCGATTTACATAAACAAGGATCTCCAGCAATTGAGGACTTGAAGTTATTCTCAAGATAGAATCATTGAAACCAACATTTATGCAAGGAATCTAACTGTGCTTCAGAAATAGTTATTTATTATACAAGGGAAAAAAGTAGTAGATTTTAGCTCCAGGTTGTGTTGTCTCCCGACGCGTAGCGGAGGGAGACAAAAAACCGTGAGCTAAAATCTAATATTTTCCCCGTGTATAATACACTATTTTTTTCTGTGACAGAAGGAAGGACGAATCAATATTGGGAAGATATTACATTATTTCGAAATCTGAAAATTATCGACGTGAAATTTCAAGTTTTTAACAGTAGGGACACCTGCGTTTTATAGACATCTTCATCATTCTTTTGAAGTAATCAAATATCTGATGTCACTTCTGTCAGTTCAATTCTGTGATTTGATTTTAAAAAATTGCGAATTCAGTAGTTGTTTAGTAATATACGAAACCGCGAAGTCGAATGGAAGATAAAAGGACTTGCAGTTCTTTCTCGGAGACGGTATTATTGACTTATTTTTCGGAACTATATAGCACAACAAAAGCCATCAACAGAGTATATATATGTGATATATATCCGGGAAAGAAGTACTCACTTTTTTCCCACGGGAAAAAAGTAATTTATGAAAAGTGACATTTTATAACCTGCCAACAGAGATGAAATGCCAAACTTTTTTCCCGTCACAGAAAAAATGTATATTATATTATTATAAGGTAGGTACTGGCTTCTTCATTGTAAACAATAAAAGTTCATGCAATAATTCGAGTTATCTTTCATTAGGGAAAAATGAGGTTCTGGAATATGCACTTCAACAAATAAATTATTTTCAAATGAAACACAGGAACTCAAAACAAATGGTCGCCATATTTGTTGTTCATACTCGCAAGACTTGTAAAGTTAGCCACCAGAGGCCGCACACTTCGTGATTTTCGCGAATTGAAATATTATTCTTTCTGTGACGGGACAACTGTTTGACATTCCATCTCTTTTGACAGGTTATAAAATGTAACTTTTCATAAATACTCACGCTATGAGGTAATCAAATAATTTTGTAATTTTTATTTATACTTCTTAATAATCAATATTTAAGTATTTTCAATTCACTCAAGTATTTAATATTGTTTGATGATTTACTACTTTTTTCAATGTTATTGCCCAGCTTGTGGGCTATATATTTATTATACATCTTTTAATTTTATTATCGTTTTTTTGTAGTAGCATCTGAAGGATTTATTTGTAATTTCTCAAGCGATCATATGAAATTTTGGCAGAGAATTCGTACTAAATCAGATCTTTGTACTATAGCTAACATAAATTTGATTAGAATGGCTATATATAATTAGGCATATTCGATAATTTCAGAATTTGAGTTTTCTGTTTCACTGCCAATAATATGTAATCGTCAATGGCCTCTTGAGTTTGTATGCCCCATTTGATTTTTTAATGTCTTGTTTAAAATCTTGCGTATGCACATGTGTTCCGAACGCGTACTCTCGGTGAATAAATATAGTTTATAGGTCATGATCTTAAATTGAGAATGCAAATGATGAACCCTGGAAAATTATACAGGGTGTTCAACAGGTAAAGGGAAATATTTCAATGGTAGATAGGGGTCACCAAGATGTTTCTGAAAATACCATATTTGATAGGTCTTAGAGTCTTCATAACGGAGATACTCGAGATACAGGGCGATTTATCGATTTCGAATAATTATTCATTCGTCTATAAGTATTGAACTACCTAGTATATATTTCTAAAATTTGGTATGGAGCTTATACTTGGGACGTTGAATTCATGCACCTATTGGGCGGAGTGAAAATCCAGGTTCGGCTTCAGGAAAAATTTAGATTTATTCGAAATATTAAAATAACACACTGTATTTAATAATTAACACAGTACATCGAAAGAATTGTGAAGAGGAGGAGAAACTGAATTGGGTTTGATGCTTTTAGTTTTCCCGCCACCAATTCTCATCGTAACAATCATAAAAATAAAGTTGAAAGTATGTCAATTTGAAGAGTATTGAAATTATGAAACCAGTGTCAATTATGATTATTCGACATATTTTAGTCAAAAACCGCTCGAAAGAACTCACTAAGTCTCACAGTTTTTATAACGGAGATACAGGGAGAATTATCGGTTTTGAATAATCATTGACTCGTCCATAAGTATTAAACTACCCAGTAACATTTTCTCAAATTTGGTATGTAGCTTACTTGGGACGATGGATTCTTTAACCTATCAGGCGGAATGGAAAAAATACCAAATAATTATAATTCGATAATTCACCCTGCATTTCTGTTATAAAGACTTTTCCTGAAGCTGAACCTGTATTTCCATTGTGCCTGATAGGTCAATGAATCCATCGTCCCAAGTAAGCTCAATACCAAATTTGAGAAAACATTACTGCGATGGGTATAGTTTAATACTTATGGACGAGTGAATAATTATTCGAAACCGATAATTCACCCTGTATCTCTGTTATAAAGACTGTGAGACTTAGTAAGTTCTTTCGAACGATCATTCTATCATTCAACAATAATATATCAAATGATCATAATTGAAAGTGGTTTAATAATTTTAATACTCTTCAAATTGACATACTTTGAGCTTTCTGTTTATGATTGTTACGATGAGAATTGGTGGCGGGAAAACAAAAAGCATCAAATCCAGTTCAGTTCATCCTCCTCTTTCTTTTTCACTTCGCCCAATAGGTGAATGAATTCAACGTCCCAAGTATAAGCTCCATACCAAATTTTAGAAATACATACTATAGGTAGTTCAATACTTATAGACGAATGAATAATTATTCGAAATCGATAAATCGCCCTGTATCTCCGTTATGAAGACTCTAAGACCTATCAAATATGGTATTTTCAGAACCACCTTGGTGACCCCTATGTACCATTGAAACATTTCCCTTTATCTGTGAAACACCCTGTATAGATACCGGGTATCCCAAATATTTTTTACATGCATTTTCTTTAGAGAACGGGTGACATTATCAACGTTCTGAAAAAAATTGCTCAAATGAGCAAGATTTTTGCACAAAAATTATTCATTAAACCTACCTTCCGATAAATATCACAAACTTTTTTTACTACCCCCTTCATATTATGAGGGCATGTTTGAGTAGACAATGATGTATTACACTCTCCATGAATACGCCCGAGATGATGTCAAATCAACAACTCACAAAAACATATCATATTGGGAATTTCGTCTACCATTATTATAAATCTAAAGACAGCAGAATCAGACGGCTGATGTAAATTTAGTTATCAAAACAATCCCTCGATAAACCACCCCTTTGCACACACCTCTCTTTTTTTTTTCAAATCACATCCTCTTATTTTTGTGGTATGTTTGAATAGCTCGTGAGCTTATGAATTATGCTACTTTGTAGCTCAGCGAGATTGTTCGGCCTCGTACAGGGCCTACACTTCTTGTTCAAAATGATCCCAATGAAAAAATTATGACAATTTTTCATCAGTATAATCACCTATTAATATTGATCTTTAGTAAATGACATAGACTTATAATATCTTGGGTGATATTTGGGCACGCTCTGTAAATAAATTTTCTGGCGCCACCGATTATTAATTCGAATGCGTCCAACATTTGATATATTGATAAAAAGGTACTCACTTTTTTCGAGGCAAAATAGTTATTTATTATACAAGGGAAAAAAGTAGTAGATTTTAGCTCCAGGTTGTGCAGTGAGCAAAAATCCAATATTTTTCCCGTGTACAATACACTATTTTTTCCTATGACAGAAGAGAGGACGATTCATTGAGAAGATATTACATTATTTTGAAATCTGAAAATTATCGACGTGAAATTTCAAGTTTTTAAAAGTAGGGGACACCTATACGTTGTAGGCATCTTAAGTTATCAAATATCTGATGTCACTTCTGTCAGTCTAATTCTGTGATTTGATTTCAAAAAATTGCGAATTTAGTGGTTGTTTAGTAATATACGTAACCGTGAAGTCGAATGGAAGATAAAAGGACTTGCAGTTCTTTCTCGGAGACGGTATTATTGACTCATTTTTCGGAACTATAGCACAACAAAAGCCATCAACAGTGTATATATATGTGATATATATCCGGGAAAAAAAGTACTCACTTCTTTCCCACGGGAAAAAAGTAATTTATGAAAAGTGACATTTTATAACCTGCCAACAGAGATGAAAAGCCAAATTTTCTTCCCGTCACAGAAAAAAGTAATTTAACGGAAAGTGACGTTTTAAAATGTCAAACTTTTCCCGCCACGGAAAAATACATATTTTGTTGACGTCATAGGTTCATTTAATTTTCCTGAAATTTGTATAGCATAAAATAAATCTACTGAAATCTAAAAGTTCGCTGAGCAACCCTCAGAAGTCTAAGAGACTTGTGCGAGCAAGGAATGACGGGGGCCTTACCTTTTAACGTATGATCACAAAACCCTTTCTTAGGCCATCAGAAAAATATCTGCAGTCGTTGGATTCGAACCCACGAACCAGCAATCGAACGTGAATAGAATACTAACGCTTCTAGAAGGCGGCTACCTGGCCTCAAAAGATGACCTAACAGTTGGTCCAAAATGGTGAGGTAAATAATTTTGGCGTAAGCGAATTCACCAAATTTGCGAAGTCTATGCCAATTTTTTCCCTCATAACTTGGCAGCTTGTAACTATCATTATTATGATACTCGGAAGAACTGTTTCCTGCTTTATTCTCAAATCAAACTCGGGCGTATATACCTGTGATTATCTCGAGAAAAAACTCGGAGATATTCGAAAACTTGGCACAAATTGAGCCACAGACTGTCTGGAATCAAGCTTTTCACTGAAATTGCCGTGACGTCACATGGGAGCTGTTAGGAAAGTATCGGATTTTGTTTTTATTGTCGCAAAACATCACCACCAAAATATCAGTGTGGGAATCTATTTTCGCTGATAGACTGGGGTATTGACAGCGCATTTCGTGAATCTTATCTAAACACAATTTATCGTTTGTCAAGAAATTTGTAAAAATAGAACGACAGGAACGTGCTAACACGACCTTCACAGTATTTGGATAAATACGTTTATGCTACTAAAACAATAATAAAGGTCTGTTCGTTTGTTTTATGAAAACCCAAAACTTTATTCACGTATTATTAAGCTATTTTCAGAAGATCCAGATTTTTTTATGTTCTGGTTCACACGAAAAGGGATATTCTGTAATGTTCAGAGAACATCGTGAGAACCAAGGGAAATAAGGTAGGAATTGGTGTTCTTCTTGAATTTCTGGAGGTTATATGCCTCGGGGAACACCTCCCTTGGCAATATGTTCCACAGTCTCGCTGTTCGTTGGATGAACGAATCTTTGGAAAGAGATGTTCAGCAGGTCTTCAAATTGACCACGAAGGGGTGCGAGGCCTCATCGTGACCAGTTTTTCAAACTTTCTTATTTGACTATCCCAATCAGCAAGAGTATGTACGTCATAAAAACGTATCAAAGGCATACATGTCGGTATGTACAACTTACACATTAAATACATTTTCAGTTCCACAGACGTCTTTGAGACGTCTTCATCACGTATATTTTTTCGTCCCAAGCACGTACATTTACGTCATATGAAGACGTAAATGTGACCTTAAATTGACGTCTTGAAACCGTGTGGGGTTCAATTAACAAACTTATGAAAATGTTTGTAAACATCAGCTCAACAAAGGATATAATAACATGATATGATAACAGATGATGAAGCAATAGATAAATAGAAGTTGTATCCTGTGGGTATATTCAAAGAACGTGTATAATTAAAATATAATTAACCTATAAACTGCGATATAATGATTCCAGAAATAAGTTAGGGCCATATTGCAAATTGGTTTCTCCACTGTAGCTATATGTATGTTCAGATTCTTATACCTATTGGTCAAATTTGATACTTTCATTTCATTAGACATCACCAATTTCTAAATACTTAGGTATAGAACATCTCTATATGCCCATTTACCGTCGTTTTGTAGGCCGTGTTCTCTCACTTTTTTATCGACATTTTTATACTAGAAACCTAGAGTGTGGAGAGTAACGAGAAAGCATCTTGGGATTCGCAGATGGGACTCAAGTTCTGATAATTAAATAAAATAGAAATCATCCATCTTGATACATGATATAGATAACACAGATAGAGAAAAAGTTATGTGACACACTTGGATTCCATCATTAAGTGAGTTGATCAATTATTTCAGTATTGTGTACATCATCAGCTGTTCACTATATTATTCCATATGAACTACTAAGATTCTATAGAGATGCGAGTGAATTGACATTCTAGAACACGTGATTTTGACACGGTTTCTTGAAGGGCACACAAACTATCTGTAAGGTAAGCTACGTATCCAGACTACAATATCAGATTCACAAACAAAACGTGAAATGGTCTAGCAAAGTAGCACTCTTCTGAATATCTTCTAATAACTCTGTCTTTCATTGTTGACTCAATTATGTTCCCTAACAACACAGGGATGTCCTAGGTACGTCCCTTTTTTGTCCCGCGGTACAAGGACATGATTGAGGCATCCAGAGGATGTCCCGTAGTGGTTGTCCAGTGGACCTCCCGCCCGGTACATCCCTAGGTTATCCTATTCGTGTTCCTGGAATGTGTGATATCCATTCACATCAGAGTCATTGAATTTCATTAATATATTAAGTTGATTTTTTTTGAAAATATGTGTTTTTCTTCTGGAAAATCATTGTAATGAAAATAAAGAATATAGCCTCAGAACTTATTGAGAAATGACCATTTTTCGCAAACAGATAAGCTAAAGGTCCCGGGTTCAATCCCTACTCAACCTACATTGTTTTTCTTTTGTCGAAGGGATGTCCTTGGAATATCCTTGAGACGTCCTAGGGATATCCTTCCTTCGTACTTGGTACATCCCAGGGACGTACCAGAAGGACATCCCCAGGATGTACTTGTGTTGCAGCAGCAATACCACACTCGTCCTGACGTACTCGTGGTGTTGCTCGGCAACGAAGTTTCGTGAACAATGAAGCGACAGAATTATCTCGAATATTAAGAACATAGTGATATATCGTGATATTACTTATGACAACTATATTGTCAGGTCAGCTGTCAGATATACATTTGAGAAGAATATCCACTTTTGTAACCATTTTGGTGATTTTAAATATAGCTAGTCTGTGAAACACAAAAATAGAAACTCACAAGGTCTGATTTCTGCATATTACCATTGGCTATATATTACAATATAATTTACGTTTCATTCATTTTTCCGGGAAAGACGAACTAATTCGTAAAAACAACTTTTGTATAGTCGGATACATGGTGTTTGGCAGCATTTTCAAAAGTATCTCGAGTGCCATTATTTTTAGAGGTCAATTAATTTCAAACAACTGACAAACGCGTCTCGATATCGGTAATGGTGTTTATTTTCAAGTGTTGCGTTATTTTGACGTCAGCAATGTGTCAGATTCGCGCGGGTTCGTGACAATTCAAAAAAAAATTACATCTCAAGAACAAACTTCCACGATTGAAATGAACGACATATATTTCAACGAACAGTTATGAGTGAGATTGTAGATTGTAGGTGGATCCAATAATGGGAGAGTGATGGAAGAACTCTCGATCACTGCGACCTAGAAGATCTATTGTGATATGCGGTTTCGGTCGCGTTGTTGCAAAACCGGCAAGTGTCAGTCTCTACTGAAACCCCTTTGAGGTGGTACCTCAGAGAGCAGTTTCCTGTGAGAAAGCCTGTGATAATCTTTAGCTCTAGTTGATGAGGCTGAGTAGCTCATTGACTCCGTTTTGCAAAGGGTTAATGAACCTTTTCGCTTGTTGTTGACCTGGGTTTGCTATCCAGTAGGATGACTTTTCAGTTTCATTCTATTTCCTGAGTTCTGCCATTAGGTGACATTAGCTTGTCGCACAGAAGGGCTTAGGACCAAAGATTGCAGACTCTGCACCTTTTTATGCAAGGTAATCAGCTGCCCCATTCTCTTTGATTTCTTCATGCCCTATAACCCACAAAAGTGTGACTATGTTGTCCATTCCCAATAGCATGAGTGTGATAATCTTTAGCTCTGATTTTCTGAGGCTGAGTAGCTCATTGGATCCGTTTTGCGAATGGTTGATGAACCATTCCACTTCTCGTCGACCTGGGGTTGCTCTCCAGTAGGAGGACTTTTCAGTTTCTTCCTATTTCCTGAGTTCTGCCATTAGGTGACATTTGCTTATCGCACAGAAGGGCTCAGGGCCAAAGATTGCAGACTATGCACCTTTTTTTGCAAGACAATCAGCTGCCTCATTCCCTTTGATTTCTTCATGCCCTGGAACCCACATAAGTATGACTTCGTTGTCCATTTCCAGTTGAATGAGTGTTTCGAACCAGTCCCATGTGATCTTTGATTTTGAAAAAAATTATATTTGTGCTTCCAGTGGGGCTTATTGGCTGTCTGAGCAGATATGAATATTGGCACTCCTCAGACCTCTGCTCAGGCACCTTTGGGCGCATAGGTTGATATGGCATGCATTTCAGCTTGGAAGATAGTGGGGAAGTGGCCTGAGGCTTCAGATAGCCTACACTGGGGTCCATAAACACCAGTGTGTGTCCCTTGTTCCATTTTAGAACCATCGGTGTACCAAACAAAACCCTTGGACAGCTGAGGCTCAGCGGAACCATACCTAAGGCGGCATTTCATAACCACTTCAAAAGCACGATAGAATCTGAGCCTCGCTGGCATTGAGTATTAAGTCCGATGACTTAGTTGCTGATTCCATTTGTACTTCTTTTAGAATGGTCATGTGACCAGTGATATCACCTGGTCTGGCCAATTCAGTGGAGTTCAGTCTGTATGCACTGAGAGCTGCAGTTCTCTTTCTCTTGCGTTTTATGGGGTTGCAGAGTGCCATTCAAGTTGAAAGAGCTACGCTTTAGCCCGCGCAAGCAACCTTCCAACAAGCAAAGCAGTGGTTCAAGGTCAGCAGAAATACACCTACTCGAATGCAAAACCGCGGGTACGAGGGACGCTGTGTTAAAGATATGCAAGGGTAGTAATGAGTAAACAAAACAAACAATAATGTTGCTATGGAGTCATGGAGCATTGACAAGGAAAGAGTTTTCCTGATTTCCTGAAGTTGAATTCGATATTTCATAACATATTGACCCTGGGGACAGAAAATAGCCTGTAACTCCTTCATTTATAAGGCAATCATTAGAAGTTATCAATTTATTCTATTACATTTGCATTCATTTATCTATTTTGTGATTTTGGTGTTACGTTACATTACATTTAACAAGATTCAAATCCGAATAGATTCTTTCTCTGTGAATGGAGTTACGTACAACAAACACAATCCAATTAATTGAAAAGTTTTCATTAACTGAAACAGAAAAGTCGAATGGAACATTTGGAATGGAAAATATTCGTATTTGCGAAATTTTGTTGGCACCACTTAGTGAGATTGCAGTCCCCCTATACCTCCTACGAGGCTGAAATAGTGAATGCCCTAGTTTTGAGACTTCCTCTGAAAATATACGCTCCAGATTTTGATTTTTTTCTCTCACAATAATTATAGAGATCCCAGTTGGTAGTTCGTATAATATATTATTATGGTAGGTATATGTTCGCAGTTCTAAATAGCGCTGGAATTGTGATCCACATTGCAGTTGTCATAGATCTAAATACGTTGTGTAACCGACTATTGATGGCGATTCGCCACTAATCACTAATCGATTACTATCTGATGCCCTTTGCATATAATACCTGATTATATCAACTTATAGAGAAGAGTAGGCTTGCTTTACAAATTTCTTTCTTTTTCACAGACTAAAAACATTAATCAACGCAATATAAAGCAGAAGTACCTATCAGTATAGATTCAACACGGTAGAGTTCTAATAAAAGCTTGATTTGATCTTGAACTATATTTATATAATGACAGAAAGTGGGTTGAATATATTCAAAGAGAAGTGTTATGAGAAAATGGTAAGATGTCGTAGACGAACCTAAACTCCATCTCTATACCACCTCATGCAACGTATCATACATATAATATCTCCAATAATCGGACATATTTTTTTGAGATACTTCTCCTTATCCTCTTTGCCTATATCCTGGAATATTTTCAATAGCCATGCATTGGCAATTTGAATAAGGGCTTATTCGTTCCAGAACTGTCAGAATGTTGATATGATTCTACAAGAAACCTGTGGATATATAGCAATTCCCCTCAAAAATCTTGTGGATTTCTCAGACATTATGATTTATATAAACAGCTCAATATCGCATTTTTTCAATAGAATTCGAATATCATCATAACTTTCGATTACCTCAACCGATTTCCAATTATTCTTCAGTTTCTGAAAGCTCGTATCTTTGACTATCGAACCTATGGATATGACCATTTCATCTCTTCTGTATGAGATTCTATAGGATGATAATCAAAGCTGTGCATTTTTTCAAAAATTTCAAACGCCTCCCGTTTGAAAGAAAAAATTTTAAAATTTTTTTCTGGGGTCAAAAACATATTGCTTCATATGTTTTCTCGATACTGTAGGAAAATTTTTGGAATTGTCATACGCGTTGCTGAAATGTGAATGTTTGATTTAGATAATGCATAATTTCGACAAATATTCAATATGAGTCATTTGTGAAGACGTTCACTGCAAATGAAATCACATCCTGATACTCGTTAAACTACTACCATTTTGATGAATTCTGTCAGTTGCATGGTGTGTTTCGGCCGCAACTATTTTTCTTTAGTCGACATCCTGTATAATTCTTCAGTCTATCTCATTTTCCTTGATATTATCTCCTAAAAATCTATCACAAAGTGAGAAGGATGCCCAGAAAATCCGGTTTTTCTAACAATTCCACTGGTTTGATCTTGCAATAGATTCTGTAGCAACTTGACATGGTGATGACAACCTCTCCTACACGCTTTGATCGCCAGAAAACCTCTCAATCGGTTTCCTGCTTCGAAATTTTCTTGCTCGTCAAAACAAGATTATTTTTATTACTTGATGTCATAATTGTTATTTGAGGACCACCCTGTATATAAGAATAGGTTGATCATGCATCATTTCAAGATTTTTGACCACCATTCGAACCAGATTGACAGGAAAACAAAGCCAATAGAAATAAAAGCTTCGAACTATGCATTATCTTAATAAAACATTAATATTTCAGTGGTTTGATCTTGGAAGTATTCCCAACAACATATAATCTCCAAAAGTTCAAAAAAAATTCCAATGCCTACCTCCTGTCCCTATCCTCCCTAGGAACGCACGATGTTCTTTGAACATTATATAGGGATTCCCTTTCGTGCGTTCCAAGCGATTAAAAAAAAACGCGTGTTCCAAATTCAAAAAATGTTTCACAGTATCGAGAAAACATATGAAGCAATATGTTTTTGACCCCAAAAAATGATAGAAAATTTTTTCTTTCAAACGGGAGGCGTTTGAAATTTTTGGAAAAATCTCCGGGAAAGATGAAATATTTATATCCATAGGTTCGATAGTTAATGAAACGAGCTATCAGGAACTGAAAAATAATTGAAAATCGGTTCAGGAAATCGAAAGTTATGATGATTCTAATTTGATCGAAAAAATTCGATTTTACGATTCATGTGTTGAGCAGTTTAGATCAAACATGTACTTCCCAATGAGTTCTACATTTCTGAGTATCCAACACTCGCATTGTCGATTGCACTACGACAGGCCAACTATGATTAATTGAAAATGCCTAAAATCAAATAGTAATATCAGGAATTTTTTCAGCGGAAAACTGACATTTTCATGTTGAGAACTCCCTCAAAAACATGTGCTCAAATTTTCATGTTGATATCATATACAGGGCGTTATTTATTGTCAATTAATTTTCTATGCTTGAAAATAATGAGAAAAGTATAATTAACATCATGATTTCATTTAGATACAACTTAAAAACACATGTTCCATGACCTAATACACAGGATGATATTTAAACTACGAATATTTTTGTATAAATTTCATGGTTGCTTCAATTCAAATTGAATTTTCTTTCCTTGTGTTTCAAATTTGGTAGTTCCTATGTTTATTCCGAATATTTAAAGATGATGATAATAACTTGTGAGCAGAGTAATTTTTTCAATGCTACTTATTAACAGAAATGATTCAACTCGTGAACACCCTCTACCATTGCTATTCCCTAAATTTCAGTATTTTCGATCAATCCACCATTATTTTCTATACATTTGAGAATTCGTCTTCTGTTATTTTTTGCCACCTTCTTTGATGTACTAGGAGTAATGTTATGACATATGCTACCAAAATTCTTTCTCGCAGTTCTTCACTACTTCTGGGTCTAGACTAGATTCCCCATAAAAATAAATCAAGGGGCGTCAGGTCTGGCGATCATCCTGTGTATTAGAATGAAATCATGATGTTAATTATGCTTTTCCCATTATTTTCAAGCATCAAAAATTAATTGACAATAAAAAACGTCCTGTATATGATATCAACATGAAAATTTTACCACATGTATTTGAGGGGGTTCTCAACATGTTGAGAATGTCAGTTTCCCGCTGAAAAAATTCCTGATATTACTAACTGATTTTAGGCATTTTCAATTTATCATAGTTGGCCGTGTCGTAGTGCTGTCAGAGTGTTGGATACTCTGAAATGTAGAACTCATTGAGAAGTACATGTTGAAACACAAAATTTTTGAAATCTGTCAGCGATTCAGAAAATACCATGGTGGTGCTGCTCAAAGTGGGACACACTGTATATGTTCGACGTTTTCTCAATGACTCTTATACTTTTATTTCCATTTTCTTGATATTTCCATCAAGTAGAATAAGATTGTTACTGAATATCCTATTATCCTTAATTTTCAAAGCAAACTGGATTGAAAGCAACATTCGAGGTTTTGGTTGAGTTTGAAATGAATAAAATGTCACTTTTCAAACGTTAATATTTACAGGTACAGTGAAGAGCATCATATAAAACTGTTAAGAATGATGAAAAGATTTGGAAAATGAAATAATATAGGTACCTCATAACTAAATAACCGAAATTGTCTGTTATAAGACTTGGAAGGCCTGCAAGCCCCCATTTGCCTGGTGCATCCTATGAACATGCTGTCAAATATGAACTGCTATAGCAAGAATTGAGAAAGTCAATGCTTCATCATTTAGCTTAACAACCTATAACGAAGTTTACGATCGTTCGTTACTTCAAACAGAAAATGGAACTAACGCCCTGATAATAATCGAACGATACTGATTAATATATGCTGTCTAAACACCACAAAACCCAAAAATACAAATTATTTATTTACATCTGATCTTTAGCCAAGCTGTCTGAGTTGGTTCACACCGTCGGACTAAGTGTTTCTTCTAAAAATAAATTCCAAGCGAAATTACTAACAAACGTGGAGAGTCGATTTTTCTTCGAGATCAAATGATGCTGAGTGATGAATAAACAAATTGTTTTGGTCTAATTGGTCTCGTGCTACAGTAACTCAACATTCAGTTTGAACACTTGAAATATGTAAACGAACATAGGTACACATATTGCCAAGTGAAATCCAATTTACTATACACGAGCAACGAGAAATAACAGTCGATGACTGATACAGATGTACACACTAGTCGAATTTCAAAATTTTATGCAATCATTCGCTTTTTTTTGTTTTTCGAAATCATTGCAAATATATATTTTTCAATATCTGAAACCGGGGTAATATTATTTGATTATTATTATACTTGAATGATGCTTCAGTACCAATTATACAGATGTGCTGATTCATATGTACTTATTGCATTGTTATCACGGGAATGCAATTGGTTGTTATAATCATAAAATTCAAGGAACAGTTTTGTCTGATGTTTTTGTTATTCTTGATTTCATATAATGTGACAATACTGACAATGATCTAGTCATTTATAAGTTCTTAGTAGGTACATTGTTCGAAATGTCTTCCAATATCGACTAACATTTTTAGTTTTCAAAATTCACCAAATATTGCTGCTTAGTCCTGGAGGCTGAAGCCTGATTTTCCTGAAATTTGAGGAAACAGTGATGTTGCTATGTCAAAAACAAATACGGAAACTTGGCTTGTGCTTAGAAATTGGGTTCAACATCAGGCTTGTGTTTTTTTAATATAATGTATAATGTACTCATTGACAGAGAAGATACCTTAAAGTACACGATCTGGTGGACAACCATGTTGGGTAACCCTAATAATTGTCTTGGCCATTATTACCTGATACAAATCTATTATACCTAAATGATAAACTTTACTTAACTTCAGGTTATATACCTACTTGGTGTGTATTGTGCGATTATTCCACCCCAGGAAGCTAATGTGAAGCGAAACGTGCTATTGTGTATTTTGCGTACTGGTCAAACTTGTCGTTTTTCAAAAGCATGCTCATGTATTCAGAATTTGAAAAATAATACAATCTGTATATTAATGTTCTCTTTATTTTCAGGAACTGGTACTTTTGGCAGAGTAGTCCTCTGTAAAAACAAAGAAACCGATGAGTACGGTGCCATGAAAATTTTGTGTCTATCCGATATCATAAGACTGAAACAAGTAGAACATGTGAAGAATGAAAAGAATATATTACAAGAAATAAGACATCCATTTATAGTGAACATGTAAGTAGTACAATAATAATGACTTGAACTGTTATTCTGATATTTACAATAGACAGGGTGTTTCATTATACATTAATATTATTTGAGGGCGAGTTCCATGTGACAAAATATTAGAAAATCTCGTAAGTTCCAAATCTTTTGTTTCTCCATGGAAGTTTGTCTTTATTCAAGAAATGGCAGATGTCCAATAATAGATATTTTGGCTGGCAATAACACCTTCGTACCAACTTTATTTAATTGACCAAATCAAACATAACTGCTTCAAATGAATTTGAACTGCGTATAGAAGGCATTTGTTTTCCGTTAACCATTCCTTTATGAATATTTGGAACGACTTCCCCTTTAACTTTGGCACAACTCAATTTATTTATGTCCCAGCAAACATTCATTTGCGGCAAACTGAAGGCCCAATGCATTGCTTCCATAACTAGATGTTGCGGCAAAATGACTAGCGTTGGTACGGGGCCATCTAGAAAAGGACACTCTGGCCGACGGTTTCCCGACGGTCAATCAGCCGGCATTCATTCCATTGATGGGCCTTCAAATCCCCATACTGGCATAGAAACGAAGTATAAAAAATATCTCGACTTTGGATGATAAGATTGCGATCTGATAAGATCTTCATTTTGGAGGTTGACCTCATATATTTTCGTGACTTGGTAGCCCTGATGGTCCATTCTAGGTGTCCTATCCATTCAGTCGTATTTTTGCAACGGCCATATCGTTGGAATATCTCTATGAGAACATGACTAGCTACTCGTATTAGTATCTAAACTCATGTAGTGAGTATCGGTGAGATGTAAACGAATCGGAACGGATAACAGAATGTTTGAAACTGATATATTTTGTTGATAATATTTCAACTAATACTTTGATATTCTGAGAGAAATAATCCATGATATCATTCCATTCGGATAATCTTGGATCACTCTAGGAAAATATACAGTATGTCTGTAAAACGTGACAATAAATTGAAAACTTTTTCATTATTAATTCTAGGAAAAAAGTCATTTAACATAAAGACTTCTGCAAGGTCTAAAAACAAAAATGCAAATATCAGATATCGATTTTTGTCAGTCGTATACGAGGTATGTCAAAAAAGTAGATTTTGTTCAAGTGTAAATAATGTACCGTTTTTATTTTCGATAATATCGAAAATTATTATCATATAAAAAAGTTGACTAGAATTGAAAACTACGGAAAACTACGTTCAAATATCTGATAACATCTATTCACGATGAGAATCATGTATTATTATTTCTTACAATAGTTTCTGATCTATTCATATGGCAAACTATTTTATTATTAATTTTGCGGAAAGAAGCATTTTTCATTAAACGTTCTTCAAAGTAGCAAATCAATAATGCAGATATCATACCTATACTCAACAATGTTTTGAGTCATATGTCAAAAAATCCCAAATTTCTGTAGATCATACTCACGACTTTATTGAAATGATCTTATGATCCTATAATAATGCCATATTATGATTATCCTCAAATATGAAGAAAATCAGGTTTTTGAGGAATATGAATTCTTTCATCGTTTTTTCTTTCGTATGATTGGGAGAATACACAATCACAATGACCATACTGTGTTATCTGGAGCAAATAGGTTGAATGCCCAGCATTGGCCTTTTCAAAGATTGAGTAAACGAAGTTGTTTCATTTCCCGGCAACACCAAAGTCAATAAAACGATGAAGGGCCAATACTTATTTCCTTCACTGGCAAAGTGACTACAAGAATGTGAAAGGCCAACAGATTTTTGCCGCTGAAGTCATTCCCCCAGCAAAGAAAGCATTGGGCCAATAACTTCCCGGTAGTTCATTGTTTGTTGGCCTTATATAGACTAAACGGCGAATATCCAAACATATTTGTTTTCAGTTAACGATAAGTTCACATTGGATATAGCCAGGTTAAGATTAATTTACAGTTATTCTAGAAACACTTGCTGAAAGTTCATTAACATTTAAAATGTTAATTGTGTATGAACCGTCCATCTGAAAAACGTTGTTCAATCTTGTTTGAGATTTTCACTGATTTATGACAACATATTTTGTCTCGAAGAATACACAATAGATTTTCGTGTTTGAAAAAAAACTTGTACAAATATTTATTGAAACCATTAATTAATGCCAAGACAAAAGAAATAGTGTTTTCAGCCTCATACATTATACCAAGCTATTTTCGTAGGTACACGCGGTATTTATTTAAAGACAAGACATAAGATCGGATAAATGTAGATCTCATCACATAATATATGTATGGTACGTCATAGAGACAAATTTTCCACAATTTTCGACATTCAAATAGAAATAACGTATTATGAATCATTCAACTTCTTGTCAAGGATTAAATGAGACTCTTTTGGTAACAATTATTAATATAATGTAGAATGGTTTGATTTTCGAAAAAAAAGCATAGCCTACTCAAACCTGAAATGCATGGTTCAATTCTCATCACATCTCATCCCAAAACCATAAACAAAATGTCGTAAAATGATAATTATTGATTGTCTTCATAGTTATTCAATCAAGAACATATGGAAAGATAACCAATATTCGGGTCTATTCTGTTTGCAAATAGCAATATGGTTGTAGAGAAGATTCGAAAAAGTGGAATTCTAATCATCTATTTTTGGCAATATGATCTGTCAATTTCATTGACATCTGGTCAGCTTTCTAGCTATCTCGGCAACATCAATTTTGTGCTTGCTATCTTATAACAAGGTAGGTAGTGGATTCTTTGTTTCTGCACTACAAATTCTTTCAACTGTATGAAAATTCAGAAAATAGTGGATTAAAAACATATGAGAGTTCAGTTGTGTCACTGACTACTCGAAAACCTTTCCTCAAAGTTTCAATTCGTAGAAGAATTATTGAAAAACTTAGAATGGTGATTACAAACATATAGGATAGGTTCACTACTGCGAAAAACTACTTGAAAACCTTTTTTGAAGTTCCAATTTGTAGAGGAACATATGAGACTACAATTTCGGCATATTTAAGCTATTTTGATAAAATCTTTGTCTTCTCATTAACATAATTGATTACTTGCACCAGTCGCACAACGACGACCAGATTCAGCAAGTACAAAATCTCTCGATTTGAACAATATAATTTTGTGAAATGTCAGTGCAGGACTGACTAATTTGAGAGGTTAGATAATCATGAACTCTTCTTCTTCATGAAATAATCAAATAATGGCAAAATCGACACCTAACACAATGAGTTGAAAACAGTATTGTCAGCTCAAAAATTCTCAATTTTTCAACAATATTGCTATCACTTGAACTTATAACCAGTCTTGCAGTTACTCTGCAAACAGAATACAGAACTTCATAGCAATATTGTTATATGTTATGATCATAACAATATTATCATCTTAGCAATGTTATAACAAGATCCGAACAGAATCGACCCGTCGTAAAAGTTTTCTATTTGAACTTCATATCCATTTTCTGCGAAGAATATTGTTTATTGTTCAAATATTGAGAGACAATAATGAATCATCGATAGTCGCTGGTAAATGAAACTTTCATTTGGCGCGTGAGAAAGTGACAAGCCCAATAATATACCCCAGGCTATCGCCAGATGAAAGATGAAAGTAATATTTTGTACTATAGCCCTGCTCTCCATCTACATCATAGACGATCTCCAAACGGGTTTCAGTTCCGAGTCAGACGACTGGACACTTGAAATATTCGTGCACATACTTACATAAGTTGCACTATCTTTTTGGATTTACTCATCAGTAATAGGCGAGAACATTAATTTCTATAGATAAAATACCGTGACGTTAATCATGATGGGAAAAGACGTAGAACATTTTTTGAATTTTTATTCCTGAAGGAACGCCTTGAAATTTCTTATTTCCAAGAAGAAATTAATAAATCTTGTGAAGTTAGATTTTTTTTTCAAATGAAATACAAGTTCAATTTCATAAAAACATTTATTTTACAAAGAAGTGAAAGAACAATAATGAATTGATTATGGCCAGGGGCGGCCTCACAATATCGATGAATAACAATAACAGCAGTCAGATATCAATTCAATTCAATAAATCATTTCCTACTGCACGAGTCTGGTAAAACTAACCGAGAATCTACATAATAAACAACGTGATATGTAGCGTAGGGGAATGAAATATTAATAGCACCCACAATAATCATTCTCATGGATTATGTTATATAACATCAGTCTCATAACGGGTACAAAAAGGTTTATAATAATTATAATAAATCATATTCAACCGTACAGGTACAAATACCTAGTTATGTTCCTGTTCTGACATTGACGTATGCAGCCTTCAGTATATTTTCGACCCACTATAGTCGTACAATCCTACCCCACGCATATCAAGGAAACACCTCTCAAATATGCTAACAAACCCTGCACAGTAACATACGTTTTTCTCATTCGCAGATCAAGGCATTACCTCTCAAATCTGCGAAATCCACAAACTATTAACATAAAAGGGGCTATCCCTTCGCAACATATCAAGGTAACACCTCTCAGATATGTGCATCATCATTACTATGTTGATAATTAGTTGTTTGTATTGAACAATAACCCTTAACATTATAATATACTATAGGTACTAACCTTATTCCACACAATCCTCTTTTTCAATTCAACTTCCCGACACCTTACAACACAACAACACAAACAACAATCTCTGGTAACTAACACTTGATTCTCCTATCTATCAAGTGAATGAAAACTGCCAACAATTACAATATTACGTAAAAATAACGCTAACTCGTTCACCACTATCCTAACATGGAATGCCGAATTGTCTGCCTCCGGCCTCGATCATAGCGCGCTATCAATATCTTTTCGTCATCGAGTGATAGTTTCAGGGTGGACAAATAAAAACTGTTACAGTCGGCCATCCTGTGTATGCCTCGCCTCGAGGCTATCGTTACTATCACTGCATCGGTGATCTGGATCGGAAAGTGGAATATCTCCGTCTCCGTCACTCTCACTGTCGGTTATATCTGATAATCCACCTATTTCTACCCACGGTTTCATGCGATCCACTGCAATGACATTTTCATATTTTGCCCCCTTTACTCTCCACGAGCCCTCCATGTCGACCACCACGTAACGGTCATTAGGTAGTACTTTTTTCACTACCATTGGTCCACTGAAAGGAGGTGTCATCTTCTTGCTGGTTCCAGGCTCTCCTTCATCCTTCTCAATGAGAACTAGATCTCCGACTTTGTACTCTCGAGCTTCCTTCCTTTTTTTATCAAAATGTTGTTTTCGCTTTTCTTGTTTTTCAGTAATTTTTTTCAGAACTTCGCTTCTTAATTGCACAAAATCGTCGATCTTCCTTGAGATGTCCTGGATTTCATCTTTCAGACATTGATCCTTCTCCATTCTGGGTGTGTAACCATACATTATCTCACAAGGTGATTTTCGAGTGGTACTATTTATGGCAGTGTTGATGGCTACTTGTACCTGGTCAATAGATTCGTCCCATAGCTCTTCCTCCGGAGACATTGTCATTATAGCATTTTTGATAGTTCTATTGAACCGTTCTACTTGTCCGTTCGACCTGGGTGTGGCTACGGCATTCATCACATGTTTGACGTAATGTGTTTCGCAGTAGGCTTCGAACTCGTTCGACGTATAGCACGAGCCTCGGTCAGAGACAAGTACTTTGGGATATCCGAAGTATCGAGCTACTTCCTCCATGAATTCACAAACCAGTTTTGCCTTCGTAGTTTTCACCGCTCTCAAGAACGTGTACTTGGTAAACGAATCTACCATAACCAATAAGTGTGAGTTTCCTAATCTTGATTTAGGAAAAGGGCCTAAATGGTCGATGTGAACAGTGTTCATAGGTACAGGCTCCAATTTCATCGGGTGCAGAAACCCTTCTTTCTTACCACTCGCTTTCTTGTTGTACAAGCAGGGAATACAGCATGAGATATATTTCTCTACATACTGTCTCATTCGCGGAAACCAATAATGTTCACATAAACGAAACAAGGTCTTTTCAGCTGCAAAATGTCCAGCGTCGTTGTGTGCTATCCTTACCACTTGTTGCCGCATCCCTCTCGGGATGACCCACTGTAATCCACGGGCAGTGATTCGGTATACCCGTCCATCTCGCAGTGCGTAATTTTTGTAAGTTTGCAGTTCTTCATCAGTTTGTGGAGGACGTCCCAATATAGTTCTGATTCGTTTTATTTTTTCGTCGGTCAGTTGTCCCGACAAAACCCAGTCACCTCTTTCTATTCTAAGAATTCTCTCCGTTGATTCCCCTTCTGTCGGATCTGGATTTCTGCTCAGTGCATCTACGTGTTTCATTCGACTTCCAGGTCGGTATTTTACTGTAAATGAGAACTCCTGTAACTCTAACCACCACCGGGCAATGCGGGGTACTAGCTCTCTCTTCTCACTTGCTGCCTTGAGTGCACTACAATCTGTGATTATAGTGAACTCAACCCCTAAAAGGTACACCCTAAATTTGCGTATACTCTCCACTACGGCCAGTGTTTCGAGCTCATAGGAATGATAACGTTCCTCGCATCCTCTTGTCGTGCGGCTGAAGTAGCTCACCGGATGTAACCTTTCATCAGATCCATATTGCAATAGTATCCCGGCCAACCCATGTTTGCTAGCATCCGTGTGAAGTTCGGTTCGTGCGCCAGGAGTATACAAGGATAACGTAGGTCGTTCCACCAGTCGCATCTTCAATTCTTGAAATGCATCAGCTTCCTCTTTCGTCCACTTCCAATCTTGATTTTTTTTCATTAAATTAGTGAGAGGCTTGGCAATTGTCGCATAGCTTCTGACGAAATGTCTAAAATATCCTGTCAACCCAAGGAATTGCCGTACTTGGTGCACTGACTTAGGTGTGGAAAAAGCACTGACAGCTTTTATTTTCGTTTCTCCTGGCATAACTTTTCCTTTGGAAATTTCAAATCCCAAGTATGTCACTGATGTCATCAAGAAGGAACATTTTTCAGGATTTAATGTCAGACCTTCAGACCTCAATAGCTCCAGTATCATGGTGAGGTTCTCCAAACCCTCTTCAACTGTGTTTGAGTACACTAATATATCATCCAAATATATCGCTGCCATATGTCTTGCTGGGGCGAGAACTTTATTTATAAGTCTCTGGAATACACTAGGTGCGTTGGTGAGACCAAATGGCATCCGATTAAACTGGTATTGACCTTGAGGAGTAACGAAAGCGGTCAATTGTTTTGAGGACTCTTCTATGGGTATCTGATAATAACCTGACCTCATGTCCAAGCTGGTAAAATAAGTACTTCCCTGTAGCCTGTCTAGTTGATCATCGATTCTAGGAAGTGGATAGTGATCCTTCACGGTGGCTGAATTCAGCTTTCTATAATCTATGCATAAACGGTACTCACCGTTTTTCTTCTTCACCAATAGTACTGGTGAAGCATACGGCGAATCGGATTCCCCAATAATTTCATTCAATAGTAATTCGCCTACCATCTGCTTCACAATTTCCCGCTCTTTTTCCGCCATCCTATATGGCCTGTAGGTAATGATGGTGTCATCCTTCAGTCGAATCTTCATCTCAACTGATTTTGCACAACCTAACTCTTGAATATTCGTCGCAAAACAGTCTTGATATTTCTTTAGTATGGCTTCTAGTGAGGACTTTTGTTCAGCTGTAATCGGTCCTATTTTAGGTCCTTCAATATTCTGTGCCGTTACAGGGATAATCCCTTCTTGAATTTGCATAACAGGCCTTGGATCTTTCTTATTTCCTTTCAAACATGGCCAAGCCCTCGCTAAAAGACATGGTGCTTTCAATTGTATCTCATTGTCTGCTAAGTTTATAACTGGCAAAATCACCTTCCCTTCCTTATTTATTCTGGCAACGGTTCCCGGAATACAGTATTCTTTTCCTTCCTCTGTTCGAACACTTGCTTCGACAAAAACATCTCCATCGTATTCATCTTCCTTCAGGTGCGTCCTCAAATTTCCCAACCGATGTTGGGGCACAGTTACTCCCTCTTCCAACCATAGTTCAATCTTGCGGATGGTTGGTGTTTCAGTTATTTGAGGTAGCTCTCCCATTAGGTCAGTGCTTTTACTGAATCGCAAAGAGTGTGCATTTTTATTCATTAGCACCCCATCCTGTTCGGTGAATGGGTGTCCTATTAGTACAGGAACTTCCTGACTTTGGTTAGGTACGGAATGTATTTCTGTTTCTAGTTCCAACTCATCTATTTTCAATCTACATTTTGTGGCGCCTAAGGTTTCCGTCCTTCCGCCGCCATATCCCTTGAGCTGAATTTTGTTTGAAGTGTCAACCATGAGTTCGAGACGTTCCGCTTCGTCGGCTCTAATGAGGTTACAGGAACTCCCCAAGTCGACAAATCCCCTGGAGGTTTTCCCATTAATGAAAATATCTTTATAATACTTTGAGTCTACTCCCGTGGCAGACATCTGTAGGCGTACGACGTTGGAAGTAATCGTAGCAGGCTTTCGTTGTTTGAGGAAGCATCTATCATCAGTATGCCCCACTCGACTGCAGAACTGACATCGAGGGGGTTCGGTTAATTTCTGACGTTTATTACACATTGCAGCAAAGTGTCCTACCTTTCCACATGTATAGCAAGTCTTATTCTGTTGCTCGATTCGTCTGTTATGTTGTCCCATCCTTTTCCTCGAATATGTCGACTTTTTTGCTAGTCCTGTATCATTCATGGGTACCGTGTTCAATGTTCTCAAATAGCAGTAAAGCTGATCTGGATCCTTGAAGTTGCCTGCTCTTATTGAAGCTTTGATAGATGACTCAGCTAACCCACCTATCACACAGGATACAGCATTTTCTCCAGTTATTTGACACCGGTTGAGCAAGGCTGTCTTTTCGAAAAAATAACGGGTATAAGTTTCAGTAGGCAATTTTTTTCTAGACATCATACTCTCCAGCAAGCTGTGGTAGTCTTTATCTGGTGGAAATGCCGAGATCAGCTTCAGTTTCCATTCCTCCCACGTGAAGCGTATACTAGGCAAACTATTATACCAACTTGCTGCAAATCCCCTGAGCTTAGCAAGCGCATGGTAAGCGGTTGTAGTATCTGTCCACCGAAATATTTCCTTCAACTCATCGACTTTCGCGATCCACGTGTTGATGCATTGACTGCCTTCTGGATAGAATTCGGGCACGGCGTTTCCTTTAGTCGCGTCACTAGTCGTGGCCGTTGGCAGAGTTTTCAAAAAATTTGACATAACTGTACTTAATTTATCTATAGAACTTTCTCGATTTCGTCCGCTGTCATGGCCAGTTCTAGACTTCCCTCGTCGTCTTGACCGCCTTGTACTCCCGGATGAGGAACTCGTCTCAGAGGAGGAACTCTCTGACTCAGAGGAAGAGCTCCGCGACCTTGCGTGTGACCTCCTTCCCTGGTCTTTATGGGAGGGGCGATGCTTTCCCATTTCTCCCTATTCAACCTTATATAAAGTTCAGATGGTTAATATCCTAATCTAGTTTCTTAAAAAAAATAAAGCTCTTGTTTTCCTGTTAATGTTGTTCATCGATATATTGCCCTTGGGATGAGCCGATCCCACTTCTGAGATGTGAAGTTAGATTTTTTTTCAAATGAAATACAAGTTCAATTTCATAAAAACATTTATTTTACAAAGAAGTGAAAGAACAATAATGAATTGATTATGGCCAGGGGCGGCCTCACAATATCGATGAATAACAATAACAGCAGTCAGATATCAATTCAATTCAATAAATCATTTCCTACTGCACGAGTCTGGTAAAACTAACCGAGAATCTACATAATAAACAACGTGATATGTAGCGTAGGGGAATGAAATATTAATAGCACCCACAATAATCATTCTCATGGATTATGTTATATAACATCAGTCTCATAACGGGTACAAAAAGGTTTATAATAATTATAATAAATCATATTCAACCGTACAGGTACAAATACCTAGTTATGTTCCTGTTCTGACATTGACGTATGCAGCCTTCAGTATATTTTCGACCCACTATAGTCGTACAATCCTACCCCACGCATATCAAGGAAACACCTCTCAAATATGCTAACAAACCCTGCACAGTAACATACGTTTTTCTCATTCGCAGATCAAGGCATTACCTCTCAAATCTGCGAAATCCACAAACTATTAACATAAAAGGGGCTATCCCTTCGCAACATATCAAGGTAACACCTCTCAGATAAGTGCATCATCATTACTATGTTGATAATTAGTTGTTTGTATTGAACAATAACCCTTAACATTATAATATACTATAGGTACTAACCTTATTCCACACAATCCTCTTTTCCAATTCAACTTCCCGACACCTTACAACACAACAACACAAACAACAATCTCTGGTAACTAACACTTGATTCTCCTATCTATCAAGTGAATGAAAACTGCCAACAATTACAATATTACGTAAAAATAACGCTAACTCGTTCACCACTATCCTAACATGGAATGCCGAATTGTCTGCCTCCGGCCTCGATCATAGCGCGCTATCAATATCTTTTCGTCATCGAGTGATAGTTTCAGGGTGGACAAATAAAAACTGTTACAATCTGAATGATCAATGAGAATAACACTCTGGCGAAGACTTCCAAGACTGCGGCAGGCCATAGATCTCCTCGGCAATTTCAACCGAGCATTCGAGCAAGATAGAACACACTGGTCAACCTCAGCAAAATTAGTCTCAAAGCAATAACAGGATTTCTAACGGGACATTGTAGAAGAACAATAGGCTCAGTGGAGGACAGCAGCTCTCTTACGTCTCACATATATGGCAGCAATCTATTGAAAAATATGGTGAAATCTTTGCCGTGGCACTTGATATCTCCAAGGCATTCGATCGGGTTTGGCACCACGGAGTCCTCGTCAAGCTTCCATCTTATGGCTTGCCAACCCAGCTATGATCTCTTCTAGCTAGTTTTCTCTCAAACAGGTCTCTCCATGTAGTGGTCGACGGAGTTTCATCTGATCCCCTTATCATAAATGCTGGTGTTTCGCAAGGATCAATTCTAGCACCAACACTATTTCTACTCCATATCAACGATTTTTTGAAAGCAATTTCATGTTCAGTACACAGCTTCGCGGATGATAGTACCCCCCATACCGCCTTCTCTTCCATGGCCCCAATACCAGCCAGGCAAATCAGAAACGAACGAGGAAGAAATGTTGACAACATAAATATGGACTTGGCAACAATTCTCGAATAGAGATCCAATTACTTGGTGGATTTCAATGCACACAGGCTCTAGAAAAGCCGATCTCACTGTGTCCAACATAATCTTGTCAGGAGTAACCATACCTTTGAAGACATCCATTTCGATGAGAAACCTCAATCATCATTAAATGAGACCCAAACAGCAAACAGGCCGACGCTCGACAGCCCAGAAAAAAGGTTCGAAAGTGTCGGAACTGACAACAACGCATTATCAAAATATTTCAAAAAATTTCAAACCAAATAACTTCTGTATTAAATTTGTTTCTATCTTCAATAGACCACTGTGACCATACAACATACACCTATTTGTAGTAAACTTTAAAACGCAATACTGAATTTGAAAAATGTATTTCAGATTTTGAGTAAACAAAAATTGAAAACCTACCATATGACAAATAAATAACTGAAAAAAATGTCATTACATTTTCGATCAAATTTCCTTAATATTGAGTAGATTTGAGTTCATTATTTTTGAAGACCAAGACTTTTGGGGGAGAGCCTTGGTCTTGGTCTGGAAAGTCAAGTCTTGGTCTTGGTCTTGGCCTTGGTCGCGAGTGTTATGCTGTATACATCACATAAGATCAAATATACTGGGAGCATAGGTACCACCTGACCGTGGAAGAAATACCACAAACATAAATAATTGAAACTTGAGGAGCTGCTATAAACAAGAAGACCTTGAGGTAGCAGAAGAAGATGGGACACAATAGATCTAATCAGGTCGCAGCGCATCTGTCATCGTCCACTCCTACAAATACCAATATATGACAGGTCCTGAATCGTAAATGAATGAACTTCGATCTTATGGCATTTCCGTGTTGGTGGGTAGAACTCATATGTGGATTTGAGCTGAGTCCATTGGAAATTATCTTCCGACAGGAGCAAAATATTATCGGAAATATCGCGAGACTCTGCCACTAACTTTGAACAATTTGGACCGCGGCACATTTGAGGACTTTCGAAGGGGACAGCATTTGCATTTTGTTACAACTCGTTATCACGTGACAAAAGTATGCCCGGAATGACGGCAGCAAAAGGATCGCTGTGCCGAGGATTTAATGTAGGGTTTTGAGATCTACCATTCAATTGGTTTCGGTTGTCATACCTCTCATCTCGTTATCAAGTCGCGAAATTTTGCGCACGGGAAAGTGCCATTTTCAATCATTATGCCCAGGATGGTGATTGGCACAGGCGCCATTTTATGTTATTTCGTTATTAGAGTGATTGTTTTTGCCCTGACGGTGTGGTACTTTGCAGGTTGTGGTGCGATAGAGACGAGGCCTGCATCTTCATGCTCTTCGACTATGTGTGCGGCGGCGAACTATTTTCCTACCTGCGCAACGCAGGCAGATTCACCAGCTCGACCGGCACCTTCTACAGCGCCGAGATCGTCTCCGCGTTGGAATACCTGCACTCGAAGAGCATCGTCTACAGGTACACGGAGAAAAAAAATCATCAAAGAATTCTGGAATTTAACAAAACCCCAGTGTGATACATTCATGACAAAATATGTCCTTGCAATTTTTTTGTGTTAGTTTTTAACTCAATATGCATTTAGCTCATTAGTGATTCAAAACAACAGACAAGGATTATTTTGTTCCCATATAATTCAATTAATAGAAGTTATATGACAGCTCATAATATGATTATATAAGCGGATCGATGTTCTACGCGAAAATACAACTAGATAATCGATCAAAGAGATATTTGTTTGACTATTCCACTCTTGTTCTCCAGAATCAATTAGAATCGGCCATTTTCGCGGTTTCTTCTGTATTACAGCGCTATTTTTTTGTTTATTAAATTTTATCGGGCTTGGTCTACCAATGCAGATGCTGAATTGACCAACACGTGACCAACCTCTCTCGTTCTCCAGCGATACAATTTTGGACGTTTAAAACGTCAATTATGTTGGAAGCCAGAATGATGGATGCAGTTTGCGCAACTCTCGCAAGCCGCTCGTTTATTGTCTCAATCATGGAACACTCATTAACTGATACACCTTGTGATACTATTTTTCCTTCCAGCTTTCTATTCCAGCTTGCTGCTTCAATTTCGCCCATGACATTGTTCCAAAACATCTCGCCTACGGCTCGAAACTTTTGATAAACAATGTCATTCGTCGAAATTATTGGGCAACAAGCTGTCGTAACAATCGCCGAATATTTCCGGCAAAATAGTATCACTTGTGTGTGATATAATGTATCTATTGGTTCAGTTCACATCAACTATATTACATTATATATTTTTCTCTCGCTTGCTTATTTCAGCTCATAGCTTAGAAAAATGTACCTCCGCCCCCGATCGATGCCTATGTTTTGGACTATCGAAGCCATAGACCTATTAGTGGGGATAATGAGTCTATGATCGAAACTATCGAATATTCCATTAACTGTGCTATCGATACCTTATCTTCTAGTTATACCGATGTAGTAAAGATAACAGAATGCATAATGTACAGGGACCTGAAGCCCGAAAACCTTCTGCTGGACAGGGAGGGCCACCTGAAGATCACCGACTTCGGGTTCGCGAAGAAGCTGACGGACAGGACGTGGACGCTGTGCGGGACGCCGGAATATCTGGCGCCCGAGATCATACAGAGCAAGGGACACAACAAGGCCGTCGATTGGTGGGCACTAGGTAGGTGTAAAACTATGACGTCGAAAAAATTTATAAATCCGTGTTTTTCCGGAGATATACAGGATAACAGAAATTTAGTAGAATCATTTTCATTTTTTCTGGCTTTATTCGTAGAATAATATCAAAATTGTTAGCACATTTACATGGCCACTTATTTCCTGCTGTACGATGACATTTTCAGATTCACCATCTGACGTTTCATCTTCACGCCACCATCATCAAACATCAACGAAAGAGGTGCAGAAGTCTCCTATTATTCCCTAGAGAGATAATGTGACATAATTTCTCTCTACGGGGTTTATACCAACTTCACATTTTCCGCATAGCTCTGCGCTTTCTTTTCGGAACACCCTTCTCTGAAGCGAGTATAAGCTGCTGCATCATACAGATTTCTAGATCTCACTGGTAGCAAGTTAAGAATCACTGCAGAAGCAGTATCAATATTTTCTTGGGGTTTTCCCTCGATTTTTTTGTTCCATAACCGTTAACCATTTTCTATTTTTCTATTTTTCCCTCGGTGCTTTTTAATTCACGGGCTTCGCCCTAGAGCTACAAATCGCACCTTGGAAAAAATCTTGCATTTCTGTCCCTTGATGTATATTGTACTATTTTCTTCTGATTTCAACGATGTATAACACGTTATACTTCGCAATATCACAATTAACCTCGGATATTTAAGAGTTGTAGGCCTCGACTCAGTCAACACTTGCCAAGATAATCGATTTGTTGTAACATAAGCATTTCTCACGTCTGCTGTCATACTTTCAGAGTAAAAATAAACGTTTATTTTTTTAAGCGAAGAAGAAAAAGCCTTCTGCCTTCTTCCTGAATACAACGACGTGTTCACCGTCCTAAATTGTTCACAGTCCTCACATCCCTTCTTCTTAGAGACCGACATTCTCCAATTATGCTGTTATTTGCCTGGGTACTGAGTCAAGGCCAACTAAAAAAACGATTTTTTTTTTCAAATATCCGAGTTGGTGAGGTTGCAAAGTATAGCGTTATTATTATTAATGAAAATCCAATATGGCGCCCATAGGAAAAATTAGGTTGATGATGATGGTGGCGTAAAGATGAAACGTCGGATGGTAAATCTGAAAATGAAAATGTGGTCAGGTTAGGTCGAATAACGCCAGAAACAAGTTAATATGATTTTACAAAATTTATGTTTTTCCCGTATATCTCCGGAAATACGCGGAATTTATAAGTTTTCTCGGCGGCATATATTTAGTCACATGAATACGCTTTGCCCATGATTAACCATCTTCGTATCACCTATAGTTTCCGAGGTGCCAATGGTGGCCCTCGAATTCGAATTACCCCGTATACGGGATGATCAAGACACAGAATAAAACTTCCAATTTACTGCTACTCACTTTTTTCCCGTGAAGAACAAATAATTCATAAAAAAATCGTTTTTTTCTGTGACGGGAAAAAAGTTTGGCATTTCATCTCTGTTGGCAGGTTATAAAATGTCACTTTTCATGAATTACTTTTTTCCCGGATATATATCACATATATATACACTGTTGATGGCTTTTGTTGTGCTATAGTTCCGAAAAATGAGTCAATAATACCGTCTCCGAGAAAGAACTGCAAGTCCTTTTATCTTCCATTCGACTTCGCGGTTACGTATATTACTAAACAACCAGTAAATTCGCAATTTTTTGAAATCAAATCACAGAATTAGACTGACAGAAGTGATATCAGATATTTGATTACTTCAAAAGAATGATGAAGATGCCTACAACGCAGGTGTCCCTACTGTTAAAAACTTAAAATTTCACGTCGATAATTTTCAGATTTCAAAATAATGTGATATCTTCTCAATATTGATTCCTCCTTCCTTCTGTCACAAAAAAAATAGTGAAGGTATTATACACGGGAAAAATATTAGATTTTAGCTTGTCTCCCCGCTACGCGTCGGGAGACAACACAACCTGGAGCTAAGATCTACTACATTTTTCCCTTGTATAATAAATAAATATTGATAACCTGTCAACAGAGATGAAATGTCAAACTTTTTTCTCGTCACAGAAAAAAACATTTTTTTTTGAACTTAAACTTCGAATATACAATTTTTTAAAATTTCCAGGTGTCCTCATATACGAAATGCTTGTTGGCTACCCACCCTTCTACGACGACAATCCCTTCGGGATCTACGAGAAAATACTCAGTGGAAAGATCGAATGGCCCAAACATCTCGACACGGTGGCCAAAGATCTCATCAAAAAACTACTCGTGCAGGACCGGACTAAGAGATTGGGCAATATGAAGGTAATCAAAACGAATAAAATTATTTTTCTAATTTTGACATGATGTAATGTGACACTTTTCAATTCTGGCGGAAGTTTTGAAACATCTCACTTCACGTAACTAGGTAACTAGTCGAGCCATCTTGAAATTTTCATCTGTCAATTTAACTCCAAAATATAGTATTCATGCATCAGTTTCATTATCCCAAGTTTCAATTCTGTCAGTTGACCCGTTGAAAAAATAAAAGGGGCAAGGGATATTATAGAAAAGCAGTGTATAAGTTGAAATAGATTAGGTTGTATGAATACAGAATTATATACCCAATAGAACCGAGTGGAACAAATCTGGGTTTCCATTCGTAATGAGAAACCTGGTGACGACTTTTGGCACACCTTGTATATAGCCAGTGGACCAAAAATATCTCAGGTAGAGTGGAATAAGTAAATGACTCATTTCAACAGTATATCAATTTTCCAGTTTTTATTCCAGTATACCAATTTTCCAGTTTTTATTCCAGTATACCAATTTTCCAGTTTTTAATCCAGTATACCAATTTTCCAGTTTTTAATCCAACTTAAAATTTGAAAGTTCTCAATGTATATGGCCTACGTATATCACTTTTTATGGCAACAGTGCCTCCACCAACGCCATAACCCGATATTTCCAGAGAACCCTCTCGCACATTGAATTTTTAATACGTATATCGGCACACTCACTAAATGGACGTCTTATGGGCATGTTCTATAATATTCGCCGGTGTTGTAGAATGTTGTATGTTATTCCAGAATATTTCAGAACTTGTCAAAAAATTCGAAAATGTTCCAGAATGATATTTGATAAGATCTGTCTGGATTTAACCTTTAACTACTGCCAGCCTTTGAGATTGAACAACTTATTCAACGTAAATATAAAATAAAACAAATATCATTGGTCATGTTAGTTTGATTTTCAGAGTGGTGCAGATGACATCAAAAGGCACAGATGGTTCAAGGGAATTGACTGGCATGATGTATATTTACGAAAACTCGAAGTAAGTAATTAATAGTTAGTTGTATTTCTCGTTCTCTGATGAGATTTGGAAAATTGTGGAATTCAGTGATATAATCGTTATGAAAAGTGGCTTGGTATATTTAAAATCCATTAATCGTGATTTCAAAAGCCGATTACAATCAAGATTGTTATGAGATTCTTCCCAAGAAAAAAAAAGTTGTATGGTAGTCACCGCCACCTAAAAATAGTTCGCAAAATTAAATCAAGATTGGGCTGTTGATAAAACAAAACAATATCAAAGAATGCAGAATTTGACATAGAATAGGTACTTCTATCTATCAAAATTTCAACATTCTGAAATAGTGGCGTAGCATACAGAAACGGTTAGCTTTATCATTTTTATTGATCAAAGTCATCAGAAATGTCGTTATACACTTTCAAACTATCAATCAACAGTCTGAATAAAACAGAATTTCGATGTGGAGAAATAGGATAAGCTCAGTTATATATCTTGATAATTTGAGTTGAACTTGTCGTGGACAAAAACCTGAAAAATCCTTCGAAATTGAAGTAATAATAAATCGAAGGGAGTGTTGTATTAGACATGAGGACGATACAAATGAGAAAACAATTTTGCGATAATTTAATAATTTTAAATGTGCACTATCATCATACCACATCTTTTGACTATCATTGAACGTTCAGCAACATTGCTTCTGACATCTCCGAAAGCAAACGCTCAGGTTCTGTTTTTCACCTCTGATCAATGTTTAACGAAATTTCGTGAACATTTTTTTTCAAGGGAAGGTTAGGTACTTTATGTTATTGCACCAATTTCTGAAACACCCTACTGAAACACCTTGCTGACTAATCGGGAATGAGACTGGTTTGAAATCAAATCAATGTAAAAGATTTTTATTGATAGTAATTACATGAACTTCAAAGGATGAATCATTGACTTTGACTTGGTTCGTGAGATAGAGGGCATCCAAAATAATTCCAGCCTTCTTTATAGAAAATGTAATTCTTATCATATTTTCGGACCCCATTTAGCGTAACCAAATTGGGGAGACCACTGATTTTTCACAACGACATCATTTTGAGCTCTATAACGAAAAACTACCAATAATATACTTTTGAATTCTCTCATTCATACTTGGGCGATAAAAAAAGTGAATTGAAATATATTCATTTCAAAACACACACTTCCTGCGCCATTCGGAATGGTGTCAATTCATTGGTGTGACGTATTAGTCCCGACGCGCCTATTGTCCTTGAGCCGACCAACACTGAAGAATGGTCAGGTATCAGGGAGAGATAGCAAAAGTTCGGGACTAATACGTCACGGCACTACCTTCATATCTGCTTTTTGAAATATCGATGGAATATGCTGATTTCAAAACGCAAAAAATTGGATTCTCTTCAAGTTTCACGAAAAATATGGATTGAACATTACATGTGAATCATCGATTGAAAGAGGTTTTGACGGCTTTCATCCCTCAGTGGTCTTCCCCAGTAACCAAATGTTACTCTGATTGCAGATATCCGTTTATTTTTCCAAAACTCCTAATGATGAAACTTCAAGCCTGTTTATTTTCTTCATGTTAGCATCTAGCAACTGGATGCGCCACTGCTCAGTGGAATGTGCTTAGATCAGAGCCTATGACAGACGTTGCCATATTTGAAGACACGTTTGATAAACAAACCTCTGAGCTGCCATATCACTGTAATTTTTATTGGAGACACGTTTGACTTACAAACCTCTGAGCTGTCAAATATGCCGTTGCCATATTTGAAGACACGTTTGATAAACAAACCTCTGAGCTGCCATATCACTGTAATTTTTATTGAAGACACGTTTGACTCACAAACCTTTGAGCTGTCAAATATGTCGTTAACATATTTGAAGACACGTTTGATAAACAAACCTCTGAGCTGCCATATAACTATTCTTTTGGAGACACGGTTGACTAACAAACCTTTGAGCTGTCGAATACGTCGCTTACAAATTTGAAATCATAGATATATCAAAAAAAGAAAATCATGAGCTGCTACTACTTGGAGTCTGTCGAGCGACGAAAGTCGGAAGAGCGCCGATGTCATCACATATCAAGAATCAACTATAACATGTTAGTCCGATGAGGGGTAATTTCATCATCAGCGACATCAGCTGCGGCATTCTATGGACAAACGAGTTTTGGTGGAGGTTTGTTCGACGTGTCTTGGGTTTGACGATAGAGGGGTGCACTGAGTGGGCTTGTCGTATTTTGTGTGCTGGTAATGAAACGATAACAGAGATTTCCGAGATAGCAGAGAGTTATCAAGCCATGTAGGTATTCCAAGGTGGGTTGACACTCAGACCTAGTGGCAAGGTGAGTTGACACCTAGGCCTGGTGACAAGGTGGGTCGACATCTCGACCTGGTAAAAGTGGGTTGACACTTAGGCCTAGTGGCAAGGTGAGTTGACACCTAGGCCTGGTGACAAGGTGGGTCGACATCTCGACCTGGTAAAGGTGGGTTGACACTTAGGCCTAGTGGCAAGGTGAGTTGACACCTAGGCCTGGTGACAAGGTGGGTCGACATCTCGACCTGGTAAAAGTGGGTTGACACCTAGGCCTAATGGCAAGGTGGGTTAACAATTGTGCTCTCTGACGAGCTCTAAATGACATAAAATTTAGTCAGGATGAAACCGAGCTTGTTGGGCCGAGAGCGTCCCAATCTCAGGATGGCCGTGTTAGCATCTAGCAACTGGATGCGCCACTGCTCAGTGGAATGTGCTTAGATCAGAGCCTATGACAGACGTGTGTAAATACTGGTTCATATAGTATTCGGCTGATGGCAGCCGGGTTGTGATCAAGTGTAACCCTTGTCCATGTCATTTGTGCTCGTGTATATTATATTATGACCATAATATAACACTTCAAAACGGCTGTTTTCAGCGACAAATACTATAAGAGTATCTCTTGTATGTATACCTGAATCGAGAATAGGTCTATTCAAAGATGACATACAGTGTTGCGAAACTATTTCGGACGCTCTAGTTACTCTAGTATGTCAAGTACCAAATCATTGTGAAACAATATTTCTATGAACTCTTGATGTTCAAATTCACTGTTTAAGTACTTAATGAACATCTTATATTTAGGTATCCGTTGAAAAGCAAGTCATTTCGACAATTATTGAATTTTCAACAGCATAATAATTCATAAAAAAAACTGCGGAATAGTCCTACAATTTAGCTGACCTATACCAAATCTTCTATGACATTATCATACAATGAAAGTGGGAGAACAAAAAATGATTACCAAATAACTTCGTTTAGTCTGCTTGGGTTTTTGTAAAAATAGCAGGGTGACTCATAAGTCATGGAACAAAAGACGTGAAGTGGTAGGGGGGGGGGGGTCATTCACGATGAAACTAACCGTATAATAATATGTTGATATCCAATTTTTGATGGTTCAAAAGTTATTAATTTGTTTCATTTTTTCGAAAGAAATTAATTACAATAAAACTGACACATTTGTGACCCTTTTCTTTAACGAATTCGATCCGCATGGATCCCAGAAATAATTTTAAGGCCTGTGTTACTTCCTATCAATTACCTATGAAAAGTTTTGATATTGAATGAAATATTTCAGTTGATTCTTAAATAGCGCTGGCAGATTTAAAAACTACCCCACAAAGATAATCAATCATTAGAAAAAGTTCCCCATTTAATACAGATCCCGAAATGGTATAACATATGGGGTTATTCAAAATAGCCTTTTTGTTATTAATTTTTTACAAATGGGTCGCGTTTTTTCAGAAAAATTTAATAACTTTTGAATTATCAACAATTTTATAACCACATATACCGTTAGTTCGATTGCAAATGATCATTCCTACCACTCCACTTCTTTTGATCCATTTTTGCTCTTCGATTTCTGCTCTTCATTTTCAGACATCCTGTATTCTAATATTACTAATTTGTTCATTTTTTCAGGCTCCAATCGTACCAAGAATATTGTACGATGGTGACTCGAGCAATTTTGATGAATATCCAGAGACAGATTGGAAAACATCGCGGACTCTCGAAAAATCGGAACTGAAATTATTCGAGGATTTTTGATTATGAGGCTTAATTTCAGCTACAGCTATGGAATATGTTCAATTAATCTTTCTACTCCAATACTGAGTGAATTTTGCATTTTCAAACAAAGATAGTAGCAGTAGCAATTTCTTTCCTTATGAAGATTGTCAGTTAGATACGATATGATTTAGATGATAGATGCTAGAAACTGATTGTGATATAGAAATAATTTATGCCTAATTACTTTTTAGAATATTTGTACATAGATTTGTTAAGTTATGTGTGATTTGTTGGAAATAATGTTATTAATATAATTATTAGAACATGCTATAGGTTATATTTTCTAAACGAAACATATCAGTGATATAGTAGAGCATGATCTACTACGTTCCTGTATTATTCGAGAATACAAATAATAAAACTTTGTACGAAATATTAATTGCATGTTCATTAATAATGTTTGGAAAATATAGAAATGTTTCATAAGATTTTTTTTTCCTACAAATACTATACTCAGCCCGCCGAGATACTACTATATTTTTTCCTACGGCTATAACACAAAATTGCTCATGTTTTATTGTGTTTGGTACATCAATGAGGTACTTTGTTTTTCATCAATTTTATTTCCGTATCTGATATCAGCAATGACTACAAGATGAAGAAATCAAAGATGTCGCTGTTATTTGTTACAGCCGTTGATAAATTATAGTGTTCAGCTCGGACGAATTTACGGACAAATTTACGCGTTCTTCACAAATATTTCTCTCATGTTTTGCTTAAATATCATGAAAAATTGTGTATGTGAGTGATATCAGATGGACATATGAGAATTCACAAATAAAATCGTATTTTTTTTATTGAGTGTCGAACTCTCCCAGAAAGTGGAGCGAAGTTGAAAACAGCTCAAAAATTGTTGGGAATCAATTTCAGACATCCATGCATATTGTAGTAGTTCGACAAGAAAAAAAAATGTTTGAAAAGTTGTTTTCTGAAGAAAACTCCAAACAAATAAATATTCGATCTATATATGTAAATAACAGTCCTTCTCACAGAATCAAGTCCAAATATCATAACATCAATATCAAAACAATATAATAAAGGTAAAAAACGTTGAAAATATATAATATTATTCCAAACGCCTTGATTCTTAGGAACAGGAGATACAAAGTTGCAACTTTCGCATTTTCATTGCCCCACAATGAGAGAGTATGTAAATTCAATGTAAATTCAAATTTGAAATCGACCTGTTCGGAGAAAATTTACATATATTTTGAGTTTTCAGGATATGAAAAAATATACAATGCATGATGCCCAACACTCCATCAACACACTGTATATACTTCTGTTCACTAATTATCGGCGAATTAGAATCTTATCTGAATTATCATGTTGATATAATCCTACACAACAAGATAAAAAAATTGAGATAAGATAACATTTTGTGCAACCTGCTACAGTACAAATTCCTTGTGACCCAATGTGGTGATGGAGCCAAATAAAATAAGAAGATCCAAGAGTCAGGACAGTGGTTTGAATAAAATCATAAATTTCTTCGAAATAAAACGACCAGCAAAGTCCACTAGCAACTCTTCGAGTTTACCACGGAGTAGCAGTAACTCAAATGAAAAGGAAACTGAAAATGTCATTGGAGACAAAATGTTTATCAGACGCCATAGTCAGTATTCCACTTCACGAAAAAATAAATACAAGAAGGTAACAAAAGAAGTAAACCACAAAGAATGTGAAACTAAGAAAACATTTGAAGATATGTGTAGAATGTACGAAAATAAAAATGTATCTTCAGAAGAGAACACAAAAAAATTGAATTCTGTATCAGAAGCTTCATCAACACATGACGAATATGATGACAGAAAACAGTTACTTGCAAAAATAGCAGAACGAGAAGCAAAACTCGAAGAATTAAATAGTATTGGGGAAGCAGACGAAATAATAAAGAGAATCGTAGAAAAACGAATAGCTAAAATAATGACGGAGCTCACGATCTTATACCAGCGAAAAGAAGTCAAGCTAAGAGACAGAAGGAAGATTACTAGTTTTGTGGAAGCAGAGAACGAAAAAGAAGCTGAAGAGTACCGAAAGAGCTTGATCCAAAAAATGGACTATGAATTCGCTAATATGAAAGCGGACGGCTTCATGGACGATGATGAGCACACAACTGTCGGAAGCCAATTTATTTTCAACCAAACTGAAGAAACAGATAATGTGGCTCGTTCGCAACACTGTGGTTCACCTCATCTTAGAGAAGATACTTTCTTAGACATAATGAGATACAACAGCAAACATGTTTTAGACGATGCTATCAGAAAATCAGACGACTCACAACACACCATTCAGAATGAAATTATTGAAGATGAAACCAAAGGAAATCCCGATCGAATACTACTTGATGATGATGAATTCAGCGAAAGTCTAGGCGATGGTATTGAAGATGGCGTTACCGTTGTTGAAGCTTATAACGATGAGGGCAGAGAGCTGATAGAAATCAAAGTGATATTCGATAGAAGGACAATAGCTCTAGGCACAGAAGAACACATCGAGGTACCAATAGAAGAATCTCAGATGGTGTTCTACCATCAGGAAGATAACAACACCTATGAGTTACTCCATGATACATTAGGAGATGATTTCATTACGGAAAAGGACTACCGTGAGGAAATTAGAATATATCAGAATTATACTGAAGACAATGACCTAATTGGTCCGGATGAACATATATACGAAGATATCGAGGACCCAAGAGAAAAACAGCAAATGAAGTTTTACCAGGGAGACCATGACACAGTCAGAGACGATTTCGATAAAGAAAAAGGTAGCCGTGAAGATATACGCTCAATTCAGAACGATATTGAAGAAAACAATGTGTTTACCCCTGATGGAGATAATCCCGCACAACACTTCTTTGTTTATAGTCCTCCTGCTTCAAACAGATCAACAGTTTACTCTGGTACCTCCAGGGAGAGTTCAGGATTCGATGAAGACGATGAAAGTATAGAATTAGGGAAGAACAATGACGATCCAGTAGTTTACAGTAATGTGAGGAGAGAGACCTTTTGCGACGATAAGGGGATCATACGTATTGAGAGGGTGGCAAATCATGGGACAGTCCTCAAGTCTAATGCATCAACTGCAGGACATGGAGATTCTTCGCCTGTTAGTAGGAGTAATTCTACCACGCCAGCAAGACAGTTAGTGTTTGAAATTATAGCTCAGTCATCTGTGTTTTCAACTTCTTTTCAATTGCAGATTGCAATACATTGTAGACGAAATTGTAACAACGGAAAGAAAGTATGTTGAGGATTTAGGCAAAATAATCAAAGTAAGTTATTTGGGTGGAGCAAGAGGTTGTTTGGAAATTCGTCAACCAGAACACTTCAGAAAGTATCAAGATTAGAAATATTAGATTAGAATAGATGATGCATAATGAACAAATAATATTGAGATGGAATCGTTTGAAATTCAAAACTATAAGGGGATTAATCTCATTTTATATCCAAATATAAGAGGAGGAAAATGAGAGAATAATAAAAATAAACATGTCTCCAAAACTCCAAATTACATTAACAATTATTATGTTTCAGGTGTATAAGCCTTATATTGAAGATAATACTCCCCCACATTTGGTTGGAATGGCGGGATACCTTTTTGGTAACATTGAAAGAATCCACAGGAAGCAAACGAAATTCCTGGAGGCATTGGAAAAATGTAGTCATTATGTTAATGGCGTCGTCAGATGTTTCATAGACCACGTAAAAGAAAGAATTTTATATCTGAGTATAATTTGTCTAACCCAATATGTTTTTAGAAATCTGTTTTCGAGTTATACCAGTTTTACTTCAGGAACAAACGAAAAGCAGATATATTGTTGAAAGATTTCAACTTGGTTATCAAGGTACGAAATTAATATTTCAAGAGTTAAGATTGTTTTTTGGAAGAAGTTTGTTTCTTTTGAATAATGATACACTTCTAAACAATGTGTGAGAATTTTCAAATCATCTCAATCTGAATTGGATTGATATTTGAGGGGCAACACCCAGCGAGCACAAACATCCCTTGGATGTTTTGGGATGTTTTAAAAATGTAGGCATGAGGATGCTTTTTTGAGGCGTAATATGCACGTCTCAAAGAGGTCGTAGAAGGATATTGAAAGTATTGTTTTTGTTTCTTTTGTGCCCGTTCTTTGTTTGCCTCACCACAAAGTCTCAAGCTTACGTCACAATACGATGAATTCTGATTTGTTTTCGATTTTGTTCTTCTTGTTCGCAATTGGCATTCGCGTTTGCAGCGTGTCACGCTTACATCACGCTGCTAACGAACAGAAAGGAATTTGGTGAAGTTTATTGTGTTAGAAGACTTATTTAGTTTGTAATAATGACCATCAGATGCAAGATGTGTTGTTCGGTGCCTCAGTGAAATCAATATATAAAAGTACGAATTTATCAATACACAGCTTCTCCGCAGTTGCAAAATTATGCATTGTGGAGAACATTTCAAAAATTGGGAAACCTATTTCCAATTATATGTCTGTGTGTAGTAAGCACTACTCAGAAACCGATTAAGAAGGTAATTTCATATCAAGAAAATATTTTCAATTCATTTTTTCATTCAAGGGAAATGGAATCCTAATGCAAAAGTTCATTTTGACAAACGGCTTCAGAAAAGTACCTTGAAAATGGTTTTTTTACAGCGATTTAATGTGCGCAAGACGCGTTGAAAATGTTTTGTTGTGTCCATGAAAAGGCTTTAAAAAGAACTAGGGAGAAGGTAGTTTTGTGACATATCAAGGACATCTCGATAACTGCCGCCTGCGGCGGACATTGGCTGTTCTATAATAGTTCTATTCATGTGTGAACAGAACATCGCAGTGGGGAGGTTCAATGTCTCGAAATCTCGTACTTTTAACATCTCTGAGATGTTTTTGTGCTCGCTGGGTAGGAATACCTACCTACCTATAGCAGGTGATGATGATAGTATATCTGAGTTCTTTTTTTAGGATATGCAAGAAACATTCGAAGAACGACTTGATTTCTCAGCATATCTACTAACTCCTGTCCAAAGATTAGGCAAATACATTCTCTTCCTAGAAAACATAGAAAAGCAGCTGTCTAAGCTCAACCAACCCATTGAGACTGTCCAGGAGGCACTTAACATAGTGAGAAGTGAAATGACCAAAGGTAATGATGCAGTAGCGGCAGAATCTATAGAAAACAGTCCAATAAGCAGACTAGACTATGGATCCTTTAAATTGAGGGAAAAATTCAGCATTATTAAACCCAGGAAGCTAGAGGCGATGGTATTTTTGTTCGAAAATGTTCTTGTCTTCACCACCAATGATCAGGTAAGTTTCCACATTCTATCTGTTCAGTGCTGATGTGCTAGAGTTCTTTCATTATTATATCATCATATCGAAATTTCGTACTGGTTTTGTACATGTGTATTTCCGAAATCAGAGCGATATATTAAATGGGATTAAAATAAAGTTTTGGAGACTGATGGGGTTAAATAATCGCAAATACAAAACAGAACCATGTTACTCGGTGTTCGGAAACATGAGTAAGAGTGAGTAAGATATATGACAGGTCCTGCATGCGTTTAGTCAGTGATTTAAATAACTGAGTTGCCATACAATGTTCGTGAAACCACCACTTTGGATGTTACTTAGCTAATAAGAGATATGTGGAGTTATAGTTTTTGATGCACACAGGGTCGATTGCAAGAGAGTAAATTAAGCCCCCCCCCCCTCCTTAACGACTGGTCCTCACTCAGATATTTTCTCAACAAGATACGTTTGCATCATTATCAATGATAAATATTTATCAACATCTTATGAATAAAGATAGAATTGATTTTATCAACGAAGGTCGAAGTAATTGATTTAGCCGAAAACTCAAGAACGATATTTTTGTTCAAATAACATTATGATTATATTATATCACGTATAATTGTTCATTGTAATTTTGGCTGTCTACAGAATGTGATGTCAATTTAAGTCATTTTTTTTTTTTCTATTTCCATGTTTTATATGGAATAGTCGTAGATTATACATGAAAAATGTGCACCAGAATTGACACTGATGATTCTCTACAAGTTATTCACTATATCGTACAAGTCGAGTCCCAGCGAGCACAAACATTCCTAGAATGTTTTGGGATGTTTTGAAAATGTTGGCATGAAGATGTTTTTTTGGGACGTTATATGAACTTCCCAAAGAGGTCTTCGAAGGATATTGAAGTGTTGTTTATGTTCTTCTGTGGCATTGCTTTTTGTGCCTACTTAAAAATTCAGGCATCAGGATGATTTTTTGAGGTGTATTATGAGTTCCCAAAGAGGTCTTCAAAAGATATTGAAAGTGTAGTTTTTGTTTATATGTGGCATTTCTTTGTTTGCCTACTGAGGAAGTACTTCTGGAATGGTTTGGGATGTTTCAAAAATGTTGGCATGAGGATGTTTTTTCAAGACGTGATATGCACCCCCAAAGAGGTGTTTGAAGGATATTGGAGGTATTGTTTTTATTCTTCTGTGCCATTTCTTTGTTTGCTCCACCGCGACATCTCATGCTTACGTCACAATACGATGAATTCTGAATACCAACGATCTCCCTTCTTAGAACAAAAGCAACGACATATATATATGTGTATTTTTACATATACAGAATCGTTTCAAGATATGATATGGATGTTATCCATGTATCAATATTTATAATTGAAAAGGAATATTCTCGTATATAATTATGAACAAACAAAAATGGATATATATATATAATATAAAGAAATACATTGAGAATTCTCTATGTGTTGAAAATATAAATTCTTACCCGGTTTATTCAGAAACAGAAAACAACTACTTTCCTGGCTATACATGCCACGACGAACATTGAATTATATCTATTGAACACACACGATAAGAATTTGGTAACAAAATCTTCTGAAGTAGGGAATTTGCATTCTCCTTCATATCAAGATATACACATAATATCATTCTCAATAAACAACAGAAAACAACTACTCTCCTGGCTATTTGCCATGTCGATCATTGAATTATATCCGTTGAACATCCAAAAAGAGGGCATGAAAAATGAAAATTCTGTGAAATTGAGAGATAAGGTCAAAAATGCCATTCATAATCTTCTAGGCTACCCTAAAGATAAAATTGGAACTATAATTATGAATCAGATATTCTAAAGATAGATTGTGATGACTGTAACATGATATATTTTGGACAAACATGTAGAAGCATTGACACGAGATTTAAAGAATATAATATAGCCCACTTCAATCGGTTTGATAAATAAAGTGTCGATCAACATATCCTTGATATTAGTATTACATCCTTCACTTCAGATAGATAATTCAAGACTTCTTAAAAAAATAGAGAACTTAACAGTGCGGGATAATCGCTCCAAATTCGGAAACAGCCTGTCAATTCGTTAATGAAATGATTATTTTGAATATTTGTGATAATCATAAGTGTAATATGTATATTCAAACTATGTATCTTTGCATTCCAGAGGAATTTGGAAATATTCAACTACTACGACAGTATCAAAATGACTGATTTGAGGATAGCCACGTTCGAAGATTACACGATTCATTTAACGGATTATACAAAGAGTAAAAAAAAGAATAATCTTGCCAAATATACCTACGTTTTAGAAGCAAAAAACGAAAAACTATGGAATGTGTGGAAAAAATGTATAGAAGATGTTCTGTGGAAGCAACTATATGAGGTGAAAGGTAAGGAATGGTCAGATATTCAACAGGTATGTTTTTGATTCACTTTTTTTTCAGAATCTGTGAAGGTACCGTCACTGGGTCGTTATAAAAGACACACAGATCGGAATCGCATAAAATCGACAGGTATGTGGACAAAGGTATGTGGGTACTAACATGTAGAATAACGTAAAAAAAAGTGTAGGAATGACGAAGGAATCTTCAGAATCTTTCATAATCGAGACCAAAATTTAAAAAATAGTTGATGATGATTCTACGAACACGAATATCAATGTTAAATCTCATCAACAGTTTCTATGGAGAAGCAGGTATTCTCAATTTTTATGTATCTACAATAATGAAATAAGTACAACAAAAATTAATAACATTTCCAAGAGTTTACTTTTTTCGATATAACTGTGAAAGTACAAATTTAAGAATGTATAGTGTATAGATCGGCAATTGAAAAATTGCTTATAATGACATTTACAACTAACACAAATGATTTTACTGATGTCATCCTATAATTATTTTCCTTAAATGGTTAATGTTTTATTTTTCAGGATCATCGATTTTTTATGTAGAATAGAACAATTAGAAAACCAGAAACTTTCGTTTTTTCAACAGAAATAATTATTTATGAGTATTCCATATATTAGAGTAGTTATATAGGATAGCTGCGACTTTATTTCGATTTTTCGTTGATATAAACTACTACGAGGATAATTATTTGAGGATTCTGTGTAAATTGGAGAAAACCATATAAAAACAATTGAAAATACCATAATTGAAAGACCTTTCTGTTAACTTTCTCCCAAGCTTTCATTGATTTTTTTATCATATTGTATATTTATATAATATAGGTATTATTCATATTTATTTATTATCATAGATTTAAAATATCTGTTATTACATAAAACTTGATAAATGTACATATTTATAATATAATCTAGGTACGATTTATTTATCTATCTTCTGTGATTAACAAAATAAATTATAAAAATTTCCAAAAGAATATGCTTAGAATCATTGATAGAATGATGATGTATACCTTCCCTAACAACACAGAAATGTCCTAGGTATGTCCCCGTTTTGTCCAGCGGTACAAAGACATAATTGGTGCATCCCTACAGTGGTTGTCCAGTGGACATCCTGCCCGGTAAATGATTTTCGATAAAGTTTTTTTTTCCGCTACATCAGAAAATACAGGGTGTTCGGAACAAACGATTCACAGGGTACTATTTGATTTTTTTAAACGGAACACCCTATTTTTCATTGTATTTTCAGATTCTCCCTGAAAAGCTGATTTGATCGATGAATCACACTTGGGGTCTAGCGGGAATGATTACAGAGATATAGGGTGTTCAAAATCGAGATTTTTCAACTTTTTGATTTTTTTATGACGAAACTATTCAGTATCGGTCAAAACGGCTTCCATGTCCGTATCTCAACTTTTGATTTACTGTCTACTGACATTTAATATTTGGAACAGATACATGGTGATCAAAATTCTGAATCTTGAACCACCCTGTAAATGTTTCAATTAAATGTCAGTAGATAGTAAATCAAGAGTTGAGATAGGGACATAGAAGCCGTTTTGACCAATAATGAATAGTTTCGACACAAAAAAATCCTAAAGTTGAAAAATCTCGATTTTGAACACCCTATATCTCTGTAATCATTCCCGCTAGACCCCAAGTGTCATACATTGATGAAATCAGCTCTTCAGGAAGAATCTAAAAATACGATGAAATACAGTGTTTCATTTTTTGAAAATGTTTGTTTTTCCTACGGAAAATGATTGTAATAAAAATAAAGAATATAGTTTCAGAACTTCTTAAGAAATTACCATTTTTCGCAAACAAAAATCGTAAATGCATAATGCCTCTCATTTTCAATCACCCAATGAATGATAATAATTATACATGAAATCATAACAAAGTTGTATTCATTCAGGTTCCAGTTTTTCACTGTTTATAAATCTGTTCAGTGAATAAATCTTAAGAAGGCATATTAGCCAATGGAGTATAGTGCGTGCCTGATGAGCTATAGGTCCCGGTTTCAATCCCTACTCGACCTATTTTTTTTTCTTTCGTCGAAGGGATGTCCCTGGAATATCCTTGGGACATCCTAGGGATATCCTCTGTTCGTACTTAGTACATACTAGGAACGCACCAGAAGGTCATCCCTTAGATGTCATTTTTGTCGGAAAGTGGATGTCCCTGGGACGTCCCAAGTATGTACTTTGTCCCGACAGAGGATATCCCTGGGATGTCCTAGTATAAAATTAGGGACGCCCCTGGGAAGTCCCTAGGATTTACATGTGTTGGGGTTGGCCCCCTAGAAATGGTTCAGAATCCACTATAAGCTGTATGTCCGGCTCTTCCTAGCCCCGCACAAGTTTCGACTTCTGGGAAGTTGGTTTCAAACTTTGAAATGGCGATAATCAAATTTTACAAAAAAATGTCTTGCCAACCGAATTTCAATTACCAGATGGAATTTTTCAATATGTTTCGATGAATTGATCAAATATATGAAATCATGACTTGTGGTCTTCCTGTGGGTACATATTTCAAAACCAGGATGAACCAAAAGATATCCACCTCGTTCAGACTGAAATTATAAGGGAATAAGCGAATAAAATAAAATTAATTATATTCAATTTATGAATCGATAAAAAATACAATATTTAAAAGCACGTCGATCTAATTTTTTATGATACTTGAGATTATTTATTTATCACTCATTTATCCTTCTAAATGCTTCCAGTGTGTGCCGTAGCAACGAACATAAACAGAGACCGTACTAATTGATGGCAATGTAGACAATGCATTTATGGACACCTACCGTTACATTTACTCTGAGTCATCAAAAACTCTTATAAACAATCTAATCTTGATTTATGCAGATTTATTGAGGAATTAGTTGAAGCCATGGTTGGAGCAGAAATTGTCACAATGAACAGTTATTTTCCCAGTGCTTCAAGGGAGAATTCAATATCAACATCTGGATTAATTCTGTTTCAACAGTTTCAACAACACAAAATTTCATGTCAAAGTGATAAATAATTAGCATAGAATATGATTATTGCCGCTGGAGATAAGATAAGAACAATGAGTAGGTAACTATCAATTATTCTACCTTACTCCTGTTTTAATAATGTGGGCATATTGCAAAATGGTTTTGCAATATAATGAGGTTAAACAGTGAATAAATGATAGGTCTTCAGTACAATGACTTATAAATTATAACTCAATAAATTATACCATGGAAGAACCAGAATTGTCTAGAAAAAGTACAACCCGATCCTCCGTAAAAAAACTCAAACGACCTACTTCAATATTTCACAGGAAAAACAGTGACCCCAGTGCAACAATCTCGTATCCAACAAATTTTGAGAAAAAAGAATTAACTGCAGGCGATCTGTCGCCCCATGTGTCCATCAAGGAGTGTCCTTTTGACGTCACCGGATATGGTAACTTGATTTTGAGGAACAAATTCAAATTGAAGACGCCCGTCAAGAAGAAAAATGTGATGGCGTTCATGTTCGAAAGAATAATCATCTTGACAATCGTGTGTAGTTGTTCCAGTGTCCAACCGGGCAATTTATTGTTTTTTTAATTTCAGGAGGAAGAAGCTAACTCATATTATTATTTAGCATGTATTAAAATTAAGGATTTGAGTTTGCCACCTTCAACTAAAAAGACAGTTTTGATTTTGATTGATTTCAACAAGAACAGAGTGGCAAATAGGCATGTAGAATATAAATTGAAGACAAAAGATGAAGAAACTGTTAGGCTTTGGAAGGAAGCTATTCAGAAATTACTTTGGAATGATTTATACGAGGCCAGAGGTAAGAAAAAAATCCAAATTAAGTTTGGACCAACATCATTACTCCAAATGAGATATGTGACATTTTTTCAGATAAGTGCCTTAAGAACTTAGAAAACCGATGACAAAACATTCAATTACCTTTTAAAAATTGTAAATATATATGTGTATAATAAATTATTTTAGGGATAAGTATATTTTCATAAAATAAACTGAAATATCATTTTTATTCAATTTATTTCTCATAAGCTATAATATATAACATAAAACTTGCACTTTTGAAAGACTACCAGTACTGTCATAATGAATAAGTAAATATATATATTTATGTATAAAAAAATTATAATAATAATAAAATCGCATTGAGGATAACTCAATCATTGTAACAACAAAAATTATTCATGAACACAACATGGACGGGTTGAAATGAGTGATTAAAACTAGATGACAGTGATGAAAAATAAAAAGTTTTTTTACTGAAATAAACTTGTGATGTAGTGGTCAATCAAATCTCATATCGAATTGATATTACTCAAGGTGTATAATTTTAATTCTCAAATTTCAGTCGGAAAAACCTCTCCGCCTGAATCACTTTTGAAAGTAAAAAAATCATGACGCACATGTTGATCGAATATTAGTTCATTTCACGACTTATTAGTGGGTGCCTCCAAATAATTGGAAAATTGAAAAATAAGTCCAAAAATATCAATATAAAATATCAATTCATAGATTTTTGTATACCTCTACCTATCTAATCTAAAAAATCAAAGGTAAGCAAGCCTTTAGTTAACTTACTTTACCTTATTTCAATAGTACGGATTTAACTCCAATTCGTTTAGTACGATCTAACTCAGAATTATCAATCAAATAAACATGGAAACGATTTCGACATTAGTCTCAGAACATAACATCTGAATTAGTTTCAGAATCATTTGAGTAGGTATATTTACAATCCTCAAATATAAATATTAAGTGTGCATACTTGATTTAAAAGTAATAACCGTTAATTAACGCTTTTGTTGTGCAGTCCGATACTCACATGAAAGCAGCATGAACAAAAACCTGATTAATGTTTCGATGTAGGTAGTATTTTTCATCATTCATAAGATGAACATATTCATTCTGAATGTAAAAAAATATATATTTATAATTACTCAAATATTTGAGACGAGCGTTGTGCAAAATTAATGTTCAGTCATGGATTCTGAAGCCAGTGCGAAGTATTTCACTAAGTGATTTGGAATCTATCGCATTAGAATTCGTTTATTTACCTAACCCAGCCTAACTACGGTTTAGACTTAGACCACTTCTATCACACTACTTCAAATATACAAACTGTTGGTATATTGCTACCAATGTGCTGTAACAATGGAGACAGTTCTGACAAGAAAATTTAAGATTATTCCAAACTTACCTATGTCACTAAATAATGAGATGATAGAAAAAAAATGCCGTTTTTATATTATGTGCATCCGTGCAAATTTCGGCAGTAATATCAGGTAGAAAATAACTTGAAAAATATATATCTGCAAAATTCAACAGCGGTCGCACAATAGACATAACACTAGGGAATTATATTTCGCCACTAAAAATACCATTAAAATGGATATTTCTGTGACAATATTATCTAGTATATCCAATTGACAGGCACCCACTGATGTTCAGTAGTCAAGGAATCGAGTGCTTCTACAATTTCCCTGAAAGTCGTATCGAAATCATTGTTTGGAATCACCATGTCTATGTACTTGTCATAAGTCCTCTGCAAACTCGCGCTTTCCTCCAGAGCTCTCTTCAGATCTTCTTCCTGTTGAGTAAAGAAATTATGCAAAAACCCGTTGCAGATGGGTATCTTTGAAGAATGCTTGTCGGTCAATAATAATTCTAGAGACCATATATTAACCAATAATAATAATTTTTAGATGTTTTGGACACATTATTAAATACAGAATATGTCCTTGAAATCGAATGAGACAATCTTATGAATTAACTTGAAATTTTTCACTTTCAAGTTTCAAGTCTGACTATTTTTACACCTGTGACATTCAGGTTGTGAAAATGATCAATCCACTCATATTTTCTAAAACCCTCGTATCTTTTCCAAAACTAGTGAATGTGAGGAATATATATTCAATCTGATGAATATATTGTTTCAATGTTAGAGTAAAATGGTACCTTTTGCGTCGTCACCTAGTATGATATTATGTACCTATGTCTAATTCATTCAATTGAAGAAAATAATAAACAAACAACATCGATATTTTGGGCCACAGGAAATGGTTTTCATTCCATTCTTTCGACATTCAATGGATAGCAACAAAAGATGGCACAATCAATGAGAATTTATGCTTGATCAGATATTCTGGGAATATCTATTGAATTAAAAGAATTTTTTGACGCCCATGCAATAACAGTTTCAAATAAGCAGGAGCACTTCTTTTACGTAGAGCATGATAAAATATTATGCCATGTCAAATATTACGAATGAAATTATACAAACAAAATATTGAGTGAGTTTCACTCTTCGCCCTCTTAGTTTGAACCATTTCTTGAGGATGTTTCCAGAATATTCTTACTAAGCATATCTACGGAACGGTATCTTAGATATCCAACAACAACCTGAGTGTAGTGTATAATAATTTCTAATGTGAAAACCATCATAAATAGCTCATCTTTGAAGTGCTGTAGCTGCCTAATAAGGAATTATATCTCACTTTCATCTTGAGAATCAGCTTACGAGAGATTTGAATGGAGTTGGAAAAACACCATGTATATTATTGTGCCAATGATAGTGCAAAGTGAAGCAGTATTCTACCTGAATCTGTTCCACAACTGTGGAGTTTGCGTGAGTTTTAAGGTTTTTTTTGGTGCTTCCCAATGATACTTGCTAGGAAAAATACATTTTTCCTGAGTTCATAAAAAACAGAAACATGGACAACTATGAAAAGTACCATAAATTGTTGAGAAAAGTAGATACACAAGAAATAATCTTCTATGTACCAGGTGCAGTGCAGTCTATGATGCTTTCAATTGCCCATATAAGATGCTTTTCTAACGCAGTTTTTTCATGCGAAAAATTGAACTTACCTCGTAGAGAGATGCTAACGATTCCAATGTTCTAGCTCTTCTTGAACTGTATCGTATTGAACTTTGACGATCAAACTGTCATGCAAAAAATAAAAGTATTTACAACTACATATCAAATGAAAAACGAACCACTAATATCAATAAAAAATATTCAATCAATATAAATAATGATGAACAATAATAGCTTTGATTTTGAAACGAATACCCAGAAGGGTATAATTAAGAACATGCAATTCTCAAATACAAGGTGGCGCAACAGTAATCACTTTTCAAAATGAAAAATGTTTGTTTGTTGATAATGTGTAATTGATGCACCTTCAAAATTTTTCCATTTAATTCAAAAAAAAACAATAACGATGAAGGGGCCACTGCCAGAGTTGTAGTTGATGCACATTTAGGAGCGTTTGAAGAGTATTTTCCCTCCGTTTTTCTCGCAGATCTATAATGATATATACCGATTCAACTAAATCGGCCTTTGTCTTACCGTCCTATACAAAACATTGAAAGTCACGTTAAAAAGAGGAAGGGCCATAGGTATGGTTGCAAGTTTCCAATTCCTATGATCTTCGAAGAACGTGTGTACCTAGAGAGGATAGGAAGAGGAGGTAGGTGTTGGATTATTGTTTGTTTTTTGAGACAATAATGAATTGATTTGTACCCAACCATCAGCTGGTCTCCCTAAATACGAAAACACGAAAATCTCTCCCAAATTGCTCGCCTCTATAGGGTGATTACTTTTGCACCACCTTACTATTATATCCAAAATTGAAACACTAAATAAAAAAAAACAATCATCAAAACTGTCTTTGTATAAACAAACTCACAGAATATTATACATGTGTGGCAAGAATAATGTTCCTACAGAGAAACCTTGTGCATGAGTTTCGTATCTCGTTAACCCCTCCTTCGAGCGAGTCCATTTTTTGGTCCGACCGAAAGTATTATCGTTCGCCACACGTGCCATACTCGAGTGGGTGTGGCAACGACGCTTTTTGCCTCTCTTTGTTGAATACGCATGAATCTATGAATATGCGTATTTATTCACACGATTTCTCTATAGAAAAATTATTCTTGCCAGGCGTGTATAAAAACATCAGTCATTTATCTTAATTTGTACTATGGAGGAATTAATCATTCGTTGGGGTCTGCCAAAAAGTATGCTATATGTAAACAAACACCTACAAGAAGACTTAAGTTGAAAATGGTGTTTCAAAGTTTTCCTTATGATGCTTATATTTTAGCATACACTATTATAGTGAGAATTGATGAAATATTTACCGTTAGATTTCTACTAGAGTATCTCATGTTCGAGTTACTCTTGCCAACATCATACAAATTCTTCAATTGTTCCATACCAGGAGCAGCTACAAAAATCACATAAGGCAAAAACTCTGAGCTGTTGTGAAGCATTTTCAAAGAGATCGGACTACAATCCAATACACACATTCTCCCCTAAAAAAATAGCATTGAAAAAGGGGATCAGCAAGAACATAATAAGGAAGGTCAACAGTAATATACAAATCTGAATGAATTATCTAATCATTACCTCTTTTATGACATCTCTTATAGAATCCAAGTGGGTTCCGTAGAGATGTCCGTTATATTCGCCATACTCTAAAAATTTGTGATGTTTGATATCCTCTTCCATGGATTCTCTGTCTGTGAACCAGTAGCTCTGGCCATTTTCTTCTAACACTCTCTGAGGCCTTGTGGTATCTAAATTATAAATAAATCATATATGTTTATATGATATAGCTGCCTACATTTTTTTATTCACAGGAATTGATTGAGTAATAGCCCGGTAATGTTGCTGGCTGTTTATTTTACAAAACAAAAATATTTTACTATTACTACTTCCTCTCCACCTGGAAGCGACCGCAACTTTCCTAAGGTATGTTCATGCTTATACGAATTCCGCAAAATTTATGCGAATCGCAAAATTCGGATTCGACTTTCATAGCCATGTGACAAAATTTGCAGGAGGTAAGGGTTCTATTGTCATATACAGTGAGGACGGAAAAGTCCTTCTCCCCTTTAACCTATAAACGAAACTAGCGAGGTCGGGTAAAATTCAGGCTAGAAGGTACCTCTTTTACTACTATTTGGTATGAAAATGGTTGTGGTTCCGTGACCTAGTGTCAAGTGGGCACCATCAACTTTTTTTTTTAATATAAAGAGGGGTCACGTGGTACCTTGTTTTGAAGACCTTCCGATTCTCTTATTATCATTAGCTCTATAGAGACGATACAAATGATCCAGAGAAATCCATGCGGAGAAAAATTAATCAAATGAACAATAAATGATGAATCTCATCATTATAATTTGTGTACCTACCTGTAGTCTAGTGTCTAGTCTAGTCTTTTTTCGGCTTCTGCTGCCGAATTCCCCAACAGCACATTTTATGCATACTGTGTGGTTATGATTCCATCCGAATTCGTAAAAAATTCAACTATTTCAACTTCATTGTGATATTTTCAGCCGCAATTTTATTAGCATCGCGGAATTCGTACAAGCACGAACATCCATTATTTCGAGGAGTGTCCTGAATATATTTTCAGGAAGTCGAGGTTTTGCAAACAAATTTTGTTTCAAGGAATAAATAAACGAAGACTAACAGCTGATATAACCACCATCCTCAACAATGCCATCTGAAATTTGAAATTGGTCAACCAATAAGCCCTCCTGAGTACCGTAGAACGGGAATTTATGAAACAACTTTTATATACTTTTAACCTTCACACATTATATAATCATATTGATTATGATAGCCTCATGTTTCATCAACATTATTTTTCACATAAAAATCAGTAATACTCATCCATGGCTTTAATTTTGAAAAAGCATCGTTTCATAAAGGTGACAGGTCCAAGGTAACGTGAAACGATTTAAGTTTTCGATATGATTCAACTGATTTCTTGGGAATTTTTCATATATGCCTTTAACGGCCATTGCTCGAATGAAACAATTTTCTAATATGAAAAAAATTGATCCAACGAAAATGTAGACAACATGATGGACGAAACGATAAGAAACATTTTATTTACTCACCTCATGTAGAGTGCAAAAAAAAACAAAATCTTTGGTTTTAAAAATGTTGCAAAATAACAAAAAATACGAAAAAATAAATGGCATAGGTAACAATTTACCTAGTGTCTTGACATGGTTCATATAGGCCAGGAAAAATCCATGTGAGGTTCTTTTTAATTATTGGGAAAACGGTATATTTTTCAATTGTTTTTCTTCGAAGAGACTGTCAACGATATTTATGGAAGTATTAATCCCATTGAAAGACCTACTACCAGCGACAAATAGTTCTCCTGTTCTCATTTCCACAGAGGTTTATGTTGATCTGTCAAGAAATGTTATTACTGCGGAATTTTAGATAAAACACGCAATTCTAACGGGAACCAAAAAAAATACAAATATTTCACTTACCCCCGGCAGACTCATAAATCCCCGTTTAACGGTACTTAAAAACCAAATATATGTATGTCTGTTTATTCTTACATGGTATAACACCCCCAAACTTCTCGGGATCACTATTGATCAGCCTATTCTTCAACGTTCGTCGCCCCACTCCCTGCGTGCCCATCAAGACCAAGGTTTTCCTCTTGAACGGCGGCATCCTCGTCACCTCCTCGTACAACAACAGCTCGGCCTTGTCGAAATCGCAGCTGCTCTTCGACTGGTAGCTGATCTTCTTCTTTTTCTTCGAGATGCGCGCTCCGCAGATGCTAATCTTGTGCACGAAGTCCGCCTCGGGCGCCACGAAGGCTTTTCTGCGCTCCTCGAGCTCTAGAGATGGTATCAGGCCTGTCGCTCCGTCCCCGTTTACCTAATGATGAAAAAAAGTAATGAAACTTTCATGAAGAAAAGAAAATCAAATGGTAACTATGAACTAAAACAACTAAAACAACAAAACATGTGAGAAACTGTATATTTCATCCTACTCGTTAATGGTAAATGACCTGAGTAGCAATCATTGTTTATTTCAACGTTTGAAATTCACATTTATTTATAACTTTACTTGTACCATTGGGTGTACTTGATACGTCGTTCAATCGTGAACTGATAACGTTGAAAATACATAAAAAATCACCCATTTGTAAACGTCTATAATCATGTGAAAACGAATTAATTGATATCAAATAAGTAGTTGAAAACATGCTTGTGTACCGATTGAACACAACGTGTATGATAGCGACCAGCGACATTTTTGCGTTATTTAAACAAACCGTTATGGTAATTTTAGTACGTTATTTCGACCCTTCTCGACGTAAGTGTGGTGGTTACTGGGTTTTTCCTGATATTGCCGTGGAGAACAGCATCATTCCATAAGTACTTAGCTCCAGCAAAATCAAAACCGTTTTTCAATTATCCGGCCCTAACCTAACCTAACCTGACCTTCTTGGCTTGCCACCAGTTGGGGTCACGCTGGTCCACTATCTGGAGGATGTCTCCGCGGTCGAAGGAGAGGCCTATTTCTTTGCAAGGGAGCAGGGTGTCTTCCTGGGGGTCGTATTCGTACATGGCTCTCATGTAACACTGAAAATAATTATAAAATCAAAAATGTTAACTTAAACGTTGGTAGAAGTCACTATTAAGCAACGATTTTTTTTTTACCTTTGCCTAATAGTAGAAGTAGATGTGTGCTGGTTATTGAATCACATTCTTTTCCTCCATAATCATCTTCATTATGGGTCGGGTACCCTCAAAAACCCTATCATTTTATTTTATATGTAGCAGATGTAACCCTTGATAACCCCTCATACCATGACTTATTAATATAAATACCTGATGATTTGAAGTTTTCAAATTAAAGCTCGTGGAGATGACTTATTCGCGATAGAAAATTAGCGTACGCCTCCTATCGGAGTTCTTGAAAACTGTCAAAGCAGCCTGTTTACTTAATGTTCATTGGTTCATATTTGTTCTTTGTTTGTGCATATTGGTCACATCATCAAAACAAACCGCTCAGAAGTGTTCAAGTTGTTGCCGTCAGGTGGGGCAACGTGTTATTTTCTATCGCGAATTGTGTCTTTTTCATTGAAAATGAATGTGAACCAAGTTTGGAGTAATAAATCTCTCATGCTGAACTCTTATCATATGAAATATTATCGCATTATGAATATGATATTACATCTTGAAACCCTTCATCAGTATGAAATATACAAAAAATGATAAGACACAATAAACAGTAATCAAAATACGAGTAAAAATGCTACTGTTAGTCGTATGCCGGGTGTGAACAAATCTATTAGACAGGTCATATATTCTAGAACATTAGATGTATCAAAATGAGATTTGGTATAGGTTAATATAATAGTGCCTGAATAGGAAAATTTTCGCATTTTTTCCACTTCCTGGTCACTTCCGTTCCACCGGAAATGGTTCCGGTTTTGAATTTTCGAATGGAACACCCTAATAATATATATTGTAGAATGTTTGGCTTTCTGAGACAATACAGTATCAGAATATGACATTTTCAAAAGTTTTTCATTAGATTCACTTTTAATATTGCATAAAATTAAGTAACATCTCTGCTTTCACTGTCTACTCGTAAGATTTATGCGTTTCTGTCATCACCTAAGTGAGTGGTTTGTTTTCCGAAGATGACATGATGAAAATAACTTCAGAATATTATGCATCATGACTATCCATAGCACACTTGACGAAAGTAAATGAATTATTATTATCCAGTGTATTTTCATTTAGTAACACTCAATTATTCATGTTTTCATTTTTGATCCAATTGCAAATAAATTAGTATCGTTAGATTTGTGGAGAAAAACTCTTTTGCAAAAGTGCTTGCCATTTGGAGAATAATAGACACGAAAATGTAATTTTGTCTTATTCCTATCTATTATACCGGGTGATACAGGATATCCGGACACCCATGTAACTTTCGTGGATTCGTGGATTTTTCTGAAATTTGGTAGTTATATAAGCAACCATTTCGGATCACATTACATTCCAATATGGCGTACTTCCATTTTTTCGGGAAATGCCAGCAACTTTGTTTTTTGAAATGATTTATTCGAACTGCAAGAGAATTCATGAACTAGGGAAGTACTTGGTTGTTGATTTTTGAATGTATACAATTTGTTGTTGTACAGAAATACCAAAATGATATGTCATTTTTACCTTAATGTACCTAGATATATGCCATATTAAAAGTGTCTCAAAAAATTGATGTGAACGTAAAAAAAAAGTCATATTCTGACTCAGAATTGTCTCAAAATTCCGAATATCTTACAATATACAGTGTGTTCCATTGAAAAAATAGAAACCGAATTCATTTCTGGTAAAACCGGAATAAGTAACCGAAAAAGGAGAAGATGCGTAAATCAGTCTTATCACATAGCCTCGCACAAACCATTATCCTATTCCACATCTCATTATGATACACTTCATACTCTAGAAGTTATGACTTCTCTAAAAGATGCGTTGACACCCGGTATAAATTCATGTCTGCTTGTTTGGCCACCCTATATTTGAAAGGAAAAGTGAAAATAGAAGTTGAATGCCATGAAGGATCCCTTCTCAAATTTGCGCACCTCTAAAGGTATATGTAATGACAGAAATATAATGTCACATTTGAGTTAATTTTGTTCGAATCATTAGTTTTTCAACAATTTTAGCCTATACTAATGTAGAAGATTTCCCGAGTCACCTTGTATTATTCTGACTGTAGAGATTATGTTTTTCTGGGAGGTTTCCAGGACGAGGGATAACAAGGTTTTGTTTTTGAACACGAGATACGTTTTTGTAATTTGAATATTCGTTTTCTTACAATTAAAGCAAAGTAGAAAGTTTCTCGGTATAGTTCTTATTTCTTGAGACCCAAAAGCTATCCTGGGAGATATTGGCCGTGAATATTTCCAACAGAAATCAGAAGTGGTCAAGAAACACAGAGCAGAGAGGCGGATAATATCTTTAAACAAGTAAGAAGCAATATCAAGTGCAAAAGCTAGATCGTGGGTGCAATCCAAGCAGTTCAGAAGCAGTTTATCGGATTTTGCAAGAATATTTCATATCTGACAATTGTTGACAGCCAAAGTCACGAAATGAATTCTGAAGCAGATACCGTGTCAGGTTCATCAGGAGAAGGACAATTTATGGATAGATTCATGGATATGATGCAAATGATGGAACGAGCAAGATTAGCCAGTGAAGAGAGATTTCTAAAGCTATTGGAGAAACAAGCACAAACTCAGGTTCAAACACAGTTTCAGGTAATGCCCGATTTTAGTCAAAGCATTGAAAATTTCGATGGGGAAGATCTAGGAAAGAAGGCAATGGACTGGTTGAAGACGGTGGAAAGTGCAGCTTTACTTCATAAATGGCCGGAAGAATTCAAACTGGAAACAGCTAAGATTCATTTAGTTGGTACTGCGAAGAAATGGTTTATTGAAAAAGCGGCGGAAATTCAGAATTTTGACGACTTCAGGTATAGATTTACAAAAACATTCAACTTGAAAAGTAGCAAAGATGAGCTTTGGGAGAAAATGAAAAAGAGAATACAGGGTAAGTCAGAATCTGTTTCCTCTTATTTTCATGATAAAGTTACAATTTGCCAAGCACTTGGTTTTGATTTTGACGACACCAAGGAACAAATTTTGATTGGTCTACTAAATAAAGATATCATACCAGGTCTTGTTGCTACTAGAATTGATAATTTTGATGATCTTCTACATGAAATCATAAGATTTGAAAGAATTTATGGTAAATCTAATTTGAATAAAAGTCAGTCATATCAGAAATTTGGAAAATTTCAAGCCCAGTCAAGTTATGCATCTGAGAAGAGAAATAATTATAGTCAAAGAATCTGTTAATAAATCAGTAAATAATTCGTCATCAGATATTCCTTCAACGAGTGGAACAGAATCGCCGGGGAATCAAGAACAGCGTAGGGTTGAAAAAAGACACTGTTTTTATTGCAAAGTAGGGGGGCATTTGAAAGCTGATTGTCCGAAACGCAGGTCTAGTACATTGGTTACAAATGATACAACTCCGCAACCTAGTTCCGACAACACTCAATCGTTAGTTCATGGATCAAAGGATGAGGATGAATCCATTGCAAAATTCATAAGACAAATCTCGTTGAACAATGATTTATATGTTACAGCTTTCGTTGATCCAGGCAGTGCGGTATGTACAATAAAAAGGACAGTTATCGAGGACAACAGTCTGAATACTCATTCGATAGACAGGAAGTTGTACGGATTCGGTGACAATTGTCCGGTTCACTGTGATCAAGCAGTGAAAATCAAAATTGGACTAGATGAAGTTGAAGAAGAAGTCGAAGCATTAGTTGTACCGGATAATGTGCAACCATTGGATCTAGTGATCGGAAGAACGTTCACGGAATTGCCAGGATTAGCATATGTTCGTGTTGGGGACAGTCTACATTTCGGATACAGAAATGAAGACCCATTTCGTAGTATGCAGTTGCAGTCATGTACTACAAAAAGGCAGGTTTATGTACAGAAGGCCATGAAAGTGGAGAAGAACAGGATCAATTTTGTTCAAGTTCGTATTGGGGAGGAAATCGGTCACTTGCCGATAGTGTCTCAAGCCGAAGTTGAACTGAAAATGAATGATCGGATTGGAGAAATCAGAGGTATCACGGAAAATGTAGTAAGTGAAGAACACTCAGTTAAGAGACATCTCATTACTTTGGATTTGTTGAAATTTGATGACTCTGTAGAAATTTGCGATCGTGAGAAATTACTAGATTTGCTCAATGAATTTCGTGATTGTTTCGCTTTGAATATACATGAGCTAGGGTGTACAGATATTATGACGGTTAATATAGAGGATAATAATAAACCATTCAGGATGAAACCATACAAATGTAATTTTGAGGATAGGAAGATCATAAAAGATATTGTTGAAGAATGGCGGGAATGCGGAATAGTCAGAGACACAAATTCTTCTTATGCATCTCCTGTATTACTGGTACCGAAGAGTTCTGGTGAAAAAAGACTCGTTATTGACTTTCGGAAGTTGAATAACCAAACTAAGAATAAAAATTTTCCAATGCCACAAATTGATGATTGTTTCGAAATTTTGACTGGTTCTAAAATATTTTGCACATTAGACTTGATGTCAGGATATCTGCAAATACCTTTAGATGAAGAGTCAAAGAAGAAAACCGCTTTTATTTATCCAGATGGCATAGCAGAATTTCAAAGACTTTGTTTCGGGTTAGTAAATGCTCCATTTGAGTTTTCCAAATTGATATCGCTAGTATTGGGACCATTGAAAAATACGGTGGCAGTGTCGTATTTGGATGATATTCTCATAGGTGCTATGGACTGGACGGATATGTTAGAAAAGTTGAGGAAAGTATTTCATGCATTTTCAGAAGCAAAATTAACATTCAAGTTAAGTAAATGTGAATTTGGAAAGAAAAGCGTGATGTTTCTAGGTTTCCAGTTAACTTCAGATGGATTATTTCCAGGTCCTACGAAGCTGAGAGCTGTTGAGGAGTTTCCTGTTCCAAAAAACAAACACGAAGTCCGAAGATTCCTTGGACTGACAGGTTTTTTCCGGAGATTTGTTAAAAATTATGCAGCAATAACAAGATCGATATCAGATTTGACAAGAAGCAATGTGGATTTTATTTGGGAAGAAAAGCAACAGGAGGAGTTTTGTAGATTGAAGGACCTTCTGCAAAAAGCACCGGTTTTGCAATTATATAACCCAAAGGCAAGAACAGAACTTCACTGTGATGCATCATCGTTGGGTGTAGCAGGTTTGTTGTTACAAGAAGGAACAGATGGTAAGATGCATTTAGTATATTGTGTGTCGAAGAAAACAAATGATGCTGAAAAGTTGTATCATTCATCAAAACTTGAACTCTTAGCAATTGTTTGGTGTTGTGAGAGATTGAGACCAATGATATTGGGTATAAAGTTCACAATTGTGAGTGATTGTCAGGCACTTGTGTTTTTGAATGCAAAGAAAACTATCATACCACAGATTGCACGCTGGTATACTACTTTGTCCGAGTATGATTTTGAGATTAAACATAGGGCTGGAGAGAAAATGGCGCATGTAGATAGTCTGAGCAGAGCACCTGTAGAAGAAGCGAATCATGAGGGAATGATTGAAGAGGTTTATGAAAGGAGATTGAATATGTATACTATTATTGCAGAAGATGATAGAATTTTGATGATTCAGAGAGGAGACGAGAGGTTGAAGAAACTGAGTGAAATCTTGAAAAAGGAGGAAAATGAGAGAAGTAGAGAAGAAAATAACTTGGTAAAAGACTATGAGATAAATGCAGGGAGAATTTATAAAAAAGTTAAAATCAATGGGAAATATAATTGGCTATATGTTATTCCAGATTCAATGAGAAAAGCGACAGTTGTGAAATACCATGATCAAATGGGTCACTGGTCATTGGATAGAACAGTGTCTGGCATACTGAGGAAGTTTTGGTTCAGGGGACTGAGGAGGTATGTAAGGAAACACATTCAAGGATGCTTTGAATGCCTTTTGGCTAAAGTTCCAGGAGGTAGAAAACCAGGTAAACTATGTAGTCCGAAGATGCCTGAGAGACCGATGATAAAAATTCATTTGGATCATTTGGGACCGTTTCCAAAAAGCAATGCAGGAAAAATGTATATATTAGTTGTAGTTGATGCATTTTCTAGGTTTGTTAAACTGTATCCTACAAGGAGTACAACTGCTAAAGAAACTGTAACACAAATTGAATTATTCATTAACAATTATGGTATCCCTAAAACTATTGTGAGTGATCAGGGAACGGCTTTCACAGGCGATGATTTCGAATCTTTTTGTAGAAAGCATAATATTGAACATAAGCTTATTGCAGCTAGATTTCCACAGGCTAATAGTATGGCAGAAATAAGGATGAAATCTATTATTCCAGTGGTGGTAACTTCAATTGATTTCAAGGATGAAAAGTGGGACAAAACAATTTCTTCTGTTGAAAGAAAAATGAATTCCGCTGTGAATAAGACAACTGGAACAACACCGTTTGAATGTTTGTATGGATATCAGCCATCTTTCGAGGATGCAGCTATGGTTGAATTAGCGGAAAGGGAAAGAGATGTCCAGAAACATGACGAAGTAAGAAACGAAGCCAAAGAAAGAGTTGTGGTGATGCAGAAAAAGTCAAAAATCTACTATGATAAGAAAAGGTATGAAGGTGTTGATTATGAAATTGGAGATATTGTAGCAATAAAATCGAGTCCGAAGGCTACAGGAGAATCAACAAAAACTCAATTGAAATATTGTGGGCCATTCACAGTTATTGAAAAATTACCAGGACATACCTATAAACTTGAAAAATTAAATAAAGAAGATGGAGGACATTGTAAGGTGAGAACTGCACATATCTCACAAATGAAAATTTACAAAAATCACGATGAAGAAGATGGAACGGATGAAGAAGAAACAGAGGAAACGGAATTTTCGGGAAAAGAAATTGACGAAAAATCGGGTATTACTGAAACTGTGTATTCTGGGAAGAGTTATGATGCTTCAGACAATAAAAGTTTGAGTGATGAAGAATGGGTTCCTAGTGATGATGATGAAGAAGAAGCGGAAGAGGTAAAGGAAGAAGTCCATCAGAAGAGAGAAATGCCGAAGAGAAAAGTGAAAAAGCCAGCAAGATTTGACAACTATGTTTGAGGTCAAACATAATACAGGATGGCCGAATGTAGAAGATTTCCCGAGTCACCTTGTATTATTCTGACTGTAGAGATTATGTTTTTCTGGGAGGTTTCCAGGACGAGGGATAACAAGGTTTTGTTTTTGAACACGAGATACGTTTTTGTAATTTGAATATTCGTTTTCTTACAATTAAAGCAAAGTAGAAAGTTTCTCGGTATAGTTCTTATTTCTTGAGACCCAAAAGCTATCCTGGGAGATATTGGCCGTGAATATTTCCAACACTAATTAGTCTAAATATAATTTACAGTAGGTAGAAACTTTGACAATGTAGACACTTACCGTTAATTTTTTTGTTATTCCATTTGTACCGTTGGCCTCGACAATATTTGAATGTGTGACCTCATTACTTTGTTTATTATGGACTTTTAGTGTTACATGATCCTTAGTTTTGGCGATTTCTGTTTGAAGATCCTCAGGAGTAGACACTGGAGTTCCGTTGACTTCCAGAAGAATGTCACCTACATGTAGTAGGCCTTGGTTTTCGATCATACCGCCCTCTAGGATCCTCGCTATCAACAGGTTGCCACTCTCATCTACTTGCACCTGAATTTCGAAAAAACATATTGAACACCTCAAAATGTAATTATCAAATTAATATAATGATTATACAGGGTGTTTCAGATTTAAATGTACAAACGATAACTGCAGAGAACACTTTGATGGTTCCAAATCACCCCTCATTGATGTCTCTACCGCCATTTATACCTGAGATACAGGACGTTATCTTGATTGTGGGAAAATATTCATCTGGTCATAATTTTTGAACCACTTTGTATAATCTTTTCATACTTGGTAAAAATATACCACTCGTATTACTTATCAAAACTGGATGAAAGTCGAGATCAGAATCCAGGTCTGTCTTAAGGAAAAACAAAAAAATTCTTTTATTTCGAAAACAACACTCTGTATGGCAAAAGTTTGTAGATCTGTTTTGATATTTGAAAAGAGCAGGAAAAAATGAAGAGTGGTCCACTCGTTACGAGCGCGCATCCGATTTGACAGATGCTTTATTATTATTTTTGGAAATATTCCGCTCCATTTTGAGGCATTTTCATTGAACTTGTAATTAAAATTCCAATTTTAATGCAAAAAATAACAGTCTGTAAAGTTCAACATCATTAGAGTCAAATAAGGTAAACTATAGATAGATTTGCTCGTTTGACAGAAAAATTTGTCTACGATTTTAGAAATTTTTGAGGGCTCATTGTATTCTCCACTATCAATTCACAAGCTGTGGTGAAGTAGGATATATAAAAAATTCTAATATTCTGACAGTTCATATTCACTAGTGTGATATTATTGGTAACCTCGAGATGATTGTTGGTGCTTGTATTGTTACATTTCAAAGTATTCATAATTATTCACACGTGATTATAAACTGTCAGAATTTTAAAATTTTTTGCACAGCTTTCTTTACCGCAGCTTTCGAATTAATATTGTAAAATAAAATGAGTCCTCGAAAATTTCTTAAATCATTGACAAGTTATTCTGTCAAATAAACAAATCTATAGATAGTTTACCTGATTTGATCCAAATTTGAACCAAAATTGGATTTCGACGAGGATTTCGATTCCAATTAAAATGCCTCAAAATGGAGATGAATATTTCCAAAATTAATAATAAAACATCTGTTAAATCGGATGCGCGCTCGTAAAAAGTGGGTCACTCTATCCATTTTTTTCCGCTCTTTTCAAATACCAAAACTGATCTACAAAATTTTGGCATACAGAGTATTGTTTTTGAAATAAAAGATTGTTTCTGTTTTTCCTCAAGACGAACCTGGATTCTGATCTCGAATTTTATTCAGTTTTGATGAGTAATATGAGTAAGTATGCCAAGAAGCAAAGAAAAATCATCTCCCCGTTAACGAATTTATTCCAGTCGAGATTCCAGTTGAAGTTTTACTTATGTAGTTTTCCTAGAAACGTTTTCTATATGATGATTCTTGCATCGGCGTGCTTTCCGAGTGGTCTTGATTTGAATAGAGCAATATACAGTTTTAAAGTATAACACACGGACTTGTTATTTCCATAACCAATTTCCATTACTACCCTACAACTTTCTCTCTTCCCCTTCCAAGCACGAGTCTCACTCACCGTCAACCCTAGCGGCTCCCCCGGCCTCTTCCGCACCCCCACCATCCTGTACGCCTCGCCCGTCATCGCGTCCGGGAACAGCTTCGGCCGTCGCTCGGCCGACGGCTCGCCGTCGCCTCCGATCTTCCCCCGCCGTCGGGCGATCTCGTCGTGCGCCTCCACCAGCCCACTGAGCAGCGGCGAGCCGAGCAGCGCCGACAACTCCCGAGCCTCGCGGCTCCACGAACGGCTGCCGCGCAGGCGCACGTCGTGTAGTAAGTCGCGGCCTGCCGCGGTGGTCGGCTCGGCCAGTGGCGGAGGAGAGTCTAGCGAGTCTTGGTGGAGCTGAGAAAGGAAATGGACTGTTATGCAAGGTGCTGGTTTTTTTTTACTACACTGAGGAGAATTGTGCTATTAGATTTTTTGCCGAGATATTTCTTGCTACCATTACAAGAAATCATATTACCGTTATACATTTTCGTGCCACAGGAAGGAATACTGCTGGCGCTATCAAACAGCCACTCTGGGACAGCATGATTTTTTTATAAATTGTCTAGCTGAAATACTACTAGTGAGCTATATGCCTGTGGCTGCGAGGTTCATCGCATAGAACTGCACTCACTACCAATAATACCAATATCAGTCTGCCAGGAAAATAATATTTGACGAACCTACTTGGGGTTATTTATTGCCTACTTTTCGTTATTCGACATCGCATTTATCAGACATCTTGCTTGATCAATCATTCACAGTTGGGCTCTTCATGCAAACCCAAACGACAATCTCGACGACATAACAGGTACTAATACTTCTCTTGATTTCAATTCAGTATTTAAAATCTGAATCTGGATTCAAATATAAAATGGAAACATTTTTAAACGAATGAAAAAATCTACTGTGTCCCTTTCAGTGCTTTCGTAGATCTGAGTGCTTCAGTTATTACCAGGATTGATGGAATGAAGGTGAGTTTTTTCGAGGTATTTCGACTGAAATTCAAATATTTTACATTCAACATTTCCTTCTTTTTGGTACCATGAAACTTTGAAATTGTCCAGAGCTCCTTTATAGAATGTGGGCTATAAACTTATTGTGAGCAAAAATGTTCAGGCTATGAAATTATTTGAATGATTTTACTGGTAACATTTTGTTTACCTGTACGCATCTGTGATAACCGAAATTTTCTTTAGGAATCAATAAATTGCTATTCATACCAAACATCAGGGTGGAAATTATGGGAAGTGAAATTGGATTTCAGTCAAAATTTCACCTTTCTTGATGACAACAATCCTGGAAAATAACTGAATAACTACAGCAAGTAGTTCATGCAACTATCTATATGATCACCCATCAAGAGTAGCAAAGTTCCCTACCTACGATTATAACATATATACTCCCATTATTAGATGTACTCACTAGTGGTAGCAAAGTCAGATACTTACTACAGAAACATCGTCTAATAGCAATATACAGATGCACTTGCTAGTGGCAGTAAGGTTCGATCTATATCTAATAATCGCAAGTGGGTTATAATCAGCAAAGTCGACTTTAAAATCACAGATGATAACTCGCTTGTCCCCTATCGTTGATTGATATATTACGTCAACGCCCCTATGCTATCTTATTCTGTGTACGTTATCACGAAGGGAACCCTAGTCGGCCATCTTTTGGTGACATATACGAGCTTGGTGATTTCGATGTAGTAGCAGCAGTTGATTATTGATATATTGATATTAAGTATTATCAAATATTTCGTATATTTACATAAGTATTCGTTTAAGACATTGTGACGTGGTGTTCAGCTTGTGAATGAGGAAATTCGAGCAATAAGATTCAACCTCTGGGATGAATTTTCATAGGTAAGTCCTTTATTGGGTTTTTGTGTTGTTATATGAATTAAAATATACATTAGCTGAATTTGCTTTCATTATGTTATAATAATATAAGCTTGTCAATAATTGAGTAGACAATCAGTTATTCGAGTTTTCATCTCGGTTATTATCGGTTATTATCGAGGTTATTATTAAAGAGAAACATTTTCAATGGCAGAGTCTTGGACAGGAGAATCAATAAGGAATCCGCTTGCATTCTTCTGAACGGAGACAATAACATAGCTTCCTGTACATAGAACATGGTATTCACTGTACTGAAAAACTGAACATGAAAATGGTAGATTCAAGATCAATTAAAGAAAACGTCCTGTAACACATTTGCATACTAACATCATCACACATTCATATGCCAACATCAGTATTGCACTGAGAAGTGTCAAACTAGAACAGAATTTTCGAAGAAAAATATTTTGCATTTATATGTTGCTAACGGGAGTAGATTCGTTCCCGAAACGTCCAAACCAAAGATAAGTAAAAGCTCGATATTTTTTCAATACCTATATATCTATATTTCTTCTCATCAAACTTTTTTTCGAACAAACTGGCACTGACAAGCTATTGGATTTTTCTTATAGGCTCCCTGATGAAGAAATTTGTAAAAACGTAGCCATACTGAAACATACATATGAAATCACCAACATGTTCAGTTATTCCAGCGCATTCCGACTAATTCTCAAGGGGGTGCTCTTTTGATGTGCTGACCTCCCGGTTCATGAACTCATATTAAAAACTTGCCTTTCCAGAACAACTTTCATTTGCATTTATTGCGAATTGCGATGCAATAACCTCAAGACCTCAAAGGAATCATGCATCACGCTTTAGTGTTGATAATTCTAATACGTGATGAAAATTCGAATAACAAAATGAAAGTGGAAAATCCAAACTTGATTTCATATATATTTATATACATATATATAAGCGAATCATCAACCCAGTGAATCGACAAGGAAATTGGGCCATTCTATCGCCGTTGAACAAATAAACAGATATCGAAACAGGTAGAGAAAAGATGAATGTGAAGACACAATTTAGCGATGATTACGTATCTAACGCGGACGATGAGTTTGTTTAATTTTTTCGATGATAATAAAATAAACGCCTTTGCACTCTACAGGTATTTGTCATCAGTGGCGCTACTATCAAAGATTAGGTACGTCTAATTATAAAAGTGAAACGAAATTTTTATACAACTGTTAAAATAATACTTTTACCTATTAAACCTAGCAGTAGTCTCATATAAACGTCCACTTATAGCGGAGAAAATATACCCCGAAAATAGGAAAATAGGTATAGTGTTCAAGTTGGACTCAATAAGTTCAAATCCAATTTTCGAATAGGTATACCTACGCCTGTTTTTCAAATTCACCAGGGTAACATCAACAACCAAAGAAACCTGAAAGCCTGTGTCAAATATTCAATAAATGATCTGATATACCGGGTGACACAGGGTATCGGGCCACCCCTGTAACTTCTGCTTTCGTCATCGGATTTTTCTGAAATTCGGTACAGTAATATAAGCAATTATTTCGGATCTGATCACATTACAATCCAATATGGTGGACTTCCGGTATTTCTGGAAATGCCAGCAACTTTCCCAGACAGCACCAGATATTCCATGAATATTCATAGAATATTCTTTTTGGATATTGTGAATATTCATGAACATGCCAGGGATATACATATCAACTATGGAATATTCTCTGAATGTGCTGGTGGGGAAAATTTTGTATATTCCCGGAATATTACACAAGGAATATTCCCTATATATTCAGAATGTACCTATAATATTCCAGGAATATTCAGATAATATTCGGAATATTCCTGGAATAATACAGGAATATAAATAAATGAATATTCCGGGAATATTCCGTAATACATATTCATAATTAAAAAAAGCTGACCCAAGATGGGCTCGAACTCGGGACTTTCAGACTGTCAGATCAACGCCTTAACCACTTGGCCAGTAATCGAGTTGAATAATAATGTACATAACAATTTATTGAATTGCGTTGTTCAGAAGGGAACCATAAACACTTCCAGTTCAATATTTGCTCTTAACATGTACGATGATCTGGTTGAGTACTTTTATCACTATCAAAATTGTGGAGACGACTTTTTGTTTTTGATCCCTGGTAACATAACCACTTCACTTTGAAATACGATGGACTTCTACCACAGATTTCAAAATCAATGTTTAATACTCACATCTATAAAATTGTGATTGGTTAATTTTCATACTTTACAATTTCATTGAAACACATGGGAATATTATTGAAATATTCCATGAATATACAGGAACAGAATATTCAATTGGGAATATTCCTGGAATATTCATACCTGAATATTCCCTGCACTATCCAACTGGAATATTCTAGGAATATTCACTTCAGAATATTCCAGAAGGAATATTCCCTGTATATTCATTTTGGAATATTACTAGAATATTCACATTTGAATATTCCTTGAATGTTCCAGAGGCACGTATATATTCTAAGAATATTCGAAGGATATTCGGAATATATTCTTCCCTTTTAACATATTCAGAGAATATTCTAGGAATATCCAGTGCTGTCTGGGTTGTTTTTTCAAAGAAACACCCTGTATATTTTTACATATTCAAGTTCAACAGGTCGAAACAAGTGCAATCTGTATTTCAAATGTCATTTTTTCGAGAAAAATTAAATTAAAATTGTTTTTTCATTTTACCTCGTGGATAAATGATATGTGGTCAAGACTATTCACAATGAGTCACACATAACAGAAGAACATAATTTTTTCTGAAAAATTATTTTTTGTGTCACTTATCCAGGAATCAATTCAGCCACACATCACTTTATTTTGATCGAAAATTATTTTTTTTCAAATGGAACCCATATGGGCCACCTAGTCGTCTCTCTAGAACATACATTAAGGAACAGTATTACATATCATTTTTGTTTTTCGATGCAGTAACAAATTATTGTATACCTACATTCAAAAATCAACAACTAGTTTATGAATTTCCTTGCAGTTAGAATAATATTTTTCAACTAGGTAGGCTGTGAGATAAATGACATTTGACATCAAGATTGCACTTGTTGTGACCTGTTGAACTTGAATATGTAAAAATATACAGGGTGTTTCATTTGAAAAAACAAAATTGCTGGCATTTCCAGAAAAACCGGAAGTCCGCCATATTGGATTGTAATCTGATCAAATCCGAAATAGTTGCTTATATACCTGTACCGAATTTCAGAAAAATCCGTTGACGAATGCAGAAGTTACAGGGGTGGCCCGATAACCTGTGTCACCTATAGGAGTAAAATACAAATTGATTTTTTTTTTTTTTTTTTGACAACGAAGAGTGGAATACAAATCACGATTTCAACAGCATTTTACGTTATTACTTGTTTTTCTTTTTTTGTAGTAGGTACCAATCGAGGCACCAATATTTTGAAACCAAATATTCATGCACGAGAATATTCAATTTGTACTATTTAATATAGGCTAGAATATATAGGTATACTATCAGTGTTTATTGCTATACCTCACTTCAACATGTTGAATTGTTAAGAATCTGCTGTGAATTCATCATGGTACACATTTGAAAAAATTGAGCCACTTCCACTTGCACAGAAAAAACCTCGGAAAGAACCTTTCTGGCTCGCGGCGGTATACTAAGGTGATTTTGAATTTTAATATGGACCTGTTCGAGTTTTTTCTCATCAAATCTTTTAACCAAGTTAAGAAATTCAATTTAAATAAAAGTTTCCACGTTGTGTACCTACCTATTTTGCTACGCCACTGGGACGGACGATTTGTTTTGTTACCTACCCACTAGCATTTTATAACAGGTGTGGCCTTTTCAAAAAGATGCGTCAAGTAGGTAGGTAGGTTTATAAACAAAAGCACCCCTGATTCCACACCAAAATCCACACTTTTCACACAATAGAACATAACACCTCTCCTGGCAATCAGTTTCACTTTATCTCTTCTTACCTGGTTTACCTTTAAATCAGGCTAGCGCTATCACAAGTCAACAGACACCAATGCACTGACGTCACCGAGGACCGAGTGGTGACTCAAACAGAAACTTGGAAAGTTTAGTTACAAAAAAACCGTTTGTGTTCCGCGGTTTTGATCACAGTTTGGAAATCAATACGCTCCACAATATCCCGCTTGTTTTGATGCGATTTCACCTGTCGTGCGCGTTTTTTGAGCGCTTCTCGTAACGTTTTTCTTGACTGTGGATTGAAGACTGAAGCACTGTGTATAGTGTGTAAAAGAGACAACATTCATTCGACATACGGTGAAAACCGTACCCGTTAGTGGCCTGGTAGCTTGTCGCGGGTCCGCGGTGAGGTGGCTTCTTGATTGAGCCGCAGTGGCGGCAGTCACAGATGGCCGAGAAAGTTATAACCAGAAATGTATTTTTAACGAGTTTTCAATGACATAAGCACCGAATCGACCAAATGGACAAGACGCCGTTTATAAGGCCTCATTGCCTCATTCACACAATCAGCACCAGACATCTTAAAGATGTACATTTTACGACTTACTTATTACGTCTTTACGTCCAGGGACGTATAAAGTACGTCTTGTAAATCCATGTACATCTTAAAGACGTACACGAATTTACGTCTTTAAGACGTACATTTTAGGTCGTATCCACGTCGTTCCTCCCATGTCGTATAAAAGACGTCTTAAAGACGTACATTCCAGTACGTCAATTCGACTTATAGAACAATAATGTAAGTTATTTTCTGAAGAAAAACAAAATGTCATCTCTTCACGTTTTTTATTTTCAATTGTTCAGTTTTTTCTTATTTTCAACAAAAGTGATGTTTTTGAATTCTTTCGTCCGACATTTTGGAGCCTTCGTGTTAGATTCTCGAATTTTTACAAAAAAAATCATATTCTCCGACCCCAAAAGTCCCATATAGTAATCAATTTTGAATAAAATCGGACTATAATCACAAAACTCGTCCGCCATTTTGAAGCCGACATCTTGGATTCTTCATTTTCGACAAAAGGAATTATAATCTCTGATCCCGAAATCCTTCAGTTGCCAATTTTGAATCAGATCAGACCATAATCAGAAAACCATATGCCACATTGGATTCACCATCTTGAATATTGAATTTTGATTCGAATCGGAACATAATCAATGAGAAAATCGTCCGCCATATTGGATCCGCCATTCTGTTTGTTCCATTCAATAATAATATCACAACGAATTGTCACCGGAATAATATTTACTTGCCAAATTTCAAATCAATCGGACGATTTAAAGTGAGTCAAATTCAACTTGCACGTTTTGATTACAAACAGACACAAGGACATGTTAAACTAAGTAAAAGCTTGTTATGTGTTATATAGAACAAACAGAGTAACAGAAGAAGTCAGTATGGTATAATCATCGAAGTCAAGCAACAAAGAGCGCGGTTAGTACTTTAAATGGGTGACCGCTTGTGTCTACCGTTCGATGAAGTCGTTTATTTTGCTTTTTTTTTTGCTTGTCTGTACTTGTTGCTAACTTCAGTGCACAGGTGAAAATTAACTGAAACTATGTGATTTTTCCGTAATTTTAAAGATCAATTTGAGGTCATGGACCAAAAACACCTAAAAAAGACGTCTTAAAGACGTACATATTAGTGGAAAATGTACGTTTTAAAGACGTCTCTTGGGCGTAATATGTACTTATGTCCCGACATGTACGTCTTAAAGACGCCTTTAAGACGTACTTTGGCTGATTGGGCCCCCACTCCCCATTTGAACTTGTCCAATTTTTGTGAATGTTGAACAAGAGTACCTATATCAGGTTCCTTTCAGGGGCTCAGGACTTGTGAGTACGGGAATGGTGAACCCGAGGTACCCTACCAGCCGGTCACTCATCAATCTTCAACTTTTCTTGGATGGTATTCCCAGCACTCTTCAGTTTTCAGTGTATTCTATACCGGCCACTCTTGTTCGATTCTTCTTTTTTCCTTCTCCCCTGAAGCCCACCCTAGGGCTTCGCGAGACCAACAGTCCAGTCTTTGGTCTTGTCTTGATAAAAGACCAAGACTTAATAGATCTTACCAAGACGAAGACTTGACTTTCGAGTATTGGTCTCAAAAGAAAAATAATGAACTTAAATCTACTCAATATTAGTTCTGTGGGTAACTTATCTCTGGTACAGTGTAGTGGTGAGATCAATGATATTTTTTAGAGACTGCCTAGATTGGTGACCCAAAGTAACCTAAAGCCAAAGCCATGATAATGACAATTCTTCGTGTTTTTTTATCGATTGGTTGAAGTAGCACCAGAGTAACGATTAGAACTTCTACTGCAACTATGCAAATTCTTCAGAATCTATACCACCTCTTGACATAATCAATAATGGCAGGCGAAAGGATATGTGTCCAACGACGACAACTAGGCTACCAACAGGCACCTGCACTGAAATAAGGATATCTCGATGGTTTTATCTCCTTGGTAGGACTAACTTTCAGGTTAAACAAGGAGGATTAGGAAACACTCACCTTTATTCATTATATCATCTCCGAGTTTGATGTCCTGGCTTGAAGGTTAGGATGGTCAAAATCCCACTTTGCAAGAACTCATACAAGTTACTTTTCGAATATGTGCTTTCTGACATCTCAAAGACCGTGAGCGTGGCTTGTAGCCGAATACGTTTGAGAATTTGATCGTTATAACGACTGTGTACTATAGCCTTCGTTTGTTAATATTCTGAATGTTATAATATATGACCACCAACAAAGTAGCAGGAACGTTTTCAGCACCCAAATGTTCGTCTGGAGACGTGACACCGTAATATCGCAAAGATGTTTTCGCAATATCATTATGGGTACAAGTATTCAATGTTAACTAACATTCCAATGATGTTTCTTGGTTTCTTGCTCAGTGGGGATAAACTATCGAGATAGATAATAACTGAAATGTCTTCTATTGTGTATCATTGTGGTGTATTCCTACCAAATGGAAGGAGTCAAGTAATGAAATGATAGTGCATCTGCTCTGTTCTAGCCTGCCGAAGAATGATTTCGTGTGATATACCCATGCATGATGAAAGATTATATACCTACCACCAAATAAAAAATGTGCTTATTTCTCCTTTGGATCAATTCCTTATATCGAATTTCACAATTCCAATTAACAGATTGGTTTTCAAGGTCTGGAAACTCATGGAGGCTTTTCTCGTTATACTTATATATATTTAGTTTCCTTTTTTTATACCTACTATACCTGAATTACTAATGTACAATGTACGGCACTGCAACAGACGCGCGAATATAAGGTAATAAGTACATAGGATGACATTAGTAATGAAAAGGGCATAGCAATTGACCCTGTGGTTTTCTTATATATGAGTCAGGGTTTTCGCATTCATCTGTCCCCTGGGTCTATGTCCCTCTACAAAAAACATCAAAACTAGTAGTTGCACCCTTAGATCAATCTGAGATTGCACCAGATTGCAATTTAGGTATAGGTACCTTATTCCATTATTGAAATAATGAATTGCCAATTTATTGTCATTTGTCAACTTCTACGTAATATGTGCTATTATTTATTTTCACAAATCGTTTTGCCCAGGATTTTTGAAGATGAATAGTCTTTACATAAACAAAGGAACCTGGAAATCGGCTATTGAATTTTATTTATTTTATAAATATTTACCACAGATGAATTGAATTAGATCAGGATATGAACATTGCGTAAAGAACAATCTACGAAATGCCATTATATTTCTTCCAATCGAACTGATCAACTGATACAAGGCATATAAAAATTGCAATCTGATTGTTTTCTTTCTGAGAAAGCAAGGACCCAAGATACATAAATCTTCTGTGGTTATTTTGAAACATGAAAAATTCAGTGAATGTTTAAAATACGTATATACGAGTGTCCAGCTAGAATAGTTTATAATCGAGTAACAATATTTTTCAAGGACATTGCAGAATACCTCCAACATAGATTAACGACTCCCCTCCAACAACACTACAATCTTATACCTATTTCAATAATTGACACGATATTCGAAAGTCAACGTTTTTAATGTGCTAAAAAGTCAGAGATGTTGTAAATACGTGCGTGTAATCAATAATTTAGTTTTAGTGCCATTTATTATTCATAAATGGTACTCTCTACATAATATACTATAGGTATTCAACCCCTCATTATTAGGAAAACAAGAATAAGATCATTGGCAAATTCCATTCACATGAGACATAATTATTTCTTTTGATGACTCATTAACTACGTGAATACATTGTTATTTATTTATAATTTTCAACTTATACAAACTGTAATTTAATAGAGAAAATTGTACTGGTGCAATTACCGCTGACGAGACAATGTCGTCAAATTGTGAGAACTTTTTCCTATTTCTTGTTAATGGATTTCATTTACTTAGTATAGGTATATACCTACTCGAGATAGTCGTAATGGGACGGAGTCATTACTCCACAATAAACATTTATTATTGAGTCTAGTGTTCTTTCACTTTTCAGAAGAAACATGACTAGGGATACACATGCACAATCACCCAGGTAACGAAATGATATGGAAAATGGCCTGAATAAGTCACATAATGACGTAATGTTACTCACATTTTATGTTTATGTCAATCACTCACCTCATCGGTACCACGGTGACGTCGAAGTGACGTCGACAAGACTTATTCATCGATACGTCACTGCAACGTAACATTTTCAATACACTTGCAAAAGTGGTTTCTTAAAAAAATCATTATGATTACATTATCATTATACATTTATAATTATAAAAGATCAGACGAGCCCAACTTGTTAGTGGCTTAGTGTAATGTGAATGTATTTATGAACACAGCCATTGTTCCTCTATACCTACTCTATCTTTTTTGAATTTGTAATGTAGTGATAATGTAGATAATAATTAATTTATGAAACCACCTCTTAAATAACTTGTAAACGAAGTCATATTTCAAAAGAAACTTATATGGTAGCATGTGTTTTCATTCAATTCGACCAGGCATATAGGACAATATAAACATGTCCTATAATATAATAATAATATTTTGCAGATATTTTTCCAAGAAAACCTTATCTATTTCTCCGTAAAAAAACTAATATCTGGCAACTGGCAACACTCGTTTTGGTACAAAAATTTGCATGAGAAACGTTCATATACTTACTTACCCTGTCGCCATTTAATAAGGGGCTGTCCATCAGTTCTTTGAGGAACAATAAATCAGTCTCATTGATTTTGTTGTCTCTATTCGTGTCATCCACTTTTTCTTGAACATACTGGAATGCAACTGAAAAGAAATAAAATGAATATTAGACATGTTAAGTTCATTGTTGTTGAATATTTACAAATAATTCTCTAGTGTTCTCTTCTAGGCTATATTTTTGCCTTCACACATGTTTAAGATATGTTGACGAATATGGTATAGGTGGCACACTAGTATAGGATATTCAGTTCTAATCGTCTCCTGAAGAAGCTAACATAGTTAGCGAAACGGCGTGTAAAGAATCGGTTTGGTTAGTGGTAAAACAGTGTAGTAGATTTATCGTGCCAAAGGGTCAAGTTTTCGATATATTAAATGGTGAGCTCCTGAGCTCAGTAAAACTGTACAAAGAGAAATCAAATATATTTTTTTTTCGTTATGAAAAAATGGAAAATTTCATATTAGGCCGATATTAGGCTGTACATTGGACCACATTGGACAGCGGATGATTTTCAGGCACGAACTGAGCGTTATTATTACTGTTTCGGATTTCCCAAAGTGTACCTATCTACCATAACATTCGAATTACTTTTCTCTTATAAGTATCGATATAATATTTATTTTTCATGGAAAGATTTATATGAATATGATTTATATGTGGCACATTTTATAGCTCTTGAGGTTCTTTGAAGTTTTAACAAATAATATTTTGTTATAGGTACCTACCAACATTTTACTTAAATATTTGTTCAGACTCAACGAAAAGAGATATAGCAATTTTTAGTAATACCTATATTCTCTATACATATATAACACAATGTATGAACTATATATAATCATAAATCCTCCAATCAATCGACTAGGTATGTGACGGATATTAGAAAAATAAAAATTTTATAGTGATAATAAAATAACACCCTGTCTTGAACTTGAACGTTCATGTCTGGCCAATTCATTCTGAAATGCCCTCTTCGGCAAGTGCTATAGTATTACTATACGTATCACTATTTTTTATATTATTTCAATGTTTCACTTATTCATCCCTGAGATATTCATTCTCATATCCATCCTAAAATTCTGGTGAATCGACATTTTTTATCCATTATTGTTTCAAGAAATAGGGTGATAGGTATAGATTTTCTCAATCTGATAACCAATTTCGAAACTTTAATTTCTACTTTGCTATTATATTGTTTCATTACGTTTTCGAATCGGTAGAATCCATTATCTGATGGTTAATTGACAATAATCATTTGATAGATTTGATTTGTTTCTTCGAATTGAATCTCATCAATGAATAATCTCTTGAACTGCTCCATGATGGAAAATGCATTTGCTGCATGGAGGCTGCACTAAAATAGCCAGTTTATGGTTTATGAATCAATAAAGCAACGTTAATGTTAAACACGCTCATATTCCAGTTTATTTAATCGATACTGCCACTATCGATTGTGTTCGGTTTTGTGACGTACCTACCTGAACAGAGAAATTCACTTTCGCAAATTCGAGAAGTTCTGTGTTTATACATCCATATTGCGAATAGATCTGTTTTAAACATGTTTGTATTTTTTTCCACCACTAGCTATGAAACCTGCCATTATCTAATACTTTCGAAGGCGTAAAGTCTGTTTTTAGTACCAAGGTAGTTTTCGTCATTTTATGAACTACTAGTCGATAAAGACATAGCCACCTCTGTCCTCTGTTACAACCCGAATTCACTGTTCTGATGCGATATTCACAGGAATGGCACTCAAATTTAGTAGGTATGGTTCCCACGAAAAGGGATATCCTGTAATGTTCAGCGAACATCGTGAGAACCAAAGGAAATAAGGTAGGAATTGGTGTTCTTCTTGAGGTTATATGCATCGGGGAACACCTCCCTTGGCAATGTGTTCCAGAGCCTCGCTGTTCGTTGGATGAACGAGTCTTTGGAAAGAGATGTTCTGCAGGTCTCCAAAGTGACCACGAAAGGGTGCGAAGCCTCAACTCGACGGGTTAATCTCGCGGGGACTGCCAAAGGAGGAACAATTGTTGATATTTCAGAAGAGCATCGTCCATGAAAATATCTATGAGAGCCAGATCGCCAATTTTTCTACTGTGTTCCAGAGAAGTGAGTGAGTTTCTGAGCGAGGCATCACCCATTTAACGAATTGCCCTTTTTTGGACAGAATCCAACAGTTTCAGGGGATGTTAGGGTGCTGCACTCCAAATATGGGAACAGTATTCCAGGACATTGGTCGAAAAATTAGTTTGACAGAACTATAATGATTGAAATATATTGCTAGTGGTGAAAAAAAAGTGATATACACCTTGGTAGGAAAGAATATTATTATCACGGGACCTGGGTATAATAATGATATTCTTTACTACCAAGGTGTACAAATAACAATTATTACGAGATGGCCACCCCTTGTGGCCCCTGTAACTTTTCAGTCGTTCATTTTTTCATGAAAGATGTTGAAGAGTGGTTTCACGAAGTTCTGGACATTCGAGATAATTTCTTGCGTCATTCCATTCATCTAGTTTTGATATTTGACATCTCATTATTCTCATTTCTTGTCTAAGCCTTCGGCATGATCAACAATAAGAATATAACAAGATAGTTTTTCAATTCAATTTGATCCCAATTGGATTTTCACAATGTTAAAAAAAATAGTTCCCTAACGTAAGTGATCCGCAACAATTACGGTCCCTTTTTCACAAACTAAGTAGAGGAATTAATGAATGTTTAATATTTGTTGTAATAAGTTATGTGACCATAATCTTTTCCTCCAGAACAGGTGTTTTATTAGAACTGTCGTTGATGAAGGGTTTGCTCTCTGTTTTTCTCTTACTTTTGTGCTCCTATATGTAACTAAATGCTGATGATGAAGCTTTAAAGTCTCGAAACAAGTCCCCATAATCCCGAAAATTTTGCTTACAATGAAGTATAGTTTTGGTGGAGGAGACGGTATGAATTTCGCCCTGTCCTATGCAACACCATAAGGTTTGATAATCTGTGACCACGAGTCCGCCAATACAGTTTAGTCAACATCGATGAGAGACAGATTTATGAGAAGATATTCAAAATAGAGCGGTATTGAGAAGCATTTATTATAAACATGAATATTGAAATAGCTAATATTCAATTTAACAAAATCGATTAATTCTGACATCTACAGCTATAATTATTTCATGTCAATCTGTGAGACTTTGCTTTGGTATGTCCACGGTTACCGAGATGATTACATTGCTGAAAATACCAACGCTTATAGACCAATTAGAACGACCCCTATAGTGTTTTCACGGCAATGCAAGTTGTCATTGGTTTGAGATGGGTCAGATGGAGATAAGTGAAATTGTCATTAGAATAAAAATTTTTGTTGATGTCTTGGTACGAGTCGTGGTAGGTATAATTTACTTTCAACAAGGACGATCAAAACTAACCTATTTTGGTTTTTGATTATATGTTAGATGCCAATTCGAGTGTTAATAACCTAGAATCTGAAAATTGCATAAGGTGTTGGCAACCTACATTAGCTATTTATTAACTCTGTAACTATTTTAAATTATTTGAAATTCGCTCACAGTGGAAATAAGTGAATGTTATTCGAAATTAAATGCATGAGTGTGGCAGTCTCCCTCCAAAATAATTATTTTGAATGGAGAACTGTCCAGTCTATACTTTTTTTTCTTTGGTGGTGTTTGTCAGGTTTTCTTTTAGAAAAACAAATCAAAAAGTTCAAATGCCTACTACGCTATGCTGTTAGGTATAGATGATGAAGTATTTTTAATTTTTTCAGAGTACTATATATGTGTGAATGAACCTCGGAATGAACCGTCACTTTTCAAAATTACAATAACTATGCGAGGCATATATATATGTGTATTATCAGTATTATCCTCGGTATTATCATAGATTAACTGTTTAACCATGAATAATGAATAGATTTATCGTCTTTTAGCGTGTTTGGGTATAGTTATGCCGAAGTTATAAGCGCACATTGAAGGGGTTGTGCCTATATGGGAATGTATATATATATTTTTTTTGTCACTGGGAAATATAAAAATGATTAGAGGGTTAGAATAAAAATGATTATCAAGTTCCAAAGGCACCACAAGTCTGAAACTGAAAAATGAATAGCACTATATATATATAGCACTGGATGTTCATGGCCCTATATTTATATTTCGTCTTTCACTACTCTGCTTCGTTCATAAATCGATCAAATTTGTTTCTTGAAAGTTCAAAACCAGTAAATTGCACAAGTAGGTTATATTGAAATGTTCTATAGGTTTACCAGAACGCGAAGGAGGAGAGAGCTCTCTCCAAAACATAAAAATTAACGAATAAAGTTTTTAAAAGGCACATTTTTACTTAGTTTCTATGAAATCTCATTTATATGGCAACGATATTAAGAAAAAAGCGAATGATAGAAATCACGAATCACGACAAGTCGGCGAGTATAATTTTATCTTATTCGGTTTATTTGAATCCTTCGCGTGAAATAATCGAGTGATGAAATTATTATTTTAAAGAAAGAAGAACGTCTTGTATAAGGAAAGATTTTTTTTTTTCACCTAGTTGTAAGGAAAAACATCAAACTTTCTAAATAGCTTTATTTCCTATACAGAGGGTGCAACTTCAAGAAAGCATTTTGTTTGATAACAACTGTCGTTATAAATAGTAATTTTGATGAAGTTGATGTGATATGATATAGTCAATTCATCTCAACAATTAAGCATGAATGCAATATCAAAACATTTGTCCGTGGTTGCAGATGATTATCTGAGGATTGCATCAGGGATATTTTTTTAGTGATATTGTTCGCATGCCGGTATGATTATGAATGAAAAGTGAGTTAAGGATGTACCAGAATTAAATGTGCTCAAGCATTCCATTACAGTTATAAAACAAAATTTGTTTCAGGAGTTGCACCATGTATATATAACGGAAATAAAGGGCCATCCTGCAAAAAAATCCTGTAGGAACCTTCATTTCTTCTGCATGGAAAACGCGCTCGTGATTTTTTCGAGTTTCCTTCTTTAAGACCCTGTTTCAGAGAAGTCAGAATTTAGAGGAAAAAGTCAAAATTCAGAGATAAAAGTCTGAACCCATATAATACACAAAACAGTGATGGCCTTTCTACGGTTTCGTATAAAATGGCTCGACTTACGGTCTCGCAATTTTTTCATGTCTGTTTTCCGTGTTTTTATTCAGGAATAAAATGATCTGTTTCTGTTTGTCCCAAAAATTTCGAGAAATTAATATCCCATCCCCCCGATACATTTACAGGCAGCATTAATGTATAGGCAATAAATGGAAGAAACGATTCATACAATGACATATTTTTTTAAAATTGTTACTATTTCATCAATGAATAAATCTCCATGGAATTCGTGCAATGCAATTTTCGCTATGCAGTTATATCGATTCCGACGGTGCTGTAGTCGAGCGAAAATTGTCGTTTAGGTTCACGAGAACTGTAAGGGGGGAGATTTCATGATGATTTCATGGTGATTAAATGAGGTTGAATGATGAGCCTGTCCCACTGATTACATAATTTCCTACATGGTGATTACATGAAATTTCATAAATTTTCATGGTGACTTCATGGGATTTCATGGTGATTGAATGAGGTATGATGATGATTTCATGAAATATCATGGTAATTTCTTGGAATTTCATGATGATTTCATGGATTTCATGTTGATTTCACAATTCCGATGGAGTGACCACGGATAGTAGTGAGCCTATCCCACTGATTTCCTACATGATTTTCTACATTGTGATTATATGAGATTTCATGGAATGTTATGGTGATTTCATGGGATTTCATGGTGATTGCATGAGGTGTAATGGTGATTTCATGAAATATCATGGTGAATTCTTGGGATTTCGTGGAGTTTATGTTGATTTCACAATTCCGATGAGGTGACCACTGATATTGAGAGCCTGTCCCACTAGTTTACATGTTTTCCTAAATGGTGATCTCGTAAAAGTTTGTGAAAATTATGTGATTTAATGGTGATTTCATGGATTTCACGATGACTTCATAGAATTTCATGGTAATATCTTGGTATTTAATGGATTTCAAGGTGATTTCATCATATATTTACAATGTTGTGAAAATTTCATGGTGATTTCATAGTGATTATATGCATGATGCTTTTCTGAGATTTCCTATTATGATTTCTTGGTGATAACATGCGATGATTTCGTGAGATTTCATATTATGATTTCTTGATGGTAACATGATGATTTCACAAAATAGGGTGTTCGATCGTGTGCACACATTTCTTACCTTTTCCCTCCGTCTTTTCCATCTTCCCGTTTCTCAAGCTCATCTTGGCCAACCCGTCGACCAGGACTAGATCCCTACTTCGATGCCGCACGCCGGTTCTGTTCGCGAAACGCACCATCCTTCTACCATATTTTTCCCGGAAAGGGTCCGCCGACAAAAAGAGTCTCCCCGTGGGAAAAATGTCCGGGAACGATGCGACGGCGATTCATCGTCCGAGGCCGACGCTGCTGCACTCTTCACTCTTCGAAATTCAAAATCCAATCGCGGGGACGCCGGCAATCGAACGTCGCGGCAGACGGGACCGACGGGAATCCTCGTTGCTATAGATACGACGTTGTCGTGGTAGGATGGGAACGATCGGCCTGGGATTGGGGATAACTGGTGCCGTGATAATCCAGTAACTTTATAGGTACATCACAGTATGCGTCAAATCCAGTAGTTCTGATTTTTTGCAGACTTATTGTTCATGATGTTGACATAATGAATAATCCAAGTTTGTGACCTTGAGCGCCGAACGCAACTTTGTCAAAAATCGAAAAAACGGTGAAAAAATAGTATGATATGAACTCTGCTGTCCTGGATTGTTCCGATCATTATCTTCCCAGTCGGAGATAAATTAATTATCATGATGGGAAATGCATAACGTTCACTAGAGTGGACATTTATTTTTTTTTTTTTTTGAGAAAAATCCAGAAGTTTTGTCAATATTTCATATTGTCAATTCATTACCATACTACTATGAATCGTTTAATGATTTTCATGAACTCATTTTAAATTGTTTAATCAAATTATGCACGAGAGGGGTCATGCATATGTATGCTCTGAGTCACGTGGTGTCCCAAAGTTCAGGTTGTGTATAATTTGCGAACTGGAATAAAATGCTACAGACTGGCTATTTCCAGGAAACAAATCGTTGTTTTTATTGCATATCTGGATTCAGCTCATCGAACTACTCGATAAAAAGTTTCTGATTCTGTTCTATTTTTGCAAGTCAAATCATCTCAATTTTCTCAAAAATCAATTTATCTCATGAAAATACACGATGAAAAGTTTTTGAAATTTCCCCTACTCGCCCCCCGCCCCCCCTTGGGAGCACTTATTCACTCGTGTGTTTTTACATAAAAGCTTGCGAACTGGGTCTTCTTTTATTTTCATTGGCGTAGAAGTTTTAAATGTTTATTATTTGCTGAAAAAAAAAACAATTTATTCGGCCATGAAAATATATAACATAATCATGATATGAGTTTTATTACCCAATTATAATATGCCAATATGCCATAATCCCTTCTAGCTCAATTATTTTTTTAACCGATCCCAAAGTTTGAATCGTTTTTGAAATAATGTTTGATGAATATTTTATACGCTACATCAGAAAATATAGGGTAGGTACTCGGAACAAACGGCCTACAGGGTGCTAGTTGATTTTTTCAAATGGGACATTCGTATATTATGTATTAGTAGTCTCATCGTTACAGTTGAAATGAGTTCACTCATCATTTCATGGTCTCCTGAAACAAAAATAATAAAAACCCAGTTTTGAGGGAGTTGGAGGGGGGGGGGTCCACACTTCTATTGGCCCAAATTTTGTGTTCGAAAAGAGAACTCCGACTTTGAATATCTTGTGGGCATTAAAAAATGTAAGAATTCGGTCTCTTGCATTTTTTCATACAACTGTTTGCCAGAAAATTATTATCAACGAAAGGGAAAGTCACGACATCGCAATGGGTTATATAAATGCTTGCATACAGTGGTCATCGTATGTCGGAACGCATTTGGAAGTACTATTCCACAGGCGTGCAATACTGTAAAAAGTCTTATTTTTATATCCCAACAATACGTCCTTGAAATATTTACATCGAATATTGAATCACCCTATATAATGAATGAGGAAATTGAGAGAGATACTGCAAAATATGATCAGTCACATAGGTACTCAAACAATATCTATCAATTTGTTCATCAGCAGTTCTCAAATCTCAAAATATGTAGGAACATACATTTATACTATCATCTGTATATACAGTGTCATTCATAAAGTCAGCATCATATGGGAAACACTTTTATTAATGACTTATTTCGAAGTTCGAGTTGGACGTCAAGTTTTGCTTCAAAAAAGATGAAAAATGACCTACTCAATCGGGGTCACGTGACTCTCTCTACATGTCAAAAGTGACATTTGTTCAAATTAATCGCTGAAAGTAGGCTTATTTGTTCGAATATCGAAAAAGTTTACTTGAAAAAGTTGTTTCTATTTCAATTTTACATAATTATGTGACTCGGATTTTATCTTTCTATTACATTTTTTAGATTTCGATATATTTTAAAAAATTTCGAAATTTCTGTAATATTAAAAAATTGTAAATTCGATAGAACCTCTTCATACCAGTAGCTCCATCATGCTACTAACTTTCAATTACTAATTATCACTTATTATCGACAAAAATATGATTTTCTTCAGAAAATGATAATCTCTGCTTCAAAATTCTGTTATGTTTGATGCAATTCATTTTTTCAGTACTGAAAAGATCAGTTTAAATGAATTTCGTTTCTAAATGCTTGACGATATATCAACTTTGCATCAAACATAACAGAATTTGGAAGCGGGTATTATGATTTTCTGAAGAAAATCATATTTCTGTCGATAATCAGTGATAATAAGTAATTGAAAGTAAGAAGCATGAAAAATTTACTGGTATGAAGTAGTTTCGTGAAATTAACAAAATTCTTCAAATATTACAGAAATTTTGAAAGATTAAAAAAATGTTCCGAAAGTCACGCGACCCCGATTGAGTAGGCCATTTTCAATCGTTTTTGAAGCAAAACTCAACGTCCAACTCGAATTCCAAAATAAGACATTAATAAAAGTTTTTCCCATATGATGCCGACTTTATGAATGACACTGTATATGTCGATCGAAATGTTATGAAATGCTATATAATGCTATCATGCGTTGTATAATAATGGCCTTAATGTACCTACAAAATCTCAATATATCTATCACAAATAATGAAATACTTGAAATTTTTATTAAATTAACATCAATTTAGGATTTCCTGATTACTATTGAGTAGGAAAAGGAGATATATGAAAGTATTAAATCACAGAAGGACTGATGGTAGGAACATGAGATTATTGATGGGTCTCTCAACTACATTGAAACTATGTCCGATTAGTTTTAGCTTCTCTTCTTATGGGACATATGGTGGGAATGACGAAATACATCATGAAAGAAAACAAGATTTAAGAGGAAATCACATTAGAGTTTATATAATAAAACAAAATAATAAAATACAATCAACCAAAAAAAATAACGTCAAGTACGATAATAAGATTAGGAGAGCTCGAAACCAGCCTGTTGCTCGATGGCTGATACTAATTTATTCCTAAGAGTTTCCTCCTCAGTGATGATAGGAATTTTCAATAAATTCAGACAGGTACTTGCTGTGGGCATTCTATTTTCAGTTCCAGAAGACTGAATACAAAATTGGGGATTCAATTCCTGAAAAAAATAACTGGTTAATCCAATAACAGACTTTTTATGTATCAACACTATCAACAAACATGTGTAAGTTTTTCGAATAATTGCATAAAAAATTTGAATGCTTGAACTGCATATTACCTTGAAACCCAATAATGGAGGTCTTGAACAACTAGTCACAAATTTCAACAACTGTTTCTTCTGCAAATCTGTAAATCTATGCAGGATTTTCCAGAACAAAACAATTGTTGGATGATCCGCCGTAAATTCCCCTAAAAAAAACTTCATTCATCCCAAACACATTTTCAAAACCATCGAAAATAAAATACCTCCATACAAAGTATGTGCACTCAGATCGCTCAGATCGATTTCCTGATTATCCCCGCCGATAATAACTTGCAATTCTTTATGACTGAAAAGTTTCAGCAGAGAAATGGGTACCACACTATTGAGTCCGAGCCTGAAGGCCCCACACTGCTTCTTCATCTGTCCATTCAGTTTCAAATCCGCCAATCTCTGGATATATTCCAGGCGATTCCAGTTCGTCACTGGAATGTTCGCGCCACCTGGTTTCAACTCGGTAATCTGCAAAAGATCACAATTTTTTCACTACAATTCCATCATTATTCAATCCACGAGGGTGATGTTCATATAAATAACTAATATTCAATTTAATTTTATCGTAAGCAAGTTTGGGTCGTTCATAGAAATGCATCTAAGATATACTTACGCATGCGCAAAAACATAAATATGGTTATTTTCAGAAATAACATAAATATGGTTATTTTCAGATAAAAGTGTATCATATCAGTTTCCCAGCCAACCATCGTGTGACATAAACATCTGTATGATGTAACAACCTTGCATAAATGCAATATCTCTTTAATACATTTTATTGACGTAGATTCAATATCAAACGTCGCAAGGTGACATCGCAACCAGGAAACTATGTAATGTGGCAGCGACTTCTTCAAACTACATCTCTTAATTCACATTGATATCCTCATGAGATATCTTTGTGACCTGTGAGTGTGACGCAGACATGCGCAAAACGAATGCACACGCCAGACGCCATGTTGAGCTGTGCATGGCCATGTCAGTCAGTCAGTCAGTCAGTCAGTCAGTCAGTCAGTGAGTGAGTCCGACTCCGTACAGACTATTTCCTTCCAAATTCTCTGTTGAAATATCTGAGATGATTTATAGCACATATTATAGCAGCTTCAAATTGGAGGTATACAATCATTTAGGAACGACGGTGAGTACAATCACAATAGGTAATATTGTAATTATCTCTGAGATAGGAATATTGCAATCTGAAACAAGGTGGATGAAAGATCCCAAAATAATGTAAGTGTATTTAATATGTATAATTTATGAATAATGTATATTTGTATTGCTATATATATGTGTCATGTTTTACTTCAAGATTACTAATTAGGGTGATTGTAATGATAAGTTTTGTATCATCTGTTTTTACTTTCGGAAAATAAACATTTTCTTCGTAAAGTTGAATAAGTATTATTATTATATATATCCCACGAATATCACAGGTACGGCGACCACATCATCGATGTCGCAGTGTGATGTATTTGTAATATGAAATGTACACTTGTATGTGACCTGGTAGTGATTTTTCATGTGATGTCCCATTTCATGCCTGAACGACGTCACAGTGATGTTGCTTGAGTCGGACATTTTCACATCGCCACGTTGTATCGGTAACATGTTTGTGATTTCAAATGCGATATCGCATGTCACAAAATGATGTGGCGTATACATCACTTATACATCTCATGGTTGGCTGGGTTGTAGGCATTGAAATTTACTACAAAAAAGTCAGTGACAGCATATATCCACAATTAATAGGTTTAGCATGGGGGCCGTCTAACTTTTAGAACTAGTCTGTAATAATCATCTGAATCGCCATTTTACTTGAATTGAAATATAGGTTTGTTATTGGCTCTTGGGAATTTTGAAAAAAATTACAATCAATCTAGATACCATGAGAAGCCTTTGCATGGTTGAATCATTTCTGTGAATTGAATATTGAAATTCCAGCAGCTGTTTGAAAAACGACAATTCCGAATGTAGTCAATTCACCTTGATAAGCTATAATCGTAAATCAGTGAATATTGATTCCTGTCTTGAATAATTCGAGTCTGTACATATTTTATCTCTTGACATTTTATGATAACTGTTACCGTTTTCCCGTGGTACATCAATGAATTGGGAAACGCAATTTCCAGCGCCTCGATTTTGTCCCTACTAGTGTGACATCACGAAAGCGATGCTCCGGACCGCTGCGATAGAGTAGGCCCTGCTTATACTGACCTTCGTTTCCCCTAAATCGTTACTGACTGCAGTAAAATCCAGCCCTAAATCGCTTATGTCTCCATTGTAATCTCGCAAATATAAAAGATTTCTGTACAACACTGGGTCCAAAGATTTCAAATAGTGAGCTGATGCTCTGTCTACCAATAATTTTGCCAAGAAAAACTCTGCTAGAGGAAGATCGACTAAGATATTCTCGAAGATAGCCTGAAATTAAGGGAACGCACATAAGTTATCCTTTCTGAAATTTACAGGGAAACTTATCATGTTCTCACAATATAATACAATAAACGGGTGATCAGAGAACACATTTTCCAATTTTTCAAAAGTGGAAGCAACATATCACTTGCAAAAAATAGGTACCATATTTTTTCTTATAGGCATATACAGGGTGTTTCATAATTGAATGCTGATCCTAAAGGGCGATGATCCTTGGTTGATTTTAAGGAGAGAAGTTCATATCAACATATGTCCTGAACCTCTTAGTTTTTGAGCTACAGGGTGTTGAAATCACAAGCGTACAGCGTTTTTTTGAACAAAACATTCAATATCAGGTCTACGAGGACATCACTGGTAAAAGTAAAAGTTTGATCTTCGTCCCTAAACAAAATGTGTTTCCACTTATAGTGGGTGTCTACTGAATTACCAAAAACAATATCCAAGAACTGAAGGAACAAAATTCTTTGGTTTTTATTTTTTTACGTGAAAACGGTACGTTGTATGAAAGTAAGTCTAGAAACCTTTGCTCCAAAATGAATAGGAATTGAAAAAAAAAACTGGTTCTCAGAAAAATCAGTGGCGTACTATTTTTTTTCTTCAAAAATTGTCAGTTCAAACCCCGTACGGACGCCACTGGTGAGAATTTTTGAATATCTTTCACGTAAAAAAATGCTCCTTCATAATGAAAAGGTGTATACAAAATATCATAACAACATCTAAGAGTGATAAAAAATTATGATAAAAAACTAATTTTTTTCTTGAAATTTCATCACCCTGTAGCTCAATAGCTAAGAGGTTTAAGACATATGTTGATATGAACTTTTCTCTTTGAAATCATCCAAGGATTATCGCCCTTGAGGATCAGCATTCAATTATGAAACACCCTGTATTATGTAAAGCATTATCTTCCACCCATCACAAACACCCTGATTAAGTGGGGCAATTGCCCCCTCCTGATTATCTGTAGAAAGTCATTTTATATACCAATAACTATCGCTCTATGGTTCCCTCATATCACAATCACAAAACACCCTGTATAATATATTTTTTTCTCAAAACAAATGGAACACTAGTCAATATTATGGAGTTTCTATAACACCATCACTGATGCCCATAAATCGAAATAAGCCTATGTAACCATATGGTAACGGGATGGTACAGTGGCGTTGCTATGTTGGGTTCAATTTTGTATGCTCATTGTTCTATGATCATTATCGGCAAATAAAAATGAAATATTTTTGTTTAGACCCACCTTTCCAACAAGCCTTCCTATGAAGTAGTAATGATCAGTGAAATTGTCTACGATTAGGTGGACATTGGGATTTGGGTACAGGGTGTTATCAGCTGTCAGGGTGAAAAAACCTCTGTTGGGGTCGAATGCGGTTTTCAGGACCTCGTTGATGAACTCCTTGAAAATGCCACCCCCATCTATACCTACTTCTTCTAGTCCCACGGTATTGATGAATACTATTCGGACTTTATGTTTTAAATCTGAATCTGGAAAAAATAAGATTAATTTATCTAGTTGAAATTTGATTTTGAATTGCGACGTGAATTCAATGATTTCCAAAGAGACAAAAGTAAGTAACACATTTATAGATTACTCCTAAACGAATTAATTTAACATACCACTCTTGGATGAAATTTTATCAAAAGCATCTTCATACAGATGTGTCCTTCTGATGACGACAACATTATCATTCATTATTTCATTATGCAGTCTTTGGTAGTTGGATTCTCCTAAACTATTCCGACATAGGTCTCTCAAAAGCAAAACTCTGGTGTTGAAATTGATTAGGAATGGTAGTTCCGCTAGAATTGCTAGGGAGCGCTGTTCAATTGTCGATAGTGGGGGCATATGTTCATCATCTAAAGAAATTGAAAAATTATGTTACGAACATTTTAGTCATTGGTCGTTGATCTTCATAAATATTTCTTCAATACAACGGAGGGATATAAATTGAATCTAGGAAATTTAAACCTATGTATAATTGAACTATCAATAACCTTCTACATCTATATTATCTGATCCTGCGCCATTGAACGATGAACTATAATTCCTGAATAAATAATTTTTCCTTGATAAATCAGGCGGTATATGTATTTTTTCAGACGTCCAAAAGCCAAGAGGACAAAATTGCTTCCTTAAATCCAACATATATAACATTCGTAGAGAACTCAGGCATGCTCTATATAAATGAAGGACTTCAGGAGTCGATGGAATCTGAAAAATATTAAAGATCGAAGATATGCATACAATCGCATAGCTTTACTTACTCCACTCGACCTGCACATTGGAAAGGCTACCTCGATAAGACCCCTTGCCACGTTTTTGAGCAATTTGGACATTGATAAAAGATCGTTTTTAGAAAAAGTTTCACTGGTATCGGAATTTTCTTAAAAAAAGCAAACAACGTAAGTTCATTTTGTATTCATCATGATAAACTTTTACCTTTATCGGTCAATGTTTCAGTATAGAAAGTGAACAAATCACAAAAAACGGCCAAGTAAGTGTGATATTCTCTCCATGAAATCAATGATCCTTTGGCTTGGTACTGTCCAGACTGATTTGAGTTAAGATATGTCCATAGTTTTCTAAGGTAGGTGCTGTTCAAACCCATTTTATATAACAAACTAAAAATGACAATAATGAAATGTACGAATTAATCACCAAATCTGAATAGATACTCACAAATATTTTCTCACTGCATCCTTATAGACCAGCAACAGGTTGTGACACAAATGTGTGAAATCAATTACAACTTGTTCGTTCTCAGAGTGACGTTCAAAAAAATTCAGGAATTTCTTGACTCTCCCGTATTTGTTTAGTATGCTCATATATTCATCTAACAAAAACTGACGTTCTTGGTCAGTCTCATCAAATTCAAATTCATCATCACTATCGGCTTTTCGATAACAATTTATTGAAGAACTTACTTCATGGATAGTGGCACTGAGTTTTGATATCACCCGTAGGCTGTCAAAATTAGGATCTGAAAAGAATTGTCCACTAAATTGGAGTTGCCATACTAGTACTCAGAGTAACTAGTGGAATTTTTCTAAATTTGTTTTTACAAAATTACAAGCTTTTATTCACTTTCACCTACCCTGGTAAGCAAATCTTACATGCTAAATATGACACTTCTAATCGTCCGATCGATTTGAAATCTGGACATGAGTGCACATAATTTTGGTGACTATGCATCAAGAAATTTTTGATAGAGAAAATTACAAAATGGCAGCTCCAAAATGGCGGATGAGTTTTGTAATTATGATCCGATTATATTAATATGTGGTTCTTGGGGTTGGCAATTATGATTCTTCTGTCGAAATTGGAAAATTGAAGATGGCGGGCTCTAATATGGCGGACAAGTTTTGTATGTGGGGGGTTTTCAGGGTCGGAGATCATGATTCTTTCATAAAAATTGGGAAATTCAAGATGCAGAATCCAATATGGCGACCGAGTTTTGTAATAATGATCCGATTCTATTCAAAATTGGCATCTGGGAGGTTTTCTGGGTCAGAAATTATGATTCGTCCATCATAATTGCGAAATTCAAGATGGCGGCCTCAAAATGGCGGATGATTTTTGTGGTTATGATCCGATTATATTCAAAATTGGTATGTGGGGGCTGTTGGTGTCGGATATTTTTTTTCAATTACAAGATTTTATTCATTTTCCCTGAACCGTTGTCTGTCTGTCATTGTGTGTGTCGGTGTGTGTGTGTGTGTGTGTGTGTGTGTGTGTGTGTGTGTGTGTGTGTGTGTGTGTGTGTGTGTGTGTGTGTGTGTGTGCATTTTTATAAAAGCTTGTCTTTGAAAATGGTTTTTATGAAAGTGGAACCGCTGCCAAATCGACAATGCAAGAGGATTATTCCATATAAATAGCTTACGACAAAAGATGGAACAAGTTTTATAACGACATAATAATGTACCCACACCATAACAATTAACAATATTAGTGTCATAAACTCATACCAATAATTGAAAACTTATTAGTTATTGTAAGGTACACAACAAAATAGTGAAAAGGAATGAATTCAAGACGAACATGATAAACAAGTGATCATTATTCATTCTAGTAAGATAGGACATTTGTCGTTTTTGTTGTTATTTATGGTTTTCCGGCTATTGTGTGCCAGTTATATATTTTGAAGTTTAGGAAGCCATATACCAGAGAAGGGTCCGCCCAATTCACTGCTGCATTCTAAACAGTGATGCTCCTAAGGCGGCGGATGGAGTCAGTAACAAAGCCTACATAGAACATAGTTGTTGTCTACACACTTTAACCAAGTACATTCTACAGGGTGATTCATTGAGAATGGGCAATTTTTGAACAACAGATAGTAAACATCAAAGAATGGAAATTTTGCCTAACATGCTTTATTGAAACGTTACTCGTCTAGGAGATACAGGGTGTTCAATGGAAAGATTTTATTTCAAAATTGCTCAATAACTTTTTAAGTTTCAACAACGTGAACATGAAATTTTGTAGATTATTTAGGTTTCCTGACATGAGAAATATGAATTTGTAATGTATTTGGTGATGGCTCATAGCAGGTGCTAGTGGCACTATCATATCTTTTTTGTCTATCAATTAATAATAGTAAAAATGAGTTGAGATTGTTGAAAATCTGCAAGCCCGTTTATAAAAAAATTACTATTTTTTAAATTGTCTAGCTCTGAATGTTTTTCTGGCTATTGAAAAGATCTGTGTTCCAGTTTTATTTTCATTATTTCCAATTATGAAGATATCATAGTGACCCTGGATAAAAAAGGGAATAATGGTGACAATCAAAAATAACACCACTGAAAAATATATAATTTTAAACGCCTAAACTAGCATTATTTTTATAATTCATGCTGGGCTAAATCTTCATATTTTGGTGTTTAGTATCTCTATTCAACTTGAAGGCAATTAATTCAGTTTGATTAGACATGTTGAAAACATAAAAAAAAACATGAACAAACCATTTGATGAAGTTACCTACCTATAAGATTGATGAAAATTATAGATTATACAGGGTGTCCCAAAATTGCTGGGACACAGAGCTACCTGTAATAGAGGTCAAAATAATATGATTGGACCCAATTTAGTTATATACCAAAATGTACCATTTATCTGTATCTGGGTTTAGCTGAAAAAACAGGTGATCCATTTTTTATGGCAAATTGACCTTTGTATTGATGAAGGTGGCCATCATATTGAACATTTATGTTATGTTAAAAACATTCTGCCTTTGTTTCCACTGTGAACTGAATTGTTTACTACTATGTTATTGAACTTGTAGCATGGGAATATCAGTAATCATTATTCCATGAAAAAAATTTTTTCTTGGAAAATATGGGAAGTTTTTACAAGAGTAACAAAATGAAGATAATTAATCTACCTTCTTTTAAAAAAAATTGAGAACCATATTATCACTCTTAAGAATGTTATGAAAAAGAATTCAGGGTGTGAGGGTAAATTCAGTCCTTCTGGTAATCCCCTAAAATGCATTTATTTCAAATTTCATTAAATTTGTTTCACTGATTTCTGAACAGCCCAAAAAAATGTTTTTTATGTATACTTGTAACTCTTCTCATGGACAAATGGTATATTTAGGTACCAATATAACTAAATTGGGTCCAATTAATATATTTTGACCTATTTTACATGTGGCATCTCTGTGTCCCAACAACTTTGGGATAACCTGTATAACTATTGGATAAGTAATTTATTATCCTTACATGTCCTTACCATATTGATCAGGTTCTAGAAGCAAAACACATAACAGTAAACTTTCACTTCCTTGGAAATGGAAACCACTATTCAAGTATTTTATCAATCTGTCATAGGGAAAACCCATTTCCCTCAGGTGAGTTATCAAGTTATTATGGACTCTGTCAGTTATAGTAGGGATCAAAAATTTCTGACAAAATTCAGCTAGAGCAATATCATTTAAACTTTCAGATTCTTGAAGAAATTTAAATGGCTTCTCTATCAGTAGTATAATTTCCTTCATGTGGCCACTTCCTGATTCCATTTCTTTTCCTAAGTATCCATAATAGTCTAAAAGAACATATGAAAAGTTGTAACTCTGAATATTTTTGAATTTGTAATACCTTTTCTTATAAGGTACTCAAATATATGAGCACTATTTGTGAATATGTAAAGTGATTTTATCAGGTTCATGTTATCTCCATCCTCACTCAAGGTTCTCAAGCACACAAAAAGGTATCTTTTCATTAACCATGAGAATGACACATCACTATCCATTCTCTGTATCACCAATTCATGGTTAGTGACGATTTTGTCTGCCATACAAAACTGAAAGGATGTTGAAATTGTATGACTTATTAAATTTTTTATTTTTGTTCTCACCAATTTATGTTTATCTTGCTGAGGATTGTAGAAGAATAATAGTTTTCTCAGTAATACTTCAATAGGTGCCAAATGTTCTATTTGGTTGAATATTTGCCTCTCTTCATCTTTTTTGTGTTTTCTACAGATGTAACTTCGAATATGGGATTGGAGAACTTCTGCACTTTGTAATTTCCTGCGCTGTTCCTAAAAATTAACCAATTTTATCACAGTGTTGTTGCCAAGAAGTATTCAATTCACTTACTTGTCTTTTTTGTCTTTCTTCATGTGTTTTCTCCAAGAGAGTGTCCTTTGTAAACTTTCTCCCAGAACCTGATAGGTTCTGTTCAGGTCTATTTTTTGCATTTCCTTCAAAACTGTAATTCATTTTGAAAGCTACAAATGAATACTTCAGTTATTTCATCATGAAATATAAGTTATTTCACTGAAATTTTCTTACCCATTTTATTTTTTTTTTGAGATCGCTGATTGCTTCTTTCATGAAAAATACCACTTGATAAGATGTTAATTTTCACTGTTGAACAATTAATTGGGTGACCATAGATACGTACTATGGATATTTTGAATTTCTGATCCAAAAAATAGAATCAGATTCTATTATTTTATGAAAATAATAATGATTATTACACTTTTGTATTTTGTTTGTTTTGCACAGCTGATTCAGACATTTCTGATTTTATGTTTCTGACATTTGTCATCAAGTCATCATTGACAGTGGATAATCGTCCGGCTAGTGGTCATATACATAAGTAAATGAAAGCTCAGGATGAGCTGGGTTCGATTTTGGTGACACCCAGCTATATTGACATCACAAGAGTACAAGACCACCGCGGCACCGCGACTAAGTAGAGTCTTTGCGAAGTCATTTTTGAGACAAATTCATCAAAAAACATCGCTGGCGGCACACGATGTGTTTGAACTACGAGCCTACGAGCGCGGCGAATTCCATTTGATCAAGCTGTCTCAAGTGCAGACTTGAGATGCATTCCATAAAAACCATCACGTGATATATCATATTGATATTCGTGGTATTTGATCTATCTTGAAAAATCATTTTGGTGTTCAAGTCCAAGTTTTGGTCAAGGAGTTATATCTAAGATGCTTGTCAACTTATAAACATCTCAGTTATATCCTTCAAGGTCGCGTCAATGTTTTTTTGCGAGCATATTACCGACGAATGAAACGGCACAAAATAATTTTATTACGGGAAATACTTCATGTGCGAAATTATCAAGATTTCATCAAAGGGATTTATTCACGCTAGCAGTAGCATCACAGTATACACCCTAGACACGGCCGGCGACCGGCAACTCAGACACAGCCTTATTAATTCTCAATTCATTTTTATTATTATTATTATCAAGTTCATTGTTGTGATATTGTGAGTTGTTGAGTGAAAAAGATATAATAATTTTTATTGCAAAATCTGAAATAGTTTCCTCTAGCTAGTAGCAAGAGCGTTGCTAGAGCACTAATTGATTTGCCAGTAATGTTGTCTCCTGGAGCACGAATTGTGAGAGGACCCGATTGGAATTGGGGAAACCAAGGTAGGACATTGGGAATAATGGAAATGGATGAATTCAAATTCATAGGACCTAGTCAAAGAATTATTATAGTTTTTCCATTATCACTTCAAACAATAGTCACCTAGTATAATATATTGATTCCATTAATTCTATTGAACTCATATTGAACCAAGTACTGTGTGTACACTAGTCTTCAGTGAACATGTCACAGGTTGGACTGTCTGAGCTCTCTTATTACAGAGGTAATCAAGGGAGCTGACACCATTCATGTGCTACATGATCTCTGAAGATGAGTGTACCTACTAGAAGTTATTACCTATGTGTAAAGTTTTTGTTATAAAATTAAGAAAATACCAAATTTTCTTCTAATACCTAATTTTCTTGTTCACTGGGAATGATGCCATTTAGTTCTGCTATTCTGCCAAATAGTTATTTCTCTTGGTTTTTCCCTCTGGTTTTCCTCTTTTCTGTTGCATGAGAGAATGTGTTTGATGATACAGTAGATACTCAAGTACTCAACTCAATATTTTTTTCTAAGATGGAGGTGAAGGAAGTGTGGGTACAGTATGTGAAATTGGTAAAGCTGGTGCAGTTGGTTCCCCAGACAAAACAGTAGTAGTTCAGTGGGACAATGGAGCCAGAACCAACTACAGAGTAGGTTACAATGGAAAATATGATCTGAGAATTATTGATAATGCACAAATTGGTGAGGAATCTTTGTTTTATAGATTGGTCAACAATATTTTAATGTCCACTGAACTTCCAGGTGTGAGGCACCCAAATATAGTATGTGATGGGTGCAACAGTCAGGGAATTAGTGGAATGAGATATAAATGTATGATATGTTATGATTATGATTTATGCTATATGTGTTACCATGGAGATAAGCACAATGTTACCCATACTTTTAAGAGATTTGACTCTGCCAATTCATCAGGGTAAGTTGACCATAGTCAGGCATGAAGAAACTGTATTACCATGGAAGATATTATACTGGGCTATGTTCAGCAGTAGGTCTGACCAGTGATCACAGAAGTTGGTGGTACCACATTCTGAAGGAGCATCATTCCATGCATGGACAAGGGTCACTGTTAATCAATCTGTTAATGCATTTTAATTTTCCTGGTTGCACATTGTTCCATTAGGTACATCTCAAGTGGATCTGGAATTTTACTCCACTCATGAGCTACAGTGTAGGACAGATACTTCACCTTCATCCATTTTCATTTCAGTAACAGAAACTATCATAAGTATTAACATGAGTGCTCATGTGCTCACAATACTATGGATTATAATTCTGTCAGAAATTAGCAAGTTCTTATTAGGGGTAACATTTTCAGTCTCACCAGTGAACATTACTAAATGAGACATGAAGGTGACTGTCAAAAAAGTAATGAAAAATTTATCACCGGTTGCTGGTTTCTGGTCTGGTTTCCTCTTCTCATTGATAACACGCTTCATCTACCTAAAACATAGTTATTATATATTTCTAATTTGGAATATTGATAATCGAAATCATGAAAGTTACATGGAATAAGAAACTTGAAAATATATATAAACTTTTTTCAAATTCCGTTGCTGAAACGCGACATATTACCCAAAAAATGAAGGGAACAGATAGCCAACAATTTTCTCCTAAATGAGAAACACTGTATATACCTAACCAATCAGGCGGCTACCCCGGTTGCAACAAGGGTTTACCGATGCCAAGGGTTGATACTCTCCCCTCGTAAGGGTACCTGTCGTGTCTCCATTGAGACATAAAGGTAACTATCGAAAAATGTTCTATAATATATCGCCTTCCATAACAAATATAAAATTTGGAAGAAATATTCGAAATGACATGAATATATTTCGTAGATACCACCACCGGTTCGCTGGTTTTTAGTTTGGATTCATCTTCTGTGCAATTTTTCCGTAGATTAATAACACGTCGTTTCTTCGATCTAAAACATAGTTTATATTAAATATCGTATTTCAAATGGATTGGATATTGAAATTATACGACTTACATTGAATATGAAACTGAAATATATACGAGAACTATCTTCAAATTCTGTTACCTGTCGTGTCTCCATTGAGACATATAGGTGATTTTGAAGAAAGGGAGATGATGGTCCCTCCACCACCCCTACTAGAATGTAGGCCACTGAACAGAGTTTCTCTTAATGACAATAATTTGACTACTAATGTACTCGAATCATGAACTTGATTCATCAAAGTATCTGCCTGTCGGCCTGCCTTTGGGAAACAGAATTTTGAAAAATTATTCCACCTCCCTCTCTTCTTTTCCTCCTCTGTCTTCTCTTTCTCTTTTTTATTCAGTAATACTATAAAAATGCAGAATTCAGAAAATGCAAAAATGCGAAATTCTTCACCCGTCGCTGGTTTCTGGTCTATGCTATTCTTCGATTGGGCTTTGATCGATTCATAGCAGGGTTCTTCTTCGATCTAAAACATAGGTGGAATTAAATCCCGAATTTTGGATTGATTGAGAATTGAAATTATGAAAGTCACATGGAATAAGAAACTAAAATATATGAGAAAACTGTTTTCAAATTCCGTTGCTGGAACGCGACATATGAAAAATGAACGGGACAGATAGCCAACAGTTTTCTCCTGAATGAGAAACACTGTATATACCTAACCCATCAGGCGCCTACCCCGGTTGCAACGAGGGTTTACCGATGCCAAGGGTTGATACTCTCCCCTCGTAAGGGTACCTGTCGTGTCTCCATTGAGACATAAAGGTGACTACCACAAAATGTTCTGTGATATATCGCCTTCCATAACAAATATAAAATTTGGAAAAAATATTCGAAATGACATGAATATAATTCGTAGATACCACCACCGGTTCGCTGGTTTTTAGTCTGGATTCATCTTTTGTGCAATTTTTTCGTAGATTAATAACACGTCGTTTCTTCGATCTAAAACATAGTTTATATTAAACATATCGTATTTCAAATGGATTGTAAATTGAAATTATACGACTTACATTGAATATGAAACTGAAATATATACGAGAACTATCTTCAAATTCTGTTACCTGTCGTGTCTCCATTGAGACATATAGGTGATTTTGAAGAAAGGGAGATGATGGTCCCTCCACCACCCCTACTAGAATGTAGGCCACTGAACAGAGTTTCTCTTAATGACAATAATTTGACTACTAATGTACTCGAATCATGAACTTGATTCATCAAAGTATCTGCCTGTCGGCCTGCCTTTGGGAAACAGAATTTTGAAAAATTATTCCACCTCCCTCTCTTCTTTTCCTCCTCTGTCTTCTCTTTCTCTACTTTATTCAGTAATACTATAAAAATGCAGAATTCAGAAAATGCAATAATGCGAAATTCTTCCCCCGTCGCTGGTTTCTGGTCTATGCTATTCTTCGATTGGGCTTTGATCGATTCATAGCAGGGTTCTTCTTCGATCTAAAACATAGGTGGAATTAAATCCAGAATTTTGGATTGATTGAGAATCGAAATTATGAAAGTCACATGGAATAAGAAACTAAAATATATGAGAGAACTGTTTTCAAATTCCGTTGCTGGAACGCGACATATGAAAAATGAACGGGACAGATAGCCAACAGTTTTCTCCTGAATGAGAAACACTGTATATACCTAACCCATCAGGCGCCTACCCCGGTTGCAACGAGGGTTTACCGATGCCAAGGGTTGATACTCTCCCCTCGTAAGGGTACCTGTCGTGTCTCCATTGAGACATAAAGGTGACTATCACAAAATGTTCTGTGATATATCGCCTTCCATAACAAATATAAAATTTGGAAGAAATATTCGAAATGACATGAATATAATTCGTAGATACCACCACCGGTTCGCTGGTTTTTAGTTTGGATTCATCTTCAGTGCAATTTTTCCGTAGATTAATAACACGTCGTTTCTTAGATCTAAAACATAGTTTATATTAAATATCGTATTTCAAATGGATTGGAAATTGAAATTATACGACTTACATTGAATATGAAACTGAAATATATACGAGAACTATCTTCAAATTCTGTTACCTGTAGTGTCTCCATTGAGACATATAGGTGATTTTGAAGAAAGGGAGATGATGGTCCCTCCACCACCCCTACTAGAATGTAGGCTACTGAACAGAGTTTCTCTTAATGACAATAATTTGACTACTAATGTACTCGAATCATGAACTTGATTCATCAAAGTATCTGCCTGTTGGCCTGCCTTTGGGAAACAGAATTTTGAAAAATTATTCCACCTCCCTCTCTTCTTTTCCTCCTCTGTCTTCTCTTTCTCTTCTTTATTCAGTAATACTATAAAAATGCAGAATTCAGAAAATGCAAAAATGCGAAATTCTTCACCCGTCGCTGGTTTCTGGTCTATGCTATTCTTCGATTGGGCTTTGATCGATTCATAGCAGGGTTCTTCTTCGATCTAAAACATAGGTGGAATTAAATCCCGAATTTTGGATTGACTGAGAATTGGAATTATGAAAGTCACATGGAATAAGAAACTAAAATATATGAGAAAACTGTTTTCAAATTCCGTTGCTGGAACGCGACATATGAAAAATGAACGGGACAGATAGCCAACAGTTTTCTCCTGAATGAGAAACACTGTATATACCTAACCCATCAGGCGCCTACCCCGGTTGCAACGAGGGTTTACCGATGCCAAGGGTTGATACTCTCCCCTCGTTAGGGTACCTGTCGTGTATCCATTGAGACATAAAGGTGACTATCACAAAATGTTCTGTGATATATCGCCTTCCATAACAAATATAGAATTTGGAAAAAATATTCGAAATGACATGAATATAATTCGTAGATACCACCACCGGTTCGCTGGTTTTTAGTCTGGATTCATCTTTTGTGCAATTTTTTCGTAGATTAATAACACGTCGTTTCTTCGATCTAAAACATAGTTTATATTAAAAATATCGTATTTCAAATGGATTGTAAATTGAAATTATACGACTTACATTGAATATGAAACTGAAATATATACGAGAACTATCTTCAAATTCTGTTACCTGTCGTGTCTCCATTGAGACATATAGGTGATTTTGAAGAAAGGGAGATGATGGTCCCTCCACCACCCCTACTAGAATGTAGGCCACTGAACAGAGTTTCTCTTAATGACAATAATTTGACTACTAATGTACTCGAATCATGAACTTGATTCATCAAAGTATCTGCCTGTCGGCCTGCCTTTGGGAAACAGAATTTTGAAAAATTATTCCACCTCCCTCTCTTCTTTTCCTCCTCTGTCTTCTCTTTCTCTACTTTATTCAGTAATACTATAAAAATGCAGAATTCAGAAAATGCAATAATGCGAAATTCTTCCCCCGTCGCTGGTTTCTGGTCTATGCTATTCTTCGATTGGGCTTTGATCGATTCATAGCAGGGTTCTTCTTCGATCTAAAACATAGGTGGAATTAAATCCAGAATTTTGGATTGATTGAGAATTGAAATTATGAAAGTCACATGGAATAAGAAACTAAAATATATGAGAAAACTGTTTTCAAATTCCGTTGCTGGAACGCGACATATGAAAAATGAACGGGACAGATAGCCAACAGTTTTCTCCTGAATGAGAAACACTGTATATACCTAACCCATCAGGCGCCTACCCCGGTTGCAACGAGGGTTTACCGATGCCAAGGGTTGATACTCTCCCCTCGTAAGGGTACCTGTCGTGTCTCCATTGAGACATAAAGGTGACTATCACAAAATGTTCTGTGATATATCGCCTTCCATAACAAATATAAAATTTGGAAAAAATATTCGAAATGACATGAATATAATTCGTAGATACTACCACCGGTTCGCTGGTTTTTAGTCTGGATTCATCTTTTGTGCAATTTTTTCGTAGATTAATAACACGTCGTTTCTTCGATCTAAAACATAGTTTATATTAAAAATATCGTATTTCAAATGGATTGTAAATTGAAATTATACGACTTACATTGAATATGAAACTGAAATATATACGAGAACTATCTTCAAATTCTGTTACCTGTCGTGTCTCCATTGAGACATATAGGTGATTTTGAAGAAAGGGAGATGATGGCCCCTCCACCACCCCTACTAGAATGTAGGCTACTGAACAGAGTTTCTCTTAATGACAATAATTTGACTACTAATGTACTCGAATCATGAACTTGATTCATCAAAGTATCTGGGGGTTCTTCTAAAACATAGGTGGAATTAATTCCCGAATTTTGGATTGATTGAGAATCGAAATTATGAAAGTCACATGGAATAAGAAACTGAAATATATGAGAGAACTGTTTTCAAATTCCGTTGCTGGAACGCGACATATGAAAAATGAACGGGACAGATAGCCAACAGTTTTCTCCTGAATGAGAAACACTGTATATACCTAACCCATCAGGCGCCTACCCCGGTTGCAACGAGGGTTTACCGATGCCAAGGGTTGATACTCTCCCCTCGTAAGGGTACCTGTCGTGTCTCCATTGAGACATAAAGGTGACTATCACAAAATGTTCTGTGATATATCGCCTTCCATAACAAATATAAAATTTGGAAAAAATATTCGAAATGACATGAATATAATTCGTAGATACTACCACCGGTTCGCTGGTTTTTAGTCTGGATTCATCTTTTGTGCAATTTTTTCGTAGATTAATAACACGTCGTTTCTTCGATCTAAAACATAGTTTATATTAAAAATATCGTATTTCAAATGGATTGTAAATTGAAATTATACGACTTACATTGAATATGAAACTGAAATATATACGAGAACTATCTTCAAATTCTGTTACCTGTCGTGTCTCCATTGAGACATATAGGTGATTTTGAAGAAAGGGAGATGATGGTCCCTCCACCACCCCTACTAGAATGTAGGCTACTGAACAGAGTTTCTCTTAATGACAATAATTTGACTACTAATGTACTCGAATCATGAACTTGATTCATCAAAGTATCTGGGGGTTCTTCTAAAACATAGGTGGAATTAATTCCCGAATTTTGGATTGATTGAGAATCGAAATTATGAAAGTCACATGGAATAAGAAACTGAAATATATGAGAGAACTGTTTTCAAATTCCGTTGCTGGAACGCGACATATGAAAAATGAACGGGACAGATAGCCAACAGTTTTCTCCTGAATGAGAAACACTGTATATACCTAACCCATCAGGCGCCTACCCCGGTTGCAACGAGGGTTTACCGATGCCAAGGGTTGATACTCTCCCCTCGTAAGGGTACCTGTCGTGTCTCCATTGAGACATAAAGGTGACTATCACAAAATGTTCTGTGATATATCGCCTTCCATAACAAATATAAAATTTGGAGAAATATTTGAAATGAATATAATTCGTGAATATAATTCGTGAAAAGTAATGAAAAACTTATCACCGGACGCTGGTTTCTGGTCTGGTTTCCTCTTCTGTGCAATTTTAATGTCGATTAATGACACGTCGCTTGTTCGATCTAAAACATAGTTGGTATTATATCTCGAATTCGAAATATATTGAGTATCGAAATCATGAAAATTACATGGAAAAGAAACTGGAGAATTTATGAAAACTTTTTTTCAAATTCCGATTGCTGAAACGCGAGATATTCTTCTATTTCCATTAGGCAAAAAATAAACGGAACAGATAGCCAACAATTTTCTTCTAAATGAGAAACACTGCATGTACCTAACCAATCGGGCGCCTACTTAGGTTGCAACGAGGGTTTACCGACGCCAAAGGTTGATACTCTCCGTAAGGGTACCTCTCGAATCTCCGTTGAGACATAAAGGTGACTATGTTTTCTGAAGAAGACTGTACATTGCCGGGACATTTTATATTTCATATTTCCTTTCCACCATTTTTTTCACGTCTCTTATTTTTGTCTGAACTCACATTGTTATGAAACTGGAATGTTTTAATGATCACTAAATGATTGATTGATTGATCAAAGGTGACTATCGAAAAATGTTCTTTCTTATATATCGCCTTCAACAAATAGGGAATTTTGAATAAATATTAGAAATAAACTGAATATAATACGAAACAGGAATAGGAAATGAGTTTCCGGTCGCTGATTTTTTCCTGATTTTCTCTGCTATGCAGTTTTTCTGTTGGGCTCAAATGTTTTATTTATCACACGGTTGTTCTTCTATCTACAACATAGTTATTATCAAATCTCGAATGTGATGAATGCGAAGAAGACTATCGGAAAATATCCTTCTATATCTATATCTGCCAACAACTTCTATAAGAAATATAAATTTTGCAGAAATGTTCGAAATAAATCGAGTTTCAGTAAGTAAGTGATACAATGAATATCAAAACAAACATCATGATGAGATATGAAATAGGAATACGTAAAGAAACTCACCATTGTGGAGGATACAATTTCTTTTCACATCATAAATTACTTTTCCTGAACAATCCTGTAACAAAAGAATAAAATTATAAACGATATATTCATACAAGACCGAGTACAAGACAATATGTCAGTTTTTTCAATCGTTGATATTTCGAAAACTATGGAATTTGGGAGTAGTGTATTAAATGATTGTTTAGAATTATGAGATTTCGAAAATGAAATAATATACGGGGTGTTCCATTAAAAAAAATATTCCAAGATGTCGCTGAGCCATCATCTCCTATAATTCCGTTTTGATATACCAAGTGATTAAAAAATTTGAAAGGGGGAATGGGCTTAAGACGGGCATAGTATACGGGAATACATAAGTAGGATAGATCAAATTGAATCACACTGTTTACATGAATAATGACCACAAAAAAACTGTAATTCAGCAAAATAATAGTTTTTCATACGACTCTAGTGTCAATATGAATATCATTGAAATTAGTGTTCACATGTCCGAAATTTAAACTGAAAATGAATTGCAGAAATACACATTTTAAGTATCAGTATCATGGTCACTATATAGTGCCGATAAGAAATGTCAAATTAACATTAGGGCCAATATGGAATTATTCTTAATATTTTAATATGCTATCAGAGGGTTCTCCACCAATTGAATCGACCGTACACAACGAAATCTAATATGCGACTGATGAATACCTGGCGTGATTCATTATTCTGATGACTATTTAATTACGTTATCCTTCTAACTGATTAATTCCCGAACAATAAAATTTTATCAATTAAAGAAGATGATAATGAAAAATAGTTTTACAGGGGTGACAAGAAATTCCATTAAAAAAATACCGCGATGACGTAATTTCCCAGATACGAATCATTCTATACAGGGTGTCCGGAAAGGTTATGTCGATAGAGTGAGTCAAAATGTCAGTTCTTCATGTAAAAAATGTCTATCGCACTTCGTTACGGAGTTATTGACCTTAAAAGTTTGAATAAAAAAATGCATGTATAACTTTTAAACGGTTGCCATGGTATCAATAATATTCGAGCAACTAGATTAACTCATACTTATGCCCATTTCGGTATGTAAACGGGTGTTCAGTGATTATGTTTCATACAGGATCGGACGAATTTTTGTTTAGTGAAGGCATTTTTCATGGAGGTGAAAATTTTTACATTCTGCTTTCACCGTATGATTTAATAGTATAATTTATTTTAATCGATATCTTGTACCGTTCTAGATAAAATCGCATTTCAAAGGTAGCAAAAACTATATTTGCGCAATAACATCATGGTAGTTGCAGTATTTAATACTTTAGTAACACCATGTATGAGTTTAGTAATGGTAGGTCAATAACTCCGAAACGAAGTGCGATAGAAATTTGTTTATATGAAGTACTAACATTATTTTGTCTCACTCTAACAGTCCTATAATTTACTTCATGGCTTTTCCAGATACCCTGTATTTATTGATTGATTGAATTGGAAAGAATGCCCGAATGAAAATAAAATTCGACGGCTCCGAACGTTCTTTCAATTATTCCTATAATTTCCAACGAATTCATCTACTACTTTACGAGGGCACTCAATTCAACGGACGCACTGTATACAAAACCTATGTGTAATAAATTTTTGAATTCAGCTTTACATGGAGATTCCAAAAATTTTATAATATATAGGATGTTTCATTTGAAAAAATTGACGCGGTTATCTCGAATATGTATCATATTGTATATCAAATTTGCCTCGCCTACGGCTCGGAGTTTTGATAAAGATATCATTCGCGAAATAACTAGACAAAAAGCTGTCATAACACTCACTGAATGTTTTTGGCTAAACAGTATCACTTGTGGTATTACATATTACGATATTACTATTTCACTCTTGTTCTCTAGAATCAATCAGAATCAGCCATTTTCACGGTTTTTTCTATATTACAGCGATATTTTTTTGTTTATTAAATTTAATCGGACTTGGTCTACCAATACAGAAGCCGAATTGACCCACACGCGACCAACCTTTCTCGTTTTTCAGCGATGAAATTTTGGATCTTTAAGACCTCAATTATGCTGGAAGCCAGAATGATGGATGCAGTGTGCGCAACTCTCGCAAGCCGCTCGTTAATTGTCTCAATCATGGAATACGAATACAACTCGTGATACTATTTTTCCTGGAAATATTCGTCGATCGACATACTCCAGCTTGTTGCTTTTATTTCGTTCATGACATTGTTCCAAAACTTCTTGCCTACGGATCGAAAGTTTTGATAAGCAGTGTCAATCGGCGAATTTATTAGGCAAACAGATGTAACAATCGCCCAATATTTCCGGCAAAATGGTATCACTTGTGTATTACTTAAGACAACAGTTTTTTTATGGAAAAATCGTTTTACAGGGGGAAGAAGAAGATCAATATATGTACAATAAAAAAATACAGTGTCAATTTTAGTTTTATGGTGAATCAAACAAACTGCTCAAATATTGAAACTTCACGATGCAAATAAAATGATACAAGTTATTTTGTTAAACCAATTGAATCGACTGTACCCGACGAAATCTAATATACGACTAGTGAATGGCTGGCTTGATTCATTATTCTGATGACTGATTAGTTACGTCACCTTTCTGAACGATAAATTCCCGAAAGATAAAATTTCATGTATGACTAAATTCAATATGGAATAATAGTTCTACAGGGGGGAATGGGGGTAAAAATAAATCAAATATATGTACTTACAATAAAAAAACGGTCATTTTTAGTATATACGGTGTGTCAATAGTGTGTTCTCTTTCGATATTAGCCAATCCATCATGATATAAATAGACAAAATTCAAATGCAACAGTTATAGGGTTTCATGAGTACTATCACCTAAAATTATTTTTATATCTATAGGGTGTAAGAATTCCAAGATATCGGCTGATGGTGAGTTTTTTTAAATGGGACATCCTGTTTTCAATTGAATTTTCGAATGCAATGTCAAAATTGCTACACAACTGTTTTTTGTTTTCTATATTTGACTTCACGGTTGCCAAGTCCGTGAAAAACTGATAATGTTGAACCTATAAAAAAATATGTCAAATGGAACACCATATATTTTTCACGATAACGGTTCCAGATCCAAATTACCCTCAATTTTCATTAAGTATGTCGTATACCTCAATATTGCCGTTTTCGATATAATTCGATTTATACGGAAAAATCTATATTTTTCGAAAACTGACAAAGATACCTAACCTCAATAAAGTATATATATGTTTCAAATCAGAAGAAAGAGCTCGTTCGATTAGAAAAATGAAATACAAGGTGTCCCAAATAAAGTAATGAAATGGCGAGTTATTCGCACTCCACGGGCAAAGATGTTACATTCTGCAACTTGCTATATATATATGGGCTATTAGTACAGAAGTATACATTATTTTTAACATTTCGAATTTCGATACGATTCCATTAAATTTCATGTGTTGAAGAATGGTATACCAAATTTCGAATAGTTTCGTTGGTCTTTTTAATCTATCGTTAGACTTGTTGTGTTAATATCCAACTAGATCCTCTGTATGAATAGGTAGAGAAAGCGAATTTCAAAATTTTGTCATCGCTATGTGGAAAAAGGTGTCCCAGAACAACGTATTAATTTTGTCTCATTGAAATATCGAAAGATAGATCAATTTTCATCAGAGATTTTGAGATATCTATCTCCCTGTATATTGAATAAATAGGTAAGTCTTGCTTTGCATGCACATTCATGATAGTAAATAGTTCTACGAATTTTAGAGCAGTACATTTCAAGGATTTTGAAATATTCAGGAAAATCTGTAAATAAATAAAATTATTCATCATCGCCCTCTCACGGCTCAGTCTATTTTAATGTCTAGTTTAGCTTGTAGAAATCATGGTACGTTGTTTTGGGACACCTTGTATACCGAAGCAAAATACCAACTACTTGATGAATGCATCCATGTATGTATATTATACAGAAACACTTACCATCTTGAAAAAAATACAACTTTCACACACTCAAATGAAAATACAATCACTAAGCCGAATATGAATTCCAATTTTCCGAACTTAAACACTTCGAGTTCTTTTTTTATTATCATTTAAACCGACCGTACACGATGAAGTCTAGAACGAGACTACTTATTGGTTTGATTTATCATTCAAATGACTAGTTAGTTACGTCATTCTTTCAACCGATTAATACCCGAACAAGTATGACTAATTCCGTTATCGATAGTTGGTATACGGAGTGGATTGAAAAGAAATTTTATAATATCTTTTTCATTTTCTTATCTATACGAGGTGTTTTTGAAATGAGTTCATATATTCAGCAAATCAATAAAATATTGGCTAACGGATATTTCCATGATATCAAATTTTTGCTAATTGCTCTTATTAACGAGAGCGAAAATTGATGCACCGAATGCAACACCAGACGCAACAGTTTTTCAATGTCCCTAGCCCCATCTATTTCACCCGCTGCTGAAAAAAATTTTGGAAGATTCTCAAAATTTCCAAATTTCGATATCTCATCACGGAGCTCGTCACAGAGGGTTTCGGAAATATTTACAAAAAAAAATCATCTCAGACCCTCTTTCAGATGGCTATAACTGCCCATGGGCATGAGCCATTTCTGGGATCATGTTTAACTTTTTTCACTATTTTTGTTCCTAGAATCAGTGGTTGAAATATGTATGTAATTCCGGGACACCCTGTATATCCGGGAACAAAGTACTCACTTTTTCCCGTGGAAAAAAAATTTATAACCTGTCAACAGAGATGAAATGTCGGAACTTTTTTCCGGTCACACAAAATCAAATTTATAGTTGTTTTTCATCAATCTGTCATGCAGTTGTCAGATAGAAATTAGGTATTTGTATATTCAAAACGTGAATTATTTTTCTTTCTCTCAACATTGAATTACTATCATAAATAGATGTGGTAAGGAATCTAAAATAGCCAGGCCATACAAAAAATAGAATTATCTAGTTGGTGCAGACACAACAATAGATGCAGCAAAGTTTGTGTATAAATGCCTTCTTTTAATTTCCACCTCATCCATGATGGTGGAGGATCCAAAATTATTCATTAATTCATTATATATAAGTATTTTGGCCTGTTCTGGCTACAATATTAAAAACTAAACCCACCAGTATAGTTTGTAATTTTTATAGTGTTGACCTTCCACCAAGATCTGAAGCTAGGAAATGTGAGTTACATGGAATTTTTGTTGGTGCCAAAGTTATGAGAGGGTACAATTGGGAATGGGGAAATCAAGATGGAGGAGAAGGTAGACGTTCACTTTCATATTTCCACAATATAATTTTCTTATCTATTCTATCCTATTCATTGTTGAATTTTAGAAAAAATTGGTATTGTTTTGGACATTAGAGGTTGGGATAATGAGAGCAGCAGATCTGTGGCCAATGTGAAGTGGTTTTCTGGATCTACCAATGTTTATAGGTTAGGTCATAAGGGCAATTGTGATATAAAATACATCGAATCTGCATCTGGTGGACAGTTTTATCCAGAGCATCTTCCAGTACTAGGTATGTATATCGAAATACAATCCTTGTTATATACAAACGATGACCAACAGGTAGCAACCTCTGTAAATAATGATTATAAATACAAGAAAATTGTTTTTGAGAAATTTTGTGATTTTTTCAGGCCAAAATATAGACCAAGTAATAGTCAGACCTGGTCGAACAGGCCCTTGCCCTTTCACTGTGGGAGATAAAGTACAAGTAACTGGTTCGGTCGAAGAATTGAAGGCTATGCAACAAGGTCATGGAGGATGGAACCCAAGAATGGCAGATGTTAGTATCTGTTAATATTATAGAAATGTTAATGATGATAAATTCATAGACATGTTCACTGCAGTTATGATTTGCTTTGATGGACAATCAAATTAGTAAGATTTTTTTCAGTATATTGGAAGGGTTGGTTTGGTACACCGTGTGACCGACAAGGGTGACATCAGGGTGCAGTATGAAGGTTGCAACAATCGGTGGACTTTCAACCCTGTCTCTTTGCACAAAGTCAACAGTTTCGCTGTAGGAGATGTCGTTACTTTGATAAGTGACGCCGAGAAGGTCAAAGAGTTGCAAAAAGGGCATGGAGAATGGATTGAAATAATGAGAAATGTTAGTTTCCATTCGGACCTTAGTAGTGCACTTATGCCGCTACTGGTTCAATCGCCCCCAATTTCCATCATGCTAAATATACGTGCTTGCAAATGTCATGAAAGCGTCACGCATTCGTCAAAAAATCGCGAAAAAACGTCATGAAAATGTCAGGAAAGCCTCGAAAATTTTTCATGTTTTTTTGATGCATTTATACGTTTTGACAATGTATGTGTGTACTTCGTGACGTTTTGTTCACGTTTGTTCGATGCTTTCTGGCGCATTCTGACGTTACGACGCATGCTTGACGTTTTTGTGAAGTTTGCGAGCTCGTAGTGTAGGGGAGATAGGGGTCGATTGAGGAAGTTGCGGCATAGATGCACTACTGACCTCGATATCTTCTTTTGTTCTGTTGTTTCTTGTTTGATTACAATATCTGTTTTTGTAGTCTTTGGGCAAATTGGGGAAAGTCTTGAAAGTGTATTCGGACGGAGATTTGAGGGTTCAGTTGGAAGGGCAAGCATGGACTTTGCACCCTCAATGTGTTAGAACTGTGCCAGGAAGTGCAGCTGAACTGGCCAATACAATGCATGCTGTTCAAAACCAAAGACAAGAACCATCATGTGAGTGGATTGATATACTTACTTATAATCACAAATTGTTTTCTGCCAAGGTCTATGATTATTGAGACTGGGTTCACAACAAATTTTATTAATCATCTTTACGAAAGCTATATTATCTATATCACCTTGCAACTACCGCGAATGTCCTTTGTTCTTATGTTACCTAAACCACGGATCGGACGAAAGAAATGTTCATATTAATGCACTTTGTTAGGTTAGGGTGTGTTAGGGTATCTCAATCTCTTGCTGGCATTCATACCTTTGAAATATGCAGGAACATAACTATTTCCATACTACTGGATCGCAATATTTTGTATTGCAAACAGAGTATTTTACTAGGAAATCTGTACTTTATAAGATCTTTAGATCACATCATAGGTACGCTTTCTGGAGTCCTAGACGTCTCTCCTCGCCTGCTGCCTACCCTCTACCGGCTTGTCGTTCCTTTTTCCTTTCTCATCCCGTGCTTACCCGAATCCAAAATACTGAGTGGCGTAACATTTCACTCCCTAATTTGCAAGTGGACTATTTTTTTAATAGAATCATCAATAATGCCGCTGTAATTTCCAAATGGCTAGAAATTTACCGCAAAGAACAACCGGTCTTTCGGTTTTGGAAGTAGGGGCAGGCAAAAGCACAGTGTTGCCATGTGGGATCGGACATATTATTTATTCAATAATTCATAAATTCTCAATTATGTATTGGTATTATTCTTAATTAACTATATAAAAAATCCATTGTCTTAAAATGTTCCCTATTATGTTTTCTGGCTAATTGCTTATGATAATTTGTATTAATAATAAATATTTCAATTCCTATTAATTCACACTAGAGGAAATTTGGTACGGTCAACGTGACAACACAGGATTGTGGGAGTTGTCTTGTCAGTTCTCAGCATTCAGCACAGCATTGCCAAGTATGATACATATTTCAACAAGCTGGTCGCTCGAAAAAGTCACAAATGAATTACTATAATATTATGGCTTCCTCCTATCAGGTCAAATGGCATATTCAATTTGGATGTAGTTTTGTACAACCAGGAGACTCTAACAACTTTTTGATAACTTGATTATAATTGGTGACTTGACAACCTTACTTCATGAGGGGGAATGAAAGATTATCTGACCGATAAGAAAACGGCATAACAACTGACGTCATCATGTACCGACGTATCCCAGAACATTGCCAAATGGTGGCCATGACGGCATGTTTGGAATGAGCTCTGAAATTCAACAATTTAGAACAACGCATAGACACATTATTTACATAAATAACACGTGCGAAGTGGTTCAAAAATTGATTTAGGTCCCTAACGATTATATTCCGCAAATACGATCTGTTCCGTTAGGATTAATTCATATAATATATATTATCTTGTACATTCATTCGAAATAAGTTGAGGTACCATTGAATCATGAGGGTTTTTTGTTTTATTATGGTTTGACTGACTTGTCAGGAGATGGTGCTGCAGAAATGAATGATGAATTTTGGAGATAAAAGAATAAAAGCAGAACTAGCATTCGACTCATTCATCAATAATACTTCAAGTTCTATATGGAAACCTAATTTGTTGCACTATTCCAAAAATATGTCCTACTGCCACCCCCCGCCCCCTTCCCTGAATTGAATTTTGGCTACGCCCATGGTCTGTAGAGCATGTGTGACTGTGTATCACATGAGACGCATATAAATGGTAGCCAACGTGTATTGACTATCTCCAGTGCAATGGTCGCCCGCCCACCAATCGGACGCCCGCAGCGACGACGCGGCCGATCAGCTAGTGCGCGCGGCCGCCCAGGGCCACCTCGACGCCGTCCAGAGCCTGCTGGGCGTGGCAGGGGGCGGCAACAAGGCGGCGGCTACACGTCCGGCGAGCGTTGATGCGCGCAGCAGCGGCAAGACGGCATTGCAGGTGGCCGCCCACCAGGGGCACGCGCACGTCGTGCTGGCGCTTGTCAAGGCAGGTGCGTCGGTGAACGCGAGCGACAACGACGGCGACACGTGTTTGCACTACGCTGCGTTCGGCAACCAGCCCGAGGTGAATATATAAATACTGTCTGTAGGTTAATCGAGGAGGTGGTACATTCATTTTACTTGATTCTTTGGGATTTTCTCTCCTCGTTTCTATAAAATAAAAGTATTCGTATTATGTCAATACATTTGTAGAGGGACAAATCGGATGATTTGTCCCAAAATGTCACTGCGTTTAACAAATTTTTCTATCAGGGAGTCTACAAGAAAAATCCAATAGCTTGTCAGTGACACTTTGTTTGGAAAAATAGATATATTGAAAATGGCATATGAATGAGTGACTTTAGTCTACAAATGAGTTACAGGATGTTTTCATTAATTGATCTTGAATCTACCATTTTCATGTTCAGCTTTCAGTAGTGAATACCATGTTCTATCTACAGAGTGACCCATTTGAAAGCGGGCCACCCCTGTATCTCACATAATCGTTGGGTAAGGATCATGAAATTTGCTGGAGCGAGAGATATACCAAAAATGCACTCTATGACCAAGTGGGGTCATCTTCAGTGATATACACTGCTCGCCAACAGCCATGGAACCACCCCAATTTCCGGAAAATGATATTAGGAGTCAAAATAGGTTGAAAATCACTTCGGATTCGGAATCAGGACGCCCAATTCACTAACTATTCATATTTTTCCTTGAAAATTTTCAGTTCTGAAAAATTAAATTTTGTCGCACTTTTCACGGAAGCACCCCCGTATCTCACGTAGTTGACTTTATCTTTGGACTTTCCGTTCCTCCTGCAAATTTTAGAACCCTACCTCAATAATTACGTGATATACGGGGGTGCTTCCATGAAAAGTGCGACAAAATTTAATGTTTCAGAACTGAAAATTTTCAAGGAAAAATATGAATAGTTAGTGAATTGGGCGTGCTGATTCCGAATCCGAAGTGATTTTCAACCTATTTCGACTCCTAATATAATTTTCCGGAAATTGGGGTGGTTCCATGGCTGTTGGCGAGCAGTGTATATCACTGAAGATGACCCCACTTGGTCATAGAGTGCATTTTTGGTATATCTCTCGCTCCAGCAAATTTCATGATCCTTACCCAACGATTACGTGAGACACAGGGGTGGCCCGCTTTCAAATGGGTCACTCTGTATAATATAGATATAGATTCTATATCAACTGAAAAGGAAGCAATGCTATTGCATTGGTAAGAGAAAGAATAAGTTTCCACAAATACAATAAGATAAGAATAAAGAAAATTATATCACAAAATTGTATTTATAGTATACCTTGTGTTTGTGGAAAGTACTATACAGGTGAAACGAAAAGATCTCTCTCAGTAACGACTAAAGAACACAAGTACAATATCAAGAAAAGACATATCGATAAATCGAAGCTAACTGCTATTGTTATTCCCACATTTGATATCAAATATTTCACAACTATGCTTGATTTCTTCATCACTGGAACTAGAGGTACTCAGGTACTAGAGCTTTTGGTGATTCTGATGAATCAAAATCACTATCGGATAATAGATGTCTTCTAAGATTAATATGATTAATCACTCCAGACACTGCATCCATAATTTCAACGTAAGTATAGAAGATAATAATAGGAATGGTGAAAATAAAAATCAACAAAACGAAATATCGAAAATGGAAAGAACGTAGGTTATGGGAATATTTTGCTGCTAGTGTACCAGTAATGTCTGCGAATCGGAACATGACCATTATACAATAGATATGAACACATATGCGTGAATTTAATTTAAATGTGCATAAATACCTGTTATCAATGAATCTATTAGACAAGCCATAACTTCTGGAATACTTATTTGTATCAAAATGAAATTTGAAATTTGATATGGGTATTTGGGATGTGAAGGGAATGTTTTCGAATATTTTTTACTTTCCGTGCTCCTCCGGTTTTTAAACGGAAGGCCCTGTATATTATACCATTTTTGAAATCCTGACACAATTCTGGATCAGAATATGACATTTTCAAAAGTTTTTACGCCTACTTCATTTTTTTAGAGTCACTTTTAATATAGCATCTAGGTGGCCATGATCGGATGTAACTAATCTAAGGACCTCAGGTGATGTTACGAAATTATGATCACAAAGTTTCAGTGACTAGTATGATATATAGAGAGAATACAAGTTGACAAAATTACATTATCGTGTCTATTCGTTTTCAAATGGCAATAATTTTTTGACAAGGGGTCACAAGCCATAGGGTTGCATTTGAAAAAAACATGTTGAAGCTGGTTTCAGCTACCCTTAAAGAACTATATTTTTCACATCGCTTGCAAAATGTAAGTAAATAGATAGAAACGTTGACGCATTCCAGGAATTTGAAAAAAAACATCCATTTCACCGCTAGTGAACATACACGTCTGGCAAGAATAGTTTTCCTATAGAGAAACGTTTCATGAGCCTCGTTGCCCCACCTACTAGAGTATGGTACGTGGTGCAAACATTAATCCCTTTGGTCGGGCCGAAAATGGACTCGCTCAAAGGAGGTGTTGTCGCGATACGAATCGTATGGCAACGTTTTTGCTCATGCACACGGTTTCTCTATAGAAAAACGAGTAGAAGCAAGGAGGAATCCCAAAAAATCTGGTAAATTGAATGTTCCACCTCCTTGATTAACCTTGATACAGTATTTGTATTACATTTCATTAAACATCTTATTCAATTGAATCCAAGTATTTCAATTTGTATCGAAATCTTATTCTTCATATTATCAATTATTGCAACTTCGATACAGTTCAATTGTTATTTTAATTTCTATTTTGTAAATTTTCAATCAGGTGCTGGAACTGCTAGTGAAAACCAACGTGGACGTGAACGCGTCGAACCGCAGCGGGTGCACCGCCTTGCACATCGCCGCGCACAAACAGCCCGCCAAATGCGTGCAGATTTTGTTGGCAGGTGGCGCCAACCCCAACAGCACCGACCTCTACGGCGACACGGCCTTGCATGACGCCATCGGGAAGGACAACTATCAAGTCGTCGAGATCCTTTGTAAGGCGCAAGGTAAGGTTCTATAAGGCGGTGGTCTAGATCTCAGACTGAATAACAATTGGTAGACATAGAGTCCCTGTATGTATTTGACAGTTTTGCTGTAATAGGTCGCGTGCACGATGAGCGACCCTGGAGGCCAAATATTGAAACATAACCTCACTCTTCTGTGAGACATTGAAACACAACCTCACTTTTTCTATTTGTTTACAGAGAAATCATAGGATTGAAATAGTTTTTCACAATATTTTGGCTTACAAATCGTGTTTTTTTGCGCTATTCATTAATTCAGACATGCCTTCTCATTGTGCTGTTGTACAATGCACAAAACATGCAGCGAGAGACGAAGGAATATGATTTTCCAGGTAAATAGTAATCTCACATAGTTCTCATTATGAAATTTTGTCATTTCTTATTAAAATTCCTCGTGCCACTTCTGCAATAGAAGATAGAGTAGAGTAGAGTAGAGTAGAGTTTTATTGACTACTTGATGTACATTCATACATTTGTAGCAAGTCCTAAATGATTCCATTTTGGTGAAAAGAATGTAAAAAATGATAATTTACAATAAAAGACGAAAAATATACAATCAGAGACGAATAATATACAATCAAAAACAAAAACAAAATACACATTTACGTTTCCCTCAAGAATGGATGTTCGGCAAGTGTGTTCCTTGTATCAAAATTGTGGCCACTAACGTGAGCCAGATATTCTGCAATCGAGTAAAAGCAATTTTTTTCAAAATAATCTTTCATAACTCTCTTGAAGAAAAACATATTCATAGTTTTAATACTGGCAGGAAGAGCATTATATAATCTGAGATCATGAGAATTTTTTTGTGATTTGCTGAGTTTGTAACGTTGAGGTCTAATAAGATCACTGTTGCGTGTATTGTGATTATACTGCTAATCCATTGAAAAAGTCTAAAACACGCACGATCGTATTTCGTCAGCATGTCAGACCAGTCCTTCCGTTTGATTGCATGAATCCAATCTTCTTGCATTATTCTAGAAATTTCATGTGTATTTCTATTAGCTCTTCTGCTGCAGTTTTTGTGCATTGCACAACAGCACAATGAGTGAATTAATGAATAGCAGAGAAATACGATTCCTATGCCAAAATAATTGTGAAAAACTATTTCAATCACTCGTAAACAAATAAGAAAAGTGAGGTTGTGTTTCAATGTTGTTCCTCCAGGGTCGGTCATCTGACAGTTCTTTCACGCAGCCCATCTGGCGGGCACTGACAGTTCATGAACGTACATGACATTGATTTATTTGAAAATTCAGTTTTTCAAAAATTAAAATGGCCAATTGTGTAGTTGAAAACTACAAGAATAGAAGTGAATCATTACATTTATTCCATATCCTCCACGATAAACAACACCTACAGAAATGGAAACAAAATATGAAGCGGACATTGTGGAAATAATTGAGTTCAGCTAGCAACATTTGCAAAGTAAGTACTCAATATTTGAATTTTTCGATTGAATATGATGCATATTGGAAAGAATTATATCATTTCTAATTTCAATTTCAACATAATAGGTGCATCTCAAAAGTGGAGATTTGATAGTGGAACATACCATTAAATTGAAAGAAAATGCGGAGCCTTCATTCTATCAGAAAGATTACCGAAGACATTCTTTATCGAATCCTGAAAAATTTGTACAAAAAAAAAATTCAAATAGAAAGCCAAGATCAAATTAACTTTATTTTAGATCACAAACAAGAAATTATCGAAGATTTAGAGAGAAAATATGCAAACATTCAAAATTCATTAGTAGAGAATGATGAGAAATACAGAAAAAAAATCAAAGAAAAGGATGAACAGTTGAAAAATACCTTGAAACAAAAAGACTCTGAAACGAGACTGCAAGTAACGAGAATTCACAGTTATTAACGTATGGTCCGAAAGTTTTGGAAAAAAAATCAGGTGCTGACAACTCTTAGAAATAAATTTTTATAATCTTAACAAATAATCTTACAATATCTCTTAACTATTCTTATCACTACCTAAAGTTCAAAGTTCAAATAATCTGCCAATCCCAAACCATCCCAAACCATTATCCAATATGTATCATCAATCCATGGATCCAATCCAAAGATCCAAAAATTGATCTATTCAAAACTTTGATGTATTCTATTGATGTTTTCACACGGTTGTCATCACATCAATGTCATTCTTTATTCTTTGCCGTTTTATTCGTTCCTACCCAATTCTTGCACCAGAGATCACAAACAAACGTGACTTATGTTGCTCTTGTCACAATGCAAGGTGAGTGACTTAATAAATCTAAACATTCAACAATCCTAACCGTTGTCATTTCTGTGTCCGAACTCTTATCAAACTAATACCATCTAGTGACTCTAACTAATACCATCCAGCGACTCTAGATTGGACTACAACTCCCACTCCGTTTTGCAGGTACCGACTTCACTCTGCGCAACAAACGCGGCTTCAACGTCCTCCACCACGCCGCCCTCAAGGGCAAAACGTTCGCGACGAAGCGGCTGCTCGTCGCGGCCAGACAGCTGGTGGACGTGAAGAAGGACGACGGCTTTTCGGCCCTGCATCTGGCCGCCCTCAACGGGCACAAGGAAGTGGTGGAGGCGCTGGTGCGGAGCGGGCAGGCCGACATCGACTTGCGGAACAACAGGAGTCAGACGGCGCTTCTACTGGCTGTTAGTCAGGGTGAGAAACGAGGGTGTCGCCAGCCGGAATGCTAGGAAAACTGAAGAAAAATATCAAATAAGAAAGATTAAAAGGCGGAAAAAATCTATATACAGAGTGACCCATTTGAAAGCGGGCCACCCCTGTAACTCACGTAATCGTTGAGTAAGGATCATGAAATTTGCTGGAGCGAGATATATACCAAAAATGCACTCTATAACCAAGTGGGGTCATCTTCAGTGATATACACTGCTCGCCAACAGCCATGGAACCACCCCAATTTCCTGAAAATGATATTAGGAGTCAAAATAGGTTGAAAATCACTTCGGATTCGGAATCAGGACGCCCAATTCACCAAATATTCATATTTCTCCTTGAAAATTTTCTGTTCTGAAACATTAAGTTTTGTCGCACTTTTCATGGAAGCACCCCCGTATCTCACGTAATTATTGAGGTAGGGTTCTAAAATTTGCAGGAGGAACGGAAAGTCCAAAGATAAAGTCAATTACGTGAGATACGGGGGTGCTTCCGTGAAAAGTGCGACAGAATTTAATTTTTCAGAACTGAAAATTTTCAAGGAAAAATATGAAGAGTTAGTGAACTGGGCGTCCTGATTCCGAATCCGAAGTGATTTTCAACCTATTTTGACTCCTAATATAATTTTCCGGAAATTGGGGTGGTTCCATGGCTGTTGGCGAGCAGTGTATATCACTGAAGATGACCCCACTTGGTCATAGAGTGCATTTTTGGTATATCTCTCGCTCCAGCAAATTTCATGATCCTTACCCAACGATTACGTGAGATACAGGGGTGACCCGCTTTCAAATGGGTCACACTGTAGAAAATCAATGGGCTTATATCACAAAAAAAATTGTATTTCATAATTCGATAGAACTCACCCAAACTAGCTCATCACCGCAAACCGTTTCTTGCTGTGAGCTCCCTACGTTTTATAAAAAATTATCGAATTCCCCGATTTTTCGGACCTCTGAAAACGAGGCGATAATGTGACGTCAAAACCCTAATACTGAAACAAGACTATTCCAGACAGAGATGAATGATACATGATTTCTGACAGAGTGAATTAGCGCGAGATCACAGTTGAAAGATTTAATATCAGTTGCATCAGTCTCCGTCGGGCGTTTGGTATTTTCTTTTAACTATGGCGAGTTGAGGTTCCTACTTCATAAGAGGGTCCGTTTTCAGAAGATACTATTATTTATGTCCAAAAATAAAACATTTCAGTTAATTTTTCGGTCGAATTATGTCTATCATTATTTATGTATAAAAGGATCATTAAAAACATGGTTTGAGTTGAAAGTTCTACTAAGGTGTACACGCCCATTGAAAGATAATCTTATAGGGTTCTTTGCGAATTTGTTGATAACTTTGTTGACGTAATCGTCCATGTTTTTGAAAATATGTTGCCTGTGTACACTCATCATTGAGTTGAGCTTCAGACATGGTGCTCCTCAACCAGGTTTTGATTCTCCTAAGTCTACTAAATGACCTTTCAACTGTACCAGTCTTACAGTCCTACAAGGTAAACCAACAAGGATCTGCTTTGTCAGGAGAGTGGCTATATGCCACGATGAACATTGTTCTAAAAATTGTTCTAAAATTGTTCTATCCGTCATTCGGTTGCCCCCTTATGAGGAATTCTCAGAAGTCTTCCAGAGTCTTGTGCGAGCAAGAAATGATGGGGGCCTTACCTTTTAACGTGTGATCCCAAACACTTACCTGACCCCCTGAATTGAATTATATCTATTGAACACACAGGATACGAATTTTAAAACAAAATCTTCTGGAGATGAGAATTTGCTTTCTCCTTGAGATAAAAATATGTATATGCACATAATATAATTCTGAATATTCAACAGAAAACAACTATTTTCCTGCTTATTTGCCACGTCGAACATTGAATTATATCTGTTGAAAATCCAAAATGAGAGTATGAAAATTAAAAAACCTCTAAAATTGAGATAGATCCCAAATCGGATAAATAATATGATGTATTATGATATAAAAATACAACTTACCAAAATATGATCAGTATTGAAATGAAAATTGAAATGTATAGGAGAAGTATACTTGTATAAACTCTGATCTTTATGAGATTGATACTTCCAGAAAAATCTTTCTTATCAGTGATATGGGAATTAACACAAACAGGTTAAATGACTTTATTGGAATGAAATTCATTTCGGATATCAAACCCTCCTCAGTAACCTGAAGTCTAGTTATTCTTCCAGCCATTCTTCATGATATACACAATTTTCATACCTCTATAATATGACTAAAACTAGAGTAACTTTATAAATAAAGAGACGACAATAGTTGTACGCTTTTTGATTGGTCAGACCTCTAATATAAATCCACCTGTCTTGTTTCCTCCATTCAGTTCTACGCATTCTATTTCACTTTGTCAATGCTTTGTCTTTGTTTTTTGCTCTTTGGACACAAACCATCCGACAATCAGGTGGATGCACCACCTCCTCCATCCTGTATGATGTTTGATGAATATTACGAGTTACTGGATGGTAGTTGTAGATAAGTTCGAACACAGCTGAACTTTAGTTCGGACACAGCTGAACTTTTGTCCTTTTCGATTTTCTATATTACAATGGTTTGAGTGAATAAAATAATAAGACATAGCGGGTGTCCCAAGTTATCGTGTACAGGCAATATCTTGCTTATTTGACAAGATAATTGAAAAATTCAAAAACTGCATTGAATGGCATTGAGGTACCCTCATAATGACATAAAAAAATCTATTACATTCGACAATTCTCTGGCAGCTACCTCCCACTTTTCATTTTGTCATTGGAAATTATGTGTCATTCAATTTGGAATACAATGATAGCCTATATTTTGTGACTTGCTTCATGTTACGAAAATGAAAAAATGCCTCTGCTTATGTTTTTTTGCTTCATAAAGCCGATGCTCCTCATGTCAAAAAAATTTCGAGACTTGCTGTGATTTTTTTTTTAGTTTATCTTTTTGATTTGCATGAATGATATTTTAGTTGAAAATCATACATGAATGTTGCTATTTTTGTTGTTAATAATAATAATAATAATTAAGGAGCTTTATTGGATACCCAAAAGGCCACCAACCGAGGTCCTTCAGCCTGTGTTACACAGTGATAATACATTGAATTTAAATTCATCATTATTGTATGTAAACCTCAATACGCGGCTGGCTGGCAAGGTGGATGCAAGAAAGACATCAGGCATACTGGAACAATGTCCCAGGACAAAGACACAGTAAACTGATGGTTGGAACACTGTCCAAAACAGTGACTAACGACATTCTGAGCCTAAACAGAAGTCAGATCAAACAAGTGACGGGACTAATAACCGGTCACTGCCCCTGGAGGAAACATATGCATCAAATGGGCATCTATACAGACGAACCCATATGCAGACTATGCAATGAGGAGGGGGAAACTGCCACCCATGTAATATTGGGGTGCGAAGCACTAGAGCGTTGGAGATACAACCTTCTGAAAGCAGTAAACTCTCAAGAGGCATTTTCAAAGAATGATTTGGTGAAGAGGCTGCTAAACCTCATCAAGGTAGCGAACCTGTTCACCTAAGTCAACAGCATGATCACTAATACAATAGGCCCAAAGGCTGCAGTGTTTTGGGCTTCAAACCCTGACTGATCATTCTGCTATTAATCAATCAATCAATCAATTGTATGTACAAGATATAATTATGGAATTATTAAATTTGCTAGTGTAAAAAAAGAAGAGAATTCTATTGTGAGGCAAGAATTTTGAAGGAATTTCAGTCTTCTGAAGTGATTAAGCATTCCAATAGTGTGTTTTCCGGAAACTTCCGTCGTGGGTTCACTGTTGAATCTCTCTGTGAACACTAAATTGGATAATTTGAAGATTGAATTCGTTTTTGGAGAACTTCATAGTTAGCTTTTTCAGTCTCTCAGAAATTGGTTGCACCCTGGTGAGCCGATATAGAAGTTCGTTTGATGGATGGTGAAGGGGATTTTTGTTGTTATAATAATAAAAATTACCAAGTATATTCCTCATAGGATGACACGTCATTTTCAATGAGAATATACAAGGGGTGCCATTTGAACATGAAAAGTGGGGGATGTCATCAGGAAGGTACTTCAATGCCATTCAAGGCAGTTTTGGAATTTTTCAATTATCTTGTCAAATGAGCGAGATATTGCTTGTAGACGATAACTTGGGACTCCCGGTATATTCTGCTCTTTGCCTTTTCAATATCCCTGTTAGCACCTGGTTGTCAGAAACCATTTTAGAGGTTATATTATCTGTCAAATTTTGTCATTTCTGTGTTCGAACTCTTATCAAACTAATAATCATCCTTTGACTCTAATGAATATCAATTTCTCATACATCCAAAAACTTGATTCTTCTGTTAAATAATAACATACTGACGTAAATCAAAAATGTTCATGTTACGTGTTATGCAGATGATACGAATATTTTGGTTATTGATGAAGATCTAAATAGGCTAAAAAGTACTGCTGAAATGGTTTATTCGAATATTGAGAAATGGTCAAAAAATAATAATCTACAACTTAATCATGGAAAAACAGTAATTGTTCTTTTTGGTTCCAGCAGGATTGATGTAGTCAAACTATTCGAAAATTCTGATAATGAAATAACCAGCAGCATGTCAGTAAAACTATTGGGAGTTACTTTCGACAGGCAGCTTCATTGGGTTGATCATATTAATAATTTGTGCAAAAAATTACAGAGTAGCTGTTATAGTCTGAAATTGATGAAGAACCACTGCAGTCGGCACATACTACTCTCGTTGTACTATGCCAATTTCCATTCCCACATGAATTACGGGATTTTGAATTGGGGCAATTGTGCTCATGTGAAAAGAGTACTGGTTCTTCAGAAGTATGCAATTCGAATTATTGCTAGTGTCGATATGAGAACAAGTTGCAGAGCATATTTCAGAACTGCCAACATCCTAACCGTAGTTAGTTTATACATACTAGAAGTTTGTTTATACGTTTATAAAAATAAAAACATGTTTTTGAATACTGTTGAGAAGAGCACGATCATAATACACGCTTCAAAAGCCACCTCCAACCTGAGAGACACCGGACTACGTTGTACCAGAAAAGTTTTTAATATACTGGTTGTAAACTATATAACTTCTCTTGATGAACAACTTAAGAGCTCCAAAAACTTGAATATATTGAAAAAGAGGCTTAAACAACAGCTAATTCAAAAGGCCTGCTATACGCTGGATGAGTATTTTATGTAATTCTATGTAATGTTAGTAACGTGATGAATATATTGTATTTAATTGTGATTCTGTGGAATTGTTTGTTTGTTATATTTTTTCTTTTTTTTTTTGACTTACTTTACTGTTTCATGTTATACATTTTACAGAAAATAAAAATTATTATTATTATTATTATTGTGTGGAGATGTCACTTCCAGGTCATTGTTGCGTCATCGAGCCTCTCGTCCACCTCAAAGCCGACATCAACGCCAAAGACGAAGACGACGAGACTGCCCTCCATTTGGTCCTTTCCAAGCGCGACCATCTGAACGGCGACGTGACCGCCGACGACAGTCCCGCCATCTACGCCATCTACGAGTACCTGGGCCACGTGCAGGAGGGCCGACTGGCCGTGGCCATCGCCTGCTATCTGGTGAGGGCCGGGTGCGATGTGGAGGCGGTGAACGGCAAGGGGCGGCGGCCGTTGGACTTGTTGCAGGACGAGCAGCTGCAGGTATGTATGGATAAATTTCAGAAATTATTTTGCATCAGATTTCAAGTTTCTGATCTCGAATTCGGTTGAGTTTCTTGATGTATCTGTCACTTTTGATTTGTTTTCATTAAGCACGAATATTTTTTTGTATGTGTGTATGGATGTTTGAATGTATTTATGTATGTATGTATGTATGTATGTATGTATGTATGTATGTATGCATCTACAGGGTGTTGCGAAATTCGACTGACAACGCTTGACAGGTGATAGCCCTCGTGAATTCATAATCACTGAGATATGGACATACGGTCTTGAAGCGTTCAGTTAAGAAATAAAAATAGTTGTTTCGCAATTTCTCAAGAAAAAATAAATATAATGCATTCAACTTCGGTATGTATGGTGTATGGCATAGAATCCACTGGTGATGAGAAAAAGGAGGGTAACCATTGACTTTCAGATCCTGAATATATTAGATCTGCCTAGTATTTTTTTGTTAGGTTCTATATCTGTCAAAAATTTCGAAAAATCTCGAATAACCAGAAAAATAGCGTATTCTAGGCATATGATGTTTAATATGAAGTTACATTGAAATTCAGCGTTGATGCTCAAAATGTAATTAAAAATAACAGAATAGAGGTCCATTTCCACTAATACCGGAAGTTGCAAAAAACTGAAAATTGTTGAAACGAGTATTTTCCCCATATAAAAAAATTCGGCAAACCAGTCATTTCGCATAATACAGATTCAGCTCGTCGATTAAGACCTTATATTCCTATTGATTGTGTGACTTCATCATCATCATCATCCTTATTATTCCCAAGAAACAATTGACGTATATGTTTTTTGTAATTCACCTCTTTATTTTAAAGTAATATAAATGTTACAGATTTAAAACTGATACCACTAGACTACACATACATATTCATTTCAACTGTTCTTTTAAATTCCATCTGAAACAAGTTTTTATGTTTTGATATTTGAAATACCATCAAAATTTTCATTGATTCAGGAATTGGTGAAAAGTTACAAACCTGTGCCAATAGAAAATAACCAAATCGAGGGCGTTGAAAGGGATATCGAGGAATTTGAGAATTTGACATTGGAGGACAGCCAAAGAGAAGGGTACAATCTCACCGAAACCCCACCAAAAAGCCTCCCTGGAATTGAATCCCAACGAGCGAGAAGGAGTAGATCCAAAGGAGATAGAGGAGATAAGAGTAAGTCCACAATGATTATGTCACTTCTACATCTTACAAGTATACAGGGTGCAGTAGAGCCGATTGACGAGTTTTGAAGGGCCATATAGGGTCTATAGTTTCTACTTTTATTATTATTTCCTTATTTCTTAGGTCAGCACCATGATTTGGACCGGAATGCATCGGGACTTTGCCGTCCGTACGTTTTACGAAAATAACCGTTCTGTGATCGCGACCCAGTGGGGGTTACTACGCCATTTTGACATTTCTGTCAACGTTTTCTGACCCCTCTGCTAGCCCAAAGTCACAGTTTGAGTGGACTGTGTCTCAATTCGAGAAAGAAAATGTCACTGTCACAGTACCTTCCTAGTTGAGTGCCCAGTGTGCTCACCTCACCTGATGAGCATCAATGACTCCACTCTTTAGGGCTACCTTGAAGATAAGGCATTTGAACGTCGTTATGAGTAAAACCGTGTTTCTCCAATTTTGCCCTTTCTTTTTAATAGCCCTTTCAAACTCGCCAATCGGCTATGCCACACCGTTTATTAGTAGTAATAGTTTTTTTTGTCGAGGTAGTTGGAATCCTTTATGGACATCATATGGGTCTAATCCTCCATATGATAGGGTGGGAGTTCTCTGACTCTAGCCAGAGTATACCCACTAAATAACTCCACCCCTCTTGTAAGCTCGTCTGACCAATGTCTCCGACGACCCTCAGGCCTATTGGCCCATTGTATCTTACCTAGTAGTTTTTTTTTTTATTATTGTGCCCAGTCCATTATCTCTGTACCTTGTACAAGTCTGTACAAATCCTTCACAGGATGTGAGTTCAATACTTCTGGTTCGCCAACTGGTTGCTCAAAAATCTTTTGTCTTTTTTTGCGAATGTTGAAAATAATATAGCAACTCAAATGGTTTTAGTCTTATATAGGGTCCCTTGATGGAAATTGACGTAAAAGTCACCTTAACAGGGTACGGACAGATCATAGCTGCATTCTTTTTTAATGATCTAGAGACTTTAGTTTTGTCTACTGGCATCCCTGACATTGCTGTCACGTCATAATCATGGGCGCTACAAAAATCATTCAAAATTTTAATAATAGGTATGTACAGGGTATTTACAAGTATTTACTTGTTGAGGAAGATCAGATAGCGAACGAGTTTTGTAATTATGATCCGATTCTATTCAAAATTAGAAGGTATCTGATTTTTTCCGGGGTTGGAGATAATGATTGTTTCGTCAAACTTGGAGAATTCAAGATGGTGAATCCAATAAAGAAATTCCTAATTATGATCTGCTTCTATTTAAGATTGGTATCTGGGGGTTTTCGGGGTAGGAGATAATGATTGTTTCGTCAAAATTCGAAAATTCAAGAAGACGGATCCAATATGGCGAAATACATTAGTTTATATAATTATTACTCTACCACAAATACAAAATATGTAGGATGCAAGAGTGAAAATAACGTGTCTGTAAGTTATACTGCGTATACCTACTTTTCTGTTACTTCCATCAATAAATTATTCGAAAATGACTTTTTATTCAGGGGAGACGGAAAAATCATATGTATAACATTGGGGTAAAGTATATTGTATCATTTATTTTCCTGCACATTTAACGTATTACTTTTCATCAGCCTTGAGTCTACTTTTCGTCCCAGATGAAGTTTTATACATAGTGTCATATTAGTCACTCCATAAATTGTTCTCAGAATTGTATTTCCGAAAATATATTGAGCACACATGACATGAATACAGTATTTCAGATACCCACTTCGAGGTTTCCACCATTTCTCAATCATAAGGCTCAGCTCATTCAGCTCATAAATAAACTTCTGCTCAGCTTGAAGTCGGAATTCATTTAGTCACTCAGTCAACCCTAATTTACAGTCTGAGAACAGTCTCTTTTGCTGAAATATATTAAGCTTTCAGTACAATTTATATGATTCCTCCCTCGCAAAGATTATGCTGGAATAGTAGACTCTAAAACTAGAGGATTGTTTATCTATATCTTGGTATAGTCATTGAGTATTGAATCAGGAATTCCATATGGAGATTACGTATGATACGCCAGTGACCTCAATATAACCTAAAAAACAACGAATGTCAAAAATCTAGTGTTTATCCCCAGAATTGAATAAGGATGGAACTATATAACTGTTTCACAAACACTTTAGAGTGAGAGGAGACGAGGATCTGTCCTTACCCTGTTAAGATGACTTTAACGTCAATTTCCATCAAGGGACCCTAGTCTTATATAGGTCGCTGCACCATGCCACCATATTGTAGGTTTCTAAGTCGAGGCATCGTAGATAAACAAATTTCCAACAGTGAAACATATTTATTCACTCAGGATGACTTGTACAGGGTATCCCAATTTGGGCACTTTTGCGGAGTATCTCCCTTATCAGTAAAGATAGAGCATTGCGGTTTTCGCGACAGTGTGCTACTTTTTTATGAAATTAATAATGGTGCAAGCAGAATTGTGATAGCTCTTCCGGTTGTCGAGATACAGGGTGGAAATGAAAAATATCACTTTTCAGGCACCCTCCGTGTCTCAGTTATCTTTGAACTTATCGAAGAAGTTAAAACTTGTTTTCATAGAGTTTTTCTCGTAGAATCCAGTGGCGTAGTTATTTTTTTGCTAGCACCTTTTGTTTTTTAGTTATGGAGCAAACATATGTTTTTTTAAATGGAACACCCTGTATATTATTTCATATATACATTGAGCATGAAGTGGGCTTTCCAAAAATATATAATTGTATACAATTATTTTCCATTTAAGAAAACATATGTTTGCTCCATAACTAAAAAACAAAAGGTGCTAGCAAAAAAATAACTACGCCACTGGATTCTACGAGAAAAACTCTATAAAAACAAGTTTTAACTTCTTCGATAAGTTCAAAGATAACTGAGACACAGGGGGTGATATTTTTCAATTCCACCCTGTATCTAGACAACCGGAAGAGCTACCACAATTCTGCTTGCGCCATTATTAATTTCATAAAAAAGTAGCACACTGTCGCGAAAACCGCAATGCTCTATCTTTACTGATAAGGGAGATACCCCGCAAAAGTGCCCAAATTGGGATACCCTGTACATAGAAGACATTTTATGAGAAAGGAACGACCTTCTCGTTCAGCTGCCGATGAATGAGCCCTCTTCAATCGCATGATGATTACGAATACCCATGAATCAGCCGCTTGTGATAAGGCATTCCTTAGGTATTATTTTCATTTACGGGGTGATTTGACTTCTTCGCTAACTATTAATTCCATCGACTTGTTGGAATTTTTTCAGATGGGTTTGTTTCTTCTATTTTTCTTATTCACTCACTCACCACAAAATGCAATAATAAAACAAGCCACGACGTGACATGCCACTACAATAATACTTTATTACGCTTTATTTTCGAATGCTAATAATGTGACAAGCCACATTTGGTTTTGCATACTGCTGGATTTTCATCACTTGAATCACTTCTAGATGTTAGGGTCACGGCCACAATCAATGAATGTCAACTTAACTTCAATATTTTTCTTGCTAGGATCGTCAGAATTCACAGCATTATCGGAGCAGCTTCCTCTTGTTTCGACCATTTTGTTTGGCTTCTCATATCGGGTAGTAACTAGAGAAAAAAATAGACCTATGCCAACTCATTTTGAACTCTTGTGTGGCTTGTCATTGTTTCACAAGACCTGCAATTATTCTTTCACTTCACAGCACTAGTGCGGTGAAGAATCCCATTACGAAACTGAAATCAGTGTCGTAATGTATCACATTACATAATAGTTGCGTTTCATTTGTTCCATTCCAACGAGAAACTTCAGGACCTTGCATGAGAGAATTCACATAAGAGGATATATTCATATATTGGGGCTCCAAATAATTTCAAAATCATGATAAAAGAGTTGAGAATCTAGAAAATCGATCAACGAATATTTGGAGCATTGATTGAGGTGATTGGAGAAACTTCTCTGAGACCGAGCGAATTAATTTCATCTGGGAATGAACATATGGAACCTGTCTTACTTGAAAGAATCATAAACTTGAGAAATTCCTGATAAAAATGTCTGCTAAATGTCTTCTACTTTCAAAAAGTTTTGTTTTTCGTCAATCTTATATAATTTTTCGATAACTGTCAACAGTCATTCCACGTCATTCCTAGTAGTGAGACGGAATGAAAAAGTAGCATCCGGAATAGTTGCAAATAAAACAACACATCAGTGATTCCGGTGGCGTAATCGGATGAATAAAACGGTAATATTGGTAGTAGGTAAACTGCTATTGTTCATGAATCCCTATTATAAACAGTTTTGTTTCTATTTTCTTTTGCACCTTCAGATTCTGTGGGCACTTCGCAAGACAACCGTACCGCCGACCTCCTGCTACCCCACAAACCGGTCGAGTGCCTCGTCTGCTCCGAGCTGTCCGAGGAAAACGTCAAACTGGAACCGTGCGACCACAAGCCCGCCTGTGAGGACTGCTCGTCGCGCATGAAAAAGTGCCTGCACTGCGGCCAGATCGTGCAGAAACGTGTCACCAAAGATGGCAGGGTGATTCCCGCCAAGAGCAGACAGCCTAGCGCCGAGCGCATGCGCTATCTGGAGTGCAAGATAGCGGAGATCGAGGAGAGCCACGCGTGCAGCATCTGCATGGAGAGGAAGAAGAACGTTGTTTTCCTTTGCGGGCACAGCACATGCGCGCGGTGCGCAGACACGCTTAAGATCTGTCATATGTGCAGAAAGACCATCACCAAAAAGATTCCTATTTATTGAGAATTCGTGTGTGTGTGTGTGTGTGTGTGCGGTTGGGATTTTTGTTTTCTTCAGTGGGCAGGATTTGGAATGAATAGTAATGTATAGTTTGTCCTAGAATTGGATTTTTGTCCTGTACATTATGCAAATTAGTTCTCCTGTGATATTTTTTAAACGTTGATGATTGTAGAAATAGAACTGTTTTTATTTAATTAGGAAATATAATATATGTGCGAAAGAGCTGTTTTATTTTGTTTATGTCCATTTATTTCTAACAATGGAATGTGTTTGAAATATCGCTGAAGTGATGACAAGAATATCTTTCAGGTGAGCACACAAAAATCATCTGAATTTCGCAAGACTTTCAGTAGTTTTTATAAAGGGCATAAGAAAATTATCACAAAGTTGAGTTAGGCAAAGATTTGCCGTTCGGTAGATAAACGAGTTTTGGTAAAGATGGCAGAGTGATTCCCGCCTAGAATAGACAGTTGAGCATCTGGAGAGCAAGATAGCGGAGATAAAGGAGAGCCACGCGTGCAGCATCTGCATGAAGAGGAAGAAGAATGTTGTTTTCCTTTGCGGGCACAGCACATGCGCGCGGTGCGCAGACACTCTCAAGAACTGTCATATGTGCAGAAAGACCATCACCAAAAAGATTCCTATTTATTGAGAAGTTCGTGTGTGTGTGTGTGCGGTTGGGATTTTTGTTTCCTTCAGTGGGCAGGATTTGGAATGAATAGTAATGTATAGTTTGATCTAGAATTGGATTTTCGTCCTGTACATTATGCAAATTAGTTCTCCTGTGATATTTTTTAAACGTTGATGATTGTAGAAATAGAAATGTTTTTATTTAATTAGGAAATATAATATATGTGCGAAAGAGCTGTTTTATTTTGTTTATGTCCATTTATTTCTAACAATGGAATATGTTTGACACAAACACTGAATTGTCTCGATTGTGAGGACTTGCGATAAAACCGTCAAACTTGAAAGAACATTTAGTTATGTAAAGGAATTTAGATTCATTGCATGGCAAAAATTAAGCACGAGGAGCAATAGGAATCGCCTGTACTCTCCGGAGACCCGATGAAGATGTAGTACGACTGCTGGTCTTATCGGTACTTGTTTTTGTGCATATCACTCGCAACAATGTGATATAAATTATACAGGTCGTCCTAGTGCAACATTAATATACGCGGGTTATGAAAAGAATAAAAGAATGATAAAATAAACAAATTATTATGAAGAGCAACAACGACATTAAGGCTTTCCGTAACAAAGAGAATTAGAAAATTATCAGAAAGGTGAGTGATTTGTAAGGCATCAACGGGTTCTTCTGTCGATTTTACACGTAGAATGGTTTGAAGTGCCCAAGTAAACCAAAGAAAAGGGTCCAGCTATAGCCGTCATTCTGTTTTGTGTGCGAAAAAATGCAAACAAATGTCTTCCTTCATTTCAAATCATTTTTTGGCCTAATATAACTTCAAAACCGGCAAAACAAAGTGCCTTTTTTCGACCAGACACCTCATTTACATAGGTGTCAACGTGTTAAGGATACTAATGGGCAGTATAGGCACTCCTCAGAACAAGTTTTCAAAACATTGAGTTTTCGAATCCGAGAGATTTCCCATATTCTTCTGGACACCCTGTATAGTGACTCAAATAAAGTGGAAAATTTTCAATGTATGTCACGTGATCAACAATATGGAAAAACTGAAAAAGGAAACAATTCTATTAAGGGAACACTATTTATTTAACTGAAATAATGAGACAAGTGTGTATGTAATGCAATTTTGATTCAAGTATGCCATATAAGAAAAAAACATCGTTTTGGTTGCCAAGACAATAATCTCAAAATTTCTTCGTATTTAAACCATAATATCATGTCGATCTGTTACTTTTTATGTCATCATCATCTACAGGGAGTTATTGTGTACAAAAATTTGAATCGAACCAATTCATTTGTAAATTTCAATTGGAAGAATTACCTGAGCTATTATTCCTGAGAAATCATTCGGCTATCTCTTGGTTAAATTGTAGATGTTGATGTTGTACATTGAAAAAAAAAACAGAGTTTCTACAGCCTTTGAAAAAACTGCAGAGCACAATACATAAATCTGGCCATGATATTCCTACCTTTGTTACAGGTGTAACAATTATAGTAACAATATTTTAAAACTGTTACCAAGCACCTTCGGAATTATAGTATATTAGTTAGCACCAGAAACAACAGTAGAAGTATAAAAATATACAGGGTGGTAGTCGCAATTCATGAACACCAGTGACTCTGTTAAGTGTGTGTCAGAATCTTGACGGTTGGTAAGTTACTGAATCGTCACAAGGAAATGTCACCATGACGATGAAAATTTCTTTGCAACTATCGACCTTTTTCTGGATAACCCAATGGCACACCGACGCAAAATCTCTCGTAACTATGTACTACTACATCATAAACTGCGTTGTACAAATAGCATTCACCATAAGTAAAATATAAACTTATATTGATACCCAAGTTAAAACATGAACAACAAATATATAATTACTGAGGTAGTTTACATCTTTTTCATTCATTTATAATTATTATTCCTTAGTTCGGATATTGTACAAAATACTTGTTAAGGTGTGTATCAGCTTTTTTATTGGATGAAAACGTATCTATGGTGCAAGATAGTCCGGCTGAAATGAAAAACGGTACATTTATCCGGTACTAAGGTCCTAACACTACAGCGGGCTGGTTTGCACATCAGTCTCCGTCTAGCAATATGTAACATGTACTATAAACTATAGTGGTTCAAGAAAAATTCACAGGACAATACCATTTCCATGACCAAAAGGCAACCTTATGCAATACAGATTTCTGGAGTCAGGATAACTTGCACCTCTAGCCTGAATAATAATAATTAATAAATAGGTAAGATCTACCAACCTACTATGTATTTTAAGTATGAATTTGATGTCTACAGAGACCTGCAACAAGAAAAATTCAGGTTAGAAACTGACGTTCTGATTCGACTTCAGGTCCCTAAAATGTATAATACCATAGGTGCAGATTTAGTCTTACAATTTCGCGATAATTGTTCTTAGATGAATCTAGCAAGCTAAACCCAAGGAGCCTGAATGTTCCGACTTCGAACCGATCATGAAAAATAGTTGCCCTGCAGAGTGGAATGCACTACCGTTCCCACTCAGACTCACAGGAAACACTGAAGGTCACATTGATAATGATCAAGTATAGGTATACATCGAATATTCATTTTTTATTTTTTTATTGTTATTTTTTTGTTAGGATAATAGGTCACCTGGTGGGTCCAGCAGTGCAGACACGAATTAAATATAAAAAATACCAGATAATATATGTTCTATATACTATGACTTCTTGATCAAAGGCCTGCCTTAGATTCAGCTCATTACCTAATTTTCAGAATACAACAATTTTTGTTTCTCATCATAATGAGATAACCATTTTAAGGAATCTGTATGTTATGGATGACAAAATAACTAGGTAGTGAGTCAAACTCATGGCATAACCTTCCACAGCTATGTAAATATACAGAACGTAGCATTTGCGGACACATCAGAAATCTACAAAAAGACAAAAAGTAATAATATGAATAATGCAATAACTTCAAGAAAAGACAAACTATAACTATAGGAATAACTCGATCCCACACTGATACGACTGAATTTGACTCATCGAAACCATTTGACATCATCTGAACTGCAAAATTTCAACAACTAAACAAAAGATTGCCTCGCACAACATTTATAATTCTCGGAAAAATCTCAATAATAATGCCCATTATTGACAACAAGAGGTCAAACTTTTGTATCATTTAAAAACTGATCAAATTCAATCGCTCACTTTGGAATTTTTTGGTTAGGCACTATGAGATACCATAACTTTGTTTATGTATATATGGGTATGGGTTGTCAGTCAATTTCTGTAATGACTAACTGATTTTTCATTTGAAAGTGTCAATTATTTCTGCTGGATTCTAACTGAAGTTCCAGATAGGGTAATCTCAGATATTTTTTGCCATACAGGGTAGTCAAAATGAGTTTGAACAAGTCCAACGAAGAATTTCGATTCTGATAAAGCATCATTTTGACAAAGCCTTGAAACTCAATGGCCGGGTTGAAAAGAAATCGTAGTGATTCTACAATATTGACGAATGACCGCAATTTTGCTATTTTCATTTTTTTTTTTCAAAAATGAAATCAAGTGTTTGATCTGGTGGGTTATTTTTGGTATCAACTATTCTAATGAACTCTAGGCAAAGTGCCTTCAAAAGAGACAAACAGCTTAAATACCACCCTGTACAATTTCGTTGATAGATGCGTAAAATGAATTCATCAAGAAAATTGTGTTAGAAATTTCATCAATGATCATGTCTAGCTTATTATTTTTCAGATTTGTGATTTTTTTCTTGTTTTGGGGGGGGGGGGGGAGTTGAAAATATTTCTTCGTGTCGCCTTCTGTAAAGTGAAAAAAATGGAACTTGAGAAGTTTTGAAAGTAATATGATCAACGTTAGATTTTTTGTAATAAGGTTAAGAAAGGTTCTGTGAAAAATGGATCAATTGAGTTCTGCTAACTACGTTTTGTTTTTGTACATTTTCATTAGTAAAGTCGTTTGTTTTGTGCGATGGTATGATTGTATCTCTTCTTGTTTCCGGTATTATTCTACAATACCTGTTATGACGGCTTTTGAATGTTTTAAATTTTTTAATTTCCCGATTGAATGTTACGTGGGGGGGATGAAGGCTTTTCTTACTATCCTTTCCATATGCCGAAAATAAATATATGTACCCTTTTAGTCTAACATTTTTTTATCATAAATAAAGCAAGCTCTTTTGGTAACATTTCTTGCACTTTGGCACACTTTTCATAAAATCTGTACAAACGATCAATTTTTTTCTCTTCACTTTTTTATACACAAATGTAATAAATATATTATTTATATTCTTTCTCAATATAATAATTTATATCCATTTTTTCACAATTTTTTAACTTTAAATTCAAAATAGCGACCCCGCTATCTATTAAATTTTTTTAAAAATCTAACAAAAAATATCCTCCCCAACAAACAATATTTATCAAAAATAGTTATTTTACAATGCGCCGTCCCATAAGAACTGCTCACTCTGAGTTGCTGTTTTCAAATGGACAGATTTACAAAAAAACTCGAATAGTGTCTGGCTTGAAATCTGAATGCATTGTCATTTGACATGACCTGCCTGTTCAAATGGAAAAATAATTTTCCCGAAACCAGTTGATAAATTGAAATGAGAATACAAGGCCTCAAACCGAGTCCTCCCTAGGGCATTTGACTTCGAGTATCGTCATTTGATATCTCGAAAATATTGTTAAAGTTAAATTAAATAAATCTTCTGTTTTTCTTCAAACAAATACAATGAAAATGTTATATACGCCTTCAGAAACCTATTTGTACTTCAAGCCCACATCGTATCATCTCCCAAACTTGTAATCAGCAACCATAGAGTACCCACTCCATATGGAACGCGTCATAGCGTCTGAGGTTGGTAGAACTCATGATATTTTGTAGAGGAAATTCCGTTAATCAGAAAATGCGGTGAGGAAGTGGTAATTTCTGACGTATCCCATCCAAGATGGAATGTTGAGTTCATAGAAATACAGGATGATCCACGGTGGATGGCCTATTAGAAGTATCTGGAGAACCAAAAGCCAGAACATTCTGAAAATTGGGATGCTTTGATAATTGAACATTCTCTATCCGTCTGAAATATTTTCATCGGTACAGTGTTGCCACTTCTATCAGAAACAACTAGCAACTTTGTTATTTCAAATGAAACACCCTGTATTTTATCGCATTTTCAGATTTTTCCTGAAGAGCTGATTTCATCAATGTGGTCTAACAGGAATGATTACAGAGATATAGGGTGTTCAAAATCGAGATTTTCCTATTTTGAGACTTTTTTGTGTCGAAACTATTCATTATCGATCAAAACGGCTTACATGTCCCTATCTTAACTTTTGATTCACTATCTACTGGGATTTAATTGGAAGCTCTTCAGGAAGAATCTAAAAACGCAATTAAATACAGGGTGCTCCATTTAAAATAACAAAGTTGCTAGTTGTGTCTGATAGAAGTCGCAACACTGTATCGATGAAAATATTTTAGACAGAGAATGTTCAATTATCAGAGCATCCCAATTTACAGAATGTTCTGTCTTTTCGTTCTCCAGATACTTCTAATAGGCCATCCACCGTGGATCACCCTGTATATTCTAGATTACAACTGAATTGGTGAGTTCACTTGCAGGAAGTTATGAACATAGAGATCGATTCGGTAGATTCCTATAACTATAAAGTGGAATTTTCGTATGCAATCCAACAAAAATGTCGAGGAATATCAAAATATAATTTCTTCAGATTTTGAGAAACAATGTCGCCGTGTTTTTTTTTAAAGCAACATAATTTGTTTCGAAAAAGACAGGGCATTTTTGATAAGCATCAATAAAACGATTTCTATGTGTTGAGGTTATTTCATGAAGAAAGCAGTATTTTCATTATATCACGTAACGCAAAAATGCACTAAAGAATTTAAAATTGTAAAAATTGCGTGTCCAGTTATCGTTGGAAATTATAGTCATCGGTGTCACAGTTTATGATAATAATACAAATCGATAGTGATTAGCTTCTGGCTAAAGTTTAGTATTGAGTGTTATCACTTACTACTGCATATGAACATTCAATTACCTTCATGATAGCCTGCTGATGATGAGTCATTTCGTTACATCTTTTATTATACTCCCGATGTAGAATACAAAATCGATAACACCATGTTCTCATATTCCAACCAATCAAGAACGTGTACTTCAAAATTAGTGAGACAATCGATGGAATGACATCATCAATAAATTCCCCTCACCGCCTTGTCTGAACGAAGCAACCTCCTACACGAATAATCATCAGTTCCACCACCCTCGATGCGCCATCTAACTCTCCGAGTTTGTACTATCAAAAGCGAGATGCTTGGAATCTCGAAAAACGCGACCGTCCTCGCTCAGTGGGCGTATCATCTAAATTCTCACAACAACCACTCTCACACACGCAAAAGGGGGCGTGTCTCCGTGGAGCCGCGACCGGTTCACACCAACAAATAATACATTTCACGGGGCGGCCCCCACAGCACCCCCCGTTCGGTAGAAAATAACATTATTTCAACAAATCGCCTAACAATAATATAATAGTTAAAAAAATGTCTCTTTCACATCACTTTCACGCGCGCACGTTTTTGTCCATGTTTTGTTTAATTTCTTTAAATATAAGATTAGGTATCGCGGAACCTCGTCTTAGGTGTATTACAGTCACGAATAGAGCTGAACGATATACGGATACAGATATTGAAAGGTCACAGAAAATTTGCTGGGTTCTTCATTTGATGAAGAGCCTGCGAATTTCTAGGAAATATTCGCCGGCAACCAATCATATTTTTATGATTTACAAGAACCCATGATTACTATACAGATTTGCCTGGTTTGAATGGGAACTGCAAATATCTAGTCTCAAATAGACTGGCTAGGTGAAAATTGAACTAAATCATTCGAAAAAATTATAATTTTGTTGAAATTGTTGAAAACAGATATTGATGATCCTTGACAAGGACTGATGAAGACAGCAGATTTTCAAAAACACATTTTCGTCAGAGAAGCGACATTCTACATAGTTAGCGTTTATCATACCAGTTTATTTTGAATGTGAGTATCTGCCGTTCCTTCATTTTTTTGTTTGAATGGGATACCTTGTATAATCACTGTTCTGGCCAAACATTGCCAAACGACTAATTGGTATATTTCATTTTGATCAGTCCCTTGGGCAGTTTGGCAACTTTTAATAGCATTTCACATTTTTATTTCGGAAAATTTGATTGACTGATTTCTGTTCTGAAGTCTAGGTTTTCTTCCGTCCAAATGTCATGGTATTTTAATAAACTTAGTACAAATGAATACAAGGAAGCTAATCCCTAATTATTGAAATGAGCTTAAATTCTTTATTAAAAATGCATGGTGATAAATGTTTTGCAGACTTCAGAGTTCAGCTCGAACTTGTGAAACAATACAGTCTCGCAAAACGTCTTTCCCAATCAAGTACAACATAGAAAATGAGAAAAATCTAATAAACGTAACTGAACAGTACCTCCGATATCCTGTCCATATCCTTCAGCTCTAACACAATACACTAAAATAACTTATACATTATATATATTATATTCTTCGTCCGAAAAAAGTTATTAAAGCTCTTCAACACATTCACACTTTCATTATAGTAAAAAATCTTAACAGCCACGTTAACTCAGAAGGAACTCCTAGTATTGATGTAGTGCAGATTCTTCGTCAAGTCGACTGGCTTCGTTATGGTCGTTCATCGGTTTACAATATTATACAGGGTGGGTCAGATTCAACATCGAATATTTCCACCAAGATATGCTTCCAGATCGTTCCGACAATACTCAACAAGTGATTGCCCTGGTGATTTGTCAATTACTTGGGTTGGGACATATGGTCTTCAACTATTCAGTTCTCAAAGTACAGGGTATTGAAATAAAGGAATGAACATTGTTATTTCACAATAACTCAAGAATATTGTTTCATCTTTGAATAGTTGAATTCATGACCAGAAAGGAATCCCGGATATGTAGCGCTACAGGTAAATTTGGTAACATTTTCATCCATATTTTCCAACGCCATTGAAGAAATTTCGATTATTTTCAATTTCTCCAAATCATTGTTCAATTTGGTTAAACTTCAAAACCTTCAAACTTCATAGACATTTTTCATCATATTCAGTAGCAGTTTCTATGAAAAATATTTTTCTGCTGGTGAGTAGATTGGGAACTTCTTAGTTATAATTCTGTCGCTGAAACAGTTATTTCATCAGGAGGAAGAAAACATTTTCGTTATTTCCTACCACTGAAAATGATGAAAACTTTTTTTTGGTCAGATATCCCGAAGAGGATCATGCGTTTTTTCAACAAAATTAAACAAAAAACCTACAACAACCGGCGCGCCACTGGATGAAATGACGGCAGTATTGGCAGTAACTGTATCGTCGGAAATGGAGAATTTTGAAGAGAAAATCGGATACTTCAAATTGTCTGAGAGAAATTGAACCATTTTCAATTAATTTTTAGAAAACTATTCTGATTTTTAAACTAGAGTCCGACCACGTTAACTTTGGGACAGCATGTGACGCAACGCATATGCATATTCAATGCATACGCGACCACGTGCTGTCCCAAAGTTATCGTGGTCGGACTCTACAGCACCCTGTATCTCTAAAATTAGCCCTGTATAATATGCCTTTATTTTTTCACCCTAATTTCAAGAAAAAAAGCTGTCTAACGAAATTCACATGAACACCTCAATACTATTTTCTAAATCTTCGTTCAATTCTAAGAAATAATTACTCCGCAGGTATTGATAAGGTGTATAATTTTCTATTTGCTCGGAAACAATTTCTTGAAGATAGTAATTGAAAATCTGTGAAGTTACTTCTTCCCAGAATTGAAGGAGGTTTTCCAGAACTCCAGAGAAAAGTCAAACAAATATAGAGGGTTACATTTTTTCTCGAAAGTGATTCAAACAAACGTCCTTGTCAAATAAGATGATCACCCTGAATTTCGTTGCATTTGCAGCTGTGGTGGAAAATAATTCATGTTCTCAAAAAGCAAGCCAGATGTATCACTCTAAATTATCGGTAGGGAGAACATCTTGGTCGAAATATTCAATGTGGAATCTGAACCACCCTGTAGCAAAAACGAATGGGAACGCGACGTGTGGATATAGTCGCATCCAAACTCCTAGTCGTCGCGTCCCACCGAAAAAAACTTATTCTTTGGTTAAACCACGTTAGTGGTGCGAAAACTTAGCATGTTGTATGTCTGTGTGTAAATAACGGAAAATTTCAGTGGCTATAAAAATCTAATATATTTTGATTCTTTGAGGTAGATTGTAGTTTAGTAGGCACGCGGTTCTTAGGCATACCGTATTCCAGGATGGTTCTCCCAGACTTTTTCCACCGTTCAACTAAAAAAAGAAAACCATCGAACCGAAAAAATTGAACATCAAAAAGACCTCCGAACTACGGAGTCTTTTTCTTTTCGTGTTGTGTTCGGTAGAAAGGGTCTCCGGAGACGTTCCTCAAGTTCAATAGGGTATGCGAAAACCCATGCGCAGGCAGTGTGTTGTTGTGTGTCGTTTTTTTTTTAGTTTTGTTGTTGTTTTCCTTAACAAATACTACTGTTGTGGCTCGGAGGAGGTGCCCTCTGATTGGCTGGGCTCTTTCTGGGGTCTGGGCGGGCGCTGTCTACCCTGCGGAGGCACGGCTGACTGAAGGACCATGGCACGGATACGTCGTTGTGCAGACTGAAAAAAACAACGAAAAATTGTGTTTTCAAAGTACATACTGTGACCAAATTTCATTCATTCCAAAATTCAGTGTAGGTATCGTGATTCTCGGGCGACCCTGTTTGCTTCTAGCGTGTTTTTATCTTTTCTTCTGAGACGCAAAAAGCAAAAAAAAACGTGCGATCGAGTAACGGCCGAGGTAGGTACGCGGTACCGTAGAAATAGAATTTATTTGTGGCAAGAATGATGGTGATCTGAGAAATATTCAATAACTATTGTTTTACGGATTTCTTCGCATTGTTCGCCGAATGAGACAAATTTTTGGGATATACGTCATTATTTTATGGAAAGTGATTTGTCTTGATGACTTAGAAGGATTTATAAGTTGATAGCATAATCAAAACGTCTCTCGTCTCTGAATGCTTGGGTGATCTGCTTTGGAGGTGTTTTCTTCTTGTTTGAGAACCGGTACTTTACTATCATTATTTTTCTGATAAATTCTTATCTGGCAAGTTATCTGATATCAGACGTTTTCACACGGTGTCGTAGCAAATATAATGTATAGAGTGAACTAAAATATGAATGATATACTGAGTGATATTCACTTATGGCCTGAAAAATCGCTGGTTAGTTGAGGGTAAGGAAATCGTAGAGATACTCATCTACAATCTGATGAAGTCATAATCAATTTCGACGGAACAGTGATGAGTACCACCTAGTGGATTTTTATATTGGTTTACCGGGGTCATGACGAGAGATCGATATTGGTGAATAACTAGTTTGTGGGACTATTGATTCAAACTGCTCAGTGAATGTTGACTATCACGTTCATCGATATAATAATTAGAATTATATATATTCCTCTCAGTTAGGTGTCCCAGAATGAATTTTGAATTCAATTATATACCCCCCACACCTGGAATACGTTTGTTTTTACTGAGCTCAACCTGCATCAGGTGAATTCTTGGGGTCTTTTTAGTGGTTTTTAAAAGACTGATAAAACTTTCAGAAATCACTTGGCGCTCAACATTTTTTTTTCCATTATTTACTTCACCTACTCCCGAAATGCAACGGTTGATTCCTCATGATATTGCATGAAAAATAGTTCACTTATACCAATATCGTTCTTAAAGAAAACCTAGCTAGTAGGCGAGAATTAAAATACTGTATGTTCAATGGAAAACAGTAAGCTAGTGACCTTCTTATTTATTTCTCTTCAAGATGCAATGTGCGTTTTTACTACCAAGGTATTTTTCGTAATTTTGAATCTCGAATGCTTAAAGTATTTCTGATATGCATGCCATGTACTTTATTCTTATCTGAAATAGCAATAGGTAAGAATTAACCATTTGAAAGCGAGACACCTCAATAGAGTTTATCACGGATCCCCGGACCTGATATCACTGTATTCTTTCTTTTTGGTATTGTGAAGCACAAAGTCCAGACCGCATCAAATATATATTTTTGTAAATTTGGTATACAACCCCTTGAGAGGGTACTAAATCCTATTGTGATTTTCAATTTTTTCTTGAATGTCTATCTCTGATAATATACGCAGAGACCTTGGATTTTGTTTCATCCTAAAGTATAGTTTCCCAAGCTCCCCAATAAGAAAACAAGTTTTTCCACTACTTGCTATCAAACCTGCCATTATTTATTTCTCTTCAAGATGCAATGTGCGTTTTTACTACCAAGGTGTTTTTCGTAATTTTATGAACCACTAGTCAATAATGGCATCCTCTGTTCTAATTAACCGGAATTCACTGTTCTGATGCGAGATTCGTAGAAATGGCACTCGAATCTAGTAGGTATTTATCAATAATGACTTGTCATATGCTGTCATGGTCTTGGCAACTAGATTCAAGTTAGAATTGAAAAGAAGTGCTTTCATAGTGACAATAGGTTCATATTTCAGTTTCACTGAACTAAAATGATTGAAATGTATTGCCAGTGGTGAAAAAAATGTAATATACACCTTGGTAGTAAAGAATATCATCACCACGGGACCGCTGAAGCCTGGGAATATATTCTTGGTCCCTGGGTAATACTGATATTATTTATTACCTTGGTGAATGAATATTTTCGAAATCAGTGAAATAAAATAAATTTTACTGAGTCGCCTTGCTTTCAACGGAAATGGTCAAATGCACCGCCCAATCGATCAATCGATAATGTTGCCGGGGAAGCAACGGGTGAGACCAAGTCCCATCCCCCCCTTCCAAAGACTCCCCTAGGGGATGACTGCCGGTCACTTGTCTCTTGACTTATACCGACAGCACACCCCAGAGAGAAATGGAAGATTTGGATACGCCAAATCAGCGCGCTAGAGCCATCTCCATTATGTAACGGCATATTCTCCTGCTACCATTTTATTATACCAATGGTGAGGCCGTCTGATAAAACAGACTACTGGCTCTGCAATGTCAGTGCCCTTTCATCAGCCTACTTTTCGTCCTAGACGAAGTTTTATACACAGTGTGTATTAGTCACATCATAAATTGTTCTCCGAGTTGGATTTCCGAAAATATATTTAGCACACATGACATGAGTACAGTAGTTTAGAGTTTAGATACCCACATCGGGGTTTCCACCATTTCTCAATCAACAGGCTCAGCTCATTGAGCTTATAGATAAACAACTGCTCAGCTTGAAATCAAAATTCATTCAGTCAATTCAGTCAACCCTGGTGTACAGTCTAAGCACAGTCTCTTTTGGTGAAATATATTAAGCTTTCAGTACAATTCATATGTTCACTACCTCGAAAAGATTATGCTGGAGTAGTAAACTCTAAAACTAGAGGATTGTTCATCTATATATTGGTATAGTTGAATCAGGAATTCCATATGGAAATTACGTATGAGTGACCTCATAATAACCTAAAAAACAACGAATGTCAAAAATCTAGTGTTTATCCCCAGAATTAAATAAGGATGGAACTATATAAATGTTTCACAAACACTTTAGAGTGAGAGGCGACGAGGATCTGTCCGTACCCTGTTACAAAATTCGAGATTTCATTCCTCTTAGATATTTGAAGAATATATATTTCTGTCTGATTTACTCAAAATTACAATATTTAATATCAATTTGGGGAAGCACAAGTATATCACATTTGAAACCATTAATGAAATTACAAAATAAAACAATTAAGTGCATTTACAATTTACATTACCTGGAACCAACTATTAATCTTTACAAACCAAAACATCTGTTGAATTTATCATCTTTATATAAAATGAAAATTTGTTCTTTCATCCATTTTGTGAGAAAAAAAATAAAAATATCCAACTTGAACTTTACTGAAGTAAATACAATTCATACTCATGCAACGAGACAGTTGAATTCATTAATAGCAAACCCATATAACTCCATCATTGGCAAACAATCAGTATTCTACAACGGAATCATTTTATATAATTCATTACCTTATGATTTGAAACATATTGATGATGAAACAAGATTCAAAGTCAATATGAAAAAATATATACTCATGACACAATAAACGGAGCAATTTATTCTCATTTGAATACTTGGAATGGTTTTATTTTAATTATTATGTTATATTGACATAACTTGTTAATTAGTTTTTTTTTTTATTGTTTTTTATATATATATATATATATATATATCATATGTTTATGTATCCCTATTATAAACAAATTTGTTTCTTGGGGTAATAAAGAACAACAACAACAACAACAAGATGACTTTAACGTCAATTTCCATCAAGGGACCCTAGGGCTATCCTCATCACCCCAGGTACCCATGTCAACAAGATTCCTCTTGTTACGTTTGATGGGTCGCCGTCGCAAGAGGCTTTCGCCTGATTGCTACTCATGTCGACAAGAATCCACTAGTCCCGTTGAATGAGTGATCGTTCGAGGACTTTTACACGTTCCTCTCGCTCCGTTTACAGGAGAGGACCCGCGTGTTACGCCCCATTCCCACTCACCTGAACGCTGAAGAACGGCCCTATGATGTGCACCGTCGTCTCGTCCTCGACCGGCGTCGCCCCTTGCTCGGGCAGCTTGATCACGCTGCCCGTCACGCGCTGCAGCTCCCGCACGTTCTGCCCCCCCTTGCCGATGATCCTGCCCACCTGCTGGCTGGGCACCATCATCTCGACGGTGAGCCGGACGTCATCGGAGCCGGCGACGAAGCCCTCTTCGCGCATCTTCTCGAAGATCAGGTACTGGGCCTGGAAATGGGGAAGTCACTCGTCAAATGTATTCGAATTGACCATATCTTAGAAGGGATATTTGATTTTTTGAAGTTTGACTTACAAAGACCTCAAATCGCACACATTGAGAACAATATCGTAATAGGTCAAAATTATAAACTTTCAGCAAATTTCTTAATGGTGATGAATTTTCCTCTGGTGTACTTCATTCAACGTAAAAAAAAAACGTTCCTGTTAGTTCAGAGTCAGATTGTCACAAGCTTACTTGAACAATTCCTCCAATTATATTTTCTTCTCATATTCATTCCAATTTTCTGAGGTGTCACTCCCAAAACAACAAACAACGATATATGTTAAGTTTTTGAGATGTGGCATCTCAAATAATAGCTGTATTAGTTATTTTTTCATTATATACTTCATTAATATTCATGGTTTGAAAAGAAAAATGTGCCCTAAGTCAGTTATTTTAGCAGAACCCGCAAAATTGTGCCCTTTGGTCGCTGAACATTATTATTTTGTTTTTCAGTTTCCCTCTTTTCCCGAATTTTTGTTTCTCTGGAAATTCCCTTGAAGTTGGAATGACAGTTTGAGAAGAGAGAATACTAGGAAGGAAGTTAGACTTTGCTAAGGAGGTACCAACTTCAGAAAATTATTTTATTTCTTGAGAATGTTTTGAAAAAGAAACATCTTTATTTACAAAGTTCAATGCAGAGGAGCAATACTACATTGTTCAAAACTAGTTCTAAACATAATAGTTGATGAGTTGAAGAATAATGTCCCATGTAAAGATCAATATTCAAATCACTTACATTCAAAAGTTTTGTTCTCATGTTGGTTTTCTTCCCTTCATTTTTGAGGACTTCCTTTGTTTTTGCAATTTTTCAATCATTCGGCGTGCAGAACATTATTTTTTCTGCATGCTGCATACTTTTTAATGATTCATGAATGGATTTCCGTGTCTATGTATTGATATTTAGTCACCCGCAAAGGTTCAAGTATCTGTTATTATCCCCACCATTCACGATTACATTGTTTCATCCGTGTTTATCATTTAGGAATGTTGGCTTATACTTTTTGATGAAATCGATATTTTCATTTTGCTAAATTATTTGGGATTTTCTCTCCTATTGATATTATTATTCAATTTGAGGTCGCGATTTCATTCTTTTATCCGTATTTGGCGGTTTGGATTGACGGCGTATACTATTTAATGATTTATGAACGAATTCCAGTGTCTATCAATAATCGTTATACAGTTTGAAGTCTCACCTTCCACTGTGTTTGGTGCCAATGATGGCCCCCACCACATTATTCGGGATGCAGTATCCCCACCATTCATTCATTCATTTAAGCGTGTCTGACGTTTTAGGATTGTTGTCGTATACTGTTTAATGATTCATGAATGAGATTCTTATTACAACTTATTCTAATAGATGTCACTGCCACGAATTTTCTTTGAATTGGAAATAGAAACTCAATAATCAGGATTTTATTAAACACTATCAAAAATGAACCTACTTACACCATTCCTGTATTTCTTGTCTTAAGTGTCGTCAGTTTTTGAACAATGTAACCATGGCGAGCCTTGAGTAAGAACACCATATTATTATAAACATCTCACATATACGTTTCATTGATTTATGAATGAACCGTGGTGTCTATCTATTGTTATATAGTTACCCGCCAATGTACAAGTGTTTGTTATCCCCACCATTCGTGATTTCATTCCTTCATCCGTGTGTGGCGTTTGAGCATTGTTGACATATACTTTTCGATGATTTATGAACGAATCGCGGTGTCTATGAATGAATGTTATTTAGTTTGAGATCTCACCTTCCACTGCGCCTCCGGCGATCCCACTATCGTCACGCGCCTCTCGTTCTGCGCCTCCTGCGGCTTCGTCTCGTCGACGGGCGCGATCTTGACCGAAGCGCCCGAGAACCTTATGATGTTCCGGATGTGCGAGCCCTTGGTGCCGATGATGGCGCCCACCGCGTTGTTCGGGATGTAGAGGAAGGTGGTCTCCTGAGCGTCGGCGCCGCCCGCACCGCCCGGCCCGCCCGCCGATTGAGAGGAGCCGCCCGCCGGGTACATGCCCGGGTAGGGCGCCTGGCCGCTGTAGAGGCCTCGGGAGCCGTAGCCGATGCCTGGGAACGATAGAGGATTGTTGTTTAGGCATCTAAGTGGTCAACGGTGGACAAGAGTGGTGTGGTGTGAGCTAGAGTTCCTAAATGTACTTGACACTGCTATTTTGACGTTTTTTTCATATTAGAGTTCGGACACTATGAAAAGCAGTGACAATCAAACATAACCACAAACGATTTTGAAGCAAATCATATGTTTTGCTAGAGAAGGATAAGAATATGTTTTTCGCTTAGATAACGGATCCTCGCATCTTCTCTAGCAAAACATATGATTTGCCTCAAAATCGTTTGTGGTTATGTTTGATTGTCACTGCTTGTCTAGTGTCCGTATACTCTAATATACAAAAAACGTCAAAACAGCTGTGTCAAGTACATTTAGGAACTCTAGTGTGAGCTTGCTTATGGCTCTTCAAAAATATATTGAACCATGAAAAAAGTCTGAAGTCTCATATATCCGGATAGTTACAGTAACAATTGATTTGCAGAAGTATGTTCAAAACATATTTCATTAATTTAAGAATCATAAAGCGACGTTGGGTTTCATTACCATTATTGCAGTTTTTGAAGATTTGATATTTTCTCCATTTGTCATTGATCAAGGTATGTTTTAAGTGAAATATATCATTTGAAATAATTACTAAAAGGACTACAAACTGGCGATGAATCAAAATTATCACATGTTTTAGCAGAAACTAATCAGTGCTTCGTTTGTTATGATATTTCATTGACAAGGGATTTCTTTGCTCTATCGAATGACGTAAAAATATCTACAGAATTTCATTTGAAAATTCTTGATCTAGATCAATTTCCGTTAAAACATGGAGAACATGGGTTCTAAATACCAGTTTCCTCAATACAACTATCAAAAGTCTAACATGAAGAACAACTGAACGTTTTCGTTATCACCCGATATGGTGTATTGAAGCATAGAACGTCTATAAAATGGGATTGTTCTGTACACAGGAGTTCACGCCACATACCTATTTTATATTGATCATTCCGAGTATAAATAGTATCTAATGCAATCATTCCTCATTTTAAATCATCATAAATACTTATTTCTGATGAATAAAATCGTATAAACTACAGAAGTGAACTAACACTCAGAAAAACCCGGAACTTAAATGAACAAATATATTGAATAGCAAAATAGGAATTACAGTTTATCACTGACTGAACGCGTTTAGCATACTGACTCGCCGCTTATCATCCCAAATTCCATACCAGCTCATCCGCTCCAGCCGTTAATCCTTACATAACCCATAATGAATCAGCCCAACAAACATGAAATACAGGGTCGTTCCTTCGAATCGCCTAGTCAGCACTTTCAAAAAATATCAGCTCTCGATGACGTCATACACTGTCCCACGTGACAATAGTGATATTTGTTGATATATTCCTCTTTGTTCCTCAACAACCAATGTGAGCATAACCACATTTTTCGACGCTGCCAAATTTATAACAAGTCGCGATCAAATTCGACTTCGGAATTGGTCGGCTTTTTGGCGTGATGGGATGAGATTTTGATTCGATGAAACGAGCACCGAGGCTAAAATTTGAGGTTATAGTGGTTATATTGTTTCTATAAATCTCAATTCTTTCAATATCAACACAATAAAATAAGAATTTTAATGATAATTCATCCAGATGGTATTTTAGCAGCTAAAGATAGGCAAAGAATTTTGGATCTGATTCGTCGACGACAAGAACTATGAAACATAAGTACATAATCCCTTTTCTTTACCTGAAAAAAGATTTCTTGAGCTAATTAGATCGAGCAAAAGGTTGGTTCCTCTTCTGATATAACCATTGAGACCCCACTTAATGGATAAGTCAAAGATGCCGTGGCCATGTTCTGTACTGTTCTAAAAATGTTATTAACATTTTCCAGTGGGCATCTCTGAGTTTGAAGGACATCGAAAATGAATCATATATTATATTTATCAATAAGTTGATGACACACTTTCAGAGCTGTGCTTTCACATAAACAAGATGATCTAACCTCAACTTGATATGAAGATGAAAAGAAACATTCAGTGATAGGTAAGGACAAATTGACAAAACGCATCAATTCGACTCTTCTTGAGCTATCATTCGAGAAACAGGATACCAAATATCGAATAAAGATGGCCGATTCGACTAGATTCGTGAAATAGAATCTCCCTGCAGAGCTCTGAAGAAAAAACAGCTTGTGACAGTGAACTACTTAGGCTTAATTAATGGAATAACATTTTTCACTGACAGAGGTCCATTTCTGAAGTTCGAAACAGAAAATATAAATATCCTTCGTACTCACCTGCTGTGGCCATCATCGCCATCGGATGCAACCCGGGGAACATCATCGTCTGCGGCGCCATCGCTTGCAGATCGTTCTCGTAGCTCTGCCTGAGCTTCGAGCTGATCTGCCCCTCAGCCCGGCTCATGTTCTCGATGGTGCCCTTCGCCGTGATGATGCGCTCCAAGTTGAAGGAGTTGATGTCATTGATGCTCGACACGGTGATCTTCGTGTCCGTTTCCTGCATGATGCGCTTGATCGTGTTGCCGCCCTTGCCGATAATGCGCCCTATCAGGTTGTTGTGCGCGAGGATCTTCAGGGATATCTCTCTGAAATCGAGTGTGTTTTCAATTAAGATTTGATGGAACCAACATTCAGACTCATTGAATCTACTATTATATTACGTTTCAATTCGAAAACAATTTTGTGAACGGGAAGATTTTTAGGTAAAACTGAATTTATTACGCAATGTTTTTTTTTCGAAATTTTTTTCGGTACTTACGTATTTTTGTCTGAGAAACACGAATTTGATAATGAAAATCTGTACAAACCACTATTTAACGAGATATTTCAAGAAAAAGTTCGAAATTTCGCCTTCTTTTTCCCCTTGTGTTGGATGCATTTACAGGTATTTGTTCTTTTTATTTTGTCATTGGACACTTTATATACTCATGATGTACTTCAATGACACATTTATATATAGAAAATTCAACAGGAAATATGATTTTTATGTCGAGTTTTTCATATTTAGTGAACAAGCATATCAGATGACGGCTATTTAATCAAGTCAATCCAAATACGAGATGTCACATGTCAACAGATTGCTTTTGAATGACATTACACACGCCATTAATTCAAATGATATTCTTGCTTTTTTTCACTAAATATGGAGAAATCACAAGAAAATTAAGTTTCTAGTTGACTCATATATTAGAAAAAATGTGTCGTACATTGTGATATATATTAATTGTCCAATGATGAAAAAAAAGGGCCAATTGTTCTAAATGCGATCCAGAAAACAGGCGGAAAAGCAGATGAAAATTGTAACTTCATAATGAATAATGGTTTGTTCAAATTTTCATCATCAAATTCGTGTTTTTCAGACAAAAATACGTAAGAACCAAAAAAATGCTTCGAAAAAAAAAACCATCGCATGATAAATGCAGTTTTACCGATGTTTTCGGAATTTGCCTTTTGCCGTGATGACACGCTTCAAGTTTAATGAGTTGATGCAGGTGTTGCTTGACACAGTGATCTTCGTGTCCATTTCCTGCATTATTAGCTTGATCGTGCTGCCGCCCTTGCCGATGATCAGGGCCGGATTATCCATTAGACGGATTAGGCAACTGCCTAGGGGCTCTGCATCGACTAGGCACCCGCCTCTTGCCCGCAACAAGAAAAAAAAATACGTTTCATGGAAAATTTGTATACTTACTTCCTGAATATTTTTCCTTTTTTACGACGCATGTTGTATCACAGAACAGTTCTAATTCAATGTTGCTAATAGCAATAAATGATGGATCCCTATAAATAATAAACAGATATGTTTCTTGGAGTGATAAATACAATCTATCAATCAAAGTTCTCTATCTAATGCCCTCTATTTTATTGTAATTTAGTCTAAGAACTTCTTCTTTTTCTTCTAGTTTTGTGGCCTCTTGTCAAAGGATATACAGCCAAAGTCTAAGAACTCACCCTTTATTCGTGTTATTGGCCTCTTGTTGCATCACTTCGAGGATCTTCTTGCAGGCGTTCGTACAGTTTTCTGGATTGCCGTAAATGGTGATGGCCTTTTCTAATGAACCTACATTGTCTTTCCTATGTACATCGACTCGCGCCCTAGTCTGTTGTGTAATTTGTCTTATCGTTGAACCCTGTCTGCCAATAATAGCGCCTACCTGAAAAATTATGGAAAAATAAACAGCTACGAGCATACATTCAAGGATCATTTATCAAAACACACGAGATACCACGTTGTCAAGGAATATTTTGATATTGCGGCGGCTGAGTCAGTGAGAGAAAGGAAGTTTGGGAAATATGGGGACTCATACATGATAATGTGTAGCGGTTATGGTATGCAGGCTGATTTATAATGAACAACCAATGTCAACCTTTTTGAATGGTCATTACTTTGTAATTGCCATCAATTGTTCAACACACATCTTGAGCGATTGATACGTTGAAAAAAAAAAAAGAATTTTAAAATTACATTTCACTTTTATGCAACCTCAAAGTATGAGAAACTGAAATTTGACTAGTACGCTGGCTTCCACTAGCTTTCCGATGAGGGGTCACAAACTATGGGGTTACATTTGAAAAAATCATGTTGAGGATGGTTTCAGCTACCCCTGGAGGGATATATTCACGATATTGCTTGCAAAAGGTAAGTAAATACATCAAATCGTTGACGTATGCCGGGAATTTTTAAAAAAAATATTCACCTTTCCACTAACGAATTTATTCCAGTTAAAGTCTCCACACTGTATATGTATAGTTATTGGATGAGTCCAGGCCCAATAATAAATCAGAGGTCCAGGACCAAGTTGCCGGGGTAGCAACAAGTGGGATTTCTCCCCACTCTCACAAGACTCCAATAGGGGATGACTGCCGGCCTGTATCTTTCGACTTTACCGACGCAGTCACCCCAGAGAGAAATGGAGGATTTGGATACTCCAAATCAGCGCGCTAGAGCCATCTCCGTTATGTAACGGCATGTTCTCCTGCTACCATTTTATTATACCAATGGTGAGGCCGTCTAATACAATAGACTACTGGCTCTGCAGTGTCAGTGCCCGAGCAGAAACGCTGCTCACCCGCCGAGGCAGGCAAGATTTCCTCCCACTTGACCCATAGTGGGATTCTCCTTTACCTCCTCTACCGTAGTCCGGTGGTGTTTTTTGGAAACCGCTGCCCCCTGGAGTCCAACCCAATTGGTGAGGCACCAGGCCGTATGTACGGCCTGATGGGGATATCCTCATCACCCCAGGTACCCATGTCAACAAGATTCCTCTTGTTACGTTTGATGGGTCGCCGTCGCAAAAGGCTTTCGCCTAATTGCTACTCATGTTGACAAGAATCCTCTCGTCCCGTTGAATGAGTGATCGTTCGAGGACTTTTACACGTTCCTCTACCTCGTTTACAGGAGAGGACCCGGCTTTACCTATGATGTCTGGCGATAGGATCGCTTGGGGCTGCCCTCTCCCTGTCGAACTGAGGCACAAGGTACACCAAAGTTCCATTTTTCGCTGAGCAAGCCCAGCTACCTATGTCGACCAGAATCCTCTGGTCCCGTTTGATGGGTGTAAGTTCGCGGCCTTTCACACGTACCGCTACCATGACAAGAGTGAGGACCTCAAGCTTTTAACCAGTGGTGTCTGGAGTCACCTGAGGCTACCCCCACTCCGACGCCGTGAGTACATGGTGGGCCCACGGCCGGAGTCCAGGCCCAAGCACAACTCACCATATCGCTTTGCACGAGTATCCTGAGCGGGAAGTCCGTCTGCCTGCTGGGTCCGGGCAGGCCGCCGAAGCCGCCGCCGCCGCCCGGCCCTCGAGGCCCTCGCCGCCCCCGTTTCTCCACCGCCAGTTCCACCTTCACCGCCTTGCCTTCGATCTCGACGCCGTTGAGCGCGTTCGCCGCCCTGAAAACGACAAACAGAATTATTCGAAATCAAATTTCGAATTGACTGGGCCGTTATACAAACGATAAGATTTACACAGAATTCTTAAACACACGACATGTTTCGCTAACACAGTAGCTTCGTCAGATGATATACTGGTACAATGAACTGAGCAGTCTCGATTTCAAATGGGTCACTCTGTATAAAACGGTAAGAATGTTTTGTAAAACACTACGCCGATATCTTTGAATTCACTCTTATTATAACACGTCGTCCCGTCTGATGGCAATAACTAGATCTAGAACCAATAAGCATGAACAAAAAACAAATGCGAACCAATGAAAACAAAGTGAACAGGACGGTTTGACAGTTTTCAAGTACTCCAGTAAATGGCGTACGCTCATTTTCTAGCGCGAATAACAGAGAGAGGGGGAGAAGGTGAATTTTGGAGCTAAGTGGCGTCCATTTTTTTTCAAAACCAAGGCCTATGGGTTCTGGATTTGTCTGCCTCTGGATATGTCTGCCTCTGAATTTGATCTAGTAGACCTGGTATTTCAAAAAAATTGACGCAGTTTAGCTCAAAATCCACCTTTTCTCCTCCTACATTTGGAAAACATCGTGAAAATGGCTTCATAAATGAAAAATGTATCGCTTCAGTGATACGCTACTGTTCTGCTTTCCGTGTCTGCACTAGTTCAATGAAGAAGTTCAACAAAAACTGATTACATATCTCATAATAATGATTTGTGTCTCATATTATTACTTCACAACGTGGGTGAATCATAACATCAAAACAATAGAAATATTGAAATATATGAATCCACATACAGGGTGCAAGGAAACATGTCTCAAACAAATAAATAGGTACATGAATAAAGTAAGAACCTGTGAATATACACTGACCCATTCCTCAGGCATAAAAATGCACACAACGACTATTGAATGGAATAAAATGAGTTGTAAAATTGCAAAATTTACATAATTCGATATGAAAAACTGAAAATATTCAGTTTTTAGCCATTGAAATGTACAAGAACTTGAATTAAATATTACTGACGAAAATACCTCATAATAATTTATTTACTTCTGTCAAGTGTGCCGAGGATAGGCATGATGCATAATATTTTACAGTTATTTCGATTAAGTCTTCTTGTTAATTTTGTTAAATTTGTTGATCCAATAGCAAATAAAGTAGTATCGTTAGATTGGTCAAAATATCCTTTTTTCGGAAAGTGCTTGTCAAAAAATGGTCGCCATTCGAAAAATAATAGTTAGACACGAAAATGTAATTTTGCCAACTTGTTTTATTCATATCTATCATTCATTTTACTTGGTTCTTTGGGATTTTCTCTCCTCGTTTCTATAAAATAAAAGTATTCGTATTATTTCAATATATTTGTAGAGGGACAAATCAGATGATTTGCCCCAAAATGTCACTGCGTTTAACAAATTTTTCTATCAGGGAGTCTAAAAGAAAAATCCAGTAGCTTGTCAGTGACAATTTGTTTGAAAAAATTTTTGAAGGAAAGAAATATAGATATATTGAAAAAATATCGAATTTGTACTTATCTTTGGACGTTTCGGGACCGATTCTGCTCCCGTTCTCAACATGTAAATGCATATTATTTTTCTTTGAAATTTTTGCTGCGTATAGTTTGACACTTTTCAATGTCATACTGATGTTGGCATATGAATGAGTGATTTTAGTCTACAAATGAGTTACAGGATGTTTTCATTAATTGATCTTCAATCTACCATTTTCATGTTCAGTTTTCAGTAGTGAATACCATGTTCTATCAATATCAAAGAACCAAGTAAAATGAATGTACCACCTCCTCGATTAACCTACAGACATATCTATCATACTTGTCACTAAAACTTCGCGATTGTAATTTTCTGATATCACCTGAGGTCCTAAGATTAGTTTACTTCAAATCATGGCCACCTAGATGTAATTTCAAAAGTGACTTCGAAAAAATTAAGTAGGCATAAAAACTTTCGAAAATATCACATTCTGATCTAGAATTGTCTCAGAAATCCAAAAATGTTACAATATACAGAGTGTTCCATTTAAAAATTTAGTACCGGAACCATTTCCGGTGAAACCGGAAGTGACCGGGAAGTGAAAAATATGTGAAAACTCTACTTTTCATATACCATTTCCCTATATCAAATCTCATTTTGATACACCTAATGGTCTAGAAGTTATGACTTGTCTAATAGATTCGTTGACACACGGTATACAGTGTGTCCCACTTACCATGCTCACCATGGGTATCTTTTTAACGGTGAGAGATACGAAGTCGGTTAAATGACACCAAATGTGGAGTTTGTCAAGGCAAACTATAATGTGAAAAAATATTTTGATAAAATCTATTCGTTTCTGTTTTATACGCAAAAAACAGATCATTTTCATGTCTCCTCCGTAACTTCTTCATTTATGAAAATATTCAAATAGGAATTTCACATTCTCATGGCAGTTTTTTAAAGTGATTTCGAAAAAAATATGAAATTTATACCAACTCTTCTAGAATTTGAGATATCAGCACCAATATCAGTTTTTCAAATGTAGGTCATAGCTCACTATGACTTAGTTACAAATAACTTTTTTTTCTCTCACAGATGATATGTCGCAGTAATAGTTTTGTGTTGATAACAACGGAGTTATCGTCATTTATACAAAAACAAAAAATTATTTGAAAGACGTCATCTTGAATTTATAAATTTTAACAAAAAAAATCATGATCTCCGACCTCAAAAACCCCCACTTACCAATTTTGAATGGAATCGGACCAAATCTTGTCCGCCATCTTGAAGCAGCCATTTTTTTTAATTTCAACACAAATTCCATAACTCCGATTAACTTGAAATTTGGCAGGTGTTCATAATTTCGGTGACAATACGTTATGGAATTATTGTTGAAATTAAAAAAAATGCTGCTCCAAGATGGCGGACAAGATTTGGTCCGATTCCATTCAAAATTGGTGAGTGGGGGTTTTTGAGGTCGGAGATCATGATATTTTTGTTAAAATTAATAAATTCAAGATGGCGGCTTCCAAATAATTTTTTGTTTTTGTATAAATGACGATATCTCCGTTGTTATAAACGCAAAACTATAACTGCGACATATCATCTGTAAGAGAAAAAAAAGTTATTTGTAACTAAGTCATAGTGAGCTATGAGCTACATTTGAAAAACTAAAGTTGGTGCTGATATCTCAAATTCTAGAAGTGTTGGTATATATTTCATATTTTTTTCGAAATCACTTTAAAAAACTGCCATGAGAATGTGAAATTCCTATTTGAATATTTTCATAAATGAAGAAGTTACGGAGGAGACATGAAAATGATCAAAATCTGTTTTTTGCGTATAAAACAAAAACGAATAGATTTTATCAAAATATTTTTTCACATTATAGTTGGCCTTGACAAACTCCACATTTGGTGTCATTTAACCGACTTCGTATCTCTCACCGTTAAAAAGATACCCATGGTGAGCATGGTAAGTGGGACCCACTGTATTTATATCTGAGAATATTCCTTTTTAGGAACTTACTGTTGCGCCTGCTCTGTCGTTTCATATGTTACAGCCACCGTCTGTGTGGCGGGGTCTTTGGAAGTCAATTTGTCGCATGACACCACCCTCCCTTGTTCGGTAAGAAGGTGCTCGATGTCTTCGAACCTCACGTGCGGCCCCAAATTCGATATGATGATCCTCGACGTTTGACTGGAAACAAGAGAAAACTACATGAAACAAGTCAGCCGGTCACTTCACTCGAAGGAAAAATAATCGATAGGTACCGAATCTGGAGAGAATGGTGATCACCAATAGCAATGACGAATAACATCTTCGGTCTCACCAATAAGCGTTACTAGAGCGTGAGGTCAATGTCTAAGTCGAAAATCCCTAAATTTTACCGGCTGTGGCCTGTTGTTATCGAAAATATTTGATTTGTGGCCTTTTTGAACAAATACAAAAACTTTAATTACGAGTTTTTCTACTATCACTGTGGAACTTTACAAACAATGCTTACATTGACGGAGAAGAGAATTTCTTAAGAGAAGGCCGATTGACAAGAAAAAAAGAAGTAATATTCATCAGTTCTAACAACGCAATACCAGCGTCTCAGTATAGCGCCATCTGGTGGAAAATGAAAAATTGTTAGCCCCCATTTTATTCGTGTTTCATAATCATTAATTTGCGACAATACACACTATAGTTAGCAAAACGATTTGAGATAGGTTAAAAGCTCAATGAAAATATTCTATCCATATACAGAATCTTAGCTGCTATACAGGGTATGTCACAACGAGCTTACACTATCTCTATAACGAGAATCAGTCGGGAGAAATCCATGAAAATATGCATGCCTGTATTTTAGAATACGTTCTCTTCATTTAAAATATTTTCATCAATGTATAGTGTCGCCGTTTCTATCAAAAAGTAGCAAAAACTTTATCGTTACAAATAGAATACCTTGTATTTTATTGTATTTTTAGATTCTCCCTGAAGAGCTGATTTCATCGATAGATCACACTTGGGGTCTATCGCGAATGATTACAGAGATATAGGGTGTCAAAAATCGAGATGTTTCAACTATATTTGTTTGTTTGTTCGTGTCGAAACTATTCATTATCGGCCAAAACGGCTTATATGTTCCTATCTCAACTTTTGATTAAATATTTACTGATATTTGATCGGAACAGATACAGGGTGATCAGAATTCTGAATCTTGGACCACAAAAAAATGGATTATTAAAATGGTTGGGCCGCGATGAAAATCCGAAACATAAAAAATATATTCGATATTTGCACACCACAAAATGTGTTAATGCTTAGGCAGGATACGAAATCGAATTAACCACCATCATAGCTAGAATCATTTCGATTGGTCTAAAAATTCGACCATACCTCAAGCTTTCTCAAGTCATGATTGTTCAAGATCTGACCATCATATTTTCAATATATCCGTTGTTGAAACATTTGAAAATGTTTGATGAAATTAGAACCAGCGAGTTCATCGAAGTAGTGTAGTTTTATTTAACATCATCATAATCACAAACAATGAATGAATGAATGATGCAAGTAGTTGAACTAAAACCCTTTTTGAGCATTAACCGTCTCCACACTTCAACATTTTAATGGATGCACTTTGTTTTTCCGGCCCATGCCCCATGCAGTCTTTTGATTTCCTTCCGACAATCATTGTTGCACTTCGGATTCGCTTGAACGTTTAAACAAAAGATCGTTCGATTGGTATACTCGAGATCTTCTTTATTCGCGGTTTTTGCCTCTTCATTGTTGCATAGTTTCGTTTGGTTCGCCGACTTGAAATGAATATTACGGTACTTCGGAATAGCCACCTTTTGTGGCAAGAATCCAAACAACCAAGACTTTCGTTATGCACGTATCAGAACGAGTGTCGCTAATGGAACTCGATTCTGTAGAATAGAAGAGAATATTGATCATTGAAAAGTCTTCCTCAACATCAATATGTTGACAATTTCGGTGGTGTAAAAACCTTGATATAATTTCATGATGAAAATATAGCTAAATTTCCACTCATCAAGTTTACATTCTGACGAAGAATTTCCTGCAATTCACATGATGGTTTTTCATTTTCACAATTAAGACTACGATACATAATACATTATACAATTTGTCCTTGAAATAGTGGATCACTATCGGCGTCAACAGAGCACATGCTAGCACACTATTTTCAAAATGAAAAAAAAACTGATAAAAAAATGAACTGTTCTCCAATAGATCAACCTATTCATTCAGAGCTCGGTGTTTGTAAAGATGTCAGTCCGTTAAACATAATTATAGGTAATCTTCAAGCACAAAATAGTATACAATGACTTGAACTGTTGAGTCAAAAAAGGGGACCCAGATGAAACATTATCTCCATATTCGCAACATCAGGTGATGACCTTGGGTAACTAGAGCCTAAAGTTTTCGAACCATTCCCAAACCTCATTGTCAGATTGGTCACAGTGAATCACGTGATACATTATGGACGCATAGCGAGATCCTCGGGGCACAGTATAACCTCTTACGAGAAAGAGATTATATACTCTGCTCGGGGTCTCGAGAGGAAGGAAAAACATCCTAGAAAGCCTAAATCACTATACAAATGACCACAGTGGGCTGACGCCAGGCTATTAGTGGACCTGAATAAAACCCCCTGACCAAACTCAGCCTCCACAATTTTATTGCGAAAAATAATCATCAATAAACAAAAATCTCAACACATCACGTGATGGGAAAGGTTCGAAAGATTTAGGCATTTCTCTTCGTTACAGCGAATAGTTTCGCGAAAATCTCGCGTGCCCCTTTGATATGAAATGTATAAGTAAGAGAGTAAGTTGGTAAGTAGCGAAGTTTATTCAGTATAAGCACGTATAAGTATGATGTGCTTGACAGTAGTGATGATTTTGGAATTTTCGATGACTGTGATGTTTCGCTTGATGTATCGACTTTACAAGTAGAAACGCTCCCAGAATTGTTTCTTTCTCATTTACGGACTCCCTGTATACGTCGAGGTAGGTTAGTGTGGAACGTATCGTATGACCCTCGTATATCCGGCTAGACGCATTACGATGCAAAAATATGCCAGTTCTATTAGTGGCAGGCGGATGCATCGGAAATAGAAGACGAAAATAAACGTTATTTAGTTTTAGAAAAAGAAGAGCCGTCGCTTCAGCTTTCTTCCTCACCAATCTTATACAGATACCAAACAGAGAAGGTATAAAAATATCACAACATATTTTTCCTTGGGTACTCGAATAAATGAGCTAGAGTATAGTTAGAGGGACTCTTTAAGAGGGGCGTAACCAAGGTCATTTCACAATGGCTGGAATGCAGACCTCTACTATGAAATGACTTTCGGCGTTATTAAAAGTCCGATTGCCAAATAGATTGAATCATCGTAAAGACGAAAGTTCCGACTCGGGTTTGGATAGTTTTGAAGGCAAATTTCGTTCGATTAAGAAAGCTGCAGAAGATCAAAAAGATGTAAATATTGTAAAATTTTGTGTCTCAGAATAACGTTATATTCACTCATACCCTGCGTTATTATTTTGGGCAACCCACACTAGAATTTCAGCTCTTGAAATGTAACCATTTAGATGAAAGCCTTTTTTATATTCAATTTATGTAAACAATAGGCCTATATATCTTGTATGGATAGTATCTTCTCTAAATTAGATGGTAGAAAACTTGAATATCGTAGTTCAGGTACTCTCTGCTAGATGGAGGTACCGTCGCAGCAGTCGGCTCTAAAAGCATCTGATCTAGTACGTTTTGCGCGAACTGGATGATGTACCATTAGATGGAGCTCAAAATGTGAAAAGTTTGTTATTTGTTCAAGAATGCCTTTGCACGTTCAAGGTTGTCGGAGGCAATAGCAAACATTTATCACTCATTTTTTAATTCACGAATGGCGGTAAATTCGAATTTGTTAGTAATAGTTGTACTGGATGTGCTTCTAACGAGCGCATCACGGACGTGAGATCATGAAAAAAGTTTATAGAAATCGAATTGGAGTGAATCACAAAATTGTATGTCTCAACAATATGTGCTTCCATTTTTGGCGATTGTGGAATAAACTGGTCAGCGGATATCAATATATAAGCTGCTCATAAATTTGATTGAAATTCACGAACCCGGACCAGTGTTGTCACCTTAGTGTATTTTACCCTAGAACTGAATCTAAATGGGTCTGTTTGAGTGGAATTTCATATTTCATTAGGTCGATTTACAAAATCAAACTATATAATTCACTGTCGGAAATCATTTTCTTGTCAGAGCTATGTACAATTTTCGAAATTTTTATTATTGAAATTATACTGATATTTATCACATGAAAAATGCGGAACATTGCTTCCGAACATTGATCCGACCTATGTATTGCCGAAACTTGGAGTGCAAATATTTTCCTTTGACTTTTGTGGGGCGGCCGACTCGGTGCGATTGTCGGCGATATGGCTGCCAAGCCGTCGCCGTTTGTCGTCCTAACAACACAAGTACATCCTAGGGACTTCCCAGGGACGTCCCTAATTTTATACAAGGACATACCAGAGATATCCTTTGTCGGGACAGAGTACATACTAGGGACGTCCCAGGGACATCAGCTGGCTGACAAAAAAAGCATTCAAGGGATTTCCGTCTGGTACGTCCCTGGGATGTACCAAGAACGAAGAAAGGATATCCCTAGGAGGTCGCAAGGATATTCCAGGGACATTTCTTCGACAAAAGAAAAAAAATTAGGTCGAGAAGGGTTTGAACCATCAGGGACTTTTAGCTTATCAGGCACGCACCTTAATCCATTGGCTGATATGCCTTCTGAAGATTTATGTGCCAAACAGATTTTTAAACAGGACTAAACTGCAGAAACCTGAATAAATACAACTTTGTTAGGATTTGGGTATAATTATTATTATCATTCGTGGATATTTAAAAATGAGGGGATTATGCATTTACGATTTCTGTTTGCGAAAAATGGTCATTTCTTGAGAAGTTTTGAGACAATTTTCTTTATTTTCATTACAATTATTTACCGGAAAAAAACCAAACATTTTCATGAAAATTCAATTCAATATTTTGATGAAAGTCAATGACTCTGATGTGAATAGATATCAGATATTCCAGGGACACGAATAGGATAACCTATGGATGAACCGGGCCGGATGTCCACTGGACAATCACCCCTGGATACCCCAATTATGTCCTTGTACCGTGCGACAAAAAGGGTACGTACCTAGAACATCCCTGTGTTGTTAGGGCGGAGATTCTGCGCGTTCCGTAGTCTGTACTCCGTTGTTCTAGAGCGGTAAAATCGATTCTACTCAGAAAAAGTTACTGGTATCACAAAATATCAACGCCGATTTCATGATTATATATCATGGCATATAGCCTGGAAATGTAGCTGTTTTCTGTTTTTACCTCTTCTAATATACCAAAAAAGAATTCATATTTTTCAACAACTAGATACCTACTGTAAAAAATGGTTCATAAGCATGCAGTTTCAACTCTTGTAATCCAATAAATAAATGAATTCTATACAGTGTGTCCCACTTACCATGCTCACCATGGGTATCTTTTTAACGGTGAGAGATATGAGGTCGGTTAAAATGACACCAAATGTGGAGTTTGTCAAGGCCAACTATAATGTGAAAAAATATTTTGATAAAATCTATTCGTTTATGTTTTATACGCAAAAAACAGATTTTGATCATTTTCATGTCTCCTCCGTAACTTCTTTATTTGTGAAAATATTCAAATAGGAATTTCACATTCTCATGGCAGTTTTTCAGAGTGATTTCGAAAAAAATATGAAATTTATGCCAACTCTTCTAGAATTTGAGATATCAGCACCAACTTTAGTTTTTCAAATGTAGGTCATAGCTCACTATGACTTAGTTACAAATAACTTTTTTTTCCCTAACAGATGATATGTCGCAGTAATAGGTTTGTGTTGAAAACAACGGAGTTATCGTCATTTATACAAAAACAAAAAATTATTTGGAAGCCGCCATCTTGAATTTATAAATTTTAACAAAAAAATCATGATCTCCGACCTCAAAAACCCCCACTCACCAATTTTGAATGGAATCGGACCAAATCTTGTCCGCCATCCTGGAGCAGCCATTTTTTTTAATTTCAACAAAAATTCCATAACTCCGATTGACTTGAAATTTGGCAGGTGTTCATAATTTCGGTGACAATACATCATGGAATTTTTGTTGAAATTAAAAAAAATGGCTGCTCCAAGATGGCGGACAAGATTTGGTCCGATTCCATTCAAAATTGGTAAGTGGGGGTTTTCGAGGTCGGAGATCATGATTTTTTTTGTTAAAATTTATTAATTCAAGATGGCGGCTTCCAAATAATTTTTTGTTTGTGTATAAATGACGATAACTCCGTTGTTATCAACACAAAACTATTACTGCGACATATCATCTGTGAGGGAAAAAAAAGTTATTTGTAACTACGTCATAGTGAGCTATGACCTACATTTGAAAAACTAAAGTTGGTGCTGATATCTCAAATTCTAGAAGAGTTGGCATAAATTTCATATTTTTTTCGAAATCACTTTGAAAAACTGCCATGAGAATGTGAAATTCCTATTTGTATATTTTCATAAATAAACAAGTTACGGAGGAGGCATGAAAATGATAAAAATCTGTTATTTGCGTATAAAACAAAAACGAATAGATTTTATCAAAATATTTTTTCACATTATAGTTGGCCTTGACAAACTCCACATTTGGTGTCATTTAACCGACCTCGTATCTCTCACTGTTAAAAAGATACCCATGGTGAGAATGGTAAGTGGGACACACTGTATATGTTCCAATAGTTATGACTCACTATCTGTATATTATGCCTATTATAGATGATGTATTTTATTTCATTTTTATAGTGAACCATTAACAATCAAAGATTCAAAGATATCTGACTATTTTCTATCTACTGATGAGACTCTAATAAGAAATTATCATATTCAGATTGATTATATTATCAATATTTGGTAATGTCTTAAAAATACAAAACTTCAATATGGAATATGGATACAAATTGAGTGAAAAAAATAATCAACGAAAAAGGCGTGAGATGTTTTTCCAGAGATACATATATATTGGTCTAGGCAAAGTATGACAAGTTATTCACTAGGGAATTTAAAAAAAAGCCACGGAGTAAGAACCCAACTGAGTGAGAGATCATAATATGTTCTTCTCTCTTCCGCAAGGAACCGAGGGAAAAATCAATACTCGCATCTCGTTGTTATTGTTTTGGTTGCTGATGGCGGATTCCCCATATACGTCCATGGGATTCACCGACCGTAGCAAACATTTTTTTATCGGAACCGGTCGGGCGGGTCGGGTCTCATCTCATCGTAGAAGACAAGGATAAACAAACATTTCTGGAGCGATAGCACGCGGTGGGATGGGATCTGTAATTCTGTACAAAAGTGTAGTAATCTGTACAATTAGTTCAGACATGTTCTGTGTGCCTAGTGGAGTTGCTACCTCACAGTGGCTAAACGATAGACGAGGGGATGAGCGGGGCATCGACTCGAAAATATAACACAGGTTGGGCATCTTCCCAGCGTAAGCGTAATATATCAATCAACGACTGAACTATGTTGAAAATAATATGATTCATCATTTATCCATCTATCGGCTGGAATTGTAAGTAAATGTTCTGTCAGCCGTCATCCGTCATAATGTTTCGTGCCCTGAGCGCCCTAGGTGGTCCAATCGGCAGTCGATTTGAATTGTACTAGATCGATACAGATTTCTGTACTGATATTAGGCTTCGAAAAATTGACGAGCTCTGCATTGAATTTTCAAGATGGCGTAATTAATTTATGATTTCTTCACCGTAGTGACATCTTGCGAGAAGGTCAGCGTTAAAATGTGGACGCCCGTCTTAATCTATTTGTTTTTATCCATCATTCGGTTGCCCCGTTACGAGCAACCCTCAGAAGTCTTCAAAGAGAGATCTATGGTTAGACCCTTCATAGACCCTTATACGCCCTTATACCAGGTCAAAGAATATTAGTTCGTGTATAAAGTTAATATTCCCTGACCGGGTGTCCCAGATCTTGTCATAAAGCCAAACATCTCAGTAATGCTGATTGAAAAAATATTCAAAAAAATCAAATGACTGAAAATTAAATTACTTTGAAACCACTGTGTCAACTTCTGTGAAACCACCCCAACCTAATTTTTTCACACTTTGCGAATTTTGCGAGACTAGCGAAGTCTAGCGAAGCCGAGCGAAAGCAAAATTTGCGAGTCAAACAAAGTCACTTTTGATCCGAATAAAACATGCTATTTTTTTCTGCATATGAAAGAATAAACTAAAATAAATATGTGAAGTAATCACCAATGCCGTGCCATATGTATGCAATGCAACAAATGTTGACAAATAATCCATCATGTGGTAAGAATATTCTACCTGCATTAACAGCAGGTTAGGTTTTCGAGGATGTTCAAATTGTAGTTTCAATATAAATACAACCACAGAGTGACAAATTTGTGTATGGACCAGGTGCTCTAATGGCAAATACCGCGACAGTGGCAGCTATAGGAACAAGACCTGGAAAATGTTAGGTAAGTGAGCATATCAACAATGATAATAGTGATTATTTATTCCTCTCCTGTGTTTGACTTGATAACCAAATGAAGCTAAACAATATCGTTGTTTGAGACGAAAAACTATTGCTTGCCGTGATTATTCAAAAACAAGTTATCCATCCCGAGAATAACGAATGAAATACAGATCAAGCAAGAATTTGAATCTTGAAGGCTTCCCTGATCAAACAAAAATACTTAGCTGAGATGTTTATAATTCCAATACTAAACTATAATAAGGTGTATTCATAGCAATGCATAGCAATGCCAAATCTACAAAATCGGAAACAAATCAGGTATGCGTCTCAGCCCAAATAACCAACCGTCACAATGTTGTTTATTCTTGATGACGTCCAGTACATCCTAACTAAAGTTCAACTTTAGCTCCTAGGAACTTAAATTCAACTTTAGCTCCTAGGAACTAAATATGTTGCCTAGCAACATACCTATCTTTGTGTCAGTAATAGAAACGTCAATTTAAGAGCTAATTTTGGTATGTATCAAAATAGACGACATTTGTGTCGGTTGCAGAAAAAAAGTATTGCTGGCCGTGATTATCCAAAAACAAGTTATCCAATCAATCAGATCCCGAGAATGGATGAAATACAGATCAAGCAAGTATGTGAATCTTGAAGGCTTTCCTGATCAAAACAAAAATACCTAACTATAATATGGTGTATTTATATCTCCAGCATGAGAATGAAATGCCAAATCTGCCGAGATCAGGAACAAATCAGGTATGCGCCCCAACCCAAATAACCAACCATAACAATGATTTCCTAGTACATCCTTTTTAGTTCCTAGTGGCTTAAGTTCAACTTAAGCTCCTAAGAACTACAAGTGTTGCCTAGCAACAAAACTATGTTTGTATCAGTAATAAAAACATCAATTCAAGAGCTATTTCTGGTATTAAAATGGACGACTTTTGTGCCGGTTGCAGGAAAAATGAATTTATCGAATAAAATAACGCACTTGGAAGACCATATTATATCATTATTATTATTATTCGATTCCACTTTTTTCCTGATAGATAACGATAAAAATATTGATTAAATGATAACGACCTCTATATTTCTATAAAGTTTGAACAACGTTAGCCATATCATCCTGTTCATCGACACAAATGGATATTATCTTATTTCGAAAACAGATACAGTGGCGTAACAACAACTGATTCTTCAAATAATTTTTCGAAATTTGCAATTTTTTGTGATCATAAAAATATTTTGATAATATAGTATGATATCTTCTACTTTATCTTCTTTATTTTTTGTACTTTTGTAACCCTATACAATTTTGGTGTGTTGCGGCTTCTACATGCAAATATCGTGTTAGTTATGAATGAGGATATATTTGGTCTGACAAATTTGTTTTTCTGGGGTCATGAGAGGGTGATGAGATTATATACAGGGTGTTCCGAAACTATTGTGCCAAAATGTAAGGGTGGGTAGATCTCGCCAAAACAAACGTTTTTTACTTATCAACCCATAGGCGCATGCACCTTATTTCGGTACCAGTAGGTATCACAAGAAAAAAGTTTAACATATGTGCATACTCAAATAATATCGATATTGAGTGCCCAGCTCTACCGATTTTGACGTATGTACATACATAAATAAATAATATCGATATTGAGTGCTCAGCTCTACCGATTTTGACGATCGAGACCAATCGCTGCGCTCCCGACACTCGTATTGCGTAGACTTCTCATTTATTATTGCGTCGTGGCAATGTGTAAAACCTAACTCAATCTAAATTGTAGTGTTTTTTTTTTATAAACTCTCCCATATATTGCTTGTGATTTCATGTCATTTACTAACACGGTTTCCGGTACAAACACGTTTCCCCGTGTCCGAGGTTGGATACCACTGCGCGGACCTTAATGCGCTATTATCACTGAACGCATGCGCATGCGCCTATGGGTTAATAAGAAAAAAACGTTTGTTTTGGCGAGATCTACCAACCCTTGAATTTTGGCACAATAGTTTCGGAACACCCTGTATAGAGACAGGGTGTTCCACTTTATTTTGAAAAATAAGTCTAATGTAGGTGTGTTCTTTTTTTACAACGAGTTCAGCGTTAGCAACTGACGTCAATTTAATTTTCAAACGCAAACGTTCTTTATTTCTGATGAAGAACACTTTTTCAGAACTCAATGAGTTACAGCAACTTGATGTTCGTACGAAATTAGCGGAAATTAGGTAGTAAAACTTCAAAAAAATTTAGGTAGTGAAACTTCTCAAGAATGAATGTTGATATGAATCAGTCAGTTCGATTGTTGACAAAGTTTTTCAGTAAATTGTCGCATTTTGAAATAAAATCATCACAATAGAGGAAAATGTTATGCCTGTTTTATTCAAGGCATTCGAGTGATTTTCTACAAGAATGATCATTCATTCTTCAATTTTTTTCTGAAAGTTTGGTTCAAATATACAAGCTGTTTCAACATTCAACCAAATGTTTGGCAGGTGATAACCCTCATGTCCCTCATGATTCCATAATTACTGAGACAGGGATATACGGTCTCAATGTGTGCAATTCTTGAGAAACAGGGTGTTAAGGTAGAGGAATAAAAATAGTGTTTTCAAAGTAACTCAAGAATGATTGAATATTTTGCATCCAAATGCGGTTTATTATTTCATTCATAAATGGGGAACAGGGAACTTTTTGTGGTAACTTTTTCTCACATATTTTCTACGCCACTGGAGACATCTCGATTATTCTCAATTTCTTGAACTCATTGTTCAATTTTGTTCAACTGAGCTGAAATGAATAGTTACCGAGATATTTGACCCAAAATTGAAATCTGCAAAGTAATTTGTCATAATTTTCAGTAGGCAGTAGAAAATGTCATTCTGTACCTAAACAAAAAGTTATTCCATGCAGAAGTGAAACACAAACAGTTTTGTAATCTTATACTACTGAAATTGATGAAAAATTACTATATTATTATGCAAACTCATATTCTGGGTCAAATATCTCGAAAACTGAATTGATCTCAAACAAAATTGAACAATGCATTCGAGAAAATAATCAAAAATTGATCAGTAGCGTAGAAAAGATGGGAGGAAAAGTTCATTCAATCATTCTTGAGTGATTGCGAAAAAAACTTTTTCAATTTCTCAAGTTCAACAACCTGTATCTCGATAACTGAACAAGACCGTAGGTGTGCCTAGCTCAGTAATTATGGGATCACGAGGGCTATCAGTTGTGAAGTGTTGTCGGTGTAGTTTCAAAACGCCCTGTATATTTTGGCGAGAAAACCTCCTAAGAAATATGTAACTCGCCAAAATTGAAAGCGATGTTCCCCTTCGCCAAAATTGAAAGCGATGTTCCCCTTCGCCAAAATTGAAATGGATTCTTTCGCCAGAATTCAAAAGATCTCTTTCGCCAAAATATGGCGACTAAACATATTCAACTATTGTTCGCTGGTTGATTTAATTATTAAACCAGATAGGCTCATTTTCATATGTTCATTTTGGTTGATTTAACCCATCAATATTTTGAGTGTTCAAATGGGACACCCTGAACATCATCCAGCAACGTGTGCATGCGCTTCACTGAGTTTTTCCTATCTACGACTCGGTGTTGCCGATACGCGATAAAAAGGTTTCGAATTAAGTAAGTAGTTCAACGACCCTGGTGAGGAAACAATACGGAATCGTATATGGCACTGGAACATAATTATATTATTTGTCATACTCGGTGGGATTTCTATGCTTAGGCGCCACGGCTGCCGCCAGTATCAGTAAATATTGTCATGCGAAGCGAAAAACGGATTCGGTTTCAGATAATTCAATGTACAAAAGCAGCAGCCAAAAACATGTCAGGTTGTATGCCTGAAGTAAAAAAAATGGTCTAGACTTCGATATGTAGAGTAGAAGGTCAATTTTGGGCCAACGATACCATAGATTACATTCCTTCCTATTCAGGTACCATTTTACCGAAAGCCTGGCCAAATCCTCTAGAACTGCTGAAAACTGAAGGTATACCACATCAATGTGTTTCTTCCAACCACTGACCTTCATTCTTCAATAATAATACCTACAGGGTGAGTCAATAATGTGTACCCAGCTTTCTGGATGTGATAGTACATTGAGAAATAAGTATAATTTGATGAATAAACTAATGTCCCAAAATTTGTATATCTTTCCAAAGTTGATGAAATTAAAATACTTTTTTCTACTACTGCCATGAAAAGTAGGGCATTTCTCGTAGCTTCCTTAGTTTCAAAACCATGTATTGCCCATACTGTGAGAAATATTTTTTCTCACGGCACTTTGCCAACAGCACATACATTTCCATGGAGAATCAACAAAAATCGACCAAAACTTGGCTGCTATTCAGCTTTGAATAGTTGTCACAACTGTGAAAAGAAGTTTTTTTAAATTCTTTAGGGTAGTTCTCATTAGTGCTTTTGATAGAAATCGCATTTTCTATCAAATATTGTTCCAACAATTCATAATGAAAATAATATGATGTATATATACCGAGTAAGACGATTTTGATAAATACACCGCCAAAGACAGAGAAAATAGAAAAAGCTGCGAAAGTTGAATTTGTTTCCGGAATTTCAAGGAAAAAGTATGAATTGGCAAATGGCATATACGAGAAAATGGAATCTAAAAAATACAGAAATAAAATCTTTTTCGGAAAGTGTACTTTTTTGTACATTCGCATCACTCGCCCTTCTGGCTCGTGCCACAAACTTTCGCACCCATGAGAAAAGTTGAACTCTTCCCACTTGTTGCACAATATACTTCTAAACAGTAGAAGTCACCAAATTGAAATTTCCTGCCTAAATGTGTGTTGATGAAATACAGTTTTTTGATATACACTTCTACATTTCTGCTATAGTTATAAAGGGTGTTTCAAGAAGGTGGGTAAAAATATTATTTTTCACGCAATCTTTGCACAATCCTCAAAATTGTTCTAGAATTTGGAATGGGTCAAGTTAGAAATTGCAGTAATATAATATAACGAAGCAAAAAACCAAACGAAGAAATTAACAATATAACAATGTTGATGTCATGAACGTCAAAATTGAAATATTGTCACCGATAAATTGATCTGCTGATATCGAGGCAGATATCATGTGACTACAAAAACTTGAATATCTCGAAAACGGTTGAATTCTTCGTATTTTGAGTACTTTTATATGTAATTTCCTCCGCTTCAACTAATGCTCCTAAAACTGATACAGGGAAAAGAGTTGTCTTCAAAAAATCATGTATTGCTGAGGTTATAGCATGTAGAACTTTGATTCTTTTTTGCTCCCCGACATAACATTGTCTGTATATCTCTTTTAGCTACTAAATTTTCACACCCAATATTTGTGTCTGATGATGGCCTGTGGCCGAAACTAGTTACACCCCCCTTTTATTAAATAATTTTGTGGTTGACCAACTCAGTGTATTTCATTGCTTTTTCTCAAAAAATCAATTGGACCACTTTGACAAATATGGAACGTTTCTACGATTTTATATATCAATGAATTTGCTGAAAGATTCCCTTTAACCAGGGCCTACTGTATCTCACCGGGCCGTAGTCTATCCCCTCTCTCTCGACGCTGACGTCACACTAGTAGGTTGAGATTTCACATCAGTCCGTAATGATGCGTTGGTAATTGATAGGCTATAGCTCATTTACTATAAATTTTAGAAGCACACTCAATCGAGACGAAATGATCCCCAACAAATTCCTCAACTTTTGGTGAAAAAATGAATCCAATAGGATGAATCAATACCGAGTTATGGCGTTGTAACGAAATTCCATTTTATTGAAAATCAGGACGTTGTACTACAGAATACTATTTTTTGCAAATTTGGAATTGGAATAAGATGAAACTAACTCAATATATCAAACTACGATAATGAATCAATTGAATAGTGAAAAAATTGTAGAGTTACCTACAATGAGTCCGAAAGAAATTGAATATAAAGAGCGCGTAAAAAATGGGCCGTTATACCTACATACCCAAATTTCGCTGTATTACGATTTCGCGGTATAATTCCTTGGACTGGTAAAGGGCGATATACTTTTTATTTTATTTCATTTCTAAATGGCGATGGCGTATGGTTCAGACCAACTAATATTGGTGTCTGAAAAATTCGAAACAATATTTCTACAATGTAAGTCACAACATAAAGTTTTGGAGAATTTAGCAGAAATTAAAATCAATTTCCTTCTCAATTATTCCGAGAATCTCGCCGAGAATCGATGTTGCAGTTGTGGGTCTTTTGATTTAATCAGCAGAACATTCTCTGAAACCATTTCAAATATTCCGTTGAACAATTATTGCGAAATAAAAAAAATTAAAAAAGAAAAATCACTAAACTTTCAAGATGGGATATAGTTCAGATTTCAATATTTAGTTTGTGATTAAGATGATGTATATATATTTTTTGTTATGAGTGTATTTCATTTCGTGATATCTATAAATTTTTTTCATTTTGTTATGTTGATCATTTATACAGTTTATTTTGTTTGGTTTTGTGTGTGTATAAGGATTCAACGTTTTTTTTGCTTATTTATTCATCTATTGTTGTTCTGGGTATTTTGTTATTCAATTCGTTATATTCATTTTTATATCTCTCATTGTTGAGATACATATTTTTTCAATTATTTTTGTTAGGTTGTGTTCATATGAACTCCACATATTTTGTTCTTTTTAATTTTGATAGTTTCCAAATATATTCAAATCAAATTTTTTTCATGAATTTAACGTTATCATTCAAATATATACTCTTCAGCAGAAAATAATTGATCCCGAATAGGCGTTTTTGTGTAATAACACACTCGAGTGATAGGATTTCGAACGTCATCAAAGTGCGTCCTGATCATCTTTAGAGATAAACGCTGCTAAAACCCTTCGAGATAAAGTGGATGTGTATTATACCGATTTGTAGGCAATCAAATTTCCTACAAAAAAGTCAGTGACAGCATATATCCACAGTTGATAGGATTAGCATGGGAGGCGTCCGAACTTTTTGAACTATTCTGTAATGAACACCTGAATCATCGTTCTACTTGAATTGAAATATCGGTTTGTTGTTGGCCCTTGGGAATTTCAAAAAAAAACTCAGTCAATCTAGATACTATGCGAAATCTTTTCATGGTTGAATCATCTCTGTAAATTGAATATTGGAATTTTGGTAGCTGTTTGAAAAAGGACAATTCTGAATGGCGTCAATTAATTTTGATATGCCATATTTCTGAAATTAATGATCGTAAATCAGTGAAATTTGATTCATCTTCTGGAAAATTCATTTCTGTACATATTTGACCTCTTGATATTTTTCGCTAACTGTGACCGTTTTCCCGAGGTAAATCAATTAAACGGGAGAGACAATTTCCACTGCCTTGATTTTGTCCCTACTAGTGTGACGTCACGAAAGCGATGCTCCGGCCCGGTAAGATAGAGTAGGCCCTGCTTTAACATTTTATAAGAATATTTAGCATGTCATTTGAAATAATAAAGTAGACAAGAGTTTTGGAAAAACTGATAACGTGGCAACATTGACGATAACATTTTCGATTCCACCATGTTTTTAAATCACCCTGTAGAAAAATACAAATAATCTAGCAAACGGTTACCGAGATATTCACTTGTTTCCACACTTTAGCCCATCACTGAAAGTTGAAGCAGTAAAGGAATAATTTTTTTGTTTAGCTGGGAACCAACCCAAAGAAAAGACATAGAGATCAGAATAATGATTTTGAAAAAAATAAATAAATATCGAATCACTAGAACTACATTCAATTCGTCAATTATTTTTTCAATAGTTCAGTGTTTGTTGCTAAAGAAAAAATATAAACTTTCGTCATATTGGGATGTATTTCTTTCTTCTCTTTTACCTACACTGTCGTCAAATTGAGACCCCATCAGCTGATTCGTTCATAATCCTCGTCAGAAGATTAACAACGTACGAAAGTCACAAGGTTGAGAAATGCTTGCGACGTTTGCTTGCCAAAATCGTCGGCGACGAATAGTAAACAAAAAAAAAATAGACAAGTCATTGAACAAAATATAACCAGTATGATTACGATTTCGGCTCCATTCCATTCAATGTAATCTAGAGCGATGCCAAAATACCGATGTTCAGGTCACATCGAGAGATGAATGATATTATTATTTTCTTTAGAGGGGTCAGTCAACAACCAGCTTATTATGACTGCTCGATTTCAAGGTCACACTGTCGAAATTTCGCAACATGTTTCAAAGCGCTACCCCTCTTCCAATGAATAGGTACACTTTTTACGCTGTAGAAGTGCTACATTTCGAATATTTGTATACAAACGAAACTGAATCGGTTAACAGGAAGTAAATTCTTTTCTGTCGAGATATACGAGGAGAAACTGGTCCTTGGTCCTAATCTTTTCTGGTCTCGGCGCTAAGTAGGTATTGTCACGCCAGTGGCGTAGATTTGAACTTTCAACGCCAGTAAATCGGTAGAAACCTGGATCGAAACCGAAACATTGAAATGAGAAGGAATTGATGGGAACAGAATAGAAAAAGTCGAGGAAAAAGTCAATGAATGGAGTTGTTTCACTTTTGAAACAGAAAGGACTACCAACTCACTACCAAGTTCAAGTTGGTATTATGTGGATTCGAATAATCAGTAGTGCATGGATTTACCAGCAGGGTGAGTAGGCTGGAGCCTAATAGGGCGGTATATTTTAGGGGGCGGTAAACTATGCCAGTCTTGAAAATGTAACAAAAATTCAATGCATACTGAACACTCTAACGTCTGTACAGGTATATAGAACAATACCTAAACCCTCTGTAAAATATTCTTTTGTTATCATACATTTTCAGAATATCCAATTTAAATTGAGTCATTTTTACTTTTTTATTTCTGGATCATTGAGAAGTATATCTTATTCGTTCCTTTGAAAACAGAATTTGGAGAACATTCATCTTAACTTCAACTTGGATATGGCGCTTGGTGGCACTTCGCATTGACAGTACCTAGCTCGAGACCTAGCTTTTCTTGCTTAAAGTGGTAAGATTTCATACGACCATATAATTATTGATGATGTTTGTTTTTGCTCAAACAATTGCTATCGACTCATTCCAGAAGTTTTTTTGAGTATAAATCGTTTGATTCCCATCGAACATGGCTTTTTTATGTTGATTCAATAATTAGCACAATTCAAGTAAGTATATTTCTGCATCATCCTGTACAAGTATCTGGATATCATGAATTTAATGTCATGTCATAATATTCATTTCTCAGCAACTAGCGACCAGGTTCAAAACATTTTGTAGGCAATGAAAATAATGACAAAGCACATACTTTTATAATCTTTCATGAACTAACATTCAGATTGTAAGTGAGCAACATCTGTTGGTAACTTTAGTATTTCGCGGACATCCTGTAGGTATAGACAACAGAATGAGCATACAATCATAATGTTGTGTCAGATCATAGATAACTACTTTTTATTTGCTGAAAATAAACAAGATAATATTACTTATCTATTTTTCGATTAGCTCCTCTCTGAACTGACTATTATTTACAACAGGTCTAGGAATAGGTACAGGGTGATTCACAATAGTTTCCATAAGTTTCTAGTTGGTAACTAACCATTTTTGAATCAATATTCAATTGAATTAGAGGGTGATACCCGAGGGGTAAGTACTTAGTCATTATTTGTACACCAGGGGGTAATGAATGCCTCAATTCACCGAAATTTCCCTGCAATGCCCATTTTTCACCCAACAATACCCCGCATTGCCCACCATTGCCCTCAATGCAACTTTTTTTTATTATCGATCAACACCGAATGCCCTGATTTGATCGAATCGCCAACATCCCATGCTCTTAAGCACCCTGTACGTGAATAATTTTTATTATGTGTGATCTGTGATGTTTGAGGGATGTTATTTTGCTTCACTCTATTTTCATCTATGCGACGTCGCATAGACATCTTAGAGTTGTCATGTCGCAGATGTGTCTGCTTCTGAATATCGCAGCGCTGGAACATTCGTATAATATCGCGAAGTTGCCTCATCGCGACATCTCAGAGATATCATGTCACAGATGTGTTTGCTTATGAACATCGCAGTGATGAAACGTTTGTGATATCGCACTGTTACCTAACGCGACATCTCAGAGATGTCATGTCACAGATGCGTTGGCTGGGAAACCACTTGTTGCTAATGTTGCTTCGTCAAAATATCTACACTGAAATTGTTAGAATAGCGAGTAGGTCAGATCGAATAAGTACGTATCAACGTATCAACTGAAAACTGAATTATTTCGAGAAGCACAGTTCAACAAACAGGTACGATAAATGAGAAACTCGATGAGGAAGGGAAACCTGAAGGAAAATCAGAATCCGCCCCTTCCCAGAAAACATTTCCATATACGCCCATGCTAAACGCACATTATGAAATAACATAACTACATAGTACATAACACATTTCGCAGAGTGCCAATGACCTCAACAGTGACTGGATATTATTCTATGAATGGAAATCTTTGTTTCAAGGTGAAATATTGTTTACTACCGCTTTTGGCTCCGGCCTAAGATGCGATAAGAACAGAGGCCATCACACAAAAAAAAGATAAAACGCCAGAAAACCGGAAATCCTAACGTGTAAGCGCGATCATTCAACAACTCGTAATTTGTTGATGTTAAAAAATTTTAGCACTGAGTGTGGTCATCATGATATGTTATCTATCATCAAGAGTAGGCCTGGGTCGAACAAACTCACCTCGGAAGCCTGGACATCAAGAATGATTGCTTCTGGACACACTAATTCGAGATACAAAGTTAATGAAAATGTAGTTTTAAAGTTTTTTCGCTTGATCACTGCGGAGGCCTCGCAAAAATAACCAAAAAACGCCGCTTCAAAACACCGCACTTACACTCTGAACTGTGTGTTAATAACGCGACGTCAGTAGTTTCACTGTTGGGTTGGAAGTTTGGAATTACTGGTAGTGTAGTGTGACGCGCTGACGCGCGGCAGCGATCAGACAGAGATGGCGACACATGTACAATATTTATTATACACAACGTGTTTCGTGGCGAAGTTCAAGTCAAGTTATACGGCAGATTACAGATTCCTTCCGTAGCGAATGTCGAGTAGAGAATTGACGGGATTTCGCTGAGCGCAAAAGAGAAGTATGAGAAGAAACGAAATCATCAATGTAGAATGCACCACGCGAATAGAAATGAGGAAATTCCAATATCAGAATGGAAGAAAATCTTTTTGCGCTTAGAACGCTTGTAAATATTCACCGTGAGTCATTATGACGTCACTCCTCGCGCTCAGAGACTATATATTCCGAATTCAACAGAATCTGCTGATTTTTCATTCCAAAATAAAAAAAATTACTGAAAGTAACAGATAAATTCACTGAAAGTGACAGATATTTGTGAGTAGACATACTTTACATTCCAAACATCAAAAGGTAGTGTGGCTTCAATGAACTGGCATTATTTTAGAAGGAGAAGGAATGTCACATTCATTTTCGTTGATTTTCAATCATCAAGTCTTGTTTCATCAATAATAATAATATCAATTTTGATGTAAAAAAATGCCAGTTATTGGAATAATTGGTCAGATAAACGAAACACTACCGAAGTGACAACCTGACAAATTTCACCAGCTGATCAACTGCTGTTGATTACTGATGAAAACGTGTTCCAAATTACATCACTGTATTTTTGATTTTATACCGGGTGACCAGTTATATTCTGACCCATTTCAAATGCTTATATCACTGAAACCATTCAAGTTATCGTTGTGCAGTTTGGACTAGTCTATTTTGATATTTTTCAAGTTTTTTTTGACAGGTTCACCTTCTCTCTTGAATTTCCGGTTCTACCGGAAACAAACTAGCCATTATTCAGGTATAGGGAAACTTTTTTATTTCATTGAATCACCCTGTATATTTTTGCACATTCAGAAAGATTAGTATTTTCTAACAATGTATAACAAGTTATGTTTCCTTAGAAAACTATCAGAGTTATAACTGTTTGAAACAACTACTGCATGTGGAATGGTTTAATGAGATTTTGCAATGTAACCAAAGTCGTCTTTGGAAATCCTGATCACAACACATGAAATGCCAGATTAGATGTGTCAAATAAAGATTGTCGAGCATTTGTACTTTCTTCGAGTTGAAAAAATGTTTACTTTGACTGAAAAAGCAAATGAACTCATCATAAATCTGCATCAGATTTATACTCAATATACGGTAATTCAGCATTTCAGGATAACATCCTAATATGCAGTAGATGCTTCAAAGAGTTATAACTCTGATAGTTTTCTAAGAAAACATAACTTGTTATACATTGTTAGGAAGAGAAAAGACCAGTCTTTCTGAATGTGCAAAAATATACAGGGTGCTTCGATGAAATAAAATAGTTGCCCTATACCTGAATAATGGCTAGTTTGTTTCCGGTAGAACCGGAAGTTCAAGAGAGAAGGTTAACCTGTCAAAAAAAACTTGAAAAATATCAAAATAGACTAGTCCAAACTGCACAACGATAACTTGAATGGTTTCAGAGATATGAGCATTTGAAATGGGTCAGAATATAACTGGTCACCCGGTATTTCGGAACACAGATGTTCAGCAGAGCCAGTGGATTTACTGACATAACTCTGACCAGTTGATTTTTTTCTATGTTCTGGTTACCACGAAAAGGGGATATCCTGATGTAATGTTCAGAGAACATCGTGAGAACCAAGAAAAATAAGGTAGGAATTGGTGTTCTCCTAAAATTTCTGGAGGTTATTATGTCTCGGGGAACACATCCCTTGGCAATGTGTTCCAGAGCCTCGCTGTTCGGTGGATGCTCGAGTCTTTGGAAATAGATGTTCAGCAGGTCTCCAAAGTGACCACAAAGGGGTGCGAAGCCTCAACTCGACGGGTTAATCTCGCGGAGACTGCCAAGGGACGAACAATTGTTGATATTTCAGAAGAGCATCGTCCATGAAAATATCTATAAGATAGAGCCAGATCGCCAACTTTTCTACGGTGTTCCAGAGAAATGAGAGAGTTTGTGAGCGAGGCATTACCCACGAGACGAATTGTCCTTTTTTGGACAGAATCCAACAGTTTCCGGGTATGTCTGGGTGCTGATGCACTCCAAATATAGGAACAGTATTCCAGGACAGTTCGGATCTGTGTCTTATAGATCATAAGCAGCTGACTGGAAGTGAAATAGCTCCTGGACAGCGAAAGGATGTGCAGACTAGTCCTGAAGAGTTCGTCTGAGGGTACCGCTATAAAGTGAGAGAATTATAGCAGAGGTTTCAGAGGAAAATTTCCCGAGGAAGTATCCATAGAAAAGTGAAAGGTCGCCAACTTTTTGACTGTGTTCTAATTAGGTCAAAAAATTAGTGAGTGTGGTGTCACCCACCATCAGGTGAATGGCTCGGATGGAATCTAAGAGCATCAGCATACTTATGTGTTTGGGAGCTGAACCCCATTATGTGAAAACAGTATTCTCCAACTGGCCGTGTATGTGCTTCGTAGATCATGATAGGCTGTTGAGGTGTAAAGTAGATTTTCGCACGGAATAAATATCCAAGTTTTTGTGAAGCAGCATTCGCGATGGATCAGATATGATTTTCCCATGGAAGAGTATTGCTCATAGAAATACCGAGCATAGATATAGTGGTCTTGGTGGGAATGGTAGTACCAGACACAAGAGATAAAAAAAATACTGAGCTCCGCCAATCTAGAGAAAATACAGGCTTGAGTTGTGGCAGAGATTGAAATGATCTTTTCAATTTATGGTTGTGGTGGCGTTGAATTCAACTAAGTTGTTGGTTTCCTAGAGGAGAACGCAATATGGAGAGTACCTACTATCGTACTATATCGTCTGCAAAGCTGGGGATAGGGCAAGTGGTTAGGCCTGTTCGTTTGTATTGCTGAACTTGCTAAATTGGTTTTTTTCTCATAGTTGTCTCTGTTTATGGGATGATGTATACAGATAAAGTCATAGAACAAAATCAAGTCCAGCAGGTAGAGCAAGCACAAACGAACAGGACTGGCCACGTTTATAGCGTATGGGTATTTGGTATGCTTACCAAGGAGATCTAACTAAATTCAGACCAAATGCATGTTTACACCATGTATCTTCAGTTGACTAACGTTACCAACTTTGTTTTGATCATTTTTTTGAGGTTAGGTTGTGGAACTCCACTTGAATTCGTAAATTAAGAATAAAACCTTTGGGTAGGATACGTAATTAGCTGAAATTTGATGAAATATCATTATGGGAACTCATGAACTAACTGCCACTTGCGCTCAAGTCAACTCAAGGCTATAAAAAAGTAGACCAACATGTTTACACCGTCTACTGAGTATACAGTTTATACTAAACCGAGTACTAAACTGACCAAGAGTATTAGGTCAAAATATAGCTATTAGTCAGCTCACCAAGACACGGTATAAACGTGGCCACTGTTGTTTCCAACCGATCACTGGCATGAAGTAGGAACAATAAGTATAACTCGTGGGGAATTATTATCAACTATACTGATGCAAAATAACCGAAAATATTTACCTATTATAATATTGTCATAGATTATTTGCTATTGTCCACGAGGGCAGTATTTTCGTCCAATGTAGACGAAATGACGAGTTCGAAGACACGACACCCACAAAAACGGATGTAATTTGAATAATGGTACCATTTCATTAACATTTGTACCGTGAAAGTATGTATGGCCACAGAGTAAAGTGGTATGGCTATGATAAGAACCGAAATTGAGAAAGTTCGGCATACCAGGAATTCCAACTCTTCTTTATTGCATCATTCAGATAGTACACACGTGTCTCAACAATGAATTACGTGGATTCATATTACGATTGTTATTCGAACCCTTTTGCTAACCAAGATAGTAATTTTCGAGGTAATTTTCGATTGTTTACCCCATTATTTATTTTCGCGCATTCACCATTTTTCATAATTTGAAACATAAAATTAATTTATCGATATACCAATGTTTATTTCGACCCATATCAACATATGAATTTATATAACTTGGAGCCTTGGAGATAACGTTAGAGACCGACATTCCAAATATTCAAAAACTAATAGCGTATAAATGAGGTGATGAATCTATGACTGACTCTTCCGAAGAACCAGTCGTTCAAAACGGCAAAAATAGTTACTTATGTATCAAGGGCGTAAAATAGCCTTTTATGGCCGCAGCGTGTAAGACACGTAAGATCCCGAACGATAGTGAGGGCTATTAACACGCCTTGGACCATAAAAGCAAGTTACGCCCGAAAAAAGAAACATTTTAACTAAGTAAAATTTTTGAAGTAGAAGTAGAATTATATATTTGCTGTCAATTAATGTCATCACAGATAACTTATTTTGGATTCGATCATATAATTTTGCCTCTCAGGAATATCAAGAGAATAACTGTAATACTAGATAATGAACGATCAAAACTGAAATATAAATGTCCACCAGGCGGTAAAGTACTATTTCACGCCCGGTCGTACAAAAAGTGGATAAAAAACAAAACAACATTAGTGCCCTTGCAACGCATGTTCAACGCCTGTTTTCAAATATTCTATTTCCTTCTCGATTTTCTTTCTCTCTTCAGAATCGGTATTTTGATCCTTTTCTTCCATATTATATTATCTATCAAAAACTTCAGTTTTGCATCAGACAGTCAGGCTGCTCTTAGCACTGAGCTCCAGCAACATATATTCGAAGCTTCTATGGAGCTGTATTGAATCCCTAGAATACCTGGGTGCCAACTGGTGGGAGTGAAAATGGTAGCCTTCATTTATCCACAAAGAACAGAAATAGGAATCAAACTTCAACACTCTGTATCTCAGGACCGAATAACTTGCGGAAATATGTTTATACGAACTTTTATTCCTATTTTGACGTCAGCAACATGCTCCTGAATTGTTTACACGTATTTGAGAAACATCCTGTATACCTATACCATGTATAGAGGTGTAAACTCTTGGAATTAGATAGTATAATGCTCATACAAGTAGGGTGACCAGATTTTGCAAATAGAAAAAGAGTACCTTTAGTGCCTATTGAATACAAAATAACAGAAGAAAAAAGCGCCGCAGGCGTTTTTTATGCTCATCTATTAGACAGAGCTGTCATTGCTTGCAATTTGACATTCCTTGAGCGATGAGATTTTTTTTAAATAATAACACAATCGAGAACACAATGGAGTCATTGTGATATCAGATACGGAAATAAAATTGACATACAAAGTACTTCACTGATTTATAGAAAACAGTCAATCAAGAGCAATTCTGTGTTATTGCCGTCGAAACATTAGATTTCCTGTGGAACAAATGCCAGTATAGTCAAAAATAGAAAGAAAAAAAACAGAATATTAAAAAACAACTCATTTTTTGATTTTAGTAACTTATCAGGAACAAATAATCAGGTACATACATTCATACATACAGAGAAAAAATCGAGCTTGAAACAAGAATACAAAAGAGAAGAGAAGCTGATAAGTTACCCTAATCGAATATTATTCATAAGTATAAAGCCATAGACATTGACAGAAAGCACAGAAACATCAAATTGAAAGAACCAGAGAACATCTGATGATATCGGTTTACGAGAGATGAACCGAGTTTCTTCCGCTCCTGATAATTTTTTCAGTTCCAGCTATATCAAATTCTGACTATAAACCGTTCTAACAGGCCGGACTTCAGAAAACAGGACATTTACCTCCCAAACGAAAAAAGATAGACTATGAAGACAACAGCCTCGAAAAAGAGTACTTGTACTATGAAGAGAGTATACGTCTGGTCACCCTATATAATATATGAGGATACGCACACCCGACAACTGCCAAATTTTCGCTTCCCGTGTTGTCAAGGAACCCTTCTCGTATAATCATATTCATTTTCGGGGTAGTATAGCCCTCTCTGTCGCATGCGGACACCCCTCTCTCTCGCCGGCCGAAAGACTAACGCGAGTTCAAGGTCGAGTCACCCCTACGCAAACAAGTACCGGGTGATTCATATATATATATGATAACAGAAAAATGTATTTCGAATAAGATGGCAACTTCTTGCAGTAATATTCTACTTTTAGACAGGATTTTTCCATACGATAACAAATAAGACCCAAAAAATTACAGAAGCATAATTATGCATGTTTTACTAAAACTAAAGTAACACGAATATAAAGATGGCAACGAATGAAAAACTTTTGTATTATCGATTTTAGGAAAAAAAGTCATACTTCATAAAAAGTTCTGCAAGGCCTTATATCGAAAATGAGAATATCAAATATCAATTTTTTCAGTCGTGTACGAAGTATATATACAATAAATACTAAATTTGCTGTAGAACAGTATGACCCCTAAAAAAGTTCTGAAAAAAATGTCAGGGGGTGAGGGTGGTTTTAACCCTTCTACAATTTCTTTTAGGTTTCTTCGATAACCAAAAGGAAAGTAATCCTCTGAAATACACTATCGCCAAATTTCATCAAATTCGTTTCTCTTATTTCTGAACAGCGTACAAAAATGTGTTTTTTTTTGTGACGGCATTTCATCTCTGTTGGCAGGTTATGAAATGTCACTTTTCATAAATTACTGTTTTCCCGTGGGAAAAAAGTGAGTACTTTGTTCCCGGACATATATTATATTCACTGTTGATGGCTTTTGTTGTGCTATATTTCCGAAAAATGAGTCAATAATACCGTCTCCGAGAAAGAACTGCAAGTCCGTTTATCTTCCATTCGACTTCGCGGTCACGTATATTACTAAACAACCACTAAATTCGCAATTTTTTTAAATCAAATCACAGAATCAGACTGACAGAAGTGACATCAGATATTTGATTACTTCAAAAGAATGATAAAGATGCCTACAACGCAGGTGTCCCTACTGTTGAAAACTTGAAATTTCACGTCGATATTATAATTTTCAGATTTCAAAATAATGTAATATCTTCTCAATATTTATTCGTCCTTTCTTCTGTCACAGAAAAAAATAGTGTATTATACACGGAAAAATATTGGATTTTAGCTCACGGTTGTTTTCACAACCTGGAGCTAAAATCTACTACTTTTTCCCCTTGTTAAATAATAAATAACTATTTTTATGTGAACTTGAACCCTTCTCACGAACAAACGTTACATTTTGGCACATAAATACATTGGGTCCAATCAACTTATTTTGACCTCCTCTACACGTGGTAGCTCTGTGTCCCAGCAATTTTAGGACACCCTGTATATTCACACTATAGATTCATGGATTTCTAAATTGCTCCAGGAAGTCTAGAAGTCCAGAAAACTAATTCGATGAACACTTATCATCATTCATCATAAGGAAACTTCCCCATTCCCAGTACTAGTAACAAGTAGAGTCCCTGTATATACCTTAGACAAGAATCCGGACACAAAACTGACAGTCGTTGGGGTTTTTAATATTTTGTTTCATTTGGTTTGCCCACCTGATAATGTGACGAAACACCATAGTCGTCCACCCGATTTTTTTAAATTATTTCGAATTTCTGTCACTGTCACTTTGAAATTTTATGACCGCCAAAATTTAGCATTTTGAATCATTTCAATGTCCTGCTGCCTACATTATTGCGATAATTCATTAGAAAAGGGATTCAAGTTACCTATTCAATTTTCCGAATGATCATGGAAGAATGCAATGAAACGTCCAGAATGGAAAATTAATTTCAAGAAATCCGCAATATGTGATGTGAATATTCAAATTTATTTGTAAAAACATTACAAAAAAGAAGAATTTTAGGCTCATTTTGATCGAAATTCCTTCAAGCTGATGGATTTCAAATTGAAAGAGTCTGCTGTGCCGTCAATTCATGAAATAGAGACGTTCAAAAAAACAGTCCCGTCGTCATCGTATTGGGAATTACTGAATGATACGATCGCAGAAAAAGAAAATGAGAATGAGATGATGCGGAAAGAAATTGAAAGTTTGAAATCAAAACTAGAAGATTTAGAGAAACTGCAATGTGCTATGTCATCAGTCCACGGTGTTTTTAATTCAGATCAAATTCAAAATTTACAGGTGAATGTAGACTGCAGGAAGAGGTGGGAAACCGACACAATTAATAAAGCACTCGCTATCAAATATATTGTTGTTTTGATTTTGTCACGTTTATTTCTGAGTGTTATTAAATTGAGATAATCGGAGAAAATTATATTGAAAAACTTATATATCTTTTATTTTTTTACATCCCAACAGAAAACAACTATATTTTCTTGGCTATATGTGATGCCACGTAGAACACTTAAATTATCTTCCTTATATCTAATAAAGTGAAGAAATATCTGATGACGAAAATTTGCAATAGCCATCTCAGGAATTGATTATGAAAACTATCGATTCGAAATTTGAACACCCTGTTGTTCATTATTTGAAAATCTAATAGTTATTCCAGTTGAAATAGCCCTATTTCTCACTTCTACCTACGGCTATGAACGGTTTGAGAAATAATCTAACCCTCAAAATTGTTTCTGACAATCATTGATACTAGGGGAATTGAAAAGACAGAGCTCGATATATATGTCTTATTCCTTTATTCAATCATCAATGCATTTTTTGAAAACAGAAAAGGACATAAGTATAGCTGTGTCCGGACTCTTGTCTAAAGTATATACAGGGACTCTTGTAACAAGCATATTATCACTCGTGCTGGCACCCCATTCGACCATACCCGCATCCACCCTGTAAACACCATCTCCTTATCGTCGCCAGGCAGCTGCTATAGGTGGGCCAAGCAAGCCGAAACGCGCACATTCATCAACGGCACATAGTGGGCACCCGAAAAAGCGACACCGGCCCTTCCTCTTATTCTTCTTCTTCTTCGTTCCGTTCGCTCCGGATAATAATCCAGTTAAATTTTATTTTTACTAGGAAAGGTAAGGGGTAGTTTTGATTTTTTTCATTCCATGAGTATTTCAAGGTATACTGAATCAGAATCTAAGGTTTGATAACAAAATTTCTTTACACAACATTGAAAACATTTTCTGACGGTTCTTTCCTTGTAACTGGAAAACTATAATTATTTTCAAATAACCTACCTATTCTAGATAGAAGTAAATGAAATTTCATACAAATTTATCACTTAGTTTTTTTTACTCGATTCGGGATCAAGCGCTGGTTGAGAATTGGCGTATTTCGGCTGTCTTCGCAAAACACAGCTCCACTCACAAGATTCTTCATCTTATCTATTTATTGTAATTTCCATACCTTTGTTCGATGTCATTATCAAACTATTCATTTCTGTCATTTCCTGCCTTTAGTACATATCTATCTCCTCCTGGTTTTGATTTTTGTCTTATGGCGACCAAGCATAACTCAAGGTTTGAGTCTCGGTCTGAGTGGATGTTGCAAATTTTATTTCTCCAATTCCTCCAATGATCGAGCCCACGATCAAGTTATTAATTTTTGAGTGTTCAGTCGATATAAATTGTGACGCACACTTTAGGATTGATTTTCAGCTGAAAAATTGTTTCGATTGATAACCTGCTTTGATATGAATAATTATTCCTTACAGTAACATTTTGCGTTTTTTTTTTCAGATTTCATCACAGGTACCATGATGGTCGTAGTACCAAAACTAATAATACAATATGTCCATCATAATTTATTTTTATAATCGACTGAATTTGTGTTTCTTTGTGAAATAAATGGACTCACGAAATTACTCGCGAAATTATATATGCCCAGCCCACTAGTATGGGACTGCATAGAAACCCTAAATGAACTGGGCAGTCAGAACAGACTCACTCTAGCATGGGTACCAGCACATACAGGGTACGAGGGCAATGAAGAGGCAGACTCACTTGCCCGAGCAGGAGCAAACAAAGCTCTGAATGGCCCAGAACCCTTCTGTGGTATTGCGAAAGCTATACAAAAGACTAGTATCAAATCATGGATGCAAACCAAATCTCAAGAATGGTGGAACAACTCGCCAGGTATGAGACAGGCAAAAGAGTTTATTAAAAACCATCGCCAACATTCACAGACTATCTACTGAGCCAGAAACGAAGTTCAACTAGAATACTAGTGGGACTTCTCACAGGGCATTGTGGCTCAACAAACACATGAGTACGATAAGTCTGACTGAAGAACTGCTGTGCAGGTTCTGTCAGGAAGAAGAGGAAACAGCAGTACACATACTTTGCCACTGTGAGGGCTTGTCAAGACTGAGGTTCCTTACGCTGGGTGAGGAAAAACCAGAAGGCCAAAGATACACAGGAGATCTGAAAGCTAGCCTATGAAGTCTCATAGAGAAGGCGGGGCTAGCCGAAGAACTCTACTCGAATTTGAGGGCAGACACAATAGATCTGAAAAGGTCGCGGTGTGGAGGCAGATAGCCCGAAGGTCCCATTCTAAGACTAATCTAAAAATGTGCCCAGAATTTGAATAAAATATATTTTTTGAAATATTTATTCTATTGTACTATAATTGGCATAACAGTTGAAACCAGTATGAATTGTATTCAACTTGAATCTGGAAGACATTTAAGTTATGGAGTGGGCATCGGGTTTTGTGAAGATGAAATACTTCAACTACCTCCTAAGCCCGAAGGATTCATCGAGGAAAAAAATTAAATGATGGAAATTGTATGAAATTGTTTTTTTACGCCGGCGGGAGTAAAAGTTAGTTTCTCTGGTAACAAAAGAGAGGCAGAAGTCTCGTTTTATTCCCTAGGGAGATAATGTGACATATTTTCTCCCTAGGGAGTTTATACCAACTTTGCATTTTCCGCATGGCTCTGCGCTTTCTTTCCGGAACACCCTTCTCTGAAGCGAGTATAAGCTGCATCATACAGATTTCTTAAGAATCACTGCAGAAGCAGTATCAACAGTTTCTTGGGGTTTTCCCTCGATTTCTTGTTCCATAACCGTTAACTATTTTCAAAGCTGTTTTCATAAATTTCAGTTTGATATTTGCTGTCACCATGGGTTGTCAACAAGGTGCATGTTGTCAAGATTCGAATTCCACAAACTATACTACTAATAATTATGACGAAACACTTCAATCAAATTTTCATTCTTTCTTATACAGGGTGCGGCACCGAAAACGAAACAGAGGCCCTGTAGGTCGCCAAAACCGGATTATCAAAAAAAAACTGAAACAGGTCAACTACATTTTCGAGGGGGACATCTTTCTAAAATATTTTCAGCCCTGCGGCGTTGCCGCTTCTAAAGAAAAGAAGCAACAACTTTGTTATTTCAAATGGAACACCTTGTATTTTATTGCATTTTTAGATTCTCCCCGAAGAGCTGATTTCATCAATGCATCACACTTGGGGTCTAGCTGTAATGGTTTCAGGGATATAAAGTGTTCAAAATCGAGATTTTTCAACTTTGACATTTTTTTGTGTCGAAACTATTCATTATTGGTCGAAACGGCTCTCATGTCCCTATCTCAACTTGTGATTTACTATCTACTGACATTTATTTGAAACAAATACAGGGTGGTTCAAGATTCAGAATTCTGATCACGCCGCAGGGCTGAAAATATTTCAGAAAGATGTCCCCCTCGAAAATGTAGTTGACCTGTTTCAGTTTTTTTTGATAATCCGGTTTTGGCGACCTACAGAGCCTCTGTTTCGTTTTCGGTGCCGCACCCTGTACACTTCAGGACAGAATGCTATTTTTTTCTCGGTGCTTTGTATCTCTCTTGCATTTCTGTCCCTTGATGTATAAAGTACTATTATTTCCATTTTGAATAAAGGTTTCTTTACCAACAACTACACTTATAAGCAACAAACTGACGAAACATTATATTTTATGTTTCACTCATTTTTGAATTTTTTCCAATGCTGCGTCATGAAATGATGTTAGCAAACCTCAGATTCAGATTCCACAGCCCAAAAAACTGGATGAATGAAAGAAATCAAAACTACCCCACAACTTCCCTTTCTCGGGGCCCTTTTGAGCACAAATGGCCTGCATTATAATGTAATGTGTGCAGCACGCGCCGGTTAGCGCACTCACCTGCCTTCCGCACGGGTCCCGAACACCATCAGAACGCAATCGCACACAAGACACAAGATAACTGCCGGGCTCTCTCCCTCTTTCCCTCTCCACCCTATATATAATGTGTACACCGTATCTGCGATACGACTCGACAACCCCATTAAAACCGAAAAGTAATAATCTCTTCTTCAATGCCTCTAAAGCTGTCGGCTTCGGTTCCGTCGCATCTTCTTTTTTTTTGCCAGGTGACCACGTAGGTAGGGGGGAATGGTGGCCACTGGGGTAATCTCAGCCACCCAATAGTTCGCCTCTCTTTGTTATGGTTGAGCAAAAAGTATTGGTTTTCCATCTACAAATAACTATTCCAACTAGTCGAGAAGAAATGAACTGAATACGAGTAAAACTGTTTTTCCACCACTAGCTGTAGAACCTTCCATTATTTACTCCTTCTGATGGCGTCAAGTGTGTTTTTACTATCAAGGTAGTTTTCGTCATTTTTGGAACCACTAGTCAATAAAGACATAACCACCTCTGGTATAATTAACCCGAATTCACCTTTGAGATATTCACAGGAATGGTACTCGAATCTAGTAGGAATTTATCAATAACGACTTTAATTAGAACTGAAAAGATGTGCTTTCATAGTGACATAGGTCCACATTTCAGTTTCACAGAACTATAATGATTGAAATATATTGCTAGTGGTGAAAAAAAATTGATATACACCCTGGTAGAAGTGAATATTATTCCCACGGAACCTTATAACCCTCGGCTGAAGCTTCGGCATATAATCTTGGTCCCTGGGTAATAATGATAGTCTTTACTACCTTGGTGTATGAATAACTATTTTCTATTTCTACCACTAGCTGTAGAATCTATTGGAATGGGAGCAACAAATTATATATTATTGGTATTTCTCTGTGTCATGTGGGGAGTTCTCGGCGTCGGTGACAAAAGAATTCCGTTTGAATTTATATTCACAAATTTGGAAACCTGTTGAATAATGTAGATATTCTAGTTATTTTTAAAATGAGTGTTTTTTTCAAAGGCATACATATTATGAGTGTTAATTTTTGGCCGAGACTACAAAAAAGGTTGATTTATCAAATTGAATATTGATTTATCAATTTTAATATTCAACAATTAATGATAGTTCAACATCATTTTAGAATAAGAGGATAATCAATAATTCAATGAAAATTAACAGTAAAGACATAAACAGACAGACAGAACAAAAACTTCTTCAAACGTCAAAACTATTACACAGACGAAACTGATGAACTCAGAAGAAATGTTCAAGAAGATTGTCGTTGTCAGCATTTCTGGCGTTATACTCTGAAATGCTTCAAGAAACAAGTTTTCTGAGTTCTTCTTCTGGTTCGAAGGCTCGGTCATAAACCTAGTTCTTGACATATCCTCCAGAAGTCTGGCGTATAGTCACACAGGTGAACAAGCTGGCCAGGGCGTTTCAGAATTCGTGTTAATCACTTTTTTTGTGGATCTGAGTGAGAGGACTGCTCAAAGACGAACGTTGGATCAGAAAATCGATGATGCCAGACTGAATAGCATGAAAATTTTGCCATGAAAATCTGGAATGCAGGTTTTAGGAAATAACCCGAAAACCACAATCCATATGCCCATGCTGGCCCTACCTTATCTCTTATCTTGGGCACAGTGTTAATCGAAGTGTTAATGAATAAATTGAAAAATTCACGGTTCTGAATCAGCTATTCACCATCAGTATTATGAATGATGTTCGGAACTATAAAGGTAATGGCTATAAAGAAAGTGATAGATGGTGTTCATTGACAGTCTAGATATAATTCTTGGGATTATTGCTATAAAAGCTGCTTCACAAAAACTCGGATTCTTGTTCCGTGCGAAGAGCCAGGCCAGGTAGCCGTGCGGACAGAGTGTCTATATTCTAATTCGCATTCGCTTGCCGGTCGTGGGTTCGATCCCCGTCGACTGCAGAAATTTTTCTGATGGCCCAAGAAAGTGTTTTCACACGTTAAAATGTAAGGCCCCCGTCATTCCTTGCTCGCACAAGACTTTCGAAGACTTTTGAGGGTTGCTCGTAAGGGGGCAACCGAATGACGGATAGAACAAATTTTAGAACAAATTTTAGCTACTTTACACCTCAACAGCTTCTCATGATCTACAAAGCGCAGATACGGCCTGTTGCCACATATATGGGGTTCAGCACCAAAACATACGCTGATGCTCTTAGATTCCATCCAGAGAAGAGCCATTCGCCTGGTGGGTGACGCCACACTCACTCACTCTTTGACATCATTGGAACACCGTAGAAAGGTCGGCGACCTTTCACTTTTCTATCGATACTTCCACGGGAAATGTTCCAAAAGCCTCCATCAAGGAGAATAGAATTGAATTTATTTATCACTAAAATTTTATATACACATACAGAATAATATATAGATGTAAAGCTTATTGGATTAGTCACTTGGAAGTATACAATTAATAGCATAAAATACATACAATGGGTGTACAATACCCTAAAACTTGAAACTCTTGAATGGAATAACTATAGAAATCGATTATTCATCTTTTTTCATTATTATTATGAATTGAAGAATTCATCAATCCCATGAAACTATTTATCGACAAAACGTTAATATATTAAAAAACGGAGTTATTCATGAGCCCTTGATAGATAGAACATAGTTTTTTCAAATTCAGATATAACTTTTGATGACTTGAGAAAAACCAAACCCCTCCTCGACGAAACCATGTCGTTATCATCCCTGTCCTGTACCGTCCTGAACGAAACCCCGAATCTCGTCTTTTAACAAGTAACACTATAACGTCTCGTTTCGGATCCTCGTCCTTTTTTTCTATGCATAAGCTCTTGCTTCCCTTGTTCGTATATACGAAGCTCGAGTCTTACGGCTTAAGGGACACGTGTCACGTTACATTCTCCAACGCTGCTAACGAGAAGACCAACAAGGGGAAACTCCACCTCGGACCAAAGACGTAGCGAACGTGAAAGTCGAGGGGTTATACAGCCCCACTCGAATAGAACAGGTGACACTGGAGGTAAAACTACCCGGAAATATACAGGGTGTTTCAAAAAAACCTAACCCCCTTGCTAGGGTAGGTAGAACATTGCAAAATAAGTTGGGTTCGCTCAGTGGAAAAATGTCGTAACGGCATCCATTTTCAAGATACAAGGTGTTGAAAAAAATTTTTGTTTTCACATTTTTTACGATTATGTCGAAACTACTGGCACCATCGAGATGAAATTTTGTATGGATGCGTTCTGGAAGCTGACACACCGCATGAATGGGTTTTTATATCTGACACTCATAGAGGGCGCTAGTTACACGGTTCGTACCGAGTACTTTTGAACATAACTTTTTTGAGGTGGAATTATTTAGTCCGAATTCGATATGAACTTGAACACCATTGAATTTTACACCAAAATAATGCTCCTTGTGAAACTCGATACTGTGTACCGTTTTCGAAATATTTCGATTTGAAAATGCTGAAGCAATAACTCTGATTCTGGTATTAGAATAAGTATCATTAAAAACAATTATCTATTTATAACGGACCAAGAACATTAACATTATTTTACTACTGGAGTTGCCGATTAAACAAAATCACATCAGAAAATATTTAATTGAATTTGACTAAAAACATCATCTAGTTGGAGTAAGTGTCCAAAATGTCCTCCGTTTTCACGAATACAGAATTCGATCCTTTTTTCTAAAGAATTCATCAATCTTCTCAACGGTTGAGGATCAGCTATGAGATCATCGAAGTGATGTTCAATTTTTTCTTGCAGCTCTCGATGTGGTATTGATAAATGTTAGCAACAGTCTTTTACAATATCTACTTTCAACTATAGCGTCAGTGTTATACCTCAGCATTTTGAATCGAAATATCCCGAAAACGGTACACAGCATCAAGTTTTACCAAGAGCACCTTCCAAGTGTAGAATTGAATGATGTTCAAGTTCACATTGTATTCGGACTGAAAAATCTAACCTCAAAAAAGTTTTGTTTAAAAGTAGTCGGTACGAACCGTGTACATAGCGCCCACTAGGAGTGTCAGATATGAAAACGAATTCTTGCGATGTGTCAGCTTTCAAAACACATCCGTACAAAATTTCATTACAATGTTGCCAGTAATTTCTACATAATCGTAAAAAATGTGTAAAAAAAATATTTTATCAACACCTTGTATCTTGAAAACGGATGGTGTTACGACATTTATTTACTGAGCAAACCCAACTTATTTTCCAATGTTCTACCTACCCTTGCAAGGAGGTTAGGTTTTTTTGAAACACCCTGTATACATATATGTATAGAAAGTCAAATGATGTTATCACTTCCTATTGAAAGGAGTTTCGAAATCTCTCGATATCGCTTACTTTGCGAAAATAGCGAGTGGTAGGAGAATCTTGCTAAATATCCGAAGTTTCTAAACAAATTTACATCAGGCATCATGACACTTTCATTTCAGTTCACATTTTCATTTTCACAATTTTTCGTCTTAATGGAAAGTCCTAACTCCTAATTTTGTGATAATAGTTTATTCACTCACTTTTCGTACCTAAAAGATATAAAACGAGGTATGAAACGAATGTTCGGATTTTCAAATAATCTTCACACATCACAGCATATAGTCAGTCCATGATGAAAGCACAATACACTCACTCAACTACCTAATATACTATCAATACCAATTTAATAAACTACTAATGTTCTGATGAATTATCATTCATAAGAATTTGAAATATTTCCATGTGAAGAAAATCATGAATTTGCCGAAAACGTGACACGGATCAATCACGATCAAGATGATTCCGCACGGACAATTTTTTGAACCCTGTCCCTTATGCGTCCTGTCTCTAGATGCTTCTATTCAGCTATTATAGAATTCGTGCATCATCAACGGGACTCGAGACGAGACTCGAGACGGGACTCTTCGGGTCCCGAGAGATGGAAAACACATCCGTGAAAGTATAGTTAAACTTCATAATACGATTCGAAACGCATTTTGAAAATTTTCAAGAAATTGTCCATCGGTCATTCAATTAATCATATCGAGAGTTAGTCTGACGAAACAACTGAAGAGTGGGAACACCAGAGGAATTATAAAAACATCTCAATATATATTATTTGCGGTCGCCAAGTTCATTAGATGACATTGCGATGACATTAAAAATTACGGGAAAACATGTCTTCTCAATCTGTAGTTGCGTTTTATATATTCCATTCTGGTAGCGGTGGTGGAACTGAATGAAGTTTGCAAATAAAACGAGAAACCTCATGACCTTTCATAAGAGAATTGACATATTATAGATGATGGAGGTTATTCGCGTGATTCACGAAGTGGGCGACATCTAGGTTACATAATACGAACTTCAAACTGGGGGAAAACAAACTATTGTCTATGGATAAAGTGCATAGACTACATTGCATACATCTTGCTGTAGCTGTAGTTGTCAAACTTGTCAATGACATAAAGTGTTATCACTCTTTATCAGTACACAGTACACAAGCTAATGGCACTAATGGGATGGAGTAAGGATTGAGTTTGTTTTCCCCCAGTTTTGACGTGGCTTTGACATGAAACGATGAAAACCGAGCGCCACCTGGTGACATTGATTCCCGCGAAGCAGTGATTGCGGTGATTGGAGAAACTTCTCCGAGAACGAGAGAATTCCGAAGAGAATCAATTTTATCTGGGAATGAACATATGGAACCTGTCTTACTTGAAAGAATCATAAACTTGTGAACCTCACGATAAAAATGTCTCAATGTCTTCTACTTTCAAAACGTTTCGTTTTTCGTATAATTTTTTGTCATTCCTTGTCATTCCTTGCAGTGAGACGGAATAAAACGTAGCAACCGGAATCTGAAAAGTTGCAAGCCATTATTTTTGTAAATCTGTCAAAGTTTCCTATGACAACCATGATTTCCTCTTGACACGAACGCTGTGATAGACCAATCAGAATTGAAAGTTCTTTGGTTTGTGATTGGTCAGATGAGCTGAGAAAATTGAGATCAGCGAAAAAGTCCTAGCTATATTATCAAATTGTCAAAACGTCAAACCCCTAATACTGAAACAAGACTATTCCAGACAGAGATGAATGATACATGATTTCTGACAGAGTGAATTAGCACGAGATCACAGTTGAAAGAATTAATATATCAGTTGCCTTAGTTTCCGTCGGGTGTTTGGTATTTTTTTTTAACTATGGCGAGATGAGGTTTCTACGTCATTGATTGATTGATTGATTGATTAATAGCAGAATGATCAGTCAGGGTTTGAAGCCCAAAACACTGCAGCCTTTGGGCCTATTGTATTCCTGATCATGCTGTTGACTTAGGTGAACAGGTTCGCTACCTTGATGAGGTTTAGCAGCCTCTTCACCAGATCATTCTTTGAAAATGCCTCTTGAGAGTTTACTGCTCCCAGAAGGTTGTATCTCCAACGCGCTAGTGCTTCGCACTCCAATATTACATGGGTGGCAGTTTCCTCCTCCTCATTGCATAGTCTGCATATGGGTTCGTCTGTATAGATGCCCATTTGATGCATATGTTTCCTCAAGGGGCAGTGACCGGTTATTAGTTCCGTCACTTGTTTGATCTGACTTCTGTTTAGGCTCAGAATGTCGTTAGTCACTGTTTTGGACAGTGTCCCAACCATCAGTTTACTGTGTCTTTGTCCTGGGACATTGTTCCAGTATGCCTGATGTCTTTCTTGCATCCACCTTGCCAGCCAGCCGCGTATTGAGGTTTTGGGGATACCGAACACAGGTTCCGGCCCCATAAACAACGTCGCAGACCCTTGCCGGGCAAGAGCGTCAGCTGCTTCATTGCCTTCAATTCCCTTATGGCCTGGCACCCATTGAAGAGTTACCTTGTTGTGGTTAGCCAGGGATAGCAGGCTTTGAAGGCAATCCCAGACCAATTTTGATCTGATTTTATTGCATGTTAGAGATTGAATGGCCGCCTGACTATCTGAGCATATGAGGATTTGTTTACCTCTGTATCCTCTTACAATATTCTCTCTCAGGCATGCCTCAATAGCATGCACCTCTGCCTGGAATACTGAAGCATACCTCCCCAAGGAAGCACACATCCTGGTTCTGGGTCTATCTCCATATATTCCGGCTCCCGTGCCCTCATCAGTCTTAGAACCGTCAGTGTACCACACTAACGTGCCTTCCTGACAGTTAGTCAAGACCCTTTCATCCCAGTAGAGCTGAGTGTTGAAGGGTCTGTAATAGTTATTTCTAGGCAGCATTTTGTCCCTTCCCATATCCATTAGTGGGCTTGAAACTTGGCTGATTATTTTTGTATGTCCCAGGGAGTCACCCCGAGCATACCAGTTGCCGGTACACTCCAGTCTGTATGCCCCCATCCTCGCTTCCACCTTGATGAAGATTTCAAGAGTTTTTTCTACGTCATAAGAGGGTCCGTTTTCAGAAGGTACTATTATTTATGTTCAAAAATTAAACATTCCAGTTGATTTCTCGATCGAATTATGTCGCCAATCATTATTTATGTATAAAAGGATCATAATTAACATGGTTTGAGTTAAAAGTTCTACTAAGGTGTACACGCCCATTGGTGATGCTAAACATACTTCCTTTATCCTAGAACAGTATGATATTAATCTAAATAAAAATTAGAAGGTTCCTAATTTTAGTTACGTTACGTTGGATGCTTAAATAGTTGCTCACATTCAAGTAAAGTGAATCGGCGTTAGAAAACGATTTGGGCATTAACGACGAAGGAAACACTAATTGTATTAGAAGAAATGAGATCCAACTCAACTATGGTGCTGGTAGCACTGAAGATGCGCTGTTTGAATTTGTTTTCTTAGTAAGGTAGGTAATATTTTCATCACTCCTTTCAAGTTCATTATAATGACTTTTCGACAATTGAAAGTTACGTATCGTATATAGAAGCTATTTCGATGAGAATTTCGGTTTCCTTGAACCACAGTTTATACTACGCCTGTGTTTGAGAGTAGAGCAAAGGGGCCAGGCGAAACGAATTTCGGCCAAATCTAGTGTCGGTGGTAACGGCCGGACGCAGTAATGCTTGTGGAATGCAGTTTCGTGTTATTTACCGGCGTCAAGATTCGGGTTCTCTTCTCTATTCTCTTTCAAGATAAACTTCACAGAAGTGAGAAGAGAACTCCCGCATTTCTTTTTTTGGGTGGATGTGTACCTTGTCAGGCATCACAGCGGTCCCACCAATATTTCGCATGATGGGATTATGGCTATATTCCGAATTTGACTCCGCTGAAAATCACCTCCATTAAGCTAGCAGAACCACTTTGAATTTTTCAATTTTTTCTTCGGCCATAATTTTAGGCTAATTTAAGGCTAATTTATTACCCTATTGCCGAATTTATTGCTCTTCGATTTATGTGAAAAAACGTGGGTTCTGCTAGCTTAACGTTAAGCTAGCAGAACCACTTCGTAAATAAAAGTTCAATCACAAAACTAATTATACCATAATTTAAGGCTAATTTTAGGCTCCAATCCTAGCCTATTGCCAATTTTTTCGCACATTGTTTTTTTAAAAAAATCATGGGTTTTGCTAGCTTAACCGTTAAGCTAGCAGAACCAAATCTCAAATAGAAGGAATATAGAAATATTGAGTACACCATAATTTAAGGCTAATTTTAGGCTCTTTGTTGAACCTATTATCGATTTTTTTGAAAATCATTTTCTGCAAAAAATTTCCCAAATCCAACATGAACATGACAAACCAGTAGCAAACCAAAAAAAACTTCAATCACAAACCTGATTGTGCCATAATTTCAGACTAATTTAAGGCTCTGATCCTAGCCTATTGCCAATTTTTGCGCAAACTGATTTAAAAAAAAATCATGGGTTTCGCTAGCTGAACCGTTAAGCTAACATGTGAACATGACAAACCAATAGCATACCAAACAAAGTTCAATCACAAAACTAATCATGCCATAATTTAGGGCTAATTTTAGGCTCTGATCCTAGCCTATTGCCAATTTTTTCGCACATTGTTTTTTAAAACAATCATGGGTTTTGCTAGCTTAACCGTTAAGCTAGCAGAACCAAATCTCAAATAGAAGGAATATGAGAATATTGAGTGCACCATAATTTAAGGCTAATTTTAGGCTCTTCGTTGAACCTATTATCGATTTTTTGAAAAATCATTTTCTGCAAAAAATTTACCAAATCCAACATGAACATGACAAACCAATAGCAAACCAAAAAAACTTCAATCACAAACCTAATTATGCCATAATTTCAGGCTAATTCAAGGCTCTGATCCTAGCCTAGTGCGAATTTTTCCGCACACTGTTTTTTTAAAAAAATCATGGGTTTTGCTAGCTTAACCGTTAAGCTAGCAGAACCAAATCTCAAATAGAAGGAATATAAGAATATTGAGTGCACCATAATTTAAGGCTAATTTTAGGCTCGTCGTTGAATCTATTATCGATTTTTTGGAAAATAATTTTCTTCAAAAAATTTACCAAATCCAACATGAACATGACAAACCAATAGCAAACCAAAAAAACTTCAATCACAAACCTAATTATGCCATAATTTCAGGCTAATTTAAGGCTCTGATCCTAGCCTAGTGCGAATTTTTCCGCACACTGTTTTTTTAAAAAAATCATGGGTTTTGCTAGCTTAACCGTTAAGCTAGCAGAACCAAATCTCAAATAGAAGGAATATAAGAATATTGAGTGCACCATAATTTAAGGCTAATTTTAGGCTCTTCGTTGAACCTATTATCGATTTTTTGAAAAATCATTTTCTGCAAAAAATTCCCAAGTCCAACATGAACATGACAAACCTCGTGACAAACCAATAGCAAACCAAAAAAACTTCAATCACAAAACTAATTATGTCATAATTTCAGGCTAATTCAAGGCTCTGATCCTAGCTTATTGCGAATTTTTTCGCACACTGTTTTTTTAAAAAAATCATGGGTTTTGCTATCTTAACCGTTAAGCTAGCAGAACCAAATCTCAAATAGAAGGAATATAAGAATATTGAGTGCACCATAATTTAAGGCTAATTTTAGGCTCTTCGTTGAACCTATTATCGATTTTTTGAAAAATCATTTTCTGCAAAAAATTCCCAAATCCAACATGAACGTGACAAACCAATAGCAAACCAAAAAAACTTCAATCACAAACCTAATTATGCCATAATTTCAGGCTAATTTGAGGCTCTGATCCTAGCCTATTGCGAATTTTTTCGCCCACTGTTTTTTTAAAAAAATCATGGGTTTTGCTAGCTTAACCGTTAAGCTAGCAGAACCAAATCTCAAATAGAAGGAATATAAGAATATTGAGTGCACCATAATTTAAGGCTAATTTTAGGCTCTTCGTTGAACCTATTACCGATTTTTTGAAAAATCATTTTCTGCAAAAAATTCCCAAATCCAACATGAACATGACAAACCTCGTGACAAACCAATAGCAAACCAAAAAAACTTCAATCACAAACCTAATTATGTCATAATTTCAGGCTAATCCAAGGCTCTGATCCTAGCCTATTGCGAATTTTTTCGCACTCTGTTTTTTTAAAAAAATCCAAATAGAAGGAATATAAGAATATTGAGTGCACCATAATTTAAGGCTAATTTAAGGCTCTTCATTGAACCTATTATCGATTTTTTTGTTAATTATTTCCTGCAAAAAAAATTTCAATTGCAACATGAACATGACAAATATTTTCTGAATATTTCCGAATCGCCATGTGATGAAATATTTCCTCGAATATTTCTGCATCTTACATAATAATATGCATCACATTGCATAATACATCGTAGTGGCTATATATGGAAAAAATGCAAAAAACTGGAAGTAGGTTTCCATCATCGTCTTCCTACTTTACGCGCATCTATGAAATTGTTTAGTGAAAAGAATGTAGTTGATTTTTTTATGATGATATAATCTCGGATATAATGATGGCTCAGTCAATTCTGTGAGAAATACGCTCATGATTCAAGATATTAGGTATGCAAGATATTATTTTGAAAATATTCGTAGACTTTTCCATTATTGTTACCCTGTTTAAAAAAGCTTGTTTTTTGCAAATGACTGCGGATAAGCTCTAAGAATGAGTGTTTTGTTTAAGAACGTCTTGATACTCTTATATTCTTGATGCAATTTCTTTAGATGAAAAAACCAAGGTTAGTAGGATATATAGGTATCAGTGATAAATATCCGGATATAGATCTTGATAAATGTCATGATATTTATGTGACGATATTTATCCTGATATATATTATGTATCGACATTTTTTTTTCTTAAATTTTATTGATCAGTATAAAACCTCGATCAGTATAAAAATATGGCCACGCTGGCGCTTCACCGGCAACAGCGAATTATGCTGCGGTGATTCCCCGTCTTTCCGTGATTCCCCGTCTTTCCGAGACGTTGAAGCCGAACGCAGTTCCGCATTATATTTTATTAATTTTATCATTGAGTATTCACACTAGTGGTCTCTTATTTTGGTGAAAAGTTAAAGGCAAAAATATATGATGTATTCGTATTCATAAACTTGTATTTTTTACGAAATTTTTTACCAACATTTTACATTCCTATACATTAGAGCACTGAAATTTGTAATTGTGATAAGTAACTTTCATTGAATAGAATATAATTGTAGTAATGAAAATGTATGTACCTAAATTTCGGTACCTATAATGTGTTTGTCATGTTCATGTTGGATTTGGGAATTTTTTTGCAGAAAATGATTTTCAAGAAAATCGATAATAGGTCCAATGTAGAGCCTAACATTAGCCTCGAATTATGGTGTACTCAATATTCTTTTATTCCTTCTCTTTGAGATTTGGTTCTGCTAGAAATGGTTAAGTTAGCAAAACCCATGACTTTTTGAAGAAACAATGTGCAAAGAAATCGGCAATAGGCTAGGATGAGAGCCTTGAATTAGCCTCAAATCATTGCTGAATTAGTTTTGTGATTAAAATTTTTTTGATTTGCTATTGGTTTGTCATGTTCATGTTGGATCTCGGAAATTATTTGCAGAAAATTATTTGGAAAATGTCGATGAAAGGTTCAATGAAGAGCCTAGAATCAGCCTTAAATTATGGTGTACTCAATATTCTTATATTCCTTCTATTTGAGATGTGGTTCTGCTAGCTTAACGGTTAAGCTAGCAAAACCCATGATTGTTTTTAAAAAACGAGTAAAAAACAATGTGCGAAAAAATTTGCAATAGGCTAGGATTAGAGCCTTAAATTAGCCTGAAATTATGGCATAATTAGGTTTGTGATTGAGGTTTCTTGGTTTGCTATTGGTTTGTCATGTTCATGTTGGATTTGGTAAATTTTTTGCAGAAAATGATTTTCCAAAAAATCGATAATAGGTTCAACGAAGAGCCTAAAATTAGCCTTGAATCATGGTGCACTCAATATTCTTATATTCCTTCTATTTGAGATTTGGTTCTGCTAGCTTAACGGTTAAGCTAGCAAAACCCATGTTTTTTTTAAAAAAACAGTGTGCGAAAAAATTCGCACTAGGCTAGGATCAGAGCCTCAAATTAGCCTGAAATTATGGCATAATTAGGTTTGTGATTGAAGTTCTTTTGGTTTGCTACTTATTGGTTTGTCATGTTCATGTTGGATTTGGTAAATTTTTTGAAGAAAATTATTTTCCAAAAAATCGATAATAGGTTCAACGAAGAGCCTAAAATTAGCCTCAAATTATGGTACACTCAATATTCTTATATTCCTTCTATTTGAAATTTGGTTCTGCTAGCTTAACGGTTAAGCTAGCAAAACCCATGATTTAAAAAAAAAACAGTGTGCGAAAAAATTCGCAATAAGCTAGGATCAGAGCCTTGAATTAGCCTGAAATTATGAAATAATTAGGTTTGTGATTGAAGTTTTTTTGGTTTGCTACTGGTTTGTCATGTTCATGTTGGATTTGGGAATTTTTTGCAGAAAATGATTTTTCAAAAAATCGATAATAGATTCAACGACGAGCCTAAAATTAGCCTTAAATTATGGTACACTCAATATTCTTATATTCCTTCTATTTGAGATTTGGTTCTGCTAGCTTAACGGTTAAGCTAGCAAAACCCATGATTTAAAAAAAAACAGTGTGCGAAAAAATTCGCAATAAGCTAGGATCAGAGCCTTGAATTAGCCTGAAATTATGAAATAATTAGGTTTGTGATTGAAGTTTTTTTGGTTTGCTACTGGTTTGTCATGTTCATGTTGGATTTGGGAATTTTTTGCAGAAAATGATTTTTCAAAAAATCGATAATAGGTTCAACGAAGAGCCTAAAATTAGCCTTAAATTATGATGCACTCAATATTCTTATATTCCTTCTATTTGAGATTTGGTTCTGCTAGCTTAACGGTTAAGCTAGCAAAACCCATGATTTTTTTAAAAAAACAGTGTGCGAAAAAATTCGCAATAAGCTTGGATCAGAGCCTTGAATTAGCCTGAAATTATGATATAATTAGGTTTGTGATTGAAGTTTTTTTGGTTTGCTATTGTTTTGTCACGAGGTTTGTCATGTTCATGTTGGATTTGGGAATTTTTTGCAGAAAATGATTTTTCAAAAAATCGATAATAGGTTCAACGAAGAGCCTAAAATTAGCCTTAAATTATGGTGCACTCAATATTCTTATATTCCTTCTATTTGAGATTTGGTTCTGCTAGCTTAACGGTTAAGCTAGCAAAACCCATGATTGTTTTTAAAAAACGAGTAAAAAACAATGTGCGAAAAAATTTGCAATAGGCTAGGATTAGAGCCTTAAATTAGCCTGAAATTATGGCATAATTAGGTTTGTGATTGAGGTTTCTTGGTTTGCTATTGGTTTGTCATGTTCATGTTGGATTTGGTAAATTTTTTGCAGAAAATGATTTTCCAAAAAATCGATAATAGGTTCAACGAAGAGCCTAAAATTAGCCTTGAATCATGGTGCACTCAATATTCTTATATTCCTTCTATTTGAGATTTGGTTCTGCTAGCTTAACGGTTAAGCTAGCAAAACCCATGTTTTTTTTTAAAAAAACAGTGTGCGAAAAAATTCGCACTAGGCTAGGATCAGAGCCTCAAATTAGCCTGAAATTATGGCATAATTAGGTTTGTGATTGAAGTTCTTTTGGTTTGCTACTTATTGGTTTGTCATGTTCATGTTGGATTTGGTAAATTTTTTGAAGAAAATTATTTTCCAAAAAATCGATAATAGGTTCAACGAAGAGCCTAAAATTAGCCTCAAATTATGGTACACTCAATATTCTTATATTCCTTCTATTTGAAATTTGGTTCTGCTAGCTTAACGGTTAAGCTAGCAAAACCCATGATTTAAAAAAAAAAACAGTGTGCGAAAAAATTCGCAATAAGCTAGGATCAGAGCCTTGAATTAGCCTGAAATTATGAAATAATTAGGTTTGTGATTGAAGTTTTTTTGGTTTGCTACTGGTTTGTCATGTTCATGTTGGATTTGGGAATTTTTTGCAGAAAATGATTTTTCAAAAAATCGATAATAGATTCAACGACGAGCCTAAAATTAGCCTTAAATTATGGTACACTCAATATTCTTATATTCCTTCTATTTGAGATTTGGTTCTGCTAGCTTAACGGTTAAGCTAGCAAAACCCATGATTTAAAAAAAAACAGTGTGCGAAAAAATTCGCAATAAGCTAGGATCAGAGCCTTGAATTAGCCTGAAATTATGAAATAATTAGGTTTGTGATTGAAGTTTTTTTGGTTTGCTACTGGTTTGTCATGTTCATGTTGGATTTGGGAATTTTTTGCAGAAAATGATTTTTCAAAAAATCGATAATAGGTTCAACGAAGAGCCTAAAATTAGCCTTAAATTATGATGCACTCAATATTCTTATATTCCTTCTATTTGAGATTTGGTTCTGCTAGCTTAACGGTTAAGCTAGCAAAACCCATGATTTTTTTAAAAAAACAGTGTGCGAAAAAATTCGCAATAAGCTTGGATCAGAGCCTTGAATTAGCCTGAAATTATGATATAATTAGGTTTGTGATTGAAGTTTTTTTGGTTTGCTATTGTTTTGTCACGAGGTTTGTCATGTTCATGTTGGATTTGGGAATTTTTTGCAGAAAATGATTTTTCAAAAAATCGATAATAGGTTCAACGAAGAGCCTAAAATTAGCCTTAAATTATGGTGCACTCAATATTCTTATATTCCTTCTATTTGAGATTTGGTTCTGCTAGCTTAACGGTTAAGCTAGCAAAACCCATGATTTTTTTTAAAAAACAGTGTGCGAAAAATTTCGCACTAGGCTAGGATCAGAGCCTTAAATTAGCCTGAAATTATGGCATAATTAGGTTTGTGATTGAAGTTTTTTTGGTTTGCTATTGGTTTGTCATGTTCATGTTGGATTTGGTAAATTTTTTGAAGAAAATGATTTTCCAAAAAATCGATAATAGGTTCAACGAAGAGCCTAAAATTAGCCTTAAATTATGGTGCACTCAATATTCTTATATTTCTTCTATTTGAGATTTGGTTCTGCTAGCAAAACCCATGATCTTTTTAAAAAAACAGTGTGCGAAAAAATTCGCAATAAGCTAGGATCAGAGCCTTGAATTAGCCTGAAATTATGACATAATTAGGTTTGTGATTGAAGTTTTTTTGGTTTGCTATTGGTTTGTCATGTTCATGTTGGATTTGGGAATTTTTTGCAGAAAATGATTTTTCAAAAAATCGATAATAGTTTCAACGAAGAGCCTTTAATTAGCCTTAAATTATGGTGCACTCAATATTCTCATATTCCTTCTATTTGAGATTTGGTTCTGCTAGCTTAACGGTTAAGCTAGCAAAACACATGATTGTTTTAAAAAGCAATGTGCGAAAAAATTGGCAATAGGCTAGGATCAGAGCCTAAAATTAGCCCTAAACTATGGCATGATTAGTTTTGTGATTGAACTTTGTCTGGTTTGCTATTGGTTTGTCATGTTCACATGTTAGCTTAATGGTTAAGCTAGCAAAACCCATGTTTTTTTTTTCAATCAGTGTGCGAAAAAATTGGCAATAGGCTAGGATCAGAGCCTCAAATCAGTCTGAAATTATGGCATAATCAGGTTTGTGATTGAAGTTTTTTTTGGTTTGCTACTGGTTTGTCATGTTCATGTTGGATTTGGGAAATTTTTTGCAAAAAATGATTTGCAAAAAAATCGATAATAGGTTCAACGAAGAGCCTAAAATTAGCCTCAAATTATGGTGTACTCAATATTTTTATATTCCTTCTATTTGAGATTTGGTTCTGCTAGCTTAACGGTTAAGCTAGCAAAACCCATGATTTTTTTAAAAAAACAATGTGCGAAAAAATTGGCAATAGGCTAGGATTGGAGCCTAAAATTAGCCTTAAATTATGGCATAATTAGTTTTGTGATTGAACTTTTATTTACGAAGTGGTTCTGCTAGCTTAACGTTAAGCTAGCAGAACCCACGTTTTCTTACATAAATCGAAGAGCAATAAATTCGGCAATAGGGTAATAAATTAGCCTTAAATTAGCCTAAAATTATGGCCGAAAAAAAAATTGAAAAATTCGAAGTGGTTCTGCTAGCTTAATGGAGGTCTGAAAATCTATGTTCCGAACTATAAAATCGAAAATACAGTGCTGCAATTTGGAACATATTTTCATGATTTTCAGGGCTCCCTTGGAGAGTAATCGAGTAGCGTATTTGTTTTACATTGAATGTTTCACATTTTTATCATGTCCAACGTCCCTTTTATAATATTCTTGTTCTTTTACAACTTGTTTTGTGAAGATTATGTTTTTATTGAATAAATGGAATTGAAACGGAGATTCAATAGCAGTAAATGAAAAAAAAATCGAAAATTTTTATTTCGGAGTATTTTCCGATGTCTTCAAAAATATCAAAATTATTTTCTTCTAAATAGCTTGACTAGTGCAACAATATCAATGTAACAAAGAGGGGCAAAGAGAAAGAGGGTTCTGGCACAATCATTTATTTCATTTTAACGCTATCTGGTGTGGACAAGATATAAGAAAGTTCATTATATTATCATCGAAATCGATTTCATTTGACAAAATAATGATTGGAATAACATCTACAGTAATACTCTGATGTTTGTGTTTTTTTGTTACCTATAGCATCATTAGAATATAGCCAATGAGAGACCTCTTGTTATTGTTGGTATAGATCTGATGTTTACTTACTTTACTAGAGGAACGGTAATGTTTTTTGTCGTATTTTTTCGATCGGAGCATGCGGAAAAATACTGTGTTCATGAGAAAGTGGCAATTTGTTACGTAATTCCATCGAAAATTTTATGTTATACGTTCACAGGATCTATATCATGTCCTTATCATGTCTGAATTTACATTACTGAACTGAATTGTTAATTATTTTACCAACCTTGTGTTACAGTTTTTAGCCGCCACCAAATGCAATAAGATGAGAAACTTAGATATAATTATTAATATTTGTTTAATCGGATTGGCTGATGTGAAATGATTTGGTTGAAGAAAGGTCAATTGCTTTGAATAGGGATAGCTACACTATCTCCTTTCCATCATAGACCTATTTTAGTTATAGGTATCAAAGAAAAACACTATTTTACTTTTCCTCGGTCGACTTCTTGATAAGGAAATACCGTACGCCACTGATAGGAGAAGCCCGAACGAACACCACAACCGAATTATCGGTTATATTGATTCACGTTATCGTTGAACCCGAGGTCCAGAATACACATTCTTCGTTTTGAATCGCGGCTCTTTCTCATGAATGATCTCTCCTCCGCATCGGAAGAGAGAGATGGGAATGAAAGCGATATTATCACATTCTATCGATATTGAGAGAGAGATGGGTGTGCGGGGTGACAAAGGAGAGAAAATGTCAAAAATGATGGGAACTAACTTTTAGGACCAACTATACCGAGAAATACAAACGAGTTGGTGGTTGGTATAACAGGTACTTCACTGGTCACGTTAATTCAGTGCAAATTTTGGTGAATATCCTCATCAAAGTGACATGACCAAGTTACATTTTCACATTTCCGCCCTAGGGCGTTATTGAGGGCATTATGTATCATAACGCCCGCTAGTAGTTTTTCTGTAGTTCAATAAATTCATTAGGTACTCAGAAAAGTTTGATTTATAACTGTACATAAAAAAGGGACTAATTATTTTCTCTCAAATAGAAATTACAATTATCAAATGTTCCTGAAAAATTAGTGCCAAGTATGGAGTTCTGTGAGTTGACCGATGATGAACTCCTCAATGTGCATTCGGTTTCGTTTGAAAAGTTAACATTTCTACACTACACTGTTCTACCACTAACCAAACCGATTTTTTAACGCCTCGACCAGGGCCTCCTCGACACGTGTTTCGATAACTATGTTAGCATCTTCAGGAGAAGATTAAAACAGTTTTTATAGGAAGTTACTGTCTCGCTCATATCATGAATATGATCCGTTTATACAATCATACTCGAACTAACAAGATAAAATTGCTCGAAGTAATATGAAAACTTCTCCGCTGAAAAAAGTGAACACATAAGGCCTGTTCGTTTGCTCTATCTGCTAAACTTGATTTGTTTCTTTGACTTTCTCTGTTTACATTATGCCATGAACAGAAACAACTATGGAAAAAAAAATCAACTTTAGCAAGTTCAGCAACACAAACGAACAGACCTTGCATATATCAATAAGGAAATTCAAAGTGTAATAATAATTATGGTTCTGGTGTTCTGTGACATGAATGACATTGACTGATGGCCTCTTTACGTCTTCTATGGAATCTGTTATTCGCGAGACAAATAATAACAAGGTTCAGGACCTTCTCAGAGCCAACATTCTCGCAACTTCAAACAGTTTTATTCAGTTTCGGTTTTCAACAAATTATTTCTTCAACATTCGCACTTGTACTCGTTGGGGTTCAAATCCACCGCTATTTAAGTACGTCACCCATTCACAGTGCCTTCGACTTCGCGACACAGACAGTCAAATACACTGGCTGTTTGACATCGTCGCTCAATCTCACTATAGTCACGCGTTACCGCTATTTGAGTCCGCGTCGCTCATTCACAGTGCTTCTGCAACCTTTAAAGTTAAGTCCACCGCTATTATTTGAAACCGCCGCAATTAATCTTATTGCTCAATCGATATACGATTAATCATTCATCAACTAAAAAATAGGTACTCTTAGTCGTCTTTGTGCATCCGCACTCGACTCAACTTACATCCATCTGTTCTTTGAAACTGGAACAGAGAACCACAATTCATTGTTGTACTATACATACTTAAATTTATCGTTATCACTGCGTTCGGCTCTGCCATAAATCCAACACCCTCACAAAATATTTATTAGGTGTAAAGAACTGTATACACACCGATACGCCAAAGAGTCAACGTTCAATTATTATCAATATAAAGGACCCCAATCATCCCCGAGCAAAAAATACAAACAGGAAACGTTGAAGGAAAACGCAACAAAGTAATATTAAGGAGCACATAAAACAAATAGCTGTAATAATGAATTCTTCGAACCTCCATTATTTGCGTTCATTACGACCATTTGTAGCCTCAAAATAAATACGATGCCAGGAAATGGACACCGCAAAACAAAAATACAAAAATTGTCCCTGTCATCAACGACAATATAATTTTCTTCAAAAAAACCTACTCGAGTCACGATACATTTCGTTAAATTAATCGACATGTGTGGACAAAAACAAACCGTAAATAAACCTGTTGGCCTGTCTTCGGTTAGTTAGTGTAAAAATAAGGATTTCCGCAAACTACCGCGGTTGAGCCGAATTACCTCGGGGTGTCGGAAAATTGCCAGCCATTAACTGTACGCCAGCATTTGCCATTTCGACCCACTAGCGTTATTTCAACAGATTTGCTCCAAAACTGACAAAGAGAAAAAAGATGAGGAGTTTTCATGAATAGGAACCATCGTCAGTCAATAGCTAATTGACACATTTTGCTTTCCGAACAATAAACTAATGGGTTGGCCATCTTCTTTTTCTTCATTCATAAATCAACCGATATGCTAATCACAAGAAAATCAATGGATTCTGTTTGTTGCATTTGGATGGAGAGTCTCCAAATGATATCAGAAATAATTGTCATTTACTGTCCGTACGTGCCAGTCAGTGTGTGATTTGCTTCCAAGTTTCGACAATCTTGTTACTTGGCTATGAATATTTGCAAGGGCACGCATGCGTCTGCAGCTGATTTTTGACGGTTTGCCAACTAATTTGATTGTAGTCATAATACAGTTACATCGCTAATATGAAAGGATTCATCATAAGCTCCAAGACAAACACACTCATCACATATGACTTAAGAGACCAATTCACTGGTCCAAAACGTGAAATCATCAGCAGCTCACCAGGATGGTTTCTCAAGCCCAGCGCAATCGCAGTTCTGACAGCTTCAATTCTTGAACGAGCTGGATTTTGTATGATTCAACACCTAGATTATTTCGCAAAAATGTCAGGGGGTTCGGTTCGATGAATCAACATGTTGAGAACGACGTCGATCAGATTGTTTAAGGCATTAGCGCACTCTCAGTTACTGAGGCTGTATTTTCTTCGCTACGTTCTGAACGTGGTTCATTAGGTCGCTGGTGATCTAATAATGAGAATTGGGATTGATATTTTTCGTATGATATTGGCAATAATGCCGCCGTTCATTTGGTAGCGATGTGTACAAACGTTAATTGATGAAAAAGCACAAGCAACTTGTCTCACAGACCGCTGATTCACATAATGCAGCCCCACAATTTGGAGTCACTGTTTCAGTGTCTTTTCATGATGTAATGGTAACCAATATTACGTTGAACGGCAGTGAGGATCTTCATAAGGAAGGTTACAGATAATGCTGATGAGGAAAGAGCTCCTCTCATCCTCATACACCTCTTTGAGGACAAGACCCTGTGGCTTACCAGAGATTCAGATCCTTCTGAGATATATATCCATCATTCTGCTTGCTGAACTGATCGACCTAACTCAGTGAACAGACCAGTTCAGTAAAGAATCAACGGATGTATAAGCAAAACGCCATAATGGTCATTATACAGATTATCATAAGCGAGTAAGACAGCATCCATTATTAGACATGAATAATGAAAAAATGAGGTCTATAGTATTTCCCTCCCTTCAGAATTTGATACAAAACATGATGTAAAAGCTAACAATGGTGATGCATATTAGGTGACAATAACAAGTCATCACGAAACTATTTCAAGATAGTGAAATGATTTTCGTGTTTGTGTGAGTCTATTTAGATAGACTAGCTATATTATGCATTCGCTACTGCGTATCAATGATTAGATAATGCAGTTCGTGTTCCAGAGAAGCATTGAAAATATACCAGTACTGCCCTTGAAGGGAACTCGATATAAAAGAACTAAACGAGCTCGGTCATGATATTCACTTAGTTAAGTAAACAAAACCTACATGGCCCAAAGTTGAGGTTCAGGATAATATGATCGGTTCATATCCAATACGTTGGCACTATCTCACTAATATGAAGTGTGTTGATCTGGTCTTGATTGGTTGGACTGGATAAAATATTATGATACCTATTGTTTTTATAGGATCTTAATTGTTCGAAAGCTTGAAATTTTGACTGGATCCGTCTGAATCATTGATTTGTACTTTTCCTCAGCAATATACTAGAATAAAAGTTACTTCGCCAAAATGAAATTATCAACCAGTATTTCAAGCTGAACCAAAAGTTTGTACCTAAATATAGGTCACACACTCTTGGCCTCTCGAGACTTGAGTACAGGTCTGGATAACATTGACACCTGGTTGACTTCAGGCATCTTCTGACACTCAGACTAGTGGAGAAACTCCTCGAGAAACTTCAAAACAGGCTATAGATACCTCAAACCGATACAGGCAATACAGGGCCCTTAGTGTCACTCAAGAAAATCTGTATGGAATATGAGCGATTCTTGCTAATGTCAGAGGCCGCATTCTCAACAAGTGACTTTAAAAATGAAATTATGGTGGTCTCTAGATAAGAGTATGGTCGACTGTATAACATCTCGAAGCAACTTGCCGTGAATTTGATCCTTGGGTCGTGATTTCAACTGGACCAGGGTCTGACAACTGAGATATATGTCCTATAGATCTTTTTCCTGGTGTCATATGCCTCGAGAATTGATCATCTCAAGTCAACCAATTCCTCCAAATAACTTGTTTCATAAACGTAGTAACAGTAATGTTTTCTTGGAGAAACATTTCGATTTGATGTGGATAGACGAGTGTAAGGTTGCGCCAACGCAATCGGAGCCCAAGCCAGTCATAACATTTGCTAGGAACTAACATTATCAAAAAATAGAATGGCATTCTCATGGCATTGTCCATTTTTATTAACGAAATATCTACTGCTAAACGTTCACAGTATCTTCAATTACACGAGCCTTGTTGAAACCGAGGTTGAAACCATTCAGTAAAAGAAATGAGAAAGAACTCCTGATGGTGAATGTCTGAATGTAATCACTGTATAATGATGTCTGATGTCTCAAATATATACCTTTTGTGTGAGACAAGAGTTAGAAAGAAGGTGCTTGCCTCGGGACTTACCTTTTAGTTTTCCTTTTGTCTATAGGAAACATATCGGAAGAAATAATTATATTCGGGCGGAAATCATCTACTATTTCACGTCGATGATGGCATTTTTTGTTCTCAGGCCTGAGGTACGATGATGAATACAAGAAAAGAAATTGAATATAACGAGTGAAAACAATAGATATTGTCAGGTGTGCAATCAAGTGTGCGGTGGACAATTTTGTCGAGTATCAGACCTTACCAAGACTCTTGTGCACATTAGAATGTTCAAACAGCAATTAGGTGTCTCAAATTATCTGGCTTGCAGTAGATGTCCTCTGGAGAGAATATGAGTCCAGAGCACGAGATTGAAGTTATGGTTGTCAATTCACTGTCAATTCAGGATGGTATTAGTAAAATCATATATGCAAGACCGAATTGGTTAGAATCTCTATAATCTTCGAAGATTGAATGTCTATAACTCCTCCTCTCGTCCCAGAGGACTTCTTTGACTGGTCGTGCTTTTGCTCAAAGGTCAGGTATTTTTGCCTAAAAATAATTCTAAGGGTTCTGATTTCTGGTGCACGTGAAAGCACTGGAGATTGTTAACGACACATCTAATCCATTTTGCGACATCGACAACCTGGCAGACATTGTGTGTTCTTAAAAAATCTCCATATCGTCCTCGATATCGTCTCATCCTCGAAGCAAAATGGTTCTCTTCCAAAATTAGGAAATTATTATTTGGGGTTGAAGTTACTAATAGATAATATTTCGGGGCGTATATTTCTCCGATCATCGTGGAGACAATCGTTCCGGATTTAGAGGACCACATCGATTTGACGTCGTCTGAGAGCAAAATTGAAACCTTCAATGGTGACGATTTCATCAGCAAACCTGGACCATCCATTTGGCATATCGACAAATGAAAATCGGAAACGAACTTTCTCTGTGGAATAGGAAACTGAAAAACCACATTGAAAAAAGGCGTCATCATAACTCCAATGCGAAAATGTATTTTCCTCAATTTCCAAATGGGACGAATTTTCTCCTATATAGGTAAAAGAATGATTCGATAACGAGATTGGTATTTATACAGAACAGGAAATGTTTGCAACAATTTCGAATATTTTCGTGATTTCCGGCATGATTTTGAGGCGTAAAATGGAGCTTAAGATATAATCATCGATCTCACTTCGGAGGTGCCTCTGATGGGCCATGTCTTCGTCGAAGAATTCGTCGACAACTGTAGACCTTTTTCTCGGTTTTCCCATAAACAATTGAATGGGATGTTGTAATCAATCGTCCACCTGAGGAACATATATGTACAAATTCTTCGATATGTCCTCGAAAAGATATACGCTCGGGTATAAGTATATGTACCATGTACGTCAGTTATATCCGTAAATAACTGCGCATGTGTTTGTTTACCAAATCGAAATAAACAGACACAATTTATAATGATCATTATTGATCACTATGTTGATGTAATTAGTAAATTAGTGTTTCTCATGCTGCTGCTGATACTTACGTCGGTTCTGGTTCCTCAGCCTCGAAAATTTGATCTTGATCATCGTCTGGCTGTTCCTGAAACTTCTCCATAATATCTCCCTGAGCAACAACACAAAACAGAGACGACAGACAATCCAAAACCACAACAATAAAACAACCGAAAATTCACTTCGGACACTCTTGTCAGTCTCGAATGATGGTGGTTGTCAACTTTTCACCCCACATCTACCCAAAACGAAACCCAGCTCGCCTAAAACGTAAAACGAAACCGGAAGAACAGAAAACGATGGCGATACCTTACAAATTAGGCGTAAAACAACACGCGAGAAAACAATGCGAAACGATAAAACACCACGGAAGCTTAACGGGCGGTCGAAATGTCGGTCCGAAAAAGGCGCCTAAACGGGTCACTTTTGAAAGCGAAACCAAAATTTGTTTTTCTGTATAATGACGTAAAACAACATATCACACTCCGTATACGAGCTAAATGCGTACTAAGCGGTGGATGAGGCCGCCAACGGTGCCTAGCGGCGCAGCGCAACAACGCGCATCGCGCAACTCGGCCCCGCCCACCCATCCTACCCTTGGGTGGCGCCCCTGCGCAAGTGGCACCCCCACCCCTGGTGGCGACAACCCTGCTAGACCGCTACGCGCGCTGTTGGATCGGCGACACGAGCGATATAATTTTTTTTTTTTTTTTCGGTGACGGGCATAAATCTTTGCGATTTTATTGCGAGATATATATACCATCATTGATATGATCATATACAGGGTGTTTCTTGAGTACGTGTAGAAAATTCAGGAGCATGTTGCTGACGTCAAAATAAAAAGAGAAGTTTGTATAAATATATGCCCGAAAGTAATTCGTTTCTGAGATACAGTGTGTCAAAGTTGCATTCCTATTTTTGTTTTTTGTTAATGAATTCCAAAATAATTGTGATATTCGAATGAAGTTTGGTATCTTGGGGTATTTTTCGATGACAATATCAAGTTTTTGGCTAGTTTGTCTCTTTCGTGGGGGTAGCGCCACCTACATGTCTTTTGAGTCTTTTGAAAAGTCATAACTTTTTTGTGCGTACCTGTATAACGTTTTATAGTAGAAAAATAGATGTCTAGAACACTTTTGTGTGAAAAATATATTCCTGCTGAAAGTCGCTGCGAGCAACTGTTTCCGAGTTATTGGGATTTGAAATAATTAATGCTAGTAATTTGGAATGACAGGGAGTTGGAATCCAAAATTGATTTATCAAGTGAGGAATTTTTTTTTCATTTATTTTAAAATAGGAATCGAGTTTTATCACAATTCGATACTGACAATAATAACAGTAATTAACACCAAATTGATACTATAACAGTTAGTTGAGGGAATTGATTAAAAGTAATTGTTCAAAGTGGCCAAAAAAGTAGATATCAAGAAGTAAGAATCATCATTTGCCTACATTCCAATGTAGAATTGTTGAATGTAGGAGAATATTGAATGAAAGAAGAAAAATGCACTGGCGTATCTTTTCTGATTTACTATACTTAGAGGCGACTTACGAGACCCATGGAAATAATTCAAATGCACCGATTATTTCGAATCCCAATAACTCGAAAACAGTTGCTCGCATCGACCTCTACCAAGAATATATTTTCAACACAAAAGTGTTCTAGAAATCTATTTTTCAACTATGAAACGTGAAACAGGTACGCATAAAAAAGTTATGACTTTTCAAAACACTCAAAAAACATGTAGGTGGCGCCACGAAAGAAACACACTAACATAAATGCTTTTAGGTGTATGATAAATTGACATTCATCATACAGGGCGTGGAAAGAAATTCTGAATCGAGACTTTTATCACGAATCTGCGATTAGAGGTCTATAAAAATCACAAGTTTCCATCGTTCAAGTTTGAACCCCCTGATTGGGTATGAAAGTGTTGAAAAGGAATATTCTCAGATAAATTATTGACATACAAAAATGGATATTATATACATTGAGAATTCGCATTCTCTATGTGATGAGAATATCTACTCTTTTTCAGTTTATAATAGAAAACAACTACTTTCCTGGCTATATATGCCACGACGAACATTGAATTATATCTATCTTGATTTTATGATCAAAACAAAAACTGTGACTAAGACTAAGATAATGATGCATCATAGAGGCCCTAAGAGTATTATTATACAGTGTTATTCTATGCTGTAACACTTTTGTAGTTAAACTAAGAAGCAAATTATATAAGCAACACTGCAGAAATTCATTCTTTCTATTTTAATCCTGCTATGAGAGTTGAGAGAACCAAATATCCACTCCACATTCTTGGCGATTTCATTTCGATATATTATTCAGGCTTTTTTTGTTTGGCAGGAGACAACTGAGATTTATTAGTGAAGGGTTTTGCTATTTTGAATACTTGCTCATGCGATCTATACACTTTTCCGAATACTTTGCATCAATCATCACTGGAAAACTCCAATAATCAGCCTACTGGATTCTGGTATAGGTATCTATAAATAAATGTTGATATGATTTCGTATAACAACAAGATTTCGTCTAATGAATAACCAATATTGATAACTTAATGTATTAATAACAAGAGGCCAATAACACTTATTCTGCACTAGGCCCCATGGTTGACATAAATGTACGAATAATAATATGTATATAATAATTGGTATATAAAGAAGTCCATGGTTTCCTAAAGTGTAGTGAAGTATAACTACTCAATTACTTCGAGTATTATTGAGTAGATATCGGAATCATGATTACATATTCATACGTAAAAAATCAATGATCCATCAAATTGATCATGGGAAGTAGTATTTTCGATGAGCTCGATTTCCCCAAATTTTCTTTTCACATCAGATTTAGAGTGGGACATTCGGGCTATCTGCCTCCACACCGAGACCTTTTCAGATCTATTGTGTCTGCCCTGAAAATCGTTTAGAATTCTTTGGCAAGCCCCGCCTTCTCCATGAGACTCCATAGACTAGCTTTCAGATCCTCGCTGTATAACTTTGGGCTCTTGGTTTTTCCTCACCCAGCGCATAGATCTAAATATTACACTCTATGCCCAGCGTAAGGAACCTTACTCTTGACCAGCCCTCGAAGTGGCAAAGTATGTGTACTGCTGTTTCCTTCTCTTCCTGGCAGAATCTGCACAGCACTCACAGCAGTTCTTCAGTCATGCAGACCTATTGTGCTCATGTGTTTTTTGAGGCTGAGGATGAGCCTAAAATGCTCTGTGAGAAGTCTCACTAGTATTCTAGTTGTATATTTCGTTTCTGGCTCAGTAGATATTCTTTGAATGTTGGCGATGGTTTTTTAATAAACTCTTTTGCCCGTCACATTCCTGGCGAGTTGTTCCACCATTCTTGATATTCTTGTATAGCTTTCGCAATACCACAAAAGGGTTCTGGACCATTCAGAGATTTGTTTGCTCCTGCTCGGGCAAGTGAGTCTGCATCTTCATTGCCCTCGTACCCTGTATGTGCTGGTTCCCATGCTAGGGTCAGTCTGTTCTGACTGCCCAGTTCATTTAGGAAATATTCATTATACTAGATACTGATTATTAAGTAATAATCTCTCTAACAATAAATATTATTATTATTATAGTCTGTAACATTGTAACTTGTAAAAATCAATAATCATCGATGTTTTAAATTGAGACCAACCCTGAAATTCACACTCTGACATATTTTGAATTATTGATGTGTGAATCATGGAGATTTTTTTTCGACAATTATATAGGTATATTTAGTATATATAGGTAGTCGCACTATTTGATGTTCTGTCATGAGTTAGAATCTCGATTTTTTTTCATTTGCATAATATACTTCCGGCTACTAAAAGGCTATCTAAAGAAACATAAATAAATAAATGATTACAGAGAATCAAATACCAATTTCTAAGAATATACATTTTACCTATACAATATTCTTTAGTGATAAAACTAATAACTTGGGCAAGGTGAAGCAGAAGCTCAATTTGAACATTTGTTTTTTGATATAATTTCTGATTCTCATCAAAAAGTTTATCAATATTTAATAAGATATATTATATAGATCTCAATTTATGAGTAACAGAATATCACCAGTTTTTTATAACTATATGATACTGTGAAAACGAAAACTTCAACTACAATGGACTGGTTCTTATAATATGATAGTTTGCTCCATCTTATAGGTTGAGAAAGCATTTGTGATCGTTATCATATACAGAGTATTTCCATCATCGAGCAAGACTGTCAGTTTATATGTATAGCTAATTCATTATTTTTCAAATTGGATAAACGATTCTAGGAAATCAATGAAAACACTAGAAGTTTTTCTTGAAAATGAATGGTCCTCATCATCATCAGCTAGTCCCTTAGGTATTAATATATCTGACGTCACGCCACTGGATGGTGAATGCAAGCAGAAAACTGTACAGTGAAGTTGTTTTCTTCATTTTAGATGCATTCAGAAGAATGAATGCGATTTCATACCTGGTGCACACCTATATAGCTAACTGTTCTTGGCCCAGGTAGAAATCATAGGAACGAAGATTACCATCACACCGTACCCATAACCAAGGAACGATACACATCACTGAGAATGCCAATGTTTTTCGAAACATTTCAAGTACGAAATCATCTAAACGAGTTTTATAATTCGAATGGCCAAAATTCGGAACAATTTTTGGACATAACAGGGTATCCCTGATATTTGGGGGTTTTCTGGGATGCGAAACACTAATTCGGGAACATTTTCCATTAGAGGGCGCTTACTAATGCGCTTCTTGTGACTTTTTTCTGAGTGTAGTTTTTTACTTTATTCTTCAAGGAAATAATCTTCCGAACATTTTTATGCAAACATGATTTCCAGATATTTCGGTTTTTAATATTCGATGCAGCAGCGGAATATTTAAATTATTTTGAATAAAAAATATTTTCTTGGATGTAATTTGGTTAGTGAATTAGCAGTGCCAAAATTGATTTTTCAAAATACTTTTTTGAAGTGTCCTTGTCGATTTTTATTTTTTATCTTCACCACCCTGTATCTCGGAAACGTAGCAATTTCGGACTGAGGTACAAGTTGCTTTAAATCGGCTTATTTTGACTTCATGAATATGGGCTAAGATTTTGAACAGACCTTACAAGGACACCAGGTATACTTTATGTGAAGGATGTCCGAAATCAATAAGAAGCCATGGAAATGGAAAAAGTACGAAATAATGTATGTGAAGTGCCAACATGTAAGTGATTGTTTGATAATGTAGGTGTATATACTCAATTTCTGATGACTTACCTACCCCGATCCACCACAGTCGTAATGAGTATTCATAATTTATTATGTGAAATAATGATGAGAATGAAAAAGAAAGGATAATAAGTAACTATTTAGGGTATATTACAGTATTATAGTGAAAGCTAGAGCTAAAAGTCCGTCGTCCCTCGTATCACTTCTTTACTTTACGTTTCACAAAAGAATGTTAAATGCATAAGTTGTAGGGTTTCATTATTTTTTTATCTATCAGGTATAGTTAAAGGTGACTGGACCAACTTTTCGAGTGAATGTCATAACGACTTTACATTTATTAATGTTCAACTGAAGTTTGTTCTGCGGAAGCACCGCAGTGACTTAGAGAATTCAAGTCTTCCTGCAATGCAATGCTATCCATTTCATCTTTAATCTCTCTCTAAATCTTCATATCATCAGCAAATAATAGTTTTTGGGATAGGATATGATCAGCAATATCGTTTATGAATATTAGAAAAAGTAAAGGTCCAAGATTTGATCCTTGAGGGACACCTGAAGATGCTGTAAAGCAGGAAGATTTGATTCCATCGCACTCAACATAAAGACGACCGTCAGATAAGTATGACTTGAGATGATTTCTCCGGTCTAAACAATCTGAAATGAATTGCGAAAAACTAAGAAGGTTGGATGCAGTGTTTCTAGCCTTGACAAAACCATGTTGAAACTCAGATAGAGATGAACGGATAGTAGTAGATAGAAGTATTCTAGAGGAAACCGAACTAATTACTATTGGTCTGTAGTTTTCAATGAGTGTGATTTTGCCAGATTTGAAGACTGGACATATTCTTGAAAGTTTACAACTCTTAGGGTAATAGTTTTTCTGCAGAGTAAGATTAAAAATTATGAGTAAAGATTCAGAAAGCAGATCAATGTAATTTTACACAACTTTAACTGGAATACTATGTTCTGCTTGCATGAAGGAAGTCAGTATAGTTATATTTCGACTCCTGATTCCAACCCGAACCGAATATTTTTTCAATTAGGTATAGGTATGTATGTACATATATCCCCCCCATTCAAGTATAGCCTGTCACGGCATATCGCGACCACCCGGAAACAATAATATTTCTTAATTTTTCACGACATCGCGACAGACTTCCGAGCCGAGCAAGTATTATTATTTGAGTGATGGAGGTCTGTATTTAGGGAGTCCTTTCCTGGAAACGCGATCGCTAATTACCGATATTTCGACCTCCCCCCGCATCCCTTTGGGAGCCGCCCCCGTGTGTGTACGGTCGTCTATTCTTTTATTCGATTGCTTTTCGTATGTTTTTCGGAAGGGTACCATGCAGTACGCGCGTGCACTGGGTGGACCATATGGACCACCGACAAAGTCGGGTCGAATTGGCACCTGTCTTCCTATATGAACTAAATAAAATTGTGTATATAAGGTCGGTTCGATTTTCCCGATTTTGTTCGTATATCAGAGGAAATGAAATTTGACAGAACCTATCCCACGAAAAGGGATATCCTGTAATGTTCAGAGAACATCGTGAGAACCAAGGGAAATAGGGTAGGAATTGGTGTTCTTCTTGAATTTCTGGTGGTTATATGCCTCGGGGAACACCTCCCTGTTCCAGAGCTTCGCTGTTCGTTGAATAAACGAGTCTTTGGAAAGAGATGTTCTGCAGGTCTCCAAAGCGAAGCCTCAACTCGACTCCAAGGAAGGAACAATTGTTGATATATCAGAAGAGCATCGTCCATGAAAATATCTATAAAATAGAGCCAGATCGACAATTTTTCTACGGTGTTCCAGAGAAGTGAGTGAGTTTGTGAGCGAGGCATCACCCACGAGATGAATTGCCTTTTTTTGGACAGAATCCAACAGTTTCAGGGAATGTTTGAGTGCTGCACTCCAAATATGGAAACAGTATTCCAGGACAGGTCGGATCTGTGCCTTATAGATCATTAGTAGCTGACTGGAAGTGCAATAGCTCCTGGCCCGAAACAGAAAACCAAGTTTTTGGGATGCACTTTTAGCAATTATTGATCTCACATGATTTTCCCAAGAAAGGTTATTGCTGATAGTAATACCAAGTATCGAAATGGATAAACCCATAATATGTTCTTATACGATTCTCATTTGTTTTCATTCTGAATTTGAATAGATATGTGGCACTTTATAAGACTTTAAATGTACAAACTCGAAGATAAACCCTAAACTTAACACATGTCAGAACAACAAAACTGACCCAATAACCTCAACGAGTATTATTCTGAAATTTTGAGACTTTCAGTCACCAATCACACTAAAGTTTGCCATCATGAAAGCTTTGGGTAATCATGAAAAACAACAATCAATACTTCCGACACCCTGTATCTTGAAAATGAAGCATTTTAGGACCTATATTTTTATAAATTTTGCGTCTTAGAATCACCCGTATAATTGCGCCTTGTAGTTTGATTACATACTTAGATAAGGCATTCGTTTGTGTTGAAGAATTTCCACGATATCTATAATAAATGTCCTCCCTCATGTATCGGTATATTCAATACACAATTTCCCACAAAATCCATATTAATATAAAAATCGAAAATAATCTTGTATGAAAAAACTCAAACAAGATCAGGTTAGAATTTCATTGATTGTGTAGGTACTTTTCAAGAATCTAAGTACCTATATACATTTTCTCGTTTGTATAACTCTAAAACTATGAAAGATATGGATGTACGGTTTTCACCATCGAGTTTGTTATACAAAGCTACCCTCAAGCACCGACTTCAGTTTTTCTTCCTATACATCTACTTTGAGAGTAGGACTTTCCTCAATTCCTCTTTAAAATTTCAAAAGTGTAAAACTTGGATCACCCTGTACTTAATATTTTCATAGTTGAACATAAACGGTCGACGCCCCACTCCCCCTTTCCGTGCACTGTCGACGTCAATATGTATTATTTGCGCTTGTAAAGTCAAACTTTGGTACAGTAGATTTTTTGAAAAACAAAGTTATGATATCAGATGCTGCGAACATTGATGTATCAAGCAGATTACCATTTTGATGGATTCTTCACAAAAATCCAATTTACTTATGATGGTGGAACAATCATGTGCCTCCACCAAAATTTCAATAGTTTGGTCACAGTTCAAACTGTGGTTTGGTACTTCGACTACTTCAATAACGACCTCACAGGTATCACTATACATCAGGAGGGACCAAAAGTCCATCGCCCCCCGTCCCGTTAATCCTTTATCTTACATTAAAAAAAATGTTCCCCAAGCTTTCAAAAGGTTAGGTAGGATAATATATTAAAGTGAAATACATTGCGAACGCCATTTGTAAACGTTTCCTCTCTGAACTGGTGCTAAAATAATCGAAAAAATAATTGACAATTGTTCATAAATCATAATTCCAAAACTATTACCTTTTGTGAAATGAAACAATCCTTGTTCAAAATTCAACGTAGAATCTGAAAATTTAATAATATACAGGATGTTCCATTTAATAAAATAATATACTTCTAAGTCGCTGCTATATGAAACGCCAGCCGCGGCATTAAATCTTGTAATTTTCTGACTAGTAAAACAAATAACTATTGGCTGTTCGTTGTCCAGTTCATGAGCTATTTTTTGATTAGCTAACTTATGACTCCTCATACGCTGAATGAAACTGCCACGCTTTCTAGACTGAGATTTTCTCTCCTCTCTCAATATACCCGTGGTAAAAATCTCTTTTTCTACTCACATAACTAAAATGGCATTTAGCGTACGGATATGTACCACGCTAAATGATCGATTAATAACGGATTGTCGATCATTTAGCGTACGGATATGTACCACGCTAAATGATCGATTAATAACGGATTGTCGATCTGTGATTTATTCGAAATATTAAACACGTTACCATGGCAACACGATTTCTTAAACACATTACCATGGCAACGCAGTTCATTAAACACAGCTTCAGTAATTTGAGACATGTCTGGCCTATCAATTGTATTAACTGTCAACTGTTATTTTCAAATTTTGTATCAGAATTATTCAAACAATATTTGTTTGTATCAGAATTCTTCATTAAAAATATATGCGAAAAGTAGACGAAAGTGAAATGGAAGAAAATGTTCTGGTACTTGCATATCTCGAAGAAGTGTAAAAGTGAAGCATCCATCTTTGAGAACAATTTATTTATTCTGCGCTAAGCATGACAATAAACGTGAAACAAAGGTTAGTAAGCAATGGACTGGACACATCTACAACCAATATCACTTATACGCGAGCTTATACGTGTCTCGCTGGTTGCATGCAGTTGCATGTATTATGTTCTCAATTCCCATTCCTTACGAATTAATTTGTAGGTTATAGCAGGAATTGCAGGTATGTTAATGTTATTTTCGTAGAAAAATCATAGTATGTAACGCGTTTATAAACTCTTCTATAGACACTCGTTTATTAAACACTCGCTCCGCTCGTGTTCAAAATACTCGTTACTAAAAGGACGTTTATAACACTTGTTACATAATATACTATTGTTTTTCATTATGAAACTTCTCAGTAAGACAAGTTATCATCGTATTTCGCTCTAATTATTGATCTTGAATTCACCTACCATTTTTATTCCCAGATCCTATAATCCTAATATTCCAATCATTGGACACTTCATTCGTTTTTTGTTCATGAGATCATGAGTTAGTTATGTACCTATTCGGATTCGGATACTATTCGATTTAGTTACCTAGTTTCTGCATCAAACAACGTACGCTATTATAGGTATATACCTTCTTGATGAATCCGTTTGGGGTTCCTCCGTCAATTTTCTAAATCCGTTACGAATCGCTCGGGCGAGTGAATTAGAAGGGGCGTCTAAGGCTAAGGTCTAACGCAAGGGGGAAGAGGGTGCCTTCTGCAATCTCTCTCTCTCTCTCTCTTTCCCTTTTTCTTTTTCTCTCCGTCTCTTTCTTTCTAAAAGAATTTCTTGGAACGGCACGCCATGACCGGCCGTTTTATCTAAATACCTAAGCCTCCTGTACGTTCCTAAACTACTTCCTGTTCTGCTCTGCATCAGTGGCGTAGGTTCCAGAAAGAAAAGCGGATGATGAGTGCATGAATAAAGGATGCTATGATGAATTCATGACGACTTAAGCTAGTCCTAACTGTTGAAGATTTATATTTATTGAATCCATTTGTATATATAATCCCTTTGTATTATGTTCGAGATGTTTTGATATTATTGTTGTTATGGATATAGTAATATAGATGAATTGAGTGTGAGTGCACCATTTATTAGCCAGCTAGCCTATTAGCCCTTATAAGCCCTTTATAAGCCTACGAATTGCCAAATCACCTACATTTCTGGTCCTTCGACGCTTTGAGCCTTCAAGAATAATTCCGTAAGTGGAAAACAGTCCGAAGAAGAAATTGAAAAATTTTGAAATATATTTGACACGAGTCAAGAAATTATTTTTTCAAATGTCATCCAAAAATGAAAAACAGAGTTCTCATGTCAGCGAATTTCGAGGATTCGAGCAAAAATCCAGAACAGCAAAATCTAAAGCTATTTCATCTAAGAAATCACATCTCGAAAGAGAAGCCAAGAAAGCAGAATTAGAAATAGAGACCAAGAAAATCTATTGAAGAGACTATTCAGAACAGAGAAATGCAAGAAGACATGGAAAAAAGGAACATCCGGTGGCATTTCATCCCACCTCTCACTCCACATATGGGGGACTGCTGGGAACGCTTGATACGATCCATAAAAACTGCCTTTTATGCCATTTTGAAATAAAGATCACCAAGAGAAGAAGTTTTGAGAACTTTGATGGTTGAAGTCGAGAATATTGTGAACTCTAGGCCTTCAACCCACGTATAGATAGATCCAAATGATATGGAATGTTTAACACCAAATCATATTTTAATTGGCACTGGAAGAAAACTGATTACACCTGGTGATTTTACAAAAGAAGATTTTTGCATAAGACGCCAATGGAGAATCGCTCAAACCTTAACAAACATGTTTTGGAAAAGATGGTTACATGAATATACCTGCCCACAATTATGCCTAGGAAGAAATGGCTGAAAGAAAACACACCATTGAAAATAGGTGATTTAGTTTTGGAAATCGATGAACATTCTCCTAGAAATTCATGGCCTATGGGAATGGTTACAAAAATATATCCTGGGAAAGATGAGAGACTACGAGTCGTCGACGTGAAAATCAAGGAGAAGACTTATTAACGATCTGCTGCCAAACTCATCCGACTAGACCTGGTTGAAGAAGTATAGTAAGATTACATCTTACTGAGGTGGAGAATGTTGAAGATTTATATTTATTGAATCCCTTTGTATATATAATCCCTTTGTATTATGTTCGCCATGTTTTGATATTATTGTTATGGATATAGTAATATAGATGAATTGAGTGTGAGTGCACCATTTATTAGCCAGCTAGCCTATTAGCCCTTATAAGCCCTTTATAAGCCCACGAATTGCCAAATCACCTACACTAACTTAAGACCTAAACTTAATATTGCCTTAAAAATTATCGATAGGTGTTCATACACAACTTAACGTAAATATTTACGCATGTGCAGAATCATGTATTTGGGATCTGTTTTGTTGTAAATGAAGGAGTACTGCTGTACTAAACTGATGAGTTCACTGTCGTCAACCATAATGCTATAAACATAATAACAATATTTTAAACATTTTGAAAAATTAGTTGCAAGTTTGAGCAGGGTGTTTGAGGTTATGGATTATGAAACCTAACTATTTACAATTTCTGTTGGCATCAATGCTTGACCATGCGCAGTACGCGACTTGCACGAAGAAATGTGGAAATTAAGTTGAAAGTTGGCCAACTTATGACATTCTTAAGTTACGCATAAATCCTTAAATTGTGTGTATGAATGTTATATCATCGATTATTCAAATTTCAACTAGTCAAAGTTAGAGTTAAGTTAGGAATTAGTTACGTCGTGCATGAATTCACCATTATTTTAGTACGTGGCCAAACTTCAAGGGGTGATTATTTGGGTGATTTTAAGACGAAAAGTTCATATAAACATAGGTCCAGAAATGCATCATCGATTTCAAGATCCCTACAAGATCGTTTTTTTATCAATTACTCAAAATTCTGTTTTCCAATTTCAATGAATCAAGCAGTTTCTCTTGGTAGAAGTCCATGATTGCTCAAAGTAGAGTGGAATCTTTTAAAAGGAAGAAGGAAAGCTCAAAGTCATCTCCACAACTTTAATAATGATGTAGTCGATCAAAGGGACATGTTTCGGACTCATAAAAGTCCATCTTCATCCGTATGTCCATAGATAAGTATAAAAATTTGATATTTTTCCTATATACCTATATTTCTCTTTTCCAAACCCTTTTCAATACAAAGTGTCACTGACAATCAAGTGAATTTTTCTGTTATGCTCTCTGATAGGAGAATTCTTTGAACGCGGTGACATTTTGGGGCAAAAGATGATTCCAAGACACCGTGGATCCCAACTCATTATTCAACGGCACTCGACCAATCACAGATTCAGAATTTTCAGGATCCACAGCAACTGAAAAGGTTAGACTAATGAAAAACCAGCAAATCTACAAAACAAATTTCTCAAGAAGGCTCTGCTTCATTTTACGGGTCACGTCACGGCTTGACTTTCGCGAATGTCAGATTGACTTATTAACTTTGATATCTGGAGGATATAATGGAGGCTTGCCGTTCCATAGAAATGTACTCTATGAACATTGAAGATATTCAAGATCTTGGATTTCCATGGATGATAACTATTCCTGAGACCAAAACAAAAATTGTAAGGAGGTTCACTGTAACCGGGAAATTTTATCAATTTTGTAAAAAGTACATTGATATACGAGCAGCAAATGTTGGGATTTCCAATTTTTTCATGAATTACCAAAAAGGAAAATGTACTCTTTAGAAAATTGGAATTAATGAGTTTGCAGCAATGGGAAAACAAATAGTTACATTTTGGAAGCTACCAAATCCCGAGATGTACACCGGGCATTGCTTTGCTTGTCAATGCAGGTGGAGGTATAACAGCATTGAAAAGACATGGTGGCTGGAAGAGCACATCGGTGGCAGAAGGATTTCTAGAAGATTCCATGTTGAATAAAAAAAACGGCAGATTCTAATTCTTCAATGAATCGAACAATGTTCATCATCATCAAATAACAGTTCCTTCACACAAAAAACATCAACTACCAATATGAATAAAAATGTCAGTGTTGATTTAAATGCAACACCAACAGTAAAATTTCACGAATTGTGAGAATATCACTAAAAATTTAGTCACTAAGTACGAGAAACATAATTTACTGACCTAATAATTATTGTGTTGTTTCATCATTGAGTTCGTTGAATATTAAAGATTTCTGTCAATTGTATTATCATATCATTAAAATTCATACATCAAGTATATTATTTTCATAAATAATAAATATATTACATTAAATTTCTGACTATCGTATAGTCGTAGAGAAAGTGTAGTCTTCAACTCGCGTATAATAGCTATTATTCTCTCGGGAATAATAGCTATTATTATACGCTCGTTGAAGAATATACTATTATTTTATAGAGACGAGGAGAGAAACTCCCAAAAATAATGAATTAGATGTTTCTTTTCACATTTAATAGTATCAAGTTACGCAAGTAGGCATTCATCATTTTCATTATAAAAAATCGGTATCCGAACCTGTAACTGAGGAGCGCTCAATATAAGCGTTCGACCATAATACTTAGGAGCATTTATCCTACAAGATAAATAGCCCTTATATGGCATAATTATCGTGAATGAAGAAAAAAATCTTGCTCGTGCTCTCTCAATATACACACACATATATTATTATGTACACCGAATGGAACGAGAGCCCTGCCAAGAGAGTGAGCATCACCTGTAAAAACTCCGAATATACAGGGTGTCTCAGGTTCAACTCGTCTAACTTTGACAATCGATATCAAAAATTAAAATATTACAAACGAATTTTTTGTTTGGTCGTGAAGAAACTTGTTTTCATTATACGGGGTGTCAAAGTTCGCATACAATTTTTGTTTTAAATATAATAGTACAGAGTAGATTTCACACTATGAACAGTGTCGGATCCACCGGAAATTGATAAATAATGAGGAAAATAAATTGTTACACTAATGTATAAGTACATTTCATGAAGTTGAAAGAAAAATTTGAAGTTCCAAATATATAGTTGCCCCAGGTTCATGCTAACAAGAGCCTCGACAACTATAGGACCTCGATTCTTGTGAATATTCAGAGTGCTGGCCGGCGATTTCATGCTGAGTAGATTGACCAGCACAGGTGCGTTTCGGCCTGCCTGATTCATGATGTGCTGACCTATTCACCAAGAGTTCTAGTTCATCTTTAAAAGGCTTTTTTTTGGGCCTTCCTCTCCTCCTAGGTTTTGACTCAGTAGATGAGACTAAATTTGAAGATCCCACATGCCCATCTTTCGAACTAGGTTGGTTGATACCTAGATCCGTTGAAACAGAACCTAGCGATTTGAAATTAGGTGATCACTTTTTTATCAGAAAAATGAACAGTCCTTATCAATAGAGAGGACTAAGCTACACTGGGTGTTATTTTTTTTATCCTCTGACTTGGAACCCATTAGATTTTTTTTATTGGGACATGATAGTGGATTGAACCTAATGAAAAATCATTATCATTTCTTCGCCTCACTTGGTGTGTTTCAATGTCTTTGTCAGTTCCCGAGTATTGAGCAAATCATATCAGGCGCATATCCTTAGCAGCATCATACTCGATTGGTATCATTGAAGAATGTTATCATGGTGTGCTTTGGACATTGTTGAATATTGAAAATGATCAATAAAAATTGTAGTGGTTACTTTAGTTATGATACTCTAAAATGAATTGTTCGTGTCCGTGATCCATAAAATATTCGATTCGATTGTTAATTGCATGTAAGATAAACATTCAGGTCAAAAAAGTCTCATGCATAGTATAACATTATTTCGAATAACAAGGAAACTAAGAAAGATATCGAAACAAATGAAGCGCTGCTAGTTAGGCGAATAAATGAGCATCATTTTTCATCAGCTATAATTCACAATCAGCGTCCCACTGGAAAAAATGTGTATATGGTTCCATATCAGTGGTTATGAAAAAGAGAACACCCAGTGTAGCTTGGTCTCCTGTATCGATAAAAACTGTTTATATTGCCGATAGAAGAGTGCTCACGAAATTTCGAATCGCTAGATTTTGTTTCAACAGTGATAAGAAATAAAAACCAAAAATTTATGCGAACTTAATGAAAACAAGTTTCTCCATGAAAAAACAAAAAAATACGTGTGAAATATTTTGATGTTTGCTACCGATTGTCGAAGTTAGACTAGTTAAACCTGAGACACCCTGTATACCTTGCCCGTTGTTCGCTATCAATGTACAGGAGGAACAACAAAGACGGGGCAGCAGGATGGATCCCCACAAAGGGACCCGATTATCGAACGAGGGGTTAGTTTCGGTCCACTCGATATGCACATACAATTTGAGGCGTTTATAAGGGAGAGGTCAACGGCCATTAATAACCGAATAAAAAATATTCGGATGTCAAAAGGATATTGTGGGACTGGCGAACGAAAAATGGCGACTGCCGTCGTGTACGAAGGAATTCGGATTGTTTTTTTTTCATGCAAGACGCACGGTTGGGTTGGTCATTGAGGAAAATGAAATGATATTCATGATGCTGAATGTAGTTACAGGGTTATCCATCGAAAAGGCTCACCCCTTTATTCACCTTATTTTTTTATAGAGAAAAAAAAAACAACATGCGGAAGTTGAATGCCGCAATAAGGCCTTTTTCCAGCTCTCACAGGGTGATCCCTAAAATCGTGATAAACCACAAGTTATTTTTTTTAAATGGAACACCCCTTTTTTTTTCGGAATCTGTATTTTTTCTTTTCACAGAAATATACAGTGTGTCTCACTTCTAATGGAAACACACCTGCAGGGAGATTCTATTTCAGGAATCGAGTCGAATCGGCCATCTTTATTCGATATTTGGTATTCTGTTTCTCGAATGAATCGTGTAAACTCGACTCGATTCTTCGATAGCTCAAGAGGAGTCGAGTCGATGCGTTTTGTCAATCTATCCTTATCTATCATCGAATGTTTCTTTTCATTTGAGGTTAGATCATCTTGTTTATGTGAAAGCACAGCTTTGAAAGTGTGTAATCAACTTATTTTTTGATAAATATAATGTATAATTAATTTTCGATGTCGTTCAAACTCAGAGATGTCCACTGGGAAATGTTTATAACATTTTTAGAACAGCACAGAACATGCCACGGCCATAGGATGATTTCCAGTCTAATGATCATGAAACCAATAAAAAAATGTTAATCAGACTAAGCCAAGTAAATTCTTTGGAGTTTGACGAGTGAACTCCTGAGAAATGGCGTAAGGTAGCATCTTTGCTATGATATAGTTGCATAAAACCTCAGTGCAAAGAATATTTGATATTTTGTAAACCGATTCCTGATCTATTCCCTTCATACTTTGAGCTATCCACTAATAAGTGGGGTCTCAATGATTGTATCAGAAAACGAACCAACCTTTTGTTCAATCTAAATAGCTCAATAAATCATTTTTCAGGTTTTTTTCTGTTTCATAGTTCTTGTCGTCCGACGAATTTGATCCAAATTTCTTTTCCTATCTTAAGCTGCTGAAATACCATCTCGACTCGAACAATTAAAATAATTGTTTTTTTTTGTGTTAGGATTTCAAAAATTGGAATTCATAAAAACAATATAACCACCATAACCTCAAATTTCTGATGGCTTTGGGGCTATGGCCTTGGTGCTCGTTTCACTGAATCAAAATCTCATCCCATTTCGCAAAAAACGAGATTTCCGAAGTCGAATTCGATCGCGACTTAATCGAGAAAAAGAATAGGAAGTGAATTCGACTTCGAGTTCATCATCGTATCGTACGACAATCGACGATCGTGAAACAGAATCCCCTTGCTGTATCTCACGTATTGGTTGGATAAGGATCCTGAAATTTGCTAGAGCGAGAGATATACGAAGAATGCAATCTATGACCAAGTGGGGTCATCTTCAGTGATATACACTGTTCGCCAACAGCAATGGTACCACCCCAATATCTGGAAAATTATATTAGGATTAGAATCGGATTCGGAATCAGGACGCCCAATTCACTAACAATTCATATTTCTCCTGGAAAAATTTCAGCTCGGAAAATTTCACATTTGTCACAATACCCCCATATCATACGTAATCGTTGGGTTAGGATCCTGAAATGCTTATATATCGAATGGAGAATTTTTTTATCGCTTGGTGCGCACGAAAGGGAATCCCTCTAATGTTCTTAGAACATTGTGCGTACCTAGGAAGGATAAGGATAAGCTCATTTATATAGTTGCCGAATATGATTGATACCATGACAACCGTTCAAAAGTGATACATTGAAATATTTTTTTTATTCAAACAAGGTGAATAACTCCGTAACAAAGTGCGATAGACATCTTTTTTCATATGAAGTACCGACAATATTTTGGCTCACTCAATCAGCACTAGAATTTACTACATGACCTTTCTGGACACCCTGTATATGCCACAGATCACCCAACTATACTCAGATGCGAAAACCTTGATGCCACCTTTGATGTTGGACGGCTCAAAATTCGTGATAATGAATATAACACCACCATAATATACACGGAGAAAAATGTATCGTTGATTTTCTGATTTTTGAATAACCCAATGGAGGTTTGATTTACATAATGTGAGTGCTCGAGTAACTAATTCACAAATTTAATTTTCATTCATATTAGGGTTTGAAGAAGAAAAATAATTTGAAAAGTTCAGTTTTCAATGCGACATCTTAAAATCGCTCGTTCCGATTTGTGTTTTCACATGATATCACGTTGTTTTTTTTTTTCCTTGGGTGATGGTCCTGTCACCGGCTACACCTCAGCTTCGTGGGGGTTTTTGTGCATTCCATTTTATTTTACAGCACCCATTCCTGCACCAGTCTGTACAGATTCGCATTCTTGGCCGTTTCTGTCCCTTTACCGAATTGTCTGCAGAGAAGTTCTCCATTGTACAGGGCCAACTAAGAATCCAGAGTTCGATACCTCTGTTGTCTTGAGAGATACAAAAAAAGTTTTGCATTCAAATTAAAGTGATAACCGAGCTTTACATTTCAAAATTTCTTTGAAATACACAGGGTGTTCCGTAAGGTCACAGCACATCAAAGCTATGTTTTTTTCATTGGAACACCCTATATTTTATTTCATTTTTGAATTCTCCCTGAAGATCTGATTTCAACGACCCATCATACTTAGGGTCTAGCAGTGAAAGTTACTGACATATAGGGTGTGCAAAATCGAGATTTTCCAAGTTCAGGATTTTTTTCTGTCGAAACTGTTCATTATTCGTCAAAACGGTTTTCATGTCCCCATCTCAACTTTTCACTCACTATCGATTGGTGTTCAATTGACATTTAATCAGAACAAATTATAAAGGACCCCGCACTTTTTCTATATAAAAATGGCGTTCCGTCGAATTTCCCCAATTTTTGGTAAATGATAGTACTCGACATACTGATTGAATATGCCAAGTCCCAACTCAATCCTATGACTAGTTTACGAGATACAGGGTGTTGAAGTTGAAGAATACCTAATTTTTCTCGGCCTATATCTCTAAGATAGGACAAATGAATTCCAATTTTTCGGGAGCACGTAATAGTTATGCCCTTAGGCGCAAGAACTATATAGGTATTCGACCAAAACTGATTTTTATTACAGGGTGATTCTCATTTCAAATAATGTGTTTTTTTGAATATCTGAATATCAATGCTACAAATTGATAACAATTACAAAATGAGATTTATAGCCAAGTATGCTCTTCTTACATCAATTGAATTCGTAAAATATAATAATTATACATGGTGTTTCATTAATGCTGTTGATTGCATAATTGGTCTATCCTAAAGTTCATTGGGCCACCTCGTATTATCGGGTTGATTCCAGACATTCAAAATATTTTTGAAGGATGTATCCCAATGAGTTTCATGATATACAGAGTGATTCATCGATTGAAAAAATTGACAACCACGAAAAAATATTCAAAAACCACTATTTTTTTCATCACCCTCTAATTCGAAATTATTACCGTCGATGTAAGATTTTTTTCCACCAATATACTCAGTATGGATATTTCAATCAAATTGGGAATTTTCAGACCCATGCTATGACTAGTTTTTTTTATACATCGAATAATGTGAAAATAATTATGGAAAAGTAATTACATAATAACACGAAAAATTGCTCCGAATCGCAAAACTAGTAGTCACTAGTCAACTATGTCAAAAAATGTGATTTGTTCGTAAACAAAATCTAGTGGTCTTATTATAGGTCCGCTAGCAAAACATCTCGAAAATGTTTTTCAGAAAACATCAAACAAATCACAATATGCCCCCGAAAAAATCTCATCAACGACACAACTATTCTACGCACCCCTTTCATCAACTTTCAACTCATCAACGATCCCACTCATAAACGTGCTAAAACTCATGAGCGTTCGAAGTCGACAGCGGTTTTTCCCAACTCAATCCTATGACTACTTTTCGAAAAAATTATGAAACTAAACTTCCGCAAACGCCTAGTAAGAGGTGCGCGTTAATATATTTTGCAACTCTCCTATATCCAACCAACTTCCAATCTTTTGACCATACTGTATATTGTTAGAATCGAAGTTAGTATATGCACATCGCAAAGACACTAAAGTTGGAGTTTTGGTTATGTAGATATTCGTTACCGGGTTCAGTATAGGCCTGAAAGAAAAATGTCAATTAAGAATTTCAATCACAGATTTTGAAAAAATAGACAAACCAACTCGTTTCCCCACCACCTGAGAGGTAGAGTTTCAGGCGCGTTTTTTTTATTGTGGTATCCCCTGTAGGCCTAGTCCACGTTAGAAAGTGAAAGTTCCAATACCTATAATATGATTGTGTGTAGGCAGGATTGGCGCAGTGGACGAGCACCCGAGTCAGGACTGCGGGGTCGTGGGTTCGATTCCCAGACAGCGCAAGGAATTTTTCGAATATTAATATACGAATTAAATATTAAGAAGTTTCGGAGCATCGGCTGGGGATAGTCCTGCACGATTCACTGTTGCGTGCCTACATACAATATAGATACATGTTCAGAACACTATGGGCTAAAGGACCTCATTAGGGATCGATGGTTGGTTGGTATGTACATACCTACCAACGAAGGACATATACTACTACTACTACTATAATTATGTTTCACAAGGAACACAGAAATCAACTAATCGCCAGATTCAAATCAGTTCCGGACCGATGTTCATATTTTCAGGATTCAATCGATTTGCAGCATCGTCGATACAATTCAAAAGGCGATCAGATGGAAAGGTAATATTTCCTTGGTTTCTTGCGTATCCAAGGAACCATACCACACTGGCTACGTGTGCACACGTCCCTAATGTTCTAGCACCGGACCTACAAGTACAGTAGTACCCTAAAATGGGCGGATCTTGTAAATTATTATCATCGATTTCTCTGAATACTAACCACAGCATATGTTTAGTGGCATTTCTGAACCGAGAAAATACTCGAAATCTTAAAAAATTGGGTTCCTCAATGAGTTCGTCAATATCGAGTGTATTTTGTTCCCCTCCATCTCTTTGTATCGTGTCTTGTATGTAGGAGGCAGCTAAGTGAATGTGATATGACCCTGTGAGTGTTTTCAAATATTCTAAGTCAAGTCGAGGAAACGTCGGTACATGTCTATGGTTCAAACGAAACCATCGACCATTTCTTGTACGGAGGTTTTCAGCCTCAACTCGGGCCTGAACAATGTTGACTTCTTCGATATCATGCAACATTTGTGTAGCTAATTCCAATGTGCCCGGCATCCTTATTGGAGGATGGTATTTGTTTATTAGGGCGCCAGCAATCAAATAGAATTCGCGTAATTTTGCAACATGTGTTATTGATATCGCTCCTCGGAAAAATTTGAAAATCGATTTGAAATGCCCATTTCTAGCCTCTACAATCCATCTGGTGCTAGTAATTAAGCGTGCCCTATTAGTTTCGATTGTTGTGAGTTGTCTTTGGTTTGGTGGTAGAAATGGTGGCATATGGTAATGGAGACCAAGATCCTGTAAAAGACCAATAGAGTCCCTATAACCCCTATCGACTATCACTACATCGCCTTCTTGAAACCATGTCCTCATTCTATTTATATCATTCTGTAGCTCATGCTGCAGAATGGTGGCATCATTATTTCTAGCATCAGAAAAGTATGGACCATTAATTGCCAAGATGTAGCCATCAGGAGCGACCATAATTTCAGGCTTAACCAGGTGCTCATTTTTATGGAAGCAGTAGGATTGTCTCAATATCCGGAAATTACTACTTTTTTCTATTTTGTTATATGTACAGTCTATATACACAATTGCTTTTGGGATATTGGGAGAAGGGTTGTATAGCTGATTGGTGTATACAGACACGTGTCTATTAATATAATCGTCTCTTGTAATAGAGTCGAAACCAATATTATTAGTTACAAATCTTTGCATTAGAGATATCCTCACATTCGATATTATCAAGCTAGTTGTTTGTCTTGAAGAAAAATGAAACAAGATTTTCAAAAACTCATCTGAAACTCCATGTTTCATTTTGATTAGAAATGTCAGTAAATGTTTCTTTTTGATATGCCTTCTATTTCCCCCTTGCTCGATTGTATCACAAAATCCATAAAGTTCTTGAAAATCTTCTTTTGAAATCGACGTCAGAGCTTTGAACTCTTCTTCTGTAAAACTATCAATATCATCCCAGTTTCTAATACGTCTATTTTCATTGGCAACTGTTCTCATACACTGTAGAAATTGAAGCATATTTGATATCAAATAGGGTTTGTTGATAAAATTCAAACCTCCATGCAAATTATTCAAGAGAAATCCATGAGGGTCAAGATGATGACCACAAATTCTCAGAAAGTCCGGAACATAAATATTCGTTACAACAAAAATGTTCACCCTACATGCAAGAGTTATTCTCTGAACATGTTGACGAGCATTACAGATTATGCAGGCACGGCTCATTACTGGACTCAATACATTTAGGCGAAGACAGTTTGGGTTATTTTCCATCTCATTGATATCAATTATTACAGTGTTATGACAATTGAAACAAACTCTGGTATCATCAAAAATGTCAATTGGAGGATTTCCAGCAGCTTGTCTTCTAAATGTTGCAATTTGCAGAAAATCAACATTATCTTCACGATTTATACGAATTGTGAGTCTAGGAATGAAATTCCCTTCGCATACATAACATCTTACCCTATTTGCAAATGCCATAATGCGCACTAAATTCACTAAACAATTACTGAAAACGACTTAAAAAACACTCAGAATAAAGATATACGCTGATATGATATTTTAAGATACTGACAACCCGAAAGTTGCTGGATGACAGACACATTTATTGATATCATGATTTTGTTTTCTAAGCCTACTGAAAAATATTCTATCTGGTTGCGATAATCCAAATTCGACTTCTACGAAGTAAAACATACTTATTAATTCGTGACAACCCAAGTTTCTAGACTAATTCGACCCCGCCGATTCCGAAAATATCAGTTGTCAACTTGAATTGGGACTAGAACTTACCCTAAAATATAATTTTATAGTTATTTGAGGATGTCTATCGATCTATTACGGTATGTATATCTTACGATATACATTACCTAATGCCACTATTTCTTCCAACAAATAGATGTTGTTGGAAAACGAGTTGGTTCATGTATTTTTTCAAAATCTATGATTGCAATTCTGAATTGATATTGAGTGGAAGAAAGAGGCTTCGAGATTGTTTCATTATTATTTTACTATATTTTTGATGTGTTGGATAAATGATGATTCCTCGGTACCTACTGATGTTCCTGTATTCCATTTTTCTTTCAAGTCTATACTGAACCCGGTAACGAATATCTACATAACCAAAACTCCAACTTTAGTGTCTTTCCGATGTGCATATACTAACTTCGATTCTAACAATATACAGTATGATCAAAAGATTGGAAGTTGGTTGGATAAAGGAGAGTTGCAAAATATATTAACGCGCACCTCTCACTAGGCGTTTGCGGAAGTTTAGTTTCATATTTTTTTCGAAAAGTATAGTCATAGGATTGAGTTGGGAAAAACCGCTGTCGACTTGGAACGCTCATGAGTTTTAGCACGTTTATATGAGTGGGATCGTTGATGAGTTGTGTCGTTGATGAGATTTTTTCGGGGGCATATTGTGATTTGTTTGATGTTTTCTGAAAAACATTTTCGAGATGTTTTGCTAGCGGACCTATAATAAGACCACTAGATTTTGTTTACGAACAAATCACATTTTTTGACATAGTTGACTAGTGACTACTAGTTTTGCGATTCGGAGCAATTTTTCGTGTTATTATGTAATTACTTTTCCATAATTATTTTCACATTATTCGATGTATAAAAAAAACTAGTCATAGCATGGGTCTGAAAATTCCCAATTTGATTGAAATATCCATACTGAGTATATTGGTGGAAAAAAATCTTACATCGACGGTAATAATTTCGAATTAGAGGGTGATGAAAAAAATAGTGGTTTTTGAATATTTTTTCGTGGTTGTCAATTTTTTCAATCGATGAATCACTCTGTATATCATGGAACTCATTGGGATACATCCTTCAAAAATATTTTGAATGTCTGGAATCAACCCGATAATACGAGGTGGCCCAATGAACTTTAGGATAGACCAATTATGCAATCAACAGCATTAATGAAACACCATGTATAATTATTATATTTTACGAATTCAATTGATGTAAGAAGAGCATACTTGGCTATAAATCTCATTTTGTAATTGTTATCAATTTGTAGCATTGATATTCAGATATTCAAAAAAACACATTATTTGAAATGAGAATCACCCTGTAATAAAAATCAGTTTTGGTCGAATACCTATATAGTTCTTGCGCCTAAGGGCATAACTATTACGTGCTCCCGAAAAATTGGAATTCATTTGTCCTATCTTAGAGATATAGGCCGAGAAAAATTAGGTATTCTTCAACTTCAACACCCTGTATCTCGTAAACTAGTCATAGGATTGAGTTGGGACTTGGCATATTCAATCAGTATGTCGAGTACTATCATTTACCAAAAATTGGGGAAATTCGACGGAACGCCATTTTTATATAGAAAAAGTGCGGGGTCCTTTAGATTTTTTTGACCACCTTGTATCAATTTCAATTGAACACCAATTGATAGTGAGTGAGAAGTTGAGATAGGGACATGTAAACCGTTTTGACGAATAATGAACAGTTTCGACAGAAAAAAATCCTGAACTTGGGAAATCTCGATTTTGCACACCCTATATGTCAGTAACTTTCACTACTTGACCCTAAGTATGATGGGTCGTTGAAATCAGATCTTCAAGGAGAATTCAAAAATGAAATGAAATATAGGGTGTTCATATGAAACAAACATAAATTTGATATGCTGTTACCTCATGGAACACCCTGTATATTCCAAAATAATTTTGAAATCTGCAGCTCGGTTATAACTTGAATTTTGATACATGACTTTTTTTTGTATCTCTCAAGACGACAGAGAAATCGAACTCTGGAGTCTTAGTTGGCCACCCTCCCTGTACAGTCCCATTTTATTCAGGTGTCCTCTCGTTGGACTATGACCAGTGAGAAGTCCCGTTATTCTGATTTGGTTCCTACTCATCTCGAGTAGTTCTTTTCCCGTGGTGCATGTGAGGGGCTTCAGTCCATCGTCCCTTATGTTTTCGCTTGATCTATTCCCTCGGGTAGCTGTTTTTCTAACCCCGGGTTCGGGTTCTGCGCCAATGTATGGAGTTGATGAGTCGGTTCTTGCCAGTTCATCAGCTTTTTCGTTCCCTACGATGCCGCGCAATGTCCTGAAACCCATAACAAGGGCATTTTGTTATGTTCTGACAGGACATTGAGTTTTTCTCTGCATTTCCGTACCACAATCTAGATGTCACTTTCGAGTTCGTGAGAGCTTTCAGTGACGCCTGGCTATCGGTGCATATTTTGATTCGTGCATTGCGCACTTCTCTCATATTGTTTGTTCTAGCACATTGCAAGATTGCGTATATTTCCGCTTGAAATACGGAAGTGTTTATTGCCAGTGAGAAGCTCATTTGGGAGTTTCTTCCTTCACTGTAAATTCCAGCACCAGAGCCTTCCTTGGTCTTGGACCCGCCTGTGTACCAGATCTTCTCGCCAGGTTTGCCCTTGATATTGTCATCTGTCTATTCCCTTCGATCTTGCATGATCACCTCGAAGTTCATGCTGAAGCAGTATATTGGGATAATGTGGTCCTTTGGTTTCATTTCAAGAATGTTTCCTTTTTCACGTTGGTTACAGATGACCATCGTAAAATCACGTTTTATCCATATAAACTACTTACCAGATGAAGTGGGACAGCCAAAAAATTGACTAATTTTGATAAGCTATAACTCGAATATTTCTTGGCCGATATTGGATTTCCAACCGAAGGAAGAAAGCGTCATCTTTGGGCTATGCGTCATCGGCGTCGGCTTTTTATTTTTGCTATTCGTTCTCTTTGTACAGAGTGTGAATTAAGAGCCGGAAAAATTTCAAATTTTTGACCAATAATTTGGGAAATGTGAGGGACCCTAGAATTCTTTTTCAGATGTTGGGTGAATGGTTGGTCCGATACCTCGGGACGTCTTTGAAATTTTTTTGATAAATTGCGTTGCTATGGAAAAATCGCAATTTTATGAAATTCCATTTTTATTTTAAAATGTGGCCTTTCTTAGTTGAACAATAACAGCTAACATCTGAACTGCAATAAGGGATATTTCTACTGAAGATAATTAGTACCAGTGGCGCGCAAAAAGGGGTTTATGACATTTAGAAACGAAAAATTCGTTTTTATTGGAAAAATTCAACAGTTTTATTGATCGGTACAAATGAAGAGGTGTCATACCCTCAATTAGCATGATATTGATTGACAAATTCAGAGGCGTGCAGAAAAGGGGCTTATGATATATAACAATGAAAAAACGTTTTTATTGAAATAAAAACAACAGATTTATTGACCGTTACAGTAAAAAAGTTGCCATACATTTAATTAGCATGATGTTGACGAATTCAGAGGCATGCGAAGGATGATTTTGTAATCATTGACGTATTAAAGAGGATCCATCATTAGAGGCGATTCAAAAAGTTTGATATGGAAACATTTCTAATGATTTCATCAAGTGTTGTTCTCTTTCTGTGAAAATTTTCTTGGTATCATCATTTATGAATGAAAATTCAGGAACGTAACTCTGGTGTTTCTCGAACCGTAAAATTTGATAATTTTGTCAAAAAAAAATCAAAAAATCTTCGATTTTTGCCCCCCCAAAAAATTTTCAAGTATTTTTTCTTTATAAATTTTCTCGTCCTATTTCTGATGAAGCATTGTTTTTAGCTAATTATTTTCTTCATTTTTACTACACGGACCCGATCATGACACGATCAAAAATCAAGATGTATGAAAACTTTTTTACTGTGGCGATCAATGAATCTGTTGTTTTTATTTCAATAAAAAAAGTTATTTTATTTTCTAAATATTATAAGCGCCTTTGCTGCTTGCACGCCTCTGAATTTGTCAACATCATGCTAATTGAGGGTATAACACCTCTTCAACTGTAACGATCAATAAAACTGTTGAATTTTTCCGATAGAAACGAATTTTTCGTTTCTAAATATCATAAACCCCTTTTTGCGCGCCACTGGTGTTAATTATCTTCAGTAGAAATATCCCTTATTGCAGTTCAGGTGTTAGCTGTTATTGTTCAACTAAGAAAGGCCACATTTTAAAATAAAAATGGAATTTCATAAATTGGCGATTTTTCCATAGCAACGCAATTTATCAAAAAAATTTCAAAGACGTCCCGAGAGGTATCGGACCAACCATTCACCCAACATATAAAAATAAATTCTAAGGTCCATCAAATTTCCCAAATTATTGGTCAAAAATTTGAAATTTTTCCGGCTCTTAATTCACACTCTGTACAAAGAGAACGAATAGCAAAAATAAAAAGCCGACGCCGATGACTCAAAGCCCAAAGATTACGCTTTCTTCCTTCGGTTGGAAATCCAATATCGGCCAAGAAATGTACGAGTTATAGTTTATCAAAATTAGTCAACATTTTGGTTGTCCCACTTCATCTGGTAAGTAGTTTACATCAATGTTGTATAAAACATGTGTGCGTGATTTCCATTCTTCGAGAAACACGGGGACACGTCAAATTTTCGAGAGGAACTTTTCTTCGTTAATCCGACGCTGCATAGAAGAGCGTCGAGAACGAAACGTACGCTAGGGGAAAAGGGGGAAAGGGGATGAGGGGGTAGGAAAAGACAGGCCGGAAAACGATCGATAGGATACAGCCTCGCCCTTCCAAGGACGATGACATAGATCGCGAGAATGTTCTGACTTTCACGTTTCACGATGTCTTGAAAAAAAAAATGCTAGAGGGATTAATTTAATTGATGGCTAAAAATTTAGGATATGGTTCCTTAGCTCAATTTAGAAAAGAAAGTTCATATAACATATGCCCTAAACCTATTAACTTTCGAGCTAAAGGGTGTTCCAATTTTAAGAAAAACTGCGTTTCCTCTTACGAAACTGAAATCAGTGTCGTATAATGTTTCTTATTAAATATTGATAATAGGTAAAATGCTTCATAAAATACTCAAACTATAAGTAACTATTAAAAAAACCCCAAAAAAAATAGAATCAAAATTAGGAAAAAGGCGATTTGCCCATCAAATCCACGTTTTTTTTATTGTATTGTTTGTATAACAGGGTGTCCGCTAAAAGGAGGTCAATCCATTAACCATATATTCCTTGAACAAAAATAATATGAGTTTCTAAATACCATTTTTCATTTTAGCCCTTCTTATTCGATATACAGGGTGTCAAAGTTGAAAATTAAAAACTGTTTTTTTCTAATTACTCGCGTAATTAATAAGATATTAATCTCAAAATAGGTACATTACTTCAGCACAAAGTGTTACATCGTGTGAGGAAAACAAAACAGAAAATAACTGTCAAATATTCAAAATACTGGGGGTCAAGTACACACTTACCACCATATTTTTTTGTACGTGCGCTAATGACTTCCTATCTATTTTTCTTCATGTGTTCAATCATTTTTGAGTATTTTTTGATTTTTGTAAAATTCCGATAAAATTATTTGTTTTTAAGATAATTCGAAAAGTACTGGTTATTGTTTGATGCCTTGCGGCTTACGGTAATCTCATAATGTTCACATACTCCTATTTATTTCGTCGAAATTGGAAGAGGGCGTATCTTATTATGTACGGAAAGGTGAATATGGAAATACCGGGTGCTCAGAGCGAATGTATTAAAATAATTTTTACACTTTTCAAATTTTTTTTTTTTGTAAAAATTATTTTAGTACATTTGCTCCGAGCACCCGGTATTTCCATATTTACCTTTTCGTACGTAAAAAGATACGCCCTCTTTCAATTTCGACGAAATAAATAGGAGTATGTGAACATTATGAGATTACCTAAGCCGCATAGGCATCAAATAATAACCAGTACTTTTCGAATTATCTTAAAAACAAATGATTCAATCGAAATTTTACAGGAAACAAAAAATACTCAAAAATGATTGAACACTTGAAGGAAAATAGATAGGAAGTCATTAGCGCACGTACAAACAAAATATGGGGGTAAGTGTGAACTTGACCCCCGTATCTTGAATATTTGACAGTTATTTTCTGTTTTGTTTTCCTCACACGATGTAACTCTTTGTGCTGAAGTAATGTACCAATTTTGAGATTAATATCTTATCAAATACGCGAGTAATTAGAAAAAAACAGTTTTTAATTTCCAACTTTGACACCCTGTATACCGAATATGAAGGGCTAAAATGAAAAATGATATTTAGAAACTCATATTGTTTTTGTTCAAGGAATATGTGGTTAATGGATTGACCTCCTTTTAGCGGACACCCTGTATATATATATATTTGTTAATAAGGGGTGAATATACACCGCGACCTAAAGGATCTACCTATTGTGCCCACTTCTTTTACTATATATACCCGATGACTCGATGATGTTGTTCTCAGTACAACAAATTATAAAATTGTGCATCAATATTCCGAAAGTGTGGAAACTTCAGCATCAGCAGGATGATCACTAAGTAATATTGATCACTATAGGTACACCAAAACAATAACCTTAACCAAAACGATGTTTCAATCCATTCGACACGTGTTTCGCCAACTATATGCGAACATCCTCAAGAGAATAGGCTCACATTCAATATGGCCCAATAAAAACAAATTGACTATGGTATACGGTATACAATCAAGGGTACAATTCATATTGCTATAGAAATATATAATTTATATATTTAGAGAAAACGTGTACTTACATCCAACCATTTCCAACTTGCATAGGAGGAGTATCAGGGAAACCTGAGATTGATCTGAAAATGAAAATAGGTAGGTATAGGTTGGTATCGGGTAGGTATAGGTTGGTATCGGGTTGGTATAGGTACTTATAGGTAGGTGGTAAGGTATAGGTAGGTCTCGAGTTGAATGTTTGAGTGTTTCGAATTTTAGGACATAATAAATAATTAATCACCCTGTAACCACTCCTGTATGTTATTTTAATTGAATGCAATCAGTTAGGGCTACCATTTTCAGTCTTACCAATTGGCGTTACTATAAAACGTGAGGTCAATGTCAAAGTCAAAAATCCCAAAATGTTGCCGAGAGCACCTAGTACTTAGCCATTTTTTGTACACCAGAGGGCAATGAATGCACCATTCTACCGAAACTGCCCCGCAATGCTCCTTTTTTCTCAACAATGCCTGATAATACCCGACAATGCCCCGTATTGATGCCCAACATCGCCCTTCAATGCCCAACAATCCCAACATTGCCCCTCTTTACTTTGCATGTGTTGAGAAGAGACGAATAATATCGAAAAGGGAAGAACACTTCATTATGTGTCCTATATAAAGTTTTGTTTATTTATTGTCACAATAAATTATCTAACTCAACAAAAAAGAAGTTGTTCAGTTTTTCTCTAAAAACCACACATACCAAGCAGTCAAATGTGTTGAATATATATTGTAGGTATATACCAATGGAACATAAACAATAAACGTATTCGAAAATACAATTCCGACTTAGGTATTATTAGACAAATCATCTTTTCCCCTATATGTTTCAGTGATTTAATTTGTGGAAAAGTGATTTTTTTATGGAAAAAATACTAACGAAATGAACAAAGAAACACAAAAATCTGATTGAAATCTCGATAGGAATATTGTAAAACAGTGAAAACATTTTTTCTCTGATACTCTTCAAAATTCATGAATTTGAAAAAATGATATGAGAATTTCTTTAAACGAATTTGAATAGGTATAGAATTCCTCGCATTGCCTAACAATGCCTCACAATGCCTTGCAATGTACAATGCTCGACAATGCCTTACACTGCCTTGCATTACCCCGCAATGCCCCTATAGGATGTACACCGTATTGCCCCGTGCCCGTGTACTTACCCCTCGCGGTGGTCTGTTTAATCGAAAATATTAGGAAAAAAGTAGAATATTAATTGAACTAATAGAAAAACTCTTATCTCGTTATCAAATCGCGAAATATCGAAATATAATCAGGATAGTGATTAGCACAGGTGCCGTTCGATAAAATACAATGTTTTTACATGCCTGTAGAACATAATATAACATTTCGTTATCAGATGACGAAATTTGCAGCCGGCTCGTGAACTATAACTTGCTTCGTCTTTGAGATATCGAGAGTCAATTTACTCAGAAAAATTGATTTTTCATAGATTATTAAAAAATTTGACAATTTTCCTATAAAGGGTGTCTGTAAAAGGTCTTTACAAAAACACATATTCCTTAGACCAAAATTATTCGATTTGAGTATAATTACCTCAGTACAAATTTGCATCGTTTGGGCTCCAGAGGCCCTGAAGTTACAATTTTTAAATCGTATATTTTTCCCATATAAATTTAAAACGGAATATGCGATTTCGCTGAATATTGGTATATTAATAGAGTTTTATGTGGCAAAAAAACCATATCTGTCTCAAAACGGTATGTTCACACTCATTACTGAAATATGAATAATTTTACTAGACAATTAAATGGACTATTTTTGCTAGAAGCTCTGTGACTATACAAGGTGATTCTGAAATAGGTGGTCAAACTTTGGGAGCATATAGACTGGGTGAAATAGTTACGAAAACCTTTGTAACATTTTTTTTTTAAGTGACCCCCAAGAAAGATACAGCCCCTCAAAGGGGGGGCTCGGAGAATGATTTTGTATTATTATCTCCAACACCTTGTATAATGAAAATCTGAAATTTTGTCCATCCACTTACTATGCAGTGCCGGTTCGAATTGAGTTAGAATCACCTCAAAATTAAATACAGTGGTGTGTCAAAATAGGGAGGTAGGGGGTAAAAATAACCCCAACTTTTTTTTTCATCGCAATTTCAGTTTTTTGACATGAAATTATGAAATCTCAGGGCTATTGACATGGAAAAGGTGCTCTTGTTGCATCTCGATAAAATGAACTATTAGCGAATAAAATTTAAAAAAGCTTGTTTTTGACACTATTTCTTATTTTAGTATTTTCAATAGGATCAGACCATAATCACGAAACTCGTCGACTATTTTTTTATTCATGAATTCCGACAACGAATTCAAAATTTCCAACCCCAAAAACCCTTACAAACCAATTTTGAATCGAATCGAACCATAATCACAAATCCGGTCAGCCACATAGGAGCTGCCATATTTTTTCCTATCAAAAAGTCCATAACGGGTTGTCAACTGTCATCTGCCAGATTCCAAGTTGATCAGACGATTAGAAGTAGGTAAAAATTCAGTTGCAAGATTTGAACTAGATAAGTAAACTCAAGTGTATACCAAAATTGCAATTTGAATGAGATCTTGGAAAAATACATTTTATTCGCTAATGGTTCAGTTTATCGAGATTCAACAAGAGCTCCTTTTTTATGTTAATAGCCCTGAGATTTCATAAGTTCATGTAAAAAAACTGAAATTGCGATGAACAAAAAAGTTGGGGTTATTTTTACCCCCTATACCTCCCTATTTTGACACACCCCTGTATTTAATTTTGAGGTGATTTTAACTCCATTCGAACCGGCACTGAATAGTTAGTGAATAAACAAAATTTTAGATTTTCATCATACAAGGTGTTGGAGATGATAATACAAAATCATTCTCCGAGGGGGGGTTTGAGGGGCTGTATCTTTCTTGGGGGGCACTTCAGAAAAAAATGTTAATGTTACCGAGGTTTTCATAATCATTTCACTCACTCTATATACTCCCAAAGTTTGACCACCTATTTTAGAATCACCTTGTATAATAGAATAATTTATAATGGCAACTCCTCGGACGACTCTATAGCTCGCTCTATAGTCATTGATGAGATATTTTGAAATTATAGATATATGATTATGTATCTGGTAATTTGCGGATGAGTTTTACGAATATGAAAATACATGACAAATTTTCATGTTTTACAGGATGGACAGCCAATCAACATTTTTTTTAATCACACTCATTTGCTGCGAATATTATTCGTCAGTTGATCAAATCAGAGAGCTTATAAGGCTGCAACTTGAAATTACATTTTCGCAATCAAGTATTCATCAATCACCAATCCCTTTTGGGAGCCTTTGGCCCGGGATTTAATCAAGCCCAAAAAAATACACAAAAATGCCGTTCGACAGTGTATCGAGCATTTTTGAAAACCAATCATTCCATTCTTTCAGGAATTCAGCACCCTTTTGTTTGAAAATTTTCGCATCTATAATGAACCCGATAATCGACTCGTTCATTCAGTTCAGTGGCGTAACATAATCATTCAAACGTGAAAAAAATGTGTGTTCCTTCAACAAAATAATAATATGATGATTATCGGTTGCATATACAGATAGTTCGACCGAAAGCAATATTTTTCTTATAGTATTCATCATCATCAGGCTATAGAGTATACAGGCTATCAAAAAAAAAAGTTGGACTTGCTACCTCGCTTGCTACTACTTCTACAAACGATGACTGCATATCAAACACAACAGCAAAAAGCAAAATAAGTGAAGATGCCAATAACAAAATTTCGGAAACATGGAATTTGGTACCAGATACATTTTTAACTGTTTGAAGCTGGCTCATGCTACTTCCATACGTTCATCATTTTCAGAGATGAATAACCCGCTTAGAAACCGTTTGACAGTTGTACTCCAGTTCCTATTTTCCTATCAGTGACATTTCGGGGCAAATCATCATCATTTTATGATAGTAAATTATTATTTTTCAATAATCACCAAGTCAAAATTATTCGACAGCACGTCATTGAACATTTCTTCATGGCACGTTGATGGATAAAGGTTCGCCACCCTGTTTTAGGGCCGCGATACAATTGATGAGATTATTCTTGACTATTCCAAGGAGGTATTCGCTTCTGATCTAGTTATCAATCTTCAAAGAAAGATGAGCATGGTGTGGGATCGTCTAATTCAACTGAATCTACTAAGCCAAGTCCTACGAGAAGAGGAAGATAAAGAAAGGTATGCTTCAAAGATCAACAAGAACACCTGGTGAATACATGCAAAGCCGTCAGAAATCATCTTCGCTTTGTGGCCTGTCCTGAATTGGTAGTAGAAATCGCCTGCCAGCACTATATGGAGATCTTCAAGAAGGTGTACGAGCAGCTGAGAATGCCCTTCTGATGCTGAAATGGCAGCCGAAGTTGCAAGAAGATGGGAAAGGACTCTGACGACAGGATGAATTATTTCTCAGATATTAAGTTTTAGTGACTTTTGGAGTTTTAGTTGACCAAATATAACGTAATAATGATACCTACCCTTCAATAAACTATATTTGCAAACATAAAGTTGGATCTGAGCATATGGGAAAAATAAAAGATAATGTACACAAAGGATTTTTATCGACTCCATCTCTTTCGTTCCATTTCAACCGATCAGATTTTTTGTTCTTGCATTCTCAAATAAATGTTAATTTGAACATCTAGAATGAGGATATTAGATAGATAGACTTTGTTCCAGAAAGATTTTCTATTGTAGTACTTAAACATGCAAGGTTCTAACTGACAAATATAAAACAAAATACATATTTGTTTCATAAAATAATACGAGAAAACTGATTTGAAATGTTCTAAGTGCCATCAGATTCACTTCTGAATCAATGTATCTAAGTATATGAGGATGTATGTATGGGTAGTAATAATAGTAACATGTTGAAAAAAATAGCCGGCACGTAGATTTTTTTCAAAATTATATTTTGAATTATCGAAATGGAGAAGTACAAAATGACTGATTCAACTTCTTTCAGGAATGCAGCGAAATAGTTTCTGATGCATGTCAGTCTCGTTCAAGCAGCATTAATTTTTTTCAATGCGTTCACCATCTCCCAATGCAACAACTTGGAAAAAAGGAATATTTTTGTACTGGAGTTTCTTGATACAACTTTCGAAATCTTTGAAATCGGTAACTTTCAGCAGTTTCAGCTACTAAGATGTAGTATGGCTTCTTTTATTCACTGCTTTCAAGTTCTTGATAAAAAATGAAGGTGAACAAAAATCAGTTTCAATTCATGTATACCTACTTCTCACTATGACTGTGAATGTTCAATGTTGATGAACTGGGATAACAAGGTGTAGATAGTACCATGAAAAAACAAATTATGTAGTTAGGATGTCGTTACACCAAATTAAGAGAGAAACATTCTGTAGATAGAACTCATTTGAATTCCAACAGATTTCGATAGTTGACCTCTCAGAATGAAGAATCCATCAGATAGAACCCTCATATACCAAAATCTCAATTTTGGTGAGAAAGGCAGATAGAACCTTATTATTCTAGGGTGACGAAATGCTTGATTTACAGTGATCGTAGCGGGTCGTAGTGCCAACATAGGGAACAAGTTGGATATGCTCATTGTTTTCTACCTTCAAGTTCACTGACTTGACTATATTTAAATTAGTTTTGGTACGTCACTGTCGGCCAGCCGGTGATGGTGGATGGTCAATGCCACGCATATGTTTTTCGGGGGTCCTTAACAAATTCTCGGAAATGGATTTGGCCAAATCGCCGACTAACATTATTTCTAACGTTCTTCCTACGTTTCATTTCGCCGTTTTGAATGGTCGCTTTCCGCAGTTTCGTGTTGTTTCCGATGTGCTGGCGTTTTGGGCATTTTAATGAATTTTCAGAATTGCAGGGTCGTTAAACCAAAATTGGTTGGGTCATAAGTATCTAACTGGCATTCGTGAGGGCAGGTGACCAAGGTAAATATAGTGAACAGATGAGGGAAGTAAATAGACCTATTACTAGTTTAGTAATAGCATTAGCATTAGCTAATCAATTTTAGAGCGGACCATGTGTCTATCACATAATTTTCTCAGAAACAGTTATTTCCACTTTTTTGGTAGGACAACATGGTACCTATACAGGGTGTTTCAAAAAAACCTAGCCCCCTTGCTAGGGTACGTAGAACATTGCAAAATAAGTTGGGTTTGCTCAGTAAAAACATGTAACGCCATCCGTTTTCAAGATACAAGGTGTTGAAACAATATTTTTTTTACACATTTTTTACAATTATGTTGAAACTACTGGCAACATGGAATTTTGTATGGATGTTTCTTGGAATCTGACACATCGCATGCATTTGTTTTTATATCTGACTCTCATAGAGGGCGCTATAGTTACACGGTTCGTACCGAGTAGTTTTGAGCATAACTTTTTTGAGGTTAGATTTTTCAATCCAAATTTGATGTGAACTTGAACATCATTCAATTTCACACCAAAAAGGTACTCCTGGTAAAACTCGATACTGTGTTCCGTTTTCCGAATATTGATTTGAAAATGATGAAGTGGTAACTGTTGCTGGCATAAAGCTATGTATTAGAGTGAGTATCATGAAAAATTATTACCTATTCATTGAAAACCGAAAACAACAATACATTTCTGATGCAAAACTGATTGATTTATCAATGAATCACAAGAATTACATCGAAACACATTTGACTAAGAACATGGATTACACAGTTTTGTTGTATCTTGAGCAGAAAGTCTATGCAACATAGGTAAATTCACGTCAAGAGTTGTGAGACATAATTGAACATCACTTCAAATGACCTAACAGCTGATCCTCAACTGTTCAGAAGAACAATTCATTCTTAAAAAAAGAATATAGAATCGTGTATTCCTCGAAGCGTAGGACATTTATTTTGAACACTTACCTACTCTAACTGATTCAATATTTCATGTTTCTAGTCAAATATCTCTTAATTTTCTACTTATGATTCTTTGTTCCATCAATAACTTCACCACAAGAATGATTTTATTGTTTTTGAACCTGAATAAATAGGTAATTGAACTCAATAACATTCATTTTTCATTATTTTCAAATCGAAATATTCCAAAAACGGCACATAGTATCGAGTTTCACCAGGAGTACCTTTTTGGTGTAAAATTGAATGATTTTCAGGTTCATATCATATTTGGATTTGAATATCTAAACCAAAAAAGTTATGTTCAAAACTACTCGGTACGAACCGTGTAACTAGCGACCTCTATGAGAGTCAGATATAAAAACAAATTCATGCGATGTGTCAGATTTCAAGAAACATCCATATAAAATTTCATCACAATGTTGCCAGTAGTTTTGGAATAATCGTAAAAAATGTGTAAAAAAATAATTTTTTCAACACCTTGTATCATGAAAGCGGATGCCGTTACGACATTTTTTCACTGAGTAAATCCAACTTATTTTGCAATGTTCTACCTACCCTAGCAAGGGGGTTAGGTTTTTTTGAAACACCCTGTATATGTTCATTATATGAAGGTTGATTTAGGGTGGACAGCACATAAGACGTTTCTGGTAAACGAGAAAACGGATCAAAATATGATGAAGAACATATTCAGATATTTTCTATCCAACTAAAATATTTTAGGCAAAAAAGGACATGTTTGGACGCTGCTTGTAACTATAAATTATTACCTTATGAGATTCAATATGACCAATGACAGTAGTATTCACATTCACAGAAGACAATAGGTCAACCTGGTCCCTAAAATAATCACTTATTGAAGTTTGTAAGATGCTTCAATACCAATAAAGATATTCTGGTATTCCTAATTATTTAATCCCAAATTATTTCGTGCGAGGGGTAAATCTCCAGGAAAAATGTGTACACCAGACTTCCAATTAACATAGACTTCCTAAGACTTCCAAATACATCCAAAGACTTCCAAAGACTCCCAAAGACTTCAAAAGACATCCAAAGGCCACCAAAGACTTCCAAAGACATCCAAAGACTCCCAAAGACTTTCAAAGACATCCAAAGAATTCCAAAGAATTCCAAAGAATTCCAAAGACTTCCAACGGAGTGTACACCAGACTTCCAAGGAGATTTACCCCTCGATTTTGTGGCACGGGCAACAGTGTAATGCCCAAGTTCCCAGAAATACAAAAAAGCAGAAGAAGAAGACAAACTACGCATTGTCAACCTAACTTCCTGACGTTAATATCGGCTGTCACCTTCATCGTCAAATCCTTCTGTCATCTAGGCAAGGCAAATAATATCTGATTCTTCAGTTGGTTGTTCTGTTCTCTGTTATCTACAGTTAGAGTCCCTGTATATACCTTAGACAAGAGTCCGGACACAGAACTGACAGCCGTTGGGGTTTTTAATATTTTGTTTCATTTGGTTTGCCCACCTGACAATGTTACGAAACACCATAGCCGTCCCGCCCGCTTTTTTAAATTATTTCGAATTTCTGTCACTGTCACTTTGAAATTATACGACCGCCAAAATTTAGCATTTTAAATTATGCGTACATTATTGCGATAATTCATTAGAAAGGGGATTCAAGTTATTCAATTCTCCGAATTATCCTTTAAAGATAATGTCATGGAGAGCGATGAATCGACCAGAATGGAAAATTAATTTCAAGAAATCCGCAATATGTGAGGTAAATATTCAAATTTACTTGCAAGAACAGTACAAAAAAGAGGAATTCTGGGCCCATTTTGATGAACATTCTTTCAAGCTGATGGATTTCACATTGAAGAAGTCTGCTGTGCCGTCAATTTATAAAATAGAGACGTTCAAAAGAGTTCCGTCGTCATCGTATTGGGAATTACTGAATGATACGATCTCAGAAAAAGAAAATAATAATGGGATGATGCTGAAAGAAATTGAAAATTTGGAATCAAAACAAGAAGATTTAGAGAAATTGCAATGTGCTATGTCATCAGTCCACGGTGTTTTTAATTCAGATGTACGTATAGGAACCTTGTCACCATCGGAAGAATCCTAGATGATATAGGTACCTAGATAATGATCTTAAGAATCTTGCAATTATGATTTCCATTATATCTACTATATAGTATATGTACCATGAGTTTAATATAAGTATAGTTATTAGGTGTGTATAGTTTATCAATTGGATCTTTGACATCTCATTGTCCCTTTCTATTTTTTCATATCCCAACTCCCAACAGAAAACAACTATATTTTCTTGGCTATATTTGATACCATCACGAAGAAAACTTGAATTATCTTTCTTATATCTAATGAAGTGAAAAAATCTCTGAAGACAAAAATTTGTAATAGCCACCCAGGAATTGATTATGAAAATCATCGATTCGAAATTTGAACACCCTGTTGTTTATTATTTGAAAATCTAATAGTTTTATTCTAGTTAAAATAGCCCTATTTCCCACTTCTACCTACGGCTATGAATGGTTTGACAAATAATCTAACCTTCAAAATTGTTTCTGACAATCATTGATACTAGGGGAATTGAAAAGACAGAGCTGGATATATATGTCTTATTCCTTTATTCAATCATCAATGCATTTTTAGAAAACAGAAAAGGACAGAAGTATAGCTGTGTCCGGACTCTTGTCTAAGGTATATACAGGGACTCTAATCTACAGTAAGTAGTAAATCCAGAAAATGCATTCCATATTCTAATTGAAATGACAATCATAAATATTCTTGCACTTGTCTATCAGATAGGTAACTGATACGTCGAAGTCGAATCTTTTAAATATGGTGTTCTCAGATGATATAAGGTTATTTCAATAATTATTTGAAAAAGTTACAGAGCTTTGAGGAAAAAACGTTTGGCGACTAGTTACTGTTAGTACTTCGAAATGATGAAATAAAATTGTTTACTGAAACAGGCCACAATATTTCTAATAACTTCGTAAATATAGAATGTGTCAAAAAAATATAGATATTGAAAATACGTACAAAATCGCTCTCAGTCAAAATGGGCTGTAGTACACATAAAAAAAATCATATACACTGTGTCCATAAAGTCACCCCCCCCCTGGTTAACTATTGAACGGATGGGATTTTTTTCTCAATTTTTGTTTGCTTCAATGGTAGTTTCAGTGCTATATATTGTTCCAAAAAAAAAATATGTATCCTCCAAAATGGCGCCTGGGCGCCATTTTGGAAGATTTTTTTAAATGGAGTGGGGGGTCGAAAGATTCCTCGATTGAAAGGTCTTTCGATTCTCTATGCAACCTCAGAATCTCAGACGAAAATATTCATTCAAAACAAAATGGCGGATGATAACGTTTGAAATCTCACACCAGAATTCTTTCGACTAGATGGCTATTGAAGTGCTCGCATGTGATCTTCAAATCTCTATTGGCGTAAAGAAGAGTTCTTTATCCATGAAGATATCAATAGGAAGCCATTTTGAAGAGAATAACATGGTTAGTCAATTATACCTTTGCTCGATTGTCTTTCCAAATTCTGCAAAATTTTAGAAATATTTATTCAAAATAAAGAACAATGTTTATTCCACGTGACTACCATGTTATTCTCTTCAAAATGGCTTTCTATTGATATCTTCATAGATAGAGAACTCTTCTATACGCCAATAAAGATTTGAAGATCACATGCGAGCACTTTAATAGCCATCCAGTCGAAAGAATTCTGGTGTGAGATTTCAAACGTTATCATCCGCCATTTTGTTTTGGATGAATATTTTTGTCTGAGATTCTGAGGTTGTATAGAGAATCGAAAGACCTTTCAATCGAGGTATCTTTCGACCCCCCACTCCATTTAACAAAAATCTTCCAAAATGGCGCCCAGGCGCCATTTTTGAGGATGGGCGCCATTTTGGAGGATACATATTTTTTTTTTGGAACAATATATAGACTGAAACTACCATTGAAGCATAAAAAAATTGAAAAAAAAAATCCCATCCGTTCAATAGTTAACCAGGGGGGGGGGGGTGACTTTATGGACACAGTGTATATTCCCTCGAAGGGAGAAATCCATTTCACTGGCGCTCTCGTACATCCCGGAAACACACTCTGTATAATATACATATATTTCTTGGAAGTACTCTAGGGCAGACTGATGTAAATGAATTTCGGCATTTTGAATAAATCTCGTTGCAACTAGAATAAAATGAGGCAGAACTAAGTTTCGGCATCTGCGCCAGGTGATGGCGGTCCTTCTTCAAACTGATGGATGTAGCTATTAAGCAGAACATTCGTTTGAATTTTTAATGTCCCGCATAATGGCCTAATGCCACGTGAACTTCGATTTTACGGATTCGCAGGCGAATCATAAAAATATACAGGGTGTTATCGAAATAAACATACAGGGTGTCCCGTGAAGGCCATGTCAAACCTAGGGAGAATGTAGATCAAAGAATGACCCACCTGCTATGACAATTTTTTTTTTGAAAATATTGAATTTTTGCTCCTTTCAATAGATTTGTCTGTACGGTTGGTACAATTTTACACCTTTTTGGTTCATTTTTTCAGTAAATATTGCTGAAGAATGATTTTACCGTGTACAAACACGTTGACTGCCTATATGAGATGTGGGGATTTCCCGAATAACCGACATTTTTTATTGTTTAAATTTGTGAAAAACAAAGTCCTTAGTGTTGTGATGGTTATTCCAGTTTATTTTTCAGAGTCATTAGACCTGAAAATAGTATGACTCAAGGGTTGAGTCAGTTGAGTCACCGGCCTCTGAGGTCTGTTTGAATAACGACAGGCCGATGACTCAACACTTGAGTCAGACCCTAAAATGAACTTTGCAATGAAAACTAAATATGAATTGCATGCCAAACCTTTATTCAACAGTGAGATACATTGTTTTCAACATACTAAACAAACAGAACTCAACAAAGTCAACAAATAAGAAGATTATTGCCAAAAAAACTGAGAAATATCATTTTCTGTCATGATATATTCGGAAACAATTTCCGAGGCAAAGTCCCGGTTGGTCGTCACAAGCAGGACAGAAAAATGGGGTATTCTTGCGAATTTTGTTTCCATAGCAATTCTACTTGTTCAGCAATTGATAAAGGTCTCTTTTTTTCGTAGTCTGTTAGCCTTCTTTTAGGCCTAGATGGCCCTGGGATTCCAGCATCCATTACAGAAAGACACAAACACGATCGCGAAACCAATACAGTAAAAATACACTTTTATGCTCTAACGAGAGGCCAACGTAATGTCGTAATATGTAGTTTCCCTGACAAAAGCCGAAGCTATACTATATCATGATATATCAGAGTGCACATGACCCAGCAATTGAGTCATCGGCCTTTGGTGGGGGTCCGTCATGACTCAACAGTTGAGTCACTGGCAGTCAACGTGTTAAAAACATTCTCCGACGAAAGGGGGGCTGTGAGAAATATTTTTATTGAAAACTTTGGTAGTGGATATTTTCAAAAAAAAATCTCGAAAACGGTAGGACTTTTATAATGCGAATTTTGTCATAGGCAGGTGGGTTATCCTTTAATCTGCATTCTCCCTAGGTTTGACGTAGTCTTTACGGGACACCCTGTATAGGGAAAATGGAAAAATGCACTGGTTCTCGGCCAGTTGACCGAAATGACAACTTTGAAAGTGATTGATTCATGCAAGAGCTTATCACATTGTATTGAACTCAGTGTAAAACGAGGTGTAAACCAATTCCATGATAACTTAAAGAGCTCGTTATAGAGTAATTTGTGAATATATGTTTCAAGTGTTATTTTGTATCAACTTTTGAAATCTCGATATTAGGAAAAAAATCTACAACAAGAATAAGTTCTTGTCCACTCCACAAGGTTCTCGACCATTTTCATGTTGGATCTCGACCACCATCCATCAGATTTATCTACTAAAATGAGATGATTAAAAAACACTCGAATGTAGAGATTATAATGCAAAAATCATTTTATATGCGTATAGACAGACTTCTATAACCATAAAATTGTAAAAAAATACTAATTTTCAAACATAGGAAACCTAAAAGTCATTGCCATTGTCATTTTTGTGATTCCTAAAAGATCTATAAACGATAAAAATTAAAATAAATCAAATTTATAATCTTCTGTAGCTGCAATAGGTACAGTCGCATTAAAAAAAAGCTTACAAGTATATTACAGAGAGAAATTAACGTCATCCTTTACCGTTTATCGGGAATGATTGCTTACCAAATGTTGACAGTAAAGTTGTCATAGGTTCTCGAAAACACAAAGCATTGGCGGAGCCAGTTTTACACAACTAGAACTAGGATCCCGAAATCCTCTCTGTTTAATACTTGTACGCTTTATTATTGAATACGACTGTACTTTATGGTGAAAAATATGGAAAACGTTTCAATGTAAAAGTCATTTAATACTTAAGACCTATATTCTGGAGAACCAGAAATTAGTTCAAAGTGGTTCTAGACCACATTAGTCGAGAACTAAAGATGATCAAATAGGTTTTCGACCATCAATAAATGAATTTAAAAACAAATATTATTATTTAGGCCTTATTTGATGGTCGCAAACTCGTGACATCGATTTTTCTTCGATTTCTTTATCGTAATCAGCAGAAAAAATACTACTAACTATATAGTATAGTATACCGACTTTGTAGCTCCAATAGTTAGCAAATGTGCCGAAAACCCTGTATACATTGCAAAGCCTTAACGAACTGAACAATCCATCGCAATCATGTTTTATAAAACTTATTTCTTTTCTTATTTTTCATTTTCGGCAATCATCTATACAAGCCCAAATTAACGGCACGTGGTAGCGTATGTATAGGTATACGACCATCATCTTTCGGAGACCGTATTTACAAAGACGAGCAGGTGGTTGGAACATTATAACGAGTCGATTTATCTACTTCCCCGGAATTTTCGTGACAACAGCTGACCGATTCAGGATCCACCGAGATTATCAATATTATTATTATCATTATTAACATTGCGCTTTGATGATCGTGAGCGAGAAGTTGGAGGTGATTGTTAACGACACGATACTGTTTTTTTTTGTTAGTGATAGTGACGATGGTGTCGATGTATATGTTTTGTACTTTATACAGGGTTACTGGTAATTCGATACATCCCCTTGGAGATGTAATGGGGAGGGGGGGGGGTTCTGAGATATTTGAATTTTTCTGTTTTTCTCCAATAGCTAGACTTTAAGGGTTCAGAAATTAGTTTCCCGAAAACCTGTACATTTTTTCAAACTTTCAGCTAGAATACATGATCAACAGACTATGGTCCATAGTGGGGAACTATATAATTATATAGTTTTCAGAAAAAATCGGTTCTTCATTAATTACGGCTTGAACTTACGGCAGATTTCGATGAAACTTGGTATGCTTATTTGCGGTGAAACGGAGCTCCATTTGATGTAATCCGAATCAAATTATTTCCATTGGCTTTGACACCTTGTATATCGAAAACAAAGCAAGTTAGGACATATGTTCATTAGAAAAAAAGTCTCATTTTTGCCCAAATAACCAACCCTTAACGTTTGGCGGTTTAACCCTGGGTCACCCTGTATAGATGCCACCAGTGGAATTATTTCGATCCACCCCTTCAGAGGCGTAGTTTATACTTGCTGTTTTTCGGAAATCCCTGCTGACGCTAAGAAAAAAGTAAAAACCTCGAGGATAAAAGATTTTCCAGAGCCGGCGTGCCGCCCCGCCCACACGTGACGAAAACATTAATAACAACCAACCGAACGCCAAACTGAGCGGAAATTAGGCAATCAACCTGACGCCTCGAGGAGCGTGCCAAAACGAGACTTTGCGCTCGCTCCAGGACGTAATCCGAACCTTGCAGATTGCGAGGACGACGAGGGGCAGATGCACTTTTATAAATGCACTCTCGGTGCACTTTTTCTTCGTTCGTATTCGATCCGGCCGAAGGTGGAGTGAATCAAGCTGCTGCTGTGAGGCGCCCACGTGCCAAACTTTCAGGGCTGTGTTCATAAACTTACTCCTGTGAGAAGAGTAGGAGTATGGTCACCTGATCAGGAATCATATCGTGGGTCATCTCACGTAAAAAATCGGAATTTGAGATACTTATATCTCAAATTATTGGACTACCAAATCTCACGAACTGACCTAACTATGGGAGTTATGTCAATAGTTTTATATTCATGGCATATCCAAGGCCACATTGACAAACATGATCTCACGTAGTGACGTATCTCTCAAACATATTTTTTTCTCCGTTTTTTGCGATGCTTTTTCGAAATCTATCCATATTATAACAATTAGTTCCAGTTCTTCCGCTAATGAATAAAAAACAAATATCTTTCATGAACAAACCCCTGAGTTATGAGCGGATTAAGATGATGAAAATCTACGTCATTACGTGAGATGACCGTCGATATGGTTGCGTGCAAGATCTGTCAGATGACCGACCTTAGAGGTAAGCATTGAAACATAACCTTTAGGAAGGATTGAACTAGTTTTTTCGAGATTTTCATAAGTACGAATCGTGTTTTTCGGATACTCATTATTTCAAGCATGCCATCACATTATGATGATGTCTCGTCATCCTTATTGAATCACCTGGTACAATGCACAAAAAATGCAGCGAGTGACGAAGGAATCCGATTTTTCAGGTAGGTACATTGTGATCTAAAAGTACTATAGTCACTCACATATTGTTTTCATTTTGAAATTTTGTCATTTCTCATTGAAATGCCTTCTACAATATACTCGTGAAGTTTCTAAAAGAAGGTAAGAATACTGGATTCATGCAATCAAACGCCGGGAGGACTGGTCTGACATGCTGACGAAATATGATCGTGTGTGAGACATTTTCACTATTATAGCAGTATAAGCTTCTATTGCAGAAGTGGCAGAAGGAATCCTAATGAGAAATTACAAAATTTCATATTGAAAACTATGTGAGATCACTATTTTGCTGCATTTTTTGTGCATTGTACAACAGCACAATGTGATGGCATGCTTGAATTAATGAATAACCCAGGAAACACGATTCCTATGCCAAAATATTGTGAAAAACTATTTCAATCCTTTGATTCCTTTGTGAACAAATAAGAAAAGTGAGGTTGTGTTTCAATGTGTTCCCTTCAGGGACGGTCATCGTGCACGCGACCTATATCGTTGAAGGTTACTCAGAGTAGCAGCCGTCCGAAAACTCCTATGTGAAGGTATGCAAAATAACAAATAAATGTCAAGTGTCATAAAACAAACAGGTTTTCAGATTCCGTTTCATGACACGGATTACCAGAAAATCAGCTCATCTTTTGTTCCGGCTACGCAGCTAAAGAACAATTTGCAAGAATTTTCGCTAACAAAGAGAAAACCTCACAGAGGGATATATAGAATCTCGAGAGTGAAGCTGATGATTTTTAAAAAGAGGCTCTGTCCCGCCTGATGTCCCGCCGTGGACTATTTTCATTTGGTTAAATTAAAAATTGGAACTCATTTATTTCGCGCAAATGAAAGGTCCTCGTGTTAATATCGAATAGTATGGAAATATATATACAATTAGGTATATACATAAGTTAGTTTGTTTATCAAACGATGCGTACCTAATCAGATTAGTAGCTATATAAACTCTTACTCACTTTTTCTTTCCAGAAGCCACTGACGGTTCAACTACCAAAGTCGTTCCATTGTAACCAAAACCTGGAAATAAATAAGTATTACATCAGTACATTGAAGAAAATCAACTGACTATTCAATTTTCATGGAATACAAACGCAGGAAATCGACAAGAAATGCACCGACAATAATATTTTTGACTACAAAAGTACAAAATCGCCAAAATGCTGAAAATGGAATGAAATGTTGATGAAAAGCAGAAAATCAAAGTAATTTCCACAAACGTTGAATTACATTTAAATCCTCCCGAAATTTATGCATCGTTTTGTATAGACGAATAGGTACTGATGCAAGGGTTTTTTCCTAAATGGAAATTATTTCCAGCTAGTACCCATCAGGTTAACGCTTGATCGGTTTCGAGCTTTTGGCCCTCATCAGTGTAGGGTAGTCACCATCCAGCAAGCTTAAGACCGCCAACTAAGCGAAACCGGAGGAAAAAACCTGACCCAACAAAAATCTAATTGGCATTTATACGCTCAGAAACGCTTCTTTCTGCTATAGATGTCGCTGTTCCATTATGGCATTGGTAAAAAAATTATGAAGGATCGTGGAAGGATCCAAATCTGAGGATATTTTTTTAGACCGTAAATGATTGCAATTGTAATGTAAGAATATAAACATGAAACGCTCCCTATCTGCTTCGAACATAAAATTATTATCTGAGATAGTAATGTAATTGTTTTATATCAAACTTCTATTTTTTTGAAAACCGTGAGGTTTTTACTGAGATCAAGCTCTAATTATCTTATAGGTGATTAATTTGTTTTTTTCTGTGACGGGAAAAAAGTTTGGCATTTCATCTCTGTTGGCAGGTTAAAAAATGTCACTTTTCATAAATTACTTTTTTCCCGTGGGAAAAAAGTGAGTACTTTTTTCCCGGATATATATCACATATATATACTCTGTTAATGGCTTCTGTTGTGCTCGAGGTTGTGCTATAGTTCCGAAAAATGAGTCAATAATACCGTCTCCGAGAAAGAACTGCAAGTCCTTTTATCTTCCATTAGACTTCGCGGTTTCGTATATTACTAAACAACAACTGAATTCACAATTTTTTAGAATCAAATCACAGAATTGAACTGACAGAAGTGACATCAGATATTTGATTACTACAAAAGAATGATAAAGATGTCTATAAAACGCAGGTGTCCCCACTGTTAAAAACTTGAAATTTCACGTCGATAATTTTCAGATTTCGAAATAATGTAATATCTTCTCAATATTGATTCGTCCTTCCCTCTGTCACAGAAAAAAATAGTGTATTATACACGGGAAAAATATTAGATTTTAGCTCACGGTTTTTTGTCTCCCTCCGCTACGCGTCGGGAGACAACACAACCTGGAGCTAAAATCTACTACTTTTTTCCCTTGTATAATAAATAACTATTTGTCTATCACCAGCTATATAGAGTATGATCCATGGTTTCCCGGAAATCCCGGACACCCTGTTTAGGTAAATTTCTGAAATACACTTCGTGTTTTGAGTTCTGGATAGGTACTCCTTGAATTTTTCAAATAATTACCCATACGCCACTGGTTTCTCGGGCTACAGTTGCAGTAGAGGATGCATTATTAATTATTATCTATCGAACATCGACCATTACCTATCAAGGATTAATATTATCAGCTTATCCCAACCCAAAGTTCCCAAATAACCGCAAATAACTCCATAACTTCAATTCAATCCAATGTACGAGGTACCTACTTACAGGGGCGGACTGGCCCGGAGGGCGGGAGGGCGAAGCCCTCTGCGCCTTTGCCCAGTGGCGCCCCTGCCCCTGGTATACTAAGACTCCAAGAAAGCAAAGAAAGAAAAAACGCGCTGCTATCGCGCCTTACGAAGGCCAGAAAGCAACGTTTTTAATTTCATTTTCGAATGCAGACTTTCTACTCGGAATGACGACATTGTTACTTGGAATTCTGACGTTTTACAGTTTCGAAAAATGTCAGCCGTTCCTGAAATATTTTGAAAAAACTTTTCTTAGTTAATATTTGGGAAAAGCTAATGAAATTTTGTATATAAACAGGTGATTGATCATGATGAAGAAGTTGGGATTGTCAGAAATATTTTTCAATATTTTCAGAGATTCAACATGCAAACTACGTTTTTCTTATGGGCGCAATATCTGTTTTTATATACCATTGAATGAAAATAGCGCTAAAGAACAGTGAAAACATTTTCAAATGTGGTAGGCCATGAAAATGAGAAAACCTATATTATCAGTCGTCATGACCACAATATCGATACTTCTTAATAACCATGAATAGCTTGCTACATTATTACAAAAGGCACAGAAAACCTCAGAATATAAATTTTTCGTTGAATAATCAAGATACTATTTTCTTTAACTATTATTGAAGGTTATCATTCAGTGTAAGACTTGGTCTTGACATAAGTTTTATTCCAGTTATATTTCTATGATTGAATTTGAATTGGTAAATCTCTGAAAATAATAGATAGAATATTTCTGAGAATCTCAACTTCTTTACCATCCATGATTTATTACCTGTTCACAAAAAATTTCAATATTTTCTCTCTAATATTAACCAAGAGAATAATTAGGAACGAAATCAGTGATTTTTAGTCTTTTCAAAATATTTCAGGAACAGCTGACATTTTTCGAAAGTGCATAACGTCATATTGAATAAGTTCAAATTAAGCAACGTTTGTCCTACCTAATCAACTTTATATCTCTTACTGTTTGGGAAATAGCAATACTGTGTCTATTAAATCGTTGATGGGACACTGTATATTTCTTTACCATGGAAAGACCTCTCTAAGACCTTTCCAAAGACACATCATTCAATATAATCATCTTCCATATTTTTCAATTCTTGAGTATCTAAGACTAACAGAGTTTGATCGATTTTTGAAATAAAATAATAAGAATGATTGCAAATCTGATCAGTAAAAAATAAAATTGTTATCATTGTCATGGCCTATACTCTCAAACACTATTCAAAATCCATGAAACTCTGATGTTTGTTTCGAATCGTTTTAAAAGCCTATATTTGGAGGAATACATGCAGAAGATGAATTTATTGAGTAGGTATTTTTTCAGATAGTAAGAATGTATCTGTTTATTCGAGAAGGAGATAATATCATACATCAATAATCAGGGGTTGTCTTTAATTTTTTATGCAATATTCCAATATTGGGCCAAATCCGAGTTGAGATTCGGATTAAAAAGAAAATGGTACACTTCTACGCCTCTGTATGAACACTCAGACAATCATTTCATGTTGCGCCCTTTGATCCACAAAGCCCTCTAGCTTTTTTCAACCCAGTCCGCCCCTGCCTACTTATCATGTTTACATAATTTGTATGTCCTCACTGTGTAGTGACCAGACCCCAGACCCCACAACCCACACCAGCGGGCAGCGAGTCGACCCACAAAACCGACGAAGAGATTTGACAGGACGCATGTCCTTCTCATATTTATTACGACCTAACCTACAAATTATGTTTTCCTTTTTGTTTTTGGATACCTCTATTTATCAAGAAAATGAATTACTCTGAAATCTCGGTACATGTGCTCATAGGTAGGTACTCACCTACAATCTACATAAGTGAATAGTTATTGCAGATGAATCATTCCTTGCCTATTCCTGCGATGAAATGACGGATCATGATGACGGTCTTTTGAAGTTATGAATGAATTCTCATTTCTCACTTACCATTCAACTTATCAATCGCCCTATCCGCTGAAGATTGATCAGGGCAATCAACAAAAGCATATCCTCCACGTTTTATTAAAATGTTCGTGCAAGACAACGTCTGTTCCAGGAACAGTTGCCGAAGACCATTTTCACTGGTTTCGTTCGGCAAATTTCCCACATACAATTTGCTCATGGTGATCGGTGGTATTTTGCCTGTCGTCGACATTTATAACACTAGACTTAGGTATCGGTTACAACTAAGTACTTTGAACACTTTTTACAAATAAATTAACAAAAAAACAATTAAAGAAGTATTGAAAATCTTGATTGAAGACCACGTCCACTACGCATAGAAACTTTTCTGACATGCGCACACTTTTCTAAATCGAAATGCATGGAATGCATTATGCATCCACCTGCAACAACCGCACAGGAATGTAACTGGGCAACTGCAGAGTTTTAAGTTGTTTCAATGATTTGATATTTGAATTTGAATGAATGAATTCCTCTAACTAATTGAAAAGACAATTATTCATTATGAATCACATAGGTAAATCATCACAGATCAACACTCCGGCAGCCGAATATCACCACAACATCAACAAAACAAAAAGTGAAAACCGGTTTGATGATTTGCCTTCATTGGAGGATTTAAATTGAATATAATGTAGGTAAAACTGTATATTAAGTGATATTGTCATACAAAATGGGCTAAGCTGGGGGTCTTTAGTTCAATCACAACATAAATCACAATATCAATTAGGAAGAGGCTGGAAGAGGTAAGAACAAGAAAAATATGAAATACCATTTTGATAAAAAGACACGTGAAACGATTCAATATTGTGTGCATTCTGTGCTTCCAACGGCGCCGTGGCTTAGTTGGTTAAAGCGCCTGTCTAGTAAACAGGAGATCACGAGTTCGAATCTCGTCGGGGCCTCAGAATTTTTTTTTCGATAGGTACACCTACGTCTGCAATACGTGTTGCCCGCCTTACGAATTACGATACCGGCGCACTTTTCAGTATGTTGTAGATTGTTTTATGGTCAGTCGTTCTCGTTCAGTACCTACATCATTGTTCCAACCTTGTTTAGACATGTCTTTCAATCAACGAAACAGTAAGTTATCGACAGATATACCTTTTTTTATGATTTTATCCATTGATAAGATGTTTTTGATCGAAACTATTCGTCCAAACAGCGAATGTTATCGAATACTGGTAGTGTTGGTGATATTATAGGTTACGTATCATAGGTGATGGGATGCCGTGGGCACACAACGATACAGTCCATTTTTGTTCTCTAGAACCACTCAATCCACAGGAGTTGCAAAAACCTGTCAATAATTTGGAAGATATCTATAAAAATAACAAGTAACAAGTTTCCATCGTTCAAGTTTGAACCCCTTGATTGGGTGAAAGTATTGTGAAGGAATATTCTCAGATAAATTATCAACATCAAAAAACATATAAAGAAAACATTGAATAAAATTCGCAAATAGCCAGGAGAGTAGTCGTTGTTTTCTGTTGAATATTCAGAATGATATTATGTTCATTATATTCATATTCAACTCCAGATTATTTTGTTTCCAAATTCTTATCGTGTGTGTTCAATAGATATAATTCAATGTTCGTGGCATATAGGCGGGAAAATAGTTGTTTCCTGTTGAATGAACCGAAAAGAATTGATATTTTCATCACATAAAGATTGCGAATTCTCAGTGTATTTCTTTATATACCGGGTGGCTACGGAAGTATTGCCTACGGAATATCTCAGTTATTGTATGGAGTAGGTTTGTGAAATTTGGAGCGTCGATATAATGACATAAGAGCTAGAATTTGAGCATATTGACATGTCGAAGTTAACTTCCGGTCTGACCGGAAGTAACATCAACTTTCTTATTTCAAAGGGAAACCCTATTTTTTTTCTTTTCGCTTTATTCAGCATTCAATTCCCTTTCTAATGACATATCACAAGTTGGTATCTAACCAGAAACTAGATCAGAAAAAAAATATTATTGAAATTCACCGAGTAGGCCGTGGAAGCAAAATGAAAGCCAAAAATTGAAAAGTTGGCTATGGAAACCATACGTCACTTGATAACAGTTGCTACTACTGTGATATTTTATTTTCATTCGTCGGCGTTATAAAAAGCCGCCAAAAAAAATATTAGAAAAATTGGGAAAAAAACAATACTCTGTAGGTCCATAACTTAAATAGGAACATACAACTTTTTCTTGCCTGTACTATTCAGCATAACCATTCCTTTCTAATGATATAATAGAAAGTCATTTTTTGATATGAAATACGCTTCCACGGCCTACTCGGTGAATTTCAATAATAATTTTTTTCTGATCTAGTTTCTGGTTAGATACCAACTTGTGATATGTCATTAGAAAGGGAATTGAATGCTGAATAAAGCGAAAAGAAAAAAAAAATAGGGTTTCCATTTAAAATAAGAAAGTTGATGTTACTTCCGGTTAGACCGGAAGTTAACTTCGACATGTCAATATGCCTAAATTCTAGCTCTTATGTCATTATATCGACGCTCCAAATTTCACAAACCTACTTCATACAATAACTGAGATATTCTGTAGGCAATACTTCCGTAGCCACCCGGTATATACATATATCCATTTTTTGATGTTATTAATTTACCTGAGAACATTCCTTCTCAATGTCCTTTTCCCGGTGAAAACATGAGGACAGAATGTGTTTTTCATTTACTAGATTTCATGAGGGAATCACAAAAATTGAGATCATGATGTCGCATCAAGCCAGGATCTAACGAGTTTGTACTTTCGCAGATCTAAATGTGATGGTGCTCGTAAGATTTTTTTGTGTAATTCTATATAGGAAGGAACTATGTTTCGAAGAATATCATAAACATAAATCAATAAAACTTCCTGATGGTAATTGGTATTGAATCATCCCACAACTTCGCTTTGGTGTTTGGTCGTTGAATTTTCAGGGGCGCACATCGAGCAAGTCGGCTTTTTTGTAGAAAAAGAAAATTCAGACTGTGTATATTTTGTGTTCTTCTTAAATTTTCAGATAAACCCACTAAATATACAATATTTCTGTCTCTTGCTATTTCTTCGTGTCTTGCTTCGTTTTCGAAAAAATTGGAAAATTCTATCATACCTCGGCATAATCTCTAAACTCCATAAGGAAAAATAAAAATGCTTAGATACGAGTATTATCCAAAAATGTATTGCACATAATTATTTATGAAATCAAAAAAGTCATGAAATCCAATACTATATACCTATAATGTATACATTCTTGTGAGAAATGTTTTTTCAAGATATTAATAAAAAACTCGAAAAAACTTTTTTTTTTACTTGGAAACGAAGGATTTTCGGACCCATGTTTATATGAACTGTTTTCTATATTTTGTTGAGAGGAATCTCCCCTATATAGGCTTTTGTCACCACAACTCTGTGACACCCTGTATACACGACAAGTAAGTGAATCTTCTCTATGACAAAATATAATTTTTTGCATGGACATAATAACCGTGCGTACTTGATACCTATATAGATATAGGTATTACATTACATACCTATCTATAAAACATACCTATACAATATAATACATGCCTGATGTACAGAATTATACACCAATAAAAAAATACATAATAGCGGCAAGATTGAATCCACAAACAGGGCGTTAAACGTTATTGTAATCATTTTTAACGTTTATTTAACGACATAAATATGTATAACATGTATATGACAGCATATGTATGAGCCAGTGGCGTAACAAACGATCACTATAATATACCTATTTCTGCAAAATATGGGTACATATGGTTATAGGCGTGATTCTAAATTTGAAATTCTGAATAGAACATGGAAGTGATTGAAGACTAATGGATATGAAGTTGGAAATTTCATATTTAAATCCAGTAAGTATATAGGTATATTTTGATTGATTTCAGGAGAGAATAAACAATATCTGATGACGATAAACTCTAGTTGGGTACGAAAGAAAGTCCTGAAGAATTAGAAATTTTGGTGCTTGGTCCAGAGTTGTCTTTCTGTGTTTTTGAAACCATTAGGACTATTTCACCAATAATGAAGTTTTTATCTAACTGCCACTACTGCCAGTGTGCACACTATAAGTAGATTTCAGTGGATTTCAAGATGATCCCATATACAATGGGCCCTGTTTCAGTGAAACATTTTATTTCGTTATTCATTAGAACTGTCCAAGTAGTAACCCAAATTAGTTCGCTGTCACAAACTGTTTTTTCCTCAGAGCTCCGTACAATTTTTAAATGATTGTAAAAATCGATAATATTTCCACAAAATCCCAATCACGCAGTAGCTTATTCAAGCGAAATATATACTCATGGAAATGTTATCGTTTGCACTCGTTTGTGAGGATATCAAATATATTGTATATTCTTTTAACTGTGTCAATATCTACTATGGATTTTCTTAACAGAGTTTTCGGCAGAACATGTGAACAATCGATAAAAAATGTCTTCATCGAAGGCTAACAGTACCTATTATATTGTCCACCAGATCGCCATCAAGTCTGTCTCAAGTCTTTCCATAACTTGAGTTTTTCTATTTGTTCAAATAGGCCACAACATTTTTTCGGAATATTTTCATGAGTAATATCACGAAGTTCAGAATATTCCAGATAATTCTGTCGCTTCATTGTTCACGATGGACTCGTGGTGTCGCTCGGCAACACAATTTAGTTAAGGAGGAAAGGCAGAATCATGAAAAGATATTCAGAACAGAGTGGTATTTGGCTTGACTAAATATTTCACGTTAACGAAGTATAAAAAGCAATTAATATAAATGAGCAATCAATTCTGACATCATCAGCATTGAAAGATTGCCATAGTGTTTTCATGATAACACCACCTGTCTCTCGCTTGTGATTTGTCAGATTATGTGATGAGTGAAATAGTCGATAAAACAGACCACAGCCCTTATACGTCTCACATACATGGCAGCAATCTATTGAAAAATATGGTGAAACCTTAGCCTCAGCACTTGATATCTCCAAGGCATTCGATCGAGTCTGGCACCACGGACTCCTCGCCAAGCTTCCGTCTCATAGCTTGCCTCCCCAGCTATGTTCTCTGCTAGCTAGTTTTCTCTCAACCAGGTCTCTCCATGTAGTGGTCGAAGGAGTTTCATCTGGCACTCTTATCATAAATGCTGGTGTTCCGCAAGGATCAATTCCAGCACCAACACTATTTCTACTCCATATCAACGATTTGTTGGAAGCAACTTCATGTCCAGTACACAGCTTTGCGGCTGATAGTACCCTTCATACCACCTTCTCTTCCAGGGCTCCAATACCAGCCAAACAAATCAGAAATGAGCGAGGAAGAAATGTTGAAAACATAAATATGGACTTGGCAACAATTCCCAATTCCCGAATGGGGATCCAATAACTTGGTAGATGTCAATGCAAACAAAACACAAGTATGCTTGTCAGGAGTAACCATACCTTTGAACACATCCATTTCGATGCTTGGTATTACTATCAGCAATAACCTTCCTTGGGAAAATCACGTGAGATCAATTGCTAAAAGTGCATCCCAAAAACTTAGTTTTCTGTTTCGGGCCAGGAGCTATTTCACTTCCAGTCAGCTGCTTATGATCTATAAGGCACAGATCCGACCTGTCCTGGAATACTGTTCCCATATTTGGAGTGCAGCACCCAAACATACCCTGAAACTGTTGAATTCTTTCCAAATAAGGGCAATTCGTCTCGTGGGTGATGCCTCGCTCTCAAACTCACTCACTTCGCTGGAACACCGTATAGAAAAGTTGTCGATCTGACTCTATTTCTTAGATATTTTTATGGACGATGCTCTTCCAAAATATCAACAATTGTTCCTCCCTTGGCAGACCCCGCGGGATTAACCCGTCGAGTTGAGGCTTCGCACCCCTTCGTGGTCACTTTGGAGATCTGGAGAACATCTCTTTCCAAAGACTTGTTCATCCAACGAACAGCGAGGCTCTGGAACACATTGCCACGGGAGGTGTTCCTTGAGGCATATAACCTCCAGAAATTTAAGAAGAACACCAATTCCTTCCTTCTTTCCCATGGTTCTCAAGATGTTGTCTGAACATTACATCAGGATATTCCTTTTCGTGAGAACCAGAACATAAAAAACACAACCTGTCTCTGCCTTGTGGTTTGTCAGATTATGTATAATGAGTGAGATAGTCGATGAAACAGGCCATAGCCTGGTGAAAGTTTTTGCCCTTATTGGATAAAATAAATAGAAAGAAAAAATATTGAGAAATACAGACTAAAACCGAGAAAATATGACCAATCATAAATATATATCTTCCTGATGGTAATTTGTCCCAGCTAACTTCTCCTTTGCACGGCGCTGTTTCGATCTTTTACTCACACCATCACACTATCGTCCATCACAATCATGCGTTACGTTATTGTGTACGCCAAAAACGCAGATTGTAGACCCGAAACCTGTTCCTATTTTCGGCAATACCTTTATCAATTGTTATTTTTGGGCACTGCAAGTTCCGGTTCCTCTCAGAACAAGAGGTCTTTTCGCAGCCACCGTTCGCAGCTCGTTTGGAACCTTATTGTTTGAAACATACAGACACTGTCAGATTAAAATGCGGAAGAAGCTATATGGTTAGCCTGGGTTATCGGTTATTCTCATACAGAATGAGAGATGATGTTTCAAAACAATGGTCGGAGAAAAGGTAAGATTCCTTGGCTATTTCTAAGAAAAAAGTAATAAAATTCAGTATGGATGGAGACTGAGAAAGCCCCAAAATTTTAGAGTGATTCTAATTGGGGTCATTGAGTAATCTCAATGGAAGTCTTGAAAACACCTTCATTAAAATTTGGAGTCAAATCGAATTTTTTTCGTTTCCCCATTGATTATGCTAGATATACAAAAATCACACAGAGGATAAAAAAGTTGTTATTTTAATAGTTCTATCTAATAAAAATATGAAACTCAGAAAAACCGGTGGTGTACAATGACATTCACCTTGAATATCGATAAATTTACCCACTGTGACGCCACTGGAAATATCATTTCGAATCTAATTGCACTCTAGAAGAAGCTCCATATTACTATTAACAAAACCACAAACTTTTTATTGAAATTGGTGGAGAGACAATTGAGAAATGAGTAGAAAAAATATTTTTCAACGTAAACAAAGCAAGTTAGGACAAATGTTTATATGCACTTCATTTCCAAAAATATCACAAGGAATCAACCTTTGCCTTTTTTTGGTGTTATTCAGATACACGATACACCCTGTACATAGGGTGGCAGGATGTCGAACAATTATTTTTATTTCAGATTGCTTCAGATTCATAGAAATTGGGATAGAAAATAACGCAACCTTGAATTTTTCCTCACATATATTTGAGAAAAGATCGATAAGGACTCAAAAAGTACCTATAGCTGATGATGTGTGCATGATGCGTACCTATATACCCGAGATTATACACAAGGGGGGAGTGTATAATCTCTGTATATACCTATACAAAAAGATAATGAGTTCTGTTGTATCACAAATGTTTCCTGAAAATGTCGTCAAAAAACAAAAACATTTTTTGACAGTCTGTGATGGGGTAATTGCATGAAGTATTTGACACACAACTCCGTATATTTTGACCCCTACTTACAGCCTGAACTATACGAGGTGGTGGAAAGTAACTTCAAATATGAAAGTTGTATAGAGGGTTTCATCTGTACTATCTTTTGGCACTCCTGAAATAAACAAATGCGAATGGCGAAATAGAAAAAAGGGTTCAAATTAGTTTTCTTGACGGAACACCCTGTATATTTTCAACTTCAAGTGAAAGATATGTTTCTCCTGTTCACCAATATATATAGTTTGCTAATGTTTCCTCAAGTCGTTTATCACTTATTTAGCATTGAACATAATATAGAGGAAAAATACGAGATAGTATAATGGCGGATTTATGCAACATTTACATAGTCCTAGTCTTAGGATCTTAGTTCTAACACTTCTAACTTCTAACCATAGTCTTAGTGAAAATTTTTGTCTTAAAGATTTGAGGTATTTATCCAGAAACATTAAAACTTGATTTAAGCATAAGAGTTATGTGAGAATTTGTGGTTCTTTTTGTATCAGAGATGAGGAAAATTATCTATCAAACTTATCAACATCTGAGCATTCTCATAATATTATTTTCGGAACATGTAAACAACAAATCATCAACAATTCTATCAAAGGAGCATGCGCCAAGTCCACATAACAACATAGGCATAAGCATAAAAGTTCAAATTAATCAACTTTCAAAGTCGTTTCTTAGGCTTGAATTGGTATGTAAACGGCCTCAAGTAGGTACCTTGTTTCAACTTCTAGTTATGCTTAAAATTATAACTAAGACTATGATTAGGACTATGCAAATGTTGCATAAATTCACAATCCACCATAAGATAGGAATACGAAGATATTGCAGAAATTTCAGTAGCGCAGCAAGAATTTATTCGGAAACGTCTTAAGGGAACATTAGCAAAATATATAGGTACAGTGCTTATCTTTAATGTCCCCTCCCCCCTTTCATTTTTTCAATGGGTCAACTGAAAAAATTGAAACTTGGGATTATGAAATTGATGCAGGAATACTGGGCACCATCTGGGGAAAAATTAAATGGAAAGGGGAGTCTTGTGACACATCTTTTTGAAGCTCCTGACGACTACTTCACAACCCTAGAATATAAAATCAATATCTTTACCTACTACAAAATGGCGGAACATTGAATAGTTGCCTATATATGCAAAATTCACGGACAATCCTCGAATCCTGATTGCCGCCCAGCCGAAAAGCTATGTAAATATTCATTTCCAGTCACCGCAAAATATTGTCCCATAACCAGACACGATCTGATTTGCTGTTAAAATCTTCTTTATATGCCCTGTGTGTGAACGGAAGAACATCACCATCTCATCTTCTCATGTAACCGCTCGCGTTTTTCATGATGGAGAATCCCCATAAAAAACCGTTATATTCCCATCGGATTACACCCTTGTTCTTTTTTCGTCTACCCATGTATACAATACGAGAATGCCTTCCAAGACGAACCGCTAAATCCCGGTGCGGTGTCATAGGTTAGTAACCGACTTCGATTCCAGAACGGGACCCTATACAATCGAGTCGTGAGTTCACTAAACTTTCTCATGCATCATGCGAACAGGACGCAGATGCATTACTCACGAAACTAATCTATATACTTGTATTTAGGTATACCGAATGTATACCTGTACCTATACAGGGTGTAACTTAAGTACGTTTAAATGTTCAAGTGCATGACATCCCAGTTGACCAAAAATGCAGCAACTTTATAAATAATTTTTTTTCTGTATTTCAACACCCTGTATTATGAAAGGGAAAGCATCGGTATCCGTACAAGACAATACAAGGTCAGAGGGAGACGAGCGTCAATGATAGCTTAGACAGAGTGAAATGAGCGTAAGCTCAACAACGCACTCAATCGCCAACTATTCAGTCTATTCAGTCCTATTTCGAGTTTGCGAAATACCTAGTCACTGTTTCTGATTTCTGAAAATGTAAATAAGGATTTGGCAGTGGTAGTCAAACCTGATAGTTAATTTGTGGTCCATCGTACCCAGTTGCTTAGTTTTGACACAGTTAAAAGAATATACAATATATTGTATATTCTTTTAACTGTGGTTTTGAGGTGCCAGAAAGGATCATCAGGATTCACAAAGTATTTTATCAAGGATGATTCCACATCCGAAGGAAATGTGAATGATATTGATGAACGGCACGGATTACCATCATGAGAAGCTGTTCACATAAAAGGTAAGGATCCATTCTTTCGGTAATCGAATTATATTGGTTGGCTGTATATTTTGTCGCCGTTTGGGACAGAATATTGTTATCTCTGGTAAAAGTTCAACGTTTCTCAAAGTGGAGTACAGTGGTTAATACTGAATAATACACAAAGTCATCTCCACGACAGTTTATTGTGAAAACTCACGGGTTCATTGTGAATAATCACATCAAGGGAACATGTTTTCGGACATACGTATTACCATCATCAGCCTAATAAGAAATTTCATAGTCATATACAATGAGAAAAATTAATTAAGTAACACGAGGAATCCTTACCATACTAGCTCACATGAAGGTGAAAAATGTTTGGTATAAGGATTCCTCGTGTTACTTAATTAATTTTTCTCATTGTAGGACACTTTGGTAGGACTATGTAATTTCTTATTAGGCTGATGATGGACATACGTATGTCTGAATACATGGTCCCTTGAAGTGATTATTCACAATGAACCCGTAAGTTTTCACAAAAAATTGTCGTGGAGATGACTTTGTGTATTATTCAGTATTAACAATGGTTTTAGAGATATTAGTTGAAAGTGTTCATTAGGATATGTTGAGCTAGTGTGGACTTGATTAGACTATATTTGCGTTTTATATTTCTCACATCTGTGTGATGGGTAATTGCCAACTGTTTGTAAATTAAGAATAAGTATATAGTACCTAAAACAGTTTTTGTTTCTATACTGCCCATGTATCTTAATTTCAACACCATAGCCAGTTTCTTCGAATAATACTTGTTAAAACTATACAAAATTGGAAACCATTATGTACCCATAACGGTTGTCTCGGAACGTGTCTGGGACGATGTTGTTGAAACGTTCCATGAAACTTCACTAAGACATTTCTGAAACTGAAATATGTTTAGTGGGTTTGCTTATGAACATCGCAGCGATGAAACGCTTCTGATATCGCACTGTTACCTGAATGCGAAATCTCGGAGATATCATGTCACATGTTGTGTTGGCTGGAATGTTGATAGGAACATTTTTTCTTATTTTTATCAGCAGAATTATCTCCCTGACCTTATTCTAGGACAACTTGTATATGCATTTGAATTTATGACACCTACTCCCTATATACGCAAGTTTGACCATCGGGCCAATGCAATGCAATAAAATCGCGGCTTGCCATTCGACTGTCCCCCTCTAAAGCAATTCGCAATTCACGCGATATCCTTACCCGATGCACATTGCACATCATGCACAAGTCATGAACTCTCGTTACCACACGGCGTATAGGTACTTAGAGTGCGCCCATTGGTTGGAGGCCGACCAATGACAGCAGGGGCCGTATGCACTTTCGGCGGACTGCAAGTGCATGTGCACCTCTCGAAATGGTCACCCGACAATCCGTTGAAGGAATTGCGCAAATTTGATTTGAATCTAAACTGCCCCACATTTGAAGTGAGACAAGCGAAAATTACTATCATTTTCAAACCATCATAACTTTGGATTGGATCAAAACCAATTTCCAATTTCTTTCAAGATTCTGATATCTCATTCCATTGAGTGAAACGTCAGTAATTTTTCGTTATTCCACCTTTCCGACATAGAGACCTACAGGGTGATATCTGAAAATGTGATAATTTTCGGAAAGTTTGGGATCACCCCATTTCACCGGGATTTTTTGTCTTATTGAGCTAGGGCAATAAAATGAAGGACCCTGAGTTTTCTCGGAATGGTTTTGAATTCAAGAGGATTCATACAGGATGTTTCGATGATGGAACTTTTCACATTATTGATTATATTGCAATTTTTGGCAAGTTTAAATTCCCCCCTTATTTGGCAGGGATTTTTATTGTTTCATTGAGGGATATATAAGATGAAGCATGATGAGTTTTCTCGAAATGCTTTTCGATTCAGGAAAATCCATACAGGAAGTTGTGATATAATATGGAATTTTTCACAATATAGGTAGGTAGTATAATTGCATTCTGATGTTCAACCAACATAAACTTCAACTTCAACAGAACTTCAGATTAGCTTATCCTGGCTCAACGCTATCACGCTATCAGTATACAATGTGTTGTACATTTTCAAACATACCGGGTATCATCGAATTTTTCAGACAAACCATGGTTTCCATATTTCCAGAGGTATGAGATTTGAATTTGGCTGGGGTGTAGAATTCGAGAATTGGTCAATTTTTCAAAATTCCATATCATCACTTCCTGGGGGACATCCTGTATAGGGAGTATCATACCGAATTCAACAATACTGGGTTTGAGAGAGGTAAGTATTTCGAACAATTACGAAGATATTCTCGTTCGAAATTTCAATATGCTCATAATAAGACGTGTGACAGAGAAAAAGTTTTTTTTTCTGTAACGGCAAAAAAGTTTGGCATTTCATCCCTGTTGGCAGGTTATAAAATGTCACTTTTCATAAATTACTTTTTTCCCGTGGGAAAAAAGTGAGTACTTTTTTCCCGGATATATATCACATATATATACACTGTTGATGGCTTTTGTTGTGCTATAGTTGCGAAAAATGAGTCAATAATACCGTCTCCGAGAAAGAACTGCAAGTCCTTTTATCTTCCATTCGACTTCGCGGTTACGTATATTGCTAAATAACCACTGCATTCGCAATTTCTTGAAATCAAATCACGAAATTAGACTGACAGAAGTGACATCAGATATTTGATTACTTCAAATGAATGATAAAGATGCCTACAACGCGGTGTCCCTACTGTTAAAAACTTAAAATTTCACGTCGATAATTTTCAGATTTCAAAATAATGTAATATCTTCTCAATATTCATTCGTCCTTTCTTCTGTCACAGAAAAAAATAGTGTATTATACACGGGAAAAATATTAGATTTTAGCTCACGGTTTGTTGTCTCCCTCCGCTACGCGTCGGGAGACAACACAACCTGGAGCTAAAATCTACTACTTTTTTCCCTTGTATAATAAATAACTATTATTTATCGCCCTCAATAAGACATAAAAAAAATCCCAGTGAAATGGGGTGATCCCAAACTTTTCGAAAATTATCACATTTTCAGATATCAGTAAGTCTTCATGTTGAGATGGTGGTATTAGAAAGAAGTACTGACGTTGTACCCAATGGAATGAGCTATCAGAATCTTATATAAGGAATTGAAAATTGGTTGATCCACTCCAAAGTTATGACGATTCGAAAATGATAGAAGTTTTTGCTTGTCTCACTTCAAATGTGGAGCAGTTTATATATGAAACAGATATATTTGGAAGATTTTTTTCATGTTCTGGTTCCCACGAAAAGGGATATCCTGTAATGTTCAGAGAACATCGTGAGAACCAAAGGAAATGAGGTAGGAATTGGGGTTCTTCTTGAATTTCTGGAGTTTATATGCCTCGGGAAACACCTCCCTTGGCAATGTGTTCCAGAGCCTCGCTGTTCGTTGGATGAACGAGTCTTTGGAAAGATATGTTCTGCAGGTCTTCAAAGTGACCACGAAAGGGTGCGAAGCACCAACTCGACGGGTTAATCTCGCGGGGACTGCCAAGGAAAGGACAATAATTGTTGATATTTCAGAAGAACATCGTCCATGAAAATATCTATAAAATAGAGCCTGCAGATCGCCAACTTCTTTACGATGTTCCAGAGAAGTGAGTGAGTTTGTGAGCGAGGCATCACCCACGAGACGAATTGCCCTTTTTGGACAGAATCCAACGTTTCTCCACCTTGGATCTTTATATATATATACATGTTTTATTTCATTCATGATTATATTTCTCCTGTTGAATGTTGAGCCATAGACATATTTTTATTTGTATATGATGTGTCTGTTCGTCGATAGTATACCTACGTTTGTGTTTTTATATATATACATATTTATTTATTATGACTTTGTCTTTCGACAATAAAGTATATATTTTGATTTGATATGATTTGAACAGCCACATAGATACGATTCCAAGAATCAAATAAAAAAAATGACGCTAAGAAAATTTTCACCCGGAATTTATACAACTAAGTATATGTAAAATGATCTCCTGAATCTAAATAATATTAGAAGTTGAGGTCAATTCCGGCAACACCATAAGTAAGTAAAAGCATAATGATATCAGTGAATGCGAAATGGTTTATGTAATATGAACCCTCCAAATTTCAAAATTTCATCTCTAACGATTCAAAAGTTACAGGAGAGGCATGGTTCTCATTGCCACCCGGTATACTTACCCTCTCAAAATACCCATTGAGATTATACCTATACTTGCTCAATAACTTCGATAAGTATCATGCTGAAATTTGGAGACGCATTGTCAGTATCCATCCATATACGGAATTTTGGCAATATGAAAGTTCATATATACATCATCAGGGGTATCCAATATACAGGGTATGTCACGGAGAGCTTACACTCTCTGTATATCGATAATGAATCGGGAGAAATCCAGATCGATGCAGGGTGGTTCAAGATTCAGAGTTCTGAGTACCTACCCGTAGTCTTACGCACGGAACAAAAATCTGAGTTTTTGAATTATAATAAAATCACGAGGGCAACCTGTAAAGCTTTGTCTGTCGAATCATATAGAACACCATGCGTAATGCGTATACTTATCTATAGAGTCCCTTTAGGCTGATGACAGTGGCGTATCATCATTGTCTGCCAAAATAGGTATGTGAAATTCCATACGAACGCCACTGGTGTCAACCGAAAAAAAAAAGTGGTATACACTAACGCCTCTTGATATATGTACAGGGTATCCCAATTTGGGCACTTTTGCGGGGTATCTCCCTTATCAGTAAAGATAGAGCATTGCGGTTTTCGCGACAGTGTGCTACTTTTTCATGAAATTAATAATGGCGCAAGCAGAATTGTGATAGCTCTTCCGGTTGTCGAGATACAGGGTGGAATTGAAAAATATCACTTTTCAGGCACCCTCCGTGTCTCAGTTATCTTTGAACTTATCGAAGAAATTAAAAATTGTTTTTATAGAGTTTTTCTCGTAGAATCCAGTGGCGTAGTTATTTTTTTGCTAGCACCTTTTGTTTTTTAGTTATGGAGCAAACATATGTTTTTTTAAATGGAACACCCTGTATATTATTTCATATATACATTGAGCATGAAGTGGGCTTTCCAAAAATATATAATTGTATAAAATTATTTTCCATTTAAAAAAACATATGTTTGCTCCATAACTAAAAAACAAAAGGTGCTAGCAAAAAAATAACTACGCCACTGGATTCTACGAGAGAAACTCTATAAAAACAAGTTTTAACTTCTTCGATAAGTTCAAAGATAACTGAGACTGAAAAGTAATATTTTTCAATTCCACTCTGTATCTCGACAACAGGAAGAGCTATCACAATTCTGCTTGTGCCATTATTAATTTCATAAAAAAGTAGCACACTGTCGCGAAAACCGCAATGCTCTATCTTTACTGATAAGGGAGATACCCCGCAAAAGTGCCCAAATTGGGATACCCTGTACACCAAATTTCATCAGAATATATCTGATAAGTGGTATTACAGATATTAATAAAAAACCACCCTGTATCTCAAAAGTTAGAACGTTTAGGTCATACGTTCATATGAAACTGTCTTCTTAGAATGGGCCCATCAAGAATCGCCTCCTCGAATATTGACATTCAATTATGAAACACCCTGTATATCACATACTGACAAACTGTATTTATACTGTGTATTTTCTTATACATTTTGAATGAATTAACAAAATTGATCATTATATCCGGTTATATCACATTATAATATGGAGCTTGGAGCGTCGAAATTTGTTTGCTGGCTGGCCAATAAAAGGGTGAATTGTATAAATGCAATGGGGTGCACTGCATACAAAAGGACCTGAAAGTACAAACATATATATAGGTAAAGTGCAAGTGTTTTAAAAATGCAATGGTCACCCGACAATTCAGACATGCGACATGCATGATGCAATTGACAAATTGAAAATTGGGAATCCTCGCATGCATGTATAAAGTGAAATATAACAAAATAAGGAACATATACAGGGTGTTCCTAAATGTCATCATGTTCATATTGCCATAAAGCCACCTCCAACCTGAGAGACACCGGACTACGTTGTACCAGAAAAGTTTTCATTATACTGGTTGTAAACTATATAACTCTCTTGATGAACAACTTAAGAGCTCCAAAAACTTGAATATATTTAAAAAGAGGCTTAAACAACAGCTAATTCAAAAGGCCTGCTATACGCTGGATGAGTATTTTATGTAATTCTATGTAATATTAGTAACGTGATGAATATATTGTATTTAATTGTGATGCTGTCGCATTGTTTGTTATATTTTTTCTTTTTTTTTTGACGTACTTTACTGTTTCATGTTATACATTTAACAGAAAATAAAAATTATTATTATTATTATTATTATTATTATTGAAGGTGATGATGCCTTGGCTTATTTCAGGTCGTCAAAGTATGGAAAATGTGATGCATACGTTTCTTTTATACTCCGGGAGGTACCTAATTCTTCAGATTGAAATAAGAAAAAATGTTCCTGAAATATCCTTCTCCACAAACAGTTTTATATGAAACAGGTATTTTCGTTTGAATGCGCTGTTAAACGAAACGTTTTAGAGAAAAAGTACCTATCATATTTCAACTTAGTTCTGTTTCATTAGAGTTGGTCGTGCGATGCTGATTTGTTGAGAAAATAATTCTCTATATAGCTCATTATATATAGGAACCATTTTCGGAAACATGTTGATGGAAACATTTTTTCTTATTTGCACTGCAGAATCACATCCTGAAGTATACGAACGATATTCCCTGTATATAGCTTTTCGGGATTGCAAACTATTTATTTGATTTTCTAATGTAGGTACGGTTTAGAAGCAGTGGCGGCTCCAGGAAGGGGTAAATGGGCTAATTACCCCCCCCCCATCAAGCCTCGCGTCGAAATATTGATAGTTATACCATCATGCATTTGTGTTTTTCAAAAAAACGGCTCATAGGGAATCATTTGAGAGGGTTTTGAAATCTGATGATGGGTAATGCAGGTAGGTACCCCAAATTTATCATTTATTGACAAAACAGTTTTCTCCTATCACTTCCGGTGCAACCAGAAGCCACCCCAACTTTTGATTTTTCAATAGAACACCCTGTATATTTTTCATATTTGAATTCTGGCTATCGTTTTACACACACTAAAGGAATTTTTTTGATCAAAATGTCGAAATATATAGAGTGTCCTTTCCGACCTCGAATGATTCAGAAGTTACAGCACTGGCAGATTTTTATGCACTTCCGTGTATATTATTGAAGAATTATGAAGATATATTCGTATTTCACTCTTTATATTGATTATCCCCCCCCCCCCAACCTATACCCTGCATCGGAAAACGTTCAGAGGAACCTTATAAAATATGCCAGGGTAGCCACTGATATCTTGACACTTGGCAGTAATAACACCATAAGGTACAGTCAGATCCAATGAACATTTTGCATATTATAATATGGAAGATGATAAATAGCACTTTTAGACACTTCTGCAAGTTCTGCAAGTTCTGCAATAAGAGCGCTAACGACATGTTCAATGCATCTTATATATATACTGTCGTGCCTATAGGATACAAGGCATCAAAACATATACTTATAGTGTGCATGTCCACCTTAACGACTTACCACCCCTGTAAAATCGTTATTATCAGACCAATTTCAAAAAACCTTTTTTGTTCCATCCATCCAACGAGAGAGTGATCTAATTCTTGGACTGTTATCGTGGCCAACTGCGACAAATTTCAATGACCCATATTCCAGAAAGTACTATTAGGGATTTTTTTCCACGAAACTTGATGATGGAATCTGAATCAGTACCACTTGAACTATACCTGTACCGATTTTCATCATCATAAAACACCAGGGTGTCCGAAAAAACGAATCATCAATTTCTTCAAATAGGTGATCAGCAAATCTAGTTCTGTGGTTTTTCTAGAATGAAATTATCATTGAGGATTATATTTCAAATATACCTGTATCAATTTTCGTCATTTGAATATACAATGTGTCTGAGAAAAAAATTAAAAAGGATTGGTAAGCATATATTTTTCATCCTGATAAATTCTTCACTCAAAATAAAAAGATGAATCAGGATCACTTGGAACAAACCTGTACCGATTTTCATCATCATTAAACACATGGTGTTCGAAAAATCAAATTAACATTTTTTTTGAGTTATGATAAAAAAATATTGCCTACTTTTTCTTTTTAATTGTTTTCTATCATACACATCGTATTTTTGAATGATGAAAATCGGTACAGATATGTTCAAAGTGATCCTCAATAATAATGTGTCATCAATTCTTCTCAAAAATAGCACAATACTACATTTTCTGATCACCTATTAAAAAAAACATAATTGGCTTTTTCGGACACCCTGTGTTTTATGATGATAAAAATCAGTAAAGTTGTTTTTCGAGTGATCGTGATTCAGAATCCATCATTGTGTTTTGTGAAAAAAATCCCTAAATAGTACTTTCTCAAATATGGGTCAATAAAGTTGGTCGCAGTTGGTGACGATTACAGTTCATGAGTAAAATCACTCTCTTGTTGGATGGACATTTCGAATACCTATCCAACAAAAAAAAGTTTTTTGAAATTGGTCAGATAACAACAATTTTACAGGGGTGGTAAGTCCTTAAGGTGGACACACTGTATAACATTCCGATATTTTGAGGTTTTATTCGATAATGCTTTCAAAAGGAACAACAGCTGAAAATGAATCTGATATTGGTCTAAATTTTGATTGGTCATGTTGTGTAGGTCAATAATACTTAATAATGATGACCTACACAACACGCTTTTTTTTTTTTTTTTTTTTTTTTTTTTTTTTTTTTTTTTTTTTTTTTGGTACTACTTCATTACTTGTAGTTTCTTGCTTAACTTCCTTATTGTCTTGCATTTCCTTTACTGTATTCTTGCTATCCTTCTTGAAAAAACACATACTGGCAAAATGATGTCTTCTTTGGCAACTGGAACATATTTTATTGTAGGCTGGACATTTTCCCCATCCATGTTCAGTACCACATTTCTTGCATTTGTGTTTAGTTTTCACAGCATGGATTTCTTCTTCTGGAGCTAATAACTTCAAGTGCTGCTTGGATAATTCTATAGATTTACAATATTCTTGAATCTTCTGTAAAGTCATATCTGGTTCTCGGATCAATCTCTGTTGTATTTGTTTGTCCTTTATTCCTAATATAAACTTTATCTTTTATCATTCTATCCACGTATGATTCATTGCATGTATTATTAGCGCACACAAATCCACAATTTGTAGCTTGTTTCTTCAATTCCGTAATGAATGAATCTATATTTTGTTCATCTTTCTGTATGATATTATTGAATTTGAATGTTTCCATAGTAACATTTTTCTTAGGTAAAAAATATGAATCGAAACATTGTAGCACATCATCTAAAGTTTCAGTTTTACCTTGTGGGAAAGTGTTGTATATATCAAGACCGCTATCTCCAATGAGATGTAGTAGAACTGCAATCTTGACATCTTCTTCGGATAAATATTTACCCGATGCTTTCATGAAAATGGTGAATTTCTGTTTCCATTTCGGCCAAACGCAGGGTTCATTTATATCGAACGGCGGTGGAGATTTGTATTCCATTCTAGCTTCCATTAGACGTCAATTTCTGTCACTATTGTGAATATTATAGGTTTTTTCACTTTCCTTCTTACTAATTCTTCTATCAGGTTCTTTTTTATACTTCTGACACCATGTTTTATGTTATTATTTTATAAATAAACACTTTTTAAATGTTTTTATAACATTTTATCTTTATTAGCATTTTAAATCAGTTTGTTAAACAATCTCGTATCTATGTTACTGGCCAAACATTCATATAATAATCAACTATCAACTAGAGATCTATAGTCTATACAGTGTGATATATAAACAAGGATATAAATAAATACATATGCAGGTCAATAATACTTAATAATGATGACCTACACAACAGGTCATTTAATTGAATACGCACAATGAAATAACGTGACTGCGTTATTTTCCATTAAATTATTTACGTAACTATCTATACCTGTTTGTATATATATTTTTTTGAATGTTTAGGTACGTCTTATTTTCTAATCAAATCTGCATCATTATTTCATCTTTTATGACAGACAGCTGGCCTCGTCACAAAAGTAATTCACTTGTAATTAATTTGTTTCCAGTTCTTGCACGAAAAACGAATAAAGTGGTTAATATAATTATGTTTGAACCTTTCCCTAAATAGCGCATCGTTCAAACATGTGCCTTCACAAGTGAAGATGTATTATGCCATAATTTTTTTTTAATTTCTGCTCTGCTGCTATCTTCGAAAAACAAAAAATATCATAAGTTTCTACTTTCTAGCATGAAATATGTACTTAGATATCTCTGGAAATAATATTTTGAAAAATACTTATTTTTGGATGTTTTATAGAGAACCTACATTAGGATATATTCTTATATTTCGAATATTTCAAGTGAATGCTTTCTTCTTCAGAATTCAATAAGTAATCAGATTACTGATTTTCTCAAAAATAGCAAGTGCTGTTCAACATATTATACCAGCAAATTCAATTACATCACAGAGATATCGCATCGATGTAACAATTGTGATCTGTGATATCTTATTCTATGTAGCATCTACGTCGCTGCGACATCAGAGGGATGTTATTTCATCCATGTGGGACGTAACTGCGATAGGATCTCTGCAATATTTTTCATTCAATGCAATTGCGATATGCGATATGTTGTTTGTGATGGAAAAGCGATGTGTTTTGCGATAAAAATACGATGTGATGCGAGATGACATCACAGTACCTACATCGAAAAAATAGTTTTCTCAAATATAATGACTTTTGATCGATTACGTTGCGGTCTTAATTTGACAAATATTCATACACGTAACAGTTTTTAACGTTGTGAGAGGTTAGGGCATATTTTCCGGTATTTTCATATGAAATTTCCTCCTTGAATTGAAATGAGCTGATAAGGAACTTTATCCTATATATTTTCAGCCATCAATTCAATTAAACCCTGTATATGCAGCTCGAACAAAAAATAATTACCAATACCTACGCACTCATCAAAATTCGCGGGCGATACCTTTCATCTCCATTTAGCCGAAAAACAAAACACTAATGCTATTTCCAGCGCCGAATTTGAATACATAAAAACATTATTCATTCGGCACAAAGATAGTCTATCATAGTCGGCCGTGGCCGGGGTGAACGACTACATTTTCCCGCCCGTTTCGTAATGGCCGACTACCCCCTCCGCAACGGTGACGCAGTGGAAGGGTCGTTATAGGGGTTGTAGGGGAAATCGAACGAGGGTCGATTCTCAGGGGTGAGTGTACCTACGCAATACGCATGGAAAGTGAAACTGAGTGAACGAGAAATGAGAACAGTATCTGAACCAATCTGAACAGTGTTGTTAGTTTCACGTGATTTTTTGACTTTTTCTATGATGTATTAACGTAGGACATCCATTGGATATGTCCAGTATAAGGTCTCATGTCCATGGGCAAGGATTTTGTTCATCCTTTTCATCCATAGGATAAATCTATATACACTGTCCGTCTAATGTACATGCATTATACCCCTTACTCATTTTTGAAACACCTGATATATCGCAACTAAATTTGGAGGCCTCAAATAGAAGATGAAAATCTACTTTTTTATGAAGAATGGCAGCTTGAAGTCTTAATATGGCGACTAAGCGCCATCTTGAATTATTTCTTTGAATGGAAGTTATGGAACAATAACCCGTATATTAGGTATTCCATTTTTAGGAATCTTCTTATATATACCTAATCAACATTATCATCCAATACTTTTAACGCCAAAAACTTATTTATGCCCAAAAAGTCGAATGTTTGCTTTCAATCTTTTAACCATAGGTTAAATTTGACAGTATAAAGAAGATGTCACCGCGACAACTATTTTTTTCCTACCAAAATGCCAGTTTTGAAGCGATTATTCTAGTTTTTGGGTTTGAAATGACCAAAATGCCAGTTTTCAAACGTTTAAACTATTGAATTCAGGAGTAAAGCGTGAATGTTGAAACTGTCCGGTTTTGGAATTATATGAGAAGATTTCTAAATACGGCCAATTTTAGAGAACATTCCTCACATATATATCGGGTTCAGCACCCGTATACATATAATATAATTATGAAATGAATATGTATTGAATCCTTCACGATCATGAATAAATGCATGACATTCGCGATAGAAAATAACAACAAATTTTGAAAAATTTCGATTTTGAACACCCTATATATATCTCTGTAATCATTCTCGCTAGACCCCAAGGGTGATGCATTGATGAAATCAGCTCACAAAGGAGAATGCGAAAATGCAATGAAATACAGGGTGCGTACCATAAGAAAAAGTATAACTTTGATACCTACGTCACGCATTTATGAGTCACTATGTATGAAGCGAAATAATTTGGAAATGTGCTGCTCATGATCCTCCTAGATCATCTGTGGAATTTCTGTTCATCTATCTCAAACAGTAAAGTCGTTATCTCACTTTGGCACACTAACGACTCACCCTGATGTATATATAGGGTGCTAATAATTATGAAGTGGGGTTTGCATGAAGTTGTCTTTGTCTTGATAAGAAACAGCGACGAGGAGTGGGATGTGGTAATTTGTGACGTAATCAATATTTGATATTTTGATGGTTAATATCTGATGATAATAAGACCGAAAATATTCAAGTGGTGTGATATTCTAGCGAATAGAGTTCATATAAACATGTGGCCTAACTTGTTCCGTTTTTGAGATACAGGATGTTGAATAAGATGGTATAGTAATGATTATTTTTATTTATAACCCCCTGTATAAGCGAGCGTTCATGGTGCAAAAATTCAGTATGGTTGGAGACTGACAAACTTTCAAAATGGTTCTAATTGGGGTTATTGAGTAATCTCAATGGAAGTCTTGTGAAAGCACCTACATCAAAATTTGGAGTCAAATCGAATTTTTATTGATTCCTCAAAAAATAAGCTTGATACGAAAATCACACAGAGGATAAATAAGTTGTTATTTCAATATAGTTCAATCTAACAAAAATATTGAAGTAAGAAAAATCGGAGGCGTAATATAATGACAATCACCATGCATATAAATATCGACGCCACTGGAAATATTATTTCGAATCTAATTGCACCAGAAGGAGCTCCATATTAGTACTAACAAAACCACAATGTTTTATTGAAATTGATGAAAAGACAATAATTGAGCAATGAATAAAATAACGATATTTCATGGAAATATCATTACCCTGTATTTCGAAAACTAAGCAATAATAAGTTGGGGCACATGTTTATATGAAGCTCATTTTCTAAAATATCACCAGGAATCACCACTTGATTTTTTTCGTTGTTGTTTAGATACACCCTGTATAATTAATTACGCTGGGTGCTGCATGTTAGAACATATAGAATATCATATCATCTCAACTTTATTTAACCTGACCATCCTCGTTTAAATATTCCCTAACATATATCTGATTCATTCTAGATCTAGACAGATATTCGCTTCAGGGAGTTCAGGGTCATTTGATCTCCCGAAGATGTTCTACTTGGGCAAAAATAGTCATCAGTTCTACCAACCTTTACAACAACTATCATAAAGTGCCACCTCTTGTCGAAACGATGCACTGATGCTCGTAACATGTCAATCGATGGTGTTTGCACACTGATGCGCTTTTATGTTTTATTCTGCAATATTCTTGTTACATCTTATTCTAAAAGATGTCGCTGAATGAGAACTCAAAGGTTGGTAGAACTGATGATAATTTTTCTCTTCAAAATGGAAATAGGGACTCAATTTTCATAATTATATTGAACACTATCAAAAATGAACGTACTAACCCCATTCCTTTATTTTTTTGCCGTGAATGTTATTATTTGGTACGATGGGTGGCCATTGATATGACGATATCAGCGCCTCTTACGGATTTTCTACACAGACCACCCCATACACCTCCTTAGAGTGAATAGTCACTCTACACCTCCTAACTCAATTATCTATTGATGTATATTAGGTTGAAGTAGTCTGAGTTGAAGGAAGTTGAAATAATGCCGACCACAGAAATCTTTAGAATCTTAAATCAAATTCACCGCTATAGCTTGAATCGTTCTGATTGGTAGAAAAGTATGTCATCATCGGAAATCATGGTTGTTTGAATTATGCAGCGTTGCCAGACTTTCGTACTAGATCTAGTACTTTTTCACTCTGTCTAACACGTTAGTACGCCGATCGCAAATTTCGTACGTTTTCCACGTTTTGACTAGAAATATCGATCGACATTACCGAAACGAACCAAAAAAAGTTCAATATTCAATATCAGTGAAATGTCATTATTGTTTTCCATTCAAACAAAGTTTTGAGTCGTGCTGATGATGCATGTCTGTTCTGCCTGTACTATGCAGTTCATATCACGTGTCGATATTGTATATTGTCATTTTTGTCCATTGATTGTTGTTTTCATTTTGTTCAGTTTTATCTGGTTATATGATTATGAATAATACTGAATGACCAATTGAATGACAGAATGACGATGGACTCAATCGACTGTTTTGCAGTGTGTTGACTAATGATAAATGAGATAATCATAATTTTGAGTAAATAACTTTTTATAATTTTTTTCCTTGTCTATTACCTCCCCCCCCTCCTTTTCCTCATTTAATGGTAGCATAATATATGGTAGGAAGTTCGAATGAAAATGAAAATCAAAACTAGTACTTTTCTCGAAAATCTAGTACCTTTTTCGGTGATTTTTTAGTACATTCTGAGTTGCTTGGCCGGCAACACTGTTTCTATGACGCTCGACGATTGTTGTTGTTCGTTGTCGAGTCGGAGAACAGCTGTTTTTTTTGTTCTTTGTGTTTAGTGGTAGATTCCAGAATCCTCCGGGATTCCCCTATCTGTTTTTATGGCTTTTCCAAGTGCTTATGGGTGCGTACGTGCGTAATGCGAATGCGTTGTTCCATGTTCCATGTTGTCGTAGGACTCCTAGGTCGTAGTGTAGATCTTGAATCTTGAGTATTCCTTTTTAATTTCAAACATTCACGAATAATTCCCCGTACGTACGGAATAATCAAACATATCTACTTAGCCATTATCCCTCAAAACCCGCGAAGACTCGGATATAAGCTTTATTTTAGGTGGATTCGTCGAATGATGGGTGGTAATGATTCCAAGTACATTTCCGAATCTGAATTATCAGATTCAGAATCTTCGGTTTCTGATGAATATGAATCGCCTTCAGAACAAATTGATGAACCCACTGTTGATGCTGCTTTGAGGGTGCCTATAAGTCTTCCCAGAGCACAAGATGTTTTGAATTTGGACAAACTACTGGAAATCGAAAATCGACTAGAAATTGATGAAATTGTGAGTAATAAATTCATCTAATTTTGTCAGGGTTAAGCAGCCTCAGGATACATTAAAAAACTAGGAAAACTATAAAAAAGTTTTATGGAGGTAATGCTGGGTTTATAGATATTACATTAACAATTAGGAATTATATTAACAATCAACAATAAACAATCATGAGAGCAGTGTTTTATACATATTTGATATTAATTAAGAATTAAATGTGAAATGTCTTCTGATTAAAGATTAATATGATGTAAAAAAGAGATTTTGGTCTCCACTATTCATGAATCCCGAGATGAATCCATAATAAATATACCAATTTGATATCATCAAACTGGACTACATAAATCCAATATTCATGTTCTGTCTCCAGAATTTCATAATTCTAGTTGTTAAGTTGAAAGTTGGCCAACTTTGTAGTTCTTAATTCTTGATTTAAATGACAGATGTAAATGTATAAACCCTCATGAATGTTTCCTTGTATTCAACTTCTTTAGTTCTTAGTTGTTAGTTTAATTCTTAGTTTCATTGAATCTATAAACCCAGAATATAAAAAACAAAGGTTCTGGATATTAGACTTCTGTATTTCAAAATGGTTTCAATTCACACCTTTATTAGAGCAAAAACCATTGGTCAAAAAAGTTTTTCCTACCTTGAAACTTCTTTCCACAGTTGAGAGAGAATTGAACCATGTAAATATATCAAAGGATAATTGAAACTTTTCTTGACCATTTCAAACCCTAGAGTAAATTCATGATATAGGATGAAACCCATTGGAGAGAAAGAAGAATATAACAGGAATGTAAGGAAAAACAATTGACCAGTGATGGGGGTGAGCTTTTAAGGGTAAATATCAGATTATACTGATTTCCTGCAAAACTATGGCAAAGTTTTAGGTAATAATATACCTTGTAATTTTTGTGAAAAATTAAAATAACCAAGTTGATGTTTTTTATTTTTATCTTTCATAAAAAAGAATTGTTTTACGAAATTTGGTGAAAACTTAGCTCTTTATGTCCCAAATACACTTTGATTTTTTTTATTTGAAACATTCATTTTTTCACAGGGCTTTTTGTTTCTTGAAATCTCTACTTTCTCATAGTGTAAAAAAATATATACATTACTGTGGTAAATTTTTTCGAAAAATGCAATGAAATCAAAAAGCAGCAGTTACATTTTTTAGATAAAATCCCCTTTAAATCCTATCTTCATTTAGAACAACTATTTTCACATGGTTTTTGCAATCTCATCAATGTTTTGTGAATTTGAATTTTTTTCACATACATAATGATTGAAAAAAAATTTGGATTCTAGTTTCCTTTCATTGCATTTTCTGAGAACATTAACCCTAGTATAATGTATATACACTTCCCCAAAAAATCATCCCACCACCGAAAAGTTTATTAAAGTTTGAGATACATTTTCAGAGAAACTACTTGTCTGATGCTTTGGAAGATTTTTGTTTTGAATGATGGGTTATTTTCTTCTGAATATTGGCGGCAAATTTCTTCTGAACATTGGTGTGCAAATGGTATTCACATTGTGCTGAAACCTCTCATCACAATAATCGTACCGTTGTTCCTAAAGTTCATTTAAGATATATACAAAGTATTTTGTTTCCTTATTTCATTTGCCTACTGTTTACGTTTTCCTCCAGTAATAGCTACTTCATTACTATTTGTGTGCATAAATCAATCAGTGTAATTTCAGTAGTTTGGGTTATTTGACGTACGCTTGGCAACCTGCAAAGTCGTCCAGTTCCAGTATTGCTGGTTGCATATGCGTAGGTTAGTTCATACATTTATTATTTCCCTACTGAAGATTCTGCAACCAACAACACTTCGGTTTCCATTCGAATCGATGATCTCTGCCGCGTTTTTTGTAGCACCATCTCTGCAAGCTTATCTTTTGAATCTCGTTTTTTGTGGTTCCTTGAAATTTTGGTGGCCATGAAGGATTTCTTTTCTCGCTTGACTATCACAGAAAACAGACAAAGTGTCGCCATTAATGAGCCTTTAATAAATAAAATACAATATTCACATTTATTTGTTAAATAAATGGTTATTGGTGTTTGGTCATTCTTGTAGATACTTCACAAAGTCTTCATAAATTAATCCATCAGCTATCCCCGACCCCAGTTTCTCTGCAACATGAAAACCTCTTTTTGAGGAATACCGGGTGTAGCAATTATAGTGTGTTTTTTTCATGAAATTTGTAATACTCTGCGGAGTGTTACAGTTGAAGGGCCTAGTGTAAAAAATGTATAAATGCAAAATTCTCATTTCATGGTATTATTACAGATTTATACATTTAGAGACCAAGTTCTGTTCCTGCATAAACAATATAAGTTGTTGAACTGAGCGCGACTGCCATCTACCGGCCAGTAAATATACTCACTCATAGAGTGTCTGATGGTTTCTGAAAATGATTCCTGCAAAATCGGTTTCAGTGCTTATACTTGAACTGGTTTTGCAATAACTTCAGATTCATATTCTATACTTTTCACAGAAGATAGTATTGTTTAATGCCTTTTCTTTGTAAAAAGATTGCCCTGCCACAACAAATAATTGTCAGATATTATTGAATTCATTTGGCATTATAAGCACAAAGAGTGGCAAAAAGTTGATCTGGGAAGACATTGCTTTGACTGGTCCTGTAAATAAATACATAATTTTATTTTCCTTTAGACTTTCCAAGAAAGTATAGGAATAGTTGGGTTTTTACAAAAATGTAAATATATAAACTAAATAAATGACAAATTACAAGAAGACCTCACTGAGATACATTTTTTATTGGAAGCCTTACAGCTGAAAGGTGTACATATTCGTGATTTTGGAACCAAGTCTGCATCGCTACCATGGCATGACCAGCTCCGATCCCGGATTTAAATCTCATTGAGAACCTCTGGGGTACTCTTTTGAGACACGATTACAAGAGGGACATAACTTGAATACTGTGAAAAACGCACGGCAGAGACTGGTTTCAAATTTTATTGGAATATAGGTATAGGTCGTCTTATAGCCAAGAAGGTATTGGTGCCCGCGGCGGAAATACTCGTTATTGTTTCTGTTGAATATGTAGTCTTTTCAATGTGTATTTATTTATATATGTTCACCCTGTATACATATTCTATGTTTTGTTTTAGAAAAGAATTGAATTTGTTGATTGTCAATCTCAATCAGTAATTGTCATAATTATTAAACTATTACAAATCTATTTTCCCGTTGAACTGCGTTATCCTTACTCAAATCACAACAGTTTCATTTGTATATATTAATTTTCCATGAAATACGCTATGGAATCTCCATTAATAGGAAAAATAATAGAGAGTGAATCCAAAAAAGAAATGTTGAAAAAAGATATACGGCTAAAGTGTTATTTCAATTCCAACTTGATAATGTGACTATTACACTCTACAGTGTATTACAAACTTCATGAAAATACCACGTTGTGATTGCTATTCCAAGTATGTATATGAAAAAGAGGTTTTTATATGAATACAGTTCGCACATCAATGCTCATGCAGAAGAAGATATCCGGTCTTTCAATCAAAAAACGTCCAAATTGGACAAGTAGTTTTGACGAAAATGTTTCATAAACTCTTGCCTACTATTTGGTGGTGTGTTAATTTCTTAGAGAAGTGTACCCAGCCAACTAAGAGATGTATACACAACATCACTTTGTGACATGCGATATCGCATTAGAAGTCAGAAACATGTTATCGATACAATGTGACTATCTGAAAATCTTCGACTCAAGGATCTATAAGGATCATCATTGTGACGTCGTCCAGAAATGAAATGCGACATCACATGAAATATCACTACCAAGTCACATACATGTGTATATTTTATATTACAAATACGTCATACTGGGATAGATAATTATAATTATTCAACTTTATGGAGGAAATATTTATTTTCCGAAAATGAAAACAGATGATACAAAACATGACACCTAGCAATACAAATATACATTATACATAATGATACATATCAAGTAACAATGCATTACATTATATTTGGATCTTTTATACACCTTTTCACCAGAAAACGCAATGCAGGGGATCTCCCCGATATACGACTATCGGGTAAGTCCCTGCGGTATAAAGGCGCCACCAAATATCTAGGAGTCATTCTTGACTCTAGGCTCAATTGGAACGAGCATATTGAGAGGAAGGTCCAGGAGGACGTTTGGGGGAACGTGGGGGCTCAAGCCAAGTATCCTTCACTGGATGTATTCCGCTCTCATATGGGGCCATCGTATGGTGGCTTACAAAGCTGTAACCAGTGGAGGAGCGAAGGAACATACGGACATTCTCGCCTCTGGAAGCAAATTACAGACGACTACCCCTCACTCAGTATGAAAGGGGACAGCATAATACCGATCATTCCATTCAGAAAAATGCCCCAAGTCAAAATTCCTACTAGGATAGACTGGGACCAAAATGGGCACTGCATAATACCCACCAAGGGCATCATCTGGTATACAGATGGCTCCAGGATGGAAGAATGCGCAGGTGCTGGGGTCTATGGGCAGTCCCCAAGGGCAAATCATTACTATACCCTTGGGAAACATGCCACGACTTCTCAGGCTGAAGTATTTGCAATACTTGCATGTGTTCTAGAGAATATCGAGAGGGGCTGTCACAGCCAGCAAATCACTATATGCACTGACAGCCAGGCGGCGATCAAGGCGCTCACCTCGTATAGGGTGACCTCCGCCTTGGTGTCAGAGTGCATAGATAGCCTATAAATTCTGTCAGCAACGAACAAAGTATGTCTTTTGTGGATCCCTGGACACTCAGGGGTAAAAGGTAACGAAATGGCCGATGGTCTGGCCAGAAAGGGGGCGAAAGGTTCAGTGATTGGCCCAGAGCCAATCTTAGGGGTCACTCGATCCTGAAACAACCTCAGGATGAAGGAAATCCTGACGGAAAGGTTTCAGGACAGTTGGAGAGAGGCTCCTGGAATGAGGCAGTCCGAACTCCATATAGGAAACCCCCGTCACGAAGACAGACCAATGCTCTCTTGACTTTGAACAGGTGCTGAAACTGGTGGTGGGCCTTCTGACAGGGCACTGCCACTTGAACAGCATCTCAGCACGATCGGGATTGTGGAGGATCCTGAATGCAGATGGTGCCTAGAGGATGAAGAGACTTCTACTCACATCCTCACTGAATACCCGGCAGTAGTGGCAGCAAGGGTTATCCATTTTGAGACTAGTATCCTAGACCCAGAGGATGTTAAAAAGATTTGGCCTAGAAAGTTGGTCTCTTTTGCTCGCGAGATCGGCCTTCTCCATGGCTGACTTGCGATCCCAGGAATGTGGGTGAACAATGGGCCCGAAAAGGGAGGCCTAAGTGCGTCAGGTCCCAGACCGCCACTCACATACATACATACATACATACATACATACATACATACATACATACATACATACATACATACATACATACATACATACATACATACATACATACATACATACATACATACATACATACATACATACATACATACATACATACATACATACATACATACATACATACATACATACATACATACATACATACATACATACATACATACATACATACATACATACATACATACATACATACATACATACATACATACATACATACATACATACATACATACATACATACATACATACATACATACATACATACATACATACACCTATACGTAGAAGGGGGGGTTTATGAGGACTTTGAACCAAATGCCCTGTAGCGAGGACCCTGTGAAGGAATCATTTTAAGCACATGAAATATGCGTGGTGGACGATTATCATGTATATGGTATCTAAATTTGATAATACACTCAATGAATTCTGTTATTTTCACTTCACACTTTGCAGTTTTGCCTGTTGCGAGGACTCCATACTTACAATGTATTGCGAGGACTCTCTTTACGAGGACGCTATTTCCCGCTATTTTCAATAGTTTTTGTGTGAGGTTGAGAGGACACAGTAAAGTTATGAGGACAGTGTATAGTATTTTATTCTTATTATATCTCGAATAGTATCTGCATTCTTCATTCGGAAAATTTCAACTCTTTTGTGTGGATGAATTTCGATGGAAGTAATATGGAAATCTATTGACATTATTCGTATTGTGAATATAACTTCATAGAATTTCTGTTCTGAAATTATTGTACAGGCGATCTCTCGTAATTATTCGTTTCGTTTCATCGCTGGGCCCGAACTGAAGAAAAATAATTATTTTTTGAATATTTGATGGTACGTATAAATTGACATGATTTGCACTTCTAAAATAAACTACGCAACACTAATTTCGTCGCACCCCAAAATGTTGCTCATATTGAAATATCAATAGTTTTTTTCTGCGTTGAACAATTCGAATTCGGATCACACTGTTCGCTATAGCTCAGTCCTTCAGCTATAATCTCGTACTTCTTCAGAACATAAGGTTCTTCACATAAAATCGCTACAGGGTGTTACCTGATTCTGTGCAAAATTTCGGAATTTGAATCATGAATCACTCTGTATCCATCAAAATTAAATGACAGTAGATAGTAAATCGAAAGTTGAAATGGGGAAATTGATGCCGTTTTGACCAATAATGGGTACTTTTGACAAAAAAAAATCCGAATGTTGAAAAATCTAGATTTTTCACACCCCCAAAATCTGTCATAACATCCCCCAAACCTAAAGTGTGATAGATCGATGAAATCAGCTCATGGAGAATCTGAAAATACAATACAATACATGGTGTTCTATAAGAAGAAGTATAGGTAGCTTTTATACTTCACGTATTTTTGAGTGACCCTGTTCAACGCAAAATATTATAGGAATGTGCTGCTCATGAGCTTGAACCATCTCAGAAATTTTTGTTTATTTGTCTCAAACAGCGAAGCCGTTATCTCACTTTCTCACAATAATGGGCCACCCTGTACATACCTCTTCATCATAAGTTTCAGGTTCGAAATGAGCCTGAGATTCGGAAAATCGGTGAACACGTTTTTCCTTTCCTGGTTGGTATTTCTTATCTTTAAAGAATCAACTGTAGAAACTCGAACTAAATTATATTCTGGTCCAAAGTTTTTGATTATTTCGATGTGGTTGTCACACTTGTCATATCATATTATACTGAGCCTCACATTCAAGAGAAATGATAAATTCTACAACACTCCCCCCACTCAGTAAGTGGAACAACCACATGGAAAAATGCAATAACATTAATAAGATTATATAAACAGTACATGTAGGTATATATAGGTAGTAGTAATAACAAATTCATCATCCCGAAGTTTCATTTCTCTTCAGTTCATCAGAATGAGCACAGCATGTGCATGGACGTCGAGTTGCATGACGTTTTGGCTGTCGTCTTAATGCAACGGATATTGGATTCAATACATCCTCTGTTTTGGCCGCTTCAGCTGCTTTGAATGGCATCTCAACAGAGTCTTCAAGCATTTGAGAATTCCTCTGGAATTCCTGAGAAGAATGTCGAAGCAGTTCTTCTGACGAACTTGAAAACTGGTACTGTTTATTCTCCAGTGGTATCAAAGGTTGAACTGATTGATGGCAGTTGGCTACTTCAACTCCCTTACCATCACTCTCTGACTCACTATCGCTACTAACAGATGATGCAAGTTCGTTTCCTTGGGCTGCAGGTCGAAGATCATCTATATGAACCCTGACAACTTTGTTCTCCCTCAAGATATCGTAAATAACCTGGCCTCTGACTGCGATCACTTGATGAGGACCTGACCAAGTGGGCGCGAAAACATGTTTCTGTTGACGATTATCCCTGACCATTACTAAGTCTCCAACTCCTAGAGTCACAGGAATCTCATGTTCAGAAGTGATATATTTATTTTGGTAACTTGTTTGCTTGTTTCGGATGTATTGATTATATTGTTCCCTGCCTTCGTCTATGGTGATGTCGTATTTGGGTTTGAGGTCATCAGGCAACTCCCAATCTCTTGGCCTTGGAAGTTCATAGCCAAAAAGAGCCATACTCGGACTCATACCTGTTGCGGCGTTCCGTCTTGTCCGCAATACGAATAGAGCTTGATTAATGTACTTCTGCCATTTATTCCTTGGTTGATCCATTAATAAGGTCCTCAATATTTTCTTCAACTCTTGATTTCTGCGTTCAACTGGATTTGCTCTTGCATGATAAATAGCAGTGTAGAACAGATCGATGTTATTGTTTTCGGCCATCTTGATATAATTATGGCCAATGAATTGTGGGCCATTATCAGATATAATAACAGCAGGTGTACCATATCGATGGAAAATTTCATTCTCTAAAAACTCAACAATTTTTTCAGAATCGACTGTTCTGTATGATTTTGCTTCTACCCAACGAGTGAAAATGTCTTCGACAACCAGAATATACTGATGACCATTATTTGATGGAGGATACGGACCTAAGATGTCGACGCTCACTGTCTGCCAAGGACGATCTGGTGTATGTGGTCGAAGAGGGGCATTTTTTTGCTTCCTCGTTTTTACAGCAGAACAGATTTCACAGTTTCTCACATAATCGCCCACGGTTTTGTGTAATTTAATCCAATGGTATTTTTGACAAATTGATCGAATTGTCTCGTCTCTTCCTGGATGAGCAGCATCGTCTGTATTATGATGGTGATAGATAACGTTAGAAATTTTTTCTGGGGGCACCACTAATTTCTTTCCCGTAAGGCACTTCCTCCAAAACAAATCGTCAACAATAATATATTTCTTGAAGAAACGTTTATCTTTATTGGAAGTTGGACCAGTAATCTCAATACGATGCCATTTTTGTATTTTTCTCTGAATATCTGAAGAGTTTTTTTGAGCCTCAACTAAGTCATGAAACAGATCAAAATTTGTTGTAATTTGGTTTACAATGAGCGGTGCAGGTGATTCTTGTGAATCAGGAATACAAATACGTTCTTCAATATCAGAAGGCAAATCATGTAACTCTGCAGAATTGCGTGATAAGAGGTCGGGTAACTCATTATATTTTCCAGGTACATGATGAATTGTGAAAGAGAATTCCTGTAGTAGGAGAGACCATCGAGTTAACTTGGATCGGGTATCTCTATTCTTATGGAGCCATACCAGTGCTCTATTATCTGTTCGGAGGTCGAAGGGTTTGTCTTGAAGATAATGTTTATATCGTTTTATAGACCATACGATTGAAAGGCACTCTTTTTCATTAATGTGGTAGTGACATTCAGCCTTTGAAAAAGTGGCGCTTGCATATGATATTATAAGTTTGGTTTCATTAGGGCCTTCTTGAAAAAGCACACACCCCATACCTTTTTCACTTGCGTCTGTTTGTAAAATAAATCTTTTCTCAAAATCCGGTCGATGTAATACTAAAGGTTTCGCTACAATAGATTTTATTTGATTGAATGCTACATTCTGATCTTCCGTCCACTTATACCTGACATTTTTATGGAGCAACTTAGTCAAAGGAATTGTTATTTCAGCCATTTTTGGAACATATTCACGCAACCAATTGCAAGTACCTAAAAATGACTGTAATTGTTTCTTTGTTTTTGGTAAAGGATAATTCAGAATGGCCTCAATATGTTTTGTTTGAGGAGAGTTTGTATCTTGGGTAATATGATGGCCCAAATAATCAATATTTTCAGATGCAATTTGACACTTTGTAGGTGATAAATGGAGATTATGTAATCTCAAACGTTCAAGCACCAAACGAAGATGTTTAATATGGCAATCAAAGTCTTTACTAAAAATTATTATATCATCTAAATATACCATAACGAATTTGTGTAAATATCCTGCAAGCACTTCATGCGTCATAAGTCGCTGAAAGGTACTTGGTGCATTTTTCAACCCAAAAGGCATCACATTGAAATGATAAAGTGCACCATCAGGTGTACAAAAAGCCGTGAATTTTTTTGACTCCGGTGAGAGAGGTACTTGCCAATAACCACTTTTGAGATCAAAAACAGTGAAGATTTTTGCATTGCCAAGGTCTTTAATTGTATTTAATATTTTAGGTAAATTTGAGGGCTCGTCAACAGTGATGTCATTAAGAGCACGATAATCTATGCAGAATCTTGGCTTTGAGCCTGGTTTCTCTACCAAAACTATAGGCGATGAATATTCAGAATTACTAGGTTCTATCACTCCAGTATGTAACATTTCCTCTAACTGGGAATATAGAATTTCTTTATTTCTAGGTGACACCGCATATGGCCGCTGTTGTATAACTCTCTCCTCTTTCAAACGAATGATGTGTTTAGTAGTATTTGTAGTGGACTGTGAATAATTAACGAAGAACAGATCAGAGAACTGCAAAAACAGTGACTTCAGTTCTTTTTCATATTTTTCTGGAAATAGTAGGTCAATAGGTAATGGTAAATTTTCATGTAAATGAATACTATTCTGCCAATAAAAAGTTCTCCGTTGAGAGTTACCAACGTATGCGCATCTACGAGGATAATCTAATATCACGTCATTTTCTTCCAAAAATGGCGATCCTAGAATAACCTCTTCTTGAAGCTCCGATATTATCTGAAAAGTAGACTGAAAAGGAATCCCATCGATATCAAATCTTAACGGACATATACCCGATGAAGTAACAGAAGTTAATCCGCAAGCGAACAAAATATTTTGTGAAGTCACACTATTGAAATTTTGAAGTATTTGATTAGGCAAAACAGATGTTCTGATTATATTGACGGCTGAGCCTGAATCGATAAGAGCATGTAACATTTTTCCAGCTAAAACTAAAGTCAGTCGAGGTAAATGTGGACCAGAACGAGTAACATTATTAACAGATTTAAGGTTCGAATTACAAATTACTTCAGTGAAGTCGGATAAAAAGAAAAAATTTTCATAACTGTCCGACGCTTCGGGATCAAGAATAGGGTGTGATACCTCATCTAATGTGGAGCATAAGGGCCTGATTGAGCTATTCTTTGCTGGTTGGACCCGTTGATTCCAGCAGCCCTCGTCAAGTTTTCCGGATTTGAGTTATATGGATTCCTCGGACATTCGTTATGAAAATGCATAGCGTTACAGTATCTGCAGGGAGAAGGAGGCTGAGAATTATTGTTAGAATTGGTAAAATCATTATTTCTTCTGTTCGAGGTTGATGAGTTTGTAGTGGAGTCTCCTCTGTACCAATGTGGAACGAACGCTGAACATCTTCTCAATTCCTCTAGATCCTTTTCAACTCTGGTAGCAACTTGTACCAATTCTTCTGTGTGAACGAAATCATTTGGAAATCGTAAGCTGACACGAATTTCAGGGCGAAGCTGATTCAGAATAATAGATGCTTTAACTGATTCTGAAATCGAAGGGAATAATCGTTGAAACAGGTTACATTTTCTTGTTATAAACATCTCTGCAGATTCTTTTTCGGTTTGTACTTCCCCATAAAGCTTTGAAGTTATTTGGGCTACCACATGATTGGAATTGTACTTATTCAAAAATCTATCAGCAAAATTTTCGAAACTGAGATTGAGGGATCGATATGGTTCAATCCATTTCCGTGCATCACCCCGTAAAGAGTCAATTGCCAATTCGACTTTATGCTGATCTTCTCTTATACCATTTCGGGAAAAATATTCAGTCCATTGGTGCACAAATCTGGTTGGATCTTCTTGTTCATAACCATGGAAGATACAAGTTATAGCTGGGACCTTATTCTGGTGTTGAAAACTATCGGTTACTTTATTCAGTGCCTGTAGAAATACTTCTGACATTGATTTCATAACTTCCGCAGTTGATATGCTCGTTCGCTGAGTAGCAGCATCATTTTGATCACTCTTTGGGAATAACTCAGCTAGCGTATTCGTATTTACGTCAGATACTCCTCTTGCTTTGTACCTTGGTGAGAAGGGGTTTGTTTCAGAAAATATTGGAGTCGAGTGATATTTCGGGTTTCGTGGGTTCGTGCATTCCTCTGAATGCGAGTTGCTGGCACAATTCTCATCGCTATACATTCTTCAAGTTCCTGTTGATATCACGATGCAATTCTATGCCCCACGTGGTTGGGCCGCCATGAACACGTTTTTCCTTTCCTGGTTGGTATTTCTTATCTTTAAAGAATCAACTGTAGAAACTCGAACTAAATTATATTCTGGTCCAAAGTTTTTGATTATTTCGATGTGGTTGTCACACTTGTCATATCATATTATACTGAGCCTCACATTCAAGAGAAATGATAAATTCTACAACATCGGTTAACGAGGAAAAAAGTTATGACTGCAAAACAAAAAAGTTGTGTTTTTGGAGATCACTCTGTGAATAGAAGAAATAAGATGACAATTCCAAAACTGTAGCAAGATAATGAGTTCATCTTCATGCCTTTGCTTTCAAAGTTAGGAATAACATTTTTCTCTTCATTTGAGACCCTTTCGAAAATTCGGTAATTTTGCACAGTTTCAGGTAACACCCTGTAGCGATTTAATGTGAAAAACCTCAGGTTTATAGCTGAAGCACTGAGCTAGCGAACAGTGTGATCCGAATTCGAATTGTTCAAAGCAGAAAAAGGTTATTCATATTTCAATATGGTCAACATTCTGGGGTGCGACGAAATTAGTGTTGCGTAGTTTATTTGAAACGATGCGGCGTTGCCGCTCCTACTAGAAAGTAGCAGCAACTTTGTGTTTTCAAACGGAACACCCTGTATTTCATTGCATTTTTAGAGTCTCCCTGGAAAGCTGATTTCGTGAATGTATCACACTTGGTTTCTACAGATATATATAGGGTGTTGAAAATCAAGATTTTTCAATTTTAGGACTTTTATGTGTCGAAACTAGGTATTCATTATTGGTCAAAATGGCTTACATGGAACAAATATAGGGTATAGTTTGAAATTTAGAATTCTGACCACCCTGTATCTGTATGAATAGAGGGCCCGAAAGACCAGGCCTTGTCACTCTTCGGATCCTTTCATAAATCAAATACGTTAAGTAATAAAAAGGGTCAATATGATTAAGTGTCATGGTCTACCTAGTTAGGTTAGCATTGGGGTAGAACCAGGTCCATTCATGTAGTTGTGCTACATCGGAATTCCCCAACATCCAAAGCAAAACAAAAACACTCAGAGATTTTCTAATAGCTGAAAATGCTCTGAGATTCATAAAAAGATATTATAACACATTACACGAAATGCACTCTACCTTCATTCGATTAGTATCTGACCAGGTTAACTTTGGGACAGCACGTGGTGGGCGTTGCATGCGAGGCGGCCCTACGTTGAATCACGTGGTTTCTTAAAGTTACAGTGGTCAACTCTCCCTCTAAATCTCTTCAAGGAAACAGAAATAACTGTTTCAACCATTGTAACAGTCATGCGGAACAGTACCAAAATGCGCAATCTTCATTTTATATGATTGATTACTTGTTTAAGGTTTTTTGTTGAAATATCACTAAAAAAGCGAAGAACATCAAATAATAGCAATGGTTATGATGCCCTTGGAAAAAATTATGTTTGTGTGTAGTTTATCTGTAATTCTGTCCTCTCAACGTAGTGATTCATTCAACAATAATACTCCGTGGTAGTCCTCATAACGTGGGAAAATGTTGGAACTTATGTATAAAAATTGGATAACGCTTTCTTCGATAAACTAATCAAGATGCATGATAACATTTCAATAAATCAATAAAAAACCGTTTCGATCTTGGTAAGGCTATCTCAACATTCTAGTAAATTAATTTGAGAATTCATTCTCATACAAACATTTCTCGATGAACAAAATTTTTCAAAAAACATCATTTTTGATAATTCAAGTAACAAAAAAATAACGAGGTCACTTCGTTAATGGCACAAGAATGTTATCGTGAAATTTTTGAGTTTCAGTAATAAAACTTCAATATCATAAATACTTTGTTCAATCTCATCATATTATGAGATAATTCAGCTTATAGCTTTGAAAGGGTCTTGGTTGAGGATGAAGAAATCAGAGAAAATATCTCCTGGGTAGGTACATTTTAATACATACAAAAAACATAAAATGCCAAATATTTTCACAGAGACTAACATTCCATCTCTAATATTTTTTAAAAACACATTCAACTCAAAAGTATCACAAAAGCGAGAATAAATCGTAACTACTACTAATATTTGGTAAAATAGCTGAGACAAAGAAAACAATAATTCTTAGTAACCTTGAGTCGCAACATTAATCGACATAATACCGAACATCTCTAATATATTGAAACAGTCGGTATAGTGTGCACCGACTATCACTCAGTTTAGTCAAATTAGATTGAGAAAACATCAATCAGTATTCATAATAGTGAATTGAAATTCATGGTCAACGGGTATTGAGAAAAGTGAAGCATTAATTATTTAGTGTCAGAAAACTTAATTTCTTAACGTCAGGTTATTTCAAATTTGTCTTAAATACGTCTAATTAATATTCCCTGTGAAGTAAATTTCATTGAAAATTATGATTTTTCTGAAAATTCCAACGTATTCTACATGTAATTTGAAGGGATTTGATTACCGTGAAAAAGTATTTCAAGAACTCGATATTTTCTATATAGGTTATTTGATGATGTGGACGTAATCAGTAGGTACTCTGTGGATTGAAGATATAAAATTAATGGAGATTCAGAATGTAATTACATACAAGTTGATTCATATTGAATGGGTAATATTTCACTTGTAGATTTTATACCGACAAATAATATTTATGTTTGATAACTGGGCGTCAAATATCAATACTTACTGAGATAGGAGGTTCAATATATATTTCAGTCATGCTGTTATATTTCATTGATTTCAAAGAGGTGAAATGATTATTTCAGATTCTTCGGGAATTTCTTTCCTCGTTTTTATAAAATAAAAATATAAGTATTATTTCAATATACGTGTACCAAGAACAAACCAGATGGTTTGCATATTTTTATTTTATAGAAACGAGGAGTGAAAATCCCAAAAATTCTGGAATATCATTAATTCCTTTTTCTCATTGAACCATAATTTTTTCAAGCGGAAAGGTGAGACTTGTACAATGGAAACTCATTCGATTTTCTCGATTAGGAAAACCTAATTGCCCAAACTTTCATGATAATTTGTGAAGTAGTCACTGTAACCCCATTACAGAATAATTCACTCTCGCAATTATCAAAAATATACCTAATATTGTTGTCAATACAATCTGCAGATGAAATATTTCCAATGCATAATGTGTTTGTAGGTATATATCAGTATAATAGTGAAAAATTGAAGTACTTAATGGTCTCAGAAAGAAAATTATCCATCGAAGTTTTCTGAATTTTAATCATTGACTAATCTGAATTACAATAATGATTGATGTTTCCATATCAGTTGATATAAATTCCATTGAATTAGCAGAAATCTTCAATGACGTTTATTCAATTTCATATATCAATGGACTGATCTGAATAGAACCAATCATGGAAACAGTGTGAAATCTGCGCCGCTTCATCATCGAACATCAATCACAAGAAACAGTAGAAACACACACAATCAGTGAATTTAAGACGCACGAAGTTCCTCGCAGGAGGAATGATTCAACCAAACTGAGAATATTATTATCTCTGTTCTTGATTTTCCAGGAAAGGTACGAAAACAATAGTATTCGATGTAAGACTTATCGATATCATTTGTTACGAGGACTCCAATTTTTAATGTAAGGGTACGAGGACAAAAAAAGGACCTCGCATGAATAACTAATACACGGAGTCGTATTAGTAATAGTAAGTCAAGGAATGTCTAGAAAACACCAAGACCTAACTATACTGGGTAAATGAAAAATATTGATATTATTATAATTCACAAAGTAGCACAACAATAGTGGCTTTTAGAGGGATCACATTTTTTCTCGCCAGTAATTAGATCATCAAGGAGTTCTGAAATGTTGACAATTGAAGATGCATGAATTGGCAAGAAACATTGCAATCAATAAGAGTATATTCCCGTCATTTCAGCCAGTGTGCCTTTCGGTTTTTAGTAAATATGAAATAGTTATTTGTTATACAAGGCAGGAAAGTAGAGCAGATTGACCGCCGCGACTGATAGTTCATAGCCGTGCGTAGCGAAGCTAGGAATTCAGCCAAGGCAGTCAATCTACATTTACTGCCGTGTGAAACTTATAATATTTTCTCCGAATGTTATGACACCAATTTTGTGTTATCATTTATTGATAACTCCATCATTTTGTGTTCACCCAATGTCAGTGTCGATTTTGATTACCAATTTCATTCACATTTCTTGGAAAGTTGCATAGCAACAAACTTTTCCTGTCTGGGCAGAGAAAGTACACCTTTCCTGCCTGTCAAGTGTCAGGAAAAAGCCACTTTCCCTGCCGCTTGGAGAAAATAAAATAAATGTCGAGTGGTATAAGATTCGAGAAGGGTTATCATGTAGAAAATCCGAAATATCAGTGATGTTTTGATCTATACATAGTGAATCACGAGTACGAGATGGACTCGGGGATGACGGGGAAACGGGAACATGTCATATTCCCGTTTTTGTCATCGTAATGAAATTTCATCATTCCAGTTTCGTAAAGGGCTCTGGAAATTACGTATTGAGAATATTCACCAATGTACAGGGTGCTCTGCAAGGGTGTGGAATACCAAAGTTGCGATTTCTCTCATGGAACACTATGTATTTTACTCCTTTTCAGTTTGTTTCTGAAGAAGCTCGATCTATCACATACTTGGAGTCTTGCGGGAATGATGAAATATAGGTTTTTCAACTTCAGAGAAATTTTTGGTGTTAAAACTATTCATTATTGGTCGAAATGGCTTGTATCTTCCTATCTTCACTTTCGATTTACTACATAATAACATTTAATCAAAACAAATACAGGGTGTTGAAAAAGAATATTCTCATCAGATTCATTATGAACATAAAAAAATGGAAAATGGTACATATCAAGAAGAATTAAAATTCGCATTATCTATCTGATAAAAATATAAATTCTTTCTCGGTATACTCAACAGATAATAACTACTTTCCAGGCTATATGCCACGATGAACATTGAATTATATCTACTGAACACAAACGAATTCTCAGTATATTTCTTAATATTTTCTTCATGTTCCTAATATGTCTGAGAATATTCCTTTTCAATACTTCTATACCCAATCAAGGGGTTCAAACTTGAACGATGGAAATTTGTTTTGACATACCTCTAATCACAGAAACGTTATTGGGTTTTCTCAATTCTGAATTTCTTTCCACGACCTGTACGATGAATACCAATTCATCATACACTATAAACAAATACGGGGTGGTTCACAAATCAAAAATGTAAACCACCCTGCATTTGTTTGGTGGTTCAGGAATCTAAATTGCAAACCATCCTGCATTTGTATGGTAGTTCAGAAATCTAAATTATGAATCACTCTATATTTGCTTCAGTTGAATGTCAGTAGACAGTGAATAAAAAGTCAAGATGTGTGTCATATAAGCCGTTATGATCAATAATGAATAGTTTCGAGACAAAACATTCCTAAACAATAAAAATATATATTTTTCACACCCCTATATCTCCGTCATCATGCCCGCTAAACCGCGAGTGTGCTATGTTGTGATAGATCGATGAAATCAACTCTTCAAGTAGAACCTCGAAATACAATAAAATACAGGATGTTCCGTGAAAAATCGAAACGAATTCTGAACGATTATTCAATGCTTGCAAATTGGTCTTCGTTGAAATTTGAAAAAAATATCCCGCAGAAAAATAATTGCATACGCTGCCTTCGTGTAAGAAGTCCTGAAATTATTGAGTGAACATGTAACAAAGAAGGGGTATTGTTGAACTATTATTTAACGTATGCTTTTTCACAGACCTATTTTTAGTGTAACTTGTATCACGATAAACTACTTTGCATACAATCGTGGCGTGCACATGCGCTGTGAAAATTTTTTGCACATGCACTTTTTGTATTCACTAGGAAAAATCATTTAATGTATGCACACCACATAATTCAATTGCATTGAGTGAAAAAGCATACGTTGAATAATTGTTCCGGAATACCCCCTCTTTTTCACATGTTCACTTAATAATTTCAGGACTTGCTACACGAAGGCAGCTTATGCAAATGTTTTCCGCAAGATATTTCATGTGTGTGACAGAAATAGAAGTTTCGATGTTGCGCCGTCACACCCATTGATCATATGGAAACTCCGAACTCAAATATCTTCGTGGTCATTTGAAATAACCCAATCAAACCTGGTATCGTAGAATCCGTTATAATAATCTCTAACCAATTATGAAATGAAATACAGGGTGTTTCGTTTGTGAATCGAAAGTTGAAGTCATTTCCTGGAAAACGAGAAGGTGAGAAGGTGAGAAAACGTGTAAAAGTGTCTTCTAGAGAGCATATGCGATGTTTCGAATTCCAGAAATATAGCTAGAAAAACAAATGAGAAAATGGGAGTATACCATGTGTCTGTGTCACCTGGTATATCTGAACGTTTATCTTCGGTTCATGAGTAAGAAAACTAATGAGTCCTCCGTTTGGACATTCCGTAATAAATAGATGAAATTATTTATTAGACATCACATCATATTCCATCTTGATACTATAAGTTATGTGGTAGGAAAACTGAGCATTAGCTCTTGAAATATATAGACAATAACAAATTGATACTTCGAGCTACCTAGTACAAAACCACAAATTATAAAACGATTCCGCTAAACTACCGTATTACTGAAAACAACTGTCGACTGTCGGGGTATTATGTATTTTACTGGATTCAGTGCCCTCGCTAGGAGTGTTGTGTATAGTTTCCGTCAGCCTCATTCAAATTTTGAATGGGAGCATTCCATTGGTGTTCATTATACACAGAGTGTGTATCGATTGTCCTCGCATTAGGCCTAGATGGTGGATACTCTGTGTATATAGTTTTTCCGATGCGCTACCTATCGGTGTGTGACGGAACTGGGCGTCCGTTGAGGATCCGTCTTACGAGGACACATCAAATTTTCATGATATAGGTATAGAAATGATCGGAATAAGCTGAATAAGGCGATAGCAAGGACAGATATCTGCGAGGACATTTTTTCGGTCCTCGCATGCCAAAATGTCCTCGCTACCTAGTATTTGAACTTGCTATTGTCCTCGTAAACCCCGTCTTACAAACACATACATACATACATACATACATACATACATACATACATACATACATACATACATACATACATACATACATACATACATACATACATACATACATACATATATACATACATACATACATACACCTTGCTTGAGATTGAGATATTCCTCTCTCAGAGGACAGAGGTATGTCAAGTGATATAATCTGGAATAAAACCATTGACTATAATTGAGATGAAATAATTGAAATATAGTTGTTGTACTCACTATCATTCCTAAATAATTGTACCTTTGATGTGATGCTGAATATATGTGCTCTAAAGTTTCTCAGATTTTTCAACAAACTATGGCACAACAATATTTAGTCAGGAAATCTGATTGAATTTCTGATGTTATTACTTCCTGATATTGAAGCCTGATAGAAATTAGTTATTGTAAAGATCTATGTTTCAGCATACTTTTTTTGCAGATTTCTCTAGCCTTTCTCTTATTGGATGAAAACCTATGTGAAACTGAATGCTGTTTACAAGATCTAACTCTCATTTTGGAAGGAAGCACAAAAAAGTTGTTATATGATTGGGCTGCTGTTCAGGATATGAGAGGAAATAATTGGCAAAATAAATTTATTGAGTCTCTTTGTATTATCAAGAATTATGAAGTTTTGAAATCATTAGGTTAGTAAAAAAATTACTTTTATTTATTATTTCCAATTGGGACCAAGATTTTTTGTAGGTTATCAGAAATCTCATGCTAAAGACCATTATTTACCACATTTCAACTCATCATTACACATAAATGAAATCAGGAAGACAGCTTATTTAATATGTGAAAAGCTGAGTTCCAAAAAAACAGCTACTTTTCTGGAGCATGTCAGAAGAAAATTCAATGAGAAAAAAATGGCTTTTGATGAATATGACCCACAGTTTTTGGAATTATTCTTCCTTAAATGGGAAACCACAAGCACTTTTTCTTTGACTGATGTGAGAAGTATATTGAAAATAATGGATGAGGAAGAACTCTATACTATGCTTGACAATGTTTTGATTAGGCATAATAATGTCCAGAAGGTGAAGGTATGATTATAATCATTATCATTCCTTCAATTACCTGATTTTTTTCACACACATACATTTTTGCTTAGGAACCATTTGAACCCATAGCCTCAATTCGCTTTGAATCAGTCCAAGGCTCCTCAAAATCTGACTGTGCCTACCAAAATTCTCAGACTTGCCGAAATGATTTCTTTGAAGCCCACTATCAAACTAGTGGGAAGACAAGCAGAGATAGAACATGTTCCTCAACTACCAGTATGGACAACCCTGTCCCTCAAGAATATGTTGATTCAAATTATACATTCATGGATTATCAGCTACCACATGTTGGTTTAGCCCATTCTAATATGTCTTCCAATGATAATAGGTATGATATTGATCCAAATAAGCCCGGAGTTGTCCTTATTATAAACCAGGAATCATTCTATACTGATATACATCAAGAATATAAGGTAAGTTACTCCTCTCTGAATTTTTCTTCTATGCAAATATCATATATTCTGGGGTGCATGTTTTAATATTATGATATTCCTCATCTGCACTATCTGAAAATGAAAAGAAGAAACAAAACCTTCCAACAATTCATAGCCGAAAAGTTGATTTATAAATATGTGGCCATTATTATAAACTATTAACTGGACCCAATGAGTTTCTCTCTTCTCTTGATGAACAAACTTTTCACCAAAACAGTTGGCAAATATATTTTTTCCGCCGACCTCGTATTAACGACCAAGTTTAATGTATATGAAATCGTTCATTAATGACCCCTATTAATGAACGATTTGTCTATTGATGCACGATTGTGTTATAGGCAACCAAACATACACCGTGTGCATTCATTGTTTATGCTATAACTTACAGAATCGGCATTTAAATTGAAAATATGGATTTCATCGAAGATTTTTTGTTAACGGGTTCGCCTTTCCAAGTTTCTGACACAATTTCAATCCCTGTTTTCTAACACAAGGAATTTATTTTCTATGTTGATCATTTCGACAAATGTCAAATGTCACTAATGTCAGTAACAAGGCTACTGGGTGATTCTTAGCAGTTTCCGGATGAATGATGAATTCGCGAACGAAGTTTTCTTCATTGCAGGAGAAATGAGAAATATAGTCAACGGAAAAATTTTGTAACCAACTTGTATATTAAAAGGCGATTAATGATCTCGAACATTAATCGCCCTCATTAATACACTAGTTGGTTAAATAACTATTGTTGCCTCCTGATACAAGACAGCAACTAGTATCTAGAATGGGTAGTATTTACCAAATTCAGCTTCAGGGTGATAGACCAAGAGAATCTCAGTCATATGATATGGAAAATACATGAGAAAAAAACTTCTTTTTACATAATCATGTAATAATTGTTATAAAGTATTAGCTGGCCCCAATGAGTTTTACTCTTCTCTTGATATACTTTGGACCAAATTATTTTAAAATCTGCTGGCCTCTCAATTTTTACCAAAAAAGTTGGCAACTATTTTCAGGATTTGTTGCCTCCTGATACAAGAGAGCAATTAGTATCTAGAAAGGGCACTGAAAAAGATAAAGAAGAACTCCAAAGAGTATTTACCAGATTCGGCTTCAGGGTATTAGTTGCAGAGAATCTAAATCACATTGATATGGTGAGGAAAATAAAAGATGTTATCAATGGTATTGAAGATGAATCCAGCTTGTTCATCTGCATTTTATCCCATGGTGATAAAGGTAAGATTACAAAATACAGCATAGACTAATTTATCAGCATCAAGTTGACTGAAGATTATTTTGTTTTTAATTTCATTTTTAGGTGTTGTTTATGGGGCAAATAGTTGTATGGTAAAGATAAACAAGATCCAGGAAATCATGCATAAAGTCAACAAAAACAAATTGGCTGGAAAACCAAAAGTTCTTATTCTTCAGTCATGTCAAGGACAGGAATGCCAAAAACGTAAGTAAAGTGAAAAAGAAATCAATATACCAACAAATATACAATAATTGTTTGTTCAGAAAGAGTTGTATTTTGGTTATGTCTTGGTTCATTTTTTAAACAATTGACATATATGTACCAGTTTGTAGCATTTTTTAGACAGTTGAGTATGAAAAATGTATGTTATTGTAATAATATTATGTATTATGATGCAATTTTTCGTGATTTAAAAATTGATAATTCAATTGTTGAAATAAAAAAACAATATCTCTTTGTTCTTCAGTTGAAGAAAGTGAGGAAGAATGTGACCAAGACCACATTTCCTTGACTACTGATGGACCCGCCCCACTTTTAAGAGACATGATCACTTTCTATGCCTCTATACCTGGTTATGCTGCTATAAGAAGTAAAAAAACTGGATCATGGTTCATCCAAGCTCTTTGCAATCAAATGATCCAAGTTGGAAATAGGTGAGAAAAGTGGAAAATATTATCCAGGTGTAGTTATCACAGTCAGTGCCGGATTTAGGGTGGGGGGGGGGGGGGGGGCTATGGGACTATCAGTCCCCGGCGGTGAATTTCAAGAGGCGGTAGAGAAAAAGAGACAAGAGGAAAAGCAAACAGCAATACAGTCGTTGACTGGTTGAGATACTGTTTTTGTGAAAATCGTAACATGCACTAATCTAGCGTCAGCTGTGTCTTGGACGCTACAATACAAAAGCGGCGGCGGTACATACTATTATTTGAAGATGAGAAAAAAAACTGCATTCTACTCAGTAAAGTGAAGTAAAGTAATTTCGTGATTCGTCTAACTCAATAACAAAAAAACAAAATCAGAGTTCAGTATTTAATAGGCTGTCATTGGTATTCTTGGTAATGGTACTAATAATGAATGAATATTGAAACTGAAATTTTAAAAAATGAGTAAAAAAGAAGGTGGTGCATTCTGGAAAGGCAGAAGATCAATAAATGAAAGCAGTTAGACGAAAAAAATATTTTTTGTTTGATTGTTATGTTTAACGTGTGAAGTAAATAAAATTCGATTCGTTCCACATGATGATTTCATGCTATAAAAAAAGCAGTGAAAGGATTATTTGAATTTTGAAACTGACAATTGAAAATTGAATATTTGGCGGCGGCGCGGCGGCATCGTAAAAGTTAGCCCCCTTCGTAAGGGAGTATAAATCCGGCACTGATCACAGTGATGTATATTTTCCATTAGACTATGAATTCATTCTAAATTATAAGATAAATCCAAATCCTAATAAGTGAGATCACTCACTGAACATACTGAAATCCAAGGTATTCCATTTGAAATAACATAGTTAATGCTACTTTCTAGTAGCAGATTATGATTTCATTATTCATATTTCATATTATAAAACAAATCAACTTTATAATCAACTTTCCTTCAACATTAGTTTGAAAAAGCATGAACGTTTTCATAAATTACTTGAGACTGATTATCGATAGGTATAAAGATACTATAAGCTCGTTTTAAGATACCCTGTATAACTGAATTACAATAGGGAATTTCACCATGATTTTTTGAATTTTTTTTCACGATTTAGAACACATACTGGGTGAATTCAGCATTTTTCCAATTTTCTTACGATTGCGGTTGACCCAGAAAAAAATTATTAAATTGAACTTGAATTCAAACGATAGCTCGAATGCACGCGAAATATTGATGATGGCATTCCATTGGACGAATACAAAGTGCGTCACACCGCGTCATACACTTCGGACGGACATTCTCATTGGGTAATTGGTCTTGTCACCATTTGTCATTGCATTTGTCACTCAATAAAAACTATAATAGTGATATTCTTTCGTTCTGAATGTACTGACACATGTCACTTGAACTGAACTGAATCAGTTGACATGCAATGAACGTCATCTGAAAGAACGCATATTAACTGATTCAGTTCAGTTCAAGTGAAATATTTTCAGTTAATTCAAATTGAAAGAATATCACTAATATGACACTGATAGGTCACTGAAAATGAAGTGAAATAATGAACTATATGAACTAGATTTCGAGGTTAATATTTTTCTTCTTCAGTTTGTTTTGTAGCCATTTTTCTATCAAGTCAAAGATCACCCAACCACTCTGTGCTCGAGTTCTGTGTCTGTGGTTTTGTGTAATTAAGCATCCTCTTTGGGTCGTCAGAGGGAGCCTCAAGAAAATACAAGTGACGTCACACCGCGAAAAATGCTCGTTTGGATCTCTCTCAATTTGTAGCACTTTTGAAGTATTAATTAAACGGTTGTAAAGGAATCAATAGATGGGAGGAAGTGCTATTTGATATACTGAGTCATGTATGAGACCGTGCGCCATATAAACAGGGCTATTTTCAATCATAGTGAAATTGCCTATTGATAATTATTGCATCAGGGCAATCCTCAATGATTGTGCTAGGGCAACCATGGAAATGTGTCAAGCATCAATTGAATAAATTTTCTCTTGTAATCTTCCAGACATATTCTAGTCTCAAATTAGACAAAATATAGAGTTTTGAACTTATGTATGGTTTATCTTGCGATGCAAGAGGATTATTCTGTTGAAGAGACACGATTTGTAATGGGCGTGTACACCTTAGTAGAACTTTTAATTCAAACCATGTTTATAATGATCCTTATTTTATACATAAATAATGATTGACGACATAATTCGATCGAAAAATTAACTGGAATGTTTTATTTTTGGACATTAATAATAGTACCTTCTGAAAACGGACCCTCTTATGACGTAGAAACCTCATCTCGCCATAGTTAAAAAAAATACCAAACGCTTGACGGAGACTGAGGCAACTGATATATTAATTCTTTCAACTGTGATCTCGCGCTAATTCACTCTGTCAGAAATCATGTATCATTGTCTCTGTCTGGAATAGTCTTGTTTCAGTATTAGGGTTTTGACGTCACATCATCGCCTCGTTCTCAGGGGTCCGTAAAATCGGAGATATCAATAATTTTTCGTAAAACGTAGAGAGCTCACAGCAAGAAACGGTTTGCGGTGGTGAGCTAGTTTGGGTGAGTTCTATCGAATTATGAAATAAAATTTTTTTGTGATATAAGCCCATTGTGCAGGAAGTTTGAGATGTATAACCTTGATATTTTGAAGTTTGAATTATTGTATTTGATGCGATTATTTTTTGATTAGTTTTAAACTTGAAAATTTCACGACGCGCATTGTATGTAACAATATGAATTTTTTACTATGGAAATGGAAATAATTCTAAATTTCTGATTAGTAGAGCTCTATGTTGGTCATTAGATGACGTAGGGATGACATATAAAATTACGGAAAACATTTCCAACTTTCAAGGAGTTAGGGAACGTCATCGCAACGTCAGATGATGTCCTTGAAAATCGCAAATATTAGAAATTATACAATTGAACGTTCTGATTGGTTTCAAATCATAGAAAGGAAGTAACCAACCATAGATTGTTGACATTAGTCTGTGGTTCAAAAATTGTAAACACTGTCCAACAGTACCCAACAATAATTGGAACACTGTTTGTTGTTTTCCAGTTACTGTTGTGTACATTGAGGTTTGCCCTGATGCAATAATTATCAATTCAAATTCAGTTATACAGGGTATGTCACAACGAGCTTACACTCATCTTTATACCTACTCCAATTTACAATCTACGGTGACAGTTTCTTGTGCTGCCGAAATTATTATTTATATGGTGCACAGTATTTCCAGAGGTACTTTCGCATTAATTCGCTGAACGGAATCCCAACATACCCTATGTTATTTTTTAAGGTTATACATAAGTAGCACCAATAATATGGATTGTATTTTCATAGGTTCCATTTCGCTGATATTTGCACCAGAACAGCCCATGAAGTTACAAAGCAAGTGTGGCTGAAAGATAAAGACAAAAAAGCGATGACTCCTCTCTTGGAGTCCACTCTACTCAAAGCCTTCTACTTGCCCCCTATGAGAAAAATTGATGAATCCCAATAAGAATATATTTCAATCTATCAGTAAGTTTGCTGGAAGGTGTTACAGATATGATTGGGAGGCGTGTACAGTGTGTTATGGTGAGTTGAATATTTGTGATTTACTCCCCAAATATACGCGAGAATTTCATAGTATCAGATGGTACTGAAATTGTGAAATTGATTGATCATTAATCCAAAGAAACTTTGTTTAGTCTTTGGATCCTTAAGAATTGTAATATACAAGTTGTTTTCAAAGGTGAGGCATCTTCCAAAATGAACAACATCACCGAAAATAGTTATTTAGTGAGCATGTAGAATAAATTCCTTCAAAGCTTGATATGGCCAGTGGAGAAAAAGCTCAGACACATTGTTTTTTTTTTTCAGCTGTGCAATTATTGGTCGACTAATATTGTTGATATGACGTCATCATTTTTTATGGAAATACCCTATTTCAATACCTTGAAGAATAACGCATTTTTCTGGGTAGGGACGTCATATCTTTTCTTTTGTTATATAACCATATGTTCGAGGAATGAGAAATATTTCATCCAAAATGCTATATATATATTGTGATGACGTCATCAAAAATATGAGTAGACCAACAATTGCACATCTGAAAAAGACAATCCATGTGTCTGTGCTTATTTTTTCCAATGGCCATATGAAACTTTTAATGAATTTATTTCAACCTCCATGTGCTCACTGTATAAAAATTACCGAAATCAAAAAACTCAGATTGTCAAATGTCAACAAGTTCCTAAAGTTTTTTTGTATCATAAAACGTATGCCATGGTCCAACAATCGCACAGAAAAAAACAATGATAGCACTACATATTATGTTTACACAAATACAGTATCTGTTTATATCTGGACTATTGAATGACATTTGAACTTAGTGTATTAGACAATCGGACTGATAGCGATCATCGGCCATCATTACAAGTCCGTGTTATGGTGAAATGGATTATCTTTCATTGAATTTTTCATTCTGTTAAATGATATGCATCACGTTTGAAACCACCCTATAGTGACATAATATAATCCACAATTACTCCAGATTCCTTAGTATGGAAACAAATAAATAAATAAATGTGCATAATAATTATTTATTGTACATTTTTCAAATATTTTTCTATATATGTATATTGGATTATATCATACTCTCACATGTAGGTGATTTTCATATTGAAATTGTGACCAAAAGCACCAACTGCTAATTGGCTTATTGAAATTGATGATGTGCCCAATATTGTTATAAAAATAGATATTTGGCATAGTCAGTGTTATATTGTTATTTTTATAAGACATTTTATTGGAATATAATGAATATAAATGTATTTTTGAAAACACTTTGAAACACTAGTTCCAATGATATTTTTCTCCTCCATTTCTGCAGTCCTGATGAATAAAAATAAGGCACCCTGTGACTTTGCTGAAATTCTGCTGTTCTGAAATAAAAAAGTTCGATATCTACAGTAATAACTGTGCATCATGATTATTAATTGTCAGTTCCACTGTCCATCTCTCAATCTCTATTCTATGCTTTACCAATAAAATTGAATATTGAAGGCCTCACAAAATGTGTGGCGGAATCTGTATTCCACGCCAGCCATTTCATATTATTGTCGTTTTTGCAACAGGGTTCTGTTTGATGTATATTCGAATAAAATAAATTGTTTTTAGTTTGACAAACCTTTGAAGTTGATGTCGTGTACAGGGTGATTGGTGATTGTTTATATTTTGCTCAATAGCTATCTCAGTTAATATTGGTGGTCTTACAAAAACGTTCAAATGAGCAGTATTTTTATGGGCATTCATGATATAGTACTAGAAAATGCCGAGAAGTATCATAGACCTAAATATTTTATAAACTGGTATTTTTTCAATGAAACACCCTGTATTTTTTATTATTCTAAACGGTAGAGTTCTTCTGATTTTCAAATATATATACAATTAATGCTTGATACTTATTGCCTTATTAGAATCTATGTTTTTCGAGAACTGACAAAGATAACCTCAATAAAGTATATACAGGGTGTAAATTTGAAAACTTTCAATGCGAATATCTCGCGAAATAAAAAAGTAAGAAAAACGCCGCTTGGCAAAAATGCTAAAGAATTAAGGGGAACTAGAACCACCATATTTCAGTTAAGGGATGAGTCACCCTGTCAGCGCAACACACCCCAAATTTGAAATGTCAAATGGCACTACCTATTTTGTGATACCTCAAATGAACGGTCTCAGTCAGTAGTATTCACCTGTACAAGACTTTTTTTCCACCCACTACAGGGTGTACGAAAAACATTAATTCGACTGTCTAAATTTGAAAACTTTCAATGCGAATATCTCGCTAAATAAAACAGTAAGGAAAACGCCGTTTGGCACAAATGCTACAGAGTTAGGGGGAACTAGAACCACCATACTTCAGTAGAGGGATGAGTCACCCCGTCGGCGCGACACAGTCCATCTTTGAAATGTCAAATGGCACTACCTCTTTTGTGATACCTCAAATGAACGGTCTCAGTCAGTAGTATTCACCTGTACAAGACTAATTTTCCACCCACTACAGGGTGAACGGAAAACATAAAGTCGAATAAAATAAAATGCAGAATGCCGATATATATTCCAAGAGATGTGTTCCAAAATGTTGGAATGGCATTTGAACATCGATTATACTATTGCTTACAACAGAATGGAATGCATTTTGAACATCTGATCAAATAAAATATCCTTTTAACACAATTCATTTTATTTTATTCAACTTTATATTTTTCGTACACCCTGTAGTGGGTGGAAAAAAAGTCTTGTACAGGTGAATACTACTGACAGACTGTTCATTTGAGGCATCACAAAAAAGGTAGTGCCATTTGACATTTCAAAGTTAGGGTGTTTCGCGCCGACGGGGTGACTCATCCCTTGACCGAAATATGGTGGTTCTACTTCCCCTTAACTCTTTAGCATTTTTGCCAAACGGCGTTTTTCTAACTTTTTTCTTTCGCGAGATATTCGCATTGGAAGTTTTCAAATTTACACCCTGTATGTTATATTTGAAATTAGAAGAAAGTGCTCTACCAATTAGGAGAATAAAATACAGGGGGTTCGGTGAACTGAGATAGCTATGGGGTAAATATAAACCCTGTACATTTGTGCACTGTTAAGTTCTGTTAGTTCCCTTCCTATTCATCTATGTATTTGTGGTTATGTCTGACATACTATATAGGAACTCTTCTCTTCTACCTTTTGGTGGTAATTTCAGCAGAAATTAGATCTGAATATATTCAGAAAGTATGTCTTCTCACAAAATCTACCATTTTCAATAGGTTGTGTTTTGGAATATATGATCTGCAGATCCATTAGGTATTCAGGAATTCATAGTATCCTACCTGCAGATGTTAATATTATTTATTTTGCTAAATCATTAATCGAAAATCCGGCACTGACTTAAATAATAAAACCTGTATATGGACCAAGGAAGAAGGTAAATAAAACGCCAAATATGATTATGAGCAATTTTGATTTTTTGTGCTATAATAAAAAAATATGTCAACAAAATAATAATGAATTCAAAATTCATATCTAACCTTTGGTTTATAGTTTTTACCTTCAAACTTTTAGAGATCTTGCGATCTTACAATAAATACTCTACACGTCCGTACGATGAGTTCACCTTACTACCAGGAAATTTGTTATTACAATCTTTTGGCAGTACATATTTGTACAGGGTGTGACACGTCTCGTCGCACAGAAATAACGCTAATACAATGGAATGTAACTGACAAAAAACACGTTCGTTAAAGGTACGTTATTCGGGCCAATCGGACCGTACTACATACAGACTTTGTATAATAATACGAGTCGTCTAAGTGGCAATATCTATGCCATTACATGAGACACCTATTACATGTAAAAGTGACCAATTTTCGACGTGAATACGTCTTCTAAATTCAAATTGATTTTCTTGGAATTATTGAAAATTGTTTTCCAGATGACAGTAGTAGCAGATGTAACCTTTTTGTTCAATGGTGCAGATATAAATTTCTTTTAATTTTAGAATGTTTGAACAAAAATAAAGTTGAAAATTACCCAATATATATGAATACAATCAGACCAATAATATCACATACCGAATTGAGAGAGGTACTGATTACATTATAACTAAAACTGTTTGAGCACACAACATTTTTGAGTGGCGAAGGATTTTTTTTCACTTCCTCAGACCAAAGTGAAATACTTTAATAAAAATTGGACCACATTAAAATTTTTTTTGAATGCAAAACAAAAATACTTCATATTTTTTTATGCCATGCTGATCCTGCATCTTCTGAATTTTTCACACTCTTTACATATCTTTCATTATGACTGACCGAGGATACTGTGAGTCTCATATTGAGTACTAGATAATGAAAATAGTAAGAAATATATCGATATGGAAAACAGTGGAATTCGGAGTGTACTTAATATGTTGAGGACTGTATTCATATCTATGCTGTATCTAGTGAGTCGCAAAATGAGTTACACAAACAGGCAACTTTCGATCATTTGCAGGATACTGTGAGTTTATTTGTTTAATTAAAATCATGAAAAAATATCGAGTGAAGAGATTCATTACATGGGACCAGCACGACGGTCGTGTTAGCGACCAATATCACATGAAACCCTTGATTTTATTTACACTAACAGAAGATGATCCACCTCCATGTAAAATTTGCTCTTAGTTATTTGCTGGTTCGTAAACGGCGCCAGCGAACCAGCCAAATATGACAGATTTCATCTATCTGCAAGTTGCTGAACTATCTTGGAATATTCTTCTTTCTGAAGCAGGACACCAACATCAATATTGGGCCGTTCGTTTGTTCTTGCTCTACTTGCTGAACTTGATTTTTTTCTATGAATGTTTACATCATGCCATTGACAGAGACAACCAGGGCCGGATTAGCCCCATCAAGCCCCCTAGGCAATGCAATCCTCGGGGCCCCTTTCCCCTTTCTTTTACCTTTTTTTTTTTATTTTTGAAACACATTTTTTCTATAACAAAAGTCGAGTCGATCAGATCTACTCCTTTGGTATCCTGTTACATTATGGTTACCTTGAATTGATGCTACAGCATCACCTCATATGCCTGACCCGGCTTTGCAACGAAATAGCGAGTAACAAAACAGTGCATGACAAAACAGCGCGAATAAAACAGCGCGTTACAAAACAGCGCATTCTGAAATGACGCTCATTTCCCTTGTAATTTCAAATGTTTGAATGTTTCCACATCTCAGTGATTGATTATACAACTTATCGAGTGAGTCAATCGTTGCGTCGTTGTTGTGAATGAATTCTCCAATAGGGCCATGGATACGTCATTCGATGTTTCAATTTGACAACAAGCACCTATTGCCTGTATTCAGTGGGAAAATTACATGATGAGAAAACTAATACAATAATCATGAAAAAATAGACTGATAGCCCTGTGGATCATCGTACAAGAGGAACAATTTTAGTTTTATTATTCATGGTTCACCTTGTTAGTGTAAATGATAAGGGATTAAACTCAGGATCTTTGTGGTGCAAATATTGGACAGTGCATCTCACATATCCACCAAGAAAGACGTATTCACGTAAATACTCGCGGGTGTACCCCTGATACAGCCCATGTATTTTATACTCCTTTTCCCTCCTGTAGGTTATTGTCTCGAAGCTTTAAAAACTCGGAAAAATATCGAAAGCAACGAATCACAAAGTCGAAAAGATCGGTTCCTTCATCGTCTCGCCGCAATCTCCGTGTGGCTGTCGTCCTCGCTTTCTGTCAGCGCTGCCAACTGCGCGTCCGGCAATATGGTCAGGTGGGTGGCGTCCGATTGGAGGGTGCTGCACTCGCCTTGCGTGTCATTGTCTTTCTTCTGGAGTTGCTGTACGAAATTCTGCAAAGGAATCTCCTATAGGTCGTTTGCACGATGACCCACCCTGGAGGTGAAATATTGAAACACAACCTCACTTTTCTGTTGAACATTGAAACATAACCTCGCTTTTTTTATTTGTTTACGGAGGAATCACAGGATTGAAATTGTTTTTCACAATATTTTGAATGATGGAAGTAAGATATGGTGCGCGTATTCGACCATAAATTTAAGAAAAATCACTCGACCGCCTACTATGATTTCTCTACGTCACAACGAGCGAGAGCGGTGATGCTGCTATTGCTGCTGTGACGAATGGAAATAAAATTGCAAACGGCATTTAAGGTACGCGGAACATATGTAACAGTGGGATTATTCAACTCTGAATTCAAGAAAACTGCAACAATTCAAAAACTGACAGATGTCATGATTGTGCAATGTCGCCATCTATTAGCAGATTGACGGAACCATTGCTCTCGCTGTTCTCGAGAGGTCGAGTAAAATTTCTGTAACAAAAGCGCATCAGTAATTACACCATATCTTACTCCCATCATTATATTTTGGTATAATAATCGTGTATTTTGCGCTATTCATTAATTCAAACATGCCTTCTGATTGTGCTGTTGTACAATACACAAAAAATGCAGCGAGAGACGAAGGAATATGATTTTTCAGGTAAATAGTAATCTCACATAGTTTTCACTATGAAATTTTGTTATTTCTTATTAGAATTCCTTCTGCCACTTCTGCAATAGAAGCTAATACTGCTAATAGATTGAAAATGTCTACAACACACACGATCATATTTCGTCACCATGTCAGACCATTCCTTCCTTTTGATTGCATGAATCCAATCTTCTTGCATTCTGTTGAAAATTTCACGAGTATTTCTATTAGCTCCTGTTGCAGAAAAAATTCCGACGAGAAATCAGAGAAAATAACCATATTTCAAAATGAAAACTATATGTGAGTGACTATAGTAGGTAGTTACTTTTAAATCATAATGTACCAACCGGATTCCTTATTCGTCTCTCACTACATTTTTTGTGCATTGTACAACAGCACAATGTGATGGCATGCGCGAATTAATGAATAGCCGAAAAACACGATTCGTATGCCAAAATAATTGTGAAAAACTATTTCAATCATTTGTAAACAAATAAGGAAAGTGAGGTTGTGTTTCAATGTTTCACCTCCAGGGTCGGTCATTTGACAGTTCTTGCCCGCAACCCATAAAATCAGGCTTCTGGTGACAATAGGATATTGGTTATTGAAGGAATCTCATTCTGATATCCGCACTTGAATTTTCAACATTAGATATTTGCTGATTACCTTGGAGATTGAAAACTGATATGTTTATCCTAGTGACCATAATTTTCCGATATTAATTTAGATAAAATGCAATTCATTAATATTTCCTCAGTTTTACACAAGGAACGCTCTTTAGGTTTCTTTAAATTCAACGCTGTCAATATGTATCAAGAACAGTCTAGGTTCAACGGTTCATCAATAATTAATGAATAAGGGAATTATCCAGAATGTATCACGTTAGTACTATTAACACACAGAAAATTACATCTGGTCAATGTTGAAATCTGTCAATAACCAACCATTGCATATCAATACTGAGAGGCTCAATATGCCGAAGGAATGGCTATGGGAAACTGATGGATTGAAAAATTATATAAAACGTCTTTCTTGTCAACCTATTTTTCATAGAGCATAATAAGTTATACGTGTGAATGAGTTTTCCCCACTCAAATATACCCTTTACCAGATCGATTTTTTCCAGAGTTTGTAAGATTGTAATCATTTACCTGACTTATCACATCTCCATGAGCAGTTCTAACCTGATAGAGATATCTATACTTTTTCTGTCTCATTTCAGCTCTGTCGACTCTCGTGATGCTCCTTGAACTTGTGCCCCTGACTTTTTTCCTACCAGCTTTCACTGAAAACAGAAAATAAATTTATAATGAATTACCAAGAATAAATTCATTTTAAATTTGAAAAGTATTCAATGAAGTGTTAAATAGAGTGTGAAACAATTTGTTATATTCGAAATTTGTAGAGTCCTTCAGACGTTGCTACTGGTGATTCTGCATTTGTGTAAGTCAGATGGCATTTTGACAAAGCTGGAGGACTAGGTTCAAACCACCGAATTATATCAGCACCGACATAAAAGTTGATACACTGACGCGTGTGGAAAATTGATTCGACCCAGAAAGGCATAGAAGTGGAGGTGGGCTATAAAAACAAACGAATGTACCGTCAGGATAGTATACCTCACCTGGTCGCTACAAACTTAACGACTATGCCATGCAACAGTAAACTCAACTCAAAAAGCAATAGAGGACTTCAAGGGTAGATTAACTGTGTTACTATGAGCCTATCAGCTTCTCTTGGCAATTTTTTTTCCTTTTCCCCTAAAGCCAACTCACCATGGTGCAGGGAGGACGAGCCACGGCTGCTCGGCAGATCGAGCATTTTGTGGACATCTTTGTTATGATTACCCAGATGGGATAGTTTTGTGGATATCTGTGTGCAAGAATGAGGAGATTTGTGAACATCTGCTTATGTCACCGCGGATTGATGAGCCTCTGGAAATCTGATGAGTTTTGGGAAGCCGTGACGAGAAATGAATAGCATCAAGGCTAAATGACTTTCTGGGAAACAGGGTGACATCTCAGAGTAGCCAAACAAAAATCAAGTCGGCATTATATTCCCCCAGAGGCGTCTTTCATAGACAATATGAAAGCAACGGCATCTGAGTAGAAAAGAAGGATTAGCTACGCTTAGTCGGCGGTCTTAGGACTGCTGGCTGGTGATAGCCCTGCACTGATGAAAGTCAAACAACTCGAAACCGGTCTGTAGGTGTCTAGCGTGGCCTGGCTGAATAGAAATCAATATGCATTCAGGAAAGAATCACTTGTATCAGTATTCGTTTATAGAGTCGATGCATAGATTTCTAGTTGTTTTTCTTCCGAAATCTTGTTCATTTTATGAACATGACTAAGCTTTTTGTATTTATTTACATTATAATAGGTAATTTGAAAATTCATTCAAAATATCTCTGTACCCAAGTGTGATGACGATTATGGTCATGATTATTTTTTCTTCCAATTAGTTCAGGACTCCTTATTCAGAGTAAACATTCATATTTGTTTAATTCACAATTCACCCTATATAATCTGAGTTAGCTCACGTAGAAATTATGTAACATCTGCTGATCACGATGATGGAAACGAAACAAAAATCTAACATCGCATTCACGAGTTATGTCAAGAAGTGCAATGTCTTGAAATGGTCCACGCTTCGCGTCGTTCGTGTCAACGGCAGTCGCGTGCGGGAAATAATCACTTTCCGCACTTGTTAGGAAAATTACTATTTACCGTCAGGATGGTGTATCCCTCTGCCGGTCGCCCCGAACTGCACGACCATGCCGGCCAAAAGGAATGCCGGCCACGCCCCCAACACCAGCCACGAGAACCAGCAGGGCGGAGGCAGGGCGGGGCGAAGCGACACCCGCTGCCACGCCCACCGCACCATCGACAGCTTCTCGACGAAGTAGTCGACGGCGATCGACAGCATCGCGCCGCCGTAGACGCTCGTGCCGAGGATAGTGAGACCTGTGGACATCAAGAGAATAAATAATAATAGACAGACACCGCGATTCATACATAAATTGATGAAAAGTATACGCCAACAATCCTAAGCGCTAAACACGGTTAAATGAATGAAATCTCGAATGGTGGGGATAATAACAGACACTTGTACATTTGCGGGTGGCTAAAAAATAATTGAGAGACATCACGATTAAAGTAGCATATATTTCAGAACAGTATGATGAAACAATGTTCTCTGACTAATCTATTTTGTGATAGAACTGAGATATGTGTGGTTGACTCGGTACTTCCACAGTGTACACCCTTACGGAAAACAGTAATTTCACTTAGTGTCGGAACGTTTGATGTTGGTGTCCACAAGTTTTATTTGGTCGAGCCAATGACAAGCCAAAGACGACTCACTTCGGCTTCAGATAAATAAATAAATAGCCTATCTACGCACATACCACTCATAAAAACATTGGAATTTTGATTCAAACATCAGGGATTATACCACACTGTGTTAATACTATGGTAATGAATAAATAATGTTGATGGATAACAAACAGATCATAGATGTCTGTGGATATACTTTTTCCTACCTAATATCAATGGCACTCAAAAGTGAAACGGATCACCAGACGCTGTGAGAAGTCAGTGACCTCACATATAAAATTTATGAAGCACAATAATCATACAAGCAATCAGGAATAAGTGGTTCACAAAATACTACTAGACACAATAAATAAAGCGTGATACTCATGGTTCCTATCACAGAATGAATTATAAAGGCATATAAATCAAAGAAGTGTAAACAAAACACCTGCTCTGCTAGCTGAGCAACTGCGCATACTAGCCACAAGTACACATGCGCACTGCGATTTTTAGGGCACGAACACTTGCAGAAATTAATGTTTTCTTTAAGGGTGTATACTGTGGTACTTCCAACCTTTATTCGAATTGAGGTTATAATAATCTTCTTTTAATGTTGTCAGTTACCAACATAAAATTTACATCAGTACACACCGCACAGATTTCTCCATGATCTTTGAAATAACAGATAGCAGTGCGATCGATCTGTAGTTGCTAGGTAGGATCTTTTTGCCTTTTTTAGGAACTGGTTGTACTCTTGTAATTTTCCAGTTGGACAGGAATATCCCCAATTTGTAAGAGTAGTTGAACAACTTGCAGAGAACAGGTGTTAGTTCGGGAGCACATTTCTTGAGAACAATCGGTGGGATTCCGTCAGAGCCACAAGCTTTGTTGGTGTTGAGACCCAATAAAATCTTCCTTATAGTACGTTGGCGAAAGGTGATCTCGGGCATATGACTGTCAATTGGCGTTATGTTTGGAGGTTGTTTTCCCGATGAATCCAGAGTGGAATTTCCAGCAAATAAATGCGCAAAAATGTTGGTTTTCTCCTGGGCCGTTGTGGCTAGTGTTCCATCTTCCTTGGTTAGCTGAGCAACTGCGCATACTAGACATAAGTGGACATGCGCTCTGCGAAAACCGCTGACAGAAATTATTGTTTTCCGTAAGGGTGTATACTGTGGTACCTCCAACATTTTTTCAAATTGAGGTTATAATAATATACTTTTAATTTCCTCTCGCCACTTGTGAATTTCTGATCGATTCAACTCACTCTTTCTGAAGTACAAATTGAAAATCGCCATGAGCAGCGCCGAGCACAACAGCACCCCGACGCACAGCCACACGGAGCCCTTGGGGGACGTCTCGATAAGGTGGTCGGCGGCCAGCAGCCCTGCCAGGCCCAGGAGAAGGCCGGTGTGCAGCCCACTCATGAACAGGCCCACGTACTGGACCAGCATCGTTATCAGACCAAAGAGCACTCCAGCTAGCAGGGATACGCCTGGAAAGAAATCATCTCCTAAATATCTAGTTGGCTTTGAAGCTTCATGTTGGTTCAGACACTAGAGTGACTTTATAAATAGAATGACGGCAATAGTGGTACACTTTTTGATTGGTCAGATCTCTAATATGGAGGTGAATCCACCTGTCTTGTTTTCAATGCTTTATATCTGTTTTTTGCTCTCTAAGTCTATAAGTCAGTACCTTGGATATTGACTATTAGAATCCGTTTTTTGCGACTCGTAAGTCTCAGATTATTTAGATGATGAAATGAAACTATCGAATATCTAAACCTAAAATCGGGTGGGCACTTCGAAGGCGCAAATTCATTACTGCATGGGAGATACCCCTCAGATTTTTAGCTGTTCAGTGACTTCAGTGTACAAACATCGATTTCAAAGGTTTGTCAAACTGAAAAGAAATTAGGAAAAAAATAGTTCGAATATATGGCCCTCTTTCACATTATTGTTAAGTTGGTAAAGTTGTTGTACGCCTCTTTTTCACCGTATAATCTGGAGGTCTATTTCATGTGGCTGCAGAATAGAATAATATGATTGGGTTGAAATGGTCCGGCCAAAGTTAGTATTCAGATTAGTGACCCAGGGCTTTCTTAGTTCGTGATGGTTCAATGCTGTTAATTAATCGACAAGTAAATGGTCCATAAACTGCAAAAATTCTGGGAATAGATTCACATCATTCGAATTTCCATCAAATAGGACACAACACTCTTATAAAAATGCAAAGAAAAAATTTAACTGTCCGTACTCTACATATACAAAAATATATATATTTTTTAATTGACTTGGCCGTTACATGATGGAAAAAAACGTCAATATAAAATTATCAAGTACATTGAGGAACTCTACTAATAGAACTGGATCCTATGGAGCATGCACATTTTGAACCCCAGTTATATACCTCACTCACTCTTACACATTTTTGCAAACATCAAGTGACATAAGTCATGAATGACAGGTTAGATCATTCTGCTCCTTTGAGAGGGTTGTTGACCTGATTTTTAATAATTTTTAGAAGATGAAGACACTTGTCACCAAAAGACAATATCTGGTGATCATATTTGAACTGGGATATCGGAGTATATCGGGGTTCTCAAGGTCAATTTTGGTATAATGATACACTAGTAGAATGAGATTTGAAACCAACTTAATGCTTGGAAATGTTCTCATCAAAACACAGATTTTAGCTCCAAATATTAGTTTCAGCCGCCTTTCAAAATGCCACATTTTCGGAAACAAAATAGTATTCGTTAGAAATATTTTTTTCTGAAATAAATTACCTATCCATTGTACCTAGATTGCAATCTGTTTTATGATGTTGACTCACTCATTGACAGTTTCCTCTGAAGGGGCATTCACTAATCTGTATATCATAATATCATAACATATGCCGCTGTTTTGGATTGACAGGGGCAAAGATTAAAGTGGTTGAAATATTTAGTTAGTGTAAGTATATGAACTCAATAACGTATATAACTAAATCCATCATTCTACAAGAAATATCCTTTTTGATTTATTAACCGTTTTGATTATTAACGAAATTTTACATTAATAAAATTATTATCAAGACATTGTAAACAATACAAGCTACATTATAAGGTGAGTCATTGTGATGACACTGATGACATAACAGATATTTTGGGATAAACAGATGGGACAAAATATATCGCGTGTAAATATTATTGTCATGAATAGTGAAACATGATAGTTGAGATACTGAGTAGTGAGTTGTACATAACTTGGATAATAATTATGATCTTTAATTATCTTACCTTCATTTCCATATGGTGGTAAAAGATCTCCCTGTTGGCATATTAAATAAACTATACTGGAAGCGAAAATAAATCCAGTCAAAAACATTGTCGTTTTGAAGAACCGATAACCTGAAAAAAAAAAGACACGTCATTCTGTACTTTCACAAAATAATGATGGATAAGATATGAAATAGGCTTACTACATAGTTGTTTTTACAATTTTATAATAGGTAGCAGCATCAGAAAAAACAAAATTTGTCAGGGGTCAAAGTAAGTACAATTTTTTTGTGTGTGTAACCAGACCGGAGAACCAGACAAACATCATTGTATTTTAAATATTTAAAAATTATGTAGATATGCATCGATGATGATCATGAACAAAAAGTCATCGGAGGGTGAAGGAAGCAGTTGATGGTAATTGTTATAATTATAAATTGGGTACTATTATACCATTATAAATACCTATTCAACAGTACTGACAATTTCATGAAAATGATTTCATATTCTATTTTTGGATTTCATTTATTCATTTGCTCCTCAGTAGATTAATAGGATTGATTAGAATGACGAAATATACCTATAATTTTGAGTTGAATAGGTCATGAGTATTGAGAAGGAATATTCTCAGATATATTTATGAACACAAAAAAATGTATATATCTACCTTATCTTACGTAATCGTTGGGTAAGAATTCTGAAATCTACTGGAACGAGAGATATACCAAAAATGCACTCTATGACCAAGTGGGGTCATCTTCAGTGATATACACTGCTAGCCAATAGCCATGGAACCACCCCAATTTACGAAAAATGATATTAGGAGTCAAAATAGGTTGAAAATCACTTCGGATTCGGAATCAGGACGCTCAATTCACTAACTATTCATAGTTTTCGTAGAAAATTTTCAGTTCAGAAAAATTCAATTTTGTCTTACTTCTCATGGAAGCACCCCGTATCTCACGTAATTATTGAGGTAGGGTTCTGAAATTTGCAGGAAGAAGGGACAGTCCAGAGATAAAGTCAATTACGTACACGGGAATAGTTTTTCCTCCCGTGGGAGTAAATTGACCACTTTGTTTCATTAAATGAGGGAGCAAACGCCTACTTTCGACTTGGTGAGTAGATAATAGCTATTTATATATCAAGGGAGCAAAGGCATCCATTTCCTCCCGCGTGTGAAGTTTGATGTCCGACGCGGGCATTAAACACACATGGGAGGAAATGAACCTTTGCTCCCAAGATATATATATACATATATATATATATATATGATTTTATCCACGAACGCATATATTTGAGAGTGTCGATCTCAAAATTGTGCTGCAAGCGGTCTATCTCTCGAGTCTAGATCAAAATTAATGTGTTGCATGATCTAAGGTTACAAAAGTGTAGTATGCGGCCACAGACTATGGACAATAAATTATTGACAGTATATTTGAATCTGAACGAAAATCAATTTGACACTTCTGTCATATTGAATTTGTTTATTGTGATATTGCGTTTTATTTGAAGTTTCAACTATCGATTGAGTGAGTTTGGAAAATGAGGAAGTGTATGAGTGTATTGAAGTTTGGAAAGGAAATTGTTATTTGTTTTACACTAGTGAAGGAGACACTGATTAGGTACTTGGGTAGCACAGATCTTATACGTATATCTCTACCAAGGAAGCAAGCTGAAGTCAATTTATTTTACCTCCCACGGGAGGTAAAATTCTGTTTACTACCGTGGAAGTAAATTGACAGGTTTGTGTCCTCAAATGCGGGAGCAAACGCTTACTTTCGATGCAGTGAGTAGATAATAGCTATTTATATATCAAGGGAGGAAAGGTTTCCAGTTCCTCCCGCGTTAGAAGTTTAATGCACGAAGCGTAGCGGAGGGCAACTTTCAACAGTGATTCCACGTCGTTCCTTGAAGTGAGAGGGAATGAAAAGTAGCAACCGGAATCGGAAGAGTTGCAAATAAAACGGCACGTTAAAGTGATCCCGGAGGCGGAATCGAATAAATGAAACACAACTAGTTTGAATCTAATTTGTCATTGACACTTCTGTCACATTGAATTTGTTTACTGTGTGAATGCATTTTATTCAAAGTTTGGATTGAGTGTTTGGAATTGGAATATGAGAAAGTGTAAGAGATCATTGGAAAATGAAATTGTTATTCGATTTATAGTAGTGATGAAGACACTGATCAGGTACTTGGGTAGCACAGATCTTATACGTATATTTCTATCAAGGAAGCAAGCTGAAGCCCATTTATTTTACCTCCCACGGGAGGTAAAGTTTTGTTCACTCTTGTGGGAGTAAATTGATAGGTTTGTGTCCTCAAATGAGGGAGAAAACGCCTACTTTCGATGCAGTGAGTAGATGAATTAATTTAGGTCCTCTACCTTCCCTCTGATACCGACCTGAAAACGTGTAGAGCACGCCGAAGCAGACGTAGACGGCGAAGAGCGCTGCCAACTGGACGTCGTAGCGCGTGTCGATGCGCGCGCACGACTCGACGCGCGGCGCGTCGGGCTCGTGCGGCGGCACTGGCAGGGGCGCCGAGCCGTTGGCCCGCGGAGGCACCAGGGAGCCGGGCCGCGCTCCGCTAGCCATCCTCGGATGATCTGTACACAAAAAGTCATTCAATGAATATACAAGGTGACCCAACAATTGCTGGGACATAGAGCTACCACGTGTAGAGGAGATCAAAATAAGTTGATTGGACCCAATTTATTTATGTGCCAAAATGTAGCGTTTGTTCGTGAGAAGGGTTCGAAGTTCACATAAAAAAACACATTTTTGTACGCTGTTCAGAAATAAGTGCAACAAATTCGATGAAATTTGGCAATAGTGTATTTCGGAGGATTACTTTTCTTTTGGTAATCGAAGAAACCTAAAAGAAATTGTAGAAGGGTTAAAACCACCCTCACTCTCTGACATTTTTTTCAGAACTTTTTTAGGGGTCATAATATTGTCACGAGTAGAACATACGTTATATTAGTAATTTCGAACCATGAGGGTTTCATAAACATAAAGTTAATCAAATCATCCGTTGACATTGAATTATAAAAACTGACCAAGGAACTCTCATGAGAAACGTGCATATCTAATAAAATGATGTATATAAATATTGGATGTGAGTTAGTTTGGTCTGGGGCTACTCTTGACTTGACAAGAGCTCGTCGTAATGGTCATTATAATGTAAATTGTTATTCGGTCTTTATATTCATTGTTGTTTATCCATATTTATCATTACTTCACCCATAATGTTTCATGCTATAATAAATATTGTTATGTTTGAATATGGTCTAGTACTTTCAGTTACCCCTGAACTATTAGTGCCTTTTTGAAAATTACCTCTCGCAAACTATCAAGCCAAGCTAAACCCTTTTTAAATCGATATGGATGGATTAACCATCTATTATATCGTGACATGCCCGGCGCCTCCGCCAGAACCATGTCACGATATCATAGATGGTTACTCCACCATGTCACAATAAAATAGATGGTGGTTTATCCATATCGATTTATAAGGGGTAATGCTTGGCTGAATAGTTTGCGAGAGGTAATATTCGAATAGCTTAGGGGTAACTGGAAGTACGAAAGTATGTTCAAACATAACAATTTGTATTATAACATGCAACATTATTGGTAGCAATGACAAATATAAATAACCAACAATGAATATAAAGACCTAATAACAACTTACATTATAACGACCATCACAACGAGCTCTTGTCAAGTCAAGAGTAGCCCCTGACCAGACTAACTTCGGAACCCTCACATCCAATATTTATACAGTGTGACCCACTTCTAATGGAAACACCCCTGTATCTCACGTAATCGTTGGGTTAGGATCCTGAAATTTGCTGGAGCGAGAGATATACCAAAAATGCACTCTATGACCAAGTGGAGTCATCTTCAGTGATATACACTGCTCGCCAACAGCCATGAAACTACCCCAATTTCCGGAAAATGATATTAGGAGTCAAAATAGGTCGAAAATCACTTCAGATTCGGAATCAGGACGCCCAATTTATTAACTATTCAAATTTTTCCTGGAAAATTTTCAGTTCTGAAAAATAAAATTTTGTCGCACTTTTTATGGAAGCACCCCCGTATCTCACGTAATTGACTTTATCTTTGGACTTTCTCTTTCTCCTGCAAATTTCAGAACCCTACCTCAATAATTACGTGAGATACGGGGGTTCTTCCATGAGAAGTGAGACAAGATTTAATTTTTCTGAACTGAAAATCTTCTAGGAAAACTTTGAATAGTTGGTAACTTGGGCGTCCTGATTCCGAATCTGAAGTGATTTCCGATCTATTTTGACTCCTAATATCATTTTCCGGAAATTGGGGTGGTTTTATGGCTGTTGGCGAGCAGTGTATATCACTGAAGATGACCCCACTTGGTCATAGAGTGCATTTTTGGTATATCTCTCGCTCCAGCAAATTTCAGGATCCTTACCCAACGATTACCTAAGATACAGGGGTGTTTCCATTAGAAGTGGGTCACACTGTATACATCATTTTATTAGATAGCACGTTTCTCATGAGAGTTTCTTGTCAGTTTTTATAATTCAATGTCAACGGATGATTTGATTAACTTTATGTTTATGAAACCCTCATGGTTCGAAATTACTAATATACCGTATGTTCTACTCGTGACAATATGGCTCTGAAATTTTTTGAGCTTGAAGACTAATCAATTACCTTCATTTTATTACTATTGTGAACATTTCTCATACCGCATAGTTTCGAAGAAAAAAAATTTTCTCAAATAATGCTACCAGATATTCCTATAGTACAAGTTTAATGAAATTGTGATATAAAACTTAGTTGGCAGTGGAAACTAAAGCAGAACGTTCCTTTATAATAAATGTTCAATATTATGACAACCATCTTCATTGATACAAATATCAATTCGACGTAAAAAATTGAAATGCACCCTCCTCAGGACACCGTCGTTGTCTCGTAGTGCGTCAACGGCATTTTGGCTTCTGTTCCACAGCTGTACGGAAATATCAATTTGAATTTCATACACTTGTGTTTTTAACGCTCCCCAGATGAAGAAGTCGCAGAATGTTTCCTACTGATTTATACTTTTAATCCTTTTAATGCTATTCAAATATTCCCGCTGAAAGAGTACCTGCGAGTGCTTGCGGCTGCCACCTAAATTTTGACCAATCAATTGTGTCAATTATCATTATTGCCATATTTGGCTTAGCGGCGTCTCCGCATCCCCCTGGCTCCTAGATCAAGTCAGTAGTAGTTGACATGTCATCGATAAGGCATGTGTGACTATGCTTTAAATTAATATCGAAGAAGTATCAAATAAAATACAGTCCACAAAAATCGCTTTCAATTTAAATCGTTTGGAAGAAATATCCGATCACCTGAAATCGTTAGTGTGAATCCATCACCTTATGACAAATTAATGACCATGACGACGAGTTCTTGTCAAGACAATAGTAGCACACCAGACCAGATTTACTTCGGAACCCTCAACCAAATCGCGAATATTTTATATAAAACCGCATATTAGATTTGCACGTTTCTCATGAGAGTTCCTTGGTCAGTATTCATACCTGATACTGATAGCAAAGATACTGCATGTTGCACAAATTCAGGGACATGTGGTACACTTTCATTTGGTATAGGTACTCTGGTATGGATACACACTTCAACGTTGTTTTTTCAATCAATATACAGTTCCATATCAACCCTATCACTTCAAAAGCCACCTCATGAAAGAGCCCTTTGATTATTTAATGAACATCCCATTCATTCGCCTCGCTCTCACCAGTTTCACGAAAAAAGAGGCAATTTACACTCAGCACTGTACCATAATTTTTAGGTCGGGTATACGGGTTTCCAAAGCCAGAAGCCTATCCTAATCAGAAAGAAAAATCAAATTCAATAAATAGAACGAGTTTGTTTCTGAGTTCAGTCACAAAGAATATTTGCCTATATAGCGAAAAAAATCTACCAATTTTAAAGAAAATAATTTTTTCTACGGCTATAACACAAGATTGCTCTTGTTTTACTGTGTTCGATACATCAATGAGGTACTTTGTATGTCATCAATTTTATTTCCGTATTTGATATCACAATGACTCCATAGTGTTATTATTTAAAAAAAAACGCATCGCCCATGGAATGTCAAATTTCAAGCAATGACAGCTCTGTCTAATAGATGAGCATTACTTGACAGGAAATCAGATGGCTACAAGACGAAGAAATCGAAAATGCCGCTGTTATCTATTATAGCCGTAGAAAAATCATAGTGTATAACTTGCACGGAATGCTAATTTCCTATTCGAATGATTGCAAAATTCGCCTATGGCTCATGCTGCAAACTTCATTCTCGTAGGAAATCACTATCATTCCTTGCTCGTTTAACAATATACTATTTTCTACGGCTATAACACACGATTGCTCTTGTTTTACTGTGTTCGATGCATCAATGAGGTACTTTGTATGTCATCAATTTTATTCCCGTATCTGATATCACAATGACTCCATTGTGTATTAAAAAAAAACTCATCATGGAATATCATATTTCGAGCAATAACAGCTCTGTGTAATAGATGAGCATTACTTGACAGGAAATCAGATGGCTACAAGACGAAAAAATCGAAAATGCCGCTGTTATCTAATATAGGCGTAGAAAAATTATAGTGCATAACTTGCGCGGAATGCTAATTTCCTATTCGTCTATGGCTCATGCTGCAAACTTTATTCTCGTATGGGAAATCACTATCATTTCTTGCTCGTTAAACAATATACTATTCTGTGCTAAATTTTTTATAGGCGTCTGGTTTTGGTAATCATTGAGAATTGAGACAAAGATAATAATCAATGAACCAAGTAAGGACTTATTTTGGCATCATCTTTACTCATTTCTCTAGTTTTTTGAGATTATCTCCCATCATTTCTATGAATGGAAATATTAGTATTATTACAATATATTATTACTATTGGATGTTTCTTTTATTTTATTCAGACCAGGGAAGAGTCCCTCTTATCCTGATATAGATTATGGAACAAAATAAAAACTGTATTGAAGTTTGATACGAACAGCCCTTCTGCTCCAAAAAAGTCTCAGAAATACATTCTGAGAATTGAAAGAGATCGAACGGAATAAATAAATATCAAAAACTTGAGAATAGTAAATTTGGTCATAATGTCGATATTTTCTCTAGTTTATGGACAATCTCGGTCTTTTGAACTTTGATTGATCACCTGGGTCATAATCAACTGCATTTCGAAGAAGCTGATTCTCATGAACCTCAGATTTTTCGAAAGTCTTGATGTTTCGTTCTTTAATGACTGACACGATTGAATGGAGTTTCAGATGGTTGCGATCTGGTTATTCCGAACATACCAAGGAGATCCTGTCACCATTCTCGCGATTTTGTTTTGTAATGTTTGTAATCTGGTGATATGAGATTTAGCTGTGTGGCCCCAGACTACTGAGGCATACAGTAAAATTGGCCTGATAGCCATGATAAAAATATTCAATTTACCAACGTCTGTTTAGAAATGGATACAGGGCTCCAATGGCTCGTTTAGCTTTAGAAACTTCTGTTCAATGTGTAATAAGGACAAACGTCATCAGATGATTTGGTCCGAAATATCACGGCGCATAAAATGTCACTATTAGAAAATAGAGAAAAATTCAATCGATAACCAGTGATAACTTGATGAAAAATGATGAAGGAAGAATATAATTTCACTTATCTTTGGACTTTTCGAGAACGAATTTCAGAAGAGCATCGTCCATGAAAATATCTATAAAATAGAGCCAGATCGCCAACTTTTCTACGGAGTTCCAGAGAAGTGAGTGAGTTTGTGAGCGAGGCTTCACCCACGAGACGAATTGCCCTTTTTTGGACAGAATCCAACAGTTTTAGGGTATGTTTGGGTGCTGCACTCCAAATATGGGAACAGTATTCCAGGACAGAAATGATCTGAATCATATTTTAATGGACATTTAACCTATGCCTGACTCGAATAGTTTTTGAAATTTTGTCGCTTTCAACAAACAATAGTACCTATAGGCCTCGAAAATGTGAATATTTTAAATGTGTCCACACTTAGACTGGTGTTGCGATTTGAAATCGCACAGTCACACTGTATTCTCCATTCCACGAGGTCAACAATCACCCTTCTCACAATATTATAATTGATTGAAATTATCAATATTGACTACAACAAGACACGATCAGTTAAAGTTAATGTCTGAAAATTTACATATTCAGTCGTTAACATTGTTCTACCATTAACCAAGTATGCACAAGGTCAAAAACCTGAAGCACTCTTATCGCCTATTGTCTTTGCGAAGCACCAGATTGAATCAATATTTGGATCTTAATCTCCAGCTCGTTACGTCGGCGAAGAACATCTCGGATCTTGATGTTGAGACGAGCTAGTAGCGAGACCTAACGTTATAAAAGTTCCTTGTCCTCTGTAAAAAGTATCTCATTCTTCATTGTATAATAATTGTAGTATATCCGGTATTGCAACATTTCGAATCGAGTTCCATGCACGGTTGGATCGATGTGGAAGGATTAGGTTTGTGTGTTTTTCGTAAGCTACTGTCGTTCAACCCGCTGAAGAACTAGTTTCATGATAGTTCTGATGATCTCTCAACTTGAAGAACTAGAAGTGGATGGTAATTGCCTATACCCGACATTGACAAGACATGGTGTTTAACTCTGCGATCTTCCGGACTTAATAATTAATCTGGGGCTTGCTTTGAGACGACTGATACGGAGCTAGACTAGCTAGTGAAGGGCTATTTTTAACACTCTTTTATTAGCTTCGCCTGTATGTATGTAACCGACTCCTTTAGACTCAATTTTGACCCACTTCAAACGGACCGATTGATTTGAAATTTGGCAGGTGTACATATTTCGGGTGGCAATGCATCATAAAATTTTTTTTAGACAAAAAAACAAAATGGCGGCTCCAAAATGGCGGACGAGTTTTGTAATTATGATCCGATTCTAATCAAATTTGGTTGAGGGTTTTCGGGGTCGGACAATCGGACATGATGAGTCTTTCGTCAAAATTTGGAAATTCAAGATGGCGGATCCAATATGGCTGACGAGTTTTGTTATCATGATCCGAATCTATTTTGAATTCTGCGGGTTTTCGAGATCAGAGATTATGATTCTCTCGTCAAAATGTCAAAATTCGAGATAGCGGATCCAATATAGCGGAAAAGTTTTGTAATTGAGATCCGATTCTATTCAAAATTGGTATCTAGTGGTTTTAGAGGTCGGATATAATGATTCTTTCGCCGAAATTGGGAATGGCGGATCCAATATGGCGGACGAGTTTTGTAATTATTATGATCCGATTCTATTCAACATTTGTTCTGGGCTTTCCGAGGTCGGAGATTATCATTATTTCGTTAAAATTTGAAAATTCAAGATGGCGGGTCCAATATGGCGAACGAGTTTGGTAATTATGATCCGATTCTACCCAAAATTTGTTTAAGGGGCTTTCGGGATCGGAGATTACGATTCTTTCGTCAAAATTGGAAAGTTCAAGATGGCGGATCCAATATGGTGGACGAGTTTTGTAATATGATCGCTATAACGAATAAATCAATTCCATATTGTGTAGGTAGGGAGTCCGATTTGAAATTGATTGGTTTCAATTTGAATTTGTCAAGTTTGAATTCGCAGTTGTTTAATCGGTGTCTAGTCATCTTGTCCCAATTTGAATTTGTTTATGTTCAATTTGAAATGTGTTACATTCATGCTAAATCATTGTATCTCAAGTTGAAGGTGTTTATTCCCATTTTGAGAAGGATTAGTCTCAATTTGAAGTTGAAATGGATAGTTTCTGATCTAATAGAAATACAATAATTTTGACAATGACGCTGATATTTCTTTCATTTTTGACATTTGACACCTTTAATTGTAGCCCAACCCCACAATACAAAATGTCTGCCTTAAAAAAATGGTCAATTGAGAAAGAATTCCAATAATCAACGTGATCTGCCAAGTGATTTCCAACGACCACACGATATTCCATTTTGTATATCTGGTACCTACATCTTGATCTGGCATATTTGGCATATTTAAATTCTTTCATGTATGGTTAGTTGTATATTGTACAACACGTCCTCTTGTTGAAAGCTGAAAGGCGGTATCAAAATGCAATACGGGAATAACATGGTTTCAATTATTCTATTTTTGAAACAATATTATAACAAATACAACTCGAAAAGGAATATTCTCAGATGAATTATGAACATACAAAAAAGGATATATATTTATATAAAGCAATACATTGAGAATTCGCATTCTCTATGTGATGAGAATATTTACTCTTTTTCAGGTAATTCAATAGAAAACAACTACTTTCCTGGCTATATGCCACGACGAACATTGAATTATATCTATTGAACACACACGATAAGAGTTTGAAAATAAAATATAAGAATTTCTGAAATTGAGAATTTGCATTCTCCTTCAGACAAAAAAATGTATATACACACATCATTCTGAATATTCAACAGAAAACAACTACTTTCCTGGCTATTTGCCACGTCGAACATTGAATTATATCTGATGAACATTCAAAAGGGAACATGAAAAATAAAGAATAAAATCCTCCGAAATTGAGAATTGACATTCTTCTTCAAATCGGTTGAATAATATGTTGAATAATGATATAGAAATATGACTTACCAATATATTCAGCATTGAAATGAAAATTGGAATGTATAGGAGAAGTATACTGGCATGAACTCTGTCTGATCTTGATGAGCTTCCAAAAATAATCATTCATATCAGTGATATGGAAAATATCATCTCACACACACAGGTTATATGACTTTATTGCAATGAAACCATTTCGATTCTCTGAATCCTCATCAGTAACCATGATGTCCACTTATTCTTACAGCCATTCTTCATGATATACACAATTTTCATCTCTATATAATACAACTAAAAACGAGTAAAACTATAACGAAATGACATCTGAGAAATTTTTTTGACATTCTATTCCTGTCATTTGGACGTTTTTGCTTTTGGGTGTATGATAAATTGACATTCATCATGAAAATTGTGTATATCATGAAGAATGGCTGTAAGAATAAGTGGACATCATGGTTACTGATGAGGATTCAGAGAATCGAAATGGTTTCATTGCAATAAAGTCATATAACCTGTGTGTGTGAGATGATATTTTCCATATCACTGATATGAATGATTATTTTTGGAAGCTCATCAAGATCAGACAGAGTTCATGCCAGTATACTTCTCCTATACATTCCAATTTTCATTTCAATGCTGAATATATTGGTAAGTCATATTTCTATATCATTATTCAACATATTATTCAACCGATTTGAAGAAGAATGTCAATTCTCAATTTCGGAGGATTTTATTCTTTATTTTTCATGTTCCCTTTTGAATGTTCATCAGATATAATTCAATGTTCGACGTGGCAAATAGCCAGGAAAGTAGTTGTTTTCTGTTGAATATTCAGAATGATGTGTGTATATACATTTTTTTGTCTGAAGGAGAATGCAAATTCTCAATTTCAGAAATTCTTATATTTTATTTTCAAACTCTTATCGTGTGTGTTCAATAGATATAATTCAATGTTCGTCGTGGCATATAGCCAGGAAAGTAGTTGTTTTCTATTGAATTACCTGAAAAAGAGTAAATATTCTCATCACATAGAGAATGCGAATTCTCAATGTATTGCTTTATATAAATATATATCCTTTTTTGTATGTTCATAATTCATCTGAGAATATTCCTTTTCAACACTTTTATACCCAATCAGGGGGTTCAAACTTGAACGATGGAAACTTGTGATTTTTATAGACCTCTAATCGCAGATTCGTGATAGAGTCTCAATTCAGAATTCATTTCCACGCCCTGTATGATGAATGTCAATTTATCATACACCCAAAAGCAAATACAACTCGTTTTAATAATTATCAAACAGGAGCACAAAATTCTTCGACTTGTTTATGAGTAATGATGAACATATCACAAAACATGTTTCAGCCAATCAGAATAACCGTTTTGGAGCAAACGGCGAAGAGCCAAAAAAAAATTAATCACGTATATATTACAAGAACTGGGCGTATGCATTACAGATTTTTGCAGGAAAATGTATTATAAGGTATATTTATGTCCTGATAATGATCAGAGAGCTTTCAGTCGACCACTATAATTATGGTTGAAAGTATGCTCATCGAATAATAGACTCCCCTTGGCGAAAGACATTTGTGTCAAAATTATGAGTATATACGCCAAGGTCCCAGAAATATTAAATATCACAAACAAAATAGGGTAGGTTGCGTTCGGCTCGAACGATACGTTGTTGCCAAAATTGAATGAAGAATCATTCTCGGCTTATTATTATTAAATACATTTTTAGACACATGATATGTATGTATGGTACATATTTCTGTTGATGGAACATTAGAAGTATCAATGGATAACAGAACGGCAGATCGTTTCGAAAATGTGTCAAAACAGTATTGCCGTTTATATCAGACAGTAGTATTTATATAGTCATTATAGTTATAAAATGCATTATTTGAATCCTTATAGAAATGATGAACTTTTTCACATTTTTTCGTAATCAGGATACTTTTGATTAAGATCCAGGCAACTTTTTCACATTTTTTCGTAATCAGGATACTTTTGATTAAGATCCAGGCATTTTCTGCTGGCATTCTTGCAATGAATGATGAGTAATTATTTTCTGCCATATAACTTTCACTCCTATGGAAATTGAATCCAGGATGACAATGATTGAATTATATGTCAGTTTTCTGTGAGGATAAAAATCATGAAGATATAAATTACTATCCATTATTTATTTTATTGAACTAACAAACTGTACCGGATATGCCTCGGGAATTATATACATTCAAATTCAAATAGTAAAATATCAGAGTTTCCAAAAAGAGTTATACTTAATATTGAGAGTGTTCCATTCAAGAAAACTGAGTTTCAGTCATTTTCATGAGTCCCCGGAAGTTGAGCCTCCCTGTATGCTGAAACTGAGATCCGGTTCATCGGCAAAATTTTTGATGGTCGTATGCAGCTTTGACATCAATTGCAACGTTTTATAAAATTGCATTGTGACAGAAATCTATATTTTGCACAACAATTTTATAAAATAATTTTTATGGCGAAAACTGTCAACGATAGATAAAGGGCATCATCAGGAAAAGTTATGAGGAATCCTATGAGGTTGTTCCATTTGAAATAACAAATGTAAAAACTTCACAAACGATAAGATTTACACAAAATTCTCAAATATACGACATAGACGGATAGAGCGTGTTTGATTATCCACGACCACAAATTTTTGAAATGCTGTCATTCATTGCATCCACCCTGAAACACTTTCAGTCGGTCGGAGAATAAATAAAAAAAATTCAAGAACGTTCGGAAATAATTAAAACCTCCTCCTCTTCCTACCTCAGAAACCTGAGGATATGTTCTTCGATTACACTATAGGAATTTCATTTCGTACTATCCAAAAAATAACAACAAAAGATTATCTTTCGTGGCGTGGACTCCGCTGTCGCTATTTTTTAAACCAATATTAGGTGTTCAATTTAGAACGGCGCCCTTTTATCTTAATTGAGATCATTTTTCCGATCGATATTTTGGCGTTGCCTAATTCCTAAATGAAGTGGATAGTGTAGTTGATTAGGTAATAAGTTTTTTTGGTCGGCCATGCATACTATCGCGATTAAGCCGCGCCTCGTTGCCTTCATGTAATATTAATCCGTGTTGCCATCCAAGAGGCAGAATATAGGTACATTATCCAAATTAAGTGTCCTCCATTGGTAACTTCGTTTTTATTAAAGATGAGTACAACATTGTTCTAATTAGCAAACTAGCAGTATTTATGGCGATCTTTAAGATTGAAAAATGAAAAACAAAATGGAACATTGCGTAGGTACATTATCCAAATTAAGTGTCCTCCATTGGTAACTTCGTTTTTATTAAAGATTGTTTTAATTAGCAAACTAGCAGTATTTATTGCGATCTTTAAGATTGAAAAATGAAAAACAAAATGGAACATTGCGTAGGTACATTATCCAAATTAAGTGTCCTCCATTGGTAACTTCGTTTTTATTAAAGATTGTTTTAATTAGCAAACTAGCAGTATTTATGGCGATCTATGAGATGGAAAAATGAAAAACAAAATAGAACATTGCGTTGTCGAGTTCAACGAAAAATGCAATTTCCAACATAAAAACCTCTGCATATATTGAGGTATATTCTTTATATAAAACTGACACACCCGTTTTGGCTTAGCTAGCACAACTTCTCGACCAAATAAGTTATGAAGTTGATTCAATCTCTCATATTTTCAAATGTTTAATAACTCGAATTGTAACTTAACCTTCTGCATACCCATCTGAGTACTATCTATTTATAATGTTTTTATTCATTTTATGATCTTGTATTGTAGGACTCTTATAATAGGCTGAAGATGGACATGTTCCTAATTTGATTGTGATCAAATAGTCGTGTAGATGACTTCGTCCTTTTCCCATTGAATATGTATTAATTAGATATAATAATTTGAATTTGAACAAATTTTAATGTTTTACAAGGGGCAAATACGCAAAATTACCGTTGAGAATCACAGGTAAATATTTTCAAGAATGTCAGGTAGGTTAGACCCTTGTAAAACCTTCGAATATGCTCAAAAATTTGACCGTTTGAATAAACTTCAACTTCATAACTCATTTGAGTGCAAAGTTGTGAAGCGGTTGTGTTAGCTTGAGGTTAAGATAGCACAACATAATTTGAGTTTAAAATCGAGATTGTTGAAAAAAACACTAGATAATTTTGACAGTTAATTTCAAGGGTACAAAGAGATAGATCGCGTGCACCATGACCGACCCTGGAGATGAAAAGCACAATCTCACTTTCCTGTAATACATTGAAACACAACCTCACTTTTCTTTGGAATCAGAGGATCGAATTCAAGCTTAACATCACATCCTGCAGTTGTACAATGCACAAAAAATGCAGCGAGAGACGAAGGAATATATGATTATTCAGGTAAATAGTCATCTCACATAGGGTTTATTATGGAATTTTATCATTTTCCATCAGAATTCCTTTTTCCTTTGCCACTTCTGCAAACAAAGCTGATACTGCTAAAAGAGGGAAAATGTCTAATCACACACCATCATATTTCCTCAGCATATCAGCTGACCTCCCTTTTGATTGCATGAATCCAATCTTCTTACCTTCTTTTAGAAACTCAACTGGTAATTCTGTTAGCTCCTATTGCAGAAGGAATTCCAAATTTCAACGAGAAATGACAACATTTCAAAATGGAATCTATATGTGAGTGACTATAGTACCTTTAGTTCACTATGTACCTACTTGCAATCGGATTCCTTCGTATCCCGCTGCATTTTTTGTGCATTTTACAACAGCACAATGTGATGACATGCTTGAATTATTAGGTGCGTTTTGTTGTGCCATAACTCAATCTGGTTCTTGGCATTGTACACGTTTAGTTGTGCATTCAAAACCATTTTCATTCCCATTCGCATTCCTTCTCATTAGAAGGATTGAAAATTGAAATGAAAATGAAAGTGACTTGTGATTATTATTGTGACATGAGAATTGACAGTTAAAAGAAAAAATTGTCAGCATTTATCGCATACAAGCTAATAATAATGAATAGAAATTGAAGAGAACTACATAAGAACGAAAATTCCTCCATCTAAGGCATTCATGTCTTCCAAAAATTCAATCATTATCCTCAAACTCTGGTTGAGAATCATGGATATTAAATTAGTCTATATCAATTTTTGATTCATGGAATTAAGAGCAGAATGATGATAATGGTAAAATTGTTACACACCAGAGACAAATACGAGGACAAATATAATATGATCAGATTTTGAGGTTGAAAATATCAAATGTTTCTACAGTCTCAAATGTTAACATTGTTTGGCGCCGATCATGCGCCGATCCGTTTTCTTGGGCCCACTCATTCTATCACTTCCGGAATGGCACAACAAAACGCACCTATTTTGAATAGTCGGAAAATTATTTCAATCCTTTGATTCATTTGTAAACAAATAAGAAAAGTGAGGTTGTCTTTCAATTATTTACCTCCAGGGTCGGTCATGTGACAGGCAACCATAACTGTTAAAAGGTTGAAAATCAAGACTAACAATCTGACACACTAATTGTCAAATTTTCATTTTGCCTTTTATACCTGTCGTCTATGACAAATATGTCAAATTCCAATTCATACCGTGAACGAACAATTAATTCAATATGGAAGTGGTTTTTATTGTCTTTCTGATTATTCAATTATATACATACTGTCTGTCTGTCTGTAAATGACTTCACCATTTTCATATCTACAGTTGAAATCAAACACAAAAATAGATAAAAATTAGTCGGGCTTGATAGATTTGCCGATGAGCGTAATTGAAATTTTCCCAACCACGTAATCTTTATTATTTTAGGTTTTTAGTGTGTTTACTTTTTACTAGTTTTAACTTTTCATCTATCTCTTCTAGCACAGCAAATGTATACACAACCCAGTTGCTTTTTGTAAACAAACGATCCCGGTAAACATTTTCTAATTATCGACACTCACAAGTCGAATCATAAAACATGATGGTTTTTCGGCTAGCAAAATATTCAACTGCAAGGTTAGTTTACAATCGGTGTGCAATTTTCGACCACGTCTGATGGCATTCTGCCAAATTCCATTGCGAAAACTCGAACATCGGGAAAAAATCAAAAGCAAAAAAAATCTGCCAGTGATATACCGCCAGGAATATTTATTTTTCGATGGAATGGGGAATGGTTTCTGCTAATATCTGAGGCGGCTGCCATATTTACAATAGAGCGTAATGCCGTCATCTACTGCCAATCGATAACCAATTTCCAGATAAATTCAACGAGATAACAATTTCATCATGCATTAACATTTTACCCAGGAGTTCTGATTATATCGCAGGAACCGAATGCTGCTGATGATTATATAGGCACTTTTTCACTCATCTTAAAATCCTCTTATAACCTGACCAATCACAAATCAAAGACAATGGCTGCATTTCAATTTTGTAGATATCAGAATGAATCGCTTCGGTCAAAATGGATTGTTCATGTTTGCTCTTTTGCTTCATGAAATATTCTAGAAAGATACCACTCTGTTCTGAATATGTCCTCATAATTCTGTGTCTTCTTCTTGACTCAATTCTGTTGCCATACAGCAACACCACTTGTCCTGGTGTTCTTGTGGTGTTGCTCGACATTACAGTTTCGTGAAAAACAAAGTGACAGAATTATTTATTTCTCGAGATTTTTATGGGATTTTTTTTTCTCTTAAAAAAATCCTGTATATCCACCACATATAAGTCTCATCTCAAGCATTCTCAATTGAGCAAAATACAGCTAGATTTCAAAAAAATGGTCATCGTGACAGCTATACCAATCACATTTTTGCAACTAGTACTTATAAAAAACGTCTTTCCTCATAACAATATTCTTAATAACCCATATATGAAACGCATTCTCCACAACATCAATATTAATTAAAAATAATGACCCATATGAAACTCACCTTTTTATTCACATTGTTTCTTTATTATCATTATCAGTGGCTTAATGTTTGCAATACGTCCTTTTTAGTTCAAACCTCGATGAGAGTCCAATATGTCTTGGTAGGTATTTTGTGATCAGAATAGCTACAAATCCAAGTCGTGTTCACATCATCTGTAAAAAAAATTATCTTACGAGCAATATCATAAAAATATGGTATCTATATGGCATACTTTGAAGCAGTATAATCGTTCAAATGACTGCAAAAAGGGCTAATAAGGCCCACCCCAAATTTTAGATCAACCATGGGTTTGTTTCAGAACTGAAAATTCAAGCGAACCTCAACACCCTGAATATAGAAACCCAGTTATTTCAAGACAAATAAAAAAATAAGTATGATTTATTTTAATCATTGAATTCTTTGCTCTCTAGTTTATATCAACAATTTTTATTTGCTACCAGGCACATTTCAGTTTGGTTTCCCATATTCCGCAAAAAATGTTCGTTTGTAGGTAATTGTATCATCTGAATCAAGGTCATGCCGTGTAAGTCGATCATGCATCATTTCATGACGGCAAAAAAGAGTGAAAAATAGCAAGGAAAATGAGTTCATTCGTGCAAGGTGATAATTAATTAGTTGATAATAGTAAAAAATTATTAATCGATAAACTGAAAGGTTTTTCTATGGTTACCACGGCTCTGTAAACCCTCGTGTAAACCCATAATAATTTCCAATGATATTCAATAGAACCCTTATTCATCTATGATTCTATGCCATCGAACATCAACTTGTCTGAAAGTTGATGTTCACTTTACAGTTTTGGATCTCATCCTTCACTGCATCCTTGGGTTTTGAGAGCTATTTTGTTAGGTCCACGAGAAAGATGAACTGATGAACAAGGATTGGTTTGGACCTAACAAGAAACACACTTTATTGTCATTAATATTTACAAAACATTATTTATCGCTTAAGTATGCTATGTTTGAGAATTTTAGATTCAGAAAGTTCATGAAAGTTTGAAAGATAGACATCTACTATCTTTCCGTTTTTATAGTTTATCTAGCCCGAAATGCTAAGACAAAACAAATCGACAGAAATATACAATTCGGATTCCGGGACATTTTAAATGAAACTTGTGAATTGAGAGAATTCAATTACAAATCACGCACATCGAGAAAGTGAATTTTAAAGTGCATCCAAGAATAAAATATTCCTTTATAACACATTCAAAACATTTTCGTTGACCTCATTTTGTTTTGGCTCAACATCAACTCGCTTTCATCTGTTTTCGCTCTAATCCAGTGGTCGATGGATTCTAAATTAATGTTTATTAATCAGAAATAATTAATGATTTCATTATCGCACCTAAAAGTTATGTTCATTAAAATGTAAAACAAATTTCAATATCTAATTGAAATTATGTAAACAGTCAAAATACATACTGTAATGAATTTTAGGTTTCCGTGACATTTGGCAAAAAATTTTGACATTCTGTGCCAATACACAATCATGATGTTAAACTTCAACTTCCCATGATTTATTCACCAATGGAACGGAAATTTGTTTTCCTTTCACTTCCGCTGACAAGTGACGAATTCATTTACTACGTTTTTATTTGGAAATATATCTCAAAACGTTTGTTGTCTTTCCTCGCCGTAAAAAGAGTAATTGTATTTTCTGAAGTGAAACGTCGAGAGTATTCTAGACTAGATGTAAGGCGAAATGGGAAAATTGAAATCTGGTGACTGGCTTACCAAGACAGATCTACTGATTATTTCATCAACACTGAGTATCTACTTAAAACTATATAAATCACGAAAACTAATGCCTTCAGTCACCCCAATCTATTAAAAATAATATTGATTATTTTCTTCGTATGATATTAAACCAATCAGAACCTTCAATTTTGTATGATTCAGAATATACGTGAATATACATAGAGTAAGCAACAGCACCAATCAGAAATTTAGAATTATTATTTCCATTTCCATAGCAATCAATTCATTAATACAATAAAAATTTTGACGTTCGTTCATCTGTTAAACTGACACTCTTCGTAATGTGCAACAAGTTATCAATCGTTGCCCTTTCTGTCCTTTTCTACCAAAATTGACATTTTGGTATATTAGGGGTTCTATTCGATGAATTTTTCATTTTGAGAGGTCAACTATTGCAATCTGTTGGAAGTGTTGGAATTTAAATGAGTTAGTCATAATGCAGAGTTCTATCTACATAATGTTTCTCTCTTAATTTGGTGTAACAACATCCTAACTATACATAATTTGGTTTTCATGGTCCTATCAACAGGTAGAACTTTGTTTCATCAAACCAATACATATACACCCTTGTTATCCCAGTTCATCAACATTAAACATTCACAGTCATAGTGAGAAGTACATAAATTGAGACAGATTTTTTTTTCACCTTTATTTTTCACCAAGAACTTGAAAGCAGTGAATAAAAGAAGCCATACTACATCTTAGTAGCTGAAAGTTACCGATTTCAAAGTTTTTGAAAGTTGTATCAAGAAACTCCAATACAAAAATATTCCTTTCTTCCAAGTTGCTGGAGATATTCTAATTTATAATTTGGTCCTAAAAAAGAGGTCCATCCTGTATATGGCACTGTATCGACACATTAAACAACCAAACAATGTTTTCTGAAATAAAACACTGCCATGGAAATCTTATCGTTTGTGAAGTTTTTACATCTGCCATGGGCAATGGGGAAGACCACTGGGGGAAGAAATCCGTGCAAACCTCTTTCAATCGACGAATCATGATTTACGTTTTATGTACAATCAATATTATGAGTTGAAGTTGAAGGGAATCGAATCTATATCGTTTTAAAATCAGCATATTTCATTCGATATTCAAAAAAGCCAAATATGATGGTGAAGCCGTGACGTATTAGTCCCGAACTGTAGCTATCCCTCTCTGATACCTCGTCATTCTGCAGTGTTGCAGTGTGATTGGTCAGTTCAAGGGCAATAGGCGTGTTGGGACTAAGACGTCGCACCAGTCACACCAATGAATTGACAAAATTTCAAATGGCGCAGGAATGGGGAAGACCACTGAGAGAAGAAATCCGTGCAAACCTCTTTCAATCGACGAATCATGATTTACGTTTGATGTACAATCAATATTATGAGTTAAAGTTGAAGGGAATCGAATCTATATCGTTTTGAAATCAGCATATTTCATTCGATATTTCGAACAGTCAAATATGATGGTGGAGTCGTGACGTATTATTCCCGAACTGTAGCTATCTCTCTCTGATACCTCGTCATTCTACAGTGTTGCAGTGTGATTGGTCAGTTCAAGGACAATAGGCGTGTTGAGAATAAGACGTCGCACCAGTCACACCAATGAATTGACAACAGTTCAAATGGCGCAGGAATTGTGTGTTTTGAAATGGGCATATTCTAATTTATTTTTTCCATCGTTTTAGCATGAATGACAAAATTCAAAATTAATTCGCTGGTAGTTTTTCAGTATAGAGTTCACGATAATGTCATTTTAAAAAATCAGTGGTCTCCCCCATTGGGCATACTAAAAATAGAGCACAGAGATCTACCATCCTAATAGGAATAGAAATTCGATTCTCTGTAATCTCAGGATATTTATCAGAATTAATTATTAATTAGTAACTATAAATTATTCTTTCCGGTCGCTCATAGATAATCGTATACAGAGTGTATTCACCGTTACGTACGTCTGAGTCTACGTTACGGTTGAAATATTTTCAATGTCTACATCTATTAAATCTAACGTTCACGTTTTTGTCTACTACTTCAAGTTATTATGTTCCTATCTTCCTATTGAAGTTGGGTTTCTAGCTTTTTCTCGATTTTGTCTGTTTGATTTATCTTCTTGAAAGCCTTGAAAAAATGAAAACTCGCTATGAGAGGATTTATATGGAACAATTATAATTTGAAGTCCACACTTCCATTATTGAATAGGTATATAAAAATCACAAAAAATTACATTCTCGGGAAAAACATCAATACAGTTATTGTAGTTTCTATAAAATGAAGATATTAGTATTATTTCAATATACTGAGAGGACAAATCCGATGATTTGCTCCAAAATTTCAATGTGTTTGAAAATGTTCACAGATAGACTAAAAATATAATTCAACCGATTGTCGTTGAAACTTTGTTTCGAAAAATGTTTGAAGAAGAGAACTATAGATATGTCAAAAAATATCAAATGTTTACTTAACTTTGGAAGTTTCGGTAACAATCTGCTTCCGTTTTCAACATATAAAAAAATGGAAAATATTCTTTCGAATTGTCTTCAGGTATCGGTGTTGACACTTTTTGATATTTTTCGATATATCTATATTTATCTTCGAACATTTTCCAAAAAAAAAGTGTCACTGACAATCGATTACTTCTTTTAGGCTCCTTAATGAGGAAATTTTTAAACGCATTGACATTTTGGGGCAAATCATCTGATTCGTCCTTACTACACGTATATTGAAATAATCTCATATTTTCATTTTATTGAAACGAAGAGAGAAAATTACAAAAAAAAATGGAAATATTATATTGATTTGTTTGAAAAAATCCATGCCTTCAACAAAACGTTTGGAAGTTGGAAGAAATCGAAGAAAAAAATATTGACGAAATATGAAGATTTAAGAAGTTACGGTTCTTGAAAAGGGATATTCTCATATACGAAATTTTTTTACTGAGTAAACCCAACTTATTTTGCAGTGTTCTACCTACCCTAGCAAGGGGGCAGGTTTTTTTGAAACACCCTGTATATAAAGAAATACATTGAGAATTCGCATTTTCTATGTGATGAAAATATCAATTCTTTCTCGGTTTTTATTATTTATTACCCAATTTGTTCCGAGATTGTTCTAATTATTTCTAGTTGTTGCAACCCCTAGAAAAAAATGTTATTACGCTATTGATTGTTTTCCTATATCTAGCAACATGTCTTCATACATTTGATTTGATCGTGGATTCCTAATATGCGTTCTACTTCTCTTTATCTACAACACACACGAAGACGTATCTTGGAATTGATTTATCTGGTAAATGCAGCACTTACAAGCTACATAGTGATAAAACTACTTGTAATAAAAACGGTCGTGTCGATAAAACTTTGGTCGTGAGTTCGAAGAACGGTAACGTACAGGGTGATGAATCATTGGATGAGTCAATTTTTGAATCGGAAAACCATAAATGGGATGTGACATGACCAAATCTCTAGCTCCTAGAAATAATTTCAAAACCTTTTCTCGAATAGATTACATAATTGTTATTCATCATCGCATCGCTTTGTGCTTGATATGATTCAAAATGGAATTCAAAATTGAGGCGCCTATACAGGGTGGTCTAACGAAAACTTTACACCACGATTTAGGACCCTCTGATTTCGCTTCAAAATGTTCATTGATGACGAAATGAGAGATAAAATAGTGGGAGCGGCAATGTCGAATTTACCTCGAGAATATTATTCTTATTAGAATAGGATTCGAAGAGCATTTATTTGTTATTTTTTGTCACAAAAAGTTTGTGGAAACACTATCTGTTCGATTTACCCCAGTTCATCGAGAAAATTCAACAATCGATTCGACATGGTTGCATGGTTGAAAAGTTGTTGAATATTGACGATGAACTGAGGTAAATCGAACAGATTGTGTTTCCACAAACTTTTTAAATTAATACTTCTGGAAGCTGGAAGTCCCATCGATGGTCCAATTTTGAACCATATGGGATAGGCACGGGCGATGTTCAAATGACGCATTGATAATTTGCTGAAAACAAAACTTTTTCAAAAGGCATCTACTATTTTTTTCGATACCATATAAACGAAAATTGAATTTGAGAATTAGTTACTCAGGCATTCCCTATACTACCTATGACACAAGCAGAATACAACTTGGCAAGAAAACAGAAAACATATTTAGAATTCATAAATTCAAATATAACTAGGAACTATAATAATTCAACTGAGAATTTGAGAGGCTGATTGGTTGAATGATACAATAGATTAGTCACAATTTGATCCTTTTTTGTTCATAAATTCACCAAAACATAAAAATAAATTCGTATTAGTTGAATCGACAGTTGAATACAATTTCGGCTAGATTTTTGCCCGACCTGTGGTGATCCGTATAATATGTATAATATGTAGGTATGTCTTCTTCGAGGTCTTCTTCTTCTTCTTCGAAGCACTGGTGGGCGGGTGAACACCCCTGCACGTAGGCCTCCTTATTCGGGCCTATTGTGCGCCCACATGTTCCGACATTCAGCTAGATATGCCGACTTCCTTGGAGAAGTTCAGCAGCTTCCTCAGCTAAATCTCTTTCACGTCCTCTGGCCTCAAAATTATGTTGCCAAGGATAGCCCTCCTCTGATGTGTCAGTGCTGGGCACTCAGTGAGGACATGCGATGACGTTTCGTCATCTTCCAAGGCATCATCTGCAAAGGGGATCATCTTGGATCCCAATAAGCTCTAGGTGCCTATTGAGGTGGTTGTGCCCCGTTAGGAGCTTCACTACCATTTCAAGGTATGCCCTGTTGAGGGATAAAACCTCCTTTGTGAGCTTTTTCGAAGGTTCCTTTATGTGGAGCTTCGATTGTCTCATTCCTGGTGTGTCCTGCCATATTTTGAGGAATTGCTTTTGCAGCTGTCCCTCTATGGAGGAAATTGCCAAACTTTTTGGCATTTCCAAGATTGGTTCCGGTCCGACCGGGGACCGTCCTGAACCGATCTTGGCCAGTCTGTCTGCCTCCTCTTTTCTGGGTATCCTCGAGTGTCCCGGGACCCACATGAGGATGACTTTTCTTGATTTTGCCAGGTTTTTCAAGGCCTTTTTGCACTCGGACACCAAATTGGTTGTGATCCTATTGGATTGCAAAGCCATTATTGCAGCTTTGCTGTCCGAGCATATAGTGATTGGTCTACGACGTCTCATAGTCAGGTTTTCTTGGATACAGGTAAGTATTGCGAGTACTCCAGCCAGGAACACTGAGGCATATTCACCCAAAGGAACCGAGATTTCTTTTATTGCTGCTTCATGTAGGTATGTACCTAGTAGCTTTATTCGAAATTTACCAGTTTTACAATTTTTGACAATTCAAAACCTTCAATTAAATGCACTAGGGAATTTCCAATTGAGTGAAACGAACTGAATGAAGCATTCACGAAACTGGAAAAATATTTGCTCATTTCAATTTCGCTTTGTTACAGCTGTCAATCAACAACCCCTCGAACCTTCACGAACACAAATACATCTATTATTACCCTGTCTTTTAGCGGAAACGGTAATCGAGAACGCCCATCGAATGTTTGCTCAACTTCCGATCTACCCAAACAATGGAAAACCAAAACCTACCCCTAGGAAAATGGGAGTGGATATTTCCCATGGAAAATGACTCACCCCTTTCACCGCTTTACTGCCATATTGCCGATTTATCACAATACAACACACCATCGAACGTAAAAACTACCCCTAGGATACGGGGTAAAATGCATATTTCCGTTGAAATCTAGGTGAATATACCATGGTCAGTTACTAAATGACAGGTAGCGCCTAGTAGTCAAATATTTGGCAACAAAAACATTTGCGGTTTTGCAGTTAGATTGCTTGATTATTATTGTTATTAATTTGTCTAATGGAACTTAATTGCTGGTTACTGCTTAGTGCTTACCATCCGAAGAAAAAACTGTTAAAAATCACGCTTCACTGGTTGCACAATAGTCTCTCTCATTCTCAACAACACTCCAATCTCTTGTTTAAACAAGCCTACTATGCTGTCTTGGAGATTATGTAATTGCGACAATGATATCGAGTTACCCAGCGCTTGTCTTGTTGCTCGTCCGAACAGCCTTTTGTTGTTTTATTTGCGCGACGATACCCGCAAGTGAAGTTCGCCACGAACGAACACCGTTGCAACCTGCAACTCGCGAAGTCGCGAATTATTTTGATAGCGCATGGATAGCGCAGTGTGACGGCCGACGCTGGTCCTTGCGACTGCGTTAGGGCGCATCGTTGCCAGATTGTCGAATGAATTCCCTAGAATTGAAGAGGACCAACCCAACCCAATTTTCCTTTCCTTCCACGCCAACCTTCCTTCTCTATACAGAATAAGCGATGATGAGTTCTCCTCAAGTAAAATTATCCGGAAGTAAAATACCTCTCCATTCGGATTTCCGGGCGAGAGGTGCTAGAGGGGGTTCACCATCGACTGAAAAAGTCCTCAAGATAGACCAATGTAACATCCGAAGTCTAAGTAAGAACATCAACGATGTCCATCGACACCTTCAAATTGAAAAGCCAGACATATTGGCTGTCCTGGGTACGAACTCCACACACGTTTCAGATTCAAGGGAGGTCTCTGCCTCTACTCTAAAACGAATCTCTCATGTCAACGAGAAAAAACTTTGGAAGCAAATAAGTTTGATGTCATGTGGTTCAAACTCGATAGCCAGAAACAGACCAAATACCTTTGTTGTCTCTACTTATCACCAAATGATCCATCCTATGAAGAGCTCTTCGAATTCTTGTCTCTGAAGCTTGACCAAATTCAACAGAACCATTCAGCAGCAGAAATCATCATCATGGGCGATTTCAATGTACACAACACTGCTTGGCTCGTACACTCTAACAGAACGGATGAAGCTGGGCGACAAGCCGTAGCTTTCGCCATCACTCACGGCTTAGAGCAGCTTATCAAAGAACCCACATGAATTCCCGATGCCAATAACCATTCAGCTAACATACTTGACTTATTCCTCACTAATAATTAAGCACCCTACACCATAGATGTACGAGCTCCACTTGGCAATTCTGACCACACACTCATCTCCACAACCTGCCCCTTTTTCATTCCATCAACTGCTCCGGTACCCCCACGACTTATATGGCATTACAATGGGCGTGTACACCTTAGTAGAACTTTTAACTCAAACCATGTTTATAATGATCCTTTTATACATAAATAATGATTGACGACATAATTCGATCGAAAAATTAACTGGAATGTTTTATTTTTGGACATAAATAATAGTACCTTCTGAAAACGGACCCTCTTATGACGTAGAAACCTCATCTCGCCATAGTTTAAAGAAAATACCAAACGCCCGCTAATTCACTCTGTCAGAAATCATGTATCATTCATCTCTGTCTGAAATAGTCTTTTTTCAGTATTAGGGTTTTGACGTCACATCATCGCCTCGTTTTCAGAGGTCGGAAAAATCGGAGACTTCAATAATTTTTTATAAAACGTAGGGAGCTCACAGCAAGAAACGGTTTGCGGTGGTGAGCTAGTTTGGTTGAATTCTATCGAATTATGAAATAATTTTTTTTGTGGTATAAGCCCATTCAGGAGATTGGGACGGTCTCCGCATGTTTTTCTCCGAGTTTCCTTGGCATAGAGCATGCTTTGCTCTGAGGACCCTTCACAGTGTGCTGCGGAAATATCCGAGATTATCATGCTCGGAATGGACACATACATACCTCATTCTTCGAAAAGATCCTCAACATCGAAACCCTGGTTCAACAAAAACTGTCCTAGAACTGTTGCCTTGAAACAAACAGCCTACCACCACTGGCGCAAAAACCCTAACCTCGCGACTAGAGCAGAATACGTTGATGCCAGGAATAACTGCAGCCAAACAATAGATGCTTCGAAAGAAACATACAATGCCAAGATAAGATCGAAACTCATAGATTGGCCCAATGGCTCCCGTTCGTTTTGGTCCCTTGCTAAAGCGGTCGGAAGAAATTTCACTAATAGTTCATTTCCACCACTGTCCAAATCCGACGGCACATTAGCAACAACATCGCAGGAGAAAGCAAATATTTTTGCAGAGATGTTCGCAGCAAACTCTACTTCAGATTCCCAAGGAAAAGTGCCGCCAGACATTCCACCATATCTATCAAATTTGTTGAAGTTCCGTAACATGAATTTAAAAAAAAATCTTCAACACTTCACAACTCCACAACTTTTTGAGGACGACCAAAATATGGCAATCCACTGAACAATATCCACCTAATTGGAGTGGTTTCGAGTAATCCCAATGATCATTTTGATGTGCCACCACTCGAAACAGGTGGGTTCAAATATGAATGGTTCCAGGTATGCATTTCAACGCTTTCTTTTTATAACCACATATCATGGAAAATCAACAATGATTGGCAACATTGCATAACGGGAGTCGATACACGTTCGGTTGACGAAAGATGACTTTCGTTTTTCGACAGTTCCAAATTGAAATAAAAAACTAAAAAACATCAGTTCCTTCAATATTACAAATTTTATGGTATTCGGGAATTATATAGGAGGTAGCGGATGGAGATATACAGGGTGAACAACTAGGAACGGCTGTCGGCCATATCTCAGCAATGAATAATGATACAACTGTGAAAAAAAGTGACCCTTAAAAATAGCTGGAAGATTTTTTTTAGGATTCTAAAATCATCGCTAGGTGGCGTAACGGCTATGAATAAAGAGAAAATTGAAATGTTCTCCGTATTTAGTAGTAACAAGGTGTGAATATAATATGCAGTTTGATAAATTCCTAGTTTTTTGTTTTACACTTTTTGTCCCATCTCAAAAAATAAAAGTGATGAGGAAACGTCAAATGATGTTTTTTCTAAACGTCTGTCACTCACTCTGGTTATCTTCAACAGAATACAATAATCTTGGGCTCGTTGTAACTGTGATTGGAATTATTGGTTTCATATTCATATCACCGTTGCCGCTAAAAGGCGTGATATAGAACATCAATAGATATCGTGATTAAAAAAAAAATAAGTGTAATAGTATGCATATTATTACACGATGAAATAGAGAAACTAAATCTCAACAGACCAACTAAAACCGCAACAAGAAGCAAGAAGCTTTTCACTAACTGAAGATATTAACGATCGAAGTTGGAAGAATGATTGATGACAGCCGTTCTTATAGTTGTTCACCCTGTACAAAATGATATGACAAGTCATGCAAGCGAGAATTTACAGCTCCAAAATGATGTTACTATAGATGTGTTACCAATAGTAGGGACGAAGAACTCTTTTTAAATTCAATCGATTAAGAAGATATCAACATATTATGAACGAATTTACTCACTAAATAGGAACCTATTAGGTCAAAAAAATCCTGGCGATACTATTATATGCGTTTTATGATGTATTACTTTTTTGAACTTTGAATCCCAAGTGTACGTAATTTTTTAAATATTACTCTTTTTTTCAAATTATCAAATTTGAAACCATGTAACGCTTTTTCACATAAACAAGGGAAACAAAATTTCCTGCAGATTCCTTAGTCAGAATTAAGGGAGGATATTTATTTTTTCTACTAGCACTAATTTTAGTGTGAATTTTTCATCTCCTATTATGTAGGTTCTCAGTTCCCAAGTCATCCTATACAATCATCGAAATTCGTCAACTCTGTACATACATAAATCATCATGAATAAAAATAAAAAATATGTCACACTGATATAAATATTATATTCCATTGCACTGCTTTCATTTAATGATTCATGAACCCACATAATATTGTTCCATCAATCTTTATAGAGTGCCAATGCCAAGCAAGAAATGAAATTGAACAGTTTAGTTCAATTGTTACAATGAACAATATTTTATAGCCATAAATGTTCTCAACATCATTATACAGGGTGGCATTGCAATAAGTGTAAATAATTCAAGCCCTGAGACAGCTCAACGTATACTATGGAACCAATAAAAAAAATAGGGATCAATATAAAATTTGGGGTTAGACGGAAGGCGATATATTGATTTTTTTTTCCATATTCTCAAGCAAACAGATAGACAGATATTCACCTTTATGTCTCTATGGAAATACGACAGGTACCCTTACGAGGGGAGAGTACCAACTTTGCGTTCATAAACCCTCTCTGCAAAGGAGGTAGACGCTAGATGGGTTAGGTATTTACAGTGTTTTTCATCGCAGAGAAAATTGTTGCTTATCTGCCTGCCTCGTATTCATTGAGATAGTTGATTAATCAATAAATTACGAAAATATACCGCATTCCAGTTACGAATGTTGAAAACAATATGCAGACTCTTCATTCATGTTCGTCTCACGATTCAAATTTCAAATTGATACTTAGTTTTAGATCCGAGCAGCACAGTGTTTGGCATTCCAGGTTTTGATTATAACCAACGTAATGTGGAATTGGGATGAAGCCTACTAAATGATCAGATGAAGCCTGGTCAATAATACTTATTGATTGTTGAAAATACGAGTCTGAATACTCAAAAATGAAAAATTGAATGCACAAAAAAATTGGGGTGATTTTTTTCCTTCACCACCCCCAGATTCAGCCGCCACTAAATTACTTTATGAAATAATTTTCATTCCATCATCTTGATGAGCGTAAAAAGTTTAGTATCTGTTAGAAATTTTGTTGATTTATCTCAGACCGTTTCGAACTTTTCATCAAAAAACAATATTCAGACTCGTTCAGACTCGTATTTTCAAAACCCTATATCTCGAAAACGACGCGTTTAAAAGTATTTCATTACCTCAACGAGTACAACACACTGTTGATTTTTTTCTATTACAAACCGGACTACCCTGTATATAACTACCGAGATACCTACCTACCATAGGGAAAGGAACAAATTTTTAATCGATAAATATTGAATTGCTTATACTTGGTTTGTGACGTCTGAAACGTTTCCAGTAGTTTAGGAAGTTCGAAGAAGTTTGGGAAGTTCGAGGAAGTTTGGGAAGTTCGAGCAAGTTTGGGAAGTTCGAGGAAGTTTATAGGAAGTTCGGGGAAGTTTGAGTAAGTTCGGGGAAGTTCGAGGAAGTTCGGAAAAGTTTGAGTAAGTTCGAGGAAATTTGAGGAAGTTTGGGAAGTTTTGACCCATGGGAAGTATGAGCCCAATTTTTTTTTCTATTGGTATAGGATAGGTACCTACCTAACTTGATGACAAAAAAAAATGATTAAAAAGTTTAAGCTTTATGTATGTATTCCGAGAATATTCACGTTCAATTTGAAGAAAATCAAAACTGTCAAAATACAAATGTCAAAACCTTGTGATAATAAGTGATGATGTACTCTTTGATAATATACCATTTCAATCAAATATGGGATTAAGCGCATAACATTTTGCGATAACCCAATAATTAGGAGCGATTAGTAGTCACATAGAAAAGACCTTGGATTCGTACAATCACATGATGGCAGCGAGCACGTGTAACGCTGTTGGAGAAAATCCAAAATGCAGGAAATCGTTCTTTGTTGGTGTAGATGTTGGTACCGGTAGTGCAAGGGCAGCTTTAGTAACCGATTCAGGTGAAATTGTGAAAACATGTGTGCAAGAAACAAAAACTTGGAATGATCAGCCGGATTTTTATGAACAGAGCACCGAAGATATATGGAATGCTGTGGTTAAATGTGTAAAGGTAATTCCTCCAGTAATGAGATTAAATATTATATGCTATTACACTCTGCTATTACTGTATTTATATTCAAGGCCATACTGGGCCAGTTTGGTTTGGTGACAAATGACAAATAGAAATTCAAAAGAAAAGCTTTGTTGAAATAAAATAGTTTTTTCTGTGATGGGAAACAAGTTTTTCATCTCTGTTGCCAGGTTATAAAATATCACTTTTCATAAATTGCTTTTGTTGTGCTATAGTTCCGAAAAATAAGCCCATAAAACCGTCTCCAAGAAAGAACTGCAAGTCCTTTCATCTTCCATATTTAGAGTGGTTTCATAAACTACTAAACAACCACTATATTCACAATTTTTCAAAATCAAATCACGAATTAGACTGACACATATTTGATTTCTTCAAAAGAACAATGATGAACATTGATAATTTTCTGATTTTAATATAATGTTATATCTTCTCAATATTGATTATTCTTCCTCTTACCTGTCACAGGAAAAAATAGTGCATTATGCATGGAAAAATATTAGATTTAAGCTCATGGTTTATTGTCTCCCTCAACTAGGCCTCAGGAGACAAGACAACCTGTGGAGCTAAAATCTACACCTTTTTTTTTTCTTGAATAATAAATAACCATTGCCTCCTATGATGAAATATTGGTCATAAATGGAATTTTGCACCTTCTTCTCAGATGAATAACTTTTTTCTTTAATTCAGAATTCAAAAATAATTGTACAAAATCATTGGTTTTACCACTAAACAAGCAGATTTTTCACCATTACAGTATCTACAGTTTAATAATCCTCTTCTGAAAAGGCCTCAAATTCAGTTTGATTAGTATCCTGCCAAAGATTACAGTCTTCAATATATGAAATATTTTGTCTCCTATTTTGTTTATTCCAATGATTTTTCATCACTACCTTGATTAAACATGAATATACAGGATGACTAAAACTATCAAATATAAGTATCTATACCAATGAAATTCAAAGCATTTTTTGTTGTCAACTTACCAAATGGAAATGTACATAAAGTATTTATACATTTCAGTCTGTGGTTGAAGATGTGAGTCCTGAAAAAGTAAAAGGCATTGGATTTGATGCTACTTGTTCCTTGGCTTGTTTTGATAAATCTAATCAGCCCTTAACAATCAGTCCTACAGGTACCTATTTGAAGAATTTTCAACTAAATGATTCATTAGTTAATTATTAACAAAGTGGACATATTTGTACATAGGTGATAAGTAATTGTTTTGATCAATAGACTTTATTTAAATTGAACATTAATTTGATGTTCTTTGAGGATTATCTGAATCTGAGGAGTTTACAATAGGTACTACAAAAATATTTTTGTAGGTAATAATGCTCAAAATGTTATACTTTGGCTTGATCACAGAGCAGTCAAAGAAGCTGCTGAAATCAATACATTGAACCACCAGGTATTGCAATATGTGGGTGGCAAAATATCCCTGGAAATGGAAACACCAAAACTAATGTGGTTGAAAAAAAATCTGAGGAAAGAATGTTGGGATAAAGCTGGATACTTCTTTGATTTGCCTGACTTTCTCACATGGAGAGCTACAGACTATGATTCAAGGTTGGGTGTGAATCAGCTCAATGGTCTGTTCATAGAAATTCATTCAAAGGTTCATATTCAGATGTATATATTCCTACAATTGAAACAGCAGTTTTATAGGTTTTTATAGATTGAACTAAATAGAGGTGAACTCAATTAAACTTTAATAATGTGAACTTTTATGCTGATTCAACTTTAATTCATAAATTTGTTAAAACTATATTACTCATGTAGGTTCTATGAACAGCCAAAGAGCCTATGGATCAATTTGATGCAAATCACAATTTAAAAAATGTCAACAGATCCTCCTGTTCTCTAGTCTGTAAATGGACTTACGAAATGTCAGTGGACGGCACTGAAAGTTGGAACAAGTCGTATTTCGAACAGATAGGCCTCTCGGAGCTGTCCGATAACAACTGGAAGATGATAGGATCAGTAGTACAAGCACCTGGAACCCCTGTAGGCGATGGGTTATCAGCACGGGCAGCAAAAGAGTTTGGGCTGTTGGTTGGTACCCCAGTCGGAACGTCCATGATAGATGCACATGCAGGAGGTTTGGGGGTGTTTGGCTGTAACGTCCCCGGGATCGACTCAGACTTCAACACTCGAATAGGTGAGAACAATTAACTTAAAAATGTTGTGAGTTATGATCCTGTGTGCTTATACATGCATAAACCCTAAAAAATCTTCACTATTTCCAGTTTTCATTCTCAAAACCGGTAAAATGAATACAGATCCAAAAGGTTATATTCTAATCTTATTTCTTCTTCTTATTTTTGAATAAGATTTGTATAGAGTAGAGTACATTGTAGTCAATGTCACTTATGAATTGTATATTGTATCTCATCTTCAACACGACTCTAAATAAAAAAAAGAAGATAAATGTCACGCGTAGAACGCAAAATCTGTGAATTCAGAATTCATTTCAGACGACCTTTGGCGGGAAGTTGGAATTCATAAAATTAATGGCGAAAGAAGGGTTCCAAGTTTTCACAGTGAATTCGAAACATTTTCAGACTGTTTTTGATATTCTTGGCTTCTTTAACAAGAAAATCATCACTTATAGCAATAATTAGTGGAACTTCAACGTGCCACATGGCTGTTTCCAGTAATCCAATATTTACCCCTGGCGTTTGGGGACCCTACAAGAACGCCATGATTCCAAATATGTGGCTAAATGAAGGAGGCCAGAGTGCTACGGGAAAACTAATTGATCATGTCATCAATAATCATCCAGCTACTCCAAGAATATTTGAAAAAATTGGAGATATGTAAGCAATAATAATCACATATACACTGACCTAAACTTCACATTATGATGATAATATATACGATAGACGAGGAATTAGGGTGAATGAGCCGGTTGTCGACCTAATATCTTTAGGTACTTCAAGCCACTTTTAACGTCATTATAAAGAAGGCACTATACATAAAAAAAATAAGCAAATCTTTCAAATAATACACTTTATTAAAAGATAAAAATAGTTGTAGAAATATATATTAAAATATTGTTATTAATATTTTCTAATTTTTTTATTCTTTCTGGCTCGTCTTATTCTCTTTCTTATGATGTTTTCTTCATTCATTTCTATATCATTTTCACAATTCCTAGCACAAGCAGAAGAGCTATTCTCTATAATATTATTCCAGTATATGATGTTGTCTTCATTCTCATACACATTAAGTATAATCATTTTGATGAGATTCATAAACTGGCCGAAAACGGGTGCATGGTGCATTTGATTCCCCCTGCTCGGTCAGATACTGTGAGTAAAAGAAATAAATATTATTGATTTTGGTGGCCGAAAACCGGATAATAGTCTGCTGTATGAATATGAAGCAATAAACTGAAAGGCACATACTGCTGCTCATTCAATTTATGTTGGAAAAAGCTAGATATCAAAAATAAAAAATGACACCATCATGGCGGAGTAAGGGATTTTTAGAATTTTCTCATATGGGTTTGCCGGCCATCTAAATTTTTCAACTCTATTTCAGAGACACCCTTTCACTAGTATTTTTCTACAAAATTCTGTATTCACCAGCATACGATGATGTGAACGTGGCCATTATTTACTTATTTTATAATAATTCATAATAGTTTGCCACCGGGGTATATAATAATATGTGGTTCGGTTGGGAGATCCTTGCCGAGAATGGGATGTTCTTCACATAGTGATAATTATATTTCTTTCACACTTTCACTATATTATATGATAGGCGATAATATGAAAATGTGGCCAAAAACCAGTGATGGCCGGCTAACCGGCTCATATATCCACTTCTCATCTTACAAAGATTGATCGATTTTATCACCCAAGAAACATTGTTTCTGAAATACAACAGTGATAGGCTCAAATAAAAATTATATGGTTATTTAATCAATTCTTTTCATTGCTTACAATAAACCACCAACAAACATAGGTGCCTATTCATATAGAGCTGATCGAGTATCCATAAGTGCCTATTACCTATAGAAATATAAAAGTCAGTTGACTTATTTCTGATTTAATTTTTTAGGCACATTCAGCAATATCTGAATGAACTATTAGCAGGTATGTCTGAGAAACAGAATTTGCCATCATTATCCTTTCTTACGAAAGATCTGCACATTTGGCCTGACTTTCATGGAAATCGATCTCCCATTGCAGACCCTATGATGAAAGGAATGGTGAGATTTTTTAATTGAATTAGTGAAAGATATAAAAGTACAGTATTATTATTATTATTAATAATAATATGGCAATCTCATTCACAACTGGGAGATGAAATGTCACCAAATTACTTATTTATTTTACAGGTTTGTGGCTTGACCCTTGCTTCAGATGAGGAAAACTTGGCATTACTTTATTTGGCTACAGTACAGGCATTAGCGGTATGTATAGTTTGAAGATAGAAATTTAAATTAATCATACTAAACCTAAACTGTTAGGTACCTGCTGGTTTTTTTTATTTACATCTTGTTCAAATTGGCGACTCTATATATTATGTAAAGATGGAGATTCTGGTGAACTGACATCAGAGTACCTATTCAATGTTAAGTTCTTACTTTGAACAGACTATTGAGTTCCACTCCATGATTTTTTGTATATACATTTTTCACTCTTGTATTCCAAAGTACAATTTCAGTATTTTCAGTATGGTACTCGTCACATATTGGAAAGCCTTTATAATACCGGCTATGACAAGCTCAAAACCTTAATATTTGCTGGTGGTCTAACAAAGAACATTGTTTTACTACAAACTCATGCAGACGCCTGTGAAAAGCCAGCTATTTTTTCTGATGAAGCAGAATCTGTCTTACTGGGTGCTGGTATCCTGGGGGCTAGTGCTGCTCAATATTTTACAGACACAAAGACTGCCATTCAACTAATGGGGGGCAAGGGAAAAGCTATTATGCCCAATGAGGTTGATGTCAAATATCACAAAAGGAAGTACCAAGTGTTTTTGAAGATGTGCCAGGATCAGCTGGAATATAGGAATATGATGCAAGACATCCTGTAGAAAAAACATTTTTCAATGCCCCTTGGTATTTTGCTTATGTAATGAAATACATTTATTGTACATAACTTCCTAGTCCTTCATTACACAAATCCTGCCTTCTTAGGATACTTACCTTATTTAAAAATGTATGAATATACAAAAACAAATCAACATTTATTTTTCCCTCAAGAATAAGATGACAAAAAATACAGTCAATGACAAATTTACAGAATAAATATCACGAAAAATGTATAGTTTGAATTTGTACATTAAGTTCTTCAGAGTTGAAGCTTCTGTTCACAATTATTATTACAACATAATATCAAGACTAGAGGTTCATGCAGAGTTTAGTTAAAGAACTGAAGTAAGAATTAAATTATGTATTTCTGGAGATCAAACTGAGAAAATGGAAATTCTCATTTTGAATAGAATTCTGATTTCTTTTTGCTAAGTCTAATTTATTATTTCAATTGATGGGTGATAATGAACACCTGAAGATGTTTCTGAATCTGCAACTTTCAAAATATCTAATATAGTATAATTCAACTTTCATTCTCTCAATAGAAAATTAATCCTTAGTTCAATTTTTTTATCCACATGAAAGTTTGCTTGATTGGTTCAATTTGTGCAGCAGTTTGGGAAGAATTATATCAGAACTTCTTATTGAGATGTAAGGGGTGACATCCCAACCTGTCTTGGATCTGTTGGAGCTGCTGTTTCGAGATTCTTCAATAGCTGAGACAACCAATGTGTAGTGGATTTATCTTCTTGTAAACAAACATTAAATGTATTGTCTCTCAATTGATCTGGTAGGCATTGCCTCAAGGCTTCCCTAGCTCTGAAAAATGTTTATTTGAAACACCTAATTGAATATTGAGTAGGTTATAAGTACCTTGGATTATCAGAAAGTCTTAGGTAACATCTAACAACATGTTTCAATAATCTTGCAGAAGGTTCTTTAGCCAGAGATATCACCATTTTACCCTAGAATAATAGGAAACAGTGTTCCAACTTTCTGACTATAATAAAAAAAAACCTACCAGAATCATTGCAACATGACTGAATCTATCATAAGTTTGACATATATAGGATAAACCACTATCATCCAACAAAATCTTCTGAAGAATAAATGTAGCCACTGTTTTACTCAATTCAGAACCTGACTCCATAATCCTCAAGCACAGTGGAATAATCTCTGTGGTCAACAAAAATGTTATCACTTCTTGTTCATCAGTCTGCAATATATGATAAATAATATGAAAACTACTTTACTTTAATGGAACACTTGCCTTTACTAAGGCTCCAATAACTCCAAGACTAGTTAACCTCAGATATTCAAATGGCCTAGTTTTAGATGATGTATGGAGAAATGGATATAGGAACAGGGGTACATGAGCAAGTAGAAACTGGGAACGTGTTTCAGGGTGAGATGCAACACACTGCAAGAGAGCCAATGCATTGCAAACTCTGTTTGATTGGTGTGCTGTTAGTGTGGGTGGGTTTATGGCTGGGTAAATATTTATAATCTCTTGCAATAGAGCTGCTGTGGTTCCAAAACTGTTCCATAACATTGGAGCTAGATCAGGAACTACTTCTCGTTTCTTACTGCAAAAATTAAATTTGGGTAATATGTTCAGTACATACCTTTAAATCAAGGAACATACCTCAATTCAAGTAGGGCGTTTTCCCTAGTTTCTGGATTTGTTAATTCCAAAATCCACAAATACACCTTTTCTCGCTCTACTGTTTGATTTGCTGGGCTTTGTTGAGCACTCATCTTTTCATCAATTAAGGATAATTCAGTGAAAACGTGGGTTGGGTAGTTGCCTTCAACACTATGAACTATAGAAGCGTTTCAGAAAATTTGAATGATAGATCAACATTAATTTTTTTAATTTCGAATTTCTTGTTTTTAGTTTACAAAAATCAGAAATAAACACACCACAGATCAACACGACAGCACGACACAACTGACACACTGACAGCTGACAGTGAGTTTATAATCTGAGATGTTTATAACCATGATGAAAATAGACTCCACCTTTGATTGAACTAATGGCAATCCGCACCCCCAGTCCCCCACAGACGACTTCCGAAGAGGCCAAATCTCCATCTGGAACGCTTTTGTCGCCCCCAGAATTTGTTCCGGAAGACAGTTTTGGGGTTTCGGATGGTGATTTGGCTTCTCGGAAGTCGACTGTGGGGGTGCTGATCGTCATTTAGTTCAATACAGGCCAAAATGTAATAGATCAGAGGCCAGTAGAAAGATGGAAGAGACCAATTTGAATTTGAAATTATCACAGCACCAATAAACTCAAAGTAAACACCTACATTGAGTCTGTGATTGAGTTCATTGTTCGTTGCAAGCCATCCCGCGCGCAATGATCTGAATAATTATTCTGAATGAACTCAAGACAAGAACTCATAAAATAAACACCCCCACGTGTCAACTCGAAATGGACCAATGAAAATAAACCAACAAACTAATACAATTTTGACAGTTGACAGAGAGTGGAAGATTTGAACGTGTGAGGTTGATTTGAACAGATGTGTTGTTTTATCTAGAATAATAAAAGTTTAGTTTGAGTTTATGAAATAAAAAATGCCTCCTAATAAGTTCTTACTATATGCAGGTGGAATATTCCTGTCGTACTTTTACTTTGGAATAGTACAAGAAAAAATAACCAGAGGTAAATACCCCTATGAAGAAGTCCAAGAAGATGGAACCATATCAACAAAGTATGAAAAGTATACTTATACATTAACTTTAGTGTTCGTACAATGTGTCATTAACTTCCTAGTGGCAAAAATTGCTCTCACAATATGGCCTCAACCTGAGGACACAACTCACAAATTATATTATGCTAGTATGTCAGTCACTTATCTCCTTGCCATGGTGTGTTCAAATATGGCATTGCAGTGGGTACCTTACCCAACACAGGTAGTTGGTAAATCTGCAAAGCCCATTCCTGTTATGATTCTGGGAGTTCTTCTGGGAAAAAAGACTTATACACTCAAAAAGTATGTGTTTATTTTTATGATAGTGGTTGGGATTGTGCTATTTATGTTGAAAGATCAGGGAAAAGCACAAAAAGAAGAATCAAGTATTGGTGTTGGCGAATTGTTGCTAGTTTTGTCATTATTAATGGATGGTTTGACTGGTGCAATACAGGTATTGTTATATGATTTTTCCACTTTTCTTGAATCTACTTGATAATTTACCTTTACCTTATTAGATTTATGCTATCAGAATTTTTGAATGTATACTTAGTGTGCATGTTTCCTCTATATGTGTGTGAAGGATCCTGAAAAAATAACAATAATTCTGAATATTTTCTGAAACATTCAGGTAAATGAGATGATTCTCAAATCTCATTAGTTTATTATTCTAGGACAGAATTAGGGCAGAATCTAAACCCACTGGACTCCAGATGATGCAAATTGCCAATGCATGGTGCACATTTTTTCTGGGGGTCACAATTCTGCTAAGTGGGGAGTATGGTAAATTTTATGAATTTGCTACAAAATATCCCTATGTTGTGAACAATTTGCTGATGCTGGGTGTAACATCAGCTGTTGGCCAACTATTTTTGTACTCCATGGTTAGTTATTCAATTAAAATTATTAATTAGTTATGCATACTTTGCAGAAATGGCAATTGAAATATATGCACTATCACTTAAGAATTAAAACATAAAATATTGAGGTTGAACACAGTAATGTTATTTTTCAGGTCTCAGAATTTGGACCATTGGTAGTTTCAGTAGTGACTACTACAAGAAAATTCTTCACAGTACTGGGTTCTGTTATACTGTTTGGAAATGCATTATCTGGAAGGCAGTGGACTGGAGCCATTGTAGTTTTTGCTGCACTCTTCTTAGATGCTTTCTATTCCAAAGCATCTCCAAAGAAAAAATGAGAAGTGTTATTAACATAGGACCAAATTTTAAAATTAATTTTTCAACAAATCAACTATTTCCTGAAAGAACATGAAATAGATAATAAATACAAGCTGACAATATGCTGGTATATAAATCTCTATCTGTCTAGAATCTCTATCAAATCCATTACCTTTGATTATCTAGTTTTTTGTTTGGCAAGTATCACCTAAGTGCCCACCTCCCATTGAGTGAAACTCATACAAAGTAGGTATATAATTGAATATGAATTTGTATCTGTTAACATTTGCTAGGAGGAAAAAAGTAATAGAAAGTTAACAAATTAACATATATTGTCAATTTCTACCCTGATATTGGTAGCATAAATTTTATAAGAAGTTTCAGATTGATACATAGAATTCTCTTCTAGAAAATTAAATTAATATACAAATATCAGTAATATAGTAACCATTTTGTCAACCTATATATCTTGATATGAATATTCCATGAATATTCAAATGAATGTTGATATATCACAAAGACAACCTACTTAAGCATTCACATTCAAAGTTCAGTACACTTTATCAAACAATTTATTCTGCCACAACAATTTTCAGCATCACACTGGGCATGGAATATCATCTAATTGATGAGCTTTTCTACTGATGCAATTTAGTAATAATCATTTCAGATAAAAATAATATATAGGCAAATGTCCTATCCATCAAGACCTGAACCAGAACTAAAAACCATATATGGCAATACCATTCATATGTCCATGAGCAATACAGTATTAATATTAACATGGTTTTATCACAGTCAGTTGTCTTGACATGAATCTGCACTTTATTCCATGGCATAGAGCCTTGTCCACTCCTTTGCCTTCATCACAGCTTCTTGTTCCCTACTCTTCCACATATTAGCAACATCATTGGCAAGTGGGTCATCCGGATTGGGACTGCTGAGTAATGCCTGAACAGACAACAAGACTGTTCTGACTTGCAAGGCTGGTGACCACTGGTCCTTCAATATATCCAAGCATATTCTCCCCAGCTTGTCAATGTTGGGGTGGTAGATTTTAGTGAGGAATCTAACATTTGGGGGTGACATTGGGTAGTTCTCAGGGAGGAAGAGCTCTAATTTGAATAAGCCTCCTTCATAAGGTGAACCGCTTGGTCCAGCCATAACTACTTGGAAATATCTGCAGTTGGATTCGTCTGGTATTGCACTAATCCCAGGAGGTGGGTCTTTTGACAAGTTTTTCGTTTCTACCATTATACGTTTTTTGGAGCTGTTTGCCATAACCTGATTAGAAGAAAGTGGGTCTCCGTATATATTAATCCAGAATACAACTGCTGAAGAACAGTGCTGCTGAAGCTTGACTTCTCGATTTATCTCCAATTCAGTTTTTGTCAAAATTATTATATATGATATAATTGATTTATGAACGATTTCAAAAAATCACACATCACACGCACCACGGATGCTCAAAGTTCCGATTTTGTCCTTTCTGTCAAATTCGCTTTCCAATCATAGAAATTGTTCTCATTACCAATGACAGCTGTATATCTAGACTGTCTGACGGGTTATTCAGTCTAGATAGTTAGCAGTCATCGCCATTACAAAGAGCTTGGAGGGGCGTGTTTTTCATTCCATCGAAGAAAGTGCGCACTGATAGATGCGGTTTTTTGTCGTGACGTCACCAATTGTTCTGTTGGAATTTATGCTGGAAGGATTGAACAATGGTTTATACAACACATTGATGGAAACACGGATTTTGTTGTGTGTCAGTCATCATGTATCTTGAGAATCAGAAGAGGCTAATTAGATTTTATTGATTAACACTGACTCTTTCTTCTAAAATCACTCGAGAATCTCAAAAATCCTCAATATTAATTGTTTTCTATCAAATCAAAACAAAAAACAACACTATAATGTGTCAACTGTCATGACAATCTCCTCCAAACTGCTGGATTCTCGAAAAGCGATTTAAAAGTGCGCATTTTATTACAACAGTTTGATGGATGTCCATCAACATTCCAGCGGAATTTTGCAACAGTTTGATGGTTTCTTTGATTCATGCGCATGATAAAATGTTGGAATGAAAAACGCACCCGAGCACTCGAATCCCTCTAGAACTGATCCATTGGTGAATGAATGATAAGATCTGTCAGCAGATGACTGTCCCTGGAGCATATATCTCCTAGAGGTGAAACGTGAAACATTATTCATATTGAAACACAAGTTCACTTTTCTTCATTGTTCTCAAAGGATTGAAATAAGGGCTGTTCGTTTGTCATGCTCACCCTGCTAAAAAGTGATGTGAGCAATGTTTGATATTCGTTTGTTCCGAGCAATTGATGATTGAGTGTTCGTTTGACTGGAGCAAGTTGCCATAGATTATTTGAAGCAGGATTCATTTCCTCCGCGAATTTTCAGGGAGCAGAAAAATCAAATCAGATTGATCAAGTTGAAAGACAAATGAAAAGAAGGAGAAAATGGCGAAAAATGCAACAATGATGTATAATTATGGCAAAAAAGAATAGAATTATTAACATTAGGCATTAGGTAGTAGACCAGTAGACGCGAATTCGGACATCATCCTTGAATAATGCCAACGGTTTCATGATTTTAATCACTTATTCTTTTCTCTCGATCAACATCAACGATCAATACCTCCAGTGACTCCAATCACAACCAGCATCAGTAGTGAAAACAAGCCCTCAGGGCTCTCTCCCATTTCGCTTCACAACATATTATCTCAAAATTGTGATAATTCATTTGCGAATTTTGTAATTCCTCTGGTCTGAGATCTCTGGTCTAAGTCTATAAATAGCCATGTGAGGTAGTGAGTAAAGTATGAGAGTAGTGCTAAAAGGAACACGGAGTGAAAGCAGTAGAACTAGACTTGCTAAATGTGCTTTGAAAGATCAAAATAGCTGTAAAGTGATCAATTTTTGACAGGTTCTCCAGGGGGTATGAAAAGCCTTTCAGAATTCAGACCCACTATGAAGTGGATCCACATTGAGGATAAACTTAGGAGGCGTGTACTTGGCCAGATGCCAGATATCCCAGGCAGCTATGGCCATTGAAAGTGAAGAGAAGAGGAAGAAGAAGAAGAAGAAGATCCTCTAACCTCCAAATTAGTCAGATTAGTGAGGTTAGGATTTTAGATTCCAAAAATGAACAAAAACTCCAACATATTTGATATAACAGGAGAAAAATAATGTTATTCAGATTTCTGAAGTTACCAAAACTTTTACTAGGTCAGAAATTCATCCACAAATATATTTTCAATATGGAAAAAGCATACCTAAGATATTTAGGTGAGGACAGTAATCAATTTGAATTTTCATTCAAATATAAGAATGAAGACCTGAAAATCGACAGACAGTTCAATTTCTGTAGGAAACTATCCGAAAATGTAGAAGTATTTTTATCCAGAGTGACGACCAATGTAGGGAAAATTGTAAACAAGAAATCTAAGAAGAAAATGAAGAAGGAAAATAACATACAGTTAGACCAAACAGTTACTGCATTATTGTATCTTGGTGACAAAGAACTGGAAAAGACAAAATTGTGTAGTGATGTTTTCCAGATTGGTAATCATAATATAGTCTTCAAATTACTTGATAGAAACTATGAAGTCATAATAAACTCACCATGGGTAGATTCTATGTCTTTACCAATGTCCATATTAGCAAACTTTCCCACCTACCCATCTAAATTTGACACTGTCTTCACAGACAAAGAACTGTCTGAATTCACTTGGTCCAAATCTGTTGATGATACTACATGGACTCATGTTGGTAAAGGCTTCATTTATATTCCTACTAATGAGGATATCAACCATTACTTGAAGCTTAGTTGTGTTCCCAAAAATGAAAATTCTGAAGGTCCTACTGCTGAGGCTGTTTCAGTTTGCAAAGTTGATGCAAGCCCTGGTCAATGTCCTTTTGAAACCAGGCACAATTTTACAAGAGAAAGGGCCAGGGATAATGAGTAGGTGAAGTCTCCTGTATTTTTCAGCTATAGGAATAATTTCATTCAAAGATATAAGGTTCTTATTCTATTTGACAAAATTGTTTCAGGTTTTTGACAGTATCCTAAAATTTGCTGTTTGGAGTTTCAGAGAATTGAGAAATTCACTAGATATTTTAGTGCTCATTCACAGTGCATTACTCTAAAAAAGTTAAATTCCAGGTTAATTTATTATTGTACCTAATGATCATGATAATGTGCATACATGTGCATATAACACTCACTTTTTTCAGACACTGAAGAATGTTGGTGGTATATCATTTAAACCATATTTCTTCAAGAGAAATTCTTTTCATGAAATACTGATTCAACATAAAAATATCCAGCAAAGTTTAAGATGCTGGAAAACTTTTTCAAACAAGTAGGCCTCAATCTTTTTTCATGGGATTCTAGTTTTCCTAAATAACTTAATAAATATTTTAGATTTCGAGTTGTAACATACAACATTTTGGCTGATCTGTACTGTGATTCAGATTATACCAGGACAGTCTTACATCCCTATTGTCCACCTTATGCTCTAGACATTGATTACCGAAAACAGTTGATATTCAAGGAGATCATTGGTGAGTTTATGAACAACTCATTCCACAAATTCATTCAGTGCCACTTTTCCAATTATTTCAGGTTATAATGCAGATATAATTTGTCTTCAAGAAGTGGACAGAAAACTTTACCAATATGATCTCCAACCTGTTCTTAGTCATTTAGGATATCAAAGCAAATTTTTCACTAAGGGCAATGAAGTAGCTGAAGGACTAGCCTTGTTCTTCTATTCAAAACGGTTCAACTTGATGGAATCTCACAGATTGGTGTTTTCTGAACACATTTCCACTGACAAACTTTTTGCTGACCTATGGGAAAATATAGAAAAAAACGAAAACCTGGCAAAAAGGATCTTGGCAAGATCAACCACTTTACAGACAAATGTGTTGGATGTTGTGGATAGAGATGAAGTTTTAGTTGTTGCAAATACTCATCTTTATTTCCATCCAGATGCTGATCATATTCGGCTCCTGCATGCTGGTTTGGCTATAAAATACTTGGAGAATTTCATAACAGAACTCAGAAAAAAGGTGAGAAAATTATATCAAGATGTAGATAACTCCTAATTCCATGAGAAATATAAAGGTAATTTCAGATTCCTAGGAAGAGAATTTCCTTAATTTTCTGTGGAGATTTCAACAGCTCCCCAGACTGTGGTATTTACAAGTTATTTAGTGAAGGACATTTGCCAAGTGATTTTAAGGATTACCAGAGCAGTGAGTCTAAGTGATATATTTTGGATTGCTTTCCAATAATTCTTTTTCATTCATTTCAGATAAGGAGGAGTCCATAAATGGTATAGAGCTAAAGCAACCATTTAAATTGGCTAGTGCATGTGGTACTCCGAAATACACAAATTATACATCTATGTTTGCAGATTGTTTGGATTATATTTACTATGAAACAAGCAATCTTGCAGTCAGTCAAGTGGTGCCCCTTCCAAGTCATGAGGAGGTTACAGAACATACAGCTTTGCCTAGCATTGTATTTCCATCTGATCATATTGCTCTAATATCTGATATGAAATGGCTATGAAGAACTCTTCCCATACTACCAAAATCATTTTACTATTTTTATTCGATTATTATGATGGAATATTGAATTTATGCCTCCACATTTTTTTGGTGTCTTGGTTTTTCTTATTTATATTCCTGGAAAAATAGACCATAATTTCGAATTTTTGATAACATTTGTTTACCGACATTTGTTCATGACATAAATGATTTGATGTTTAAAAAAAAAGGGCCAAGGTCGTGCCCCGGGGAGAGGGGTTTGGGGGGTCCGGATCCTTTCCCGAAATGGCGACCTAAATCCGACTTTTTCCCTATAGTTCGAGAAATTTTTTTGAATTAGCAGTCCCTTCTTTTGTTTCTTGGACTCCCTCCCAAAAAAAAATTTGGGCATGGCCTTAGGAGGGACATAAAGGGGCAATGCCCCACCTTATTTAATGTTCCATATGCTCTATCTTGAGAATCTTCTGACGTCCAGTGACAGATAAAATGAGATTTTTTCCTATTTTCCTTTCGCCCTGGTGCTTTATTCATCATTCATTGACCTCCAGGAAACATGTAAATAGTTCTTCCCAATATTCAGTTCGAGAGGAGTTCTGGAGAAAAATTTCAAGAAATGCAAGCCTTGAAGAAAAACATTATTTTTGTTCCCATGGCGAATTGAAGATAAATCACGAAAACGCTCTGAGATGAAATCCCAGTTTATAATATGACTGAATTTAAAAAAATCCGGCAGTTTCGCAAATGTGTATAGACCATAATATATAGTGCATAATGGTTCCACTTAATTATTAACACCCTGTGTAAGTTTTTTTTTTGCGGACTTTTTCATGGTGTTCTAGCTTCAGCTTTCTTTGAAGTCGATGAAATATTACTTCTCATATCGAAAACCACATGAATTTAAGATCTTCCAAGGTATAAAAGTTGCTATACTACCACGATATGTGAGTCAGTACGTGTGTATACTGCCATTCTTTTTCCATCAACTTAACCTATTTTTCAGTGGGAAAATTAATGTGAAGAATCGACTGGTTTGAAATTTTTTTAAAGTTTTTCAATCGTTTCTTTCAAATTGCTATTTTTCCAAGGTATGTTGCGAAGAAAAATAACCAACGATAAATTCGGAAAAATTATGATAGAAGCCGCGAAATTGATTGGGGAGTTACTAAATCAGACTGTATCTTACTCATGATAGAAGCACCACTGTCCCCCGTGTCTTCTCCCAATTATGGAGTACTATTGTTGCTTCAGTCACAATTTTAATTTACTGCGATGATATGCGAAAAAGCATAAGATGCTAACTTACATGTGCCTATAAATATTCACCGATTTACTGACCACCCTGTATTGCCTCAAATGGCTGTGTATTTTCTACAAAAAAGCCAATACTAGCTTAGTTATCAATCGAAAATGTCGAATAGGTTTATTTCGAATGTCGGGTAGTTTTCAATATACAAGGTGTTGTCAATTTTTTTTTTCAAATCGGTTTTTCATTTTCATTTCAGACAAATTTCGTTTATAACGTTATGCAATCTATGGTTATGCATAGTTAAAATGGACTTCTTTAGCAATTAACAGAAAAAAAAACGGAAAAAATCATCAGTCCAGTGGCATATACGGGCACCTTAACCAATATTTATCGATAAAAAAATATACGCCACAGCATACTTTTCTGTAATCATAATATTTCTTTCAGATTAAGGAACTAATGTAACAACTTTTGTATCTCTTGAGGTGTTTCCGTATCTCGCTTTGTTTTCGAGATGAAAAATAAAATCACTTATTCATCGCATGTCCATGGACACAATGACCATACAAAAAACACGAATTTTTTTTCTTTCAAGTCGATCGCGATAATGACCCAGTTTTGAATAGTGCTTCACTTTCAATGTAAACAAAATTTGAACACCATGCGTGTTTTGAAAACTAAAAGCAACAGTCGAAAAAAACCATCCTACTTATATGTTTGTCTTAAAATAAAGTTAGGATTCGCTTCCATCATTTTATCAAGGAGGTTAGGAATCACCCTGTATACGCACAGTACAAATTAGCGAGGGTGGTGCACGTATAGAGGGTAGATAACAAAGAAATCATCGGAATCTATCTGGATTCTCCCTCCCCAGTCTACCGCTAACCCGAACCGAAAACAAGCTCGTGGATCCGTCTGTCCGATCTTCCCCGATTCTCTACGAACTCAAAGATGACGGCCGACGCTCTTCAGTTTGCCTCTGCGATCGAAGTAGGTAGTGTCGAACGTTTCTCCGTTATTTGTTAATGTTTACGCGGCAATCCAAGCTATACACGCGACCACAGAATGGCAAAATTCTCGTAGAAGAAGCATCAAGATGTTGTGTTTAGTGCTGGTTTTGTTCTTGTGCAGTCCTTCTTTACAGCAGGAGAGCGAAGACGAGATACCTCACCACGGAAGATGCCAAAGGCTAAACATACCCTTTTGCACGGGGATGCCCTACAATGAAACCATCCTGCCCAATTTACTGGGTCACCAGACCATGGAAGACGCCGGCATGGAGATCCATCAGTACTTCCCGTTGGTGAAGATCAACTGCAGCAAGGACTTGGAATTTTTCTTGTGCCAAGTGTTCATGCCGGTCTGTACTATCCTGGACTACCCTTTACCACCTTGCAAGTCCCTATGCCTTTCAGCGAAACACGGGTGCGAGGATATAATGATGAAGTTCGGGTTCCCCTGGCCAGAGAACCTCAACTGCGATAACTGGCCCGACCAGGAAGACAAGCCTGCAGTACTGTGCGTAGGAAACAACACAGGCTCGCCTACACCTACCACAGAGCTAGTTTCCCATACCGCTGCGCCAAGATACAAGTCCCCGTACCACGGCAAAGACTTTGGGTTCGTGTGCCCGGAACAGTTCAAGGTGCCAGAGATCCTGGAGTACGCCTTCAAAGTTGGGGACAAAGTGGAGAAAAATTGCGGGGCGCCCTGTCACCTCATGTTCTTCGAGAACAGCAGGCAGTTCTCCAGAGTGTGGATTGGCACCTGGGCTATTCTCTGTGCGGCTAGCTGCCTCTTCACCGTTTGCACCTTCCTGATAGACACTGACAGGTTCCGGTATCCCGAAAGACCGATAATCTTCCTCTCCGTGTGTTACATGATGGTGGCCGTAGCCTACGTGATTGGTTTTGTCGCGGGTGACGTTATTTCTTGCAGGCAACCGTATCCTAGCAAGCACGGCATCATGACCGAGAGTACCATAACGCAGGGTACCAAATACGAGTTGTGCACGATTATTTTCATGGTGTTGTACTTTTTCAGTATGGCCTCGAGTATTTGGTGGGTGGTGTTGACTTTGACTTGGTTTTTGGCGGCTGGTTTGAAGTGGGGCCATGAGGCTATCGAGGCTAACTCGCAGTATTTTCATCTGGCGGCTTGGGCCATACCGGCAATCAAGACGATAAGCATTTTGGCAATGGGAAAAGTTGATGGTAAGCCCTTTTCAATATACTTTGCCACAGAATACTCAGTTAACTCATGGTGATCCTAGATATATCAGATGGCATCATATTAATGCCATACTGTGTCTCGAATATAAAACAGGATGAGACGAATATTGCGAACGTTTTGCCAAGTAAGGAATCTCCTGATGATAAATTCCAATGATGTATTATTGTAATTCGCTTTGTTATCTCTTGGCAGATATGAATCCTCCAACCCAAGGATGTTTTTGTTTACTGGAACAGGTTTTAATATCTAGCTAGACCATCAGTTCATCAAAATTACTAAAACCTAAGTAGGTAAGTATACTCGGTATACTCATATTCTCATGCATCATGGTATCTATACGAGTATCTAACCGAACCACATCACGTGTCAATGTGACCATCAGGGCCTGTGTTCGCAAGATGCCCAAGGCAGAAACAAGAAAAACACCTTGCATACTGAAGCATCCAGGGCAAACGAAAGGACGAAGGTGAAAGTTGATGGTTGCAAACCCGGTGGAGATTGTGGATAGCTGACTCGGTGCCCAACGACATTCTGTGTTTGAGAAGGACTCAGATGCAGCCGAGTTTGCAGCCATGTTTGCAGGGTACTAATACGCTGGAAGTCGCATACAACGTACTAGAAGTGCATAACTTATAGAAGGCTTCTCCAGGGGGTACGTGGGTACATAAGTGAATAATATTGCGAACATGTTCACGTAAGCGAACCGTATGGGATGGGCTTAGGACCTGAACTCATCCTGAATTAATCAATGAATCACAGTACTTTGGCTGTTCGAGATGCATATACAGTTTGATCTACACTAGGATCTACATATGACTCAACCCTAAAAGACCTGCTACATAATGTTTACTTTGGACCATCTCCGGTCCGGTTTGCTTCAATAATCCTATTTTGAGTCCACGAGCCCACGAGTGCCTTTCCCCTTTCCGTTTTAAGATATTGTGAGAAATGTCAAATTGAACTTATCTTATATGATGAGAAAACGATTCTTCAAATTAGTATAAACTCTGGTTTGGATTACATCAGGACCGAGATCAGGACCCCTCTTCGAGCTCATGTAAAAATAAAGTCGAGATGGGGATGAAAAAGCAATGGAATATATTTCGTTTGATTCGGATTCTCCTTGGTATACTCGTCCGGATATAAATATCTGGATAATGGATATAGTATAGAGCAAACGCCGAGTAGTGAAGTAGAGCTTGATACTTTGAAATCGTTTCAAGAAGCGGAAGCACACAACATCATCGAGAAATACGAGCTGATCGATTACCACGAACTGATCATGTATCTCTTCTTGAGATCGTTTCAACAAGGAAAGATAATTTCCGATATTTTCCTAGTTAGATAGAACAAAATACAATTGAATGTGATGGGCTCAACTTTTGAGAAGGGGTTGGGTTGAATGCTATAAACCTCGTATAAACCTGAGTAAAAACTCCCTCGTTTTGGATATACCATTCTTACTTCCTTTGGCCCCAAACCAAAGTTAACAAGAAATGCAATAATATTGTCTACGTTTTTATGGACAATATTCGTCGAAAGTATCAAGTATGCACTAAAAGTACCTATATATATTGAGAATATCTCGATATAATTCGAGTGATCGGTAGCTCCGTATAAATTTTAAACTGGTTTTTCAACATGATGGTGCATTCTTCGCGCTGGAACCCTGGCTGACTTCAAATGACTTGCTTTAAAGAAACAACTGACTATTTGCGGTTTTTTACGAGAACTATGCTTGGCTCGTTACAGAAAATACAAATGAAATGTTTTTATCTCGTGATATAGGTAATCAAGAATACTCGCAAGAATATAACCGGCGAGTCTTGTGCACATTTGAATAAAGTATATCCAACCTACCTGAAGATTAATAATAGGCCAATATCTTGGAATCAATTATTTGATAATAAGTATACCTACTATACCGACTAATATGTCTTAGGTAGGTACCTCCATAGGTAATACCTACCTCCTACCTGCTTGTCTATTTAGTGGTGAATCTATAATATATGAAGGTGCAGTCCCTCTCTTCCCCAAAAAAATACTCGGTCTTATTTTATATTTCTGAAATCTTTTCTCATTTCCATTTTTTATGAAAGAACGTGGCATTCATAATCGCTAGATTTCCGTTTACGATGCTGAGGTGATGTGTGTTCGAATCTGGATCGCCTGAGAATTTTTCTTGAACATGTTTTATTCTTGGTTGTAATCCTAGCAGCACATCTTCACCCTATAGAAAATTTTCGAACTTCCACTATAAGCTGTAGGTCCCGCTCTTCCTACCCTGGCACAAGTTTCGACTTCTGGGTAGTTGGATCCCAACTCGGTTCCCAACTTCGAAGTAGCGATATACAAAAAAAAATGAACAGTTTCATATCGGTTTCATAGCTCTTACGAGTTTTGCATGGTCAGTTTTTATTCGCTGCACAGTCCAATAAGAATTCTGCGAATTTAGAGGCACACTTGACTTCAGAGAACATGTCACACAGGGGTGTCAGCCAAAGATCTAACAATACATAGTCTACTAGTTCTGCCCTCATCTAGCCGTCCTGTATAAAGCATTGAAAGTCACATGAAAACGAGACAGGGCCATCGATATTGGTTCTTACCTCGGTTCTTATTGAAATTTCAACGTGTTACTGTTATTTATAATCATCGAAAACATCTGCAGTCTAGTCTGCAGTTCTCAGAATTAGAGAGTTAAAATTAGGTTTTCATCCACCATCTTTATTGACTTGAAATTTTAATACTCATCGGTTCGATGTTCATGATGTTTTCCCAACTTTACCCGTTTTTCGTTGCATCATGTTGCTGCTCACTCGGTCCCACTCTTATAGGTATGTTGTTTTCAATTCATCCATCTTTAGGCACTATTCATCTCCCTAAATCATCGCTTCAATAAGAGTGCTTACATCGTCCTAACGCAACATGTTCTCTGAAGACGATTGTACCATTGTATGTACCTATACCTACCACAAGGAGTGCTTTCCTCTCGGCTTTCCCTCTATACAGAGTTAGTGAAAATCACCTAGGCAATATTGCCACGGCTTATTATTCTTAACAGACAGTGCCGGTTTTAGCAATACCAGCGCCCGGATGGGCAAGAATTCTACGGCGCCCCCTAATAACTAACTAAGGCTCAGAAAAACTCATCTCCCCACTAGCAACCATTACAGGTACCTATCTATATAGTCATATATGTCTCTAATATTGAATCATGTGAAGTTTCGTACAAATTTTGCTTCAAATAGCCCTATAAAAAACGTCGAAAGGTATGCGGGATGGCCATTCCGTAGGAATAAATATTATCCGAATGTTTCTAACTTATCTGGAGTAATGTGGTGGTGCTCCATCTTATTGTAATAAAATATCCATAGTTATGTGTTTGTATTCAGGCAACTATCAAATGTTTCGCCATTTTGTAGTATAGGTGAAGATATTACCTTTATATTATAGGATTGTGAAGAATTCGTCAGGAGCTTCAAAAAGATGCGTCACAAGCTCGGTAACAAGACCCCTCTTTCCATTTATTTTTTTCTCCAGATGGCGCCCAGTCCCATCTGTCAATCTTACTTCCAAATATAGTATTCAGGCATCAATTTCATTATCCCATGTTTCAATTTCTTCAGTTGACCCGTTCAAAAAATAAAAGGGTGGGGACATTAAAGAAAAGCACTGTATACAGCTCGTGTTCCGCCGCTGATAGATATTACGACACGCATCGTATATAAAGTGGATTTAACTACCGCAGATGGTAGCAATAATGTTTCTTATACACAAAGCAGCGTTTTGTCTGGTGTCTGGGTGTCGTTATTCTCGAAAAACCGACACACAAAGAACGGCTAGAGATGCAAAAGCTTCAAGAAGAACGCATCCATAGTATGCGAGAAAACCTCGGAGAAAACATGAAGGCGATTGTTATCATCTTGTGGGGGCGGCTGAAATACTGTGTTGCCTCGGCTGTTGCATATCGAATTACGAAAATAAAAAAATAAATTGGATAGTATTTTTTAGTTGCATATATAGCACCGAGTATAGCACTGTGAGGGTGGAATTCCACTTACCAAACTGGCAGTAATATTGTATAAGAGTAGGTAGATGCTAACTCGGATGCTAATAAGGGTTGGGCGAGATAATAATATGCTTCAATCAATTGACTATTCACTCGACTACTCATCAGCCTTCCTATACAGTATGACAATTGTTGATTCTAATTTTTGTGGGTGCTGGCTGATATTTTTTGTTCACAAGTCTGAAAAACAATAACAAATACAGAGTTTGTCCACTCGTTTGTTCATCAGTATAATAATAATTGTGTCCCATCAGAGGAAATGCTTCATGGACATCATTTGGGTCTAATCCCCAATTTGATAGTGTGGGAGTCCCTTGACTACAGGGTATACCCACTAAACAATTGATCAATTCAACAGATTACCAAATGCAATTAAAAATAGCCCATCTTTGAACATTTTCAAAAACGAACTGAAGAAATTTCTGTCTAATGTACATATATGATATTTATTATGTTTGTTACGTGTAGCTATAATTTTTGTTTTGAGATATTCGAGGAGATATTATTATGCTTGTGTTCAACTCACTTTATAATGTATTCTTCATCCAATGTTTGTCATATATTTTAAATCGTTTTAATATGTACCACATACCTATTTTACTAATTTTACTTTATACTTTTTAGCTTGTTTGTATACTAGGATATCCTATTTCAATAAAGATCTATCTATCTATAAATAGACTTCCAGATGAAGTACACACTTGAACATCAGCTGGATATACAACGATGTACATTAAATGATAGTTCCATTTGGCGTCCATGGATGTCTTGGATTTCAAATGGATATAAAATGGATGTCCTCTGGATAACGTGTGTTATTAGGGCCAAGACAAGTTGATGTTTGGTGAATATCCCATTCACGTACTCACAAGTACTGAACCCCTGAGGGGTCGGTTAGCAGTTCCTATATCTACTGTGTATTCCGGAGGAGTATACATTCACCCGCCATTTCGTTGATTCGGCAATTCAAAATCTTCCGAACTTCCCTGGTAGAGAGTACCTTATATACGTATAACATTATGATATTATTTTATTTATTCAACCAACAATGGTTTCAATTGGTTCGTAGAACTCCCGCGGCTTCAGAAGTGAATCCAAAGTTCTTCTCATTAACATAAAAATTCAATTATTATCCGAGTTGGATAATCCAACCCGTCTATTGGATTTGAAAATGGGGAGTGAAAATATAATATCGAGTATAATATAGTCGAATAAAGCTGCGTGAAATGAGGGTTTCGAGATTTACGAGCGTTATTATATTATTCGTTTACTTTTTACTCAAATGGCGATTATATTGACAAATTATTTCTGGAGAAATGAATAACATACGGGAAGGACTTGTTTGAATCATGTCGATTGAAATTGATAATCAAATACCTACCCACCATAAAAGTTACATTATATTGGATATACCTACCTACCTTGATTCACCACGTTAAAAAAAATCCAGGACAATCACACTATAACGTGCATAAGCTTGTGCTTAAAGTGTGCAGCAGTCTCGAGAAAGGTATATCATTCATCATTCCATATAATTCTGTTCTGATGAAATGAACTTGAAAAACATTTTTCTCATATCAAATTACACACACGAACTATCGCTTCGAAAATAATTGGGGGATAAGTAACCACAAAAAATTACCTAAATAAGACCGATTCGTAACGGTGTCTTCTTTGAATTACCGGTTGGCCTGAGGGGTTTCAAGTATTCAAGTCTGTAGAATAAAGGACGGAGTAACATGTAACATTCATTGATGATATGATATTACCTGTAAAATGAAATGCATGTAATTTGATGTTTAGTTGAAACTAAGGTTGAAACGTTGATATTAATATACCGAGTTGATTTTGTGGAATAAACGGTGAATAGCGGTTGAGCATTACGAGTATACCCTATTTTGATGAACTTTTTTTTATGTTGTGGTTCCCACGAAAAGGGATATCCTGTGATGTTCAGAGAACATCGTGAGAACCAAGGAAAATAAGGTAGGAATTGGTGTTCTTAAATTTTTGGAGGTTATATACCTCAGGGAACACCTCCCTTGGCAATGTGTTCCAGAGCCTCGCTGTTCGTTGGATAAAGGAGTCTTTGGTAAGAGATGTTCTGCAGGTCTCCAAAGTGACCACGAAGTGGTGCGAAGCCTCAACTCGACGGGTTAATCTCGCGGGGACTGCCAAGGGAGGAACAATTGTTGATATTTCATAAGAGCATCGTCCATGAAAATATCTATAAAATAGAGCAAGATCGCCAACTTTTCTACGGTGTTCCAGGGAAGTGAGTGAGTTTGTGAGCGAGGCATCACCCAAGAGACGAATTGTCCTTTTTCGAAAAGTAGTAGTTATTGATAAATACTTACTAGGTTCGAGTGCCATTCCTGCGAATCTCTGATCAGAACAGTGCATTCGGATTAATTTCAATCATCATTTCATCGACTAGTGGCTCATATAAAATGACGAAAACTATCTTGGTGGTAAAAACACACTTTGGAGACCTGCAGGTCTCCAAAGTGACCACAAAAGGGTGCGAAGCCTCAACTCGACGGGTTAATCTCGCGGGAAAATATCTATAAAATAGAGCCAGATCGCCAACTTTTCCCTCGACTTTTCCAGAGATGTGAGTTATGTGGGCGAGCCATCACCCACGAGACGAATTGCCCTTTTCTAGACTGTAGAGTTCGAAAATGTAATGATATACAGGGTGTTCCATTCGAAACTCAAAAGTTATAACCACTTCCGGTAAAACCGGAAGTAGAACATGAAGGTTATTTATGTCAAAACATGACGTTCATCAAGTTAATGGGTCATTCCAAATTTTAGTCACTCATCTCGAACGCTAAAGGAGAAAAAGGGGCTGTACCCTCGGCTGTACCATAATCCTGTTACACCCGGTATACTGAGAAGTGCACAAAAACGGCCAGTGCTGTATATTCTGAATCATTCGAGATCGGATTTCGAAAATTGTATTCCTTGTTTTCAGTTTAGGACTGCAGATTCATGGCAGATTCCCTGAATCAGAATGTTGATAGATATACTCATGCAGAAATATATATATATATATGAGATAATTCCTGTCGCACCTATACAGGGTGTTTCATTGGGAAAGGTAAATAATTCAACTGTGAATAGGGGTCACTGGGGTGATTTCAAAAAACCCATGGTTGATGGGTCTTCGACTTCTTATAACCGAGATACAGGATGTTTCATCTATTTTGTCCATATCTTCATTGTCTCATCACTTTCCAACCAACCTGTATATATTTTTAAAAATTGGTACACTTGCTCAATCTACCCTGTGGAATTGATTGAGGCAACAACAAAAGATAAAATGCAGGTCCGGTTTCACTTAAAATTCACAAATTCTTTCTGCCAGAAAACAACACCCTATACATTCGAATTTCTCATTTTTTTTGCCATATCTGAAAAGAACATAAAAATTTCTATTCAACGAGTTGCTTTTTATTCGTGCACAGACGATTTTAACTATTCATATTATGTGCTCAAAATATTATTTTTGCTCATTTTGGGGTACAAAATTGGAATCAGACGAGATTTTTTATTAATTTTATTACTTCCTATTCAGTATACGTGAGTATTACATTTAGAAGAAGTATTTCATATCGTTCTTTGTTCCAGACTTAGTTGCAGGTCCGTCATCAAAGCTATACAGGGCTTTTCGCGATAAGCGTTAATTAGATGTTTCTGGCAAACCATGCAACAGATAAATCTAAAAATTCGAAGGTATGTATAAACTAACATGATCTACACGTCTGAAATATTTGAAACAATCCGGCGTTGCCGCTTCTACTCGAAAGTAGCAGTAACTGGATGCTTCCTGAAGAGCTGATTTAATCGATTCACAAAGTTCGGGGTCTAGTGGGACTAATAACTGAGATATTCTGAGTGAAAAAAATCGATATGTTTCAACTTTAGAATTATTCTGCGAAAATATTTATTATCGATCAAAACGGCTTTTATGTCCGCCTATCTTAACTTTGTATCTATTGACATTTAATCGAAACAAATACAGGATGGTTCATAATTAAGATTTCTGCACCACCCTGTATCTGTTTCAAATTAATATCGAATGGAAAGTTGAGATAGGGACATTGAAGCCGTTTTGACCATGCAATAATGAATAGTTTCAACACAAAACATTTCTAAAGTTGAAACATCTCGATTTTCCACATCCTATATCTGTTATCAGTCCCGCTAGACCTTGAATGTTTTGAATCGATGAATTCCGCTGTTCAGCAAGAATCCAAGAATGTAATGATAATACAGGGTCCCATTTGAAAAATCGAAGTTGCTGCTATTTCTAGTAGAAGCGGCAAGGCCGGATCGTTTCAAATATTTCAGTAGTGTAGATTATGTTAATTTATACATACCATCGAAATTTCAGATGTATCCGTTGCCTGGTTTGCCGAAAACGTCAAATTAACGCTCATCGTGAAAAGCCCTGTATAGTTTTGATGACGGACCTGCAACTAAGTCTGGAACAAAGAACGATATGAAATACTCCTTCTAAATGTGATACTCACGTATACTGAATAGGAAGTAATAAAATTAATAAAAAATCTCGTCTGATTCCAATTTTGTACCCCAAAATGAGCAAAAATAATATTTTGAGCACATAATATGAATAGTTAAAATCATCTGTGCACGAATAGAAAGCACATCGTTGAATAGAAATTTTGATGTTCTTTTCAGATATGGCAAAAAAATGAGAAATTCGAATGTATAGGGTGTTGTTTTCTGGCAGAAAGAATTTGTGAATTTTAAGTGAAGCCGGACCTGGATTTTATCTTTTGTTGTTGCCTCAATCAATTCCACAGGGTAGATTGAGCAAGTGTACCAATTTTTCAAAATATATACAGGTTGGTTGGAAAGTTATGAGACAATGAAGATATGGACAAAATTGATAAAACATCCTGTATCTCGGTTATAAGAAGTCGAAGACCCATCAACTATGGGTTTTTCGAAATCACCTCAGTGACCCCTATCCACAGTTGAATTATTCACCTTTCCCAATGAAACACCCTGTATAAGTTGGATTTCTCGCTGGATTTTATGTCTTCAAATGGATATAATTGCAGTACTTTCCACAGTAGAATTAACTCTCTGTTCATTATGTCTACATTATGAATCTATATTTCATGTAAAATTTGCCATACATACAAAACGCATTAGTTTAGGTATTTGGGATCGTAACCAAACCTACCTATGTATAAAATATCTACAAGATTGTTTATAACAAATGGAATAAACGAGTTGAATAAATTTTCTGCCTACACTATAATAATTTCGTCGAGAATTTCGTGTTGTGTGTCTGTGTTCATTAATTTCCAATGTCACTGCTTTTTTCCAACACCAAAAAGCGATACTGTTAGATGCTATTTCCAGTGTTAGTGCAAGTTCACTGTCATAAATTAGACAAAAAAGGCGTTCACACCTAATCAGTTCAACGTTCGGCTTCTAATATTCAAATTGTATGTAAATTTGTACCATGAGTACGTACAGGATTTCTTGGAGCTTGGGAGCGATCTGTATATTCTAGGAAACATTTGGCCTATCATGTATGTACACATGAATAAGGATTCTCAACATTTTTTATTGACAGTATCAATGTTATTGACTGGCACTCTCGTAAAACTGATAATGAATCCATTAAAAATGATTGAGCATGGAATTTTTGTGATATGGGATAAATTATTTTATGGAAGCTATAATTTTCAGATATAAGGACGGATATAAGAATGTGAATAAAATATTTCTATATTTCTCAACTAAAATATTGACCTGTTGGTCCTGCGCAGTTGACCAAAGCATGCAGCAGTTTTACCACTGCTGCCTGCTGCATTTCAAATGTTTCATGTGTTATCGGTTCGAGAGCGAACAACTCCACAAAACCAAAATGAATTACTTGTAGCTGCCAATGCTTCAAGTGAAGTTGAATATGAAGACGTTCACAGTATAATGACGATGATGAGTAGTATTTTTTGAATCCTGGAATAACGAATGGAAAAAAGATGAATGTGAAGTCTACAGAGTTGTGACATACCTCTTGCCTCTCATCTCAAATTCCCATTATATTTTTGGAGAGATTTGGTGTTGGTTAATCACCCTGTACAACCCGAGTTATATTCGAGACCTTAAGGCCGTTTTCGGCCATCTTGCGGATAATATTATTCTACCTCTCTTGGTGGTAAGGAGGTCTCGTCAGGCCGTCCCATTGAATAGCATCTTGAGAGGTGATTAATGGCCCGCCAACACGGAGAACAAAGAAACTTTAATTTAGAAATTCCAAATGGAAAAAATATTCCAATACCGGTTAGTCATATTTCAAGATTGTCCGAAACGGGAATCGACTGTTCTGGACTGAATAGCAAAAAGAGAAGGGCCGACGAAGTATCCTAGAAATAACATGGAGGCCACAAATAATAATTTCAAACATTTGACTGTTTCTAATATAACGTATTGTTTATATGTCTCTTATCTATGTTAAAATTAATGTAACTTATTATTCGGTGAATAAATCATTATTTTTTTCCGAATAATGAAAATTAGAAGTGATACGGTTTGAAAATCATATTTTTTATTGAATTCGAAGTCTCCCTCGTTGTCATGAGTTTGGCCGAGATCTACCACGCACCTCGTAAATCACGCAACCAAAAATATATTGAAATTGATCTGAATCAGATAAAGTATTGCCGTTTGTTGGTTTATTCATATCATTAGTACCTATGGACATTTATTACTAAAAAAAAATTTTATATTGTAGGTATATATTCAATTTTTTTCTCCACTAGCGCGATTTTTCAATCACTATAATAGTACTGCGAATCTGAAATATGGACGGACCTATTATCACTATGAAAGCACTTCTGTTCAATTCTGATTGAAATCTAGTATACTGGGTGAGTCATGAGATCACAAGATGGAAAAAAGTGATTATGATGTTACTGGATAGACCAGTGTGCCGCCGAACGCTTTGTTTGAAGTTCCATGAAATGAAAAAATGATGCATTAATATTATATGTCACTACGATATTGTTATATGCACATTTGAATTGAATTCACGCATTTGTGCTCTTGCCTATATTGCCTCCTCACTATGATTCCCGCTCACCACCAATCAGAATGCTCAAATCACGCTTATCGATAATAAATTGAGGTTCATGTGGAATCGAAATCTATATTCGCTAATTTGACACCTTAGTTTCCTGTTCATGATTATTTCTGAAATCGAAGCAAGATCCTCGGAAAAAACGACGTGAACTGGAATGGCTCTCAATTATATGGTAGCCAATCGAGTTCTGTTAACGAGCCATCCCGCTGCGAATTTTTGTATACCGCATATACGTCTTTATTAGGAATAATCGAGATGTAGCGTGGCTAGAAACTGATAAAATGTTGAAATGTCTTGAGAGGTGAATTAGAAGAGTGTTATCCTCGTTTACTAATGATTGACAGGTTCTAATTATTACGAGTCGGTGAGTTGTACATGGTATTACCAGATGATACGGGACCATTTCCAAAAATTACAATCAGTTTTTTCTTCAATTTTTCAATATCGTAATTTACAATCACCTTTTCTGCGAGCTTTCCTGCTTTGTCAACTTCATGTTAGTGCAAATTTCGACCCTGATCTTAATTATGCTCATTGTATCTTGAATTCTATGTCGTGGAGGACGATTATATGATTGACTCGATTATTGATCTTTCTCTCAATTCTCATCCACTCTGAGCTAATTTCTCCGCAATTATTTTGAGATCATTTCGATTCTCCATGGGGAATCCCCTGGAATCCTTCATATAGAGGTGAATCTCCATGGTGATTATGCAAACCAAAGGCTTCCAGATTATACCAATTACTTCCAAAGATATTGGACTAGTACCTCTTGATGTGTATCCAAGTGTGTATCATACATGTTTTCAACATTCTAATCATAAGTAACAACATAGATTAACGGGGAGTCGTTAATCTATGGTAACAATTACTTCGAAAGTTATGGGACTAGTGACTAGTACCACTTGATGTGTATCCGAGTGTGTATCATACATGTTTTCAACATTCTAATCATAAGTAACTCCATTCATATTATAATAAAACATTCCCTAATATCCATGTGAATACATTTTTCATATGAAGCAAACATGTATTTTCCCTATTGTGGAGATAGTGTTCATTTCTTCTCAACAAATATTATTGTTTATCAACATCTCTCTTATAATAAGAATTCTAAATATACATTTCTCATTATACGCAAACAAACATTCTTTGATATATTCCGATTTGATAACATGAATCATCTGCGAAATATTGGTATGTAACAGAAGGAAACTTGGTCTTTTATCGGACAATAAAGATTAGGTATGTGCAGACTCCACAAGTCCACACTCTCAATACAAACAACGTTTGATCTAGTCCGCTTTGATGTGGTTTATCGTCTCGATAAACAGAACACACATGTGTGCATTTTCCATTTATATATGTGTGAAATGGTTGCACTGTTGATATTGAGTTGGAAATTGGGGAGTTCAAATGAATCAACTGCCCTACTGATCACGACAGTTATTACATGGAATATTTCCCTCACATATCTGTTATTGCACTGTAGAGTGAAGATTGGACTGTGAAGAGATCCCGTCGCCATAACAACACATTATTTATGAAGCCATGTCGCTAGACGCCAGTAAGAGTGTGTTTCATCTATGACAATACAAATAAATGTCAGATTGGCTTCAAAAAAAGTATAAATGAAAGTGAACCAAAAAATACCAAATCCAACAGACAGAATTTCTTACTTCGTGAAATATTCCAATGAATTACATTCGTGCATAAAAATTACCAGACAATTTTGCATTCAAGCATGTTATCTTATACAAATTGCATTTGTTTATACTCATATTTTGTAAAAGAGTCCTCCTCCTTCAGACTCGTGCTCTTTCGCCAAAATATGAACATGAACTCTTGCAATTTTTAGATAACAGACTTTCTTGCAAAATTATCGGTAATTTTATGCACTCGTTCAATCGGATCTAATGAATGACATGTCTCCCAGCCGCCACAACTGATTCTCTCAGGAAGTAGTAGGGAAACGGATACTATATCGAATGACAACAATAACAAAAATATAGGGATCAACCCAAAGTTCTATGTTGCAATTCTGACGTCACCTCTGTTCAAATTTTCGTGCGGAAAGCACAATCAAGTGAAGTTCAACCATTTCAATAATTGTTTTAAAGTTGCGCCCTTGATATTTTTCCGTTTTTTGTTCAATTTTCGGGATGAAATGTCTCGTTCATTAGAAGAAATGGGAAAAATCTGCTTGTTGAGAATAGTCGTTACACTGTATCATATAGATGTGCTGAATAGGTACTTTTTCATCTCTTGGAGCGCACGAAGAGAAATTCCTATAGGATAGGGAGAGGAGGTAGGTGTTGGAATTTTCTTTGAACATTTGGAGAAAACTTCCATATTGGATTAGAATTCCAAAGCTTCGCCGTTCTACAGACGAACGAGTTTTGGTATAGTGTTGTTCGACATTTTTCGTTCGTCTGACTGGTATTGTTATAGTGGTGGAATTATAGCAGAGATTTCTGAGGAACATTTCCCGTGAAAGTATCTATAGAAAAGTGAAAGGTCTCCAACTTTTATACGTTATAATGGAGACAGAGAGTTGGTGGGTGTGGCATCACCCACCAGGCGAATGGCTCTTCTCTAGACGGAATCTAAGAGCATCAGCGTATGTTCGGGTGCTGAACCCCATACAAGAGAACAGTATTCTGAAACTGGCCGTATCAGTGTTTTGTAGATCATGAGAAGTTATCGAGGTGTAAAGTAGATTTTCGCACGGATCACGAGTTTATGGAAAGCAGCTTTTGCGATGGATTGGACATGATTTTCCCACCGAGCATAGATATAGCGGTCTTCGTGGAAATGGTGGTATACCATACATTGTAATATCAGGCATACCAGAGATTATACACTCATAATCTCTGGGCATACTGAGTGCCGCCATTCTAGAGAAAATACAGGCTTGAGTTTTGGTGGCGTTGAATTCAACTAGGTTGTTGGTCCCCTAGGCTGTAATTTCCACAAGATCTTCATTGACCGCATTGGCCTGCCTTCGTCATAAATTTTTAGTTTCCTGGGAAGAAATGGGAATTCTAGAAGAGAACGCAGTATGCAGGATACTATCGTCTGCAAAGCTGTGGATATGGCTAGTGGTTGCTCCCAATAGATCGTTGATATGAAGTAGGAACAATACAGATGAATAAGGACGTTCTTTCATTCAACGGTGGCTCCATCAATCCACCAACTGCGTTCATATATACTTTGGTGGATTCCAGTTTGACGAAGCCACGCGTTTATTTATTACTGTTGTGTCAACCAAAATTGCAAACCATTCCACCGATGTACAGATATGGTGAACGAATTTTGGTGGCTTTCGAAGTGACAGTGACATCATAACCTCAAAAAACTAAAAACAAAATATGGGTATGGAAGAACTGTCAGATGACCGACACTGGAGGCAAAACATTGAAACACAACGTCACGTTACTTATTTGTTTACAAGTGATAGAAATAGTTTTTCACAATTATTTTGGCATACGAATCGTATTTTTCCGCTATTCATCAATTCGCTCATGCCATCACATTATGCTGTTGTGAAATGCACAAAAACTGCAGCGGAAGACGAAGTAATCCGGTTGGTACAATATGATTTAAAAGTAAGTACCTACTATAGTCACTAACATATAGTTTTCATTTTTGAAATTTGGTAATTTCTCTGATTTCTCATCGGAATTCCTTCTGCGATAAGAGCTAATAGAAATACATCTGAAATTTCTAAAATAATGCAAGAAAATTGGATTCATGCAATCAATTGGGAGGACTGGTCGTACATGCTGACGATCGTGTGTGTTGTAGACATTTTCAATCTATTAGCAGTATCAGCTTGTATTGCAGAAGTGGCAGAAGGCAGAAGGAATTTTAATAAGGAATGACAACATTTCATAATGATAACTATGTGAGATTACTATTTACCTGAAAAATCTCTTTAGTCTCTTGCTGCATTTTTTGTGCATTGTACAACAGCACAATGCGAAGGCATGTTCGAATTGATGAATAGCGCAAAAAACACGCTTCGAATGCCAAAATATTGTGAAAAACTATTTCAATCTTTTGATTCCTCTGTAACCAAGTAAAAAAGTGAGGTTGTGTTTCAATAATTCACAGAAGAGTGAGGTTGTGTTTCAATATTTTGCCTCCAGGGTCGGTCATCGTGCACGCGACCTATTGGATTTGAAAGCTGTTAGCCAATCGCCTAGAAGAAATATGGATGAATTAATCTAAATCAGCATAGAATATGAGAATAAAAGAATAGCTGTATTATTGAGACCAACAGAAATTGAAGAAATTTCGAGTGGTGGGTAATTTTTTCATTCTCATCATGAATTTCAAGAAATTAGTGCAAAAATTCAGGGAACTTGAGTGTACCAACAGAGAATTCTTATTAATGACTCTATCCAAATCATAATAATTTAATGCAATGTTTTGTATAGGTTGCTGACAATTTTTAACCTATCTCGTCTACTTCCCAACATAAACAATATTTCATCCTCGGAACTATTAGAAGACCTGCTGGAACTTTTGGATCCATCAAAACAATCTAAATGCTTATCAAATCACGAGAAGAATAAATAAATGAAGGAAAAAACAGTTGTGATTGTCATGTCAACACTGATGACTCCAACAGAGTGACGTCACTTCCATCAATGATGAAAATGTGGTGTAAAAACGAACATGCCTTATCAGACGATAATCTGTCCACCACCACATGGAGCGATCTGCCTGAAAGAAAACTCGATAAAAGATTGCATCGCTGAGGTGGTGAGCTGTATGACGATAGTTTGTAGAGCAGTCGTTGGTGCCAAACACACCTCGTATACATACACATATACATACCACAAGAGAGTGAATTATTATTCCTGGAATTTTGTTAAGCTATCGTGAATAAGTGAATAATAAGAAGGGGGCAATTCATTTTCTTTGAATTTGTTACCATATGTTGGTAATTCAATAAAACAGTGTAAAACCTCTACCCGAGCCTCTACCATCAAAGTTGTCCTGGTCTGGGTCATGAAACCCATCAAAATTTACGATATCCCATTTCAGCCGATGATTGAACAAATTTTATTTCGAACCAGTTTCACGTAAAACTAGCCTCTTGGGCGAAGAGCTTATTCCGAGGGGCGCAATCTACAATAGGGTGGCCGACCTACCCTAACCAATAAACGCAACCCCTTTTAAATTGACGTCTGCACGGCAAGAGCGGGTCCGGTTTTTGTAACTCAACTGCCTCAGTCACGTGTTTTGACGTTTAAATTGAGGACATTAAAATTAATTGGGAAGAAGAACCCGTAGAAAAACTAATCAACGTTGCCGTTGAATTGATTAAATAGACCCGTCTTGTGCCATCTCGGATAACTGACTCGTTGTGTGCACCACAATCATGCGATTGCAAATGGCGTACGGCGTACGTCATCTTCTCTATCTGCAGTCGTATAATCAGCAAATAATCAGTATATAGTAACACTATAAATACTCGAAAATATTCGGGTTATACATCGATAACTTGTTGCATAATTACAAAGAGTGTCAGTTTGACAGTTTAAATAATTCGACCGCGAAGCGAAGGATTAACTTGAAAGGGTTGATAGGAATAGTTATTTGTTTCACTAGGCAGGAAAGTAGTAGATTGACTGCCGCGGCTGACAGTTCATAGCCGAGCGTAGCGAGGATAGGAATTCAGCCAAGGCTATACCCACCAATACGGAACGTGAGCACATTGTACGGACCGGGCTACAGATAAATCTGAACAAGATACGAAAAAATTTTATTGGCAAAAAAATTTTCGAATTTTTTTTTTGAAATTTTTGACAGAAAAAAATCAATTTTCCCAAATTTCAAGGTCACGAAAATCTTAGGAAGGGAGGGGGAGAAAAATTTTATTGGAACAGAGTTTTCACAAATTTTCAACAAACATTTTGCCACCATGAAAATGCCGGAATCTTACGTTATTTTTTTTCCACCTTCACCCCAACCCGTATACGGACAAGATATATTTGGCATTTCCAGAATCATCGTATACACATTCTTGCCTTTACTACTACACTCGAGAATACCCGTCCTCGCCCACATTCAAGCTATATTTGGCATTCCAATACAGGGCGTTTGGGAAATTTGGGCAACAACATTTTTTTGATTAGGAATTTTGTGGAAATCTTATCGTAGCTCAACTCAATTGATCGTTCTGATTGGTTTAAAATCATACTAAGAAAATGACCAATTATTGATGTATCAATAATTTGCTATTCTCTAATACCTAGGTTCACCCAATTAATCCTGGCACGCTGCCATGGAAGGAATACTTTTCAGCCTGACAATTCTCAGGAAGTATAGTTTTCTGTTTGGCTTCCTGAAAAATTTTTTGATATTCTTAATGACAGGTCTGAGTCGGCTGTTGATACCTGAGTAAGTTGAAAATGAAGTTTCGCGTAATGAATGCAATCCAATTAAGGATCCAAAACATCGACATGATGAACACATTAATATAATATTGGGAGCTTCATGTTTAACTTGAATAGGTAGGTACCTAACACGAAAAATAATTAGGTACTTTATCGTTATGAAGATAGAATACTATATATTCACGTATAAAGTATTGGAGAAACGAAAAATTGTGATAAAATTGCAATTTTATATACAGGGTGTCCCTAGACCAGTGGGACAGTTAAATATCTTCTGAACCAATAGGAATTTTCAAAATATTATAATTTCACATCATATCGCATTATGAGTGCTAACTTCAGGAATGACTATATTTTATACGAGGTGCGCAAGAAAGGCTCACAAAATCAAACATCAATTTTTTCAAACGGAACACCCTGTATTTTATTGCATTTTCATATTCTCCTTGAAGAGCTGAATTCACCGACCTAGCACACTTGGGGTCTAGCGGGAATGATATCCGAGATATAGGGTGTGGAAAATCGAGATTTTTCATTTTTGGGAATTTTTTGTGTCCAAACTATTCATTATTGGTCAAAATGGTTTACATGTCCATATCTTAACTTTTGATTTTCTATTTACTCGTATTTATTTGAAACAAATACAGGGTGGTGTAGAATTAACAGTTTCAGTCAGAATTCTATACCACCCTGTATTTGTTTCAATTAAATACGAGTAAATAGAAAATCAAAAGTTAAGATATGGACATGTAAGCCATTTTGACCAATAATGAATAGTTTCGACACAAAAAATTCCCAAAAATGAAAAATCTCGATTTTCCACACCCTATATCTCGGATATCATTCCCACTAGACCCCAAGTATGCTAGGTCGGTGAATTCAGCTCTTCAAGGAGAATATGAAAATGGAATGAAATACAGGGGGTTCCATTTGAAAAAATTGATGTTCGATTTTGTGAGCCTTTCTTGCGCACCTCGTATAAAATATAGTCATTCCTGAAGTTAGCACTCATAATGCGATATGATGTGAAATTATAATATTTTGAAAATTCCTATTGGTTCAGGAGATATTCAACTGTCCCACTGGTCTAGGGACACCCTGTATATATAACGTTATATTTTACATAATTTAGTAGGGAATGATACGTCAATTTGAAAATTTTTTAACAAAACATCATGTGACTCAGATAGGAGACACATTTTATCTAGGTGACTTGAGTTGAATCTTCATGCTTTTAAATCAGGATTCTATGATAGAAATATTTCCAATTAGTAATGAAACACCCTGTATATATTATCCAATGTTACCACCTCTGTTACCACTGTGTTTGGCTCGGCCAACACCCTCACAAATTAAATCAATAGGTTTACAGTCAGCTGCAATGAATATGTCGCTTTTGCAAAAAGAGCGCTAACACCATCCAACCGCGACATCTTGATTGCATCTGACTGTACATACTATACCGATACACCTAACACCCATTTGAGTATCTTATGAATATAGGCGATTTTCTGTGACAAATTTTTACGAGTTATTCATCATGTCAAAACATGTTATACGTGTATGTGTATCTCGGCCTCGACCTCAACTATGAGAACACCCTTTATGTTGGAGGCGGCACTTCAATTATGTGGTACCACGACATCATTGATTTATTGACCACCCTGTTACACAATTTCTCGTTTCTCGTACTCTCGCAGATTCGAATCTGAACACGAATTACTATACTTGTGCAAGTAGGTATTAGTTGGGCAAAAATTCCACGATCTCTATGAATCTCTCTCGGCGGAGTCATGAACCAATCTCCATAAATAAAAAATCTCGGAAGATTTCATCCAACGATATATTGACGTATCAGAATGGCGAAATTTACGACGTCGTGTGTAAACTGGGAAACGACGATAAATTTTCTGAAAACGTCACGACATAGGTACTACTAGTGGTGTACATAAATAAAGGAGACCGACTGTATTTATGGTGCAAATACAAGAGGTTTTAATTATCTGGTTCAAAGAACTTGATGGGAAATTGCTCGCTGGATTTTACTGGGAAAGATCATGATATTTATGTTACTGGCTGACTAACAATAAGTACAGTCGTCTCCAGGGAACATTTCGCACATGGACGGTGTTCTTAATCACCGCTGCAGTGAGCGCTCATACCGCTCATCCGCGATATGTTCACTGAAGACGAGTGAACATACCACAAGCCATGCACTGTCTGATTTTGAGGAACTGAGAAGTAAATAGGTACATTTTTCACGTAGCTATCATGACTACGAACTGATTGTACCTATATATTATAAAAAATGGGTACATTGGGTATTTCTTTCAGTCTTTCCCGAGATCTTTCCTGGATTCGCTATGTCCATAACACTGCATAACACTACAAAACAATCCAAAACACTACTATAAAGGTTGTAAGAGCGCTCAAAAAATTTATTTCAACCTCATAATTATACGTGGAATTGATTGCTTTGAAACACTGACAAATCTGGGAAAATACGACAAAGTTATACTTTGTGGGTTCCAAGTCATGAAGGGAAGGGAATGAGGTAGCTGATCAACGAAATTCAAAATCCAATATGGCGGACCATCCAAGATGGCGGAATATTTATTTTAAATCTACTTCTACAATATGGGTATAAAATAAAATGGCTCTTTGAGAAGAACTCGAAAAAAAATGTGACGTCATTCTGAATCCAATATGGCGGACCATACAAGATGGCGGAATCGATATTATTTATGCACTTCTGAATTATGGGTGCCGAGAATAATTAGAAATAATGTGACATCACTCTAAATCCAATATGGCGCACTATTCTATTGAAGATTTTTGTGCATTCCTATAATATGAAAGGGTTCGCTAGGAATAAGAATTCAGGTTTGAAAATATCGAATTTTGAGCCTGTTACATCGATTGATTAACTTAGACTTGTGTAATTTGGCGAGATGGTCGTCATTCTGAGAAACCTAGCCAGGGATAACTGAAAAGTAAAGGATAAATCAAAAGTAAAAAACTACTTTGCTAAAGAAAAGCTTCTATTTAAACGCTATAAAAATTAGTAAATGAAATTTTCCTTTTAAATTTTAACTTTCAACTCATAACCTCATTATACACAATTTATATGATCATAAAAGCTTGGCGCTATGATCAATGTTTTATTAAATTGCAATTTTAAAAATTTATACTTAGTGATTTACTCATGTAAATAAACTTGTTTCAATTTAATTATGTTTAAAATTTCAATTTCAAGCTTCTATGATCATATAAACTGTGAATGTAAAAACTTCACAAACGATAAGATTTCCACAAAATTCTCAAACACACGACATGTTTCGCTACACAGTAGCTTGGCCAGGTATGGTATATATCAGTATAGGTATATATCAATCAGAATATGACCTGAGTAATGACTGTAGAGGTTTCAGTTTTTCTGTGTAATAATTATTTTCATCAACTAAGAAGACAAAATCCAAATCCAGTATTTCTAGGAACATTCTCGTCAACCATCAGGCACGACATCAAAAGCATTTCGTTTTCCTTTTCTGGTTTATCGGGCGGTGCGGTGTGGTTAGTTTGAACTGAGGTTTGAATAAACAGCGACGGCTTTATTTTCATTTCATCCGCATCGAATTAAAACGGTCTCGTTAACATCAAACGAATCGAGATTGTGGGTGGCCGTTCGGATACCTATGATATACAATTTTGGTATTGAAATTGTCGACAATCGACGTCTATAGTCGGCTTGTTCGAAGCTGAATATGTCGACGATTGATTTTATGACGATGAGCGATAAAAGCTACTTAGAACGGCGCAGTTTCTGCAATCACTGAGTCATTGTTTGTTTTCAGGTATGGCATATTCATAGTGTCTCGGTGTGTCTGATGACAGTCAATATCTCTTGCGGATACTGCATACCCAAATTGATTCGGAAATTATCTATATTATTATTGTAGACTCTTCGATAAGTTATATAATATGTATAATATGGTGATTAGCGATATGGCAGATGAAGCAGCATCTCTAATTATTGTTATAGGTACCTACTTTTGAGTATGTGGTCCTTATTTCCTTATATCTAGTAATGATACCGTTCGATATTAGGGCCTTACCCAATAAATCAACTTTCCAGACGGTATTTTTTCGAAGAGGTCACTGAATCACTTATATCAGATATTATACACTCCATAATCTCTGCTTATATAAAGGCAACAACCAACAAACCACTTCAAAGACTGAGATTGGCAAGAAAATGCAATTTCAGGACAAATAAACCACCCTGCCTAATCTTTTTGACTTCCAACCAACCAATCAACCAATCTCATAGATCACATTCAACCTTGTTCAAGCATTGTGACTCAACTGGCTCAAGTATGTCAAATAATAAAGTTGGGAAGTTAGGGACTGATGGTATCAATGAATGAATCCAAAAGATATGATCTACCAGATATTATCAATCATATAGATCCATCAAAATAAGCAAAATTCAATCAGTATATTGTATTATTATAATTATATATACAGGATGACAATTATTTGAAAACGAGTCACCATTTGTAAGCATCACAATAATTACATCCGATATTCCAAAGACCTTCCATCGGAAGGTCCGCGAACAGTTCAACGTTTTCGAACCATTCCCAAACCTCATTGTCGGATTGGTCACAGTGAATCACGTCATACAATATGAACGCATGCGCATTCGCTCGTAGAAAAACTTATAGAAGAAAATTAGAATTATTAACGAGACCCTCGGGGCCTCGAGAGGAAAGAAAAACATCCGTGAAAGTCTAAATCACCACACAAATCATCTCAGTGGGCTGACGCCATGCTATTAGTGGACCAAAATAAGACTCCCTGACCAAATTCAGAGTACACAATTTTATTGCGAAAAATAAGCATAAAAAAACACGAATCTCAACATATCACGTGATGGGAATGGTTTGTACGATTTAGGCACTTCTCTGATATCTGCAATGCTGTACTTTCGCTCACAAAACATTGGAGACCATTTTGAATAATTCATATAGTAATTATAGGTAGTTATAACTGGTACATAATTTTTTTCATCATCATAATAAATTACAATTCAAATTTTTCTGTGGTTGAGTACTGCAATTTTGAAGACAAAAAATTTAAAATAGATGTGGCTTATCTGGATCGAATCACATAAATAACAAAATAATAATTGGGGATTGCCAATTAAAATTTCAGAGGTAGTTGCCCACACGGTATAGGGGCTGAATGTAATATAACAACAAATACAATTATAATATGAAAAGGCCAAAATGCCCTAAGTGAATAAAACGTTGAATAAATATGCAAAGCTTAAAGTCATTTCCACAAATGTTTATAAATGAACGAGACTAACAAAAGGAAAACAACTAATCTCCTGGCTATATGCCAAGCATAGATGCATAGATTTCGGGAGGATGTAATTCAATGTTTTGCGTGGGTATATAGCCAGGAAATTAGTTGTTTTTCTCTCGTTATCTGCCAGTTTCGTTCATTTATGAACAATTGTGGAAATTACTTTGAGCATTGCATATTCATTTTGACTACAAATTAGTACCTCATATACGTTGTCCCCCTTCATATGATAATTTGTTAATTTTTTTTATTCAAACTTTCAAGGTCAATAACTCCTTAACGAAGTGCGGAAGCAGTTTTTTTTATATGAAGTACTGACATTATTTTGGCTCACTCTATCAGCTGTATCATGACACCCCGTGACACCCTGTATATACAGAAGGGCATCAGGTACACAGGTTACGGAGCCACGCCACAGTGTTCCTTTTATTCTCTTGAGATCCACATCCTGTGTGCATTCGGAATAAGCAGTGTTTACTTACACCACGGCGATAACGGATGAACAGTTTGAGGAATAACCTTTAACCATTGTGTTTGTTTTGCACCTGCGCCATGTGCAGGTGAGGGTCTGATGTCTGATGTTCACCCCATGGGGCGCAATTCAACATATTATGAAATGTCTTTCCCAACGTCCTATTTTTTTTTTCGGAGGTGTTTATATGATAGCAGGAACAGGAAGTTTTGAGTATTTCGAGTGACACAGGGTATCGGCAAAGATTACTGAATGACTTTCTGTAGTCTATGGTATCAGGCCACCCCTGTAACTTCTGCATTCGTGAACGGATTTTTCTGCAATACAGTATAGTAATAAGCAACCATTTCGGATTTGATCACATTTCAATCCAATATTCGCTAACACAGTAGCTTCGTCAGGTGATAAACTGGTACAATGAACGTCATAGGAATGGTGAAGGAACCAAGTTCCTCTTTCATGTATTTTTTTCTGAAAGAGAAAAAGAAAAAATACGTATATATTATTTTTCTACAAACTTCACAGTGAGATGAGAACCTCAATATGGGAAACTTACCCATTGTTTTCTCCTACAACCAGATCATTTATTTGCTTCTTCGATCAAATTATACTCGGAATCCGCCGTACGCAGTAAATCAATTAACTCCCTGAAGTTAATAGTTTTAAATGCGTCAAAACTTGCTAATCCTCGCGGAGATCCGAGCTGCGAGACGAAATATTATGAAGAAATATGATCTGGCAGAGCGTAATTATAATGCGTGATGAAAGAAACGGTTTGATAGATTGCAATGGTCGCTGGTAAATACTGTAATCGGACGTGCTAATCAAACCGATAAATTAGCAGATACCGGAGGTAAACGCTCAAAAACGGCATAGAGAAACTGATTAAGGATTAGAAGGATTTTTCTCTAACAATCTCATAGAGGCGGATTTACTCGAGGAATGTGAATTAAGTCAAGTGTCCCATTTGAGAAGATAGCTTTGAAATTTGACTCCCATCCAACGTAATTTGTGATAATTTTTCCTAACGGAACCACCAGAGACAATGTGAACTCATAAATGGATGCTTACTTATATACAGGGTATCCCGTGACTCGATCGCCATAGCTTAAGGGCATATAAATATTCCTTGAACAATTTCAAGTCGAAAGTGCCTTATACAGTTTGGTCCAGAACTCCATAGTTGAGGAGTAATGAGCAATATTAAATTGGTTAGAGTGTGTAATGAAGCAAAGAGAATGTTGAATAAACTATGTAATACACTAACCGGCAAAAAACCGGCCACCAAATAATTTGCCCAAATTGTTCACCGTTTTACTTTTTTAATCCTTGTCCGATTTTCATGAACTTTCGATCAAATCGTAGATTCATGTTCCGGAATGTTAGCCTGAATATTAGTTTTCGTGAAAACCTGACGACTTCATCATTATACAGGGAAACACCAAATTTAATATTTCACCCTTTACTTCTTTATGCCCTGTAGCAAAATCGAGTGGTTGAACTTGGATCCAGTATGCTTTGGATTGAAGTGCGATTCTTTCTTAACACAATATTTCTCGATTCACGTCAATATCTCATTTTCAAGAGAAGATACGGGTGTTTTAAGAAAGTATGGCATTTTTCAATTTTCATCAACAACTTATTGATTAACAACTCAAAAAACTAATGTCACGTATTTTTACCTAATTTTTTCAGCACTTACCGAGAAAAAAACCTTGATAACAAAAAAAACAAACAAGAAGCCGACCTGTAGTAAATAACGAGTATGCCTTCCTCGAGTTTGAATTACAGCATTCAACCGCCGTGGCTTCGAATTGATCAAATTTTTCGAGTGGGTTTGAAGAATTGCAAGTTAAGTAAAATTTCGATATTTTCTCAATATATCTATATTTCTTCGCTTCAAACTTTTTTCCAAATAAAGTGTCACTGACAAGATATCGGATTTTTCTTTTAGGTTTCCTGAAAGAAAAATTTGTTAAACGCAGTGACATTTTGGAGCAAAGCATCTGATTTGACCTACTACCATATATTGGAATAATACTCATATTTTCATTTTGTAGCAACGAAGAGAGGAAATCCCAAATAATCAAGTAAAATGAACAATAATTTAGTTGATTTCTATTGACGAAATATTAAGATAATCTCCAGCGAGCCACATATTTTGGAAACATAACTTTCAAGTTGATCTTTATAATTATTATTTTCCTTCCTCGTTTCCTTTTCAACTCCCATTGCTTTGTTGACAATAATGTAATTATGGTCATGTTTGTTGTTGGTGATGAATTGATACGAGATAGTTTACCGTGAAACTAGCAATTATCTCTGCTATGAAACTACTAACATTAATCTGACGAAAACTAATCCGACTAATAGAATCTCCTCTTTTCATTTCATTTTTTCTCTCACGCTATCCACCTCCATGTTTAATTAATAATAATGTGTAGGTACACGGCGTTCAGATCATTCGTGGCCCGAAAGAATGCGAAACCAAGTGGGTACAGAAAAAGTCTCGTCTCTCGATTTGCATTCGATTAGTATGTAAATAAATTCTTGTCTGGTCTAATTCTGCTCGCTGAAGCATGCAGAATCGCTATATATCTGTCCGACACCTCAACTGCTTTTGGACATGAAATTATCATTCTTGGCTCGAATGTTATTGCCAAGGTTTTCCTATTCGAGTTTCCTTTTCGAGAACCCTATACATCCAAGGTGACGACCGTTGATTTTCCTAGATACAGAGTATTATCGAAATAAATAAATCAAATTCAAACCCTAAGAAGGCCCAAGAAAGCGATCAAAATAAGATCTGGGCAAGACGCTTTTTTTCGCCCAAACCTCTACTCATCCAGAGCTAAGTCGCTCATGGAGAGGAAAACCGCGGAGAACGAAGCGACGTTGCCACTGTTCATGAAATAGGTAAGATAGCAAATGAAATTTAATAGTGGCTAAAATCTTTGACTAAAATGGATGTTTCTTAAATCTGAAATCAATTACGTTGAATAAATCTTGAATCGAAACTTATACTAATACTAAAAAACATATAAATCGAAAATCTGTGTTGAAGTGAGTGAGGAAATATAAAAGTGGAATTAAAAGACATCATCAAGCATGGAAAGAAGCAGGGTATATGGAAGTCATGGAAAACGGTCAAAAATCACTGAAATAAGAAAAAGGAATACCAAAATCAACGACCACTACTTGGCAACTGCCGTTCTCAACCACAATTGTTTGGGGATAACCTTCAGATAGCCGTCATTGTAATAGATAATGCAAAGTTCGCACTCGACTTACACCACGAACATTTTCATCACAGGTGATCTCGAAAGCTCAACAGAAATATGTACTAGACACCTAGGATGGCCAGAAGTTGAGTAAAAATTTGAGGATCAGAACAAGAAGTCTTCCCCATATTTTCACACCTTATATAACACAGACTTTTACTCTAGGTCTAGGTAGGTAGAGAAAAATCTGGCAACGCTATATAAATTCTGATGACAATATCATAAAAATGTAGACGTCAAATTATAACTGAAAATTCAATAGCCAAGTGGCGCACTCAATTTTGTTATAATTTTTTTTTTCAATTTCTGAGATGAAAGTTTTCGTTAATAGGAAGACTCGAATATTTTGGGAATTTTCATTAGACTAAAGCATGCTGTATTTGATATTTATGTCGAGATATATGTAGGTCAAATTTGATTTGAAATATTGAGTATGCTTTTGAGTCATGACACGGCACTTTTTGAATTTTTTTGAAAAAAAACAACTTCCGGTTTTTCCTAAAATGACTTCAACTTTAGATTTTCAAATGGGACACCCTGTATATTATTACATTTGAAACTCGCTAAAATTATTCCAATAGGTGAAAATAATGCTAGAATATCGCTTTTTTTTTGAAAATATTATTGTCGTGGTTCACAAGAAGACCCTGTAGACAACCCGTCGCAATCAAGGAGGTATCTAAGGGTCATGACGGAGAATTGTTTTTTAGTTGGTTAGTTTCTTGTCAACAAAATGGAATTGAAAAAAAATCAGATTGACAAAGGAAAATATTGAACAATTTTGATTATATAGAGCCGTTACATTTGGTCCTTCGAGAGTTTATTGACCCAAGATATGGATAAACATCCTAGAAAATGTGCTGGAGTACGTAAAAATTTGCCATCAGATTTTGTGTGGCCGGAAGGATTTGGTGGAGGTAGTGATGTGGAGACAGCTAGAAATGATCAACAGCGTCTCACGTCTGTCCGTGAAACTACCTCAGAACGAGCCAGGTCAGTGATTAAGTCAGCTGCAAGTTCCAGAAGATCCAGGGCAAGTTTGCATGTACTACAGAAGAAGCTTAATTTGGAGATGGAGAAGAAACTTCAAGAGCTGAATAAGAAGAAAGAAGAGGCAGAAAATGAAATGAGACTACTGCAGTTGGAACATGAATTACAACAGGCAGAAATTGTCCAAGAATTGGAAGAAGTTCGAAGCCAAGACTTGTCAAGTTCTTCAAAGAATAGCGAAGTGGTAGTGACCCAGGTGATGGCGCAGATCGAAAGAGAAGATATGCATGCTGTTCAAGAATGGGTGAACAATGATACAGGTTACTTGGGTGCGATGTCTACCATGAACGATAATTTTGATGACCCAGTTGAAGAAGTCAAAAATGTCAACTTTGACAAAATGTCAGGTGAGAGTATCAAAAATCATTATTCTTCAGGCAATGTTCATCAGGTACAGGAACAAAAATCTTCGTCGAACGATGTCAAGATGTTGTGTCAGACAATTACAGGTTTATTGAGGCAGGTTACACCAACTAATGATTCGGTTCAAGAAAAATTGTTGAGGAGACAAATTGTAGACAAAGATTTCCCAATGTTCGATGGGAATCCAGAAGATTGGCCTCTATTTATTGAGCAGTTTAATAGGATATCGAATATGTGTGGATACAGTCAGGAAGAAATGATGGTAAAGTTACGAAAATGTTTGAGAGGAGAAGCAAAGTCAGCAGTATCAGGTATGATGTTATCTAGCGAAAACATTGAATTAGTTATTGAAACTCTCAAAATGAGATACGGTCGACCAGAAATAATTATTGAGGTCTTAATAAGGAAAGTGAATAGATTACCTATTATGAGAGAAATTTGTATGGAGAAATTAATTATATTCTCTAACGACATAAGAAATTTAGTAAGTACTATGAAATCTTTAAAATCAATTGGACATATGAATAATCCTCAACTCATGTCAGACATATTGAGTAAATTACCAGAAATATTGAAGTTGAGGTGGGGAGAATACATTTTCAATGAGAGACTGGATATCAATTTAGACGTTTTTTCTGCCTGGTTATCAGGTATGGCAAATGCGGCTTGTTATGTGAGCTTACCCAAGGCATCTTGGGGGAAAGAAGAATCCAAACAAGTGAAGAAACCCAATCAGCAGAAATGGTTAGGTACTGTCTTGAGTACAAAGAAAGTGGTCTGTGGATATTGTGAAAATGAAGATCATAAACCAGAGGAATGTCCAAAAATGAAAGAAGATAGTATAGACATGCGATGGGATACTGTTAAAGGTAAGAAACTCTGTTTTTCTTGTTTAAGAAGCAACCATCACTCATTTAAATGTCGATACAAAAAAGTATGTGAAGTGGGTGGATGCAAATCTAGACATCACAAATTGCTTCATAACGATGATGCAGTTACAAGAGGAAATTATCAGGTGACCGCAGGAAATACAATGATAGAGAATAATAATGAATCTGTTCTAACAGTGCAACAAGACGGTAGAAGCATCTTGCTACGAATGCTGCCAGTTACAATTCATGGGCCTAATGGAAGTACGAAGATCTTAGCACTGTGTGATGAAGGTTCAACGGTCACATTGTTGGAGAGCAGCGTCGCAGAAAATTTAGGATTGAAAGGGGAAGAAGAACCTATGTGCATCCAGTGGACAAATGACGTGGTGAACAAAGCTGCACATTCACAGAGGCTAGATGTAAGAATATCTGGGGTAAGGAATTCCAAGTCATTTTTATTGAAAGGTGTACACACCATGAGTAATTTGTCATTACCATCTCAGACAATTTGTATGGAAAACTGGGAGGGTTATGCGTACCTTAAGAACTTGCCAATTGATGACTTCCACAAGAAAAAACCTATGCTCTTGATCGGACAAGACAATATTTCGCTGATTATGCCCATACAAATTCGTTGCTCAAATGATGGTATTGAACAACACCTACCTGTTGCAACAAAATGTAAATTGGGATGGTCTCTTCATGGTCGTAGCAACAAACAATTGAACGAAGAGAGAAATATACACTCTTTACATATTTGCAACAGGGAGAAAGATGATGATCTGCATGAATTCGTTAAAAATACGTACACTGTCGAATCTTTTGGAATTTTGCCTACACCAACACGACTGAGCTTGGAAGAAAAACGTGCCCTACATATCATGCAAATGACTGCAAAACGAGTCGACAACCGTTTCGAAATTGGCCTTTTGTGGAAGAATGATAATGTACAACTTCCAAATAATAGAATTGGGGCATTGCAAAGATTATATTGTATGGAAAATAAATGCAAAAAGAATATAAACTTTGCAAATGCATATTGCGATAAAATTGAATCCTATCTTGTGAAAGGTTATCTCAGGAAGTTGCAGCCTGAAGAAGCCAAAATTGAACCACCTCATACCTGGTATTTACCTCATTTTGCCACCATGAATCCAAATAAACCAGGAAAAATTAGATTAGTTTTTGATGCGGCTGCTAAGTCTAGTGGAACGAGTCTCAATGATAATCTATTAGCAGGACCAGATTTCTTGCAATCTCTTGTTTCAGTATTGCTAAAATTCCGGCAAAGGCAGTATGGGTTTGCAGGAGATGTCAGAGAAATGTTTCACCAAGTGAAAATCAGAGAGCAGGACAGATGTTCTCAAAGATTATTTTGGAGAAATCTCGACAGTACTAAAGACCCAGAGGTATATGAAATGCAGGTTATGACCTTTGGAGCGACATGTTCTCCTTCGTCTGCACAATTTATCAAAAACTTAAATGCTCAAGAAGTAGGTACCCCAGATATCGCCGCAACAATCGAGCATAAGTTCTATGTAGATGACTTTTTGGACTCGAAAGATACTGAGCAAGAGGCCTTAGATATGATCTCTGAGGTGAAGAGGGTGATGCTACTCGGAGGATTCGAGGTAGTGAATTGGATCACAAGTTCACCAGTGGTTCGGCAAGCTCTACCCAAAGAAGATTTGGCTGAAATGAAAATGATTTCAGAATATACGAACATGCCGGTACAGAGAGTTTTAGGAATTTTGTGGAATCCTGAGCACGACAACTTTGTTTTTAGGATTAAGCATGAGGTAGGAACAAACGTTGATCAGATGACAAAAAGAAAAATTCTAAAGATGGTAATGTCCATATTCGATCCTATAGGATTCCTTTCGCACATCACTATCGGTGCAAAAATATTGCTACAAGAGATTTGGCGATTGGGGATACAGTGGGATGAGAATCTACCAAACAGGATCAGAAAGATGTTTGAGGAGTGGTTACTACGTCTTGATAGAATTGGGAAATTAAGGATACCCAGATGTTATTCACCACTGATACCTGATGCAGAGTGTATAGAACTCCATACTTTCTGTGATTCGAGTGAAAGGGCTTTTTCTGCGGTATCCTACCTGAGAGTATTGGCGAAAGAAAACATTTCTGTTTCATTTATAATGGCAAAATCACGTGTAGCACCGTTGAAAACCCTATCGATTCCCAGACTCGAACTACAGGCTGCAGTGATGGCATCTCGAATATCTGCGACTTTAAAATCAGAATTGGAAATTCCTGTGAATAAAATGATATTTTGGTCAGATTCAAGGTGCGTTTTACGATGGATTAGGAGTGATGGAATACAGTACAAACAGTTCGTTTCTCACCGTGTGGGAGAAATTCAAGAGAGGACAGATGTATCCAATTGGCACTGGCTACCTAGTGAGATGAATATTGCAGATGCAGCAACTAGACCTTTGCTAAACGAAGACTACTTGGAGTATCCTTCTGAGTGGTTTTGCGGGCCAGCATTCTTGAAACAGTCAACAGAGCAATGGCCGAAGGAAATAAAGAAAGATGACATTCTCGATGAAGACGAGAAGTTAGAAGAGAAAAAATCGTTTGTGGGAATGGTAACGAAAGAAGAAGACGGATATTTACCAGATGTGAAAAGGTTTTCGAAATATCTTCGATTGATAAGGGCGACAGCGTGGGTACTACGTTTCATTAAAATTTTGAAAGGAAAAATCAATAATGATATACATGGTGGTGGAACATTAGAAGTAGAGGATATAAATCAAGCTGAAGAACTCTGGATAAGACACTCCCAATATGAAAGTTTTCCTGATGAAATATACACATTGAGCAAGACGAATAAACTGAATAATAAAAGCAGCCTCAAGAAATTATGTCCAGAATTATCAGAAGATGGTCATTTGATCCTTGGTGGAAGAACAAATTTAGCCGATTGCATGGAATTGCGCACCAGGAAACCTTTCATACTGAGTCCAAAACATTACTTCACCGAGTTGTTAATGAAACATTACCACGAAAAATACCGACATCACGGAATTGAAACAATTTTAAACGAACTTCGTCAGAAATTTTGGATTATCGATGCAAGGGCTGCTTTGAAGAAAATAGTTAACAAATGTTTCAAGTGCCGGAAAGAAAAATCATATCCAAAACCACCATTGATGGGACAATTGCCATTAGAAAGATTAACACCCTGTACTCGTCCATTCACTCATGTAGGTATGGATTATTTTGGCCCTTATTTAGTCGTTGTTGGCAGGCATAAAGAAAAAAGATGGGGAGTTTTATTTACTTGTTTGTCAGTGAGAGCTGTACATTTGGAAATTTCTCAATCTTTATCGTCAGATTCTGCAATTATGGCTGTACGAAGATTCATTAGTAGAAGAGGATATCCAAAAACTATATGGTGTGACAATGGAACAAATCTAAAGGGGGCTCACAATGAACTGCGTGAAGCCTACAAAAATTTAAACAAGGACTCAACGAAAGATTACTTGAGTTCTAAATGTATCGACTTCAGATTTATACCTCCAGGAGCACCACATATGGGAGGGACATGGGAGAGGCTTATTGGTTCAGTGAAAAGATCTTTAGGAGCCGTTGTCCATGGCCACTCTTTGAAAGATGAGACACTATCAACGTTGTTTGCTGAAGTTGAAAATATATTGAATGCACGTCCACTCACTCATGTATCTATAGATCCCAATGATCCAGAGGCTTTAACACCGAATCATTTCCTAATCGGATACGGAAATGCCGTAGATTCAACAGTTGATGTCGGAAACAATAATACACGAAAAAATTGGAAAAAAACGCAAATGCTGGCAAACTGCTTCTGGAAAAGATGGGTGAAGGAGTATTTGCCAACCTTAACCCGCCGAGCAAAATGGACAGATAATGAAGTCTCGTTAAAACCTGATGACATTGTCCTGATAGTTGATGAAAACTCTCCCAGAAACAATTGGCAACTGGGGAAAATTTCGAGAGTCTATCCAGGTCCCGATGGAATCGTCAGAGTAGCAGATGTTCAAACACAGAAGAATACCTATCGTCGTCCAGTAACTAAACTGTGTCGTCTGGACCTTGAAGTCGCTATGGAACCGAAGACATTGAGTGAAGAATAATAGACTTTCTTCACCGGGGGGAGAAATGTCGTGGTTCACAAGAAGACCCTGTAGACAACCCGTCGCAATCAAGGAGGTATCTAAGGGTCATGACGGAGAATTGTTTTTTAGTTGGTTAGTTTCTTGTCAACAAAATGGAATTAAAATAAAATCAGATTGACAAAGGAAAATATTGAACAATTTTGATTATATAGAGCCGTTACAATTATTGTGGTTCAAAGTACGTGCCAAAAAAGTAAAACCATACCATAGTAGTATTTACTAGAGAAGCTGATGAAATGTGAAACATATAAATTTCCTCCAAATGTTATAAAGTCAAGTGAGAATTTCCTGTTCCAATGCAAGTCCTTTATTTTACTTGAAAAATCTCAATTCGTTCCTAACAAGACACTTGAAAATCTTGAATAGAGTGTATATCGCTCTAGATGAGAAATCATATTCTTCTTCTGATTCAACAGTGATATCTTGAAATTTACACATAAAAGGAGGAAATATGTCTCATTTCAATACATCCCATGAGTTATGTTTGAAAGATCTCGCTCTCATCATTTCAAGAAGTCAAGTTTTTCCCTAAGAGTGTGGAGATTTCTTGTCTGAATAAAATAATTCGTTTATTGATATAGTACAATATGTTTCAATGGGGGACGACTTTTCCACTTCTACGATGTAAACAATAAGTGCATTTGTTGTCGTTTGTGTCGTGTGTTTGGTGGAGTTCTGTGGTTTGATGTGGTTTGATATGGTTTGATGTGGTTTGGTATATGCTACACAATATCTAAGCGATGGCAAAGTAAATACTAATCTTTTCAGGTACTCATGAAATAAATTGAAAATTATTGAGATGAGTATAGTTGATAACGGGTTCTCAATAAATGATTTTTGAGTATATAAATCGTAATTTCAAGATACAAGTCCTTACTTTCGAGGAACAAATTAGAATCTGTAAAATAAGTGTGGATCTATAATTTCTCCGCAAGTTCATTATGCATTCAGAATCGACCTGATCGTTCATTGCTCTTCCTTCAAGTATAAAGGATGCTTTGTGGTGCTCATATAAGCTAATATCGTAATGCAATCATTAGATGCACGCCTTACATTATCTGTATTAAATAACTATAATTTTATTGATATTCTCGTCAATATTTCGAATGCATTAGTGTTGGAAAACTTTATCTGGTTAGTTGTAATTACATCATGCCTTGCTCACCTAATAATATGCAATCAACTTGAGGGGATATACAGTCAATTAGGAAATAATAGAGGTAAATGTTGATAGACGTTGGTTGGTTAGTTGAGAGATTATGAACCACATAATCTAAGTACTAAAACAGAGTAGCATGAGTTGAAAGTAGGAAAAAACATTTCTATAGTCTCTAGATTTTTAGGTTTTCTTCCTCCAATTGTCTCTATATGAATGAAAATATTGATATTATTTCAATATATTTGTAGAAAGGACAAATCAGATACTATACCCCATCTCACTGCGTTTAAAATTTCACTCTTAGAAACCGAAAACAGAAATTCGATCATTATAAAAAATATGAATAGAGAGTGTTAGAAAAAATTTCAGAACCGACCCGTATTGATGGAGTGTTCTATAAACAGACATGAGAATGCATGCAATATATTATATTTGATGCAACGAAAATGAGAAATGCAGACTTTGCAAAATCACTTGATCCATGAGACCTACCACGGCAGCCGACGATCTTTTCTGCTGAATTTGCCTTCAGTTACTTTGCAGTCTCTGTTACATTCTATGGGTTTTGTGGTCTTTTCAAGTTTGGAATTTTCATAATAGAAAAAACATACTTTGATCACGAAACTCCTCAACAGCTTCCCATGATATACAATGCAAAGATACGGGACCCGTTCTAGAATATACTGTTTCCACATATTATGGGTTTCAGCACCCAAACATAAATGCTTCTAGATTCCATCCAGAGAAGAGCCATTCGCCTGGTGGGTGATGCCACAATCACCAATTATTTGACATCAATGAAACACCGTATAGAAAAGTCGGCGACCTTTCACTCTTCTATAGATACATCCACGGGAAATGTTCTTCAGAAATCTCTGTTATTATTCCACGGCTGGCAAATACCAGTCAGACCAACTCGACAAGCCCAGTCAGCACTTCCCCTCTTCGTTAACCTTGAGATATTTCGAACAAATCTTTACCAAAACTCGTTTGCTATAGAACGGCAAAGCTTTGGAATTCTTTGGCAAAGGAAGTATTCCCAAGAACTTATAATCTCCATGCAAAAGTTCTAGAACCACCAAGTTAGTGTTGACTTTGACTACGAAGAAATGAACAAAATCGATAACACTCAGAATCACCTCGGTAACTGCAATCTGTTAACGTATTCCTCTAATTAACCAGAAATTTCAAACTTCATCCCGAAAATTGAAGAAAAAACGAGAAAAAAGTAAAAAACGCTATTTTTAAACAATTTAAATGATTGAACTCCTCGTGAGTAGAACTTTGGGTGGAAAAAGGGGTCTAACCCCAAATTTTATCCTGATCCCTATATTTTTTTTTTGTCATTCAGTATACGCAAAATATACTGAATTATAGTTTATCTTTTGTAGTCTATGGTATACGTCAAACTTTCCCAGTGTTTGAAATATTTCCGCTTATTTCAATGCTTATTTCACCCTGTAAATAAATTGCCTGTATTAGTTCTTTTGAAATTGTCACCATTTGAAAGGTTTGTTGTTCGAAAAAGTGAATGTAGTTTTTCCTCTGTTATAAAAGCTCGTTCGGTTGCTCGCCTAGAGTTATAGATAAATCCGAGGATAAATCATAAATCTTGAAACTGGACTCCTCTCAGTTACCCGTTTATGGTTTATGATGCGGTATCAAAATTCCGAAATTAATTTCTCCAATATTTACGTCCCCCACGGTTTCGATGCTGTGAATGACATAATAAATATCGTCCCGTATCTGATGAATCCGATAAACATATTATTGCGATATCTCGCTCGTAAATTTTTTTATCGATCTCCGGATATAATAAATGATTGCCCTTCGAGCAAGAATTATTCTATTATGGATTTTTCAGACTGATATGGTAATGATGCTGGATTCGGTAGTAGTAGAAAAGTATACAGGGTCCCGCCGATATAATATATAGGGACAGCATTCCCAAGTAGCATAAATTACTTTTTAGAAATGCTAACAATAGTTATACTGCATTCTTATATAACTTAATGCTATATGAGTATAGAGTTGACAACAATATTTCAGCATCAACGAAGTATCTATACGTCCAAAATAGGCAAAAATAATACAGCCTCGATAAGATCTATAAAGGGCACATTAATGCTTATATAGGTATAGTAATATGAAAACCTTTCTGCAGTGATTTATCAGTTATTATAAAACCACGTTATCAAGCTTCTAAGAAGTAAGAAGCTTCCGTATAAAGTCTGTTAAGTGAGTGATATGAACATTTAAAAAGCAAGGCATTTTTGCAACAAATAGGAATTACTGGGTGATAGTTTCCAACAATTATATTTATGAATACTTTTTGCATTATTAAAAATAAAAGAATTGTCTTACCTCTAGAGTCTAGACTCTAGAGGATCTTTCTGGTATCTCAAATCGTATGTTCACCTATTCCACCACATTTTTGCAGTTATTTCTTAAGCTTGCCTATTGTTATTTAGCTTAGCTGTACGTTTGTTATTTCATCAAAAACAACCTACTGCGACTCTTTCGTTGCTGTATTAGTGCTGTATAAGTGTTGTATAAGTAGCTTCCTCAGAGGGGTTATAACTCGATGTTCTCTGTAGTATGTTCAAGTAGGTAGCCAACGTTGCCTTGTCATTAGAACATAACTTATGAATATTATACAATCCTGTATTTTTCGCCCACAAAGTAAGAAAGCCCATAACGAAATATATCGATATATCAGATACCTTAATGAAGCAGACTCGTATTTAATTTATTATGAATCACCCTGTATATTTATTTCTCATGTTTATAGACAGGTTGTGGTCCTTTTGCACTTGAATGTTTCATTACATACAACCTGTATATGCTCGGATCTTAGCACAGACTAACAGAAGATAAACTTCTTAGGCCACCAGACAATAGAAGAGAAGTTATTGGTCCCCATGTCTCCAAATAATGTTCAAGACATTAAGTTCTACGAAGAAAACTTTAGGTTTAACCTTCATCTGTTTAGAATTACTGAATAGTTATGATTTAGACATTGGATTAACCCTACCTTTGAACTTGTTTCACTTTAGTACTACATATGGTAACTACGAATAGTATAGGAAAATAATATCATGCTAGAGGATTTTGGACCTCAGGTGATTGTTCTAAAATTGTTCTAAAATTGTTCTTGTCCATATTCGGTTGTCCCCTTACGAGCAACCCTCAGAAGTCTTCAAGAGACTTGTGCCAGCAAGGAATGACGGAGGTCTTACCTTTTAACGTGTGATCCCAAACACTTTCTTAGGCCATCAGAAAGATTTCTGCGGTTGTGGTGAGAATGTGGATTATTCTTAAAGCTTTAGTTTTCATTATTGAAGTACTACTCTGGAATTCTCTATAAGAGCATAGACCATGGTATTTGCAAGAATGTAACTGTAAATGAAAATATCAGTTTCTTTGATATCCCAATTTGGTCTTTCCAACTCTCTGCATCGCCTACAAACATCGGCAATAAATGGACATAAAGACCATTTCAACAACAATATTACGGAACCAGTTCTCTTTTGATATGTTTATGTAAATAATAAAAATGGACAAATCATGAAATAAATTTTGCTTTAAGTAGCGCGCTATAAGGTATCATAGGATTACACAACTTGAGTTCAGTCGTAAAAGCGGGCGTATGAATTTTAAATTTTTATAGGTTTATTAAGTGATCTGAGAGAAGATCTCGAACTCTCCAATAATAATGTCATCCTTAGTTGAAATTTCGAACGATTTCCAGAAAAAAGGTACTCTCGTTTCATATCCATTATAAGACATACACCAAAAGTGATTCAACATATACCTATCATGTCTTTACTGATTTCTCCTACATCACTGTTTGTGTTATTTTCGAGGTTATTTTGTTATTTCGTTCCGAAGTAATAATAATCCTCCAATATAATAATCGTTCCAAAATATATCTGATTTTTTTATGTGTTAAATTCAGTGGTGTCTCGAGAAAGCTTCGTCTCAGAGAATCAACTTGTACAGGGTGGCATTAATATGGGAAATATAAATTAACAATGTTTTTAACGAAGTATCTCAAGTGGCTTCCCTCACACTTCAAACTAGTTCAAACACCAAGTAAGCCTTTTTCTGAAGTTTCCGCGCACTTTTCGAAGCATTGCCACAAGAATTTTGGAAATTTGAGCCCGAATATTATTTTTGATATGGCTTCAAGAGTCCTGGGACCAGGGATTTTAGGTATCTCCACAGGAAAATACCGCAATGATATCTTCTCGAGGCTTCGAAATCACGTGGGATTAATTCTTGAACGGAAACCCATCTGATTAGGGTTGATAATTTCACTGCATATATGAAGATGGTCATTATAATGATTCATTGAATATGGAACACGTCGAAATGCCTGTTTCCGAATTGAAAGCCTGGGAGTTTGTTGAATATAGGCAAGAACACTTATTTCTAAAAAAAATACTATGACGTGCATACATCAGAGAATAGGCACACAGAATTTTTTTGAATTATTCAGATTTCCTGTAATAAATTCCCAATTTTCATTTGATCACGACGGAAAATCGTCAACGGTAGTGACGTCACAAGTATATTAAAAAAGTCGATAATTCACTATTCAGTGAGATAAGTAGCGTTGTCGTTTCTTTTTGTTTAGCTTGTTTCCATGGATATTTTATTCATCTCTCAAGATTTTACTGATTTCAACAATGTCATCGATGAACTGAGCAAGACGGTTTAAAACTCACTTATTCTTGTTTTCGCATAAACCGGATTGAGACATATTAGGATATAGATATTAGAGTGCTGTCATCAGAATTTGAGCTTCATTGGAATTCAACGTTATGCTATAGGTATAAGGTTACTATTTTGATTCCTGGAAAATAATTTGAAATAGGTCACATCCATTGAATTTCTCAAATGTTTTGCATTTATGACACGGTGAAACAAACTCACTGATAAAGTTCAATCTTTATGATAAAGAAACTTCACGAATGTTTACTTACTGCATTATTACACCACAAGTTGTGTGATTTTTGACAGTGCATATATTTTTATAGAGCACATTAAGTCAATTTCCTAGGCATTTCATAATTGAAATCCAGATCAATAACCAATTGAAGATGAATCAAAATTACGTGGATTACTCTAAATTTCAACGACTTTTGGATTCCCAGATCGCAGATATTGTCAACTTGTCAAAAATAAATAGATGTGATTTGAATAGATGTGGTATTTTAGTGATTGTTTCAGAAGATAATCATCAGTTGAAACAATTACACTTAATTGGCCCTATAAAATTATTTTCAAGTTGCAAGAGTTGTGAAAAAATTCCATGCGTCTCTCGCGCGCCACCCTGTATAATGAACATCGACCATCGACGACTGAGTTACCACGAAAGAGTGTCGCAAACAACAACGAAATGTCTCATTACAATATCTCCACCTCGAATAAAAACTGTAAAATAGATAAGTCGAAGGTGTTACAGTCGTTTCGACATTTCGAATACCCAATAAGATGTCTTCTTCATTATTACGTCTTCATTTCCTTCGAGCCGAGTTGGTTTAATCAACAGTTCAGACAACTCTGTTGGAGACTTCTTGCGGTCGATGGTTTGGTGAACAGAAGTTTTGATGAAGTACGAAGGTATCAGATTGTGGTTTACTATTTTTGGGTTGAAAAAGAGAAAACGGACCTATATTTTTACAGTTATATTTTATGGACCACCCAGAAGGTAACAGAACATTTGATGCCACAATACAATAATTCCGACAAGCATCCTCTCAGGTCTTAAAGTAACATTTGTTAAACAGATCTAATGAATATCTAAAAACAGATTATCAAATATCGAAACAAGATTCCTATCAATTCTATACTCCTTTAGAAATATGTGACCACTTGATAAGATTAGTGGTGGTCAATCTTCTCTATTTGCTTATGGTAGTTCAGCAGCCTTAGCCAGACTTCAACTAATTACGTGAGAGCTTCCAATGACTATTGACTATACAGTGTGAAAAATCACCTATACTATTGAACATTATGAAAACTGACATTTTACAGTTTTCTGCCTCAAAATTGAACTACAGTTTATTAGTCAGATCTGAAAATTCTACTGTTTGTCAATCAAATGTCAAATTTCTTGGAGTACATATGGATTCACATTTAAATTGGTACAATCATATTGATCATATAGCAAAAAAAGTAGTATCCCATTGTTTTGTACTTTGGAGATTGAGACATTTTGTAGATCGAAATATTCTACTCATGTATTGCCATTCATATACTCTGTAGAAAATTCCTCTGAGTGAATGCATATGTGGTTGTGAGTGAATTTACTGATTGACATTTTTGAGTGAATTTTCAACTCAAACTAGATATTTCATCAAGTTTTCATATCAATGAGAATGTTTATAACAAATTTGATTGAATCGGTTCATGAATTACCATTTTACACAGTCAAGTAGGGTGAAATTTCAACTCCATCGGGCGTGGACCGAAATTGACTCATTATTGCGTGGACCTTGAGTGAAATTTCACTCAATTTTTTTTTCAGTGTATATCAACTCTACTTTATCTTATTCAATAACAATTTGGGGAAACTCAAAGAAAGTTGAATATCTCTTGATATTACAAAAAAAAAGTACTGCGAACAATAACTTTCAAACATCAAACTGACTCCTGCAAAAACCTATTCAAGGAACTAGGAATTCCAACAGTCATATCATTATATATTCTTAAATGTCTAATCTTCGTGAAAAGAAACATCTGTAAGTACATTGTATCAGGTGATATTGCTAGAGGTGGCTATGTCTTTATTGACTTATGGTTCATGAAATGATGAAAACTACCTTGGTAGTAAAAACACACCTCACGTCTCGAAAAGGAGTAAATAATAGTGGGTTTTATAGTGGTGAAAAATGTACTATATCTAAATAGTGATAGTACACATCGACAACGAAGTACGATTCTGTTATACTGATGTCTATATATATATACATCCCGCTATTTTCAGGGCGTCCTTTTATAATCCATACTCTAAGCGTCCACCATGAATTTCTCATGCAATCTCTACTTTATAGTATGTATATCCTTCAACTCTGAGTAAAACATGGCGCTATAGGTCGATGAGCTTCATGCAGTGGGAAAATTTTTTTGGAATCTACACTTGACTGAGTTCAAAGCGTCCGTTGATAAACCCTCCACCAAGCGTCCAACATATACAGCGAAAGTTTCAAATTCCGACTACTCAGCGTCCGGCAAGGTATATTTTCCTTTCATATCACAGATTTCTGAGCGTCCAGCGATGTTGTCAAATCAAAAGGTTCTTAGTCGATCATAGAAAGCTTATGCAGGAATAATTTTTGAATGTCCTTTCAGTATGTCGACTTGAGGGCGTCCTCGACGACATGGAAATATATCAACCCTGGGTTTGGACATTTATTTGTATTATTCACATTACACGTACACTCGTCTTCAGTTAACATATCGCGGTCGGACGGTATGAGCGCTCTTATTGCAGCAATGAATAAGTGAGCTGACACCGTCCATGTGCGACATGATCTCTGAAGACGACTGTACAAATGGTATCAGTTACCGTTATATATCAATAGATTGTAAACATCAGATCGTCTTTTCACCGTGTTCTGATCAGCTGGGGTTATGTTAACTCCTTGAACTTTTATGAGACATTCCTCTCCCAATGTGAAGAGTTGGTACTGGTCATACAGGGTGATTTGCGTTGGCTGCACATCATAACGTCACCAATTTATAGTTGGAATTTGGTAGCTGTCATAAACGATAATTTCCATTCTTCTTGAAGTATTTTCAGTCCTTCATTTCAATCCACTGAAGGTTTTTGTCTCGAATTTGGCTGTCTTAATTGCTTTACCATTGGACCTGTGGACCAGCATGAACAATAATGATTTACTACCCTAATAGCACACAACGTCCTAGGGACGTCCCTATTTGGTACAATTCACGTCCGAATGTCCCGAACCAAAAATAAGTGTCTTTGGGACGTCCTATCCCGAACATCTCATGCAATGTCCGAGCAAGGACGTTCACGGAATGTCCCAGCTGGTACATCATTTCAAATGATCTAGAAATAGCATCCCTCAGACGTCCCACGTGGTACATATTGTAGAATGTCCATGCAAGGACGTCCTCGGCATGTCCCTGATGGGATGAGATTTTAAACGTTCCTTTAGGGACATCCATCGGATGTCCCGAGTAGTACATATTCCGGCATGACTTCAGATCTTATATAATGTCCCTTCTAGACAACCTTGAAATGTCCCTGATGGTAGATTCCTTCAAATATCTCTGCACAGACGCCCTCAATATTTCCAGGATCGTATAAAAATCGAAATTTCCCTTAGGGATATCCGTCGGATGTCCCAGTCGGTACTTTCAATATGTTGTCCCTGCGAGAACGTTAACTTACACCTCGCCGACGAATGATTGCTCGTAGACTTTAAGTACTCCTCGTCAATGTCCTTCACGTAAGTCCATTGGGCATCCGTGGAAAACTTTTTGGGGATCTCTTACGGACCATCAACTCTACTGAATGTCCTGATCAGTTATGCAAGATCTGGTCCCAGAGGGACCCAGAAAATTCAAGAATAATTCGTACGTCCCTGGGACATCCTATGGACATCCAATTGATATACCTCACCATTGCTGATAGTTTGTCCTATGGATGTCCTGAGGAAGTCTTTTGTAGTGCTCGATGAGGAATACTGTAGGATTTAGGTATTCGATAGTTTCCCAGGGACATAGGACGTCCCTAGTTGGTCCTCAAAAGGGACATTTGTGCGTCCCACAGACGTCCAATGGACGTCCACGATACCAAATTCGAACGTCTCATGGACGTCCTGAATGTCCCGACAGGACGTCCTAAGGATATCCATGGGACATAAGTTTGTTATCAGGGTATGAGAGCGTCCGTATATAGACGGTCTGTGGGAGCAGGACGCTTAGATAGCAATTCGTCAATATACGGACGCTCGGTAAATAGTGGGATAAAATAATGTGAGAAATTTCGCCTTCTTCGATTTTGGTGAATTTACCTGAATAATGTTCTGCAAGTGTTAATAACGGATCAGAATCTGACGCCTTTATGTACACTAATGATAACAAATCTTTATCGCTTCTAGATATAGACAGAAAAACCAGAATATTGATGAAAGCTCTAAGTAGGAAAGATGGAAACTGTATAGATTTTCTCAACATTCCAAATCATGAAGGAAGAGGAACAAATGAGAATGAAAGAGATATTATTATTGCCCATAGTGGGTTCTAAGTATATGAATGGATACCTGAGATACAAATTGAATCACTCGGTTTCGTCTATATTTTCTTGATTGAAGATGAATCAAGTCAATCAATTCAACTCCAGCAGGAAGATCTGTCCTCGAAATATATGATAAGAAGAATAAGGGTCTATAGTGATATCTAATTTCGAGTTTGAAGTTTCTATCATCATTTTTGTCGATATGAACGCGTACTAGATCATTGGATGTGTGTTTGTTGATCCATAAGTATGATTAATTACTAACTAGAATGAAACAAATTGAATCCCATCTCTCAGGACTCTGACAAGTTGTCATAGAGCAGAATACGTTGACGCCAGGAATAACTGCAGCCAAACAATAGACGCTTCGAAAGAAACATACAATGCCAAGATGAGATCGAAACTCATAGATTGTCCCAATGACTCCCGTTCGTTTTGGTCCCTTGCTAAAGCGGTCGGAAGAAATTTCACTAACAGTTCATTTCCACCACTGTCCAAATCCGACGGCAAATTAGCAACAACATCGCAGGAGGAAGCAAATATTTTTGCAGAGATATTCGCAGCAAACTCTACTTCAGATTCCCTAGGAAAAGTGCCGCGAGACATTCCAACGGTTGAGAGTCGAATGCCCGAAATAATCTTCCGTCAACGCACTATCAGACGAATTTTGCTAGTTCTCGAAAAAGAATAAGGCTAACCGTCCTGATGGAATTCCACCCATCATCCTCAAAAAATGTGCACCAGAACTAACACCGATTCTCTGCAAGTTGTTTACCGTCTCGTACAGGTCGGGTACTTTTCCATCATGCTGGAAGACAGCTAGAGTCCAACCAATCCCCAAAAAAGGCAACAAGAACCTGCCCAACAACTACAGGCCTATTGCCCTGTTATCAGTTATCTCCAAAATGATGGAGAAAGCCATCAATATTGAGCTTATCAAATATCTGGAGAGCTCAGGAATCATCAATGATAGACAATACGGCTTTCGCCACCGAAGCTCTTCTGGAGATCTACTTGCCTACGTCACCCATTTATGGCAAGCTTCATTAGAAAAACACAGGGAATCTCTAGCTGTCGCGTTGGACATATCGAAAGCATTTGACCGTGTTTGTTACGAAGGACTCCTCCACAAACTACCATCATACGGCTTACCACCATCGTCTGATACCATTGGCATCAATTCCGGCGTTTAACAAGGATCAATTTTGGCACCAACATTATTCCTTCTCAATATCAATGATCTGTTGGGAGTAACAACTTGCCCCATCTACAGCTTTGCAGATGATAGTACCCTCCATACTGCGTTCTTTTCCAGAATTCCAATTTTTTTCCAGGAAACTGAGATTTCACGGCGCAGGCAAGTCAATCCTGTCAATGAAGACCTTGCTGAAATCACAGCCTGGAGAACCAACAACCTAGTTGAATTCAACGCCACCAGAACTCAAGCCTGCATTTTCTCTAGAAAGGCGGAACTCAGTATGCCCGACATTGTAATGTCTGGCACCAACATCTCCACCAAGCCCACCATATCTATGCTCGGTATTTCCATCAGCAACACTCTTTCATGGGATAATCATGTCAGATCCATCGCAAAAGCTGCTTCACAAAAACTTGGATTCTTGTTCCGTGCGAAAAGCTACTTTACACCTCAACAGCTTCTCATGATCTACAAAGCGCAGACACGGCCTGTTCTAGAATACTGTTTCCACATATGGGGTTCAGCACCAAAACATACGCTGATGCTCTTAGATTCCATCCAGGGAAGAGTCATCCGTCTGGTGGGTGACGCCACACTCACTCACCCTTTGACATCATTTGAACACCGTAGAAGTTATTATCGAGGAACGTGGTCATAAATATTATTCACTGTGATAATCTCATATAATCGTGGCTATGTTTGAAATTGACAAAACACAACATTCGATGCTGACAATCGCTTGAAGTGAATCGTGCGACCCTGGAGGCAAAACATTGAAACACAACCTCACTTTTTCGAAAAACATTGAAACACAACCTCACCTTTTCTATTTTTTTACAGAGGTATCAAAGGATTGAACTTGTTTTTCATAATATTTTGGCATACGAATCGTGTTTTCTGCGCTATTTATTAATTCAAGCATGCCATCTACTGCAAGATACGAAGGAACATGATTTTTCAGGTGAATAGTAATATCACATAGTTTTCATTATAGAATGTGGTCATTTCTTATTGAAATTCCTTCTGCCACCTCTGCAATACAAGCTAATACTGCTAATAAATTGAAAATGTCTACAACACACACGGTCATATTTCGTCAGACCAATCCTCCCATTTGATTGATTGATCAATCCAAACTTCTTGCATACTTCTAGAAATTCCACGAGTATTTCTAGTCGCTCCTATCACAAAAGGAATTCCGATGGAAAATCAGAGAAATCACCAAATTTTGAAATGAGACCTATATGTGAGTGACTATAGTAGGTATACTTACTTTCAAATCCTAATGTACCAATTGGATTCCTTCGTCTCTCGCGGCATCCAGGGTGTATAGTGTACCGCTGTTAGATTTTGCAATATTCAAGTGTGACATTGATTACATTTTCTCTACTATATTACAGCATAGTATGATATACATGGGATTGAAGCTATTCTTTGCTGTTCTCCATATCAGTTATACCTAGTAAGAATAGTATTGTCTCTCTCTATCAATTTTCCTATCATTTTTTCAAGTGACAAATCGAATTGTTATGATACTATCCACCCACCAGTTCTCATGTGAATCGGATTTAGTCAAAATTGATTGAAATTTTGACATTCCGTCTTGAAATAGTAATTACACGGAATGGATATCATGAAACAGCGTTGCCATTCATCTCCGTCGTCAAGGACGCCCACCAATCGACGAGATGAAAGTACTATAACATACCTAATCGGGGACGCCCACCAATCGACGGGATGAAAGTACTATATACACCTGATCGAGGACGCTCACCAATCGACCTGATGAAAGTAATATATACACCTGAAGAATATACATAAGTTGCACAGGTCGCCTCTACCGGCAGATGCGTTGTACTATCAATATATCTCTAATATTCAAATCTGCAGGTTGTGCCATCATCTGAGCGTCCAGACAAAATTTTTCCGACGCGATCTCCGGAACTTTTTGAGTGATCTACTGTAGGCAAACTTCCGAGCGTCCGTATACGGACGCTCTGTAGGAACTGGACGCTTGGAAGATAGGGATCGGTCAATGTATGGACGCTCGGAAGATGGTAGGATAAATATATCATTGTCAACTTTTGGGCGCCCGCGTAATTTCATAGCGTACAGTCGGCAACATCAATGCCTGAGATGGCTAAATGCAAGATCTGTAAAAGTCCCAGCATTAATGTCTCCAACTATTATATGGCCTAATAGTTTGAGTATCAGATTGTCGATAGCATTTTACGAATTTTTTATTACACAAGATATTATAGCTTGATTTTAGGGTATTATAGAAATATCATTTTTCCTGCTATATTAACAGCCAGACCCTACTTGAGTTAGTGCAGAAATTGAGATATAATAACACAAAGTATCGCAAGAAAGAAACTTTTCGAAAATTTTCAATGCAATGTATAGACTCTCAGCATACTATATTTCTTCAACTATCATTGAACGTCCGGCAACAATGCAAGGTCATTTATATTTCCGGAGCTTATGATCTCACCGGAAACCAAATGTTCGGACGTAAAAACTTCACGAACGATAAGATTTCCACAAAATTCTCAAACACACGATATGTTTCGCTAACACAGTAGCTTCGTCAGGTGATATACTGGTACAATGAACGGGTTCGACTGTTTACTTCTAATCAATGATTCACAAACATTTCAGATAAACTTTATTAACATTCTGAATTTTACAAAATAATTTTACCCACTTCAATCACCGCTTCAATATCGGAAACACCCTGTATAGGTGAAATAATAATAATGGGTTTCTATGTCTATAATATATATACGTTTCTGATCCTTGTTGCATAAGATAATTGCCTCTATGATTAAATGTATACTTGATAATATTTTCTACGATTTTTTGTTGGTATATATTGGTCGATAATTATGTGTTTCGATGGTGGCAATCATTGCAGCAATAAAAGAGTATATTATAGTTGACACAGAAAAAGGCATAAGAAGGTGAGTGAAATTAATTTTAATGAATTCTAAAGGAAATTACGACGCTGTTGATCTTTGTAATTTGCGAGGTAATTTGTAACAGTATAAGCTATTACTTTTGAATCATATTGGAAAATTAAACCAAATGACTGACTCATATCGAATTCCCTGGGGCACAAAAATAGTACCTATCATTAGTATAGTTTATTAAATCATCAGTGCTGAAATACAACTACCTATGCCTATTCAAACTGAAATTCAAAACAAGATATCGAAGAAGATTATCGATAATACCTAGTATTATTGAGAGATTATGTCATTTTTGAACTTCCTGTACAGGATAATCCAAATTTACAGTATACCGGGTGACACAGGGTATCGGACAGTAAGTATTCTGTATTCGTAAACGGACTTCTCTGGAATTTGGTAGTTGACGGTGTAAATATTTTAAGGACGTATTGTTAGGATCGGCCAATAAAAGTGAGGACCCCCCTTCACCCCCCTCAAAAGAAGGTGATGACTTTGAGTTTTTCTCTCTTTGTAACCATTGCAATCCACTTTGAGTATTCGGCTTTTTTTTCAGTTGAAAAAAGGCCAGTCGGGCAATCAGCCAGTCCCATTTTATCTGAATATTCTCGTGGGTATTAAATGCTGGAATGTGTTTGAATCGGGTCAGGTTCGCACGAGATGGCGGTCATGAATGCCATCTGGGACACCCCGGTACTGATGAGAGCCGAAAGCTCGAAACCGGTCTGTAGGTAGTCCTGAACAATTTGGGCACAGCTCAGCATTTAGGAAAGAATCACTTGCAACTGAATTCGTCTTTACGATTCGTTGAATAGCTATCGGGAGGATGTAATTCAATGTTCTATACGTGGCATATAGCTAGCAAAGTAGTTATTTTCCTCTCGTTATCTACCATTTTCGTTCATTCCATGGACTATCGTGATAATGACTGTTTTTCTCTCTTTGTGACCATTGCATTCCGCTTTGAGTAACATATTTAGCTTTGTCCTAGTCCATCTATGGATTTTTGAGATGTCCTTTCCACGTTTCACCTATTTTGAAAAATGTTAGAAGAAGAAGAACAAATGAAACAATATAAAATTTCACTCATCCTTGGACGATTCGGGAATGAATCTGTATCATAGGGTGTTTTTATTAATATACCTCGAATTTAACATTTTCATACTGGGAGATTATTGCGTTAGTACACTGTATCAATTGAACATTCTACTCCGTCATATATTGTTGATTTTCAATAAGAATAATATGTTCTGGTAATCTCGATTCGTCGATATCACTCAATAAATATATCCGTTGCCGATATCAAAATATTCTATTGGTTCAAGGCCTTGAAGGATTCGTATCGTCGCAAAAAGATCAAAGGAAAGGGATTGACTGTTTTTTTATGAGCAGCTTTAAACAATAACGAGTCCTGTTGAACACCCCTCTAAAAAGCTTTGTGTCGAGAAAGCCAAGTACAAAGAGAGGAGAGAGTGAATTCTAAATTGGTGTAAAAACCCGCTCGTTATTTCTCCTCTTCAAAACACTGGGAAAGCTCTGAAGATGCAATCTCATTTATTAATTTGATTTATCCACAATCAAATTATAATTGAAGTTTTATCTACACCTATGAACCGTATAGTAGGAGTAGTTCTTCATCGTCTGAAAGCAGTGGTGAAGCTCCCGTCAAAAATTCTTCAACGTGTGTTCTCTTCTTTTCCTGAATTCTGCACCACTGGTAGGTGGTACTTGGTGGTACCAAAAACAAATTTCTCCTGCTTTAAAGACATAATATCTGTTCTCCGTTCATGTAATAGGTATCCAGCCGTAGAGATTCATATCAACCAAAATGATTAATATCTGGTCGACTCGACTCGTAAAAGGGATAATTCATAGATCTTCGTTTCGAAGACAACCCAGAACGACCGAAGAACGAAACGAAATACGAAGATAATGTACACAGAGAACCGCAGACGTTCGTCTTTTGACTTCCAAATTTAATTTATGCCATCTGTCCCGGATGATTTGTGTTTGGTCTGCGGCGGCTGGTTCTTTTATGGTACTACTCCGTTCGTTCGCGAACATTTTTTTTCCGTGAATGGTTGCCAAGTACAGTGTTACCAACTCAGGTTTTCAAAAGTTGCATAATGGCCGCGTGAGAAACATAAGAAAAACAACAAATTAGATGGCATTTTAAAAAATGCGCTGCAGGTGATTTATTGTAAATTCAGTGCTTTCCTGTTGGCTTTAACTTCAGTTCAGATTACTAGATATCACCAGATGGAAGTCTAGCTGGTCAACGGATCTTGAATCAGAAGTCAGGTGAAAAAAAGACAGTTTTTTTTTCTAATATTCAACCAGGAAAAATAACGAACAATATAAAGTCGTCATAACATCAATGACATGAGTATATGCGTTACAAATTCTCATCATCAAACACAATTAAAAAAACAACAACAACTGAGATCGTTGAAGAACAGCCTCGAGAACAGCCAAGAGGTGACGTATAAAAACACGGATTCGACCATATTAATATATTTGATAAAATTCATCAAAACAGACATCATCCACTAGACGCCATATTTCGTCACAAAACAAAGACTCAAACCACCAGTTCTAGTGTGAACTCCACTAAGATTGGCAACACTGGCCAACTAGGTTTGATATGATGGCACATTTCTTTCTGCGATTGACTATACTTTCACCGTTATCATTGGATTCGAATACTGAACATGAAGAAAATCACGTTAGTATTGAATATGCAGCTAAACCTATGTCACAGTCACTTTTGTCTTCAGCTGTCTCAAAAAACATTTATAGAAACTCTAATGTCATCGTCGTCAATCAATCCATTCAGTATTTACATGATCAATTCATTCAGTCCCAGATGGGAATATCAAAGCGCCCATGAGCCAAAATACAATTTGTGGTGTCAGGTGTGGGATAAATAAATTGAATAGAGCGCTTTTGGCGGCAGAGCAGTTATAAGTACGTATTAGTTCTTGATGGTCTCTGTTTTGAAGATGAGAAGTTCACAAATCAACCTTTTGAACTTCAGGCTGGTTTGTAGCCTCAATATTTCCACTACAACAGCTGACTCACATATTGATATTATTATACATATAACTTCCCCTTAGAATTAGCCCAAGTACGACTTGCAACGGGATGCCCTAAATTATTGCTGAGATATGGTTATGATATCGTTGTGAGGTCAATAAATACATTGTTCCATTATGTGTTCAATCCTTAAAGTGTAGGTATCCAGTTGTTCACAAACCACAATGGAAATTGTGGTGTAAGGTGTGGGATAAGTGTATATCAGGTATAGTTATTTTGGTCGCAGAGTGATGATTATTTTCATTACCTTATCACCTCGTACGCAATGTGTATTTGAAGATAAGAAGTAAACATTGCAGATACACAAAAGTAAGATTTCATATTTTCCTCTGCATTATTATTTGGTGGACGATGGCCTTAGTACCTTCAGGATATTATTCCGTATGTAATATGCAACATGTGGCTAAAAGTTGAGAAACACGCTTCTCCAAAGAACAGATGCCGTTCAGGCGAGCCCGCCAATCGCCGATAATAAGCAGGCCATGAAAGACGAGTGTCCTTTCTTTCTTCGAGCGGCACGACCAAGATCCAAGAACGAAGACCAAGACCACGATTTCACATTTTACCTCGCTGGGTGTGTGAGTGTGGACGTATCACCAGTCGTATGCCTTGCCTTGCGAAGTAGCAGAAGGAGAAGATGAAGAAAGAAGAATGAAGAAGAAGAGGTTGGAGGAAAAAGGTGGCCTTGACTAAACTCATCGACCCTGCTTCGATGAGCGCAGGGTCGTATCCGGTTGGTTTTGTGCCTCGGTTTGAAAGGTCCTGTCACAATGTGAAGAAATAAATAATAGGAATGGGAAATAAATCAAAAGGCAAACCACTTTCAGTTTACTAAGTTGGAATATCTGTAAATGAAGCAGCAGTTGTCAATGAACACGTGTTTTCAAGGCATCAAATTTAAGACACATCCATGATTAACTAATGCAGAAATTTCGCTATCCGTAATCGAAGAATTTGAAGAGTAACTAAGGAATTGGAGAGCAAAACATGAAAAATATCCAATATTATAGATTGAAGCGAGGGATTCTAGAATATCGATCAATTTTGAATATATGAATATATAGAGGTACATTTGGACAGAACCGATATAGTTTCAAAGACATCATGAGATCGAAAAAAACAAGAAGAATGCAGCTTTTGTGAATGCTGCTCTGAAAATTATTTTCAAAATCCAATTTCAACTTTTGATAGGTATATATCAAATATTCCTTCTCAATAATTTCTTTTTGTTTTATTCTCGTACCTTATGGCTCAGTCTAGGAATTTCTAGATTTTACAAATTTTCGATGAGTTAGTTTGATTTCCATTCAAATTCATTGTCGACAATACTGAATGAATTTCGGTCACAAACAGGTTTATAACCATTGTTATTCTCAACGTATGCACAAAGTTGTATTTTGGGTTCGGTTTATCTCGATATTTTGTTCCTTTTTCACTAAATTCGAGTTTCCAAATGCTGGAGAGCAGTGACGTAGCCAGAAATATATTTCAGGGGAGCCCCAAGCGCTTCGCCAGCCGGAGAGCCGGAAAAACTAAGGAGAAAAATAAATTAAGAAAAGTTCAATAAGCAAAATTAAAGAACGGAAAAACACCTATGTAGAAACTCAATTGAAAAATAATCTTCTATGGTTCTTTGCGGATTCGTTGACCACTTTGTTTACGAAATCGTTCAAGTTTTTGATAATATGTACACTACTTATTGCGAGGCCATTGAGTCGATGTGGTCGATGATACTAATCAACCAGGTTTTGATTCTCCTAATGCTACTAAATGACCTTTCAACTGTACAAATCGTACAAGGTAGAGCAACAAGGATCTTCAAAGCCTTCTTAATTTCAGGAAAAAAATCTGCTTTTAGAAGTTTTTGGCTCAAAGTGAGTTATCATAAGTAATATCACGATGTTCTAAAAATTCGAGATAATTCTGCCGCTTCATTGTTCACAAAATTTAGAACAGAGTGGTGTTTTCTTAGACTATTTCACGTTCATGAAGCATACAAATCATTAATTATAAATGAGTGAGTCATTCTGACTAGTACAGCCATAATTATTCTATTCCAAACAGACAGACTATGCTTCGTATCCATTGCAAACATCAATGCTGATAGACCAATCAGAATTAAAAGACAGCTTATGTTTTCGCCATAAGTACTCGTTGTATCTGGCTTATGATTGGTCAGATTATGTGATGAATGAAATATTCGTTTCAATTACCAGGGTGACTGGTGAGCGTTAACCTCTGCTGCCTTACCCTGCCCCTCTCTGGAGACGCCATTGGTGAGCCCATACCTGATTTTGAGTGATTTATAAGGAAACATTAAAAAATTAATAAACGAGCAAATCTAGGCTTATTCATGAAAAAAACAACTAAAAACAAATTGAAGATGACAATAACATGGAACAAAATTCTAATAAAATAGCAGATAATATTTTTTGTGGAAATCTCATCGTTGGTGAAGTTTTTACATTTCGATAATTATATATTTGCGAGCGTTGTATGAATTTCCTCATATACGTACGTATAATTTGGAATTTTTTCAATTCACTCAGGTTACTTTAAACTGGAATTCTGGGGAGGGGGAAGGAAGGGGGAGTCCCTTGCCACCCTGCCCCCCCTGGCTACGCCACTGCTGGAGAGTAATTTCAAAGAATTGTTGACTACTCGAAAAGCGATGATTTAAGATTACATTTCATGCTAACTCGAAATATCCTTACTCCCATCATCACCATCATCATTCACTATAATTATACAATAATTATTTCATATCAAGTGTCATTGCTGACACAACATTGAATGCACCTGTATTTTTAATTCATCTCTGTTTATTTATGGAGGATATGCAGGGATTCTACACCGACAGATATATGTATTGGTTGTTATACGGAATTTTATGATCCTTGGAAGATTTTATATTGAATAGAGGCGTTTTTATAAAATTTCTTTTATCTTTAATCACAAACTTAGAACATTCAAATGTGCAAAAATCTTCTTGGGTGGTGAGGCATCGATATGTTATGTACCACAGTTTTGTAGATATTTTTGACAAAAATACAATGGTCAGAATGGTGTAACATTGTAGGCTTGGTATGCTAGAGATCCCGGATTTGAATCCTATATATGTGGTATATATCTCTTGAATACTTATTTAAAGAAAAAATACTGTGTAGGCTTTAACTGGTTTGTTCTTACTATACATTATATTGAATAATACTAATATTGTGAATTTTATAAACGAAGAGAGAAAATCCTGAAAGATTTAGTGAGATGTGACCCTTTTGAAACATATTTCCATTCATCAGAAAAATATCTCAATAAGCAAATTTTTGGGATTTTATAATGGAGGTGGTTCGGGAGATAGCAAGAGAGATGAATCATTTTAAGACATCTGTGTATGACAAAGATGGTATTTGATAAGTGATGGTGGTGGAGGCGGAGACGGTTATAATACCTGAAATAATAATGTAATCTGTTCTGGTATTACAGAGTAGGTATACCGTTCAAGACTATAAAAAGTCATATTTTAGGTAGGTTATAAAGGATCCTTGTTCTCTGTCAACAGTAAAAAATCCCGTGAGACCCATTGTACATGTGTGATGGGTGTATCATATTTCCTAGTAATTTTCATCGCTTTCTATTCTACATTACTAACTGTTATGTGTTTCATTATGATGAATGAGCTATTTCATTTCACCGACTCTAATGGATAACCAACCTATTTTTCCTTCATCCTAACCTCCACTTTGGCCGTCTGGTACAAAGAGAAAATTACAAAACAATTTTACAAGAACGTAATAGTTTAATTGCCCCCTTTCGTCATAACCGTATATTTAAATTGATGCAATGAAAAGCAGCTTCTGTGAAAGTGAGTTCCCAATGGAGGATACCGTATATTTTCAGATCATTTCATGTAATTGTCTAGTTCCATTAATTTTGTCTGTGATCGATTACAAGACGTAATGTAATGATTATACTGATTATGAGGTATGTGCTTCAGAAAATATAGAAGACGGGAAGTTATCTTCCATATCTAATGCTTCAATGCCTTCAATTCAAGATGAAATTGAGAATACGCTTTATTTATAAGGAAATGATAAGTAAATATCATCTTGTCATATGTCATGTATAGCATGTAGCAATCAGTATGTGTGAATTGTGGTTGATCAACCTAAAGATGACCAGGTTGAAAATTTTACTTTTTTTCATAGCACACATGGTGTTGAAAATCTGAGAAATCAAACAATGACTCAAAACTGACATTTATTCCAGTGACATTTACTGCCACATTTAATGATACATTCCAAAACTTCATGAGAATACGTGAAAATATCTATTTCTTGTCAATTGAGTATTTATTTATTTTATGCACTTCGTGGATTTAAAGTAAAGTTATTTAAAGTAAATTTGTTCGTAATAAAAGCTGAATTAAGAAATGTATTTTCAATTTCCGTTCCGTTCTTTGCACCATTTGATGAAACTCAGATAACTGTTTTTTAAATTTTTCTCCTGATTTTCTTTATAGCCCGACCAACGGGAGGGCTATAAACTTGTTGTCTAGGGATTTAAAATACCACTTTATTCCCTAGATAATGTAATATTTTGTTGTTCAAAATCGGATAAATAGCGGCGCAATGGCATTGGACGTTTTATGTCGGTCATCAGCATCTACATATATGAAGTTTTCTTACATACATACATAAGTATCTAATTTTCTTTTTTTTTTAATTTCAGGTGAGTTTTCTCGAGTCGTCAACAAACAACTCAGGTGTGGGTATGTCCATATTGTTTTTCAACAAATTTATATTATCAAATTTCGGTGAAATTTACATCGTTGATAAATAAAACTCCAACCGTATTTCTCGTTTGATCCACATGTATACTTAACATAATAAAATATCGTTTTCATTTATTCATAAAATATAATAAATTTAATTAATCCACGTTAGTTGTTCTCACTCGTCCCATATTTGATCATAAATTCTCTCCATAAAACAGGAGATTAGATTAACTTCAACATTTTATGATGTCTTTTTATGGCCCGTGAGTTTTTCAATCCAATAAAAGATAGCGGTCCAAAGCAAATTTGAATAGTGATATCGATGGAATATTTTTTCTACAATGAATCAATCAAATTTTCGATGGAGCCTAATAGAGTTATAAATTAGTATATACTTATTTCGAATTATATCAGCTTTTCGGCTTCTCTGATTAGGTGTCTGCATTAGGGTGATGTCTCCATGGAAAAAGTCTGAAATAATATTGATTGCTCATCTATATCATCTGGAACAAAATATTCCAGCTCAAGTATAAATACATCAGAGATCTTGCTGAGAAATTCAAGACAAGTTTGAAAATCGAATATACAAAGATTGCTATTGCCAAAATGATCTCCTACATCGTTTGTGGAAACCGGTTTTTGCTAAAATTTGGATATTATCAAGGAAACACACAAGAGAAATATAAGCGATAAATCATCAGATGAAGTTATAAAGGAGTAGATTTATTTTAAGGAATGGAATCTTCATGCAAATTTATTTTATTGATGACTTCGTTATTTTCATTCAGTTACGAAATTGATTCATATACATTGTCTGATGCCATGCATAAAGTATATGTAACATAAAAAAAAATTTAATCAATGGCATTTTGAGTGATCAATTGTGCAAGATCATTGGACGAACTGAAAATTGATTTTGACAGATGTCACGTGTTTACAGTTAGTTGGCAAACTGAAACAAATCAATATAAATAGGCAAAAAATGGAATTAGATATCACCATATCAAAAAAAGTTACAAAATAGTTTTTTTCTCCAAATGACATTGAAAGTGGATTTTTAATGACACTAAATAGGCAGAAAAGGTGTACTTTTACTGCCTAAGCAGAAAAAGTTTGTTGCTATGCAACGTTCCAGGTAATTTGAATCAAATTAGTAATCAAATTTGCCGTCACCTAGACCTATATATAGTTAGTTATAACGTAACAATAAAAGTTCAATTTCGCCTATAACACGTATGATTGCGTCTATATCTAGATATACAGGCATTGTAAATTTTTTCAATTTGCATGTTTATGACTTACTTCTGTGCCATATTTTATTAAGACTAACTGTTTTCAGAATGGCAATAATATCATCGATAATTTCAGTATTTCAATTTCATTTTAGTATTTCTATTGATCAATGTCAAAATTTTGATAGGTACCCCTTTATTCAATTTTGATCGCCACTGAAATTTGTATATCTATTTCAATTTTGAACATCATTTTCTCTTCGCCGAATATGTAGAGAATAACGTGTTCGAATAGCTCACAAAAATAAAATAAAAAAATTTGGATTCATATGGGCATTTGAATAGTCCCGTCTTGTGAGACGTATGAGTGACAACGTTGAATATCGAGACAGTAGAGAGTTGAAGTAATCACTGTACGTAGACCTCCACGTAGACGTTAATGTACGAAAAATAACGTTTACGTATTGTCGTTAAATTGAGTTGAAGTCGCCACTTTGGTCATCACTGTCATCATAACGTTATAATACATTTTGTTTTCGGTTTGTATTGGTCATTTTTGGTTGTGTGTTTAGATTCGAACATTTATTCCTGTCGAAATTAGAGGACTCCTTGATGCAGAACTCTTTGGTGATCTCGAATTTGATAATTTTGACTCATCGGCATATTTCGAGTATAGTTTGGTCAACGTACGTTGATATTTAAGGTATATGTGAAGGAACGTGAGATAATGTACACCCGTAAGCCCACTAACAACGCAAACGTGAAGAATTGGAAAATGCGCATGCGTAGCTGTCAATTTCTACGTTTACGTTAACGTTCATGACAACACTTCAACTCTCTATTGCCTTCTCACTTTTTCCTTGTTTGGACTTTTTGGCAAAAAAGTTGTCTGTGTGTGACTATGATATGAATAATTGCGTGAGTGTCTATTCTTCGCGTTTTTTTGTAGTGGTGACTACGCCACTGTTGCAAACTACAAGCCTCCAGTTCCTAAATTGCAGACAGGCAGACACCTATAATATCGAGCAGTCAATCGAAAATCCAATTATTTTTTCCGAGATAAACGTGGCCGGATATATAACGAGGGTCAGACATCAGAATGATGCACATACACACGTTGTGGTCGGATCAAGAAGAGGTGCATTCATTTTGATGTTCGGTGTTTGGTGTAGGTATTTTTTGTTGTCTATTCCCAAACAACTGAGATGGACTTTGGCGTGGATTGGTCTGATTCAGTGAAAAATTTCATCTCATTATTATTATCATTTTTTTAAGTAGGTGCGTTATTCAAAAAATACAATGAAAATTATAATTATTTGAACAAAAGTTCTTTCCTAATCAGCAAGCCAAGTACTGGTAGCTGTTCCCGGAAGAAAATTCAAAAAAAATACAGATTCACACTGACAAGTTCAAAGTCACAAATACTAAAATGAATATCAAAACTTCCAAATTACCCACAATGACTACTCAAAATTACGGAAGCTCCCTGAAGGGCCATTATGCGTTTGTTTTAACTTGCTTAATAAGCTACATCATCATCAATCCTTATAAGCAAGATGATCTAGCTTGCGTTACGTACAAAATCATTTTTGATTTTCTCTAACAAATTCAAAATCACTCATTATTCATACGAAGACTACCAATCTTCCTCTTGAACATAAACTTTTATTTTATTTTTGAATCAATCATTCCAGAATTACGTCATTTGACAAGTATAGTTGGAGGGCAAGTAGTAGTATTGTGGGGAGGCTGTATCCAGGCAAGTAGGCCCCCATGGGCCCTTTTTGCCAACCCCTGCTCTCCACATATCTACACATCCCTCTTTTAGTTGTCCTTTTCGAACCTTCCCGTCCTTCTGATGAAGGTCAGGATGTCCGTCCACTCTAATTCGACCAAATCTTCCTGTTGTAGTTTATCTACTCCAAAGATTTCGAATCTCATCCTTCCATACGCCTCACATTCTCCGAGGAAGTGAAGTGAGGTCTCCTCATCTTCTCCGCATTCACGGCAAGTGGGACTATCTTCCACACCTATGAGTGATAGGTGTCTGCGTAACCTGTTGTGCCCTATCAGTATCCCTATAAGAAGGCGCAGGACTTGGCGATCCCTGCCCAGTAACCAAGCCGTCTTTGGCTTGTTTGGACCGGCTACCAGGTCTCTCGATTGCCTGCAGCCGCATATACGCCTCCAATATCCTTCTAGTGCCTCGTCCGCCCATTTGTTAAGGGCAGACGAAGTATGGCTTCTTGTTATGCCCAGTGCAGGCTCCGGTCCCCAGAACGGTGTCGTGGATCCGATTCTAGCCAGCTCGTCGGCCACCTCGTGCCCCCGGAACCCATACTAGTTCGACTTCCTTTTGTTCAGCTAGTTTCTCAAGAGCATCGCCACATTCCTGCACCAAAGCTGAGCTTGGTTTAGGATGGCAGACAGCCCTGAGATCTAGTTTGCGTTACGTACAAAATCATTTTTGTTTTTCTCTAATAAATTCAAAATCACTCATTATTCATAAGAAGACTATCAATCTTCCTCTTGAACATAAACTTTAATTTTATTTTTGAATCAATCATTCCAGAATTACGTCGTTTTACAAGTGGTTGGAGGGCAAACATTGTATTTTGTCATATAAAACCAGAAGTAGTGGGATCGTTTTCATTGGAACTCGAGTTGGAACCCAAAAGAATTTCATAATCTTGTTTGGTGAATCTGTTATACATTGTGGATGTGGGCAGGTCTATGCTCGTCAAAGATCAAAGGTAACATAATAGATATTTAGTTTGTGGAGGTCTATGCTCGTCAAAGGTAACATAACAGATAGTTTGTGTGCCCTCCCAGAAACCGTGTCAAAATCACGTGATCTAGAATGGCCAATTGGCTATGATAGGTCAGGTTAGGTTAGGTTGTGGCAGACTGTTGAATGTTTTTATACATTTGTTCAGTGAGCTGTTTAACGATATGTTTGTTCTTAGTGTTTTGAAATACTAACCCATCAAACTTGTTCACTGTCACCAACCATTATCCCCTCAAAGCTCCATACTTATTTTAAATGATAATTAAAACCCATTTTCATAAAATGAAAAACGCGTGAAAATGTAAGTACATTGTTCATTTCCTCATCATTATCATCATCATCAAATAATTCAGTTGTCTTGGTCATCATTTTTTTCATAAAATGCCAGTTACTCCGCTCGTTATGGGTTGGGATTTTAATCTGATAATGCTCATCTTCATTTCAAACATGGCGACCAAATTAATATGTCCGGTCATGTGATGATTGGCTTGTTTCCAAGTGTTAAGTGCTGAAGGTAATATCATTGAGTTTCGATTCATTCCAATGCGAACGACATAGCACTGGGCGAAAAAGTGTTTCTTATAACGTTCTTTAATGGCCTTACAAATATAAAATATAAAGTCATCACTATAAAAAATTATCGAAGTTTTATCTTGGGACGGATATTGAAGCATCTTAATTCTGTAGACAAATTGAGCAATATAAAACCAAAAAAGTAATATGCAAATAAGTTGGGATCAGTCGTGGATTTAAGCAAACTGGTATATGCTTATTATGTATTATTGAACTATATATAAAATGGTATCCCATTATGCATTTACATTGTAAACAACCAGTGTATTCATCTTGAATGAGTTCATTTTACATGTTTAGTATAATATAACTGAGTATTTTTGAAAACAAAATACGTTAAGAACCTAGCAAGATCATATCGACAACTTTTTTTTCAGTTGTTCAATTTCAGTACATTGACAGAAGCAGGTACAGTAAATAAGATATTTTAGAAATGTTTTGCCCCCTATTTGATCCCTCAAAGCTGAGAAGGGTTTATCAAGATTATGTTGGTTGTGATTTCATTATACTGATGGATTATAGTATAAAGTTAGTATCGATCAAAAATATAATCTTTGTACGCAATGACTATTTTGTATTGTTTATATCAAATCTATTTCTATGATAAGTAGTGTTCACTGGTTGCTAAACTAAACCTTAAGTGAATTCATACATTATTTTGAATGATATATTATTATTATTATACAAATAAATAGTGTATATCTGACAACTGCATGACAGAACGTAAAAATTACGTCGGGTGTCATTTGTCTATACCATTGATATAATATGTCACTTGTCGACTACCAGTTTATCTGTCATCATGGTTAGGTGACTTCCGGCCTCCACTTGTGGAATGCTAAGCAAAATGGAAGCTATAGTTTGCCTCAAATGTTTAGAGAGTTTTTCTTCCGCTTTGATATTTTCTTCCTTGGAACCTGTTTCACCTTGATCAGATCAGTCACAGGGATCAGAATGAACGAATATCACTCATGAATTCACTTATAATGCAAAATAGTATGTTAATTCGAACGCAGGTAGAAGTATTACTTTTTGTGGTATATTTTTATAAGCAGGAAAAAATGAGGCGAATGGAGACAAATTCTGTTCATACGTCAGAAAAATCTTTCATATCTGCCCCATTTCTTCATCCCTTCCAATTTCCAATATAGTCGAACATCAGAAGGGGAGATATTAATCTGGATCTCGATAGAACTGTCATTTCGTCGTTATTTCCAGTTATTTCCGAAGATAATAGATAAAGGAAATGACAGAGGAGGGTGCATTCATTGAGATAGATCACAATTTTCTGCGGTCTTTCAGGCCACAGGAAATTATAGTCTAAAATCGAAAATTCATCATTTTGTCTCAAGAGTTCACGAACGGTCCTTGATTCTTGATATTTTTTCTGATTACTTTGATACAATTTTAGTCCAGATTTGGACGAAAAACATCGATTTGTTGTGGTTGAGAAAATTGTATATTTTCCCACTCCGGTGTGAATGATGGAAAATCGCGTAGGTATATTTTCTCAGTTTCATTTGAATAAAAAGTAGCCTTCTCACACATCTGTTCTGAGTGAACTCTTGAAATAAAGAAAACGAAAAAAATGAGTGGTGCACTATAAGGACAAATCAGATGATTTGCCCCAGACTGTCACTGCGTTCAAAATTTCACTATATAAGAACCTAAAAAGATAAATTCAAATGATAGTAAGTGACACTTTATTTAAAATACATTTGATATTTGAAGAATGCTGTCACCGTTTTCAATATAAAAAGAGGAAATCTTAACTTGCAATTCGTCCTTTCGTTTATGTCTAGCAAGATTCTCTGATTTTTTCTCTCGGTTTGTATCGCCTTCTCCTATAATTCCATTATCAATCCACTCTACCATATGGACAACAATCAAAATGTAAAATCAATTAATCCGCTTCTATTCTTCTGAACGGACACAATAACACTAATTTCTGTTCAGTTGATACAGACTCACTCCTCGAAGTTGAGTAGTTGAGTATAAAAATTCAAGATCAATTATTAACATCCTGTAATTCACATTTTTCTGTCGATTTCTGCTACTGTGACATATACAATTAATAAGTCGCGTGCACATTTGACATACATGACCGACCCTGGAGGAAAAATCTCGGGAAAAACAACCTCAGTTTGTTTTTTGTTTACATAGGATTGAAATAGTTTTTTTCTCAATTATTTTAGCGTAAGAATCGTGTTTATTCGGCTATATAATCATTCAAGCATGCCATCACATTGTGCTGTTTTATAATGCACAAAAAATGCAGCAGAGACGAAGGAATACGATTTTTCAAGTAGGTAAATTGTGATTTGAAAGTACAGTAGTCACTCACATAGTTTTCATTTTGAAATTTTCTCATTTCTCTATAGGGGCTAATAGAATACTAGAAACACTTTTGACTTGTAAAGTTTAAAAAAAAGGCAAGATGCTCGTGCTCGGGCAATCAAACGGGAGGAATGGCCTGACTTCCTCACAAAATATATCAGGTCCTATTGCAGAATAAATTCTGAAGAGAAATGACACAATTTCAGAATGAAAACTATGTGAGTGACTACAGTACTTCTAATCACAATTTACCTGAAAAATCTTATTCCTTTGTCTCTCGCTTACTTTTTGTTTGGTTAATACATTTGTACAACAGCACAATGTGATGGCATCATGTTGAATACATAAATAGCTCAAGAAACACTATTCGTATGCCAAAATAATAATTGTGAAAAACTATTTCAATCCTTTGTAAACAAATTAGAAAAAGTGAGGTTGTTTTACCTTCAGGGTCGGTCAATGATCGACGATCATCTGTCAAATGTGCATTCGACCCATACACGAAAACGAAAAGACCAATAATTGCAGTTTCATATGTTGAAAACAGCATATTTGTCCACGAAACATCCAGAACAGATAAGTGAAACTTTTATATCCTTTCAAACACAGTGACTCTGTAGCAACATCTGATTTGTCCTTACTTTACCTACTAATATTTTTATTTATAGAAACAAAAATGTATAGATATTAATATGTTATATCCCTATTTTTCTCTATTTGTGCCACCACTGATGCATGTGGGTTTCATGCTTTCATTAAGACCAAATGGATCTCATATCCCAACGGAATGCCCTGTAAAAACAACGAAAAACAAACAACCGAAATAGGCCCCAAAGATGCCCAAAGTTCAAGACTTTACCTACAAATATTTGTTTCTTTGATAGCATCCTTCCCCACAGACCTTCTTTTGTCACGGTCTTACGCTTCATTCAGCAGTTTTTTAGGTAAACAATGCGTGTGCTTCCAGTGGCAGGACTACAATCTTTTTTTTTAAGGATATAATAGTACATTATACATCAAGGGACAGAAATGCAAATAGTACATTATACATCAAGGGACAGAAATGCAAGAATTTTCCCAAGGTGCAATTTGTAGCTCGAGCGCGAAGCGAAAAGAAAACGCAGATCTACGCGGAAAATGTGAAGTTGGTATAAACTCCCTAGGGAGAAAATATGTCACATTATCTCCCTAGGGAATACTACCGGCGTAAAAAGAATATTTATCCATAAAAACCATAAAAATATGTGAAGAATTAATGGCCGTGTCTATAGAACCACGTTAACGTAGATTTTTTTTTCAGATTTCTCTAAGCTTAGATCTTCTCTTCTTGATTAATTCACGCAAATTAGGCGTATAGCATTCCATCACAATCCACGACAATTTTTATTCGGTGCGAAAATATTCTTCTCATGATCTACAAAGCACAGAACACTGAAATCTGATATCATGGGAATATTTGTTACGATTTGTTAGACTGTATCATATACATAGATGTGCTGAATATATGTACTTATTTCAAAAACAGCTCGTATAAGCACATGTATCTTCGGCGATATTTCAATTTTGTATAGATACTTTCACGGTAAATGTTCCTCAGAAATCACTGCTATCATTCCATCACTACCAATACCACTCAGACGAACTCGACAGGCCCAGTCAACATGTCCTTTCAACCTTGAAATATGTCGAACAACATTTTACCAAAACTCGTTCGTCTTTAGAACGGCAGAGCCTTGGAATGAGGATTAATCCAACAATTATCATATATTTCTTGTCCATTTTTCGTCATGCACATGCATTGATTATGAAGGTTTGTTTTTTGAAATATACAGGCTGAATAAAATAAAACGCCCCAAGCCACAGTGAAGCTATATTTATCATCCGATTTTGAAAAACAAATAGCAAATGACATGACTTATCAGCAATACCGTCTTCACCATGAGAACACAAGTGGACTTTCCCAGCCCCTACAACATCAGGGGGGCCCGAAGGTCCAACAATGTCACACACATTTATATATTTGTCGAGCACAGTACCTATAACAGCGCCACCGTCAACATTTTTGTAACGTCATTAATGACATAAATTATATTGTTCATTTGATTACCCATTATAGATAGAAGATCACTCGGAAGATCATAATAGAAAAAAGTTTTAATTCGCTATCTTCACTTTCGATAAGTGCCCTTAATTCTTGTGTGCCCAAGGACCCCAGCAAAGTTTAAGACGGCCTTGCTTCAGATACTACAAGTTGGCACCAATAACTGTTTTTTTTTTAATTATTTCAACTATAACGACAGTGACTGTCAACATTTTTTTTAATGAGAATCTTTCAATTTTATTATATACATAAAAGGTTAATGCTTTGATCTTTCAAAAATTAATCTTTTCATCAGATTTTCTATTGATTCATTGAACGTGTCAGTAGATGTCTTAAAAATAAAAATGTCTATATACGCGAAATAACGTGGATTAATCATAAGGGGAATACTCCACGTGTAATTAACATTGATTAATTGAGAAGGAAAGACATGGTTGTTCATTGACACTGATTTTGAAGTCAATCTTTTGTGTAATTAATCTTTGTTTCATTCACACGTGAATATTCTGAATTCTGATATCAATAATTCTGAGTGTGATCTGTTGTTGAAGATCTGAGTGTACACTTGTTGAAGATTTTTCTCCTTCGGTTGATGATGGACACCCTTGTTGTTCACAAAACTCATAGACCTTGAGTTCTGTGGACATGTTCCTATTTTAATCATCCTGGAAATAATATAAGACATTGTGGAGATGACTAAAGAGTTTGCTTGTATATACATCGAAAAAACTATGTTGGTTACGCCAATGATTTCCGATTGGTTCTTGATTGTTCTTGTAATTTACTTATGCTCCACTGCGTTTCTTACCTCCGAACACAAATGAGGTTTTTGTTCAAATGAAATTGTATATCTCGGTTTCATAAAATAAACCCAAGTTTCTAACGTGGTTGCATTCTTGCATTAAAACAACACATTCCTCGTCAGTAACACTAATAAGTAAAAAAAGGGAAGGAAACACATGAAAACATAAATATACCAGACCGCTTGTATGAATAAGTGACAGTACAAAACAAACTCAAGTTGTTGAATCTTTTGATTTGTTGATCTTTGATCCCATACAGATCCACAAGTTTTTTTCCAGCTTTACTTTTCCTTGCTATTCATGCCTCTCTCCTTAGTCAATGACTTTACCTTCTTCTCATCTCGTCGCATTGACACCTTTTCGAAATAATCCATTAATTTATTTGAGAATGTAACCAGAATAATTGAAGTACCTATCTGAAGTACTTGAAATGTATTTGAGATAATTGAGAAATAATCAAATAAACATTAATTTGTTGCATCTGAAAATGAATTACAAGGTACCTAATGAAAAAATCACCATCCAATGAGAACATCGATTTGATATTTTGCAATGCACCTATAAATTTTCTAAAATTATTGTTCTCAAATTGGCAATGTTGTTTTATGTTTCATTGGGGGCAATAGGATGAAGTATAATGAGTTTTCTCGAAATGGTTTTGTATTCAGGAGGATTCATACAGAATTACAGATTACAAAAATAAACATTAGTTTTAAGTTGTCGTCGAGGTTGTCGTGGCTTAAGAAAACAAAAGAAGTGAAAAAAACAAAATTCTAAGGTCTATATGAGAAACAAAAAATGATTCTCTTAAAATATCTCAAATCATAAATACATGAAGTATTGAGACAATACAGGTGTAATCAATAAGGTACTTAATATTATCTTTTTCATGAACTTATAAATAAATATTTTTTTTCAGATACGTCTTGAAATGACTAAGGTTTTGCGAGAATATATCAATATTACTTATTCTATTATCACTCAGAGCTGTGTATTGTATACACATAGTGAAGTATAGTAGAATCTGGAATCGATAAGGTTATTGTATAGTTTGTATTTCAGACCAACATCTAAAAACTCTCTTCTTTGACTTGAATTTTGAAGTTTATAAAATTTCAAATTGCTTTCATACGTAAAGTTGTGCCGATTACTATGTTGTCTTGAAAATCCAGTGATCTGGTACTGGTACTGGTACTGGTGGGGGACGTTTCCACGTCAGCAACTAGTCCCCAATGGGACCTTTTTGCCAACCCCAAGTGTTTTCAATGACTGATGTGGTTCGCTCAAGAGAGCTGGCTAACATCCTTTTCAGGCACCGCCCATCAGCTCTCTTTTCAGAGTTTTTCAGCTGTGTTTTGTAGGCTAGTAATGTACTCACTACCATATGCGCAGTGGCAGGCCTGCTAACTATCATCGTTAACCCCCGAGACCGAGGTCTACTTAAGCAGCTGGCCCGCTCTCACGCTCAGCTGGTAGTCTTTCCACACCCACCTACATACACCGTCCTACTTCTTCTCTGACGCTCACAACCACATCATCATATCTTTCTGCGTGTTCTGTGTAGGCTTTGTTACTAACTCCATGCGCCACTTTAGGAGCAGCACTGTTAATTGGAACGCAACAGCGAATCGTGCAGGACTATCCCCAGCCGATTCTCCGAAACTTTACAATATTTAATTCGTAAATAAAATATTGAAAAAAGTTCCTTGCCCGTGCTGGAAATCCAGTGATAATTCTCGCCCGATGTGTTCGTTCAATATTATCAACCAGTATAAAATTGTCACCAAAAGTTTTGGCCAACTGGAACAACACCTTTCCTAACACAATGCATGTCTTCACACCGAAGAGCATTCATACTCTTGTCTCAAAATAACAAACGTGGAGCGACGATTTATCATGAAACCACCCCATGCCGATTTTACGTATATTTTTTTCATTGTACAGCAATGACGTTGAAGATATGCCAATCTAAAATTCTGTTGAAGCGGAGATGATGGCGGTTGAACATATCACAATGCAATATGTTATGAATAATTCCATATATCAAAATATCCTGTGTGAATCCTCTTGAAACCAAAACCATTTCATTATCTTTCATCTCAACGCCCTCAAGAAACATAAAAATAAATCACTGTCACACAGGGCGATCCCAAACTTTTCGAAAAATTATCACATTCAGATATCACCATGTAGGTCATTATATCGGAAAAGTTGAATGATGAAAAAATACTGAAGTTGAATGAGCTATTAGAATCTTGAAAGTCATTGAAAATTGGTTGATCCAATCCAAAGTTATGACGGTTCGAAAATGATAGAAATTTATGCTTTTCTCACTTCAAATATAGGTCTGTTTATAATATGTTTATGACCATTTGACCAAAAATGATCGATGAACATTGAGAACAGGGACCGGAAAAGGACCTTGTGGAATATCGAGATAGGTGAGGCACGCCTTATCGTCTTTATCAGCTTGATACTCTATACATCGACTGGCTGACGATGATGAATTACTCTCCATCTGTCGTCGAAGAAACGAGAAACCATATAAATGATACCAATTATAATCGGTGAGTTACAGCGTCATTTTTTTCTCATTCTTCTTGTGCCAGAATATCCGCTAGACGATTTCACAGAATGCTTCGCTCAAAAACAATGATTTATCATTAGTTGTTGGATTGCGGCTAACAGTATCCAGTAATGAGATTTCTATTAGAAGTCTTTTTTCTGGGATTTACGATGTATCAAGATTATCTCGGATTGTGTTCGGTAGTGCTACTGACGAAATACCATACAAATCACTGGATGGACAAGTGGAAGAATGCCCGCAGAGACTCGAGAGAAGTTATTCAATATGTGGCTAGGAGTGGAAGCAACAGACAACTGACATTCTGACATATTTCAGAGGATTTTCCTACCGACTGAACGGTCTTCCTGGAATCGAAAATGTTTCGAAGATTTCAATAATTTCAGGCGAGTTGAAAGAAGTAACAGATGCATGGAAACACGACATGTACCCTTACAAGGGGAGTGTACTGACACCTCTGATGGTGTCTTCAATTCCTTCCATACATACATGATGTTGTCGCGCTTGTTGCGATTCATCTGATCAACAGTTCATCAATCTTCAATTACACTTGATACAGGGTGTGAACACTCTCAACTTATGTATAATATTGTTTCAATAACAGTACATTGGAAAAATAACATGAGAACGTGTAACATTTTTTATTTCAAATGTAATTTCCTCGCATATGAATTCTAACGTGTAGAGTACCATGCAATTTTGAGAAATCACTACACAGTTTCTATTGAAATTCCTCATGAAATAAACAAACATTTCAGTTATTTCACGCAGTTGCATGTCCCAGGACACGCATTGTGCGCACCATCAAATAGTAATTTTCATACTCCCCGCTGCCAGTTCATATTTTATTCAAATCGTGTCACTGATGCCTTTTTTACGTTCTCCACTCGGCCTTTTGATCTTGCTCGTAAGGAGGTATGGAGAAAGACAAGGGCATACAAGGGGGACGTCATCTTGCTCGTTAGAACAAATTGATAGGTATGCGAGTGGATGGCAGGTAAATGCCGAGAAGAATAAAGAATTGTGAGGTTATTAACGTCGATGCTGAAACGAATATAACGAAGGCGAATGAAGAATGCTCACGAGAATGGTATAGGTACAATGATTTTCAGCCTGAATTGCATTTGCTTGGTCACCATACCCTCGACCATACCTACCCAAAGTGAAATAGTTTATCTCTATACACATCGAGTTGATCATCCATTGCTTACATAGTCGATTTTCAACACTTAATGACAGCCATTGCTATTGTGACGGTACGAATGAGTAATATTTTGACAATTGTCATTTTGGTTCGAAGTATCAATTACCATTATGAATTGACATTAGGCAAAAACAGTAATTTCTAGAAAATATTGTATCATGTTCATCAAGCTGTAAAGCGCCACAGAGAATTCATTTGAGTTCTTTATTCCTCCTATAGATTTCCCAAAATGAATTCTCGAAGAAAATTGCCTGTTAGAGCACGATTGAAAATTGTTTCGTCGTACTGACGTCACAAGTACTATAACACACGCCGACCGTCTTTGGTAATCGAAAAAATTCGATAATTTATTATTCAGTGAGCTGAATACACCGTTGCCCTCTCAACCGATTATTTTGCTTCTTTGGATATTCTCGTTCGCGAGACAGTTTAAAACTTAATTTTTCTTGTTTTCTTATGAGTTGGATAGTGACATATTATATGGATTATGGCATAGTGATTAGAGTGATATCATCAAAATTTGAGGATTATTATTGGCAAGTATACCAAAATCGTTCGATTATACAGATTGTATAAATCTCTGCTGATTGAACCTATAACCTACAACGTACTACAACCTACTCGATTAGTAATCATCTCAGCAATAAACTTGTAGGTTTGGCTATGGAGGTGGAAATTTCGAGGACATACTGTTACGATGAAAATAAGACTTTTCTTCATGTAAACATCTATCCTAAAATCACCCCCTCCAGCTAAAACAACTGTAAGTTAAATAAAGTAAAATAATAACTGTGACTATAGTGACTAGAATAACGGATCAAACCCGATAAAATCTTCTGAAATTGACGTGCCTCTGTCATTTTAGACACTTTATTTCCTTTTTGGTCGTTCATATAATTTTTGGCATATTTCCTAAAAACTTCGTTCCATAAGTTCTCAGGCCGGACCTATTTCAAGTGAAAAAAATATGTATAAAATGGTTATTAGGCAAATAATCATTTGAATCGGTTTCCATTAGAGATATTTTGGAGTCTTTCGCCCCCGCTTCAACGAAAATAGAACGCCAATTAAAACGTTTCGAACAAAAACAAGCGGTTTAATGATGTCGTGGAATTTGCGAAGAATTTCTTCCAACAATAATCCGGGGTTGGTGATATTGGTAATGTCGGCATTCGACATAGGCATTCATTCGATTGGAGTTGGCAGAACGCTGAGGGAGCAGAAAACGTGTAAATCATTTTGATGAGGGGTTTGCGACGCGTACGGAATGTTAATGTCATTCCTGGCAGAGCTGTGACGAAACCCTACGTGAAATGTCCAATATTTCTGGCGCAGAATATTATGATGATAACGCATCCCGAGATAACCAGATCTACATATCTGGATTACAGATACAGGCTGATCAGAATTCTGAATCTTGAAGCACCCTGTAATTTTTCCAATTAAATTCCAGTAGATAGTGAATCAAAAGTTAAGATAGGGACATGTAAGTCGTTTTGAACGATGATGAATAGTTTGGACACAAAAATAATCCTAAATATGAAAAATCTCGATGCATTGATGAAATCAACTCTTCAGGAAATCAACTCTTCAGGAAGAATCTAAAAATGCAATGAAATACAGGGTGTTCCATTTGAAATAACAAAGTTGCTAGTTGTTTCTGATAGAAGTGGCAACACTGTATCGATGAAAATATTTTAGAAGGATAGAGAATGTTCAATTATCGAAGCATCCCAATTTTCAGAATGTTCTGTCTTTTCGTTCTCCAGATACTTCGAATAGGCCATCCACCGTGAATCACCCTGTATATACGCGTAATTATGATTCGTGAAATTGCCAATTGTTTGCTGTGTAGGTTTGTATTATAATATTCCCTCGAATATTCCTCATGGATATAGATCATTGAAATTTTGGGAAAGGATTATGTCGAACAGATTTTCAATAATCATGATGCTTATCGGTTTTTTTTAATACAGAAAATAAATCTCTCTCATCAATACTCGTATTTTAAAAAGTTTGGTAATTGAAATCGAAGAAAAATACTGTGAAATTGATAATCACCAGTGAAAATACCGGCGGTTTTCGGAGAGTTCATAGGATACAAAAGCTAGTTCATTTTAATTTCTGTCGACTCAGGTCCCATTAACAAATTAAATTAATTTACACAAATCAATCTTTAATGACCTCTATTAATGATTAATTTCTCTATGAACAGATTATCTTTATACAATTTTATAAGATGAAAAGAAGCAAATTCAGGAAGAATCCGTGTAACCTACTTGTACAGAAATGATGGAGAACAAGGCTAACAGGAGTATAGTTTTAAATTAACCGCTCGATATCTTGGCGCCATCTATATACAAAAAAATCGAGCGTTATCAACGAGTTTCATGGACGATCCGTTTCGCTCCTGGAATCCATAAATTTAATCAACAACTATACCGATCTCATTAATACATATAATTAAATTTATCGAGGGATTTTAATCATTTATTTAATAACGATCAATTAAACTTGCACAATATACTCTTTTAACAAGCCATGCGATTGTCCTTTTTTCCCCAATGGAATATGGTGAAGACTTAATTCTGCAAAAACTCGTTTGGCGTTGTTGTCCATTCGCAGTATCATAATAATCTGCCGGTATTACATATACAAAACATCGAGAAAATGAACAAAATAACGACGATGGGCGGGCAATTTATTTAATAAAAGATGATAAGAGTACGAGCATGCGGCCGACCTTTAGATAAAACGTGCAAAACAGTATCGGATCGAAGATTAGATCATTAAGTCGATTCGATTTATTTATTACTATCCTATTCATCTTTTGTTGTACGATCAATGAGATAAAAGTACGGATATAAAATCATTAAGTAACTGCTCTATGTGTTCGCAACACTTTTTAGCCTTTTTAGTACGGTTTTCTCAGGTGAACAACTAGGGAACTGAAAATCTCTGCATAGATATTATTTTCTTAGGTAAGACTGATATTCGGCCTCCATACATTATTTATTATATGGATGGTAAATCGGAAAGATTCCCAGTCCCACGGAAATGAAAATATTGGAAATTTTTCAAAAACACACCTAAATCTTGTTAAATACGCGATGTTTATCAATATATCTTTCATATTTTGTAACCTCATTAGCATCAAACCTACATGGACTTACTGTCGAATCATTTTCACAAAAATATACAGGGTGTTTCAGATTGTTATCGGGAAAATCTTTGGATGTTTTTAGAACTTCGTTTTTGAGATACAGGTGTTGAAGTTTTTTGAGAAAAATCGTTCTTGATTCACAGTTGAAAACTCATTGAAATCATTGTGCTCGTTTGTTTTCTTCAACAATAGAAAATACAGCTTTCTTGTTCTATGAGTTTTTTCAACTTCTTCGAGTTCTGTGGTTTTTTCGTATTTTGCTTAGTTCTCAAGAAAAAAGGTGGAAATGTAGGTTCATTCAAGACATCCATTGATGAGATCACTAGACCAAAATGACTATGGTTTAGAGCTTTTGAGAATTTGTCAGTCACCGAACAGACTTAATTTTGCAAGTTTATATGAACTTTTATTTTTATTTTTACGAAAAGGTCGGCGTTTCACCAGTTTTGGCAATATCCTCGGCCACATCGGTCGCTGAATTAGTCCTTATTTTCTTTGTCTCATGGTCCTTACCAAAAAATGTATCATAAAGTCATATAAATTAAAGAAGTCAAAGAAGTGTGAACAAAACACCTGCCTTGGTAGTTGAGCTACTGCGCATACTAGCCACGAGTGGACCTGCGCATTGCGATTTTTATGACACGAAAAGTGCTGACTGAACTTACTGTTTTCCGTAAGGAAGTATATTGTGCTTCAACACCTGTAAGTAAACTACGTAACCAGAGAGCAGCACTATTTCGGCGGCCACTATGATGCTACGATCATTTTTATAGAAACCCTGTATTTCCTATGTTTCAGCATATATTCCTGGAAATATTCACAACGCTAGTGCTAAAGAAGGAAGAATATAGTTGCCGGCTAAATTTCGGACCTGACTCCTATTGATCAGTTCCCAACTATATAGAAATGTGCTCAGCGTTGGCCCTAATAGATCTACTCTTCGACAGCGAATGCAAACATAAAGCGATATGGCGCGGGTGAATGCCCTTCAATTTTGACAATAAAGGGACTATTCCAGAATCGGGAGAGCAATAACACTTGAAATACGCCACGGTCAGACGGAAATGGAATCCAGGGACTATTTTTGTCAGTGGCGCTTCTAAAGCGATTCGCCTGAAAAGTTGGAAAATCAATGACAACAAAATAATGGCCACTGTGGAAAAATTGGTCTTCAAACTTTATTGAAATATGAAGTTTTCCTAACGAAAATGTACAATAATCAACTAAAAATAAATACAATTCTCCAAGACATTAACGCTCCACACAAAAGTAGCCAAAAGTTCAGGGAACATTTTCGTCTAAACTACTTGTCCGATTTTGACGTTTTTTGTTTTGAATGACAGGGTATTTTCTTCTGGTGAACAAACTATATTCGCATGAAAAACTCGTTTTTATACGTAGCAATTACAGCGTCGTGTTTTTTCTTCATGAAATTTGTAATACCCTGTAGAGTGTAATAGTTGCACACTCGAGTTAGAATTGAAATCACACTTTGGCCTTATCATTTTTCAACATTTATTTTTTGGATTCACTCCATTATCTTTCCTATTTCTCTAGAGACAGTAATGTATAGCGCAACATGATTTTATGTAAAATGAATATCCAATAGTATTAACGTTACAAAGCCGATATGTAGTAAATTACGGATGAGATTTACAATTTTGTAAAACAACCGAATCCGTTATTCGCGTATCGGACCCATTTGCTTATATCTTTTTATATGATCATTATAAAACAATACACGTATTTTCAGTTTAGGATTAAGGGTTCGATTAAAAATGTAGTTTTTAAAAAGGTTTCCGCCGCCAAAAAAGTTTGAGAACCGCTGATCTAGATGATACAGTTTGACCATATAGACCCATCTACACGATTGGCAAAAGCAATCTCAACGCGATAAGGATAGGTAAAAGGCAAGGGTTTGGCAGGGATGCCTTTGCATTTTTCCCTATCAGACACTCGTGAACCTCTATGCATATTCACTTCAATAGAGATGTTTTCCCCATGAGAAGATTTATTTTGCCAAACTTGTATATGCATGGTCAATGAAGGTTTTCCCAATTAGTATGATATTTGTTATTTCTCTGCATTTTGGGTCGATATCGATATCATGACTCTAGGGAGTGGAAGTTCTTAAACTCGCATAAAAGTAGGGATTGCAGGATGCCATATACGATAAATTAGAGGACAAAGGCAACAGGGTTAATGGACCGAATTCGCAGAATCCCGTCTATGATTACGGCTAGTCTCGTGAAAGGATAATATACTGTGGCTAGTCTGTGCGTCTGGCTCGGTCTCGTGAATGTTGAGTCAGCCATGTTTGAATCATCTGAGTTCAGAGAAGGAGAAAACTTGAAAGCTTTCACAAACATGTTTTCCTCTTCTATGAAAAACGATTAGCGTTCCATTGCATATTTCACCTTACATAGCACATTAGTTTCATCCAGGCTTCAATCAAGCCATCGACAAAGGTGTTGGGATTTTCAAATTTATTCACTTCTTAAAATCTCAATAAAATTATTATCTGTGCTCTTATTTATTATACCGAGATTGAAATCCAGATACTTGATAATGCATGTAAAATCGTGGAGAATGTTATAATATAGTACAGAATATTGAATTTTATACCTGTCAAGTATTGAAACTATATATACCTTATTTGAAAAAAAATCAATATGTAACCATTATTTGAATATCTAACAGAAAACAACTACTTTCGGCTAATACCACAGAATATTGAGTTATATCTATTATGCATCGAAAAAATAATGTATACTTATACAGGATGTTCAATTCCAAAATCGAAAATTAAACATGTATTTGTCAAAAAATTAACAAGTCTGTGTAGGTACTTGCTATGCCCATAAAATTTATCGTTATTTATGCAGTTTTCTTCGTTTATGTTTTTGTGTTTATCTTATTGTCAGAAAAACAATTAAATAAGGGGTTCACAAGGTCCCAATGTATACCTACAATAACGTAGAATATTTTTTTCAAATTATCATATTATGTTGATACCAGTGAAATGATATATTTATTTTCAAAAACGAAATGATATATAAGAAATGGAATAACAATAAATTTGAATAAAATTGCTACGATCTCGCATTTATCCTTCTGCTCTTAGAAGAGGATGTATGTTTGTTTCACCAATTTCACCATTATCATTGAATTGTAGAGATCAAATAACGGGTATCGGTGAAACGGTGAAGTTCTCAAGTCATTGTCATTGTAGTCGTGCCATTGGCTGTTTGAATAATATAATATAATATAGGAGTTTTTGAAATAAAGCTACTTTTCCTATTGATGATCTCGAATATTCTCAGTATTGGGTTTTGTTTTTTTAATACCTAAGTCAAGACAATTCTATTGAGTAAATTTTCAATCTCAATCGATATAGACTAACTGTTCATTTTATTCAATATGTTCTGTTATGGAATATTCATATTTTCTGAATTGACTCGGCCGTTACTTCACAAACGATAAGATTTCCACAAAATTATATTTTCTTCTTCCTCACTAAATGTGTCTGAACATCTGTCAGAGTTCCGCAGTAAGCGATTTGGTATATTTAAGAGTTTTAAGACAAATTTGCTTCTCCTCATAATATAATACAGATCTAACAAAGGTTACAAATCCAGCGATGATATGTAAATACATAAATAATTTACATGATTTAGTAAAATAAAACATTGGTACACGTCACACGACGAGGTACACGAGGATTGTAAGAATTACTGCGAATGACATGTTAGGGGCTAGATCAGATCCTTGCAGAATGCCATGCAACCATAATAAAGTTAATACTCAAACCGCAGTGCCCTTTGGCGTTCGTGTAGCAGAATTCGAATTATTCTATCTTTTCCACATAACTAGAGCAAAATTGAGACAAATCGTATAGCTTAAGACGATCAGCAATGCGTGTCACTTGCAATACATATTTTTTCATTTTGCTTATCTATTTTCTAGTATGCGTATATTATGTGTAATGTACGCCTCTAAAACGTGTTTTTAACTCGGTTGTAATGTATCTTCATGAAGTATAGCCGTATTCAATTACTCTGGGAAGAAATAAAAAATGAAGAGCTGTTACTTATATCTTTAATATCGTTTGTTGTCGTTCCCTCCTTGAAGATGATGAACGGTCATCTGGGTTTCCTGTTAGGATTTACATGAAATTCCAATTCAAGATAAATTATCGAGCTATAAACGTTTGAATTTGATGGAGACTTCATCGTAGGAGGAGAGGCAGTTCTACTGCTGGAATGATATATAACATGACCAATCATTTCCATAATTCGACACAAGCTTTTTCGTTTTTAATTCCCTCGAATGTTAATCCCTCGATATACTTACCAGTCACTAGTCAGTCATGCTTCTTATGTTCGTGTCTACCTGAACCTGAAGTTGGTGCTGGTATTTCTTCTTCGGTTCTAATCTCATTTACCCGATGTCAGATAACGTGTTGTTTCTTTGAAAACACTATCGAAGACAGATCGTCTCAAAATTCTTGAATATTTTCCAGTGGCGTAGGTGATTGTTTCAGTGAGACTTTTTATTTCATTATTTCGAAGTACTAACCCTAACTAAAAATTGTTCTAAAATTGTTCTATCCGTCATTCGGTTGCCCCCTTACGAGCAACCCTCAGAAGTCTTCGAAAGTCTTGTGCGAGCAAGGAATGACGGGGGCCTTACCTTTTAACGTGTGATCCCAAACACTTTCTTGGGCCATCAGAAAAATTTCTGCAGTCGACGGGACTCGAACCCACGACCGGCAAGCGAATGCGGATTAGAGTATGGACACTCTGTCCGCACGGCTACCTGGCCAACTCGTTCACACATTTCAAATGATTATTGAAATAAACGATATTTGAAAACATGAAACACGTCAATATGACCATATAAGATTCGAGTCAGGTATATCCATTCACTATTTTTGTTAGACAAGTGCAAGAATCGAGGCAAGAATAGTTTTGATTGTAATTTCAATCAAAATATGAAGCGAATTTTCTGGACTGAATATTGTATGAATACTGCAGATAACAGAGAACACAACACACAACTGGCCATTCATATATAATGTAAGGATTATCCTTGAATATTCGCATTATTTGTTAGATTTAACCTTGGACTTGACTATATTATGATAGGTTTTCAAATTGATGAAATAAACCTCTGGTGCTCTCACTCTTCATGTGTTTCGTCAGCCTAGTTCTTGATATAAACAATTGAATTTCAGACGATGACGTGGGGTTCACTTATTGAATGTTAGATGGCGTGATTCCTAGAACTTATGATCAACATCAGATCTACCAACCTTGAGGCGGCTAAATCGCAAAATGTATTCCCTGTCTTCATTGGTCACAATTCGGTCACAATGATATCTTTAATTTTGGTACGGCACCAGACTAAACTTAGAGAGGTTCACCCACGATATGTTATGTTAATCGAAGTAGGCGAAAATCAAGGAATTGTAAAACGGAAAACAGGAAAGGATTGAAGTGCGTACACCAGAGGCTCATTTCATCAATATTTTGAAGGTGACGTTATAGAGTTAGGTTTGAATAAGTTTCATTTCTTGATATTTCTGCGAACTCTAAGCATTACGCTGTTGCCAGGGTGACAAAATAGTTTGGATTTGATCTCGATCATTTTAGGAATATTAGGAAGATCTTGCAAGATAAATAAGTATTCAATAAATCCAAAATTTTTAATATTTTTTATAAAGTGTGGTCGACCGACTTTGAGACATTTGGTGTTTTTCTTTTGAAATTAGTCTGGACCACTTTGAGATATATGGATGATTTTCATGATTTATTCAATAAATGATTATCAGGAACATGACATTTTGGATGCGATTATGTCACGAATTATTACTTCCCCTCGTCGCGTTTTCTGATCGAGGCAACCTTCGTCTACAAAATAATCATCAGTTTTACCAACCTTGGCAGAGAAGTCTGAACAGCGTCGTCTGTATTCAATCCCACAAAGTAGTGGTTTCAGATTAAAATACCGATTGATCATACCATTACTGATTAGGTAGAGGTATAGGGCCAATCGGCTTATATCACAAAAAAATTTTATTCCATAATTCGATAGAACTCACCCAAACTAGCTCACCACCGCAAACCGTTTCTTGCTGTGAGCTCCCTACGTTTAATAAAAAATTATTGAAATCTCCGATTTTTCGGACCTCTGAAAACGCGGCGATGATGTGACGTCAAAACCCTAATACTGAAACAAGACTTTTCCAGACAGAGATGAATGATACATGATTTCTGACAGAGTGAATTAGCATGAGATCACAGTTGAAAGAATTAATATATCAGTTGCCTCAGTCTCCGTCGGGCGTTTGGTATTTTCTTTTAACTATGGCGAGATGAGGTTTCTACGTCATAAGAGGGGCCGTTTTCAGAAGGTACTATTATTTATGTCCAAAAATAAATCATTTCAGTTAATTTTTCGATCGAATTATGTCGTCAATCATTATTTATGTATGAAAGGAACATTATAAACATGGTTTGAGTTAAAAGTTCAATTAAGGTGTACACGCCCATTGAATATGTCCTGATGAGAGACGTGAATCAGACCTAAAATATGCGTCTTTAAGACAGGTCTTGATTAGAATTTGGATGGGGATTCATCAGAAATTATTGATTTGAATAATGAGGTATCTGGAAAAAAAAGACCAACTGACGTTTCAGTAATTTTTGCCTCTTCGAAAGGAGATTGCGCCGCCACTGGTCAACTTGAATTCTGTAGGAAACCAGGTCAAATTTTGAAGTAATTGATGATATCTGATATGCTGTACCTACATAGCTTGGTACCTTTTCAACGAATGTTTAGGTGTGTGTATTTAATCATGTAGGAAATTTGATCAGTGTGCTCGAGCTGGTATGGGATGGACGTTAGAAAAATATATAGTGTCGGCTTAATTACTCTTGGAAATACGATCGTGAGAATCGAATTGAACACCGTCAAATTAATAAATCTCATCGTTCTTAAGATTCGGAACTGTAATCTTCTTCCAAGATGATTATCATATGAAGAAAACGCCGCAAGCTGGCGCACCTCCTCATTTTTTTCTGAATTTCAAGAATCAAAAATCATTACTGAAAAATGCTACAAACTGCTTCATTTGTTTTATTGTTTTTCATGACGGGAACTTTGATAGTTTAGATCAATTTCAATGATTTTGATGTCACGTTCAATCTACTAAAAGTTCACCAAATTTCAAGTTGAGCTGTAGTTTTTGCATTTGAAAATATAAAAATTTGAAGTTCCAAGGGTTATATCTTATTATCGATGATGGCGCTTCCCTTGAACCCAATGACAATTTTCTTCAACCACCTGTTTGATTGGAAGAAGACCCAACTTTTTTTTTAAATGGCACCCTGTATATTCCTGTAGCCTATATCATTCGCCTTAAAATTCTCTATCCAACTATGTATCACAATTTGATATTCGGTCATTGATTGGCTGTTGAATTGCATTTTATTGAAATATATCAAGTTGGCTGTGGCCCGAATACAATGAGATTTCGATGCTTGATAGGCTTAGAAATCCAAAGATCATTACTTAGACGATATCATCAGAATATTTTACATACCCTAATCGATCCCAGAAGATTGCCAATAATTTCACAGTTTAAAAAAATAATTCGAAAATAGCTCACGATATTGAGAAAACTAAGATAGAAACTCAGTTTTTTTCATTTGGTCACTTGTGAAGAGACAGTTTGTCTTTAATTTTTGTCATGTAGCCATAATATGATCTGATATATCGTCCTAATACATCTGTTCATAAGTCTACATGTATTTTCAGTATCATTTCGCTTATCAAATTGTGAAACATAGTTGAATAGAGAATTTTAAGGCGAATAAGAAAGGCTACAGAAATATACAGGATGCCATTTGAAGAAAAAAAAGTCGGGTCTACTTCCGATCAAACAGGTGGTTGAAGAAAATTGTTATTGGGTTCAAGGGAAGCGCCATCATCGATAATATAAACCCTGTGAATTCCAAATAGTTATCTTTTTAAATAAAAAAACTACAGGCTCCTGTGTCACCCGGTATTGATTGATTGATTGATTGATTGATTAATAGCAGAATGATCAGTCATGGTTCGAAGCCCAAAACACTGCAGCCTTTGGGCCTAATGTATTCCTGATCATGCTGTTGACTTAGGTGAACAGGTTCGCTACCTTGATATGGTTTAGCAGCCTCTTCACTAAATCATTCTTTGGAAAGGCCTCTTGAGAGTTTACTGCTCCCAGAAGGTTGTATCTCCAACGCGCTATTGCTTCGCACTCCAATATTACATGGGTGGCAGTTTCCTCCTCCTCATTGCATAGTCTGCATATGGGTTCGTCTGTATAGATGCCCATTTGATGCATATGTTTCCTCAAAGGGCATCAGTGACCGGTTATTAGTCCCGTCTCTTGTCTGATCTGACTACTGTTTAGGCTCAGAATGTCGTTAGTCACTGTTGTGGACAGTGTTCCAACCATCAGTTTACTGTGTTTTTGTCCTGGGACATTGTTCCAGTATGCCTGATGTCTTTCTTGCATCCACCTTGCCAGCCAGCCGCGTATCGAGGTTTTGGGGATACCGATACACAGGTTCCGGTCCCATAAACAACGCCGCAGACCCTTGGCTGGCAAGAGCGTCAGCTGCTTCATTGTCACCCGGTATACCTTTATTTATTTATCTATTGAATTCGTGTTTATAAGAATATTGAAGTGTGTCTTTATATTTTAGGCATTGTTATAACTACTTTTGCATAAAGATGATAGCTCCTGTGAGTGCTAGTATAGACTCGCAGAGTTGAGTTTTTTCAATTGTGGTAGATCAGAGCCGAGTTTTATGACTATTATTACTAATTAGAGTAACTTTTTGAAATAAACCCTAATAGAAAGACTGATACAGAAGATTCAATTCATTATCTGGACAAAAATTATTTTGGTCTATTACGTTTTTCTGAATAGACCAATAAGAAATTGGCCGAACTCGATCAGGTATACATTTTCAGGCGGATGGAACATGAAAAGAGAAGAAGAGAATCTGGAATTTCCGAATTTCGCCTCAAAATCAATTTCCAATCTTGAAAACTCCTGCAGAGAGGAACAGACAAAATCTCCGAATCCAGATCTGAATTTTGTAATCCTCAACCTTGAAATGTTATATGGTAAATTTCCAGGAAAATTGAACAAGAAATGACAATATTGTCCGCCATCTTGTATGCACTATTTCAATATTTTATTGCAAATAGCGCCAGCGTCAATATTATAAGTGTGAGTGGGGGAAACTCGAATTGCAAAATTCGACCCTCCAGGCAGTGTTGCCAACTTAGTGGATTTCACACTAGAACTGGTGGATTGAGTTCTTGTTTTGTGACAAACTATGGCATCTAGTAAATGGTGTTAATTTTGCTGGCGAATTGTTTCAAACAAATGGTGAAATCTGGTGGTTAAGGACGCATCCTAAATGCCCCTTGTTTTATATAATTTTTCAATTCTAACAATGTAATACCTACTAGAGAAAAGATTTCATGGAAAAACTAGTGTTAACTAAAATCAGTTTCTAACGGTTATATGTCCAATTTTGGCTGTTTTGTACGATCTCAAATGCTGATTTTTATTTCTTGTTTTATAGGTAACATAATATACTTGAGTATGTCATTGATATTATGAATAATTCATTTTGCTCGTTTTGTTTTCTGTTGAAAAAAACTGTTTTCACCTGATCTGTTTTTTTTATCTGATGTTATCTAGTGATCTGAATTGGAGTTACAACCACCAGAAAATCACTAGATTCGCAAAAATTTTCGTCTGTGGCGCATTTTTCTCAATTCCACCCGGTTTCGTGGTTTTTTGGTGGCCAATTCGCGACTTTCGGAAATCTGAGTTGGCAACACTGATGCCTCCAGGACTAGGAGAGGATATAATTGCATAAAAAAGGACAAAATAGAGGGGATTTCTGCTTTGGTTGGTGCAAAACAACAATTTACATCGGAAACCTTTCCTCGAAACGAGGAAACAAATAGACAACTATCTAATTGAAAAATTATTCTTATCTCAGGCAATTAAACGAGGCGAGATCCGATATGTTGGATCTCGCTGGAGATACAAATCTCGCCATATTTACAGAGCTTTCACAACACCTGTGTCGGCCATTAGTCTCGTTTAGACACATACAGTCTTACAAACACACGCCGATCTGTTTGTTGCCTTGTGGTTCGTACATTTCCACATTTTCCGCCGGCATTTCACTTTGAACCGCCTATCTGTGTGACTTTTACGTTTATACACATAATAAAGGACATTGGTTGTGGATATCCAATTTCAACATTCGATATCTCGTTAAACGAATCAAGATTTTGAAATAATTCGTAAACAGTGAAACAGGATTCGAATTCGAAACTGTAGTATTAAATGATTCAACCATATCATATATACAAGGTTTTCCACCTAACACGTTCAAGTTTTTGATGTCATTCGAATACAAATCTGAAAACTTGAAAGTCAAAGTCGAAGTCGAGGTGGACAAATTAGATGAAACCGCTATACATCTTATATAAAACCTTAGAACAATGTCATAGACCTCTATATACCTACTCAATGTCTACTTGGTTGTGGTTGTTATATACCATAATGTAAGTCACTGCAAGAAATTTATTTAGATTTATCGACATTTATTCGAAATTGTGAATGCCACAGAAGCAATTGAAGAATAATTACACCATATTTCATCCCATCACGCTCTAAGTCCCTGTCCCTATCCGCCATAGGAACGCACGATGTTCTTTGAACATTATAGGGATTCCCTTTCGTGCGCTCCAAGCGATAAATTATGATTGTTGTTTATGGAAATATGGTTTGTTTGTCCAACAGGCTGATCGACAGCTAAAGACAGCTGTGATGTGACGTCACCTGCCCTCGCCCTATTCAATGAAAAAGGCACGGAGTCATCTCCACGACTTTTAATTTGAAAACATCAATTCAGGAACATGTCTATATTAAGAAGAAGAAGTCATGGGTATGAAAAAGGTTATGTTACAACTAAGTTGTCTGCTGGTTATTGAACCACGCACTATCTTCCTCGATAATGTGTCTCCTTTTGGGGGTTGCGACCCCTTAAAAAAACCTTATCATTTTATTTTGTATCTTAAATGTAACGTAACATGCACCATATAGTACGGGAAGTATTTTTCTTATCTCTCGGAGCGCACAAGAGAGAATTCCTGTAATGTTCGGGAAACATCGTGCATAACCTATGGAGGATATGGAGAGAAAGTAGGTGTTGGAAATTTTTGTCAGCTTTTGGAGATTCTATAAGTTCCTTTGAATACTTCATCTGGCAAAGAATTCCAAAGCTGAAGATACATCGAAAAAGATTTCCAATGAATATACTGAACATTCATTTGTGGTCTATGGCATCTACTTCTCCGTTGGTGCTGTTATAATGAATTATGACTTCAGGCATTCAGGATTTCGTGAAGGGACCGCCATAACCTGCAAATTTCAGTTATTTCTGAAGGATGGACTATAAGGTGAACATTGGTCGACTTGATCCGTTTGATATGATATTTGGTGATGTGGGGCCAAAATGACCCTACATTACTAACCTGGCAAATATCTGTTGGCACTAGAAACAATATCACACACTCTCCATTGACATTCAGACTGAGATGCACGGATCAATATCACCAACTGACTTCGTGTAGCGCGTAATTCGAAATCTCAAAGGGTCAAAATGACCCAGGGCGACCAACTGAGGATAAACTCTCCAATTGTCATCTGAATACCAATCAAAATAACAGTATGGGATTATACGAAAACATTAATAACTCAGTGTAAGAACTACACACACTCAATTTCTTCGATTCGGTAGCCTTTCATGATTTCATGTAGAGGATTCCTCTTACTGACCTTACCATGTTTTGATGTCTTTGATGACAACATTATCACTGTTATTAAACTTGTGATAAAACACCTCTCCGTATCAGACAATATGATACCCATTTTATTAATAGTATGAAATTTTGTGCGTTGAAACTTGATAAAAACAAAGTTCTCTTTATGTGATGACGCCTGTGATGCCTCAATTTTATCACATTGATAAAACGTTTGATCAAACACTGTTTTGTAGCATGTTGCATAATATGTTTCAGGATGGTGTGGGGGAACGAAATTCTTTGACTGATTTGTCTTGCAATATAATCGCTTCACCCTGTAAGGAGGACGGAATTATTCACAAGCACCAACCATCAGGTGCTTGCACAGTGTCAAACACTTCATTTACCAGCAATCTTCTCTGTCCACATTTCTCAAGCGTCTTCAAGTACCTTCCACACCAACAACGTTTTATATATAAGAATCGTTTATTCAATCGTCTGCCAGTGTTTTTACTGCTCACCATATTCAGCAAGTAGCAAGAGGCAATTATTTTGTTCGGTTCCAGGAACATTGTACTTCAAATACGCTATTTCGCTATTGACGCGTCTTTTTTATTTACGTTTCGCAATTGGCGTGAAATCCACTTTCCGGTAGGTCTACATAAAACTCACTCGGTATACAGGGTAAAACAAATTCAGTTCCACAGCAGTAGATACAGTAAATTTACTTAACGAAACGAACGAATGTTGTACAAATAATATTGGTCAAACTCTTACTTATTTGTATTTGTGTGTACCAAGGGTAGATAGGGAGATGAGGTATAGGTATTAGATATTTCTTGGAACTTTTTTAGATTGAAAGTTCTTGGAAATACCTTCTTTGGCTAAGAATCCCAAAGCTTAGCTGTTCTATAATAGACAAACGAGTTTTGGTAAAGGGTTGTTCGACATTTTTGCTAGTGATGGAATGAGAGCATAGATTTCTGAAGAACATTCAACGAGGGAGTATCTATAGAAGAGTGGAAAGTCTCTGACTTTACTCAGCTCTGCCCTCCTAGAGAGAAAACATACTTGAGATTTGGTGGCGTTGAATTCAACTAGGTTGTTGGTTCCCGAAGCTGTGATTTCAGAAAGATCTTTATTGACAGCGTTGACCTCCGTCGTGAGAAGAAATGGGAATTCTGGAAGAGAAAAAATCGAGCTATCTTTCTGAGCTCGGCCACAACTGCAACTTTTGCAGTGTATTCAAACACTTATTAAAATCGATAGTGATTTTTCGTCTCGACAAGCTATAAAATTCGACATAATATAATGCTCACGTTCAAGCAGTTCAGCTTTTATTGTAGGTAATTTTATAGCCATCGATTTGATAGCCCCCATCAACTTGTGGTATCGTGCAATTCTTCCACAGACCCGATCGGTGTCCGATTACATCGAGTTCAATACAAACATCGAAGGAAAAATTCATTCCCGCTCGTAAAATAAGAAATCGTCTACATTATCGTCTGGTCGCCTACATACATACATAATTACAAGATACTCCTCGGCGTCGGGTTATGGCGATGGCGAGGAATGTCCAGGCCAGGTACGATTAAACCATTCATTATCAAATAACAATATGGCCGAGGTGTTTTATAAGCTCTCTCGATGTTTGTCTTGAGATGTATCAAGGTCGCAGGTCAGCCGTAACGTTTCCCCTTTGCCAGTGGCGCCGAGTTCGCGAATCATACGAATGAGTTTCTCCAGCTTACCCCTGCACAAGCTAAACCAAGACACCGACGCTTCGGAAGAAGAAAGAACAGCTGCACCCAATGGCACCAGCTGTAAGGCTGAAAAAGGAGAGAATCATAGAGATATAGACCGCTATACATCATATCTCAACAACCCGGAAATCTCATCCAAATTACTCGTTCAAAAACGCTCCTGCTCAATGCGCAGGACCTCCCAAACTGTCGTTCATGACATCGAGTCATGTCTCTTGGTGCTCGGAAACATAAGTAAGAGTGAGTAAAAAATATGACAAGTCCCGAATGTTTACACTCCAGTCAACCATGTTCAATCTCGTGAATAAATATGGGCTTTGATCTGATGGTCTACTTATTAATTTATGTCGGTGGATCAAACAACAAAAACCCCCTTACACACGCAGCACACACTTAGGACAAGGAGCGACCACAGTATGAGCGACCATCCAAACAAAACAATGTGTTCGTTCAGGCCACTGACATAAATACTATCTAGACCGCTCCCCTCAGGGCTCACGAATTTTGAGTACGGAAATGGTGAGCAAGAGGTAGGTAGCCTAGCTGGATACTGATCGATCTTCATCTTGTCTTGGATGGTATTCTCTTCACTCTTCAGGTTTTAATCTTTCCTATCGGCCTCTCTTAGCCAATTCTTCGTTTTTTTTTCTCCCCTAAATCCCGACCTCATCATGGTGCGGGAAAGACAAGCCGTTGCTGCTCGGCAGATAGAGCATTTCGGGAACATCTTCGTTCGCATCACTCAGATGGGACAAGTTAGTGAACATCTGTGTGCAAATATGGGGCAATTTGTGAACATCTGCTCATGTGATCGCAGATTGGCAAACGAGGCTCTGGAAACCTAATCCGAATTGTGGGAACCCGTGGCGAAGGATTAATGGCAACGAGGTTATATGGTATCTATAACGGGACCTTAGCCCTGTACCACAACTTGAAAAACAAGGCAATATTTTCGCCGTCTTCATGGACGAGTTCAGGGCTCAGAAGAGTAGTCTTCAGGAACCTGAACGACAAGGATCATTCAAACGAACCTCTGGTACTATCAGTGGTAGTGCTTTCAGTTACTGTAATGGTATTTAAAGTGGCCCTTATATAAGAACCATGGGTCGTATATGGTAACATCAATAACGACATAGTCGAGGTAAGATACAATGGACAGTGTCATCGGAGACTTCGGTTCTAAATGCGCAGGATTCATCTTTTCATCTTCAACAGTTCGATCTCGTGGCTTACCTTCTTACCAATGGCATTAGCGGTCCAGGTTTATATCAATGGTTCAGGCAGATAGTGAATATGCAAATTGCCAAATGCAAAGGTTGAGGTTCATGCACTCGTTAGTGGCGTTGGGAGGACCTTATTTATCATAGACATTTAACCGTGTGGTGGTCGGATTAGAATAACCCCACGGTAAGTCCTGCCTGTCGTAGAAGGCGACTAAAAGGACGCCAATAGGTGGAAGATGGTTAACGCCATCGCCCGGTGCGATACCACCACATCAACCATAGGCACTGTGAAATGGGTATACTTACCCGTGTTTCAGTAGCTGGTTGATGTTCCGGCCAACCCAACCCAACCCAATTTCCTTTTCCTTCCACGCCAACCTCCCTTCTTCATACAGAATACGCGATGATGAGTTCTCCTCAAGTAAAATTATCCGGAAGTAAAATACCTCTCCATTCGGATTTCCGGGCGAGAGGTGCTAGAGGGGGTTCACCATCGGCTGAAAAAGTCCTCAAGATAGACCTATGTAACATCCGAGGTCTAAGTAAGAACATCAACGATGTCCATCGACACCTTCAAATTGAAAAGCCAGACATATTGGCTCTTACTGAGACACAGGTCAATTCATCCACCAATACGACCTATCTGCTCTGTCCTGGGTACGAACTCCACACACGTTTCAGATTCAAGGGAGGTCTCTGCCTCTACTCTAAAACGAATCTCTCATGTCAACGAGAAAAAACTTTGGAACCAAATAAGTTTGATGTCATGTGGTTCAAACTCGATAGCCAGAAACAGACCAAATACCTTTGTTGTCTCTACTTATCACCAAATGATCCATCCTATGAAGAGCTCTTCGAATTCTTGTCTTTGAAGCTTGACCAAATTCAACAGAACCATCCAGCAGCAGAAATCATCATCATGGGCGATTTCAATGTACACAACACTGCCTGGCTCGTACACTCTAACAGAACGGATGAAGCTGGGCGACAAGCCGAAGCTTTCGCCATCACACACGGCTTAGAGCAGCTTATCAAAGAACCCACACGAATTCCCGATGCCAATAACCATTCAGCTAACATACTTGACTTATTCCTCACAAATAATTCAGCACCCTACACCATAGATGTACGAGCTCCACTTGGCAATTCTGACCACACACTCATCTCCACAACCTGCCCATTTTTCATTCCATCAACTGCTCCGGCACCCCCACGTCTTATATGGCATTACAATTCAGGAGATTGGGACGGTCTCCGCATGTTTTTTTCCGAGTTTCCTTGGCATAGAGTATGCTTCGACTCTGAGGACCCTTCACAGTGTGCTGCGGAAATATCCGAGATCATCATGCTCGGAATGGACACATACATACCTCATTTTTCGAAAAGATCATCACCTTCGAAACCCTGGTTCAACAAAAACTGTTCTAGAACTGTTGCCTTGAAACAAACAGCCTACCATCGCTGGCGCAAAAACCCTAACCTCGCGACTAGAGCAGAATACGTTGATGCCAGGAATAACTGCAGCCAAACAATAGATGCTTCTAAAGAAACATACAATGCCAAGATAAGATCGAAACTCATAGATTGCCCCAATGGCTCCCGTTCGTTTTGGTCCCTTGCTAAAGCGGTCGGAAGAAATTTCACTAATAGTTCATTTCCACCACTGTCCAAATCCGACGGCACATTAGCAACAACATCGCAGGAGAAAGCAAATATCTTTGCAGAGATGTTCGCAGCAAACTCTACTTTAGATTCCCAAGGAAAACTGCCGCCAGACATTCCACCCGTTGAGAGTCGAATGCCCGAAATCGTCTTCCGTCAACGCACCATCAGACGAATTTTGCTTGATCTCAAAACGAATAAGGCTAACGGTCCTGATGGAATTCCACCCATTATCCTCAAAAAATGTGCACCAGAATTAACACCGATCCTCTGCAAGTTGTTTACCATCTCGTACAGGTCGGGTATTTTTCCATCATGCTGGAAGACAGCTAGAGTCCAACCAATCCCCAAAAAAGGAAACAAGAACCTGCCCAACAACTACAGGCCCATTGCCCTGTTATCAGTAATCTCCAAAGTGATGGAGAAAGCCATCAACATTGAGCTCATCAAATATCTGGAGAGCTCAGGAATCATCAATGATAGACAATACGGCTTTCGCCACCGAAGATCTACTGGAGATCTACTTGCCTACGTCACCCATTTATGGCAATCTTCAATAGAAAAACACGGGGAATCTCTAGCTGTCGCGTTGGACATATCGAAAGCATTCGACCGTGTTTGGCACGAAGGACTCCTCCACAAACTACCATCATACGGCTTACCACCTCAGCTATGCCATCTCTTATCGAGTTTTCTTTCAGGCAGATCGCTTCACGTGGTGGTGGATGGTGTATCGTCTGATACCATTGGCATCAATTCCGGCGTTCCACAAGGATCAATTTTGGCACCAACATTATTCCTGCTTCATATCAATGATCTGTTGGGAGTAACAACTTGCCCCATCCACAGCTTTGCAGATGATAGTACTCTCCATACTGCGTTCTCTTCCAGAATTCCCATTTCTTCCCAGGAAACTAAGAACTCACGGCGCAGGCAGGTCAATGCTGTCAATGAAGATCTTGCTGAAATCACAGCCTGGGGAACAAACAACCTAGTTGAATTCAACGCCACCAAAACTCAAGCCTGCATTTTCTCTAGAAAGGCGGAACTCAGTATGCCCGATATTGTAATGTCTGGCTCCACCATCCCCACCAAGCCCACCATATCTATGCTCGGTATTTCCATCAGCAACACTCTTTCATGGGATAATCATGTCAGATCCATCGCAAAAGCTGCTTCACAAAAACTTGGATTCTTGTTCCGTGCGAAAAGCTACTTCACACCTCAACAGCTTCTCATGATCTACAAAGCGCAGATACGGCCTGTTCTAGAATACTGTTCCCACATATGGGGTTCAGCACCAAAACATACGCTGATGCTCTTAGATTCCATCCAGAGAAGAGCCATTCGCCTGGTGGGTGACGCCACACTCACTCACTCTTTGACATCATTGGAACACCGTAGAAAGGTCGGCGACCTTTCACTTTTCTATCGATACTTCCACGGGAAATGTTCTTCGGAAATCTCTGCTATCATCCCTCCACTAGCAATACCAATCAGACGAACAAGACAAGCCCAGTCAGCACATCCTTTCGTTGTCAACCTCGAAAGATGTCGAACAGCACTTTATCAAGACTCCTTCATCCATAGAACGGCTAGGCTGTGGAATTCATTGCCTGTGGAAGTATTCCCAACAACATATAATCTTCAAAAGTTCAAAAAAAATTCCAATACCTACCTCTTGTCCCTATCCTCCCTAGGAACGCACGATGCTCTTTGAACATTATAGGGATTCCCTTTCGTGCGCTCCAAGCGATAAAAAAAAAAAAAAAAACATAGATGTAGTCATGAGGAGAAGACATAGTGGGTTCACCAGTTCTAACAATTGCACGCTTGAACATCCTGATGACGGAGTTCCTCTTTCCCTAATTGTTTGATGGAGAAAGGTTCTATACTCTATAGGTACCTACTTATTGAAACATGTAAAGATCACAATATTAAGAAGCCTTTGGAGGGGACATCTGTGAGTGGTTTAATCCCAATCAATTTTTATGTGATTATAAGAGCCTATACAGGATGATCATAAAATCATTGCAAATTGTCAACTCAAACAGCGGAAAGACTCGAGCTTGGTATGTTCAGCCCTAAAAAAAATTGTGAAACACTGAATCACCCTTTACTGTTGATGACTCGTGTATGGTTGCCTGTCTGCCGAATCGAAAATCCAATATATCGGCGTCAGCCGGCTTCTTTTTATAATAATTATTTTCAGGCATTCCCCTCTTGGTTCGTCGTCTACATAATAAACTTTGACGATTCGTGAGTCGAATATACTGTGGACGATGATATATACCGTCATGATGGCCAAAGTCGAACGAACAGCCAGTTCAGAGAAATACCGGCGGAAAACATATGCTCAAATAGTAAATAAATGTTAGCGCAACAAAATTATAGCTATCATCTAAATGATTTGTAGGTATATACATTTACCTACCAGCCTAGTTTGTAGACAGCTTACCATCTTTGAAAAAAATAGTTATCACAAGCGTTCAGATGGTAAAAAATCTCCACGAAATTTAAATTTAAGTCACCATCACCCTCTGTCTGCTTTTTGTCGTTCTTCAATCACACATTTTTACGCATGTACAGGAATTTTCAGCTTTCATTGACAAATCTGAAATGAAATCAAAGAGAGGTTTCACGGATGACTGTATTTAAGATCGCAGCGCCGAAGTGGCCGGTTCTGGAACTACCCATATGAAAGTACATTGTTTTGAAAATCTCTGGAAATGGTATTGTTTCTGTTTCGATATTTTTCAGTGATTTGAGCAAAGAAAACTGTTTATTTGTGTACTTGTGATTAGAGGGAGCCTCTCAGCAGATATTCGTTCAATAAAGTATGTTTCACTACTTAAAATACATGAGATTCGCAAAATGAAAATGCCCCAATTTGAGGTTAAGTTAGTTTGCATATCATTCCCGTTCAGTAATAAAATAAATATTGCAGATTAAGTGGAGTGAATATGTGAATATGATATTCACAAAGTAGGTATTTGAGATTTATGTATTGTAGTCGATTTATCTACTTACAAAGTGAAAAAGTCTTCGAAGCTGGCTGTATCTGCGAATATTTGATTTACCTAGTAGGAAAAATCGAACTATGTCCTTTATCTTTGAGTAAGGCTTTCATTTTGTTAAATTCCTACTGTAACTTTTCACTCCTGGGAATATAATAAAATGCAACTGAATTCAATCTCGAAGTTGAGTGAAAATTTGTCAATTATACACTGATTGAAATTATCATTTTCTGTGAAATACAGTGAGAAAACTTTAATGAATGACATGTGAAATAGAGCAATAATGATTTGAGATACTTTACTGAAGAATTCAAACTCGAAAAATAGCAATGACCACTAAACTTTCGATGAAATGCATGGAAACTTGAATGTAAACAAACATTCAATGTACACTCGTCTTCAGTGAACATGTCGCGGTTGGACAGTATGAGCGCTCCTACTGCAGCGGTGATTAAGAGAGCTGACACCGTCCATGTGCGACATGTTCTCTGAAGGCGACTGTACTTTTCATTAGTTACTTGAATATCCGCAAGAATGCTTATAGCTTATTTTGAATCGCCTGAGGCCAAAAATAGCCTAAAAATGAAGAAATCGACAGAAATAATCTCAATGATGCTAAGTTCAGTTGAGTTGAAGTATGGGATATGGGGCTTCTTTGAGTTACATTTATTCGTCGAAAATAGTGAAAATGAATGAGCAATTGATAATTTATTATTGAAGCATACATTTCTACCCAGATATACACATTAATGAATATAAGAGCCAATTTTCCTTTGTTCACCTTATTAAATTCGATTTGACTCTAGCCTTCGGTTCAATGGACTCGTGAGCATAAAACTAAGAATAATGTATACAATGCGTTGTTCTAGGCATCATAAAGCCTGCCTACATGAAATATTATGCATGAGGCATACATTGAGATTATGTCACTTATAAAAACCATCTATAGGAGCTGGAACTCTGATCAATGTTCGGACGATGGTAAATTGCGCGATGTCTCAATTGAAAAGCATAGACAATAAAAAATAACTGAAATCGCTTCTCAAGAACTCAAATTAATAGCTTTTTATATGTGACGAAATAAGACAATTTTTGCCCTATATACGTGAATATTGATCAACCATTGATTGTTTTGAAAAAACTCGCCATTTTGTGAAAGGAAGCCTTTGTTATACGAAATTGGATAATATTGTACCCTAAAAATCGGAGCTCGATCGATTTCTCCAAAAATATTGTTGATACCTATGCAACTTATAACTGATTTGCTATATGGTTCGAAAATAATATGATGTTTTCTCCTGATTTGCCATTCCATCTATAAATTATCACCAATCAAGGGTGGTTTCCTTGGTGTTCTCGATATAGAAACTATAAATTGAGTGTGTAATAGAAGACAACAGAACAAAATGAAATCAAAGTATATTTTTGTAAAAAAATTAATTTATCAAATTTCAAGGTTTTTCTAGAATTTCTCTAAATCATTGGTTATAGTGATTAACCTACGAACCTGAGCATTTTCTTGCGGCGAGGTCAGCGGCATCGGAAGTATCGATGATTTCTGCAATATTGCCAGATGTTCAATAGTTCAACGAACAGCGGGGCTCTGGAACACAAGGGAGGTGTTCCCCGAGGCATATAACCTCCAGAAATTTAAGAAAAACACCCATTTCTACCTTATTTCCCTTGGTTCTCACGATGTTCTCTGAACATTACAGGATATCCCTTTTCGTGGGAACCAGAACATAAACTAAACTATGCTGTATATGGTGTGAGCGTATATTTTTCAAAATAAATAATGGGAAGCCAATTCCTCTTGTGAATTATTGTGTCTTATTCCATTCCATTTCATTTATCGCTTCAATTTCGGAAAAACCCATAGTATTATGGTATTTGTATATATCAATAATGATTATGGGTATTTGTATAGATAAATAATTAATGACAGATGCGATCTTCCGCTTCCCCAAGGGTTCCTCGTCCATACTAGCCTCTCAAGCTCCAATTCCCTATGAAACATGAAACATTGAGAACTCTGAGAGAAACACCATTTATAGAGATCCTTTCAGAATCCTGAAATTCCCGAAGGAATTGGAGCTCGAGGAGCTGCTATGGACGAAGAACCCTTGAGGAACTATATTGTCACGATATTAGAGTGGTTAGTCCATCCATGTCACAACATTGGTTGTTTCCACCACCATGATACTTGGTTTTAGTATCATGGTATTTCACCCACGTCGATTTATAAGGGGTATGTTTGGCTTGAGGGTTTGCGAGAGGTTATATTCAAATAGGCACCAATAGTTAGGGGTAACTGAGAGTACGAGACTATATTCAAAGATAACAATAATATTTATTTCAACACGAAAGTGATGATGGATATAAAAAAATTACAATGTATATAAAGACCTAATAACAACTTACATTATAATGACCATTACGACGAGTTCTTGTCAAGTCAAGAGTAGCCCCAGACCATCAGACTAACTTCGGAACCCTCCCATCCAATATTCCCAGTATTCATAGTTCAATGTCAACGGATGATTTGATTAACTTAATGTTTATAAAACCCTCATGGCTCGAAATTACTGAAATACCGTATGTTCTACTCGTGACAATATAACAAATAAACAATGTTCATTTAGATGTCTTCTAATCAATGCATTGTTATACTGAATGTGAGTGTGTGATGGAATTCTCCAATGTAGATTGCCTAATTAATTTAGGGCCCAAGATGATGAGTGAGCGAACATGCACTCATTACAATAATCAAAAGTCCCAAGACCTTTTTTATCCGAATTAAGAATTATGATGGTTAGATGAGCCCAACTAGATATCGACCATCATCTACTTCCACTTTGAATAATGGTTTATTATGAATTTGAATTTATAATGTTTCTGAGGACGTTTCAAATAAATAGATTGATTCCGTTTTAATTTGTTGGTGATTATAAAGGGATTATAGAGCAGATATCTAGCGAGATTTTATGGTAATTTCTTCGTGTCTGTGTCCCTGAGTGCTGAGCGTTTATCTCTCGGATTGAGATATCTCCAAATGAAATTCAACTATATTGACTATCGACGGTTTATTAGGAAAGAGTGCTCCCTCATTGCATTGCTTAGATAAGAATGAGATTTCTTCGACTACATGCTGACATATGGTCGGACATTTAAACGCGGCTGCTATCATACAAATGCCGGCTTGAATTCTTTCATTACATTTTCGAATACCTACTAATTTGTTGTTTTTTTTTCAGGTAAGTTCTTCGAATACCTACCTACTTCAGAAAGGATGCGAGGTTGGTCAACGATTCCCACATTCAACCAAAAAAGGTATAAAGAAAAATGGATTTTCTGAAAAATATTTAACGGGCGATTTATTTGTACAAAATAGAATGTAGCATATTTTTTTCTCTAGATTTTCGAAATTCTCTCTCCTGCTCTCTATAAATGAAAATATTTATATCATTTCAAGGCATATATTTACTTACTTACTACTTACATACTTGATTAATTGGGATTTTTTCTCCTCGTTTCAATTAAATCAAAATATGAATATAATTTCAATATATATGTAGTAGGACAAATCAGATGATTTGCCCCGAAATGTCATGCACTGCGTTCAACAAATGTTTCTATTAGGGAGCCTAAAAGAAAAATCCAGTAGCTTGTCAGTGACACTTTGTTTGGAAAAATGTTTGAAGAGAAGAAATATATTGAAAAAAATTCGAATATTTACTTATTTTTGGACGTTTCGGGAACGAATCTGCTCCCGTTCTCAACATAAAAATGAAAAATATTTTTCTTCAAACTATAAGGAAAACATTTTCGAAGGAATATATTTTGCATGTTGAGAACGGGAGCAGATTCGTTCGCGAAACGTCCAAAGATACGTAAAAATTCGATATTGCATTTTTCTTTTAGGCTCCCTGTTAAAAAAGATGGTTAAACGCAGTGACATTTTGGGGCAAATCATCTGATTTGTCCTACTCACAAATATTGAAAAAATACTCATATTTATTTTATAGAAACGAAGAAAAAAAATCTCAAATAATCAAGTGAAATGACAGTATACCTTCAGCAAAATATGATTTTGTGGAAATCATGTTGTTTGAGTTTTTACAATAACTATGGATTTCCATCAAACATACATATAGATTCATGAGCTAATGCGATCTATACAGGGTTGGGCAAAAGTCCGAAAACTTTCAAATATCACATTATCATCATTATTTAGAAAAACGAAACGATCATAGACTGGTTATGTGTTATTCTAAAATGACATTATTGCCACATTTCCTTATTTAATAAACTCACATGAATTTAGCGCATTTCAAAAATAACACAGTATATTCATGTTTCAGTGTTGGATTTGGAGATTTTTAGTCGGTTATTTCGCAAGACGAACAACGACGAAGTTCATTCCTTCTCATAATACAACACAGTTCAATTTCTGTCATCAACAAGTTTATAGTTGAAAAGTGACAAATGCAGTTGAATCAATCAGTGACTGGATCCTGAATACTCATTGACTGCTGATCGGATCACTCACTTTAATCACATACACTGAATAATTTGCAGGGAGCGCAAAAACATTGGTCCAGAAACTCCATGAGAAACCATGATTCTTTTTGTTGAAAGCTCCATTGTCTTTCTCATGTCTCTCAACTCATTTCTCAATAATAAAATGTTAACTAATGAATTTCACTCAGTGGAAACAAATTCATACTTTTTCTCGAGATAAAAGTTACAACATTCCCATTCCTAGTAATCAATACGCCATAGTTATTTGTTTAACTAGGCAGCAAAGTAGTAGATTGACTGCCGAAGCTGAATTCATAGCCGAGCGTAGCGAGGCTAGGAATCCAGCTAAGGCAGTCAATCTACTTTGCTGCCGAGTTGAACATATAATTTTTTCTCCGATTGTTCATAATGATATATATCTCTTTATTTTCCTTGTAATGTTCAATTAAAATAAAATTTGATACAAATCGCAATTGTTGGAATGGTTGGTTGCTATGGAAATGTCCATAATAACTATAGTTTGACAATTCATGAAATTTCTGACAGTTGTGCGAAAAAATATCGGATTATTTAAATTATTATATAATGGACAGTGATAGCGACCTGGAAGTACTTACACCTCCAGAAATGAGGGAGGTGGCAAAAAATATAGAGTTGAATTTGTTGCCGGAGAAGTCTCGGATGAAATATGAAGGAAATTATAAACGATTTATGGATTATCAATTTTGCTGATACATATCAATCAGCAAAGTTACCACTTTGCTGCCTAGGCAGGAAAAGTAATACTTTGCTGATTGATATGTGTCAGCAAAATTAATATTTGCTGCCAATCGGAGAAAAAATATTTTTCTATAAAATTGTCCTGAGCAGGTATTGTTTGAGATTGACTTCAAATCATCTTACATCATAGTATATTTTTCAATGCATTCGGTTATGAATTGTATGAAATTATTTCTGAAATACAGATTGTTTGTAATTGTAAGTTATTCAATTGTCTAGTCCCATAACTATGGACTGTATAATGACTTCATTAAAAGCTAAGTTTGAAACTTTAAATTTATCCCTGCCGAAATGGACAATACAACAGATTTTGACTTTATATGTATAACGGAATCTGATTTTATTCATTTTGATAAAAATAATCGAGAATCGATCAATTCAAAGCTGAAATCATGAAATTGATAATAATTTAGTCGAAAGATGTGACCGATTACAAACATTTATTTTCAGCCCATTGTTTTCGTTTCTTCAACACCCTCAAAAATGTGCGTTCTGTGTGTGAATACCTCGAGCATGTCCAGGAATCTCCATTTCCATAATGGAGAAGACCACTGAGAGAAGAAATCCGTGCAAACCTCTTTCAATCGACGAATCATGATTTACGTTTGATGTACAATCAATATTATGAGTAAAAGTTGAAGGGAATCGAATCTATATCGTTTTGAAATCAGCATATTTCATTCGATATTTCAAACAGCCAAATATGATGGTGGAGTCGTGACGTATTAGTCCCGAACTGTGGCTATCTCTCTCTGATACCTCGTCATTCTGCAGTGTTGCAGTGTGATTGGTCAGTTCAAGGACAATAGGCGTGTTGGGAATAAGACGACGCACCAGTCACACCAATGAATTGACAAAATTTCAAATGGCGCAGGAATGGGGAAGACCACTGAGGGAAGAAATCCGTGCAAACCTCTTTCAATCGACGAATCATGATTTACATTTTATGTACAATCAATATTATGAGTTGAAGTTGAAGGGAATCGAATCTATATCGTTTTGAAATCAGCATATTTCATTCGATATTTCAAACAGCCGAATATGATGGTGGAGTCGTGACGTATTAGTCCCGAACTGTAGCTATCTCTCTCTGATACCTCGTCATTCTGCAGTGTTGCAGTGTAATTGGTCAGTTCAAGGACAATAGGCGTGCTGGGACTAAGACGTCGCACCAGTCACACCAATGAATTGATGAAATTTCAAATGGCGCAGGAATTGTGTGTTTTGAAATGGACATATACTAATTTATTTTTTTCATCGTCTTAGCATGAATGAAAAAATTCAAAATTAATTCACTGGTAGTTTTTCAGTATAGAGTTCACGATAATGTCGTTTTAAAAAATCAGTGGTCTTCCCCATTGTGTGTTTTGAAATGAACATATTCTAATTTATTGTTTTCATCGTCTTAGCATAAATGACGAAATTCAAAATTAATTCGCTGGTAGTTTTTCAGTATAGAGTTCACGATAATGTCATTTTAAAAAATCAGTGACCTTCCCCATCGGACATTCCGTCTACAAAATGTTGAATTTTCCTAATCCGGACCTGCGTGTTTTTTAAACCCCGCGCATCGAGAGTCTCGACCTGAAGATTGATGAATAATTCAAAGTGATTAACGACAGTGGAGGCACAAGCACAGGCTTTCGGAATGATATAGCCGTATTCATGGAACGACATAACCGTTTTCATTAGCGAGACTGGATAAATGTACTACAAAGATCGTTTGCTCTACGTCAGAACATGTTCGATTTGCAAAACAAAGCGATTATTGTAAATCGCAATCGATGAATTGCAAATTTTTATCGCTGGCTGCTGATGACAAAAACGGATTAATATGTGCGTACGTCGAAAAAACTGTTTCTCTTGAACTCATCATCAGTATCAGTACCCAAAAACAAAGATTATAGTAGAGGATCCGAAGTTAGGTCGAACTTCACCCATCGGGTAATTTACCATGATATAAATGGATTGCCTAAAAAATCCTGGCCAGGCTATAATTGATTAAAAATTCAAAAACCACTTTTTTTATATTTCTACCGATGAGTTCAATGAAAAAATTTCACACTAACAGTAAGTTCAAAGCCTATATAGAATATGCAAACGTATAGCGTATAGGGTTGCCTTTATCTTTCCCGGTCTAAACGGGTTGCCAGGTATAAACAGGTATTTTGGTCCTAGTTATTTTAACCTTCTTGTTTAACCTATGAACTAAACATAAAAATAAGCGCTGTTTCATTGCGAACGGTTGAGTGGAAGAGCAATGATTGAGTGGAAGAGCAACTGTCGATTTATCGGCGAGTTGAACTATGCCTTTTGTTCCTTCATTATTATTATTATTATTATTATTATTATTATTATTATTATTATTATTATTATTATTATTATTATTATTATTATTATTATTATTATTATTATTATTATTATTATTATTATTATTATTATTATTATTATTATTATTATTATATAGGGTTGCCAAAAAAGTCTGTCCTGAATGACGGTTGTCGAATTTTGAAAAAACATATTTCTTAGTCTACCTAGGTATGTTGATTATCGACTCATTTCGATGCTTAAAATACATTTTCTCTGTACTTCCTGTATACGGTAAATACTGATTCTTGTCAGGGGTCAACCAGACTCGGAATATCACTATAATCTCGGTTCTTGGTAAGTGGGAAAAGAGTTCTGACCTGAAGTATATGGTTTCTTAGCCAGCTTCTTGTTTGGCAAGAGCTGCAGCAATTTTATCTTCTTCCATTTTCTAAGGTCATGGATCCACTTTAGAGTCAGCATATATGGCCATTAGCCATCATTTCCTTCATAATCATAGATCGATTCAGATTCCACAGTAGCACGAGTTACATGAGCAACGGTTTGCTATGACATAGAAAACGCTTCACCAAGACTTTGATATTTCTCGTGAGAAGTGCTGATTTATACTTTGTCCTTCCTGATTTGTAAGAACACAGTTCAGTTAGTCTTGACTTTAAAAACCAAATTCGTGGTTCGAATCTTTTTAGTACGCTACTATATATAGACATTTGTCTGAACTTCCCTTTTTCCAGACACTCGAGCACAGAAGGTCTTAGCTGAGTAGGCGATTGAAATGTTTTCAGAGACCAAGGAGTACAGAGCTATCGCTTTGATTCCCCCTGTATCCATCTTGAAGCCATCTTCATAATGTACTACATGAAGTACATTCTCAAATCCATATATGTTTAGCACAAATTTGCTGGAAGATGAGAACTTGTGGCGGATATAGTTGGAATATGGAGAATTTCCCAATCCTTCGTTAAGACGATTCGAATTGATTGTAGGGATATTGACTTGTGGAGGAATGTAATTATTCAAACCATCGCCAGGTAGATTAAATTAAACCTCCAAATGTCTAGAAAAAACAGTTTTCTCAAGCTATTGATAGAAGAAGAGCACCTGGTGGTGGATAGTTAGAATGGAGAATCTCCCGTTCTTTCCTAGAGATTATTGGAAGTTTTTCTTTTTTATTCACCACTTGATAGGGTAAGTACATTGAGCCCCTACTGGGCAGTTAGTGCTGATGTGCTGATGGTTTCCTGTAGCAAACACCTTCTGTAAGTCATTCATGTTCCGCATATGCATTTTTTTTTTCAGAAAATGGCACACGTTGCATAATTGGAATCGATTAATTTGAATGTTAAGAGCTAGCACATATCTCGTCAGATCGCGTGACCTAACTCAATGTATTAGTATTGTTGTTGCTAAAATAATATAATTATTCACTTACCTGAATGCATTCAGTTGCGATAACTTTCGAATTGAATTGACTTGTAGTTTCTTCGTGAATATTTTTTTACCTACTCATCACCTACATTTTTTTTTTACAAATTTCATATACATCTGAGTGAACAACAGCTCATAATACCTATAATATGTGAACATGGCGATATTGACGATAGATTCCCTCTTTTTCTAGACAATATTATCATCAAGGTAATGATTTTAGATTGTACAAACAACACACAACGCGTCTCCCCACGAAATAAAAGACGGCGCTCATGGTCATCAATATTCACAAATTATCTGGTGATCTTTGGTTCCCTCAAGTTGTATGCCCTGAAATGCCTGGAACCTTGCGTGTTGAATGATACCTGTATTTGGTTTCCCAACCATCTGTAAAATTTACATATTATTGCATATCTTCTGTGTGTAATATATTTAACAAACTATACAGATACATCTGCCCCTTGCATATCCATTAAGGGGATAGTAGCTTCAGTTTCAATAACTTTTGTTGATCTATAGAAATGCCAACAATACGAACAAGTTCAATCTGCTACCAGTACAAAATAAAGAAATCAATATATTATGAAACAATAACTCATCTAAATATCATTATGTTTGTGGTATCATACCACGCACGTATGATCCAAATAAAACAATATATCCAAATGCGTAGATTCTTCTGATGAAATTTGTACAGTTCCTGATGCTGATGAAGATGAAAGAGCAGGGATGATCATTGAAACATAAATTCGAGAACAAATTGAATTGGTATCAGTCTACTTAATTTTCTTTCTCCTTTTTTGTTTTCTCCTTCTCCTTCTTCCTTTCACAAGTTGGTTGGCAGTTCCACTTCTTTCAACTTTATTATGCCCACATCAAAGTCAGTTTTGAGCTGCTGCCAAATCCTTCAGCAGAATTCGATTGTGTCCTATAGACTGATAGAAACTCAAAGATGTAAGAGATTGAAGATTCCAGTGCTGTCTGGATCTGGCCTCCAGAGAGTCCAATAATAGATAAATAGACATTTGCACATTTTCAGAGAAGTGTATACTGAAAGATAGATCCTGCCATCTTTCAATGACTTTCATTTTCATCCCACAGTAAAGTTTGATGATTTCTCTTTAGAGAGACTGATTTTCTCAAGAAATTTAGTGGATTGGTGATGGTGCCACTATATTAAATCATGAAACCCAATCGGTGAATTGAGATGAACAATATTGGATTGGATGACGAAATAGTTCATTTTATCGAGCATTTTATGTACTGTCCCCTTAATAAATACACTATACTACTATACATATTGGAGACGTTTCTATGAGATTATCGGCGAAGACATCGGCAAATGGTAGCGCCCTGGATATGAATTATGGGCGACGATACTTCAAACAATGCAGATTGACTCTCGCCTTGGCAGGCTTCATCGCGATGGTACCGAGCGATTGAGATAATAGACGTTATGACAAAATGGGAAGCATCCATCAAAGATCATCGGCCATGCAATAGTAATAGTATGTCTTCGCTTTCGCTAGCATCTTTCAGTCAAAATGGTGTTTTGCATCAGATTCTTGATTTGTGATGTGAAATAGTGAAATAGTAAAATTTAAAATCCGATAGTTGTGAGTTACATAATTATTCCCATCAAATGATCGGATGTGCACTCTGTGTACTTCCACCTGATTTTGAACGAAACATCTAAATGTTTATTACTACATAATAATAGATATTTCTGAGCGAAGGAACAAGGATAATGAGTGCTTTCCCAAATTATCTCTGCGTCAGATGCATCATATTCATAAAACTGGTTCTTGAATTAGACAGACTCATGAATGAAATCAGCTATACTGATATTTTCCTAAGGTTTGGTCTTGAAAAACTGAATCATCCTGTATCATGTACTCTCTGAAGATTTCCTTACTCATTTTCATAATGTTTGAGCTCAAAATGAAGATACGGTTACTATGAGAACCATACGCCTTTCAGATAATATTATGTTCGAGTTCGTGGGAAATGGCTCACCTAATGTCAGCCTCTTCAATGTCTAAGACATGCACTCGTTCACGGTATGTCAAGAGCCAGGAATGGCGAGAAGTAAACATTACTTTTCAAATGCGACCATCAGTACGATATATGTTCTGACTTACGTTGGGAGCGTTTTTTCATAGTTTCCACAACTGGCCTTCACGTAGCTAACCTCATCAGTAGTTATATAATACCATTATAGCTGATCGGATTTAAAAGTTGAAACTATCTCCTATAACTTTGATTTTCAACTTCTTGAATCTAATTGGTATTGTCATACTCCTAAGGCAGTCACTCTTATCTCGAACTACCTAGCGAATCGGACACAAAAAGTGATTTTAGATGGTGAGATGTCAGAGGCCGCATTTGTAAATTCTGGAGTACCTCAAGGATCAATTTCAGGCCCACAGTTATTCTCCTTATATATATATATATATATCTGATTTTCACCTACACACTAATCACTGCTCAATACATCACTATGCAGATGATACGCAGATGTATCTGTCTTTTACACATACCTACTGATCTGCAACTCTCACAAGCCTCCATAAATTCTGACTTGGATTCATTGTTTGATATAGCATGTGCTCACAATCTTAAAATGAACTCCAAGAAATCTATGGTAATATTATTTGGACCTAAGAAAGTTAGAGATTCTGTTAATAATCTTCTGCAAATAAAAGTAAATGACAACATTCTTCCCATCTTGAATGAGAGCAAAAATCTTGGACTTTGATTGGATTCAGACATGAGATTTACAAAAGATATCAGCTATTTATGTCAATCATCATATAATGTATGGAGGCAATTATATCCAAACCGAGATATCCTCTCTACAAATCTAAAGCTTAAACTTTGCGAATCTTTAATCTTCTCAATTTCGCTTACAACGTATTCAAAATTCCTGCCTAAGGTTTTCATACGGAGTACGAAAATATGATCACATATCTGCTAAGATGCATGACTTTGGATGGTTACGGCAGAGATTATAATCTCTGGTTACGGTTAGAACAATCAAGGTATTTGCATTTGTTAACTCAGGTCCATAAAGTTCTGAAAACCGGTAAACCTACTTATCTCCACAGAAGACTACAAACCTTCTCAGATATCAACCAAATTTCCAGTCGCAATAAAACCACTCTGGTTATCCCAAAACATAATTAATCTTTCTTCAAACGCAGTTTCTCTTATACAGCTAGCAAAAATTATAAATCACTTCCCATGGAAGGCTCTTTCTGCTATAGTACTCAACAGTACCGAAAAATCATCGACTGTTTTGAGAATACATGTAGATATCGAAAGAAAGTGTATTCCGCTGCTGCTTTTTTTCAAGATGAAGATCATATTGATTAGTTGGGTTACTCTTACGCCTTTCAAATGTTTATTTTTTGTCTTGGAGTTGATTGAAGTCCTTCATGGACACTACGAAGGACTCGTCTGACCGTAATATCCGATGATACTTAGTCCTGTTGGCCCATGACTTTTCCGTTATTGATTTCACCATATCTGACCCATGGTTTCGTTCAGGTTCCTGAAGACTATACTCTTTCGAGCGCTATTCTCATCCCCAATGAAGGCCAAAAATGTTCCTCCTTCTACCTCCCTGCACAGGGTTAAGGCTGTTTAGAGGTTGGGTTTTGAAGGGAAAGAGAATGAGAGAGGATGACCAAGAACGGTCTATATGAACAATTGAAGAAGGAAGACTTACGAGAATATCACTTAAGGCACGTTGCAGTTTGATGAAAATTTGGATAGGGTACCTTGGGTCCACAAGTTTTGTTTCTACAGATAATCTAACATATATTGATTCGCTCGTATAGATTGGAATTTGTTATTTTGAAAATTATCCTGTTTTTTTCGATTATCCACCGACGCCACCCTGATAGGATTCAGACCACAAAACACGAGACACCATTCATTATCTCTTCGACAAATTCTTCTGCGGTTTCTAGCGTTTTCCAATGTAAAACATAGTCCGTTTATAATTGTTCTGCAAACAATCGTGTGTTTCACAGCGGTTAGTCGTGTAGTAGATAACTGGGGCTTAGTTAGCCTATTGAACGGAATCAGCAAACCGGAAACCGTACACATTTCCAACAATTGAAATTCAACGAGAACGCTTGTCCATTGTTTGTCGATTCAACTAAGATTGTGCCACAGCGGAATTGATGCAATTTTCATGGTCGGAGATACCGAACTTTCATCCTTTTTTTATAAGGCGTTTCTAACTAAGTCTATTATGATTAATGGATGTCAAATTTGTATCAAACCATCTTCTATTAAACGTATCAAGTATACACATTCTATAATTTTGACATTATTCTACATGATTTTTGAAATTCATTAAACACCCGCAGCTCTTTCCAAAATCTTGTTTGGCAGTTAATAATAGCACTTCGAATTTGGTTAAGTATTACACTTTGATGAGGGAAAAGTTCTCAGAGCTTTAACGTTTCCCGAATGCTACTTTCAATTTCATAACTCGCCATATTATGGGCATTTTCTAGTTGAAAATTGTTACGATATAAGCATAGAATCCAATTCAAATTGAAACTTCTACACTCTCCTTCATTGAATATTATTCGACTATCATCTGCGAGAATAATATTAGGCATCAATATGCGCTTGTTGGAAAATATATTTTTCTAATACCGTCTATGAAGATAGGATATTGGACATTGTTTTGTTGATTTGGCTTTTTCACTCTTCACATAATCTGACAGATCACGAGCCAGCTACTACGTGTGCTTATCGCGAAAATATTAGCTGTCTTTCAATTCTGATTGGTCTATCAGCGTTGATGTTTTCAACGATGTAACAAAGGATAGCGAAGCAAAGTTTGGATGTAACCATGAATAGCGAAGCAAAGTTTGTCAGTTTGGCATAAAATAATTATGGCTGTACTTGTCAGAACGAATCACTCATTTATAATAAATGCGTTGTATGCTTCGTGAACTTGAAATAGTCTAGCAAAATACCACTTTGTTCTGAATATCTTCTGATAATTCTCTCTGTCATCGTTAACTCAATTGTGTTGCACGGCAATGAAGCGACAGAATTATTTCGAATATCCAGAACATCGTGATATGATCGTGATATTACTTATGATTATAACAAATATCACCATGGCAATGATATATCTGACAAAAACGCACACGGTGAAAATCGCACACACACCGACATTTTTTGCTGCAAACCTGTGGCTTTGCTTGAACTGAGCAAAGCCATTTTTGAACAGAATATATTTTCTACCGATTTGATATTTAGGCTATATTTAAATGTAGATTGTATAGGTGGGTCCTATAGGTTGGGAGACCTCTCGATCACTGTGGCCTAGAAGATCTATCGTTATTACCTTGATCTAGTTTTAGTCTTCTAACCCTAGATTTCTATGATGCCTAGAATTATTCTGAAGGTTGAATTTTTCACCTCAGCAGGCGTCAGATAGGCCTGTTCTAGATGATTCGATGTAACCTTTGGCGGACTAAACATCACCAGGCAAGTTTCAATCTCCGCTAGACCCATCTTTTTGAGGTGGTATCTCAGAGTGCGGTGTCCTGTGAGAAAGCCTGTGATAAGCTTTAGCTCTGGTTTGCTGAGGCTGAGGAGCTCTTTGGCTCGGTTTTGCGAATGGTTGATGAACCTTTTTGCTTGTCGTTGACCTGGAGTTGCTCTCCAGTAGGAGGACTTCTTGATCTCTTCCCATTTCCTGAGTTCTGCCTTCAGAGTATACGTATATGTTTGCTAAGTACGAGCAGTATACAGTATTCAGTGTAGGGTAAAGTAATATAATCAAAGATCACGCAGATCCAGTTTTATAAGAAATAGGTAATCTAAAATACATTAGCAAATGAAGCCATTATTTTCGAATAGAAGAAGGCATAGTCGTGGACGAGTAAAAAGTGCTTCTAGTCGTCCAGAGGTGGACTTGCTTGATTTACGTCACTTGTATTTCCATTTCTGGCTATAAAGCTCATTCCTTGTTATTTAAAGTATTTTCAAAACATTTTGAACCAACGGTGTGAAGAAATAATGGGTCTGGGATTGATGGATAATCGCATGATAAGTAAACTTCCAGGGTTCGGAGCTATGAATTTTTTTTCTAAACTATCAATTTGAGTTCCAATCGTTGTCATATGAGAACAAACACTTTTCCATACTTGCTGCAAACAAATCTTGTGTGTATTGAGATGAAGAATAATGCTAAGAATAATGTATAGAATGATAGTCACATGATTATCCAGATGAAATGTCCAATATTAGTAATTTTGTTATTATTAAATATATACAACATCGATTAAATCAGCAAACTAACAGTATTTATAACGTTCCTCAAGATTTTTTCGTATATAAAAACCCCTGTCTCGTATTTAATTCTGTTTTGGAACTTCAAGTTTCAGATAAGGAAGCTAAAAAATAATTCACTTCTAGTTGAAATACTGATAATTTCGTCATTTCAACAATTTTGTATCCCTAATAATTACCAAGTTATCAATAACTGCGGACACCTCAATTGGATAACCCTGTATATACACATATATAAATATAGAAGAAGAAACCATCTATAGGCATTCGCAAATCAGTCTTGCGGAAATAAATACAATTATTATTCAAATGGCACACTCTGTGAATGCTGCACGTACACAGCTCTTTTTTAAAAAATGTCGGCAACTATTCAATGGTATATCTCGCAAAGTATGTATGATTAATGATTGATTCGGTGCGAGAATGAACTTCAGAAAGTCGGAAAGCAATAATTATTCATAACTTGATAGGCTTCATTGAATTTTAAGTTTATTAAGAGGTTTATTATGTTTGTATGCTGGGTTTTTGATAGCGCAATGAATGATCAGAATTCGTGAGAAATTTGACAGTGACACGTGACATCTGCTGAGCTGCTAGACTGTAAGAGACAATAATTATTGAATTGAATGACTGTATCAACTTCACTGGATCTAATATCCAGTACAAGAAAGTCACAATAATTCAGGGCAAATATGAGGTAAAAATACTGTTGGGATTTTAGGACAATGAGATCTCATGAATGATTTGAAAACATGCGTTGTTAATTAAAATACAGAGATGACATGGATACGTGCTCTTCGAATTTGTTTGTGAGAGTTTGTAAATCACCTATTCAGTCGTATGTAGTTCAGTGGTGTTTCAAGCTACATAATACCATGCCTACATTCAAATGGAAATAGTTAAATTGGAAATATCGCCAAATTTGAATTGTTCAGGCTCAATGGAATTTCTATCAGTCGTTGAAAAAAAGGATAGATATCTACCTGTACCTGTATTTTCAACGTTAACTGCCTGATCATACAAGTTACATTCTCCAACCAGAGACAATGGATGACGCATAATACACAAAAACTACATCCCATTCCGAAATAGCGCAACCTTCATTCGTATGCAAGCCATCGTCTGTCTTTTGTTCCATGGCTACCTGAATTGGTTACCTAACACACATGATGATGAGGATTTGGTTAAATACGAGGATTATTGATCGTGTTATGTGTTAGGCATGTCTGTCGTCTTACACGCATATCAACCCAACAGGTGGAAAACATTTGACAAACTGTTGGCAAACACGATGAAAGCTTGGCTTCTACACGATTACATCAAAGCAGGTGCAAACGAAAAATGTTATCAACATTGGAAATGTAGAAGGAATAGAAGGAATTGATGGTGGTTGAGTTGAAAGTATAGTTTTTCAATGCAAGCGACGGTCCAGAGCCAACAAAGACCTTTCACCACTCATTGTTCTCTATATCTTTAGCCAGTATCAATTAACGGTTTGCCTATTATTATTTTATTATCATTTTATTACTGGTACATGTCGTCTAGAGGCCGTATCCATGAAGTGAAACCCAATGATTTGTAGTAGCTATATATTAATCGTTCACTTGCAAGACCTTTGAGACAATTTATTTAATTATACGATATTTTGTCTTTTGTTGCTGTCCCAGATCCGATATATAGGTAGGTATCTAGCTGTCAATCCAAATCAGGAAAAATTTTTAGAAATTGCGACGGCAGTGAATAATTGCTTGGCATTTGATTTTATTGTTACGTAAATTCGGTATGAATAACTACTATAGGCTCTTTCCTCTTGTCATTTCTACCTATCATAGATCCAAACACACATAAGGAAAGAATTTCTTTTTTGATTTTGAAAACGAAAGCAGACTCGTTTCCAAGAGTACGAAGTAAACATTCGATATTTTTTCGATATATCTAAATATTCCTCTCTCAAACATTTTTCAAATCATTTCTTTTTCTTGACAACTAAGCAAGATATCGAATAAAACTATTGAACTTTGAAAAAACAATATAGAGCATAATTTTTCACCATATCAATCAAGTAACCCTACGGGGCGCCACTGGAATAATTACGCGGTGAATCTAGCTGTGCCAAAAGATACATTTTAATATTTCGAACAAATCTGCTAAGTTTAACGAGAATCAGCTAAGGTGTATTTGAGCTGTGAAATATAAACCTTTTTTTTTTCAAAAACTTCAACACCTCGAACTAAGACTATAAGGTCCAAAACATACAGCATTATATGAATTTTTCTTTTAATTTTTTAGGAGTTCTATCGCCTGACAAATTGTCCCGATAATCTATAATATAATTTGAAACATTCTGTATATGATGAAAATATCGCTTGCATAAGAAATCTACGAACATTTTGTACTATATATAATTTCGATATATTACTCGAAACTAAGAAAAAATATCAGATGCTCGTTATACGTCTTCGTATGATATACAGGGAGTCTGTAAAAGGTCTTTACAAAAACATACCACATATTCCTTAGACCAAAATAAGTCGATTCAAGTAGTACAAAGTTGCATCGTTTGGGATCCAGAGGGCCTTGAAGTTACAATTTTTAAATCGTTTTTCCCATATCAATTTGAAACGGCATATGCGATTTTGCCGAAATTTGGTATATTGATAGAGTTTTATGTGGCAAAAAAATGGTGTTAAAATTTTGTCCGATGATAATATATATACTCAAACTCCTTTTATTCCATTGGCGTAGAATTGTCAATGGTGCAATTATTAAAAAAATCAAGTTCTACGCCTATGGATTAATATCGGACAAAAATTTAACACCATTTTTTGCCACATAAAACTCTATCAATATACCAAATTTCAGCAAAATCGCATATGCCGTTTGAAATTTATATGGGAAATACGATTTAAAAATTGTAACTTCAAGGCCCTCTGGAGCCCAAACGATGCAACTTTGTTTTAAGGTAATTTTACTTAAATCGACTTATTTTGGTCTAAGGAATATGTGGTATGTTTTTATAAATACCTTTTACAGACACCCTGTAGAACTAGAACAATAAGATCCCTTTTGGGCTTACGTCTGTGCATGGAGTAATTCCCAATTATTTTGATCTTCTCCAATAAATAACTTAGTAATTGGATTCGATGAAAGTATAAATCGTGTAAGTATATTGATGGAACTGATGAATATAAACCTGCAAAAACTATACTTGATGAGTTCGAGTGATCAAGAGAAGATAGATGGACACTGTGAGATGGTCGGCCATTTCTTAATGGCTAATTGAGAAATTACGAGACATCCTCCGCTCTTTTATTTTTCGATCATTTCAAAGTATACAAGGCAGCATTGAAACCTCGATCTTCCTTTTGAGATTACTTTTATACTGCAACCACTTATTATGTTCTTCATGTAATAGTGCAAGTTAATGAAATGTTGTATGTTATTTTTGTAGTCGATAGCCACTCTGAGAACATTAGCAAACTCAATTTCTCTGAACTGATTTCGAAAAGTTGTTTTGTTGGACTTGGAAAAAAATAAGCTTTCATGAAGTAAGTGTGTACCTGTGGTATCTACCGTCTGGTTGGTTTCATCCATAAATCATTAGGTACTTTGGATATCCATAAATAATGAAAGTTCTACATACTTACCATCACTTTTGTTTGATGACGCTCCTTCAGTAACTAATGCGTTGGTTTGTTTTACTATACAGGAGCTGCAGGATTTTCAGGAAACATGAAGTGTATGGCTAATGTAAATGCATTCATTACAAGAGTTATTGCGAGTGCGCTAACACAACCCATCATTTATGCAAGAGGATTTTTAAATTTCATGAAGTGATTCTTGAGGTGATTCGTAATTGCAGCTTCAAATAAGGATTTTTCCTCACTATTCCCATAACCATTCATCCAAAAATCATCATAAAATTTGATACATCGAAAAAATGTCAATGTTTGATCAGAATTTGAGCTCAGAATTCCAAAATTTCAATCAGGGGCGTACTACAAGTGTAAAAACAATCCCATTTTTATGGTATTTTGTTCTCGCTATGCAGGTGTATATGTGAATATGTGAGTACAGAAAAGCCTTGGAGAACCTGGCAAAATCAAGAAAAGTCAGCCTCATGTGGGTCCCGGGACATTCGGGAATACCCGGAAACGAGGAGGCAGACAGACTGGCAAAGATCGGTTCAGGACGGACCTCGGTCGGACCGGAACCAATCTTGGGAATACCAAATAGCCTGGCAATGTCCTCTATAGAGGAACAGCTGCAAAAGCAATTCCTCAAAATATGGCAGGATACACCAGGAATGAGACAATCGAAGTTCCACATAAAGGAACCTTCGAAGAGGCTCGCAAAAGAGGTTTTATTCCTAAACAGGCGAAACCTTAAAATGGTAGTGGAGCTCCTAACGGGGCACAACCACCTCAATAGGCACCTAGAGCTTATTGGGATCAAGGATGACCCCCTTTGCAGATGGTGCCTGGAAGATGACGAAACGTCATCACATGTCCTCACTGAGTGTCCAGCACTGACGCATCAGAGGAGGGCTGTCCTTGGCAACATAATTTTGAGGCCAGAGGACGTAAAAGAGATTCAGCTGAGGAAGCTACTGAACTTCTCCAAGGCAGTCGGCATACCCAGCTGAATGTCGTAACATGTGGGCGCACAATGGGCCCGAATAAGGAGGCCCACGTGCAGGGGGGGTTCGTCCGCCCACCAGTGCTTCGAAGAAGAAGAAGAAGCAGGTGAATATTTCTGAAACATAAAATACTGAAACGTTTATCATCAGTTTCTTCAAATTTGGCATTTTTCGAAAATGTATTTCTTTTCTGCAGATGAATTCCATTAGATTGTAACACAGAAGTCAGTAATTAAGGATACATGGCCAAATTGCTCGAGTTGATTTGTTTCAATTTTCTGAAGATACTGAATATTATCTGTCATTTAAATCGGGAAGGTGGTACATTAACTTTTCCCCCTCTCTTCGTTTCTATCGGATAAAAATATCAGTATTATTTCAATATACGTGTGCAAGTACTGCGTTTGAAAATGTCATTTTTAGAGGGCCTGAAAGAAAAATGCCATCGAATGTTAGACACCTTTTTTTGAGAAATGTTCCAAGATGAGATATACTTTTTCACTGAGAAGTGTCAACACTGAAATCCGAAGACAACTTGGCAAGAATAATATTTTCCATTCTATATTTTGAAAACAGGAGCAGATTCGTTTCCGAAACCTCCAATGATAAATGAAGTGACAATCCATTGAATTTTTCTTTTATGATCTCTAATAGTAACATTTTTGAACGCAGTAAAATTTCTAGGCTAATCATCTGTTTTGTCCCCACTACACGTACTTACTTATATTGAAATAGTATACAAATTTTTACGAAAAATCTGAAGGAAGTAAATATAAGTACTGATTTGATCGGAGGTTTTCTTGTGGAAAGTAGATGGTATTCAAGTTGCTGGATATAAACAGAGTCATTGCAAGCAAACTGTTTGTTTTTTATGTGATTCCCATCTGCTTTTAAATGCCAAAACCGCATACCTGAGTATATATGTACATACGTACGAAGTCATTACAGATTATTTCTTTACTATCTTTGGCTTTGGCCTTCTCAGTTTACTCTGAGGTTTCTTTAATATCAACATCAATAATTAACGATCACATACCACAAGAAAGACAATTCTTCTAGTCATATACTTCTTTTTTTCTCTCTTGTCTGTATTATCTGCCATCTTCTTCATTCTTCAGGCAAGCTTTTAATTATTCCATTAGCGTAGAAAAAGATTCGTTTTCAAGCAGCATTTGGTCTATAGCGTTTGAAGATTTTGGATCTTAAATAGAAGGGGAATAATGTTTGCTCATAATCTGATTCGATTTCCTGATGGTACCTTGGCAACATGGATTGCCAATGTTTTCCTGACTCAATAGTTCCTGGAAACATTTCTCGAATTTGCTTCGAGTGGGCTAGTTAATTGAAGCTTCCCAAATGATTATCAAAAACATCAACTGATGATTATTTTGCTTCAACTGTCTTCGATTTTTTCAGTGGCAAAATACAAATAGGGTTTAACTCGTCTGACTTTAACAATTCATAGCAGAAGTTAAAATATTATACACCTACTTTTTTTGATATGTCGTGGAGAAACTTGTTTTCATTATAGGGGATGTTGAAGTTCGCATACATTTCTGATTTTTATTTTTGTCTCTGTTAAAACAAAACCTAGCGATTTGACATTTGGTGAGCACTTTTCTATCGGCAATATAAACAATTTGCTATATATCAGCGCTTCATTTGTTTCGATATATTTCTTAGTTTTCTTGTACTTTGAAATTATGATATACTATGCATCATAACATAACATAACATACAAAATCTTCAAACTAAATCAATTTATCTACCTGTGGAGTTTGTCATATTAAATCTACGACACTGTATATTATTGTTGTTATCTTATATGCAAAGTTCATCAACTCCACATCGAATGAAGACTTTTATGATGGTTAGGTAGTAAATCCTCGAAGATGAGGCAAGTAATAATATTACTGGAAATACTTAGATTTAATAATATTACTGGGAATACCTACTTAGATTTTCATTATTCCCCCGTATACTTCTGATATTTGCGTTTTTTATTCTCCGTCATTCTTAATTGTTCAGATGGTTCTTTTTCGAAGATGCCGCAGAGCTGTCCCAAGGCATTGTGCTTAGTGTTCGTTACAGCACTTAGAGTACTTTTGTGCTCCTAAGCCGAGTCCTAAGCACTGTGCTCTCAAGCACCCTTTTGAACCAGTGCGTAGTGCTTGGTGCTCCTCCACTGAAGACAGGACGAAATTCTTACAGTCTACTCCACCAAAACTATAATTTATTTCGTCCAAATTACGGAAATACGGGACATGTTTCAAAGCTTCAAAGCTTCATCATTAGCTTTTAGTTACATAGGAGCACTGTATTTAGATCGAATTGAATCATCATGCATCTTTTGTAAATCCATTCAGCTGTGAAGAGTTTGAGTTCAGGCTTGAGGTGCCCATACATGCTCATCTATTTTGGATTAAAAGTTTAATCATTTAATAATAATTTCTCTAGAATTCCTATGGATGAGAGAAATGAATGGTTTGAGGCTATTTGGAGACCATTGGATCTTAGCCACTCAGGAATAATATGTTCAGACTATTCCACACCAGATAGCTTTCTGATGCTCAGGCAAGTTCAAGACATGGAAACCATATGCAAATTCGCCGTTTTTGAAATAGAGTTCTTAAACCTGAGTATTTGAAGCTATAAGACCTGAATATTGCATATTTCACTCATTTCGTCATTTCTCACTACTTTGTGTATATGGTTTAACAACCTTCCTTAGTACTGCTTAGTAGACCCCTCCCAACCTTTTTCCTTGGATACGCTTATGTTCTTCGAGTTCATGAGTGCAACATGACAGATCCTGAATGCGCATGAATCACCAGTTCGATTTCTGAGTGGCTCACCTTTTCCCTTATGTGGAATTGGCCGTCTAGATTAGTCTATAAGTCGGTGGTTACATCGAGAAAACTGAATAGGAAATATTATACCGGCAACTCAGGCAAAGCAAAAATTTCCAAACGATCTTAAACGTCTTTATTGTTTACGTAACATGGTGACATTCCGGAAAAACGATATACGTGTTCATTTGTTTCTTGCATCAACGAATGCTATGCCTCACGAAGACTTGTTCGTGTCTTCGGTATAAAGGAAAGATGTTGTTTGTTGAGAGAGGACTCTATTTATCTCTTATTTCTCCTTTGTCGTTGGCAAGCATAACTTTATTTACTTACTTCTATTTCGCCGTAATCCGAGTGACAATTATAATTTTTGAAGTGAACATAATCTTGTTAGATTTATTCAGTATTGTGCCTCAGTGTACGAAGTAGTGAGTACATAAAGTACAGATGATCAGTCTTCCAATCATCTGCTCATGTAAATGTAACTATTGAATGAAAATCTCAACATATTCAAGAATGATCTTAAAAAAATTTCTCATTCAGGGTTGTCTTTCTCGTTGTCTTTACAATATCTCTGAGTGTTTTAATCCAAATAACCAAAGACCAAAATAGAATGGTGACCAAGACGGTGAAAACATTTTGGTCTTCTTTTTTTGTATAGCCTTAAATTGATTTCAGTGCAAGTGGCAGTTATTTCATGAGTTCTCATAATAATATTTCATTCAATGTCAGCTAATTTCGTATCCTACTAAAAGGTTTTATTCTTAATTTACGAATTCAAGTGGAGTTCCACAACCTAACCTAACAAAGTTGGTAACGTTAGTCAACTGAAGATACATGGTGTAAACATGCGTTAATTAAGGCATTTGGTCTGAATTTAGTTAGATCTCCTTGGTAAACATACCAACTATCCATACGGATTAAACGTGGCCAATGATTCGAAGAACTAGTTGCATAATTCGTTTCTATATGGCCTTAAATAAATATGAATCTCAAAATATCCAATATTGGATGGATTTCAAATTTGCACTCGTAATCAATGTCCTCCCATTGATGATAATACCCCGCGAATAAAAATGCGAAACGTCGCATATTAATTACAGTTCGGGACTTAATTGCCAGTTTCGCGCTGTTCCACAGGATGCTCTGCGCAAAAATGGCAGAGAATTGCGAATTGCAAATTACACGCTGGAATTGTTTTTGCTAAATAATGTCAGCGATTATTCCCGAACTGGTTTCGTATATGCATTCAATCTTGTAATAAGACCATATGAAAAGTGATGATGTAGTTCGATGACAAAAAGTTGTCATAAAACGTATACCTACGATGCAGTGGCGGACACAGCCGATGCAAAGAAAACTTTTAGAATTTTTGAAATAGAGTCAGACAATCGGGTCGATTCTGTTTGCAAATAGCAATATGGTTGTAGAGGAGATATTGCTATCATAGCAAGATTCGAAAAAGTGGAATTCTAATCATCGATTTTTGGCAATATGATCTGTCAATTTCAATGAAATCTGGTCAGCTTTCTTGCTATCTCGGAAACATCAGGTTTGTGCTTGCTATCTTATAACAAGGTAGTGGATTCTTTGTTTTTGCACTACAAATTCTTCCAACTGTATGAAAATTCAGAAAATAGTGGATTAAAAACATATGAGAGTTCAGTTGTGTCACTGACTACTCGAAAACCTTTCCTCAAGGTTACAATTCGTAGAAGAATTATTGAAAAAGCTGGTGATTACAAACATATAGGATAGGTTCACTGCTTATAATATTAGTAGGGATTTTGCCTAACACGAGGCTTAACACATCAATCTATACTTAAGAATATATGTTTCGAACATATATAAACCCATCATTAGCCATACATAAAAAAATATAGTTCTATAGTGTACCTATATTATTTGGTCGACCGAATTTGAACTCGAAATCCTCTCACTCTTAGCCTATATAGAATCATCCCTCAAATACTTTTCAATTTCATATTTTCTTTAATTTTTTCGGTCAATTTTTAGGTGCTAAAATCATCAATGAAGATACTGTAATTTTCAAACGGCCAGAATTTAGAAATTTACGGCCAGTAAAAAGTGATGCCACGATTTACTAAGTAGGGGCACAGTTGCCACGTGTTGAAATACGATTGAGAACTTCAGAAATATTAGTTATTCAATAATTCATTAATTGGTAATATTCCTAATTAGTAATAAAAATTCAATTGTCTCAAAATGTTCCTTTATGATTTCTGACTTATTGCTTGTGATGAATTTGTGTGAATAATAATTAGATTAATCCACACTAGTGGACATTTGAATCGGTGAACGTGACAACACAGCGCACGGCTTGTGGACGTGGTCTTGTCAGTTCTCAGCATTCGGCACAAAGTTGCCAAGTCTCCAATTTACATGATATTTTGTTATGAAGGATAAGAAATATTTGGACATACTGGTTGCCAGAAGAAGTCAAGAATAAACTATATAATACCATGGGTTCCTACTATTATGTTTTATTCAACTACAGGGCTCTACATCTTTTTGATAACTTGATTATAATTGGTGACTTGACAAACTTGCTTCATGAGTGGAAATGGAAGATTATCTGACCAATAACGGAACAGCATAAAAACTGACGTCACCATTTATTCGACGTATCATGGACATATCGCCAAATGGCGGCCATGAAGGTTCGTTTGAAATTAACTCTGAAATTCAACAATTTCGAACAACGCATAGACTCATTATCAACATAAAAAAAGCGTGAGAAGTGCAGAAATTAATTTAGGTTCCTGACGACACAGCGGAGTAATTGAACGCCAATAATTCATTATCAGTCCACTCGCTCATTGTCGCAAAAAACTGTTACTATCAAGTCTCAAAGAATGCAACGTTGGACTCTAAATCGAAGTAGCCTGCATTCTGCATTTCTTCATTCTTCATAATGAGCCGAACCAGCGACAGTATAGATATTATTCGCAGTTTGCAGTGTTTGCACCATAATATCGAAGAAGGACTAGAAGGAGAAGACAAGACGACAAAACCAGTTCCTTGTGGCGTGTTTTAGCTCGATGAGATAACTTGGGAACGTTGCAAAAATGCCTTTATAGTCGTATAAACTCGACTACGTTCACACATTCGTGAGCGCCAATAACAATATCTCTGTGTGCACTATTAATTTCTTCAAATAAACTAACAGCAATTTTCGATATTGAGCAAAGTCACGTCATGTGTAGTCTTCGCTCTGTGTGCAGTCTCTCTGTCGGTGTTTCATACATTGAACAAAGAATCAAAGGTGAAGGTCGATATCACGATGATAGGTGTAGAAATGATTTTATCAACTATAATGGGTTGAACTCTGTGCTCCGAACATTCCACTCCACTTGGTCAAATATAAATGATCAGATTTTTACGAGGATTTTTATTTCTCTCAATTTTTCTCATTGACCTTAATTAGATACGTACTGATATGTGTGGCATGATATTAGAATATTCCACAGGAATATTTTCACCATTTCTGCAAGCATTAGTGCAAGCATGTTTTTTCAGTGTAGGTCGAAGAGTGAAATCATCGATACATTTTTCTCCGTGTATATGGGTGTGTTATTCATTCATTTTTCTTTGTGTATACGGTGGTGTTATTTAATGCCGAGGACGAATTTCGAGTCATCGAACATCAAAGACGGTATCAAAGCATTAATTCGCATCTGGTAGTTGGGTGATTTGTGGTCTAGGCCACTAACCCTATTTTTCATTATTGTTTTCAGAAAGTTTGTTGTTCTATAGAGATAACTGGTGTTCTATTGTTTTCGGTGAGCTATATTGACAATGTACAGGGTGGGAAAACCTCGATGTTTGCATAGGGTAACTCTGTAACTAATGGAAGTCACATTGTCGATATCTTTTCTGAACCAAATTCACTGGCCGCAACAAACATTTATCTTTTGTTTTCGAGTTATGAATGAATGTTCGATATCTTGACTTTTAGACATGTGAATATCATGGTTGTTGATGAACTTAGGAAAAAATAGCTTATACATAATTCTCAGGGCACAGTGGCTTCAACGAAATTCGAAAAATGTGAATTTTCTAGTTATGACCTAAAGTTGCATTTCTCGAAATGGGAATCATAGTTGGCTATGCTTTAGTGGAAATTAATTGTTATCCTTCCAAACCATGTATCATTACAATCAAGTCTCTGTTTCCGTTTTTTTTTTTGTCATTCCAAATAGGCGGGTATCATCTATAACCAAAAGTTAAAGGTACGATAAATAAAATATAAAAAGCTGTATTCAAAGTAATAACGATTATTGTGATATTGCATCCGACATATACAGGGTGTCCCAAAATTGCTGGAACACAAAGCTACCACGTGTAATAGAGGCCATAAAATAAGTTGATTGGACCCAATTCTTCAATATACCTAAATGTACCTTTTGTCCATGAGAAGAGTCAAAGTTTACATAAAAAAACACATTTTTGTTCGCTGTTCAGAAATGAGTGAAATGAATCTAATCAAATTTGTTAATAGTGAATTTCAGAAGATTATACCGTTGATTGATATATTATATCAATCAACGATTATACTCTCCTTTCAGTACCTAATCAGAGAAACGCAAAAGAAAGTGTATAGAAGGATTGAAACCACCCTCACATCATGACATTTTTTTCAGAACATTCTTGAAGGTGGTACATACCTAATACGATTCTCAATTTTTTTAACGAGAAAACAGATTGAATATCTTCATTTTGTTACTCTTGTAAAAACTTGGTACTCTCCATATTTCCGAATGAAAAACATGTTTTATTTAGGAATACTATATCAGTGAGTAACAAGTTCAATAACATTGAATACAAAATTTAGTTGACAGTGGAAACAAATGCAGAACGTTTTTTATAATAAATGTACAATGTGATTGCCACCTTCATCAATACAAAGGTCAATTCGAAGTGAAAAATTGAAATGCACCTGTTTCTTACTGCACTTAGAATTCTTCTCACCGACAAACGGTACATTTTGGTTACATTATAAATAAATTGGGGCAAATCAACTTATTTTAACCTCTATTACATGTGGTAGCTCTGTGTCTTTCTACCTATTACTGAAAAAGATATACAATTTCTTTCCTGATTCTGAAAGATCATGAATATGTCATGAAATCACTTTATGGATATGAATGTGAATTATGTCGATGGCCACTCTCATCTCGGCCAAAATTGAATTTTCGTATTACAGGAAACTGCCGAGGAAACTGCTATTACGGTTTTGTCCCGGGCTTTGTTAGGATAGTCACTAGTCAGTCCAATCGATATGGCAATTCATATCCTTGGTACACGGACAATAATTTCGCTGTCGCTATATGAAATTATCTCTCATTATGGAGAGAAGAAAAATCAGGTAATGATGAGGCGTAGAGGTGAAAATGTCAGAGAAAAATATCGGGCTTGAGGGTCAGAGGCCGAGGAATGCTGGTACGACCATGGGATAGTATAATTGGTATGATGGTCGGCGCATTAGACGCATAAGTAGGATTTAAATTAAAGTCTGTTTATGGCGAATCATAATTCATTTTATAGGAATTATTAATTATGAGGAATTTTGCACTAGCTGGAATGAGTATCCCTATAGAATGAAATAATGAAGTAGGTATCGAATGAGACTGTGTGAACATTTGATAGCTACTCATAAATATTTTTTTTATTTGGCAGTCAGACTCCGAAATACTGTGTTCGTTATTACCGCGAATGCAAGATGGATACATTGATACAGTAAAAAGTGATTAACAAAAATAGAGAAACAACAATATTGTGAACATTCGAGATTTGAGGTTTTACTCTGACTTCAGACTATGATTGCGAAGTTGAAATGTCGAGACTCGAGAGATTTATTTTGAAGGTTGAGAGCACTCTATCCAGTACTTTTTAACAGTCAGCAATAATTATACCCTCAAGTTTTTTTGCATGCCCAAAAGCTGGCTAACACCCTTCTCAGATATACAATCAGCAGTGGGACTCTGTAACTTGTGTCGCAAAGCGAAAGCGTAGCGAAAGCGAAACGAAGCGAAGTATACGACTTCGCTTTCCGGTACTCTATATGTAGTTCGTTATGCTTTCGCTATCGTCATACGATTTCATACGAAATAGAACGAAGTTGGTGGAGTTAAATTTGGCAACAGTGTTGCGGATCCCATTTATTCAAAGGAAACATCCCATTGGATCAAAAAAGCGGCATTTACGAATTATTGTATTGTTAATTTTTGGTTTCAATCAGAAATAAAGCACTTGGAGAAATTTCCGAGAGAAAAGATATACAATAAAACATCAAAAACACATATGAAGATGATTTATTTCTATGAATTGGAATGAATGTATTGACTACAAACAGATATTGACATCAAGGCCAACAAAAATAGTAATCAGCCAAACAAGAACTTATTCTGCACAGAGCAGCTCATTGGAAAATATGTATTTATATTCTCACTATAGGTATATCTCAGGTATAGCTTTCTATTTATATGCAACTAGTAAAGGCAAATGATCTGAGAATAACAATAATATTGTAAGATATGTAACTGCTTATATTTATAATGGACATATTCTATAATCTAACACTCAGTATATTATTATTTACATACTATAATGTAATACCTATCAGAACTTGCTTCTCTATATTGCAAATTAAACAAGATGATAAGCACATATAATTCCTTGAATCGCCTTCTGCAAGGCAGCTATATATTGACAGTGCATTTATACAGATGCACTTTTTCTTACAGTTCACTTTAGAATCTTGGATGGAATTATCAATGTAGTGAAAGTAGAATCCGTTCTTGTTCTTTTTCAACATAGTAAATAATGTTCAGTTAATCCTGTTTCATGGAATTTATAGAATGAAGAGATTTTGTATTTCGTGTAAATTTTTTTAATTATAAATCGCAAAGCGCTTTCGGCTAAAAAGCCATCATCAGTGCTATACTCGTCAAGTATTTACAAAAAGGTCCAAAAATTAGTGATCACAAACATCATTATGGTACAAACGGGATTATGAACAGACATACATTTAACAAAAATGTTCCCTAAAGGGTTATTGTAAAATTTTTTCAAAAATACATGTTGAGATTGTTTTGTTCAAGTCCAGAAATAGCACGAGGGACCTTAACCTGGTTAAGGTCCCTCGTGCTATTTCTGGACTTGAACAAAACAATCTCAACATGTATTTTTGAAAAAATTTTACAATAACCCTTTAGGGAACATTTTTGTTAAATGTATGTCTGTTCATAATCCCGTTTGTACCATAATGATGTTTGTGATCACTAATTTTTGGACCTTTTTGTAAATACTTGACGAGTATAGCACTGATGATGGCTTTTTAGCCGAAAGCGCTTTGCGATTTATAATTAAAAAAATTTACACGAAATACAAAATCTCTTCATTCTATGGATCAGTTACGTGTATGCAGCTAGTAAAAATCTTCACCATCATGGAATTTACTCTTGATTCTCCCTTATTGGTACACAGTAATATTACACAGTTCTTCTTGGGTGTCTCCAAGGTTTTTGCTATCCAAATTATTTTCCCTTCCAATGCACTTATTATGCAAATTTTTCAAATTTGAATGTTCCAGGCTTTCTGTTATGTTTCACTGTTGTAGGTATTGGCATATTATATTAGTAGGATTCTTTAATAACCTATTATTGTCTTCTTCAATGGACTCACACCAAAGACATATTTTTCTTAACAAGGATTCAGTGAGACAACATTCAGTAATGGCACATTTCATTTTTTGGAGAAGCTACTTATATCTGCCTGTTTTGATGTATCAGGAATCTAAAAGAGAAGGATAATTCGAATGAATATGAATTATTCCAGACCCTATTCAACAGCACTAATGACAGTTTTCAGTTTATTTTTCAACTACCAAATGAGCTGTATGTTTTCATCACACTGTCTATCATATTTTTTATCTCACATCCTTCTCACGTCTCACGTTCTTTCATCCCCTACCTTGTCCCACTGAGTTGTGTTTTTGCTCGCTTTGTTATCCATGTTTGGGTTCATTCCTCGTTTATTAATCTATTATTTTTCTCAAATCAACACAAAGTTCGAACTAGGAACAACAACAAAAACCAATACCTATAACCTCAAACGTTGAGAATCGCAGAAAGCGACAACCAAAATCCTTCGCTTCTGCTTCGCTTACGAACTCACGTTCGGCGTCTCCGACCTCATCCGAATATTGATACAGAGTACCGAAACAGCAAAAGCAGTCGATTACGCATGCTTTCGCTTTGAGTTACAGAGTCCCACTGCAGCAGTGGGACTCTGTAACTTGTGTCGCATAGCGAAAGCGTAGCGAAAGCGAAACGAAGCGAAGATACGACTTCGCTTTCCGGTACTCTATATGTAGTTCGTTATGCTTTCGCTATCGTCATACGATTTCATACGAAATAGAACGAAGTTGGTGGAGTTAAATTTGGCAACAGTGTTGCGGATCCCATTTATTCAAAGAAAACATCCCATTGGATCAAAAAAGCGGCAATTACGAATTATTGTATTGTTAATTTTTGGAAGACGATTTATTTCCATGAATTGGAATAAATGCATTGACTACAAACAGATATTGACATCAAAGCCAACAAAAATAGTAATCAGCCAAACAAGAACTTATTCTGCACAGAGCAGCTCATTGGAAAATATGTACCTACTTTGTTCATATAAAAAAATTGGTATTTATATTCTCACTATAGGTATATCTCAGGTATAGCTTTCTATTTATATGCAACTAGTAAAGGCAAATGATCTGAGAATAACAATAATATTGTAAGATATGTATCTGCTTATATTTATAATGGACATATCATTCTATAATCTAACACTCAGTATATTATTATTTACATACTATAATGTAATAACTATCAGAACTTGCTTCTCTATGTCGCAAATTAAACAAGATGATAAGCACATATAATTCCTTGAATCGCCTTCTGCAAGGCAGCATTATATTGACAATGCATATATACAGATGCACTTTTTCTTACAGTTCACTTTAGAATCTTGGATGGAATTATTAATGTAGTGAAAGTAAAATCCGTTCTTGTTCTTGTTCAACATAGTAAATAATGTTCAGGTAATCCTGTTTCATGGAATTTACTCTTGATTCTCCCTTATTGGTACACAGTAATATTACACAGTTCTTCTTGGGTGTCTCCAAGGTTTTTGCTATCCAAATTATTTTCCCTTCCAATGCACTTATTATACAAATTTTTCAAATTTGAACGTTCCAGGCTTTCAATTATGTTTCACTGTTGTAGGTATCAGCATATTATATTAGTAGGATTCTTCATTTTTTGGAGAAGCTACTTTTATCTGCCTGTTTTGATGTATCAGGAATCTAAAAGAGAAGGATAATTCGAATGAATATGAATTATTCCAGACCCTATTCAACAGCACTAATGACAGTTTTAAGTTTATTTTTCAACTACCAAATGAGCTGTATGTTTTCATCACACTGTCTATCATATTTTTTATCCCACGTCTCAGCATCTCACGTTCTTTCATCTCCTACCTTATTCCTACCAAAGGGAACTTCCATCTCTCTGGAATAATATCTTTAGGATTTTGTTCCTAAAACTGAGGAATCTGTCCCACTGACAGAGTTGTGTTTTTGCTTGCTTTGTTATCCATGTTTGGGTTCATTCCTCATTTATTAATCTATTATTTTTCTCAAATCAACACAAAGTTCGAACTAGGAACAAGAACAACAACCAATACCTATAACCTCAAACGTTGAGAATCGCAGAAAGCGACAACCAAAATCCTTCGCTTCTGCTTCGCTTACGAACTCACGTTCGGCGTCTCCGACCTCATCCGAATATTGATACAGAGTACCGAAACGGCAAAAGCAGTCGATTACGCATGCTTTCGCTTTCGCTTTGAGTTACAGAGTCCCACTGCAGCAGTGGGACTCTGTAACTTGTGTCGCATAGCGAAAGCGTAGCGAAAGCGAAACGAAGCGAAGTATACGACTTCGCTTTCCGGTACTCTATATGTAGTTCGTTATGCTTTCGCTATCGTCATACGATTTCATACGAAATAGAACGAAGTTGGTGGAGTTAAATTTGGCAACAGTGTTGCGGATCCCATTTATTCAAAGGATACATCCCATTGGATCAAAAAAGCGGCATTTACGAATTATTGTATTGTTAATTTTTGGTTTCAATCAGAAATAAAGCACTTGGAGAAGTTTCCGAGAGAAAAGAAATTCAATAAAACATCAAAAACACATATGAAGATGATTTATTTCTATGAATTGGAATGAATGTATTGACTACAAACAGATATTGACATCAAGGCCAACAAAAATAGTAATCAGCCAAACAAGAACTTAAAACTTATTCTGCACAGAGCAGCTCATTGGAAAACATGTACCTACTTTGTTCATATAAAAAATTGGTATTTATATTCTCACTAGGTATATCTCAGGTATAGCTTTCTATTTATATGCAACTAGTAAAGGCAAATGATCTGAGAATAACAATAATATTGTAAGATATATGTAACTGCTTATATTTATAATGAACATATCATTCTATAATCTAACACTCAGTATATTATTATTTACATACTATAATGTATTACCTATCAGAACTTGCTTCTCTATGTCACAAATTAAACAAGATGATAAGCACATATAATTCCTTGAATCGCCTTCTGCAAGGCAGCTATATGTTGACAGTGCATTTAAACAGATGCACTTTTTCTTACAGTTCACTTTAGAATCTTGGATGGAATTATTAATGTAATGAAAGTAGAATCCGTTCTTGTTCTTGTTCAACATAGTAAATAATGTTCAGTTAATCCTGTTTCATGGAATTTACTCTTGATTCTCCCTTATTGGTACACAGTAATATTACACAGTTCTTCTTGGGTGTCTTCAAGGTTTTTGCTATCCAAATTATTTTCCCTTCCAATGCACTTATTATGCAAATTTTTCAAATTTGAACGTTCCAGTCTTTCTGTTATGTTTCACTGTTGTAGGTATCAGCATATTATATTAGTAGGATTCATTAATTACCTATTATTGTCTTCTTCAATGGACTCACACCAAAGAAATATTTTTCTTAACAAGGATTCAGTGAGACAACATTCAGTAATGGCAGTTTTCAATTTATTTTTCAACTACCAAATGAGCTGTATGTTTTCATCACACTGTCTATCATATTTTTCATCTCACGTTCTTTCATCCCCTACCTCAATCCTACCAAAGGGAACTTCCATCTCTCTGGAATATCTTTAGGATTTTGTTCGTAAAACTGAGGAATCTGTCCCACTGACTGAGTTGTGTTTTTGCTCGCTTTGTTATCCATGTTTGGGTTCATTCCTCATTTATTAATTATTAATCTATTATTTTTCTCAAATCAACACAAAGTTCGAACTAGGAACAACAACAAAAACCAATACCTATAACCTCAATCGTTGAGAATCGCAGAAAGCGGCAACCAAAATCCTTCGCTTCTGCTTCGCTTACGAACTCACGTTCGGCGTCTCCGACCTCATCCGAATATTGATACAGAGTACCGAAACGGCAAAAGCAGTCGATTACGCATGCTTTCGCTTTCGCTTTGAGTTACAGAGTCCCACTGCAGCAGTGGGACTCTGTAACTCAAAGCGAAAGCGGAAGCATGCATAATCGACTGCTTTTGCCGTTTCGGTACTCTGTATCAATATTCGGATGAGGTCGGAGACGCCGAACGTGAGTTCGTAAGCGAAGCAGAAGCGAAGGATTTTGGTTGCCGCTTTCTCATCGCTTTCTGCGATTTTCAACGATTGAGGTTATAGGTATTGGTTTTTGTTGTTGTTTCTAGTTCGAACTTTGTGTTGATTTGAGAAAAATAATAGATTAATAAATGAGGAATGAACCCAAACATGGATAACAAAGCGAGCAAAAACACAACTCAATCAGTGGGACAGATTCCTCAGTTTTACGAACAAAATCCTAAAGATATTCCAGAGAGATGAAAGTTCCCTTTGGTAGGATTAAGGTAGGGGATGAAAGAACGTGAGACGTGAGATAAAAAATATGATAGACAGTGTGATGAAAACATACACATTTGGTAGTTGGAAAATGAACTGAAAACTGTCATTAGTGCTGTTGAATAGGGTCTGGAATAATTCATATTCATTGGAATTATCCTACTCTTTTAGATTCCTGATACATCAAAACAGGCAGATATAAGTAGCTTCTCCAAAAAATGAAATGTGCCATTACTGAATGTTGTCTCACTGAATCCTTGTTAAGAAAAATATGTCTTTGGTGTGAGTCCATTGAAGAAGACAATAATAGGTAATTAAAGAATCCTACTAATATAATATGCCGATACCTACAACAGTGGAACTAACAGAAAGCCTGAAACGTTCAAATTTGAAAAATTTGCATAATAAGTGCATTGGAAGGGAAGATAATTTGGATAGCAAAAACCTTGGAGACACCCAAGAAGAACTGTGTAATATTACTGTGTACCAATAAGGGAGAATCAGGAGTAAATTCCATGAAACAGGATTAACTGAACATTATTTACTATGTTATTGAACAAGAACGGATTCTACTTTCACTACATAAATAATTCCATCCAAGATTCTAAACTGTAAGAAAAAGTGCATCTGTATAAATGCACTGTCAACATATAGCTGCCTTGCAGAAGGCGATTCAAGGAATTATAATATATGTGCTTATCATCTTGTTTAATTTGCCACATAGAGAAGCAAGTTCTGATAGGTATTACATTATAGTATGTAAATAATGATATACTGAGTGTTAGATTATAGAATGATATGTCCATTATAAATATAAGCAGTTACATATCTTACAATATTATTGTTATTCTCAGATCATTTGCCTTTACTAGTTGCATATAAATAGAAAGCTATACCTGAGATATACCTAGTGAGAATATAAATACCAGTTTTTTATATGAACAAAGTAGGTACATATTTTCCAATGAGCTGCTCTGTGCAGAATAAGTTCTTGTTTGGCCGATTACTATTTTTGTTGGCCTTGATGTCAATATCTGTTTGTAGTCAATACATTCATTCCAATTCATAGAAATAAATCATCTTCATATGTGTTTTTGATGTTTTATTGAATTTCTTTTCTCTCGGAAACTTCTACAAGTGCTTTATTTCTGATTGAAACAAAAAATTAACAATACAATAATTCGTAAATGCCGCTTTTTTGATCCAATGGGATGTTTCCTTTGAATAAATGGGATCCGCAACACTGTTGCCAAATTTAACTCCACCAACTTCGTTCTATTTCGTATGAAATCGTATGACGATAGCGGAAGCATAACGAACTACATATAGAGTACCGGAAAGCGAAGTCGTATACTTCGCTTCGTTTCGCTTTCGCTACGCTTTCGCTATTCGACACAAGTTACAGAGTCCCACTGCAGGTCTCTCAGAGTTTTTCGGCTGTGTTTGTGTTCTAGTGTAGTTATGTACTCACTCTACTTCTTCTGTGTCATAACATAGATCTCACATCCACGTCATAATCTCTTCCTCGTTGTTCTATGCAATTCTTTTGTCTGATTCTAATTCCAGATGCCCCTTTTGAAGCAGCAATGTTTTTGAACGATTCAGTGAATCTCTGACCTAGGCTATTCGAAACTATAGGATTTTTTACTCGTATTTTATGAGTGAGGCAAAAATATTGTTCAGGCAACCCGCAGTGTTTACGGTTACCTATCTCTTTCTATCTTATGTTGCCTAATGGGAAGAGCTCGCATTATTTGAAATATTTGCTTGTTTTTTGCTTTTATTTAAGAGTAAACGTGATTGATTAAAAATATTCTTCCATTTTGTATAGCATGGTCTTGTCGATAGGACGTATAGTTTTCGAAATATAAGCAAAAGACCGAAAAATGAGCCTTTCAAACCCCCTCCTCCCAACCAGCTCAAGGGCTACGGGCTCCTAACCTTCTTGTAGCCATCTTACTTCTAACCATAGACACAACTTTCTAATTAGTCCAAAGAAAAGCACGAAGTAAAAAATTGTGTTCCAAGCATTTCCCTTCCCTCTATACCTTTTTGTTGCCTGGGCTACTAACTGATGATCATTTCAATTAGGTACTATATTTTCCAAAAATCTAAACAATGTTCAACTTACCCATGGAATGACAATTTCCCGCAATTTCCTTTTGTCTTGCTCGTTTTTGCATCCAAAGGCGACACAATATAAATTGTTGTTGTTCACCAATATGAAATCACAAACCTTCCCAACAATCAGTTCACACCAACAAATTCAGTCCTTTTGATATAAACAAAACACGCCAAATGAATAGATATTTCACATAACCAAAGACAATGAATTTCAGTTTGTTGCCTGATTAGATGCGAGAAAAAATCTAAAGTACTTCAATTATTAGATAAACGTATATAAGATAAACGAAAACGTAAACACCAATCCACCATTAAACAACACGAGTAGGAAAGAGAAAGGTTACCGTAAAACATGCTATCTTTGTAGAACGGCCGTCTCGCTTCCTCAGGTCACCGAACATCTCTGTCTCTGTTTATGGTCGGTGCTCAGGTGTTTATAGAGTTCATTGGCTCACGGCTCACTAGCACTAGCATTATTTATTATTTGAGTTCGATCAGTAATGGGGTAAATGAGACGTATAAACAAAGACGTCCATCGTCCATGTATATTCCATTATGATTCCATTTTGACAGACAGTATCGATTAGGTTTACCATATCCTTTTTACCATGTACCTTTATGGATTGAAATTTTGATTATATATACCTATTATACAGGGTGTATCTAAATAACACCGAAAAAATTCAAGGGGCGTTTCCTTATGATATTTTAGGAAATAAAGTTTATATGAATGAACTTGCTTCGTTTTCGTGATACATGGTATTAATATTTCCATGAAAAATCGTTTTTTTTTTATTACCCAATCGTCTTTTCATCAATTTCAATAAAACGTTGTGGTTTTGGTTAATATAGTAATATGAAGCATAGATTCGAAATAATATTTCCAGTGGCGTCACAGTGGGTAAATTTGTCGATATCTATGGTGAATGTCACCGGTTTTTCTGAATTTCATATTTTTATTAGATTAAATTATTGAAATAACAACTTTCTTGTCCTTTGTGTGATTTCAGTATCTAGCTTAGCTTTTGAGGAAACAATAAATAATATTCGATTTGACTCCAAATTTTAATGTATATTGGTGTTTTCAAGACTTCCATTGAGATTACTCAATAACCCCAATTACAATCATTTTGAAATTTCAGGGCTTCCTCAGTCCCCAACCAAACTGAATTTTGGCACCATGAAAGCTTATACAGGGCCTACAGGATCAGTGTGAAACCAGCCACGAGTCCCAGCCACGACTTCGCCTAATATTCAAGGCGCGCGCCATACCACCAATGGTCGTTCATTATCAATTTATATTCATGGCTGGCCATGAAATTACTTAAACCTAAAAAATATGTCCATGGATGAAACTATTTTACATCAACGATTTTCTCTGAGGGTCTATGATAATCTGTATATCTCACAATATTTTGTCGGGCAAGAATTAACCCCACAGGCCCCTTTTTTCGGAATTTCTAAAAAAATTCATAACTTTTTCAAAATACACGTGGATGGGAGTTTTTTTCTATGAATGTGTTTCTCTGATGGTACTCAATAATATGTATATCTCACAATATTTTGTCGGGCAAGAATTAACCCCATAGGCCCCCTTTTTCGGGAATTCGAAAAAAAATCATAACTTTTTCGAAATACACGTGGATGGGAGTTTTTTTCTATGAATGTGTTCCTCTGAGGGTACTCAATAATATGTATATCTCACAATATTTTGTCGGGCAAGAATTAACCCCATAGGCCCCCTTTTTCGGACATTCGAAAAAAATTCATAACTTTTTCAAAATACACGTGGATGGGAGTTTTTTTCTATGAATATGTTCCTCAGATGGTACTCAATGATATGTATATCTCACAATATTATGTCGGGCAAGAATTAACCCCATAGGCCCCCTTTTCGGAAATTCGAAAAAAATTCATAACTTTTTCAAAATACACGTGGATGGGAGTTTTTTTCTATGAATGTGTTCCTCTGATGGTACTCAATAATATGTATATCTCACAATATTTTGCCGGGCAAGAATTAACCCCATAGGCCCCCTTTTTCGGGAATTCGAAAAAAAATCATAACTTTTTCGACATACACGTGGATGGGAGTTTTTTTCTATGAATGTGTTTCTCTGATGGTACTCAATAATATGTATATCTCACAATATTTTGTCGGGCAAGAATTAACCCCATAGGCCCCCTTTTTCAAGAATTCGAAAAAAAATCATAACTTTTTCGAAATACACGTGGATGGGAGTTTTTTTCTATGAATGTGTTCCTCTGAGGGTACTCAATAATATGTATATCTCACAATATTTTGTCGGGCAAGAATTAACCCCATAGGCCCCCTTTTTCGGAAATTCGAAAAAAATTCATAACTTTTTTCAAAATACACGTGGATGGGAGTTTTTTTCTATGAATATGTTCCTCAGATGGTACTCAATTATATGTATATTTCACAATATTTTGTCGGGCAAGAATTAACCCCATAGGCCCCTTTTTTCGGAAATTCGAAAAAAATTCATAACTTTTTCAAAATACACGTGGATGGGAGTTTTTTTCTATGAATGTGTTCTTCTGATGGTACTCAATAATATGTATATCTCACAATATTTTGTCGGGCAAGAATTAACCCCATAGGCCCCCTTTTTCGGAAATTCGAAAAAAATTCATAACTTTTTCAAAATACACGTGGATGGGAGTTTTTTTCTATGCATGTGTTCCTCTGAGGGTACTCAATAATATGTATATCTCACAATATTTTGTCGGGCAAGAATTAACCCCATAGGCCCCCTTTTTCGGAAATTCGAAAAAAATTCATAACTTTTTCAAAATACACGTGGATGGGAGTTTTTTTTCATGAATGTGTTCCTCTGATGGTACTCAATAATATGTATATCTCACAATATTTTGTCGGGCAAGAATTAACCCCATAGGCCCCCTTTTTCGGAAATTCGAAAAAATTCATAACTTTTTCAAAATACACGTGGATGGGAGTTTTTTTCTATGAATATGTTCCTCAGATGGTACTCAATTATATGTATATTTCACAATATTTTGTCGGGCAAGAATTAACCCCATAGGCCCCTTTTTTCGGAAATTCGAAAAAAATTCATAACTTTTTCAAAATACACGTGGATGGGAGTTTTTTTCTATGAATGTGTTCTTCTGATGGTACTCAATAATATGTATATCTCACAATATTTTGTCGGGCAAGAATTAACCCCATAGGCCCCCTTTTTCGGAAATTCGAAAAAAATTCATAACTTTTTCAAAATACACGTGGATGGGAGTTTTTTTCTATGCATGTGTTCCTCTGAGGGTACTCAATAATATGTATATCTCACAATATTTTGTCGGGCAAGAATTAACCCCATAGGCCCCCTTTTTCGGAAATTCGAAAAAAATTCATAACTTTTTCAAAATACACGTGGATGGGAGTTTTTTTTCATGAATGTGTTCCTCTGATGGTACTCAATAATATGTATATCTCACAATATTTTGTCGGGCAAGAATTAACCCCATAGGCCCCCTTTTTTCGGAAATTCGAAAAAAATTCATAACTTTTTCAAAATACACGTGGATGGGAGTTTTTTTCTATGAATGTGTTCCTCTGATGGTACTCAATAATATGTATATCTCACAATATTTTGTCGGGCAAGAATTAACCCCATAGGCCCCCTTTTTCGGAAATTCGAAAAAAATTCATAACTTTCTCAAAATACACGTGGATGGGAGTTTTTTTCTATGCATGTGTTCCTCTGAGGGTACTCAATAATATGTATATCTCACAATATTTTGTCGGGCAAGAATTAACCCCATAGGCCCCCTTTTTCGGAAATTCGAAAAAAATTCATAACTTTTTCAAAATACACGTGGATGGGAGTTTTTTTCTATGAATGTGTTTCTCTGATGGTACTCAATGATATGTATATCTCACAATATTTTGACGGGCAAGAATTAACCCCATAGGCCCCCTTTTTCGGGAATTCGAAAAAAAATCATAACTTTTTCGACATACACGTGGATGGGAGTTTTTTTCTATGAATGTGTTTCTCTGATGGTACTCAATAATATGTATATCTCACAATATTTTGTCGGGCAAGAATTAACCCCATAGGCCCCCTTTTTCGGGAATTCGAAAAAAAATCATAACTTTTTCGAAATACACGTGGATGGGAGTTTTTTTCTATGAATGTGTTCCTCTGAGGGTACTCAATAATATGTATATCTCACAATATTTTGTCGGGCAAGAATTGACCCCATAGGCCCCCTTTTTCGGAAATTCGAAAAAAATTCATAACTTTTTCAAAATACACGTGGATGGGAGTTTTTTTCTATGAATATGTTCCTCAGATGGTACTCAATGATATGTATATTTCACAATATTTTGTCGGGCAAGAATTAACCCCATAGGCCCCCTTTTTTCGGAAATTCGAAAAAAATTCATAACTTTTTCAAAATACACGTGGATGGGAGTTTTTTTTATGAATGTGTTCCTCTGATGGTACTCAATAATATGTATATCTCACAATATTTTGTCGGGCAAGAATTAACCCCATAGGCCCCCTTTTTCGGAAATTCGAAAAAAATTCATAACTTTCTCAAAATACACGTGGATGGGAGTTTTTTTCTATGCATGTGTTCCTCTGAGGGTACTCAATAATATGTATATCTCACAATATTTTGTCGGGCAAGAATTAACCCCATAGGCCCCCTTTTTTCGGAAATTCGAAAAAAATTCATAACTTTTTCAAAATACACGTGGATGGGAGTTTTTTTCTATGAATGTGTTCCTCTGATGGTACTCAATAATATGTATATCTCACAATATTTTGTCGGGCAAGAATTAACCCCATAGGCCCCCTTTTTCGGAAATTCGAAAAAAATTCATAACTTTCTCAAAATACACGTGGATGGGAGTTTTTTTCTATGCATGTGTTCCTCTGAGGGTACTCAATAATATGTATATCTCACAATATTTTGTCGGGCAAGAATTAACCCCATAGGCCCCCTTTTTCGGAAATTCGAAAAAAATTCATAACTTTTTCAAAATACACGTGGATGGGAGTTTTTTTCTATGAATATGTTCCTCAGATGGTACTCAATGATATGTATATCTCACAATATTTTGTCGGGCAAGAATTAACCCCATAGGCCCACTTTTTCGGAAATTCGAAAAAAATTCATAACTTTTTCAAAATACACGTGGATGGGAGTTTTTTTCTATGCATGTGTTCCTCTGAGGGTACTCAATAATATGTATATCTCACAATATTTTGTCGGGCAAGAATTAACCCCATAGGCCCACTTTTTCGGAAATTCGAAAAAAATTCATAACTTTTTCAAAATTTACGTGGATGGGAGTTTTTTTCTATGAATGTGTTCCTCTGATGGTACTTAATAATATGTATATCTCACAATATTTTGTCGGGCAAGAATTAACCCCATAGGCCCCCTTTTTCGGAAATTAGAAAAAAAATCATAACTTTTTCAAAATACACGTGGATGGGAGTTTTTTCCTATGAATGTGTTCCTCTGATGGTACTCAATGAGATGTTTATCTCACAATATTTTGTCGGGCAAGAATCAACTCCATAGGCCCCCTTTTTCGGAAATTCGAAAAAAATTCATAACTTTTTCAAAATATACGTGGATGGGAGTTTTTTTCTATAAATGTGTTCCTCTGATGGTACTTAATATATGTATATGTGAGATATACATATTATTGAGTACCATCAGAGGAACACATTCATAAAAAAAAACTCCCATTCACGTGTATTTTGAAAAAGTTACGAATTTTTTTCGAATTTCAGAGAAAGGGGGCCTATGGGGTTAATTCTTGCCCGACAAAATATTGATAGATATACATATTATTGAGTACCATCAGAGGAACACATTCATAGAAAAAAACTCCCATCCACGTGTATTTTGAAATAGTTATGAATTTTTTTCGAATTTCCGAAAAAGGGGGCCTATGGGGTTAATTCTTGCCCGACAAAATATTGTGAGATATACATATTATTGAGTACCCTCAGAGGAACACATTCATAGAAAAAAACTCCCATCCACGTGTATTTCGAAAAAGTTATGATTTTTTTTCGAATTCTTGAAAAAGGGGGCCTATGGGGTTAATTCTTGCCCGACAAAATATTGTGAGATATACATATTATTGAGTACCATCAGAGAAACACATTCATAGAAAAAAAATCTTATCCACGTGTATGTCGAAAAAGTTATGATTTTTTTTCGAATTCCCGAAAAAGGGGGCCTATGGGGTTAATTCTTGCCCGACAAAATATTGTGAGATATACATATTATTGAGTACCATCAGAGGAACACATTCATAGAAAAAAACTCCCATCCACGTGTATTTTGAAAAAGTTATGAATTTTTTTCGAATTTCCGAAAAAGGGAGCCTATGGGGTTAATTCTTGCCCGACATGATATTGTGAGATATACATATCATTGAGTACCATCTGAGGAACATATTCATAGAAAAAAACTCCCATCCACGTGTATTTTGAAAAAGTTATGAATTTTTTTCGAATGTCCGAAAAAGGGGGCCTATGGGGTTAATTCTTGCCCGACAAAATATTGTGAGATATACATATTATTGAGTACCCTCAGAGGAACACATTCATAGAAAAAAACTCCCATCCACGTGTATTTCGAAAAAGTTATGATTTTTTTTCGAATTCCCGAAAAAGGGGGCCTATGGGGTTAATTCTTGCCCGACAAAATATTGTGAGATATACATATTATTGAGTACCATCAGAGAAACACATTCATAGAAAAAAACTCCCATCCACGTGTATTTTGAAAAAGTTATGAATTTTTTTAGAAATTCCGAAAAAAGGGGCCTGTGGGGTTAATTCTTTCCCGACAAAATATTGTGAGATATACAGATTATCATAGACCCTCAGAGAAAATCGTTGATGTAAAATAGTTTCATCCATGGACATATTTTTTAGGTTTAAGTAATTTCATGGCCAGCCATGAATATAAATTGATAATGAACGACCATTGGTGGTATGGCGCGCGCCTTGAATATTAGGCGAAGTCGTGGCTGGGACTCGTGGCTGGTTTCACACTGATGCCTACAGGGGGGTTATAAATGAAAATAATTTATACTTCCAACTTCAAAATTCTGTATCTCAAAAGCGGAGCAAGTCAGGACATGTTTATATGAACTTTATTTGCTAGAATATCACAAGGAATCACCACAGCTTAGTAAGCTGTGGAATCACTCCTTGAATGATTTTGGTGTTATTCAGATGCATCCTGTATATTCTACATGCCTCGCTCTCATTGGTTTCCGTAGATTTACAATATATTTACATCATCACTGGCATTTGTTTGAAGAAGATTTTGATTTTTACATTGATGGGCATATGTGTTATGTTGATCTTTATAATCAATGATTCCATCTAACACTACCACAGTTTAGACTTTAGAGAATAATAGTATTCCATAAACTGTGATACTATGAAGAAATATGTAGAGCTTGTTTTAGTTTCTTCGCGGTTCAGTGGGAGAAAGTACTTTCTCGTTCCTTCTAGAACGTTTAAGAGATAACTCTGCCTTTTGATAGATATTCAATTTAATCTTTTTTTATTATCATTTCTTCTTGTTATGTATATATATTATTATAAAACAATTTGTATGTTTGAGGTGGCAATTTGACTATGTGAATCAATCCCATTTCGAAGTGAAGTTGGTTCAATGGATTTACAAAATTAAATATCACAGAGAGAGAAACTCAAAGTCATTACCACAATAGTTCATAAAATGAAGGAAAATGGTAGATAACGAGAGAAAAACAACTACTTTCCTGGCTATATGCCACTATTGTGGAAATGACTGGATTTCTATCTCTTTGTGGCCATTGCATTCCACTTTGAAAATTTGGCTTTTTCCTAGTTGAAAATTAAATATTTTGTGAGTTCATCGGACGTGGTTGTGAAAGCTTGCTCAGTGTTTGCTCTACATAGAAGTGTTACTGTTTAACTGTTCTCAGTTTTTTTTATAACTATAGGTATATCGCGCTGAAACCGTCAAATAAATAATCCCGAAGCCAAGGAACTTTATTCACAAATGAAATTAATAGCCTTTCAGACTGAAATCTAAGATATAATATGTGCGATCCATTGTACGTCAGTGCATGAACCGTTACCAAGAAAAGGAAATGGTGAATATATCTAGCTCGGAGTACGGCTGGAGACTTGGTTTGAATGTTCGATAATTAAAGCTTCACTTGGTAATGATCTGCAAATTAAAAGTATTCAAATTAATGGAATTTGTTTCAGCTCGTAGGTATACCAGATAATTGCTTGGCTTGGCTAGATTATGGTAACTACTATAATAGTCTCGGGTCGCCAACATTGTTATTATACGGCAAAGACAGGTCACCGTAGGTCATGTTTTGGTGCATATTCTGGATGATGATGGTCGAATGATTTTCACAATCTGATTATATTTACTAAAGAATTTAAAAGACATTGCTCAAGCTATTTTCACTTCAAACCGTTCAATGTAGAGGGTGTGGCTAAATAATGAAAAAAGCAAGAGTATTATAGGTGTATATAAAAAATGAGATAAAAGATCTGTAATTGTCGAGATATACACACATAATAAATCGAACCATTCCTATCGATATACAGGGAGATAGGTATTTGAGTCAAGTAGGAATACAGGCTGATTCATCACGGTGGATGGCATATTAGACGTTTCTGGGGAACGCAACTCAGGATTATTCTGAAAAGTTGGTGCCATGGATAATTGATTGTGTTCTATCGACCTAAAATATTCTCAGTGTTGCGACGTTGCCGCTTATATTGAAAAGTAGCAAAAACTTTGATTTTTTAAATGGGACACCCTGTATATTATTCCATTTTCAGATTCTCCCTGAAGATCTGATTTCATCGATCTTCACACTTGGATCTAGCGGAAATGATAACAAAGATATAGGTTGTGAAAAATCGATATTTTTCAGTTTCCATGTCCCTATCTTAACTTTTTGTGTACTATCAATTGATATTTAATTGAAATAGATACAGGGTGGTCAAAAATCTTAATTCTGAAACATCATATTTAGCTTTCCTATAGTTTACAGGTGTGGACTAAGTTTCATCTTTAATGTTGAAATTTTGTACACCATGTATGATCAAAAATTAGGCTAGCTTGAAGTTTGAACTAAAAAATGGTATACTCTTGTTCATTATCGATGAGCAGAGCAAAAGTATCATAGGTGTATATAAAAAATGAGATTAAAGATCTGTAATTGTCGAGATATACACACATAATAAATCGAACCATTCCTATCGATATACAGGGAGATACGTATTTGAGTCAAGTAGGAATACAGGCTGATTCACGGTGGATGGCACATTATAGACGTTTCTGGGGAACGCAACTCACGATTATTCTGAAAAGTTGGGGTTGTGTTCTATCGAACTAAAATATTCCCAGTGTTGCGACGTTGCCGCTTATATAGAAAAGTAGCAAAAACTTTGATTTTTTAAATGGGACACCCTGTATATTATTCCATTTTCAGATTCTCCCTGAAGATCTGATTTCATCGATCTTCACACTTGGGTGTAGCGGAAATGATAACAAAGATAAAGGGTGTGAAAAATCGAGAGTTTTAGTTTCCATGTCCCTATCTTAACTTTTTATGTACTATCAATTGATATTTAATTGAAATAGATACAGGGTGGTCAAAAATCTTAATTCTGAAACATCATATTTAGCTTTCCTATAGTTTACAGGTGTGGACTAAGTTTCATCTTTAATGTTCATGTTCATTATATATCGATGAGCAGAGCAAAAGTTCAAACTATCTCAGTAGTTTGCATCTGGTAGTTTGATCTGCGGTATTATAATATGAACTCTATGAAACAAAAGAATTCGTATCCCAAATTTTGAAATAAACAAAGTCAGTGACTGAATACAAAAAGCTCAAAGTCGTTCCAACACAATGTTACGGGAGGAAAAACTACAACGCTTAGTCGGCGGTCTTAGGACTGCATCCTGGAGATTCCCCTGCACTGATGAGTCAATGAGATCGAAAACCGGTCAGTAGGTGTCTAGCGTGGCCTGGCTGAATCGAGATCAATAGTATATCTTGTATCAGTATTCGTTTATACGAGTCGATGCATAGATTTCGGAAGGATGTAATTCAATATTCTGCGTGGCATCAGCGAGGAAAAAAGTTGTTTTTTCCCGAAATCTACCATTGTTGTTCATTTTATGTAATTTGTGTGGAAATGACTATGAGCTTTTCGTATTTATTGAACATTTCATTCGACTTTGAGAATTGGGGCCATTTCGTAGTAGAAATAGTCAGTAGTTCGTGGATGATTGAAGGTTTGATCTGGCTTGGAATCTCCACATTCACCTTTTCCATAACAAACACAAATACCACCACGCAGAGTCGTAAACAGTTAAGAATCCATTCCGGCATGCCTCATTTCTAATAATTATTATCATAACCTTCTAGCGGGTCGTTTAAATTGAGTCGACGTCACGATTTTCATGAATCTTATAAATTAAATGAACTTTTCAAAGCGCGATTACGATCTGTCGGTATAGGTATTATGTATGTATGTATATGTATGGCTCGTAATTCGAATGATTCGATAATGAAGGAAAAAGGTATAAGCGATCACTCGCTTATCTGACACTGGAGATTGAAAAGATAAAGCGATGAAGTTGAAGATGGAGATTTGAAATGCAGGATATGTTACACAGTCGTAAACATTGAAGTTTTATTCTCTAATCCTGATTGTGATCGAAAGTTATGTAACATTATTTCCATTTTTTTATTATTTATTATCGGGACTCGGGAGCATGTGATGGTTATGTTATTTTAATGAGTAATTAAAATTGAAGACTTTGTAGTCAGATTATCAAATATATAACATGAAGTTGATGGAGTTATAAAACTATTATTTTAATGAAGAAACTTGTACAAAACATTCAACGATAAAGTCACAAGCAAACGTTATTTAGAAAGAAGCATAGCATTATCATTCGTTTTTTTAATTTGTATACGCTTTTTTATTTTCATTCAAAAAACGCAGAGCGGTTCTTTACTTTGAGAAAAACCAAAACAAGTAATTCTCACATTCCTACAAAACACTAGGTTGCTGGTTCAAAGAATATTCATTAGGTTCATGAGTGACTCAACTCTAATAATACAAACCCTACAATAGCGAGCAAACATCACAGATCTTATTAATTGAGGTAATAATTGCATATGATTGTAGAAAAAAGGGTTAATTACGATGATGATGACAGCCAAGTAATATCATATTGGGAAAATCAGTAAGTCTTCGGAATCTTCTGAAATACGTATTGAATTTGGTGCTAATACTGACCATGCATATTCATATAGTCTATCAGTGTTGGTGTTTACAACAATGTAACGATATGTTTGGAAAAGCAAATTTTGGCTTGTCTTGTATACTATGTACTGAATTTCTTTCCATGATTCTGTCTCATATTGTTGACTTGAATTGTATTGCCTGACGGACTCGTCAACAAAATTTCGTTTTAGTGAACAAAAAAGCGACAGAATTATCTCGAATATTCAGAACCATGTTAATTATGACAAGTATTTATCATAAATGTTATGCTTCGCGACACAAACTCTATAATTCATTTACTTAGTATAATTAAATATTGACATAAATACCGCCCATTTGCAAATACTTGTCAACTCTTTTAAACAATATATAAGGACATAGAAAAAAATTTCCCGCGGATACCTCCCACCTCTAACTGAATCTAATTAACGCAGTAATTTGAATATTAATTAAAATGTGCATCAAAGTGCGGATCCACGATAAAACGGCTTTTCTCTTGGTAGCAAGGATATTAGTACGGATTCTGTCTTCCTGTATAGTAGCGAATTGAAAACTGCATTCTCGAGAGTACCGGTAATAACACATATGCGATTTTATCTTATCAATTAACAGTTTTTAATGAGAGGAGCGAGTTGTTAAATATAGTACGTGAGGAAAAGTGACAAGACGGGTAGCTCGACAGTTTCCATTTTTTTTCGTTTTTCCATGCTAGTGTTTTAATTACAAACATATTTTCACTTTATCTTCGTTTTTGCTGCTATAACAGACGACTTGTTGAAAAGTAGTCAAGAAGTTAATACACTTTATATATGCAAAATTGCCAGCATTATTTATTGAGCATCACAACATCTGATCAAAACTAAGTACCTATGCGATGAAAGACACATTATATAGAATTTATTTCAGTCGTCTATCTCATACTAAGTATGTACTATATGACAATGAGAGTTTATGTCGAGGTTTAGGTATAGCTATCGGAAATCGATCGGATACCTGATTCAAGGTCATGTATTCTTCATTGCCTCCCGTGACCATGGAAAATAAGAGCCATAGGAGTAATGAGCCAGAGGAGCATGAAGAAATATTGAATATTTACCTACATGAAAAATAATAGGTTTCTCAGAGTGGAATTCGCAGTGAAATTTCAGAGCAAATCATCTGATTTGTCCTTACTAGGTACAATAAGTGAAATGAAATGATAGTAATACTGATTTTTATACTTACTAGGAGAGAAAACCCCCAAGAATTTAAAGAATTGAATACCTATTCGCCATTTCCTTCATCAGCCAACTGATATTATTTGATAAAAAATAATGTTATATTACAATTTCAATACTATTTCTTCGCTTCTTCAATGGACTAAGCCAGAAAATGGTCAGAATCTACAGTTTTTTTCTCTGACAATTCAATTCTTGTATAAAACATCACATAAGCCGCTGTGCATGATTTTGTCGTTATGACAGCCCTAAATTTTTCAGCGACTATTCCACTCTTGGTTTCAATCATCAATCAGAATCGACCATTTTCACGGTTTGTTCTGTATTACAGCGATATTTTCATGTTTACTGAATTCTATCGGACTTGTTCTACCACCACAGAAACCGAATTGATCCACACGTGACCAAACTTCCTTGATTTTTAGCGATAAAATTTTGGACGTTTAAAACGTCAATTATGTTGGAAGCCAGAATGATGGATGCAGTGTGCGGAACTCTCGCAAGCCGCTCGATTATTGTCTCAATCATGGAATACTCATACGAATACAACTCGTGATACTATTTGTCCTGGAAATATTCGTCGATTGACATACTCCAGCTTGCTGCCTTAATTTCGCTCATGACATTGTTCCAAATCTTCTCGCCTACGGCTCGAAAGCTTTGATAAACAATGTCATTCGTCGAAATTATTAGGCAACAAGCTGTCGTAACAATCGCCAAATATTCCAGGCAAAATAGTATCCCTTCTAGTATTAGGTACATAATATGACAAAACGGAACCTAACATTTGAAACCATGACAACCAACATAGTGAACAAATCTTGATGGCCTTTATGTGAATTTTTGTCAATCTTGCGTTGTCAGAAAAGTACCTAGCTAATCTGTGGAAATGTCACGATTTGGAGAGTCTTCTAGTGGAGAAATTGGAAAAACCATCAACAACAATGTGATTTAACGTGTATTCCTAAAATTGTCTCACCTAATTACACTCAAGCATTTTTTGGGTCGAAGTAAACTTGAAATTCATACTTAGAGTGTTGTTGCCTATAAGAAATTCCAAAAAACTGCCACAAGTTTACCTTGACAAAAAAGCTCCCGTTTTTTAATGAGAATGCCAAACTTCATGACGGCATATATTGTTATTTAGGTAAATGCGCCATTTCCCCCTCAATTTCACCCTGAAAAGACTCTGACCCTATTTTCTTGTTTTGCAGGTGATATCCTCAGCGGCGTCTGCTACGTCGGCATCTGGAACGCAGACGCCATGCGCTCCTTCATCCTCCTACCTCTCGTCGTCTACCTAGTCATCGGCACCGTCTTCCTCTCCTCGGGCTTCGTCAGCCTCTTCCGCATCCGCACGGTCATGAAGCACGACGGCACCAAAACCGACAAGCTGGAGAAGCTCATGATCCGAATAGGCGTCTTCTCCGTCCTATACACCCTGCCGGCGCTCATCGTGATCTCCTGTCTGGTCTACGAGCACGTCAACTTCGACGACTGGATGCGCACCTGGAACCAGGACATGTGCGAAAAGTCCAAGTACGCCATCCCCTGCCCGAGGGACCTCAAGGCGAAGAGTCATCCCAGGTTCGAGGTGTTCATGATCAAGTACCTGATGACCATGATCGTGGGCATCACTTCGAGCGTGTGGATCTGGTCGGGGAAGACGGTGCACAGCTGGAAGGTGTTCTTCAACAGGTTGAAAGGCAGGCACGTGGAGGCGTACGTTTAGTAGGCGGTCTTACGTGGAAAGCATGGCACTTAGCAGTGACACGAAGACGGTATTGACTGAGGACGTTGCAGTGGCCCGCGAGTGTGCAATTATGGAACTGTTCTGAAGTGGCGGTGGTCTTGTGAAATTTGACGGATCACAAGCTGGTCATCTCGTGCCTAGTCACTGCCTAGTCTACGCAAACGTCAATTATAACGACTGGCACCAAGACATGTGCTAGAATTCGAAGTACCTATGTGATACCCTCTCCGAGGGACATGAAGGAAAAGAGCCATCCGAGGTTCGAGGTGTTCATGATCAAGTACCTGATGACCATGATCGTGGGCATCACCTCCAGCGTGTGGATCTGGTCGGGGAAGACGGTGCACAGCTGGTTGAAAGACTAGCACGTGGATGCGTACGATTAGTAGGCGACCTTACGTGGAAAGCATGGTACTCAGCAGTGACACGAAGGCTGGATTGACTGAGGACGTTGCAATGGCATGCGAGTGTGCAATTATTAAACGGTTTTGAGGTGGTGGCGTTCTTGTGACGGATCACAAGCTTGTCGAACCCTCATTCTCTATATCTTTCCAACGCCCATCGTCAACTCGTGTCCAGTCCACGAAAACGTCAACTATAACGACTGGAACCAACACATGTGCGAAAAGTCCAAGTACATCATACCCTGTCCGAGGGACCTCAAGTCGAAGAGCCATCTGGATTGCCAGGTGTTCATGATCAAATTCCTGATGATCATGATCATGATTATCACTTCCAGCATGTGGATCTGGTCGGAGAAGACGGTGCACAGCTAGAAGGTATTTTTCAACAGGTTGGAAGGCTGGCACGTGGACGCGTACGTTCAGTAGACGGCCTTGACTGAAGACTATGGCGTGCCGCTCCAGTCGGTTTTGATAGGCGTCCTCCACGTCCTCTACATCTTTTCAAGGCTCATCGTATTATCGTGCCTAGTCTACAAACACGTCAATTATATCGACTGGAACATGTGTGAGGAGTCCAAGGAAGCAATATACCCTGCACGGGGGCCTCATGGTCAAGGTCTATTCGAGGTTGTGGATCTAGTCGGGAAAGACGGTGCACATCTGGAAGGTATTCTTCAACAGGTCGATGGGCATCAGGCACGTGGAGGTGCACGTTTATAGGCGGCCTTACGTGAGAAGCATGGTACTTTGCAGTGACACGAAGGCGGGATTGACTGGAGACGTTGCAGTAGCACGCGTGTGTGCAATTATTGAACAATTTCGAAGTGACGGCGTTCTTGTAGAATTCAACGGGTTTAAAGCTTGTCGAACCCTCGTTGTACTAGCAATAAAAAAACTTGAAATGAAATGAAATTGGTCAATGCTTAGTGGAAAAAATCATCAACTACGAAATTGGGTATTCATTCTCTTGTAAAAAAATCAAGGATTACAGAAATAATATCAGTTTTATTGTATCAGCCGCAGCAATAACCACTTTCATTCATTTTCTGAAGAATAATGATCCATCGCAATGATAGGCTGATATGTGATTACATGATGTTTTCTAACTCTATATATTGGTAATTGATACGTATGACGTATATTATGTGTTCAGATATTTTGTAAATCTTAATCGAATGTTTTATCTTCCTCACCAAACAATCACGATTGTGGATAATGATATGTCATTGTAATTATTTAATATATTTATGGAAATGAAAATGTGAAATATATATATGATATTTTTGATGTTCAACCGCCATTTTGCTGCTTCCAAAGAAAATCTAACAATCGAGCGCACAACATGAATTATTTATATTTTGGGCGTTCATTTTATGATAATATTGTATTGCTGTAAAATATTTTGTACAGTGTAAATAATACTCGTTCCAGTGTAAGTCCAAAGTTTTCGACTGATGTTTTATTATTTAATAATTTTCGACTTTAGACTCATATAGTGTAATATAATTGATAAACATCAATATAAAGATCACAATTTATGTAACAAATTGAAAAATGAAGATCATAGACATACATTATTTGACCAATATGTTGAATAGAGATATTTGTTTCAAAGAGGTTCAATCAATAATAGAAATAGCAGAATTTAAGAAAGCAGATTAATGAAAGGTGTATTTTAATTTTGCGAGACTGACTAATAATATAGATGATTTTAATAATGTTCCATTCAAGATTCTAAAATAATAATGAAAAGTGCAAATCCAGAGCCTTTTTGTCTATTGACCTTTTGATAAATAATGAAAATTATATACATGTGAGTAACATAATTTTTTTCTGTATGTATAAAACCATTATATTTTATATCTTGTCAATTATTTGTATATTACATACCTTTTCAAATAAATGTTTTTAAACAACAACTGTCGTTTTTGATAGTATATATAGGTACCTGGTGCGCCACTGGGATAATTCCGGTGACGCCACTAGAAATATTATTTCGAATTCAATTGCACCAGAAGAAGCTCCATATTAGTATTTAAAAAAAACACCACGTTTTATTGAAATTGATGAAAAGACAATTGAGTAATGAATAAAAAAACGATCTTTCATGGAAATATTAATACCCTGTAGATATCTCCAAAACAAAGCAAGTTAGGACACATGTTCATATGAACTTTATTTCCTTAAATATCACAAGGAATCACACCTTGAATTTTTTCGGTGTTATTCAGATACACCCTGTATATATATCCGAAAAATAAATCTGATATTTCATAATCTGTCCCGTGGAAAAATAGTTATTTTTGTATCTAGAGCGCGAAATGCTACTTTGATGATCGAGATCTGATTTTTTTAACGAGGCGTAGCCGAGTTGAAAAAATAGTCGAGATGACCGAAGTATTTCGCGCTCGAGTTGCAAACAAAATTTTTTCTACAAACGTCAAAAAATATAGTTCTAAATTGAAAATAAAAGGTCTCCCCCTATCCTCCCTAGGTACGCACGACGTTCCACGAACATAATAGGAATTTCCTTTCGTGCGCTCCAAGAGAAAAAACGAAGTTATTGTTGAACATTCAGAAATAAATGATTTTGTAGATGCCTGCTTGATTGAGGACCATTAAGTTGAAATATAAATATCTCATTTATTTTACATAACAATGCGCGAAGTAGGTACTTCGCGCACTGTTTTACTTCGCGCATTGTTTTGTGCTAGGAATCATGGTAACGTAGGAAACTGAAAAAAAGTGTCACTTCGCAATTTGTCATCAATGCGCGAACCTTGTCATTTTTTGACGTTTGTAGAAAAAAGTAATTTATGAAAAAATGCAGTTTATAACCTGTCAAAATAGATGAAATTCCAAACTTTTTTCCCGTCACAGAAAACAGTTTCTCTGTGTGGTAAAATCATTTTTCGGATCAACCCAATGATGGAGGAAAAGATATACAGCTGTTTCAAGATGAAATGTAATTTTTTTATTCTTGTCAAAATCGTCTTTGCAAGAGGAGATACAATAAGTGTTTTGAGAAAAATTTTGAATTTTTTAATTTTCATCAACAATATTTCAGAACCTATTGAGCCACTTTGGAATGAACTCCAGAGGCTTATTATTCTCTCATACTCCCCAAGAGCTACGATTCGCCCTTCAGGAGAATTTGTGGAAATTCCTCAAGACTGGCTTGAGAAATTTGATCAACTCGGTAGGTACCTGCTTGAGAAGCAGGTTTACAATATTACAATCCATACTTTCTTAAAACACTTGTTTGTACTTATCTTTCCTTTGAAAGAATTAAGGAAAGAATATACATCAGGGTTGCCCCATATGTCATGGATCAAAAGAAGTGGGGCGGAAATGGGGTGGTTCGAAAGTTATACAATTATTTGGAAAAACGCGAACCAGTTGAAAAGAATCAATATCAAGAATAAGGCTGAATAACCCCCTAAGTATATATCATTTCAGAATCTGGTAGGTATATTCAATGGTCAACTTTTTTTTATAGTTGGTTATCTTTGCAAGAATTAAAAAAGTTACAGGGCGATCAATTTCGCAAATTTTTATGCTGGCCGGTTTTTTCTGCCGGTGAGTATCTTGAAGGGGCAGTTTCTTAAATCGCTTATTGGAGCGCACGGAAGGAAATCTCTTTAATGCTCGAAGAACATCCTGCGTAGATACTATACATAACTAGAGTGGAAAGGAAGAGCGAAAGAGGGAGGAGATAGGTGGTGATGAAATTTAAAAAATGTCAAAAAAATTTACAAATTACCCTCAAACTTTGCCAGAGATGCCAACCTTGTATAAATGTCAAGGTTGGTAGAACTGAGGATTGTATTCAAGGTTGCCATCTAATGGCGAATATCCATATCTCAAGATTTTGTAATTCAAGATTTCTTTGTTGATCTATCTCAATAAAATACAGAAACTTTCATCCTATTCGTACTTCACATGTTTGCCCATATTGACATTTGACATTTGACGTTGACACAGAAACCGAATGAAAGTGAAGTGAATCAAACTGTTTTTTCGTGTATTTTCTTCATTTCTTCAACTCAACTTCAATAATTTTTATGAGGTCTTTCACCCTTTCGCGAAATAAAATGTATGTATATGATCTTTTGTGCTGCTTGCCAAAAAATGTATTTTTATGCAAGTTCAGACAACAGTATCTTGTTATGCCGAAAATAGTGCCAAACTCTATTTTGTCATTTCATTGTTCATTTTTAGATTTTGGAAGAACATGAAAAACATCAGTTGAAAGTTCACCGACTCACAACAACACCATTATCATTTTCAAACAATTCTCAAGATGAAGGTAACAGTAACAACTTTAACTGATTTTATATTCGTACTGGAAATTTCAGAAGATCTGGAACTGGAGAATTTCAAAGCATTTTGTGAGATAGAGTCTGGATTTCCAGCATCTGAAATTGTTATTGCTTTTAATGGAATGCCTCTGATGGATAATAAAAAGTCTCTGAAAGATCTTGGAATACGAGATGGTGATGCTGTTATCCTTCAAAGAATGCAGACTAGTTCACAGACCAGCTTGGAAAGGCCAGGTTAATTGATTTATTCAATTATTATTTTTGAAAAATAACACCTATTTTTTTTTCAGTTAATTTTGACTTTAGCAATATTGAAGTTCCAAGTAATGCAAGAAGTAGGGCCAATGAAGATGACCCTGTGTTGATCAGAGAAATGTTCCTAGCAAACCCAGATCAGCTTGCTCTTTTGAAACAAAACAACCCAAGATTAGCAGATGCACTGTTGAGTGGAAATATTGGTAAACTAGACACATCATACTCCTTTTCCAGTCTAACTTCTATCATTCCAGAACTGTTTGCTTCTGTTTTACGTGAGCAAGTCCATGCAAGACAAGAGCGTGAGCAACAACGTGTCAGAATGGCAAATGCTGATCCATTTGATACTGAGGCACAACGTTTGATTGCTGAAGAAATTAGACAGAAAAATATTGAAGCTAACATGGAAGCAGCTATGGAATATAATCCTGAATCTTTTGGAACTGTAGTAATGCTCTATATAAACTGTAAAGTCAACAGGTACCCTGTGAAAGCCTTCATTGATTCAGGTTTGAACTATTTAAAACTTCATGAAATTCCTTAGTATAGCAACTATATTGCATAATTTTTTCTTTTAAGCTTTGTGTTAGAGTCTAAGCATTAACTTTGGGATAGCCTGTTATGGCATTATGTATTGAATATGAGCATTGAATCATGTGGTGCCCCAAAGTTAACATGTTGGGACTCTACCATTTAAAAAAAATACATATAAACAGAATCTCAAATAACAATAACATGGGTAATGAATAAACAATGTCATGCATCATACAGTATTTCTATAAAATAATCAATACATTCTAGTAACCTGTGATATTTTTTTGATTTGCTGATTCAATAACAGTAAATATCATCAAATAGCAGTGAATGAAAAAATTATGTAAACAATGATATGATGATTTATAGAAACCCTGTACTTATAATTGATGATTTGATTCATTCCTTTGAAGATAAGATAGTGCACCAATTTTGCAAGTCATTAGATTTTGAAATGATCAATTCATATTATTCAGCTATAGAAATAACATCTGAACACTTTAAAAATACATTTTCAAAAAATCACTACTAAATTTTTGCACTGCACTTTCCACTGAATCACCTTATAGTTGGTGGCCCTTCCAATTCAAGTTAGTATCATTGTGAATACCTAGTAGTTTGACACTAATTGGGTTCTTCATGAGTCATGATATACATATAGCTCTTTGTTCTTTCTGTATTGAGGATCATGTTCATCTGCTAGAAGAATCAAATCAATATAAGAAATTTTGGGTATAAATTATGTTAATTATTTTCTGCATGTTTAAATCTGACATTTTCGTGATTTCATTTGGTATTATACTGACTATTGGACTTGTTTCAGAGAACCAATGAGAATCAACCATTTTCACAGCATCTCCTGTATCACAGCATATGAATACAACTTGTGAAACTATTGTTCTTTGGAAATATTTGTTGATTGACATGCTCCAGCTTGCTGCTTTAATATTGCTCATGACACATGACACAATGTCATTGGAAAATCACTAGGCAACAAGCTGTCATAACTGTCATATTGTATTACATAATATGATAAAACAATGTCATTTGTGAAATTACTGAGCAACAAGCTGTTGTAACAATCGCCCAATATTGCCGGCAAAATAGTATCACTTGTGATATTACATATGACTAATCCACTCTTGTTCTCAAGAACCGATCAGAATCGAAATTTTTCACGGTTTTTTCTGTATAACAGCGATATTTTTTGTTGACTAAAAATTCTGGACATGCTCTACCAATACATATATACCCACACGTGACCAACAAACCTCGTTTTTCAGCCATCAAAACTCTTGACGTTTATAATGTCAGTTATGATTAGTATTTAATTTTAACGGCACGGATTTCTGTATTATCATTTATTGTTAGATTCAATCATAGATCTAATTGTTTAATTAGATCTATGATTCAATCATGAAATAGCAAAATAGTATAATTCGTAAAGTCAATCAGATTTAACTGAGCCTGCTATCTTGTTTCATTCAACCTATTTTATGTGTAAGTATCAATGAAATCAATCATTAATTCTGCGATGAATCAAAACGTTACGTCAATTTTTTCTACTACCAATAGGCGGTCAGCGCATTATAGTACTTGTGACGTCAGCATCATAGTCTTGGAGTTTGGATACTTGAGACAGCTTGATCAAAAGAATTCCGCCGCGCTTGCCGGTCCCTTTGAAAGTTCAAATGGATCGCGTGCCGCCGGCGATGTTTTTTGCTGAATTTGCCTCTTTGTGACTTCATAAAGACTTATTTCATGATATTGAATCATTATTTCCTATCTGAAAATCTAGGATGTATTTTTTTTTACTATGGGTCAAGTTTCAGGGCGCCCGGGGGTTGATAATGAAGGGTAATATGTACATTCCAATTGAATTCACGTATTGGTGCTTTCGGCTATTGCAGGTGCACAAACGACGATAATGTCGAGCAGATGCGCGGAGCGCTGCAACCTCATGCGCCTAGTGGACACGAGATGGGCGGGTATAGCCAAGGGTGTGGGCGTCCAAAAGATCATCGGCCGCATCCACATGGTGCAGATCGAAATCGAGAACGTCTTCCTCACCACCAGCTTCTCCATTCTGGAGGAGCAGCCGATGGACATGCTGCTGGGGCTCGACATGCTCAAGCGGCACCAGTGCTGCATCGATCTGAAGGCGAACGTGCTGAGGATCGGCACGACTGGCACAGAGACGGCGTTTCTGCCGGAAAGCGATTTGCCGGAGTGCGCCCGTCTGAGCGGGTTTTCTGAGGAGGATATCATAGCCAAATCTAGGAAAGAAATAGAGGATAAAGACTTACAGATGGCGCTGCAAAATAGCAAAGGTGAGAAACGTTCTTTCCATCCCAGCTAACACCAATTACAGTGAGTCTTGTACATATACATAAGCTCCGCCCATCCGCCATTAGGAGACAAATTAGTGCGCGAAGATTTGAATTACTTGCCTCTTCAGTAGGTTTTTATCAACATTTTCACTTTCAATTTAGCATCGGATCATTCTCATTTTTTAATATCTTTTAGTAGTTGCTGGAGAGATATATTTCAGTAGTTTTGATGCAATGAGTGATATTCACAGCTGCCCAAAGCTAGGTGGATATAAATTACACCTGTGAATTGCAATTTTGATAAGAATACTTTATTAAAGGAAATGAATTATCACTGTGATGTGGAGAAAATCCGATAAATGAGATGTTATTCAATTTCTACTATCACTAGTTTCAGTTGATAGCACAATCGTTCCAAAACTTTGCATCCAAATAAGTTATTTGCAATATAAAATGAGCGTACGCCACCTATCGGAGTTTTTGAAAGCTGTCAAAGTGGTCTGTTTATTTTGTTTTCAAATGTTTACATTATTAGTTTTTCGTTCCTGCTCCTGCTTATTGGTCACATTCATCAAAACAAACAACTCAGAGGTGTTCGAGTTGTCGCCGTCAGGTGAGGCGACGTGTTATTCTCTATCATGAATGGAGATGGATAACTGGAATTTAATAATATCTATCAGTAGATAGAGAATAATTTTATAGGCCTTCTAATATAATATTGTATCATAGGCTTGTGCACCAATATTCCCATATTATAAAATGCCCTCCTATGAAATATTTTTCATAACCTATAAATAAAATCTCGCCCAAAATGGCGCACTTTTTTTCGCTTTGTTGTGAAACTACACAAGTGGAGCATACACCCTTCAGATGAATTACCCCTATTATGTAATGGACTTCTTTGCTCTGTGAAACAGCACTCAACAAAATACATTTTGAAATCTAATGAACTATTTGTAGATCAAATTAATCCCACATTCATGTGTTTTTTTTGTTGGTTTCTGTATAAATTTTAGAGAGAGGAAGGAGATAATCTTTATTAGGGTTACACCCCAAAAGGCCATTGACTGAAGTTTTATAAATTTTATTTTTCAGAGAAAAAGAGAAACAAAGATTCACATTCATGTCCCCATGACAGCAAAAGAAGCAAAAGCCAATGCACCCGATCCAAAAATAACCACTAAAAGCCAATCCAAAACCTATATATTATCTCCTTATTCCTATCAAAATTTTCTTGTAACAAAGATCCAAAATTAAAATTCCTTAGTTCCTATCAATGGTTTTTATTATCAAACTGGACAATGCTGTTTTTTTATCAGTGAACTTACACAACTTTATTTTTTTGTGATATTCTGGGGGTGATTAGAAACTCCTCACACTATCAGTGATAACACCTGAAAAAATCCATCTAATTCCCAAATTTAGTGTGTTCAAAATAGTTGTGTTAATAAATAGTTCATTATACCTATTCCATATTCAGTAAGAGATTTTCAATTGGAATTCAATGATACCAAGTTTGATAGGGGTATTTCAAATGACTATGATGATAAAATATGGGCGATAAACTCCTTCCATCAAACCTATTATCATTTTATTTGTTATGAAAATCCCTAACAGAATATGGGATAAAATAGAGGTAGTTGCATTCAAAATAGACTAAGTATATGTCAACATTGGCCATGTCATCAAAAATTCTACTAATTTACATATTCCTCATCAACCACATAACCAACTGTGCAAAAATGTATCATGAATGGAAAATGAACGGTTAATAACCTCTGGTGGGGTCACTCCCCAGTTGTTTCGTCAGTACTTGTCGACGTCAAGGTTGAAATATATCAAACAACTCGTTCGTCTATAGAACAGACAAGCTTTGGATTTCTCTGCCAAAGGAAGTATTTTCAAAAAATTTAACCAAAGAATAATAAATAATGTTATACAATTATAATAGGTATAATAGGCGTGAATGAAGTGATTGAAGTGCCTACACCAGAGGTTATTTACATCTTAGCTGATAGTGTATTAGTGGAAAATTATTATTTATATTCTTTCTAGCTGCATCTGGTACATCTAGCTCATCTCAGGGTACTTCAGGCCACAATGCCACTCCAGATACTCAAACTATCCAACCTAATGATAAGTTCACAGATGCCGACGTTAAGGAAATCGTTTCGATGGGTTTCACGCGGGACCAGGTTATTTTCGAATTGAGACGTTTCGCCGGCGACAAAACACAAGCGACAGCTGCTCTATTCGCTAAATCACTAAAATTTTAAATAGTCTTTCGGATCAAATACTACGGATTGGGTTAAGGCGGGATAACGTTGGTTATGTAAGTTATAACTTTGGAAGAAGTCCATGGTTACTCAAAGTGGAGTGGTGTAGTTCATAGATGATAATCCAAAGTCATCTCCACAACTTTTATTAGAATGATCAAATATTTCCACTCGTTTCGCCGCCGTTTTTGGCGCTCTACTCTTTGTAAGCAAATAAGCATCCCATTAATTTAAAATGGAAGCAAAGCAATTGCGCTCAATAAAAATCCATATGAATTGAAAAAGCATTGCTTTCGACCTGCTAGCCATCGACACTCGAGCCGTGGCGGCGCAGAGCGGGGCCGATTTCCACCGGCCGGCGATTACGAACAATAATAAGAGGGCATACGGAAGACGGTCAGGGACTCGGCGTTGCCAGATGTGGCGATTTATCGCATTTACGGCTACTTTTTTTGGTGAAATGCGACCCCGAACCCTAAATAGAATTCTAAAAATTTTTATATAAAAATCATATCCTTTTACAGAGACAATCATGTAGCATCGTTCCCTCTTTGCCCAGTTATCACCTATACTATTAGTATTTCAACTTTTTTCATTCCCATAACTATGATCCTTTCTATTGGCTGATAATGGGCTTATATAAGCATGATCTTTGATGATTTTAATACGATTTGTGGAGATGACTTTAGGTTTTCAACTATGTATGTAAGTTATGTTAACGAATAACGGATTGAAACCGGTGCGGTGCGACTTGGTGTACAAATGTGAAAGTATGGATATTTCAGGCAAAAGATAAAAACTATGGTGAATTCAGTGATAGGTCATGTTCACTTACCGCCAAAACTCTTGCCTATTTCAATTTCTTATTTTTTGAGAAGCACAGTTCCTCATGATGAAATAATACATGATTTTTTATCAGTTTTATACAAACAGTAACACAAGATTAGAGCCTAATACTTGTAGGTTTTTGCAAACCAATGAATTGAATTCTTCCTAGAGGACTCTGTATATGTATGACACTACTCCTCAACCAATGGACTGACGCTATGTAATTAGCGTTTTATTGTGAAATTGAACAACGTTCATAATACTATAATTTATTATTTTTTCTTTCTATTTGGCACTACCAAAGTGCACGACGTAGTAGCACTTTCACCCACTAGGGCGACAAAAAGGGTACAGTGAGAATTGAAGTAGGTGAACAGCAGTTAAGTTATTTATTTATTAATTCCAGTTATTGGCTTACATTTCATTAATACAATTTTACAAACGATATATAAAGTATAATTAACTTCATATGATACGACCCACCTTGGATACGACTTAGGTATGTATTGTGTTTATCTCAGTACATTCCTACTGTGGAAGTGAATTCTTATATTGAAAAATATACTATTCATGCCTATCGCCCTTATCGCCATATCACGTCATTGAGTGCTAGTGTTTGGAGGTGATTGTTTTCATTATTGAAAAAAAGTATTTGTGATCATTTTAGATAGGTAGGTAATGAATGACTGGTACGATCAATATGAAATAGATATGTGGCGAAAATTTGACTGGTGTGTACAGCCGCATTATATAATTTCATTTCAAACAATGAAACAAAATCATAAATTGTGAACATAACTGAAAAGTGACAGCTCACTGATGTAGATTTTATTCCGAATTTCAGCAGTCGTTGGACTTACTGACACTGCTGGCAGTTGAATTTGGAATATAGGGACCTGTTCGTTTGTGCTTGCTCTACCTGCTTAACTCTGAACTTGATTTTTTTCTAAACGAACATTCCTTAGTACCAGACCACTTACCCCATGATCTAATTGATCATTCTAGAACACGCGATTTTGACATGGTTTCTTGAGGGGCACACAAACTATCTGTTAGTTTACCTTTGTTGAGCATTGCCCTGGTTCCAACTCGGATTCCAAGGAAAACGATCCCACTAATTCTGGTTTTATATGACAAATCTTGACAAAATACAATGTTTGCCCCTCAGCAACCTGTCAGATGACGTAATTCTGGAATGATTAATTAGCTCTTCCATAGGAGGTCTAACGGTATCCCGTGGAGCATGCGCATTAAGGTCCTGTCAAGTTACTCACCCTTACTCATGTCTCTTAACAAATGACATAATTCAATGTCATGAATAAGCGTTTTCAGGTGATCAATTCAGATGAGATTTTTGTTTTATTGGGATATGACATGAGGCGGGTCTAGAATGTAGGTTACGTCGGTGGTTTGCAAGCTTAACCTTGGCAAATTATTCTGATTGGTTTGCTAAAACCTACATTTCTCAGGCTTCAATCGCCGATGTAAGTGAAATAAGATACTCCAACTGTGTAGTATCAAGAGTTTTGACTGTAATAGTGTAATATGAGTTGGATGATATTATGGAAAATAAGCTTCATGTGTTGGTTTGTCAGGTATTTCGTCTTTTTCTGGAATGAAGAGATTTTCAATTTCCTTATAGAGGGTGCTTATTAGAACATATAGTGAATAAAACTTATGAGCACAATCTTTAAGCAATGTGAAATTTCATTCATGCAGATTGTTCAATCTGTAATTTTTTATTTCCAAATCAGTGTTGTATGATCATTTCAACTAATTGACTGCCAAATATGGATTGCTTTGTTATCTGACTGAATCATAACTTTCAGTTATGATTACCTATATATTCACAGCAAATACTTCAGATAAGTGGTTGGGTGTTGTTTTTTTTCTATGCAGGGTGGATGGTGTTTATACTTCAAATCCAAAAATTCAGAGGGTTGCTTGATAATAATAACAATTCAACAATCGAATTTATCGACAAATCGGCAGGCTCCGATAAAATGATATAGTATAGTAGTGATATAGTAAACAAGTAACAACCCTGTGTATAACCTTTAAATTATTCACATCTTGAACGTTTAGTGAATGATAGTTTTTTAACTATCATTATTTTTATGGTGTATCAGTATCATTTAGTCATAATTACATAATTGTTAAAAAATCTGAAATTTGTATTTTCCTATCATTTTTTGATATTGACAGTATCGCACCTTAGATTGATTGATGGTGAATTGTGGAGGGTGATAATATATGTAAAATAATAAAACATAACTTCATGCTTGATTAGCATTTTTATTTCATAATTTAAAAGCTTTCAAAAATTATCCAAAATTGGAAAATTCATTGAGAATGATGTACCATCCAATGTGGACAAAATCAGATTTTTTCTGGTGAATCTGTATCTATGTATTCTCAGAGTAAACAAAAGTTCATAAAAATCGAATTTACAGTCATATTAAAATTCACTAGTTCATTGAACCTACATAACATGTAAAATAAATACCTGGAAGTTTTATAAAAAAACGACTTTTTGAGATCATCCCACTCATTGGGATTGGACAATTTGATGAAAATATATTCAAAATAATATATACCTGTACATGAATATATATTTTTTGAAATGAGGAATGATTGCCTATTATTTTCAATAGTGTTATTTTTTCTTCCTATCCTGAGTACACTTAGGACAGTACCATTTTCCTTTGGGCTTTGTTGTAAGCCCAACACAGGCAAAATGAAACCACTCAATAGGGCACTAAAAAAAAAAAAGAAATAAAATAGTATGACTTCAAAAATATCTTTTCAGTAGTTTCATGGCCATTAATAGTGAGGTTTTATTATATACAAAAATATGTTCCATAACTACTTACATCTGGGTTATCACAACCAATCATTTCTCCATAAGATACTTGATGACAAAGGCAATATGTTGGTTCATTTGGATCTACAGGCATATCAAGTACATCACTTGGGTGAGCAATACCAGCCAATCCTGGCAAAACAGCAGCAACAGCCTCTGCCACTAAAATTAAATAGTTAGTCCCCAGATTGAAGTGATAACAGAGTTTTACTGAGTGATGGCTTTGTATGGGCATAGATTGCATGGGTATTTATGGAAATGTAATAGATATAACATGAAGATGTTGAGATGATCAGAATATCACAAATGTACATTTGGAATGAAGAAGCATGAAATGATACCAACCCTCACCTGAGGCAGCTTTAGCTCCACTGCCTGCAGAACCCCCTGTAGCATTTCCTGTACCAGAACCCTTCTGTTTCTTCTTTTTACTTCCTTTGACAGTACCAGTGGAATCTTCCTCACTGGAGTTACCTGAGCGTTTCTTTTTCTCTCCTTTGCCTTCTTTGATTTTCTTTCGGCCACCTTCAAATAATGAATGTCTGGCTAGGGCCAATAGTAATTTTTGTTATATAGTACATACGTTTCCCAACTGCAGGTTCCTCTTGGTTTCTAGAGTTCAATGCTTTGTCTTGTATTTCAGATTCAAACCTTGCCAAGTCATAGTCTAACCTACGTATATGTTTATCAACTAATTCATAAGTCTGGATTGCTAATTGTACTTTGTCATCTCCATATTCCTTGAAATAAGAGATAAGCTATAGAGGTACAACACAGTCTGTTGGGTAATTAATTACCTTGGCTTTATTGAATAAACTCTGTATTTTATCCAGCTGTTCCTTTTTCTGGTCTGAAGTCAATGTTTTCTGATCTCTTAAGTATTCATCTGCCAGTAAATCAATATTTTTCATCAGGCCTTGGGATCTGGAGTCCAAATCTCTCATTAACGTAAAATTACGTTGTAGTTCGATTGGTAGGTGCTCTAAACCTAAGATATCATGAATAAAGTTAATAAAACATTCTTCAAAGCAGATTTCATCACTCACTGTCCAGGTAATGCTCTAGATATAGAGCAGAAGTCATTATAATGTAAAGAAAAAATGTCGAGAATAATATAAACACAGTTTAGGATGTTCTATAGTTGAAAAATTAAACGAATTTCCACTATACAATTCATAAAAATATACAAAAAAAATCAAAAGTATGTTTACAGCACAAGGATTAAATTCATTTCTTCCAGCTTCCACTTCTGTGTCTGTGTCTCTCTTCAGTCTTCAGTCTTCACAACAAAAATGTCCCTCCCTTAGATCATGCACATTATACAGTGTATGATCTAAGGTGTTATTTACTGCTTGCACAAAACAATGAACCCAATATAAACACAAAAACGACATTGACACTGACAGTAGTGACACACAATATTGACGTGAAGACAAATGACAAGGACACTCAAGACATGAATTCAGTTTGCCCAAACATGCGTCATCAACCAATAAGAACGATTCTAGTTAACTATGGCGGTGAATTCGAATGTGTCTTAACATTATATAGTTATTAATTATAAGGCAGATAATTAAGTAGCAAATAACGGATGAATTGAATACAAAATCCTGGTACCACTACCACTAGTAATAAATTACCGCAGAACTGTCAAATAATAAAATTTTTAGTTAGTTTTCAAATTATTGTTGAGTTCATTTATTGTAAAGTGTGTTTAATTAAACTGACATTTTTGAATCTTTTGACTCCTTCTGTATGTTGAAAACGGAATCCCATAGAAAATTTTCGAAAAGAATTCATACAGTTTTTTGTTACTTAACACTCTGTATAGGACATATTTCTATTAACCTTCAAAATAAAACATAAATAGCAACAAATGTAGAGGTGATGTTTATTCAAAAAATATATATACAATATTTACACAATATATTACCTATACACCTACATAAATGAATACCTAATATATATTTATGGTAAAATGGTATATACATTTTCGTGTGTAACTATTCAACATTCTATAAAATGACTAGAATAAAAGACTAGATTAGGTACAATTGAACAATCCTCCCTGCATCGACCAGAGGGTTCTCTGTCACCTTACACACTACTTATCTATAGAATCAGTCTCAAGAAATTTATGAAATTTTTGAAAATGTGCATGCTTATATTTGAAACTACGCACTCTCCGTTTGAAATATTTTTGACAATGCAGTGTTACCGTCTCTACTAGAAAGTAGCAAACATAATATATATATAGGGTATTCAAAATCGAGATTTTCAAATTTAGGATTTTTTTTTGTCGAAACTATTGATATCGGTCAAAACGGCTTTCATGTCCTTATCTTCACTTTTGACTTTACTATCTATTAGCATTCAATTGGAACAGATCAGAATTCTGAATCTTGAAGCACCCTGTATTTATTCCAATTGAATGTCAGTAGATATATAGTGAATCAAAAGTTAAGATCTCGATTTTGAACACCCCTATATCTCTGTAATCATTGCCCTAGACACCAAGTGTGATAAATTATTGATGAAATCATCTTTTCCGGGATAATCCAAAATAATGCAATGAAATACAGGGTTTCCATTTGACATATCAGAGTTGCTACTACTTTCTAGTAGAAGCGGCAACATTGCATTGTTGAACATATTAAACGAAGATAGCGTAATCCCAAATATGAGCATGCACATTTTCATGAATTTCTTGCGACTGATTCTCGATATATACAGGGTGTATCAAAATAACGCCGAAAAAATTCAAGGGGTGATTTCGTGTGATATTCTAGCGAATAAAGTTCATATAAACATATGTGTCCTAACTTGCTCCGTTTTTGAGATACAGGATGTTGAAGTTGAAAGTATTAATTGTTTTTGTTTCTAACCTCCCTCTGATGTAAGCTTTCATGGTGCCAAAATTCAGTATGGTTGAAGACTGAGAAAGCCCCAAAATTTCAAAAATTTTGAGTCAAATCGAATTTTTATTGTTTCCCCAAAAACTAAGCTAGATACAAAAATCACACAGGAGATGGAAAAGTTGTTATCTAAACAGTTCAATCTAATAAAAATATGGAATTCAGAAAAACCGGTGGCGTGATATGACATTCACCATAAATATCGATAAATTTACCCACTGTATGTGACGCCACTGGAAATATTATTCCGAATCTAATTGCACCAGAAAAAGCTCCATATTACTCTATTAACAGAACCACAACTTTTTATTGAAATTGATAAAAAGACAACAGAATTATGAAAAAAAAATCGATCATTCATGGAAATATTAATACCTACTCATCTGTATCTCGAAAACGAAGCAAGTTAGGACACATGTTTATATGAACTTTGGTTCCTAAAATATCACAAGGAATCACACCTTGAAGTTTTTCGGTCATATTTAGATACACCCTGTATGAAGATACTGTGAGCTCGTCGTATCATACCCCGTATACAGTATACTCTATCTATCTTCTTGGGTTCACGACGTACATTATTAGTTAATAAATGACTAATATTATCGTAACATATATGTTTCGTCATTTTATGATGAAGTATTTTGAATGTTTGTTGCTATTCAAATATGATACTGAAACTATAGTGAAATTAAATATGAATAGGTATCAATATCATGGATATGGACTCTGGAACACAATTCAGTCTGGCAAGCTGTACGCGGAACTGTTTGGAGCGTCTTTATTCGCTCTGGGATCTTCAGGCATCCACACTTTGGCATGCATTGTGCCATTTGGATTTTGCTCTTTCACTCTTGACCACGATAGAGAATGAGCAGTGTATAATCCTCCAGCACCTATAAAAAAATAAAGTTTCGAGTCAAAACGTGCGGAAACATCCTGCGATGATGAGATTTCGAAACTCCCTCCAATTTAGATGACAATAAATGACTATCTCTGTTTACATCTCGCCTTTATCTCGCCATATATGTACTATTTCTGAGTAGTAGATATATGCATCTCGCATCCAACGACAGTGCATGGCCGCCATTTTCACCGAAACACTCACACCATATAGTGTACCACACTTATTCTCAGTAACGAGCAAGTAAGTTCTTTGGAATTAAATTATTATAATACAATTAATAATACACAGGAATATAAAAACAAAAATACTATGTTGTTATTGTTGTTTCTCAATGACGCGAATGCCCATGGTGGTATTGGTGGTTGACACTGTTGACGTTTGACAAAACGTCAATAATGACCAATCAGCAATTTGTGTTGGAACTATAATAGCCAATGAGACTTCACCTTCGCATTATACCCAATACATTTTTGGATCTAAAAACGAGCGCATGCGTCTCAAAAATATATCTAGATGAAAAGGCCTATATAGGAAGTGATAACACAAAAATTTTCACGGTTTCGCAAGTTTCAGTAGTAACACACTATTACGAATAATAAACCTATCAGCTATATCTCGATAAACATAACACGCATTTCACTACGACTACATAATTCGCGACACTTGTTCTCGTCCTGCGGGAGGGCATATTTCACCCCCAAATAGCAAGGGTGTGTGCATTATCAATGCCCTATCAATACGAATATCATGACAACGCGGCGTGACATCTACGGACAATAATCGCCGCCGCATTCGGAATTGATTACGGTTGGGTCATAGGGCGATTGGGGGCCCCCTTTGGGCTTCGGCGCGGTGGGCCCCCGTCTTGGTGGTGGCCTGCCGAATTCGATTATCGGGCGGAGATCTCTGGCCCGCGATACGTATCCTAATTCGTTACGCAAAACAGCTGCATCCTGTCCTTGTCTATGTTTGTTCGATTTTTTCCACGTTTTTTCGCGCAATAACGCTTGTTAATGGGGAAATCTACAGAAGGACTGTCAGTTTTTTTGTGGTTATCATTTTAACAAGAAAAAACCTCAAAAAATGAGGTGAAGATTTTAGGATCATCCTTATTAAAAAATAGGGTTGTATACCGAAAGTAATACAAGATCGTATGAGTCGTGAACTTGATAAACTTCATGTTTTGAAATAAATTGGTTTCATTTTCCACTTCCAGGTTCACCGGAAGTGTAATAACTTTTGATTTCCAAACTAAACACCCTGTGTGTCATTGAATTTTCGAATTCTGCATCATTTTCTGAACCCATCAATGATACCACATAAGTGACCTTTCAAACTTCAATATTGATTTGGATTTAATTTTATGTCTTCCATCAGAGTGTGCCATATATGACTATTCTTATCGAGTCTGATGTACTCATATCGACAGGTGTAATGCGAAAAAAATTTAATCCTGTCAAAAGTGTCAAATTTCTTGATTTATAGGCAAATTAAGTTCATCAAAATGGTTTGGTGTACCATGATCGTATTACACCCGGTATGTAGTATAGTAGTAGTAGTATATATGTGCATCCGATTTTTATTGATACTGTCAGGTTTCTCGGTTGATCTTGGAGATGAATCCTTGATGAGGTTTTCACGTTCCTGTCCCCCCACTGTGCAAAAACTCATACTATTAACGTTATTTCATTGTAACCAAGATACGTTGTTACGTTGTGAATTTGGTGCTATTGACATCTTAAAGATTATCTTAGAGTCGTTATATGTCCACCAACAGTACAATATCGCAGGACGTCGCAAGAACGTTGAGTAAGAGTCGAAACTGATACGTGTCATGAAACAGCTTTGTTACAGTGAAAGTACATTCTCAAATAGTATTTGCGATAACGCATTTACGTACCATGTCTTCATTTCGGAATGTAAAAAGTACATATCCCTGGACGATTTCATAACATAACTGTTTCATTATTGTTGACTCTCTCGTAACATTACTAGGATCTTTCGAAATATACAGGGTGATACTCCAAAAATGTTCACCCTTGTAACTTGGTTATTTCTAGATCAATATTCGTGAATTCTGCAAACTAATACTGGTATAATCACATAGCTAGATTTTATCACACTGGGTTTTTCATAATATGTGGGACGCGTCCTCTCATTTCTCCCACTACAGAGAACGATAAATAGGTATAATGAAGCAAACTTGGTTCAATCATCTCAAATGTATCGGAAGGAATAAAAAATGGTAGGTATTTTTAACAACTTGAAAACAAAAGAGTTCTGGTCAATTCTTTGAAGGATCATTTATTATTGTTTTGAGCTGCCCTATCACTTCTTGATGTGCGTCCCATATATTTTGAAACACCCAGTATACATTTTCTGGCTAAAAAATATACCAAATAGTTTTTGAATTCTGCTATCGGTCCAGAAATGACTAAATTTACAAGAGGGAACATTTATGTTGGATCACCCTGATATTTACTATAGTCAGCTCCATTGCTGAATACCCACTTATCAGAGGAGAAAAATAAATTCAGAAATGTATTCAATCAATGTATGTAAGGTAGAAGTACAATTGGAAATAAATGGATATTTGATTGACTATAATTATATCCTTCCACGTATGTCACTTCAGTTAGTTCAGTTTTATGATTCTATGGGCGAATCTATTTCAAGGCTGAGGATTTCATGAAATGCACCTGAAACACCAAACAATTGTTATACACAATATCAGAATCAATTATTCATATAATCCTACCTTGATTCTGCCTCGATTAGTTCCCTTCCTGATGGTGTGTTCTTGATTCTCGATACTTTCACCCTCCTCTGTGGCAGTTGGTGGATTTTAGAGTGTTCTAGCCCAATGTATAAGAGTTGATTTTCATGTTGTCATCATTTTTTCATACGCCTTTCAAGAATAAAGGACTTACTAATTCTTGTGTCCCCCAAATTTCTCTATTTTTGATTGAATGAAATCCCAGATACTTGGATTCTGAAATATATACCATACCTAAGTAATAAATTTACATTACCTACTATATGCATTTCACTTTTTCATACCTGAACTTCCCAGGCAAACAGCAGATGTGTATTCCATCATTTCTACTAAAGTAGGTCAGAGCAGGGTAGGTTTGTCCAGAGCTCACGCATGTTCTAGTAATGTAGGTATCCATCAGGTTCCGAGGAAACTTCATAAGTACTGACCTGTAAACAATGTAGTACTTGAAGACATTGATATATTCCAATGAAAGCTTCCGTGAATGACATGAATCAAACTATTTTGAGGGAGCCTGTTGGTCACTGATATACCTATATAGCTATTTGGTGATACATTTTTTTATATTGCGTATGACCTAACCCCAAAAATCAAATAATATTACTGAGTTCATTTGAAACAAAGAGAGGAACAATAATAGAGGACTTGTGTGCTTGTAGTTATATTTATCACATAATTATATATTCACTGAGGAAGATACCCGACAATAAATTATGACTGAAGCCATTATGAATCAGACAACTGTGTGCTGATACATAAACAGAAAATTAAGATTTTGGTAATTCAACTCACCTATCTCACCATGTTTTCCAAAAAACGCACTTCCACTTGATTTTCTTGACTATTAGTCTACATCAAAAGTCAAAATTCACACTTTATTGTGAGACACATCAAACACAACACAACACAAACCACGCCGTCCGTCATAACCACGACAGCATCATCTCTCAAAATGGCGAATATTAGCAAAATAGCACAAAGTGAGAAAGATACGTGTCTGATTCGAATCAAGTTCGTGATAATAGTCCCACGGAAAATGATAAAAGTACGTCACATAAAATGTTCTGTGGATGAAATAAGAATACTTTGGAGAAGGCGTTGGAATATTGACTCAAATAAGATCACATAGACGTGCATAGGTCAGTTTACTGTTACGAAACAGCGATGTGTATCTGGGGATGTAGCAGAGTCAGCCCAAATAAGAGACGAATTAAAACGTCCCAGAAATATGTTATTATCACTTATAAAAGATGTAATCTCAAGAAGGTCACCAAAGGTACAAGAAATTAACGTTAACAAACATCCCCGGGATGTTCCTTGCTCAGTGGGCCATTTCTTTTTGCATAACTGTTTCCGTCCATGAGATGTATACTTTTCGGACTTTGGATTTTTCAACTTCAAGAATTTCTTGTGTCGAACTTATTCATAATTAGTCAAAACGGTTTCGATGTTTCTATCTCAACTCTTCATGTATTATCAATTGATATTTAATTGAAATAAATACAGGGGTAATTAAGAGAACAAACTCAAAGTCTCGCTCCAAGTGAATTATAATCAAATAATATATGCTATATGCTACATGTTTCGACTCCTAGGAGTCATCATCAGGCTAAAATACAACACTTATAAATGAAAGAAGTTCCATCACTATTGGAAAAGGGGTGACATACCTTGCTAGGTAGGAGGAGAAAGGAAACTATAAAATTGAGAACATAGTTCTTAAGGCTTTTAAGCCCAAAATAATTTCAAGTAACATTTTTGAATTTTGGTTTTTTGAACCCCCAAATAAACATTTTCCTAAGATGCTTCTTTTGGATCAGATAAACATTGTTTACAGCAAATGGCGCGGTTATGAAGTGAACAAACCGACAGACTACTTGATTTGACAGATAAAAATTATTATTCGACAAACAAGTGACAAATGTCTTGTTTGTCGAATAATAATTTTTATCTGTCAAATCAAGTAGTCTGTCGGTTTGTTCACTTCATAACCGCGCCATTTGCTGTAAACAATGTTTATCTGATCCAAAAGAAGCATCTTAGAAAAATGTTTATTTGGGGGTTCAAAAAACCAAAATTCAAAAATGTTACTTGAAATTATTTTGGGCTTAAAAGCCTTAAGAACTATGTTCTCAATTTTATAGTTTCCTTTCTCCTCCTACCTAGCAAGGTATGTCACCCCTTTTCCAATAGTGATGGAACTTCTTTCATTTATAAGTGTTGTATTTTAGCCTGATGATGACTCCTAGGAGTCGAAACATGTAGCATATAGCATATATTATTTGATTATAATTCACTTGGAGCGAGACTTTGAGTTTGTTCTCTCAATTATCTCATCACCTCCAATTTGAGCATGGACTACTACCTACCAGAGAAATACAGGGGTAGTTGAAAATCTCAATTCTGAACCACCCTGTACCTATTTCAATCAAATATCAATTGATAGTAAATGAAAAGTTGAGATAGGGACACAATTATGAATAGTTTCGACACAAAAAAATCTAAAAGTTGAAAAATCTCGATTTTTCACTCCCTATATCTCTGTAACTGTCACTGCTAGATCTATCCCAAGTGTTAAAAGTCAATGAAATCAGCTCTTCAGGGAGAATCTCAAAATTGATTAATATACAGGGTGTCGAGTGTCCCATTCAGAGAATCAAAGTTTTGTTGCTAATTTCAATATAAGCGGAAACGTCGCAGCGCTGGAAATATTTTTGGTCGATAGAGCACAACCAATTATCCAAGGCACCAAATTTTCAGAATAATCCCGAGTTACGTTCTCCAGAAACGTGTAATGTGCCTTTCACCGTGAATCAGCCTGTATATCTATCAACAATATCGAAACTTCACCTCAAAGACCCATTTAACGAACTTGAAATAGATGATACCTCCGTCTGTTTTATGATCGAAGGATGATACTATGAGCAATCTTCCGCAATAGGTACATCTCAAACTTTTGAAAAAAATTATGATAAAAAACTAAACATTATGAGATTTCAATGAGAAAAATAATGAAAGAATTTTTGCGCTAATACGCCATCGTAGTACAATAAACTCCCACCTCTGATAATAATCTTCTTCGGTTCATCCTGCCTCAGATTCCTGTTGTGCCCGTTGAAACACTCGCTGTTCGCGTTCTTGTCGGTCCTAACCAACTCCCCCAGAAAGTTGATGTAGCCGATGGCCAGCTTAAGCGTGTCCACCTTGGACAGCCGCTTCTCGTAGGGGAGAGTGGGGATGTGGGCCCTTAAGCCCTCGAACGCGTCGTTGATGGACTGCATCCGCTTCCGCTCTCTCAGGTTGGCAGCCTGCCGCTGTTGAATCTGCACTTGGGGGCATTTCGATCGCTTTCGATGTCTGTGCAACCTTCTGATCAGAGATCAGAGATCATTAGGTGGCGCATGCCTCAGATACAGTTTACAATGACATAAAAAAATGAGGAAATTTCCTTCAGATGAATTTTCATAAAATGAGTTCGGAACTCTCCAGTTTCATGTCCACGCTGTATAGAATGGCGACCGATAAAGTCCAAGTCGTTTTCATTTTTGAATTAAAGCAATTTATAATTTTCGAGGCGGTAAACTGTGACGTATGAATCTAGTCTGAAAATAGCTGATGGTGAAGAATATAGCTAATAGCGAATAGCTAACGAATGAAAAAAATAGAAGAAGAAGTAAAACTGGTAAACCAAAACATACATAACCACAAATGCACTCGGAGCAGGAACGCAGAGGGTAGTTGGCTTCATTCTGACAGGTTATGGTTTTGTTATTTATGCATTGAAATATCTGGTAAACAGCTCGATCCTAAACGAAAATATCATTGAATCAATGAATCACTATCGGCTACATTCAATGATACTATCCTTCCTAATTTACTGCCATCGGTCAGAACAGAATGAAGCCGACACCCATGGCTCCTGCCTCTTGTTGTGCCTGTTAGTATTTTGAGTGGTGTGGACGGACTCGAAGTATTAGGCTCTGTTGCATGATATAATCTGCAACTTTCCTATTCATTAGCAGTAAAATGACTGATGAAAAGTTATGAATAACATATTGTGATATAGCGATAGTGAAAAGTTATAGATACTATCGCAAAATATCATAATTTATCTTTATATTCAGCCAATGAGAGATTTATGGGAATTATTCATGATACTTAACAAAGTAGGATTGAAGAACTTATTATATCCCATTGCTTTTATGATATAGTTAGCATTCAAAGAACAATTTCCGGAAATCTAGACATATTGATGATGTCGGCAACGTCGTACTGGCACAGAGAATCGTATTTTAACTCTGTGTGAATGTGGATTTGCAGAAAGTACGCCATAGGAATGGCGGAGGAGCCAAGTTCCAAGAGCCAGTATGCATCTTTTTTATTTTGCTTAAGAAGCAAGTTCATCTAAACGTGAGAAGCAAGATCATCTGGCTAAACAATCACGGTCATATCTCAAACAAGATTATCTTTCTTAGAGAAGATGCACTTGCCCAAGAAATGGAACTTACTGTTCTGTCGTTACTTAGGCAAGATGATGTTGTTACTTAGCAAAATGATCTGATGATCTTGCTTCTGACTGACTCTAGCATGGGTACCAGCAGATATAGGGCATGAGGGCAACGAAGAGGTAGATTCACTAGCCTGAGCAGGAGCAAGTAAACTGCTGAATGGTCCAGAACCCTTTCGTGGTACCTATTGCGAAAGCTATACAAAAGACAAACATCAAATCATGGACGCAAACCAGATCTCAAGAATAGTGGAACAGTTTACCAGGAATGAGACAGGAAATATTCACAAGATACTACCATAGAACTACTGAGCCAGGATCGAAGTTAAGTTGAACTAGAATATTAGAGGTCTGGCTCAAGAAATGCTGTGCAGGTTTTGCCAGGAAGATAGGGAAACAGCAGTACACTTGAGTACACATACTTTGTCACTGTGAGAGTCTATGGTTCCTTACGCTGGCAGAGGAAAACCGAGTGCCCAAAGATACACAGGGGGTCAAAAAACTAGCCTATGGAGTCTCATACAGGTGGTGGGGTTAATTAAGAAACTCTAAACGATTTCGACCGCAGACACAAAATAGATCTGAAAAGGTCGCGGTGTGGAGGCAGATAGCCCGACGGCCCTATTTTTTTTTTTTTAATTGACTCGGCCGTTATTTGATGGAAATCCATGGCAAATGTAAAATCTTCACAAACATAAGGTTTCCATAAAATTTTTAAACATACAACATGTTTCGCTAACACAGTAGCTTCGTCAGGTGATATACTGATTAAATGAACTAAACCAACCTTGGCTTGCTCTTATATATCCTACTTTCCCAACTTTAAGGATTAGTTACCTGTGGACAGGTTCCATAAACCTTAATTAGGCACAATTTCTACATTAAAATACGGTGTACCGGATTAACTTGGAAGGTTTGATAGCACATACATATTGTTACCTACGAAGAAAACAAATTCAACAGTGGTGAACTATTGAGGTCTAATTGATCGTTAAGTGAAAGGTCAAAATTTTTGAGTTTGTTGATTTCTAATGATTCCAATGATTGAGTTTCATTCCTTTATTTCCTACGTATATTTGGTTGGCGTATGTTGAAATTGCTTTCTCTTATAATCAGCAGACCGATATGATCGTAATTCTTGGAGGTCAAGGTACTGTCGCAAACTTGTACGGGGAATATCTGGTAGCATTATTTGAGAGAACTTTTTTTTTCTTCGAAACTATGCTGTATACGAAATTTTTACAAGAGTAATAAAACGAAGGCAATTGATTAGTTTTCAAGCTCAAAGAATTTCAGAACCTTATTATGACCCCTGCAAAAGTTCTGAAAAAAATGTCAGGGGGTGAGGGTGGTTTTAACCCTTCTACAATTTTTTTTTAGGTTTCTTCGATTACCAAAACGGAAGTAATCCTCTGAAATACACTATTGCCAAAATTTCATCAAATTCGTTTCACTTATTTATGAACAGCGTACAAAAATTTGTGAACTTTGAACCCTTCTCACGGACAAACGGTACATTATGGCACATAAATAAATGGGTCCATTCAACTCATTTTGACCTCCTCTCCACGTGGTAGCTCTGTGTCCCAGCAATTTTGGGACTTCCTATATAACATCGGATGACGGTCCAAATATGCAGCGGGCTCTCAAACTATATAAATCCGATCAATTAATCGTACGAGGATATGTATAGAATGCTACTGGAGGCATGTTGCATTTTTAACAATTTCATGGAAGTCTTATTGTATGTGAATAATGTTCGTTTTTTGGAGGAAGGACTTACTCTTTGCAATCAGAATTATTCTCCTGGTCGCTACCATAGGAGAAAGTCGAGTCTACCGAGTCGGTGCTGTTCTCGTCGTACAAGAACAAATCGCTGCCGTTGGAAGAGGACCCTGTGGTACTCTCGTTGCTGCATCCGTTCGCTTGCAGATAGGCAGCTCCATCGAAGTAGAACTGGCGATTGCAGGCGTCCAGGTCCAGGTTTTCCATGGTGGAAAACATACTGGCCATCGTATGAAGTCGATAGGTATCTCAGAAATCCATTTTCGGTTGAAATTATTGAGATTGTTGCTGGAATGGGAGGTAGGTAGATATTTTAACCACGCAATAACCGACATTCTCCAAGTCCAATAAATGGCTAATGCCATCACGGAAAAGAAATACGGGGAAGTCATTAATCTATGGAAATACTGATTGCAATACGAATACGCTTCACCGCCTACAGAACAGTCACTGTAGTACCACTAGTACCAGATCTCCGTCTGAATCGAATATATAGTTAGTTCTATTAGAGCATTCGATGTTTATACCGGGTGTCAACGTATTCATTAGACAAGCCATAGTTTCCAGATTCTGCAGGGGTGTTGGACTGGGGCGGATCTAGGATTTTTCTGATAGGGGAGAGTTTCCAAGGGGAGCCAAGGGACCCAGCAAACATTTTTGCACCGAAATTTTTTTTGGGGTTCCAGGTCAAATTCCTTCAAATTGAAAAGTCGATTTTTTTATCTCTCTTTTATTTTCCATTCCACTTCGCGATTACGTAAATTACCAAACAATCACCAAATTTGTGATTCATAGATAAATTTATTACTGCCTATCTGAGAGAACATGATTGAAATGATAACAGTTTATGTTTTGTTTCTGGGGAAATGTCTCCAAATTCCAGAAACTAGGACTTGGAAAAATATGTATAGTTGTCTCTCTTTCGAATATTTTTATAATGAAAATAAAGAAGCAGTACCGTTGACTTTTCAATTGCAATACACAAGGCAAAAATGATGACATTAAGAACATGTGCAGGTGTGTAATTTATCGTATGATATGACTTCATAGATTCCTATTTTGTAGTATCATCTCTGTAGTAAAATAGCCAAAGCAGCTGATTATGGAATAAAATACAGGGTGTCGTATCTGAAATCAAAAGTTGTAGTCGTACCGGTGAAGCCGGAAGTGATGGGGGAGCAAAAATTTTCCAATTCTCGTATCCTATACCCCTGCCAACTTTGAATCCTATACAATCGGAATTTTGGAAACCATGGCTTGTTTAAGAAATTCGTTAGCATCCGGTATACAACTGGAATAGCAAACGAAAGTTGCTGGATTACTTTTTTGCGCTGGTGCCTTCATTTTGCGTTCTAATTATTTGTACCACCCTCAACTCTATATTTTTTCAATAGCATTCATATTCTCCATGAAATGGAATAGAAGGTTTGAAACATTTTCTATGTTTCTCACAAAAATATCGAATTTAATTTGTTTTCTTTGACGGGGAAAAGTTAGCAATCTCATCTCTGTTAATAAAATGTAATATCTTTAATGTATTATACAGAGCAAGATATTATATTTTTGCTCACGGTTTTTTGCCTCTCTCCGCTACGCGTCGGGAGACAACACAAACTGGAGCTAAAATCTACTACTTTTTTCTCTTGTATAACAAATAACAATTTTTTCTATCACTCACTTGACATTTTCTGCACACTGAGTATTTATGATACAGTTAGATCCGATAATAACTTATCACGATTTTCAAGATAGAAAAATATTCTGGCAGTGACATATTCTCGATGCATTGATATATAGAATAATCTTACTGGGTTAACTCTATTCATCTATAATTTGCGTAAAGGTTTCACACAGAATAGCCAATGAATATCCAAGAATGGAAAATAATTGGTCATTCCTAGAAGGAATGTCAATTGGGTTCTTATCAAGTTTCTGATTTCTGAAAATCCCTTGTATTTTTTTGCACACTGAATATTTCCATTACACCGTGAAATCCAAAATACTCAGTCCCTCTTGTATTTGAACAATTCCCCAGATATTCAAAATCGCTACACGGAGAAAAATATTCAGCTTGTCATATATTATTTATATTGACCGATTCTGCCTGGGTTCGTTCAATTAGCATTTATGTTTCCCAAAGAATATTCATATGAGAGCCGAATATAAGTTACTAAAAATGAATGATACGTAATAAAGTTATAAATATCTACATAAGGAATTTCAAGTTTTCAAATTGCTGATTAATATTCAATTATTCACGTTATGATACAAATCATCAATCTTTTTTGTCACAGGACTAAATTTTCTCATATACCCTATCACAATAATTAACTGTACCTGTCTCGAAGTACTGCCAAGTTTCATCAACTTTCACTAAAGAATTACAGATTTCTCAAAATGTATTGCGACATATAGAACTTGCTAAGATAACATCGACGACTCCCAATGTCAAAATCACAACCGATGACTTTTCGACTTCTTGTTCACATTCTCGCCAATTATCCAATCACAGCGAGTGCCGATGTTGACAAAAGACCAAAAGAGCCACCCGACCTTCGATTGTTCTCTAATAGAGCCTTGATAGAGCGCACGTGACAAGACACGTGTTTTCGCGATCGGCACGTGACTGCGACTGGAGTATCCACCGGAACGAGCCTTCCCGGAGGATCATGCGCATCGCGATGGCTCGCCGGAGGGCTTTCCCGGAAAATCCGGATTCGACGGAGTTGGAACGCAGGGAACTTGGCCACGCCTATTGTCCATTGTGGAGATGTTTGGGGATTGATTTTAGATTGTCTGGGACTCTGGGTGGAAAATTTCTTTAGTATAATGCAACAAAAAAAGTTGAATCTCTGGTAGAGGTCCATGTTTGCTGAAAGTGGAGTGAAATCTAGGAGGAGGTTGACTTCCTGTAAATTACCATCAAATAAAACTACAACATCATCAACATACCTATACCAGAAACAATTTTTTTGATTCAAGTTGAACTTATTTAGTTGACATTCTAAATTGTGTGAAAAGATTTCAGCTAAAAGTGAAGATAAGTTACTTCCCATGGCTTGGCCAGAGACTTGTGAAAAGTAAGAATTATTGAATTGAGCAAAGTACAGATATTCAAACAATGAAACATGGGGATATTCGCATTGAACAGTAGTTGACGGACAAGTAAAATGCAATCACACACACATTCCGAAGGGAGGTGTTTCCCGAGGCATATAACCTCCAGAAATTTAAGGAGAACACCAATTCCTACCTTATTTCCCTTATTGGTTCTCACGATGTTCTCTGAACATTACAGGATATCCCTTTTCGTGGGAACCAGAACATTAAAAAAAAGCGGCGTTGTTAAAAAACCTACATTCAGATGTTGAAAATTCCACAATCTATATCAGCGATTTTCTTAGAAAAGATCTACGTACACCGCTGTAATCGGCGTCCTCAGAAATAGATCTGTACCAACGTTCATGAAGAAATATTCAATATTAAAGTTTCTACAGCGTGTCTCATTCCCTCCTCTATATCTCAGCTATTAGTCGTGCGATTCGTACCAAATTCGGACCAGTTTGAATAACCATCAATATGATCAGCTTTTCAAAGACAAACATGCTTCTGGACATTGCCTTCCTTTTTATTGAAATAAAAAGGGGTCGATTTGAAAAAATCATATTAGCAATATTTTTGCAAGAAAAGTTCATATTATTATTCCTCATGCTTTCAAACCTCCATCATATGTAAAAAATCACCCCATTCCAAATCAGCGTGAATGGCTTAATTTTTTTCATTTTTAGTGTTATAAAAATAGTGAATTCAAATTATTTGCAAATATCGAAACGTTCAAAAGCTCCGGTAGTTGGGAAATCGTGATTTGAAAGAAAAAACAAGAAACACCATTTTATGTTGAAATCACCGTTCCCGAGTAAATAATTATTACGATCGCAAAAATGCTTTACAAATGTGCCTTGTTCTTTTAACCCTCCATAGGCGAATCATATATAAATTTACATATAGGGGTTCGAAACCACGAAGAACAATATTTTATATGAGGTCAGTTTTCCTGAAATATTCCCTAATATAATTTCGTGAAAAATTTGCCCTTTTTCATTTTAATATTAAAATTCCTTCAAACCTTCAATAAGATTGGAAATATTATTCTCGTAAATTGTCTTCAGATATCAGTGTTGACACTTATCAGTGACAGGTGGTGATGTTCGCATTCTAAGAATATTTTCATTAATTGTTCGTGAATTTACCAAAAAATCTGGACAAATTGATGTCATCTCCTCAATTCCACACTAGTCGAATTTACGCCACATATAAATACTTATTTCATAATGATCTTTTCACGTATTGATAGTATTTTAAATATTATAATTGAAGACCTCGGTGCAAGAACCGGACAGCTCCAATTTTTCAAAATGTTGGGGAATGGGAAAAAACTTAATATTTTTGAGAAACTTGAAAAAAATTATGCTAAATGGTATGAATCCTTTAGAATTACGTTAGATAAGCTGTATTAACTCAGATAGTAGTTTTCATTTTCATTGTAGAAGCTGAAATGAAGTTTGAAAAAATGGAGTTGCCTGTTTCTTGCCCCGAAAAGACAAAATTCTGAAAATATAGTCGAACTCGTGTAATAATTTCGCTTTTTTATCGAAAATGAAATATATAACGAGAAATATTGTAAACAAATAGTATTTTGAACATAGGAAGAATCGCTGAGGTTTCCTGCGTCTTGCGTCTTTATTCAGAATTTGGATCTATGATCAAACTAATCACGCCACACACGATGGAAGACGCGTAAAGGCTTACCGCTAATAACCTCACTCCGACATCTCCCACTACACGCGTACATTTCGGTGCTAAAATCGGGTAACTCCTGGAGTTGCCCGACTCTTGCACCTCAATGGCTTATCAGGTAAATCCTTTCCCGTGTTAATTTAATAGGAAATTGTTGGATTCGCTTGATTCTTGCACCAGAAGATGCGCAAGAAAAAATTCTATATGTAAAATACAATAACCCAATTTCGGCATAAAATGGAGTTACCCGGTTTTTGCACCGGGGTCTTCAATTATTTATTTAAAAATACGCAAAATACACGAAATATACAAAAACGATACCTTTTGATGATGTTATGGGAGAAATAAAAAGACGTAGGTATATTTATATTTTACGCTCATTTTCAGGGAATTTGGTGATACTACGATATACACCCCCTCAACTCCCCCAGATGGTGTGATGGTCATCAGACAATAGACTATAGAGAATCAAAAATGTGTCTTAATTTACCCAACACTTACAATAAATTAGCATCCATTGAATCAATAATAGCCTTTTAATGCAGTTGCAGATTTGCCCCTATATAGATGAAGTGTAACTGTTTTTCTATAGGGTGCTATAGGGATACATATGTTTCTATCTAATGCAGTCTCACGGGGTGAGTTTCAGTGGCGTGACATTATAATTTAAGAAGCAAATTAGATTAATAATATATTTTTCTAACTGCCACCTTAAATGGAATCATTAATTCACAGTCACTCTTACGATACGTACATTGTTATGAAAAAAGAATTTGATTTTCAAATTGAGTATACCAGATTTTGTAGTCATTCTAGTTGAGGTAACACAATAAAGTAAATTTAAATGTCTCCCTCTCTGGACAGATCATTAGAAAAAAAGTTATATCTCTTTGCGCAGAACTGCGTGTCTACAAATATATCGGGTTGCAAAAAACACGGATTTCGAATTATACATTTTTTAGGTAATCAAGGACCGATTCAATAAATATGGGTTTTGGGTTGGGAAAATTGATCAAGACAGATCGTTGAGTTCATTTCTTTATATTTGTTCAGAAAAGAGAAGAGCAGAGTTTCTGATCAGCAGGGAAATTACCGAGCAGAATTGGATCTTGAAAACACAAATCCACTGTTATAAAACAGTGTGCTGAATAATCATTAGAAAAAACTGCTCGTTGGTAGTCGTAATATCACCGATATTTAGATGGTTTGGAAAAAAGTAAGTATCTTGATTCCGAATCCGAAAAGATTTTCGATCACATTGGCTCCTAGTATCGCTTTCAGGATAGCGAGTGGTGATATAGATACCTACATTTTACTTTGATTGATAACATAAATATGAGTATTATTTCAATATATGTGTAGTAGGACAAATTAGATGATTTGACCCAAACTGTCACTGCGCTCAACAAAGTTTTCTATCAGGGAGCCCAAAAGAAAAATCCAATAGCTCGTCAGTGACACTTTGTTTGGAAAAATATTTGAAGATAGGAAATGTAGATATATTGAAGAAATATCGAAATTTTACTTATCTTTGGACGTTTCGAAAACGAATCTGCTCCCGTTCTCAACATAAAATATTTTGGCATTCTTATGTTGAGATCGGGAGCAGATTCGTTACTGAAACGTCCAATGATAAATAAAAATTCGATATGTTTTCAATATATTTATATTAAATTTGTAAAAACTTCACAAACTTTAAGATTTCCACAAAACTCTCAAACACATGACTAACACATTAGCTTCTTCAGGTGATATACTGGTACAATGAAGTTCATTGTACAAGTATATCACCTTCATTTCATTTCATTCAATTCAAGCTACTGTACTAGTGAAACATATCGTGTGTTTGAGAGTTTTGTGGAAATCTTATCGTTTGTGAAGTTTTTACAAATTTAATGTCCAAGCTCTCGTTGCTTTCATCAGAAATATTCAACCTTTCGGGATATTTTATGAGTGTAAATATAAAGTGTGAATTCAAATATGGTTCCTCGATAACTATCAAAACATCAACACAACTTATTTGAGGATATGAGTTACATACTTCTTAACAATATATTGAATAACAACAACAACGATTTTTGGATAAGATTTTTGTTTGCGTCAAATTAAAGGAGAGTTTCGTTAGCTACGGCACTGCATATGCGTATATGTATGAGCATATGAGGAAGCATGGAGAGGCATCATCAGGATATACGCTGACACACTGTACAAGGGACGATGAAATTACTTGTCAAACATCGAGAGCGTGAAGAGAGGATTAAATGACAAATTGCAAGTGCCTTGCGTTGAGTGTTTTTTATTTACCGTTCCTGAATACGTCACAGGGGAGTTTTTAACGCCCCCAGGAAAGTTGCTCGAAATAATAAATCCCTGCGTAACCCATGCAAGGATAATAGCGCATTTGCAGTTGCTATTATGATTGCTTTATTGATAATTACTAATATCTAATGATGTTCAGTATTTTTATATTACTTTATAAGTGTTTTGAAATCAATGCAACGCGCAGAAGTTGACTTAAAAAAAAAGAAGTAACAACAACCCTATGTCACGTGTCACTGGATGAAATGTCCGAAATCAATGGATATGAAAAATTGAAGATTCTGAAGAGGAGATCGGACCAGAATCGATTGAGGAAAATTTAGTCGTTTTCCAGTCAGGTATTCCCAAAAAAACGATCATATATCGCTTATTCATTAGAAAATAAACTTCAATATCTGATACGCAAGGCGAACATTGATGTGCTCGCCAATATAGCTACTCCTCATTTTTCCTGTTTCCTGAGGAATGAACGGTTCAATTGTCCAACCTTTGATACTCGTTGAGAAATGATATCTCGTTTTTAGCAATCGCTTCCAAGTTACGATAATTTCTCGAGATAATATTATTGGGATGACATTAAAATAGTAACTAACGTAACAATTCCTGAAAATACGAGTAGACATGATTTCAGGATGATTCCTGGGAGTCTGCGAACCCAAAAAATTATTTTCAGTACCTATAGGCGTCTTGGTATAGAGGTGTTCGATATATCTCGAGGTTTGATGACCAACCAGGTGAATGACTAGACTCTGAATGGAGTCTATAAGAGCTTCAGCGTATGTTCGGGTGATAAAACCCTCCATGTGGGAACAGTATTCTAGATCCGGCAAGAGATCATAGTGGTTTGTATAGATCAAGAAGTTGTTGATGTATAAAGTATCTTCTCGCTGTTTTTGGAAAAGGAATCTTCTCAGATATATCATGAACTCAAAAATAATTGAAAACATTCAAAGAAATATATTGTGAATTCACTATTGATCTGATGGACATGATTCTGGCAGGAATGAGTATTAATGATGGAAATACCGAGCATAGTAATAGTGGAATGAAGAGCAGAATGTGACATACGGAGTACCACAAGGGACTGTGATGGGACCACTGCTATTCTCCCTTTATATCAAAAGTTTACTAACTCTCGATTCAAACGGCAAAATCTACAGCTTTGCTGATGATACCGCCATTGTAGGTATATTCAGCGAATACATGGGAAGATCTTAAAGAAAGAGCTGAAAATGATATGACATCAATCAACAACTGGTTTAATCTTGGCAACTCATTATTTACTATGATAAAACATTTGACAATCAGGGGGTAATGGTCGATGTAGAATCTGCAGAACTCATCAGGTATATATAGGCATAACGATTGACAATCACTTACGATGTGATGAACATGTGACTAATATCACTATAATACCTTGAGATATATGCTATTTAAATTCAAAAACATTAGAAACTTCTTGGACTCCACCCACCTGCGATCTGGTTACTTTGCTCTTGTCGAATCACGATTGAAGTATGCCATACTCAGGGGGGGAGTCTTACCTGTTCATCTTAGAAAAGCTAGAATCACTTCACAAAAAATCCTAAAAGCTGTGTAAAAATTATAATTACCCCACATTCATTCTATTCCTGGAAACAAATGTACTAAATATTAGAATACTGTATAGTATAGTTATATACCTGAACACCAATAAAAATAGCATGATAAAAATCGAACATAACTACCAAACAAGAATGATAGTAAATGCACATGTTACTTGCTGAATGTAGACTTAGGTGTCATTAACCACTTGTTCCAGTCATCATGAATCCTAATAAAATTATCCATTTTTCACCTGCTATCATCATCATCGACCGCCATACACAATTGCTTTAGTTCGGGAAATAATCACTCCTCGCACTAGTGCAATATATACTGTCTCAAAGTGCGAAATCGTCTGTAAACTGGATACTTTCCGAACGCCAAGAAATAATTGTTTCCAGTTATTCATGCCACCGAATCACACATCACACCGTATATTTTCGACTCAATTAAAAACACATATTGCATTTGTGTCCGAATTTATTAGTCCATATTTCATATCGTGTACATCCCGGGGTGTAAATGCCGGAAATGCCCTGATAGACATATATTTAATGACACGAAGGACAGGGGGTTGCAAATTGTACCCACGACCCGAAATGGCACCTACAACAGTGATGGGGATACAATACAATACAACAGGGGTGTATGCAGGTTGTATTTTCATGCATACAATTTTCATAAGTATATATATCACGATGTTCGAAATATCCGGGATAATTCTGTCGCTTCATTGTTCACTTCAACTTTAGCTCCTATAGACACTAAAAGTGAAGCCTGTGAAGTATACATATACATTTTATTGTGTCAGTAAGAGAAACTTGAACTTCAAGAGCTAATTTTGAAACAAAAATTGACGACTTCTGACAGGCGCGGTCGGAGGGGGTGGGGTCACAGCCCAGCGAGCACAAACATCCCTGGGATGTTTTGGGATGTTTTGAAAATGTTGGCATGAAGATGTTATTTTGAGACGTAATATGCACTGACCAAAGAGGTTTTTGAAGGATATTGAAGTATTGTTTTTGTTCTTCTGTGGCATTTCTTTGTTTGCCTACTGAGAGGTATCCCTGGGATGTTTTGGGATGTTTTAGAAATGTAGGCATTAGGATGTTTTTTGAGGCGTAATATGCACTTCCCAAAGAGGTCTTAGAAGGATATTGAAAGTATTGTTTTTGTTCTTTTGTGCCCTTTCCTTGTTTGCCCAATCACAACGTCTCATGCTTACGTCACAATACGATGAATTCTGATTTGTTTCCGATTTTGTTCTTCTTGTTCGCAATTGGCATTCGCGTTTGCAGCGTGTCACGCTTACATCACGCTGATAACGAACAGAAAGGAATTTGGTGAAGTTTATTGTGTTAGAAGACTTATTTAGTTTGTAATAATGACCATCAGATGCAAGATGTGTTGTTCGGTGCCTCAGTGTAATCAATATATAAAAGTAGGTACGAATTTATCAATACACAGCTTCTCCGCAGTTGCAAAATTATGCATTGTGGAGAACATTTCAAAAATTGGGAAACATATTTCCAATTATATGTCTGTGTGTAGTAAGCACTACTCAGAAACCGATTAAGAAGGTAATTTCATATCAAGAAAATATTTTTATGTTCAATCTATTTTTAATGCATTTTTTCATTCAAGGGAAATGGAATCCTAATGCAAAAGTTCATTTTGACAAAAGGCTTCAGAAAAGTACCTCGAAAACGTTTTTTTTTACAGCGATTTAATGTGCGCAAGACGCGTTGAAAATGTTTTTTTGTGTCCATGAAAAGACTTCAAAAAGAACTAGGGAGAAGGTAGTTTTGTGACATATCAAGGACATTTCGATAATTGCCGCCTGCGGCGGACATTGGCTGTTCTATAATAGTTCTATTCATGTGTGAACAGAACATCGCAGTGGAGGTTCAATGTCTCGAAATCTCGTACTTTTAACATCTCTGAGATGTTTTTGTGCTCGCTGGGAGGGATCATGACCCCCCAAAAAATCTGCACCACGTGTACTGTATCTCGGCAGACTCATCGCGATAATCACCATCAAGGGAACAAAGAGGAATACTACCGAAGAACTGTTTAAGTTCCATTACTGGACAGCGTAACGAATGATCTGAAAGACCGCCTTTCTGAAGATACATTGGACCTGTTTGGCTTAGGTATTTTTATGCCAAAATCAGAATATACCGAGGATGGCCTTAACAATGTGAAGAAAGCAGCAGAATTCTATACTTATTATCTGAGAGTTCCTGCTTCTTCGGTCGTTACAGAGTATCAGCTATGGATGTTAAAGTGAAGGTGAGAGCGAGCAGAAAATAGTTCAAACGTGACCAGTTGTGTCCCTTCTACAATTGAAGTTACTGACAAAGACTTTTATATCCTAATATCAAGATTTTACTGAAAATTTTGATAACCTTCCCCATTTTCTACTTTGAGGAGCCTGAAAGCTTGTTTAAGACGAAGAATGTCAGAAGAGAGGCTAACGGCACAGTTGAGAGAATAACTGTGCTAACGGGCTTAACTCTTTTAAATTTTCATCCCGAGATCTCTCCTAACGCTTCGAAAATAATCAACCGATTCTACAAATCCAATAGAACATTTTCTTTCAGTTTGTAACTGAGCTTTTTTGTTAACTTTTCCATAAATAAATGTTTTTATATATACTATGCGCTATACGCTTTATGCTTTCCGTTAATTCGGTCAGAAGTCGAACGGGTAGGCGATCACACTTGTAATCAAGAGGTCGTGGGTTCGATTATTGAGCTTGATGGTGCTTCTTAGATTTGGGTCAAATTATGCTCAGTGCATGGTAAATCATATGGAATGGAACCTAAATGTCACAGTGGTTTGATTTCCACTTCTTCAAACTGGAGATCCCGTCGCACAAGCCTTTCAAGGGCTTCTGAGGGTTCCTTTAGTAGCTTATGTAAAATGAGTAAAATAAAATAAATGAGTAATCTGAAAAGAAAATGAAAATTGTCCTCTCCTGTTTCAAGTTGTCCCCCCCCCCCCCAAATGATTGGGCTGCGACCGCGCCTGACTTCTGGACTTCTGAGCCGATTGCAGGAAAATATATTTGAAGAAGTCTTATTTCATAATATGCATTTTGATTATAGTCAAGTTACAAACACTGCTATATCTGCTATGAACAACAAAATATTATGCATCGAAACTATGAAAACAATATTTCATATCCGGATTTAAAAAAGTATCTCCCTCATTTCCATGGTTGAGTGATTGCGGGTAGCGTCCCTTTGGATATTTTAACCCCTGACACACGAACGTGCACGTGTTCTGAGTTTACTTATCTGAGCATTTCATCAAAAATGTTTAGTTAGATTTGGTAGATTTGAATTGCATTACCAATAGGAGAAAAAGAAACAAAAGATTTAATCGTCTTATAATACGTGTTTGTCCAATGGGATTTGTGATTATATGCACGTTTGAAGGGACTGAATAGATCAGGATCAGATTGAAATTGAAATATAGATCAATCTTCAAACATGAAGAAAAAGGAAGGTTATAAACACATAAAAATCCAAAAGGTGGCTCCCCTCTAGATCTGTTTTAGTTCAAAATCATACGCAAATGTGTTTCAGATAATTTATCAAGAGTCTTCTTCGATTGTCTCAATAATGAATTACTTTTTTTATCACATCGTATATACTTATACTTATCAGGTACCAACTTTCCGTTTATATTACCTATTTGTTTGAGGGTTTCAAAATTGACTTTTTTCCATCACATCGTATATACTTATACTTATTGGGTACCAACTTTCCGTTTATATTACCTATTTGTTTGAGGGTTTGAAAATTATCTGTTCTGGGTATAACTAACTGTATAGTTATTCATCTGATATTGCAGTTTTTCAAGTGTTGAGGTAATATTACTGAGTAAATATTATCTTCTCTCTTATAATGGAGTTATACAGGTGAGATGAGTAGGTATACCTAACACCTGAGTACACTTTTATATATCTGTAATCGCTTTTTATAATGTACTTGAACATTTTATGATCTTGATATTCTGAATATAGGTATATAATATATATGTAATAGTGGTTATTATGCAATGTTTCAAGTCAAAGGCACATTTAATCAATATCAATTTTTGAATATGTATATATATTATGCTCTGATATATTCTCATTCAACATACAACATCATGTAACAGATTATTTATTTTACGAAAATGACATTGGGAATCATTTTTGGACTTCATAGGAGGATATCTTGTAAACCATATTTCAAAGAACATAACATTTCAACACTGCCTTGCATATACATTTATAAATGTTTGATAAGGCTAAAACTAAAATTAAATAACTTCTCTAGGAATTCTGAACTTTTGGGAGCTGGACATACCCAAAATAAATCAAAATTATATAATTCCCCAGTAGTTGCATGAGTACCTACATTATAATATCCCCACTCATTCATGCCCCTTCTATTCATGATTGCCCACCAGTGATGGGTCTTGACATGAGAAATATTAAGTAATAAATTTGGCCCAAAATCTAATATGTATTTTTAATTGTTCTGGTTCGGGACCTACTTAATTTAAGTTTATTGATGGAATAAATAATGAAAATTGGGGTGAGAGTATTTCCGGTTCTGATATAACACCTAGGGCGATTACTGAAACCGAAATTTATGATTGATGAGTTCTAAGCCATGTGCTGTTTCAATTCTAAGCAACTTACATTCCTTTCATCATTGTACATTATCTCACACGTTACCTACCTTTTTTCTTTGAACCCATGAAAATAAATACCTAATGTTCGCGGAACTTCATGCGTACCTATATATGGAAAGGATAGGGAGAGGATGTATGAATTTGAGTACCTAATTAGACATGATTTTGAACTTTTGGAGATTAAATAGGGTGTCCCGTGACTCGATCCCCATATCTTGAGGACATATATATTCATTGAAACGTTCAAGTCGAAAGAGCATATACTTTTGTCCAAAAGATCATAGTTGAGTAATGTTGAGTAATGAGCAATTTGAACTTAACCGAATGTGTTAATTGAAGGAAGCAAAGAGATTGTTGGCATGAATAAGATGTTTCTTGAGACATAATATGTATGTACCTACTTCCCGAAGAGGTCCTTGAAGGATATTGATCCGATGTATTGTTTTTGTTCTTCTGTGGAATTGCTTTACCTACTGAGAGGAGAGAGGTATCCCTGGGATGTTTTGGGATATTTTAACAATGTAGAGGCATCAGGGGGTGATGAGACGTAATATGCACTTCCAAAAGAGGTCTTCATAGGATATTGAAAGTATTGGTTCTTTGAGACGTGATATACACTTCCCAAAGAGTTCTTTGAAGGCTGGGCTTCGAGTTCGTCTGACTGGTTCTGCTAGTGATAGCAGATTTCCGTAGAACATTTCCCTTGGAAGTATTTATTGAGAAGTGAAAAAGGACGCCGAATTTTCTACGGTGTCCCAATGATATCGAAAGAATTCGTGAGTGTGGCAGCACCTACAAGGCGATCGAATATGGCTCTTCTCTGGATGCAATCTGAGAGCATCAAATATATAGGCCGTATTTCTGCTTGGTATAGATCATGAGGAGCTGTTGAGGTGTTGAGTAGAATTATGCACGAAAAGAAATCCGAGAAAAAAAGAGGCAGTGTTGCCAAGATGGTAGTGTTGGCTGCAAGCTTCCCCATTTTTCGAATTTCGAATGAAGTACCTTGTAATTTGTCCTATTTCATTTCATCTCATTACATGCATGTCTGGTCCCAATTCTTCACAATTTTATTCTAATGTTCAAGTGATATACCCTGTATCTCTTGTTTTTCGAGTTCAAATTTTCATTACTTTCCAATTTGGTCCCCTCGACGCTCGGTATATATTTTTCACAAAGCACTGATAGCAATAATGACATCATTCTAATATCTTTGAACCCTTTTTCATCAACAAAAAAATAAATCCGAATTACTTTCGGCGGTCTGGGCATTAATGGAAAATTCGAAATCTCCTTATCGGGGTGTGAACCGTTCGTATACAGAGGGTCCCCTATTTTAATGCCACTTAAACTTCACCCCGCATTTATTTAAAATTACATAAACAAGTTCGTATTCGCAGCTGGATATCATATACCTATTATTCGTGATCCCTTGAAATAATATTTTTGGCGAAGCCGCATTTGAGGCACCTGTATATATCCTGGAGAGGGTCAAATAATATGGGGAAATTGAATGTCATCCCTGAGTACTTCCTCTATCTAATGAGTGGTAAATGCCTATTGGTGCTTAGTAAGTGCATGTCAAATTTCATGAAAATGTCTAGAACAGTATTGAAGTTATGATGATTAAACAATTTTTTTCTACAAACGTCAAAAAATGACAAGGTTCGCGCATTGATAACAAATTGCGAAGTGACACTTTTTTTCAGTTTCCTACGTTACCATGATACCTTGCACAAAACAATGCGCGAAGTACCTATACTTCGCGCATTATGTGAAATTTATGAGATATTTATATTTCAACTTTATGGTCCTCAATCGAGCAAACATCAACGAAATCATTCATTTCTGAATGTTCAACAATAACTTTGTTTTATCTCTTGGAGCGCACGAAAGGAAATTCCTATTATGTTCGTGGAACATCGGGCGTATCTATAGGGAGGATAGGGGAAGGCCTTTTAAGCCAGTTCAACACTATTTTTTATATCACACTAAGCATATTTTTACTTTAGAACTATATTATTTGACGTTTGTAGAAAAAATGTTGTTTGCAACTCGAGCGCGAAATACTCTGGTCATCTCGACTATTTCTTCAACTCGGCTACGCCTCGTTAAAAAAATCAGATCTCGATCACCAAAGTAGCATTTCGCGCTCTAGATACAAAAATAACTATTTCTCAAAATGTCAATACCCAATATCCTTCATTTTCAGCCATCAATTGAATAACACCTTTTGAAGTCTGTATATTAAAACACTATGAATACCGAGTGTCCCAGTTCTTGTCATACTGTCAATGTGACAGTTATGCTGCTTGGAAAAAAAATTAAAAAAGTACACTTTAGTCATTCCCAAATGACTTTGAAACTTTTGTGTTAAAGTCAGCTTTTGTCGATCTACCCCTGAAAAACCAACACAACTTCATTCTTTCAAGTTACACCCTATACATTTTTTTATTGATTATTGAAGTGCAATCCATTCTATTTTCAACGATGTATCACTTTTGATATTTTGACATACGTGATACTTCCAAAATCATAAAATTCGAAGGTGCAGATCATTTCTTTTGAGTATTATGTCAACTGGACGTCAGTCAAATGATCCAGTGTGATACATCGTTGAAGTCTTGAAGTTAGGATTGATTGCACTTCACATATCAAGAGGTGTAACTTGAAAAAATGAAGTTGGGGATGGTTTTTCAGGGGTAGTCTGACAGAAGTTGACTTTGACACAATGGCTTCAAAGCTCGCTTCAAAGTCATTTGGGTTTGACAAAAGTGTGATTTTTAATATATTTTTTTATAGCAGCATAACTGAGACATTGGTTGTATGAAGAGATCTGGGACACCCGGTATAGTAACTTCTTGTCAAGATAGAGGAAGGTATGTAGTGTAGACTAGATATGTGTCATATTCGTAATAACAATATATCGATATAAGTAGGTAGTAGACTGTAGAGTGATGTGAGATGTGCGTTAGGTATCAACATCGTACACTTTATTATTTTTCGATATATTTTATTATATTTAGGTTACCCGGGTGATTCCCGCCATCTTGACTAGCGTGGGAATATAACAGCTTCCACCAATGAGAGACTTGGAAGCGTATCGACGCCGGGCGTCGTGTGGGAATTTCACAGGTGATGACGATTTGTTTTCCTAGTTTTCGATTATTCAGTCCTTGCACTGCTCATTGCCAATATTTCACTGTACAGGGAAATTAAATGACATAATACCTATACCTCTATACAGGGTGTTCCTTATTAATGATATGCTGATATTTAAGGGGCCGATTCTTCGACCCATTTCAAGAATAAAACTTCATATGAACATAATTATGTCGTAAACGTCCTAACTTTTGAGATATGTTGAAAATATGCAGATTATTTTTTTTGTCCACCCTGTATAGCTTTTCGTGATGGCAAAATTCAGTCTGCTATGTGACTGAATCGGCATACTAATTTCAAAATGTTACATACGGTGGTTATCCAGTAATGGATGTCCTGAATGGAGTACTCAAACATCAAAATTTGAAGTCTGGTCTCGTTTTTCCGTTTTTTTCTCGAAAACGAAGCGTTCTATCGAGTATCAACAGGAGGATCTTTTTTGTACATAATTGAATAGCCTTTCATAGTATTGCATAGAATTTGGAAATTTTTCGTCGTTGCTCACTTCTAAGTGAAATATAAACAATAATTTTCCTGTAACGGTGCCACTGGTAGAGAAAATGAAAATGTTTGTGCATCAGAAAATGCAACTTGATGCATAAAAGACGTGTACCAAATTTCAAGAAGATGTTTACAATATTGTCTTATTTATCATCAAAAAACTGAATATTTTTCAAAACTTCATCACCCTGTGTCTCAAAAGTTAGTACTTTTAGAACATACGTTCATAATATAAAAGTTTTATTCTTAAAATGAGTGAGAGAATCACCCCCTTATATATTAGCATGTCTTTAAGGAACACCCTGTATAATGGCGAATCGTCTATTTTTAATGATATCTCTCAATTTTCAATCATACCTTCATGGATTTTGATAAGTTCGCAGTTTGTATCATTCAAGAAAGAGAATAATGCGTTGATTATTTAATTCCGACTTTTTATGTCGGAATTACGATCAGTTATCTCGGGATTCCGACTTACTTATTAGTGTGAATTTATGCAGCATCAATTTACAATTATCAAGTGACAATGATCAATTAACAATTATCAAGTATAAGAAGTAGTTGAAATGCTACCATTTATTTTATGCAAACCAAATTAACGATAAAAAATAAAAAATATGCAGGTGCAAAAGTCCATTCCAAGCCATTCAATATTGCTCACAAGTGGGGCCAAGACTCAAAAATAAAACACCTAAAATAATTTTTAAAAAACTTCTGAGTTTAAACTAAGAATTTTAAAATTCCGACTTATAGCCCGGAATATATACAGGGTGTCTCAGATTAACTCGTCTAACTTCGACAATCCATAGCAAAAATTCAAATATTACACATGTATTTTTTTGCTTTGTGGTGGAGAAACTTGTTTTCATTATACGGTGTGTTGATCGCATAAATTTTTTGTTTTTATTTTTTATCTCTTAAAACAAAACACCTAGCGATTTGAAATTTGGTGAGCACTTATCTATCGGCAATATGAACATTCCTAATCAATACAGGAGACTTAGCTACACTGGATGTTATTGTTTTCATATCCTCTCCGATATGGAACCCTGCAGATGTTTTCCATTGGGATGCCCTTGCTATTAGTGCTTTATTTGTTTTCATATAGGTATTTCTTAGTTTCCTTGTTATTTATTGAAATACCTAACAGTTTTTTGACCTGAATGTTTATACCCAGGTAACACGGTACTCTCCGCGATATCTTTAAGTAGTTATCTTCAGGATCAAAATGCGAAATCCTTCTGCGAGGTATCAAAGATCACTATAGGCTGTCACCATGGGAAATACTCTCTGGAGTCGTCCGAAAGAAATCGCGGAGATCTCGCCTCAGATTTGATATATTCCTCATTATTGCGAATCCTTGAGGTTATCTATAACAGGAAATGAATAGGCATTTCTTTCTGCGAGCACCCAAGGATATCCTGGACGTAACAAGATCGAGAATTTCCCATTGCGAGCTCCTAAAGTAATCACAAACATAACCTGAATAATTAATGAATATTCCTACAAAAATATTGAGTTGTCTTTTTCAATAGCCTTTATAATTCAAATACTGGGTGTCCAAAGTTATCGTGTACAGGCAATATCTTGCCTATTCGTCAAGATATCAAAAGCATCAAAAAACTGCATTAAATGGCATTAAATAACCTTCTTAATGGCTTATGAAGGATGTGATATATTTGGCAGCCCCCGGATGGTAAGCCTAGTTACTTTAGCAATAAAGTTCAGCAATATTTTTTATTTTTTCCGTTACGCATTCTGCGATAACAATTTTCCAGTAGCTTTATTGAGGATACTCAAGGAAGAAATGTACTAATCGAAACAGATTTTCCGGATGTCCAGGGCCGGACAGGGGCCAGCAATATTTTATAACTTTCTTATTAGGGATTCTGCCACTTACATATTTCCGTATGTCATTCGGAAAGACAAAACGAAGAAATGTACAGTATCAGAATATTTAATCCGGGCGTCCAGGGCCGGACAGGGGCCAGCAATATTTTATAACTTCCTTATTAGGGATCCTGCCACTTACATATTTCAGTATGTTATTCAGAAAGACAAAACGAAGAAATGTACAGTATTAGAATATTTAATCCGGTCGTCCAGGGCCGGACAGGAGCCAGCAATATTTTATAACTTTCTTATTAGGGATCCTGCCACTTACAAATTTCAGTATGTTATTCAGAAAGACAAAATGAAGAAATGTACAGTACCAGAATATTTAATCCGGTCGTCCAGGGCCGGACAGGGGCCAGCAATATTTTATAACTTTCTTATTAGGGATCCTGCCACTTACATATTTCAGTATGTTATTCAGAAAGATAAAACGAAGAGATGTACAGTATCAGAATATTTAATCCGGGCGTCCAGGGCCGGACAGGGGCCAGCAATATTTTATAACTTTCTTATTAGGGATCCTGCCACTTACATATTTCAGTATGTCATTCAGAAAGACAAAACGAGGAAATGTTCAGTATCAGAATATTCAATCCGGGCGTCCAGGGCCGGACAGGGGCCAGCAATATTTTATAACTTTCTTATTAGGGATCCTGCCACTTACATATTTCAGTATGTTATTCAGAAAGATAAAACGAAGAAATGTACAGTATCAGAATATTTAATCCGGGCGTCCAGGGCCGAACAGGGGCCAGCAATATTTTATAACTTTCTTATTAGGGATCCTGCCACTTACATATTTCAGTATGTTATTCAGAAAGATAAAACGAAGAAATGTACAGTATCAGAATATTTAATCCGGGCGTCCAGGGCCGGACAGGGGCCAGCAATATTTTATAACTTTCTTATTAGGGATCCTGCCACTTACATATTTCAGTATGTTATTCAGAAAGACAAAACGAAGAAATGTACAGTATCAGAATATTTAATCCGGGCGTCCAGGGCCGGACAGGGGCCAGCAATATTTTATAACTTTCTCATTAGGGATCCTGCCACTTACATATTTCAGTATGTTATTCAGAAAGACAAAACGAAGAAATGTACAGTATCAGAATATTTAATCCGGGCGTCCAGGGCCGGACAGGGGCCAGCAATATTTTATAACTTTCTTATTAGGGATCCTGCCACTTACATATTTCAGTATGTTATTCAGAAAGAAAAAACGAAGAAATGTACAGTATCAGAATATTTAATCCGGGCGTCCAGGGCCGGACAGGGGCCAGCAATATTTTATAACTTTCTTATTAGGGATCCTGCCACTTACATATTTCAGTATGTTATTCAGAAAGACAAAACGAAGAAATGTACAGTATCCGAATATTTAATCCGGGCGTCCAGGGCCGGACAGGGGCCAGCAATATTTTATAACTTTCTTATTAGGGATCCTGCCACTTACAAATTTCAGTATGTTATTCAGAAAGACAAAACGAAGAAATGTACAGTACCAGAATATTTAATCCGGTCGTCCAGGGCCGGACAGGGGCCAGCAATATTTTATAACTTTCTTATTAGGGATCCTGCCACTTACATATTTCAGTATGTCATTCAGAAAGACAAAACGAGGAAATGTACAGTATCAGAATATTCAATCCGGGCGTCCAGGGCCGGACAGGGGCCAGCAATATTTTATAACTTTCTTATTAGGGATCCTGCCACTTACATATTTCAGTATGTTATTCAGAAAGATAAAACGAAGAAATGTACAGTATCAGAATATTTAATCCGGGCGTCCAGGGCCGAACAGGGGCCAGCAATATTTTATAACTTTCTTATTAGGGATCCTGCCACTTACATATTTCAGTATGTTATTCAGAAAGATAAAACGAAGAAATGTACAGTATCAGAATATTTAATCCGGGCGTCCAGGGCCGGACAGGGGCCAGCAATATTTTATAACTTTCTTATTAGGGATCCTGCCACTTACATATTTCAGTATGTTATTCAGAAAGATAAAACGAAGAAATGTACAGTATCAGAATATTTAATCCGGGCGTCCAGGGCCGGACAGGGGCCAGCAATATTTTATAACTTTCTTATTAGGGATCCTGCCACTTACATATTTCAGTATGTTATTCAGAAAGACAAAACGAAGAAATGTACAGTATTAGAATATTTAATCCGGGCGTCCAGGGCCGGACAGGGGCCAGCAATATTTTATAACTTTCTTATTAGGGATCCTGCCACTTACAAATTTCAGTATGTTATTCAGAAAGACAAAACGAAGAAATGTACAGTATCAGAATATTTAATCCGGTCGTCCAGGGCCGGACAGGGGCCAGCAATATTTTATAACTTTCTTATTAGGGATCCTGCCACCTACATATTTCAGTATGTTCTTCAGAAAGATAAAACGAAGAGATGTACAGTATCAGAATATTTATTCCGGGCGTCCAGGGCCGGACAGGGGCCAGCAATATTTTATAACTTTCTTATTAGGGATCCTGCCACTTACATATTTCAGTATGTTATTCAGAAAGATAGAACGAAGAGATGTACAGTATCAGAATATTTAATCCGGGCGTCCAGGGCCGGACAGGGGCCAGCAATATTTTATAACTTTCTTATTAGGGATCCTGCCACTTACATATTTCAGTATGTCATTCAGAAAGACAAAACAAGGAAATGTACAGTATCAGAATATTCAATCCGGGCGTCCAGGGCCGGACAGGGGCCAGCAATATTTTATAACTTTCTTATTAGGGATCCTGCCACTTACATATTTCAGTATGTTATTCAGAAAGATAAAACGAAGAAATGTACAGTATCAGAATATTTAATCCGGGCGTCCAGGGCCGAACAAGGACAAGCAATATTTTATAACTTTCTTATTAGGGATCCTGCCACTTACATATTTCAGTATGTTATTCAGAAAGATAAAACGAAGAAATGTACAGTATCAGAATATTTAATCCGGGCGTCTAGGGCCGGACAGGGGCCAGCAATATTCTATAACTTTCTTATTAGGGATCCTGCCACTTACATATTTCAGTATGTTATTCAGAAAGATAAAACGAAGAAATGTACAGTATCAGAATATTTAATCCGGGCGTCCAGGGCCGGACAGGGGCCAGCAATATTTTATAACTTTCTTATTAGGGATCCTGCCACTTACATATTTCAGTATGTTATTCAGAAAGACAAAACGAAGAAATGTACAGTATCAGAATATTTAATCCGGGCGTCCAGGGTCGGACAGGGGCCAGCAATATTTTATAACTTTCTTATTAGGGATCCTGCCACTTACAAATTTCAGTATGTTATTCAGAAAGACAAAACGAAGAAATGCACAGTACCAGAATATTTAATCCGGTCGTCCAGGGCCGGACAGGGGCCAGCAATATTTTATAACTTTCTTATTAGGGATCCTGCCACTTACATATTTCAGTATGTCATTCAGAAAGACAAAACGAGGAAATGTACAGTATCAGAATATTCAATCCGGGCGTCCAGGGCCGGACAGGGGCCAGCAATATTTTATAACTTTCTTATTAGGGATCCTGCCACTTACATATTTCAGTATGTTATTCAGAAAGATAAAACGAAGAAATGTACAGTATCAGAATATTTAATCCGGGCGTCCAGGGCCGAACAGGGGCCAGCAATATTTTATAACTTTCTTATTAGGGATCCTGCCACTTACATATTTCAGTATGTTATTCAGAAAGATAAAACGAAGAAATGTACAGTATCAGAATATTTAATCCGGGCGTCCAGGGCCGGACAGGGGCCAGCAATATTTTATAACTTTCTTATTAGGGATCCTGCCACTTACATATTTCAGTATGTTATTCAGAAAGACAAAACGAAGAAATGTACAGTATCAGAATATTTAATCCGGGCGTCCAGGGCCGGACAGGGGCCAGCAATATTTTATAACTTTCTTATTAGGGATCCTGCCACTTACATATTTCAGTATGTTATTCAGAAAGATAAAACGAAGAAATGTACAGTATCAGAATATTTAATCCGGGCGTCCAGGGCCGGACAGGGGCCAGCAATATTTTATAACTTTCTTATTAGGGATCCTGCCACTTACATATTTCAGTATGTTATTCAGAAAGACAAAACGAAGAAATGTACAGTATTAGAATATTTAATCCGGGCGTCCAGGGCCGGACAGGGGCCAGCAATATTTTATAACTTTCTTATTAGGGATCCTGCCACTTACAAATTTCAGTATGTTATTCAGAAAGACAAAACGAAGAAATGTACAGTATCAGAATATTTAATCCGGGCGTCCAGGGCCGGACAGGGGCCAGCAAAATTTTATAACTTTATTATTAGGGATCCTGCCACTTACATATTTCAGTATGTTATTAAATATTAAATATTCTGATACTGTACATTTCTTCGTTTTATCTTTCTGAATAACATACTGAAATATGTAAGTGGCAGGATCCCTAATAAGAAAGTTATAAAATATTGCTGGCCCCTGTCCGGCCCTGGACGCCCGGATTAAATATTCTGATACTGTACATTTCTTCGTTTTATCTTTCTGAGTAACATACTGAAATATGTAAGTGGCAGGATCCCTAATAAGAAAGTTATAAAATATTGCTGGCCCCTGTCCGGCCCTGAACGCCCGGATTAAATATTCTGATACTGTACATTTCTTCGTTTTGTCTTTCTGAATGAAAAACTGAAATATGTAAGTGGCAGGATCCCTAATAAGAAAGTTATAAAATATTGCTGGCCCCTGTCCGGCCCTGGACGCCCGGATTAAATATTCTGATACTGTAAATTTCCTCGTTTTGTCTTTCTGAATGACATACTGAAATATGTAAGTGGCAGGATCCCTAATAAGAAAGTTATAAAATATTGCTGGCCCCTGTCCGGCCCTGGACGCCCGGATTAAATATTCTGATACTGTACATTTCTTCGTTTTATCTTTCTGAATAACATACTGAAATATGTAAGTGGCAGGATCCCTAATAAGAAAGTTATAAAATATTGCTGGCCCCTGTCCGGCCCTGGACGCCCGGATTGAATATTCTGATACTGTACATTTCTTCGTTTTATCTTTCTGAATAACATACTGAAATATGTAAGTGGCAGGATCCCTAATAAGAAAGTAATAAAATATTGCTGGCCCCTGTCCGGCCCTGGACGCCCGGATTAAATATTCTGATACTGTACATCTCTCCGTTTCATCTTTCTGAATAACATACTGAAATATGTAAGTGGCAGGATCCCTAATAAGAAAGTTATAAAATATTGCTGGCCCCTGTCCGGCCCTGGACGCCCGGATTAAATATTCTGATACTGTACATTTCTTCGTTTTGTCTTTCTGAATAACATACTGAAATATGTAAGTGGCAGGATCCCTAATAAGAAAGTTATAAAATATTGCTGGCCCCTGTCCGGCCCTGGACGCCCGGATTAAATATTCTGATACTGTACATTTCTTCGTTTTGTCTTTCTGAATAAAAAACTGAAATATGTAAGTGGCAGGATCCCTAATAAGAAAGTTATAAAATATTGCTGGCCCCTGTCCGGCCCTGGACGCCCGGATTAAATATTCTGATACTGTACATTTCCTCGTTTTGTCTTTCTGAATGACATACTGAAATATGTAAGTGGCAGGATCCCTAATAAGAAAGTTATAAAATATTGCTGGCCCCTGTCCGGCCCTGGACGCCCGGATTAAATATTCTGATACTGTACATTTCTTCGTTTTGTCTTTCTGAATAACATACTGAAATATGTAAGTGGCAGGATCCCTAATAAGAAAGTTATAAAATATTGCTGGCCCCTGTCCGGCCCTGGACGCCCGGATTAAATATTCTGATACTGTACATTTCTTCGTTTTGTCTTTCTGAATAACATACTGAAATATGTAAGTGGCAGGATCCCTAATAAGAAAGTTATAAAATATTGCTGGCCCCTGTCCGGCCCTGGACGCCCGGAATCAATATTCTGATACTGTACATTTCTTCGTTTTGTCTTTCTGAATAACATACTGAAATATGTAAGTGGCAGGATCCCTAATAAGAAAGTTATAAAATATTGCTGGTTCCTGTCCGGCCCTGGACGCCCGGATTAAATATTCTGATACTGTACATTTCTTCGTTCTGTCTTTCTGAATAACATACTGAAATATGTAAGTGGCAGGATCCCTAATAAGAAAGTTATAAAATATTGCTGGCCCCTGTCCGGCCCTGGACGCCCGGATTAAATATTCTGATACTGTACATTTCTTCGTTTTGTCTTTCTGAATAACATACTGAAATATGTAAGTGGCAGGATCCCTAATAAGAAAGTTATAAAATATTGCTGGCCCCTGTCCGGCCCTGGACGCCCGGATTAAATATTCTGATACTGTACATTTCTTCGTTTTGTCTTTCTGAATAACATACTGAAATATGTAAGTGGCAGGATCCCTAATAAGAAAGTTATAAAATATTGCTGGCCCCTGTCCGGCCCTGGACGCCCGGAATCAATATTCTGATACTGTACATTTCTTCGTTTTGTCTTTCTGAATAACATACTGAAATATGTAAGTGGCAGGATCCCTAATAAGAAAGTTATAAAATATTGCTGGCCCCTGTCCGGCCCTGGACGCCCGGATTAAATATTCTGATACTGTACATTTCTTCGTTTTATCTTTCTGAATAACATACTGAAATATGTAAGTGGCAGGATCCCTAATAAGAAAGTTATAAAATATTGCTGGCCCCTGTCCGGCCCTGGACGCCCGGATTAAATATTCTGATACTGTACATTTCCTCGTTTTGTCTTTCTGAATGACATACTGAAATATGTAAGTGGCAGGATCCCTAATAAGAAAGTTATAAAATATTGCTGGCCCCTGTCCGGCCCTGGACGCCCGGATTAAATATTCTGATACTGTACATTTCTTCGTTTTGTCTTTCTGAATAACATACTGAAATATGTAAGTGGCAGGATCCCTAATAAGAAAGTTATAAAATATTGCTGGCCCCTGTCCGGCCCTGGACGCCCGGATTAAATATTCTGATACTGTACATTTCTTCGTTTTGTCTTTCTGAATAACATACTGAAATATGTAAGTGGCAGGATCCCTAATAAGAAAGTTATAAAATATTGCTGGCCCCTGTCCGGCCCTGGACGCCCGGAATCAATATTCTGATACTGTACATTTCTTCGTTTTGTCTTTCTGAATAACATACTGAAATATGTAAGTGGCAGGATCCCTAATAAGAAAGTTATAAAATATTGCTGGCCCCTGTCCGGCCCTGGACGCCCGGATTAAATATTCTGATACTGTACATTTCTTCGTTTTATCTTTCTGAATAACATACTGAAATATGTAAGTGGCAGGATCCCTAATAAGAAAGTTATAAAATATTGCTGGCCCCTGTCCGGCCCTGGACGCCCGGATTAAATATTCTGATACTGTACATTTCCTCGTTTTGTCTTTCTGAATGACATACTGAAATATGTAAGTGGCAGGATCCCTAATAAGAAAGTTATAAAATATTGCTGGCCCCTGTCCGGCCCTGGACGCCCGGATTAAATATTCTGATACTGTACATTTCTTCGTTTTGTCTTTCTGAATAACATACTGAAATATGTAAGTGGCAGGATCCCTAATAAGAAAGTTATAAAATATTGCTGGCCCCTGTCCGGCCCTGGACGCCCGGATTAAATATTCTGATACGTACATTTCTTCGTTTTGTCTTTCTGAATAACATACTGAAATATGTAAGTGGCAGGATCCCTAATAAGAAAGTTATAAAATATTGCTGGCCCCTGTCCGGCCCTGGACGCCCGGAATCAATATTCTGATACTGTACATTTCTTCGTTTTGTCTTTCTGAATAACATACTGAAATATGTAAGTGGCAGGATCCCTAATAAGAAAGTTATAAAATATTGCTGGTTCCTGTCCGGCCCTGGACGCCCGGATTAAATATTCTGATACTGTACATTTCTTCGTTTTGTCTTTCTGAATAACATACTGAAATATGTAAGTGGCAGGATCCCTAATAAGAAAGTTATAAAATATTGCTGGCCCCTGTCCGGCCCTGGACGCCCGGATTAAATATTCTGATACTGTACATTTCTTCGTTTTATCTTTCTGAATAACATACTGAAATATGTAAGTGGCAGGATCCCTAATAAGAAAGTTATAAAATATTGCTGGCCCCTGTCCGGCCCTGGACGCCCGGATTAAATATTCTGATACTGTACATTTCTTCGTTTTGTCTTTCTGAATGAAAAACTGAAATATGTAAGTGGCAGGATCCCTAATAAGAAAGTTATAAAATATTGCTGGCCCCTGTCCGGCCCTGGACGCCCGGATTAAATATTCTGATACTGTACATCTCTTCGTTTTATCTTTCTGAATAACATACTGAAATATGTAGGTGGCAGGATCCCTAATAAGAAAGTTATAAAATATTGCTGGCCCCTGTCCGGCCCTGGACGACCGGATTAAATATTCTGATACTGTACATTTCTTCGTTTTGTCTTTCTGAATAACATACTGAAATTTGTAAGTGGCAGGATCCCTAATAAGAAAGTTATAAAATATTGCTGGCCCCTGTCCGGCCCTGGACGCCCGGATTAAATATTCTAATACTGTACATTTCTTCGTTTTGTCTTTCTGAATAACATACTGAAATATGTAAGTGGCAGGATCCCTAATAAGAAAGTTATAAAATATTGCTGGCCCCTGTCCGGCCCTGGACGCCCGGATTAAATATTCTGATACTGTACATTTCTTCGTTTTATCTTTCTGAATAACATACTGAAATATGTAAGTGGCAGGATCCCTAATAAGAAAGTTATAAAATATTGCTGGCCCCTGTCCGGCCCTGGACGCCCGGATTAAATATTCTGATACTGTACATTTCTTCGTTTTGTCTTTCCGAATGACATACGGAAATATGTAAGTGGCAGGATCCCTAATAAGAAAGTTATAAAATATATTGCTGGCCCCTGTCCGGTCCTGGACATCCGGAAAATCTGTTTCGATTAGTACATTTCTTCCTTGAGTATCCTCAATAAAGCTACTGGAAAATTGTTATCGCAGAATGCGTAACGGAAAAAATAAAAAATATTGCTGAACTTTATTGCTAAAGTAACTAGGCTCGGATAGCCGATACTGATCTAGTAGCATATTGTCTCTGAAAATTGCATGTCAATCTATTTGGTATACAACGATATAGCACATACTTTGTGTTTTGTTCTTGATAACAACAAAAACATAAACATTTTGTGACTTTTTTACGTTACTCAAATGACAAATTGCTTTCACCCATGTGTTCAAGAAGTTCACAAATAAGAAGTATGGATTGCATTTTTGTTTCAAAATAATAATGACAGATATTCCATTTTGAACTGCAGAACATCAATCATTGCAGACGGTACATACCTAGTGTAATAATTAATCTAATTTCATTGTGGGACATTTTTACGAACATGGGAGGAGGCAATTTTCAATCGATGTAACGTAAATGAGGTCAAAAAAATGTATTGTTAATGTTGTTATTAATGAACAAAATACAAAGTACCGATGTGCTATCGTTCATTCCCGAAATAGGATGATTGGCAATTTTCAATGACAATATACAGGGAGTCCATTAAATGAAAATTGAGGAGTTGCTACCAGGTGGCTGTCCAATCTTATACACTTTTTTTTGAGTCATAAAGAAAGTTCTCTGATGTCATTTGAAGCATTTTCATTATTTTTTGTTCATCTTGTCGAGTAAGCAAGTTTTTGCCGGTACCTTTACGATAACTTGGGACACCCAGTATTAACATGAAATGGGAGTCATTAATCTATGATAATAATAATTGTATACTAGATACTAGATTTTCTTACTGATTATTTCAAATTTTGCAGTGAATTAATGATAATTAATTATCTGCTCTGACGAAAAAGACAAAAATGTTCTAATTCAGGTGGGATCGAGAATCAAATATCTACCTCAAATTCGTGGGTAGATATCGGACGACCTTTTTTTTTTAAAGGATACCCGGCCAACTCCTCGGAGATTTTTTCAAGTGATAAAGTTTACTTGATCAATGTCTTGCTATAGAATAATATATAATTAAAGCTCATTACGTTGATCTAACTCTAAGTTTGGTAACTCAATCTTTTTCGCTGAAATAAATATCCAGTAAATTTAACTCCACCCCAAACAATATAGCTGGCGCTAGTTAGACTTCGCCGACAGGAGCCTGCTGATAACCAATGACTTCTCAAACATTGAACACCTTACCATATTAGTGGCGATCATGTGGCGATTGATGCAAATATCGCTATTAAAGGCCTCGTTATAAGGTGATGTGCACGGATTCTTGAACAATTCATAGTTGCTAGCACTTGAAGAGTTCGCTATTTGTAATTGATGCGAATTTCCCAAAGTTCTCTTCACAAGGCGATGCGTGCGAAAATCTTAAACAGCTCGTAGTCGCGAGCACTTAAAGACCTCGACAGAAGCAATTGATACGAATCTCCCAATGTCCTCGTCACAAAGCAATGTATGCGAATTTCTCAAACAGCTCATGATTGCGAGCACTTTCAGTTATCGCCAGTGGCGATGGAAGCGTATATCTCAAAGTGCGCGCCTGAGGGCATTGTATGAGAATTTCTGCGTGCGATATCTTCAAGACCTCGCTGAGCTCAGCCTAGGTGGCGGACATTTGGCATAGATATAGCACTCTCGGCGATCTCTCAAAGAAGTCACAAAAGGCATCACAATTTCCTAAAAGGATTTCTTCAAGATATCTTTAGGACCTCTTTGTGCTGGCTGGGTATCTTATATCAAATTATCATTCGAATTGAATATTAAATGGACCACAAACAATTCTTTTCTGAATTTCATACCTATAGAAACCACTCAATTTTTTATTGATCATTTTCAATATTCTACAATGTCCAAAGCACTCCATGATGACATTGTATACCTACTGTTTTAAACTCCAAAGGTTTTCTAGTTATAAAGGTTTTCTTATAAAAACGCTATAAGAATTAGGAGAATTTGAATTGCATATTGAAAGGTTGATAAATCGACTCGAAGAAAGTCATGGACGTATAAACAAAGAAGGACCCATTTATTTACATCTTAATGTGAAGTCAGAGAATACGGTCACGGTATATCACCTGATGTTGAATTGGAGGTTGTCACGTCCTGTCGCTGATAATTCCTAACCTCAGTCTAATCCCCTCAAGTATTTGTACTTTCCTCTTTTGTAATCATCTATTCAATTAGATGTTCATTATGATCCAATTCATAGAACTCAAGGAATAAATCATATGTCCATAGATAGTCACAATCAAATATTAAAAAACTGTCGTTATACATCATTTCGAAGTTATTCTGTAAAGGTTACCGAGATTATACACAACCGACAACTCCGCTGCGAAACAGGCTCGTTTCGTGATGTCTCGTGCTTTCGGCGTTGTTCGTTCATGTTCATGTGTTTGAGGAAGTTTATTGTTTTCGTTGTTTTTGAGTGAATCTTCTTATTTTTTTTGTGAAAAGTTGATAGACATAGACTAATAATGGTGTTACACTGCTGGATTTGCGAAAAAACAAAGTTTTAATACCCAAATTTCACCTTCCATTCGTAAGTACCATTTGTTTACATGTTCGAATTAGAGTTCCATAGGCGTAACAATTGATATTTTCATCCAATAGAGAATGCGAAGTCTCGATGTATTTCTTCATATATGTTTATATCCATCTTTTTACTTACATAATTCATCTGAGAACATTCCTTTTCAATGCTTTTCTCGAGGCTTTTCTGTTAAGAGGAAATTGTACTATGATATAAAGCAATAATGCAAGGGTTTCGTAGTCCCTAACTTTTCACGGTCATTTTCCATTTTGAGAGGATGAAACAAAATTTACATATTCATGAAGATCTTATAAATGTTTCTGCCGTCTTACTTCTTCGAAATTTGATTCGGTTCTTAAGAAAAAAAATTTGAAAATCATCAAAAAACACGTTATTTTGCGATTTTTTTAAAGAAAAAACTGAATCAAATTTCGAAAAAGTGAGACGACAGGAACATAGACTAGATATTCACAAATATGTACTGATTTTTTCATTCACTCAAAATGAAAAATGAACATAAAAAGTTAGGGATTACGAAACCCTTGCATGGCAACAATTTATGTCCAGAGAGTGGTGCCGCTCTCAGAATTTATAGGAATTACCATTTATGAAAGGACATGAAAGATACATGCCTTATTTGCACTGTTTACGAGGGTCTGGCATGTGTAAAAAATTTAAATTTCATAATTTCAGTGGGATATCATATCATCATTATTTCATATCATTTCAGACTGCTCCAATATACGTAGAAATTCAAGAATATAAGGCAATTTTACGGCGAGGTTCCCAAAATTAACAATCAATAATAAAATTAAAAACATATAAATAATAATTGTGAATAAGTATATATACAGTGTCATTCATAAAGTCGGCATCATATGGGAAAAACTTTTATTATTGACTTATTTTGGAATTCGAGTTGGACGTTGAGTTTTGCTTCAAAAAAGATGAAAAATGGCCTACTCAATTGGGGTCACGTGACTTCCGCTACATGTCAAAAGTGAAATTTTTTTGAATTAATTGCTGAAAGTAGGCTTATTTATTCGAATATCGAAGAAGTTTACTTGAAAAAGTTGTTCCTACTGGTATGAAGTAGTTTTATAGAATTTACAATTTTTTTAATATTACAGAAATTTCGAAAATTTTTAAAAAACATCGAAATCTGAAAGATGTAAAAGAAAGATAAAATCCGAGTCACATATGTAAAATTCAAATAGAAACAAATTTTTCAAGTAAACTCTTTCGATATTCGAACAAATAAGCCTACTTTCAGCGATTAATTTGAAAAAATGTCACTTTTGACATGTAGCGAAAGTCACGTGACCCCGATTGAGTAGGCCATTTTTCATCTTTTATGAAGCAAAACTTGAAGTCCAACTCGAATTTCAAAATAAGTCATTAATAAAAGTTTTTCCCATATGATGCCGACTTTATGAATGACACTGTATATATAAATAATTATGCGAATTTGATTAAATGCCCAGTACACTATATATGAATTATATACCTGATGTCTCATTTCCTAATGAGACAATTTTTCTCTTGTGAAAATTTGATATTGTTAAATATTCATTGACCAATGTACATTTGTTTCTTATCCTCACTACAAGGTCCACTTCGTAAGGTTTTTTTCCAGTTGGTATAACCCGAGGTATAACCCATAGCGACCCGGATTGATAAACGGTCATATTGTGATTGGTATTCAGTTTTTAGTCGCTCTTTGCATTTTGGATTCCCAAATTTACTATCACTATAATTCATTTTCGCACGCCGCTGTCGTTTGATGAAATAGCACAGTCTATCGTTACCGTTTCCCTTCCCCTCAACCCGCTTGCCTACATCTCTAAGACTTCAAAACATTATATGCTGAAAGTATAGAGTTGCTGTGTCCTTCTTTTTTAAATGACCACTTCTCCTTAGAGCAAGATCCATAAGTTTTACCAACCTTGTGTAATCCCATCTTAGATCCATAATATAGCGCTATCTTAAGCGCTACCTATCAGTCAACGATAAAACTAAAACTTCGTATCACAAGGGATTACTGAGATATATGGATTACAGATTACAGTGACTCTGTTGAAAGGATACGGGATGCGCACAACATTCTCAAGGCTGTTGAAATTCGGTTGAAGGTCACGTCAATCATCACGTTGTCACGTGCACGTGGCGCAAATGACTGTCGGTGTCGCATATCGGATATCGCATAATCGCATATTTGATTGGGGTGTATGGTCACGTATGGTGTAGGTGAAAAACAAATTTGTTTTCGTACTATCTGTCTTTTCCACAGTTCCATTAGCTTTTAGATCTGCTCTACGACTTTTTCTACACTATCCTATCATATTTACACTGATAAAAATAACATTTCAATTCTTTCGAAAATACCGGCCAGAGGTTATTACAAGCAGGCGGGTTACCGAATCTGTTCACTGTTGTTCATTTGTTTGATCCAACTGATCCAACTATCCTAGAAATCAAGTTGCTCATTTGTTCAGTTCTTAGGGAGTTCTGAAAATGTCTCTCAAGCAATCAGTGAGTCTTTTACAGTGCAAAAATGGCGTAAACTCCATCAAGCAAAGAGCCAGGTATGAAATTTTCAACTATAAAATATGGAACATTTGAAAACAAATCAATTCTTTTCCAGTTCATGGTGGTCAGGGGTACAAATGGGCCCCCCTGATGCAATCTTAGGAGTAACAGAGGCTTTCAAACGTGATACCAATCCTAACAAAATCAACCTGGGAGTGGGAGCTTACAGGGATGACAATGGAAAACCCTATATCCTCTCATGTGTCCGTAAAGCAGAAGCCCAGATTAAAGAGAACAACTTGGATAAAGAGTATGCCCCTATTGCTGGTATTGCTGAGTTCTGTAAGCGCAGTATTGAATTAGCTCTAGGTGAAGGATCAGATGTCCTGGTGAATGGTTTGAATGCTACAGTCCAAGGTATTTCTGGAACAGGGTCATTGAGGATAGGAGGGGCTTTCCTCAATGGGTTCTTCCCAGGGAATAAGACAATTTATTTACCAAGTCCTTCTTGGGGAAACCATACACCTATTTTCAAACACTCTGGGTTAGAGGTCAAGTCTTACAGGTACTATGATCCTAAGACTTGTGGGTTGGATTTCCAAGGGGCTCTAGATGATATTTCGGTTAGTAATCATAAAAATGGAATCACCCTAAAATGGATATTGTACTGAAAATAGATTTTAGTTGATGGATATAGGTATCTGTGCCAAATACCATGTGTGGAGCATAAATATTTTTTGCTATATAGGTACCTGGTATGAAAATAATACATTGGTACCTATTGATTCACCAATGTAGGTACATACTTCTGTAGAAATTAGGGTTTCAGGAGTAAAATTAATAATTTTTCATTACCAAGTGGCTAGCCTACATTCTGATTATTTTCTTTACAAAAACTGTTTTGGAATATTGAAATAAATAAAATGCCTTTGACCATATTTGATATACAATCTATACATATAAAATTCATAAAATATTATTTACTGAGTGGGAGAAAAATGATCACAAACACATGATATTTGACACTACTTTTGTATTACCAGTTTAGGTGTGATAAAAGACAGAATAATATTATAAATCATACTCCCATTTTTTTTTCAAAATCTAATTTTTCTTTCCTGTTGGGGTTTTTTCAGTTGATTCCAGAAAAATCTATAATTCTGTTACATGCTTGTGCTCACAATCCTACTGGTGTTGATCCAACCAAGGAACAATGGCTGGAATTGTCAAATGTGATAAAAAAGAAAAATCTTTTTGTCTTTTTTGATATGGCCTATCAAGGTTTTGCCACAGGCAGTGTAGATAATGATGCCTTTGCTGTAAGTTGATTTCTGGATATAAATTTGAGAAAAGATTTTCAACAAGCCTTCAGTATAATCATGTAAAAAAAATTGAAGAACTCAAATAATTGGATATTCTTCATTTCATATTTATATAGAAAATATTTTTTCAGGTCAGACATTTTGTTAAAGAAGGTCACCGCATTGCCCTAGCTCAAAGTTTTGCAAAAAACATGGGTTTGTATGGTGAAAGAGCTGGTGCTTTCTCCATCATAGCAAATGACAAACAAGAAGCAGACAAGGTGATGTCACAAATCAAGATCCTCATCAGACCATTGTATTCAAACCCTCCTATCAATGGAGCCAGAATTGTGGCACAAATTTTGAGTGACCCCAATTTGAGAAATGAATGGTAAGATTACCTGTTGTGGTTTGAAATTCATGGGTTCATGTGAACCCTTGAAAAACACTCAAAACTCTGGCTAAGAAGGCTTGTTTTATGTTGGTTTGTATAAACCATAGTAATTTGTACAGTCTGAAATTCAATTGATGGTGAAAAATATAGGATATACAGTTCCCCAGCTCATTTTTGAGAAGAAAAGTTAATATGGACATATGTCCTAAATCTATTAACTCAAGTTAGTGGTAGTTTGTGGGTAAGATGTGTTTTTGTCTGATTGCTATTCAAGTAAAGTCAACAGTATTGAAGTTATGATGAGAAAATGAATTTCATCTTGAAATTTCAACAATATAGGTGGAAAGTTAACAGGTTTAGGGTATATGATCATATGAACTTTTTTCTTGAAATGAGCTAAAAGGAACCATATACTATATTTTTAGCCATCAATTAAGTTACACCCTGTATATGCTTACATTATTTATTGATGTGAGTGGATTATTTATCACTGGAAATTATTCCAGTCTTATATTTATCAAGAATATTTATGAAATAAACCATACTTAACTCATGTTTACAAATCTGAATTATCACACAATGTGATATCAACAAAGAGATAATTTAGTAAAATTTCGAATTATTCATGTTATTCATTTCCGTAGACTTTTTGGGATTTTCTGTCATTTCAATAAATAAAAACATGAGTATTATTTCAATATTGGTGTAGTCAGGACAAATCATATGTTTTTCCCAAAATTGTCACTGCTTTAAAAAATTCCACTATAAGAGAGTGTAGACAATAGCCGATTTATAATAGTTATTCATGTATCAAGTGCATAAAGTAGGCGTTTATGGCCTGTGGCGTGAATAATGGCCCGATGGCGATAGCCGAGGACCATTAAACGCTGAAGGCCATAAACGCATTCCACGCACGTGATACATACAAAATTTTATGCACTAGTGGTTTATTTTCTGACTCAAGAGTAATGACTATAGATTTCGATAAACTTATGTTCCCCCCGAATTTAATTTGTTACCTATAAATTCAATAATCGAGAGAAGCGTAATGTTCATGGATGATATAATATTCATACATATGAAAATAATCGCAATTACCGTAATAGTGAAACTATTTGATCTCTGGAAGAAATTCATTCTTCAGAATTTTACAATATGCATACCCAGTATATATACCTACCTAATTTTGACGTTGTCAAGCAAGCTGATAGTTGTTGTCTATAGCAATACAAAGAAGTTTATGATATACAACTGGATTTATTAGAATCTAGGAAAATGATCATAGGTTTCTCATAAATTCATATGTGGATATAAGGAAACTAAGAACAGCGGACGGTGAAGTGCACTTTACGGCCCGTGGGCCATAATGAGCCCGCGGGCGGTAAAGTGCAACTTAACGCCCGCAAAACCGGGCGGTAAAGTGCCTTTTACGGCCCGCTTGTGCATTAACGTATTCATTATATTATCTACAGTTTTTAATCTGTCACCAACAATGACTGACATAACAATAATGAATTATCCGTCATCACCTAGCTCACTATCTCGATCCACTAAAGTTTATACAGGGAACTCCTACATTATTCCCCCCTTGAAAAACAAATGAAGATCATTCGATTCTTCATCAACGTCAACTAGTTAATGAAAAAGATGCAAGAATAATTCCTCTGTGAGTCTATGGTATCTTCGCACTCATTCTCAATGAAGGCAGGTTTGAGCCGATCAACAGAAATATTTTTCTCCTTTCCATTCACGTAAAGTGTCTAATATTTGTAGTTTCTATGCAGAACTTTCTAAGGTCCAGAGTATGGGCGTTGGAGAGGTTTTTTAACAGAATCAACTCACTTAGCTTTGATTTGAAATGAAGACTAAGGAGAAAAACAACTAGAACACTTTTGAAATTGAGTGAGTTTATCCCTCACTGTTTATTTATTTATATTTAATTAGGTTACCTGAAGTGAAAGGTATGGCTGACAGAATCATCTCTGTGCGAACTCAATTGAGGGAGAACTTGAAAAAAGAAGGTTCTTCACACAACTGGGAACATATCACCAATCAAATTGGAATGTTCTGTTTCACTGGAATGAAGCCAGACCAAGTATGTATAACATTTACACTATTAAGGAACAGATTCATATTCAGAGTAAATCTTTATAGTAGGATGCAAATTTCAGAAATGATATATATGTCCTGTACCAATCATTATTTTGAGCAAAATGAGAGAAAAATTACACTTACCTGTGCCACCCCTCAGTCTGAGCCAAATCCACGGCTCAGCGATTTATTTGCTGCTATCTAATATACAGGGTGAGTCATTGAAATGGGAAAGTGAGAAAACGCCTTTGTTGTTTGAGATAGATGAACAAAAATTGTTGTGATGATCTAGGCTCATGAGCAGCACATTTCCAAAATATTTCGGTTTATACAGGGTGACTTAAAAATGCGTGACGTATCAAAGTTATACTTTTTCTTATGGGACACCCTTTATTTCATTGCATTTTCGGATTTTCCTTTGTGAGCTGATTTCATCAAGGGTGTGCAAAATCGAGATATTTCAACTTTAGTATTTTTTTGGGTCGAAACTATTCATTATTGGTCAAAACGGCATACATGTCCATATCTTAACTTTTGATTTACTATCTACTGATATTTAATTCGAACGAATATAGGGTGGTTCATAATTCTGAATTATGAACTTTTCGGGGTTGGAGATTATGGTTCGTTCGTCAAAATTTGGAAATTCAGAATGACGGATCCAATATGGCGGACGAGTTTTGTAATTATGGTCAGATTCCATTCAAAATTGGTATCTGGGGGTTTTCGAGGTCGGAGATTATGATTTCTTCATCAAAATTAGGAAATTCGAAATGGCGGACGAGTTTTGTAATTATGGTCAAATTCCATTCAAAATTGGTATCTGGTGGTTTTCGAGGTCAGAGATGATGATTTTTCATCAAAATTAGGAAATTCAAAATGGCAGATCCAATATGGCGGACGAGTTTTGTAATTATGATCCGATTCTATTCAAAATCTGTATCTGGGAGTTTTCGGGGTCGGAGATTATGATTTTATTCTTTGAAATTGGGAAATTCAAGATGGCGGATCCAATATGGTGAAAGAGCTTTGTAATAGTTGTTTGAAAAACTATAATGAAACACGCTTTCATGGATATTTAAACTAAAAAAAAAGTTCAAAACAAAATAATAAGAGTGTGTGGATGAACATTTAACTAAAAAAATAATTTCTATAAGGAAATGTAAATATATAGCAAAACAACGTGTGCCAGGTATCAACTATTGTAATATATAGTAGTTTGAATAACTAATGAAACACGTTTTTATAGACAGCCAAACTAAAAAGAAGTGAGTAGTAAATAAATTAAAAAATGAAGAGATATAGTGTCGAACTAAAAAGAAGTAGAGAATAAGTAAAATAGTTTGAAAAACTAAAGAATCCCGTTTTCATGGATAGACTACTAAAAAGAAGTATAAATAAAATGAAAGTTCTTTGATAAATATTTATGTTGAAACATTTTTTCTAGAAATAATGTTATGGCAAAACAACGTTTGCCGGGTCAGCTAGTTATTCCGTACATACTTCCGTCATGTGATAACCAGTTGAAACAAAAAGCAAATGAAAGTGGAATACGTTCATTTTGCGAATATCCAAACGTGCCGCGATTCAAGCTGATCTAAGTTAGTGGCAGAGCGTCGATATTTCCGTGAATATTTCGCCATCGCCGCAAGATAATATCCGATGAACCAGTGTGACACACATGGTGGTGCTCACACTACAAGTATTCTGATCCACATGTTGAGTTTTACACTGGTCCATCGGATATTATCTTTAGAGGGGGCGAAATATTCTCGGAAGTATTGACGCTCTGCCACTAACTCAAATCAGTTTGAATCCCGGCACGTTTGGACAATATCCCCTTTCATTTGCTTCTTGTTTCAACTTGGTATCACTTGACGAAAGTATGTCCGAAATCATAGCAGCAAATAATAATAATAATAATATATGCTTTATTGTCTGAAGAAGAATCTTGTTGACAAAGCTAGGTCACATAATATTGTAAAAAGAGGTTAAAATATAACACATAAAAATACGTGACAATATAGTCAAAATAAATACCACATTAAAATACTAAAATATCACAACTCAAACGTATCACTATAATATTCCTGCAAACTGTAATAGGGTCTATCAGAGAGGAACTTTTTGACTTTCTTCCTGAATTGACAGTCATTCAGACTTGCTGATCTAATATCAACTGCCAAGTGGTTGTACATTTTTCCACCATTATAGTATATGGAATCATTGGAATCTTTAATAAACTCTCTTGTGGGTAGAGGAAGTTTCAAACTGAAATTTCTGTTACGTGTGTTATGATGGATGGGAGTTGTAGTGAATTTTAACTTGTGCGTTTTCATCAGAGGCAAACAGATTCCAGAATGAATAGTGCAATCACTGTCACTATTGTATTATTGGAAAATAAAATTCTGCAAGAATCTCGAGGTTTGACATTACATAAATACCTTATCGCTCGTTTCTGTAAAATTAACAGAGTTTTTAAAGACACACTCCCCAAAAAGGTATTCCATATCGTAATCAGGAATCTATTAGTGAATAATATATACCATGAATCGCTGTCCCGTGGATTTGGCTCAGGCAGAGGGCTGTTACAAGTAGGTTTTTGAAATCTACCACTAAATTGGTATCGGATGACATAATTCTTATCTCGTTATCAAATCGCGAAATCGAGTGCAACATTTCCGCACAGGAAAGTGCAATTTTTCAATCATTTTGCTCAGAATAGTGATTGGCACAGGTGCCGTTTGATAATCATTTCCTTATCAGAGGATGGTCGAAAGTTGCAGGCGGCTCTTGGACAATTATTATCATTTATATTTCACATTCCTCTATTGGAAAAACGACACATAATGTTTGAGTAATCTACCATCAATATTGTTGGATATTCATAAAATATTGGTGTGTTGATTTCAAAAATAGGTTGAATAACAAGCAAGCAATATTAGGAAACAAATAACAATTAAGTATTAAGATTATCTTTTCCGTTTATAGATGTTATGTTAGTGGCTTGAATAATGAAATCGTCTTATTAATTTGATCAATATTTACTTTACTGATTCCTATTAGTGAACAAACTAGGCCTTGGAATTTGTCGTCATTTCTAATCAGATTTGTTGCATCATCGCAAAAACAGGCTTGCCTATTATGGATGCAGTATCCCAAATTATAGTATTTTCATTATTTTAGGTTGAAAAATTGACCAAAGAACATAGTGTGTATTTAACAAAAGATGGGCGCATCTCCATGGCCGGTGTAACGTCCAAAAATGTTGAATACCTCGCTCATGCTATGCACCAAGCTACAAAATAAGTTTTATCCCTACCAAGCTTAAGTATTTTGAAGTGTGTCGTCCCTGCCAGTACTGCATTTTTGATTGAAAATTTTAAATCTATTCATTATATTTTATCTGATTATGTTATCTTTATATATGTACCATATTGATTATATTATATTCATTGCTTGAAGAATGTTGAATAAAAAAGTTATTTCAATGTCTGCTTGTTTACCATTTATTGGTGAGTCTACTACCAAAAATTGAATATCGATTTAGGTCAGATTTCAAAAATCAGAATGGTCCCTGGTGGCTGGTGGCAAACAAGTTTGTAATTTTTCGTCCGATTTGACAGGAAAATGGCTTTTGGTTAAATTCCTTGAATTTTTGGTATGATGTAGATTTTGACTCCCTAAGCAAAAGTGTCCATGGGCACAAAGAAATCGAATGACTAGTTTTCGAGATACAGGGTGTCAAAGATGAAAAGTGAAGCTTTCTGCTCCGATTTACTCATGAAATAACATGCCTGAATGATGGTACTATGTCATCTGGATCTGGTATCCATTATAATTTTACGATTTGGGCTCTACAACAGGGTGAACAAAGAAAAATACAATTCGATTAATTTTGAACCAACCAGGGTAAGTTCTTTCATGAGAATTGAACATCCATCCAGCCTGGACGAACTTCCCCAATATCGATCGAAGTTTACTGACATTTTTTTTTCATATACAGGGTGGTTCGAAAATAGGGGTACGTCAATCCCTAGTTTTTTTAATCGGAAAGAGAGCATGTCGAGCAGACGTTCTTTAATGTTGAGAACGTCGCATACTCATTTCATATATATAGGGTGAGTAAAAAGATACAGTCCAAGTTTCTTGAAAAAATGCTGTTTTTTTCAATGAATACCCTGTATTTCGAAAAAGAATCGGTTAATTTTCTTGAATTCTCTATATAATGTACGATTTTAGGAGTCCGAGATATCGTCATCAATATTAGCATAGGTCTCCGGACTCGTTTGTCGGCTATATACTCTTGAATGTACGGATTTTATTGATACTCGATATATTCCATTGGAGTTCGAAATGGGCTATTTTCCAACAATTCATGTTGAAAAATCTTCGGACTAGATTAGTGCGGTACCTATTCCAAAAATGCAATACCTTATATATAGGGTGAATGAATCGTTTTTCTTTTGAAAGCCCTGTTTCCGAAGAAACTAGAAAAAATTTAAATGTATCAGAGGCAATAACCTCTCGAGGTTGGAACTAATTCTACAGTATTTGAAATCTATCTATATATAATATAACCCTCCAGGGGTAGCTGAAATCAACCCCAACATGTTTTTTCAAACCCTAAAAATGGCGTAACACCAAAGGCATATAAACCTCATTTTGTAGCTATATCAATATTATATCATTGAATATATTTCCATGAAATTAATATTGGAATTTGAAGCTTTAACAAACACTTGAAATGTCTTCTCGTCTTTGGGCAACTCAAATATAAATGGTAACATCATTCTTAGAGTTTTTGCAATTCGTTACCGAACAAGACTCGAAAACTTGCAGGGACGTCTATTCAATTTAAATCTGAGAATGATGACCATTCGGAAATGTCAATCAAATTTCGATTCTTAGTGATATATGGCATTTTCACCAGTTTGCAATAACACTTCATTTCAAACTGTGAATTCAGCATAAAAACTAAATTACCCTGGAATACAATATCAGATAGCAGTTGTGGCAAAAAATTGCCAACAATAGTTCAACAGAAGAAAATGTTATGTTGAAAATAAATGAAATTTTAATTTTATTCAACTCTCAAACCTACGAAAAAATAAAGTTTTACCAATATGCTGGATTCCTCTTTCCACCAGCTTTCCAATGAGGGGTCACAAGAGATAGGGTTGCATTTGAAAAAAACATGTTCAGCTACCCCTGAAGGGATAATTCTCGATAATGCTTGCAAAAGGTAGGTGAATACATTAAACATTAAATCATAGGCTTGTTGGCTAGCGCGAATTCATTGTAGTTAATGTATCCATACACTGTTTGATCAAAATCGTGTGCACACATACAAGACCAGCATGAAATAAAAATTAAAATAATCTATATACCACGTTTTATAAACGTACTAAAATATCAGGTAATGAGAATTATCATGAATCATTTATCAATTTCATTATCCAGGATACTGTATTTACATAAATGAATGAAAACCTGCCTATTTAAATAAGAAAAATATATTACGATTAAAATTAACAAAATATCTATTTTTTCAAATACTTGAACCTTCCTGACCTATCCTTGGGTTTTGGAGGCTCTACCTCTTCTTTAGGTTTGTGGTTTTCGTGGATTATTGAATGAAGAGCTTGGGCATCTGTACTGTTTCCAAGAATGTCTTTCAATTCATCCTAAATAAAAGTCAATAAGAATTATGTTGACTATTTTTGTCAAGTTTCACACCTCTGATTTTTCTATAACTGCATCCATGCTTCCACCTTTCCTCAACAAGTTATCTATGTTTTTGGAGGTTATTCCAGGTAATTTTTGCACAAAGTCATAAATATTTGAATTGTACTTTGACTGGACTATATCCATATCTTGTTCCCCTCCAATTGCGGCAGCATATTCTACATTCGGATCTTCTTTACCCATCTCAAAAAGTTGATACCATGTTCAAAGTGAATTTTAAATCCATTATTTGCAAAAGGTAAATAGTTATGGCAATTTCTATGTACTTACTTTTAATTCCTCAAACAACTGAGCTGTAGCATATGGACTTGGACTCCAAATTACTTTCAGTTTGGGAAAATGCATAGTCAAAAGTAACAGTTTCTGCTGTATATCAAAATTGTCCTAAAAAATATAAAATCAAATAGAAGAAAACAGAGCTATTTTTCTCACCTGCCACCCAAATTGTTTATTCTGATCGAATTCTATCAACAGCATGGGTTTAGAATAATACCGAGACATGTTGGTACACTGTTGGTATAATCTTCCAGATTTCAGAGATCCAATTAAATCTGATAAACTTTTTCTTTCCACACATATGTCTGGTGTCAGAATATAATCCCCGATCTAAAAGTAACAAAATGATCTTCATCTCCTATCCTCTGTCCTGAAAATTTTTCGGACTTTTTTTAGATTCATCTACACATATATATATAAACAAGAATATTTTCTTAGCAATTTACCGGAGTCGTTTTTCTCAACTTTCCAGACCTTGCATTTCCGAAAATTTCCGTGGGAAAACTTAGAAAACTAATCCAACGATAGGAACACGTCATGGTCAGATATCAGTACAAGTGTCAGCGTCAATTAGTAAAATCCGCCATTCCCTGAAATGCCTAGTCATTTCACGTATTGTCGGCAAACAGCGTAACTTCTATTTTCAGAATATTGAGAGAACAGAAGAGACTACTGCTTCTAAACAACCTCAGCTGAGTCAGCCTAATGGGGGAGACCACTGATTTTTTAAAATGACATTATCGTGAACTCTATACTGAAAAACTACCAGCGAATTAATTTTGAATTTTGTCATTCATGCTAAGACGATGGAAAAAATAAATTAGAATATGTCCATTTCAAAACACAAAATTCCTGCGCCATTTGGAATTTTGTCAATTCATTGGTGTGACTGGTGCGACGTCTTATTCCCAACACGCCTATTGTCCTTGAACTGACCAATCACACTGCAACACTGCAGAATGACGAGGTATCAGAGAGAGATAGCTACAGTTCGGGACTAATACGTCACGACTTCACCATCATATTTGGCTGTTTGAAATATTGAATGAAATATGCTGATTTCAAAACGATAAAGATTCGATTCCCTTCAACTTTAACTCATTATATTGATTGTACATCAAACGTAAATCATGATTCGTCGATTGAAAGAGGTTTGCACGGATTTCTTCTCTCAGTGGTCTTCCCCATTGTCATTAACGGGAATGCCTGAAACTATTAGGCAAACGGTGTACAAAATTTAGAGTTACGGTGTACAAAATTTAGAGTTACGTTGTTTGCCTGCAATACGTGAAATGACTATAGGCATTCCAGAGAATGACGGATTTCACTGATAGACGCCGACATATGGATATTTTCCTTTATTGCACTCAAAGCACTTTATACCGAGTCAACCCGTAAACACAGGATGTGAGGATCAAGGAAGATTTCTGTTGTATTTTATTCATTCTAACTGATGCCATATTTTATGCACTGCAGGGAATATAAGATAACTTTTGATCCCTCATATGAGGAATTAGTGTGACACTTCTAATGCCCCCAGGGACTGAAAGTAAATACTGGATTTTTTCTCAAACGCCATAGCAACTTTCAAGGCAAATCACTTTTTCAAGTCAACAACAATATGATAACCACCCATCAGTCAGCATTTATTTATTTATTTATTTTCTTAATTATTTTATTTATATTTCCTCCACTCCTGAAGGGCATAAAATAGGAAATAAATAAGGGGACCAAATCTTTTTAATCCCTCGGCGAATCAGGATTAAAAGTGCCCCTCAAGTACCTGGGTTTATAATCTACTATTATAGTTTTCAACATACAGTTACTGTTAGAGGCTCCACATCTATTCCTCTTTTGTGTATCAGAGCGGGCAATTGACTTCTGAATTCTCTGGTATCAACTACAATCAACTGTTTTTTCGGAACATGATCTTTTCCCCCCTCTCTCGTGTTTTTCTTAGGACTTTGCAGGTCTCTATGCAAGGCCGAGCATTGATCCGATTTACCATCTTGATCTTCAGGAATCACCATGGTCTATCAAAATAGAAATTAAAAAGAAATAACAATGGAATATTCAATATTCACAACTTCCTTACTGATTTTGTTTGTATGAGAAATTCAAATGCTTCCTTTTCTCTCCTAAGTGTCGTTAGATAGCTTTGTTCTTCAACAGTGTCAGCATGTAATAAGAAATAAACCTGCATAGGAATTGATTTATCTCTATGTGCCTCATACATCTGTAAATAATATGCATCAATATTTCTTCATTCAATAACATATAACTATTTCACCTCAATTTCTCTAACTGCTTTCATGCTACAATGGAACATTATTATGAAATTGGGTTTGACATTTTCCAAAGTATTTTGTAAATTGATAAATTCATCAGAACCTTTGAAAGTTTGGATGAGGACTTTTGGTTCACTAATTTGTTGGCAAGCTTGAGTCAAATTCATATTTTCCATCTGAAAAGAATTCAAGTTGTACAGGGCTTGTCAAAAAAATACCCCTCCCATACACTCAATTATTTAGAGTTGAAAGACAATTTCAAATAACCCAAAAAGTATAGGTTATCAATATTTTTTACTTAAGGGCTATATAACTATGCTCTATAGTTTGATGAAATAAATACTTGTGTGAATGGTTCGAATGTGAATGTTGACTCATCAAGATTAGAATCATCTTTGGAAACATTGCAGATTGTTTGACTCATGGTCAAGAGATAACTGTTTTGAAAATCCTCCAGCATATCACTATCATCATCTTCTTTTTTTGATTCACTCTCTGTGCTTCCTTGGCTTTCTTCTGATTTTGCTGCTGTTTTTAACTTTTTATTTCTAGTAGTCGCTACTTTTTTCTCGGCCGGTATTTCAATACGTTCAGGAATTTTGTCATTTACCCTGAATGTCTTGCTAATAGTTTTTATAGGGACTTTATTTTTCAGTGCTTTCATGAATAAATAGAAATGTGGACCATTTGTGAGAACCTTAAAAAGTTTAATATTATCTCCAGTTAGTGAACTATGTATCCTGAAACTTTACTTCTTTCAATTGATGACAAGTTTTGTAATCACTACAAAGAATCAATATAGTATTTTCTTTGATTCCAGCTTTCTTTACTTGTGTTGGTACTTCTACTCTGAGTATTTCAAGCAGTGGTTCCCATTTTGGGCAGAAATCAGGATGAAACTCTAGAAACAATAACTTGCATTTTTTTCAATCAATTGAATAGAGCTAACTTCTTTGTGATACCAAACAAATATTCACCTTTATTGTTGTTGAAAATAAATGAATTCACTTGGGTAAAAAGTAATTCAGCTGGTGAAAGTAGAACCCAAGTAGCAGTTTGAGCATATTCCATAGTACGGTATTGACTTATGAGTGAATAAAAAGTGACAGCATCTGAGTGTAACATAACTCTAAAACAAACGAGAAAAAAAAACGGTTGAACATACTTTTCATAAGGGTGATTCGCCTAACTGATCAAGTACTACACTGTTTTACCACTAACCAAACCGATTTTTTAAACGCCTCGACACGTGTTTCGCTAACTATGTTAGCATCTTCAGGAGTAGATTAAAACTAAATATCCTATTCTAGTGTGCTGCTTATATACTAGGTATATGTTCACCCAACCGTGAAAAATACTAACCGTCAAGTTAATGTTTGTGGTGGTTGAGTTCACATGTTAATCTTAATTTTTATATTACTAAACTATATAGAGGGCTACATGGATTAGGTCCATTATCCTTATTCATTACTCTACTGCTATTCTTAAATATCTCTTAGCTTTCATATGCGTATAATTTTCTAATATTATTAACTTGCTTAACTAATTTGAGGTTAGTAATATGTGTGTTATGATTGTGATTGAACATATGTTCGGCTATACAAGATTTATCTAACCTGTCATATTTCAAATGGGCTGTGTTCTTTGAACCTTGTTTTTATTGGTCGCCTGGTTTGGCCTATGTATGTTTTATCACAATCATTACAACTTATTTCGTATATTCCCGACTTTTCAAGTGTGTTCACTTCATCTTTCGGATTGCCTAATAAATTGCCTAACACGAAGAACGAAGCAACGTTGCCAAAGTTCATAAAAATATCAAGATAACCCTGTATATCTTGATATTTTTATGAACTTTTCCCAGTCCAGTAGAATTTCGATATCAATTCGATTACCGTTATACAGGGCGTTCACCAGTAAATGATATAGATCCGGTTAAAAAAATTTTATATTCTCATTCAATTCGGCATCGAAAATGAAGCTAACTTTGAATAAGGGTATTATCTATGCCTACACTCAACAGTTTTCGAAATATTGGCGAATTAACATGCCTCAGTTCCAGAAAATCTTGAGTTAACTTATTCTTAGTTGGCCATTTCGCCCGCAGTTGCGTTGGAATGTTGGAAACAATCAACTGCCACGGAAATGCCATTGTAATGAATCATGACGGCTCTTTTGAATTATTCGAATGAAGATTACTTAAATCTATTCATTATTTTTAATTAATTCGCCAATATTTCGAAAACGGATCATTTTCTGGTGACCGCCCTGTATAACTGTAATCGAATTGATATCGAAATTCTACTGAACTGGGCCCTCTTCTACGAATAAATCGATACACAATCGAGAATAAATGATCATGTCCAGAAATAAAAAAAAAAATTCGGTCTGCAAACGCAATTTTCAACTTAAAATTTGAAATATTTCGAAAACGGTTAGACTTGGGTATAGGACATTATACATGAAACATGTTCAGAATCAAGCGTAAAATCTAAAACCTTGATAATATACAGGGTGACCCATTTAAAATAACAAAGTTGGGGTCCACTTCCGGTACAACCGGAAGTGCCACAATCTTCAAAATATCTTAGCCGGATAGCACTTATCAACAATAGTAAACTCCCAAATTTTCAAATTTGGCCCACCTATGATTTTCAATACATTGATCGATGCAGTTCCCGGAGGGACATCCTGTATAACCAATAAAGTTTGATAGTGACTAGAAAGTGTGTTTTTTAGATATCTGATAAATCACATTGAAGAAGTTCTGAATTGTCGGATTTCATCACTGAAAAAAATATATATTTCAATGAAAACGAAAATCTGTAGCTAAGTGATCAAGAAAATATAAAACTGGTACCATCTGGTACACAGTAGTATCTACCCGATTGAAAACGGTCAAAAATCACTTGAATTATTAAAAGGAATACCAAAAGCAACACCTACTTAAAAGCAACTGCTGGTTTCCAACACAATGGTCTGAAGATGAGGACTTTCAGATAGCAGACATAGGAATACTACTACCACATAAAAAAATTGTATATCTTAAAAACAAATGAAGATAGAAAAACTATTCAGAATGATAATATGCTCCTGAGTTTTAGATAGAATTAAAGAATTCAATCATATCCAAAATGTTCCAATTGAAAAAACCTCAGAAAAAACAATGTAAATGTCTGGTTCAACAGAAAGTGAAATATTTTACAGCTGCAACCAAAATTGCAAGGTGATGTTCCTTTTAGTTTTCTATGAACCTCTAATGAAGCCTCAAATGAAGTAGTATTGAACAATATCATTGTACTCATTTCCACATTGGATAAAAAATGTCAGAATTCAAGAAATTGGATTTTGAAATTGCATTATTCTAGTATCCTATAAAAACTCACATCATTATGTGCCTCAGAATTTTGAGATCAGCAACTAACTGAAGACTCCTTCTACTCAGCTGATTCCATATGACATCAAGTTGTGCTTGTAAAATCTTGTGAAACTTTTTAGTTAAACAGTTTTCCACAGTTATTTCCTGAGGAAAATAATATTTGAGATTCTTCCTGATTATAAAAACATTATTATTGAAAAATCAAAATATTTTTTACTGATTGAATAAATATTGTACCTGTACATTGACTAATCAATGATTATTGAATGAATATAAGTAATTATAATTATTTACCTGTAATTCAACATTCTTATTTATACGTTTCAGTTCTTTCACTGTGAGATTCATCAAATCTAGAAGGTGGGTCTGCATTTTCTTCATTTTTTCAGAAATTGGAATATGTAGCTCAATTACATTTGGCTGGAAAATCACTGTTACAAACATATTATAAAATGATTCTAACCTAGATTTCAACTCAATAACCTGAAACAAACCTGGTGTTTCTTGAAACTGGATGTTACAGCTGAATGAAATCTTGGCCATATGTACAACTCTTTCACAAATAATGCCCTCATGACCTTTTCTACATGACCATAGCCAACAGTGAAACTTTGTACATCATTGGAAAATCCTTTTACAAAACCTGTCTAAATAGAACATATTGTTCTATATTTCTAAACATTAGGGGAATATTAACTACCTTACTTTGTTACTTTGACGATATAATCTAATTACAAAAGCCTCTTGACAACTCTCTAATATGGTATGTGCTCTCAAAACAATAAATCCTGTTATTTTTTCTATGGGCAATCTTTTTTTCAACATGTCCACCACTAATATTCTAGTTGTTACAAAAATTATACCACCTGATAAATATATATCTAATCTACAAGAAAATAATATGGTTATTGCATTATATATAAATTAGGTACTTATATAAGATATACCTCTCTTTGATGTTTGTTTGGAATGTAACACTATGGACATTGGGATCATTCAATTTTTCCTTAAAATATTTTTCCTCATTTTCTGTTGCATTTAAGATGAGAACAAGGTTTCCTGGGTCACAGTAAACTTTGAATATGTTGAACAGCACCAAATCTAAGTTGATACCCCTAAAATTTGGATTTTTTTCAAGTCAAAAACTGAAAGTTTTCCTCTAAACTCACTTTGAGGCTAAGGTCAACCCATCATTGTGGATAACATCCAAAAATATTTGAGTTTCAAACTCTAGCATATATTGTAAATCAGTTTTTTCCACTAGCATATCAATACTATTGTTTTGTTCGGCCATCCTGTTCAATTTTTGTCAAAAATAAATAAAAATATTTTCTTCATAAATGTTTGGATTTGTTGTTTTGAATTTTGACTTTTAACTTACACCCTCGATCTATAAAGGTTAAAACGTAGTCTTCTCATTTTTGTGAACCAGACCAGATAGGCATAGATAAACTACAACTCTTTTCAGGGACTATAATCCTCTGACCTAGACCTAGATTTCATCAATTCATCCTTAAGAATGAATGATGGAAATAAGTGTTAAATAAAGAAAAAAGGAAGAAATGAACGTGACAGAGACATGTTTTTGTGTCAATGTCAAGCCCTTTGCCGCTAAAATGGTAAAACCTAAAACGAAATCTCTCAAGAAAAAGAAAACACTGAAAAATCAGTAATTTCGGTTTCGTATTCGATATTGGTAGTTTTCAATTTTGATTTTTCGAAAATGGATAGAGAAAAGCTGTTGAACTTTTGTAATTATATTATTAAACTGAAGGAGAAACTCCAATGTACTATATGGTTGGTATTGTTATCTGTGGTATTGTTATCTATACTTGTGTATTGTTATGTATCATTTTGGGATTTTTCAGTCTTGACATTATAAATGATATTGCTGAACTAGACTGTGGACATAAATTTTGTTCAGGATGTTTTGAAGAATACAAATCCAATCACAAGGTTATCACCTGTCCATGCTGTAAATCTGTTATCAAAAGAAGATCAATTCTATACAGGGACCAGTATTTGAACAAACTTGGGGCATTTGTTTCAAGTGTGTGTAATATTTTGAGAGAAACATATCATTGTGAAGGTAATTAAAAAGTGAATAAACCACATGAGGTTACTTCCCTCCTTCCTAACTGGAATATTAATAATTTCAATTTGATCACTAGGCTGGACTATTTTTTTTTGTTTTTCATAAAACCATTATTTTATTTATGTTGCTTTGAATATATTGTAATTTCATATTTGAAATGAATTTTCATTTTCAGTTGAGGAAATAATCCACCAACAATCTGCCAAGAATACAGTTTCTAAAAGCAAAACAAGAAAATCAAAAGATTTATTTATACAAAAATGTGAGAAACCATCTACAGCTAAAACATACAAGAGAGATGAGACATGTAGTTCAAAACCATGTTCACAAGAAGATGCTTTTGACTTGCTCATGAGAAAAACAGAACCAAAAGCAAATAAAATTGATAAGCTGATGGTAAACAAAAATGGAACAAGGCATATGTATAAGAAAAAAAGAGAAAAAGAGCCTGAATCAAAATATAGAATATTAGATTTTGATGATGATGCAAACAGAGCAGCAGTGTTACAATGGCTAACTGATACCAGAAACAAATTTGATAGATTAACTCAGACACAGAACTTTGAAGATCCTGATGAAAGTATCCAATTCTTTGACCTGACTTCAGTATCTCAAGTTAAGCAGAGTTATTGTATTCCTGAACCATTGATGAAGGTAAAGCAAAGAAACCGTGCCAAGTCATTAGATATTGAAGTTAAGAAGGTTCCTGAAGTTAAGAAAAGATACTCTGATGGTAGTGTTATTGATTTGACAGAAAACTACAACATTGAGGAAATAAACACTGAGGAAGAGAAAGTTGTGAAAAAAGTTGAACAAAATGTGCTAATGCATTTTATTGAAGACCAATACTTGGATAAATTAGAAAATGAGCTAATGAAAGAAACAAACAAAAAATTGAAATCTAAAAGTTCTCCAAAGGAGGAGTGTAGTTCTTCTGGATGGGACAGAATTGGAAAAATTGCAAAAACAATAAGGAAAAAGGATAAGATCCCAAAAAAATTGAATATCACTATACATTCATCACAAACTTCAAATAAAAGCAAAGAGAATAGCAGCAATATGAATGAAACCAAATCTGTAAGTAAAGAAACAAAACGTTTACTGAAAGTTCAGATTGTGAGAATGAAGGATACTCAATCAAGAGTAAAATTAGCAAAACAAAGTGAAAAAAAATCAAAAAATTTGTTGCAGCCAAGGTTACAGCCTCTTGGTCTTCAGAGTACCAGAAATGAAGAAATTTCTCAAAAAACAATTCATGAAAATCCATCAGAAATAATTTCTATAGCTGAGGAGCCTAATACAGTAGAAAAGGTAAAACCTAAATAGTATAGGTATATAGGGACATTGAAACATATTGCTTCCTGTTCATATATTTATTCCAGGTGCAGAATAACTCTGAAGAAGCTACAAAAACATATGATCTTCATGATGTTGAACAATATATAACAAAGAACATGTTCTTGATAGAAAAAGACAAATCATCAGATAATACCTTGGGGTCCAATGAAAATGGTGAAGTAATATACCCAGACAAGAAAAAGGATGAAACACAAGTAAATACTGAAGCAGTAAAAGACAAAATAAAGATTCTTGAAGTTGTGGTATTGAGAGTAGATCAAGGAGTAGATCCCAGTATTGAAATGAATATGAATACAACTGAAGATCCTTTTATATTGCCAACTCAAAAATGGAACACTTCTGATGAAGTTACTTCATTTTCAAAAAAGAAAAATCATGTTCTGGAAAACTCTGCAAATGATACAGCATCAAAAACTATTGATGGTTTCCTGTTGCCAACTCAAAAATGGAATACATTGGATGATGAGCTAAAGTGTGGAGAAAATGCTAACAAAAAAGCTGATGCAGACAATCCATTTTTCATGCTCACCCAAGAAAATCCACTAAAAGATGAAATAATGCATCTGAAAAAAGATGATTTTAATATGGACACCAATATAATAGAGGATGAACATTTGAGCAATGTTGGTGATTTAATAGAAGCCTTACAGAATGACCTAGTGAAATGTTTTGAGAAGATAGATATCAATCAGACAGGGCTATCTGAACTGTTGGACAATATGAAGAAATATCTGAGTCATCTGAAAATTTTAACAAAAAATTCATCTCATGTGAAGGAATGTGTAGATAATTCTACACAAACTGTTTTGGAAATGCACAATAAACAATTTCAAACATTTCTGGAATGTTCTAACAAGGAAACTCAAACTGAACTAAAAATCTCACCAAAGGCAATAGAAATGTGTAATGCAGAAGTACAAACTTACCAAGATTATTATGAAGTATCAAGAAGGAGAAATGATAACATATCAGGAATTATAACTCAGAACACTAAAAATGCTTTGGAGAGTATTATAAGCGATCCTGAAATTCTTGAAGTATCTAATTCTAAAGAGACAATTTTCAAAAATGTACTGGAAGAAAATATTCTTATAGATCCTGAACTTCCTGACAAATCTACTTCTGAAAAACAAAACAATCAGGAAGAAAATAGGAAAAATGATGATTTCCCAGAAATTATGAGTCAGAACACCAAAAATGCTCTGGAAAGTATTATTATAGATCCTGAAATCCTTGAAGAACCTGCTACAAAAGAGCCAGTTTCTGAAAATGTACTGGAACATCTTCTAGTGGATCATGAAATTCCTGAAGAATCTACTTCTAAACAACAAGATGAAGAACTAGGAAAAAGTATTGATCCATCAGAAGTTATGACTCAGAAGACCAAGAATGCTTTTGAAAGTCTTACCAGCAGAGATTCTGCATCAGAGAAACCAGTTCTCAAAAAAAATCAAGCGGGAATGACTCAAAACCAAATATTCACCTGTTCCTTTGACAACCTGAATTTTGAAACACAGGAACTTCAGAAAAAAAATGTACAAAAAATTGTCTCTCAGAATAGAATACAATCTCAAAATAAGACAGTACCACTAGTGGAGGATGAGAAAGATACTTCTCAAAGTAGACCAGTCTCTGTTTTAGAATGTACTTTGAATTCAAATTCTTCCAGCAGAGTTAATAGGAAATTAATCTATACTGATGGGAATCACAGTAAATCCAAGAGGCCTCTATCAGACAGTGATTCTGAGGAGATCATATTACCAAAAAAGCGCTGCAATAGGTTTATTAGAGATGATTTGTCTATTGAATTTGATGTGAATACTGAGAATGTTGAGTCACAGAGAAGCAAAAACTCCAATATTTTGTCTGATGCTGCTGATGATGTTGATTATGAAGTAAGTAACCATGATATATGTTTATACCCAACTTTCTGGCATTCTGGTGTATCAGTCAGTTTTAGAATAGTTGAAATAATATCAAATAAATTTGGTAGGTAGTTGATGTAACTGTAAGTTGAACTTATTCAAATTATAATCAAAATTGAAAAAAAGTACTTGCATAGTGACAATAGGTCCATATTTCAGTTCCACAGCACTATATATAGTGATTGAAATATACTGCTAGTGGTGAAAATAATTATTTATTATACAAGGGGAAAATGTAGTAGTGTATTATACATGCCAATAATGGCAATAATATTAGATTTTGTCCCCCTTCACTAGGCGTCGGGAGACACCAAGACCTGGAGCTAAAATCTAATATTTTTTTCTTGTATAATGCACTATTTTTTCCTTTGGCAGGAAAAAGAACGAATTCATAGGATTTAAATCCCTCACAAACAGGTTATATGACTTCAAATCAGCTCATTTTGGCTGAAGCCTCGGGATATAATTTTTGTTCCCTGGTTAATACTGATATTCTTTTCTACCTTGGCAAATAACTATTATCAAAGCTCTGTGATGAAAATGAAGTATGCTTAAAAATGTTTGAAAATATCACATCCTGATCCAGAATTGTCTGAGAAATCCAAAACTGTTACAGTATTGATTGATTGTCTTTATTACCCCAAGAAACATAGTTGTTTATAATAGGGATACATAAACAATATACATAATGTTATACATACAATTATGAAATTATAATAAGATATAACAAGTAAAATTAAAAAAAAAATGCAAATAATCATGCAATATCAACCTTGTCTTTTATAAGTAGGTATTCAAATAAGAAATGGAATTATCAAAGTCTCTGAAGCAGATATTTTTTCAAGTTAATTTTGAATCTAGTTGCTTCCTGTATATTCCTCAATTGACTTGGTAATGAGTTGTATAGAACGATTCCTGTGTGAAAAATGGATTGTTTGCCGATATTTGACTTGAACGTATTTGCTATTAGTAAATTTGATTGTCTTGTTCCATGATTATGTAATGAATTGATTTCATTGAAATTTAAATTCGAAATTTTCAATTTATATAGGATAAATTGAATAAAACAACATATTTTAAGTTTATATAGTGAAGTCAGATCTAATAAATCTCTAGGTTTGTATAAATTCATGGTTGGTTCGAGAAAATTTAAATTGAAAATACACTTCAATGTTTTATTTTGTAATTTCATTAGTGGACTCAAACGTGAAATATTGGTACTTCCCCATATAGATATTAGGTATTGAAATTTTGAGTAAATAAGAGAGAAATAAATACTCTTCAAGTATCTAGTGGAAATGAAATTTCGTATTTTGAATAAAATGCCTGTAATAGGATTAAGTTTGTTTCTCAAATGATCTATATGTTTATTCCACAACAGGGTATTCCATGAAAAAACCCAGAACCGGAAGTGACCGGAAAGTGAAAAATATGCGAAAACTCCCCTCCTTACATACCATTTACCTATACCAAATCTCATTTGGATACACCTAACCCAACAACCCAATATTTATTTTTGTCTGCATCATTTATTTGATTTTATCAACATTTCGTTGTTGAATATTCATTTGTATACATATAAACCTTTTATGTTTTTTGGGATAGACGGATGAATGTTTCTGCGGTTTTCAGGGCTATCTAGATAAATTCATGAAGAAATATGATAGTGATGGTATCATCACTACCCCCAAAAAAGTAAATGAAACATCTACATCACATAAGCCAAAAGAAAATAAAACAGATAATGTATCTGTTGACGAGATGGATTGTGATGCCATTGTTGCCAAAGTCAATGAAAACGTACAAAGTCTCTTGAAATTTAATGATACCACAAAGTCTTCCTATCGTACTGCATCACAAAATTCAAAAAAAAGTTCGTCGAATCCACTGGAGCAATTTGACAAACAAATATTGAAAGAGAAGTCACAAAATTCAAATAAACATCTTGAGGAACTGGATGCACCATTATGCTCGGAAATGTTGAAGTATTTTGGAGAAAACGATTTGAAAGATTCAGAAATGTCTGACATCATTGGAGAAACTGAATCTGAGCGTATGGAACCAGTGCCTAAACGAGCGAAAAATGGAAATTTGAACTTGGCATTCAATATTGGAGAAGTTACTGATTTGATTTCTTGTACTCCAAAAAGAAAAGAAAATAAAAAGAAATCAACTCCTTGTGGTGATATTTGTTATGACTTGGATGACAGTCTAGATAATGCAGAATTTGTAAATATCAAAATCGATTCAGAAGAGAAACCAGTGAAGGAAGAGAAGAATAATGAAGATGACTTATTTTCAGATGATGACATTGTGGAAACTACTCCTCAGAAAGAGAAGTGTTCAACGGAAAAAAGGTGAGAACATAGTACATCAGTTTATAGAGAGGACCTCGAATAAATGTAGATTCTTTAGTCATTGTTGCAATTATTATCAATTTAGACAAGAAATCAGAATTTGATAATTAACATCCGTGAAAATTACATACTTCAACCTGACCACTCTGTGTATGTGACTATATTCCTAATGGTCGGTCATTCATTTTCTTAAAAATGGATGATAAAATTTTAAATGTCGACAACATTTTACTCATCAAATTGTTCAGTTGGAAACCAAGGTTTTTGACCGTGGACACAATTTCAATATTTTCACTATTGAATCTGTGGTTTATACCGTTGATGTCTATAGAACTATATTTATATTTCGTGGTGAAGACCATTGCTTTTGTTTTTGTTATGTTCAACTTTAATTTGTTGGTGCATAAACAATACACATTCACAGTTTCTAAGATCCTATTCATTTTATGAATAGCTCTATCTAGTATCATATGAGAGCGGGCGATTTTTAATTGTGAAATTTCCTCCTTTGATGGTCGATGGCTCAAAATTCGTTACCTTGAATTACACCACCGTATACATGGAGGAAGAGGTATCTTAGATTTCTTGATTTTTATTGAATAACTCGATGGAGTTTTGATTTAGGTATAGGGAAAGTTGAGTTTTCGGAAAATGTTTAATGTCCATATGGTACGAAATGTCACTAAATATATTTTTTTTTCAACTTCAATTTGAAAATCTCCTAATGTGCGGCCTACCTAAATCACCTTGCGTATGTTACGACATGTGACTAGAGATATTTTTTTTCCAACTTCAATTTGAAAATCTCCTAATGTGCGGCCTACCTAAATCACCTTTCGTATACCTTACGTTCATACGAATTTTTCATAATATCATTGTATATTTCCATTTTCATATTTCATATTTAATCGTAATCATAAATTGATGGGAAAATCTCAGGCATTCCTTTTTTTCATATGATAAAAAATGCCACCTTGTTTTTTGTTAGGCCAAATCATACCCCGGAATATTTTTCCGAAGACTTTGACTTTGATTTCGACGCTTTACCTCCACCGATCGGTTTCCAAGATGAACCAGCCCAAAAGGAGAAGGAAAACTCAATATCAGACGGCCAAATAACTGTCATAGATGTCGACACTACAATAAAAGAACTCAAACAGTCCTTGACGCCGGACGGACTATCTCAATTCCGTACAAAATGTGACGAAAAGGATTTGGACAGGTCCAAAGTGACGGTTGATCTTTTCAACAACAAAAAACCGATTCCTACGAGTACTCCATTATCTCAAAGACTAGAAACTCGACAAACCCTGGGCTTTTCACCTATAACAGGGGATAAGAGCCTTATCGAACAAGCCCAGTCTTCGAAAAACGCTCTTTCAAGTATTTCCATATCGTCGACCCCCCGTAAATCCACCATAATGACCAGCACCCCCAGGCAAAAGAGCATATGGAACTACGTGCGTTCGCAGCAGTCATCGGAGAAAGAGGTTGCGAGGCCCAAGCCTTGCATAGCATGTACGAGGCTGAGCAAGGAACAGATCCAGTCCATTTCGTTGCTGACCAATAAGAAGCTGGCTACGTACAGCAGCGTGTTCGATAAGACCGTCTCGCACATGATCGTCTCGGTCGACGACAAGAATCGCCTGAAGGATTACACGCTGAAGTTCGTCGCTGCTGTGGCCGCCGGCATTTGGGTGCTCAGGTTCGAATGGGTGCAGGAGTGTTTGCGGGGTAACTCCATCGTTCGAGAGGTGAGTGTTTATTTTTATTGGTGCGACTAGAGTTCCTAAATGTACTTGACACTGCTGTTTTGACGTTTTTTTGTATATCAGAGTACGGACACTATGACAAGCACTGACAATCAGACATAACCACAAATAAATTGATGGAAAAAGCGGGAACTGACAGTACACGGACTTACATGACATAAATTTCAAACGTTTGACAAATTGAGAGAATTAGGAAAAACGAAAACTCAAACACTAAAGAATTGTACAACTAAGAACGCCAATATTCGAATTTCAATCACAATCGCGCTGAAACCAATTTAAAAATTTGAAATTCGTAGCTATATTGATTTAACAAGTTTCGTATTATTTTTTCCCTGCGTCGGCATCAACGCCTATTGGTCGATTTCGTTACCTATAGAGACAGAAGTTGGTCCTGCTTTGAGGACAGCTATGCTTCATATATAGAAATAGTAGATATATGGTATTAGTAGATAAGACTTCAGACACAGCTGAACTTCTGTGCTTCTCTATTTTCTAAATTATAATGGTTGAGTGAATAACAGAATATAAGTCATATATTCTGCTCTTTGTCTTTTCAATTTCCCTAATAGGTCGCGTGCACCGTGACCGACCCTGGAGGTAAAATATTGAAACACAACCTCACTTTTTTATTTGTTTACAGAGGAATCAAAGGATTGAAATAGTTTTTCACAATATTTTGGCATACGAATCGTGTTTTTGCGCTATTCATTAATTCAAGCATGCCTTCCCATTGTGCTATTGTACAATGCACAAAAAATGCAGTGAGAGACGAAGGAATATGATTCTTCAGGTAAATAGTAATCTCACATAGTTTTATGTATAAAAATTTTGTCATTTATTATTGAAATTCCTTCTGTCACTTCTGCAATAGAAGCTAATACTGCTAATAGATTGACCATGCCTACAACACACGATCATATTTCGTCAGCATGTCAGACCAGTTCTCCCGTTAGATTGTATGAATCCAATCTTCTTGCATTCTTTTAGAAATTTCACGAGTATTTTTATTAGCTTCTATTGCAGAAGGAATGCCGACGAGAAATCACAAAAAATACCAAATTTCGAAATGAAAATGTGGGTGACTATAGTAGGTACTTACTTTTAAATCATAATGTACCAACCGGATTCCTTCGTCTCTCGCTGCATTTTTTGTGCACTCGACAAGCAGTGACAGTAACACATAACCACAAATAATTTTGAAGCAGATCAAATATTTTGCTGAACAAGGACATGAATATGATTTGCAAATACCTACTTATGATATACCTACTTATATAATAAATATTAAACTTGCTCGGCATGAAAAATGTTTTTGTATTTTATGAATAATGAAATTCACAAAAAAGAGTTGATCAATCTGATCATGATGCAAGATAAAAGGAGAGGGAATAGAAAACATACATATTTTTTAAAGACCACTAGATATCAAAATCATAGTTTTTCCATATGCGCCATAATATTGAATTTTCACGCTTTATCAGTTAGACCAAAAAACTCATTCTTTGATCGACGGTCATTCCAATAAATTTTTTGTAGGCAAGGACGCTTCGTAATTCATTTATTTCCTAGGAACCCTTTGAGGTTTTGGATGATATTGGTATGCCTGGCCCACAAGCATCAAGGTTATCCGGAAAGGAATGCCTTCTATTCAGAGGATTCAAATTTTTTTGCGCTGGCCCATTTCATTCTGCAAGTCAAGAGGATATAGAGGTACTATTTTATAATTTTTGTTCATTTCATCGTATTTTCTGCACATTCTTGCCCTTCAATCGGCACTCACTTTAGACTACATTTTACAAAACTCCTTATATTTTTGAAAAACCTTCATAATTCATTTTAACACATATTTTAGGAGGTGATCAAAATGCAAGGCGGTAAACTGGTATCTAGTTTAGATAAGTTAACGGAAAGAGATGGTAGGATTAGTCTTATAATCACTGAAGCGAAAGCCACCCAAGATTTTCAAGTGTACGAGAGTGAGTAAAACAATAAAAAATAAAGCACAACCATCTCTAGTTGGGAAGCCGAGGTGATATAATTGGCAACGCCGCATTGCGTTATCCGAATGTCGTACTCTTGACTAGCGACATATGTAGTTATTGAGGATGATATCGGATTTTTATCAGTTGACAGTTTACTGGATTTATAAAAGTTGAGGAAATTGCAGTTTTTCCTAACTGAGGGTTTTCCAGTAAAGTTCTGCAAATTGATCTATTTCACAATACTTCACAAAAACAAAACTTCAGTTAACTTTCGAAAACGAATTCATCTCGTAATATCATGTATATCCATATATCCATGTTCGGGCACAGTTGCCATTTCTGTTCACCACGACTTTGACTTTTGTGGAGAAACAGATATTTTTAATTTCTTTTTCAGATTGGTTGGAGTTGTATAGAACTGTTACAGTCGATATGGAATGGCTAAGCCGATCTGTGGGAAGGTATAAAATACTCAACATTCGTAAGTATGTCTGGTGTTCAGACGATAACTTGGAAGATTATGGTTATCCAGCCCATTTGGTCGAATCTTTAGATTCATCTTCCGAGCAATACTCTACTATGAGTGATAAATATTAAAATTGTGATCAATAATCTCAAGATTTTATTTTGTGTTACATGTTCATGTTTATATCAAAGTTATTGTTCTAGACCTAAGTGTTCATATTTTATATTTTTCTAAAAATACATCGAGTTCTCAGAATTTTTTCATTCCAGCTTCTTGAATTCCAGAGTAAAATGTTGTAAACCTGGTAGTGGTTTATCGTTTACTAGAAATTTTTGCATATCTACAGTCGCAGCGATTTCATAATTCAAAGACCTGCCTATTTTCATGGTATAAGGTGATGAAAAAATAGCAGATATAAGTTTTGGCCTTGGTTCTAGACTCAATTCCTCAGTACCATCCAACGGTACTTTAACATTTATTCCTTTGTACAATTTTGTAGCAAGTTCGGTCGAGACTTCGATCATTTTTTCTCCAATTCCTCTTCTTCTGAATTCTGGTAGAATTCCAAGTAAGTTCATTTCCAGTAAACAATCGACATTGCACCGCTCGAATAGATTGCATTGCTCTTCTGCGTACAATAAGATATCGCAGAGTAATTTCGACGCATCGAACGATGAAAAACTTTCGTTAATTGCCGCGTCCTCGTCACTGCCATACACCTACGAACAATAAAATTGTCTTGCAGAATACCGTAGTGATAAATGTTGACCATGTGTTGATTCCATCAGAATTGCTATATCAACTCTGAATCATCAACGAACCTTACAACTTTTATCATTATTGTATTGTTACTATTGATATTAATACTTGGTTGGAACAATTAGCTGACTATACAGGGTGTCTCAGGTTTAACTCGTTTAACTTTGAAAATCGATAGCAAACATCAAAATATTAGATACGTATTTTTTTGTTTTGTCGTGGAGAAACTAGTTTTAATTTTATGGGATGTTATAAAGTTCACATACATTTTTTATTTTTATTTTTTATCACAGTTGAAATGAAACCTAGTGATTTAAAATTAGGTGATCACTTTTTTATCGGCAATATGAACAGCCCTTATCAATAGAGGGGACTTAGCTACACTGGGTGTTATTCTTTTTCGAGCCTTCTGACATGGAACCCATCAGATTTTTTTATTGTGATGTTATGTAGTGGATCAAACCTAATGAAAAATCATTATCATTTCTTCGCCTCACTTTGTGTTTTTCATTTGTTTCAATATCTTTCTCAGTTCCGAGTTATGGAGCAAATCATATCAGGCGCATCCTCGGCCGCATCATACTCGATTGCCCGATTGGTATCATTGAACAATGTTATCATGGAGTGCTTTGGACATTGTTGAATATTGAAAATGATCAATAAAAAATGTAGTGGTTACTAGTTATGAAATTCTGAAATATAAATTGTTCGTGATCCATTCAATATTCAATTTGAATGATAATTTGATGTAAGATAAACATTCAGGTCAAAAAATATTTTTTCATGAAACTTGGTAGATATCTATTTCATAGGACGCCGATTCCAGTGGTGTACGCGGATTTTTTCTAGAAAAATCGCTAGTATGGATTCTGGATTTCACAGCCTCTGAATGTGATCTAGAGTAGATCTTGGTTTAAAAAAAATGGACGCCGCTTAGCTCCAAACTACACCTTGTCCTTCGCTATATTTTAACAAATTATGAATATCGCTCCATAGATAAAAAAGTTATGTGGTTCGCCTGCTTCAAATAGGTCACTCTGGACATACATATATACAGGGTGGCATTGAAATAAGTGCAAATATTTCAAACACTGAGAAAGCTCAACGTGTACTATCGAATGGCACTAATAAAAAAAATTAAGTGATCAAAATGAAATTTGAGGTTAGACCCCTTTTTCCACCCAAAGTTCTACACTGTAGCAAATCTGACGTCACCTCTGTTCAAATTTCCATGCGGTAGACACAATCACGCGGAGTTCATTCATTAAAATTGTTTTTAAGTGGCGTAATTGATTTTTTTCTCGTATTTTCAATTTTTGAGATGAAATTTCTCGTTAATTAGAAGAAAATCTGATATCATGGAAATATTCCTTAGACTTTTTCATATTGATGTGCTGAATATGTGCACTTCTTTCAAAAACACATTGTATATATCAACTACGGAATAGCCACAAGCCACAATGCTCAAAGTGGAATGAAATGTTAAGTGAATACGAAAAGCTCGAAGTCATTTCCACACAATGTTCCACTCCCGTATGGGAATCTCAGTTTTGGAGTGATTCTTTCCTTCGTTTCTACTCAGATGGCGTTGCTTTCATATCGTCTATGAAAGACGCCTCTGGGGGAATAAAATGCCGACTTGATTTTTGTTTGGCTAGACTACACTGGCTACCCTAAGTCGGCGGTCTAAGGACTGCTGGCTGGAGTCTGCCCTGCACTGATGAGAGTCAAAGAGCACGAAACCTGTATGTAGGTGTCTAGCGTGGCCTGGCTTGATCGAAATCAATAGGCATTCAGGAAAGAATCCTTGTATCAGTATTCGTTTATACGAGTCGATGCATAGATTTCGGGAGGATGTAATTCAATGTTCTGCGTGGCATTAGCCAGGAAAGTAGTTGTTTTTCTCCCGAAATCTACCATTGTTGTTCATTTTATGAACATTGTGTGGAAATGACTTTGAGCTTTTCGTATTTATTTCATACTCTTATTAGATTGAAAATTGAACCGATAACCCTTTTGCTCTTCTTTTCTATAGCAACGATGGAGGCTCCTTGTTTGGCAGTTATTATAACAAACTCTTCTATTTTCTTCATAGACCCTTCACATTTTGTAACCCCTGCTGCCACGCATGCGGCCTCGTTCGGGATGCAGGCTCTTCTTGTCACTTCTATGGCTCCTTCGAGGAATTCGGAAGTGAGGGATACAAACTCAATGGTACCTGAAATGCAATTCGAAAAAACCTCACTTTTCCGGTTGGCACCTAACTCTGAGTATTTTCAGTGGCGTAACCTAATATTTTGCCCCCCCCCCCACCATAATTATTTAGGACTCCCAAAGAAAACCCAAGGAAAAATAAAAGATTTGAAAAAAATAAGCAACGTGCAAATTGGAAAGTCGTTTCAAATCGAACAAATCACATCGAAACAAGTGAGGTAGGTACGTAGTTTTTGAAAGGTATCAGATTAGTGGAGATGTAGTTTTCATTAGGTATTAGATTAGTATAGAGGTCAGATAATTTATACGACGCTACAAAAGCAGATGATATTTCATCATTGCTCATGTAAGATGGAAGTAGAGGCCATGGCACCATATCATCATGAGCATATATTTATATTGAAACTATCATTGGGCACCAAAGATGTGTATACGACGCTATGGAAGTTCAGAGAACTGGAGATTTTTCCCACAAACTACGTACTTAGCCCACTCGACTGTCTTGGTTTTACCACACAAAATACGTACCTAGCCCACTCGACTGCTAATAGGGACTGAAAAAACAAAAACAAAAGAAAGTTAAAACTTTGCCAACATATTTCTTCTTTGTGGGAAATCAAGACAGTCGAGAGAGCTAGGTACGTAGTTTATGGGCAAACAATTAAGACAGTCAAGTGAGCGTACCTAGTTTATTGGCGAAAAATAAAGACAGTCGAGTGAGCTAGGTAAGTAGTTTATGGGAAAAAAATCAAGACAGTCGAGTATGCTTTTTTTACTTTCTTTTGTTTTTTGTTTCGTTTTCTATCGGCAAGTGATTATCTAGGAACTTGTAAATTTTTTAGTTTTTTCATCGTATCTCCCGAACTATTGAATTCAGAGAAAAATGTTAAGAGGATTTTTTGTAGATTCTATCAAAAGGAATAATTTTGGTTCTTTAACATTTTCAGATATTTTCAGTTGTTTTCGAAATATTTGGAATTATCTGAGAATAAAATTTTCAACACTTTTGTTCCATCTTCCAATCAACGAAAGGAAAAAATATTTCATGGTTCAGTTGATGTCGATGAGATTCATCTATCGATAATCTTTGTTTTTCAATATATCTTCATGGTACCCTATGGGTCGTTCAAATTTTTTTTTCATATTTTTTACTTTATTTCCTGTACTATTGGGTTTACAGAAAAAATTTTGGGTAATAATTTGTAGGAAATGTTTCAGTGGATAACTTTGCACTTCTGATAATTTTCGATTTTTCCATTTGTTTTCGATATAGGTATATTGAATTGAAAGGATTTCGAATTTTGATGTTTTGATTTTCATTTGTTTTTCCATTTTCTGATGGATGCAAGAAAAAATGGTGATATAATAATTTGTTGCGTCATCGAAGAAGCATACGGTGCATTTTTCAAATTTGGATTTAGTCTATTGGTTCAGGAGATATGTCGTTTTAAAGGGAACCGTGTGTTTCGGAAAATCTCCTTGAAAAACCCCATTGGAATTTTCCGACCCTGCTCAATTTCAATAGGCTTCGTCTCTCCCTGATAGAGTTTTTTTTCACAAAAAATGAAATCGATCGGACCACTTTTGCGATTTGTAGAGTGGTTACAAGAAACTTCCGGTGAAAAATCGAAAAAACCCGGAAAAACCACCTTAGAGTTTTCCGATTTCCTTCATATTTTAATGACATAATATTGTTTTGAGTACAATAAGATGGCAAAATTTCAAGTCGATATGTCAAAGGGTTCCGGAGATATATCGATTTATGATTAACACAGAGTACAGACAGACAGACAGACCACACACAAAAACCAAAGTTGCTCAAAATTCGATGGGGATCATTTTCTCCAAAGTAACTATACCTCTATCTCGCTTAGTTTCCGAGATAGCATTTTTGGCAAGGCCGTAGTATACTCCACTATGTATAGCGTCGTATAACAAGCATAACAAAAAAATTAAACAAACGAAAAAACATCAAATGTAAATAATTTACATATACAAGGTGGTCTAAAAGAAGTCATCCGATGTTGTTTGGCTCTCATTTTTTTTCTAAATGAAAAGCTTCGATTCTGTTTTTTGATTATGTTTATTTGAACCTTGAGAATTTTATTGGTCAAGTCGAGAAGATGATATCGGCCAAATGGGCACCGCCACAATTGATTGCTATACGGGCTCATTTTATGGCACTTTTCATCACTTCGGCGAGAACTTCGGGTGACAGATTCTCGCACTCGTGTCGAATGTTGTCCTTGAGGGCTTCCAGGGTCTCGGGCTTGTTCAAGTAAACACAAGACTTCGAAAAACCCCACAAAAAAAGTGTGGGACGGTTAAATCGGGCGATCTTGCGAACCAAAGCAAATCGCCAAAACGAGAGATGAGGCGACCCGGGAACGCCTCGCTCGCGCAGTGTGTGCCGTTGCTCCGTCCTGTTGGAACCACATGTCCTCCAGTCCTAATTCGTTCAATTGCGGCAGAAAAAACTCGGTTAACATGGCCCTATAGCGCGCACCGTCCACTGTTGTCATGCCAGCGGCGTCCTCGAAAAAAATGGCCCGATGACTCCTCCAGAGTGAACAGCGCACCATGCAGTCACTTTAAGCGGTGTAATGGCTCCTCGTGCATCACTCGTGGATTTTCGGTGCCCCAGAAGCGATAGTTCTGCTTGTTCACGTACCCGCTGAGATGGAAATGAGCCACGTCGCTCATTATGATTTTGGTCGAAAAATCGTCCACCTCGTCCATGAGATTGAGGATGGCTTGGCTTGGATTATTCCGCGTTCTTGGGGAGAGTATCGCTCCATGGCTTGTTCACTTGTATTCTACATCTGTCTAGTTCACAAATGTCAAAACAGGGTGATTTCTTTTGGCCCACCTAGTACATACAACATATACCTACAGTTCTGACTAGAACTGTTATATTTTTTCTTATTTTTTAATCAATTTATTTCATTTTGCCCATATTAGCAGTTTCCTCAGCCACTATAGGGAGTATGGTGATTATTTTCAGTTTCGTGAAAATTTTTCCAGAAGACACAACTCTCATAGAAAGCGTTACATACAGGGTGGAGACTTCAACTGGAATAAATTCGCTACTGGGGAATGAATGATTTTTCTGGAAATTCGCGAGACACTTCAACGTTTGAAAGTATTTACCTACATTTGGCGAGCAAAATGGTAGATATAACCCTTCAGGGGTAGCTGGAATCAACCCCAACATGTTTTTTTGAAATGCAACACTATGGCTTGCGACCCCTCATTAGAAAGCTGGTTGAAAGAGGAATTCACTTGAATTCAGCGTACTGATCATATTCCAGTTTGCAGTACGTTTGGTGGTCGCATAAATTCAAAATATAATTTCGAAGTTTCCTCCCTTCAAGCGTATGAAATACTAAAATCTGACTAGTACGCTATAGATTCCTCTTTCAACCAGCTTTCAAATGAGGGGTCACAAGCCATAGGATTACATTTGAAATAATCATGGTGAGGGTGGTTTCAGCTACTCCTGGAGGTATAAATTCTCGATATTGTTTGCAAAAGGTAGGTAAATACATTAAATCGTTGATGTATGACGGGGATTTTCTGAAAAAATATTCACCTCCCTGCTAACGAATTTATTCCAGTTATGTATAACAAAATGCTATTAAGAAGAATTATTTTCTTCTCTTACATCTTGCAAATATGTAAGTAGGAAGCGAATGTGGTGGTGCTCTATCTTGTTGGAATTCAATATTCATATTGATGTGTTTGTATTCAGGCAACTATTAAATGTTCCGCCATTTTGTAGTAGGTGAATATCTTGACTTTATATTCTAGGGTTGTGAAGTATTCGTCAGGAGCTTCAAGAATATCTATCACCAGACCCCCTTTTTCATTTATTTTTTCCCCAGATGTCAATTTTACTACAAAATATAGTATTCACGCATTAATTTCATTACCCCAAGTTTCAATTTTTTTCGTTGACCCGTTCAACAAATAAAAAGAGCACTGTATTTAATTAAAATGATAGTGTAACTTTTTTTATCGCTTGGAACGCACTAAAGGAAATCACTATAATGTTCGAGGAACATCGTGCGTACCTAAGAAGGATAGGGATAGGGACATAGGAGTTCGGTATTGGAATTTTTTTGTTGAACTTTTGGGGATTATAAGTTCTTGGAAATACTTCTTCAGGCAATGAATTCCAGAGCTTTACCGTTGTATATATACAAACGAGATTTGATGAAGTATGCTGTTCTACATAATATTTCGAGGTTGACAAGTTTGGAATTATCGAACCCTGGGTTACTGTTTCTTCGCTGCTGAAAGCTTCCCGGTGCAAGTGGACCTACCACTATAATATAGGTGGCGCCCCAGTAATTATTAATGATAATTGACTATCCCGAGCAATAGGCTTCAAAGGAAGCATATCAGAGTTGATATCTCTATAATTTTTGCCACTATGATTATGGTGATTGATAACCAAAAATAGTCTAGAAATAATGATGTGGTTCAAATTGGAAGCATTTTATTTTCTGATATAAAATAAATATTTCAAGATTTTTTTGAAAACTTTAACAATGCGCTCGTAAATGAAGTTGCATTTATTCAACTTATTGTGTCCTATATACTATCCAATATAAGCTCTTACCGTCCTCATTCGTTGCCCAAATTGTTGGTTTCATTTCTAAAATAATGAAATATCTTGTGCAGTCGCTCACTAATAATGACACAATGGTTACATATTCTCCCTTTTTTATAAAAAAATTATAACAAGCATAATTATGTTTATCAACAAGGTTTGATTCATCAACATAGCTGGCTTATCTGAGCTGAATAACCATTATAAATAATGACACTATTGTATCATTTTAGGTCTTGATGATTTCCAAAATAGGTAAAAATGGTGCGCTTTTTGTGAGATTTATTTAAAGGGCTTGAAATTTCACTATTAGAAACCTTGAAGAAAAATTCAATCGACAACTTGTTCGGAGTATGTTCGGACAATAACATGAACAATTGTATATTGAAAATTATGAAATTTCATTTATCTTTGGACGTATCGGAACCAAATCTGTTCCCGTTTTCAACATAAAATAGAAAATATTTCTCACTGACAAGTTGATTCAAAAAAGTGATATTCATCAGGATGTTTCAATTAATTCATCAATTGATCGTGTAGGTTCCATTGAAAATGGGATCTCATCATGATTTCTATTTATTATTGGTAGGATACCCTTTTTTTTAATTTAAAGTGCGGTGCAGCATGTTTGAAGTAATTAATCGATTATACCGTGTGGTGGTCGGATTAGAATAACCCCACGGTAAGTCCTGCCTGTCGTAGAAGGCGACTAAAAGGACGCCAATAGGTGGAAGATGGTTAACGCCATCGCCCGGTGCGATACCACCACATCAACCATAGGCACTGTGAAATGGGTATACTTACCCGTGTTTCAGTAGCTGGTTGATGTTCCGGCCAACCCAACCCAACCCAATTTCCTTTTCCTTCCACGCCAACCTACCTTCTTTATACAGAATACGCGATGATGAGTTCTCCTCAAGTGAAATTATCCGGAAGTAAAATACCTCTCCATTCGGATTTCCGGGCGAGAGGTGCTAGAGGGGGTTCACCATCGGCTCAAAAAGTCCTCAAGATAGACCTATGCAACATCCGAGGTCTAAGTAAGAACATCAACGATGTCCATCGACACCTTCAAATTGAAAAGCCAGACATATTGGCTCTTACTGAGACACAGGTCAATTCATCCACCAATACGACCTATCTGCTCTGTCCTGGGTACGAACTCCACACACGTTTCAGATTCAAGGGAGGTCTCTGCCTCTACTCTAAAACGAATCTCTCATGTCAACGAGAAAAAACTTTGGAACCAAATAAGTTTGATGTCATGTGGTTCAAACTCGATAGCCAGAAACAGACCAAATACCTTTGTTGTCTCTACTTATCACCAAATGATTCATCCTATGAAGAGCTCTTCGAATTCTTGTCTCTGAAGCTTGACCAAATTCAACAGAACCATCCAGCAGCAGAAATCATCATCATGGGCGATTTCAATGTACACAACACTGCTTGGCTCGTACACTCTAACAGAACGGATGAAGCTGGGCGACAAGCCGAAGCTTTCGCCATCACTCACGGCTTAGAGCAGCTTATCAAAGAACCCACACGAATTCCCGATGCCAATAACCATTCAGCTAACATACTTGACTTATTCCTCACTAATAATTCAGCACCCTACACCATAGATGTACGAGCTCCACTTGGCAATTCTGACCACACACTCATCTCCACAACCTGCCCATTTTTCATTCCATCAACTGCTCCGGCACCCCCACGTCTTATATGGCATTACAATTCAGGAGATTGGGACGGTCTCCGCATGTTTTTCTCCGAGTTTCCTTGGCATAGAGTATGCTTTGACTCTGAGGACCCTTCACAGTGTGCTGCGGAAATATCCGAGATCGTCATGCTCGGAATGGACCTCATTTTTCGAAAAGATCATCACCTTCGAAACCCTGGTTCAACAAAAACTGTTCTAGAGCTGTTGCCTTGAAACAAACAGCCTACCATCGCTGGCGCAAAAACCCTAACCTCGCGACTAGAGCAGAATACGTTGATGCCAGGAATAACTGCAGCCAAACAATAGATGCTTCGAAAGAAACATACAATGCCAAGATAAGATCGAAACTCATAGATTGCCCCAATGGCTCCCGTTCGTTCTGGTCCCTTGCTAAAGCGGTCGGAAGAAATTTCACTAATAGTTCATTTCCACCACTGTCCAAACCCGACGGCACATTAGCAACAACATCGCAGGAGAAAGCGAATATTTTTGCAGAGATGTTCGCAGCAAACTCTACTTTAGATTCCCAAGGAAAACTGCCGCCAGACATTCCACCCGTTGAGAGTCGAATGCCCGAAATCGTCTTCCGTCAACGCACTATCAGACGAATTTTGCTTGGTCTCAAAACGAATAAGGCTAACGGTCCTGATGGAATTCCACCCATTATCCTCAAAAAATGTGCACCAGAATTAACACCGATTCTCTGCAAGTTGTTTACCATCTTTTATAGGTCGGGTATTTTTCCATCATGCTGGAAGACAGCTAGAGTCCAACCAATCCCCAAAAAAGGGAACAAGAACCTGCCCAACAACTACAGGCCCATTGCCCTGTTATCAGTAATCTCCAAAGTGATGGAGAAAGCCATCAATATTGAGCTTATCAAATATCTGGAGAGCTCAGGAATCATCAATGATAGACAATACGGCTTTCGCCACCGAAGATCCACTGGAGATCTACTTGCCTACGTCACCCATTTATGGCAATCTTCAATAGAAAAACACGGGGAATCTCTAGCTGTCGCGTTGGACATATCGAAAGCATTCGACCGTGTTTGGCACGAAGGACCTCCACAAACTACCATCATACGGCTTACCACCTCAGCTATGCCATCTCTTATCGAGTTTTCTTTCAGGCAGATCGCTTCACGTGGTGGTGGACGGTGTATCGTCTGATACCATTGGCATCAATTTCGGCGTTCCACAAGGATCAATTTTGGCACCAACATTATTCCTGCTTCATATCAATGATCTGTGGGAGTAACAACTTGCCCCATCCACAGCTTTGCAGATGATAGTACCCTCCATACTGCGTTCTCTTCCAGAATTCCCATTTCTTCTCAGGAAACTAAGAACTCACGGCGCAGGCAGGTCAATGCTGTCAATGAAGATCTTGCTGAAATCACAGCCTGGGGAACGAACAACCTAGTTGAATTCAACGCCACCAAAACTCAAGCCTGCATTTTCTCTAGAAAGGCGGAACTCAGTATGCCCGATATTGTTATGTCTGGCTCCACCATCCCCACCAAGCCCACCATATCTATGCTCGGTATTTCCATCAGCAACACTCTTTCATGGGATAATCATGTCAGATCCATCGCAAAAGCTGCTTCACAAAAACTCGGATTCTTGTTCCGTGCGAAAAGCTACTTTACACCTCAACAGCTTCTCATGATCTACAAAGCGCAGATACGGCCTGTTCTAGAATACTGTTCCCACATATGGGGTTCAGCACCAAAACATACGCTGATGCTCTTAGATTCCATCCAGAGAAGAGCCATTCGCCTGGTGGGTGACGCCACACTCACTCACTCTTTGACATCATTGGAACACCGTAGAAAGGTCGGCGACCTTTCACTTTTCTATCGATACTTCCACGGGAAATGTTCTTCGGAAATCTCTGCAATCATCCCTCCACTAGCAATACCAATCAGACGAACTAGACAAGCCCAGTCAGCACATCCTTTCGTTGTCAACCTCGAAAGATGTCGAACAGCACTTTATCAAGACTCCTTCATCCATAGAACGGCTAGGCTCTGGAATTCATTGCCTGTGGAAGTATTCCCAACAACATATAATCTCCAAAAATTCAAAAAAAATTCCAATACCTACCTCCTGTCCCTATCCTCCTTAGGAACGCACGATGTTCTTTGAACATTATAGGGATTCCCTTTCGTGCGCTCCAATCGATAAAAAAAAAAAAAAAAAAAAAAAAAAAAAAAAATTAATGACACTTTATCATGGCCACTTTTTTCCCTACAAGTTGGCATTTGTTAATTTGAAATTCGACGTTTCGTCTTCCAAAAACCATCATCAGCTTATTTTTTTAAAACAACGGACCTGGGTACAGGGAGAGTAAATGTTCACCTAATGTTTTCTTTATGAATATAATATTCCGGTATACAATTTTCTTACCGAATCCCCCACGTGCCTGAATTAATTGCGGGAAATTTGTCTCATACAGAGTGACCCATTTGAAAGCGGGCCACCCCTGTATCTCACGTAATCGTTGGGTAAGGATCATGAAATTTGCTGGAGCGATCGAGAGATATACCAGAAATACACTCTATAACCAAGTGGGGTCATCTTCAGTGATATACACTGCTCGCCAACAGCCATGGAACCACCCCAAGGACCCCGCACTTTTAGTACGTAAAATGGTTCTCGGTGAAATTTTTTGAATTTTCAGTATGTTGTAGAATTCGATGAACTGATTGAACCTGCAGAATCGTAAAGTTCTTCGATGAACAGATTCTGAGATACAGGGCGTTGAAGTTACAAATCGGTATTTTTCATTTAATTATTTTCTCGAAATTCAAAGATGCCAAGTACAATTTTCTTCGCTCATATCATTAACGAACCTCCATATTACTCAACATGATTCAGATGGTTCAGATGATGTAATTGTTTACAGAGTGAAACATATAAACATTTCAGTGATGTCTGAAAATTCGATGTAATAATGAAATATCGAAAAAATAATTTAGGCATGCAATATACTATTCTCATTCCATCATGAATCACAATTCATACATTTCATACAGGGTGATTTGAAAAATTGGTGACACCTAAGACCGATTTATTCATACACATCCTGTATATTCGAGTGAATTGTTAACCTCCCAAGATAGCTGATACCGTATGAACATGATTTCGTTGAGATATATAGGGTGATAATGAAGATTTTCGATGATGAAAATGACAAAAAATCGTGTTTTTTGAAATCACCCTGTTATTCATGATTAACTCGGTGAAATTCCCTAATTATTTTTTAATATATTCATCATTCGCTCCTTAACGCTGTCTTGAAAATTCAGTTTCCTATCATGACGGGTGTCATAGTTATTAATTCAGGAACTTACCATTTGCATGAAGAGTTGAAGAGACTTGTTCACTTACATTCGCATAGTGGCCGATATTTTTCACAAACAGTGAAACGAGAGAATGTGGAGACGAAATTAAGTTTAGTATTCATATACATTGTGAACATTAGAAATTCAATAACAATAGCAGATATATGAATTTAATAATATTAATATAATGTACAGATAGTTAGGCGAATTTCGTTGGTATACAAGCTCTGCCAAAATGAAAAACAAACAATACCTAGGAGATGGGAGAAGGATTCGGTCTTTCACGCTTCCCTTTCTAATAGGGAGAGTTGTATCCTGGAATCGACAGATTTTTTCACATTTGTTTTCCACTCAAAATCAGGCGTTTCCATCATTTTCATATTACCAACGAAATTCGCCTAACTATCTGTACATTATATTAATATTATTAAATCCATATATCTGCTATTGTTATTGAATTTTTAATGTTCACCCTGTATATGAATCCTCAACTTATTTTTGTCTCCACATTCTCACGTTTCACTATTTGTGAAAAATATCGGCCACTATGCGAATGTGAGTGAACAAGTCTCTTCAACTCTTCATGCAAATGGTAAGTTCCTGAATTAATAACTATGACACCCGTCATGATAGGGAACTGAATTTTCAAGACAGCGTTGAGGAGCGAATGATGAATATATTAAAAAATAATTAGGGAATTTCACCGAGTTAATCATGAATAACAGGGTGATTTCAAAAAACACGATTTTTTGTCATTTTCATCATCGAAAATCTTTATGATCACCCTATATATCTCAACGAAATCATGTTCATACGGTTTCAGCTATCTTGGAGGTTAACAATTCACTCGAATATACAGGATGTGTATGAATAAATCGATCTTAGGTGTCACCAATTTTTCAAATCACCCTGTATGAAATGTATGAATTGTGATTCATGATGGAATGAGAATAGTATATCACATGCCTAAATTATTTTTTCGATATTTCATTATTACATCGAATTTTCAGACATCACTGAAATGTTTATATGTTTCACTCTGTAAACAATTACATCATCTGAACCATCTGAATTATGTTGAGTAATATGGAGGTTCGTTAATGATATGAGCGAAGAAAATTGTACTTGGCATCTTTGAATTTCGAGAAAATAATTAGATGAAAAATACCGATTTGTAACTTCAACGCCCTGTATCTCAGAATCTGTTCATCAAAGAACTTTACGATTCTGCAGGTTCAATCAGTTCATCGAATTCTACAATATACTGAAAATTCAGAAAATTTCACCGAGAACCATTTTACGTACTAAAAGTGCGGGGTCATTACATTTTGTCGCACTTTTCGTGGAAGCGCACCCCCGTATCTCACGTAATTATTGTGATAGGGTTATTAGGGTTCTAAAATTTGCAGGAGGAACGGAAAGTCCAAAGATGAAGTCAATTACGTGAGATACGGGGGTGCTTCCGTGAAAAGTGCGACGAAATTTGATTTTTCAGAACTGAAAATTTTCAAGGAAAAATATGAAGAGTTAGTGAATTGTGCGTCCTGATTCCGAATCCGAAGTGATTTTCAACCTATTTTGACTCCTAATATCATTTTTCGGAAATTGGGGTGGTTCCATGGCTGTTGGCGAGCAGTGTATATCACTGAAGATGACCCCACTTGGTCATAGAGTGCATTTTTGGTATATCTCTCGCTCCAGCAAATTTCATGATCCTTACCCAACGATTACGTGAGATACAGGGGTGGCCCGCTTTCAAATGGGTCACTCTGTATATGAATTTTTAAAGAAAATTATCAAAACAAGTATGTACTCAAAAAATGTCCGTCAATAACTCAATCCGTAGCGAGATTATATAAGTGGAAATTTAATATTTTGCAATTCGAATACATTTTCTACCCGAAATGGTCCACCGTGCCATAAGGATGCGATGCAACAAATAATCCGTGTGGTGATATATATTTATTGTCTCTTTCGTACAGGGTGATTCAAACTTCCCGCTCTTGGCTCATAACAGAAAAAGAAAAACCTGCAAATGCAAATTTGGTAGAGGGAATTTGGATAGCTATGTGCAGAACTATATTGTCAATCAAACATGGAATATTCTCAATTTAAGAGCATTATTAGCGAGAAATATGTATGTATGTATGTATGTATTAAAATAATAGTGTAACTTTTTTTATCGCTTGGAACGCACTAAAGGAAATCACTATAATGTTCGAGGAACATCGTGCGTACCTAAGAAGGATAGGGATAGGGACATAGGAGTTCGGTATTGGAATTTTTTTGTTGAACTTTTGGGGATTATAAGTTCTTGGAAATACTTCTTCAGGCAATGAATTCCAGAGCTTTACCGTTGTATATATACAAACGAGATTTGATGAAGTATGCTGTTCTACATAATATTTCGAGGTTGACAAGTTTGGAATTATCGAACCCTGGGTTACTGTTTCTTCGCTGCTGAAAGCTTCCCGGTGCAAGTGGACCTACCACTATAATATAGGTGGCGCCCCAGTAATTATTAATGATAATTGACTAACCCCGAGCAATAGTAGGCTTCAAAGGAAGCATATCAGAGTAGATATTTCTATAATTTTTGCCACTATGATTATGGTGATTGATAACCAAAAATAGTCTAGATTTCTAGATGTGGTTCAAATTGGAAGAATTTTATTTTATGATATAAAATAAATATTTCAAGATTTTTTTGAAAACTTTAACAATGCGCTCGTAAATAAAGTTGCATTTATTCAACTTATTGTGTCCTATATACTATCCAATATAAGCTCTTACCGTCCTCATTCGTTGCCCAAATTGTTGGTTTCATTTCTAAAATAATGAAATATCTTGTGCAGTCGCTCACTAATAATGACACAATGGTTACATATTCTCCCTTTTTTATAAAAAAATTATAACAAGCATAATTATGTTTATCAACAAGGTTTGATTTATCAACATAGCTGGTTTATCTGAGCTGAATAACCATTATAAATAATGACACTATTGTATCATTTTATTAGGTCTTAATGATTTCCAAAATAGGTAAAAATGGTGCGCTTTTTGTGAGATTTATTTTAAGGCCTTGAAATTTCACTATTAGAAACCTTGAAGAAAAATTCAATCGACAACTTGTTCGAAGTATATTTGGACAATAATAGGAATAATTGTATATTGAAAATTATTAAATTCAGTTTATCTTTGGACGTTTTCAACATAAAATAGAAAATATTTCGCACTGACAAGTTGATACAAAAAAGTGATTTACATCAGGATGCTTCAATTAGTTGATCAATTGATCGTGTAGGTTCCATTGAAAATTATGATTTATTTTTATTATTGGTACTATACCCTTTCTTGTTTATTTAAAGTACGGTGCATCATGTTTCAAGTAATTAATAAAAATAAATGACACTTTATCATGGCCACTTTTTTCCTTACAAGTTGGCATTTTCAAATTTGAAAATCGACGTTTCGATTTACAAAAACCATCATCAACTTATTTTTTTTTTGAACAACTGACCTGGATTTTTCATTCAACTTCTTCTTACCTTTGGATAGCCCAAATGCTATCACAAATCCTCATTTTCTAATGTTTCGTCAACAAAAATTATCAAATTCGTATGGAATATTAAAAAATATATAAAATCTGTTAATTTTGGTAAACGAAACATTCGAAAATGAAACTTTCTGATAGCTACAATAGCTTATTTTGGACTATCCAAAGGTAAGAAGAGATTGAATAAAAAATCAAGGTCCGTATTTTACAAAAATAAGTTGATGATGGTTTCAGGAAGACGAAATATGTCGGATTTCAAATTTATAAACGCCAACTTGTAGGAAAGAAACATTGGCCATGATGCAGTTTCATTCATTTTTGATTAATTTCTTCGAATAACTTGTACAAAACATGAAAAAGGATTTAGTGAATGTTTTTTCGGATATTTCCGAAAGTACTCGGAATTTTCCAAGTTCCAAAACAGCATGTTGTAGGGCATAAAGTCGCGCAATTTTTCCATAATTCAACGACCCTGTATCTCTTACGGTTTACAAGATCCCAGGTTCTGAGGTTGAGGTTCTGATTCCAGCCACCCTATAAGGAGAAAGAGTGTTGCGGTTTTCACATTACTTCCTTACATTTTTGTGAAACGAAAAATGCCGCAAAACAGAATTTTTACTGTCCCTCATGTTTTAGAGATACAGGACGAAGTTACAAATTATCACTTTTTGAGTAACTCCCATACAGTAGGAGAATATCCAAACATTCCGCGATTCAAACTGATCTAAATTAGTGGCAGAACGTCAATACTTCCGTGAATATTTCGCCCTCGTCAAAAGATAATATCCCATGGACCAGTGTGAAACTCATGTGGTGCTTACACTACCTACAAGTATTTTACACCTTTTCCAGATGTATTTCAGACAGCGTAAATTCAATTTCAGAAAGCGTCAATTGTATTTCAGAATAGTCAATTCAATTTCAGAAAGCCTCAATTGTATTTCAAAATAGTCAAAAAAGAACTGAAAGAATACTTATGTCTTTGATTCTCTTATATCATCCTAAATCAATTCAAGAACTTATATTCAACAGTCTCTACACCTTTTCCAATTTTAGTTCAAAAAGCGTCAAGTTGATTTCAAAAAGTATCAAATGTATTTCAAATTAGTCAGTTTAATTTCAAAAAGTATCAAATGTATTTCAAAATTATCAATTCAATTTCAAAATGCGTCAATTGTATTTCAAATTAGTCAATTCAATTTCAAAAAGTATCAAATGTATTTCCAAATTATCAATTCAATTTCAAAATGCGTCAATTGTATTTCAAATCAGTCATTTTAATTTCAAAAAATTCCATTTCAATTTCAAAATCCATCATTTCAATTTCAAAACTAATCATTTTTATTTCAACGTCAGTCTACTACAATCTATGTACCTAATATGTGATATCTGGTTATGCATAATGATATTAAATAAAAGTTATTGTCCAACAGGCATATCTTCCAACGCTAAAGCCGGTCCGTGAAACGTCGACGAGTGTTGTACCGCACGAGCGCAATCACCTCCTGCAATCGTATTTTTGCCTTCGTCTACAATATTTTCCAGCTAAAGCAACCTTTGTTCTATTACTCCAGGAGCAGCTACATCTGGAATGCCCATGGTATTTTTCACAAAGGTTTTTATCTTGGACCAAATTGTCTCTATCGGGTTTAACATTGGAGAGTACGGTGCTACATAGAAGAAACAACATTATATGTACTATGTATATGATTTAAAAATGATTATCTGATTATCTATTTTTTTTTTCTTTTAGTTGCTCTTTCATAATTTTCCCTGCTATAAACATATATGTTTCTTGGGAATAATGAAGATTATTATTAATTTAATTTCAGAAAGGGTCAATTGTATTTCAGAATAGTCACTTGTATTTCAGGAAGTGTCAATTGTATTTCAGAATAGTCAATTGAATTACAGAAAGCGTCATTTGTATTTCAGAAAATATCATTTGAATTCCAGAAAGCGTCAATTGAATTTCAGAAACGATCAAGATCGATTAGTTAGTAGAAAGTGCACTCTATGTAAGAATGCATAGGATGTTCAGTGCTTCTCAATAACATTTACGAAACTGAGCTCTAGCTGTTGCTATGACGTTATATTTTCACGATTTTTAAAGTTGTCTGGCAGGAGAACACCCCGTGGAAAGTGTCTGGCAATTGTATATTCTCTTTCATGATAGGGTCCGATTGAACATAAAAAGATCAGCTTCTGTTGAAATGAAGATTTTTAACCCCCAAAACTATTCCACCCAATAAGGTGTAATATTACACACATATAAAATATCGACCTTGTTGAAATGACATCTGACGGTCGCTAGCTTTCAGTCTATAGAGAACTATTTCTGAAATTCAATTGACTATTCTGGGATACAATCGATGCTCGATGCTATCTTAAATTCAAATAACGCTTTCTGAAATTCAAATGATATTTTCTGAAATACAATTGACACTTTCTGAAATTGAATTGACTATTCTGAAATACAATTGATGTTTTCTGAAATTGAATCGACTATTCTGAAATACAATTGACGCTTTCTGAAATTGAAATGACTATTCTGAAATACAATTGATGCTTTCTGAAATACAAGTGACTATTCTGAAATACATTTGACGCTTTCTGAAATTGAATTGACTATTCTGAAATACAAGTGACTATTCTGAAATTGAATTGACGCTTTCTGAAATACATCTGGAAAAGGTGTAGTCCACATGTTGAATTTTGCACTGGTCCATCGGATATTATCTTTAGAGGGGCGCGAAATATTCTCGGAAGTATTGACGTTCTGTCACTAACTTAGATCAGTTTGCATCGCGGCACGTTTGGATAATCGCAAAGGCGATATCTTCTCCTTTTATTTGCTTCTTTTGTTTCAACTTGTTATCACATGACGGAAGTTTGTCCGGAATAATGGCAGCAAATAAATCGTTCTGCCGTAGATTTGGCCCAGACTGATAGGTGGCACAGGTAGGTTTTTGAACTCTGCTACTATTCAATTGGTATCGGACGGCATAACTCTTATCTCGTTATCAAATCGCGAAATCGAGTGCAAATTTGTGCACAGGAAACTGCAATTTTTCAATCATTTTGCTCAAGAAAGTGATTCGTTATCAGATGTCGGTCGAAATTAGCAGTCCGCTCTTGGACACTTGACGGCGGGAACGGGGCCTCATACAGGGTGTTCCGTTGGGAAACGGAAATACTTCAACGGTGTATAGAGGTGACCAAGGTGGTTCTGAATATACCATATATGTTGGGTCTGAGATATAGGGTGTTTTATCAATTCTGGTCATTTCAGACACCCTGTATGTTTGAATATACAAAATCCACTTACATATCTGAAGAAAGCACAAAATGTGTACTTTTTACGTTTCCGCATGCTATATTACTACTGAATATCTGAAGCTGCAATGAAGGATTTGTGATATGATACCTATAATTTCCATTGTAGTTGATGATTTTTTGTTTCATTTCTATTCATGTTGAATGAAAATTGTATCGAATTTTTTTGGTAGGTAGACGAATAAATAAGATACTTCTATTTCTATGGTAGTTGAATAAAAATAGTACACGAATTTATTTGGTACATATAAAAATAAGTATACTTCAATTTCCATGGTAGTTGATATATTATTGTTGCATTTCCATTCATCCTGCGGATAAAATTTGTATTGCATTTTAATGATACATTTAAATTAATATAATACTTGAATTTCTATGGTAGTTGAATAAAAATATTGTATAAATTTATTCGGTTCATAATAATATGATACCCAATTTCCATTGTAGTTGATATTCATTTGTTTCATTCCATGCTTCTCTGATTGCGCAATATATTATTCATTATAATTTACATCTATGAAAGAAAACATGGGTCTATCCTTCAAAGAGCATAGCTTCATTGATATAACGCCTGTTGATTTCCTGAAGTGCCCAAATAATTTGGATAAGAATTGGTATAAAACCACTGTTTATACCCAACTCTTATAGGCGGCACCCTCCTTTGTAGAGAGACATTACGAACGCCAAAGTTGATACACTCCCCTCGTAAGAGTACCGGACGTGATTCCATACACTTACAATGTCTTATTTTTCGACTGTTGATCTCTATTTGAATTCAATATTCATGAAAACTTATCTTGGAAATCTCCATATTCCGTTAATCTGTCTGACAGATGATGAGCTCCTAAGTGATGTGTCACAAACGAATATAGAGTTCTTGGGAGTACTGGTTGTGAATTGCTGGGATATCTGCCAATAATCTGCCATAATTCACATGTCTTCTGGAATATCCTGAAAAAAACCTCAGATCAGTATTATGCTTATCTAATTGCGCAATATATTATTCATTATAATTTACATTTTCTAAAGATATCATGGATCTACTTCATAGAACACAGCTTCATTGAAATTACGACTGTTGCTCTCCCAAAGTGCACGAATAATTTGGAAAAAAAGTGGTATAAAACCACTGTTTATACCTAACTCTTAAAGGCGACACCCTCCTTTGTAGAGAGGCATTACGAACGCCAAAGTTGATACACTCCCCTCGTAAGGGTACCGGACGTGATTCCATACACTCACAATGTCGACTAATTCTTCGACTGTTTGATTGAATGATCGATAAGTCGTTTTTTATGAAGAAATGTTCGGAGAAGGATCGAAAAATTATCTCCATTTGAATTCAATGTTCATGAAAACTTATCTTGGAATTCTCCATATTCCGTTACTCTGTCTGACAGATGTTGAGCTCCTGAATGATGTGTCACAAACGAATATAGAGTTCTTGTGAGTACTGGGTCTCAAATTCTGGGATATCTGTTATAGTTTCATTGCTTCTGGAATGTCCTAAAAAAACCTCAGATTAGTATTATGCTTCTCTGATTGCGCAATATATCATTCATTATAATTTACATTCTTTGAAGAAATCATGGGTCTACTTCATAGAGCACAGCTTTATTGAAATAACGACTGTCACTTTCCTAAAGTGCACAAATAATTTGGAATAAAACTGGTATAAAACCACTGTTTATACCTTACTCTTAAAGGCGACACCCTCCGTTGGAGAGAGGCATTACCAACGCCAAAGTTGATACACTCACCTCGTGTTTTCATACACTCACAATGTCGACTAATGTTTTGACTGTTTGATTGAATGATCGATAAAAGTAGATTTTTATGAAGAAATGTTCGAAAATAAAAGAGTTATAGGGACCCCAGCAAACTTAGCAGAACCACTTCAATATTTCATATTTGCAATAGTGCTATAATTCGTTACTAATTCATTACCAATTCAGTACCTACCATATTCGCAAATTTATTACCCCTCATTTAAGAGCAAAAAAACACTATTCCGAACGATGTATTCGTGTAATATTACTCTTTTCAATGAACACAGTTGTTGTAGAGTTAAAAACATGCCTTTTTCTACGGCTATGAAACAAAATTGGCCTTGTTTTACTTTGTTCGATAAATCAATGAGGTACTACTTTATATGTCATCAATTTCGTTTCCGTATCTGATGACTTCATTGTGTTATTCATATTATTTCCCAAAATCTCATCTTCCATGAAATGTTAAATTTCAAGCAATGCCATATCTAATAGATGAGCATTAACTTAAAAGAACATCAGATGGCTACAAGCCGAAGAAATGAAAAATGTCACTGTTATCTGCTATAACCGTAGAAAAAGTATAGTATATAACTCGTACGGAATACTAGTTTCCGTGCTCTTTAAACAATACAGGGCTTTTCACGATGAGCGGTAATTAGACGTTTCTGGCAAACCAAATAACAGATGATGGTTATTATAAATTGACATGTTCTACACGTCTAAAATATTTTACACGATGCGGCGTTGCTACTTCTACTAGAAAGAAGCAGCAACCTTGATTTTTCAAATGGAATTCATGCATTTTTATATTTTCCCTCAAGAGCTGATTTAATCAATGTATCACCCTCGGGGTCTTGTGGGGATGATTATAGAGATATATAAGGCGAGATATTCATTATCGGTCAAAACGGCCCTCATGTCTATCCTCACTTTTGATTAACTTTCTACTGACATTCAATTGGAACAAATACATTCTGAATTCTGATCACGCTCTGTATCTGTTTCAATTAAAGAAGATAGTAAATCAAAGGTTAAGATAGGGACATGAAAGCCGTTTTGACCGATAATGAATGGTTTAGATTCCTAAAATTGTAAAATGTCGATTTTGAACACCCTATATTTCTGTAATCATTCCCTGTAGCCCGCATGTGTGGTACATCGATGAAATCAGCTCTTCAGAGAGAATCTAGAAATGCAATGAAATACGGGGTATTCCATTTGAAAAGTCATAGTTGTTGCTACTTTATAGTAGAAGTGGCAGATCGTGTCGTAGATCATGTCAATTTATACATACCAACACATTTTTAGATTCATCTGTTACTTGTTTGTCAGAAACGTCTATTTAACGCTAATTGTGAAAAACCCTGTATACTATTACGCGATATGCACTAGATTCTTGCTTGAAACTGATACGAGCACTTTAAGTAGACCGTACGCGATGACATCTAACACAAGACTGACACGATTCACCATCTCGTCCCGAATGACTAATTAGTTTCGTCACCTTTTTATCCTATCAATTCCCGAACAATTATTTATCTATGACTAATAATAATAATAATTATGATTACATCTGAAATATACGGGGAGATAGGATGAACCTCGGGATGAACATGGAATATACTACTGATATACAGGGTCATTTGAGGCGCCACCTCAATGATTACGTAAGGGGTGCTTCCATGAAAAGAGTGACAAAATTTATTTTCTCAAAACTGTAAATTATTCAGGAAAAATATAACGCACTGTATTCAAACTATATTTTGTGTGATATTTAGTAGATTGGACGCCCTGATTTCGAATGAGAAGTGATTTTCAACCTATCTTGCCTTCGGTATACCGGGTGACACTGACTCATGTATACCAGCCTTTTCTCCTTCGTTTTTTAGCCATATTTCTGAAATTTGGAACATTGAATATGCTCACTAGAGGGCACTTTCTCACATTTTAGGATTTTCATTTAATCTTCCGGATTTTCTGGAAATAACATCAACTTTCGATTTTCAAATGAAACACCATCTATTTCATTCCATAATCGGTTAGGGATTATTTTATAACGAATTAAACAATACCGGGTTTGATTGGGATATTTCAAACGATTCGAAGATATTCGCGTTCGAAGTTACCATAAGCTCAATGAGTGTGACAGACAAACCCATTGAGCATATGGAAACTTCGAACGCGAATATCTTCGTAATCGTATAAAATAACCCAATCAAAACAAGTATTGTTGAATTCGTTATAATAATCCCTAACCCATTATGGGATGAAATAGATGGTGTTTCACGGTGTTTCATTTGAAAAGCGGTACCTTACTTTACTATTTTTTGATGAGCAGTTCTGAAAAATACCGTTCTAATTAAGCTCACAGAAGTGAGAACTTGCCTTCACTAAGATGCATTGTTTTCAGGACAAAAATTATTGTTTTAAATCTCCCATTGATAAAATTTCTATTCTTTTATCATAATCATCCTCATGGAGCTCTTGAAGAATCTGCATCTTATATGGATGAAAAAAATGTAATTTCAGTGCTTTTCTCACAGTCTCGTGTGACATTCCCGTCTGTTCTGCCACTGATCGTGAAAAGATAGTAGCAAATGTTTAGTACTCTAGGATTATTCCTTTTTTTATTTTTCACAGAACCAGTTTCGTAAAACTTTTCCACCAAATCAAGCACATACCGGTGACTTACATTACAATTTGGATTTCTTTCATTAAAAAGAAATGCCGCCCTTCGTGCGCACTTTCCAGCCTCTCCATAAATCACAATCATTTCAGTTCTTTTTGAAAGAGTGTAAACCATTTCCACAATTTATACTCTGAATAAAGGTATTACTGAACAGCTCAACAAATAAAACTCAATTAATAATACTACCAAATCGTTTGAATTTGCTGAACAATTTTTTGCTCAAAAAATCAGCAGTAGCGAAAAAGGAAGGCCATCTGTAGAATTAAAAATCCAATGATAAACGCAAATAAGCTACCATCGAAATGTCACTATTAAATTGCTTATTGATGTTGATTAATTGGGGCTAATGGCTAATGGCCCCTGTTGGAAAGATGGATAGTACTTACCTAATTTTCTGACCAGTTTCACTGGAAGGTGAATCAATACAATAATCTCTGTTTAAATATACTAACCTGAAAACCATGCATCTCAGTGCAAGCAATTTTAGATCACTTCTGTAGGTTTAGAACGCTATTTTTCAGAAAGTAATAAGCCCTAACCCATTATGGGATAAAATAGATGGTGTTTCATTTGAAAATCAAAAGTTGATTTCATTTCCAGGAAATCTGGAAGAAGAAATAAAAAATTCCTAAAATGAGGAAAGAGCCCTCTAGTGAGCATACTTGATGTTTCAAATTGCAGGAATATTGCTAGAAAACCAAAGGGGAAATGATACTAAAGTTTTAGCTCCGCCAATTTCAAAATCCTAACTCTACAACATCGAAAGATACAGAGGGGTGCTCCCATTAGAAGTGGGACACACGTACTGTATACAAACCCAACGTGTAATATATTTTTAATATTCAGCTTTCCATAGAGGTTCAAAAATTTTTATAATATATATATGGGGTGTTCCATTAGAGAAAATTGTCGCGGACGTCATTACTCAAAAGTGAATAACCCTGTTTATTCAATTTTTCCCTTATAAATGTGGAAAATTGAAAACAAGAATCGTCCTGTCTCAGAAGATTCCTCAGGAATGGATAATTTGGCTAAAAATGAATTAATTCAGTAGGTACTTCACGGAAACTCTGTATGATTGCTAGATTAATTTTTTGTTCCTTGGAGTATATATAGAAATATAGTGCCTATCACGTGTTAGAAAAGATTAAAAAACTCACCAGTATGAAATCTGCATGAACTCCACTTATGAATTCTCAAAACACTTCACAAAACACCGACACAACACAGAATAACGCGATGTAATCACTATACCGAACGATGTATTTGAGAGACACAGTCCGGACACACTATTTTCTCACTCTTCTTAATAAACACAATTGTAGAATTAAAACAGTTATTTTTCTACGGCTATATAATACAAAATTGATATTATTTCACAAAATCCCATCTCCCATGTCTAATAGATAAGCATTACTTAAGAGGAAATCAGAAGGCTACAAGCCGAAGAAATAAAAAATTTCGCTGTTATCTATGAGAGCCGTAGAAAAAGTATAGTTTATAACTCGCACGGAATGCTAATATGTAATTAAAATGACTTTCATTCCATGCTCGTTAAACAATACAGGGTGATTCACGATGAGCGTTAATATATAGACGGTTCTGGCAAACCAAGCAACAGATGAATCAGAAAATTCGATGGTAAGTATAACGACATGATCTACACATCTTAAATATTTTAAACGATGCGGTGTTACCGCTTCTACTAGAAGGTAGCAGCAAGTTTGATTTTTTCACATGGATCACCCTAATTTTCATTGGATTCTTCCTGAAGAGCTCATTTTATACATGTATCACACTTGGCGTCTAGCTCGGAAGATGACAGAAATATATAGTGTGTTCAAAATCGACATTTTTCATCTTATGGATTTTTTTGTGTCGAAACTATTCATTATTTGTCGAAACGGCTTACATGTCCCTATCTTAACTGTTGATTTACTATTTACTTACATTTAATTGGAACATATACAGGGTGATCAGAATTATGAATCCACCCTGTATTTGTTCCAACTAAATGTCGGTAGATAGTAAATCAGAAGTTGAGCTAGGGACATGGAAGCCGTTTGACCAATAATGAGTTTCGGCAAAAAAAAATCGAGATTTTGAACACCCTATATCTCTGTAATCATTCCCGCTAGACCCCAAGTGTGATGCATTGATGAAATCAGCTCTTCAGGGAAATTCTGAAAATGCTATGAAATACATGGTGTTCCATTTGAAAAGTCATAGTTGCTGCTACTTTCTAGTAGAAGGGGCAACGCCGCTTTGTTTAAAAATTTGTTTGACGTTTAGATTATGTAAATTCATACATACCATCAAATGTTCAGATTCATCTGTTGCTTGGTTTGCCCCGTCTAATTGAAGCTAATTGAGAAAAACCATGTATACTATAAGTATATGTATTTTGCGATATGCACTAGTGACTAGATTAATTTTTGCTTGAAACTGATACGAGCACTTTTAAGTATAGACTGTACACGATGACATCTAACATAAGACTGACACGATTCACCACGTCGGTCCGAATGACTAATTAGATGCGTCACCTTTTTCGATCCTATCAATTCCCGAAACAAGTATTTATCTATGACTAATAATAATAATGATGATATCTGAATAACACGGGGTGGATGGAACATATATATACTACAGATATACAGTGTCGTTTGAAACGATAATCTCAACATAAATGCGGACTTTTGTTCAACTTTCTAAGTATAATTCCTGATGAAATACAGTTTTTTTGTATCAACTTATAACTATGAATTAAAATAACAATAACTGCAAGACGAATGATATGGAAATTAGAAATATTATTTACGGAACAAATTTTATTCAGTATAATTTTTTCAATCGTAATTTGAATGCCTTCCATATTTTGGATATTTGATATAGATCACCAATTCGGAGTCGCAAATTTATTGTTTAGAATTAAAATTGGATACAGGAACTTCGTATAATAAATAGTAAAACGGCTTTCCATGATAACTTCAGATAGTCTCATAACTTTTGACCAAATGAATCTTCTTGAATGAAAGTTGTTCAAAAAAACATGTTCTTTCAGAATATGAGAAAAAATGATAACTTTGTGGAAAGAATAATTTTTCTGACGCCATTTCCGCCATTTTGAAAAGGGTTGAAAATGTTTCAATACGAAAAAATATACCTCACATACTTACACCATCATTCTTACACCCATTAAAATCCCCTCTGCCAAATTTGCATTAGCAGTTTTCCTTTTCCTGTTATAAGTCAAAGGCAAGAGGTTTGAACCACCCTGTACATAAATTCACAGCAAACAGTATTATGGCCAATGGAGTAAGGTGCGTGTCTGATAAGCCGATAAGCTAGAGGCCAAAGGTCCCGCGGTTAAATCCCGTAGGTATTTTTTTTTCGAAATGATTGATTTAAAAAAATACTGTGGACGACAATGATGTTTTTTTCAGGATTGAAATTTTCTGATTCCGCATGGATTATTTATTGCGCCTGTCTCTAGATTCCCACCATGTACTAATTCAGGTAGTATTGAATTCGTGCTTGTAGGAGGTCGCTCGCTGTCGTCATGTCAAAAACGTCAAACGTCCACCGTCAACCTGAAACTCTGAAACAGTGGAAACTGGAAACTACAAAAACAAAATGGTGTCTATTTGTAATGCAGGGTAGGTAGAATAATATTTCCTTCATTATGCATTTTCTGTGAACTGCTTTGCTAGCAAATAAAAAGTATCACACCACCATGGTGACGAAACGTGAGGTAAGAATTCATAACGAAATGTCTGTTGTGCTTGTAGTAATAAAGTTGTTTCAAGTCAGTTAGGGAGCATGTTAGGTCAAAATATTGAGAAATGTAATGATTAGAATACCTAATAATATTATCAATACGTGTTCAAAACATTAGAAATAACCGAAATAGGAATGTATTGATAATAAGAGCTTGTAATTTTAAGAGAGCCTTTTATTTTTTAGTTACATAATGCAATTGTTTATTGTGAAGATAGAATCATGAAAAGAAAAATAAATAACCTTGTTCTATTTTCTATCATTATTTCAATTATACATCAATTCACTTTATACTGAACTTTATGTTTCAGGGTAATATCTGAAAAGAGCAGCTTTGAAAACTTTTAGTGATGAATGTGAATCCATTGCATTGGAAATGTGGGGTGGGTTTGTCATCGCTAGTTTAGCAAAAATTGGCGTTTCTACATTATGAGGGAGATGGTAGGAGGGTGTTGTGTTTGTTCTGATGATAGAGGCTGGTCTGAAAATCCACTTGTTTACTGCGATGGACAATCTTGCACTGTAGCTGTTCACCAAGGTACTTTTGCCATCCAAAATGTAATTTGAATATATCTACCTATAAATAACAAATATCATTGTCAGAAATCAAGTTGGTCATTTTATAGACCTCATTTCAGTAATGACACTGGATCATGTATATATTATCAAGCAACCTGTGGCTTATTGTTGTTTTAATGCCAGTTTTAATGTTTAACATTCACTTTCATCATACCAGTAGCTGACCCTGCAAATTTTGTTTTGTTATACATTATTTCTTTATTTCTAGGAAATATTTTTTCAGTTAAATATTCATCAACACACTATCATTATTATTTTATTTTGTACTTCTGTTCAGTTTGGCTACATATGAAAGCATGTTTCTTTAGTTTTTCAAACTACCATTTATTTTCTACTCCTTTTTAGTTCACTTGAATTTCACAATTTTGATGGAGAATCATAATCCTTCTACTCCTTGAAGCCCAGATCAAAATTTGGAATAGAATCGGATCATAATTTGAAAAATCGTCCGCCATATTGGATGCGCCATCTTGAATTCCCTAATTTTGACGAAGGAATCCTAATTTCCAATTCCAAAAACTCCCACTTTTTGAAAAGAATTGGATTATAATTACAAAACTCGTCCGACACATTGGATCCGCCATCTTGAATTTCCTAATGTTGACGAAGGAATCATAATCCCCGATCACAAAAACCCCTAGGTGCCAATTTTGAATAGAATCGGATTATGATTACAAAACTCGTCCGCCATATTGGTTCCGCCATATTAGATCCGCCATCTTGAATTGAATTGAATCATAATCCCCGATTCCGAAAATATCTAGATAGCAACTTTGAATAGAATCTGATAATAATTACAAACCTCGTCCGCCATATTGGATCCGCCATCTTTAATTTCCCAATTTTCAAGAAGGAACTATAATCTCCGATCTCGGGAACACGTAGATACCAATTTTAAATAGAATCGGATCATAATAAGAAAATCCGCCATATTGGATCCGCCATCTTGAATTTGCCGGGATGAAAAGTATCCTATAGCCGTCTTCTGTTTCTAAGCGACCTCCTCACCAATTATTAGCCAAATCGGTTCAGCCGTTCTTGAGTTATACATAGTATAACAAATTTTGGACTTTCTTTTATACCCGGTGACAAATACTCATAATATACTTCCCCTTCTCTCCTTTGTTTTTCTAGCTATATTTTTGAAATTTGGAACATGGAATAAGCTCACTAGAGAGCACTTTATTTCAGGATACTATCGATAGCCACTATCGATACTATCGATAGTTTTGTACTATCGATACAATCGATAGTGTTTGAATACTATCGATAAACCATCGGTTCCAAATTTTATACAGAAATCACGCTATTTTGACTCCCAGAGTTCAACAGTCACTGAACAACAGTTGAGTGAAAAATCGCTCTTCAATATTGATGCTCAATGTATGTAATGTAATCTAAAAAAACAATTTCTTCAAAAAGAATAGATTCAAATGGAGATTATGATGTTGGAACAATGTTTTCCTTGTATCTAGAAAAAAATTATGTCTCAGCTACATCAGTCCGAGAAAATTTTCTCCAAAACTTGACAAATAAATCAGTGACAGGAGAGAGGCTCAAACCTGATGTCAAGGGCGGTCCTATGGGGGTAGAGGGGGTAGATCATCAAAACAGATCGATTTTTAAATTTGATTCATAGAAAAAATTGTGAAAAGGAATTCAACAAGAAAATTAACAAAAATATGGAAATTAAAAATGAAACAGGAAAATTGGTTTATTCTGAAAACAAACCCGGTAACCCCCTTAAAGATTCACCTCAGGGTCGCACTTGCCTGAAGTCATCAAAATCAATGTTGAATTTGGATGAGTTTTTTTGCTATTCTTTCTTCTCTTCAATATTTCAAAGATTTTTGTTCCTGATGTTTTGTACCTGAATCATTCATATAGACCACATAGACTCCATTGAATGTTCTTTGCTATTCATGTGTTTATTTTCACCTGTTTTCGCCACAGTATTGATCTAAGTGGAAAAAAATAAATAAAAAAATGGGGACAAATATATATTTTGAGATAAATTCTGGATCGATAGTACTATCGATAGTATCGATTGTTTTTGAAAAAACTATCGAAACTATCGATAGTATAAACTATCGATAGTTTTCCACCTCTTCACCTTGGCGACCGCAAATACCAGCTATTACTCCATTATTTCCAAATCAAAATATTCCGAGAACGGTACACAGTTTTGAGTTTCATCAAGAGTAACTTTTTGGTGTTGAATTGAATAATGATCAAGTTCAAATGAAATTTGGTCTGAGAAATCTAACCTCAAAAATTCGTTCATTCATGCGAAGTGTCAGCTTCCAGAACATGGGTTGCGTGCAAGAACTGTCAGATGACCGACCCTGGACGTGAAACATTGAAACACAACCTCACTTTTCTTATTTGTTTACAAGTGATTGAAATAGTTTTTCACAATTATTTTGGCATACAAATAGTGTTTTTCGGTTATTCATTAATTCGCGCATGCCATCACATTGTGCTGTTGTACAATGCATAAAAAATGCAGTGGGAGACGAAGGAATCCGGTTGGTACATAATGATTTGAAAGTTAGTACCTACTATAGTCGCTCACATACATATAGTTTTCATTGTTGAAATTTGGTAATTTCTCTGATTTCTCATCGGAATTCCTTCTGCAATAGGAGCTAATAGAAATACTCGTGAAATTTCTAAAATAATGCAAGTTGATTGGATTCATGCAATCAAACGGGATGACTCATCAGACATGCTGACGAAATATTATCATGTATGTAGACATTTTCAATCTATTAGCAGTATTAGCTTCTATTGCAGAAGTGGAAGGAATTTTAATAAGAAATGACAAAATTTCATTTTGAAAACTATGTTAGATCTTTATTTACCTGAAAAATCATATTCCTTCGTCTCTCACTGCATTTTTTGTGCATTGTACAACAGCACAAAGAGAAGGCACGCTTGAATTAATAAATAGCGCAAAAAACACGATTCATGTGCCAAAATATTGTGAAAAACTGTTTCTCCTGTAAACAAATGAAAAAAGTGAAGCTGCATTTCAATGTCTTACAGAAAAGTGAGGTTGTGTTTCAATATTTTACCTTCAGGGTGGGTCATCCTGCATGCGACCTATATCGATACAAAATGTCATTACAATGTTGTCAGTAGTTTCGACATGACCGTAAAAAATGTGTAAAACATATTTTTCTTCAGCACTGTATCTTGAAAACGGATGCCGTCACGACATTTTTTTACTGAGCTATCCCAACTTATTTTGCAGTGTTCTACCAACCCTGAAACGTGGATCACCTTTTTTTGAAATCCCTGTATAGAATCATAATCACCAAAATCCATCATTGTGCATGAAAAATCATATCTCCCAAATGCGGATTCAGATTAGATGAATTTCAAAACCATATCCTGTATGTACTTCATTTTGAGCTTTTGTCTCGGCTTTTGTATCCGGACACTCTCATATCCAGAACTATGCACACAATGTGAATTTTTCAAAAAACATTAAGAACATTCAATGTTATTCAATTACTCGTTGTTGAAATGCATCATTTTGAAGAAAGTAAAAGATATATCTCCAACATAGACATCAAGCTTCATGATTGAGGTCCAATAAAAAAATTAAAAAAATATTTTCTCAAACATAACACTGAAATATTTTTTGTAGCATCATATTGCTCTGACGAGTAACTGAATGATAGAGCTAACCAACTGACCGATTGATTTGAAATTTGGCAGGTATACATAAGTTCGGGTGGCAACCATATACGTATTAATAAACAATACGGATCATAACGGGTGCCAGGATGAAGCCAAAAATATGAAACAAATGAATATCCATAAGGATTTGGTGGCATGATACGCATGCGCCATGCGCTATTATAGTAGTCATCAAAGACATGCGTTTCGGTGGACAATGACGTTTACTAGCCTTTCAATCAAAGCAGTATGTGTCTGATCGTTTCAAAACTTTTCCTTATGGATAGTCATTTGTCTTCAAAAATCGGCTTCATGTTTCGCTATGGAAACAGATAGAGATTATCCGTATTGATTATTAATACGTATATGGTGGCAACGCATCATGAAATTTTTATTATACAAAAAAACAAAATGGCTGCTGAGTTTTGTAATCATGATCCTATTTTATTCCAAATTGGAATATAGCGGTTTTCGAGGTCAGAGATTATGATTCTTTTGTCAAAATTTTAAAATTCAAGATGTCGAATCCAATATGGCGGACGAGTTTTGTAATTATGATCTGAATCTATTCTATTCAAAATTGGTATCTGGGGGATTTTGAGATCACAGATAATGATTCTTTCATCGAATGTTGGTGAAATTTAAACTAGTGGGTGCCAAAGAACTCTGTCAGCGACAGGGTTAATATGAAAATTCATGATATTAAAAATATTGCTACACATTTACAAGGCGGATAAATAAGAAATATTAAAAAAAATATTTAAAAAAAAAATTATCTAAATTCAAGGCTAGTACTCAAAATATCATACAAATATTATATATTTTTGGAAAGCGCAAAGCATCAATGATTCAAATACGAAAAATATACAGGGTATTCCATTTAAAAAACAACTATAGGGTATATATAAATAATAACAGTTCATTTTGAAAATCTGACTACGCCACTGGATTCCACGTGAAAAATTATAATTGACAGTTTTTACTTTTCCTATAAGTTGAAAGATATCTGGGGGGGTCCCAAAATGTAACATTTTCAATTTTGCTCTGTATCTCAAAAACGAAGCGGGGTATGATAATTTTGTTTGCATTATCATGAGTTTCACAAAAATGTAGCCAACCTTCGCGAAAACCGCGAATCTCTATCTTCAAAAATAAGTGATGAGATATCCCGTAAGTACATCGAAAATGGGACAGCCTTTACATACACCTACCTAGCTATATTTTTCTATTTGTTTTGTTTGACTAGCTGTACATGTTTCTATGGACGAATGGAAAAGTTACGCACGTAGCCGCGGAACGGCGAGTGCGTAATTCCATGAGTGCGTAATTGCTTTATAACACGCATTACGTACTATACTTTACCTACTGCCATATAGTACATTAAACAAGTTTAGACAAACAGTCTGAATTATTCGCGAGATTCACGAAGTGGGCGACATCTAGGTTACATAATACGAACTTCAAACTGGGGGAAAACAAACTATTGTCTATGGATAAAGTGCATAGACTACATTGCATACATCTTGCTGTAGCTGTAGTTGTCAAACTTGTCAATGACATAAAGTGTTATCACTCTTATCAGTACACAGTACACAAGCTAATGGCACTAATGGGATTGAGTGAGGCTTAAGTTTGTTTTCCCCCAGTTTTGACGTGGCTTTGACATAGAACGATGAAAACCGAGCGCCACCTGGTGACATTGATTCCCGCGAATAATTCTTGACAGTTATGTCATCCGCTGTTGACGGCGATTACGCGATCATGACATTATTCGCGAGATTCACGAAGTGGGTGACATCTAGGTTACATAATACGAACTTCAAACTGGGTGAAAACAAACTGTTGTATATGGATAAAGTGCATAGACTACATTGCATTCAGCTTGCTGTAGCTGTAGTAGTGAAGTCAAACTTGTCAATGACATAAAGTGTTGGCACTGTTGGTAGTGATGATGGTTGAGTTGGTTAATTTTTGTACATTATTACATTTTTAATAGTTCAGTGAACAGTGAACAGGTGAAGAATTGGAGAAATTCAAACAATTCAAACTAATTATGTCGAGCAAATCAATTGACATATAAAAGAACAGCTACAAAACATGTTTACAATATCCAGATTGTCCTGCTTTGCAGGAACAAATACAAATCCATTGTTCTACAGGAGTTTCTCTGGACCCCAACTCCAATTTTACTTCCTGTGGGGAAGATTTCATCATGTTGAAGTCTTCTGCCTCACACAAAATCACATGATTAGCACGGAGAACTGCTTCCCCTTCCGCTACTGGTCGGCTTTTTCCGTCTAAATAGAGCAAAATATCTGCCAAAAGAACATCTACAACAGGCCTAATGGGATTGAGTGAGGATTAAGTTTGTTTTTCCCCAGTTTTGACGTGGCTTTGACATGGAACGATGAAAACCGAGCGCCACCTGGTAACATTGATTCCCGCGATTACTGGCGGAATAAACGAAAACTGTGCGATGTGCTTACTGTGCATAAAGAGCTACTTACTGAGGGTGTATCTCGTGTGTTCTTGCCTACTTTCTATAGTGGCCGTAGGTAAATTATTATTATTATCCAGAAATCACTGTTAATGTTGAGTCTAATACCTACATACAAATTAATGAATACCACTGCCACTGGCATTTGAGAAACTGGAGGTACTAAAATAGGGAAATTAATTTGTTTTGTTTAACTTTCACTCCATACTTATATTGTAAAATTGTAAATGACCAAATTGATTTCTGAAATTTTTAATGTTTGTGCAGACCAGAGTCCACAGCTTGCTTGATAATGCCAATGTTGGAAAAATGGCAACACAGAATGTTAGAGATTTCTGCTTCTGCTCATTCAGTTAGTTCATCATGATCCTGCCGATGCCATATGATTAGACCTCAATTCACTATTTTCTGCCTTGAATCTCAACACTTCAGCAAGTAATGGTACTATTTTTTATATCAGTTCAATATAATAATACCAGGCATTACCACATTTCAATATTTTCAGACTTAACTGAACAGATAAGAATGCTATTGTAGAGGTTGGACACTCTTCCCCATATTGGAAATAAATTGCTCTAAGAAATTATGGAATCTTTATTTTTGCATATTCAGTGTGTGCAATTTCAGAGCCCAGCAGTTCTGAAATATGAGCTCTCTTTGAAAATGTGGACAACTCTGACATTCATATTTTTATGGCTACAATCTGTTTGCTGAATTGGTCAAAATTATGAAATGAAATACCTATCTTATATTGGGTGTTAGTTATTCAATGGCAAATTTCAAAATTTTTGCTTTTTCGATTCACCCAATATTGAAATCTTAGGAGTTGATTGAATACCATACCATAAAGTTCCATTATTATAAGTTCTCTATAGTGAAGGTGAACAACTACTTAATTTACTGTTCAAAAGAGTGTGAAAAGATCAAGAATGAAGAAGAAGCCAGAGAAAGTTCTTTTAAGGGAGAAATAGCCAGTCTACGGAAGATGCTAGAAGAAAGAGATACATACATCAAACGGCTTAAAAGAGGCAGTCAAAATTATGAACATTTGGTTCTAGATGCAGAATCAAAATTTCTTGAAAAACTCGAAAATCAGCAACAGGAAATGAAATTGTTAAAAACTAAATTAGTTAATTCTAAAAAAATTAATGAGGAATTCGCCCTTGCAATCTCGGAAAAGGATTCGGCCTTAACTAAATTGGAAACAAAAGCAGAGGAATTGGACAGACTAAGTAAAAATATGGTAACGACCATTAGAGTTTTAGAAAGAGAAAACGATGTGTATGCAGATGATTCGAAGAGGCTTGAAAATGAGAAGGAGAACTTATTATCAGAATTGAAAAAAACAATAGAAGAACTAAATCAAATAAAAGAAAAAAATTATGATCTTCTTAAAAATATGAAAAAACTTGAAGAAGATAACAAATTATGCAGGAATGAGCTTCAAAATTGGCATATAAAAGCAAAAAGTGTAGACACTGTCAAAAAGTCAGATCACATAAGCACAAACAATAATAAACAGAAAAAAGTTCTGATTGTGTCAGACCAAATGGGAAGAGGACTAGATAGAGAACTAAGAAGGCGTTACAAGGGAGAAAACACCTCGATTGAGATTATTCTGAAACCAGGGGCCCAGTATAACAGAATAATAGAAGATTTGGAAAATTTGACAAAAAATTTCACTGAGGAAGACTTTGTTATCATCTCAGCAGGAATCAATGACTTTCTAGCACATAAGTATCCTAGTATTAAGCTCATCAATGCAAAACTAAAAAAATGTAACAATACTAACCTAATATTCCTTTCAACCCCTATCTCTAGCTCTAGTCCAAAACAAACTTTGAAATTCAACTCAAAACTGTGTGACTTTTTGAATGTTGTGAACCAGTATCAGGACCAGTACATTTCCTTCTTGAATACTAATGATTTTGATGGTCGCAAAAAAAGCAATTTTAAAATATCATGTTTATTAAAAGATGAAATGAAGCTAAGGAAATCATGTATCAAAAATTTAGTGTTTATAAAACCTACTACTGAGCCTATGGACGAGTGTAATATAGTTCCCTCTCATCAGATCAATAACAATGTCACTATTTTTGACGACGAAACTATTGAGCAGGCCGATGTTGACGTAATGAATGACCCGGATTTTCTACAAATCACGCAATCCACGCTAATAACATAGCTAATTCCTGTTCTAAAAAAATGCCTCCAACCCCCATTACCTTATTGCTATTAAATATCCAATCAATTAGAAATAAGTGCGATGAACTGTACATTTTTTTAGAAAGTCTAAGTTTTCCTGATATTGTGTTGCTAACGGAACATTGGCTTCAACCTGATGAATCATGCCTCGTTAAAAATTACACTGTGGTGGCCACCTACAATAGAAAAATCTTGCCTCATGGTGGGACACAAATACTTATTAACAATAATTCTATAGAAAACTTGAAATTTGTAACAATAGATGATTTTAATGATTTTTTGGAAGAGAAACAATTTGAATTTACACTGGTCTTTAGCAAAAAAAATAATTTGTATATTCTGTGTATATATAGGGCCCCCTCTAGTGATGTATATGTGTTTTTAACCAGACTGGAGCAGCTCTTGAACAAATTCCCAATTAAATCTTCCATTATACTAACTGGAGATTTGAATATAAATTTTGACGAAGATTCGATCATTGTTAGATTACTAAAAAACTTGCTTTTATCATTTGACCTAACCATGCATGTAGAAAATCCAACTCGCCACTCCCGGCACTCGGCTTCCAAAATTGATTATGTATGTAGCAATATGCTAGACAAACTCAGCGCTTGCGTAGTCGTCAATGCAGCTTTGTCTGATCATGAAGCTGTATTGAGTACTTTTAATATTTGTAATTTCCTACCTAAACTGACTAAGTATGGCCGAATATACAGCAAATCTAACTTCAATAAGTTCAAGGAAGCATCTACAAATACTGAGTGGAAATCTATTGTAGATACAGAAAAACCATTTGAAAATTTCTATGAATACCTTGTATCCCTTTTTAATGAGTCTTTCCCGATACGAAAAATCAAGACCAAGCGAAAGAAGAAGCCATGGCTGACATCAGGTATAAAAACATCATCCAAAAATCTGAGATGCCTTCATTACCTTAGAAAATATACAAATGCGAATTTCATTCACATATATTTTAGTAACTATCGTAAAATTTATAGAAACTTGATAAAAATTGCAAAAGAAAATTATTACAAAGAAATAATCACCGATTCTGATAACAAATCAAAAGCTAGCTGGAATATTATAAACGACTTAACAGGTAAAAGCGGCAAAAATAAAGCAGAAATGTCTCTAAAGGCTGATGAGCTGAACAATTATTATTGCACTGTCGCTGGGAAATTAACCCAAGACTTAGCAAGTAATAATCTTCCAATGGAATTCTTCAGTAGTAATCCTATTTGTCAATCTATTTTTTTTTACGATACAAATATTACAGAATTGAAGCAAGTCATTAAAGCAATCAAAAATAAAAAAACACATGGGATCGATGAAATCTCAATTAGAATTCTTGAAAACTTGCCGGACGAGGCCCTGGATGTATTGACCACTCTGATAAATGACTCATTTCAGAAAGGTATATTTCCGGAATTCCTTAAAACTTCTCTTGTTATTCCTATTCATAAAGGTGGTGATGTAGACGAGCCAGCAAACTTCCGTCCAATTTCTCTTATACCCTCTCTCGCAAAAATAATAGAGAAAATAGTAAAAATTAGAATAACAAATTTCTTGAAAAAAAAAAACATAATCTCTGTAAAGCAGTATGGGTTCCAAGAAAATAAAAATACCAGTGACGCTATTTTCTCTTTTCTCCAAGAAGTATACTTGAAAATCAATAGTGGGGAGGCAGCAGCAGCAGTATTTTGCGACTTTTCTAAAGCCTTTGACTGCGTGGATCACCAAATACTGCTGGCAAAGCTCCATCACTACGGCTTCAGAGGTGTAGCATACAAATGGATTGAGTCTTACCTAACTGATCGTCATCAAATTGTGAAAACTTCATCTCTTTCAAATATAGCATCGGTGAATTGTGGTGTACCTCAAGGATCGATACTGGGCCCCACTTTATTCTTATTATATATCAACGATCTGCTTAATATTGACATCTCCGGAAAATTTACTGTGTTTGCGGATGACACTACTATTCTATGGCATGAAAATAATGCAGATGCACTAGAAGAAAAAATCCAAGTAGACATTAAAGTATTAAAAAGTTGGTGTGACTCAAATCGTCTTGCTCTAAATGTAACAAAAACCAACATAATATCCTTCAGGTGTGAAATAATCAATATTGAACTAGATAATGGCCTCATTGAAAGCTGCAATAAGACTAAATTTTTAGGGGTTTTTATCGATAATAAATTGAAATTTGAACAACATGTTTTGAACTTGAATAAGAAATTGGCCTCTGGTTGTTTCGCTGTGAGAACAGTAACAAAGGAACTTGGACCCTCAGCTGCAAAATTAGTCTACCATGCATTGATAGAGTCTCACCTGAGATACGGTATTCCTTTCTGGGGAGTATGTAATAATAACCTCATGCTAAGTATACTGGTACTGCAAAAACGCTCGATTAGATATATGTCCAAAGTTAAAATGCGTGTTTCCTGTAAACCGCTGTTTGTATCGCATAAATTACTAACTGTTATTGCAATCTTCATCCTTGAATCAGTATATCTCATCAAAAAACACATCCATAAATTTAATACTACTCCTTCCTATTACTCTACCCGTAAGCATAACAGTATAAACTTACCAATACCAAGTTCTTCTCTAGTAAAGGATTCACTCATTTATAATGGATGCAAGATGTTCAATCATTTGCCCGACTATATAAGAGATATCACCCACATTGACCATTTTAAAAAAGCTGTCCATTTGCTATTATCAGATCGGCCTTACTATAGTTTGGAGGAATTTTATTCTGATCAATTCTAATTATATGTACCCTTTGCTAATGTAAGAGTCTTTTTAATGTCTGTTTTATATTTTTAGTTTTTTATTTACACTTTTAACTCTACATATGTGCTTTGTCCATAAGAATGTACCTTTTCTTCATGACAATAAAGTATATTCTCTCTCTCTCTCTCTCTCTCTCTCTTACAGGAATCTCTAGGTCAACCAAAAATCAATAAAACTGAAGTTGAGGAACACCATTTTGAAAACTCATAAAAATCGTTTATTACTGACTTCACCAAACATTTTTCTTGAAAATCTGTTGACTGATAGATAGCTGTCAACAAAGGCTTAATGAAAATACTGAGAGTATGGAAAAAATTCCTTCAAACTAATAATGACTGTTATTGATATTTTCACAATAAAATATGGATCAAATTAACAATTTTTCCAATTCTAGTGTTATTGGTTTTTAGTTGATCTGAAGATTTTTTTCTTGTAGGTAACAACAATAAACCTTCATATTTTGAGTATTCAATAGTTTCTTCATTGAATGATCACTTTGCCGGTTATATCAACTTCTTTCATATTCAAGTTTTGTGAAAATTATATTTTCCCTTCTTCAATGCTAGGTGAGTATGCTAGGTTGTGTCCACATTTCGTTACTCCGACATTTCGATACGCCCACATTTCTTTAAGCCCATATTTCGATAAACCCACAGTCATTAAACTTACACAATCAATCAAAAATATACTTTATTGTCGAAGATATCAACCTTATATTGACAAAGCATGGTTCAGTAAATAATATAATACAATATGACAATAATGCATACAAATACAAATAAAATTAGAGAATTGTAAAAAAATAACATCAAGATGAAATTTTGGAGCGTCGTGAACCAGCAAATATCTTATAATTTCTTGGCGTCGTTTCATAGCTAAAGGGCTATAGTATACAGTGGAATATTTGAAAATTTCATAATGAACAAAAACAAAATGGCGGATTCTACCAAAGTATTTTCATTTACAAAAACCGCTGGAGAAAAAGAAAATCAGATTTTTTACAATCTGTACCGATGTCTTCTTAGGCTATCCATTTCTGAAGAGAATGAGTACTCGAACATCGAAATCGAACAAATAGTCCAGTATATACACTCATTTCTTTGCAATTTGTTATGGAGTGAATGTGCAAATCTCGTATAAACGATTATTATTATTTATCTCCAGGCTTCATGAAAATTCAATCGAATTTGGATTTCTTAGAGTTATACCAAAGATAAAGAACTGTAGTACACAATGGAACATTTGAAAATCCAATAATTGAGAGAAACAAAATGGTGGAGAATCCAGAATTTTTGTGATTTTCAAAAATCTATGACGAATAAAAAAATTTGTATTCTTCTAATCAGGACCGATACAATTTCAGATCATTGATTTCTAAAAAGAATGAGCACTCGAACATTTGAATCGAACAATTAGTCCAGGAGAAACAGGTTCTTTTTGGCAAAGAGTGAATGTGCCAATCCCGTGATAAGAATTACTTTTAGTTTGCTTCTGGCTTCATCAGAATTCAAACGTAAGTAAAAATGAAGTTTCATCGACTAGAGTCAATATTGAGAAAAGACACTCCATAACTCCATACAAGGGAAGAAAGTAGTAGACCTTTGCTCGATCTTAGCGCGTCGGGAGACAAAAAATAGTGAGCTAAAATCTAATATTTGTCCCGTGCATAATACACTATTTTTTTCTGTGACAGGAAAAAAGATGAATCAATATTGAGAAGATAATTCATTATCAAAATTAGAAAATTATCGACGTGAAATTTGAAGCTTTTAACAGGAATTACACCTGCGCCGCAAGTATCTTCATCGTTCTTTTGAAGTAATCAAATATCTGTCAGTCTAATTCTGTCTCGAATTCTGTTATTTGATTTTAAAACATTAACTTTGTGGTTGTTTAGTAATTTAAGTAACCGCGAAGTGGAAATGAAGTCCGTGAAAAAAGGATATATATCTCCGGGAATAAAGTACACACTTTTTTCCCGTGCGAAGAAGTAATTAATGAAAAGTGACATTCTATAACCTACAAAGATGAAATGTAAACCTTTTTTCCGTCAAAGAAGAAAATAATATTAAAATATAACACAATTATAGAAAGATGGAAATTACAATATAAGAGACAATATCCCATTTGTTACAAACATATAAAATGAGTATTCAACAAACAAAAGTTATAGTACTCCTGCAGGTTATAGTAAGCCCTCTGTAAAAGTGTGTCTTTCACTACTTTTTCTAAATAATCTGACCTAACTCGGCCTAAATGAATTTTTGTCCTAGAAAGTATTTTTTTTTTCGTAGAATTGCGTATAATGCATAGTATTTGGATATATTATATCCTTCGGGTATGTTCGGAGACTGTAATTATCGATATGTGGGCCTAACGAAATATAGGCCAATTGAAATGTGGGAACAACGCGATACGGGAGTCATGAAATGTGGATGAAACGATATGTTCACTGCTAGGTTAGTTTGTTGAGAGTAGAAATTCTCATTTTCAAAAATCTCACATCACATTCTGGGTGAATCAAGAATTCCATGTGGCATTTTTCCAAAAATTTCCAAAACAATTTTTTTCAAATGTTCAAATTCTTGTATTTCTTTCGAATGTCAATATTGTAGCATGTTATCATATGTGTTTTTTTCTTTTCTATTACTACTAAACATCAGTTCATCGTACAAGTGAACTTAACAAGTACATACATACATCCTTACATGAAAATAAGCCTCACATAATTAATACTAAACCATAGCAACTAACATTTCATCATACACATTTAATGGCTGATCTTAGATACTACTCCAGAGAGACTGTTTAGTTATCAATAACAGTTTGTTTATTAGATCACATATCATTAAGCAGTGGCGGCTCGTGACTTTCATGACAGAGGAGGCTGAATGATATGAGATTTATTGTGAAAAACAACTCTCTACTCACCCAAATCAATAGATTTAATGACATTCTGTTTACCAGTTAACCTGAACTTGATACTTGAAGAGATGTGTTCCTGTGATTTGCAGTGTCTATCCAATCCGCGAGGCAAATTTTTCAAATCATTATTATCCTAAAATCGCACCCAATATGATGACTTATCGGTTGAAAATAATACGCAGTACCAACAAAATAGCTTATAACGTTTGTTTTTCACAATCAATTTATCATCATAAGACAAAGCACTGAATGGGTTTACCAAAAAGTATTCCACTAAATCGCAATCGTTTAAAACACTCATTTTTCAGAAATTCATAGAGCCCCTAACCAATAACCTAACATAAACATAAACAATACACTCGCGTTTGTCCGCAATTCGCGAAGCGACACGACAAACACGTGCTATTCGGGCGTTTCGGGCATTTGCGTTGCGCGCGTAGGTTGTGCAATGTGACGGAGTCTAGCCTCCTATAGATGTTGCCAAGTTGAATATTTTACGCGTGATTTGCAGACTTCAACCTGTGATGCGTGGGCAAAAGCACTGTTGCCAATTCAAAAATATTTAACTAAAAACAGGAAGTAAAATCAAAATCCATGTATTTTGGTGTCCTTTTAATGAGAAAGTATTGATAATATTAGTTTAACGAAAATCTCTGAGGAGGCTCAGCCTCCGTTGCCTCCTCTGAGGAGCCGCCACTGGCATTAAGTTTCATAGGCATATGTTCTTAAAGTTTGATCGCGGTTAACCCTTCCCACCCTTTGATCTTTAAAAATCAAATTCAAAATTGGGTACTCGCCTAGCCTGGTATTATCTCAGGTAGCCGTACAAAGAGGGTAAACATTATTATACAAGGGATGGCACTCAAACCCTCTTGGCAATGGCTCTGCTCTTGAGTGTAGGTATAATGGTATAAATAAAGTATAAATAAATGAGAATTTAAGAAATGGTCTGTTTAAAAGCAATTACTTGGTGATTTTTAGTAGTTTTTCCAAGAAAACAGTCAGATCTAATTGAAATGCAAATAGTATACATTATAGTCTCATTGTTTTGTTGGGTAATACTGAACAACAGATGTGTTTTAACTAAACTAAAGCTACTAGTTTTTTCATTTTAGGTAACAAGACATAGATGTTTAGCTTTATTAATGTATTGTTTGAATTAATGATATGTGCAGTTGCAGTGATGTAGTGTGTTGAAGTTCTATAGAATGTTTATTTATCCAGTTTTTGAATCGATGTGTTGCAATATCACTATTTTTTGCAGCTTGTTATGGTATTGTAACTGTTCCTACTGGTCCATGGTATTGTCGTAAATGTGAAAGTCAAGAGAGATCAGTTAAAGTGGTAAGTGCTCATTGAAAATATCATTTATGAACTCATGACCTAAGGAAAGTGTTCAAAGTTTTGTTCCAGGCATAGGTAGAACCTTGAAAAACTTCGAACCTTGAACAAATCTTGTTCTTGGACATACTTCGATAGTACCAAAGTTCTCAGAAGATTATTCCTCAAAATAAATATTTATGAAAGTAACTACCTTGTTTTTGACCATTCATACATTTTGTAGGTTATAGGTTATAAGTATATATCATACCCTAGAAGGTTTGATAAACATCAAATACAAAAATGGCACAGAAAGCTGTGAAATCAGGCAACTAATTTTTCAAACTGTTAATTTTTAGATGCTTGGTCCATTTACCATGTCTCAATTATAGATACTAAAGAAGCTAGCAAAGCCACTCACGAATTTCAACATGAGCCATATCTCATAATTTCCAAAATGGGATAGTTATTGAGCCTACTATCAATACTATCCCTCTACCTCATAATGTCATAAAATATGTTTACGATAGAAATGCATAATGCCTTGATGAATAACGCGTATTTCGACAAATTGTTTTTTTTTAACGTTTAGCAAAAACGGCTCAACTGAGTTTTAAACAATATGCCGCAAAAAGATCCTAAATGGGATAGTATTTGAGCCTGTAATCAATACTATTGCTTTGCCTCATAAAATCGTCAAAAAATCTGCTTTTACGAGTAATACATGGTAAATATCGCGAATCAATTCGTTTTTTTTTTCAATGCGTTTCAATATCTCAATGTATTGAATCGGAAAAAAGTATATGATCTTTTCAAAAATGGCTCTGCTGAGTTCACCCGAAGCTAGCAAGCCACAGTTTTCTTTTGAAAAATATGCAGCAATAAATTCCAAAATGGGATAGTCATTGCTACAATCAATACTATCGTCATAGAAATGCTTCTGATAGAAATGCATAATGCCTAGTGAATAACGCGTATTTCGACAAATTGTTTCGTTTTTATTTTCTAAAAACGTCGAACAAAAATTTTTAAAATTGGGTCATTAATTAGCCTTAAATTGGCCATTTAATCTCAATTTATCAAATCGGTGTGAAATCAATGATTTCAAAAATGGCTCTGCTGACTTCACCCGAAGCTAGCAAAGCCACAGATTTTTCTATGATAGAGAGTAGCAAAATATATGGGAATAGGGTTATAAATTAGCCTCAAATAAGCACTACATTTCCACTTTATCAAATTATCAAAAATTATTGTTTTTCAAAAATGGTTTTGCTGAGTTCGGCCAAAGCTAGCAAAACCACAGATTCTTCATGATAGAGAGGAGTAAAAAATTTGGGAATGGGGTAATTAATTAGCCTAAAATGAGCCTAATATTATGTGATGTGTCTTATGTTGAAATTCCCAAGTGGCTTTGCTAGCTTCTTTAGTATCGATTATAAGTATTGGCATAGTTTATGCAGTCAGTTGGAAAAACAGATCACCGCAAGCCGTGGGTCTCTTTGAAAGTTCAAAGAGTGCGGCAGCGCGGCCCGACATTCGTACTTGCATTGATTTTAACTACAGCAAACATAAATAAACGTGTGGTACTTTCAAAATACAAGGATACGAAAATAAAAATTCTATTGGTTTCTAATGCCAAAGAGCAACTGATTTCCAGTGGCGCCCTTCAAAGATATTTTTTTTTATACTGAGAAGTGCACAACAAACTGCTAGTGCTGAATCATTAGAAATCGGATTGTGCAATGTGGTGGGTAGCAAGTATACCAAATTGTTCATTTAATGACAAAATACTGTATATTCTATCACTTCCGATTCTACTGGAAACAACATCAACTTTTGATTTTTAAATAGGGCACCCTGTATATTTTTTTATGTTCGGATTCAGCGGATCGTTTTACACATCAGAAACTTTTTTTGATCAAAATGTCGAAATATTTTGGGTGTCCTATTCAAAAATTAAAATTTGTGGTTGCTTTTGCTTTCGGTTGAACTGGAAGTGATAAAATGAATATTTTATGTCGATAAGAGGCAATTTGGTATACTTGCTAAGTTGCTACCCACCAAATTGCAATTCTCTGTTAATATTTCAGTAACTACAATGTACACTCGTCTTCAGAGATCGCTCGTATTGCAGCGGTGATTAACCCATTAGTGCATAATGTGTCTTATAATGGACGCTCCTTGTCTAATTTTTTGTGAAGTCAATCATGCAGGAATTGAATGTTTCATGCGCCAGAACTATAAGTGTAGTTCAACAACAAACAGCTATCGCTTCTATTTCATGAATTTGTATCTCGACAATATTCTGCACGTGATCAAATGGATAACAATTTGTATTGCACCCGACAAGGAGGGTAAGTATTTATTATAACGGAGTATAATGAATTTCAGAATTTCCTATCCCTCAAGATCTCATTATATGCATGTGTTTATGAACCTATAAGGTAATTCGAATAATTATTTTTTTGTAAGACTCAAAATATTGCTTTTGTGTTGTGTCCATTATAATGGACTCTATGCATATCGGTCATCAAGATTTTTTTGTAGATCATTCTTGCAACACCTGTTAGACATATGGAAAATGGCTCAGATATCGATCAACCAACAGATGATCATATATTATATTGCCTCCAGAAGAAAAGTTGGCAGAAATGCAGTTATTCGAATTTAGAAACTGCGAATTCATAATAAATCATATTTCTAAAGGAATTATCAAACAGCCGTGCGACTTTCGTTATTCTGATCCTGATTTTGATGAAATTGAAAATAATATACATCTTTGCATTATGAAAAGGAATATTATGGCATCAAATGATTGTACGTTTTAATGCAGCACGTCAACTATAGACACGACTCCATCCACTCGTTCGACTCCTCTTTTTCTTCAACGGGTTCACATTTCCTTCCACTGGATCGTGTGAGGAGCACCGAAAGAAGGTCTGGAAGTATCATCGTAAATAATTTCTTGATATGGTGCATTTCCATATACCCATCAGCTGAATTATTCCATTCAGTAGAGTATACAAAATTGCAATTTTATATGTAAAATAGGACTGCATCTGAGAGATGCTTCAAAATGTATCAAGTCATCATGATGTATAATTTTCATTATTATTATCATTATTATTATTATTGATAATATTGTGATTGATGTTATTGAGTTTTTCATGTTCTGGATATGTACTTGAATAAAAATGAATACTGGAATTCCCTACTGATCACTTTCATCAATGAACCAATTTGCATAGAGTCCATTAAAATGGACGTGTCATATAAAAAAAATATGTTGTAAAAAAAAATTATTCGTCATGAGTTATCATTCTTTGGGTATATTTGAATGAGTAAACATCTTCAGAATATAGAGATTTGAAAAAAAGTAACTTCATGCACTAATGGGTTAAGAGAGCTGACACCGTCCATGTGCGACGATTGTACGTATGAACGGAGGATAGTGTGAGCCTCATACTGAGTACTAGATAAGAAGAGAATCATTGATATTAGTGAAAAAATGTTTCAACAACTCTTTACCAGAACTTGTTTGTCTATAGAACGGTAAAGCTTTGAAATTATTTGCCAAAGGAAGTTTTTCCATGAACTTGGTGTTCAAGTAACATAAAAGCAGGTTTTACTAATGATATTGTATTGACGGTTTCTTACAAAAAAATGTCAGTATATGCATAACACTACAAAAAATAGTTATTTGTTTTACTTTGCTGCCATGTGAAACATATAATTTTTTACCCAAATGTTATAAAAACATATTTTGTGTAATTTTTTTATTGAAAACCAATTTGTGTTCAGCCAATGTCAATTTTGATTACCAATTTCATTCAACTTACTTGCATAGCAACAAACTTTTTCTGCCTAGGCAGAGAAAGTACACCTTTGCTGCCTGCTGATAGAAATGCCACTTTCTATGCCGTTTGTAAAAAATATTATTTTTCATCCAATTGCTAATTTGGATATCGATCAATTTCTTCGAAAAAAAGTCGAACTCTGAGTCTTGCATTGAGTGTGCTGAAAGAGCATACAATTATGTGAAAACTGTACTCTTTTTAAGATCTATAGGACGAAGTAAAAACTTCTGATTCCACCAAGACTTTCACTAATTTTATTATTTTATTATATGCCTTCACAATGACTTTTATTCACTCATAAAAAATATAACTTTTTACCTGTTCCAAATACCACACCTTTCCTATTCCATTCTCATTATACGTCCATACTCTCTTGGGGAACCATGGTTGTGGTCTCAGTTGTGACACCATCTAGCAAGCCCTCTAAACACCGAAATTTCCAGAAATGCGAGCTGTGTCCCAGCAAATATGGAGCCCTCAAACGTACGGACAATCAGGGCTGGGCCCACGTGGTTTGTGCACTTTATATACCGGAAGTTCGGTTCGGCAATGTCACCACCATGGAGCCCATTCAGTTGCAACTGATTCCCGCGGAAAGGTTTAGTAAGGTTGGTACTTGAATAGGCGAGTGGATTATTTTTCATATTTTTTAAATATAATCATAACTCAATTATTTTTCAATTTGATATATTTTCTGATTTTTTCGGTCGATTTCAAAGCGCAAAAATCATGAGTATTGTCGTGGGTAATATCCCGAGACCATAACAAATAGCCGACTATTATTTTCTTCATAATTCTATCGAGAGTACCTTGTATTTTGACAATTCAATTCGACCATACGACCATTAATAATCTGAATAACTCCCGAGAGCTTTAGCTCCAGGGAGTTATTCTATGATTATTTATGTTCATATGGTCGAATTGAATTGTCCCAAAATACAAGTTACTCGAGATGAATTGAAGAAAATAATAGTCTCCATTCGTCATGGTCGAGTGATATTCAGGAAGATTATTTCATGAACAGTGTGAAAATACTGGTTTATATGAGTTTCGACATTTTATTCAAGTTATAATTCTGCAGATACTATTTGAATAAAAATTCTTCTGAAGGCCGTCTGAGGGTATTCTCGTCATATCTACGTACAATTGTAATCAATTCATCTAAAGTTAGAGCAAAGAAAGAATATTAACAGCGTTAATATTCTTTGATTAGAACTTCTGTACTTTCCTTTCTTGTTTGAGGAAAATATTGTAGGCTCTGCCTGTTTGCATTAGGTGTAACCCTGGCACCTTTGAATTCGATATATTCAAATGGATTTGTCTTACGTTTATGTTCATTGAAATAACCTTCCTGTATATAGTTTTCCATATAAATTTCAACTGTGTATTCCTAATATTCCTCACCATTCTCCTCACCCAATCTTTTAGGATTTGGGCAATCACGAGAGATGGGGTAGTCGCACAAAATTCGTAGTTTTTCTGCTGGCAAAGAAACATGAATTGTTCCAGACAGACTCTTTAATTTCCTTGTCATTTTCTGATATCGATTCGCTTACATAATTACGAATTTCCGTAGTGGAAGTTGACCCAAAACGAACGAGATATTTCGATTTTTGAGTGTGATAGGTATGTCAAAGTTTGACAACCATAGCACTCTTATGCTGGCGAACAGAATAGCCGCTCATATTGTTTGTTTACCTAAATAGCCGCTGATATCGCATATCATATGACTTCAATCATGACATTTCATAGGTCCAGTCGAGTGTGAATGAAATAATCACTGTAATTTTCAAGCAGCTAAAAATTTAGCGCAAATAAAAACTAACGTCACGATTTCGTGAGTAGGGGCAGACCATAGCACAGTTGCCATATGTTGAAACACTGATAGGAAATTCAGAAATATTATCTATTCAATAAATCATAAATTCTAATTAGCTAGAGTCCGACCACGATAACTTTGGGACAGCACGTGGTCGCGTATGCATTGAATATGCATATGCGTTGCGTCACATGCTGTCCCAAAGATAACGTGGTCGGACTCTATGAAAAATCTATTGTCTCAAAATTGTCCCTCTTATACAGAAAAGTGCACAAATAACGGCCAGGGCTGTAACTTTCGAATTATTCGAGATATGGTTTTGAAAATTGTTAGGCAGCTAGTATACCAAATTGCTCATTATAATTGAAAAATGAATTTTTGTTCTATCACTTCCGGTTTTACTGGAAACGACCCCAACTTTTGATTTTTAAATGGGACACCCTGTATTGTATTCCATAATCGGTTAGGGATTGTCACAACGAATTCATCGATACCGGGTTTGATAGGGTTATTTCAAACGATTACGCAGATATTCGCGTTCTAAGTTTCCATATGCTCAATGAGTGTGACAGAGAAAGAAGTTTTGATATTGCCAAGTCACACCCATTGAGCATATGGAAACTTCGAACGCAAATATCTATGTAATCGTTTGAAATAACCCTATCAAACCCGGTATCGTTGAATTCGTCATGATAATCCCTAACCGATTATGGAATACACAGAGGGTATCCCATTTAAAAATCAAAAGTTGGGGTCGTTTCCGGTGAAACTGGAAGTGTTAGAAGAAACATTGTTTCATCAATTAATGAGCAATTTGGTATAATGGCAACCCACCAATTTTCAAAACCCTATTTAGAATAATCCAAAAGTTACAATCCTGGCCGTTTTTTGTGCAATCTCTGTATGTTGTGTCTTATTGCTTTTGTTGAATTTGTGTTAATAATAATCATATTAATTCACCCTATAGGACTTTTGGTCCGGTAAACATGACAACACAGGACTTTTGACATATAAAGAAAGTAACGTGACCCCGACCGAATAGGCAATTTTTCATCTTAACGCCCAAGTCGAATTTCGGAATAAATTATTTTTTAAAGGTTCTCCCATATGATGTCAACTTTATGAAAAGCATTGTATAGATTGTGTCCTGATTTATTTAATTATCCTCGTATTTTGGAGTAAAAAAGGTGATTCATAAAACACGTTTTTCTTAGTACTTCAAGAGACTGGTCAGGTGATTCATGAATTTATTTCATGGCCTAGTGTGATGTAGATCCCAAAAATGAAGAAATTGGAAGATGAGGCATTTTTTAAAACTAGCATTACCCGAATCCAAATGAAGCATTTTCATGATCATTCTCAATAGTAATAACGAATAACCCAATAAGCAACAAGATTGACAGTATTATTATAAAATTTGTGAGCCTTTATTAATGTTTCAGGGTAATTTCAATAGAAGTTTATTTTGTGAACAATATTTTTTGGTATATATTTGTTCCGATAATTTCATTAGTATATTCGAAATGTTAAAATCGAAATAAAACAAAATGTATTCATAGCAACATATTAATAATAGTTATTTATGCAACAAGTGCAAAAGTATGTGTGGATTGCACGCAACGTAGATTTGTCCAACGAGGCCGGCAGCTTAGTCATAGCGGTGTTGCCACACAAGTCTTGTAGTTTTGGAGGGAAGTAAACAGTTTTATCTCAATTCTCATCGATTATGCGTGAAATTCAGTGTGACATCAGACCCTTATGTTTGAGTACCTATTTGTATACCATGTCCACATTGATTTACGGTGTTTCTAATACAGAGTAATGTATACCGAGTTGTCAAAAAGGTCTGATAGGTATTCCTTTTTATCATCTATGGCCTCATGGAATGATTGTGGCAAAAAATATAGTTTATCCACGACTGTTTTATAAAATATTCATAATACATGTACTTCCTCAAGCTAAACTGTAGCCATTTTTCTCACCAGTGAATAATAGCAGAGAATAACCATAATTCACTGGTCTAGAGTTCCTTATATGTTACATCGTGTACCCTAAAGTGGTAACTCTAGACCAGTGAATTATGGTTATTCCCGCCACGCTCGTGACATAAACTTAACCTTCGTGAATAATAGCCCTCATTATATGCCTGTTGAATAATATACTAATTTTCCACCACTAACCTGAGTAATCACCATTATTCGAGGATTTCCTCTAATGAGCAGTAACATTTTCTTAACCTAGCTTAATAATCATAAATTTATAAAGAAATTCTACTTAGGTAAATAAAACTGTCAATAGTGTCAATGATATGCAATATAAAAATATACTGATGCGTATGCAACCAATGAAATATGAAACATTCTTCAAATATAGTTGAAACCACGAAATTTATTACAGCTGAAAGCAATTCTTGAAGTTATAAAAAATGTTTGGAATAATGTGATTATCACTGACTATTATGGATTTTGAAAATGTCACACAGAAACCATATGTGAGCTGTCACTGTCATTTGCTTAGAACAATTCAAAAACCATGACTTTCGGCATGGACACATTTTTTGGCCAATCAAAACGATTTCAGCTATGGCGGTCAATGTTTCAAATTCTCAGTCGTGTATTTATTCACAATTTCAACAGGAATTTTGATAAAACGTTTATTTTCAATATCACAATATTAGTAATGCTGAACAATGCTGAATATACACGGTGAAGGGCAATGCACCTTGAATGGAAATAAAAATTTGATACAATAAAAGACGTTCATATTTCAGTGTTTGTGAAAAAACTCTTATACAGGGTGTCCTGAAATAACATAGGAAGATTTCAACCACAGATCCTAGGAACAGAAATAGTAAAAAATGTTCATATAAACATGAGCCCATAAATGGCCCCCATCTGAAATGATGATTTTTTTTATAAATATTTCCGAAACTCTTTGCGTTGAGGTAACTAAATTTTGTACATGAAAATTAATTTTCATGTCCGATTTGGAAATTTTAAGAACCTTCAGAAATTTTGATCAGGGGTGTGGGATGGAATCAAATGAATTTCAATCATGCATGAATGTAATTGTAAATTGAACAGAGTGGATCGATCTTCTTCAAACTTACCCAAACAGCAAATCAGGTTTTTTTGAGGCTTCAGATGGATCTTGAAGATATTTCAACAGACTGTTGGAGAATCAGTACCTAAACGCTGTTACCTATGATTCTCAGGTTTGTTACATTTGTGAGGAGAAAGGAAAACCAGCCAACGCCTCAGTTGGGGCTTGTATGCAGTGCAACAAAGCTGGTTGCAGACAACAGTTTCACGTGACCTGCGCTCAAGGTTTAGGGCTTCTCTGTGAAGAGGCGGGAAACTATTTGGATAACGTCAAGTACTGCGGGTACTGCCAGCATCATTACAGCAAGTTGGTGAGTCGAAATTATTTAGAAAAATACTGAGGATAATCTACTTTATGTTTAAAACATATTCACTAACCAATAAATTCATTAGTGAATCAGGCTTTGATCAAATCATGGAATGATATTTACAATTATACTTTGACAACAATAGATTCTTCAGATTCTTCAAAGTCTGTTAAATTGGGCATGCCACTGGTGAATGATGACTTTCAGCAGTTGAATTTCAAGCTATTGCAATTTTGATAATGTTCATGTATTTTTTAAGATCCCCACTTCGGACTTTGGGTTTGATGGGATCATGTCAATCAACTGTAAAGATATTGCTGAAAAACTCTTCCATCTTTCAATGAGTCTGACAAAGGATACTTTTCTGTCCCACTCATCTGCAAGTTGTTTGCTATCTACAATAATTAACTTAACAGCATCTGTCAAAAAATGCTCAGAAGCTTGTATTGTATCATCATGTATTTGTCAGTCATGTTCATATTGAATTCATTCAAAATTGAAATAAATTCATAATCTTGTTTTCAGTTGTTCTGATACAAAATAATAATCTCAATGAATAATCAAAATGAGGAAACTATGAAATGAAAATGTGTAACAAAACACTATAAATTGAATTTATCAAGTAGTTATCTTCAAAACTTTATCTGTGTGTACTTTGTGAAGTTATCTGAACTAAATGCTCATCTTAAAAATCAGTATACTGCAAATACTGCTTGTAGAATACTGATGTGGCTGCTAAAATATGATGTTACGGGTGGATTTTATGGTAGTTATAGTTTATTTTCATCTTCTTCATCTACAACTACTACATGAAAAATTTATACAACATTACAAAAAATGTATGTACTATAATTCAAACGCCTTTCATACTTTGAATGTGATCAATGATGGTGGAGGAGAAATAACTATTTGATGGAGGAGCAAAAACTGTTTTTTATATTTTTTTCTGAAATGCCGTTTCATTACTACAAGTTCACTTTATGTTTATTTGCTTATATTTGTTTATAAACATCGCAGATAAATCCAAATATCCAGATTGGATCCATAATATAAATAAAATCATCTAATACCCGCCTTCTTGTAGCAGAGAAGTTTGAATTTCTTCACCTAAATGTTGTTGAAATAGCCAATTATTTGATAACTACAACCATGATGATTATCTGTAAGTATGCAGGGTGATTTATGAGGTCAGTTCATTAGAAGATTTTCATCAACTTCTAGTTGGAATAATATTTTAAAATGTGGTTCATAGTTGTAATATAAATAGACCATGCATGTTATGCATGTTCGTTCTAAAATATTTTCCGATATGGTCAGTACCAACTTCATATCAAAAAGGAACATTCTCAGATATATTTATGAAGACAAAAAAATGGATATATATATATATATAAAGAAATACATTGAGAATTCGCATTCTCCATGTGATGAAAATATCATTTCAACTTGTGTTGTGATCGGACAACCTATGCCTATGCATGTCCACTCAATGTAATATTTGGTATATTTGAATACTTTCAGAAAATACGTCCTCATATTATATTGGAAGACTAAGATTGCGCCTCGTATATTACGCTTCAGATGACATTCGGATATAGAACAAGTTCGGTCGACGCGCAGTCTATGAGCACTGATGAAAAAAATGATACGTCTGCCACGAAGATAGGTGCCGATGCTAAATGAACTTACTGTCCCGTTTAGGATAGATAATATACTCTGCTTTTGCTTATCAATGGACTAGTGGACTATTTTACCTTTCAATTCCATGTTTTTTTTAGATTTTTTCGGTCGATTTTGAGGTGCTAAAGTCATCAAAATTGTCACGGTAATTTTCAAACGGCTAGAAATTTACCGTCAATAAAAACTGACGTCACTATTTCGTAAGTGGGGGCAGACCAATTATGTATTAGTAATAATCTTAATTAGCGACAAAAAATCTATTGTGTCAAAATTGTCCCTCTTATATGATATTGCTTATGATGAATTTGTGTTAATAATCATTATATTAATTCACACTAGAAGACATTCGGTCCGGTAAACGTGACAACACAGGACTGTGGGTGTTGTCTTGTCAGTTCTCAGCATTCAGCACGGCCTTGCCAAGTTTCTATAGCCAATATTTACATAATGATTTGTTATGGAGTATAAGAAATATTTTGACAAGCTGTTTGCTCCAAAAAGTCACAAAATAATGACTTATATATCCTGGCTTCCTCCTATTAGGTCAAGAAGAAGTACGTACTTCGAACATCGTCATACTTCGCGCACTGCTTCGCACATGGTATCGTGATAATGTAGGTAACTGAAAAAAACTGTCACTTCGGAAATTGTTATCAATGTGCGAACTATGTCATTTTTTGACGTTCGTAGAAAATAAAAATCAGGTCCGTATCGACACTGGCAGAGTTTTTGAAATATGTCGAATATTATCCCAGTTACCAGCTGAGTTGACATGATTGTTATGGACAACACCCTTACAGCTCTTTAGTCTAAACTATTCTGGTCATCCTAACTATTCCCTGTCATATTTCTTATCTAACTTATGTAACTTCTTAATCATGCATTCAATATATCTTAGTCATAAAACAGCACCCGTCGATATTCTGAACATAATACGGGGTGATGGTACTGAGTCACACAACATATATAATAATAATAATAATTATGATAATATACTATAATACTAGTAATTAATGTAACTTGGTGGTATCTCTGGAGTCAACTAGGAAAAAGCCAAATACTCAAAGTGGAATGCAATGGTCACAAAGAGAGAGAAACTCAAAGTCATTACCACAATAATTCATAAAATGAACGAAAGTGGTAGATAAGGAGAGAAAAACAACTACTTTCCTGGCTATATGCATCCTCTCGAAATCTATGCAGTAATTCGTATAGAATAAAAAAGTGTTTCCTAAACGCCGAGCAGCGCCTAAATGGTTCAGGAACGCGTGACTACCTGCAGACCGGTTCCGAGCTGTTGGCTCTCATCAGTGCAGGGCTGCCCTAGATAGCATTCTTGACCGCTATCTGGTGCGAACCTGACCCAAAGTAAACGCATCTCAACATTTATACCCCACGAGGCGATCAACGTCCGCGAAATGAATGCGAACGCCGAACGCCACCTGGCAAAGAAAGAAACACTCCAAAACAAGATCAGGTGAAATGGGAGTGGCTGGTGGCATATAGCCAGGAAAGTAGTTCTTTTTTTTTGGTTATCTACCATTTTCGTTCAATTTATGAACTATTGTGGCAATGACTTTGAGTTTCTCTCTTTTTGTGACCATTGGACTTTGAGTATTTGGATTTTTCCTCGAAAATACGCCAGTCGGGCAACCAGCCACTTCCATTTCACCTGACATCTTCTTTTGGAGTGTTGCTTTCCTTGCCAGGTTGCGTTCGGCGTTTGCGTTCATTTCGCGGACGTTGAACGCCTCGTGGGGTATGAAAGCTGAGTTGCGTTTACGTTGGGTCAGGCTCGCACCAGATAGCGGTCAAGAATGCTATCTATCTATCTATCTATCTATCTATCTATCTATCTATCTATCTATCTATCTATCTATCTATCTTTCTGGTTTGCAGGTAGTCACGCGTTCCTGAACCACTTAGGCGCAGCTCGGCGTTTAGGAAGGAAATACTTGCGATTTTATTCGTCTATACGAATTATTGCAGAGATTTCGGGAGGACAATCCAATGTTCTGCGTGGCATATAGCCAGGAAAGTAGTTGTTTTTCTCTCGATTTCTACCATTCTCGTTCATTTTATGAACTATTGTGGTAATGACTTTGAGTTTCTCTCTCTGGAGTGTTTCTAACATGATATAAGTTGTCTCAACTAATGTGACAATGCAACAGACTATCTGAAATAAGGAAGTTGGTCCTGACCTCTGATACTATCTGTATACCAGTGGTACACTGAAAGTACATCCAGAACGTGCACGATTTCAAGTTTTCATTTGGAGTACCAGTCAAAAAACTAACGGCCTACCTTGATCACCCTGTAGGCTTCAATGTATCTTGTTGTGCATGCCGATTTGTGTGAATCATTCCTTTATCTAATAACCATGGAAATTTTTAAGCACCGGATAAACGCCGTTGTCCTTTTTCAGAAAAAAGGGGGCAACGTGAAGACGATCCCTCCGTACAAACCGGTGGCCAACGAGGCCCACAACTCGGACTCCAGCTCGGAGAAAGAGGGGACCCCTTCGAAGGCGGCGAACCCTTCACCCCCGACAGCCGCTAGCAAGAAAAAAACGACCGCTAACGCGAAAACCGTACCGTCGAAGTCGTCGAACAAGTCGCAATCGAAACCCGTCAACAACAACGCGAAGAACGCCGAAAAGGGCAAGGCGACGAACGCGAAAAGCGGGAAGACCGAAGAATTAGAGAAAAACGGGGATTCCGAGCCGAAGGAATCTAGAGACACTAAGGGGGCCAAGAAGCGCAAAGCGAACTCGAGGGCACCCACGCCAGTGGGGGTTGCAGGGAGTGAAGTTAGTGTGGTAGTGAACCCTGTGACTAGTGCCGGATTGGTTGCCGGCGGTGGTAATAGTAACTTGAATAGTGTTGGGGATAAGGGTGGTGTTGCAGGTAGTGAGAGTGCTGTTGACAAGAAAAAGGTGATGACAAAAATGAAAAAAAAAAAAATAATTGATGGCTTGACACAGAATATTGAATTCTAAAAATTGCATATTACACAATATTCCCTTATTATAAAAAAAATTGAGGGTATTGACTTTGCTATGAAGACATTTTTCTAGAGAAAATGTGACATAATTATTATTACTCATGTTGTTTGCTTTTGAAAATATCCGTAATTTTTTTACCAGTTTAGTTATCTGGTACAGACCTACCTATGAGAATAGAACAATAATCAAAGAAATCGATTTTTTCATTAAAATTTCATTTCACAAAAGACAAGATTTCCACAAAATTCTCTAAACTAAACTGTTTATTGTACTAGTATTCCACCTGAAGAAGCTACTGTGTTAACAAAACATGACATGTGATTATGAGTTTTGTGTAAATCTTGTCATTAGTGAAGTTTTTTATATTTACTATGGATTTCCATCAAGAAATTGATATTAGGAAGGTGTTGTTATTACAACCCTGAATTATTATACTGAATAAAATGTCCCTGCAATTTTGGCCATGGTTTATTGTTGAAACCATTAGGCCAATGACCTAGGTCCTTCTTTCAGCTAATTGAACATATTTCACTAATGGAAAAAAAAAAAACAAATATACCCCTAAGTATATTGGAAACAATTTTGATTAAAATTTTTCCAATTGTCTAAAATGTTCATCAGTTAGATAATAACAAATTATTTCAAAAAAGTGGAAACAATGATTTGTTCTAAAATGTTTTCAGGAGTTGAAGATATCACAGGTTAATAACATGATAACAAAAGTTAGTATAACCTATGTCTTCAGTAATAATATCATATGTTTGCTATATGTCTTTTTGAATATCCTTCATCTTGATGTGTAACTTTTCTCAATATACTCAACTGTAGGATGTACCTAAATAGAATATCTCATTCTCTTGGTGCTTCAATAAATGAAAAAAACATATTTCAAAAGACTTGAACTACTTCATCTAAATAACCTACTTATATATCAAGGGAGCAAATGTATCCATTTCCTACCGCAAGTAAAGTTTAGTGGAGGGCATTAAACACACATGGAAGGTAATTGAACCTTTGCTCCCATGATGTATATATATATATATATATATATGATTCTATCCACAAGCATCATCCTTGAATTTATGCACCAGGTGGTCTATTTCTTGATCCAAATCAATATGCATTACAAAGGTGTAGTGTGCCATAGACAATTGAACGAAAATCAATTTGACACTTCTGCCCTTCTGTCATAATAAAGTTTGGAATATGAGGTAGTAAATGAGATCATATGCTTGTAATTTACAAAGGAAATTGTTATTTGTTTTATAATATTCCTGTGGGAATAAATTGACAGCTTTGTGTCCTTGAATGAGGGAGCAAACGCCTACTTTCAATTCAGTGAGTAGATAAATTAATAAATTGTATCTACTCTCGGAATTGTAAGTAGGCATTTGTCACATCTCAGGTAAAAAAAAAAAAAAAATTTTACTCCTATAAGAAGAGCAAAAAATTACATCCCCTGGAAAGTAAAATACATTGGCTCTAGCATACTTTCTTGTCCTCAATATATTTATTTTTGCAATCCAGATAATCCCTTTCAAGTTATTTATTCTTCAAGGAAGGCAAGGTGTTCATTTCCTGCCTTGATATGAGACAAACCCTTTTTTTAAGGTATTAAAATAATTCAATTTCATGTTTTCTTTGAGTAGCTGATTATTTTGATTTCACAAATATCTCTGAAAGCCCATGCATTGAAGATTTGATTTGATCACAAGTCTTGACACAAAATAAATCATTTCCCTGTATTTTTCAGTAGATCTTTAGCAACATAATCCAATAAATAGCTCATTAATGCCTTCAGAAAGTAACACAACATTCCCCAACAATTTCCAGGCGAAAATCGAAACCACCCAATCGATCATCACCAACCAACCGGTCGTCGCGCTCACCTCGATCTCCGCCCCCAAGCCCTCCTCCGCGCCCCTCCCTTCCGCGCCCGCCGATCCAACGGCCACGCCTCCCGAGCCAGTGTCCATCCCCCCGGCCCCGCCCCTACCCCTTCCCCCTACAATCATCCAGACGACGCAGGCGCAGTCCCACTCGCAGTCACAGTTACAGGCGCAGGCGCATTCGCTGGTCGTTTCCGTGCCGCTGGTCAACGCCTCCTTGAGTCCCCTGGGGCCGATCGTGTGCAATCAGACGTCGGTGGTGACAGCGACGCCTTCGGCGAGCGAGAGGAGTGGGAGCGTTGGGTGCTCTGAGAAGGGTGCCTCTGCTATCAGTAGTGGTAAGAATAAAAGGGGCATTTCCATGCATCCGTCACCCAACGGATGTACGATTTGGATTCGTACGGATTTTTTCATACTTCCAAAATGATACAATCATATCGATAACATGGTTCAATAGTGTACGAAAAATAACCATTTTGAGTTGTATACCGCAGTGGCGGCGCCAGCTTTTTCTTCCCAGTTGGGCGACACCCGGCAGAAAAATTTGAATTGTGGGCAGCAAAAATATGTTTTAGATATTTAGGTAATGTTTCAGATAATAGGTATAAATTGTATAATGTAGGTATCCACTAATTATAGATATTTTGCGGATTTGTGAATAAATGTAAAATACAAACTGGAACGGTTGGAATAACGAAAAAATACAACACAGAGATTATTTAAAAATTTATATGACACGGAAACGCATGATTATATAACTATCACCCATAACAGACACAGTCTAACGTTTAGGTCTATTAGGAAAGCGCTATTCTTCTATTATTATGTTTAATTGCAAATCCAAATCAGTCAGGGCCACCGGATTATCATCAGCATCGCTGTTGTGCACTCTAAGGAAGAATAATAGGGTTTCAACCTTTTATTTATTACTATTACAATAACCAACTTACGTATCCGAATCCACTTAAAAAATATTGTAATTTTCATTATCGCTTAAAGTGGATACAATCAGCCATGTGTCATCTACCTCATCTTCCAGGAACTGGTTCGGTGTCGGTGTCTTTCTTTTTTTGGGATAACTGCAGCTGGCTTCTCCAATATTGTCATTTTCACAATCACTTGCAGCATTTGCTGCAACAGCATCACCAACCGTTTCGTCCGTTTCAGTTACTTCACTCAATTCTAATGAATGATTTGTGCTTGGTTTTGTTTCAAGTTTTCTAGTCATTTCAATGTATTTACTCAAAATTCACCTCGAATATTATTGAATTCGTCAATTCGTAAGCGAAGGCCAGACGTTTTTTACAAGCTGAGATAGGGGATTCCCCACAGAGGCCGCGTCGGTCTCAGAGGCGTGCATTTCTTGGACGTTTATTGTAATTCGTGATTCCGGAAACACGTTGATTGAACCATTAACCATTGGAACGGTTAGTTAGATATAATATTGAAAGCAATCTAAAAAAACTACTTTTCTCTATATCTCGCCCAACCGCGCCCACCCCCTGGCGCCGCCACTGTGTATACGCTATCTGATTCATCATTTTTTTAACTTTCACGTACTATACTGTAAAAACTGAAAGTTCCAGTACTGACCAAGAGATGGTGTTAGTTACTCTATAGAACTGAAGGAAACTTCTATTCCATATAATTCTGTAATAACTCGATACAATAATGAAGACTTATTACAGTTTTGAACTGTGAAATATTTTCAGTGATTCAGAGTTGTTACATTGCATAGCTCAAAATGGTTAATTTCAACGATCAAAACAAACTTATAATACTATGTTATATCATTGTTCCTGTAGTGATTGTAGTAATTGTACTTACTCATCGAATAATGATGACGATTTTTGATCACAGAGCTTTATACTATCAATTATATAATTCAGATCAATAGTGTAACAAGTCCGAACATGATTATTTTTTACCAAATTTGTCATTTGGTTTTCAAAATGCAGACATAGTTATTCGTGCAGGAGTAATGAAATAGACAACCTTCAATGATTTTCAATTGAAAATAAAATCAATAGGCATAGTGTGTCAAGCATTTATACCGGGTGTTTCTCAAAAGTGACTCACCCCTATAACTTTTTTGTTTCCACAGATAAACAAATGAAATTTGGTGTGTGAGTATAATAAATAAATGTGCATTATTTGACCTATTCGATTATTTTCTGTCACTTCTGGTTTGGCCGGAAACGACTCTTATTTTCTTATTTTAAATGGGGCACCTGGTCTATTTTCACTTATTTCGATAGAGAATATCCTCAAGAAGAAAAAAACTAGGGGCTCAAAGTCGGTCGACCACACTTCATATAATAGTAGTAAATCATTTTACATATGTAACCGGTTTCGGCGCTACGGCCATCATCAGACAAATAATAAGTACCTAAAAGTTTAAAAAACGAAGACAATCAAATGTGAGTGAAGACTATAAAATCAACATACCGAACAATACAATTTAGACAAACATCATTGGATAAGTAACAATCATGCCATGGGTTGAGACATGGGCAATAAGTTGATTGATTTAAATCTAATGAAGAGCCAGAAAAAACTGGCTCTGATAAGGTCAAACATCATCAGATATCGGAGAGAAAAAAACTACATCATATTAAAAAATGAAAATGAAAATGTCACCACGACCGGCGGCCATAACAATTCGATCAGTCCTATAAGTCCTTATAGGACTGATCGAATTGTTATGGCCGCCGGTCGTGGTGACATTTTCATTTTCATTTTTTAATATGATGTAGTTTTTTTCTCTCCGATATCTGATGATGTTTGACCTTATCAGAGCCAGTTTTTTCTGGCTCTTCATTAGATTTAAATCAATCAACTTATTGCCCATGTCTCAACCCATGGCATGATTGTTACTTATCCAATGATGTTTGTCTAAATTGTATTGTTCGGTATGTTGATTTTATAGTCTTCACTCACATTTGATTGTCTTCGTTTTTTAAACTTTTAGGTACTTATTATTTGTCTGATGATGGCCGTAGCGCCGAAACCGGTTACATATGTAAAATGATTTACTACTATTATATGAAGTGTGGTCGACCGACTTTGAGCCCCTAGTTTTTTTCTTCTTGAAAATACTGTGGACCACTTTGAGAAAATGGATGATTTTCATGATTTATAGAGAATATCATTGTGAGACACTCGGTTTGCCACTTTTTGACATTTATCATCCTGAAATTTTCATTTTCAATGTTCAAACTAGAGTGTCATGAATGAGTTGAACAGTTGATTTTGTATCAAGTTGCCAAGGAAAAATAGTTTCGATGAAGTTTTACTTTCTATTTGTTTCACAGGTTGATTCAAAATTCACATTATCTTAATTATGATGTTAACTCAATTTTTTCAAATAGAACAGGGGTGGCTCATTACCATATCTGAGAAGAGTATTTTTCAACAACGAACACGTTTATACCACATAATCGATATTTTGAATCAATATCTAGTGTCATAATCACTCTATAGATAGAAAATTGACAAATTGAAACCGGCCAAACCGGAAGACAGAAAACAATTGAATACGAATATTGTTCCAATTTCTTGAAATATACTTACACACCGAATTTCATTGGTTTATTTGTGGAACAGAAAATGTTATTGGGGTGAGCCACTTTTGAGAAACACTCGCTATGTAGATACGGACTGAAATCAATGTTGATGAAAGATAATCTAATATCCTATTTAAAATTTTGAAGAAAATTCAAGAGATATGTCATTTGAGAGAATCACTAAAAGGAATCCTGATTTGCGATAAATCAAAATTTCGGAATGTTTCATCAAATTCTAATCAAAGTGCTTTGTTCATTTGCTATTTTATTAGGAGCATCACGAGATTTCTATTGATGAAAAAATTTCTCCTGCGACGCCATTCTTAAAACAAATATCCACTTGTGATATGTCACCAAGAAGATAAGTTTCCGCATTATTGGATTCTATTCGAAATTCTCGACCTAGGTCTATTTTTTGGTAAAACCGGAAGTGATTTTCAATTGTTTGAAGGAACTATAGCTTCAATCCAAATTTCAAACGTCTTAACCTAAAAAGCAACTGAATGAAGCCCTTTCCAATGATTTTGTAATCACCTGGTATAATAATTTAACGTTTCCTATTATTTTACTTAGAATGATATCTGTGAATAGTTTCTCTGGGAAAATAATTAGTAGAAAGTTGAGCTTAAATCTACCTTTCCCTCAAAAGTTTAACGATATGAGAATCTGTTGATATTTGTTTATGAGAACTGTAAAAATACCCCATTGTGTATCTCTTGATCTTTATCATGTATGTGATAAACATGCGGTGATTTTCTTTAATGCCCCCCCCCCTTCATTTTTTGAACGGGTCAACGAAAAAAATTGAATCTCGGGGTAATGAAATTGATGTTTAAATACTATATTTCGGAGTAAGATTGACAGATAAAAATTTGAAGATGGATATATGATATGGATATTGTATTCCAACAAGATGGGGCACCACCACATTACTCCAGACAAGTAAGAAACATTTGGATAATACTTTCCCTGGTTGTTGATTGGCCGTCGAGGTCATATGGAATGACCAGCCCGCTCGCCAGATTTGACACCGTTAGACCTTTTTTATGGGGCTATTTCCAACAAAATGTGTACGAAACTGCATTTGCTTCAATATTGAATATGCAACAGAGAATGATGAATATTTTTTGTAGAAATTTTGACGTAACTGTGAAACGTGAAATATCGGATAGGCTGGTCTTTTGTCAAGAAGTTCAAGGCAACCATTTCGAGCATCTTCTGAACTGAACTCAGCTTGTTTCCTCAAATTATGTGGTAAACGTCGATGTATTCAAGCATTTATCAAATATTCCGCCATTTTGTAGTAGGTGAAGACTTTATATTCTAGGGTTGTGAAGTATTCGTCAGGAGCTTCCAGAAGATATATCACAAGGCCCCCTTTCCATTTAATTTTTTCCCCAGATGGTGCCCAGTCGGTGCATCAATATCATTACCCCAAGCTTCAATGTTTTTCGTTGACCCGTTTAATGAATAAAGGGGGGGAGGGGGCATTTGAACGGTCAGAATCGATTTATTATCAATTTGGCAGATGATGATGAAGAAGTCTCTTATTTTAGCGATGACGAGGATGGAGTGTACCATTGAAATTTTCTTATTTTGAATTAAATTTGTACGAGTTTGAATTGGCAGCATAATTTTCGAGATTTTCCTTCCTAAATTTTACAATGTACGTAACGGTTTTCAGGAAAATAGATCACAAATATTTGGCATCCCTCAGTTCTTGTTGTACAACGAGATAATATCCTGTCTTATAAAAAAATGATACTGTACACATTTTGAGTTGCTTCTCTTCGACTTCAGTAGCTTACAAGTATAGGCAGGAAAAAAAACCATACATGTACCTATTTAAAATAATTTAATTCAGTTTACTGAAATCATCATTATTTTCTGTTGTTTCTGAGTTAACTAATTCAGTCCGACCCTGGTTACAAACACTTGCGGATGACTTCGGAACGCCGGCAAAAAATATCAAAGGATTGCACCTTTTTTATGTTTCATATAAGTATTTGTACTGTGCTTTGAGATTTTGGGATAAGAATTATATTAGGCAAAACCAGGAATATCCTGTTCCACGAACACCGAAAATGTGGTAACATCAATGATAACATTGGTAGATATGTTGAAAAAATGATAACAATAGTCCATCAACAGTCAGATATGAATTCTGTTCACCTGATTGTTTGTCCCATGTGAATCATCATCGCAGTTATGTCTTATCGTGAGTGTTGTCGGTAGATAGATAAAATATTATGGAAATATGTACGATGAAATAAATGGTCAATCTGCTTCAGTTTAGCAAGTGAATATATTTTCTTCTGTAAATACTGGTACTATTTTATTACCATCATGTAGTATGAAATTGAGTTTGCTACCTTGTGAATTGAAAAGTTCAGGTGTCTCAAAATATATTTTTCAGAGGTTATGACTGGTGGAAACAGCAATCAAGGATTATTGACGTCCGACATGAACACTGGTGGACTGAAAATTACCTACGAAAAACAGATGGATTCCATTAACACAGAAGTGGACATGGAACTGGAACTAGAACCATCTCCTTCTAGGACCGTTGAAGTACCTGCCAAAAGAGGAAGGTGAGAATCTTTATTCACTTTGTGTTTTATCAGTCAATTGAAACATTTTTTCATTTAGAAGACTTTTCTCATTGTAGGGAACAAAGTCGTAGTACGTCATTTTTATGCACGAATATAATTCTTTGGAATATTTCACGAAGTAAGGAATTTTGTCTGTTGGATTTGGTATTTTTTGGTTCACTTTGATTTATACTTTCCTAGATAGATTGTATGAAGCACTCACATTTTTATCATTTTTTGAAGTCCATCTGACATTTATTTGTATTGTTTACTGGCGTCTAGCGACATGGCTTTATAAATGTGTTGTTATAGCGACGGGATCTCTTCGCAGTGCAATATTCGCTCTGCAGTGCAATTACCGATATATGAGGGAAATATTCAGTATGATACCAAATGATTGGCAAGAATTAAGCATTGATGTTGGTTGAAACAACGGAACCGTCACATTTTGACATGTGTAAAAAATAATCTCTATCGTTCCAGATCTCAATCGCAATCGAACGAAAAGACTGACCGGTCGAGCCGCAGCCGGAAGCGCAACGGCAGCTCGGCCACCTGTCCCGCCCCCAGCTCGATCGTCGAGACGCACACGAAGCGCGCGAGCCGCTCCCAGCACGTGACGCCGCCTCCGATGCCGCTGCCACTGGCCGGGTCCGAGCCGCCGGGCGCCTTTGCCGCCATCTCGCAGGTGATTATCGAGATTCTCGTCTGACCCCTTCTGACATGCTTTTAAATGTTATGATTTTCTTCAAATCCTCGAATAATGGGGTAGTTTCCCTCAACCCAATAATCATAATAGTACAGGGTGCGGCATAGGAACCAAGTGTTTTTGGTTTGGTCACTACTCGGCCATTAGAAAAGGGCAGAGCGCGCGGTTTATTTCAATCCTTTTCTCTGGAAAAGCCGATCTCACTGTGCCCAACATAAGCTTGTCAGGAGTAACCATACCTTTGAAGACATGCATTTTGATGCTTGGTATTACTATCAGCAATAACCTTTCTTGGTAAAATCACGTGAGATCAATTGCTAAAAGTGCATCCCAAAAACTTGGTTTGGGTCAGTAGCTATTTCACTTCCAGTCAGCTGCTTATGATCTATAAGGCACAGATCCATCCTGTCCTGCAATAGTGTTTCCATATTTGGAGTACAGCACCCAAACATACCTTGAAACTGTTGGATTCTGTCCCAAAAACGGCAATTCGTCTCGTGGGTGATGCCTCGCTCACAAACTCACTCACTTCTCTGGAACACCGTAGAAAAGTTGGCGATCTGGCTCTATTTTATAGATATTTTCATGGACAATGCTCTTCTGAAATATCAACAATTGTTCCTTCCTTGGCAGTCTCCACGAGATTACACAGCTGTGTCAGATGAGTACAAAAACGAAAATAGTACAGTGAAAATGAGAGAATTTGGTTGGTATCTCAGTGATACTGCAATGATTCAACTAACCATGAGATTGATTACACTCTCAAGAATGAGGGTTAACGAAGTTGCATTCAGAATTTCTTCATTTCCATGAAAAATCATGTGTATAAACAATTGATAATGAATATCAAGGTTTCTGAAACATAAACCTCAACTCAACCGGAAGCAGCAACGTCAAAAAGTTGAATTATTTTAACTTCATCGCGTCAAATATTTTCCTAACTCAGCGTCACCAAACAGGTTGCATGACTGTACTAACGTTAAACGGTTCGCATTTTTACGAGCATTTTTAGCTGTGCGTATGTGGCTTTTCCAAGGAGTACGTCTTGAAAATGGTGGAGGAGCCTAAACTATAACTTCTTCTGAACTTCAATTTGATTTCACGACAAGAATAAAAAATATGTATCCGGTGAATTTTCATAAACTATACAGTGGAATGAAGATTCGAATGTTGGAAATTTGCTCATTTAGGCGCAGATGAAGGAATCGCCGCCCAGCAGCCCGAGTTCAGAGAGCCAGAGCAACCCGCCCAGCACCCGGGGCAGAACGAGGGGCAGGAAAAGCGCCCCCGCAGCAGTCAATGTGGGGTCGGGCAGTTCCAAAGATAGCAAGGATGTGAAAATGTGAGTGCAATCAAATATCCATTATCCATGAACAAATATTATTGACAAAGCTTATGAAATCTAGTTATATAATATCACAAAAAAATACAAGCAGCATACTAACAAGAAAGCTATAATACAGACAAATTCGTTTGGAGACGTAGGCAACAAATTTTTTTCACAGTATATTATCCTAAGCAAGACAATAAGTTTATAGTCATAGAAATTTGGCAAGCATCTCCACTTTTGCATTGAAACTCGTGGTCGATGCGCAGTAGCATAGTCCAGCTAATGTCCTGTCCCAATACTCCCAAAACACTGTTTGTTCTATTGCAATTGTTTTATTGTTTGTATCGTAGCTGCAAACCACAATAATGAGGCTCATTGAATGAGAAATATAACATCCTTGCTGTTGAGCAACCTTATGTGTTTGAGACTACTTCACGGCACACAACCGCTAATAATCTTATTACTCAAGCTCATCACATGTTCATTTGAAATTGAATTCATGTTTGATGCATCTTTTGGAATCAACATTTTTATTTCACTAACAATAAAAAAGCACTCATATATTACCTTCAATATCAATTCAGAAACCCAGATGAAGTGATCATTTGAAAACTGTCAAAATTGAAATCCAATTATAATATTTTGGATACATATTGAATAGTATAAAGTATATAAAGTAACATCTAATGTAATATGAGTAATATTCTTTTTACCAACTTTGACTGAGATTAACCAAGATTCTCAGTGCAGCTCAATGGCTCAGTTGTATTACATGTTTCATTTATGTCTGATGTGAGTTGTCTTGAGAGCTTATTGAGACTATTTCTTCCCCCTCACCCCAACTGAGCTTGCCATTCATCTGGTGTTGTAGTGAGAAAAAGGTGAGACTGGATTAATTCTAGTAATTCTGTGGTTCTGTGCTGAAAATTGTGAGGTTATATTTTCATTTTGACATGCTTTCAGCTTTGAAGTTTCAGTCCACAGGTTAAATCCTTTGAATACTCACTACAATAATATTTCTATGCTCCTCATTAATTTCCTCAGCCATTTTACATTTTGGTTGAATTATGTTGGGTTATGTTTTCTTCCCTTGCCCTTCCTGACTGATAAAAACGTGTTCTTTTTATTCAATCGACAATTAATATCCGTTTCACCTCCTTCTAACTCAATTGATCTCAGTAGTGAGAATGTAATAAGGTAAAAAGAATATGTTGAACATTCTGTTAGTGGTATTCTATTTGAAGTCTAAAAATGTGTGTTACCTTGCCATAGTAGGGTGCCAATAAAAAATATTCATAATAGTCTACCCAACAAAATGAAATCTATTGGATCAATGTAATTCTCTTCTTTATATTGAATAATTATGATTTAAGTGTTATTCTTATTGAATATTATATTCGATAATTTTGTTGTTGTTGTTCCATAAACATGTGTGTTTCTTGGGATCAATGGGTGTTATTATTATTATTCCAGATTCCAGAACGGCATGTCGGCTCCTCATATGCTGGGCAACCAGCTGAATCCCAATTCGACGATGCACTCGAAGATGAACGATCACCTCAACAACGAGATCGAGGCGCACAGCATCTTCAGCGCGAACGACCAGCTGGGGACCAGTCTGACAGGACCACAGTTGCATCATAAGGTGTTACAGCAAGTGAGTACAGTAATAAGTAGGTAGGTGAGCTTTATGGGATATTTCATTCACATTACCCATCATGGTTAAAGCTGATAACCCCGTATTGTTGAAATCTTATTGACGGAAAAAACTGGTCACCATGATCAGAGCTCTCCTTTAAATATGTCAGAGGTATGTTATGTCAATGTTCAAATTGAAAAATCAAGAACGTTGGTTTTTACATAATTTTGACTAGCTTTGAAGTGATCATTAGGAAACACTGGTCTTGGAATTGGAATTCAAAGAAAGAAGAAAGTAAAAAACGAAAAAGTTGAAAAATCTCGATTTTGAACACCTTATATCTCTGTAATTATTCTCGCTAGACTCCACGTGTGATACAGCTCTTCAGGTAGAATCTAAAAATGCATTGTTGAAAATATTTCAGATCGATAGACCAAGAGCAACTACTTGAGTAACAAAATTTTCTGAATTATCCTATGTTCCGTCTCCGTAAACGTCTAAGGTACCATATACCGTGACCCACCCTGTATGTATATGTATATATGTCTTAATACAATTTCGAATTAGTTATTCAGTTTGGAAAAGTCTGAGTTTTTAACGTTTTTGGTTAGTATTTCAATATGTATCAAATCATGTTTTGTTAAAAATTTATCAAAACACTATCAATGACTATTTCTGTGACTTGGCGAAAATATGTATAAAAACAGGCATGTTGTTTTCATATTTTGCTTTCTATAAGGTCTATGAAATCACCTATTTTAGAAAACGATTTCTTACTGATTGAAAAAGCACTGGTAATTAATCTTGATATCAAATTCTGAAACTGTACTTTCGATGTTATAGGCAAGGGCGAGTAGTACTAGCTCGAGTACGACCTCTGGTGGTAGTGGATTGTCGTCGATGCTCGGCGGAGGCGGTGGTACCATACCGCAAACCCTCGACCAGTTGTTGGAAAGACAGTGGGAACAAGGATCGCAGTTTTTGATGGAACAGGCACAACATTTTGACAGTGAGTATCTATATCTCTAGCCAGAGTTGCGAAAAATCACGATTTTTGAGGAAAAAATTACCAAATTTGATTTTTTTTATCAAATCATGATTTGTGATTCGATTTAAATAGTTGCAGCCCTGCCTCTAGCAATTATTCAGATTCTCAGATGATCAATTACTTCAGAAAAGTATTGGCGTTAGTGAAATATAGTCAACTTTAATTCAGTTATACATATTATGTCATGGTGTTGTTCTTCATTTTCTTGAAATCCTTAGATGTACTCATCGGCGATATATATTTCATCTTGAGGCGTAATTATTTTCTGTTTCATCCTCCTTGTACAGTAAAAACAAATACAGAATTCGTTAAAGTTAGGAGAAAAAAAAATACTGATCCAAATGAAATCAATGATAACCTAAAATGTATTTGGAAGAATCTTCAGTGTTTCTGTTATGCAATTTTAAATTTGATGGAAAGGTGACGCATGACTTCTGACCTCTCAATAAAAACTATCAGCATAGGTCGCGTGCAAGAACTGTCAGATGACCAACCCTGGAGGCAAAACATATTTGTTTACAAGTGATCGAAATAGTTTTCCACAATTATTTTGGCATATGAATCGTATTTTTCCGCTATTCATCAATTCGCTAATGCCATCACATTGTGCTGTTGTAAAATGCACAAAAACTGCAGCGGAAGATGAAGAAATCCGGATGGTACATTATGATTCAAAAGTAAGTACCTACTATAGTCACTCACATAGTTTTCATTTTTGAAATTTGGTTATTTCTCTGATTTCTCATCGGAATTCCTTCTGCAATAGGATCAGCTAATAGAAATATACCTGAAATTTCTAGAATAATGCAAGAAGATTGGATTCATGCAATCAATCGGTAGGACTGGTCTGACATGCGGACGATCGTGTGTGTTGTAGACATTTTCAATCTATTAGCTTGTATTGCAGGAGTGGCAGAAGGCAGAAGGAATTTTAATAAGGAATGACAACATTTCATACTGCTAACTATGTGAGATTACTATTTACCTGAAAAATCATATTCCCTAGTCTCTTGCTGCATTTTTTGTGCATTGTACAACAGCACAATGCGAAGGCATGCTTGAATTAATGAATAACGCAAGAAACACGATTCGTATGCCAAAATATTGTGAAAAACTATTTCAACCTTTTGATTCCTCTGTAACCAAATAAAAAAGTGAGGTTGTGTTTCAATAATTCACAGAAGAATGAGGTTGTGTTTCAATATTTTGCCTCCAGGGTCGGTCTTCGTGCACGCGACCTATTCATTAATAACCTCATACTCGATAAGTTAGATGATCACACAACCAGCTATTTTTTAACCTCTTTCCCTTTTCTCTATTTTGGGCATAATTAAATTGTTCAATTTAAGGGGTCTATATAGGAAGTTGTTTCAATTCTGTTCTTGCATAGGTTCTAGTATTGTTTACAAGTTCAATTTTGTGAGCTCTATAGCAAAAAAGTACTGGTAAATATAATTTTGAATGTTTTCATTCATACTAGGACGATACAAAAAATGCTTTAAATTATGTTCATTTCAAAACACACACTTCCTGAGCTATTTGAAATAGTGTCAATTTATTGGTGTGACTGGTGTGACATATCAGTCCCAACATGCTTGTCCTTGAGCTGACCAATCACACTGCAACTCTTCAGAATGGCAAGGTATCAGAGAGAGGTAGCTACAGTTCGGGACTATTACGTCACACCTTTTGAATTTTTGAAAAATCTAGTGGAATATGCTGATCTCAAAACGCTATAGATTCAATCCCCTCAACTTTAAGTTATGATATTGATTGTACATTAATTTTATATTATGATCAATCCATTGAAAGAGGTTTTTGACGGATTTCATTCCTTAGTGGTCTTCCCGATTTCATTTGACGATGCTGTTATGTTATTGTCCTCATGCTATTTTGATAATTCGTAATTAATTTCTATTGTAAAAGTGAATTTGTTTATTTAATAAATAGAATAAATTATTTCATTGTTTGTGTGCAGTCGCCTCCTTGCTCTCTTGTCTCCACCAATTGCGCGCCGAGAACTTGAGACTGGAAGAGCACGTCAGCTCATTACTGCAAAGGAGGGATCACCTGCTGGCCGTCAACGCTCGATTGGCCATACCGTTGACCAATCAGCCTGCTGCCGCTCCGATCTCCACTCATCCCCATCAAAGTAAGTAGCACCTTGTTATTGACATTATTGCCAATGTTACCATTAATTTTTATTGATTCAATAACACTATTTTTGTTTGATCTTGTGAAACCTCTCAAACAATAGTTCATTGTATCCCAAAGTTTTCTTTGATTACCTTCAGAATTTTCAAATTTCCTATTGATTCCTCTGCATTTTGTATTCATCAAATAGCTCCACCAAAATGTTGTTTGACATTTCTAATTTTCATTTCTTGAATAATTGTATCATTGATCCAATCGTTTGGTGAAACCGAGCTTAACCTCTTCACTGCGGTAACCGGATATCTACGTATAAAAATGTGGTGTTCGTATAGCTGGAACCGGATAAATACGCACTAACTTTTTTGGGTTAACAGCGGGAAGCGACCGTACACGCGATTATAATTGTATTTTGTGTTGCATATAGATGGTACTCTGTCGCTAGCCGAGACGATTACAAAAAGTTTCACAACCCTCACAGTAATTCAGTTTTCTATGGTTCCCGGGAAAACAGTATCATACACATGAAAAAATGACTCGCGCATCATAACTTCACCGAATGAGTTGTTTCAATATTCCATTTGGAAATTATGAGAGGGTAAACTCCAAGTATTTCATGATCGAAATGAAAGGTTTTTCGATAAATTCCAAATTCCCTAGAAAATCCCGAGTACGGCTCATGATCAATTTATCGGTTCACTGCGGGAACCTTATATGTTCGCGAGATTATTCCTCCACACAACTGCTGGAACCTTGTTGATCAGCACCAGCCCAAAACAGCCGTACAGAAGACCAGCATGGAGATTCTATTTCACGAATCGAGTCGAATCGGCCATCTTTATTCGATATTTGGTATTCTGTTTCTCGAATGAATCGTGTAAACTCGACTCGATTCCTTGATAGCTCAAGAGAAGTCTGAAGTTTGACGAGTGAACTCCTGAGAAATGGCGTAAGGTAGCATCTTTGCTATGATATAGTTGCATAAAACCTCAGTGCACAGAATATTTGAGATTCTGTATACCGATTCCTGACCTATTCCCTTCATACTTTGGCCTATCTACTAATAAGTGGGGTCTCAATGATTGTATCTGAAGACAAACCAACCTTTCGTTCAATCTAAATAGCTCAATAAATCATTTCTCAGGTAATGAAAAAGGATTAGGTGGGTACCTACTTCTGTTTCATAGTTCTTGTCTTGCCTATCTTTAGCTGCTGAAATACCATCTCGACTGGAACAATTAGAATAATTCTTATTTTTGTCTTGGGATTGCAAAAATTGAAATTCATAAAAACAATATAACCACCATAACCTCAAATTTGTGATGGCTATGGGGCTATGGCCTCGGTGCTCGTTTCATTGAATCAAAATCTCATCTCTTCTCATCCCATTTCGCCAAAAAACCGACGATTTCCGAAGTCGAATTCGATCGCTACTTGATCGAGAAATAGAATAGGAAGTGAATTCGACTTCAAGTTCATCATCGTATCGTACGACAATCGACGATCGTGAAACAGAATCCCCCTGCTGAATTCAAAAAACCTATCCTCCGTGAAAAGGTTAAGGAACTCTAACGTTCAATAAGCGTATTCACGACCACCATTTTCAGTCAACAACGTCCACCCGTCGGTGGCAGCGAGCCACGCGGACGCGACGCGATCGGCGCGCCACAACGGCAGCACGGCGCCGTACCCCAGCCACCCGCAGGGCACTTCCGCCCAACACGCTGCCCCCGAGAACGGCCTGCCTCCCGACCCGTACGGCCAGAGCCACCCGCATCGCAGCCCGGCCGGCAGCCAGCAGAGCCCGAACGTGAGGTGAGCTAGGGTCGCTTGATGATATAGGGTGTGAAAAATCGACATTTTTCAACTTTAGGAATTTTTTTTGTCGAAACTATTCATTATTGGTCAAAACGGCTCACATGTCTCTATCCCAACTTTTGATCAACTATCTACTGACATTTAATTGAAACAAATACAGGGTGGTGCAGAATTCAGATTCTTGATCACCCGGTATATGTCCCAATTAAATATCAGTAGATAGTTAATCAAAAGTTGAGATAGGGACATGTAAGCCGTTTTGACCAATAATGTTATGAATAGTTTCGACAAAAAAAATTCCTTAAGTTGAAAAATGTCGATTTTTCACACCCTATATCTCTGTAATCATTTCCGCTAGACCCCAAGTGTGATACATCGATGAAATCAGCTCTTCAGAGAGAATCTGAAAATGCGATAAAATACAGGGTGTTCCATTTAAAATAACAAAGTTGTTGCTACTTTTCGATAGAAGCGGCAACGCCGCAGAGCTGAAAATATTTTAGATCGATAGATCAAGAGCAATTACTTGAGTAACCAAATTTTCAGAATGATCTTATGTCCCGTTCTCCGTAAACGTCTAAGTATATATATATGTATATATCGATAACGAGACGATTGACGAGTATTTATTATTTTATTTTTATTTGTTAGCGATCAGAGTTATTATACCGGGTGATACTGACTGGTATACCCGCCATTTTCTCCTTCGTTTTTCTATCTATATTTCTGGGACATCGGATATGCTCACTAGAGTTCCTGAATATACTTGATGTTTTGACGTTTTTTGTATATTTAGAGTATGGACAAGCACTGACAATCAGACATAACCACAAATAAATTGATGGAAAAAGCGGAAACTGACAGTACACGGACGTACATGACATAAATTTCAAAGGTTTGAAAAATTGAGAGAATTAGGAGAAAGATAGGTATCTAGCCGCTGATCGACGGCCGAAACACAAAAACGAAAACATCATGTTTTCGATTATCACCACAGATATTTCAACCAATCAAAAACGCGTATTTTTGAATAAGTGGAATAATCATTCAGATTCAAATACCTTAGATCATGTAACACATTGATTTGGATCGGGACTCGAAGAGTTGGAACGCTTGAAGCACAATTTTATTTCCTCCCATGTGTGTTTGATGCCATCCGCTACCTTTGCTTCCTTGATATATTAATAGCTATTATCTAATTCAATGCTCTTATTATTCTCTGAATCGTTCCTTACATTATGACACAATTATAGTCTCTTTGTTGTACATTATACATTAATGATCAATGATTAATGGTCAAATCAAATTACATAATGGAGATGGAGCTCAATTCATATTAAGTGAATTATCTAGAAGTAGGTCATGTAAATTTTGTCAAGGTACTTGAAAGTTAGACACAAATTAGTGTCTAGAATGGAAACAGGTCAACTATGATCGTAACTCCATCAAAAATGCTCGATTAAATTATTGAATTGATATTTATTTTCTTGGAACCTCAAAACATGATAATAAAAAAATACATTCTTCAGGCGGGATCGAATTTTGATGATAATTCTCGCCAAAATTTGTGAATGTTTTCTAATGCCCACGTCGTCTGTCGTTCTTCAGTCAGGCTGCAAAGGACTTTAGCGTGTTTGGAATACTGCGACTATAAAAACGATCCAATTTTTTCCTCCCAAGAAAATTTAGTGACGATATATGGACCAAAAATTACGGTTGATTTAAAAATCAATATTGATCGTATAATTGACCCTATGTCAAATAATGAAGTGAAAATAAAAATACGACGTCAAGTTTTTATGACAATAACCTTGGCATCTATCTTAATATGACTTTCACCATGTTCATCACTGGTTCTTTGAAGGCTTTCAGGAAAAAATCAAAGTATGGTGTAAGAAGTGAATTTTCGACGACTTGTTGCCTCCTCCTGACTCTTTCAACACAGCAGCAAATGACAAACTAGACTAGAATGCTTCCTTTTCTGCTGCGCATTACGTCATGTTGGTAATTGTGCATAGGAGTTATGTTTTTTGTTGAGCTGAGTCGATGTAATTGACTGTCATTGATGACAGTTTCAGATGAAAAGCGTCACTCCGAAACCTTATATTTCGATTCTATTAATTTCAAGATTCAAATTTGAGAGATACAGCTTTTCATGATATTGTTGAAATATACAGTGTCATTTCATCAGGAATATTATTATAAACTATTGATTTTTTGTAAAATTTGGTACATACCTCTAAACTGGTCAGTAAACTGAGATCACAAAAAATATCATACGTATATCAGCAGCCAATATTTTAAAAGAGTCTCATTGCAATCAATATAAAAATTTTGAATACCTGAAAAATAAAGTGAACATGGCAACGTCGCGATCGCGACAGTTCCTCATAGACATCAGCAGAATGGTGACGGACCCAAAACTAATTCTTGAAATTTTTTCTGAAGTATAGGAAACGTCCTCATTGCACAAATTACTGACAGTTCTTGAGCAGTTATTGCTTGAATCCCAAATAAATCTTATGAACGCTTCGGATCAAGCAATCCTTCAATTTCAAACTGTGTATTCCTGATTTTATAATCCATGAATATCTTTGCTGAAAGAGTGCCTACGAGTTCTAGCGGCTGTCACCTATATTGACTCATTTCGACAAATCGGTTGCATGAATGATTATCGTTATTACCATCTAAGGCTCTGGCCGTTTCTGCACCTTCTGGCTCCTGGTTCTAGCCAGTAGTAGTCAACATGCCCACGATAAAGCACGTGACTATGCTCTTTGAGTACAAGAATAACATGCAGTCCACTTGAAACGAAGCTCTCGGCCGGAAATTTTCTGTAGACTGGATTCCGCGCCAATTAAGGGTATTGACTATTATTTACTATGGTAGCCACTTTCTGATGTTTCATGCACCTGAGCAGCCCTGTATTTGTTGCACTTGTGCTACTCCCAAATAGTACGCATTTTGGTAAACTTGTATAATGAACGATCCTGCGCATACGCTCTTATTGTTTACTTTTGGAAATATTGAAATAGCCAATCTATGTTGATAATGTGTGATTCTGGAGACGAGCATATTATAATTATTGTGAGTTGAACTATCCTGATACTGAAAATAGAAAATAATCTTCGCAATCTCCAAGCACTAACAAAAAGAACGCGTTTCTGCCTATTTTTCATGCTCTGGACACCGAACATCAACTAAAGATCTGGAGAAGTTCCAGTGCTACCCACACAGTCAAATAGTGATTTGAATTTACCGCCATTGCCCAAATCGCTCTGATTTGGCAAAACGGATTCGTGCGTTTAGTCTTTGGTCACAGAATACCCAACAATTCTTGGGTATTCTGTGATATGGTAGCATGATTTTCGATCTCATTCATTCTAGACTTTCACCGGCCCCTGGAACGTATCCGAATAGCGGTCTGCACCGTCAGAACGCAGACGCTTGCAGACCTCGACCCTATCTCTCGTACGAAAGGCACGGCCCGTCTGCATCGTCGCATCAACAGGTATTTCCTCCGCCACGCTCGTTCCATTTCATCATCTTGGCCGGCTTGAGTTTGTGTTTTTCTTGAGGGAATGCCTGTTGTAAAAAGTTTCGCTTCAATGAATCGGTCATACTTGTGTGATCACGTACGGAATGGTGTTTTCAGTTGCACATTTACGATTTTCTCTGATACTTTGAGACTAGCGGAAACAAAGATATGTATTAAGACGAGTTGAGCGGCAATTCGAATTTTAAAAGCAATACTGCGAAGATAAATTATACATGAAGGTGCAAGGTAGAAATGGCGTGAAACTTGCATATTAGTGAGTGAAATATGAACAAACCTCTTGACATAACCTACTATCAAGACGAGCTTAATGTATTTCGACAACTTGTACCGATTTGATATTCGTCTAGATCAATTTCAGACAGCACATGCCATTTCTCAGAAGTTCGCTCGCCAAGCCCCAATGAATTGACTTGGCTCAGTCTGATTTACAGTTTTTTATTGATTTTCCAGTGGGCATCTCTGAGTTTCACATAAACAAGATGATCTAACCTCAAATTGAGATTAAGATGAAGAGAAACATTCGATGATAGATCAGGATATATTGACAAAACGCATCAATTCGACTCCTCTTGGGCTATCGAGGAATCGAATTGAGTTTAGACAATTCATTCGGGAAACAGAGTACCAAATATCGAATAAAGATGGCCGATTCGACTCGATTCGTGAAATAAGAATCTCGCAGAGCTCTCGCGGTATAGTTTAGCGCAGGGGTTCTCAACCGGTGGTACGCATACCACTGATGGTACTCGGGAACGTTTCAGGTGGTAGGTGTGAGTGATGTGAGCAACATGCTATTAATCATGGTGGAAATACAATATGGTGTGCTACTACGCGAGTAAAGCAATTGCAGAAAAAACGAATTCAATGAATTCAAGATACGTGAGTGCACACCATATTATATTTCCACCATGCTATTAATGGTAGCTTCAGGTACGCATGGTCAGTGAGCATGCAAACATTATTCAGCTGCTTGTCTCTGCAGAAGTGAGGATTGACGGCGCGATTAAATATGAAGTTTTCTCAGGAATTCAATTCAAAAAGTCTTTGAACACTTTTAGAAGAGTGAATATTATACGTTCATGAAAGTTATTGATGTACCAAGTGTGTTAGGATCTAGTAACGCTCGTGGTTAATAAAAAAAGTCACGAAAAAATTATCTTATAATGAAAAATCGAGTTTGAAACGCGGTTCATTGCTCCTAGCATTTTCTTTTCATTCTTCTTCTCATGGTAGGTATGGCATTTGTTGATATTTTGACGTTTGTTGAATATTGCTGTCATCATTTAATTTATTGAATGTCATTGCTGATTTATTTATGTGATCTTATAGAAATCATGGAAATGAATGAGTTCGCCCAAGAATATCATAGAAACTTCAGACAAGGCTTCGATTAATTTATTTCCGGAGAAATTCAGACTCGTGTATATACAACAAGGAAATTATTTAATCATAGTAAGTTGAAAAATGAAATCATTGCCATAGATGAGACCGTGTTATTTACCTACTTTCAAGAATTGGTATGTAATTTTAAGAACTATAGAAAAAAGATTAGCGGACACTATGGGTCTGTTAATAGCAACCGTTGCCAAGGTATTATAAAGCAGTAACAAGCAGGACAAGTGAGAAATAAAAATGTTTAGGTCTGCTGGTACTCCAACATTTCTCCAAAAGTCGAGTGGTACGCAAGTACAAAAAAGTTGGGAACCCCTGGCGAAGCGGAACCACAATAATGATATTCTGTGGCGGAAACTTTTATGCAGAAGCTCAACTACTAGACCGCTAATTCCAAAAGATCAAAGCTCATTTATTTACAAGTTCGAACTTGGTTCCATCGAGCGTGCGCATTCAGGACCTGACATATATCTTACTCACTCACTTTTACTCATGTCTCCGAACACCAAGAGACATTACTTGATGTCATCAATGAGTCAATGACACTTTGGAAGTTTCTGCTTATTGTGCGAAATCTTTCTCTGGTGGGCAATTTGAAGGAGATTTTCGGGATGCTGACATATTCGCGGTCTTGATAGCAGTCATGTGAGTCATTTCTCAAGATCAAAGGATTTTCGAAACTTGCATCTTGTTGTATAATTTCTCTTCGCTGCAGAAGTTGAGTTGGTTTCCACACCAACCTTAGGAGCTATTTTCCTACAAAATCATTGAACTTCGTAATAATTCATTCCTGAGACTGAGAAAATACCTGGAATATACAAAACAGAACCGTAAAAAGTCCTGCCTTTGAAATTGAAAATTCAATAACAAAAACATTATAATGAGACGGTAGTTTAAAAAACTATTATATCTGATGATGTCAGCCGTGAAATTCATATTATTTTGTGCAATAATGCAGAAAAACACGAATCACGCACAATTATCGTTGTTTTGCATCTTACTGACTTCCTCGAAGTGCATACTGATATTACACTATTTTACCATTACCGAACAGATTTTTTCTACATTTCTATTTGTTTAGAAATTGAACAATTGTTTTTCCTCTATTAATTATACTTTTAAATGAGAAAACGACAGGAAATTGCCTATCTTGGATGTTCTTGTTATCAGAAATACTACAAACAACTTGAAATTAAATGTTTTTGGCAAGCAAACTAACACACTATGATACAAAACTAATGACAAATCGCTGTTTTCAACACAAAATGGCAGGTTCAAATTTTCTCGTGCATGCAACATGGTAATTTATTAAGCAATCAAAAAAATGAGGAACCTACGAAATTAATTGTAATGATTGTGAGAAAACATAACTATACTCCTGTCAATTGAGGGTTTCACGTTGGAATGAGATATAGTGAGCCTGAAATTCGTATATACCTTTATTTCAACGTTCGTAAAGTTGTCCCAAAAATCTCATAAAATCTCGTGTCTTCGTCGTACGTTATTCAAGGTTGAATGTCAAAAATCGTTTTTTGCTGTTATCTATTGGTCTATATCTCGAATGATTATAAAAATCAGAGCATGACATTTGCGAGCAACGCTCAGCCATACATATCGCACACAGAATCATACTTCATGTTATTTATCCGATTTGAAAGAGAATCTCAATTCTCATTCTCAGAAGAATTATATTTTCATATCCTTCTCGTGGGTGTTCAATGTTCGACGTGGCAAATAGCCTGGAAAGTACTTGTTTTCTGTTGAGTATTCGGAATGATATCCTATATTTTTTTATGTGAAAGAGAATGCAAATTCTCAATTCCAGAAGATTTTATCTTTAAATTCTTATTGTGTGTTTTTAATAGATGTAATTCAATGTTCGTCGTGGCATAAAGCCAGGAAAGTAGTTGTTTTCTGTTGAATAGACCGAGAAAGAATTTATATTTGTTATCAGATAGAGAATGCGAATTCTTGAGAATAATTTTTTCTTTTCAATATAAGCAGAACCTCAATTTTCAATCAAATAATCGAAAGACCATCAGAAAAAGAAAAATCAAATCACTTCATGATAGAGTCAAATCCATAATATTATCTGACCAACAAATTTTCAATAACGAAATACAACACATCGAAAACGTTCTTCCATTATATTGAAAACAAAACAAAAAATACACCACCAAAAGATTAAACGAGTTGGAGATGCGTTTCAACTAAATATTATGTTGGAAACTAAGAATAAAGTGGGATCAATTCTTACTCAAACGAAATCACCAAATGAAAAGCCATCACCAAAAAATTGTATACGTATAGTATACAGTTACCTATACCTTATGTTTGTGGAAAATATTATAAAGGTAAAACAAAGAGGCCTATATAATATATAATAAATTCAAGATCAAACATCCTGTAACTCTTGCATTTTTCTGAAAAGAATTATCACTGAGATGTGTCAAAAGACGAAAGCAAATAGATTCATCAAGAAATATTTTCTATTTCTATGTTGAAAACTGGAGCAGATTTGTTTCCAAAACATGAGTAAAATTCTATATTTTTCTTACTGTCGATCCAATTCTTCTCTTAGTTTTTTAATGGTGAAATTTAAAGCACAGTGGCCTTTTGGGTCAAATCATCTGATTTGTCCTTATTACAGGTATAGGTATTGAAATAATACTAACATTTTTATTTAGAGAGACAATGAAAGAAAGCCCAAAAAAAAAATTGAGAAGTGAATGTTCCACTGCCTCGATTAACATACAGACAGTATTTAGAATAAAGGATATTTGAAAATTTGCCTGAATGTATCGCTGAGTTATACGCTCTCTCTGTCTAACTAAAAAACGATTGAGCGCAAGAAAAAAAATCATGGAAAAAAATGGACGCAAATATTTCATGCTCTACAATCTTTATAGTAGGTGTTGATAACATTGGAGCTATAAGAACCGAGATGATAGCGAAAAACCGAATTTTGTGACCTTTGACATTGAATAACTTACGATGCCGACAATGGATTTTATGAGACTTTTGAGACAACTTTTAGTATGTTAAAATAAATTTTCCAGTTTATTATCTCTCATTCCGATGTTGACCCCTTCTTTCTCCTTAAATGACTGAGTGTGACATCAAAAATCGTAAATTCATCAAACAAATTGAAAATTAGATTCATTTGGAAGCCTACAAATAGTTAATTAGGATTGACCTGTTAACTCAACCATGAGATACATTGGTTGCGCATCAGTTGTGTATTTCACGGTAAAATGAACATATATCGGCAGCATTTTCACAAACGATAAGATTAAGAAAAGTAGAATATTCAGTGTCAGTCTTCGGAAATTGGGGTCTTGTACTAAATTTTGTTTTGATTCCTATATCGTTTTTATTGGTATCATTCGATAGTCATCCTATCACTATTTTGATGTTCAATATCATATTCGCTTCATTCTTATTTTCTATAGCTCTCGAATTACTGAGAAAATCTAGAGCGTGCAATTAAAAATACATTAAACACACTTCAAATTAATTAATTGTTTTCGATGCTTCTGGGATTGGAACTAATTCTCTTGTCTATGTTGGAACGGTGTTAGTTGATTTCATATTATGATGTATATTGTTTATTCCCTTGGTCCAATAATATTCTACTACATCTCCCCATTATCATTTGGTGGTTGGCCTAAGGTGGAGGATATCACGGCATGCTTTTTTAATATCATGTGAATCGACAATTCAATGAACTTTTGAGGTAAATGATCTGCTACACTATGCAGACATTTTTATTTGTTCTTGATACCTACTCAAGGTGTCAGTTTGTTGTTCAAATGTCATATCGCATTTACTGATTGTCATATATAAAATGATTTATAAATTATATACATAAACGGATTAGACTTTTGATTTCCATCTGCATATTGTGCATGTACAAATAGATGTGAATCAATAATTATGCCTTTGATGATAGAAGCATGCAACATATACACATATACTGCATAAATTATTTTGGCTATGAGGGTGAATTGCCTATATGATCAATATAATCACAATCATTCTGTGTATATATATATATGTATATTCTTCAAGTATCAGAATGGCCAAACGTTTTGTTGACTTTATTATTCAGAAATACAGAAAATACGATTAGTATAGTTATTTATGTATCAAGGGCGTAAAATAGGCTTTTATGGTAGGTAGCGTGTAAGATTAACGCACGCGTATTAACACGCCTAGGCCCATAAAAGCAAGTTACGCCCGAAATACATATAACATTTTTTGCACGACCGGTAGGTATATTCGATTTTTGGAGGATAGAAACACATCATGGCTACAGTTCGGAATATCATTGATGCAAGGTGGATAGAATATGGTGTAATCAAAGACAGTGTTTTGTTTCTCCCAAAACGCTTGATCGCAATAATAGCATATTAGTTCTCAGTTGTCCGCAAGATGCCGACTTTTTCAACAGATTCCTTTCATGGCAGAAAACTGGAAACGGCGCTTACACACCGCTTGCACCAGAAATTATGATAATATCATAACATTCATAACATAACCTCAAATCAAATGATATTAAATTTGAAAGTACGAAACTGTAATTTTGGAGAATTTTAATTATCACTTCTACCAACCTCGAATTTTGGTTGGGGTTTCGTCACCTAACGGGTAAAATGCGACATATATTACGCGATATTGAAAAGAATCCTTTTGTCAAGTAGTCCGTAGGTCAAGAACTTTGACCGTAAAACAGTAGATGGGGTTTGATAGGAGTTTCTACACCATCTTCTGTTCATCCTGCATTGATGGAATCGACATTACCATGCTAACTCAGTCAATTTTTTGAATTAAGAGTGAACTATTATATCTGCTGTCACTTGATGTCATCACAAATAACTTATTTTGGGTTCAATCATCTCAGGAATATCAAGAGAACTGTAATATTAGATAAGGAACCATCACAACTGAAACATTAATGCCCTGAATGGTACAGGAATGTCTAGTAAGTAAAATAGTCCGCCGGCGGTAGGTAAAGTGCTACTTCACTCCCGGTCTTGCTTAAAAACAGTTACCGTTCGAAATAATTCTAGGTTTTTGAATCATCAACGCGATGATATCTCGATAACATGTTAGGCTTAACCACAGCAACAGTAGTTAAGTAGCTCCTTATTGGTCGTCAGCAGTGTTGAAATTATCCATTTTAGCACAAACGATCAGAATCACGTTTGTTAAGAAACAATTTGACGTTTTGGAATGTTCAATTTCTGAAATAGTGTGAGAGGCACGTCTTCTCATTACCTTCATTGATTAACAACAATTTTCAACCACCAATACAGCGCTACATGAAACAGCATGTTCTAAAATGTAAAGGAATGGCTCTCGAATGGTAAAAGGGATATTTCCGCTTTCTCGAAAAGTAATAACAATTCCGTAAACTCTTTGCAACAGTATTCTTCGTTTCAGATGGTAATCAGGAGAGACACGAACGATAATAGAGACTCTGATAGGCACCATCTTGGTTCCACAAAACCCAGCTGAGATATCGTAGACCCCTCGTTCGGCATTACAGACTCCTGGACTTGCATTGACAAATCATCAATAATTTGAGCTAAATTTTTATTTGGTTTCGAAGTATCCTTTGTATTGAATGTGAAGTAGCCGAAAGATAGAAACAATGTCAGTAGAAACGAGATAGAGAAATAATGAAGTACATGCAAACAGTAATCATACTGGATTTAGATATGCGTATCAATCTTTATCTTCCACTAGAACTTTTATACTATGAGATACATTGTAGGTAAGAGGCACACCTGTATTTTTTAAATCGTTTAGAGTGCACGGAAGGGAATTCCTATTAGGTTTGTGCAAACTTTTTGGTGCAAACGTAGGACTTCTATTGCTGGATCTTCTGAAATACAGGATCCAAATTAGAATATGATATCCGACCTGCTGAAAAATCATGAGTAGAAATGATATTTGTTTCTCGTTGGAGATATTGAGAAATATGATTTGAAGTTTCGAAAAAAGAAACTATGAATGCGAATTTCGCTTTCAGATTCGGAAGTGGATCGAATATATCCCTTGAGAAGTGAAATTTTAAGAGATATTTTTACTGTTCGGTCAGATTTGTTTTGTGAACAACTTCGTTCCTTTTTTGTTATGTATGATAAATTGATATTCATCATACAGGACGAGGAAGGAAATTCTGAATTGGGAAAACCTAATCACGCGATTGAAGTCTATAAAAGAACAAGTTTCCATCATTCAAGTTTGAACCCCTTGATTGGGTGAAAGTATTGAAAAGGAATATTCTCAGATATAATTATATACATAAAAAAATGGATATATATAAAGAAACACATTGAGAATTCGCATTTTCTATGTGATGACAATAACAATTCTTTCTCGGTTTAGGGTTTATTCAGATACGAATGATTTTTTTTTTGAAGTTCCAAGCTCATCAAGATCAGATGTTATACAAGAATACTTCTCATATAAATTTCAATCTCCATTTCATTAGAAATATGAAGTATTTTAATTGAGGTGGTTAATCCAGAACAGTGATTTGGAAATACATATTCATTAATTTTGGATCTGCAAGATTCAAGCCATAATTTTGAAAAAAAAACTGGCTAGTGTATTTCCTAGAAACTTATATTTCAGAAACAATTGGAAAAGAAAAAGTATTATGCATACCTGAATCCTCTGTGATATGAATGCCAATTTCTAAATATTCAAAATTGTTTGACAGAAAACAGAGCTATGTAAATCTAGTCTGAGTTCTGATTTTGATATTGTTTTGATCTTTTGTAAATTCGAAATTATGCTGAAGTAGATAGAACTCAGGGAAAGAGACCTTATTAGAAGTAATTTTATCATGGGATACCTGAAATTTGTCGTGTTGCCAGTAACACAGCCATATTAGGACATAATAATAATAATTGTAAATAGTAGTTATTGTTTAGTGCCCAACTTTCAACTTTTTAAAAGTAAGTACATTTTAAACTCCATTCCGTTTGGCACCGGTTCGCTCAACTACCAGTATTAGAATATTTATAACTGCCAAAACTTCTAATAGATCTACAAAAGAAAACCAGTAGCGGCGGTTCATCTAAAAAAATGTAGATATCAATTGGAATTATTTACAATGAAATTTAAGATACAATGGCCTCATTTTGCAACTTGCAAGTTGTCTCAATGAGAAAACAATCGATTTGGTTGGTTTCAGATTTTGTTTGGCACTTCCCATATGCTGGGAAGTACCAAATAACTGAATCGCCCTGTTGACAGGCACTTAGTGATAAAAATAATGAGAATAATATTTTCCCGGTAATTGCAATATTGTGTATACCGAATGTCACACGAAAGAATGGCAAGAAATGCTGGGAAATTCATCATGACGATTCATTTCTCAAGATTTTTTGGGACCTTCTCTTCGTTTCTATAAATAAAAATAGGAGTATAATTTCAATAAACGTATCAAGGACAACTCAGATGATTTGCCCCAAAATGTCTCTGCGTTTGAAAATTTTACTATCAGAGCCTAAAAGAAAAAATCAATTGATTGTCGGTGACATTGTTTTGAATTATTATTCGTCATTCTGTATACAAAACTTCCCTTCCAAAACTCCCTCATGAAAATATTACCTTTCCCTAAGAACCATGGTTGGCGGAATTCAAAATATTCCACAGCACAGGTAAAAAATGGAAATCAAATTATTTGAATAATAAAAAAAACGAACAGTATTTATGAGCAGCTATGCAAAAATACTTTTGAACCCTTGAGACCATTTAGACAATATTTTCAAAATACCAACAGCTAAGAAAAACACATTTCATCCTTTTAGATGAACCGTTTAGTCTATACGGCAGGAACCCTTTTCAAATTGGATTACCACTTCTCTTTAAATAACTTCTCGTGGCTTCGTTGTGACGATCTTTTCAACATGTTTATTATTTGCACATCCTTTTGTCGTCGACCTCAAAATATGTCGAAAAACTCTCTACCGATACTCGTGTGTTTATAGAACGTCAAATCTTTTTATCATTTACCTGGGTCATTATTTCCAAGAAATGATAGCCTCCAAAAGTAAAAAAAAATTCAATACCTATCTTCTGTTCCTGTGCTCCTTAGAAACGCACTAAAAAATTTACCGTTTACAAGTATTTTCCAGCATACATTATTTTCGCAAATGAAAACGTTGGTAGTGTCGGCCTCTATGTTGTATGTGTAACAATCAAATCAATTAGATACCTATCAATTCTCCAACAGACGAAATATAACTTTTGTAATTGTAATTCCACATAATCACACGAAAAATGTTTCATTTACTAAAAACACTTGAAGATTGTAGACACGATGTGAGCGAAGTGACCAGTATTTTTTTTTTCAAATTGTCGAAGAAATAGTCTTTTTGAAATTAACTTGCTTTGAATTTCATCAAATACTTCTTTATTTTCATCAGTCAACTTCTATAGTTGAGAAAAAACATTCAGACAAACCGAGCTAGATAAAAACAGTCGTCCTAGCGGCCTTGTGAATCTATCAATCGGCATGTTCATTTTCTTACCAATTAGACGAGTTTTGATGAATAATAAAAACAATCGATAAACGTAGAAGTACTCGTGGTGTGGCTTTCGATAAATGTTTGAAAAGGTGTTCTGTCCTATTCCCTAATCAATTTTTTCTAAAGTGTCCAAAAACAGATGTTCATTATTAAAACTTTCCAAAATTCAAATGTGTAGAAGCAAACATGCATCTATTCATGCTCTGTGCCAATGTAATTATAGCCTTTTTATAGCCCATTTTATATGGTGAATCTTGAGATGATGCTCAAACAGAATGGAGTACGAGCTGTGACTTCCTTTTTGTAATAGGCTAAATTCATAGTCTAATTTTTTATGAAATTGGTGTGTATTGGAAGCCTATTTTTCTGCCAATATATTCGGGATTTTTTTATACTTTTATAAAGTAGTTAAGTATGGATAGCAAAGTTCATAGGTTAAGTGAACGGTGTGATTGTGATTTATTGTTGTAAATTATTGTATATTGGTTGTATTTTGTAATATAAGTATTTGTAAAGAGTCTGGTTTTATTTACAAAACAAAGAGTATTGTTGACGAAGAATTTGTAATCAGGAAGAATTCATAAAACCATAGAACATGATTCTCACATTATCTTTTCGAGATTTAAGATAAGCTCATAATCTGTTGATACATTTAGGATCCATGGTGATTACCTTATCATAACAGTTATTTTGTATTCAAGTAGCTATTCCTGATAAAACGTAATCTCAACATGAATAATTTTGTATTCTTCCGGTCAAAAATAATGACTAGCCAGAGACTTAACGACCAATAGTATCCCTATTTTGGTTGTTTTGGTACGCCCTGGCTAATTTTGGATCGTATAACGCATCTAGCATCTATTTTCTACAACAGAAATTTGTATAAGATTTGACTAAAATCCAAATCGAGTCTGTTTTGTGGATATCAGGATGACAACCAATCATCAATTTGCGCACGTTTGATGTTTGAAAGTTTGAATTATTATAAAATTAGAAACATGGTATATTAAAAAAAAGTAATTCATCAAAGTGAAGTAAGCTTCCAGGTTTCCACGCCGGCCTTTGATTTTTGCCAACACGTCCTACCGAAGAAACACTATCAGTAAATTTGCACAAATTACTATTTCAGAAGATGAAGAAGAAAAAATGTGAAATGAAACATAAATTAATCTAGTATTCGTTTCCAAGACTTTACAGCATTTGAAAATTTTACTTTCTGGAAACGAAATTATACCTATGCATCAGGCAATAGCGAATTTTAGTATAGTATGAGGTAATGATTGTTGCAAAAAATGCAAAACTAATAAATTATAGAGAACACGAAATTTGTAGAGGTACCAGTATAATAATAGAAGCCCATATGTGGCAATTTATCAAACATTCGATTTATCAAATTATTGTCATATGACCATGACCCCGTAGCCTCGAGCACAAATGATTCTTTACCGACCATACAACAGCTGCTGTTGCAATATGAGAGACGAAACAAAAATAAAGGTTCTCCTTTGTCATGGATTTATAATATGCGATTTCACGTTGAACGTTGAACTGACATTACTCACTCGCTTGTGAAGCTGCCGTCCAGTTCAGAGCAAGAACCCAAATCCGAATGCATTACGCAACATATTTAAATGAACTATTTCCGTATTTTCCCCATAACGTGAAGACTTTTATCTGAATTACAACCGCTCGTCGAACGTGCATTCGGACACTCCGTAGCCACAAATACTTGAACCTCTCAGTTATTACCGATAAATCGAGACAATAGAAAAAATACAAAAAAATACTCGACGTCATCGGTTCTATTGTTGAGCGCCTGATCTGACAGTGTGTTGTGAGTGTGCTGTGAGCGGTGGAAAAATGTCGATCGTAGAGCGCGTGAACAAAACAAAGGAAGAGCAGTGCTGAAGTCTTCGGGAAACAAATAAGGAAAACTAACGAGACAAGGATGGTTGGATGTGGCTTTTTCAAGACATGTGGTGATCTGTCAAGGAAGTTTACGTATAAGGTGGTCACCTATACGGAATCTTTCTTTTACAAGTGAGTATAATATAATTTATGGATTTTCTTTCATTGATCCACTGGTCGCTGTCCAAGGCAGGGCCGTATCGACTCTGAAATTATCGTGAGACATCTGAAAATTAGTGAATAATTTGTCCAAAATAATTAGGCCATTGAAAGAGACAAGTTAGTGTTTTTTTTTGTATACATTGTGGAAACCTATGATGACATAAAATTAGGGTATCCATAATAGAATATATCTGAAAAATCCTCAGACAGGTCGATTTATCTTTTTTGGAAACCTAATTTTTTTTCAAAAATTTGGTAAAACTGCAATCATCATGCGATGGGTTTTTGTTTGAAATTTTTTTTGGTGCTTACGTATTCTTGTCTGGAAAACACGAATTTGATAATGAAAATGTGAACAAACCATCATTTATTAAGATATTTCACTATAAAGTTACAAATTTCATCTTATTTTCCGCCGCTGTCTTCTGGATCACACATTTAGAATAATTTGCCCTTCTTTTTTAATAATTGGACAATTTATATATATGTATGACACATTTTTTTCTATTATATGAGTCAACTGTAAATATGATTTTTTTGTGATTTATCCATATTTATGAAAATAAGGAAGATTATCATTAAAAATAATGGCGTGTGTAAAGTCATTCAAAAGCAATCTGTTGACATTTGACATCTCGTATTTGGATTGACTATTGATTAAATGACCGTCATCTGGTATGCTTGTTCACTAAATATGAAAAACTCGCCATAAAAATCATATTTCCTGTTGAATTTTCTATATAAAAATGTGTCATTGAAGTTTATCATGAGTATATAAAGTGTCCAATGACAAAATAAAAAGAGCAAGTAGCTGTAAATGCATCCAACACAAGGGGAAAAAGAAGGCGAAATTCGGCGAAATTTCAAAGTTTTTCTTGAAATGTCTCGATAAATAGTGGTTTGTTCACATTTTCATTTTCAATTTCGTGTTTTTCAGACAAAAATACGTAAGTACCTACTTACCAAAAGAAATTTTCCTAAAAAAACTCATCGCATGATAAATGCAGTTTTATCAAAACATTTTCAACCACCTGTTCCCTTCAACATTTTTAAATTGTAGAGGTATACGGCGTCAAGTTGAAGACGTAACTTGTTTGAGAGGTATTTTAAATTTCAGTACAATGGTCTATTTTTTTTAAAATCTCATGTTTGCAAGGGAAATGTCTGAAGATTTAACATTTTTTTGATTTTTCGTCCAAATCATTGGTAATGGTATGGAATGCAAGTAATCTTTCATGAACATACCATTACCAATGATATGGACGGAAATGTCAATAAATGAAAATGATATATCTTTCAACTGCTTTCTCTTGCGAATATATGGCTCAATCGAATTAGAAAAACAGACAGTTGACCCTTTATACAATTGTATATACAATTCAAAAAATTTGAAGGGGTGTAGATGTATAATAAGTATCACGAATTTGCAAAACCAATATTTTTTACACAGATCATTAAGCACATGTTGATTAATTATTCAAAGTTACATTCCTATTTTACCTCGTATTTAACATATGTTAACTATCTACTATATGGGTTTAAAAACCGGTTTTGAACTAAATTTCATTCCAATAACTTATATTGAGCAAATTCATAATATACCTACAGGGCGTTTGAATTTTTAGCAATAATATGGATGTTTCCAAATGACATAATAGTTTTCATATACACCCAAGTAGAATTATTCGTGAAGGAACGAGTTATTTTTTTCACAATGCTTTGACACGGTTTAGGTCAGATGTTCTTGATTCCTTCAATACTACACATACACAACACGCCTCTGGCAAAAGACATTCCAAGTGGGGTGCCAGCCCAACCCTTATTAAAGCCAGGTAGCCGTAGGAGGCCAGATTTTTCATTATTCTTCTGGCAACTGGCAGTCATTCTTGCAATATACTAATCGTAGAAATCATCCAAATGGTCCAATGTATTTTGAAAGAAAAAGAAAAACACAAATTTCAAAGTCGGTCGACCACACTTTATATAATAAAAGAGATGATATTTTTTGATTTAATAAAATCTCTTTTTTGATTTTTTTAATTGTATGATAAATTGACATTCATCATATAGGACGTGGAAAGAAATTCCGAATTGAGAGATATAATTCCCATATCACTGGTACGAATGATTTTTTTGGAAGTTCCAAGCTCATCAAGATCAGAGTTCATACACAAGTATACTTCTCCTATACATTTCAATTTTCATTTCAATACTGAACTTATCGGTAAGTTATATTTTTATATCATAATACATCATATTATTCTATTCGATTTGAGAGATCATGTTAATTCTCAATTTTAGAGGATTTTGATCTTTCATGCCCTCTTTTTGGATATTCAACATATCTGAGGATGTTTCTTTTCTTTTTTCTGATGATTTTAATGTGACTATTGTACTGCACAGTCTGATGATGGCCGTTGTGCCGAAACCGGTCACAGTTTTTTGTAATCTTACTTCTATATAAAGTGTGGTCGACCGACTTTGAAATTTGTGTTTTTCTCTTAAGTTTATATCGATTATTATAATTCGAACATTTATACAGTGTTCAGTAATATACACTCGATCCATGTTCTTTCGACTATCTTTGATTAGTTTGTTTAGCAATTATCCTAATTACACTAGCGGTAGTGATGAATAAGTATTCCACACAACGATCGAAGGTCATTCCATATCTTCTGATTCTGTATATCGCAAACAAAGCCTTCTACGACTTTTCTGTGTGAATGTTTATTGAACAATTCTTCAGCTCAACAATAATCGATATTCTTCTATTTCCAGGGTTGGATTCAGTAATATTTTGGTAGAGGGTAATAATCACCAAAAATTTCACGCTGTATATGGGGTGAACTTTTTGATATGAACCAAATTGCCAGAATTTCTCAAGACCGGTCCTGGATTTTTTTGATTCTCAATACGTCAGTTGATTGCTGAGTGACAGCATAATAATCCATCAAAAAATGAAAGGAATCGAAAGAACTGTTGGAAAGTTATGATTGAAAGAAATTTTGGCCATCCCATAAATCACTCTATAGAAAATTTTAGAAGAGGCGGAGACACTTTCTGATGGTCATTTGGTATTCCCCTCAGGTGCCATTATCCGTAGTAGGAGCATGACTCACCCTGTATATTGTGGAATATTTCTATTTATACTCTCCTCCAGTTAGTGGAACTAATCAGCCAACGTGATTGGACCGCAAACTAAAGATAATATTGTTTTCAAACATATCACTATTTCTAAAATATATGGAATCAATTCTATCAGTGAATACAGAATAACAAACAAATTTGAAAGTTACAAACAACTTTTCACTTTTGACTGAGTAATTAAATGACAACATATTTTTTCATTAATAGCCACTACATGATAATACATATGGCACCAACATTTTTGAAGTTGACCCCAGGGTGAAGTGTTTTTGATATTTGGTTGCCAAATAGGTCGATATATACATTTTATATAAATCATGAAAATCATCCATATCTCAAAGTGGTCCAGAATAATTTCATAAGAAAAACAAACAGCACAAAGTCAGTGGACCACACTTCAATAATAATCAATATTTGATACTCACATATACAGGGTGTTTCAAAAAAACCTAACCCCCTTGCTAGGGTAGGTAGAACATTGCAAACTAAGTTTCGTTTGCTCAGTAAAAAATGTCGTAACGCCATCCGTTTTCAAGATACAAGGTGTTGAAACAACATTTTTTTTACACATTCTTTACGATTATGTTGAAACTACTGGCAACATTGTGATGAAATTTTGTATGGATGTTTCTTGGAATCATTACTACTCCATTATTTTCAAATCGAAATATTCCGAAAACGGAACATAGTATCAAGTTTCACCAGGAGTACCTTTTTGGTGTGAAATTGAATGATGTTCAAGTTCACATCAAATTTGGATTGAAAAATCTAACCTCAAAAAAGTTACGTTGAAAACTACCCGGTACGAACCGTGTAACTAGCGCCCTCTATGAGAGTCAGATATGAAAACAAATTCATGCGATGTGTCAGATTCCAAGAAACATCCATACAAAATTTCATTACAATGTTGCCAGAATTTTCAGAATAATTGCGAAAAATGTGTAAGAAAATATTTTTTTCAACACCTTGTATCATGAAAACGGATGCCGTTACGACATTTTTTTACAGAACAAACCCAACTTATTTTGCAATGTTTTACCTACCCTAGCAAGGGGGTTAGGTTTTTTTGAAACACCCTGTATATTCAATTTTTTTTCAATCGTATACGAGGTGTGTCAAAAAAATGTGAATTGCACTCAAGAGTAAATTATCTTTATATTTGATACACTGCGTTTGTTATCTGATGATTGCATTTTAGAACATGCTGAACTTTTTATGAGGAATAACTTTTTTCCATAAAATGAATGATAAAATAGTTTTCCATTTGGTTCCAACTTAGTAAGACATATTGTATTTATGTGTTAATTGTAATTTCAATCTCTTCTCTCACTACTTTGATCAATTTGGGACACTATGATGTATGCAATTCAACCTTGAATCAATTGATAGTTGATTTTTATGTGGTTGTGTGCTGTCCACTTCTCTTGGGTCATTGACTCAGAAATATCCAGATTATACAATCTCCCTCACAATTTCCGTTGCAGAACCATAATTCGAAAAATATCTCTTGGCCATGATAATACAGTAGGTTTATTTTTGAATTCTAATCGATTTTGTACCGACATTAAATAAATTACCTTAAGCATACCAAAGAAAATTTTGGATGCTACTAAATTTCAGTTTTTTTTTAAAATCTGGAATGAAACATTCGCTTTGACCAAACAACTACATCCAAAATTTTTCCTTCTTGGAAGTTTTAAATGGGTCTCTGGTTCCTGTATACTAATACATAGGCTTCATTTCACTAAACAGATTTGATTATTTTAATCATACTTATTGAATCTATTTGCCTTCAGATTATCGGTAAGTAATTTAGTGAAATCATTATAGTTTGCAAAAAAGATAAACAAATCAAATTGGTTATCTGAATCATATAATTAATTAATAATAAATCATTTAAACAAGTTTATCTTATTCTCATCTGACGAATGATGAATCACTTATGTGAAATGCTTATGCCCATGAATATTTATCTGAAGTGATACCACTCGAGAAACCAGTGTATTACAAATACATCATTTTAGAGGCTTGAAATTAATCAGCAATTTTGTAGCATTAGTGAAAATTACTAACTTTGAATAAAAAATAACGTAGACGTCTAAAAGAAGTTAATTTAAAAGCTAGGAGACCTGCAAAAGGTCGCTAGAAGAAATTTTGTTGAAAATTTTGGACTGTGGAATATTCCTGAATGGTCGAATGTCTTGTTTACGGATGAGCCAAGGTTTTGCCTTAGCATGGTGGATGGTGAACGGTTTAACCAAAATTTAATAACAGAATGCGAAAGTTTTAATGGTTGTTCCGTTATGGTGTGGGGAGGGATTTTAATGAATGAAAAGACACCCCCTCATGTTTTTCCGGTGAGGCAGTCGATGAATGCCCAAATTTACATTGACATTTTAGAGCAGTATGTCTTACCATATGCAGAGTTAGTGGGCAATAATCTCATATTGATGCAGGATAATGCCCGACCACACACCGCAGCAATAGTGCGAAACTTCTTAGAAGCAACTGGTATTACCACATTACAATTGCCTGCGAGAAGCCCCGATATGAACCCTATAGAACATTTGTGGGATGAATTAGGGAGAAGGGTACGTTCTCGCGAGAGGTCTCCGGAAAGTCTCGCGTAAATGGCAGATGCATTAGTGGAAGAATGGGATCGTATACCAATGGAAACGATAAGCAACTTAATTTCCAGTATGCCTCGTAGATTAGAAGTTCTTAGAGTTGCTAGAGGAGGCAATACACGGTATTAAGCAGTCATCCCAATTTATAATTTCGTGTTTGATAAAAATGTTTTTTTAAATTATTGGTATCTGTTTATTTCATTAGAAAAATGTTTCTCGATAAATTCAGAAAGTTGGTAATCTGCAAGGATTCAGCAAAAAAAGCTGTAATTCGGAAAATTTTAGAGATAAATCAATGAATAAAAAAACAAAATGCTCGCAAAAGAAGCCTCTTTCTATAGGGTGTAAGCACTTCCTATGCCATTACTCAATTAACACACAGGGTGAGTAAAAAATTAAGAATAAATCATGGTTCGAGTTATTCCACCACCATCAAGGAGGCTTTGAAAAAATTTTCACCTCTTTATTTTTTTTTTGAAAGACAAATGCATTACCTCTACCAACAAATAAAAAAAAAATAGAAATCGGCCTATTATTTTTTTTTAAGAAGAAAGGTCAAATATCAAGTACGTCAGTTTTTTTGGAACCGAGTGTATATCTAATATATATCCGGAAAAAGAGTACTCACTTTTTTTCCGTGGGAAAAAAGTAATTTATGGAGAGTGACATTTTATAACCTGTCAACAGAGATGAAATTTCAAACTTTTTATCCGTCACAGAAAAAATAAATGTTTTTTTTTGTAGGTTAGGATTATTAGTAGGCAAGAGACCTATACAAACAATTGTGATATGTTGGGCTGTAGTATTTATAAGCGCTTTAGGACTCCTGCGTTTTCGCCAGGAAAAGAACCCTCTGAAGCTATGGGTTCCTCCCTTCACCTCATTTGCAAGAGACACCGAATGGTTGTTGAACAACTTGCAGACTGGTTACCAAGACGAAGTTGTCATGATAACGGGAAATGACGTGCTCACACCAGAAGTTATACAAAAGGTAAGAGAATTTTGAAAAAACCCTGTTATAAAATGTTTTTATGCAACCGACTCGAGAGTCATACACTTTAATTCAAAAATTAGCTCTTCAAGTTGGCGTTTCTATAACTGACACAAAAATAGGTATTTTTTGCTAGGCAAGACTTGAAGTTCAACTTTAGCCCCTAGGAACTAAAAAGGATGTGGAGTCGATCCAAAGTCGCAGAGGGGTTTCGCTTCCAGACATTCACAGATTGGGTTTTTTCAATTCAACATTTTTTCCACGCCCTGTATGATGAACATAAATTCATTGTACAACTGACAAACCATTGTCTGAATGACAACCTAGTTCGCCTACTAGATTTGCATTCAGATCGACAATGGACAAACGCTCCAACTGACTTTGAGTAGACTATACTGGGTCATCAAGAATGAACAACATAGGTTAGTATTTATTATATTCATCAAGAAACTCAAACAGAATTACATACAATTCGAACATCCTTGAAAATTGAATAAACCTGATCTGTAAATGCCCCCACAGTATTTTTTTCGAATTAATCACTTCTGGCACGGCATCTACGTTTCGGGTGGTATTGAATTCGTGCCTGTAGTCTTTGTCGAGATGATGCATGTCAACACGAATTGTAACAAAGTAGTCTGAGGCCTTGTTTCTATCTATTATTACTCATATTATTATAATAATCTGACAAGTGAGTCACATTGGTGGTTACTCCATTTTCATATTTATTTTAGATTGTTAATTCTTTCGGTTGCAGAAAAAATAGCATGATTCATTCGGATTAAAAGTGACTGTATTTGACAAATATTTGCGTCACTTTTGGAACAATCTACTATTTTTTTCACCGCTAAAAACTTCTGGTGCATCGATCATGTATCGATAGCCATTACATGATCGTTGCTATACACTATTTTTTCTATGAACAATAAATAATAGAATGAAAACATCGATTCATTTCAAACTTATTTATATTTCAACATATTCCAACATCTCCAGATTACTTTTGAGGCGTCGTAATTAAAAGTCAATGGTATACTTGATTACTCGAATGGCTTTATGTTGATGAAATTTGATGATTCTAGGACTCTACTCAGCTCTCTAATAGAAGTTATTCAGAAGAAAAATTAGTTTCTCTGAGCTCCACTTCCAATTAGATTAAAATCATTTCATCATATCATGATAGGCAAAAAATATGATCTATAGAAAACCAGTTGAAATTACGAATAATGATACACAGGCAGTACGGTAGAGCTATGAACAATACAGAGTATGTTTAAAATGACAACCACCTGAAGTGACTATTTTTTACACTGTCTGGGAAGTGACTACTGAAGTAAGCATCAGTAAAATTTTACAATTCAATTTGACAAATACCACTTGATTATTTTATTACTTTCAGTTTGTTTTGAAAATAATACAATTAACTACCGAGCTACGATATATTTATGTCCCTGAAGTGTGAAACATAATTCATCGTCACGTCACCATCGTCTTATAAATCATTATGTCTTATGTGAATTTAGTGCTGATACGCCACTGGCGTACTTTCAGTGCCCGTGTATTTATGGACTCGGTGTGGTGAGGTGGTCCTGTCATTGATGAAATCAGATGAAATAGAGGTTTATTTCATCAATGTCCTGTCAACCGAGGTGACGCCTTTGACATAAAACAATGCACCTTATCTGCAGGGAACTGTAAACATGGCTGAAGCCACATGCAGAAAAGGGGGCGAAATTGTGATACCAAAACTAGACATTCTTCAGTACTTTCAATAGTGTTCAGTACCAATTCGAATAAGGCCGAGTTCTGATCTCCAATTGATTGCTCATTTTAATGTATTCTAATATTCATTCTTCATATTCCCTTTGTGTAATTTCGACGAATATACATATTGTTCAAAAGTTACGCATTGTTCAGTGTGTATACTTCAAATCCTAGACAATGATTGTGTATTACCAGAATCAGTATCCTATTGAAATACAGTCCACTAAAACCATCTATCGAAACAACGAAACGACATAACATTATCAATATATGTGCTACCTACCTATCGAAAATAAAGATTGTTGAAACAATACATTTGTAAGCTTAGAGATGAATAGAGAGCGCTTCTTTTTACAATAAATATTATCACAATATAAATGATCAGTTACCACTACAGATAAGGACACCTGCCATTATAATAAATCATAAAAATTGAAATAAAATGTTGCAAATTTAATCTGTGCCTAAAATCTTAATCGAGGCGATAATCTCATCATTTGGTGATGGTCACTTCGATTCCGTCTAGACTTTGTACATCATACTTATAATTATATCGAGCACCGTTCAAGGTAAATTCATTATCATGATCGTTTTAGATTGAGAAAAAACTAGTCAATAAAATTTATACGATTTCAGGTGGCATGGTAGACCCCTATGTATTTGTTGATTGGTATGAAATCAAATAAAAATATATAAACTACGCAACAAAAATTTCGTCACATCCCAAAATTTTGTCTGTGTTGAAATATGAATAACTTTTTTCTGCTTTGAAAGATTTGAATTCAGATCACATTGTGCGCTAGCCCAGTCCTTCAGTTATTATCTCGTATTTCTTTAAAACATAAGATTCTTCACATAAAGTCGCTATAGGGTGTTACCTGAAACTGTGCAAAATTTCGGAAATTTCAAAATTATCCCTAATGAAGAAAAAAATTTCTTTTAACTTTGACTGTAGAGGTATGTAGATGATCTCATCATCTTGGGAAAGTTCTCGAATTGTCTCCTTATCTCTTCAATTTACAGAGTGATCTCGAAAAATTAACTTTCTGGTTTTGCAGTCATAACCTTTTTCCTCGTCAACCGATGTTTGAAATCTCAGGCTCATTTTGAAGCTTAAACTTCAGATGAAGAGATATGAAGATGAGAATTGACTCAAGATGACTATTATACAGTGTGTCTCACTTCTAACGGAAGCACCCCTGTATCTTTCGTAATTGTTGATTTAGGATTCTGGAATTTGCAAGAGCGGTAGATATAAAAAGTTTCTGTTCATTTGGAATTCTTTTGAAAATTCCGAAATTTTTCACAGTTTCAGGTGACACCCTCTAGCGATTTTATATGAAGAACCTCATGTTTCAAAGAATTACGAGATTATAGCTGAAGAACTGGGCTAGCGAAGAGTGTAATCCGAATTCAAATTGTTCAAAGCAGAAAAAAGTTACTCATACTTTAACAGGGACAAAATTTTGGGGTCCAACGAAATGAGTGTTGCGTAGTTTATTTACCTAACTAGTTAGGAAACTAGTTGCGTACAATATTGTTTCTAATGTTGACGACAAATTTCGCTTAAACAAATAATCGGATCGATTCTGTTCTTGTTATAACATCGCTAAGATACAAATATTGTTATGATCATAACATAAAACAATCTTGCTATGAAGTTCTGTATTCTGTTTGCAGCGTAACTGCAAGACTGGTTATAAGTTCAAGTGATATCAATATTGTTGAAAAATTGAGAATTTTTAAGCTGACAACGCTGTTTTCAACTCATTGTTTGAGTGTTAGGTATCGATTTTGCCATTATTTCATGAAGAAGAAGAGTTCATGATTATCTAACCTCTCAAATTAGTCAGTCCTGCGCTGACATTTTACAAAATTATATTGTTCAAATCGAGAGATTTTGTATTTGCTGAATCTGGTCGTCGTTGTGCGACTGGCAAGTAATCAATCATGTCCCCGAAATGAGAACTAAAAGCCGGATGAAAATAATCGTGATTTTTTTTTAATATTCTAGCAGAATAGCTTGATAAACTATCCATCAGGCAACTGAAATTTCTCTGATATGCCGAAATTGTAGTCTCATATTTCCTCTACAAATTGGAACTTCAAGAAAAGGTTTTCAAGTAGTTGGTCACAGTAGTGAACCTATCCTATATGTTTGTAATCAACATTTTATGTTTTTCAATAATTCTTCTACGAATTGAAACTTTGAGGAAAGGTTTTCGAGTAGTCTGTGACACAACTGAACTCTCATATGTTTTTAATCCACCATTTTCTGAATTTTCATACAGTTGGAAGAATTTGTAGTGCAAAAACAAAGAATCCACTACCTTGTTATAGCATAGCAAGCACAAAATTGATGTTGCCGAGATAGCAAGAAAGCTGACCAAATGTCATTGAAATTGACAGATCATATTGCCAAAAATCGATCATCAGAATTCCACTTTTTCGAATCTTGCTATGATAGCAATATCTTCTCTACAACCATATTGCTATTTACAAACAGAATCGACGGGTTCTAATCTAGATGAGTTCTACATTCGCCCGTCACTTTGAGGTATCCATCATAAATACGATCATCAGCGATGAAATGCACGAAATAAACTCGTTTGATATCTTCATTAGTGGAAAATGGCTGATTCAAGTTTAGGTTTTCCAATTAATATCGAGGAACCAGTACATCCTATTCTCTTCGTCCATCCATATTTTTATTACATAACTGGTGTTGAGGTGACTTTCATTACCAGTTATGTAATATTTTACTTTACACAACTGGTTTCGTAAAGTATGTGGCAACATTTGAATAAATAGAAAAACTCATGTAATGGAAAGACAAGAGCAGACTTGCATTTTTTTTGCTCTCAGTGTGAAACTGTACGACTAACTTTTATATTGACGGAGAAGCAGATTTGGTAGGAAGAGCTAAATGAAACTATCAGCCCCGACAGTTTATCTAATACTTTGCTGCCTAGTAAAACAAATAATTATTTTCTACGGCTATAACACAAAATTGTTCGTGTTTTACTGTGTTCGATACACCAATGAGGTACTTTGTATGTTATCAATTTTATTTCCGTATCTGATATTACAATGACTCCATTGTGTTATTATTTCAAAAAAATCTCATCGCTCGTGGAAGGTCAAATTTCCAGCAATGACAGCTCCGTCTAATAGATGAGCATTACTTGACTGGAAATCAGATGGCTACAAGACGAAGAAATCAAAACTGCCGCTGTTATCTGTTCAGCCGTAGAAAAATTATAGTGTATAACTCGTACGGAATTGCAATTTTCAAATCACTATCATTCCGTGCTTGTTTAACAATATACTATATTTTAATTTTGACATGTAATTTCACCCTTTCCAAAACTGACAGAAGTTTTGAAGCGTCTTTTTTTAAACACCTGCTTACCTACGTAGAGTCATTAGAGTAAGACGCTTCAAAACTTCCGTTAGTTTTCAAAAGGGTCAAATTACATGTCAAAATTAGAAAATAGTAAATTGTTTTATTAGGATCAAAAGTGACACTTTGTTTGACAAGCGAATTTTGCATTTGCGAAGCGGAGCGTCTAGCGAAGCCGAGCGAAAGCCAAATTTGCCAGTCAAACAAAGTCACTATTGATCCGAATGAAACATGCTATTTTTTCTGCAACCGAAAGAATTAACTAAAATAAATATGGGAAGTAACCACCAATGTGACTTACTTGACAGATTAGGCAAGTAGATAGAAGCAAGATATCAGACTACTTTACATTAACTACTGACTACTTCATTACAATTTGTGTTGACATGCATCATCAGATACTACAGGCACGAATTCAATACTTTACCCGAAACGTGGCTGCCGATAGGAAAAAGAAGTGGAAAATGTTAGGTTAGTGAGTATAGCAACAGTAATAATAGCGATTATTTATTTCTCTCCATATTCCACTGTGTTTGGCTTGGTAATCAAATGAAGGTAAACAATATCGTTGTGTGAGGCAAAAAAGTATTGTTGGCCGTTATTATTCGAAAACAAGTCATCCAATCAATCAGATCCCGAGAATGAATGAAATACAGATTAAGCAAGTATGTGAATCTAGAAGGCTTTCTTGATCAAAATAAAAATACTTAACTATATGGTGTATTTATATCGCCAGCATGGGTATGGAATGCTGAATCTGCCGAAATCGGGAACAAATTAGGTATGTTTCCCAACCCAAATAACCAACCAATGTTGTTTATTCTTGATGACCTAGTACATCATTTTTAGTTCCTAGGAGCTAAAGTTCAACTTTAGCTCCTTGGAATTAAATATTAATATTGGTATTAAAATAGATTTTTGTGTCGGTTGCAGAAAAAATATATTATTTGTCAATGCATTGTCACCGTTCCGTTTTGTTTCCGTGGCATATACAGGGTGTCAATTTGGAATTTCAATGGGAGTAGGTATGTTGCAAAATTAAAAAGTTGGATAAACGTGGTGTGGCACTAATGTTAAAGAGTTAGGGGAAACCGAACCACAGGAGTGAAAAACAATTCATTTTTGTTTCAGCTTTTCGATTTGGATATACAAGTTAGGACAGCAAAAAGTAAAACAAATCTTGTTCTAAGCGATGTGTGTTTTCAGTGAGTATTCCCAATTAAAATGTATTTATATTTTTTGAACGTTGAACTCATCAATATGTTGTGTGCGATAAAACATCATTAGAATCATTTCACAAAAAAAATTAATAAACGTGTGCACGTCACATAATTACAAACCTTCCCAAGTGTCTAGGGGTCACACAAATATAATACATTTATTTTCTTCAATATTGTCACGAGAGCTTTTTTTTGTCGAAGTAAACTTGGCAAGTATCAATAAGGATTTTGTTGCCTGGCATTTTGATGACAAAAACTGGTCAAGTTAGAGTCACTGGATGGTATTAGCTATGGTATTAGTTTGATAAGAGTTCGGACACAGCTGAACTTTTGTCCTTTTCTATATTCTATAACACAATATACAATGGTTTGAGTGAATAAAAGAATAAGACATATATTCTTCTCTTAGTCTCTCCAATTTCCCTAGTAGCGCCTGATTGTCAGATACGAATTTAGAGGTTATATTATCTGTCAAATCAATCATAGCCGTAGATGGACAATGGAAATAGGGTACAAACACCCATTTCAATTTATAGTGATACCCTCCTAGCAGAACAACTGATATATAAATGAAAAGAATGCATGTAACTACATTTTAATATTAGAAAATATACACGTACATATGGATAAACTTAAATATAGCTATAATTCCTTATATTGTATGTGAAACTGTACAGGTATTCTCAATTTACAAGAAGTAACATAAGTACGTTCAAGTGAAGTATTCCTGAGACAATTTCAATAAGAAATAATACAGGGTATTGAAATACAGAGAACAAATCATTTTTCGATAAACATTTCATAGAAAAAAAGTAGTTTATTTTGACGAGACTTACCACATGGTTTTGTATAGTTCTCGGCAACTTCACTTAGCGCCCTATAAGGATCGATATAGAAAATTGTAAATATCTCCAAAACGATAACCTCCTGCGTAATTAAGGCCCTTATAATAATTTGCTTGATACATAAATAACTCACTTTTCACTGAATTTTGAATTTGGTCTGCACCAAAAATGACATTCAATAATATATCACGTTGTAGTTTACTTGCTTTTCTTAGTTTCGTTTTCAAATTTTCAATGTCATTATGTAATTTTGCGATCAATTCCTCTTTTTCCATGATTATTTTTTATTTTGTGTGATGATAATAATGGATTTTTGTTCTTGAAATCGTCTGCTTTGTAAATTGATGGAACAGCAGATTCTCTCAAACAGATTTTGAAATCTTCTGTTTGAAAACGGGCCTGAAATATAGTTTCACTCTAATCAGATGCTGTTATGAGAAGTGAATTTCAATGAGTACCTCTCAAATTTTGCTCTTCTTCAAACCCAGGCCGTTTCATATCTTTCTTCCATAAGCGAATGGTTGATATTAGTTTTGGAAAATTGAATAAATGATATCCATTTTTTTCAGAATTGGCACAATTCATTACACAACAAGTGATTTCCATAACTGCTTTTTTCTCGAAAATATAATTATGAAATTTTATTTCAATTCTGACGTTTATAAAATGTAATGTCAAATTCAAACAATTTTCATTTTACTTGATTCTTTGGGATTTTCTGTCCTCGTTTCTATAAAATAAAAGTATTCGTATTATTTCAATATATTTGTAGAGGGACAAATCAGATGATTTGCCCCAAAATGTCACTGCGTTTAAACAATTTTTCTATCAGGGAGTCTAAAAGAAAAATCCAGTAGGCCTGTCAGTGACAATTTGTTTGAAAAAATGTTTGAAGGAAAGAAATATAGATATATTGAAAAAATATCGAATTTTTACTTATCTTTGGACGTTTCGGGACCGATTCTGCTCCCGTTCTCAACATGTAAATGCAAAATATGTTTCTTTGAAAGTTGTGCTGCTAATAGTTTGACACTTTTCAGTGTCATACTGATGTTGGCATATGAATGAGTGACTTTAGTCTACAAAAGAGTTACAGGATGTTTTCATCATTTGATCTTGAATCTACCATTTTCATGTTCAGCTTTCAGTAGTGAATACCATGTTCTATCTATATCAACTGAACAGGAAGCAATGCTATTGTCTCCGTTTAGAAGAATGCAAGCGGATTCCTTGATTTTTCTTTTTTGTTTGTTATCTTTTTCGTTTACTTTCCTATGAAAGGAGGCTGTGTCAAGTCATCCGTTCGACCACAGTGGTGATACCAGGATGGTCAATGGTTGACTCGACTCCCATAAAAAATAACGTGGTAACTTTGCGGGCAACTCTGTATAATAACTCTATGACGAAACTACCAATCACCGATAATGATAGGATAGATAGTCTGTCATATCAGTTCAGGAACAAGAACCTATTGAAATTCCATTGCGTTTCTCATTAATGAGCATGCGATATGTCATATACGAGGTACTGCTCTGCTCAACTGGTTCTACCAACCCTGTGCATCCATATGTACGGGTATCCATCGAAAAGACCCACCTTATTTTTCATCCGGAAAATAGGCGGAAGTTGAAAGCCCTTATCAGATGTTCCACAGGATGATCCCTAAATGCGTGACAAACCACTCTGTTTTTTATATATTTTTTGGAATATGTGATTTTTGTGGTCACAAAAATAAATATATACTGGCTGATATCTTCTATTTACATTTTTTTATCACCACTCTTTTGAGCCTATTTTTCCTGGAAATATTCGTCGATCGACATACTCCACTCGCTTAGTGCTTTAATTTCGCTCATGACATTGTCCCAAAACTTGTCGCCGACGGCTTGATTTACAATGTCATTCGCGAAATTATTAGGCAACAAGCTGTCACAACAATCGCGAAATATTTTCGGTTAAATAGCATCACTTGTGGTATTACATATGAACAAAATCGCTAATGATATTTCGCAATCTTTAACATGAAAAAAATAACATAGTATGCCCTGAAAATTGGAATTATATTGTGCAAACTTGTGCACAGATTCCGAAAATATATAAAAAAACAGGGTGTTCCATTTAGAAAAATAATTTGTGGTTTGTAACGCTCTATATAGGATCACCCTGTTAAACTTTTGATGAGGGCTGTGGAAAGGCCTTATTGCGGCATTTAACTTCCGCATATCGTTTCTTTTTCTTTCTCGTTAGAAAAATTAGGAAAATATAGGGTTGGGTCTTTTCGATGGATAACCCTGATTTGCAAAAAATTCGAGATGCGAGACACTGACTGCACTTTCACCGTGAAAATATTGAAAATAAATCCGAGATATTAAAAAAATATACAATAATAGGTATAGTCAATGTGGAATAGTCATTTTATAGTCTTCTGTATTGGCAGAATTTACGATCACGTTGAAAATCGAAACAATAATGGAATTAAATAGGATTTTTTCCAATACGTCATTATTTTTCCAATACATGAATCTTTTTTCCAATAGAATGATTATTTTCTGATTTATTGTATTTATTATAAGACATATTTTTTTATAATTTTGTGACCCTCTTAAAGCGTTCGTGTAAAACTGCTAAAAACAAATTCATAATGAAAGATTCAATCTCTTTTAGGATTCCAAAAGTGGACAAAGGGCTCTTGAAGCTACTTGAAGATAATACGACAAATTTAGACCCCAGTTTACAGATGAATCCTGCTATATATTGTAGCTTCGTTGAAGCTATGAAGAAAGAGTGTTTTACGAAGAGCATTCTGGAATTATGGGATTTTAACAAGAAGAAAATTTGGAATCTCACGAAAGATGATATTATAGAAACTATTAATACTTATGACAAAAAGTAAGAATACAATTATTATTCAATTCAGCGTTAAGAAAATGAGACTTGTTCTCGATTCAAACAGAATATACCGTGTCAAATAAACTCATGGTACGCCCTCTTTTTCTCCGAAATTATGTAAATTTAACAATACCTTATAAATTATACCTAAAAAAATTGAAAATAATCAAACCCTATCATAATGCTGAAGTAGCACATAAACGGTCAATAACAGAAGAAGGTAAAAACTCGCAGAACTTGATAATCATGGACAAGTATGAAGAAGGACCAAAAAAATATTGTTAGATATCTCGAAGACCAATATAAATTATAAATAAACTGTTGAAAAAATTTAGATGATTGATCTTGTCATTCACTGAAATATCAGAATGTGGTTAGTGGTGTACTCCAAAAAAGTTTGCTCAATTTTCATCAAAGGGAATGCGAAATACCGATCTCCCTGTATATTGATCTAATTGGTATGACATATTTTTCACGCACATTCACGATAGTAAATTGCCCTATGAATTTTATAGCAGTATCTTTCAAGGACTCTGAAATATTCAAGAAAATCTGTGAAAAAAACTTGATTTTAATCGGTCTATTCAAGTAGGTACCTAGTTCAGCCTGTAGAATTTATGGTTTGTTGTTCTGGGACCCCTTGTATTCAGTACAAACACCATAATGTAGTAAATATGAGTTCAGGTATCTTCTCGGTTCAATAACAATAATTTATCAAGGTGGCTATTGAACACGAATATCAACTCGATCTTTGATCCCAGCTAGTCATGGTTGACTATCACCAGAGGAAATAATTATTCAAAATATAAATGAATTTATATCACATACTAGAATCTTTGGCACGACAATCACACTACACTATACAACTAAACCGATTTTTCAATGCCTTGACACGTATATCGCTTTCATGTATAGCCCTCTGTATAGTTTAGTGATTAAGGATTAGGATAAAGATCAAGTTGATGTCTTTCATGGTTAGGTGAACGTACCTAGCATACAGGGTGATTCAATAAGAATGGGCAATCTCTAAATGACAGATAGTTAACACCAAAATATAAAGATTTAGTCATGACTGACAAGAATGTTGCTTGTCAGGAGATACAGGGTGTTCAAGGGAAATATTTCATTTGAAAATTTCTCAATAACTTTGTAAGTTTCAACAGCATGATCATGAATTTTTGTAGTTTTAGGTTTTCTGATATGAGAAATACAAATTTTTAACTCATTTCGTGATTGCTCATAGAGGACGGACGCTAGTGACATTCTGGTACTTCGGTAAATTACATCATATCTTCTCTGTCCATCAAATGATGATTGAAATAGGTCAAAAATCTGAAAGTTCGTTCAATTTTACATAAAAAATGTAGGTATTCATATTGTAATTGAATCCTTTTTGACTTCTTCGCCGAAGGCTTTGGTGGAAAACTGAAGGTTGAGCTGTCAAAATACGCGAGATAGGGAGCTATTCTCAAAAATTTACATTATTCTCTAGCGAATATCCCGAAAACAATGAAAGATACGAAATAAACCTACTGATAGATTTTTGTAGACTACTTCACTCATCACATAATCTCACCAATCACAAGCCATCACAGATCAATAGTGCGCGTCGTGTGAGATGCCCCACCCTGTATATCAGAAAAAATTTGTCTGGGGATATGAATTCACCTCAATGTCCTCTAGTCCCCGTATATCAAGATATATATGAATACTATTCTAGATCTTTAAGTTTTATATTATTATTCTGATTCTAGTAATATTTTTGGAAATCTGAAAAAAATAGATAGTTTATTTGGAGGAGTCATCAGAAATGAATCAGGACATATAATAGGTGCCAAAGCTTTGGAAAATATTTGGTATCTCAATCTCAACTTGTCTGCCATAGATATGGACAAAACTGGAAATTTGGCTGGAACTGCAATGGGGGTAATTTCATTTCATACATAATATATTTTTCTGTGCACCACTAATCGAACAATTGTAGGCAACAGAAGAATCAAACGAATGGGAGGATGTATTCTTAGATTTGATGAAGAATTTCACAAACAATTCGAATCTGACTAGTTATTATAAAGCAGGAAGAAGGTGATTATTTTTCACGCGATCCTAAGAAATCAATGATATCGACTGGTCTCATTTTCCAGTTTCGGGGATATTAGCAACACTGCAATGTTCCAAGACATGGATAAGCTGTTCCTAGGAGTCGGCATTATGATAATCTACGTACAGCTAGTTATATCCAAATTCAACTGGTTGGAAGCAAGGGTAAGAATACCTTCATAATATAAAGGGGTTTTCAATAAGAGGTGCTATTTCTGATATTCAAAGAAAAATGCCATTTTTTAATATAAATGATCAAATGTTTATCCCATTATGAAGAGGAAGGTATGCCGTTAATAGTGGAAAATAACATCAGTTCATCACCACGACCACGCCTACAGGACCATCATCTTTTCATGAAATTTTCCATAACCAAATCGCAAAGTGGCTGCCTTATGTCTTCGATATAGCCTCACGAATTCCATTTTTGAGGTCTTGATGCTGGGCTGTTGGCGTAGACCTCCTTTCACGTGGCCCCAAAGGTTGAAGCGCAAGGTGTTGAATCACAAGATCTCGGTAGCCAACTGTGATAACCTCTCCGAAAGATAACACGGCCCGGAAACTTTATCCATGAAAGATCAATGGTTTCATTGCTTATTGTGTGGCAGGTAGCGCCGTCTAGTTGAAAGAGAACGTTGTCCAGATCAATACCATCCAATTCAGGCCATAAAAAATCATCTCTCGATAGCTCGATATATTCACCGTGACTGTTGCTCCAGCCTCATTTTCGAAAAAGTAAGGTTCATGACTCCGCCGGACCATAAACCGCACCAAACAGTCACACGTTGAGGATAGAGAGGCTTCTCAACAATAATTCTTGGGTTTTCCGAGCCCCAGATGCGACAATTTTGCTTGTTGACGAAGCTACCGAGGTGGAAATGGGCCTGATCACTCAAGATGATTTTTCGATGGAATTCCGGATCATTTTCATGCATTTCAAGAACCCAATCAGCAAAGACACGACGTTGTTGATAATCGGCCGGCTTGAGTTCTTGTGTTAACTGAACTTTATAAGACCCAAAACTTTATGCAAAATACGGTGTAATGACGTTTGTGGGACGACGAGGAATGGACAAACCTCGGTTTTCTGTAACACTTACGGCTAACGCAGCAATATTCTCGGCTGTTCTTGAGGACGTACACGGGTTTTATCCTTGACATCACTAAGTTGTCCCAACAGCTCGAATTTTTCCACCAATATCTGTATTGCGGTCTGACAAGATGCTTCACGACGACCCAGAAATGTTCGAGTTTCACGAACCGTCTCTGCCAAATTTTCACAATTTTTGTAATGAATTTTAATAATTTCGATGCGTTGTTGGAGCGTGTATTGGCGTAGTTTCTACTTGTCAAATGTCGATAAAAGACAGCTTCAAAAGTGACATCTACCGAAATAGCGGGCTATTCAGAATAACACCTCTTATTGGAAAACCCTTCATATTATAGAAGGAGTCAATGTCAATTTATTATATCTTTTCTTTTTCTCTCATTTCAATCTAATTTTTGTGAATGATTCAAGGCGAAGAATGGTTTCCATTTTATTAGGGTTGTTGAACTTATTTTTTCTACTGCTTCTCTCCTAGGGTATGTATGTCAATGTGTTTGAAGATCTCCTTTTTCTCTTATTTCAACCCATTAATAAGAATTGATTAGTTAAAATTTTATGAATTTTCGAAATGATATGTTTCCTATTGCTTCCCTTTTAACAGCATGACCACTTCATAGATTGTTTTGAAGTTAGAGTAAAAAGACACGTTGCTAGGCTCGTTGAAAAGAAACTTCATACCGATTCATTTTTGAAAAGGGATCCTGTCCCCTTGACTATTATTTATATTGAATCTATCATTGTTGATTTATTAGCAAAGTTAACAGAATATATACTAAAAGGATGCTGTGATAACATCTAAGCCTTACTAAAATATATAAATTCGATATAATCATAGGTAGCAATGTTGTCGAGAGTAACACTGATGGAATTCTTGAAATTTGAATATAGCGGAAGAAGCAAGCCTAATAAGTTAAAAGTTGCCTAACCCTTAAATTCAATAGAAGTAGCCAAAGTAATTCAAACAGTTTATTGACCAGTATGTTCATGAAAAAGAATTCTATAATTCCAATATTTTATAACTAACTCTAAGACCCGCTATGACTAGGGTCATATCAGAAAAGAATTATCCAACTAATCTCAAAAAATTTATGATTCATATCGAAATAATATATGCTCTTTATTCAAATAATGAATATTATAGAGCAGTTTTTGTCAGAGTGCACATATTGCTGAAAATATTTTCTATCCATAAGAGCTACAAACCGATTTATAGGAAATTAATACCTACTAAAGATTGTTTTAGGATTCGTTGGTTTACTTACGATTGGTATGTCTTTCATCGTTGGCGTCGGACTATGTTCACTGATGGGTGTCTTTTATGGACCAGTTCATACTTCTCTGCCTTTTCTTCTCATGGGACTGGGTAAGTAATAATTATTGTATGTTCCATCTAAAGGGTCTATACAAAATCCCCGCACCCGTCCGAAATAGCTCAGTCACCGAGATACAGGGTGGTGAAGTTAAACAATGAAAATCGAATTTTTCAAATCACATACATGAACATTTTTGAACGTATTCCAGAATTGGTAGCCAGGGTTTTTTTTACCAATGCACTTCTTATGGTTAAGAATGGCCATTACTCTTTTCACACTGTAGTTCTATAATAATAATAATGATAATAATAATCATTTATTTCCTTAAGACAGTTACAAACAATATGGAAAAAGTCAGTTGCTATATTTTATATTTTTTAAATATTTCACCGCAAATTGCCTCGACAAATATTAATCCAGCTCATAAAAACTCTGTTCTTTCAAAAAGGATTTCAAATTATGTTTGAATGATGGTTTATTGACATTTTTAACCAAAAAAGGTACTGAAAATGAAAATCCGCTAAAATAAGCTATTCAGTGTTCGATGCAGCATCGGAATATTTGAATTATTTTTAATAAAAAAATGTTGCTGTTGTCATCTTGGATGTAATTTGGTCAGTGAATTATCAGTGCAAAAATGGATTTTTCAAAAAACTTTTTTGGTGTGTACTTTTTATATTTTAGCTTTACCCTCCTGTATCAAACGGAGCTATTTCGTAAATTGGTTTAAATGTGATTTTGTACATATTAGGTACACCCTGTTACCTTTTGAATCTAAAGAATGAAGAAAGATAAATCATTCATTGTTTTTGTTAATTTTATTCTGGTACATTCAGTAGTAATTGGGATTTTTCGGATTTACTTGAGATATCTAATTATTTGAGAACTAAATTGCACAATTTTCACTCACACTCAGTATATCTTCTGTTATAACAACGAACGAATAAGAATGATTGATTTGAGGCCTTAAATTTTAAAATACACGAAAAAACTGAAATGCTATGTTATTTTTTCAGGAATTGATGATATGTTTGTGATATTAGCTTGCTGGGAGGAATTGACAGAAGAACAAAAAAAGCAACCGTTAGATAAAAGAATTGGCTTGATGCTTAAACATGCTGGTGTCTCGATTACCATAACCTCTTTCACCGATGTCATAGCGTTTCTTATAGGATCCTCAACAGTAAGAACATTTATCTTTTCAATCTAATTGATAGAATATCAATTCAAAACTGGCTGAAGGAACCTCTGTCGATGGCCATTTTTCAACCAATGAAGAGCAATTAGTATTATCAATTCATCATTTCATTTTGATGAAACACATAAATCGGATACGATAGTATTAATATGAAAACAAAAAAAACTGAAATCAGAGATTAATTATTTCTCGTCTATATTCTCATTCCTGAAAATAGATGATAATTTTTTTTGCATCTTGTTTTACGTATTAGTTTTTACACAACTAGTGCATATTTTCCTAACGTAATGTTTTATTTTTACCAAAAACCATCAATGTTTTGTAAATACTCAATGTTATCATCCTAGATTTAGTTATGAGATTTAGCAGTTGAATAGGTGGTGGAAAAATTCCACTCAAGTATGTCAGGTAGTGCCATCTGTCTGCAGAGTGATTTACTTGTAGTACCACTCTGTAGCGTATAGACGTAGGGGTCTGTACGTGTGACTATAGATGACAGCGCCATACAGTGTGTGTCGCGATATCTGTATCCTACCTTAGAGCTTTGTCACAAGATGGCTACAACATGACTACAACTTCATGCTATACCCTGCGTTATCATTCAAGTTGTTGGAAGCTGTCAGCTGATTGACATTTGAAATGGAATTCAAACTTAGAGGATCTCAGAGAGAGTAGATGACATCAACTAAAGAAAAATCATTGCTCAGGTTGTAGATAGCATACATTAGGTATGTTCTAGAGCTTTTAGTGGAAAAAACCATTATGTTAATTCGCATCATCTCTATTTATGTATTAAACAAAATTGTGATGGACATTTTTTTTTAGATATTGCCATGTCTTGAGTCCTTCTGCATCTATGCAGCAGTCTGTGTACTTATGATTTTTGTATTTGCCGTGACTTTCTTCACGGCATGTTTCGTATTAGACCAAAGAAGGGTCGAGAGTAGACGGAATGGTTTAATACCGTTCATTCGGCACAAAGAAGACTATGTTCCCAATGAATGTAGCCAAACGAACATATCTAATAGTATTTTTCAAGTGGTGTATACGAATATAGTATTGACTCTTCCAGGAAAGGTAAGAATAACAAATTGGTAATAAGTTTGATACATGGTGGGAGAAATATATTTCTTCCATTCATACTCGTCATCATACTTTTTGCTCTGAACGTGGAAGATTATACGAATTTATCGGTGATTTACAAGAACAACAAAAACTCACACGGAAGATGAGAAAACTGCAAGAGAAATTAAAACGATATTCTTCATCATGTAAGTGAGAATTGAATGAATTTTTTTGTAGAGAATGGATTCATACGACTAGAAAGTGTTATTGATACTAAATAGTAACTGATGGTTATTATTTACCGGAATAGGTAGTCTATTTGGAGACGATGATGTTTTTTATTAATAATTATGTAGACCTCGATAGACGACTATAGTAATGGTTCTGCAGCTTGAATCAAGATGCGGTATTTCTGGTTTCCAAACCTGACAGTGACGAATAGTTATAACAGCTTCAGTTTGGTTTATTTAGTGTTCACAATTAATTTGACATTATCAAATCGGTAAAGGTCTACAATGTTTCCAGGGGTTTTATAAGAGGGAGCTATTTCAATATCTAATTTGAGCAAGTCAATCGATAATGAAGTCAGAAAAATACAGCTAATTGACGCCATTCTTGACTGACATTTCCATCTGTGTATTGTGTTTTATTATTACTGTGCAGATACTGAAATCTGTAATTTTCAGTTCATATTCCCAAAAAAAAAACTCATTTTAGAAGACTCTTTGTTTTCAGATAATGGGCGAGGGTACTGGTAGTGAATAGTTGGCATTCAATTATATCGTTAGGGAACTGAATGAATTTTTGCAACACTTCTTAGCGTTTTTATGTAAATAATGTCGAAGTTGTTGAATTTCAGAGCTCATTTCAAACGAGCCCTCATGGTCGCCATTTGGTTATGTTCTTCGATACGTCAGATAATCTTCCATTCCCACTCATGAAGCAAGCCAAGTCACCAATTATAATCAAGTTATCAAAACGTTGTTTTAGCCCTGTCGTTGAATAAAAGTATATCCAAATTCGACCTAAGGAGGAAGCAATGATATTATAGTTATTAATTTGTGACTTTTTTCAGTAACCAGCTTGATAAAATATTTCTTACACTCCATAACCAAACATCATGTAAATGTTGGCTAGGCTAGAGACTTGGCAATGCTGTGCTAAACGCTGTTAACTGACAAGACAACGGACACAATCCTGTGTTGTCACGTTTACCGTACCAAATCTCCTCTAGAGTGAATTATTATTAACACAAATTCATAATATGCAATGAGACACAACATATAAGAGGGAAATAACAAGACAGTCATTTATTTATAGCTAATTCAGAATAGCACCAATACATAATAATTGAAAATTCATGAATGAAGTCCCTATTCGTATTTCAACATATGGTAACTTTGCTATGGTCTGCCCCTGCTTACGAGATCGTGACGTCAATTTCTATTTGCGGTAAATTTCTAGCCGTTTGAAAATTATCGTGGCAATGTTGATGATCTTAGCACCTTCAAATCGACCGAAAAGATCTAAAAAAATATGGAGTCGAAAGGTAGCTGAGTAATGAATCTATTCAAGAAATGAAAAATAAAGTTGTCCACTCGCCTATTGTGATAGCCATTAGTATTATCTGTGCTTGTTTTGCTTTAGAAAAGGTTTTTGTTTTCAGATAATTGTGATAGCCATTAGTATTATCTGTGCCTGTTTTGCCCTGCAAAGCGCTTGCAAACTAGAACAAGTGTTTGATCCAGACTGGTTCATACCCACAAATACCCATTTGGGACAGTACTTGGCAGCAAAGAGTATTTACTATCCGGACAAAGGTTTCGATGCAGGATTCTATATCGGACCTGTAAATTATAGCTATGAGATCAATAATATCAAAACGGCTGTGGAAAAACTTCAGGTGTTGGATAATATTACGGAAAACGTTCAGTCTTGGGTGGAACCGTTCAGGAAATTTGTTGCCATTAATTTTCATCATGGTAAAAGAAGATAGTTTCTGTACTTATTTCCTCATCTGACTTTCAGTTATGATTTTCAGATATTTACGATGAGCCATTGGATGACGAAAGATTTAGTAACTTCTTATCAAAATTTTTGATGAGTCCGTATCATGCGAAATATCAGGCCAACTTCATTTTCGATGGAGTTTTGGAATGCGGTGTGTCGGCTCCGAAAATAAAGGTTAGTTGGATGATTTTGTATCTGGTTTTATGATCTATTTTCATTTTATCACAGTCTTTTTTGGAACCTAGACAAATGAGGTATTTGAGTTCCAGATTATATGCAAATAAACTCTCTAATAATTAATATATTTCTCATATTCAATCGAGGGGTAAACCACGGGCCAATTTCGGGTACACCAGATTTCCTTTGTCGAAAGAATTCCCGGAATTCCTGGGACTACCCAAGGAATTGCTGGGACTGTCGAAAGGATTCCCGGAATTCCTGGGACTACCCAAGGAATTGCTGGAACTACCCAAAGAATTCCCGGACTTTCTAAAGAATACCCGGAATTCCCAAAGACTACTTGGACTACCCAAGGAATTCCCGGACGTCCCAAGGAATTCCCGGACTTCCCAAAAAATTTCCAGACTTCACAAAGAATTCCCAGACTTCCTAGAGAATTCCCGAACTTCCCAAAGTATTCTCGGACTTCCCAAAGAATTCCCGGACTTCCCAAAGAATACCTGGACTACCCAAGGAATCCCCGGACTTCCCAAGGAATTCCTGGACTTCCCAAAGAATTCCCGGACTTTCCAAAGACTACCTGGACTACCCAAAGAATTCCCGGACTTCCCAAAGAATACCTGGACTACCCAATGAATTCCCGGACTTCCCAAAGAATTCCTAGAATTCACAAAGAATACACGAACTATTCTTCTCGGATACACTGGACTTTCCACGTGTTTTACCCCTCGTATACAACCAGATTTCGTTGGAACATCATGACTTAATAATTCTCCTCTCAATTTCAGCTATCTACTATCGATTTTCATTTCCAAAAATTCCAAAATCCCAGAGATCATATACCCGGAATGCACAGTGTAAGAAGAATTGCCGAAAATGCCAACTTAACTACTGGCGAAAAATTTTCAACGGTTTGGTCATATTTTTTCTCGGTGTGGATAACAGACGAGGTAAATATACAGAGTGGTTCATATTTTAATGCATTAATTCTTAAAGATGGAAGAGACTAGCAAAGTCGAAGTGGAACCGTATTGATAAACATACCTCCAAAGATGTATCATCATGCAAGACGTTAACGTTCTATCAAAGTAGTTATATGATAATTTATTAATCATCAGCAAAAAAAAACATCAAAACATAGTAAATGAACACTCACGTAGAAGAAATCGACCACCCTCAATTGTGTATTTATTGTATGTTAGTGTCTGCATACAAAAGTACTTGCCTTCAAAAATAGTCGATTTTTCATTCGGAAATTAGTACGTAAAATGTCATTTTTTGTTGGGGTAGGCGAAAAAGTTTATTTCAAATCATTTAAAAAAAAGTTGACCATTCTTGAAGTGTAGTAAGATCAAAAAAAGACATTTTTTGAAGTCGCCTCCATAAAATTCAATGTTGAGTAGGTGTGTTTAATCCTATTCAAAAACGGCAGCTGGCCAAATTTGAGACGGATTACTTTTGAATATCCTTAAATAATAATAAACTTTTTCAAATCCAACATTAGCTTATATTATTTTGCAATATTGGAAGTATGTTCACCGAAACGAGTTTCTCTTTTCTGCGATTCTCACTCTCAAAAGGGAGTGTATAAAAATCTGGAACACCCTCATACAAATGTAACTAGGTAATAAGATTTCAGGGCGGAAAGTTGCTCGGATACATATTTGGGAGATTATATTCATAGAGAAAGTATTTTTTTGGCCCAATAATAAGCTCTAATAATTCATGAAGTGGACTGTGAATCACCCTTCTTGAATTACCCCATAAAGTAACTTTTGTTTCAACTCATGGTATTGTCGTTATGTTAAAATATTCAAGAAAATTCAAATTTCAAAATTATTCATCTATTATTGTTGATGTTATAGTGGTGCATTAGTAACAAGCATAATGAATGTTTGCTTTCAATTGAAAACAACCTGTCCATATTCAATAGAAAATCTATACCTTTATTACATGACTCACAACTCGACGACATAGGTATTCGGCATTATTTTTATTATTCTTTCTTAGTTGAATTCTCTTGTTAAACTGATTTCTCAACAATTGCATGCTATTTTTTTTTATTAATTTCTTACGTTTTTTTACGCCTTCATTATTTTGGAATATTACTATGCTGTGTTTACTGGTTGCTAAGCCAAACTGAACGGTAAGTCATGGGTAGGATTCACAATAATTACACACCCTCACAGATTTCGAGATAATTGATTCCTTTAGATGATCATGGAAATGATCAAATTATCTGTTGTCAAATTGAAAGGTGCTATAATTTTCGAGAAGTATACTCTACTTTATCTAAGGGAATATTGTTTGTAAAATTTCTTACAATTCAACCAACCTTGGTTGTAATACCTACCTTCGAATGTTTAATGTTTTTTCAATACTGGACCACTTATCGTTATTTTTTATTGACAAAATGAATACCTACAATCTTTTTCAGTTGATTGAAGTCGAAGTGATGAGGAACCTTCAACTGGCTCTACTCTGTGTGATGCTCTGTACAATTATTCTGATAGCTGACTGGCAAATATGCCTATGGATTTTCATTTGCGTCCTCATCACCATGGTAGATGTTATGGGATTCATGCAAAGATGGGGTCTGAATATCGATTTGATTACCTGCATTGGCCTGGAACTGGGGATAGGTGAGTTTTTCCTGCTGTCAAGCTCAAACATTTTCGAACCTAACCTGAATTTGTGGAAATTCATCATTTTCTATTCTGAAACTGGTCAAATACTCGAAAAAAAATAATTGAAAGATATGTTCTTTTATGTATACCCTTGACTGACTTTCATTGCATATCAACATTGTAATAATCAAGATGATGAATGTAAAAGAATTCCATGCCATACCATACCAAACATATACTTTGTAGTTTAGAGGAATGGTGGTACCATATCGGCTCATTCAGATAAAATACAGAATATCCAAAAATATACTGTCAGCTAATCATCATTTGCTTTTCATCTCTACTGAGGATGGCAACTCAGTTACCGATAATAATAATAAAAATATTCATTTCATTCTTTGTTATAAACATTAATTTGCATCTCAGATAAATATAAATATATTTATTAAGGTTTATAATGTAATGACATGAATAATCAGACTGATTCATATCGTGTATGAGATGATTCATGCGTTATTAAATCTTATTGAAATAAACAATAAATACAATAATAATAATAATAATGAAATTTTGATATCATCAGGTAATTTATTGAGAGACCTGTGAGTAAACTTTTTTTGGCCAAGTGTAGAATTAGCAGCATCAAGATGAAACAAGTCATATTGTCTAGTATGATGTTCATGGATCTGGGAATTCCTTACCAATATGAAGTTAGATAGATCTGTGGTGTTTTTTGATAATATCATAAGAAATTTTGAGACAATTTATTGGTCAAATGGTGCTCTTCCAAAGAAAATTTATTCATTTATTTCTTCATATATTTGATTTGATGGTGTGTCATATGGAAGACGATACAGTACTTTTAATGTTTTTTATATAGTACAGATATCTTGTTAAAATTATTCTTGGAACATGAATTCCAAATTTTTATTAGATAGTTCATTTTACTAAGGAATTGAGAGTATAGAATGGTATTTGCTAAATTTAGGCTGACTTTTGAACATCTTAGGGCACCAAGTATGGGAGAAATTTATTCTTTGAGCATACCAAAATGCATGTCCCAAGTTAACTTTCCATCAATCCAAATACCAAGGTATTTGGTATTGGCAGTTTGTTCCAATCTTTCATTTTTTCATTCTAATATTCAAATCAATATCTTGTTTTATTTCTTTGGTGGAAAGTTATATATTGTGTCTTATTAGAATTAAGACAAAGCAGATAGGAGTAAAACCATTCTTCCATTTTATTTAAATCCTCATTTATGTTGTTTTCTGAAATTACAGGGTTTCTGTTTTCAAATAAAAGTACTGAGTCATCTGCATATATGGCATAGTTTCCTATTAAATTGATTTTTGAAATGTTTTGAATGTATAAAAGATACAGAATTGGCCCCAACACTGATCCTTGGGGAACTCCTTTGTTTATATATAGTATTTTGGATTCACAATTATTGATTTTAGTACTGATATTCCTTTTTTCTAGATATGTTTTCAAATCTCCACTTTCTCACTACATCATCTGCTATATCACACCTTCGAATTATTGACTGATTTGTGGCATCTGCTTTGACAGGTCTCTGCGTTGACTATGCCACTCATGTGGGACACACTTTCTTGACTGTGCCAACTGGCACAAGACGTGAGAGATCATTGAGAACAGTCACTTCTATCGGATCGGCAGTTCTTTATGGGGGACTGTCTACATTTATTGGAGTATCGATGATGAGTTTTTCAACAGCTCTTATATTTCAGTTATTTTTCAAGGTGAGTAGTATAGACACTAATGTCTTGAGGTTTGAATTTGAAAATGTTGATGAAAATGGAACGAAAAGAAACGATATTTATAGTACCTTTATCACATAAGACCTAATTCCAAGTTTCCTTACTGGTACTATGACATATTTACATATTTTCTGATAAGGGTTATGATATTTGAAATATTTTAGTTGGAATCTACGGATTTGCTGTATTTTTATATATAATTTTGCGAACAATCAGAAAATGAACCCCTTTAATTCGGTGGAACCGTATGGTACTGTCCAAATAAAATGTTTGATCCAGAAATTATTATTATTATTCCAAATACTATTCCTTATTTGCTTGAAATCGTATGACATATAGTATTAGTCGTCATAGTAATATCAATATTTACATTATTTTGATTCCTGATTCAACTTTTGATTCAATGAACTAAAACGTTGGTTAGCAACACACACATCTTTCTATTATTATACCAGCATACGTCAACCTCGATGACCAACTTTGGAATGCAACGAAAAAAAAAAGATTTTTGATCAAATTCCAAAATTTTACAGTTCACATATACAAGGTGAATCTATGAGAATGGGAAATCTCTGAACTACAGAGAGTGAATACCAAAATATGAAGATTGAGCCTTACAAGCCAGATAAAAATGTTGCTGATTTAGGAGAGAGATAATATGTTCAAGGGGACGATTTTTTTTCGAAATCTCTCAATTACTTTGTGAGTTTTCACATTATTAACATACAATTATGTGGTTTGAAGTTTAGTGACATGAGAAAAATGAATTTGTAACTCATTTTGTGATTGCTCATAGAGGGTGCTAGTGGCACTCTATTACTGCAGTACATTATATCATATCTTCCTTGTCCATTGAATAATGCTTGAAATAAGTAAATTTAACATAAAAAATACTCTTTTGTTTAGAATACTATTTGCTCTTGAAAAGATCTGTGAGGCACTTATGAAATTTTAATTATCTCAAATTATTGAGTTTGAAAAGTTACATTGAAAAAAAAGTCTGTAATCAATAATGTCAATCACTAACAACAGCAACAACAAACACAATTTCAGAGTAAATGTTCGACCGAAGTTATTGCTCATGAACACCCTACCCTGTATCTTCGAAACCAGCAACATTTTTACTAGGCATGTAAAGCTTTGTCCTAATATTTTAATTGTTGTTCACACTGTATTTCAGGGCTTTCCCATTTTTAATTAATCACCCCATTGATATTGCATATTACCTACAAATCCTACAATGAAATTGAGTTGAGTATCGATGGGTCTTCTTAACAGTCCTTTTCATTTTCAGATATTCCTTCTAGTCATAGTGTTTGGTCTATTCCATGGAGTGGTTCTTCTTCCTGTGATTTTGAGTATGATTGGCCCTAGTCCTTACACCACCCACTCTCAAGATCTTCTGAAAGAAATTAGGGGAACGGATCCGGATAAGGAAGAAAAAGTAGTAACTGAAATGAAATCAATTATATAGTCGACTGACAATGATTGCTTTCGATTATGTGAGAGATAATAAATATTTAACTGTTTTTGACTGACTTTCTTTCCTACTCAATAAATCTTAGTACATGTGAGTTTTAAGTGAAAGTCACATATGCTATAGTCCAAGAAGTAGATACAAATGTATCATGCTTCCTCCAGAATTCTTGATATCAATGTTTGGTCCAGATATTTTTTTCTATAACAAAATTCAAGAAGTTGATTTGATTGGGCCTTATATCCACCCTGATAGCTTGAAAAATTTTTACCTGTGCTTATGGAGAATGAAAATTTTGGATTGAAATGTATATATTTTCAGCATGATGGTGCTTCAACTCATTCACGAAAGATAAATGTGAGGAATTTTCTTGACGAGAGATTTCCAAACATGTGGATATATGTCGAGGGGGATCTGATCGCTCTGGCCTCCAAGATCACCGAATTCCAATCCCGTTGACTATTTTCTTTGGGGTCAGTATAACCATTATTGGGGGCACTTTTATTCGGTGATGAAAAAGTTCATGATCATTGCTGTTTCAAAATATCATATAATTCGTATGTTGCTCTTTCATTCTTCTTCTTCGAAGCACTGGTGGGCGGGTGAACCCCCCTGCACGTGGGCCTCCTTATTCGGGCCCATTGTGCGCCCACATGTTACGACATTCAGCTGGGTATGCCGACTGCCTTGGAGAAGTTCAGCAGCTTCCTCAGCTGAATCTCTTTCACGTCCTCAAAATTATGTTGCCAAGGACAGCCCTCCTCTGATGCGTCAGTGCTGGACACTCAGTGAGGACATGTGTGATGACGTTTCGTCATCTTCCAGGCACCATCTGCAAAGGGGGTCATCCTTTATCCCAATAAGCTCTAGATGCCTATTGAGGTGGTTGTGACCCGTTAGGAGCCCCCACTACCATTTTAAGGTTTCGCCTGTTTAGGAATAAAACCTCTTTTGCGAGCCTCTTCGAAGGTTCCTTTATGTGGAACTTCGATTGTCTCTTTCCTGGTGTGTCCTGCCATATTTTGAGGAATTGCTTTTGCAGCTGTTCCTCTATAGAGGACATTGCCAGGCTATTTGGTATTCCCAAGATTGGTTCCGGTCCGACCGAGGTCCGTCCTGAACCGATCTTTGTCAGTCTGTCTGCCTCCTCGTTTCCGGGTATTCCCGAATGTCCCGGGACCCACATGAGGCTGACTTTTCTTGATTTTGCCAGGTTTTCCAAGGCTTTTCTGCACTCGGACACCAAATTGGATGTGATCCTATTGGATTGCAAAGCCAGTATTGCAGCTTTGCTGTCCGAGCATATAGTGATTGGTCTACGACCTCTCATAATTAGGTTTTCTTGGACACATGTGAGTATTGCAAGTATACTTCTGCCCTTTAATTAGTTTCATTGCCTGCTCATACACTACGAAATTGTTTAACGAGCACGAAATGATAGTGATTTCCCACGAGAATGAAGTTTGCATCACGAGCCGTAGGCGACTGCTGCAATTATTCGAGTGGGAAATTAGCATTCCGTGCGAGTTATACAATATAATTTTTTTACGGCTGTAACAAATAACAGTGAAATTTTTGATTTCTTCTTCTGTAGCCATCTGATTTCCTCTCAAGTAATATGCTCATTTATTAGACAGAGTTATTCATTTTACAAAGATCACTGGAACAGTACTGGTTGAACGATGAATTAAGGATATAGGTTCCACATTGTCATAAAGTCATCAATGATATGACAATGGACCATCAGCCTATTAGATTTTATGGATCATTTTTTCGATAATGGACAATTGATGTGTTTTCCACAGTTCTTCCATTTTGTTTTTTCTATCTTTTTGCGCATGACCTTTATTATTGTCAGATGTGAAATGAACAAGTGAATATAGATAGAAAGCTGTACGAGTTTATTATGCAATCTCATCATCAAATCGAAATATCGAAGAGATATAATAATATGCAGTTAAAGGGGGTATAATTGGACCCCCATATACAACAATAAGGCACCTACCAGGTAGTTTCTTGTATCCAGGAAATAAAGAAAAATATATTTTATCATTTTTCGTAATATCTATTCTCACAAACATATTTGACATGAACGAACGGAACACAAATTTGTTATTATAATGCATGGGAGGAGTATTCTAACGAAGAAAACGTTTTCCAACATTTTCTGCGTATGAAAAAAGTCACATGTTTCACTGTTTCTTAATGAAATTTTCAATGCTTTCGAAAACCAAATCTGCAATTGATATAAAAAGAACCTTATCAGAAAACAGCACTTGAGCTCAGTCACCGCTTTATAAAGACAAAAAAATCAATTCTGACGAAGTAACAGATAAAACAGCGGTTCCAGAGAATCTTAGTGCTGGATGAAAACCAAGATGAACTATCCAGTTCGGATAGCTTTCTCTATTTTTAATGACATTAACGGGGTGTTTCCGTCTACATGTTCACCTGATATTACTATAATCTGGTGGGGAATATATCTTATCGTTTTTATTGATCGCATACTCAATATTTCCAAAATCGCTATCGTTTGGTGGGAAACTATGATGATAACCAGAAACCTCAACCAGTTACTTTTTCACCAATGTATGGATTCTGCTAGAATGCATTTTATCAAGAGGAACATTTCAATGTTGCGGTTTTGGCTTAGGAATCGCTCCAAAGAGTGAAGTTCTCTATCTTCGGATATATTATCAGTCCCTAAATAAGTATCCACCTCTTGCTCCTCGTAATCCATATTCTCAAGCCTTCTGGAAACTACTTGCTTAAACATTTTATAATGAGAATAAAAAGTCTGCCAAACCAACTGAATACTGAAAACTGGTGTTCAATTCGTAAAATGGAACAAAGTAACTTTGGATCCTCAATGTTTTGAATATTACACCACAAGTTTCTTCGAAAAAGAACCAAGTAGCTTTTGATCCTCACAGTGGACTACGACAATTCGAATATTTTCAATTAAGTCAGATGTAGTTCTATCAACCTCCAGACATTATAGGGATTCCCTTTCGTGCGCTCCAAGCGATAAAAAAACCTCCAGACGGCGCTAGATCTCCAAATTGTTGGATTCTTGTTGTGAAATGACGTGAATTGTGAATTAGGTTCTCATAATCGTTTAAAGTCTCGTTTTTTCACAAATAGTCGGTATTAATTGGTTCCTTGTTGCATAAGGGGGTCCAATTTAAAACCACCAAAATTTTCTCTTTCTGCAGATTTCAAATGTCAAATATCTTCTGAGAATCGAATTTCAAAAGATTGATCAAATACAAGTATACTGATGCATATTGAAGATCGCTACTCGTTTTTAAATGCCTTGAAATATATTTTTACTGGTTGTCTCGCTGTCATAAAAATACATTGATCCTAGCAACTTGTACTGCTGAGATGCTGAGACATGAAGTGGATTTTGTGGCTCTCATGGCTTTCCTCGATACTTCCTCTTTATTACCCCGCCCGCTGTTTATTCGCTTTTCATACCTACCTATATATTGTCTCCTAATTATACGTTCCCCCTCCTCTTTCGTGATATCATTTCTATAAATGAAAAACATAACATCTGGTATTGATATTCTTTGGTTTATCTTGATTGATATGTACAGGGTGATTCACCATAAATTCACCCCCTTCTAGCTAACTTATTCTTGGACCGATTGCAAAATTTGAATAATCTGTGAAATGATTTTTCAGAAATTTTGTATCCTCTACATCAGAAAATACAGGATGCTCGCAAAAAACGATCTACACCCTGTATTTTATTGCATTTTTCATTCTCCCTGAAGAACTGATTATATCAATATATCATTTGGGGTCTTGCGGGAATGATTACAGAGATATTGGGTGTTCAAACAAGTTTTTTTCAATTCAAGGATTTTTTCAAGCCTAAACCATGGGCGTCATTCAGGAAGGAGCAGGGGGGGCAGTTGCCCCCCTTGCTTTTCTACAAAAGATAAATTTACAATGAATCTTCCTGTACCAATGACACAAAACGAAACAGATCAGTATACATTGAATTGAAAAATGTAATTTTAAAATGTTCGATTTGTGAGGCAGTATAATATTAGGTATCAAACACTAAATATACCTAAATGGGGAAGGAAATATCAGAAGTTCCATAATTAAAGTAAAAACTGGCGCCTTCGGCCATTTCAAAATATTACGAAGCGATCTAGTACAGGTACTTTACAGACTGATATAGTTTCTGCATGGAATGAATGATATGAAAATATTGAAATGAATTGAAGAATCTGAATATTTCGCAAAATTGAGAAATGAGTCAGTATTCCTTGCTTGATAAAGATCAGTCAGCAATACTCAACCGATCATTTACATTACTTCAACCTCATTCAGATATTTTTTGGTTTATTTGTGTTAGTTCGTCGTCAGAACCAATATCTTGTCGTCCTTTTGTAATCGTAAAATCAGAATCTTTTCCAGAACGTTTTGACACAAAAGTCCCGATTTTTATTGACATTTGTAAAAAAAAGAAAACATTTGTTATTCTCATTAACTCGTGAACAGTTGAATTTTTTTCAATCAAATTCGGTAGGTATCATTTCCAAATACGTCCATTTCCGTTTCAATAATGGGCGTGTACACCTTAGTAGAACTTTTAACTCAAAACATGTTTATAATGATCCTTTTATACAAAAATAATGATTGACGACATAATTCGATCGAAAAATTAACTGGAATGTTTTATTTTTGGACATAAATAATAGTACCTTCTGAAAACAGACCCTCTTATGACGTAGAAACCTCATCTCGCCATAGTTAAAAGACCAAACGCCCGACGGAGACTGAGGCAAATTAATGCTTTCAACTGTGATCTCGCGCTAATTCACTCTGTCAGAAATCATGTATTATTCATCTCTGTCTGGAATAGTCTTGTTTCAGTATTAGGGTTTTGACGTCACATCATCGCCTCGTTTTCAGAGGTCCGAACGGTTTGCGGTGGTGAGCTAGTTTGGGTGAGTTCTATCGAATTATGGAATTAAATTTTTTTGTGATGTAAGCCAATTATTCCAAATGTGAAATCTAAAGTTTCTGATCAACTTCCGATTTCTACAACCGATTTCCAATTTCTCTTCAGCCCTTGAATGCTTATTCCATTGGTTAACGAGCCTGTCGTTGGAGCATTTCACATTTTTTCAAGAGAAATCATAAATATTTCAATATTGTTGGTAAATATATAGCTTTAATTTAATTTGTTTTCCAGATATATTCGATAAAATTCGATTTGATGCAAGGTATACATTCGTAGCCGTTTGGAATAAGTATTGAATATACTTGAAGATTGAAGATTTCCGCACTTCTTTTCACTAGGAATTTCTTCACAGATTCTGTGATTGAATGCGGTGCTGTTTTTTGAAATAAAGAATTGCAAGAATTATCATGTTATGTAAACACCCTATATTTCAAAATCTGAAAAGGTCCGCGTGCCACATATTTTACATCAACAATACGAACAATTATTCCTTAAAAGAAGAGTTAACATTTGCAAGAATTCAATGATTTCAAACGGCATCAATTGGTCATTTGTAATTATAGCATCAAATTGAATTTCATGAAGTATTATCTTGAAACCAAATAAAAAATTCTCTAAATTCAGGAAATGACTAATTGAATTGAGAAAACGTATTGAGATGTAGTCAGTGGTGTATTGAGAAATAGTTCTACTGATTTTGTTCAGAGTGTCTATTTACTCAAAATATGTACCTCTATGTCGATAAAAATGTTATGAATGCTCTATATTGATTTATACTGATCACCTTAGTGTAAATACAAAATCTAAGACCATTTTCAATTAACAATTTCGAAATATTCAACATTTTCGTTATAAAAATGTGAATTTCAACGCTCAGTATTTCAATAACAAACCGTTTCAAAGCATACTATGCCGTCATTAAAACTTGGTCAAACTTCCAATTTGTATATACAAGCTGTTTTTGAAATAAGTGCACATGCACATTCAGCACTTTAATATGATACAAGTCTTGGGAATATTCCCATGATATCAGATTTTTTCTAATTCTTCTAATTAACGAGAAATTTCATCCCATAAATTGATAAAAATTCGAGAAAAAATCAAGTACGCCAATTTGAAACAATTCAAATGATTGTGCTTACCGCATGGAAATTTGAACAGGGGGACGTCATCAGATTAGCTACAGTGTAGAACTTTGGGTGGAAAAGGGAGTCTAACCTCATTATTCTGATCCCTAAGTTTTTTTACTAGTGCCATTCGATATAGTACACGTCGAGCTTCCTCGGTGTTTGATATATTTGCACTTATTTCAATGCCACCCTGTATAGTGAGTTAATTTCTCATTGATTTCTTTTATCCAACGATCTACTCCATTACACTCTGATGGTGTCAGAGATCAGTCACCCTGACTGATCTCTGCTGGTGTCTCCCCGAAAGAGTATAGCACTCTATTTTTCTAAGGTACTCATTACCCGTCTTCAATTCCATATCCCATATCTCTCAAACTCCTTCCCCATCCCAAGCTGATAAACATGCAAGCCAACCGATAAAAAATAATAAACATTTCCTCGCTAGTCAGGTAGCGAGCACCGACAAATAGATCAAACTCCGGACGATCCGCAATTGAGTAGAAAGCTTTGGTAATGATCTCTCCTGAGCCCCGGGATGAGGCAGATATAAATTTGTGGCGCTCTCGCTAACTCCCAACTCCCCGCGACAAAATGGCGCTCCCCCACGGCGTGTTGCCATGGAGACGGCTTCCTCCGGGCTTAGAAGGTGATCGCGTAGGCGGGAGAGGTACGGGAGTTCTGAGCAGAGTCACAGTCTGAGGAACGTCTCGTGAGAAAATTGAAGGGACGCGGTGCGGGTTGATGCACATGGTCGTCCCTTATTCTAGGAGTTGTGTAGGAGCAGGGAGAGATGTATTGTATGACGACATTATTGGATTTCATCCGAAGGATTTCACATGTGGAAACATTTCATTGGTTTATAATCCTGTATGGAACACAACCATGATATTGAGAATTTATTATGTGAATCCGAGCTTTACAGCATCTGAGGCTTCATAAAAAGTGTTTTCGAATCCTTCTATGAAAAAAATGGAAGATTATGATAAGTTTTAATAGGTACTGAGACCGAATCTCGAGGTCGGTTTGTTGGGAGCGAAAATCAAGCAATCTCCCCCAGACAAAACTTCATTCCTGCCGCCACAAGATGATAGGATTGAACTACAAATTCAACACAAACGATAAAAACGTAAGAAAAAGAATTATTTCCGGAAAATTTGTCCGCCAGCAACATATGATTAAAGGACAATTATATAAAATCCCTTCACACGACAATGATATCAAGACTGGGATGTTTCGTTCAAACTAGAAACAACAAATTCCGGTTCATTACATACCTACTATACAGCGAGAAATGGTTTTCAAAATCATGACTTATTATTATCCTCCTCTTATATTCGAACAGATCATGAAGCAGCTAAATTAATTCGTTGTATAAAGTGAGCTGGACAGCTCTCGCATGGTTCTTTCAATTCACGTAGGAAGATAGAAAAAGAGAGCAGGAGGAAAGCAGAGGAATAAAGAAATATAAAGAAAACGTGGAGAAGAATGTTGGAAAAAGGTGCAGGAGAAGAGAGGAAGAGAAAAGAACAAAAGACGAGAACAAGAGTAGAGAGCATAGCGAAAACATAGCAGAAAATAATGAGGAGAAGAAGAGACAAAAAGGAAGAGATGAAGATAAGATATTGATGGCCTAATCGTTTGTATTGCTGAACTTGCTAAAGTTGTTTTTTTTTAATAGTTGTCTATGTTCATGGCATTGATGTAAACAGAGAAAATCATAGGAAAAAATCAAGTTCATCAGGTAGAGCAAACACAAACGAACAGGCCTATAGATAGATTGATTATCTTCATAACCCCAAGAAACATATCTCCGTTTATAATAGGTGTACATCATAGAAAGTCCACCACTGAATGTCCACTCAGTGGAAACGAGAATCTTACTTTTTTCTAAGATGAATGTTACATTTGAGTAATCGAATCATGCCACACATTTTTCAACCAAATTGTCCTGGCCAGGTATATCTTCAATGACTGATTTCAAACCAACATGAATCATGTCTATATTTTTCATCTCGTTCGGTAATAAGGCATAATCTGAGGAAAACTATGGAAAATAAGCTGTTAAGATATGTTTCGAATATGTTTTTGTAAGATTTGCTTCTCATCCGCATCACGAATATATTCAGGAGTGAGGAAGGAACATATGAGTAGATCAAATTCAATGATCTACTCATAGAGGTGTATGTTTCTTCCTCACAAAATATCAACAAACTAGTTCATCCTATCGCTCTTCGGATATACTGATTTAGCCTAGGAAAAACTATTATATCCTATAATCGGGTTTGTCCGGTAACATACTTCTTCTTTTTGTGTCATATGGCCTTTTCCATACGATATCTTCTTCTCCGTATATGTAAGAATTGGTCGTAAAGATCCACATTGAGAGTAAAAAAACGCAAGTCTGCTCCAGTCTTTCCATAACAAGAGGTTTTCTATTTGTTTAAATATTTTGTCTTTGACATTGACCTCACGTTGTAGTAGCGCCAGCTGGTGAGATTGAATATATTATAGCCCCCATTGCTTGACAAGCAAGTAATTTCATCGATTTCAAGATTTATAACAGAATTTTCGATATTAGTGAGCACGAATTCATTGAAATAATTCTATGGCACGACCTTTATATGTACTTTAATCTCCATGTCATACATCAGGTGACAAGATGTTATTGTTTTACAAGCTCGAAAGAAAGGAGCAGAAGATGACAGCTTCATAGATACATCGTGAAATTGTCAACAGTAAAAACAAAGAGCTTTTTTTATCGGATAAATTCGTCTTGGTAACGAAAAATATTCACCAATCAGTAATTTTACGAGAAAAATTGACATGAAAAAATTGCGAGAACGTAGGTCGAGCAATTTCGTCTAATGTCAGTTTTTCGAGCGAAATAACTGATGGAAAATGTTTGAGCTAGTAAGGAAATTTATCCAATTAAAAAAACAGCTCGAGAGTTTTTTTGCATGATAAATTAACGACAATATACAAATAAACAACAATAATGATCACCTTTATTGATGATTCCGTGTAACTGGTAGTTTTCCGTGTAGGAGTTGATTTATCGAGAATATACATTTTTTGAGGTGATATCATAAATATTCCTAGGATTGAAGCTCGATTAAGAAGAGTAAATCAATATTATGAAGATAAATGATCTGGAAGAACTAAATTGATGAAAATCCTAGAGAAAAAATCTTCTGCCCGCCCATGTCCGATGGCAAATGCGAACGCAGGGAAGAGAAAGCGTACCAGAGCGCAAACTTCTGGAACCGGCAGAACTAAATTAAGCGAAAAATCTTTTGCGTGCATAATTAGGAGCTACGAGTCGTAGAGGGCTTAGGAAACGTCTTCCTCGCGCTTACGACGCCGCTTACCGCTTACGGCAGCGGGACTGCGCCAAGGCTGATTTATGAAATTTCCCGTTTGACACGAGAGACGCGCCAGCCATTTTGATGAATTACCCCACGACTACGATTGGCTACGAACTACGAACTCCAATGATGAATTCTCTTCTCTGGAGTTTTACTCATAATAGTCGATATTTATGAAAATGAAGCATTTACTTTCAAGTAAAAGGTAGAAGCAAGAGGTGAAAGTAAAAGGTTTTGCTTCAATTCATATTCATAATCTCTACCTCTTCCTTGCAAGGAAATGCTTCGGATGAATAAAGTAAAAGGTATAGCCCTTACCGGATCTGGTGAAATTGGCAAGGAGTCAGGAAATCCATAAACACAAAAGAAAAAGGAGAAAATTTACAGCGATTATGACAGGTTGAGACTTGCATAGTTTATTTTTGTTTTGTACTTAATACCGTATCCATTCGCTGCTCTGTTGTACAATCTGCTCAAGCACCTCAGGAAATATTCTGGACACTGTGGGCTGTGTACATCCCAATTATTCAGCAATTCCACTCTGGAATCCACTTGTCGCGCAATAACGCAGAAATACTTTAATTTTCATCACAGGTGACAACCACACCTCATTATCCTCCTCAAATCTAAATAAGTTTTGGAATCTGATTCACGTGGCGTGCGTCTTAGTTTGTAATATTTTCTTGTACGTAAATGCACCATATTAGCCATAACAAACAGAGCACTGGGACTACACAACCAAAGATCACTCACTCAAGCCCGTCCACATTCTTCAAAACATGCAAATGTGACGCTACAATAAGCTACGTGATGGCTGGGCAGCCACTGAATAGAGTATGAAAAGTTGTTGTGAATCTAGGTTCCTTTTTTCAGAAGCACGTCCTTCTGTTTTTGAGCAAATGCTTCTTTTTATAAATGAGAAAAGAGTTGAACCTTTTACTTCGAAGCGAACCTCTCGAAGCATAACCTTCTCCTTCAATTATTTTTATGCATATACCTCGAAGGAATTGCTTCATTTTTTGAAAGTAAAAGGTGATTCTTCTTTTTATAAATATGGACTAATTAAGTCTAAATTGAATGCTTTCGTCCAAACATGTTGAGTTCTCTTATGTAGAAGTCCATAATTTTCTCTAAGTGGAGTGTAGTGATGAGAGGGTTAGAAAACACAGAATCATCTCCACAACGTTTAATCTTTCGATTATTTCTAACCCTCTCATGTTGAGTTCTGTTCCTTTTTCCTGATCAGGATCTTTAGGTTGAGCGTTTTTTTTCTCGAATAAAATGGTGAATGATGATCCGCCACCAATATTTCAAATTGTTCCGCCACCAACATTTCAAATTGTTCCGCCACCAAAATTTCATATGTACAGGGTAGGCAAAATTGGGCGTTTTCACGGGCTATCTCAATAACTGAAGGAGTTATCAAAAAGCCGATATACATGTTACGGGCTTGAATTTAGGGAAACCTAAAATGGCATAATTGGAATTTTGATATCTTCATCCGTTTCAGAGATACATAGGGAAATATAAATATTGGCGATTTCGTTTTTATAATTTGGGTACTTCATGGTGAGTGATATTGAAAATCTTCTAACGTTCTTTCATACAGTATGATGCAAAGAATCTATTGACATCATCAAAAATCCTATACAGGGTGATACCCAAGAGATACGGCAGTCGATTATGTTTCTTCTTATGGAACACATTTGGGCACAGTTGGATAGTCCCAGGCGTTCCAATTTCAAATATATACATAACCCTACCTTTTTCTTGTACAACTCAAGAAATATTCACAAATATATATACTCAGTGTGTCACATTTCTCATGGTTGCACTTCCGTATCTTCCGTTATAATCATTGAAAATTGCACAATTATTGGAATTGTGATATATATCTTAATTCGTTTCAGAGATATAGGGGGAAATTGAAATATTGCCGATTTCGTTTTTATTTTTCAGTACTTTTTGGTGAGGGATATTGAAAAATTCCAAACGGTCATTTATGCAGTATGATGGGTAGAATCCATTGGCATCATCAAACATTTTATACAGGGTGGCATTAAAAAGATACGGCAGTCGATTATGTTTTTTCTTGTAGAAGACCGTATATTTTGGCACAGTTGGATATTCCTAGGCGTTCTTGTTTCAAATATATGTATAACCCTACCATTATTTACTCCTTTTCAAGGCGTAAGGTGTGTTTTTACTACCAAGGTTTTCGTGATTTTATAAACTACTAGTCAAGGTCTTTATATTGAGTTCATTGCTAGTCAATGAAGACATAGCAAACTCTGTTGTTATTAACCTGAATTCACTGTTCTGATGCGAGATTCGTAGGAATAGCACTCGAATCTAGTAGTTATATATCAATGATGATTTGTCATATGCTTTCATGGCCATCGCTATAGATCCATATTTCAGTTTCGCAGAACTGGAATGATTGAAATATATTGCTATATTGGTGAATGAGAATTCAATATACAGCTTGGTAAAGTTAAGAATATCATAACCACTGGACCTTTATACCCCTCCGCTGAAGCCTCGGGAAATAATCTTGGTCTCTGGGAATACTGATATTCTTTACTACCTTGGGGTTGGTATAATTAACTAAGAATATTTGATAAATACACAACGTAGAAAATATTAGCACTTCCGTAATCAGTTGTTTCCATGTTGTGTACTTATCAACTCACTTTAATTATCTTATTTTCTTTTTTTTTTTTTAGTTTGGTTATCTATAAAGTCTTGTTTTTTATGAATTCTAGGAAGTAATCTCCTTTATTTTCTTGAAACCTTCACTTTTCATCACTATTTGATGATGATGATTAGTTTGCCATTAACAATTTGGTTTTCAAACTATTTATATTCCATGTTTCCGCCATTTTCAAACTGCACTGACTTCGCACGACCTATTATAGATCTCGTGCGAGAATTGTTGCACTGAGCTCTAATTCTAAACTATGTGAACCATAGAATTCAAAACCTGACACCAGTTTTACTAATGGAATACAAAATATGCACTCAGTGCGAGCCAGTTTTACCAAAATACAATTCGCTATTAGAAATATGGTCAAATCACTACTTCAGCATTTGGTGGTTCTGGTGGTGCCTTCGAGATGCTTCGAGTGACTAACTCAAAATTTAATAAACCGATTTTGAATGTAAATAAAAACATAATCAGAGTTCATCTTTCCTTCTATCCCTCTCGTCCCGTGTTCCTGTATATTAATAGCATAATTTACTTTTGTGCATTAGCATTTATCGAGGGGTAATCGCGATGTAAACGACTCTGGCGGCGTTACATGCAATTTCATGCGGCGAATGAACGCGATCAATCACTGCGGCCACCAAATTAATGCCCAAACGCCACTCGCCAGATCAGGCGTGCCGTGTGTACGGCGCTGTTCATGCAAAAGCAACGTACGGAAGTCGAACGGTCTATCTGTGGTCTCTGGTGCTCAAAACCATTGTCTTTTAAATGTGCTGAAAAAAACTGATACTCCAGCTCACTGGATTTTTTCTCCATATTTTGAGGACAGTGCTCATAACTATCATTCTGTGACTATGATTTGTTTTTTTTTCATTATTTTTTGTCAGAATATCATATCTCTACGTATTCGGGGACATTCTTCAGAATTTTCCAAGGCGGCATATTGGTTCTGTCTGTGGAATTAATGATTTTTCTACTCTCATTTCTACTTACAACTGTGCATTCAAATAGTTCATGGTTCAAATATGCTTTTTTGTACTACTGCTATGAAAAGTAGCGCATTTCTCATAGCTTACTTAGTTTCAAAACCATGTATTACCCATACTGTGAGAATTCACGCCAGGTATACTTGGGTAGGTATTGTCAAATTGTCAAATTATGACATTTCATGGCGAGTCAGATTCAAACGTTTCACTGCATGCTCCATATATTCTATTTCAATTTTGTAGAACTGGGGCAACTGTTTTGTAGGTAATGAATCTACTTTGTCGCTGATTGGCCATAGGACGTTGAGTAATGGCTCTTACACACAGGGCGTGGCTTGTTTTGTGTAATACATCCAGTTACCCAACAAAATTGTTACATAAAAAGGGACCATTTTTCAAGAGTCATAGAAAAATATTTTTTCTCACGGCACTTTGCCAACACCACATACATTTCCATGGAGAATCAACAAAAAAACGACCAAAACTTGGCTGCTGTTCAGCTTTGAATAGTTGTCACAACTGTCAGAAGGAGTTTTTTAAATTCTTTAGGGTAGTTCTCATTAGTGCTTTTGATAGAAATCGCATTTTCCATCAAATATTGTTTCAACAATTCATAATTCATAATAAATAATATGATTTTGATGAATACACCGCCAGAGACAGATATAATGGAAAAAGCTGCGAAAGTTGTCCTTACTTATGTTCATGACCATTGGTCATTATTAAAATTTTTTATGTGGTGGAGTTGTGACTGTAAGTTCTTTCACCCCTCCTGATTTATATCACCTCCATTGTAAGTTATGGATCACCTACGTTGGTTTCAATATACTATTATACACATTTTCTATTGTTGAATATTTGTCCATGATATGTTTGTAGGGATATTGAAATGTTCTTTGACATAGAATGTTATGGAAATTATGTACTTTCTTCAACTTTCTTGCTATTTTTTCTACTGAATACACATTTTGCGATTCGGTTGTGAAATGTGAATTTTCTTAGGGTGCTTCGGTTTAGAGTGAAAATACTATATAACAAATAAATGTATTTCGTGCTGGAAGTCACAATCTGATAAAAGACCCGAGTAGAAACTTCCTAATCCCGATCGTTTGGGGCGCACACAATTCCACATTCCCTTTCATCTTATATACACCGACCATCCTAATTCCCTTTCTTATCTCCCGAATAATAATAAAACTATTTAATTAGCTGAAAGCGGCGTACCGTGCCAGGGCCAGGCCCCCACATTCGGGCCTCCCAGGGCCTCCCTCGGCCTGTTTGGGCCCGTTCTAATCCGAACTTAACGACTTTCCCGACCTGATTCCGGCCGTTCGGGATATCCGAGCAATCAACATAAGAATCCGGAGTAACAACCGGAGCAATTTCCCTTTTTCACTTACTCCCTAATAGCTCGGGTCGATTCTCCTTGAAAAGCCAGCGTTCCTTATTTAGAGCAGATTACTTCGGTTTGACATTTCCTTACATTGGTTTTTATTTTGAGACATGAAGCACAGTGTATATTACTCAAATACTGTCTGTAGGTTAATCGAGGAGGTGGTACATTCATTATTCCAAATTTTTTGTGATTTTCTCCTCGTTTCTATAAAATGAACTGGTACTGGTACTGGTGGGGGACGTTTCCACGTCAGCAACTAGTCCCCAATGGGACCTTTTTGCATGACTGATGTGGTTCGCTCAAGAGAGCTGGCTAACATCCTTTTCAGGCACCGCCCATCAGCTCTCTTTTCAGAGTTTTTCAGCTGTGTTTTGTAGGCTAGTAATGTACTCACTACCATATGCGCAGTGGCAGGCCTGCTAACTATCATCGTTAACCCCCGAGACCGAGGTCTACTTAAGCAGCTGGCCCGCTCTCACGCTCAGCTGGTAGTTTTCCACCCCCACCTACATACACCGTCCTACTTCTTCTCTGATGCTCACAACCACATCATCATATCTTTCTGCGTGTTCTGTGTAGGCTTTGTTACTAACTCCATGCGCCACTTTAGGAGCAGCACTGTTAATTGGAACGCAACAGCGAATCGTGCAGAAAATGAAAATGAATTTGATTGCCAACGTCACCAATTGTCACTGAGAACTGAAAAGTGTCAGGACAAACACGAATTTGCGTTACAAAAAATCCATTTTTTATGTTGAAAACGGGAGCAGATTCGTTCCAGAAACGTCCAAAGCTAAGTAATCTCTAAATAGGTACCTTTACTTCTATTCTCCAAACTTTTTTCGATACAAATTGTCAGTAACAAGCTAGTGAATTCTCATTTTAGGCTCTCTGATAGGAAAATTCTTTAAACGCAGTGACATTTTAGGGCAAATCATCATTTGTCCTTACCACACGTATATTGAAATAATATTCATATTTTTATTTAATAGAAACGAGGAGAGAAAATCCCAAAGAATCTGGAATAATGTATATTACTCACTTTTCCAGTGTCATAGGGGCTACCTAATTATACTGTGGGGTGATTCCTCAGATGCAAGTGCTGATCTTAATCAACAAAAAAAGCGATAAGAATATTGAGTAATGTAGGATATAGAGCTACCTGAAGACCATTATTCACTAAATTCAAAATTATGACTTCCGTCTTTATTAATTTACAATTCACTTCTTGAAATCCATAAAATATCGTCTAATCTCCCTATACACAGGCTGATATCCACCATCATAACACTAGGAATTCTGATAATATCAGAATCCCTAGATATAGGCTCCCTATTTCACAAAATATTCTTTGGATTTCAATCTATATAATGCACTACTACATCAAGTTATAATACATTATGTAACAAGTGTTATAAACGTAATTTTAGTAACGAGTATTTTAAGCAAGAGCGCAGCAGAACGGAGCGATAGAAAATACCCTTTTTTCAACATCTACCTATGATGTTTGGCTCAACCAAAGATCATACGGTGTATATATACAGGGTGTTTTTGAAATAAGTGCACATATTGAGCACATTAATATGATACAGTCTAAGGAATATTCCCATGATATCAGATTTTTTCTAATTCTTCTAATTAACGAGAAATCTCATCCCAAAAATTATACGAGAAAAAAATCAAACACGCCACTTCAAAACAATTTGAATGATTGAACTCCGAGTGATTGTGCCTACCGCATGGAAATTTGAACAAAGGTGACGTCAGATTTGCTACAGTGAAGAACTTGAGTGGAAAAAGGGGTCTAACCTCAAATTCAGTGTTTGAAATATTTGCACTTATTTCAATGCCACCCTGTATATCCGGGAAAAAATGCTCACTTTTTTCCCGTACAGAAAAAACAAATTAACTGTAGAACTGTAGAACAAACACAAAAATTGTGATAGGAGGGAAATATTAATTTAAGGCAGGTACTCCAAATAATGTTTGATATCGTATTTACTAAATATAGTGATTATTGCAGATAATGAACAAATATATGCAATCAACTACAAAACACACACCGTCCCTAAAATATACCTACACATAATCATCAAACATATGTGACAAACTCGGCCAATGAGACAAATCTGAAAAAATATCTATCTTTCATCAAACATATGGGAGATTACATACATATGTTAATTTGTGGAAATTGGATATATTTAATCAAATCAAGTTTCTCGGATTGGCATTATTTAATTTTGCGCTTATGAACGTACTACTGAATTTGGATCAGATGTGAATTAATAATTTGATACTAGATAAGGATTAGGTTGGAGTGTTGCGATCATTAGCTAAGTTTATTTTGAATTTCATTCAGATTCAGATTTTTAGATTATGGAGAATCTATCACGTTGGTATGCAGAATAATGAATTTTCTCCACCACTAGCTATAGAACCTACCATTATTTACTCCTTTTCAAGGCGTAATAGTATATTATTCAACAAGCATTTAATGAGGCCTATTATTCACGAAGGTTATGTTCAATACAGTACAACAAAATAATGACCACAATTTGCGCGATATTGAGTATCGTTTTTCTTTTTTGTTTGAGATGAAATAAAAATATTCTTTTCAATGCGAATTCCTGCTAATTGAGTAGTTTTATTGCTGGGAAGAATTGCGGAAGGAAGCGAATTGGGATCGTAAGTGTATAAGAGGGAAAGGAAACTGGAATACAGGATTATGTGTCCCGAGATTTCCCCTAATACGATCAGGATTAGAAAGTTTCCACTCGGTTCACTTTTTATCAGATTCACAATCACAATCACCATTAGTCGAACGCCCTGTGCCCTTTTGTGCCTATCTAGGTTGAGATACCAGCTACCCTCAATAATTTAGTGTTATACCATGACTCTTGTATAGTTGTGCATGAAAAAGGTCCTAAGTACGAGTTAAAAATTGAGAAGCATATTGCTGAAGTCAAAATAATCATTTTCGCAAATTCGTTCCTTAGAAACAGAGTGTGAAAGTTGAATTCTTATTTTTGAAGAATAATAATAATCGGTCTTTATTGAATTGAAAACAAATGATATTATACAATCAACAATCTTTCTATATACCTGCAGTGTGTCCACCTTAAGAACTTACCACCCCTGTAAAATCGTTATTATCTGACCGATTCCCAAAAACTTTTTTTGTTGTATAGGTATTTGAAATTTACATCCAATTACAGAGTGTTTTTATTATAGGACTCTTATCATGGCCAACTGCGACCAACTTCATTGACCCATATTTCAGAAAATTCTATAGGGACTTTTTTCAACAAAAAATAATGATGTTTTCGAAATCACGATCACTTCAAACATATCTGTATACCGATTTTCATCATCATAAAATACAGGGTGTGCGAAAAAATGAATGAGTATTATTTCTTGAATAGTTGATCAGAAAATGTAGTATGTACTGTGATATTTTTGGGAAGAACTAATCACACATTCATCCTTGGACACATTATTATTGAGGACATCTCTACGGCATTCGAATATATAACAAAATACAGGGTGTCCGCTGAAAGGAGGTCAATCTATTAACCATATATTCCTTGAACAAAAACAATATGAGTTTCTAAATGAAATGTTTCATTTTATCCCTTCATATTCGATATACAGGGTGTCATAGTTGGAAATTAAATTAAACGTGATGAATTTCTATCATTTTTTTTTATTTATTTCAATACATTCGCTCTGAGCATCCGGTATTTCCATATGTACCTTTTCGTACGTAAAAAGTTACGACCTCTTCCAATTTAGACGAAATGAGTAGGAGTATGTGAATATTATGAGATTACCGTTAGCAGCATAGGCATCAAACAATAACCAGTACTTTTCGAATTATCTTAAAAACAAATAATTTTATAGAAATTCTACAAGAGACAAAAAATACTCAAAAATGATTGAAAACTTGAAGAAAAATAGATAGGAAGTCATTAGCGCACGTACAAAAAAAATATGTGGGTAAGTGCGTGTACTTGACCCCCAGTATTTTGAATATTTGACAGTTATTTTCTGTTTTGTTTTTTTCACACGATGTAACTCTTTGTGCTGAAGTAATGTACCAATTTCGAGAATAATGTCTCATTAAATACGCGAGTAATTGAAGAACAACTGTTTTAAATTTCCAACTTTGACACCCTGTATATCGAATATGAAGTGCTAAAATGAAAAATGGTATCCAGAAACTCATATTGTTTTTGTTCAAGGAATATATGGTTAATGGATTGACCTCCTTTTAGCGGACACCCTGTATATTTGAGAAAAAATTAAGAAGCAGTGCCGGATTTAAGGGGGGCTATGGGACTATCAGCCCCCGGCGGTGAATTTCAAGAGGCGGTAGAGAAAAAGAGAAAAGAGGAAAAGCAAGCAGCAATACAGTCATTGACTGGTTGAGATACTGTTTATGTGAAAATCATAAGATGCACTAATCTAGCGTCAGTTGTTTCTTGGACGCTACAATACAAAAGCGGCGGCGGTACATACTTTTATATGATGATGTGAAGAAAAACCGCCTTCGACCCAGTATAGAGTAGGGGTATTTCGTGATTCGTCTAACTCAATAACAAAAAACAAAATCAGAGTTCAGTATTTAATAGGTAGGTTGTCGTTGGTAATGGTACTAATAATAAATAAATATTGAAACTGAAATTTGAAAAAAATGCGTAAAAAAGAAGGTGGTGTATTCTGGAAACGACAGAAGATCAATAACCAAAAGCAAATTGTCAAGAAATGCTCTAAAATACATTCATTTTTTCTAAATTCAAACGAGACAAAATCAGAACTGACAGAATCGTCTCCGAGAACCTCACGATCTCAAGACGGGAATGGTGAGTTTTATATTTTTTTACATTCAATACGGGAAAAAGAAGAGTTAGAAACTCAAAAATAAATGATCGAAATATGAACACGACTAAGTATTGTTTTAGGGATAATCACAACAAATTCCTAATTCATTGATTATGGACAATTTATACTTAAAATTTTTTTACTATACCTGATGATTAGTAATGCCAGTAGTGAAAGGTCATCCTCAACTTTAAAAAGAGTGAAAGACTTACTTAGGAATTCCATGGTAGAGGATATATTGAGTATCTATTATCATTTTCAAATATTAACAGTGACATGTTATTGAATCTGAATTATGATGATGCCACTGACGGCTTTGCATCAAAAAAATCAAGAAAAGTATTTTAGTATTCATCTGAAAAAAATATTTGTTGTTTGTTGTTATGTTTAACGTGTGAAGTGAATATAATTTGATTCGTTGTAAAAAATGATTTCATGTTATTGTTTTATGCTGTTAAAGAAGTAGTGAAAGGATTATTTGAATTTTGAAACTGATAATTGAAAATTAAATATTTGGCGGCGGCGCGGCGGCATCGTAAAAGTCAGCCCCCGGCGTAAGGGAGTATAAATCCGGCACTGTTAAGAAGTATAAAATAAAAATGAATTCTGAATCAGTATCACTTGAAACACATCTGTACAGATCTTCATCATCATAAAATACAGGGTGTCTGAAAAAACGAATTATTTTTTTGTTTTGCAAACGTGATCAGAGAATGTATTGTACTATGTAGTTTAGAAAATAATAGATGACAAATTATTATTGAGTACTACTTTGAACATATCTGTACCGATTTTTATTATCCAAATATACTATCTGTATGAGAAAAAATGAATAACAAAGAATAAGTAGGCAATATTTTATTATCAATTCAAAAAAATAATAATTTAATTTTTCGTACACTTTCTGTTAAATGATGATGAAAGTCGTTACAGCTATGTTTCAAGTGATCATGATTCATCATTATTTTTTGAGTGAAGAATTATCATGATATAAAAATATTGCTTACTCTTATCCCATTTCATTTTTTTTTTCTCAGAGACATTGTATATTCGAATGAAAAAAATTGGTACAGATATGTCTGAACTATTCCCTCAGTTCAAAATAATAATAATTCAATTTTTCGTACACTTTCTGTTAAATGATGATGAAAGTCTTTACAGTTATGTTTCAAGTGATCATGATCCATCATTATTTTTTGAGTGAAGAATTATCATGAGATAAAAATATTGCTCACTCTTATCCTATTCATTTTTTTTTCTCAGAGACATTGTATATTCGAATGAAGAAAATTGGTACAGATATGTCTGAAGTATTCCCTCTGATAATTTGTCATCAGTTCTCCCGAAAAATGTTACAGTACTACATTTTCTGATCACCTACTGAAAAAAATAATAATAGGATTCTTTCGGACACAGTCATTTGAAATATCATAACTTTTTGAACGTACCTGTATCACGTCTTTTACTATTGTCGTGTGAAAAAGATTTTCTGGTACGAGGTAATCAAAATACCTAGTTCAGGGACGTACTCACTATATTTCTGACGGAATCAAATATAAAATATTACCAGATAATTGAAAAATGTTTCAACACCAATAACAGTAAACAAAATTGCGACTCTAGGAGTATACATCTTAATATGAAGAAAGGATCCTATATATGAAAGCACGGGTAAATTCAAGAAATTCTTCACATAATAAATTGATGGGAAAATACATTAATAATGATCGCATAAGTTCATGGATCGTATCCTATTCATTGTCGTATGTCATATAAATAATAGTTTTCAAATTTTTCTCTACATCATCGAATTTGGAAATATACGAATTCAGTGGAGTACCAAATTTGTATTTTGAGAGGGTCTGGAATCTTGGAGGCAGAAAATGACCTCTCGATTTTGCTCCCGCATCCCAATAAGACTTCCCATATACCGAATTCACGATATAAATCAAATACTCAGTGGTGGATTCTTATTGGAGGTAATTCCTGAAATAGTTAGAGATTGAAGATAGTTTTGGATCTCCAATTTATATATTTTCTATCTTCTCAGAAGATAAAGTCGCTACCTCCGTAAAGTCGCGATAACTTTTCTCTAAATCTGTTTCCTTCAATATATTGGACAGAAATATTGGTTCCTCAGAAATCCACGGACATCCTGTACTTATTTCAAGTCATAACTCGAAATTAAGAAAAACAATATAATCGAATGGATTGCTTTTTTTTTAGTTAGCTGCTCCTCTTCTGATATATCCTTAGACACTAAAACTGTTTTAACGTTATTCAAGCCTAATTCAGTCTGATGAGTATGGAAAAAGAAGCCCCCCATCAAGTTCCCGCTTCTTGGAACGCTGACAAATTCATCAAGAAGATTGACCGTAAAAGAGCTTCCCCGGAAGAAAAGCAGTTTTCATTTGATTACCCAGGAATCGAGTCCCGGAAGCTTTATGCGACATAACGGGGCTGCACTCACCCCAGATGTTCGGGGGGTGCATTTAAACTATTATTATGCTGATCGGGCCATGATAGCGGGATTACACTTGCAATAAAACCGGCAGTGATACATATCAATGCAACCTCAATCAGTGGCGGAAGTTGTTTTTTTTTCACATTCGAGAGTGAGAGTGAATTCGGAAGGGAGGATAAGCACAAATAGTGTCATATTCCTCCTCAACACACTAATGGGCTTATATCACAAAAAAAAATTATTTCATGATTCAATAGAACTCACCCAAACTAGCTCACCACCGCAAACCGTTTTTTGCTGTGAGCTCCCTACGTTTTATAAAAAATTATTGAAATCCCCAATTTTTCGGAGCTCTGAAAACGAGGCGATGATGTGACGTCTAAACCCTAATACTGAAACAAGACTATTTCAGACAGAGATGAATGATACATGATTTCTGACAGAGTGAATCAGCGCGAGATCACAGTTGAAAGATTTAATATATCATGCCTCAGTCTCCGTCGGGCGTTTGAGGTTTCTACGTCATAAGAGGGTCCGTTTTCAGAAGGTACTATTATTCATGTCCAAAAATAAAACATTCCAGTTAATTTTTCGATCGAATTATGTCGCCAATCATTATTTATGTATTAAAGGATCATTATAAACATGGTTTGAGTTAAAAGTTCTACTGAGGTGTACACGCCCAATTTTTTCTGTTTTGAACGATTTGAATTCTGATCACACTGTTCGCTAGCCCAGTCCTTCAGCTATAATCTTGTGATTCTTCAAAACATGAGGTTCTTCACATAAATTCGCTACAGGGTGTTACCTGTGCAAAATTTCGGAAATTTCAAAAGTATCCCAAATGAAGAAAAACTTTTTTTTTCAACATTGACAGTAGAGGCATGTAGATAATCTCATTATCTTGGGACAGTTTTCGAATTGTCTCCTTATCTATTTTATTTACAGAGTGATCTCAAAAAATCAACTTTTTGGTTTTGCAGTCATAACTTTTTTACTCTTCAACCGATACTTGAAATCCTGGGCTCATTTTGAAGCTTAAACTTCAGATGGAAAGATATGGAGATCAGAATTGACTCAAGATGAACATTATACAGTGTGTCTCACTTGAAACGGAAGCACCCCTGTATCTTTCGTAATTGTTGAGTTGAGATTCTGAAATTTGCAAGAGCGGTAAATATACTAAAAATACACACCCTGACCAAGTGGAGTCGGCTCCAGTGATATACACTGGTCGCCAACAGCCATGGAACCACCCACAAAAATGACATAAGGAGGCAAGATAGGTTGAAAATCACTTCGGATTCGAAATCAGGACGTCCCTTTCGCTTCCTCCTGCAAATTTCAGAACCCTACCTCAATATCATAACGTAAGATACGGGGGTGCCCATGAGAAGTGAGTCAAAATTTAATGTTTCTGAACTGAAAATTGTTCAGGAATACTAGGTATAGTCAGTGAATTAGACGTCCTGATACAGAATCCTGAGCGATTTTCAACCTATCTTGGCTTCTAATAACATTTTTCGAATGTTTGGCTAGTTCCATGACTGTTGACGAGCAGTGTTTATCACTTGAGATGACTCCACTTGGTCATAGTGTTAATTTTCAGTCTATCTGCTGCTCCTGTGAGTTTCAGTACCCTAACTCAACAATTACGAAACATACAAGGGTGCTCCTGTTAGAAGTAAGACACACTCTATAGAATGTTCATCTTCAGCCAATTCTGATCTTCATATCTCTTCATCTGAAGTTTCAGCTGCAAAATGAGATTTTCAAAACGGGTTGACAAGAAGAAAAGTTTTGACTGCAAAACCAGAAAGTTGATTTTTTGAGATCACTCTGTAAAAAAATAGATAAATAGATAGATAAGAAGACAATTTGAAAAATGTCACTAGGTAATGAGATCATTCTCATGCATCTGCTGTCGAAGTTGAAAAAAAAAGTTTTTGTTCATTTGGGATCCTTTTGAAAATTCCAAAATTTTTCACAGTTTCAGGTGACGCCCTGTAGCGATTTTATGTGACGAACCTCATGTTTTGAAGGAGTACAAGATTATAGCTGAAAGACTGGACTAGCGAACAGTGTAATCCGAATAGAAATTGTTCAAAGCAGAAAAAAGTTATGCATATTTTAACAGGGACAACATTTTGGGGTGCGATGAAATTAGTGTTGCGTAGCTTAGATCAGTTCAGTGTTCCAACATAAAATGATGAAAATATTATGTTGGCAACACTGGAAATCAGAAGAAATGGAGAAGACCATTGTAACCTTTTTTATATTGAGGTTAATATGATCTTCTTCCTCATTTTTTCCTATTTCCAATATTACCAACATAAAATAGTTCCAATATTTTACGTTGAACCACTGAAGACAATGACAGATAGGGTAGACATTTTTTTCTCTCTTAACGCTAGCTGATTGATAGATATCGATATATCAAGGAGGAAAAGTATCCATTAATTTCCTCCCACGTGTGAAGTTTGATGCACGACGCGTCAGCAATGTCCTCGATACAGGAAAGAAGTTAGCACTTCAATTTATGTGACATACTAAAGAATCGTAACATTAAGTCATGCATTGGTATTGTGATTTGAACTTTGAATAGGCTGACGTAGAATGAGTTTATATCATCCCTTTGATATCATTTCTGATCTTCTGATGACAATGGGCTCGAAACCATGCTGATGGGCTAATTTTAGTTGATGACAACAATATTGTGGGAAAAAATCTACCCACATATATGCCAGAAGATCTAAAATGATAGTCAGGAATATTAAAAAATCATTCTATGTCAATATAGAGTATTCATTTCAAATCAAAATAGGCATGTGACGATGACTTTGGGTTTTCATTGATATGAACTACACCACTCCACTTTGAGTTACCATGGCCTTCTTCCAAACATTTGATATATTATCTGTGGGTTTATCGATAATGTTGAATGTTCTTTTCAGTAGAATAACAAAACATACAAAACTGTTTGGAAATAGTTATTTGTTTAACTAGGCAGCTAGGAATCCAGCTGAGGCAGTCAATCTACTTTGCTGCCGAGTTGAACATATAATTTCTTCTCCGATTGTTCATAATGATATATATCTCTTTATTTCTCCTGTAGTGTTCAATTAAAATAAAATTCGATAGAAATCGCAGTTGTTGGAATGGTTGGTTGCTATGGAAATGTCCATAATAATTATAGTTTGACAATTCATGAAATTTGTGACAGTTGTACGAGAAAATACCGGTATATTCAAATTATTATATAATAGACAGTGATAGCGACCTGGAAGTACTTATATCTCCAGAAATAAGGGAGGTGGCAAAAAATATAGAGTTGAATTTGTTGCCGGAGAAGTTTCGGATGAAATATGAAGGAAATTATAAACGATTTATGGATTATCAATTTTGCTGATACATATCAATCAGCAAAGTAACCACTTTGCTGGCAGGAAAAGTAATACTTTGCTGATTGATATGTGTCAGCAAAATTAATATTTGCTGTCAATCGGAGAAAAAATCATTTTTTGCGCCCGCCTCTATACTAGACGCGCGCCACTGAAAGCTCAATATGTTTTGGGCCAGCGAGCGGTTATAAATGGGGGCCCGATCTGGTGACGGGTCGAACCGCCCCCTATGGGCGGCCAGGGTGTCCCCGCTCCTCTCTGTTATCCCATTACCATTATGCTAATATTCATCTTTATTGGATTTGCCGGGCTGATATTGTTGTACGAGAATTATACATATGTGTGCATGAGCTCGGCTATTATTTTAACTTAGGGTGGTAATGAAACATTATACGCGACCAGCTCTGGGTTAACTTCGAATTTGATTTGTCAACTGCTGTACAGGGTGCGCCTCTTAAAATGGAACCCCCCTCAACTCTTTTGTTTTCAGAGATGTGAAAAAATGTTGAATTGAAAAGTTGTTTGATACGACCCAAACTTTTATTTTGTCAAGTTGCTTCATATACAGGGTCATTCGTTTTTCCGGAAAGGACATTAACTTTGTTTTTTTCAATGGAACACCCTATATATTTTCTGACATGTCGATAGAGCCCTTTTGTCTGATTTCAAAAATATATATGAGTTTCATATCTGGATGAAGAATAATTGAGTTATTGTTTATCAAAGTTTACCAAAATACCGAATCTTCCATTCAAACTGTCTATTCATATTTTTTTGTATTGAGATTGAACGATTTCAAATTCATAATAAACAATACCTTGACATCTCCATGGAGCTTGAACAATATATAAACGTTATTTTAAAGCCCACTATATTCAACTTATGAAGTGAAGGTTCATAATGCGGTATTTTGGTAAATTTTGATCATCAATAACTCAACTATTTTTCATCCAAATATGCAAGTCATATATATTTTTGAAATCAGAAAAAAAGGCTCATTCTCATCTCAGAATATGAAACTCAAAGGTTTTTCACGTGAACAATGTACTCAAAATTCAAATCGATATGGCAAGTTTTGAAAAAATCGCATGAGCTGAAAATTTCGATATTCTCATCAGAAGTGTATATATACTGATATTGGGTATTGGTCTGTCAATTGCATTTTTCTCGGAGATAATTAGTGCCATTGAAACTATAAGAGAGATTTAAACAATCAAATAGCAAAATGTTAAAAATGGATCGTCATTAGAAAATGGTCTTGTTTTGACCCGCGATAACTTCAGTATGATACGTCTTTGACAAAATTTCTGAAATTTCGAGCTCACAATCTCCTCTGGCTTTGAAAGTTCATGCAGTGTACCAAATTTCAATATGTCAGTGTATACCTACCTATAAGCGTTTTCGAAAATAATCACTTTTAAAGGAAGGAATGAATTATTGCTGGAAATTTTTTGAGTTAATGAATTAAAAAAAAAATCATGTAGGAGACATATTTCACGCGATTAATTCATGAACGTGGGGGATTCGGTAAGAACATTTTTTACCGGAAATATATTTGAAAAGAAAATATTAGGTGAATATTTACTCTCTCTGTACCCTAGTGAAATAAAATGTATAGTCAGATACATTATTATAGAATAATAAATGATTTCATATGATTTTCTAACAAGGTTTCCGGAAAATGAAAATATTGTCATAATTATTTTAATTTTGTATGAATTTTATGATAGCTTTCATATGCCAGAAACTTTCCAGTTATCAATTTTACGTTCACATGCTCATGTGGATGACGAATTTCTGAAAAATTTGCTGGTTACCATAGTAACAATGTCGAAATTAAGCATCTGTTTAGTTGAAAATGACTGGTATGGAATTTTCAGGGTGCCGATGCGATGATGCAAAAAAATGTGATATTCTCGAAAAATATATACTAGCCCTATTGATATGAACCGGGCATACCTGTTCACTTAAACACCTCCAAGCGAGCCTCCAAGTATCATATTTGTTATCAGAATATAAAAAAATCAGACATTCGATAGTTTACCATTCGATCAGGATATCCCTTTTCGTGGGAACCAGAACCCAGAACTCATTTGAAGTGCGCTGCTGATGGTGGGTTCCAAACAAGAATCAACTGATAGTTATCTTATTATCAAGTAGTTTTCCCGTATCTGCGACCGTTATTTAGAAAAAAAAACTGTATCTACTTATAATTATTGTAGACAAGCAATATACGATCATCAATCAAATATTCAAACTCCATGCATCTAGAATCAATATTTATTCATTTTATATCCCAATGGATGTGTTTTCAAATCAACATATACTTTTTACGATTGTAAACATGTTGAGCTGCCATTATGCGAAGAGAGGAAAAAAAAAGCAACACCCTCATTCTCGCATAGCCTCTGATTCCGACAGAAATAACCTCGGCTTCAATAACGCCATCAAAGACATGTAAAAAGCCAAGAGCACCGCGTTCGAGACACAAATTTTCCTGGAGGATCAAATGACTCGGAAGTAAAGCTGCCGACTTAGCCGAGTCTTACTTCCCATGAACCCTCAATCCTTATCCCGCACCTGATTCGATGTACAGGGTGGCACCATGGAAATGGAATCCTACCGAAGCGTTATTACAAATTTACTGTCTGTGATTTTCAGAATATAGCGCACCTATACATTTTTACAGTCACCTGTCGAGAACTTCACGTATTAGGCTTAAAATAGTAGTACCTATTTTTGTGTCAGTAATAGAAACGTCAATTCAAGAGCTAATTTTGGTATCAAAATTGACGACATTTGTGTTGGTTGTAGAAAAAATACATTAGGTATCATGAATGAGTCAGGAGGCCTTCAAAACTCTGTGCAAAGTCCAAATGTAACAACTGAACTAATGTAGAAATATTGCTAATATTTAACTAACAAAACTGACAATAATTGACAATGAAGTCACATTGTCGTGGATACTAGGGCATATTCGCTAGTATAGCGAACATTGGTCCAGAGTCTGTCTTAGATAAAATGTTATCTTATGTCAGTTTTTGGAAAATATCCATTTTTTTGAATATAGATCTTGAGCGCCAAGTGGTTTCTGAAAATCACACCCACAAATTCAGAAAGCTTTCTCAGTCTTGTAAAAACCACTAAAAAGACCCCAAGAATTAGCCTACAGGTCGGTTGATCTCAATAAAAACAAACGTTTTCTCTTTGGGCATACCTAACTCTCGAGAGGACTATGTATAATTCTGATTATTATATGACTAAACTACAACGTGATAGTCAACATTCACTGAGCAAACAGAATCAATTGTCTCACAAACTTAGGTTATTCACCATCAATATCAATCTCTCGTCATGACCCTGGTAAACCAATATAAAAATCCACTAGGTGGTACTTATCACTACTCCAGCGAAGTTGAGGCTGACTTCATCAGATTGTAGACGAGTATCTCTACGATTTCCTTGACCTCAACCAACCAGCGATGTTTCGGATCATAAGTGAATATCACCCAGTATATCATTCATATTTTAGTTCACTCTATACCAGATAACTAGCCTGATAAGAATTCATCAGAGAAATAATGAAAGTAAAGTTCCGGTTCTAAAACAAAAAACAAACTCACCTCCAAAGCAGATTACCCAAGTATTCAGAGGCGTTTTGATTATGCTATCAACTTATAAATCCTTCTCAGGCATCAAGACACATCACTTTCCATAATATAATAAGCGTATATCCCAAACATATTTCTCATTTGGCAAATAATGCGAAGAAATCCGTAAAACGATACTTATAAAATATTTAGCAGAACACCGTCGATCTTGCCACTGCGTACCTACCTCGGCCGTCACTCGATCGCACGTTGTTTTTGCGGATTAGAAGAAAAGATAAAAACATGCTAAAAGCGTACAGGGTCGCCCGAGAATCACGATACCTACACTGAATTTTGAAATAAATGAAATTTGGTCATATTGTGAAATCAGAAGGAAAAGCTCTACCGATAGTACCGATTTAGACAATAAAATACAGGGTGTTTCATTAAAAAAATACCAGTTTAAATAACATTTTTTGGTTTACGATGCTTTTTTGAAATTACTACATTTTTACGTTTCTATAAGACCAATATTATTTGAGATACCTATTGAGTAAAATCTGAACAATCGCCCTGTACAAATTGCAATTCAAATCGCAATTTGTACAGGGACTTTGGTGACCGGATTTCAACAATCTATCAGGGTGTTAGGCCAAAAATATTCATTTTTATGTTTTTATTTGACTAAATAATTAATTTGATAGGTTTGAATTTGAAATCGAACATTTATCGCTTCTACGATTAACGAGAAAGAGGCAACGTCGAGCAGCTACCAGCTGCTGGTTAGTTGGGTAAAGATATATCTGTTTTTGTTCTTCATGCAGCCATACCGATGGTATTTTCTCTTTTTCACGTGACTTTCAATGCTTGTGACTTTCAGGTATACTAGACGGTTTGGCAAGGGCGGATTACCTAAATAAAGTATATTATATTGTTAGATCTTCGAGTTTGGGACCAAGTTGCAACTTTAGTCAAAGAACAGCACTATACAGGCTAATGGGAAAGAATATGAAATAGTTACATGAGAACTCTCAATGTCAAGTCACGTGTTGGAAAAACTACTAATCAAGGAAGAATTGGCTGCTTGGCAGAGACCGCCCTCCTCATTGGAGTATTCACAGGACACAACAGGCTAGGCACACACCTCACACTTATGGGAATAGAGGACAATCCCACTTGCCGCAGATGTGGGGAAGTCGACAAACTCCAACAGGAGGAGTTGATCATATTAGAGTGGACTAACATACTGGCCTTCATCAGAAGGTTAGGGAAATTCGTAAAAGAAATCTAGTCCTCTAGTCCGGACCTCGGTCGGACCGGAACCAATCTTGGGAATACCAAATAGCCTGGCAATGTCCTCTATAGAGGAACAGCTGCAAAAGCAATTCCTCAAAATATGGCAGGACACACCAGGAATGAGACAATCGAAGCTCCACACAAAGGAACCTTCGAAGAGGCTCGCAAAAGAGGTATTATTCCTAAACAGGCGAAACCTCAAAATGGTAGTGGGACTCCTAACGGGGCACAACCACCTCAATAGGCACCTAGACCTTATTGGGATCAAGGATGACCCCCTTTGCAGATGGTGCTTGGAAGATGACGATACGTCATCACATGTCCTCACTGAGTGTCCAGCACTGACGCATCAGAGGAGGGCTTGGCAACATAATTTTGAGGCCAGAGGACGTAAAAGAAATTCAGCTGAGCAAGCTGCTGAACTTCTCCAAGGCAGTCGGCATACTCAGCTGAATGTCGTAACATGTGGGCGCACAATATGCCCGAATAAGAAGGCCAACGTGCAGGGGGTTCGCCCGCCCACCAGTGCTTCGAAGAAGAAGAAGAATAAGAAAAGAAATCTAGGTGAAGGAAGCATAGATATGTGGAGAGCAGGGGTTAGCAAAAAGGGCCCATTGGCGCCTACTTGCTTGGCTACAGCTTCCCCACCTCTACTACTACTAATACTGGAAAAACTACTGAGAATGGCCTCCTTTATACCGTATGGATAGTTGGTATGCTTCAGACCAAATGCCTCAGTCATGGCATGTTTACACCATGTATCTTCAGTTAACTAACGTTACCAACTTTGTTTTGATTTGATTATTTTTTTGAGGTTAGGTTGTGGAACTCCACTTGAATTCGTAAATTAAGAATAAAACCTTTTAGTATGATACGAAATTAGCTGAAATTGACTCATGAAATAACTGCCACTCAAGTCAAGTCAAGGCTATACAAAAGGCTTGGTCATCATACTATTTTAGTATGCAACAAATTTCGGTACCGAACCAAGCTGGTATCTTTACCAAGTATACAGTTTATACCACACTGACCAAGAGTATTTAGTCAAAATATAGTCATTAATCAGCTTACCGAGACAGGGTATGAACGTGGCCAATGCTGACTCAATGAGAAATCATTTTCTTTGGGCTATACGGATGACATAAACCCTCTCCGATATAGAAAGAAGGCTAGAAATCGTGATTCATCATATTACCAATCATGATGGTTTTAATACAACGCCGCTGTTCTCTATTTTTTTCAGAAGGATTTGTTTTCAAATTCTTATCGTGTATGGTCAATAGATGTAATTCAAAATTCATCGTGGCATATAGCCAGGAAAGTAATTGTTTTCTATTGAATAGACCGAGAAAGAATTGATATTTTGATCACATAGGGAATGTGAATTCTCAATGTATTTCTTTATAATATATATCCATTTTTTTATGTTCATAATTATATCTGAGAATATTCCTTTTCAATGCTGTTCTCTTAGTTGGAAATCTACATAGGGATATTAGAGCTTCAGCGAGACACCCTGCATTTCCCATCTCTGTCTCATTTCCGATGCCTGATGCCAGGTGCCATCCTAAGCTGCCCAGATTCCTGCGGATTTATCTACTGTCGCTGCTAGATCTCGTCTCACCCAATTGATTCAGAGCAAATAAATGTATAAAAGAGGAGTAGAAATTAGATCTGGAATCGAAGGTGATGAGAGGTGTTAGAGAGACTTCGTTGAATTGAATTTAGACAGCCTTGTCCTATTTTATAATCAGCTCTGTTGAGATTTGATGAAAAAACACACGAAGAAAATGTTCTCAGGGGCTAGGAAGGAAATAGTATATTGTTTAACGAGCACAAAATGATAGTGATTTCCTACGAGAATGAAGTTTGCAGCATGAGACATAGGCGAATGCTGATGCAATCTTTCGAGTAGGAAATTAGCCTTCCGTGCAAGTTATACACTATAATTTTTCTATATATAATAGATAGATACTCGCCATCTGATAACACAATGGAATCATTGTGATATCAGATACGGAAATAACATCGATGGCATACATAGTTCCTCAATGATGTGTCGAACACAGTGAAACAAGAGCAATCTTGTGTTATAGCCGTAGAAAAACTATATATTCCAATTGATTTCTATGATTAATACACTATTCCAAGATGCAATGAGATTTATTTGATTTCTTGAAAACCGACCAATCACACTTTCTTTAAGTTTCCTACGTTACACCATGTGCGAAGCCTTGTTAAAAAAATCAGTTCTCGATCACCAAAGTAGCATTTCGCGCACTAGATACAAAAATAACTATTATAATGATATTTAGCAAATTGCAGGAAACTTATAAAAGATGTCGAGGTAGGTATCATACACTCAGCAATATCTTAAACTCACAAATTACCTATATCTAAGTAGTTGTGAATGCATAAAAACTCCATTAATCAGGATTAAATCCACCCAAATATAGATTTGGTTTATGTGTATCATAAACAGAAATTAATATATCCTCCGAGTGCCATCTCTAGCCATATGTCATCCTTTGTTGGGTATTAAAATAAAGAAGATATGTCTTGACACAAATCTCTTGTTTAGTAGTCGTGAGAGCATGATTTATGTATAGTAACCAAATAAATTTCACTGCTACTTATATTGTGTATGCCTCATGAAATCGCCTGGAACGCAGTTCTCCAGTAAACACAAAAATTAGTCTTTTACCCTTAACTTCTTAACGCTCAGTGGTCAGGGCATGAGTGGTTAAACTTAGCTTCATTATGATTTGGATTGTGGTGTGATCCTTTCTTGACACAATTGTTTGTTATTGAAGTTCGTCTCTTCGTTTTTAGAGAAGATACAAGTGTTTCAAGAAAGTATGGAATGTTTAATGTTTCATCTCCAATAATTCAGAACTAATTCACCAACCTTCTGCTTCAGCATGATGTTTTGGATTGAAATATGATCCCTTTTCTTCCCTTCTTAATAACTCATCGGTTCTTGATTCACGTCAGTATCTTTTTCCTTGAGAGGAGATACAAGCAGTGTTTTAGGCAAGTGTGTTATTTTTTAATTATCATTAGGAATAATTCCCAACCCATATAGACCCTATCTCTGATGGGATGAACTTTGCCTTCGTCTGGCCCTCAAATTTGAGGCAATTCCGCAGATTTCTTGATAAAATTTGATTAACCCGATGTCACTGTGGTTAAATGCTGTAATTCAATCTAGAGGAGGGTATCAGCAAGAATAATTTCATAGAAATCTTAATATTTCATCTGAATATAAATTTCAATAGCAAGTGCACTGATGGCTGGTGAATATCCAGATTCGAAAAGATCTATCAATGGGCGTGTACACCTTAGTAGAACTTTCAACTCAAACCATGTTTATAATGATCCTTTTATACATAAATAATGATTGACGACATAATTCGATCGAAAAATTACCTGGAATGTTTTATTTTTGGACATAAATAATAGAACCTTCTGAAAACGGACCCTCTCATGACGTAGAAAAACCTCATCTCGCCATAGTTGAAAGAAAATACCAAACGCCCGACGGAGACTGAGGCAACTGATATATTAATTCTTTCAACTGTGATCTCGCGCTAATTCACTCTGTCAGAAATCATGTATCATTCATCTCTGTCTGGAATAGTCTTGTTTCAGTATTGGGGTTTTGACGTCACATCATCGCCTCGTTTTCAGAGGTCCAAAAAATCGGGGATTTCAATAATTTTTCATAAAACGTAGGGAGCTCACAGCAAGAAACGGTTCGCGGTGGTGTGCTAGTTTGGGCATCGTCCACCAATATGTTTGGGTGAGTTCTATCGAATTATGAAATAATATTTTTTTGTGATATAAGCCCATTTTTGTCTTTCTTCTCATTTTTTACTTGCCTATACTTAATTCGTGAAGCATCAGCACTTGAAGTTGAATGGTTATGATAAGGCACTAACTGTTTTGCACAAGGCATATCAGGATCTGATGGTGACCTGGTATTATAACTTTCTTTGTACCTTTTGTGTACTGCTTTCAGATTTAACAGATATATGGCGGAATGGTAATTAGTATTCCTTATCCTGTTTAGTGATTCACACGAGACCAACGAGACGAGACTTTCATAAAGTCTCGTCTCGCAGCCCCGAGTCTCGTCTTGTCTCGCGTCTCGTACGAGAGTCTCGCAAAAGTATCGCAATTTCGTCATGCATAATCTTGCCAGTCTAGTACGAGATATCTACCTTTGCCTACATTTTAGGTATAATGTAGAAGTAGGAAGAGAAAATTACAACAAAAATATCATTATTTATGGAAAAGTGAGTACCTATATAATAGGTACATACTTACATCATAGATCTAAACGAGAAAAACAAACATAGCATATTATATATTTGAAAGTTATAAAAATAAAATAAAAAGTAACACGTATATTCTGAACAAATAACAAAACAAAAACTTGAATCCAACATTATTTTACTTATTTGAGAAATAGGTATCTTAGAAGATAGATATTTGCTTTGCTAGGCTGAAAAGTAGTCTATCTACATTTTCTGCCCTTTGAAATATAGAATTTTCCCTCCACATGAAATATAAATCCAATTTTGTGTAATTTTTTCATTGAAAACTCCATCATTTTGTGTTCACCATATGTCAGTGTCAATTTTGATTACAAATTCCATTAGAATTCCTTGGAACGTTGCATATCAACAAACTTTTTCTGCCTAGGCAGTAAAAGTACACCTTTTCTGCCTGTTAAGCGGCAGGAAGAAGCCACTATTCCTGCCGCTTGGAGAAAGAAACCTTTATCAGTCAGATCAGCCTTTACGATCGCAAATGTAATTGTTTTTCACCCAGTCGTTAAGACATATCAAACATCGTGCAGATTCATTATTTAGGCGATTCCGATGTTTTCTTATAGAATTCTTCCTTCGGCGTGCAGAAATATTTACCTGCGAGACTCTCGCACGAGACACGAGAAGTCTTGCACGAGACTCGAGACGAGACCAATGAAAGTCTCGTCTCGTCTTGTCCGAGTCTCGTCTCGAGTCTTGTCTCGAAAACGAGACGAGACCATGCGAGACTCTCGAAAACGAGACTCTCGCGGACACCACTAATCCTGTTGACAACTGATGAAATATATACACACTACTCACATTAGTAAATCCTGTCAAAATCTTAATTCTGAACCACCCTGTATTCATTTCAATAAAATATCAATTGATAGTGAATAAAATGTTGGGATAGTTGGGAATGTTGAAAAATCCCGATTTTTCACATCCTATAACTCTGTATTTATTACTGCTAGACCCCAAGTGTTATGGGACAATAGAACCAGCTCTTCAGGGAAAATTTGAAAATGGAATAATATACAGGGTGTCCCATTTATAAAATCAAAGCTGGTTGCTACTTTTCAATATAAGCGGCAACGTCGCAACACTGAGAATATTCTAGGTCGATAGAGCACAACTAATTATCCAAGGCACCAACTTTTCAAAATAATCCTGTGTTGCGTTCTCCAGAAACGTCTTATGTGCCATATGTGCCATCCACCGTGAATCAACCTGTATTCACCTATATATTCACCTCTATTTCGGATTTTTTCATGATAAGTTGATAGAAATGAAAATTTGCCGTCACATGAGTTTTATTATTCAATAAGAACAATGGGCACAATTTATGGTTCTTCATATATAACAACAACTGAAACCGTCTCACGCATACGTGAATCTTTCAACGTTAGGCTGCTTTCACATGCATCCGTTTTCACGGATTCGTTGGATCATGTGATGAATATTGACCAATAGAAATCGATTTTTCCTAAACCGTCGACAACTCATGAACTTTGTGGTAGTTTATCTATGGATATGTTCTGAATGCCTCAAAAGGCATGTTTCATGAATAATTTCTCTAGAAATCCCAACACGAAAAACATATGAAATAAAAGTCATACTGTCACCAGATGCCAAATAACGAAGCGTAATTTCTAATCTGGTTCTTGGTTATTTTTCAAGTGTAGTCTCCAAGAGTCCGAGCAATGGATAAAACATATCAGGCAAAGTTTTCATTGCCGTTTTCCTCCATTCCTCTAGCCAAATATTCACTTGCGTCATGAAATCTTCGAGAATTGTCTGTGAACCATTTCATCCGGAAGGGACCCAAACTTGTGTTCGTAAATCACGCAAACGTAGATCCGTGAAAACGGATGCATGTGAAAGCAGGCTAACACCCTACCTATGCCTCATTTCGGGTCAGATTGAATTCGTGCAACTCTGTAAGTTGCTTGTGCAAACGTCACCAACTTCTACCAGTGCCAGTAATGGGATGATGTAGGCTTGCAGTTATAGGCGTTGAGGCTGAATAAACTTAATCTCGGTGGAATCCAAATTCGAGCTGATCCAGAATCGAGTTCAAGTCGATTCTAGAGTACATCAGAAGCCAGACGGACCGATCCCAATAATTCTTTTCCGTTCGAAGCTCTCACTGGCGCATTATCTGGGCCGTCGCATTACGCGGCTTGTATTTTAAATCCCACCAGCTTTTTATTTCAATTTTGCACGATCCCCGAGCTCACTCTTAAATTAGCGAGGTGTTTAGCTTAATGGATTTTCGATATACGTGCCGTTATATCTATATCTGGAGGGCGAAGGGCCACAGGTAGCTCGTTCACGGTCTGCTTTAATTATGTGCATCAGTATTTCAAGTTCGAAAGTGATAATGCAAACAACATTATATTACAACAATATCATACCCCATTCAATATCCCTTATTGTAGAACAAATCTAGGACAAAACTCGCCACTACACCTTTTTCCATTGTAAGTCAGAAAGAATAAGATGTAATTCAGAAAGTATAAGTTGTGATTCAGAATAGTTAATTATATAATTCAGAAAGTATAACTTGAAATTCAGATGAGTTAATTGTAATTCAGAAAACGTAATATGTAATTTCGATTAGTGAAATGTAATTCAGAAAGTGTAACTTGTATTCAGAATAGTTGAATGTAATTCAGAAACCGTTAATTGTAATTCAGAAAATATCACTTATGATTAAGAAACTAGGAACAATCCATATCCATCCATTCTCCTTAAGATCCGGGTCCTTATTCAAATCCATAGTGTTTATGAATCACAAGTGATGCTTTCTGAATTACAAATTACACTTCACGAATTACAATTGACTATTCTGAATTACAAGTTAAACTTTCTGAATTAAATCTCAGTAATCGGAATTACATGTTATGTATGCATTCTAAATTACATGTTATGCGTTCTGAATTACAATTGACGCTTTCTGAATTACAATTAACTATTCTGAATTACAAATTACACTTTCTGACTTACATTTTACTAATCTGAATTACAAGTTACACTTTTTGAATTACAATTGAAAAAGGTGTAGTTCATATGCAAAAAGTATTCAACCCACACTGTCACGATCCCAATTCATCTCTCGACATTTTCTCGACATCTTTGCCCCGTAAATTTTTTTTTTAAAGTATGTTTCTCAACTCAGATCAATAGTTAAAAATGGTTCCTCATTTCCTGTACTCGTTCTATAATGATCTATTATGTCCCATAATTTTTACTATATTATTAATATATAAAATCATTTTCATACAATATTCTTAAATCACATTTGTATTACTGCCTGATAATCTCATACCGATAAGAAATGTTGTAGAATTGTAGAAATATAACTTCTCATATATAGTGGATGCTATTTTTTGAAACTTTGTTCTGTTAGCAACCTAAAATGGCGAATAAATAAATAAATAAATACATCAAGAAACATGATGATAATTATTGATTTTTGCGTGCTAAAGTGCTAACGACTATTTCACCCATCTTAAAATTCTCACATTATCTGAACAATCACAAACCAAAGGCATCTTTTATACCTTCTTGTATTATCGCGACTATTTCACTCTCCATATAATAAGACCAATCACATGCCAGAGACAATGTGTGCTCATCACATTAGCTGCATCTTTCAATTATTCTGATTGGTCTATGAACGTAGATGTTTTCAACGATGTAACCATGGATAGCGAAGGAAAGTCTGTCAGTTTGGCATAAAATAATTATGGCTGTACTTATCAGAATCATGAATCACTCATTTATAAAAAATGCTTTTTATGCTTCGTGAACGTTAAATAGTCTAGCGAAATACCACTCTGTTCTGAATATCTTCTCATAAATCTGCCTTTCATTGTTGACTCCTGACGGACTCGTGGCGTTGCTCGGTAGCACAGTTTGGTGCAGAATGAAGCGACAGAATTATCTCGAATATTCAGAACATCGTGATATTACTTATGATTACTCCACTCCACTTGTTTTTGATCATTTCATAAATATGGTGAAGGAGAAAAATAATTTGTATATCTCTCGGCATAAACAGATTCCTCAATACTCTGGACGCTGCCACCAAAACCTATAATCAAATATAATTTATGGCGAAGGCAACATTGGATCGTACAGGTGCATAATGATAATAATTATCAATCAAATGATCTTTTGTTTGAGGTAGAACTCACAACAATATCGTCTCACTTATTCATTGATTCATTCAGTATTTTGGCTACGTACTCCTATTACAAGACCGCCCTCAGTAACAAAAATATAATACTTTTAAATCGAAATTGTGAGAGGATGTAGCAGTTTAATTTAATTTATCAATTCAAAGAATATTATTTTTTACCTATTTGAACGAAAAATATATGATTCTACAATCCGTTCAAGCGAGCTGTGATTCTGAAAAAAGTCTATACACTGAGAGAAATAGTCAGTAGTAAATACCAAAATAAATATAATAATATAGGCGCCAGTCACAACATTCATCATATCAGAAACTGTTTATGTGCGTCCATTACTCATCGTTCAATATGAATTGGATATAAAATTGTATTCTTTGTTGATACCATACGAACTACAGAAAATGTTGGGACCGATGATTGTGAAGATCAATTCTCAGCCTCCTGTTCTCGATAGGAAAAAGAAAAACGTTGATGTTTTCTGTTTTATATCAAAAACGTCACAGCAACATACCTATAATACAACACAAACAAAAGCAATCATCGATTTTGAGGGAGCATACATATTTCGATATAATTGGCAATTAATTATTTAGAAGTCTGGTGTCCGGGCACATCCAGATTAGAATCATATATGAATTTATTTCAATGTCACCCTGTATAAAAGGAAGACATGATTGATATTCAAAATTACCAAGAAACGAAGGTTTTCACGTGGAGTGAAGATATTTCTTATTTATCATTCTCATACATTGAATCTTTTTTTGTACGCCCCTTACTTGCCGTTGAGAATGAATTGAATTCATTTCAGATAGCATTTCATCAGTCATTCCAGTAAATAGAAATTAGCATAAAATTTAAAATTCTTATTGTTTTTTCTCATTTCCCAGTCCTCTGTACAAACATTCACGAGAAAGAAAAAGTTCATGTCTTTTGGTTTAGCTCGAAACGTAAAAATAACATACCTATAATATACAAAACAAACCACAGCATCCCGTTTTGCGAATTCAGGGAACATACATATTCCGATATAATTGGCAATAAATGATTTAGGATTCCGGTTGAGTCCAGAGTCCGGGCCCCTCCGGATCAGAATCATATGTATTTATATCAATGTCACCCTGCATGGAAGAAATACATTATTGATATTTAAATCTACGAAGAAACAGAGGTTTTCACGTGGAATGAAGATTTTCCTCTTAGGAACTTGAGTAATGAACGAAGCTTGCATTCACTATATATTTTGTTAGGTGTCTTCTTCTATTTGTGCAAGCATCAGCATATTCTTCAATACCTTAGACACCACAGCACAGCCACCAATCAAATGGAATTTATGGCGAAGGCACCATTGGATCATACAGGACCATATGATAATAGTTATTAAAATGTTTATTTGGTTTTTTAAAGCCGTGTGAGTGATTGCAAAGGTGAAACTCACAGCAATATCGTATATCTAACATTCATTAAGTAATCAGTACGTAATATAAGGAACATGTTCCAAACACTTTTTGATAGCGACGATCTTTTACAAACCACAAGAAATTCTGAGACCACCGATAAATGTGAACATCATCTCTAAGTCCCCAGTTTACAACAGACAAGAGAAAAAAAAGTTCCTGTCTATTGGTTTAGCTCAAAACAACAATATTATACCTATAATATACAACACAAACCAAAGCAATCAAAATCCCGTTTTGCGAATTCAGGGAGCATACATATTCCGTTATAATTGGCAGTAAATTATTTAGGATTCCGGTCGAGTCCGGAGTCCGGGCCCCTCCGGAGCGGGATTAGCGCAAGGCGCGGGCCAATCAAGAAAGCCGAACGAGGGTGGCCTTGATTATTCTGACGGCGAACGCTGTGGAGGAAACGGCCAGAAACTTTTGATAGTCGGGATAGTTGTGATTCCTTGTTTTCCCTCGCATCCTCAAAATTGGGGGTGTTCTGATCTAGAAAAAATGTTATTGTAACGTGTAACCGCGTATACAGTGTGTATGAATATACATGTAGATGGACATTATCAATTAACAGTCAGTTATCTCAACCTACTCTTTTGTTGCATTCACTTATGACATTTTTGATGACTGGAATAATGATAAGAAAAAAATGACAAACTCATTTTTCCAAGAAAATACTTCCGCAACTGGGAATAGCGCATCATTTAAATATGTTTGACCTTGAGAAATTCATGTTTTTTGCCTGCGGTGCATTTCATTGTTGTTAAATCATTTGAGTGAGAAAAACGACCAAATGCTGAACGTTTGCAAAATTCGTTCCCGTTTTCTCGCTACATTCCTTAGGCAAAACCTAAAAACATTTATCACTGTATCTTATTACTGCGATAAAACAAGGACCGACGAACGATTCTTCATTTTGACTAGAACAAACAGCGGTGATTTACGCTGGAATGCTCGCCGGATTTTAAATTCTCCGGGAAAATGGTCCGGATCTCTGGATCTCCGAAAGGATTGACTGCACTCTCTCACGTTACACTCTTCCTGTCTTTCGTTTCTGTTTTGCTCTGAATATGAAGTAAATATATACAGTGTGTCCCACTTACCATGCTCACCATGGGTATCTTTTTAACGGTGAGAGATACGAGGTCGGTTAAATGACACCAAATGTGGAGTTTGTCAAGGTCAACTATAATGTGAAAAAATATTTTGATAAAATCCATTCGTTTTTGTTTTATACGCAAAAAACAGATTTTGATCATTTTCATGTCTACTCCGCAACTTCTTTATTTATGAAAATATTCGAATAGGAATTTCACATTCTTATGGCAGTTTTTCAAAGTGATTTCGAAAAAGATATGAAATTCATACCAACTCTTCTAGAATTTGAGATATCAGCACCAACTTTAGTTTTTCAAATGTAAGTCATAGCTCACTATGACTTAGTTACAAATAACTTTTTTTTTCTCTTACAGATGATATGTCGCAGAAATAGTTTTGTGTTGATAACAACGGAGTTATCGTCATTTATACAAGAACAAAAAATCATTTGGACGCCGCCATCTTGAATTTATGAATTTTAACAAAAAAATCATGATCTCCGACCTCAAAAACCCCCACTTACCAATTTTGAATGGAATTATACAATTCCGTCTTCGGAGACTTAGATGCATGTAGTCTATATCTTGAGGATCTGATGAGTTCTAAATTGCGAGTACTGTAATCATGGAAATGAGCATTTGTATCGAATTCATTTTTATTTCCATGGATTTCAAGAAGGCAATGGTAAATATATAAAGTAGGAAGGGGCATAATTCCTGAATTTTTGAATATAGGACGACATGTGTCTTTATATAGTCTGCATTATCAATTATCCTAACTCCTTTTTTTTGAAGCTTGAAGACGCTATCAGAAGATGAGGAGTTTCCCCACAAAACAATAGCATACCTAAGATGCGAATTGAAGAATGCGTAATATGCTGTAAAAAGAATCTTAAAACTATGCTTTGAGTGTTTGGAGCATAAGTCATCAATATGATTATGCCAGTTCGGGTTATCACCTATTGTGATTCCTAGTAGATTTACTTTAACACCTTCTTTGATTTCACTATTGGATGAGAAAATCAAATTCTGAGTTTTATTTCTGTTAAGTTTCGAAAGATTTTCAGTAAACCACTTAACTGCCTGGTTTTCTAAATATTTCATGGATATAATTAGGTTTGAACAGATTTTGTCAGCGCATATAAGTGTACTACCATCTGCATGAACCACACATTTGTTTGGTAACATATGATAGAAAAAACCATTGATGTGAATGATGACAAAGAGAGGTCCCGGAGCAGAGCCTTGGGGTACTCCAGATTCCATCACCTCAAATCCAGATGCTTCGTTGCTGTTGAGGCAAACGTAATGCTTTCGATTTGAAGGTAAGACTGGAAGAGAGAATGTGAAATTCCTCTGATACCGCGTGATCACAAAGCTTTTTCAAGAGAATATCATGAGAGACGAAGTGAAAGGCTTTGGTCAGGTCGTAGAGAGTTACTGCTGCTGCTTTTCCCTCGCAACTCTTGTAACTGCTTGAATGGTCGAGCATGATTTTCGAAATCCATATTGATCTTTATTCAATAGATCCTTGCTTTCAAAGCGTAGGCATCAAGAATTGGCATTGTGAGCAAAGAATCTTTGAATATTTGTAAATATTTTTCCTTCAAATATTGCATAATCTGTAATATAATAATCCAATGATCGCCTGCCATACGTTCGCGTCTACAAAGATAAACATTTGTTTTCATTTCGGATCACTCGAACTGTGTGGCTCGGATAGTCAATAGTAAGGGAAGATTTATTTCTTGCCGCATCGCGCGAAACGAATGGACCAAATAATCGATACTGATACAGCGACAAGAAGAACAGATTTATGGCCGGAGTTGGGTAAAGGAATACTGAAGTGGGAGAGTAGATTCGGAATTTTTCGGGATCGATGCCGGGTTAAAGGGGAAAAAATGGTCGTTGGTCGTGCAGAAACTCCCAAAGGATAGTCTGCAGACGTTAGATAGTACATTTTAAAGTTAAATATGGGAGTGTGTAAGTCGCTGATCAAAAAGGAAACTGAAATCAAACCACCTGAATTCATTTCATAGAGTATAATGACCAATAAAGTTGAACAACTAGAAATAAAAATCATATTTGAATAGAAAAATCATCGAATACAAAAGTCCAAAGATTCAAGGGAAAAATATGGGAAATGTCCAAATAAATTGTCAAAAAACTGGGTTGTTTACTCGCAATTATCTGCTCTGGCAGGTGGACGATGGCTCTGGTACATTTCACAATTCTTGTCTCACTACCTAATGAGCGGTAAGTTGTAAATTCCACGCGAAATGAGTAGGAATCATCATGTAGCAATCTCATTATTTCATTCCCATCACTCAGACACACTCGACAAGCCCAGTCAGCACACCTTTTTGTCGTCAACCTCGAAATATGTCGAACAACTCTTTACCAAAACTCGTTTATACATAGAACGGCAAAGCTTTGGAATTTTCTGCCAAACAGAATATTCCTAAAAACTTATAATCTTCAGAAGTTGTAAAAAATCCCAATACCTATACCTCCTCTCCCTATCCTCCCTAGCTACCCACAATGTTCCCCGAACATTATATAGGATTTCCGTTTCGTGCTCCAAGAGATGAAAAAAAGATGGCCGTATCTCTTTTCTTCTCATATTTTGTTTGCCTGAGAGTTCACTTCGACCTTTTGACAGTGTGAAGACTATTTATTGAAATCACGATGGAATCGGTATTCAAGCATACACTAAGCTTGGACGTTCCCCTTTCTTCACATTTTTGGACATTTCGCGTTTTCTTCATGTGAACGTATTTTCGAATAACGAGCATATTAGCTGACTATGCTGCGTTATTCCTATGGACTTCTGTTCATACAAAATTATGACATTCCCTCTTTTTTCCCCTGTGCATGGTCTTCATCTGAAGTTTGCTGATCACACATTTTCGATTCAAGCTTTCAATTCATTTTCGATAATACATGCAGTTTTTCTGAAAGTTGGTTACCACCCGGTAAAATATTTCCGAATCACCCCCTTAGAAGAATATAATTTTCTCTTGCTGTTATCGAAAAATCCTTGCTGACCGAGCAATTCCAATTAGAATTTTCGCTTCAAATTATTTATCCATCTTTATAGATATTTAGTGGCCAGCAATAGCATAATCTCAATCAACTCCCCTGTGAGGCGTAGTTCATTCATGTTCTTTTCCAAAAATTCTTGGTGATCAAGCATTTATGATTCGAATTTCCGCTTTAAATTGCATATTTGAACATCTCAGATGAATATTCAGTTGATATAAATGGAATAATCTCAATGCACCAGAGCTATATGTGAGAAATGTATTCCTGATGCTGTTTCTCATAAATCCTTGCAGACCGGGTATATTTCTGATTTGGCTTTTTCTTTAAAATTGTATAATATGATATATTGTTTTCAATCAGTTGACGATAACAGAATGTTTTCATGTTGTTTTTCGTAGATCCTTGCTGACCTATAGCGTTTCTAGTGAGATTTTATGCTTCAAATTGCATATTTGACCATCTCATATAGATATTCAGTTTCCATTAACAGATTAATTCCAATCCACCCCCTATAGAGGGAATGTATATTCTTATTGATTTCAAAAATTCTTGATGGCATCCAAACTGCCTCCAAAAACGAATTGAAAGTAATTTCTTTCGTCACAAACACATAGATCACCATGCCAATATTATATTTTTTGCTTCCATTCCAATACTTCGCGAGAAGGCCAGATTCTTATTCCTGAAATCTAAAATGGGAAGGTTGAGATACGTATACTATTGCTTTATTCCGAAACATCTTTCTCTGATTGATGCAATTTGATGACATTTCGTATCAGTACCAGGTTTCCTGAACTCTCCAAAATCAAAATTCAGTTGCATATCAAATATGGTGGACTCGATGGTATAAATGAAGAACTACCTTTTTCGATTATTTTTTCCAACGGTTCGGTCTCTGATGAGGACATTTTTGATCTTTCCATATGAAAAAGGAATCATGTTTTATCACGATCTGATGCATCATTTCATATCCCTGAGATAACATCTCAAAACTATATATTTTAACATTTTCTGAGCTAAAATTGAAAACAATTGAGTGCGAATGTGATAAATATTTTTAGGAATTCATTCAACAACCTATATTGATTTCGGCCTTGTATTTTTATCTATGTTTATGTTATAATAAAATTGAACGATATAATTTATGATTCTTAATCTCTCATCTTGACGTCTTAGCTTTTAGATCATTGATTCTATTGATTCGATAGTGACACAATCGTCTACCAGTCGTTTGATTGATTTATCACGACAAAATTTCACATTGTAACCAGAATGAAATCGGTTTTTTGTCTCTCTCCGCTACGCGTCGGGAGACAACACAACCTGGAGCTAAAATCTACTGCTTTTTTCCCTTGTAAAGTAAATAACTATTACAGTATACCTTGTGTATGTGGGTAGGTTTATATAGGTGAAACCAAGAGACCTCTTTCAGTAAGAACGATGGAACATAAGTACAATATAAAGAAAAGTCACATCGACAAATCGAAACTAGCTGAACATATCTTCACTGAAGAAGGACAACATATGGCAGAATGAAATAATATTATAATCATTGGGAATGAAAATAACAACTAGAAGAGAAAAATCAAAGAATCTGCTTGCATTCTTCTGAACGGAGACAATAGCATTCCTTCCTGTTCAGTTGATATAGATAGAACATGGCATTCACTACTGCAATTTGAAAATGGAATTGGTAAATTCAGGAATAATTAATAAAACATCTTGTAACTCATTTGATTGCCAACGTCACCAATTGTTACTGGGAACGGAAAAGTGTCAAGAAAAATAAGAAATTGCTATTCAAATATCCATTTTTCATGTTGAAAACGGGAGCAGATTCGTTCTCGAAACGTCCAAAGCTAAGTGAAAATCTGATATTTTTTCATACCTTTATTTCTCTTCTCCAAACCATTTTCAATACAAATCGTCACTGACAAGCTAGTGAATTTTTCTTTTAGGCTCTCTGATAGAAAAACTGGTTAAACGATTTGTCCTTACTACAAGTATATAAAAATAATATTCATATTACTACACTATTTTCTTCTGTGACAGAAGAAAGGACGATTCAATATTAAGAAGATATTACATTATTTTGAAATCTGAAAATTATCGACGTGGAATTTTATGTTTTTAACAGTAGGGACACCTGCGTTGTAGGCATCTTTATCATTCTTTTGAAGTAATCAAATATCTGATGTCACTTCTGTCAGTCTAATTCTGTGATTTGATTTCAAAAATTGCGAATTCAGTGGTTGTTTAGTAATATACGTAACCGCGAAGTCGAATGGAAGATAAAAGGACTTGCAGTTCTTTCTCGGAGACGGTATTATTGACTCATTTTTCGGAATTATAGCACAACAAAAGCCATCAACAGTGTATATACGAGAAGAAAGTAATTTATGAAAAGTGACATTTTATAACCCAAAAGAGATGAAATGCCAAACTTTTTTCCCGTCAGAGAAAAAACACGTTTTATGTATGCAGTCAGTTCTCAAAATATGAAAAACTGCATCACCTTCGCACACATATAAACTTCGAACAATAAATGTTTCCAATAATCCCTCCGAACAAAAATATGACGTACAACGAATAAAGACATCTTTATGGAGGCATTCCTCCAATTTTTATGTCCGCTTTCATTTCAGTTTTATGTGTCTTATTTATCCACCCTTGCACACGTCACTTTCAGTATTTTACAATCTAATCATGGGGAACGCACTGAGGTAATCCCACGTTATTTCTCTTGGTGTATTCACAGCGGACCAGAGCATCGCTCGGCGTCGGAAAAGCGTCGATTTCCTCTGACGACTTTGGCCGATTGGGCGTCGCACTCCCATCCGAACATTTGGATAGGAATATAAAATAAAGTAACGCTACCCCCTATACATATTTCTCGTTTTGTTTTCCGAGAGGATCCGGTCTTTCTTCGGCGTTATTTCCGGGTTGCTTTCAAGAATTCGCAGACATTTTATTTAGATTATTGCCTCTTTTCGATGTTTGTAATAAAATGACGAGAGTTAGGAATGATCACGTTCCACCGGCAAAGATGATTCGAATCCATTATTCTTCAGTATAACATTCACCATTTCGTTCCCTAAAAGCCAAAGGGTCGAATGTATAGATTATAGTATGTAATGACTTTTCGATCAATGAAACGAGTTGCATTTGTTGAAATTATTCCATATTCGTCAATTGATGAATAAAAGTAACGTTCATTTCACTTGATTATCTGGGATTTTCTCTCCTTGTTCCTTGTTTCTATAGAATAATAATATGAGTATAATTCCAATATATGTGTAGTACGACAAATCAGATGAATTATTGTCCCAAAATGACACTGCGTTTATAGTATATTTTTCAACGAGCACGGAATGATAGTGATTCCCTACGAGAATAAAGTTTGCAGCATGAGCCATAGGCGAATGCTGCTATCATTCGAGTAGGAAATTAGCATACCGTGCAAGTTCTACACTATAATTTTTCTACGGCTATGATAGATAACATCGGCATTTTCGATTTCTTCGTCTTTGCAGCCATCTGATTTCCTGTCAAGTAATGCTCATTTATTAGACAGTCATTGCTTGTAATTTGACATTCCATGGGCAATGAGTTTTTTTTTAAATAATAACACAATGGATACCTCAGTGATGTATCGAACACATTAAAACAAAAGCAATTTTATTTCTACCTCCAGTCCTTCGATATCACTTGGATAATAACCATGTAGTACGCCCCTGGTGCCACTACTTCGCACATTGTTTACAGTTTAGAAGAGCTTTTTCCCTTCCCCGCTCTCCCGCTACTGCTGCCTGGCCTCCGCATACGTGTGTCTCATTCGTCTTTTTGTGCCGTAGCAGACCGCACGTTGGTAAAACTCGCTCGCAACGTAAGTATACACTAACCCGCTAACAGAAATTTCTCGTAGGAATTTCAGCATGGGAAGAAAAAGTAAGAGAAGAAGCCCGTCGTCGTCGTCGACAGAAAGTAGTGATTCCAGTGTTTCCAAAAAGCAGTTGTTAAAACGGCTGAATCGTTTGGAACACAAATTAAAACGGAAGCGCCGTCGCAGGGACAGGTCTAAAGAAGCCGAGAGGGAACGGCACCGATCTCGATCGAGATCGAGGGCTGTGTCTTGCGCGCCGTGCGCTCCTATTGTTGATCAAGGACAGGACCGTTTCCAGGGAGAACCGGCGTTGTCTGTAATTAGCGTAGAGCGACAACTGGGAATGTCGCCGAACGCTCCTTCATACGACGAAGATCGTAACCTGCGAGGTTCGGCTTCGGAACGTGTTGAAGAAAATCAATCTCCAGTTTTAGTCATACACAATGACGTCGAGCTGGAGGACGACGTGCTTAAGATACTGGGCGACGACCCCCAGATGATAAATAATAATAATACAATCGAAGTGCATAAAGCTTTGAGCTCTAGATGGAATTATATTATCCAGAAAGGGCTTACCCAAGAGCTCAGAGAGTCAATAAAAAAGCAATATGGCATCCCGGCCAATCTAGAGTTGAAACCACCTGAGGTCAACCAAGAAATTATGCCTATTTTGTCGGCAATTCATAAAAAGAGAGATTCATGCTATGCTGAATTCCAATCTGACATAGGACATGGATTATCAGCATTGAGTAAGGGTCTTAACCAGTTACTAGAAAACCGGGATAATATTCCTCAAGACATAAAAGAAAAACTCCTCAGTCCTATTTGGGACTCAGGTAGAATTTTTACAGATTTGTTTTCTAAGGTTACTGAGACAAGGCGCACTCTATTGATGCCTTTGCTCAGTAAACCAGTAAAGGAAATTGCGGAAAAGACAATTTCTGGCAAGTTACTTTTCGGAGACGATTTTGGAGAAAAAATCAAATCTGCAAAAATGCTAGAAAGGGCAGGTAAAGAACTTTTGCCTCAAACCTCTTCACAAAAAACTCCTCGGAACGCGAGCACAACAGAAAGAGGAGGGGGGGTAAGACGAGTCCTGTCTACTAGCCAGGCGGAAAACAAGTATCGCCCGACTCGTACCAAGAGGGAGACGAAGTCATACAGAGGGCATCCCTCGAAATACGACAGCCGCAACCCGAAATGGAGGTAAATCTCGAGGTAAGTGATATTCCCTTAGCGGGAAGATTAAAATATTTTGTACGAAATTGGACAAAAATTACTTCTAATCCATTGATTATATCATGGATAGAAGGATACACAGTCCCGTTCTTAAATAAACCAAGGCAGGGGTGTACTCACATAGCCTCAAATCCTCAACCGTGTCCACAAATGGCAGAAGCCATAAATGAGTTGATTGAAAAGGGAGCTATAGTTGAATGCCATCCCCATCCAGAACAGTTTGTTTCTAGAACATTTTTAGCAGATAAACCGAATGGTCAGAAACGGTTTATATTAAACCTCAAGCAGTTAAATCAATTTGTCAGAAGTTTGCATTTTAAAATGGAAGACCACAGAACCGCGTCGAGACTAATTCAAAGAAATATGTACATGTCAACCATCGATCTCAAGGATGCGTATTTTTTGGTTTCGGTAAATTCAAATTTTAGAAAATTCTTGAGATTTTATTTTAACGAAAACCTATACGAATTTACCTGCGTACCATTCGGATTATCTGCAGCACCATTTATGTTCACCAAACTAATGAAACCAATTCTGAAAAACCTTCGAGCCCAAGGCATAGCCTGTATCAATTATTTGGATGATTTCTTGATATTAGGCAGAACTGCAGCAGAATGTCAAGAAAATACCAGCATCGCAATTAATTTGTTGAGATCCCTAGGGTTTTTGATCAACTGGGAAAAAAGTTCCTTAATTCCAGCACAACGACAAAAATTCCTTGGATTCCTTTTTGATAGTAAACATTTTTTACTTGAATTACCAATGGAGAAAAAATTGAAAGTCAAAAAATTAATTGAAATTTTTCTGAACAAAAGGTCATGTAAAACACGAGAATTTGCTAAGTTCATTGGCGTCCTCGTATCATCATGTCCAGCAGTGAAGTATGGCTGGTTATACACGAAATGCCTTGAGCGCGAAAAGTTTAATGCTTTAAGAGCAAATAATATGAACTATGACGCCATAATGAAGATATCTAGCGAGATACTACCAGAATTGCAATGGTGGGGTTCAATTATTATGGAATCAAAGAATAATTTCAAACATGATTCTTTCAAAACTGAAATTTACACTGATGCTTCGCTCACTGGATGGGGTGCTTGTACAATCAATCAAAGCACTCGTGGTTGGTGGGGTGAAGCAGACAGGGGAAAGCATATAAATTTTTTGGAGCTGCGTGCAATATATCATGGCTTGAGATGTTTTGCCAAGGATTATCAAAATTGTAGCGTCCTGGTGAGAACAGATAACACAACGGCACTGTCATGTGTGAACAGAATGGGAAGTGTCCAACATGTTCACCTAGACAGGCTAACCAAGGAAATCTGGCAATGGTGTGAGGCTAGGAATGTGATGATTTTTGCGTCATATATCAACACGAAGGATAATTGGAGGGCCGATCGAGAATCGCGCTCTCTATCCACAGAAACTGAGTGGTGTCTTGCACCATACGCTTTCTCAAAGATAATAGAAAATTTTGGTAGGCCTGATATAGATTTGTTCGCATCGAATATCAATCATAAATGTGACAGATATGTTTCATGGTTCCAAGATCCAGAATCTGTCGCTGTTGACGCTTTTACGATATCGTGGGAAGGTCTTTTCTTTTATGCCTTCCCTCCTTTTTCGTTATTGCTAAGAGTCCTCCAAAAAATAATTGACGAAAAAGCCATGGGCATTGTCGTATTACCAATGTGGCCATCCCAGCCTTGGTTTCCTATTTTTAAAAAATTACAAGTAGGCAATGCCCTAACATTTCAGCCAAATGAGCAATTGCTTTCATCTCCTTTCAGGAACAGGCACCCGTTATCGAGAGACCTTACCCTGGTAGCGACGCTATTATCAGGGAAGCCTTCCAGTTGAAAGGCTTTCCGGAGTGTGCCATCAATACCACTATTCAGTCAATATCAGCATCCACCCTCAAACAATACAACACCAGTTATAAACAATGGTGGAGATTTTGCCAAAAGGCTAAAATTCCAGTATTCAAAGCAAATGCACGGCAGGTTATTGAGTTCATGGAAACAATCTTAAGATCAGAAACTTGCAAATACGGAAGTTTTAATTCTCACAGATCGGCGCTGTCCCTGATATTACCTAGTGGAATTGGAGAAGATCCGCTTGTAAGACGATATCTCAAAGCTGTCTCTCGCATCAGGCCTACTACCCCCCGATATAATCGAACATGGGACCCGCAGCCCTTATTACAGTACTTTGCGAAACAATATCCGAACGAGAATATGTGCCTCAAAGACATCACAATGAAATTGGCAACAATGCTTGTACTAATAACGGGACAACGGATTCAAACCATATCAGTCATCAGACTGAACGATATTAAGGAGTCTCAGTCGGGTTACCAAATACTAATTTCCGAAAGAATTAAGACAACAGGGCTAAACAGGTTACAACCATGCTTGCATGTCCCATTCTTCTTGGACAATCCAGCTCTATGTGTAGGCAAAACATTAAAAAGTTACTTACAGATGACAGAACCGTTTCGGAAAAATGAACAGGATTTTTTATTCGTCACACTCAAGCATCCGCATGGACTTGCTTCCAAACAAACCATAAGCAGATGGGTGAAAGATGCATTAAATGCGGGTGGCATTGACACGTCAATGTTCAAGCCCCATTCCACACGACATGCTTCAACATCAGCAGCGTATAAACGCGGAGTAACGGTGGACGAAATTTGTAGAACAGCTGGTTGGACTAAAACGTCTCAAACATTTGCAAAATTCTACCAAAGACCTGTTGTGGATAACACAGTATTTGCTAAAGCCATTTTGGAAAACATATAGGTTGAATTACTGTTGATTTTATTTTTATGGTTTATACCACAGATAATGGGTATTATTATTTTTGTATTTTGTAAAATATATAGTTTGGAATGGATATGAAACTCAATTCATATCTGTACCTACTTAGTTCGCAACATCCAGATTCTTTGAACATCTACATGGTTATTATCCAAGTGATATCGAAGGACTGGAGGTAGAAATAAAATTGAACGATCAAACGAACTTACCTGTGAAGTTCGATCGTAATTTTATGAAACCTCCAGTCCGAGATATCACTTCCCACCCTCCTCAAAATAAACGAAAATAAGATTTTCTCTGTCCCCAAGGAAGTTGCGAATTATTAATTTGAAGGAATGAGACACACGTATGCGGAGGCCAGGCAGCAGTAGCGGGAGAGCGGGGAAGGGAAAAAGCTCTTCTAAACTGTAAACAATGTGCGAAGTAGTGGCACCAGGGGCGTACTACATGGTTATTATCCAAGTGATATCTCGGACTGGAGGTTTCATAAAATTACGATCGAACTTCACAGGTAAGTTCGTTTGATCGTTCAATCTTGTGTTATAGCCGTAAAAAAACAAATGTTTCTATCAAGGAACCTGAAAGAAAAATCCGATAGCTTGTCAGTGACACTTTGTTTGGAAAAATGTTTGAAGAGAAGAAATACAGATATATTGAAAATATATCAAATTTTTACTTATCTCTGGACATTTCGGAAACGAATCTGCGCCCGTTCTCAACATAAAAATTCAAGATATTTAAAGTTTGACACCTCAGTGATATAGGTACTGATGTTGGCATATGAATGAGTGATGATGTTAGTATACAAATAAGTTACAGGATGTTTTTATCAATTCATCTTGAATCTACCATTTTCTCTTCAGTTTGCAGTAGTGGATACCATGTTCTATCTATACCAACTGAACAGGAAGCAATGCTATAAGACAAACATTTTCGAAGGAAAATATTCGTTCCCGAAACATTTTCCAAACAAAGTGTCACTAATAAGCTAATTATACAGGGTGTCCCGAAATTAGCCTTTCCTACTTCAGTAGCAGATTTTTCGACCAAAAATAGGAAGAGAAGTTCCAATAAACATAAGTTGAAAAATTGCTCCTAAGGGAACTACGGCCTACTTGAGGAGACTCCTGAAGATGATATTTCCTTGATATTTCCGAAACGCCATGTGATAAAATGATGCCATCTGGTACAAGAACTAAACGTTCCATGTCCAATGCAGTGAAAATGATATCATAAAAAATTTCAGTCAGGATTATTTAATACAGACTACATAAAATATTCCCCAAACTTCTTTGAATACATATTTTTCGACATTTTCATATCGGATTATGAAAATCCACAACGTTTTACAGAAAAAGGGTGCTCTCATTCCGTATCGATCAGATATTTTCGAGTGGAATCGATTTAAAAATATTGTTACATCCACATCTTATTCATAACGTTGCCAGTTTTCAAATCATATACTCGAAATTAGCCTACCATACTGGTGAGTCATTTTGTTGGGATATTTTGAAACTAATTATATGTGTATCATATATCATAGAGCAAATACATCAGACAAATTCCAAAATAGTCAATTGATTACCTGTGAATTTACATAGTCCCCTCACAAATGTTTCAACTTATTTTACCGATTTCAACATAGAGTGCCTTGATGGATTTGACTTTCACAGGTATACGTACCCTAATTTCCACTATTTATACAGGGTGAGTTGGGAGGAACGCACCAAACTCCAGGTGTGTATATTGTACACGTAAAAATAATTTGAAAAACCCATATGTTCTGATACGATTCTCATTTGTTTTCATTTAAAATTTGAATAGATTTGTGGCATTTCATAAGACTTTGATTGTACAAACTCGATTGTTTCATCTGTTTTGTTGTTTTGATATGTGTTCGTGTCAGTGTCTCTGTGTTTGACGCGTTCATTTTCGAGTTTGTACGATTGAAGTCTTATAAAATGCCACACATCTATTCAAATTTAGAATTAAAACAAACGAGAATCGGATAAGAACATATGGGTTTTTTAAAATTATTTATACCTGTACAATACACACCTGGAGTTTGGTGCGTTCCTCTCAACTCACCTAGTATAGGCAATATCTATAGGTCTGATAATATTATCCTCACATATATCAACTCACCCAGTATTTATGGTATATTCTGTGAACGGAAAGGTAAACAGAAGAATAATGATTTTCTCGAGTCCGGGAGCTTTACTTTGGAAAACCTGGACTTGCCGGGAATCCACCTAAAGCCGTCCACAGGAATAATGTCCGTAATGGATTCGAAAGGTCGATCAAAAACGCATTTTATTTAATATAAACACATCAGGGGGGTACGTTTCGAATGAATATGTGATATTGTTCGAATAAAATGAAATAAGAAAATTGCATAACTATTATTCGACACTGTATCGTACTTACTGGCTGCTTTCCTATACTCACCATATAAATCCAAGAGAAGTCTTAAACTCGATGATGAATAGCACTAATCACAATATCACAACTTTCACTTTTCTATAAGGGTTCTGCGAAGAAGTTTATGCTCAAATCAATAAAATTGCATGTTTGATACAATTAGATCATGAAAATGAACAGTCCAGCGGAAAGAAGAAGACGAATGTAATCCAGGAGACTATATAGGAATTATTTTCGAATGGACAATGATACGTTCAATTATTTGCTGAATTCAGTGAAAAGTAGTATACAAAAACGAAATACAGTGATGCGTCAGGCAGTTTCAATCATTAGAAGTGTGATAACTTTTATTTTTAACCCCATACCGTTTCCAAACTGAACAAGACGGTTGGAACGGCTCGCGTTTTCTCCGAGCCATTTCTGAAATATGAGACCGTTTCGAGGCTTTTGAAAGACACTGGTATATGGAATAATCATCATTCCTTGGGCTTCTCGAATAAAAAATTATTATGATTCTATATCGCATGAAGTTTGATCATTTGCAACTATTTTGAGATACTATAAGTCGGAGTCAACGCCTTCGTAAAGAAGTTTCAGTTTCTTTAACCCGAGAACACTCGCGACTAGAAAGTTACGTTGATCCTCGCGGCTGGTCGTTTTGACCGACTATAGGAAATCCCCAAATTTGTCAGTATTTGTGGTGTTGTGTTTATCAAAGGTATTCAGCTATTGATACACTTCTTATGAAAACTCTATCGACTATGAACACAAAGTTGGTATATTTCTGAACAAAAATGAAAAGTTACGTTGATGCTCGCGGCTGGTCGTTTTGACCGACTATAGAAAATCCCAAAATTCGTCAGTTTTTGTGCTGTTTATTGAAGGTATTCAGTATCTATAAAGAGTTATCTACTATTATCTAATTGATTTTGCCACATTTACTTGATTATAACCCCCAATTTCCTTGTAGACAATGAATAATTTGGTTCAAACCTCTAAATGCTCGCGCGTCGGTGGAAACGACCAATTGTCAATTTTCAGCTCCAACCAAACAACACCCTCTGACCGAAACCAAACGTGAACTGGCCCGCCGGTTCGACTTAGGAAGACTTGTGAGCGGGTCGTGAAATCCCGGCCCAAATAAATGTGGGAGGGGCAAAATTAATGCTTGGCGGCAAAACGACCGTGGTGCGAGCGTTCTCGGGTTAAAAACCTTCCATTTGAGACCATTAGGACACACAGTATCTATAGCAGGAAACTGATGCTACAATCACACTCACACTAATGAAAGAATAATAATAAAAGAAATGAAAAAGACAGTATCAATACGGATTAAAATTGTATGTCCTAAATTGATAACATAAACCTAAATGAATAAGAGTATGCCGTCAGGAGCTATCATGTCATAAAAAAATCAACTCGAATTATTTCAATCTTTAGCTAGATATTCTTGAACACAATAATATGTTTCTTTGGTGAGATGTTGTTTCACAGATCTCCTAAAATGAATTGGAGATACAATATTTCTGAAATCGACTGGAAGATGGTTATATAATTTGACAGCATTAGAAATCAATGACTTATGGAATGTTTGGCGAGTAGAACTTACAACAGCATCATATGACGATTCATTGTTGTGAACTAAACATACTGTTTCGAGAATGAATTGGCACGGAAGTGTTAGGATTTTGTGCTCTGGGAACAGAGGTTTGCATGATACTCTAGGTGCCACTTTGTAGAGGTATCGAATAGCCCGCTTCTGGAGGATGAAGATCGATTTGAAATTCTGTTCACTGCAAATGCCCCAGAAAGGTATTCCATATTTTATGTGTGACTCAAACAGAGCATGGTAAACTGATTTGGACGTAGCCATGCCTAGTTCTCTAGACACTATCCGCAATGCATAACACCCAGACGCCAATTTTTTACTCAAAAGTTTCACGTGATTATCAAAGTTGAGTTTGTCATCCAGATGAATACCAAGAAATTTAACTTCGTTCTTCTGTTCAATGAAAACTATATTTCCTAACTGGATGTCTGGTAGATGATATTTGATCGACAGGAGGCTAGTTTTACCTATATTTGCTGTCGTTCAGACAGCAAATTTGAGTCACACCACCTTTTCACAGCGGAAATATCGTTGACAATTTATTCTTCACATCGGTATCATTCCACAGGATAGTTGTGTCGTCTGCAGAAATAGTGAATTTTCCATCGATCCTGAGATAAGCCAAATCATCAAAATACAATAAGAACAGGATAGGCCCCAAAACAGAGCCCTGTGGCACACCGTGACAAACTGAACCAGTCTCAGACGTCGTATATGTTCTCACGATTTGTGTTCGCTCGCTAATGTAGGATTTAAACCAGCTAAGGCTCTGGTTTCTGATGCCATAGTGCTGCAATTTGTGCAGCAGAATTTCGTGATTCACACCATCAAAAGCTCTCGAAAGGTCACAAAAAACTGCTACACAAACTTCCTTCATATTTAAATTTCTGTAAAGCTCTCTCAGAAACGAGAAAACAGCATCGTTTGTACTTTTTTTTTTTTGGTTGAAAGCCAAATTGCAGAGGATTGAGAATTTTATGAACATTCATGGATTCCATAAGTCTGATTTTAACCAACTTCTCTATAACTTTTCCCAAAGTCGGAACCAGAGAGATTGGTCGAAAATTTGATGGATCCGAAGTATCTCCACCTTTGTGAATAGAAATAACAAGACTCTTTTTCAGAAAAATAGGAAAAACTCCTTTCGCAAAAGAATCATAGATTAGCTGAACCAGCAGTTCTAAAGCAAAAATCGGCATGTTTTCAAGAATTCTAATCGAATAAATATTATCAACTCCGCAAAATGTTTTATTATTCGATCCAAATATCAGTTTTGCTTCGTGTCCTTTTTATTTTCCTCAATGGCAATTGTTTCGAAGGCGATATCCCTGTCCCTATCCCATCCCGAGCGGAGTACGAAGGCAGAAGGGACCCTTCCACATCAAGGGCAGACGAGGGTTCAGCAGCCGCGTGTATCCAGGCAACCGAATGATTCGATTAGTAAATCTTGCGTAATAATTGAAATATCAAGACATAACTACACCCCCACGACACCCTGAGCTGGCTGTGTTCGCCTAGATAGATAGATGTATTTATGTTTGTTCGAGATAATTGAAATGTTTCATCGGGGTTTGGGAGGTGGAAGGTGGGTTATACTGACACTGAAAAGAAATAGGTATACCAACTTGAGAGCAGTGTGGATTTATTATTATCAGCCTATTTTGCCCAATAATATTGTCGCAGCTCAGATGATGACCCTCCTATAGGTCGTAACTTAGCTACTCGTTTGGCTTTGTGAGGAGAGGTTTTGATCATTTCACCACCCAACCACATTCATCCCGATATAAAATTGGACATTTATTGATTAAATGAAAAAATCGTGGATAAATGCTTGCCATATGGCAGGTTAGCAAAGAAAACGATTATAATGGCTTGCCAAATGAAACACAACGCAAAACAACTCTTGAAAAAGAAACAGTACTTACAGTCGCATTCAGAAAAAAAGCGTACAAGTATATTACAGAGAGAAATCAACGTCATCCTATTCTGCATAAAACGGGCTATCGGGAATGATTGCTTACCAAATGTTGACAGTAAAGTTGTCATAGGTTCTCAAAAACACAAAGAATTTTACACAACTAGAACTAGGATCCCGGAATCTTCTCTTTTTAGTACTTGTACGCTTTTTTATTGTATACGACTGTACATTATAACGTCTAGTATGGGGTTGATCAGCAAGATTGAAGTCGGGAAGTCGGCGAACATTTTTAATTGATAATCACTAATGACTTGTATTAATAATAATAATGACTACTACTCTACTACTCGGGTACTAATTTATATTCGGAATCGATGCAAGGTTTGCAATTTTCCGCAATGGGAATGGATATTACCTCTCGATATCGCTTACCTATAGGTATTATCGCACGGTACGCGGTTTTGCAAATTCTACAGGAACTGAAGTCTATGAACTCCGCTGACCTGATCGAAACTACACTGTACTGAATGTTTAAATTAGGAAAAGTTAACTTATAATCTTCTTTACCACGTTGGTGAATAAATAACTATTATTATGCACTCTGAATGTCAAATCTGGTATTCAATATTTCGTATTACCATTGAGTATTCACACTAGTGTATATAATCAAGGGTATTACCCTGAATTATTTCGCACATATAATATTTTGAAAAACTATAAGATTAGTCATAATAAGCTATCATTTCCCATGTTTAAGCCTTTGAATTAAGAATCACACTATATAGTTTTGTTAGTTATACAGTGTGATCAGTTATTTCCTCAATTTTTGCTGTGCAGACACTGTTCATTCATTATTGTTGATGAATGTTAGAATCAGTGACGGCTCGTGCCCTCAGAACCTGGGTCGGCCAGGGTATAGATATTGCTCTAAAATGCGAACGTAAGTGGGTCAGTGGCTTGAGTGAAGTTCGATGGCAAATAAGCATGTACAGGGTGATTCACCATAATTGTCCTTTCTCCCTCTAGCTCACTTATTTTTGACCCGATTTAAAAATTTGAAGGATGATCTAAAATGATTTCTCAGAATTTGTTTTCCCGTTGCATCAGGAAATACAGGGTGCTCGGAACAAATGATCTACAGGGTACTACTAGATTTTTCCAAATCGAACACCCTGTATTTCATTGTATTTTTAGATTCTTCCTGAAGAGCTGATTTCATCAATGCATCATACTTGGGGTCTAGCGGGAATGATAACAGAGATATAGGGTGTTCAAAATCGAGATTTTTCAAGTTTAGGATTTTTTTGTCTCGAAACTATTCATTATTGGTCGAAACGGCTCCTATGTTTCCATCTTAATTTTTGATTAACTGTCTATTGAGATTTGATTGGAACATTTACAGGGTGGTTCAAGATTCAGAATTCTGATCACCCTGTATCTGTTCCAATTATTAAATGTCAGTAGATAGTAAATCAAAAGTTGAGACATGGACATGAAAGCCGTTTTGACCGATGATGAATAGTTTCGTCTCAAAAAAATCCTAAAGTTGAAAAATCTCGATTTTGAACACCCTATATCTCTGTAATCATTCCCGATAGACCCCAAGTGTGATACATTGAGCAAATCAGCTTTTCAGGGAGAATCTAAAAATACAATGAAAAATAGGGTGTTCCATATAAAAAAATCAAATGGTACCCTGTAGATCGTTTGTTCTGAGCACCCTGTATTTTCTGATGTAGCGGAAAAAAACTCAATCAAAAATCATTCAAGATGATATTTCAAATTTTGAAATCGGTTTAAAAATAATTGAGCTAGAGGGGGGGACATTTATGGTGAATCACCCTGTACACATAACCAAAAAATTAAATTGTCCAGCAAGAACCACGAGGTTAGAGCATTCTCGCCAGGGGAAATGGGGAAAGAAAAAGGAGGTGGATAAGGGTTAGTTGGTATGAAAAAATAATAACAAGAAAGTCGAAAAAATAAAATGAAAGAAAATAAAAATAAAATAACTCGTGAACAAAAAATATTTATATTCTGTTGAAAACGTAATGTAAACTCAAAAAAATCAACATAACCGACAACCACTCACCTAACGCGAGAAGCACAACAAAGATTAAATCGGTCTACGCTCTACGCCGTTCCTGTAACAAGCCACCCCACTCCTTCGTAGTCGGCTGGCCGAGCCCGCGTGCAGGGTGCAGCCGTAGGTATAATGTTTCCCGCGATGCGATGGATGCATAAATATTATTTAGGTAGTTTATAACCGCTACATGCGTCTTTGAAAATAAATGATATTCTGGAAGTTATACATTTATTACATTTTCGTCACCAGAGCTTTTTTACGATGTTTCAATACCTACTCAGCTCTTGGACTGCTGACATTTTTCTTGCCATATTACCTACATAGGCAGAGGCACAGTAGGTTACATTACAGCAATATTCAAATTGAATTATAACTTATTGACGCTCAGAAGCACTGAAGGAAAATTCTGATACCAATATTAGATGGATATGTTGAATTATGAATTACTGAAAAATTGCAAATTCAAAAATCACCAGTCATTTTTACTGCAACTACTGCAAGCGTAAACAAAAACATGGAAATTATTTTTCTTTTCAGTTTGTACATTTCAAATTCCAACATCAACTTACAAATAAGTATAGGAATTAAAATTATAAATACCTACAATGTAAAATGAAAATAGAATGTCAATCATGCCAATCCGTATATTAAAAATTAGGTCCGAATGGTTCGATACGGTGCACAGCGAGCGCACTGCAAACAACTGATACTGATAAGTACGATCGATACGTTGGACGGCCAGCAGAGCTTGGCCGCGCCGAAGGTATGACGCGTATAAGCAAAAATTTAAACTTGAAGCGGGGAATCTGTAGGCGATGCCTGTGGCGATGCGTCGAGACAAGAAATCACCGATCGGCCGGCCGTCTGCATCAGTGTAATGAGCTACGCGAGCGGTTCAACTGAAAGCGGCGTTTTGACGATGGGATTACCAGATGTCGTAGGTCCTGAATTAGTTCGTGATTTTCGGTGTATATGCGGATGGCATACTCAAAGCATCTCAAAGGTTCCATGAATGAAATTCAAATAATAGTGGCATAACAGTAGGATAATGAGCGATGAATTATGAAAACAGTTTCGGAAAATAATTTTATTCATCAAATAGTTCAGTAATTTTCCCCAAATTATTTGGTACGGCCCGGCCGACCCTGCCGTCCCTGACGAGCCGTCACTGGTTAGAATGTATTCCAATTCATTTTAAGGTAACTTTACATGCTGCTAAAAAGTATTAATTTCGATTATGAAGTTTTAGCTAATTTGTATATAGTTATAGGTTGATATGGAATCACCTCCCAGGTAACACGGTACTCTCCGCGATATCTCTAAGTAGTTATCTTCAGGATCAAAATGCGAAATCCTTCTGCGAGGTATCAAAGATCACTATAGGCTGTCACCATGGGAAATACTCTCTGGAGTCGTCCGAAAGAAATCGCGGAGATCTCGCCTCAGATTTGAGATATTCCTCATTATTGCGAATCCTTGAGGTTATCTATAACAGGAAATGAATAGGCATTTCTTTCTGCGAGCATCCAAGGATATCCTGGACGTAACAAGATCGAGAATTTCCCATTGCGAGCTCCTGAAGTAATCACAAACATAACCTGAATAATTAATGAATATTCCTACAAAAATATTGAGTTGTTTTTTTCAATAGCCTTTATAATTCAAATACTGGGTGTCCCAAGTTATCGTTTACAGGCAATATCTCGCCTATTTGTCAAGATATCAAAAGCATTAAAAAACTGCATTAAATGGCATTGAATAACCTTCCTAATGGCTTATGAAGAATGTGATATATTTGGCAGCCCCCGGATGGTAGATACTGATCTAGTAGCATATTGTCTCTGAAAATTGCGTGTCAATCTATTTGGAATACAACGATATAGCACATACTTTGTGTTTTGTTCTTGATAACAACAAAAACATGAACATTTTGTGACTTTTTTACGTTACTCAAATGACAAATTGCTTTCACCCATGTGTTCAAGAAGTTCACAAATAAGAAGTATGGATTGCATTTTTGTTTCAAAATATTAATGACAGATATTCCATTTTGAACTGCAGAACATCAATCATTGCAGACGGTCCTACCTAGTGTAATAATTAATCTAATTTCATTGTGGGACATTTTTACGAACATGGGAGGAGGCAATTTTCAATCGATGTAACGTAAATGAGGTCAAAAAATTTTGGCAATTTTCAATGACAATATACAGGGAGTCCATTGAATGAAAATTGAGGAGTTGCTACCAGGTGGCTGTCCAATCTTATACACTTTTTTTTTTGAGTCATGAAGAAAGTTATCTCTATTCTATTTTTTGTTCATCTTGTCGAGTAAGCAAGTTTTTGCCGGTACCTTTACGATAACTTGGGACACCCAGTATTAACATGAAATGGGAGTCATTAATCTATGATAATAATAATTGTATACTAGATACTAGATTTTCTTACTGATTATTTCAAATTTTGCAGTGAATTAATGATAATTAATTATCTGCTCTGACGAAAAAGACAAAAATGTTCTAATTCAGGTGGAATCGAGAATCAAATATCTTCCTCAGATTCGTGGGTAGATATCGGACGACCTTTTTTTTCAAAGGATACCCGGCCAACTCCTCGGAGATTTTTTCAAGTGATGAAGTTTACTTGATCAATGTCTTGCTATAGAATAATATATAATTAAAGCTCATTACGTTGATCTAACTCTAAGTTTGGTAACTCAATCTTTTTCGCTGAAATAAATATCCAGTAAATTTAACTCCACCCCAAACAATATAGCTGGCGCTAGTTAGACTTCGCCGACAGGAGACTGCTGATAACCAATGACTTCTCAAACATTGAACACCTTACCATATTAGTGGCGATCATGTGGCGATTGATGCAAATATCGCTCTTAAAGGCCTCGTTATAAGGTGATGTGCACGGATTCTTGAACAATTCATAGTTGCGAGCACTTGAAGAGTTCGCTATTAGTAATTGATGCGAATTTCCCAAAGTAATCTTCACAAGGCGATGGATGCGTGCGAAAATCTCAAACAGCTCGTAGTCGCGAGCACTCAAAGACCTCGACAGAAGCAATTGATGCGAATCTCCCAATGTCCTCGTCACAAAGCAATGCATGCGAATTCCTCAAACAGCTCATGATTGCGAGCACTTTCAGTTATCGCCAGTGGCGATGGAAGCGTATATCTCAAAGTGCGCGCCTGAGGGCATTGTATGAGAATTTCTGCGTGCGATATCTTCAAGACCTCGCTGAGCTCAGCCTAGGTGGCGGACATTTGGCATAGATATAGCACTCTCGGCGATCTCTCAAAGAAGTTACAAAAGGCATCACAATTTCCTAAAAGGATTTCTTCAAGATATCTTTAGGACCTCTTTGTGCTGGCTGGGCTATTTATTTAATTTCCTGTGTATATTTGTCGACAAACATTTTGTCAGGGAGAAATTCATATCATTGAGGTAGTTTTTTTTGGTGTGGTTCATTAAGTGAACCCCTCGCCAAAAACGCAATTGACCTTGATTAAACATTCAACAACAACAAATTATTCTGTAGTGCGAGTTTTCCCCTCTTGGTCGTGAATAGCTGTACCTATCTGACTGTTCAGATTGAAAGAGTTTCTGATTCATATTTTTTCTACTTTCGTCTCGCCTTAGGTAAGGTTCCGCTGTGCCTCACCTGGACATCAGAGGGTCCCTTGTTTGGTACATCGATGTTTCGAAAATGGAAGAAGAGGTATATAGGCGCTGGTGTTTACGGACCCGGATGTGGGCTGCTTGAAGCTGTTGGTCACTCCGCCACTATTTTCCAAGCTGAAATGCATGCCATGAGTCTTTGAGCCCAAAGGTGCCTGAGCGAAGGTCTAAAGAATTCCAACATTTGTATCTGTTCAGGCAGCCAAGCCGTACTAAAAACCCTAAAATCTTTTGTTCTAGTCTCAAAAATTACAAGAGACTGCTTTGAAACACCAATGCAACTGGGAATGGACAACAAAGTCACACTTATGTGGGTTCCAGGGCATGAAGGAATCAAAGGGAATGAGGCAGCTGATCGCCTCGCAAAAAAGGTGCACAGTCTGCATTCTTTGGCCCTGAGCCTTTCTCTGAAATGGAAAGAGATCAAAAATTCCTCCTACTGGAGAGCAACTCCGGGTCAACGACAAGCGAAATGGTTCATTAACCATTCGCAAAACCGAACCAGAGAGCTACTCAGCCTCAGAAAACCAGTGCTAAAGCTTATCACAGGCTTTTTCACAGGACATTGCCCTCAAAAAGGTGAATCCAGCTGAAACCGACACCTGCCACTTTTGCAATACATACTTTATTATATTTGCTTTGATCATGTAAGTGGTAGGCTACATCAGAATTCTAGAGTTAGAGGACTATAGAACTAGATAAGGGTGATGTGATCACGATAGATCTTTTAGGTCGCAGTGATATCGACAGATCTCCCGACTTATACGACCCACCTACAATCTATTCTACTCGTCGCATACTAGTTAGTACTGTTTCCGATTTGAGCACTATGTGGTTGGTCCCCTGGACATATCAAGAACGAACATGAGCAAACAGATGTCGATAAATTATTTTCACTGGCTTGCAACATTGTTCGATGCTCTCTCAGAGTTCGAAATCCACGGATGGATTATTTAATCCATAGATTATTCGGATTCACATTTTGCATAAGAAATTTGTTGTCAGAGAAATTGACTTTCTAGTTGATGAGGCTTCAAAAGTGATCAATTTTGATTTCCACTGCTATGTGCTCAAAGATCTAATACTCACATTGATAATTCGGAAAAATGTCAACCTGTTTAGTTGTGAAGTTTATTTCTTGGAGGGTTGGAGGATTATAATGAAAAACAGATGAATTTTACTGATATGGATTATTTTTATTGTGACTAGATGGTTGAAAATGTTTGAACAATTACAAACGATATGCAGAGTATAATTGTATTAAATAGGTACGATAGATTTTTTTTGGTTATCACTATGGGCCTTTCGTACCCGAAATTCGGTACAACTGGACATTTACATTTTTTCTATTTATAGATAATATATATTACATAAATAATCGAATAATAACAAATTCTCATTCGTTTTTGAATTACATTGCACTTTGCAGCCTTTGTACTAGAGGCCTACAAAAATGGCCCTAATTACAATCTCAATTATCTGCATTTTGTACAGAATGGCCAGCATTAGACAAGAGTTTTTCAAGTCAACTGCATGTACAAAACTAAATGGAGACTACTAAAAAACATATTTTCACTTTGCAAACATGTTTACAAAATTATAAATGCAGGAGGAAATCCTGACATGCAGAATTTAATGATATTCGCTCAGCATAGAATACCTATTGTTCCAATCCATCAACAATACTTTCTTATCTGTTGATTTTCTATTAAAAAAATCAAAGTAAGAATTTCATTTCAGACTACAGTTTTGATGGTTCCTGATTCGATATTTATGTTCTTGACCACTCTGTACATATATTTTCATCTCAATCAAATGTAAAGTGAATAACTCTTTCAAAATAAAATCTTTGGACAAAATAATAATGGCACAATAACAATGGTTATTAAATTAAATACATTTTGTACTAAATCAAGGTATTGCAGGAAGTTGTCAAGTGTTCGACAAAAGAACAAACTTCTCAAACTTTTTGCATTATCTTAAATTAAAAATAAAACAATTTGAGCAACTTTAAACGGGAAAAATTTGTTAGTAAGATGAATTGCTATAATAACACTAAAAAACTGGGAAGAGGTAGGTAATGAAAAAAATAATGGGTTATCGATTGACAAGTTTACGGGGTCATAAGATTCAATTTCTACATTATTTTAAACGATGTTGAGGTAATCTCAAGTATTTTATCATCTATTTAACGATCGACACCTAAAATATTTACATTTTTTACACTAGACCAAAATAGTATCGAAAAACGTTGAAATATTTTTCTGGCAATTTTCAAGGAACAAGTTCGAAAAAAGTTGAAATATTTTTATGGCAATTTTTAATGAGCAAGTTTCTCGAAGTGAACAATTGTCTCTTTGGAATTCGATCAATTAATGGAAAGTATGTATATGAAATATGCCTATATAGTCTCCTGCCCATATGATGGCCCACCCCTTTTATTTTCGAATATTGCGCCCTCACTGTCCAACCGGATTCCTTCGTCTCCCGCTGCATTTTTTGTGCATTGTACAACAGCATAATGTGATGGCATACGCGAATTAATGAATAGCCGAAAAACACGATTCATAAGCCAAAATAATTGTGAAAAACTATTTCAATAAATACTGTCTGTGAGTTAATCGAGGAGGTGGTACATTCATTTTTCCAAATTTTTTGGGATTTGCTCCCCTCGTTTCTATTAAATAAAAATATGAATATTATTTCAATATACGTGTAGTAAGGACAAATCAGATGATTTGCCCCAAAATGTCACTGCGTTTAAAGAATGTTCCTATCAGAGAGCCTAAAAGAAAAATTCACTAGCTTGTCAGTGACAATTTGTATTGAAAAAAGTTTGGAGAAGAGAAATAAAGGTATATAGAAAAAATATCAAATTTTTACTTATCTTTGGACGTTTCGGGACCGATTCTGCTCCCGTTTTCAACATGAGAAGAGATTATTTCAATAGCGAAGTCGTATATGTCTTGAAGCTTTTCAGTTTTCAATGACAATTGGTGACGTTGGCATGAAAATGGTAAATTCAAGATTGATTAATGCAATTATCCTGTAACTCATTTGATTGAAATCATCTGATTTGTCCTTACTACACTTATTTTGAAATAATATCCATATTTTTATTTTATAGAAACGAGGAGAGAAAATCCCAAAAAATTTTGAAAAATGAACTATTTCAATCATTTGTAAACAAATAAAAAAAGTGAGGTTGTGTTTCAATGTTTCACCGCCAGGGTCGGCCATCTGACAGTTCTTGCACGCAACTCATGGCAAACAACTTTCAAATCCCATATTTCAGTTTTTTGAGGTTATGCTGTCGCTGTCATTTCGAAAGCCACTGAAATTCGTCCATCATCTCTGTACATCGGTGGAATAGTTTGCAATTTTGGTTGACACAACAGTAATAAACGCGTGTTAACGTCAAAATGAAATTCACCAAAGAATATAATTATGACCGCAGTTGGTGGATTGATGGAGCCACCGGTGAATAACAGATCGTCACTCCATGTATAAAGCCTTTCTAGTCAGTTGCTTCTGGTTTTCAGAAGCTTTCACTTCACAATAGTGATTTAACGAAATAAAATTCAAATTGGGAAAGTATCAATACGTTCATTTTGACCCCAATTTGCATTTCCGTGCATGCCACATCAAATGCGCTGGCGTCAAAAATCGGTGCGAGCAATTTGTTTTCGAATTATGTAGTTGAGTTAATTCTTCATTTCGAGTTTTCTATGCATTCTATCCATTTGTATTTATTCAGATTTTAGTATTTTATATGAAATAATTATTTTAATAATAAAAATGAATCTGTACAGCGGTAACCTTGGGCACATTATGTTTCTATGATGCAACACACAGAGGATTTCAGAAAATTGCATATGATTGGCATATGATTGGCACTATTTAATTTGTTGTTGAGAATATATAAGGATACCTAACATTGAAGAACAATTGATAAGGAGTCGATAAGTTACTCGATGGTATTGAATAAATTCATAACACGAGAATTTTCAGGCAAATTCCCTAGAGGGGGGCATCATAGGCACATTTTCCCCCTAGTTTACAATTTATCCAAATGAAAAATATTCAATTTTCTATACGAGAGTATATTTGCACAAATCATTCTCTAATGTACAACCGCTGTACCACAGTAAATCCTAAAATCTCCTTATCGCGTTCGATTCAAAAATCCATTTTCGCAATATAGGATACCAAATCCCACTTTCCTCGTCACTCCATCAACAAAGATAACGAAAAATCACCAGAAATTCAGCTAATGACTGGCAAATACTCGGCAGCCATTACGATAACGCTTATCTTTGGCTTTTGATTCGTGTATACGATATATACGATGGTACCTTATCATCAATCATCTTATTCGTCACAATCACACAATCATATTAATGACTAATTTTCTTCATTTCTACCACGCTGTTGTCAAGCCCCAACGATATAGCAATTTGTGAACTTATTTATCTGGTTTCAGCAGGACGGGGCATAATAAATGGATTGGAACAATTTTATGAAACTATATAGGGTGTGCCATTTGAAATAATAAAATTGACAAGAATTTCGGAAAAACTGAAAACGTGACAACATTGGCGATAAAATCTCGAAACACTTTGTTCCACACTTGTGCCCATCCCTGTATTTCCTGCTTGATTTCTCCAGTGAAAGAAATTTTGCACTTTCTGCTACATCAGGAGGTGTATGTTTGATAGTTCACTGTCAGTTTTTTTCAATATTATCGTTCACGAACTGAAATGCTGTCAAACAATGTTACTTCATAGAAATGGTCAACTTTATGTTGAGGTTTTGATGAAGTCGATGGCTACTTTGCTCATTGGAGAAACTTTGTGAAATGTTAACATCACAATTGAGTCATTGTGATATCAGATTCGAAAATAAAATGGATGACATACAAAGTACCTCGTACACAGTGAGAGAAGAGCAATTTTGTGTTATAGCCGTGGAGAAAATCATATTTCTTGATGACTTTCATATATAAAATGTGTCATTGAAGTAAATTATGAGTATATAGGGTGCTCAATGACAAAATAAGATGGGCAAGTATAGCTGTAAATGCGAATCCAAGATAGTCGGAGAAGGAAAGTGAAATTTAGATCTTTTTTGTGAAATATCTGTTCACATCTTTATAATGCAATTCGCGTCTGTCGGTCAAAAATATGAAAAATCGGAAGAACAAAACATGGCATGATACGTGCAAAATTACCCAAACCAGGAGGGACGGCCTTTAGTGTGAGATTCCAAAGATATTATTAGTTCATTCAAAAGACTTCCAAATTGGAACAATCTACTAGACAACCGCTTCAGGTCTTCCTACAACATCATCAAAAAATGGCCGCTGTGGCCCCGATAACGCTCATCCCCAGTATACACTCAGACCCCCCCATCTTTCGGCCTGAAAATGTGAACAAACCACTATTTAACGAGATAATTCACGAGATATTTCAGGAAGTTCGGAATTTCACCTTTTTTTTCGCTCGTTTTGGATAGGCATCCACAACTACTTATTTGTTTTTTTTTTATCATCATTGGACACTCACGATATCCCATTTTGTGAACGAAAATCAGCTAGATACTCAGACGAATATTTCTTTTATTCGTCTGAGGCTAGATATATAATGTTATTCTAATATTCTCATATTTAGTGAACAACGACACCTGCTGATGACAAGATTCAACCATCAAAGTGGAAAAAGATTGAAGAAGGAAGAAGCAATTTGTCTGAATTTTATTTGTCTTGTACTTCTGTTTATATGATCTTTATTTGACATCTCGTATTTGTAGCTTACGTCTTTGATAAATGAAAAATCGGATGGCCGTCAGCTGGTTTAATAATTGTTCACTAAATATATGGAAAAAATGCTAGAATATCATATTTTTTGTTGATTTTCATATATAAAATATGTCATTGAAGTACATCATGAGTATATCGAGTGCCAAATGGCAAGTAGCCGTAAATGCGTATCCAAGACAGGCGAAAATGGAGGCGACCGAAATTCGTGTTTTTCAGACGAAAATGTTAAAAAAAAAAACAAATTATCAAAAGCGATTAGTGTGGAATTCCAAAGAGATTATCATTCCAATACAAAAAACTTCAACATTGAAACAACTTGCCAGATAAACGCTTCACGTCTTCCTACACCACCATCAAAATGGCCGCTACCACCCGACAACGCTCTTCCCGAGTACCCAACTCGCGCACCCCATAGAACCCCATCAATCGTCCTGGTCCTCGTGCTTCAAGTGCCCCCCGTTGAGGGGCTGCTCGTGGTCTCAGCCCGGCCTTTCTCCCACCCCTAAGCCGCCGCCTGCGTACTGGCAGGCCGACAGCCCGGCCGAGGAGGACCGCACTGGGCTGACGCTGGAGTAGCCCACGAAGCCCGTGTGCTGCTTGGCCTTGAGCCGAAGCGAGGCTATGCTGGTAGACATGGCGGTGCATGGTTCAGCGCTCGTCCTGCAATGAGAATGGTGGTCTTAACTCGAGGTTGGTTGACATGGTTACATTTGTCGAGAACACATGCGTCAAGCCAGACCAGCGAATCTTTCAAACCTCAAGGTTATCAGAAGGTTATTCGTGTTTGTAAGACTTATTAGGTAATATGAGGAAGGAAAATATCTTTTCTGCATGAAAAAGGAAAGCACTCTCAACCTGACTTGAGGGATTGAACCCCAGTCACCACCGTGAAGTCTGATACACAGACCAATAAGCTATCGCTCAACCTCAACTCGTAGTAGCCGTAGTTTCTCAATATAAAGGATGAATAAATATTATGTATTGTGGGTGACGTCACTTGACCTTGGACTTAGAAAGATTCGCTGGTTTAGCTAGATGCTTGTGTCAAGAACTGACGACACTTATTTATAAAAGGGAGGAAGGTAAGCCCGAAATCGTCTGCACACAATTTATTTAACTACGAAGGCGATGAATGGCCATCTATACTTTTTTCTCGAATCCCGACTTTATTCTCGGGATCCTGACATTAAAGTCGGACCCCTGACTTCAATCTATCGGGATCCCGAATGAAATCTACTCTCTACTATTCCAACTCTCAACTTCTGTGACTATGTAATATTCGGTTATTGAATTTCACTCTAAAGTGATGACATTGATGACACTAACTTGGGTCGTGAGTGGATGGTTCACTTTCGAGATTGTTTCTTTCCACTCTATCTTTGTGATTATTCAATATACAGGGTGTTTCAAAAAAACCTAACCCCCTTGCTAGGGTAGGTAGAACATTGCAAAATAAGTTGGGTTTGCTCAGTAAAAAAATGTCGTAACGCCATCTGTTTTCAAGATACAAGGTGTTGAAACAATATCTTTTCTACACATTTTTTACGATTATGTTGAAACTACTGGCAACATTGTGATGAAATTTTGTATGGATGTTTCTTGGGATCTGACACATCGCATGCATTTGTTTTTATATCTGACTCTCATAGAGGGCGCTAGTTACACGGTTCGTACCGAATAGTTTTGAACATAACTTTTTTGAGGTTAGATTTTTCAATCCATTTTGATGTTAACTTGAACATCATTCAATTCCACACCAAAAAGGTACTCCTGATAAAACTCAATACTATGTTCCGTTTTCGGAATATTTCGATTTGAAAATGATGAAGTGATAACTGTTGCTGGTATATAAAGCTATGTATTAGAGTGAGTATTATGAAAAATTATCACCTATTTATTGAAAACCGAAAACAACAATACATTTCTGATGCAAAACTCATTGATTTAACAATGAATCAGAAGAATAACATCGAAACAGATTTGACTAAGAACATGGATTATGCTACATAGGTAAATTCACGTCAAGAGTTGTGAGGCATAATCGAACATCACTTAAATGACCTAACAGCTGATCCTCAACTGTTCAGAAGAATAATACATTCTTAAAAAGAGAATATAGAATCGTGTATTCCTCGAAACGTAGGACATTTTGAACACTTACTCTAACTGATTCAATCATAGACCTATTAGCCTGGGATAATTAGGTCTATGGATTCAATATTTCATGTTTCTAGTCAAATATCTCTTAATTTTCTACTCATGATTCTTTGTTCCATCAATAACTTCAGCACAAGAATAATTTTATTGTTTTTGAACATGAATGAATAGGTAATTGAACTCAATAAAATTCATTTTATACCAGCATCATTACTACTCCATTATTTTCAAATCGAAATATTCCGAAAACGGAATATAGTATCGAGTTTCACCAGGAGTACCTTTTTGGTGTTAAATTGAATGATGTTCAAGTTCATATCATTTTTGGATTGAAAAATCTAACCTCAAAAAATGTTCAAAACTACTCGGTACGAACCGTGTAACTAGCGCCCTCTATGAGAGTTAGATATAAAAACAAATTCATGCGATGTGTCAGATATCAAAAAACATCCATACAAAATTTCACTACAATGTTGTCAGTTGTTTCGGAATAATCGTGAAAAATGTGTGAAAAAATAATTTCTTCAACACCTTGTATCATGTTAACGGATGCCGTTACGACATTTTTTCACTGAGCAAACCCAACTTATTTTGCAATGTTCTACCTATCCTAGCAAGGGGGTTGGGTTTTTTTGAAACACCCTGTATAAATAAATAGAGTGAGTTTGGAAATGCTTGCATTGAAAATTTACACTAATTCAATTGAAAAAATCACACTATAATATACTAAACTATGGAGTTAAATCATTTACGCTAAGGCTTAGTGGTCCTCCTGGGAACAGGTATAGTGTTAAATTTTTTTTACTGCGTATGGTTAGGAAAGGCACTCTTTGAGACACACTCATCCAAAAGAGAGGATGAAGTCTTAGACTTTTCAATGATTTTAACATGTTCCCTAACTCTAGTTGAAATCTTCCTATAGCACTTTGCCCAACATATTGAGCATTGCAGTTCGGATGTGAACAAGAAATACAATATACTCCAGAATTATGATTCAGTGGGACTTTATTTTTATTGTTGACAAACTTTTATGAAATATTATAAACTTTGTTGAAGAGTATATTGATATCTTTATGTTATCTATGAAAAATGTTTTAGATATTATGTGAGACCTTACCAAGGAAAGGCATGTACGAAGAACGTGTTCTAGAATTTTGCGAAGGTAGTAAACAGTCATTGATAGATTTATTATGATGGTTACTGCGAGAATGTGTCTGGTGGAAAACCGTTATTTTGTGCAATTTGTTTGGTATCGATATGTTGCTGATTGTCTGGTATTATTTGTGGGCACATTGCAAGAAGTCAATCTCCTGGATTTTTAAATTCCTCACACCAAGCTATAAAATTCAACATGGAACTTGCAGTTAATGATTCCCTTGTAATGACGATTTCGAGCTTTCCTTCCTTCCTATGACAATACCACTCCACTTTGAGCAATATGGACTTCTACCAAAGAGTAACTTATTTATAAGGTTCTTGTTCAAAGAGTGTCCATAAGTAATACATGCCATATTTTTCACTTAATAACTCTTTAGGTGCAAGTATGTGTGGGTCGGTATATGGCCTGTATACACACTTAGTTTGAATTGTCGTATTTGGTGAGAGGAATTTTTGGAAACCTGTGGCAGAGCCGAATACAGTGGTGATTCTCTAGTGTTCTTCTTGAATTTGTGGAGGTTATATGCCTCGGGGAACACCTACCTTGGCAATGTGTTTCAGAGCCTCGCTGTTCGTTATAGATGAACGAGTCTTTGGAAAGAGATGTTCTGCAAACTGACTGCCAAGGGAGGAACAATTGTTGATATTTCAGAAGAGCATCGTCCATGGAAATATCTATAAAATAGAGCCAGATCGCCAACTTTTCTACGGTGTTCCAGAGAAGTGAGTGAGTTTGTGAGCGAGGTATCACCCACGAGACGAATTGCCCTTTTTTGGACAGAATCCAACAGTTTCAGGGTATGTGTGGGTGCTGCACTCCAAATATGGGAACAGTATTCCAGGACAGTTCGGATCTGTGCCTTATAGATCATAAGCAGCTGACTGGAAGTGAAATAGCTCCTAGACCGGAACAGAAAATCAAGTTTTTGGGATGCACTTTTAGCAATTGATCTCACGTGATTTTCCCGAGAAAGGTTATTGCTGATAGTAATACCAAGCATAGAAATGGATGGTTACTCCTGACAAGCTTATGTTGGGCACAGTGAGATCGGTTTTTCTAGAGAAAAGGCATGCTTGTGTTTTGTTTGCATTGCAATCTACCAAGTTATTGGATTCCCATTCGAGAATTGTTGCCAAGTCCATATTTTATGTTATCAACATTTCTCCCTCGTTCGTTTCTGATTTGCCTGGCTGGTATTGGAGCCCTGGAAGAGAAGGCGGTATGGAGGGTACTATCATCCGCGAAGCTGTGTACTGGACATGAAGTTGCTTCCCACAAATCTCTGATTCAATCGGATCATTAGATGGAAAGGGAACAAGAACCTTATATAGAGATTTCCAACTGTTGTGTCGTCAAGTTTGGCCGAAACAAAAGCGCACCAGTGCTCACCTGTGATGGTACATCGTGTAGGGGTTGGCCGGCGTGGTATACGGGCACTGCTGGGCAGACACCGACCCCGCAGAACTGGTCATCACGCCGCCCATGCCGCCCGGCAGCATCGAACCCACCGCTCCGCCCATCGAGGTCGACGTGGCCGCGTTGAAGCAGTTGACGGGGCTCTGGTGGTGGTTGGTGGGCACCACGGGCCAGAAGGGCTTGGCGCCCAACGGGCTGGGCACCTTGGCAGCCCAGTTGTTGTAGGTGGAGTAGGAGTAGAAGCTGTCGTCGGCGATGGTGGGCATGAGGCCGTTGAACTGCGTGCCGAAGCCGGTCTTGAACTCGGCCGCGGCGTTCATGGCGTTCATGGCGTTGCGTTCGCGCTTGCGCCATTTGGCACGGCGGTTCTTGAACCACACCTGGAACAATGGGAAAGGTCGATTAGTAATTAGAGCCTAGCCATAGAACCACTATACGGGAAATATTGCCACGGTGGCAAGTAAAATAGTTTTTTCTGTGACGGGAAAAAAGTTTGGCATTTCATCTCTGTTGGCAGGTTATAAAATGTCACTTTTCATAAATTACTTTGAGTACTTTTTTCCCGGATATAATATCACATATATATACACTGTTGATGGCTTTTGTTGTGCAATAGTTCCGAAAAATGAGTCAATAATACCGTCTCCGAGAAAGAACTGCAAGTCCTTTTATCTTCCATTCGACTTCGCGGTTACGTATATTACTAAACAACCACTAAATTCGCAATTTTTTCAAATCAAATCAAAGAATTAGACTGACAGAAGTGACATAAGATATTTGATTACTTCAAAAGAATGATAAAGATGCCTACAACGCAGGTGCCCCTACTATTAAAAACTCAAAATTTCACGTCGATAATTTTCAGATTTCAAAATAATGTAATATCTTCTCGATATAGATTCGTCCTTTCTTCTGTCACAGAAAAAAATAGTGTATTATACACGGGAAAAATATTTGCTCACGGTTTTTTGTGTCCCTCTGCTACGCGTCGGGAGACAACACAGCCTGGAGCTAAAATCTACTACTTTTTTCCCTTGTATAATAAATAACTATTATTTGTAGTTTGTTTCGCCAGAAGCGTGGTGGTCATTAGAGTAGTGTTCCTTCCTCAAAAGACAGGGGTTCGATCCCTACTCCAGCTAATCTTTTTTTTATTTTTTTTTTCGAAGTAAGTAATCGAAATGCGAATTCGTGTTGAATTTTTGCACTTTTCATGCTTCTTGTACGATAAAAAAAATTGATCCGAGGCCAAACAAGGCATCATGATGGATGTTAAATGATCCGTGAACAACGTTGGCGTACCGAATTGTCATGAATTGGTAGGGAGTCCTGTGTGCTTTGTCGCGCTTATCAAACTCCAATTTAGCCGAGTTTATACGTCGTTTCATGGACTTTTTTCTCGACTGCTTTTTCGATTGAGTCGTCAGAGTCGAAGGTTGAATGTTGGCGAGCTGCCTTCCCATGGAAATCAATCCGTCAAGGCCCATAAGAAGTATATTGAAATGGGGCGAGTTAGCATTAGAAACATTTGATTATATGGCTGAGATTTCAGGGTACAAAAGCCCTAATTGAACATCAGATAGAAATGAGATCTCAGAAATGCGAGTATGAGTTAGTGTAATGTTATAGCTAGTTACATATTAAGTTACAAAATGTGTGAAACGTTATAAAGTATCACTCCCTGAAATACTTTCATTTTCGGCAGTTTTTGAGAAATTTCGGAATCTCGATCACATTATTCTCCTTACGAATTTGAATTAGTCTTCGCGATTTTCCAGAATTTCAAAGCGAGAACTATAAAACTACATCAACAATGTCCCTTTGAGTTTTTCTGACTCAGCTAAAAATCTTGGAGTATGGACCGATTCCTCCCTACAATTTCATAAACATATCTCTGAATGTATAAAGAAGTCAATCTGGAAACTGAAACTCCTCACGTTACTTATTGAACATCTAAGAACTGTACTCATTAACTCGCTAGTTTTGTCAACGTTTAACCATTGTGACACTGTTTACGGTCCATGTCTCACGGCAGTTGATGCTCAAAGAATACAAAAAACACAGAATCACTGTTTGCGTTTCATCTTCAGTATAAGAAAGATGCAACCCATTCGTCATAAGCTTACTGAAGCTGGTTGTCTAAATATAAAATTTCTTCGTACACTTCACTGTGCCACGCTGTACCATAGAATCATTTTATCGAAACAGCCAAGTTATCTATTTAAGAAAATCAGATGTTCACAAACTGAACATACGATCAAAGGGTATTATAACTCCATCTATTCACAGATCGAGCATGTTTGAGAGAAGTTTTTCATATAACGTTTCTGCTAGATACAACTCCATTCCGAACTCTGTCAAAGACAGGTCTATCTCTATTTTTCATAAAGCCTGCAGTGAACTTTATCTGACTCTTCAATGAGACTGAGTCTATTGAGGCCTTTTAAGCCAGTTAAACAATATTTTTGTCATTAAAGCTATGAGCATTTTACTACTTTAGAACTATATTGTTTGACATTCGTAGAGAAAATTTTGTTTGCAACTCTGGTCATGTCGATTATCTTTTAACTCGGCTGCACCTCTTTAAAAAAATCAGATCTCGATCACCAAAGTAGCACTTCGTGCACTAGATACAAAAACAACTATTGTGTAATTTGATAAAGAACTAAGAAAGCTTCGATAAGACAATACAACGACCTGTGACCTCTCGATTTCAATGGAGAAAATAGCGAAAATCAGCATATATCTTAATTTCTGGTAGAACAGACCTTCCTGAATCGACCAAGACCTGAGCAGATCGCCCATTTATTTCCAAAAAGAGCGACTCATCAGAAAGCCACCAGGTTTTGAGTAATTTCAGATTTTTGAATAAATATATGTCCTCAATGGGTTTGAACGTTACCATCGAAACTCGTGGGTAACGGTTTGAATCAGTCTTCTCGATTTTTTTTTTCGTTTTTCATACCCAGAATTAGAAAATCACAAAATATACCAAGAAAGTCCCTCAAGACGATACAACGACTTTCCCATGCAACAATAAGGGTTCCGAAGTTAGTCTGGTCTGGGGCTACTCTTGACTTGACAAGAGCTCGTTGTAATGGTCATTATAAAGTAAGTTGTTATTAGGTCTTTATATTCATTGTTGTTTATTCATATTTATAATCACTTCACCCATAATGTTTCATGCTATTATAAATATTGTTATGTTTGAATATAGTCTCGTACTTACAGATACCCCTAAAGTATTAGTGCCTATATTCGAATATTACCCCTCGTAAACTATTAAGCCAAGCATTACCCCTTCTGAATCGATATGGATGGACTAACCATCTATTTTATCGTGACATGGTGGAGAAATCAACCCTTTTATCGTGACATGGTGAAGGCGCCAATGGCTCGTTCCCGAGGTTGGTTCTTCCTAACCAACCTCACATTTCAAAATCTCATGTTCTTTTGTTTTTTGAATCAGATTATTCTTATTTCATTGAAGTCAAACAAATATTTCAGTAAGACAGTTCTCATTATTTTGAGTATTGATTATAAAAATGTGTTTTTACATGGGGCATCTAGCCAGGATTTGCGAACGGTCCAGCATGCTAAAACTGGACTGCTCGGTTTGATCTTCAAATGGGGCGTTTCTGGTAATGCACACAGATAGGCATGCCTGAACCATCTGTATATACCCCATACAAAAACTGAGTAAAAAATATTAATTCATTTTTAACAACAAATAACCATTCTATCGTGTAATTAGATATACCGGGTGTCCCAGTATACCTGTTCCAATGGATTACCTCAGTCATTTCATTCGTTCAAGGAACCTTCAACTGAGAAAAACGAAAATTGAATTACGAGATTCACGTCCATACAACATGAATACATGTCTGAAATAATCGTACGTTAGTGATGGTAATCCTGTAGCATCAAATTCGTGTTTTCAGAATGGCAATCCTAATGCCAAAAAAGAGAAAGAATGTCCTCTCCGAATGAGTTCAGTAACTATAGCTTTGCGGTTCGCGAATCACATCCGATAACTCATTTAGCTTTAACACGCATGTCGCTAAATCATATTCAGCGTGCAATGTTAATGAGATATGCATCCGGAGCATGTGATATAGTGGCCGTAGAGTAAATTCCGTAGGGCCAAGTACGAATACACAAACGCATATACGGACCACTGGCGGAACAGGCGCGCGTCGCTAATCCCTCCATGATTAACACCATAAATCTGGGGGGGATTAGCGCCGCGAGATCGCCACGTACAGGGCCGCCGTGGATTTCGCAGATTTATTGTCGGGCTGTCATTGTCGCGAAACGGATATTTCACGAAAAACAATGTCGCGATCGCGGATACTCTATCCGACTTTCTAACTATCCCATCAGTAAACACAAAACATCACTGGGATGTCACATTCATGTCTGGCAAGGTGACCATGTCAATTACAAGAAAACATCATTGGTATTGCCAGGGAATCTTTAATTCACAAAACATTTGCAATATTCGTCTCATTCTATATTGGATTTGAGACGAAAATGTAGGCGCCTTTTGTCTGATAATGTTATTTCTTTTAGCAAACTGAATCAATCAATTTTCATGTTGAATAACTCCGAGTTTCATTTGGCATCACAAGGTAAATCATAAACTACCAAAAATACCCGGAATAGCAGTCGTTGTGATTCCAGTGGGACTCTAAATTATATTCAGGGATGTGATGTCATCATAGACCAATCAGATGATACTATAGAGATCAAAAAGAGAAGATTGATTCAATATATGTGCTGGCTGATCTTAATTTTCAAGATAATATTGTATTATTATGACAAACTGCCAAAGGATATATCGTAAACCAACTTAATAATTCTTAGAATCAAATCTCGAAACATTTTTGGCTACAGTACCATCACCATCGGGAGAGATTTGTGAAAGTAAATTAACTTGTTTGAGGTTAGAATTTGAAATAATTTTGAAAATAATAAATTTAGCAGGTTTGGGAGCGGGTCTGGTGTAGAAGTATGTAAAGAAGGAACAGGGAAAGGAATCTCAGCACCTCTTGGCAAATACGCCTCAGTGTTCCAGGCCGAAGTGTTTGCAATACTGACGTGTGACCAAGAAAATTTTGGCAGAAGTGGACGTGGACCAATGGGCGTGTATACCTTGGTAGAACTTTCGACTCAAACCATGTTTATAATGACCCTTTCATACATAAATGATGATTGACGACATAATTCGATCGAGAAATTCACTGGAATGTTCAATTTTTGGACATAAATAATAGTACCATCTGAAAACGGACCCTCTCATGACGTAGAAACCTCATCTCGCCATCGTTAAAAGAAAATACGAAACGCCGGACGGAGACTGAGGCAACTGATATATTAATTCTTCCAACGGTGATCTCGCGCTAATTCACTCTGCCAGAAATTATGTATCATTCATCTCCGTCTGGAATAGTCCTGTTTCAGTATTAGGGTTTTGACGTCACATCATCGCCTCGTTTTCAGAGGTCCGAAAAATCGGAGATTTCAATAATTTTTTAAAAAACGTAGGGAGCTCACAGCAAGAAACGGTTTGCGGTGGTGAGCTAGTTTGGGTAAGTTCTATCGAATTATGGAATAAAAATTTTTTGTGATATAAGCCCATTACCATATGCTCGGACAGCAAAGCTGTTATTATGGCATTGAGATTCAATAGGATCACAACTGAATTGGTGTCTGATGTAGAAGTGCCTTGAAAAATATGGCAAAAACCTTCATGGAGGAGATGGTACAGAGGCAGTTCCTTGAAAGATGGCGGGACATACCAGGAATGAGACAATCAAAGCTCCATACAGGGTGTTTCATTGGGAAAGGTAAATAATTCAACTGTGGATAGGGGGCACTGGGGTGATTTCAAAAAAACCATGGAAGATGGGTCTTCGACTTCTTATAACCGAGATACGAAGAGTGCTTTGGAAGGAACGCCAACAGTTTTGTTTAACCATTGTCCTTTTAGATGAAAACCTAGTTAGGTAGTTAGTAGGCAGGAGCTATAAAATTGTCTGTTCATTGAAACGAGAAATGATGAAAATATGTATCTTGACCAAGAGCCCTGAACAATAGGAAACCATATATCTGAAGACAATTCCTATATACAATCTTGAAATCACTTTACTCTAGTGAAATTCTGATTGGCTCAGTACGAAAATGGTCCTGAGTGAGCTTGAGTGGAATATCACATGTTCCTCACCATCTAAGTGATTGCTGGAAACTACAGGATAAAAAAAACCTGATTTTATTCACTGTCCCCTTTTCTTGTGTGTTTTTTCATAAAATCTGGTGAACTGGATATTTTTGCAAGTCAGATCATCTAAATTTTCTCAAAAATCGAATAATCTCATGGCTGATTTATTCCATCTACTATGCATGCTAAATGTAGGTAATATAAGCAGGGGGTTTAAACAATTCATCAGCTGATATCATGCAAAAAATCTGGATATAGACACATTATTATGTAGGTACAAAACTTACATCAATGAATATATGTATCAAATTCTTCTCAGGCCTCTGATATTGTAGCTTGATAATAATGAAGGGCTAGGATAGGCACCCAGTATCATGCAGACACTATTAACGAAATAGGGGACTGCCTACTACGGAATAAGCTTGACTTTCAAGGAGGTACCTACCTATAAAACATATAATGATATTTTGTGTTTGGAGCAGAATATCCATAAGACATTGATGAAATAACCAGATTAAGTATAACCTTATTGCTTCCATTTATTCATTTCAGATGGGAAATTTCCCATTCTGTTCTCGCACATCATTATCCTTCTGGTACATTTCTTCTGAACAATACTCACATAATGATTCCTATAATGTGATTCTTCCACATCAATTTGTTTCTATCACTCATGGTTTTCCGTTTTTCAACTGAAAAGCTATTCATGTAGGTGTTCCCTGACAAGGTAATTTCCAACAACGAAGACATATACGTTGGCCAGCGCGGTCACCTGATCTCTCTCCGCTGGAATATTATTTATTGGGAACTATGAAAGATTTGAAGACGGGACATCTCGCGAGAAATTTCGAATCTGAGGAAACGCGTAGAATTGTGTTTAGAAGTAGAAAGTGAAGTATTCGAGCTTCTTTTATAACTTTGTTTTGTTTAGTAAAGAATAAACTTCTAGCTTATTATTTCGATCCTAAGTCAAACCCATAGTTTTTAAGTAGATGAGCTTGTTGTAAATGAAAATGTGAACTTCACCCCTACCACCATCCCCTCTGCCTGACGTCCCCCCCCACGTATAATATTCGCGGCACCGCTCGCGCCGTCATCTTCCATTAGGTCCCTCTCGCTGGGGGCGAGTGGGGTCGACCCCGTTCCCCGCTACGGCCTGGCCAACGACCCGTCTAATTGCGGCGTCGGAATGAAGATCGACGAGGCGCGCTATTGGCCGCGACGCGACGTCGACTTATGGGGGGAAAGCGTCGGAAAAACGGTGGAGCAAGGGCGCCTTTCTCGCATTGTGTTTTATTATGTTGGGCGCGGAAAATCTAAAACATGGCGGGAGGATTGGACCCTGTTATGCTATGGTATAGGGCACCGACTGACTATTATGTAAAAAACGATCGCGAACTTATAATATACCCAATGGGCACATGATATAGTATCAGAAAGGTGATGAGGACTGTCAACTGTTTGGAGACAATGTTGAAGACAATGTTTGGCATTGCCCTTGTCCTCCCTTTCTCCAATTTTCTATAATAATAATTTCACAAAGAATGTTTCTGCACGTATCGAAATGTCTTTATTTCTCTTCTTTCATCATATTAAATTATACTTTCAATTTCCCGAGAGTCTTTGTTTGTATAAATTGAAATATAATTTCAATTCGTAGTAAAGACAAATTAGATAGATGGTCAAAAAATGATATACTGATGCGTTGAAAAAATTCCACTTTCATAAATCTGGAAGAGACATCTCTTAAACTAATAATTATACAATGATACCTTGTTTGTGCTCAATACAAATGCATTGACATAATACTCAGATTTTTATTAGAGAAAAAGAGGAGAAAACATGCCAAATTGTCTCGATAAATGAACATCTACCTCATCCTCCATTTTCCTTGCTCTTCTCATTATTTACATTCTTCCTTTCCCCCCTCACTGGTATTCACTGCAATGAATGGGTATTTCTATTTTTTATCAACTTTCTCTGATTACCAGACTGAATTGCTACGAGTGAAGAATACTTCTGAAATTTCTTCGAGAAAAATTCCAATTTCTCCTCTGATATATCAAAAACAAAATGAAATGAACTTACATTTTAGGCTATATAGAGTTAGACTATCTAAGTACAGGAAACAAGATGGACTACGTCATCGATTAATCTAATAAGGTAGAAGTCCATAATATCATCTCAAAGTGAAGTGAGTCTAATAATATCTTGTTTCCTAAGTACCTATATCCCTTTGAGATAGTATTAGGTATGGACTTTCTACATCAGATTAGTAATAAATAAATATAGTTGACCAGTGACCTACTATAGTCCTAGGTCTTCCGCCTTTCCGCCAAGACCTTGCGTTGCGCTCTCGCTCTGATGACTGAAATACCTCGGTTAATTCAATCCGATGACTATCCACCCACGTGACCGACTAATACATCAACCTAACCTTAATTTCGTGGCGATCGAACCAGGGACGCGCACGTGCCGATCCGGAATTAAACAGCCCCAGTCGGTCGCCGAAATCAGCATGTAAAGTGATTTAGAATGAGCCGTGCGAGCGGCCCTCTGCCCTTTTGACGGGCGGCCAGTTATTGCCCGGCCCTGCGGGGCGCCGACCTATATGAGCACCCCCGCAGGTTCGCCTTCACTGCGACTTGTTAATCAGACGAGAGAGACTTTCAACTCTTGCTCGATCGGTTTGATGGATTGAGGAGGTCGCACATCAGGTTTTGTTGTTCAAAATTGACTCAATAGCTAACCTTTTTAGCATACCTACAGTTTGTCATCCTTGAAGATAAATCCGGCTTTTTCATTAAAAAACGACAACTTAAAGTTTTGAAATGGCGGCTAAGCACCCCGTATTTTAAACCATTTTCGGAATCTTCTCATAATTCTCAACAATATCATCTACAACACTCTACTCCTGAATTCAAAAGTATTCGAAATATTATCGTTCGAAAAGCCAACTAAAAACTAGAATGATGCTTTTTCATGTTTGCTTTGGAAAAAATCAAAATGTCACTTTTCGAACGTTAATATTTCAAAAACTATTGAATGTAGGAGTGAAATAATATATGTATTCGGTGTTCCATTAAAAAATTCATGATGGTGCTCCGCCGCCATTTTGAAACTTGAAGCTGTAATTTTTACATCCAAAAGTGGTTAAAAAATTAGTAGGAGGGAACGGACCTTAGACGGGCACTGTATATGTTGCTAGTAGCCAAAATTGGAAAAGTAATTTTGTTACCTTTGCCCGTTGCAAGTTCGTTTATACATGTTTCATTTTGGCCCTACTAAGTGTACCTGATATGTAGGTGGCCCACAGTAAGATGCCCTTATATATGTTGTTCGTTTTGTTTTTGAAGAAAACAGCATCAATTAGGAATAAAGATTAATATTGAGAATCATGACGAACTATATTACAGGGATAATCTACACACATGTAAGTATTTCTTGGTCTGGATGAACCATTGTCGGTCTAAATGAAAACCTAGTAGGCGACCCAGTGCGAGGAGGTATTAGCTCTTGCCTATTAACTACCTAACTAGGTTGTCATCTAGAAAGACAATGGATGAACCATCAGACATATTTCTTCTGATATACTATAATTTGATGAGAAATGGTGTTTAGCAACAACAACAAACAACACATATATTCTTTAGTCTGAACAAAGTAAGTACAGGTTCCGGCAACAGGATTGATGGGTTTTGAAAAGGTTGCTGTGGAAATACTGTTTATTTGACAAACGTCGAATAGTGATAAAATAGTAGTTCATTATAGGGGGTGTTGTGCTACAATGGAAAATTGGCAGGTTAATCAACGAATCATAGCTGTGAAATCAATTATCCTGACCCAGTCCATCGTGCGAACCCAGAGGCGTTTTCACTCAGGAACAATCACTACTGGACCAAACAACAAAACCATCAGATGAATTTCCTTTGGTGAAAACGTGATACCTACCTTAACATTAGCTTTTCATCGTACTATATAGTAGATATAGATGATCACCAGTATATTCAATCAGAAATATTGAGGATTATGCATGAAAATCCGGGGTTCCAATTAAAAAAGAGCAGGAATGGTGCTATCTTTTATTTGGACAAGGTATATTCTAGCCTAAACAGGGGAGCAGCTGCTGCGACTGTATTCTGTGATTTCTCCAAAGCATTCGACTGCGTAAATCACGAAAAACTGCTGCGGAAGCTGCACCACTACGACTTCACAGATAGACACACCTGACCGGTCGTCAATAAGTTGTTAAAACAAACACTACCTCAGAGACCGCGCAGATAAATCATGGTGTGCCTCAAGGATCAGTCCTAGGGCCAATCTCATTCCTCTTATATATTAATGATATGGTATTTCTTGATATAAAAGGCGAAATCACGTTATTTGCGGACGACACCACTATTCTATCGCAAGACAATAATGATGAGATTTATCATACACGAATATGATACGAGATATAAAAGTAATCAAAGATTGGTGTGACTCAAACCCACTTTCTCTCAATTTTGAGAAAACCAATATTCTGACTGTTCATTGTAATGTCCCAAACTTGGAAATCGGTTGTTGTTGTCAAATAGTGTATGATTTTGAAACTAGTGTTGTTCATTCATTCATTTTTTACGTATATTATGTGTGACAAGCTTTTTCAACAAGTGAGAACTTAGGACAATAACGTTTATTTTGAATTGAATTGAATTGAATCGGTAACAGAAAATACGAACTTATCTGGTGTTCAATGGAACAGACAAAAAATGTGAACTCATTTTCATAGTGATCAACGGAAAAGGAACCCAATCAACAAGCAATCCCCTTCAGCCTCTATCCTCCCATTCCCGTATCTAATAAATAAATTCTAGTCGACGTGCGATTTGTAGAAGAGAACGCGGAGCATATTAGCAGCAGGAGCACATCTAAGAGCCGAATGCGAACTCCGGCGGCATTCCGGGAAGATCCGGGAAATCCCGCTAGATCCTCCGGGCCTACGTTAACGGCCTCGCCGCTCTTCGAAGGAATTTGTTTTTAATGAAGTGCGGTTTGTGCCGTTCCATGCATTCTGTGTCGTGGTGGAGATTTTGCGTTCCGTGGTTTCTACTGCTCTCGAAACAAAAGTTCTTCGTGCACATCCAATATATGTATATACATCATTTTATTAGATATGCACGTTTCTCATGAGAGTTCCTTGGTCAGTTTTTATAATTGAATGTCAACGGATGATTGACTTTATGTTTATAAAACCCTCATGGTTCGAAATTTCTTATATACCGTCTGTTCTACTAGTGACAATATTCAAATAAATACAAAGAGCTCATAGTCATATATCCACACAATGTTCATAAAATGAACAACAATGGTAGATTTCGGGAGAAAAACAACTACTTTCCTGGCTAATAACACGCAGAACATTGAATTACATCCTCCTGAAATCTATGCATCGACTCGTATAAACGAATACTGATACAAGTGATTCTTTCCTGAATGCCTATTGATTTCGATATAGCCAGGCCACGCTAGACATTTACAGACCGGTTTCGAGCTCTTTGACTCTCATCAGTGCAGGGCAGTCCCAACTACCATTGTTGTATATTTTATTGAGATCTATGTAACCACCAATTCACACATTCGTTGTTGATATACATATAATGTATGTATGACCAACAATATCCAATGTATCCGACTCTGCCAAAAGATTCCACAAATTCCACTCACAAAATATAACAATTCAAAATAGGTGTATATATGGCCATATAAAACTTTGCTTAATTGAAGAGTCAATTATTTTTATTATTTCATTTGAATGAGGATTGTTTGCCATCATAGAAAAGAGATTGTCAACGCGTATAATTTTTGAACTATCTAAACACAATAAGCTTCCGCTGTGGTGCAGATATAATTATGTGGTTTTTTTTATCTTGTGTATTGCATTGTATTGAGTGACCAAAAAAAAATCTCCATTCGTTTGAAACTTGGGATAATTTTACATGGTGTTTCATTATTGTAGCACGAAACTTCAAGGTCAGATTCTTTAGGTCAAAATAAAAAAAGTGTTCATACACATAATATGTCCGAAAACGATTCGTTTGCGAGATACGAGACACAAGCAAGTAAGTACATCCTTATGTCTAATGTATAACAGAGTGGAAACTGTACTTAGGAAACAATATGTACAGTTTTAAAATGGTGAGGTAGTGCGTTAATTTTGCTTGTCAGTGTATCTTAGAATGATATATATATATACTATTTTATGTATCTATTTTATCTAATAGATATTATTTTACGAGTATTTTTCCTATTTCTATAAGGCTTTGTTTGTTCAGGTAGGTACTTGGAGTCAAGAAGCGGTCCAAATCAAAAGCGATCCGAATACAGATGAACATGTGTAAACATGTGTTAACTAGATAACCGGTGGTTGTTGGGACTCTCTTCATGTTGATTTTCTTGTCAATCGATAAGAAAACACGCACTATTCACACAAAAATAAACGTCTTATTTGTTGTCGACGATCAATTGAAGTTAGCCGAGGAAACGATCCATCAATGGGAGAGCAAAATGTGAGAATATAAGTGGCGGTCGATACTGTTGATGATGAGGAAGAAGAACTTGAATACTCTTGAGCCTCTGTTTCACATTATAGAAGTGTAACATCTATCATTTGAATTGATGCTTTTATAAAAAATGTTACTTCGAATGTTTTATGTGGTATGGTAAAAATTGAGACGGATAAATATATATTTGTAGTAAGTACCTAATGGATTATATCGACTCAGAACCGTAAAATAATGATTAATTTTGCATTTTCCTTATTCCAGTCGAATCCAATCCGTATCGTTGGAGCCGCTATAATCAAAGTGCGATTTGTGACAAGTCCATCAATAATTGTCTGAGGGTAAGTAATGAGTGGCACAACTGGCGCGACACACCGACAAATATCTTAATTTATATTCCGTTAAGCACAGTTCATCGGTTTCCGAGCCACGGTCCGCTGACCATTCAATCACGTGGTTCCGATCGGCGAATAAACGATCTTTTCGGCCACTGGCCACCCTCGGTCGTTTTTCACGGCCAACTGTAATTACCGATCCAGTTTGTACGAGGGCAATACAATTTATCGTCAAGCCAAAGGATAGCTTTCAAGGAAGATATAGGAGAAAGAGCTTGGAGCTATACAGGACACTCACTAATTCCTCATTGGCATCATTGTGTGACAGTCTCAGGGGTTAGGTGGGTTTGCCGATAGAAACGCTGATGGTTCAGGGGACTATTTATTTGCTTCAGAAAGGTCGTCATAAAGAAAAGTTGATGTTCCAAAGGAACATTGGGCATATATAAAACCAAAAACACCAAATTTTATTCGATTGTCGTGGTTGTTTAAATTCTCCACTTGGTTGAGACAACTGCCCGTTCAAGAGTGAAATGACCAGCGCAAGACATTTCGGAAATCCCTTCTCAACCATAACCGACCTAGGCGCGCGCACGGATTTTGAATCTGTATACATAGCCACCTGAACAATATTCGATTATATTTAATAAAGAGCATGGGCGGCGACATCGATTATTACAATTGTAACACCGTAGGAAAGTCGGCGATCTTTCACTTTTCTATGAATAGGTAGGTACCTACTTCAACGGAAAATTTTCTTCAGAAAAACCTGCTTTCATTCCATCACGAACAATATACCAGTCAGACGTATTCGACAAGCCGAGTCAGAAAATTCTTTCATCTTCAACCTCGAAATAAGTCGAACAACTCTGTAACAAAACTCGTGTCTATAGAACGGCGAAGGTTAGGGATTCATTGCCAAGAGAAGTATTCCCAAGAATTTATAATCTCCAAAAGTTCGAAAAACATTTCGATACTAATAATTGGTATCTCCTCTCTCTTATTGGTATCCTCCCTAGGTAGGCAAGGACAATATGTTCCTCGAATATAACAGGGATTGCTTCAATTTCCGATACTACTGAGCCATGCACCTATAATAATATGCCTATATAGTTGTGGGATTCTCAGAGCACCAAACTATTTAGAAAAAAACTACAATATCAAAACTATAGGACTTGTTCAAAGTTAGTATCCAGACAGCAAATATTAAAACTGATGAATCTAGTAAGTAAGTTATGAGGATCTAGACTAATTCATACCTTGGTCCAAAAGTTCATAGTTTTTAAATTGCCGAGTTTCATCAAATCATCAACTATATGAAGTATCAGCTCTTGAACAGAGGCAAATAAAGTTAGATCCTTCCCCATATTCTATAGTTTTGAAATTCTGTCTTCAAGCGTTCGATGCACAACTTGTATAGTCAAAAACAGTTGTTAAAAAATAACTGGTGAAGTCACATTTTCACTATTCTTCACCAACCCACACAACAATGAATGCAAAGTATAGCACCACATCCTCCGAACAGTCTGTTGTATAATCGAAGACCACATCAAAACCCGTCAAGCAGAAGGAATTGCCAACATCCTAGTTGAACAGATAGTAAAGGTATAGGTAATTAGGTATCCAGAAAAGTCAAAAGCTACAAGCTGCCATAACAAAGAGTCACTCTTATATAGCTAATTGGGAAAAAAGCAGGAAAACCTATGGAGGAGTCTATCGAATATGCTATAGACGTTCCAGTCAGTTGGTGAGAAACAACAGAGGACGGATATTTATCAAGAGTTCTCTGAACGTCAGTCGCCACCAATGTTAACTATGGATGATATAATATACCAATCACCATTCCATCAAGAAGAAGAATAATGAGAAATTGGAAATAAGTATTATTTTCATAAATGTAAGTTTCAATTCCTATAACACAACAACGAGCCATGTTGAAAGAGAAAGGAAGAGGAAGAGAGACGAATACTGGAAAGTCACTGGTGGAGTGGTATATCCACACAAACCTGATCAGTTTCACCACAATTGTTCGCTGCATACAATTGCTATATTAATGCAATATTCTAATGACATTCAATCCGCAAATGCAAACGACAGTCAGAGGGATTCGGTGTTTATCTTTCGATTTACAGTATGCGTCGATAATATTCGAGGCATTGTTCAAATATGTATGATAGAATTAGAGGAACAATGACTGAGATTAAGTTTGTGCCACATAGTACCTATATATTCCATGCAACATCGTCATTAGTAGATTTATTTTCAGTGAATTCTGTTTGTGTAGTTCACGTTATTACTAGAGTTAGCAGTAGATACTGTTATACTGTATATGTTTGACCACTATTCAGAATTTCACAAGCAGAAAATTATCTGTTTAGTTCTATACAATTACTTTGAGTTCCATATAAGATTTCTTATAAATTAGAATTATTGCAAAATTATGTTACCCATATTCATGCTTTTACACATACCTATACCTGACTATATCGGAGATTAATATACGAACAGATTAGTTTTATGACATTTTGTGATTATCTTTTACCAATAATTCTGTGAACAAAGGCTACTGGTGGAAATATGGAGATGAGCACGAAGCTATATTCAAATATTTGAGAATTTATTGGTACCTGCTGATATTAATTTTCGAGTCTGATATGCAGCTACTATAAATCACCAGTTTATTAACATCATCAATGCCTCGATTGTGGAAAAGTCCAACTCCCATTTCCATGCACAGATATTAGATTTTGCGAATACAGTGGAATAGGTTTTTGTAATGATACACAGTGGGCATATTCTATAATGGTTACCGAAATATTTAATTGATATTACTGGTGTCTCTCGTTTTTGTGTGAAAGTCTAGTTTGACAGTATGCGAGAGGAATAATCTTTGACCCATAATTTGTCTGCCAGTCAATAGCGCTGGTTTACAGGAAACATCGAGAGCTCATTTTTTTCAATATAATATTTGTCAAAGTCAAAATAGACATTTTCAGGAACGGCATGCACCCCAGAGAAATTACAATTTGGATTTGAATGTCTAATTTCAAGTTAGTTGTTGGTTTGTTGTTTGTTTGATTTTGGTGTTCCATTATGCACTATCTTCTATAAAGGTGGAGGTATGTGAATTCTTTAACACTTGTTTTTCAACGATTACGTGAATTTGGGGCAACATGCAAAGACTTCCAACAACATCAGGAAAAAGTTTTTCCTTCAGCCACTTAGGTATTATTTATTTCATAACAATGCATTCATATTCCTGGAATGAAGATCATGTATAGTAAATTATCATTTTCAATTTAAAACTAAATGAGCAGTTCCTATACCTTTTTTATAATTAGCCTTACATGCCATTATTTTGATCAAAGTGTCAACAATAATGTTCTATCACAGCAGTGATGAGTTTTCAGTTCCAAATAAAATTCAATTAACATCAATGAATCGAGAATTTTATCATTGCTTACACGCAACAGATCCTGCTTTCTTTATTTTTTGTCTAAGTACTGGGTATGTTTGAATATATGAGATATGATTTTTAACCAATCAGAACGTTCAATTGAGTTAAGTTACCTTGTATGATTTCGAATATACGTGGATATACATAGAGTAAAGGTATGTTCATGCTTGTACGAATTCCGCAAAAAATGTGCGAATAAAATGGCGACTGCGAATATCGCAATGAAGTTGAAATATTTGAACTTTTTTACGAATTCGAATTGAATCATAAAATTATAAATTTCATCATTTTTTCATTTGATTAAATTTTCTTCGCAGGATGGATTCTCTGGACGAATTAATTTTAATGTATCATTTGTATCGTCTCTATCTAATGATGTATCCAGACGCAAAAAAGGACTGTTTTTAAATGCCCAAAACTTTATGGAGATTATTACAGCCTCGTTCGATAAATTCGACTGAATGACAAATACTTTCGTGTATAACATGCCTTCAATTTGATGAACTTTCATTAAGGGTGGGACCAAAAATGAAGAAATTATACATTACGTCGAATTCTGTTTCGGAATTTCATATTTTGCGATTTGGATTTTTCTTTTGAGCTTAAGGAAAAATGTCACTAGCTTACTGAAAATGTTGTCGACAAGGGCAATTTTCGTTTTTTTTTTCAATAAACAGACAATATTATACATCTTGCCTATACTAGTTGACTTTTCATTTCGAACGAAAAAGGTGTGACATAAGTTTGATGACTCTGAATTTTTGCTTACCCTCACACGCGCTTCTGTCAAATTCGTCCACATTGCTATCTCTTCTCTTGTGCTCATATCTGGATACCGATTTCTGGCGAAAGTAGCTTCGAGTTCTTGTAGTTGCTGACTAGTAAAATGTGTACGTTGTCGTCGCTGTCTCTTGTTCTTCTTGTCGTTCTTTCCGTCGTCGCCTTCGTTTGTTTCTGCAGCCACCCCTGACTCCGTTTTTATCGGGTCCGATAGCGATCTACTAGCTGCAAGAAAAAATACGAATGTTTGTACTAATATCGAAGCTTTTTTTTATGTTCTGGTTCCCACGAAAAGGGATATCCTGTAATGTTCAGAGAACATCGTGAGAACCAAGCGAAATGAGATAGGAATTCGTGTACTTCTTAAATTTCTGGAGGTTATATGCCTCGCGGAACATCTCTCATGGCAATGTGTTCCAGAGCCTCGCTGTTCGTTGGATGAACGAGTCTTTGGAAGAAGATGTTCTGTAGGTCTCCAAAGTGACCACGAAGAGGGGTGCGAAGCCTCAACTCGACGGGTTAATCTCTCGGAGACTGTCAAGGGAGGAACAATTGTTGATATTTCAGAAGAGCATCGTCCATGAAAATATCTATAAAATAGAGCCAGATCGCCAACTTTTCTTTGGTGTTCCAGAAAAGTGAGTGAGTTTGTGAGCGAGGCCCCACCCACGAGACGAATTGCCCCCTTTTCAGACAGAATCCAACAGATTCAGGGTATGTTTGGGTGCTGCAATCCAAATATATGGGAACAGTATTCCAGGAGAGGTCGGATCTGTGTCTTATAGATCATAAGCAGCTGACTGGAAGTGAAATAGCTCCTGGCCCGAAACAGAAAACCAAGTTTTGAGATGCACTTTTAGCAATTGATCTCACGTGATTTTTCCCAAGAAAGGTTATTGCTGATGGTAGAACCAAGCATCGATATAGTCCGAAAGACAGTAACGTTCCTTTCACAATATTTTTGTCATCAGGCTAGGACTTCTGCAATTGGTTCCTTATAACTTAGGAACAAGATATCATTATTACTATCGGAGCAATTCGCCGGGGTAGATTAGCGAATTTAAAAATTTTGTAAGGGTGATGAAAGAAATTTATAACCAGGAAGGGTGAGAGAACTAACAGTCACAATTCCACCACATAAAAACAATTCAATATTAACCAGAGGTCATGGACACATAGACATGTTTCGAAGGATTAATCCTTCATCATCAGCAACATTTAGTTGAAAAGAAGATCTGTAAGAAGAAAACAATGTCATTATCAGTTCTCAAATATTGTTAAATTGTCTAAATTTCCCCACCATTATTGGTGGAGAAATGAAAATTACAGAAATAATCTAACTTCAATATTTTTCAACCGCGTAGTATATAGGGGTGAGATAATGTTAAGGAATCTATGAGGGCATAACATTTCGGAGCTCTTTGTTTAAAAAGAATGTTCGAAATTCAACATGTGGGTGCGAGTTTCATTAATTAAGGTTAACTCATCACATCCATTTATCACTTTTTTTATACATTATTTTGTACGGAAATTCAAAGAAAATAAATAATCATGTTCTTATTTTCATTACAACCGTAAATGAATTAGTATCGTTAGATTCGTCAAAAAATATTGTTTTCGAAAAGTACCTGTCAAGAAATGGTTGCCAATTGAAAAATAATAGATTGGAATTAGACATGAAATAGTTATTTATTATACAAGGGAAAAAAGTAGTAGATTTTAGCTCCAGGTTGTGTTGTCTCCCGACGCGTAGCGGAGGGAGACAAAAAACCGTGAGCTAAAATCTAATATTTTTCCCGTGTATAATACACTATTTTTTTCTGTGACAGAAGGAAGGACGAATCAATATTGGGAAAATATTACATTATTTCGAAATCTGAAAATTATCGACGTGAAATTTCAAGTTTTTAACAGTAGGGACACCTGCGTTTTATAGACATCTTTATCATTCTTTTGAAGTAATCAAATATCTGATGTCACTCCTGTCAGTTCAATTCTGTGATTTGATTTTAAAAAATTGCGAATTCGGTAGTTGTTCAGTAATATACGAAACCGCGAAGTCGAATGGAAGATAAAAGGACTTGCAGTTCTTTCTGGGAGACGGTATTATTGACTCATTTTTCGGAACTATAGCACAACAAAAGCCATTAACAGAGTATATTTATGTGATATATATCCGGGAAAGAAGTACTCACTTTTTCCCACGGGAAAAAAGTAATTTATGAAAAGTGACATTTTATAACCTGCCAACAGAGATGAAATGCCAAACTTTCTTCCCGTCACAGAAAAAATGTAATTTTGTCAACTTGTCTTCTTCCTGTCTATCGTACTATATAGACAATGAAACTTTGACATGCATCACCTGAGGACTTCTGAGAAAGTCATATCCTGATCCAGAATTGTCTCTATGCAATTCAAAAATATCATAATATACAGGTTATTCCATTTAAGAATTCGAAACTGGGACCATTTCCAGCGAAACTAAAAGTGACTAAGAAGTGAAAAATATGCAAAAACTTTCCTCTTCACATACATCCATATTGAATTTCATTTCAATACACCGAGTATGATAGACGTATTGGCTATTAATTGTAATATTCCAGAAGAAACAAAATCATAAACTATTTTCAAAAAATGTAATTATGTAATTGACTAACCATGCCATCTTTTGAACTGAAATTGAACGCTGCTAACATTGCCATAGTACTTCTGATCTTATCGAAAACAATGATTTACAAAACCTACTTAAAAATTTAATATATTCTTCAATTTCGTTTCGCTTATATTCGTCATTTATTGTCCTTACTTCATTTGAAAATTCACCGTTCCACATCAATTTATTATTGTCAGTATTTATTTTCCAACTCAAGTATGTATTTCAGTGTGTGTGCAACATCAAATGGTTCAGATGAGGAAAAACAGTAAAGTCACTTTAGTTTCCTAATTAATTCGACTTTGTGAAAAGTTTGTCGCTTAATCCCCACATGTCAGGCTAATTATTTAAGGCAGAACCGAAATAGCGTTCTTCTTCCACTAAGAGGATTAGCTTTATAGCATCTGTAACTTTTTTGATGTCAGTAATAATGTCGGTCCAACGCAACGTGTGTATACAAAATGTCTTTCATTTCCGTCAACCATAGAATTCATTCCTAAAGATTTTTGGGTTTTCATACATCATTTCTGAAATTATCAAAAATAATAATGTGATTATGATATAATTAAAAGACAGTTGGTCTGTTCCAGAATTTTTCCTTTTTTTTTCTTTCAGCCCTGTCTCAGTGAAGTTGGCCCAAATACCGAAGCTACATTTTCAACGACATTTGTCATACTATCGAATAAATATTGAAAACTATAATGTCTTTCTGATGATATACGATATTAGCCTAATATAATTTTTTTTTGTAACAGAGAAAAATTGTTTGGAAGTTCAAAAAAACTGCCGATTGATATAAAAATCATCGAAACAAAATAGCAGCAAACCACCAGTGCGTTACATGGCCTTTTCGACTGATTACTTCTTCGATACGTCTCAACATAATATAGTGTCAAGTAATGTCATATGGTGTAAAACTGTTTCAAAAATGTCTTGGAGATCTGTTCGCAATTCTAGAACGCTTCTTGCGGTATTCGATCGAAGCTTTTTTTTCATGATATTGGGACAATACGCGGTCTCGTCGCTCTTAGGGATATCTCTGAAGAGGACAGGGTTATTCAATACACCATTTCCGTTAGATTCCACCTTTCTATACATCTTTATTTCACACAAACTAAAATGTAAAACAGGACCAACAAAATATCATGAAAAACTTACCTGAAAGTGCAGACCGCACTATCAAAATACTATATTCGATAGTCTCAAACCCAGGAAGCATTCCTGTTTTTGATCAAGAAAGGAGGTTAGAAAAATCTTACTCCCTTTTCATACGAAGTAAAATGTAATAAAGGGCGCCAAAACTCACCTCAGTAGAACTTTTAACTCAAACCATATTTATAATGATCCTTTTATACATAAATAATGATTGACGACATAATTCGATCAAAAAATTAGCTGGAATGTTTTATTTTTGGACATAAATAATACATACCTTCTGAAAACGGAACCTCTTATGACGTAGAAACCTCATCTCGCCATAGTTAGAAGACAATACCAAACGCCCGATGGAGACTGAGGCAACTGATATATTAATTCTTTCAACTGTGATCTCGCGCTAATTCAATCTGTCAGAAATCATGTATCATTCATCTCTGTCTGCAATAGTCTTGTTTCAGTATTAGGGTTTTGACGTCACATCATCGCCTCGTTTTCAGAGGTCCGAAAAATCAGGGATTCCAATAATTTTTTATAAAACGCAGGGAGCTCACAGCAAGAAACGGTTTGCGGTGGTGAGCTAGTTTGGGTGAGTACTATCGAATTGTGAAGTAATTTTTTTTGTGATATAAGCCCATTGGTGACTATTGACATGACAGTACCTGGACCTGCGCATAAACCCTCATATCTACATTGTTACAATATGCCACAAGGTTTCAATCGACGATAGATCTGGACCATACTCGACGTCCATTTTAAAACTGGAATATATTTTTCCAACAACCCACCTTTTACTCTTTCAGACGTATGGCAAGCTACATGATCTTGTTGTAGAATACCAACATTCAATATTGTTTGAACGCATTTGTTCAATTTGGGGCGTTTGGCCAACTTCACTGAGACAAGGCTTGTAGAAGAGAACGAAAAGATACTATACAAAAAGCATAAAATGCATTTCAGCGGCACACCGCAAAATAGTGCAGAGTGGAAAAAGAGAGTGCGACCCCTAAAAAAATATCTCCCTGTAGATCCTGAAGACCATCTGGCATTCCCAACAGCGTAACCTGTATTCAAAATTTGAGCTGTGTATCCTAAAAACTGCAAGAGCTATAAATATATCTAATGGAGAAATTGAGGAAATTGCATAAATCTTATTGAAATTTCAACACCTTATTGTAACTCGGAAACAAATTAGTTTTGAACTTTTGTTCATAGGTACTGTTATCTGTTATGCCTTCACACGGTATATTGTGAGAATACAGTCAAGTGGGTCTGACGGACCACCGTGACAGTGTATCAATATAATAAAAAGTAAAAAGTCAAGTAAAAGTCATCGTCATTGAATTTATGAAAATGACTGGAAGACGTATCCAAAGACATTAACACTGGTCCTTCGAGCAGACGCGCAGGGCCGTCGCAGGTTCCATGGGGCCTTCACCGGCGGCTTCTCGGCCGGGTTCTTCAATACGGTGGGGTCGCTGGAAGGTTGGACCCCCAGCGAATTCAAGAGTACTCGGCAGGAGAAGGCTCGCGGCGTGTCGCAGAAGCCCGAGGACTTCATGGACGATGAGGACTTGGGGGAGTACGGTATCGCCCCGCAAGTGGTCAGGGCTACCAAGGATTATTCTACTTCAAAGAAAAGGAGGAAGCAGGTATTTTCAGAAGGTCCAATTCCTGGCCAACCTGTCCTAGAAACATTACTAACAAGCGGTAACGAAACAGTCGGTTACCTCCTTCTCAAGAACATAGGCCTCAAAGAAAAAATCGAAAAACACCTAGACGAAGTCAACTCTGCAAGCAAAACGTACGGCTGTCAAATGCCTGTTCAATATAAAATCCCGACAAAAATCGAAAACAAACAATACCAGATCCCCGACATTTACAGGGAGTGTCTAGAAAAACCGAAATCAAACACTTTCGGCTTGGACTACAAAGGACTGGACAGATCGCATGTGAATCTTTTCAGAAGCTCAAACTTGGTGGTGACCGACAGGAACAACAAGAAATTTTCGATCGGAGGACAAGCTTTTGGAGTTGGGGCTTTTGAAGAGGATGACGATGACATTTACATGAGGGAAGACATGAGCAATTATGATCATGAGTTGATCAAGGAAAAGTGTTCTACTAGTAGCGATGCCAAGCACGGCGATTTGGTGTTCGGGATGTTTGTGCAAGCGAAGAATAAGCTGATTTTCAAAAAAGTCTATCCGCCACCTACGATCCCACACAGTTTCATTGGTAAGCACAAAGTGAAGAAGTCGAGGTTCGAGCCTCTAGGAAACTGAAGAAGTTGACAGGGCTAGTATCAATCCTAATATAAGAGCAAAATACTTGGGGGAAGAGACACCAGAAGTTTACACGCAGTCCCAACCAATTCAGAAAAAAGAAGTACCGACAAACACGCACAAGAATCCTGAAGGAAATAAGCCTGCAAATGCCTTCAGTGTATTGTCTCTCATGTCCGATAGGTTCGTGTCCGCATCCCAGAAGGAAGACGTGACCGACATCTTGGAACTGGTGGAGAAAAGCGAGACCACTCACGGCACCAAGGACATGCGTGAGGCGGCCAGGATGAAGATGTTCGGCCGGTTGACAAGAGTGACCTTGGATTGGCGGCCGTGTTCGTGTCTCTGCAAGAGGTTCAACGTGCCGGAACCGTTCATGGATAGACCAGAGGAAAAAAATAGGAAGAGAACTAAAAACCTAATTTTCGAAAACCAGAAACATGTGTAAGAAAGCATTGATTCATTCAAACCGGGAGTTACATCAGTTGCCACAGAAACAAAGGAAGAAAAAGGAGAAGAAGAAGGAAAAATGTCAGACTCCAATCAGGCGGCAAATACAGACACCATCAAAACTCCCGAAATAAAAATAGAAATTGAAGAAGCATCCGAAGACAACAAGAACGAAAATGAAACCAAAGTTGAGAAACTCTTTCCTGGAGTGGATGGAAGGATAAGGGTAGTCGACGTCAAGACCAAGAACGGAATATTCAGACGACCAGTCGCCAAACTTGGAAGATTACCCTTAGAAGATTGAATATAAACATGTTTATCTTTGTTTCATTTGTATTCAACTAGGCTAGTTATAAAACCATGTATTTTGTTTTTCTTCAGGGGGAAGAATGTTATGCCTTCACACGGTATATTGTGAGAATACAGTCAAGTGGGTCTGACGGACCAACGTGACAGTGTGTCAATATAATAAAAAGTAAAAAGTCAAGTAAAAGTCATCGTCATTGAATTTATGAAAAAGACTGGAAGACGTATCCAAAGACATTAACAGTTATCAGTTCCTTGAGACGCTCTATCACCCCTGGAAGTGCGTCCCACATATTATAATAACATATTATTAAAACACCCTGATGTATACCCCATTCCAAATATGTATTGGAAACTCATTGTTTTTCTATTGATTGTCGGTGAACAAACACTCACTAATCAATAATATCACCAATTGCTATAAAAAAATAAAAAACTATAATAACTGGGCTTATCGGAGCGGCAACAATTGTCGATAATCAAACAGAATTTTATCTGTTATCAGGAGAGTTTCAAAACCGATATGGAGACAAGAATGGAAAAATTAATAGAAAGGCATCTCATATTGTTTGACAGGTGAAGATGTCGGCGAAAAGCAATAGCGATGGCTGTCATATTTGTAGGATGATTGATGGGGCGGTACCGATTCAAAGATTTTATTTATCAGGTAAAAATGTGTGTTTTTCTCCTTATCTCCTAGTGGGGTACTTTCGATAATGATGTTAATAATATATCGTGTTTGAGTTATTGGCGCTCGAATTTGGGGTCCATGATGAATGTCGATTACTGATCGCGATAAACCATAACCAATCGTATTCGAGGCGATTCAAAATAGGCGATACGCCTTTTTGCGGATTTAAGTAAGTAAAAGAAAGTAGGTACATTTTGGTTACATTGAAAGTTTCTTTGCATTCCGGTTTTAATGCGTTTGGTAATTTTGCACTTATCATGTGATGAATTGTTTTTCGAAAATTTTTTCTGGTACTCACGTATTTTTGTCTCCAAAACACGAATTTGATAATGAGAATGTGAACAAACTACTATTTTTCGAGATATTTCACGAAAAAGTTCTGAATTTCACGTTCTTTGCGCACTTATAGCGAGGCATTTACAGCTACCTACTTGCTCTTCTTTTTGTCAGTGGACACAGTTTATATAATAATAATAATAATATATTTATTCACACACAACTTAACAAGAGGCAGTAAATAAATATGGAAGAACCACAGAAGAACGAGCCTGTGCATGCGTGGTAATTAATATATTCATGATGTACTTCAATATCAAATTTCGCATCGAAAAATCAACGAGATATATGATTTTTGAGGCATTTGTCAATGTTCGAGAGATATTCGGCGGAAAATAATTTGTCGTCCAAGTCGATCGTGTTGTCATAGTGATTGATAATTGATAATTGCATTGAATGCGGTTATCAAAATTTATTTTCAACCAAGTGTAATGAAGAATTTTTTTTATGTTCTGGTTCCCATGAAAAGGGATATCCTGTAATGTTCAGAGAACATCGTGAGAACCAAGGGAAATAAGGTAGGAATTGGTGTTCTTCTTGCATTTCTGGAGGTTATATGCCTCGGGAAACACCTCCCTTGGCAATGGGTTCCAGAGCCTCGCTGTTCGTTGGATGAACGAGTCTTTGGAAAGAGATGTTCTGCAGATGTCCAAAGTGACCACGAAGGGGTGCGAAGCCTTAACTCGACGGGTTAATCTCGCGGGGACTGCCAAGCGAGGAACAATTGTTGATACTTCAGAAGAGCATCGTCCATGAAAATATCTATAAAAGAGAGCCAGATGGCCAACTTCTCCACGGTGTTCCAGAAAAGTGAGTGAGTTTGTAAGCGAGGCATCACCCACCAGACGGATTGTCCTTTTTTGGACAGAATCCAACAGTTTCAGGGTATGTTTGGGTGCTGCACTCCAAATATGGAAACAGAAAACCAAGTTTTTGGGATGCACTCTTAGTGATCAATCTCACGTGATTTTCCCAAGAAAGGTTATTGCTGATAGTAATACCAAGCATCGAAATGGATGTCTTCAAAGGTATGGTTACTCCTGACAAGCTTATGTTGGGCACAGTGAGATCGGCTTTTCTAGAGAAAAGGTATGCTTGTGGTTTTTGCATTACAATCTACCAAGTTATTGAATCCCCATTCGAGAATTGTTGCCACGTCCATATTTATGTTGTCAACATTTCTTCCTCGTTCGTTTCTGATTTGCCTGGCTGGTATTGGAGCCCTGGAAGAGAAGGCGGTATGGAGGGTACTATCATCAGCGAAGCTGTGTACTGGACATGAAGTTGCTTCCAACAAATCGTTGATATGGAGAAGAAATATAGTGTTGGTTCCAGAACTGATTTTTCCAGACTATTTTTCTAGTACAAATCATTCCGCTAATATCTGGAAGAAACCGCTTCTTCATGGGCTGTATTAGCTTCCATTTTATATGTCGACCTGTTCGAAGAGACAATCATCCAATACCTATTCTCGTGAAATATTTCCAACCTTTTTTCACCTGATGCAGTTCATAAACGCGCAGACAGAGTAATCCGTTCGATCGAAAAACTGGAGAAGGGCGAAAACACGGAAAATTCCGTGTGCACTTTTCCATCTGTATGTTGAATGAAAAGAAAGAAAAATAATTGGGGAAATCTTTCGATCCGTTTTCCCGGCACTTCCAGGGGCTTAGCGGCTGAATTTTTAATCAGCTTCTCAAACACGGAACTGTTTCAGATGCACGAGGATCGCATTATATGACACGGGGAATAATTTGCGTCTGCGTCATTCTTTTTTCTGGTAGGGCTTTTCGCGATTTTTAGGTTTACTCGAGTCGAACAAGGGTTATATCTCATTCGTACAACCCCATCGATATTGACAAATGTTAAATGAATTGAGAAAAAGGATGAGTGGTAGCTACCGACCTTTCACTCTCGTATCAGTATTTTTTAAGAATTTAGAAAAAATAATCCGTAACTGAATTTTGGAAGCTTTATTTGACAGTGTCTGACATAAAAGACTTTCATAGCTTGCTGTAGAATTAGAAACTAAATAGATTGCATACATGATCCGATGCTTGTCTTTTGTATAAAAGCTATTTGTCCACGACTGTTGTATAAAATATTCATAATACATGTACTTCCTCAAGCAAAACGATAGCCATTTTCCACACCAGTGAATAATAGCGGTGAATAATCATTATTCACTGGTCTAGAGTTCGTAGGGTACACGATAAATGTTTTGTATCAAGCGAGCATTTATCAGTACACGTTCAGGCTATAGCTAGGTACATTTAGCTAACTTCATACGAATCATATTCAAATATATAAAAATCTTGATATACCTCCTCAGTATTACATTATTCCTCTCTTTATAATGTATGTATATACTTGGAATAAGATGTTAGTATCAAATAGACTATATCAAGATGATATCGAATACGGAAGCCATTGACATGTATGATATGACAAGCTAATCATAAATAGTTGTCATTGTTGAAACGTCAAATTTCGACGACACGCGGTGTTTCAGTTATAATTCCTAAAAAATGGATATTGAGGAGATAATAGAAGCTGCAAAAGTCACGTCAATGAATTCGTTGCCGGAGAACTTCCGAAATCTATATGCATCTGTGAACAACACCTGCATGAACTGGTCAATCTTACTGGTATATTTCACGGAATCAGCTGCAAAATATAAGCCATCCACATTATGGACACATCACTCGATGCTCAGGAGTATGCTTAATATAATCAAGGAGTCAATATGAAAAACTATGTAAAACTGCATTCACTTCTGAAAAGGAAGTCTGAAGGCTTTCATCCGAAAAAAGCAGAAACATTCTAGAAATTTTTGAATCAGGCATGTGATGAAAAATATCTTGCAATGAAAGTAAGACATGAAAAAAAAAATTGCTTACCTAGGATTCATGAAATAAAATTCATCCTCATCAGGTCACAATGATAATGGGAATAATGGATGCAATTTGAATAAATAGGCCTAAATAGTCTTAGAAAGAATTAATATAACAGGGATCTTCAATTTTCAGTTTTCCTAATGTCAAATAAGTTATGATAAAACAGTTGTTGAAAATGAATTCATATATCAAGGACAGTATAGTAGTCGTGGACAAAGTATAGTATTCTACTCGCATATAATGAGCTATTATTCACTAAGGTTAATTATGCCACTCGCTACGCTCGTGACATAAACTTAACCTTCGTGAATAATAGCACTCATTATATGCTTGTTGAATAATATACTATTATACAGTATTATGTAGTAAAGAATATCATTATTACCCAGGGACTAAGATTATATCACGAGGCTTCAGCTAGCAATATATTTTGATCATTTCAGTTCTGAGAAACCGTAAATATGGGCCTATTGTCACTATAAAAGCACTTCTCTTCAATGCTTAGCCATGACCATGACAGCATATGAGACAAGTCGTTATTGATGAATACCTACTAGACTCGAGTGCCATTCCTGCGAATCTCTGATCAGAACAGTGCATTCGGGTTAATTGACAACATAAATATGGGCTTGGCAACAATTCCCGAATGGGGATCCAATAACTTGGTAGATTTCAATGCAAACAAATCACAAGCATGCCTTTTCTCTAGAAAAGGCGATCTCACTATATGCCCAACATGAGCTTGTCAGAAGTATAACCATACCTTTGAAGACATCCATTTCGGTACTTGGTAATACTATCACCAATTACCTTCCTTGGAAAAATCACGTGAGATCAATTGCTAAAAGTGCATCCCAAAACTTGATTTTTTGTTCCGGGCAAGGAGCTATTTCACTTCCAGTCAGCTGCTTATGATCTATAAGGCACAGATCCGACCTGTCCTGGAATACTGGTTCCATATTTGGAGTGCAGCACCCAAACATACCCTGAAACTGTTGGATTCTGTCCAAAAAAGGGCAATCCGTCCCGTGGGTGATGCTTCGCTCACAAACTCACTCATCTGGAACACCGTAGAAAAGTTGGCGGCCAGGCTCTATTTTATAGATATTGTCATGGACGATGCTCTTCTGAAATATCAATATTAATCGTTCCTCCCTTGGCAGTCCCCGCGAGATTAACCCGTTAAGTTGAGGCTTCGCACCCCTTCGTGGTCACTTTGGAGACCTTCAGAACATCTCTTTCCATAGACTCGTTCATCCAATGAACAGCGAGGCACTGGAACACATTTGCCAAGGGCGGTGTTCCCCGAGGCATATAACCTCCAGAAATTTAAGAAGAACACCAATTCGTACCTCATTTCCCTTGGTTCTCACGATGTTCTCTTAACATTATAGGATGTCCCTTTTCGTGGGAACCAGAAGATAAAAAAAATACAACAGAGTTGGCTATGTCTTCATCGACTAGTGGTTCATAAAATGACGAAAACTTTCTTGGTAGAGTCCGACCACGATAACTTTGGGACAGCACGTGGTCTCGTATGCATTGAATATGCATATGCGTTGCGTCACATGCTGTCCCAAAGTTAAAGTGGTTGGACTCTAGTAAAAACAAGCCTTTACGCATCGAAAAGGAGTAAATAATGGTATGTTTTATAGCTATAGTGGTGCAAAAACCTGTAAATTTACTCCTATGGAAAGTAGACGCTATTGCAGGCTTGTTCCTCAGTGCTCACAATTGACGCATGTGATAAGAAAAGGGAGATTCGATTTGCAGTTTATAAAAAAACTGACAGGGGTATAATTTGCACACCCCAATCACTTTTTATTTTCGAAACTTCTTGATTTTTGCAAACAAATTCACTACGATTTCCTAGATATGACAAACTCAGTGGCGCAATTAGAGGGGGGGAGGGCTAAGCCCCCCCTTAGTTCGCAATTAGCCCCCCCAATAAATCATGAACTAACGATATCTACATATCTGCCCTAGTTCTTTATTAACCTTTTATTGGTATATCATTCCTAAATTTTATTTATAGTTGTACTGGTTGCCTGATAATGCTTCTGAAAATATAACGATCATAGCTATTGTGAATTTGATCAGCCTGACGGGTCAAGTAGTGGAGGGAAGTTTCGGCTGAAATGGCAGTTCTGAAAAATAGTTTGGCATACAAAGGTCAAGAAGAACAATATGACTCTCTCAAAAATTAACTCAGGTCAGAAGTATTTCCAGCATTATAATAAAATGTGCTCTTTCAAGTAGCAATAACATTGCCAGTATCTTCTGCAACGTGTGTAAGGTCATTTTACATAATGACGTTAATTTTGAATTTGATTTGATTTTGTTACGAATTTCAATGGGCCACGAAAGATTCTCGTCACTTGGCCAATTATTTATAGAAAAAGACATCTATATTGATCTTATAATAGTGGTAGTGGATAGATATGCGGCAAAAGTAAGAAAAATAAATTTGTCACGTTAGTTAAGTTTGTTTTAACAATTAAACATTTCATTTTTAGTTTGTTGATTATATTAGGCTATCTTTTGTTTATCAGAATTATTATTCTGTGGTAGTTCTTTGTGATATCTCAAATTCACTAAATCATTTCTAGTGATAACCTGAGCTAATTGCGGACAAACTTGAGAGAATAGGTACCTGAAACAACCACTCATCAAGTTAATGTCCAGTCATTATAGACTTTGACCCGTGAATAATTTTTTAGTGTTTTTTTTTTCATAAGTGTCTCGGGGGGGTCACTGGGAGTGTAAATTCAAAATGGCGACCAAATCAAGCTTTTGCGTATGTTTTTTTTTGTTAAAAAACGGTTTTTCTTGAATAACTCGGCCATTTTTGATTCTACAGAAAGAGTTCAGGGACAAAAATTGTAGTAAATTTGGTTCTCTACAAGTTTTGTCCGCACAATTTTTCTGATAGGATCGATATTTTGTAAATTAAACCTGAAAAAAGCGACAAATTCGAAATATTTCCATTATCTCGTTTATTTTCAACTTTACGGCATAAATGAAGAGGACTAAACTTGTGGAGAATCAGCTTCTAAACAATTATGGTTATCACGTTTTCGTTCCAAAAATCGATATTTTGGGAATTAAACCTGAAAAAAGCGACAAAATCAAAAGATTATCATTATCTCCAATGCTTCGCATTTTACGGCATAAATGAAGAGGTTATTCCGCGCAGGTAGCTTGTCTGTCATGTCGGTGTGGAAATATGGTTCCGGAACTATTTTTTTTTGGGTATCTTAGCTGATGGTCCTGCCAAATCCATATCCTCTCTTAATATCGATTTTCGGAAAAACAGGTGAATACCAAATTTGTCCAAGATTTGATTCTCTACGAGTTCGTTTCTTCTCATTTTTGGTGTAAAGTTGAGAATAAACGATATAATGATGATATTTCGAATGAGTCGTTTTTTTTTTAGGTTTAATTCCGAAAATATCGATTTTGGGAAAAACAGGTGAAGACAAAATTTGTTCAAAATTTGATTGTCTACAAGTTTGTTTCTGTTCATTTATGCCGTAAAGTTGAAAATGAACAAGATAATGAAAATATTTCAAATTTGTCACTTTTTTCAGGTTTAATTTACAAAATATCGATCCTATCAGAAAAATTGTGAGGACCAAACTTGTAGAGAACCAAATTTACTAAAATTTTTGTGCCTAAACTTTTTCTGTAGAATCAAAAATGGCCGAGTTATTCAAGAAAAACCGTTTTTTAACAAAAGCTTGATTTGGTCGCCATTTTGAATTTACACTCCCAGTGACCCCCCCGAGACACCTATGAAAAAAAAATCACTAAAAAATTATTCACGGCTAAGGTCCGTTATTTGGATATGATGACTGGACATCATCACTAGTGGGGTACCGAAACACCCCACGATACCAGTTGAGGGTTAAAACTCGCTGCCTTCTTTAAAAAGAGGATTATTGGAATACGACAACAATGGTGAAAATTGTATACCAATGAACCCTGTTCTTCCTGATCATGAAAATGTCTACAACGAACAGCAGCATTCTTTGTGTACTTCATTGCCAGATAGATTGTCTTCAAATTCTATTTACGAATTCTGTGAAGACACTGCATATCAAATTTATTTCAAGAGCATCTGTTTCAGTAATAAATTAGATTTGAGCTGACAGAGCTTTTCTAGAATCAAAAATAATCTTTGTTTATATTATGTTTATTAAAAGGATTTGCTGGCTTTGTGGTCAGATAAATTTTCGCGAAAAGGTTGTTTGTATACTAATAAAAAATGTTTAACCCCGAATTATGGGTGTAAAGCTCTCGATTGGTTTACGATCTATGAATAATGACTTGGGCTGTACAATTATCCAGAATAGATTTTGTTGATGGATGCACTGAAACCCGAAATTTTAAACTCCATTTTCACTAAATACCTACTTATTGAAAAGCACGTTGCCATTTAAGGAGGATTTATGCACACCGCTTTTTCATTAACCTTTTTCATTAAATTTCACAATCATTAACGATTTCACTAATAAGTTAAAACTTGGTATTTCCGTTCATTCATTTATGTACTTGAATTATTTATTCGCTAAAAGATGACCAACTTATAAAACTGTGACCACACTGTGACTCTGTGCGATTCTGTCATGAGTCAGGCAAACAATTTCTTCCTCTTCTTTTTTCAAAATTCTAGTCGTATGTTCAAATTAGACTCTTAAAACAATTTGAATGAATTATTCGTATTGTAATTATGTGATCACAAGTACGCTGAGGACTATGTTTCGATCAAAAAGCAGAGTTTAAAATTAAAAAAGGTGGTGCCTAAAGGTATCATAGTCTTTTTACGAGCGAAAACAACAGAATAAGAACATAAAAAAAAGTTTCGACACAAAAAAGTCCTCATATTGAAAAATCCCGATTTTGAACAACCTATGTCTCTGTACACAGAAAAAAATAATGAACCTGATATCAATCACTTCTAATGTTTGACTACATATTCATTACTATGATGTTCTTTTCATCAGTACAATGTCGAAAACCGATTGAAAATAATGAATATCAGTGACTGGTCAATCAATCATTTAGTTGGTATAACGAAGTCTAGACCATAATCATGATGTAGTTATTTCATGACAGTAATGAGAAAAGTCATCTATATTATGGAATTTACATCAGAACAATGTAAGAAATACATTAAATGAATGACTACCTAGTGATCAATATTGTGTACCCATGATCATCATGACTCCTTGTGATAATGCATATTTTAATAGAGCTATGCTCAACAAGCATAACATCAACGACCCATTCATATTTGGTTGATCCATTGAAGTTTCATTCTCAGTTGCTTGAAAACATTGACCAATAGATGAAAATATATAGTTCATTATAATAATTACTGCGTCCATCACCTAATGTATTCAGTATATTGTGTTAATGCCTTAGAGCATTGAGACAATGCTACAGAATCATTGGTTGATGACACTTCATCATATAATACACTGCGTCCATAACCTGATGTATTTTGTAATTCTGTTAATGTCTGAGACCGCTAGACCCCAAGTGTGATATATTGATGAAATCAGATCTTCAGAGAGATTTTAAAAATACAATAATACACAGGGTTTATCATTTTAAAAAACGAAGTTGATGTCACCAGTTCAACCGGAGGTGCCTCCATCTTGAAAATATTTTAGTCAAATTGCCCCAATTAACACCAAATAAGACATTAGATCCTCCTCATGGAAGCTTTATCGAATTATTATTTGGAATAACTTACCTTTCCTATCTCTTGTCCGACTCCTAACTGCGGCAGGGAAAGGCAGTTGTGGATGATCCATCGTCGTTGATCCCGTCATCCCTGTATGGGCATCCCGGAAATCTCCAGTCTCAGCCCAAACTGAAATCAATAACCTCAAGTTGCTCGAAATCCAACAATTTGAAATTCTAAGAATGTATTAGGTCAGCTACTACCAAACTATACAGGGTGTTTCATAATTGAATGTCAATATTTGAGGAGGCGATTGTTGAGCCCATAAGGAGAAAGTTTCATATGAATATCGGATATCATCGTTTGACGAGTGCGAAATATTCACGGAAATATTGACGCTCTGCCACTAACTTAGATCAGTTTGAATCGCGGCACGTTTGGATATTCTCAAAAGGGGCATTTTTTCTTTTCATTTGCTTTTGGGTTCAACTCACATGACGGAAGTGTGTTCGGAATAATAGAATGAGGGGTGGCACCGGTAGGTTCTTGAGATCTACCATTCAATTGGTAAAATATGGCATGATTCTCATCTCGTTAGGAAACAAAGTGCAATTTTTCAATTATCTTGATCAGGATAGTGATTGGCACAAGTGCCGTTCTATGAACTATTCAATGTTTTTACTTCCCTTTGGGACATTTTATCATTTCGTTATCAGAAGACGGTAGGAATCTGCAGGCAACTCTCCTACTATCAGGCCTTTATTTCATACAAGTTACTATACCGTCTCTCTGGATGAAATTATATTTTCATGCTATATGGAGTATACTTGGTGCAAGACGCTGCAGTGTCTCTGGATGTAAAAATCACTCATCCTGAAGACCCTGATCAGAATAACGAATCAAAACTATTGAATTCTGCTATAGCCATCGATCCTTAATAAATGAGTGTGCAAAGATTCAATTGAATTTGACGTTTCGAAGTGGGAAAAAACTTGCCCGTCTCTCTGGATATAACTATCCATACGAGTACCTGGTGCAAGACACTGTCGTCTCTCTGGATATAAAAAGCATTGTGAAAAGTTATATTCTTTTTTTTGTTCATGTTCTGGTTCCCACGAAAAGGGATTTCCTGTAATGTTCAGAGAACATCGTGAGAACCAAGGGAAATAAGGTAGGAATTGGTGTTCTTCTTGAATTTCTGGAGGTTATATGCCTCGGGGAACACCTCCCTTGGCAATGTGTTCCAGAGCCTCGCTGTTCGTTGGATGAACGAGTCTTTGGAAAGAGATGTTCGAAGAAAAAAAACGTAATTTGAATTTTTGGTGACGGAGCATTTGAAATTCTGGTGGCGGAATATGATTCACCATTTTATTCGAGAAAAAAATCGGTCATTTTGAAGATCCTGATCAGGATAATGGGACAAAACTGTCAAATTATGCTATGATCATTGGTCCTTGATAATTGTGTACAGTTTCAATTCAATTCGGCGATTTGAAATTGGTCATTATTACGCTTGAAGATTTCGTTAATTCAAACATACAAAAAAATACATGCGAAGCCAATGTGAGCGTGGTAAAAATAGGTTGGAAGATTCCTACCATGAATAGTGGGTAAAAGTGTATATCTATACCCTTTGGATTCACGAATATCTTTATAGAAACATTCGATCTATCCAACGGTTGATTGATTATTCATCTATAAGAATATAGATAAGTACTTGGTACACAGTACAACGAAGAAATGCCCATATGTACAAAATATCAATAGATATAAACACACAATATATAATCTTTAGAGTATAGGTTATGTTATTTATACAAACAATATGGATTACAATTTATTTACTTATAGAATCATCGCTGTAATAAGTTAGGATTAGTCAACGATTAACCTAGTGATTGTTTTAGCTTAACGCTAAATCCATACATCGTAAGAAATGGCAGAATCCCCGTTATTGTTTTTGCTTGATGTCTGGTGTTTAGGCATTAATTCAGTTGTTTCTTTTTAATAATCTATCAAGAAAAAATGTTTCTTCAATAAGTATAATATCTATATACTAGTATTATACCACAAAGAGAAAAGTTTGCATGTAACAAGAGTTCCAGTTAATATAATTATGTATAACGTCTCAGAAGCCCCTATATAGGAAGGAATGCCTATATATTTTACGACCATCAGAACATCCATATTCATACAAATCTAAAGATGATGATTATTCAAAAAAAGTTTCATGTCATTGGTTTTTGAGTAATAGTTTTCGTGATAGTGATAATAGTTATTTATGCAACAAGTGCAAAAAGCCTAACGGCCTCGTCGGACAATTTCACGTCGAGTGCAATAAGCAATTTTTGCACGAGTTGCATGCAACATTTTTTCTACGTTCATGCAAAAAGCAAAAAATGATTTATTGAGGTGCGGCACTATAGGTGTAGGAAAATGAAAAACGCAACTTGAATACTTTATTATTAATATCGATTTGCATTGAAACAGGAACTAATACGTTACGAACAATTCAACTCAAACTTTATTTTTACCCTCAATGTTGAAAGTGAATGAACAATTGGTGCAATTTTCAATATGAATATATGACGTTTCTATAACGACAGTTGCAATATAAAAAATGTTTGTCATGATGACAGCACGTTGAAGTAGAATGACAGATGAGTGCAATAAAAACTTTATTGCACTAAGTGGTTTGGTCATAAGAGGGTCCGTTTTCAGAAAGTACTATTATTTATGTCCAAAAATAAAAAATTTCAGTTAATTTTTCGATTGAATTTATGTATAAAAGGATCATTATAAACATGGTTTGAGTTAAAAGTTCTACTAAGGTGTACACGCCCATTATGGAAGTACGGGATCACCGATATTCAAGAAATATGATATTATAGGTGGCAAGATATATTGAAAATTTCTACGGAGTCGAAGTATAAGGACATGATATAATGAAGTTATTCTCAACTATAATAGTAGACTTGTGTCTCAGTTTATGTTCGGTGCTTGTGCCCCTTTTTTGTATTTAAAATGATGCTATTTGATCGATTACGTTTTAGTCGTATTTTGACAAGAATTCATAAACGTGGCAGTTTTTTGCATTGTGAAAGTTTCTTCATTCAATAATGAAGAGAAAATGAAATTTTAACACCCTATATCTCGAAATTTAAGGGCATACCTATGATGAACATTTCCTCTTGAAATAGGCTAAGGAACCATATCCTATATTTTTAGCCAACAATTGAATTAGTATAGGTCATAACATTTCTGCAGTCTTTTATTTTATTTTAAATCACGAACAGAATAAAAACAGGTGATTTTCAGTTTACCGTATATTGTTGAAAACATTCCTCACATTATGAAAGTCATAGTTACATATTTAATCATAGAAACAAATATATCACGATAATGGTTAAAATTATTTATTTAAATGTTCATTATGTTTACTATGTATACACTGTAGGCACGAGGACGCATTGTTGTCTCATATTTGCTTCACCAAAAATGGAACTGAATAAATAAAAATTCTGGAGAAAGACCGTTTTTGACAAATACCCAGTATTTGTTCATTTTAATAAACATCATAAAATAATTCTGTCTACTTGCCCAAATATTGTTACTTAAATTATCATTTTATAATGCAAATCTCATAAAATTATCTACCTACATGATATTAGAACAATACCTTTATACTTTATAGCACCATAGATATCCTCGCCAGAAGAAAAATATTAATATTTTATTATACAGGGTCGTTGAAGAGTATAAGTATACAGGGTGTTCTAGAATAACGTTCCTATATCTAACCGTGGATTCGGCTCAGACTGAGAAATGGCACAGGTAGGTTTTTGAGATCTACCATTCAATTGGTATCGGATGGCATAATTCTCATCTCATTATCAAATGGAGAAATTGAGTGCGAATTTCCGCACAGGAATGTGCAACTTTTTAATCACCTCGCTCAGGATAGTATTGGCAAAGGTGCCGTTCGATGAACTACAATGTTTTCAATTCCCTTTGGGACATAATAATATATCATTTCGTTATCAGATGACGGTAGAAATCTCCTACTATTATGTACAACGTTTACCAGGTCAGCTAGTAATTACTAGAATCTCCAAATATGAACTCAATACTAGATCACATAGAAATTCTTGTTTTTTCTGCTTATGATACTTATTGGCAAAATTTTCGCCCCCAATTCTTAGTTCGCCTATAGGATGGTTCAGTGTTGTTCTTGTCGTTACTTTTGAAATAGATCTATTACTATTTCACGGAGATTGTTACGATATTACAATCTGTCATGAATCTATTATACTATTTGCTGTTAGCACCAAAATATGATGTTTCGTTACTAAAAAATCTATTTCTATGTTCAGCGGATAATTATGTTCTGCTCGGCACTGGGACGAAATAGCGCAGGACAAAATAGCGCAGGACAAAATAGCGCGGACAAAATAGTGCAGGGACATAATAGCGCAGGGTCATAATAGCGCAGGGACATAATAGCGCAGAGACAAAATAGCGCAGAGACAAAATAGCGCAGAGACGAAATAGCGCAGAGACAAAATAGCGCAGAGACGAAATAGCGCAGAGACAAAATAGCGCAGGGTCATAATAGCGCAGGGACAAATTTGAGCGCGAAAACGTAGTGCATCATCTATGATTACGTTAATTCGTTTGTCAGGGCATAGACTATTTCTTCAAATACTAGATGTTTCAAAAGGAGACTACCCTTACAAACGAAGTAACTTAATACTAGGTATGCCGTTGGATTGTTAAAGTAGACCTATGATTAGGTTAGTTTGTTCGCTAGGGTATAGACTCATTTTGAAAAACTTTGTATTTGAAGAATGAGTCTTTACTCTAACAAACGAACAAACCTAATCATAGATCCTGCACTCCATTTTCGCGCGCAATTTTGTTCCTGCGCTATTTCATCTATGCGATATTATGTCCCTGCGCTATTATGACCCTGCGCTATTTTGTCTCTGCGCTATTTCGTCTCTGCGCTATTATGACCCTGCGCTATTTCGTCTCTGCGCTATTTCGTCTCTGCGCTATTTCGTCCCTGCGCTATTTTGTCCTGCGCTCTTTTATCCGCGCTATTTTGTCCTGCGCTATTTCGTCCCAGTGCCGTTCTGCTCTATGGGTCTATGTTCTATATTTATGTCATAAGTTCTGTGTGACTTCTGCCTCATTCCTGTCAAAACTGTCTAATTTGTGCGATAGGGTTTGACAAGAATGACATTCAGAATGTCAATTGTCAGATTTTTCGAGTCTATTACCTTTTGATACAAATCTGTTACTTTTTTCCGAGGAAATCTATTACGAAAAAATCAGACCCAGGAACAACACTGAGGCAGTTGCCTTCGCCCCTGGGCAGTGCCCTTCGTGCCCTGTGGTTAATCCGGCCCTGATTACTTAATTATAGCTATCCACTATTTCGTCTGTCAATTCATGGACATACAATTGGATATTTTTGAGGAACCTCGAGCCTTGTTTCTTTAAATTTAGAAACAAGAATTGTATCGAAAATATTGTTTAAACTGTGGTCGCAACCAGCTATTTGCGTTCGATCCATAAATCAAGTCTCAAGTCGACTGTAAAAACGTCGCCCACCACAAGGTAGTCGATGAATCTTCCTTTAGCATGTGTTAACTTTAGAATACATCAAGACCAGAATCATGCCTAGTGACAGGGTAGTTAGCAGCTATTAGTGTAGGAGGAGCTGACTAGCTGACGAAGAATTATTACCATCAATAATTTCTTAGCTTGAACAAACATTCAGAGACTTTGAGATAATAGTGCGACTTGGTGGCAATAAAACGGTTAGCTGAAAATACACAAGGCAGTAAAAAATGCTGAACTGATTGAACAATAATAAAATGTGTATAAACGGTTAGACCCCACAGATGAATATTTTTGTAAGCAAGTGATCGTCAATAATCAATCTATTTTTGATAATTTTGACCCATTTACAGGGGTTTCAACCTTAAGTCGGCACGTCGGTACTCATGGAAAAAAAGGAATTGTTAAATCAAGCAAAATTTAATAGAATGAAGCAAATAAAAGTGTCATATGTGTACGACAAAATATAATCTTGAAATAAGTAAATCTATATCTTGTTTCAGAGCGAATTTGAAGTTTGAATCATAAGTAAATATATGTCTTGCATGAACTTTGGATCTTATTCAATCAAGCACATCCATGAATTGTTTATGAAGAGGTTGAATTGGCTCAAACAATCATTTTGTTCGATTCAAAGTAACAAGATATTGATTCAATCAAATATTTAGTCGATTCAATCAAATATTTGGTTGATTCAAAGAAATATTTGGTTGATTCAATGAATTATTTCGTCGGCACAAGAACTAAAATCTCCTTGATGCCCAATGCAGTGGACATGAACTCATTCAAAAATTTCATTTTGGAGTGTATAATACAGGGTGGGACTACATTAAATATTGGTCAAACAAACAGAACAAAATGTTTTTTTTTTTCTATTTAATCTCGGATTATGAGAATCCACACCTCTTATAACAGTAAAAAGGTGCTCTCGTTCAGTATCGATCAAAGATGTAATATTTTCGAGTGAAATCGATTCAAAAAAGTATTGTTAGGTTGCCAAATTTCAAACTATAGTGGCTATAAAAAATCAACTACTTTCTTTTCACCAAACATTTTCATAGAGGCGCGTCAAATAGAAAATTATGATGAACAACTACTTCAATTTTGTTCATGTACATGATATTGCGATATTTTTAAATCGAAAAATATGCATACAAACAAATTTGAGCAAAATTTAATGTAGTCCCACCCTGTTTCATATACTCTCCCTAATGAAAATTTGGGATGATTTTATCTTCACTGCATTGGACATGATGGATAAAGTTCAGTTCTTGTACCGAATTTCATTATTTTATCACATGACCCTTTCAGGGGACCACAGCTCCTTTGAGACATTCATCGACTCATGTTCATTATAACTTTTCTTCCTATTTTTGGTCGTAGAAGCCGCTGGTGGAGTTTGGCATGTTCATTTCAGGACACCTTGTATATTATGTACATATTCCTGAATGAAAAATCATAATTTATGATTAATAAACTTCGCTAAACTTCTTTGACGAAGTGGACAGTCCAAAACATGACAACTGAATCAAAATGAAACAGAAATTCAGCTTTATCAGGTTCAATTTCACAAACGTCAAAGAGATAAAAAACATACAGGTGTTCAGAAAAATGGTGATGTTGTCACTCACATGATTCTAGTGGAAGCTGTGTTTCAATCAATATAAAACTCAAGGAATAGATTTCCATAATATTGCAGATAAATATGATTTTTCGTTGGTGAATGTCGAAGTCATCACTTCACCCACCTAATACTCGTAATCTTTCCCGTTAATCCCCGAAATCCGTCCCGTAGCGCTGGTTTATGGGCCTGCCACCTGGCGGTCCAATATATGACTGATAAATGACTTCCTAAAATCCTAAAGGAAGGCCGGCTTAAGGGCTCAGCAGACGTGTCGCGATCCCAACGGCAAGAATCATCTCTCTCCCCCCACTCCAACGATCGTCAACGCACCGACGGGAATAGCGTCAGGTGTTTGGGGAACGGAGGGACGTCGGGACGTCTTAAAAAACGTGATGTTATTAGGTTTCCGGAGATATGAGCGTCTGAGTGTTTGAAGGTAGGGTAGGGGGCGTTTTATTTTTGTACACGGGAAAAAAGAAATCGTTGAATCAAGCAACATTTATATTTCAATGAAGCAAATATTAGTGTCATATTATTTATTTCATCTACAACTATGGAGTCATTCATACATTGCTAAATCGATTTTCAACATTTAATGACAGACATTATTGTGATGAATCGAGTAATAAGAGTAATGATGACAGTAGGATGACGTAATAATCTGACAACCCATCCCATCGTCTTGTCAAATTCAACTAGGAAGGTATTCGTTCTACTAGTTCTATTATAAATTCAAAAGACTCACCTTGCATGGTTCTCATAGTTTTAATCACCTTAATTCTACAAATACACGGAAATATGAGAATTCACTGTTTTTCATTCTCAACAGTGACTTATACCATCATGAGTAACCATAACCATAAAATAGGACTTGACACTTGACAGTTGCAGATTTGCTCATACTTATGTGCGGGCTATTCGAATAGTGTAGTATGGACCAATCAGAACCATGAAACTTCATTGTTGACAACTAGCGTCTAGAGACAGGGTACTACAATTAATCATCGCGGTCGGTGAATGCTACAGCGGAATCAAGTTAATGAATAATCTGCAATAGTATGATTCATTTTACAACTGAAAAGCAAAATGGCAAATAATACCTGCTAAGATTGTATTTTCACAATCAGAATAATTGAAATAGGTTATAAGCGTTCGTTGATTGACATTTCTGTCAATAAGTTTTCGATGAAATTAATTCGTGAAATATAAATAAATATATATTAGTCAAACACGTTATACCGATTGAAAAACGTTGATCGGGATGGAACAAATCGGAAAGGCAGCTCAAGAATCTGGCCAATTATTACCAAGAAAATCTGGAGAACAATATGAAAAACAGACATTGCAACAGACATTTTGAAAATACATGTCTAAATTTAGCTTTTATTGCAGATAAATTTTCTTTAAATCCCTAGGGATTTGAAGTACCACTTTTTCCCCCGAAAATAGAGAGAATAAAAGGTACTCTTCAAATCCCTGAAGTGCATAAAAATAATTCAAGCACAATTTTTTTTTTTCGTGTATATTGCCGAATTCCATGAAATTTCAGGCTTCTTTTTGGGTCCTCCGATCCGAGACCACCCGAGACAGTTCAGGATATTTGACTTTTGCGGCCAGGTGATTATTTCACGTCACTTCATCATCTTTTATCAAAATTGAAGTCGTCTTAAAAAACGTGATATTATTGTCGAGATCGATGTAATTTCGGTTTGAGGGGTATTTTTTGATCCTCCCAAGAACGCTCAGGCAATTTGAATTTCCAGCGGCCAGGTGATTATAGAGTTACTAAAATTCCCGAAATCTTTTCGATTCAAAATATATACATTCGGAATTGTGCATCCAAGGAAAACAAACCAGTGTGGTTTTTTTAACAGATCATGTTTCTGGAGAGTTTCATAAACATTTCGATATTTTGGATAGCCGAAATCGAAATAACAGTATGGGATTACGAAAAAAAGGTAACCCATTAACGTCAAATGCTGGTTCCGTGAGTGGGTGAAACGAAGTGGTGTATGTTTGGTTGCCTATACCATAATCGTTCGTAAAAAGAGAAATTGATCGTTGATGGTCATTAACGATCGATTTCATCAGTAATAATCTAATTTGCCACTCAATAAACTGAAGAGAAATAAATGAAAAAAGTAGAATTCCATTACTATACTCGAACGCGAACAAGTGGGGTATATGGGAAAAATATAGGATATATTGAACCGTATTATATAGAGTCCACCTATGTGATATGGCTGCCCCGAAATCAACACAATAAACCATAATGAACCTGTCACAATCTCTTTCGATTATCTGCCAAACAATTCACTCCTCTCCCCCGTTCCGTAACCTAAACAATGCGTATTAATTTCTAATACCGTATTGATGATATCCGGGAGCCCTTTTGGCAGCCAATTCATGCGTGGCCCGTACAAAATGATGGCCCTTTATGCCCGTCGATCAATCAAATATTCAGCGTTTCTGCTGCCAGGGACGGCTCAAGGGGCATACTGTAATGAACGCAGAAAGCATCACTAGCGCTAGAGCGATGGGTCGCTCTCACCAAACTGGAACCATTAGCTCTCGCCTACTGAGAACCTAACTAGGTTGTCATTTAGAACGACAATACCAAATCCCAGATGACCGACCCTGGAGGCAGAACAATCTCACTAACCTCACTTTTTTATTTGTTGAAATAGTTTTTCACAATTATTTCGGCATGGAATCGTGTTTCATGGGATATTGATTCATTCAAGCATGCCATCACATTGTACTGTTGTACAATGCACAAAAAATGCATTGAGAGACGAAGGAATTAAGATTTTTCAGGTGAATTCTGATCTATAAGCACTGTACCTGGTTACTCACAATTAGAATTCCTTCTGCAATAGGAGCTAATGGATCGACTTGTGAACATTTTAAAAGAAAGCAAAAAGGTTGGATTCGTGCAATCAAATGGGAGGACTGGTCTGAAATACTGTTAAAAAAAATGGTCGTGTGTGTTGTTGACAATTGAGTAATCCTAAAGAGAAATGACAGAATGACTATGGTCGTGTATGTTGTAGACATTTTCACTCTATAAGCTCCTTTTGCAGAAGGAAATTTTAAAAAGATGTGACAAAATTTTAAAATGAAAATTGCACACCAAACATTTCCGTTCAATTCAAAGCCTGTAATTTGGTACGCACGATGTTTTTTTCAAGTTCTGGTTCCCACGAAGAGGGTTATCCTGTAATGTTCACAGAACATCGTGAGAACCAAGGAAAATGAGGTAGAAATTGGTGTTCTTTTTAAATTTCTGGAGGTTAAATGCCCTGGGGGAGCACCTCCCTTGGCAATTTGTTCCAGAGCCTCGCTGTTCGTTGGTGAACGAGTCTTTGGAAAGAGACGTTCTGCAGGTCTCCAGAGAAGTGAGTGAGTTTGTGAGCGTGGCATCACCCACGAGACAAATTGCCCTTATTTGGACAGAATCCAACAGTTTCAGGGTATGTTCGGGTGCTGCACTCCAAATATGGACAGTATTCCAGGACAGGTCGGATCTGTGCCTTATAGATCATGAGCAACTGACTGGAAGTGAAATAGCTCCTGGCCCGAAACAGAAAACCAAGTTTTTGGGATGCATTTCTAGCAATTGATCTTACGTGATTTCCCCAAGAAAGGTTATTGCTGATAGTAATACCAAGCATCGAAATGGATGTCTTCAAAGGTATGGTTACTCCTGACAAGCTCATGTTGGGCACAGTGAGATTGGCTTTTCTAGAAAAAAGGCATGCTTGTGTTTTGTTTGCCAAGTCCATATTTATGTTGTCAACATTATAGGAATTTCCTTTCGTGCGCTCCAAGAGTTGCAAAAACGGGTCAACTTAACAACCATATTTCTGAAAACATCGAAATTATCTTTTTGCACTTTATTTTGGGCGCAGAAAGATTCTTTGCCGACCCTGGATGCAGTAAAAAGCGATGACGAATGATCGGCAGGATGAAGAGCATTCGCATTCACGTGTATTCGCGTTTTCTCTTGGGGGAAAGAGGTTTTTGTTGAAGCGCTGGCGAGGCGGAAAATTCGCTAATCTACCACGAGGGGCGCTGCTGTCATAACTGAAACCTCGACACTTGTTCGAATTCTCATGCATTTTTTCGATAATTCGCGATCGTTTTTCATTCTCCGCGAGTCCGCGTTCACGTTTCGCTTCATTTCTTTCTCTATGCTTATACTCTAACGCTAACGTAACGATATGCGACGTCACCTGATGTCTTCTCTCATATCCATCATTTGTTATAATTTTGACTCCTTTGGTGTGCCCACTCTTCATTTGTTTCGTCAGACCAGCGAGTCAGACGAGCACTCGATATGAACAATTGAATGCGAGCTCGACACGTGGGGTTCTCATATTCGATGATAGATGGCGTGAACGAGTGACAATTTCTTGAAAAATTTCAAAATGCGTTTCGAATCTCATCATGAAGTTGAACTAGACTTATATAAGGATATGTTTTCCTTCTTTCGGGATCTGAAGAGTCCGTTGATGATACACGAATTCAATAATACCTGATAAGAATAAGCATCTTGACATATCTGTCACGAGTATCATGTTTTCGGCTCATTCATGATTTTGTTCAAATTTCAAATAGAAATATGATTAATCAAGAGCAAGTAAAGTTTATTAAGCAGGTATTGATATTATATTATTTGTAGAGTGAGTGTATTGTGTATTCATCATGGGCTGACTGCTTCATTGTGAACATTCGTTTCATTTCGTGTACCAAAAATGAGTAAATAAACTATTATCACAGGATTTTCTTTAGTTAGGACTTCGTGTCGTTCATGAACTCACCATTGAAAGTCGAAAATATAACGCACCGTTTTCATTTAAACAAAAAAGTGTGGAAATGAAAATGTAAGCTAAAATGATTGAATCGTGATACCTGTAAATTTGGACTGAAACTTCGGAAATTTAGCAAGATTCTTCCACGCCTCGCTATTTTTACTAAGTGGGCGTTATCGAGAGATTTCGAAACTTCAATAGGAGGTGATAACACCATTTGACTTTCTATACATCTATATTTTGACGCTCATATCTATATAATGAAGAGTTGAAATAAGGTTGCAATGCTGCCATTTTCACGTTATTGTAAACGTATAGAAATTGACAGTTACGCATGCAATACTTCACGTTGACGTTGATAGTGAGCTTACGAAAGATATTTTTCGTTGATCAACCGAAGTTACCGATGGATCCTGGGCCGGTACCAACAATTTTTACAGTGGGTATCTATATACTGCGTGTTAACTATGGTGATGGTGGTTTATTTACGGAATGTCAGTCAGTATTTGATTTTCAATCATGGCACCCAAAAGTCCCTAATTGTTGTGCACAGTAATCACAAGAAAAGGATGTAGTGTCCAGAAGTAGAAAAAACGTCATCAAACTGAAAATGTATCGAATATTATTAATTTACCACATCGGAACTTAACGCGTGAATTAAAGTGGGAATATTGTTTTTCGTTGTAATTTGTAAATCGAAGAATCAAACCGAAAACTAAAACACGTCAACGTAAACTCAAAATCACCGAACTTACCAGAGAAAATCTATGGTCGTTCTGGTAACAGTGCTTTTTCAGCAACCGAGTTCGGTAAGTATAGGTACCTAATCTTTCTCCAGGAACCAACCCAGAACGCAAAACTACTAACCGAAATAACCAAGTTGATTTACGGAACATACCCGATATCAGAGGGTATAGGTATATAATTATTATGAATTGGCGGACATATCTATATATACCGGGTGGTCCATTCAAGACTATCCACCCTCGATATCTCCCAGAATAATTATTCAACAAAAAAATGACGAAACAGGTCGATCTTTAATTGGAGGGGGACACATTTTGAGGCAAAATAAATGATCCATACTTCAACCCTCTACTCTCCAGAGCAACCCCCTCAATAATTTGAATAGGGAATAAGGGTCGTGTTATACATCATTGGAAAGGTGATTTGATTCGGAAACTAGCAGTGCAAAGTTTTTTGAATTCCAACAACTCGTTCTCGAGATATTCGCTTTCGAATGGTATGTTTTATAATTGTGAGTAATTGAATGTACGGAATGAATTAATGAATGGTCATCTACAACAAATGTTCGAAATCACCTACATTGACTTCCAGACAAAGGAAGAATCTATTTGTAAATTCCTTTCGCAAATTTGAAATATTCCTCTAGTTATTGTCAGGCATTCAACCCCAATTCATTTTTCTTATCGTCCAGATCAGTAGATTCCGTTTCATAAATAACGGATTTTGGTTGACCCCAAAGGAAACAATCATTGGACACCATGTCCGGCAAGCGTGCTGGCCATTTTATTGATCCTTCACGACCTATTCATTTGTTTGTGAAATTTTGGGGTAGCCATTCATTCACGTGTGATACGGGAGGTGACACATATCTTGTTGAAACTAAATATTATCTGCCAATAGATTTCGACTACCATCATCATAAAGGTCCGTAGCGGACCATTACACAGAAAGAAATGACAAGGTAAATATTAAAAAAAAATCTTTGAATACTACAAAAACTTCTTTTGCTATAGCGCCAATGAAAGTTTCTGTGAATATCATAATCCATTTCTTTTAAAATCCCCAAATGAGATTCATCAACATCAAAAGACATTTCGGTACTTCTACAGAAAGTTTCTTTCATTGTGAAAAAATGTGTTCGTTGTCTCAACAAATAGTTCTGTACACTGGAAAGAAGAATTCGCTAGAATTCTGAAACATTAAAGAATAGTTCGATAGTCACAAAGAAATTTCTATTGGTATAACAGAATGTGTTCCTTGTGTCAAACGATAGTTATTTATATGTTAAAGAATGGTTCTGTTGAATTCTGTACCAATAATAGGAAATGTATCATAACCGGAACGAAATAATTCGTTCAATGGTAAAGAAATATTCATAATCGCGAAAGATATTTCTGTACAGGTTGAATAATGGTTCTATTAATTATTTGTGTTTACAGAATGGTTCTATTAATGGTATAGAATTGTTCATTACCAGAACGGATATTGCCAAAGTAGGCCCGACTAGGAAAAATGAACTTTGGGAGTCCCTTATGGTGAACTTCAAGACATTCTTCTTTCTTGACGGATCTTTGATAACTTTTTTTCCTGTCGGCTTGAGGTAGGTTGTAAGAACCAGAATGTCACCGCAATTGTTCCTTCTGGAAGTGAGTCTGTCTAATTAAGTCATATTTGTTATTCAAGGGAGAAAGATGAACTGGTTAACCTGATAAATACTTACTTTCTGATTGGATATCATTAATTTTGAAGGTTTCTCTGAATTTTTCTGAGAATATTTCATTTGATTTCTGGAAAAAATCTTCTCATGAACCCATCAATATATTCGAGTTTTCTTTTATCGGTTCTTGATAATCAATGTCAACCTGAAATAGTACAAGAATAATTAACAGAAAAAATAAACGCATTAGTGAAGAAGCCAAAACCTCTGAAACAAGATGAAAGTGAGAACAAATAACATACCAGTCTATATCCAAGTGGGTTGATATAATGCTTCCAAGTCTTGAGAATACCATAGCAGTATGATCTTCCTTGTTCTGTCGAATGTGTTTCAACCGTCCATGGCGTGTCTTGATCCACCCTTCTCAAAAATTTTAAGAAAGTGAAATACAAGCGGAAGTAAACAACCTTTTGCTTCAATATGCTGGAAAACTGCCTCTTCGTCCACGAAAGTTTCAGAGACTTCATTGTTTATAGTAAACTGAATAATTTTTCCTACATATCATTTCTAATGACTCATTGTTGTAATAGATATTCTGTTTTGCCCACACTCTTCGAGTAATTCGTAAAATTCTGACCCTAGGACCAGATCACCCACTTTAATTTCAACGAATTTTTTAAGATGATAGATCAACTTCTTATCTTGAAAACTACGAGTAAAAGTTCATAGGAACTTCTTTCTATTTTCTCGCCTTCATTGTTGTCACAATATATTGATGTAACCATACCTATACTCATATCAATGTAACCCCCTGTATATTGATAAATGTATATCACACAATTAGGTATCGGTAGGTACCCAGTATCCAAATCTCGCTAAGCTGATATAGGGTTAAGTACACTTACCTTGATACCTATCAATCGGAAAGAAAATTGAAAACAACACTCAACAACGATGCATTCACTGTCAATACTAAATAAAAAATGAATAATGCCCTATGCGGTATAAGGGATGGTAACCAAATTTGAAAATAGACCAATACATCATGTTCGGTGACATCAGGTGAGCGTAAGCACGAATCTGATTGGTGAATAATGACATAATGTTTCTTGCGTTTCTTGAACTGAAACAGAACTATTTGTTTGATTTAAAGAACATTCTTTCGAAAGAATGACTTCACCCATGATCTTTTAATATTACAGAACTATTCGTATCCGCATGAGATATTTACTTTAATATTCAAAGAAAGATTTATTGTCAATTCCAACGAAATATTCGATGATTGTTAGAGAAGATTCTATTCTTGGTATAAAATTATCATTGAAAATGTCAAAATTAATAGTACAGATCAAACTTTGATACCAATAGTATTTTCTGTAATCTTATACCTAGCTATTCTATCAATATTATAGAATGATAAGTGAATAGTAAAGAAATTATATATGATCGGAGACAACTACTTACAGAAATTTATTGTAAAATTAACAGAAAATCTGCAACATTCTGTATCTTTCATGACAATGGTTCTGTTTATGGTAAAAAAATTCTGTAACGCTGAAATAATTCTTCGTTAAATTCGATACAGAACCCATTCTGTTAATGCTATCAAATTATTTTTTTCTGTGTAGAATGACAGACAGCACATCTGCCGGCTTGGCACCCAATGATTTCCTTTTACGAAGTAATTTGAAATCCCTCATCTATACAACGAAACCCACTGACCTGAACGATGTGGAAAGAAGAATATGGATCGAATGCCAGATGAATATCTTCAAATGTTTAAGAGAAAGAATGTGAACCTTGTTGGTTGCCTAAAGTTTCTACTGACGGATATCTACCGATTTTCAAACCTAAATTATTTGCTCACCGAGTACACGTGTTCGTTTTTTTTGCCAACATGATTGAAATCGGTGAAAAACTTATCTTCCGACAATTTTTTTTCTGAATTTGTGAATTCAGTGTTGAAACGAGAAATGACCACGCATTTCGAGAATTACACTTCTATCACGATGGTTTACACGGAAGACGAGAAAGTTGAAATAATTTTTATTTTTGCTGTTCAAAACGAGTGTGCACGAGCAACAGCTCGAATTTTCGATGAGCAGCACGAAAATAGAAACGTAACTCACAAGTGAGTATCAGAAATACAATTTGTGGGAAATATGATGAATATGAAGAAATTGATGTATTGAAAAAATACGGTGAGAATTCGCATTATCTTCGTGATGAGAGTATTGATTCTCTCTTGGTATATTCAACAGAAAGCAACTACTTTCCCGACTACTCATATGCCACGACGAACATTGAATTTGAACACACACGATAAGAATAAAAAATAAATAAAACCGTCTGATGTTGAGAGTTAGTATTCTCTTTCAGATAAAATATCATGGAACATACATATCATCATTCTGAATATACCGAGAAAGAATCGATACTTTCATAACAGAGAGAATGCGAATTCTCACTGTATTTTTTTCAATACTCCATTTTTTTCTATTCATAATATATCTGATTATCTCAAAAAAAATGTGAATATTACTTTTTTCATTTTAGATATATCTTGGATCTTGTAGCGAAATTTCGGGAGACTGGATCATTTGCCAATAAGAAGAGGAATAGGATGCATCCTGTCACAAATGAAATCAACCAAGTAGAAGTTTTAGGACAGGTTGCAGTAAATCCTACAATGTCTACTCGACAACTAAGTAGCATCACAGGAATATCCAGAATTTCTATAATGAGGATGCTGAAACAGCACAAATTTCATCCTTCTCCACCAAGCATTAAATGAGGATGACTATGATAGACGATCTGAATTTTGCGAAAATATCACGACAATGATACAGAGGAACTACGAATTTATTAAGCATATTTGCTTTAGTGACGAGTGTTCATTTCATTTGAACTGTTTAGTAAACAGACACAACTGTCGTTACTGGAGTCAGAATAACCTTCATCTACTGAGAGAAGAGCACACACAATGGCCCCAGAAGTTGAATGTGTGGCAGGGATTTTGGGTAATACAATCATTGGACCAATATTTATCCGGGGTGATTTGAATGGGATGGCCTACTTGGATATGCTTCAGAATCTAATCGAACCACTTATTATGGATGCTGTCAACACTGACCTCGATGATGATGGTAATCCAAATCTATTAGCAGAAAATATTTTTTTTTTCAACAGGATGGTGCTCCACCTCATTACATATTGCAGGTGAGAGAATGGCTATCCCAGAATTTTCCAGACAAATGGATTGGTCGTAGAGGACCAATAGAATGGCCAGCACGCTCACCGGACTTGGCACCCAATGATTTTTTCCTATGGGGTCATTTAAAATCTGTTATTTCTAAAACGGAAACTACTGACCTCGATGATTTGGAGAGAAGAATAAGAACTGAATGCCTGGCAATATCTAGAGAAACATTCTCAAATGTACAAGAGGAATTTTTAAATAGACTCTATCACTGTCTGGAAGTCGATGGACGTCATTTTGAACACTTGTTGTGAATACCTGTTCAATAATATCTATTTTGTACATACATTTACTCACAATTAAAAATCATACCATTCGAACTCGAATATCTCGAGAACGAGTTGTTGGAATTCAAAAAACTTTGCACTGCTAGTTTCCGAATTAAATTACCTTTCCAATGATGTATAACACGACCCTTATTCCCTATTCAAATTATTGAGGGGGTTGCTCTGGAGAGTAGAGGGTTGAAGTATGGATCATTTATTTTGCCTCAAAATGTGCCCCCCTCCAAATAAAAATCGACCTGTTTCGTAATTTTTTTGTTGAATAATTATTCTGGGAGATATCGAGGGTGGATAGTCTTGAATGGACCACCCGGTATATACCTTACCCATTTCATTCTTTCAGAAAAAAAAACTGAATCGGCCTGTAGAAGATGTTTCATTGAAAAAACAATGTCTTTTTTACATATAACGTAAAATCACCTTTCACAAGAAATTAACAAGATAATAGTTCATAACAAAAAATCAGTTAGATGTTCAACAAAACAACAAACAAAACAATCTATTGTGTTTCGAATGAAACGAAAGTTAATCCTAATTCAAACTGGTCGAAGTTGAAGGTAAAAATATTGTGAATCACCATGTCGATTTTGGTTATTCATAAAATGAATATATTATTATCTATAATGCTTGTGAATGAACAATAAACTTGGATTACTTTGTTCACGATATTTTTGAATGATTAAGAATTCCAGAAAGAAATAAATAAGTCTGAATTTTTTAAAATTTATTCCGAGTGGAGAACAAATAATAGGAATGTTCTACAATATAATTTATTATGGCAATAAACACGTATATTTCTTTCCATCAAATAATGATAAGATTAACTGAGCAAATATCTTTCATAGAATGATTATTACGTAAGGGTGTTATTTCAAATTTCCATTCAAAATTCAAATGATATTTCCAGAAAAAATATTGAAAACCAAATATTTGCGTGTCCTTGAACCAACATCTTATATTATACAGAGAAGTGCACAAAAACGGTGGGTAGCAATAGGTATACCAAATTGATATCTGATCTGAACCTGTCAATAAATCATATCTGGTCACCTCCCAACCGAACGGTTTGGCAATCCAACGACAAATTTGAAACAAGATATTTTCTTGTGAAACATTTGCTCCAGTCACCGCAAGAGCAGATTTATTGGTTTTACAATAAATTACAAAACAGATAAACCGATTATTCGCAAAATCTGGGAACGATATCGAATTACTCAGTGTCTGTTCCAGATGAGTTGAAGTTTATCGTAAACATTTGTATCTTTCTAATCCAAAAGATCTATATATTTTGAGTCATTTGATACTTAGGAAATCGAACAGATGATATAAATAACCTCGTAAATAACATAAAATATATCAAAACATGAAGTATTCTGTATTCCGATGACTATGCCATTCTTGTTCTGGAGAACCAATCAGAATCGACCATTTTCGCGGATTCTCCTGTATTCCAGCGATATTTTTATTACTAAAATTTATCGGACTCGCTCTACCAATACAGAAGCCGAATTGACCCACACGTGACCAACCAACCTCGAATTTTCACTTATCTTTGGACGTTTCGGGTACGAATCTGCTCCCGTTATCAACATAAAAATGGTTTTTTGTTGCAAATTCGTATTTGTCTTGACACTTCTCAGTTCTCAGTGACAACTGATGACGAATTTGCCAGAGCAAACTTGATTGGAAGCAACATTCAAGTTTGAATTGACTAAAATGTCACTTTTGAAACGTTGATATTTCGAAGACTATATATATCGAATTCAGGACAAACTTCTAAGGATTATGAGAATACTTCAAAAATGGAACAATATTGGTGTTCCATTAGAAAAAATAATTCAATCTGGCGCTCAGCCGCATTTTAAAACTTCAAGCTGTAATAATTTGTCCATATAAAAGTTGCTTTTCGTTTGCCGTTTGAGGTCTCCTAATTTCTTCTGCGATATACCAGGTGGTTCAAAAATTAGTAGGATTCAAACCTATGATAGATATGAAAATATAAAATGAAGAGTAGCTACCACAGGGCTGTCAAATGTAATCCATTTTTCATGAGTCATTATAATAAGGTGCTTCGATGCCATCCGAAGCAGTTTTTCAATTTTCTGATAATCTTGTCAAATGAGCGAGATATTCCCTGTATACGATAACTTGGGACACCCGGTACATGCATGGTTAATTTATCATGTTACAGATATACATTGTGATACAACACAGCTCTAACTATAAAAATGATGTTTCCTATTTTCACATTTTCTAATACTCTCGGAATGATTTTATATCAAACCAAAAAATATTCTTCTCGTTTGAATTCGAAATTTTTCGTATATACAGGTATAACGGTGGTATATACATCCAGATCCTATTCGACATAATGGTCCAGTGTGTATACAGATTTAGCGCCTTTCATGAATGACTTTCTCCCTTCGTATTTGTACTTACAAAAAGTCATTGGAACATCCGAAAAGTCATTAATTTTCCTTTCTGTACACACACACAAACAATTTAATAGCGCGGTCAACCCCTTCTCACAAGTTTACCATTGTCCTCCCCAAAATAAGCCACATCTGTCGATATTCTTCGGTTAATCTCATCCCAAATTTGTCCGAGTAAATATCATTTAGATGTGACACTCCATAAATAAAACAGGGGTTTGTATGCTCTATCCGTATGTGCAAGCCAGTGAGTTATTCACCTACTAAATAACGATTTTGGCAGATAAAATCAATAGAAAAAATTCGCAATTTTTTTCAAATACCCTCATTTATTTATACATCAGATTGAGGTTCATTTCATCTTTCATTCATTTAATCTGTTGCGTGATATAGCAATGTTTATAAGTTACATAATGAGCTATAAATTGGATTCATATTATTGGTAGGTATGAAGGGTTATTTTGAAAATATTTCTTGAATGTCATTAATGCATGGATTATACCACGATATTTATGTTGATGAAGATCATATTGAACGCCACTGTGAGTTTCACACTTTTCATCACATTGAACCATTGAAAATAAAAGATTCTTGTCTCTTGATGGGTTACTTCTGTATCTCACTCAATTTTTGAGGAAATATTGAAAAAACGATTTGTCTCCAAATTGTAATGCTTATTAAAAGCAACATAATGTGATTCAAAGAGGAGTAGGGTTTTTCGATAATCATCAATAGAACGAGTTGTATTTGCTAAGATTATTTCAATCATTATTTCATGAATAAAACAAAAATTTCATGTCATATTTTCATTTGCACTAGGTGTGTTATGCAACTACGATACATCGATAAAGACAGGACACACCAAATACCGTCACGCGTCTCGTCAGAGGCCGACTTGCTCCCGCTCGCCATATTTGTTGCGCCCTATTTCTAGAAGCTAAAAACGCGATCAGTGACATCCAAATTTTTTTTTGGTTCTGGTTCCCACGAAAAGGGATATCCATCCTGTAATGTTCAGAGAACATCAGGAGAGCCAAGGCAAATAAGGTAGGAATTGGTGTTCTTCTTAAATTCCTGGAGGTTATATGCCTCGGGGAATACCTCCCTTGGCAATGTGTTTCAGAGCCTCGCTGTTCGTTGGATGAACGATGAACGAGTCTTTGGAAAGAGATGTACTGCAGGTCTCCAAAGTGACCACCTCGGTGACCACGAAGGGGTGCAAAGCTTCAACTCGACGGGTTTGTCTCGCGGGGACTGCCAAGAGAGAAACAATTGTTGATATTTCAGAAGGGCATCGTCCATGGAAATATCTATAAAATAGAGCCAGATCGCCAACTTTTTTCACGGTGTTCCAGAGAAGGAGTCGTTTATCTATGAGAGAAGTGAGTGATTTTGTGAGCGAGGCATCACCCACGAGACGAATTGCCCTTTTTTGGACAGAATCCAAGAGTTTCAGGGTATGTTTGGGTGCTGCACTCCAAATATGGGAACAGTATTCCAGGACAGCTCGGATATGTGCCTTCTAGATTATAAGCAGCTGACTGGAAGTGAAATAGCTCCTGGCCCGAAACAGGAAACCAAGTTTTTGGGATGCATGCACTTTTAGCAATATGTCCATGACTGCTTTCTGCACATGTAAGTATAATTTTGTTTTATATTTTGATCAAACTACCAATGAGGAAGCAAAATACAAATTCGAAAACACAGCATATTTAGGTATTTAGCAGCCAATCTACAGCCTAAACACAGAAACGAAAACATCATGATTTCAATTATCAACACAGATATTTCAACCTCAAAAACGTGTATTTTGAAATGAGGGAAATAATCATTGAAATTTGAATTTGTGTTCACAATAATTTTTTTTGCATAATAATAATACACTGAAAAAAATTTCACTCAAGGTCCACGCAATAATGTAGAAATTTTCGAGGGGTGGATCACTTGAGGAAAATTTGTACACGTATTTAAAATACTCTCGATTTAGGAGTATTTATCATATTTAAATCTATTTAAGATAGTATTTAGTGTATTCATGTAAATATTATTGTATTTAAGATATTTGAAGGTAATTAACAGTATTTAAATATATTTATGCCTATTTGAAAGTATTTGACCGTATTTAAAATTATTTGAGCGTATTTAAATGTATTTATTGAAAAAATGTTGTCTCAGTATACCAAATAAATTGTATTACCTTGGTGGACTCTTCATCAACGTCGAGACAAAACCGCTGAAGCTACGATTGTGAAAATTGTGAATATATAGGCAAATTTCCACTATGAAGGGGTAAAATGGTTTTTTTTTAGTTAAAATATTTTGAAATATTTTTTATGAAAATAAATACACACCGAACTTAAAAATCCACCCTTGAAAGTAGTCTAAAAACATAAAATGGATGTTTGAAGTTTGTATGGTTAAAAATTAGGTAGATGCACTCATTACATTCGCATGAGTATTCGTCCTCTATCTATACCACAGAATATTACCTCGGAGACTGAAGTACCTACATACCTACGTTTGAAAATAATCATGACGAATTGGTCGAAAATTAGGTAATTTTCACTTATAATATCACGAGAGCTTCAATTATTTCCAGAAATTTTTTCGAGAACACGAATATTTTGAAAATTCTCCCGAGACGGAGACGAGAACACGAATTTTCAAAATATTCATGTTCGAGAAAAAATTCCCGGATATTAATTGAATCTAAAGTGGTATTCGGTAAGACAATTTTTATTTATTGACTCATAGAATCAACTCGAAATAATCTGAAGTTGAATATAAATGTCATGTAACCTATATAAACGTAAAAAAAAATCCTGTGTAATTTCATGCTCCGTCCCCCAAGGAGGAGGAAATAATTTTCAACAAATTTGTTCATTTGCTTTGGTAACGATAGGAAATACAGGCTTCAAATTGATCGAAAATGTTTGTTGTGAAATTCACACCTGATTTCGCAGATTCTGGACCGTGTCTGAGCCGTGCTTTGAATTATACTGTAACGCGCATGCTTCATAACTATTTAAAACTATCTAAATATATTTAAATCTACCTTATTGTATTTAATTGTATCTGGGGTATTTAAGACTATCTGAATATATTTAAATCTATCTAATTGTATTTAATTATATTTAAGTGTATATAAGGTAATTAAAAATATTTAAATATATCTTGAATGTATTTAATGTATTTAAAGGGTATTTATAAATACTTTCTACAAAAATGTACACGTATTTGGAGGAATTTAAATATATTTAATTTTATCTAGGAGTATCTAAAACTATCTAAATATATTTAAATCTATCTTATTGTATTTAATTATATTTAAGTGTATCTAATGTAATTAAAAATATTTAAATGTATCTTGAATGTATTTAAGGTATTTACAGAGTATTTATAAATACTTTTTACAAAAATGTACACGTATTTATGGAAGTGATCCACCCCTCGGAAATTTTGGTCCACGCCCGATTGAGTTGAAATTCCACCCTACTTGACTGTGTAAAATGGTAGGTAATTCATGAGCCGATTCAATCAAATTCGTTTGATTAAACATTCTCATTGATAGGAAAACTTCATGAAATATCTAGTTTGAGTTGAGAATTCACTCAAAAATTTCAATCAGTAAATTCACTCACAACCACATATGCATTCACTCAAAGGAATTTTCCTCAGTGTAATTATTATTATTATTAATATAGTAGACATTACACGGGTCAGATGAATTATTGATTGTGGGACAACCCCGGCTAAATCTGTACGCTGGCAACACGAACAAGTATTTTCTGGAGTCTAAGCTCATTGTTTATACAAAACATGCTCCCCTCGAGATTAATGCCATTATGTTGTTGGTCCCCATGGCCCATAGCGTCCCAGCGCAAAAACAGTAATTACCTTCAAGAATATATCTCCCGAAATGACGTCGTTTACCTCCCTTTGCTCGCGGTCTACCAACCTATTCACCCTCTAAACAGATTTGGCGTCTCTCTTCCGCAGGAGTAAGGCAGGGTGCTGAACAAGGACGACTAGATCGTGCGATGTTCATTTGTTGCAAGAAGAGGTTGGCAACCCTTGCTTTATCGCCGGCCGGTAATTCCGGCCGGAATTCACTCGCATGCAGCCCTGGTTAGCTGGGAATGCCAGGATAATCCCTACTTCCTTATCCCCAGAGACTTCGAAAGGTCCTTTTGCCTCTCGTGTGGGGGTGGGTGAGTGCGTAGATACTTTATTTTTCGAGGTGTGGGGGGGGGTGGTCGATTAGATGAAAATAAAGCATAGGCACACCGAGAAAAATCCAGTTAAACAAGTCTCTATTCAAAAACATCCTAAACTCAACCACGAAAATGTCATCTGATGAACGTGAAAAGTCAACGTTTTCAACGTGAAACAGGTCACCTTTTTGTTTTGAAAATGTTACCTCATAGATTTAGAAGATGTCATTTCACAGTTATACAAGTATATCATTTAGGTTCCCTCCCTTCTTCATTTACCATCTTTGTCATACTCGTTTACCACAATCAGTCATCTCACTCACTTATGAACACTTGATCCATCAGGATACCTGATATGTAAGGACATATTAGCTCGCAGCAGGTCGTGAACCCTTCTTACAGGGTGATAATTTTTTTTCGAAAAAGTGAAGTGTTCATATTCCCTCCAAGTATATAATTTGTTGAGGAACTACAGGAAGTTGAACTGCATCAGGGCGTTATAGTATTTTTACGATAAATTGGTAATGTATCGGAAATTCTTCCAATTTGGATGAAATTTTGTAACTTTTTAAATTACCGCACTATTCACTATAGTGGCAAAGCTTGGATTGATACAGTTATATCGGTGATAAATTGTATTGCGTATACAGTATGTCCAAGATAAGGATGTCTTCGTATCCTTATATTGGACACGGTGTATATGTATTTATTTGATTCGTATAATTCTATTTGCTGCTTCAAAATTCACAACTGGCCAACAATTCATCAGAAGAAATAACGGTTTTTCGTTTGCGTTTCGTGATTCGTGAACCCTTATTTACTGACGCCATTTTTGGCAACTATGTCAACAAATAATTCAAGGTAGAGACAAGAACAAATACTCCAAATTGAAAGTATTTTTCTCGTAGATATTGGGTACTGAGTATCTCGCCCTTGTGATGCACTTCAATGCCCTGTATAGTTTCAATAAAAAACTCTACTTGGGGATAAGTATACTATACCATAAGTAGATATGTTTCAATATTTCTTGACGATCTTCAACCTACTTCAAAAAATTAGTCACGCTAATACTGAATTGCAATCATTTGACTACCAAATTGAAAGCAAATTATATTGATATGAGTATTATTTCATTTTTATAACATCACTATATTTAATATTGAGATGCTAATCATTTGACCCCTATATGAGTGCTGTTTCTCTTGTGTGTATAATCTCTGCTGACAGTTATATGATTTTTTTTAATGATGAACTTGATTACGCGCCTCAGCACTTGCCCGACCTTTATCAATTCTGATCAATATATGTCTTAAATCTGAATACTTTCCGACAAGCTGGAAGCTATCAAAGGTATGTCCTATATATAAGAAGGGTGATAAAAATAACCTTGTGAATCATAGACCAATTTCGATAATATGCAACTTTTGCAAAGTTTTCGAAATTCTTCTGGAACGTAATCTGTCCTATAGCATCAACAAGATCATTTCTCCCCATCAACATGGTTTTATGAGAGGTCGGTCGACGGTTACAAATCTGATAACAGTTACTCAATACATTTCTGAGAATATTGACAATCGTGCGCAAACAGACGTCATCTACACCGACTTCTCCAAAGCCTTCGACAGACTTGACCACGGAATCTTGATAAACAAACTGAAAGCATTTGGCTTATCTATCTCTCTAGTAAACCTTTTCAAATCATACCTCACTAATCGTAAACAATATGTCCAGTTGAACGGCTACAAGTCTATCGAATATCTTGCAACATCTGGCGTACCACAAGGCTCCAATCTGGGGCCACTTCTTTTCAACATTTTCATTAATGACATTGGTAATGTTATTGACGTGAACTTTTTGCTATATGCGGACGACCTGAAATTATATAGGTGCGTGAATCACATAGATGATTGTCAACAGCTCGCTGACAACCTGGGTCGGGTGGAAGAATGGTGTCAAAATAACAGATTAGAACTGAATCCTGTCAAATGTAATGTCATGTCCTTCACATTGAAGTCGGACCCTATCGTTTTCAATTACTCAATTGGTGACATTTCTCTTCTGAGACCTATAACATTCAAAGATCTTGGCGTTATATTTGATCAATCTATATCGTTTAATGATCATATTGACTCAATCCTGAAATCTGCATTTCGAGCATACGGGTTCATAGTACGCAACAGTCGTGATTTTAAAGAGATTGATACTCTTAAGAAATTATACTACTGTTTTATACATTCGAAGATTGAATATGCATCGGTTGTTTGGGGCCCATACTATCGGAACAATACTGATCGTCTTGAAAGTCTGCAACGACGGTTTTTGAAACTGTTAAGTTACAGGTCATGCGGTACATACCCTCCAATTGGTACACCTCATGGAGAGCTTCTAGAAAATTTCCGATTCGTGAGCCTGCACGTAAGAAGACAATACTTCTCTATCCTGGTCCTTTATAAGGTTGTTAACAATTTAATTGACTGTGCAGATTTGTTGGAAAAATTGAACTTTATTATCCCGAGATTATCTTCCAGAAATTGTGATACGTTCTACTTAGAGTTTCCTCGAACCAATATATATAAAAATTCACCCTTGTATAAGATGTGTAGTACATATAACTTGGTAGCTAGGGATATAGATCTGTTCAGCTGTGGAATAACTCATATCAAAACTTTTTATCTTTTTTCTCCTTCATCAGTGAATAACTAGATACTTAGTCAGGATATTCTCATTTTGTCATATTGTTTCGTCTATCCATTATGCTTATGTAATATGCAATGCATGTTTTTGTTTTGTCCTTTTTTCCTGTTCTGTAAATGGGGCAACCTGTTGAACAGTGTAAGAAATAAATAAATAAATAAATAAATAAATAAATAAATTACAGTGAAAAGGGAACTATGCTGGCGCCTATTCAATTCAGAAATCTTTTGAAGGTAATACAGTTTCGTAGATATTTCTCTCGGTGCATGTTAACTAACCCCCAATGGGCCTGTTTCAGGTGAAAAATTTTATGTCATCATTTTGAAGTAGTTGGAAAGGTTACATTGCGTTGTGCCACACAATAGAGGACACTGAAATAAGAAAAAAGTTTGCATGAACACGGCTCCGCAAGGCCTTTGGTTAAAAGATACGGGGTGTTGATTTTTTTTAATATCTATATAGCCAGAGATGCAAGAAACGGATAAAATGTGGTATACAGTGGTTCTCTACCATGCTAAAGTCAGATATGATCTTAGTTTTGTGTCGTAACAGTGTCTTAAGTCGCCTAAAAACATCAAAATCAGGGATCAAATTAGGTTTCTCCATGTTCTCTCGAAAACGGTACATCCAATCGAAATTAAACATCAAAAGGGACTTCATTATTTGAAATTGGATGGCCTTCCGTATTTTTGGGAAATATTGTGAAAAATGTTCATAGGTACCAATATATTAAGAATATATCTTTTTGAAAAAATATGAACGCAATGACAACATTTATCGATGTCGGCGCCACTGTCTATAGCTACTAATTCATCGTTCTCTATAGTGATTGAGGTGAAAACAATTTCATTTTCGATTTCATCACCCTGTACCTTGGACACGAATCAAATTAGGACATATTATGTTCATAAGAACATTATATATATATGTTTGTCCATACATATATACATGGCACTTACGAATAGGTACGCACGCACCCTGTGACCCTGTATAGATAGATATTCATGTAATTCTGGCTTGACAAATAATATCATGAAATAGCTCACATTCCTTGATTGGAAAATAATATTGAGAAATTTCGAGTAGGAACGGTCTGAGTTAATAATCTTGATATTCAAGGCTCTTCAGACTAAAAATCATCTGATGAGAAGTCATCATAAAATTTTCTCAATGAAACAGAGAGTAAGTGTCTGTGAAAACGGTCAGTTATTGGAGGTCGATACGATAATACGTCTATGGAAATGCAAACAATTTCTAGAGATAAGCTTAATCTGAAACGAGATAAAATACGTAAAGGTGTTTACAATTCTATTTTATGGCAGTATCGATTTCATCATTTCCTTCTCGTTACAGAAAAATGAAAAATAAACTTTATTGGTATCTTGAACCCTTGAACACTTTCAAATATTCCGACAATTCCTCTCTCGGTTTGTCACACTTATTGATATTGAGCACTAATTTTTATTGAATTTATTTATTTTTACTCACCATTCATAGATATAGCATTTTCAGGACTTTCAGGAGTATGTAGCTAATAAATTAGAAACAGTGAGGAAAAACTCATGTATATATATATATCAACACTAAAATTCCAGTTTCGGTGAAGATATCGCGGAAACAAGCGTCCAGCTGGACCAGCGAATTTTCCAAACCTCATGGTTATCAGAAGGTTATTCGTGTTTATAAGATTCATGAAATAATATGAGGAAGGAAAATATCTCTTCTGCATGAAGAAGGAAAGTACTTTCCAACTAACTTGTCGCCTAAATGAACCTTTTTCCTTGATAAATAGTATATTCTTGAAAAATACCAATTTGAGTGAAAAAAATTAAAAAAAAAATTGATGCCGAGCAGGGATTGAACCCCAGTCACCACCGTGGAAGTCAGATATACATACCACTAAGCTATCGCTTTACTCGTAGTAGTCATAGTTACTCAATAAAAAAAAATTAGAAATATCATGTATTGTGTTGTGGGTGACTCACTTGACCTCGATGTTTGAAAGATTCACTGGTCTAGCTAGAAGCTTGTATACCGGAAGATTCAATGACTTTAGCAATATCAATGATATGAGGATACCTGAATTTTTCGAGATAATTGCAAATAGATATAATTTTTATTGCCCATTATATACATGGTGTCCCAGAACAACCAACCTTAAATTCTACAGGGTGAACTATAGACCAAATTAGGACGATTGAAATCAACTTATCACACCAAAATGCACCGTAGAGTCGTGAGAAGGCGATGAAGAACAATTTTATCTCCATATTTTCTTCAATATTTCGAATTTCTAGAAAGGTACTGCTCTGAAATCCGTAGGGCAATTTATTATAGTGAATGTGCATGGAAAACATGTCGTACCAATTGAACAAAATACAGGGAGTAAGGTATTTCGCATTGGTTAAAAATTATTGTAACTTTATTTGAAGTATGGTACTGGCACATTTTGATACTTTGATGAATGAAAAAAACAATTATCTCACTTTTTTCTAACTGCAGTGTTTTCATAATTTTTCTTGGTTTCGAGATATATGACAAAATTCATATTACTTATAGTGATCCTCCACACTTGTTTATGATTATGACAATTATTGTCAAGTTTTGCAAGTTAACTGCATCTGTGTTGAGTTATTGAACACAAAAATCATATTTATGAACTACTTCAGCAATATGATAATGTTGTCTTCAAATTCATTTATTTTTTCTCGAATAAAGTTCTTCTACCAGAAATCTAGAACCGAAATTTGGAAATGACCAGCTCCCAAATCGTATGAACAAGAGCTTGTGAATTGGTGAACCTGGTTATTGTGCAAAACATATAAATTCTAACATTATCAAGGAGTAGCATGATGGAGAAGCACCAAAATGAATTTTGATATTTATCTCGAAAGAAAATTATACAAAAACGTCAGTTACAAGAAAGTTTGATAATCGATTTTGTCATTCTTTGAGATATCGAGATGTGGGCAGTGCCGAACTCTAGAAAAGTTAAATTAATTTTCATCAAAGAGAATGTGAAATACCAAACTCCCTGTATATTAATTGAATTGGTACGACAGTTATTCCATGCACAGCATCAGTTTCTCTCAAGGGTTTCGAAATACAGACGAAAATCTGAAAAACCTTGTATGTATAGCTCCAAGCTCCAATTTCGAAAGAACGTAGTATATGTATATAACTACTTATATAAAATTTTTCAAAGACAATAATTCGCGCATATATATGTATGTATATAATAACGGAATTTAATGAAAGGAATGTGGATCACCATCAATATTTTCTTTGAATGTATGCTACATTGGCTATATCACAATGGTTCAAAGAGGAAATCTTCATCATCGCTTTAATGGATTTCGTAATAACATTTTATAGGTGATTTCAATAGAAAAGGACGCGTAACTATTTTTAATCGCACCCTTGAAGGCATTTGACGATTTATGGAATCTAATTGCCGATAAAATTTTATCAATCGCTAGATAACCGTCTTATCAGACGGTAAATTTCTTAATTTTATGACGACCGCTAACGTAACAAGGACATCAATTTTATGAGGGCCATACGGCCATAAGGACCCAACGTTCTACAACCAAAATGATATAAAATCGATTATGGGCGGTTCAATTAATTTATGAAAAAATGAAGTAGGTGATAGATATATTCGAGAAATAATAAGGATATACTAGTTTGTTTACTTCTATAAGTATATGGTTAGATAAGGAGGCACAGGGCATCAATTGTATTGCATCGGTGCGATATGCAATTTTTTCACGATATCTCAGTGAAAATTTCATGAATGATCCCATTTTGAACCATATTATATTTATCTTGTCAACCTTTGATTAGTAATTGTATTAATCGCAAATCATACATAGTGTGATATCAATAAATAAGGGTTCACATCATGAAGACATGCATTTATGTATGTTGCTTTCTGAGGATTTTGAAACAAATCTGGGCCTGTAAGTTTTCTAGTTCTTCTTGATGCGCTCTACTCGATTATATTGATTTCATTTTGCGAAAAACTTTACATACATACCTAACCACCCTGTAAAATATAAATTATAAAAGGAAAGTCCCCTTATTTTGCGAGTTTCTATATCACCTCTTCAAATTATTGTACATGAACCTGGACCGTATCTGAATGTGTATATTTTTTTTATGTTCTGGTTCCCACGAAAAGGGATATCCTGTAATGTTCAGAGAACATCGTGAGAACCAAGGGAAAAAAGGCAGGAATTGGTGTTCTTCTTAAATTTCTGGAGGTTATATGACTCGGGGAACACATCCCTTGGCAATGTATTTCAGAGCCTCGCTGTTCGTTGGATGAACGAGTCTTTGGAAATAGATGTTCTGCAGGTCCCCAAAGTGATCACGAAGGGGTGCGAAGCCTCAACTCGACGGGTTAATCTCGCGGGGACTGCCAAGGGAGGAACAATTGTTGATATTTCAGAAGAGCATCGTCCATGAATATATCTATGAAATAGAGCCAGATCGCCAACTTTTCTACGGTGTTCCAGAAAAGTGAGTGAGTTTGCGGGCGAGGCATCACCCTCGAGACGAATCGCTCTTTTTTGAACAGAATCCAACAGTTTCAGGGTATGTTTGGGTGCTGCACTCCAAATATGGGAACAGTATTCCAGGACAGGTCGGATCTGTGCCTTATAGATCATGAGCAGCTGACTGAAAGTGAAATAGCTCCTGGCTCGAAACAGAAAACCAAGTTTTTGGGATACACTATTAGCAATTGATCTCACGCGTGATTTTCCCGAAGGTTATTGCTGATAGTAATACCAAGCATCGAAATGGATGTCTTCAAAGGTACGGTTACTCCTGACAAGCTCATGTTGGGCACAGTGAGATCGGCTTTTCTAGAGAAAAGGCATGCTTATGATTCGTTTGCATTGAAATCTACCAAGTTATTGGATTCCCATTCGAGAATTGTTGCCAAGTCCATATTTATTTGTCAACATATCTCCCTCGTTCGTTTCTGATTTGCCTGGCTGGTATTGGAGCCCTGGAAGAGAAGGCGGTATGGAGGGTACTATCATCCGCGAAGCTGTGTACTGGACATGAAGGTGCTTCCAACAAATCGTTGATATGGAGTAGTATAGAAACTATATCCCTAATAGTTTTTCGCCATCAATATCTCAAGATCCTCCACTCTTGGGTGAGTGCAATTTATGATTTTCAATTTGACCATCGATGGAGCTAACGAAAAGTCATCTGTCTAAACAAATATATCAGGGAGAATACTTCGCTACTGATGATTTACGAAGGTTGAGTATGAAAAATTCAAATTGATACTGAATAGCCTAAATTACTAAATTAAATTTTATTTCTGTTTTCAAAGAAATAAATAAAACATGATTTTGTTCGTACTTAGTATAGTAGTATATTGAAGTATAAGAGGCCATAGAGGTCTTTCAAACAAGCGCGATTTTTTGAGCCAGACGGCCTAGCCAGTACCATTGAGCAGTACCATTATTACTAATGCAGTAAAGGTATAACGAACATCCTAATAATCTAATACATGCACAGTATAAAAAATGATGTGAAAGTATCTGATTCATTAACTTCCGGCTTACAGTCGGCAATCCGGGTATCGAAATAATGACCACCTAATGGGAATTATAAACGAGACCGATAGCGAAGGCGTCACGACGCCGAAGCCGACGGCTGCACTCCCTTTCCGAGAAACTCTCAATTCTCCACAGCATGGCAGAACAAGAAAAAAACGCACACTCGTATTCTATTTTTTTTTTTGAGGAAGAAGAAGAATCTGTCGATAAGTTTTTGCCAGACAATGGGACACAGTATGGGTACATGTAGCATATCGTCGAAATCAGAATGGGAAGTGCTAATCGAAACTGGCCCTTCTTATCATCTCAAACGTTTCGAAATCGGGCGTCCAGAGTATATTTTGGGACATTTTGGAACATTCTGGAAATACACGATTAGCGCATCTGTTCTACGTGGCCCAAATATCGACGACTAGAGCCCATGCGTTGGCATTTCAGTGTATTTTCTAATTCAGTAATTCTACAATATTACAATTTCAAATTGAGATTCATCATTTCCAAAATGGGAACAACCAAATTCGAATTGGAACAAAAGGATGAGGAACGAATTTAACAAATGCAAATTCAAACTAAAATTTTTTTTATATTGTTACCAATCAATTTCAAATCGGAACTAAACAATTTGGAATTGATATATTCGGTATAGCTAATCTGTTAATGATACTATAAACACGAAATTCCATGAAAACACAGTTGTCGAATTTCTATTTTGGCTCATTTTCGATTACCATATCTCATATCTAAGTATATGAAAACTGTAATCGATCAATTTCAGAGCATCAGGAATGAAATCTCTGAACATTGGCTACATACATACCTATCGTGATTATTCATATTTTTTGAGTTTTGTATAATGATTGGTTCTCTATTTCGTACCGATTCTCCACTAATTCATACGCCAGTCTCCCCCAATCACCATTATAATAATACTTATCAGCATATCACAAATGATGGTATTTCTGATATTGATGTCTGCATCTTTTTTCATGTAAGGAATTTCAATTCAAATATTAGGTACGATCAGGTCGGTACGATAAATTATTCCCAATAACTAATTTAGATTTTGACAAAATATTGACAATGAGCGAGTGGACTGGTAGTGAATAATTGCCAATTTATTGGCATTTATTTTTGTTCACTGTATCGTCAGGGACTTAAATGAACTTTTATCCACGACTGTTGTATGAAATATTCATAATACATGTACAGTCATCTTCAGAAAACATGTCGCACATGGACGATGATAGCATTCTTAAAAACTCCTGCAATAAGAGCGCTGACACCGTCCAACCGCGACATGATCTCTGAAGACGACTGTACTTCCTCAAGCAAAACGGTAGCCAATTTTCACACCAGTGAATAATAGCAGTGAATAACTATAATATTTATTTTGATTTTTCCATAAAGAGGAAGAAAACAATACCAACACTAATTAACTAAGAAAACACAAAAAGTAGGAACCTGATAGCAACAAATAAATAGTAATAAAAAGTTCATAATACAGAATAAGCACCACAGATTCAATATTTACAGAAACAATTGAATTTCGGAATTATTCAATAACTTATTCATTGAATAGTTCAAATTGATGTCTATATTTTCCATAACACACAATTGACATATAGTTTCTTGATACGTCTTGATACAGTGAGAGGCACAACAATCTGGAAGAACTTCGTGCAACAACAGAGGCAGTTTTCCAGGAATTACAAAGACATCCTTTAATGATTTTGTTTTGAGAAAGTGGGTGAGGGAAAATGGACATCAATTTGAACAATTCACTGTGTAAGTTACCGATTAATTTCGAAATTCAATAGTCTTAGTGAATATATTTAATTTGTTGCAATCAGGTACATAATTTTTGTGTTTTCTCAGTTTACTAGTGTTTGGATTGTTTTTGTCCTTTATATGGAAAAATCAAATGAAATATATGGGATAAGACTTCAATTCGACATTTTTGCTGAGACACTTCGTATATAGATATAGAAGGTATCCTGTATCTCATAAACGCAAACAGTTATGCAAAATCTTATTGGGCCATCTTGAGTTTCACGAAAAAGTGGCACAGGACCGCGAAAACCGCAAGGTTCTATCTCGAAAGATAACTGAGATATATCATGCAGAAGCATCGAAAACTGGACACACTGTACAGTGTGTTAATTTCTTGAAGAAGTGTAGTTATCCCGAACTCACCACGTTTCAGCTTCTCCAGCGGCTCGTGGTGCAGGCTCGGCGTGTGCGGCACGACGCCGTGGTGGTGCGCAGACTCGTGCTGCGTCGCGTGGTGGCCGACGAGAGCCGACGCGCTGCCGCTCATCAGGCCGGAGATGGCCGAGCCGGCGGACGAGACCGCGTCGTGCAGGTGGTGGGGGTGGTGGCCGTGCAGGTCAGAGGCGGCGGACGTGGCCACGCCCACGAGGTCCTGCAGGCAGAGGGCTTGGTCGGACAGGGATTCCAGGCGTTCCATGTCGATAGAAGGTGGGGTGGGGGTGTTCACTTTTGGTGTGGGCCCGTTGGCATTGTTTTCGCAGGACCTGATAACAATTATTATAATTGCAATAATAATAAAAATAGATTTGTAAAAACTTCACAAACGATAAGATTTTCACAAAATTTCAAGTTATGATACAAGATGGATATCTATATAAGAAGATAAAGAATTTCCACATCTATAGAAATCAAAATCGAAATGAAGTAGATAGATACTGACGTGCCTATAATTTGAACAATGTCGTATCTTTACATGGCAAGGTATAAAGCTGAAATTGTTGCAACAACACAATGAGATGACAACATCGTTTTTTCGTATACTTATAAATTTTTCTTCGAGAACATCTAGTCTAGACTTAGAAAGTCGATTATTTACCAACTTATCGTGATAGTATGCTGAACATACCAAAACTATGAAGTTTCAGCCCCTTATTGAGTCACTGTTCCCAACCAACTACACGGGTGTGTATAATTTGAGAACTGGAATAAAAATTAAATGCTGCGGACTGGCTATTTCCAGTAAAAAAAAATCTTGCGGACTGGGTATTTTTGCTAGTCAAATCATCCCAATTTTCACAAAAATCGATTATTCTCCTATCCCGGAAATACACGATGAAGAGTTTTTAAAAATTTTTCCTATCCCTCCTGGGGAGCACTTTACTCGTGTATTTTTTCATAAAATCTTGCCGACTGGGTATTTTTGCGAGTCAAATCATCCCAATTTTCACAAAAATCGATTATTCTCCTGGAAATACACGATAATAGTATATTATTAAACGAGCGGTAATGTAGGTCATAACTCACGCAGATGAAGTTTGCAGCACGAGCCACAGGCGAGTGCTGTAATTCATCAAGTGAGTTATGACCATTACCGCAAGTTGAATACTATACTTTATCTACGACTATTACAATAAATCCTAAGTTACAAGTACAGAGAAAGAACTTTATTGACAAATCTTGATATACTTAATACAAATTTTAGATTCAATCACTCGCATATTGTTTATTGAAATTAACTGTGAAGTTAACAGTAAACTGAATATGTTGGAACTGAATTATGGAAGTTTATTGTTTCTTTTTGTGTTTGTTGCATATATGTTGTTGATGTACTAACTGATTGAGCTGTAATAGAACTGTATATTTTATTTGCAGTATCTGTCTTATTCTTTTCGGAATCATCAACGTACCCCTCAGCCACAGTAGTTGATCGCCAACCGCCATGGCGTTTCAGTGCCGTACGGCATCTATTAATAAAGTTGCCGACGAGCGGCGAAAACAATGCCCTGTATATAAATTACAGTCTGGTAATTTCAGAAATGTGGCAATGTCTTTCCCCATTGCTCAAAATTTATCAATGCCATTCTTTGTGAGTGATATTTTCCATATGGAAATTCAAATGATAATCCATCTTCACTATCTGAATTCATCAAAAAAATCACAATAATTGTATCAGCCTAGTTTGAAAACGTCAAAATTATTCAATTGACATCACTCCCCTCAATAACAATAATGGACTGTTCCCTTTCGGCCAACTGGCTTGTACAGAAGTACTGAGCCATCTTGATTTTCGGTTCGTAAATAATTCCAAGAGCCTTTCTCGATGTAAGTATTATAGTGAGTTATAGTAGCGAGAGTTATTATAACTCACGCTGTTTGTTTATAGATACTATTAATTGTACAAAGGCAGTTGAATCATTGATATATAATTTAATAGGAGTAGATAAAAAGTTTTAAAAACTGTTCCCTATCCCCCCTGGGGAGCACTTTACTCTTGTGTCTATTCATGAAATCTTGTGGACTGGGTATTTTTGCAAGTCAACTATACTGTTGCAGCAGGTAATATTCACTGTGTCCCAGCTAAAATATTCTGACAGTGAATTTTCGTGAGGCTTCTTGAAACAACATGTTTATGAGTCGCCAATTGCGTGAATATGGAAGGAATGTAAGATGAAAAATCACAAATTTATTTGTAATTGAGTCATTTTATTTTTTGTCATATCTTCAACAAGTGATCCCAAACAATTTCTTGGGCCATCAGAAAAATTTCTGCAGTCGATGGGAATCGAACCCACGACCGGCAAGCGAATGCGGATTAGAATATAGACACTCTGTCCGCACGGCTACCTGGCCCGGTATGGAATAATATACTGGGTGTTTAGATACACTTCGGTGTGATCCTGTATAGGTACATACGATTTATTCTATAGCATTTTTCGAGTAATATCGTCAAATATACTGGGCGACCAAGAAAAACCTAACCTGACTTTTTACAGGGGTGGCATTTTAGCTAGTTCACCCATTTTCCACAATTTCCACAAATTCCAGAAATTCGAAGGTCAAGCAACAGAAACAGAAATATGAACTCTTAGAAAATTGACCAAATCAAATGCGCTTGGAAAACTGCTCATGAGAAGTTCAGCTCTTTTTCGATTAGACAGGGTGAATCTGAAAGTGAGGTTTTTTATTCAACAGGGTATATATCTCGCCTAAATAAGTTGTTTGGCCAAAAATTGTTTATGTAAAAATGTAAGATAATGGAGGTAGAGGCATTTCAAGGTTTTGTACATTGAAATTTCATTAATCTATCATTTATTTGAGAGAATGAGGTTAATAAATCACTTTGAAAGGAAAATTAAGAGGTTCAAAATGTGAAAAGAGGTATTTGATTATTTTATCTGATGAAATATTGCAACTGTATAGGGCTTTATGTTTTTTTTGTGAGAATGCATCTAAACAAAATATTTCATATCCTGTTAAAATGAATACATCACTTTCAGATTCACCCTGTCTAGTAATGATCATTATTAGTACTAATGAAATAATATTTTCTCTACCAAATTTTATTATTCATTTATTGATAAGAGAATATATATATCACTCAACTTCCATTAGTAATGTCCTGAACATCGCCGGGCAAACAATGAATAATCAACAACTTAACGAACTGCATCGCCAATGATGACGTCAAGTTGGCCAGCAAATTGCCAATATTATGCCGATGATAAGTCACTGATGGGGTGACTGCTCAGAAAGTGATGGCCCGCATGTAATATATGTTTGCTGGGTGTTTTGAACAAGTTGCCAAACTGCGAATTCAAATAGCTTACCCTAGTCTTATCAATCACTCAACCACCAAATATATATCACCCGCAAGTTCAATCAACTGTCCTGGAAACCCCGGAATAAATAGCCCCCTCACAAATCACCCGCCGAAAATCACTCGCCAGCAAATCCAGGTACGATTCCGAACAAAGAACGAAAGTCTCTTAAGTCTGCGAAAAAAGGTGCGCGGCTTAAAAACGGCTTCGGCCAGGTTTAGGCCGGATCAGGCGGCGTCGCGACGGAAGCAGGCGGCGTCGGTCTGAGAGCTTTGCGGAAATTAAGCCCGCGCTTTCGGCCCCCCTCCCCTTCTGCGTTTGCCGCCATCGCGTTCGCTTGTTTCCGAGCCGGGCGCCAATCACTCGACGGTATTTAATTTCTCATTAGCGGCTGTAATTGACACGATCTAGAGAGTGGAAGATTCCGAAGAAGAAACTATTTGGCTTTTGGTATTGTTTGTAAAGGAGAATGCGAAATACAAGAACATTCAGGGCTTATCACACAAAAAACTTTTATTTCATAATTCGATAGACCTCACCCAAACTAGCTCACCACCGCAAACCGTTTCTTGCTGTGAGCTCCCTACGTTTTATAACAAATTATTGAAATCCCAGATTTTTCGGACCTCTATGAAAACGAGGCGATGATGTGACGTCAAAACCCTTATACTGAAACAAGACTATTCCAGACAGAGATGAATGATACATGATTTCTGACAGAGTGAATTAGCGCGAGATCACAGTTGAAAGAATTAATATATCAGTTGCTTCAGTCTCCGTCGGGCGTTTGCTATTTTCTTTTAACTATGGCGAGATGAGGTTTCTACGTCATAAGAGGGTCCGTTTTCAGAAGGTACTATTATTTATGTCCAAAAATAAAACATTCCAGTAAATTTCTCGATCAAATTATGTCGTCAATCATCATTTATGTATAAAAAGATCATTTTAAACATGGTTTGAGTTAAAAGTTCTACTAAGGTGTACACGCCCATTGTTTTGCAAATAATTCAAGAACAAAAAATGACAAATCAAATTTTCTCACAAACTAATGTTCAGCATGAAAATGCGTAAATCTTCCCTAATTCAATCGACCTCGTATCTCTTATAATAACTGAAATCCCCATGGTGGAGCTCGAAAAACGGACACCCTGTATATGTATAGGCCTGTTGCACTGTTATCAGATATCTATACCTCCTAAAGTGATGGAGAAAGCTATCAATATTGAGCTCATCAAATATTTGGAGAAGCTCTGGAATTATTTTGTTACCCATATATTATTATATGCAGCAAGCTTTTAGAAAAATATGGCAAATCACTATATAGCTGTGTTATATGCTAGATATATAATAAGAAGTCGACCGAAAAGTCGACCCTGCATGTTTGGCGAATTTTGACGATGGAATCATAATCTCCGACCCCGAAAACCCTCAGGTAAAAATTTTGAATAGAATCGGATCATACTTACAAAAGTCGTCCGGCATATGGACTCCGCTATCTTGAATTTCCTAATTTTGATGAAGGAATCATAATCTTTGGCCCCAAAAACCCCCAGATACAAATTTTGAAGTGAATCGGATCATAATTACAAAACTCTTGCGCCATATTGGATACGTCATCTTGAATTTCCTAATTTTGTCGAAGGAATCATAGTCTCCGACCCCAAAAACCCCTAGATATACCAATTTTGAATTGAATCGGATCATAACTACAAATCTCGTCCACCATATCAGATCCGCCATCTTGAATATCCTAATATTCACGAAGGAATTATAATCTCCGCTCCGAAAACCCCCATTTATACCAATTTTGAATAGAATCTGATCATAATTACAAAATACTGCATGATGGGAGATACCCTTCAGATTTTTTGCTATTCAGTGACTTCGGTAACGTGACAATGACTCTAAGTCCAATGCTTTTCTTCACCCAAAAAAGTGCTGAGCGCGCCTAAAGAAGTTTTCACTTTAGACGACAACTTCCTCAACCATAAAAAAGCAAAAGCGCCAGCACACTTCCCAAAGGTCAACCCGATCCTGATCCTGATCCCGATCATTAATTCATCCTAATCTCGGCTCCGCTGCCAGCCAGTTTATTACATTATTATTATGAAGCGTCAGAAAGGCCGACTTAAGACCTGGAGTGTTAAGCTAAGTCGCCGGCTTTGCGATGAGTCGGACAGATCGTCCGGGGATTTCTCGACTTACCGAGCTTTTCTACATATCCGGACTTCGTTCCGGAGCATTCCGGACTGATTTTACGGCCGGCCTCGGTCACCGGGCTTCGGTCAAACGGTTTAACGGCTTTTTGCTGACGATATCATTGTTTTTAAGTCTCTGACTTTCGAGGGTTGCTTTGCAACTAAGCTGGCGGTTAAAAACACTTTTAAACACTTTTTTTAAATGTACAAGTTTTTATCGGGAATCGGCATTATGCCATACCTATTAATATATGCGTATCTGTTGAATTCGACATATTTAAGTCATATTATGAGAGGCGTATTATTTTCATTTAGGGTGTTCCTTTTAATGACATGCTAATATTCAAGGGGACGACCTTCTGAGATACAGGGTATCAAAGTTAAACATATTTACATAGATAATGTTTTGTCCATCCTGTATAGCTTTTCCTGATGGCAAAATTTATTCTGCTATGCGTGACTTAAACGGTGCAAAAATTTAAAAATGTTACATACTGTGGTAATAGATGTTCTGAATGGAGTACTCAAGCTCAGCATTTACATCAAATTTTGTTGAAGTTTGATCTCATTTTTTCGTTTTTTTTTTTTGAAAACGGAGCGTCCTATATCAGGTATCAACAAGAGGATATTTTTTGTACAAAATTGAATGACTTTTTATATCATTTTATCAAATTTGGAAATATTCCTTCGGTGCTCACTTTCGAGTATAATAAAATCAATCATATCCCCCTAACGACGCCACTGGTAGAGAAAACGAAAATTTGTATACATCAAAAAATGCACCTTGATGTATAGAATATATGTACCTTCCCAATTTCATAAAGATGTCTACAATATTTATCACCCTGTATCTCAAAAGTTAAGACTTTCAGGACATACCTCGGGACATACGTTAGTGTGAAGTTTTTTCTTGAAATGAGTTGAAGAATCATCCCCTTGAATAAAAGCATGTCTAAGGAACACCCTATACAGGGTGGCATTGAAATAAGTGCAAATATTTCAAACACTGTGAAACCTCGACGTGTACTATCGAATGGCACTAATAAAAACAACTTCTACAATGTATAGCAAATCTGACGTCACCTCTGTTCAAATTTCCATGCGGTGGCACAATCACGTGGAGTTCAATCATTCAAATTGGCATACTTGATTTTTTTCTCGTATTTTGTTCAATTTCTGGGATGACATTTTTTGTTAATTAGAAGAATTAGTAAAAATCTGATATCATGGGAATATTCCTTAGACTGTATGTGCTGAATATGTGCACTTACTTCAAAAACACCTTGTATATAAAAACTCATATACAAGGTTTTTCAAAGTAGCGGCAATACAGTATATTCTAGGCAGGATGTACATACAACTCGTTAAAATAAACCATGCATATTCCAACAAATATCGCGCTTGCATATATCGAAGACTTACTGATCAAACTTATTCTGTTACGGTCCTGGTAAAAATTAATTCTTCAAGAATTGCTACCGTTTGTTGGATGTGCTTATGGTCGTCATTATCATTAACATTCATTTTCAACATAAATGCAAAGAAACAATTGAGAAAATTGCAATGATATATTGTTACGAGACTAACGCTTTGCGGAATAGACATCGCGCCGCTTCGTCCGAGGCTGTTTGATTCCTAGAAGCTGCGAATATTTGGCGAAAGATCTACTTTTTGAAAATGCCAGTATGTCTTAGGTCTTAAGCGGGGTTCACAACCAAACTTTTTACGTTTTGCTTTTCACGTTTCGTATTCTGATTGGTGAAGCAAAATCTGAAATTAAACTGAAGCAAATGTCATTCTCAACAAAAAAACGTTAACATGAGTTTTTACGGTTTTTCTCAGTTGCCTCGGTTTTGTCAATTGTGCTTCCCCATGAAATGAAGTGAAATAATCACAACAATAATATTACATAAATAACGATTAATATTCATGAGTACTGGTAGAGACGTAAATTGCTCTCTAAAGAGAAAAATCAATCCTAAAAAGGCGAATATTGGGTGACACTATCATTGAGGTATGGTGTGGAAATAGGTTGAGTATTGAGTATTTGTGTATTTTTCCATTCTCCTACATCGTGCCATTCTCACACATAGAGGCATCTTGCAACGCAAAAAGCTGAAAATATTCAGCTTTTTGCGTCATGTCCATTCCAGATTTTGTTTCACCAATCAGAATGCGAAACGTAAAAAGCAAAACTTAAAAAGTTTGGTTGTGAACGCCACTTTAGGTGATATAATATAAATAGCGGCAGGTAGACCGACGGCACGACGGAAGCAGTATTGTTGAGACAACGAATAGTGAGAGAAATAATTTATAAATCAGAAACTATTGCATATTTGGATAACTATATAGGGGTTTGTTTCTCTACTGAGTGTTCTCTACTGAAAGAACGAACCCGAACGTTTCATCGTAACAATATTATCATAGTCCAAACGTATACTGAATCAAAACTTCACAAAAATTCAATTACACAATATAGGTACTTACAAATTCAAAAATGATATTTCGATGACATATACTGGAACTTTGTGAAGTATATACCTATTGATTTATTGATTTTATTGGATCTAGAGATAGACCGCTTGAAGCACAATATTGAAGGAATGACATGCTTTCAAGTACATATGGGTGCATATGGAGACTTTAACTTCATCAACTGGAATAAATTCGGGAAGGTGAATAATTTTACTGAAAATTCCGGAGGAACCTCAACGTGGCAATGTATCTATACCTAGGTACATTTTTCAAGCAATATGAAAAATATGAACCTTCGAGGGTAGCTGATACTATACTACTATATCCCTAACATGTATTTTTTGAATGCAACCTAATATGGCTTTCGATCCCTGATTGTAAAGCCGTAGAAAGAGATATCCAGCATGGTAAATTTCCATACTAATCAAATTTTTGTTTTCAGTATACGTTCGATGGTTGCATAAAATCAAAGCATAATTCTAAAGTTCAATTAGTAATTCATTTTCAACGTAACAATACCTTATTCCTCAAAATGAAGAGAGTACACAGAAAGCTTATGTGTGGGTTGAAATAATAATATGGGAGAGAATTGCAGGACCATTTTTGTTTGATGGCACTGTGAATGGAGCAAGATAATATACCATTTTCTTCAGTACGATGTTGGTGCTATATGACATTCATTTCCAAATCCCTCGAACCCCAACTATACGAGAAGCTATATATGCATATGGGCTATGCATTCAAGGGTTAGGTACCAAGATGGGGCCTTGTCACACTATACAGGCTATTGTTAGTCAATATCTGGACAGAATATTTCCCGGTAAAGAGGAGGTAGGTACTATATTGAATGGCCAGCAAAGGCTTCCAGATCTCACACCGCAGCATTACTTTTTGTGCATGGGAACATCTCAAGAGTAAGTTTAACATTGAAAACCCCAACAACATATACCTAATAGCAGATTTTCAGGAAAGGATGACGAAGAAATCATCAGTAAAATAAAACCAGAAATGTCACATAATGTTAAAGACGAAACCTTATCACGGACTGGAATGCTGCCAGTTGCCAACAAGTTGATGGTACACATTTGAGCAATTGTTATATATAAATACATTGAGAACAAATCTGTAGCTATCACAATTCATCTTTGTCGTCCTCCTCCCCATCAGTGCCGTCGTCTGATTCGATCTGAATTAGGTGCTTTAGGAAGGATTTCAATCGAATTTTTCGAATCATTCCCGAGTTATTGGGGATTTGATGGTTGAACAAACAGTGACAGGAAGATAACTTATCGATAAACAACGTAAAATATTTGTAGGTGAAATTTTATTGCATATGTTCGTACAGATAACGATTGATTTACAGTCAACGTGTCGACGCTATATATTTTCCAATGCATATTTATGATACATATACCAACCTCTGTTGGTTGTATCGTAAAGATTAGTCTTTTGACGAGTGTCTGCCTATACAACATCGCCCTTATTAATCAATTATTTTATGACAAGTTCATTATAGGTATACATATGCCTAGGTATATATATAAAGCACATAGATGAAGTTGACACTTCGTGATATTACACCAAATATTTTTGATTATGATGATGTCAATATATACCTTGGTCGGGAACAACTGATTGTTCTAGTGGTGTTATTTATTGTGTTCAAATAGATCCAGGTTTTTGGGAAATTATACCTACCTACCTATTATCTGCTACTGATATTGAAAGAGAAATATTGGTATATATAAGGATATAAGTGTATAATATTGCAATATCTATATGAGAATATACATTCATCATATTAGTATTTACAATTTTAGTGTCTGTAAAGAAAAATGAAATGATAATTATATATTTCAAATGCACTATGACTACTCCGTACTGATTCATAGGAATTGCAAGATTTTGAAGTTTTCAGCCGACGGCAAATAACATAATTTCAAAATGTACCTATGTCCAACATTTTTTAAGAACGTAACATGAGACAGCACATCATTGAGTTCATTTATAATGTCTATCAAATCTGTGAAACTCCTGATGGGTTCATGCACAAAAATGCAAGCTTTGAAGCTTTGAAAATTGTTCGGAGCTGAAAGATCTGGGGATCTTGCTAGCCATGGAATCGTACTATTCATTAATGAATTATACAGGACCATAGAACCTATTGAATCGATATCTCGAAGAAGAAAACATACGATGTTGTGCAGACCAACGCTTCAATTTGACAAGTTAGTGTCAACAATTCTAACGAAATTCCCAAGGCCTATAGCAACTTTTACATTCAAAATTATTTTGATTCAAAAGAACCGAATCGATTTTGTATTATTAATGATATAAAACGAATAATATCTATCTACATTTTGCCAACTCCTATCAATAGTATATGAAATTAGGTATAGGAATGTATTGGGTGGAGATAGATAGTTTATTTTAATTCAGTCAGGGCCACTCATATTCCAATAATTATAATAAAGCAGTGGAGAAGGACAAGGTATATGATGGTATAGGTATGTATAGTATATAGGTAAGTATATGATTCGTCATTAAGTAGTAATTATCTCGTTAATTATTATCATTATATTGGTCATCACTGTTACGTAACAAAACTAGGTATATGCATATTTTCAGACATTTCAGAATTCCATCGATATATATTTGATACTATTGACTTCTCAAACATATATAAAGAGGTAGGAATTGGATAAATTGAATGTTTTCTTGTTGAAAATATAAGTACAATCACAAACCTTTCAACTATATAGATGCCTCTATGACACGGTCACCAGCAAAGAACCACAACCCGCTACAGTCCTTGATGCACCACCAACCACAGTATGCACTATCCCAAAATTGAAAAAACTTCACGGCTAGACTACAGGTCCTCAAAAAAATCTCTCAAATTTCGACGACTTATATCTTACAAATCACCGACAAACACGCGGTTGCCCCGATATCTAGCGAAAGTATTAAAAAGTCTTAAGCGCTTAGCGTCCGTACAGGATATCGGTTTAGGACTTGATACAGTAAAGTCTCTGTAATCTGGCCCACTTCCCAGCGCGGTTTAACTATAAGTCGACTACTCTATATATCATCATAGAGCTACGCTCAACCTCGCTGGAGCAGATCGGCTACTCTCGGTCAGTCTCTCTCTCTCTTGCGCATTCGTATGCGCGTCTGTCCCACTCGCTCGACAGCTGTCCGACCCTAGCCGAGCCTAATGCCACGCCCCCTCGTGTAATTTGAAGAGCATGCGTTCGCATGTCATATATTTAGGGAGACCGTCCTTGTCTAATGCGTTTGACAGGTTATTTTGCATCACTTATGGGTTTATTGATGGTAGGCGGGCACTAAAAGGCGCTAAGTCAAGGGAATCACGAAACAGAAGAGTTCGGCTGTTGTATATTGATACAGGATTAGGAACAGGTATTTATTGTAATGCGAGGATTCTTAATTTCGGGACTTACGGATTTGTGATTAAAAGTTTCGTTAATACCGCTAGGATGAAAGTATCAAAAGAGTTGTGATCTTTTGAGCGTAAGGTGGGTTAGTTGAGGCACCGTGGGAAAGGATTTATTCGGGGAAATGAAAGCTTAACGAATTTATTTTCTCATAATAAAACTGATTGAATCATAACTGCCTACTCTACTATAGATGTAGGAAATCATTGTGAATTGTAAATGTTCTCTGTATACCTACGTTTGAAATATGATACCCTCTTAAGAGATTCACCCTCTTAAGGAGCTAATGATAATTCATTTACTTCTCTGGGTAAGTATATATAGGTAACTGAGTAGGTGAGTGATTCGTAATACTTATAATGGGCCTTACTTAAAATAGTATGGATTCCTTATATACCTATAAATATTGGGGCTTGTATTAGGGGTAGTTATACAGGGTGTTTCCGAAATTGTGGCAATAAATGAAATGCGTAATATATAGGAAACGAAATGACAAAACGAAATGGATGAATACATTTTTATTGAAAACAATTTTTTTTAAGATTTGAAATTTTCAGTTTTGCAGCTACTTTTGAGAATCACTCCACATCAGTGGTTAACGGCCGAGCACGAATGGGTTCAAGTACATTTTTACGTTAGATGATATAGTTTTGCGAGTATTTTACCCAAATGGACCCCCTTTGTAAGACCCTTTCAGAATCAGCTTAGTGTAGGTATATAGTGCATCACGATATTTCCGAACATTATTAACCCAAAAAACCAAGAAGTTCGATGAAGTTGATGACGTAATGAAGTTTTATTAGTCATTCTGAGTTTTTGTACGAGTGAAACACAATATTACTCCATCAGAAAACAATAAGTTACCGCAACTTGTTGAATAATCAATGCGGAGGAATCGTTGTAAATCCTAATGTTCGAGACTTCATAGACATTTTAGTTTCCATTAGCCACGTTTATACCGTGTCATGGTAAGCTGACTAATGACTATATCTTGACGAAATACTCTTGGTCAGTTTGATATAAACTGTATACTTGGTAAAGTTACCAGCTTGGTTTGTTGCGTATACCAGCAGACTAATGACCAAGACGGTGTAAACATATTGGTCTACTTTTATATATAGCCTTGAATTGAATTCCATTCGATTTCAGCTGATTTCGTATCTTACTGAAAGGTTTCATTTTGAACTTACGAATTCAAGTGTTATATTATTATACAGGGTGTTTCATGAGGAGACTCACATAGCCAAATGGTTAATAGGAGAAATCAAGACGAGTTGATGTATATATATGAAAACATTTTTTGACCCTCCATAAGGAAGATACAGGGTATTTTGTGAAATTGCTATATAACTTTGATGGCCGATATTACAAAAATGATTCATCGTAATCTGCTGAAATTTGGCAGCGACGTATCTCTACTGGGACTATTCAAGATAACATATTCTGAAAAAATATATCCAGGTCCGGACCTGAGAAAATTTCATGTTTCATGTTTATGTCAAAAAAGTTCACTTTGTGACTACTTTCCTCGAAAAATTCCATCAGATTCCGAAAGATCAGACAAAATGCTATAAGAACTGCTCTTCAATTTACACGGCACACTTCGACCGGTTCAATAAAAAAATATGGAACAAAAACGTTCGAATGAATTATCAATTTCGACCTGGCTGATAACTCTCAACTTTTAACTGGATTCGTGTAAATTGACTTTTTGTACATTTTTATTGGATTGGATATTGGATTCTTTTCAGCAAATATCTCTCATGTAACTAATAGTAAAGGTAATTCACTTTCCGATAATAAAATAATAGATTTGATCCTCTTTCTCGGGATAGTACCTATATATACCTACCTACCTATAGTAACTTGCCAATAATATAAGACAAAAAAGTAACTCTCGCTCATTTGGAACATTCATTGTTAATTGGTTGATTATCAAAAACTCGTTAACGTTCTTGTTATGAAATGAAGTGACTCTATTCAGTGTCTTCATATTCCGTAATAATTTGAAACCTGGCAACAGTGCGAATACCGATGCAGCCGGCCGCAGCGTTGCCGCAACAAACCAGTGCATCTCAAACCATGGTACTTATAAGTAAAATCACACAATTTTCGGAACTGTTGGACTGCTTCAAATTCGTTTTTGCGATTTATTAATATGAATAGTACAGCACCCCATTTCAATAAGGATCGCTTCAATTTTAGAAACACCCTGCATAATCGCAGTAGGTAATGAAAATTTTCTGAATGTAGTGATGACATGATGAGTTTATATTACGCGTACCTACCTATAATATCATTCCAAATTTAATTTCCATGATTGCTTCCACAAAACGACGAAAACATCTCTGCGAACGAAATCCGCATCTCCCGATCTCACCCCTCTCTCCCCATTATTCTCATTCCAATAGGCAATCGGTGGAATTCAATTTCCCCGAACCGCATCGCGAGTTTTCAATAAAGAAACCCGAAAGGAAGCCCATCGAAAAATAAAGCACATAACAAGTGCATTCTTATCGAAGCCGGCTTGTCAATCAAACGGAGCACTGAATGCCGTTAGGCCACGCCCTCCGGTGCGGGGTGGGGAGAGGGAGGGGCGTCGTCAAATATGGCGGCCGCGCGACGCGCTCCGTCGGTCGATCGGCCGTCGCTCGATGGAGATGTTGAGGTTAGTTCTTGGCATGCACTCATTACTTGTTCTTTTTTTTTTCTGGTATTGTTTCAGGTAATAAGTAACGGTATGAGGCATAATATAGGTACCTATATATGTAGATATATTTTTCAACAGGATGTATGGAAATTCTATGAACGATTTCACCAAAATTCACCTTCGTAAAGTATAATATAATACCAAGTTGGTAAAATAACGGATGCAATACTTATACTTATTGAAACCTTTCAATGATTGTTATAGGTATATGGATCTGTTTTCATCGCGGATATCAAAGGTATACTATACGTTAATCTATTTCATTGATTGTCTCTACATTCTTATTGAAAAAACATGCCTCACCTTTGAGTATATTACTATATATAGGTACCAACCAACCAACTTGATGTTTCCTATCTATATATAGATACGTACCCAAATCATAATCACCTCATTATTCCATAAGTATATATATCTATACCTACTTCCGGCGATCAACAAGGAATAATTTTGGCACCAACGCACTTTTCCTAGAGTCCGACCACGTCAACTTTGGGACAGCATGTGAGGCAACGCATATGCATATTCAATGCATACGCGACCACGTGCTGTCCCAAAGTTATCGTGGTCGGACTCTACTTATAAGTAAGTACTTCATCATATTAATGATCTAGAGTAGGTATAATGGTATAGGTAACCAATGATGGAGTAACTATAACCACTTGCCCTATCCACGCACCTTTGCAGATGGATACTTATAGGAACTCTCCTTATTCCGTTCTCTTCCAGAATTCCCACTTCATCCCATGATATTGAGAACTTCAGACGAAGGCACCATCAACGCTGTCAATGAAGATCTTGCGAAAATTATAAACAGCCACAGGAACCAACAACCTATACCCATAGTCAAATTCAACGCTACCAAAACTCAGGCCAGATGATGTGAGTATTTTCTTTTAGAAAGGCGAAACTCAATACTCCTGATGAAATAATGTCTGGCATCAAACTTATCTCATATCCCCAAAAGTCCAACACTATGCATTGAGTATATTTCCATGCTCGGAATTTCCATCAGCAAAACTCTCTCATGGGATTATTTATCATGTCAGATCAATCGTGAAAGTTGCTTCACACAAAAACTCGGAATATTATTGCATGCAAAAAGCTATACTTATACATATACTTTAGACCTCAACAGATTCTTATGATATAAGTATACAAAGCACCAGATAAACGGGCGTTTCAGGGTATCCATGGGTATGCTGATGTATCCACATAATTATATTACCTATATTGGTCGACTTGAACTGATGGGTACTAAGGTTGATTAAGCCATTCAGATACCATAACCAAGCCCTCATCAGCCTTGTCATTTATAATTTTGTCCGAAACTTTGGACATGATGGCGAAAGGTGGGAAAGCATAAAACTGTCAACAATTCAACTGATTCTATATATAAGTAGTTCAGAGTGGATGCGTCCACAAGCATCTTCACAATCATCATCATCACCAGGTTCTGGTTCTCATCAGGAAATATGTTTACTACATTTTTCGTTCAATTCAGTTAGACATTTTGTTTATTTTTGTGTAGAGAGTATTCTGCTTCAAAATCCATTCAGAATCTGATGCAACTATGCATAGTACCTGTTGGATTTTCTTTACATATACTTACCTATATGAAGCAAAAACTTTGAAATTTTTATTTTTGCAATGTGCCAAATTTCTCTCTCAATAAAATATACGATGATATTTCAAATCTCTGCAAAAGAATTTCAGAGCATTGAATAATGCTGCTAAAAGTTACTTTATTAACTTTATTTATATAAGCTGATGAAGCTCCCCAGCATGATTTTTGGGATGGACCACTGAAATTTTCTATGGCAAAATTATACAATTCTTGAAACTTATATTATTGTTTGCTGGATGGTTTGGAAATTGTTCAAAATATATAACATGGGCACAATATATAAATAATAATACTTTCACGGGAAATCTTCCTTAATGTCTGATGCTATCCTTCCATCACTATAGTCATCAGAAGTAAGTCCTCGACAAGCTCGATAATCTCAGAAAGTTATATAAAAACAGAAACCCAATATACCTATATATACCTTTCTCTCTCTATCCTCCCTATAGGTACGTATAGGGTGTTCTTCAAACATAGGCATTCCCTTTCGCACACTCCAAGAGATAGAAAAGATATACCTAGTACTTATACAACGCACTTATTTTATGTAAAGATCACAACGTTTAAAAATTCCAGAGATATTTCAAATCGCCACCCTTTGGTTGTGAGCTATAGACAGCCTGTAAATTCTCCCCCACCCCTCTTATTCACGATAACGGACGGCCACAGTTTCGTTTCGGGTGATGAAGACTAATTGCATCATCAGGTGCATGATCGGTAAAACATTTAGACAGCGATCCATCTTGCGAACAGCGGGAGACACGGTCATGGAAAATGCCCTATCGGCCCTAATTGATCGTTTTGAAGTGCTGACGGACCCTGCGGGATGCCTTTCACTGGAAACTGCCTCTGTTTGGCCCTTTGTGTACCTACCTAGAGCTACCAAAATGTCTTTGTATGGAGTTTTTGAGATTCGTGATACCCAAGCGGCGCTCAGTTAATGGTTCAGTTTATTTTTTGTATATAGATATATGACGATCGGGTTTGGAAGGCTGCGATCGGTTGATAAGAACTGATGATGGGAGAAAAAAAGCATCCAACTATAACGTTTTCTTTACTATGACTGATGATCAGAGCTAGCCTGTCATTTTCATAATTCTGGATGATATAAACTGGTCAACATTGATAACTTCGTGCTCCAAAATATAGCCTGAATTCAAAGTAGAATACCTCACGAATTTCCTCACCAATTTGAAATCGGTTTTCACCGATGATTAGCCTAATCTCTTGACAGTTTGTTGTGGCAATATGAAACTTCTGTAATTTCAGATAACATTGCTACAGGGTGATAATTGAATGGGTGTAAAATTGCATCGTGGTCATCACCTTACCGCGTTTGAACAGATAATTTTTTAAATTTTTTTTCTCACCTGTATCCTCTTGATTGATGCTATCTCTCGAAACATCTTCAGAATTTTCAAATTCAGAGCTTTGATAATCGTGGTATGAATATTCATTCAGAATGATGCATTTTTTCGACAATTAATTGAATGAAATTGAAAGTTGGAATTCTTCTCCGAAGAATCAACGTTGTATTCTGAACATATGAACACTAAACTGTAGGGAAAATGGCTCTCGATGAAAATGGCTGAATTTTTGGTATGTTGCAGACTTTGATATACTGAACAGATATTTCATTGAACTAACCTCAAAAAATGGACAGTTTTTCCGATATTGACCTCCAAGTGTCATTTTTTCGAGAAAATAAGAAGAATCTGGAAATGATTGAATTTTTGGCATGTTGTAGATAGGAATGAACTGATGAAAAAATCCAATTGACCTAACCTCCAAAAATTGACAGTTTTCTCGATATTGACCTCCATATGTAATTTTTTCAAGAAAAAAAATCTCTGGAAATGGCTGAATTTCTGGTATGTTGTAGATAGGAATGAACTGATGAAAAAATTCAATCGACCCAACATCAAAAAATTGACAGGTTAGGTCAATTGGATTTTTTCAACCATTTTCAGATACTTTTTTTTCTCGAAAACTATTCATTTTTTGAGGTTAGTTCAATGGAATATCTGTTCAGTATATTAAAGTCTGCAACATACTAAAAACTCAGCGATTTTCATCGAGAGCCATTTTCCCAATAGTTTAGTGCGGGGTCCTTTAACCCATGTATTTATTTGGCAGACAACAAGATTTGAACTTTGCTACACAAAAGATCATTTTAAAGTATAGAGAACGGTGATGCATCGATGACACATTTTTTTCATTTATATATAGCCATCAGCTCTTAGACTATAATGGTATCATCAATGTCTATAAATAGGTATCTATTGAATTTCTCTTTCATCAAGTTTCTAATAGGTATATACAGGGTGTTGCGAAATTCGACCGACAAAGCTTGACATGTGATAGCCCTGGTGATTTCATAATCACTGAGATAGGGACATACGGTCTTCAAGTGTTCAGTTCTCGAGATACAGGGCGTTGAAGTTGAGAAATTGAAATAGTTTTTTCGCAATATCTCAAGAGAAATTGAATATAATGCATTCAAATTCGATATATGGTTTCATCTTTCAATGGTTAATTTTTTGACCAGAAAGACATTCCGAGAATTTTATCAGGAGGTGCGCTACAGAGGGTTGTAATAACTTTTCCTCCCATATTTTCTACGCCACTAATGATATTTCAATTATTTCCAATTTCTCAAATTGATTGTTCAATTATGTTGAAAAAATGCATCACCTTCAACTGAGCTAAAATGAACAGTTATCGAGATATTCGACCCAAAATAGAAGTTTGCATAGTAATTTTTCATCTTCCTCAGTAGTAGATAATCACAAAAAATTGTGTTTTCTCTTTATGCGTGGAATAACTATTACTGTTCAGCTATAGAATGAGATCTGAATAGTATCTAATCTACTCAACACCAGAAAAATATTTTTGCAATTCTCTACTACTGAAAATGATGAAATATTACTATGCAATCTTCTATTTTGGGTCGAATATCTCGAAAACTGTTCATTTCAGCTCAGTTGAAGGTAATGCATTTTCTGAACAAAATTGAACAATGAATTCGAGGAATTGGAAATAATCGAAATTTAATCAGTGGCGTAGAAAATATGGGAGGAAAAGTTGCCACAACCCCCTGTAGGGCACCACTAGATAAAATGTCCAGAATGGCTTCCTGGTCAAAAAATTACCCATTCAAAGATGAAACCATATACCGAACTTGAATGCATTATATTCAAGTATTCTTGAGATATTGCGAAACAACTATTTTTATTTCTGAACTTTAACGCCCTGTATCTCGAGAACTGAACACATGAAGACCGTATGTCCCTATCTCAGTGATGATGATATCACGAGGGCTATCACCTGTCAAGTGTTGTCGGTCGAATTTCGCAACACCCTGTATAGATAAATTTTGAAGGCAGTGACACTTTGGGACAAATATAACTATTATATTTTTTATAGAATCGAGGATTTGAATCTGAGTTTTTCAGACTGCAGAAGATTTGCATCAGCGTACTCCAGGGTTGCCCACAGAAATACATTTACAACCCCCGTTTTTAGAGGCGTATGATGCTAGTTGTCCCGTCAGTCTCGCGTATCATCCCTCTAGTGACAGCGCATTGTTGCGAGCCTAAGATAAATTATTGAAAAATAAAAAGTTGTCTCCCTATATATATCGGACGGATCCCATCATGTTGCTTCATACTCGGAAAGCGATATGGGGTGAATCACGATGTGAATTGTAAATATCGGGAATTCTTTCATTGAAATATTGTTCGTCATCATTGTTTATCTGTCAGAATTCGCAACTCACAAAATACGGGGTGGTTCTTTGATAATTTTACATGGTGACCTAAGTATAATAGTTATCCTTATAGGTCCATATACATATATTATATTCGTATACGTGCTAGCGAAACAGACAATGTGAATCATTGACAGTGATGTAGACTGAAAAAACTCTATTGTTGACTTACTATAGGTAGGTGTTGTGTCAACCCTGTTTTTTTAGAGTCCTTGGAAACCATTCGAAATCATCTCCCCAAGGATAACACTCTTTTTTACACTGGAGATGAAAAATAAACCGTCAATTGAGATATCAACTAAACAAAACTTGCACTTCACTTCAATTGTTCGGAATCAATTGATAAATAATATATATATGAGGATGGTTTTGGATATGGAAATGAATGTTAAACAAACTCTAAGAGCTCAGAAAAAAATTCGCTTTGAAAGTTCTCTTCCTCTATCAACTTGATTATAAAGTTAGGTATTCTTAGTAGAATTGAAAAACTGAAGAGAATGTATACAATGATCCACCTGAAAAAGGATAAGTTTCCTCAAATAAATGACCTCGTGTTTATATCAAATCAAGAAAATTTACATTTTTCAACTTCTGCCATGAATAGGATACCTATTTCATTGGAACATATATATCTTACCTGGTACCTGGGACACCCGCTATACTGCCTAAATATCGAACACATAATCGCCCCGACGATCCAGAAATTACCTTTGACCAGGCGATCGGGGATCTGATCAAGATTTCAACTGCAAATGAATAAGAATGCAAATATTTCAAAGACAATGACCGCACGAAGGCTTTGCTTCGTGTGTCATCGTAAGGGTTCGTTCCAAAAGTTTTCTAAAATAGGAAACCAGCGTGCTATTACAATTTACCAAGAAGATTCAGTTTATGCGACAAGAATATTGGGAGTTATCTGATATTTCCAGAAGGACATAGCATAATATGATCCTTAAAAGGCGTATTTCTCACTCAATGGTCCGGGAATCTATTTTTATATGACGATTTCGTTTTTTATCGGCATGCAATGGGTTTTCAATTCTATATAGTGAAACATTCTGTAATGAATATCAGACTTTCATATATTATAAGTATCTAGTATATGACACACCTCTGCTGTAGGATTTTCGCTCTAACCCCTTTTTTTTCGTGTATCAAGAAATTTCAAGAAACGAAGCAAGCCGATTGATTTTGAGACAAGTGTATATTGATCCATTCAAATGAAAAATTCTTGTACGAAGCAATTTAATTTCAAGACAATGGATTTGTTTGATCGAAGAAATCCTTCTTATCTGTGAACTTGTTGTTTCGTAAAAACTAGCCGTATTTGTCTTTATATATCATTGAACACGTCACGCCAGCGCGCACCATGCATCAAGAACACTCTCTCCTGATCCGGAGATGCATACAGGGATTCCGGGGATTTTCCTTTAATCCGGCTCTAAGTGAGAGGAGCACGAGTCGCGCCTTACGTGGTATCTGCCCGGTGTACATCGAGTTCACTCTGATATTTATTGACACATCATGTAAACGCCACGCCGGCTTAGCAAATAATATACGGACGCGTCAGGGGTTTGTTAACATTCTGTATATATATGTAACCTATATATATCCGTGTGGAGCTATGACGTCCGGAGGATTAATGTGATCGGTATGTTAGACAGGTCACATCGTATATTCGAGATGCAAAAGCCCAGAGGCGATTAAACAGACTATGATATTCAAAATATAGGATACAGTTTATATGACGTTTGAAATACTATCAGTATATAGTTTGGACATCCAAAAGTAAGACACCCTGTCAATTATTACTCTTCTATGTATGCCAGGTCACATTGGAATAGCGGGAATGAGCAAGCCGATAAAAGCGACGCTATGATCGAGGCATCATAGAGCCATTTTGTGGCATGCATTGGCATTTCCTATTCTCTAGAAGAACTTGAGTAATCAGAAAATGCAATGATAGTGATACAATGGCATAGATACTTCCAGGCTTGCAGTAAGCCAAAGATCTCCTTGGCTTTTTCAACCGAGCAAGATCCCAAACATACTGACTGATCAACCTAAGCAAGAATGATAAATTTTGTAACGGGATTCTTCAAGATGTTCATGTATAGAACACATATAGAAAACTGTAGGTTCAGATGCGGAAAGCATCTGCAGATTCTGGAACGAAAAACTAAAAACACCATATCCAGGTAAAATGCTGTATACATCATAAGATATTCAAGATTCTGGAATCGACCGTATCAGGTGACTACAGAAGAAACACCATGCACTGATAAGTCCTCAATACCTTAACCTTTCTGAAGAAAACCTTCTGCTTTCTCAAGGGCTCCTCGTTCATAGCAATTCATCAGCTCCAATCCTTTAGGAACTTTACGATTTCACCTGGGACAATCCAAGGCTTTTCCACCTCATTCCACCAAAATATCGTGCCTGTGGTGGAGTATTTCTGATCATCACCCCAGAAACTGCAGATGTTATTTAAATAAACGATGCCAGTGTCTTATATCATTCTCAATTGAAATTGCCAACGAAGTCTTTGGTCTGTCACAATCTTGAAAGTCTTCAAAATTGAGTAACTTTCCTTGCTTCCTTCGTTTTATTAGGAGATTCAAATTGTCGAATGATTTCTGCATAAAAAAAGCACTGAGCCAGTAATGATGTGATCATGAAATTGTCAAACTCAACACGAAATATGAAGAAAAACGAATACCTATCCCTTATTTCTTTACAGAAGCAATGAGGATATACATAGATGAAGGTGAACAATTGTTTTGTTTCGTCTCTTTAACATCTACCCTTTGGGGTATAAATTTTATATTGTGCTAATAATTCAAGTAAATTGATGTGTGGATATAGCAGTCATTTGAGGACTCATATTTCACGGTACATTTATTTCGTAAGGGCGATATTCATGATAACATGTGTTAGGGTTAGGGGAGAAATAAACTCCAAAGGGCCTTCTGAACTCTAAAGGGAGTGAAATACCGATATTCACTATACGATGTGACTCTAGAGTAGAAAAGAAGGTATGTATAGGTAATTACGAGAAATGTAACTGCTGAAACAATGTACATCAGACTCCATTATCATACAATGAAGTTCACCATATAAGAACATTAATTATAGTTGTTAATGTGACAAGGGCGAAGATCATGTACTTAGCTGGTAAGGGACCAGAAATAATAAGATTTTTTTCCAAGTGATTAAATCATTGCGGAAAATCATACAGGTTGCAAAAAATGTACTATATTTCATATGGAGATCATTTATTATCCGGTACATACACGCGTACACCGACAGATTCTCAACCTCAAGGTCATGTAAATGATAGGACTGATAGAGTGAGCCAAAATGATGTTAAAAAAATGTCTATCGCGCTTCGTTACGAAGTTATTGACCTTGAAAGTTAGAATAAGAAAAATTCCAGGCATAACTTTCGACGGGTTTACCAATGATGTTCGGGCATGCAGCTAAAGTAACTCATACTAATGCTCCTTTCCATATGTAAACGACTGTTCAGTGAATATGTTTTATAGGATGGGTCGAATTTTTTCGATTAAATGAATTCTTGTCAGGTCCTGGACAAATTTTTGAAATGTATTTTTGGAAAATTTTACAATAATCCAGAGAAATTTTTTGTTAAATGTATGTCTGTTCCTAATTCCGTTTGTAGCATAATGATGTCTTTGATCTTGAATTTTCGGACCTTTTTGTAATTACTTGACAAGTAAGTAATCTATACACTTCTGGATTTGCTTTTTGGAAATTTCCATAAATATTACTTACTTGCAGGTATAGCACTGATGATGGCTTTTTAGCCGAAAGCGCTTTGCGATTTGATAATAAATTTTACACGAAATACAAAATCTCTTCATTCTATTGATCAGTTACGTGTATGCAGCTATACCTTTTCAACTTCAATTTCGGAATCGGTAAGTTATATTTCGGAAAAAGTAATCTCGATTTCAGAATTGGTTAGTTCGATTTCAGAAATGGTAAACTCAATTTCAGAATCGGTGAGATGAATTTCAGAAAAAGTCCATTTATTTTCCGAAATGTAAAGTTGTATTTCAGAATTGGTAGGTTCAATTTCAGAAGATGAATCCTTATATATGTTTAGAATGTTTTCAATTGCAAAAGAGAAGATTGTTTACAGTGGATGGAACGGTGTCCTGGATAATGCACCTGCACATTCAAGAGGTAGAATTTCAAGATGTTATAATTTGCAGATTGGCCCTATGTTGAACCCGATTGAACATATATGGAGTGCCTTTAAGTCAGAAGTGAAGAGCTTTTTGCAAGAGCATCGCCAAAGGGTCATAGCTGGGGATCCGAACAGATTGCTCACCCAGATAGAATTCAGACTGCGATGTCTTGGAGAATATGCGGATCATTCAATGGAAATGATAACCTCAAATGTGTTTGCATTCTTATAATCATGTGCAACGCCACTATCCTTCTCCGATAAATTGGGATTATAATTATGTTATTCAATTGATTTTGAAAATTTGAATATTGTTAATATGGTTTTTCAATCTCACATGCAATTGGAAACATTCTGAAATACAACTTACCATTTCTGAAATTGAATGGACTTTCTCTGAAATTCATCTCACCGATTCTGAAATTGAGTTTACACAGTGAAAAAAAAATAACACCAGTTCACACCAGCTAACACCCTTGGGTGTCCCCTGAGGTCCTGATTATTTTAGTGGGAATTAACTCTGATATTTTTAACACCATCATAGGATGTCATTCATTCTTACATACAGTCAAGATCTACACTAGAGTATCTAGAGCTAATTTGATCGGTTCGTGTTATTCAACACCAAAGTGGTGACTGTACAATCATTTGGTGATTATTTTGACACTGTATCTGTTGCGTTTTTGCTTTCACTGATGATAGTATGATAATATGTGAATATTTTTCGGATATTTTTCTGTTGTGAAAACACACTTATCGAGTGTTATCACGCTGAGAAGCAGTGTTTTCTTGTCTGCATCTGAGTGTTGAATAACACAACTCTGACATACTAACATTAGTATTCAGTGTATAAAATGATCCAATTTAGTAAGAATTTTGACTTACGAAACATCTCTGAGCTGATACTATTTGTAGGCTGTCGAGAAAAGAGCGTCGAAGGAGCGCTAGTGTCACCATCTATCAAGATATTTGCTAAATATTTTTCTGTGCACAAAATTTCTACTTTGATATTCAATTTCATGTTCAATCTGGTTCGGATATGTACTCTATATCGCTTCGCAATATAAAAATCATCGTATATAATTCATGAATCAGCTTAAAATTTATTTATTGCATTATTTTCACGAAATCATCCGTTCTTATTGTCACCTATCAATCTGGATACCAGAATTCGTGGATGATGATATACCTACACAATGTTGATCCATTCTTCAATGAGTTCAGGTTTTTCAGTGGGTAATTTCATTATCAGCAACATTATTTATTCACATGGGAGAATGCAAGACGATGGGGGAACTATATTAGCCCCAAATCTCATAATTCATGCACGGTTCTTATTTGTTTGTGATTGGTGAGGGTGTAAGTAGGTGATAATTTCATATAATAAGTGTATTTTTTGCGTTAACTTGGATAATACCACTATCGAAAGTAATTACTTTTCATCCTGTTGGTGTTTCTCTTGAATGGATATTTCAGAACCCCTCTAAATTACCACATCCGTGTAATTTTTCACTATGACTGTGTGAATTGACACCACTGTACACGGTATTATCAAATTTCTGATAATACTGGTAAATTGCTAATCAAGTGTTGATTCAATCGGAGTTATTTCTGAAATCCACTCGGTTGAAATTACACTCGAAAATTTTTCACTGTGTACCATTTCTGAAATCGAACTAACCAATTCTGAAATCGAGATTACTTTTTCCGATATATTACATACTTACCGATTCCGAAATTGATGTTGAAAAGGTATAGTACAGATCTTCACCTTGTATAGTATGGCCAGTACGGGCAACGGGCTTTCCTGCCAGCCCCACGTGAATTCGCATCGCAGGAATATTTCACTAAATTCCGCAATAAACTTAGCGGACAGCTTTAGTGGGCCGCAGAGGTATAGCAGCGGTATATGTGGAAGTTCTTGCAGCGTCCAGGCCAGGCCAGCTAAGATAATAAAACTCAGCGGTTAAGCCGTGCCGGACAAAGCCGAGGCTGAAGTAAATTGCCTGCAGGGATTACGGGGATTTGTTTAGGAGCTCCTGCGAGACGACCTAGTGGCTACCTGTGAGAGAGAGGGTCGTCTTTTCTGGGTGGATGTCGGTTAATTACCTCATCGGTAATTCAGGTGACTTGGAAGTATACCAGCAAGGTGTGCCCACAGAATAACTATACCTTTTCAACTTCAATTTCGGAATCGGCAGAATTGGTTAGTTCGATTTCAGAAATGGTTAACCAAATTTTAGAATCGGTGAGTTGAATTTCAGAAAAAGTCCATTCAAATTCAGAAATGGTATCTGTAGGATGCCCATTTCAAATGCAAGCTCATATAGGATGTATATATGAACTAAGATTCATACAGTGACTTATACAATTCACGATAGTGAATGTGTAATCAGGATTATTTATTTCAAGTTCTACTTTTCTTTCTGAAATTGAACTAACCAATTCTGGAATCTTACCATTTCTGAAATTGAATGGACATTTTCTGAAATTAAACTCACTGATTCTGGATTTGAGTTAACCATTTCTGAAACCGAGTTCACCATTTCCGAAATATAACTTATTACCGAATCTGAAATTGTAGTTGAGAAGGTATATAGTTAAAAAGATGGTGGAACCAATGTCAAATTGACATCAATTGTCCCATTGTCCCTAGCTCACCTACACAGGGTGTCCTGAAATTACATAGAAAGATTTCAACCATTTCAAGGAACAAAAATAATAAAAAAAGTTTATATATTGATGAAATAAACCTCCGGTGTACGCACTTCAATCCTTTCCTGTTTTACAATTCCTTGGAATGAGAACAACTCGCCAGGAATGAGACAGGCAAAAGATTCTATTAAAAAACCACCGCCTCAAAGAATATCTACTGAGCCAGAAACGAAGTTCAACTAGAATAGGTATACTAGTGGGACTTCTCACAGGGCATTGTATAGGCTCAACAAACACATGAGTACGATAGGTCTGACTGAAGAACTGCTGTACAGGTTCTGTCAGGAAGAGGAGGAAAAAGCAGTGCACATACTTTGCCTCTGTGAGCTAGGGCTTGTTAAGACTTAGGTTCCTTACGCTGGGTGAGGAAAAACCAGAAGCCCAAAGATACACAGGTGATCTGAAAGCTAGCCTATGGAGTCTCATAAAGAAGGCGGGGCTAGCCGAAGAACTCGATTTTGAGGGCAGACACAAAGATCTGAATAGGTCGCGGTGTGGAGGCAGATAGCCCGAAGGCCCCATTCTAAATCTAATCTGAATCTAATCTACAATTCCTTGATTTTCGCCTACTTCGATAAACAAAACATGGCGTGGGTGAATATGGCTAAGTTTAGTCTGGTGCCGAACCAAAATTACAGGCATCAATGTGACAATTTTGACCGAATTGTGACCAATGAAGATAGAGAATACATTCAGCGATTTAGCCGCATCAAGGCTGGTAGAACTGATGTTGATCATAAGTTATAGGAATCACGCCATCTAACATTCAATATCTGAACCCCACGTCACCGTCTGAAATTCAATTGTTTATATTGTCAAGGAGTACAAATGCCTATGAATCAACATCACTCAAACTCTCGCTCATTTCAAGATCTTTTATCATTAATTAACTTTTCCAAATTAAAACATTCAGTACATTGTAGTTTCTATCAGGCCAGCGGAGTTCATAGACGTCATTTCCTTTATAATTTGCAAAGAAACTGCTTATACCCCGCGATAATACCTAGTTAAGCTGTATATCAAAAGGTAATGACAATTCCCATTGCGGAAAATTGGGAATCTAGCATCGATTTCAAATATAAATAGAACCCGAATCGATAAGGATATTCATTATTAGTTCTATCGGAATTCATTATCAACACAAGGCATTATTTTTAAAATCAGTACATAACACTCATTCATTGATTGCTGACTTCCAAAGTGGCACTATGCCACTCGTTGTTTATTTTATAGATATTTTCATGGACGATGCTCTTCTAAAATATCAACAATTGTTCCTCCCTTGGCAGTCCCCGCGAGAATAACCCGTCGAGTTGAGGCTTATTCGCACCCTTTCGTATGGGCACTTTGGAGACCTGCAGAACATCTCTTTCCAAAGACTCGTTCATCCAACGAAGAGCGAGACTCTGGAACACATTGCCAAGAGAGGTGTTTCCCGAGGCATATAACCTCCAGAAATTTAAGGAGAACACCAAATTCTACCTTATTTCCCTTGGTTCGCACGATGTTCTCTGATATTTACAGGATATCCCTTCTCGTGGGAACCAGAACATAAAAAAATATACTTCATGGACACCGGCGCAAACTGTGTAGATCATGAGACTGCGAAATTATGCAACTTTCGCTCATAAATCAAAATGATGGAATTCCATCCGGCTTATAACCGAGCGACGTCAACCCGAAATCGAAATATAAATGAAACAATAACATAACGGAATCATAGACAGTTTCCATTCAAATCGCAATCCCTATCTGATTAGCTAAATACGGAGCAGATTAAAAAGCCACGGCTCGCAAAGCTGAGCTTTCGAATCCCATTACTGGCAATAATCCTCCCATTTAAAATCAATTTCGAAACAACTTCACTGATTTTTAATATCCGCAAAAAATTAATACCATTCAGATTATTCTCATTTATCGATTTTTAATGGATGGTTTGAGCCAATCGCCTCTTCTTTTTTTCGGCATTCGTATATATATTTATTATTCGCTTTATATTCCCAAAAATCACAAAGTGTGCGGCTCTGGTGTCGAACTCTAGAATTTCTGCGAGGGTGGTTAACCCATTAGTGCATGAAGTTACTTTTTTTCAAATCTATATTCTGAAGATGTTTACTCATTCAAATATACCCAAAGAATGATAACTCATGAGGAATAATTTTTTTTCACAACAGATTTTTTTTATATGACACGTCCATTTTAATGGACTGCAAATTGGTTCATTGATGAAAGTGATCATCAGTAGGGAATTTCAGTATTCATTTTTATTCAAGTACATATCCAGAACATGAAAAACTCAATAACATCAATCACAATATTATCAATAATAATAATAATGATAATAATAATGAAAATTATACATCATGATGACTTGATACATTTTGAAGCATCTCTCAGATGCAGTCCTATTTTACATATAAAATTGCAATTTTGTACACTCTACTGAATGGAATTCAGCTGATGGGTATATGGAAATGCATCATGTCAAGAAATTATTTGGGATGATACTTCCAGACCTTTTTTCGGTGCTCCTCACACGATCCAGTGGAAGGAAATGTGAACCCGTTGAAGAAAAAGAGGAGTCGAACGAGTGGATGGAGTCGTGTCTATAGTTGACGTGCTGCAGTATAACGTACAATCATTTGATGCTATAATATTCCTTTTCATAATGCAAAGATGTATATTATTTTCAATTTCATCAAAATCAGGATCAGAACAACGAAAGTCGCAGGGCTGTTTGATAATTCCTTTAGAAATATGATTTATTATGGATTCGCAGTTTCTAAATTCGAATAACTGCATTTCTGCCAACTTTTCTTCTGAAGGCAATATTATATATGATTATCTGTTGGTTGATCGATATCTGAGCCATTTTCCATATGTCTAAGAGGTGTTGCAAGAATGATCTACAAAAAAATCTTGATGACCGATATGCATAGAGTCCATTATAATGGACACAACACAAAAGCAATATTTTGAGTGTCTTACAAAAAAAATAATTATTCGAATTACCTTATAGGTTCATAAACACATGCATATAATGAGATCTTGAGGGATAGGAAATTCTGAAATTCATTATACTCCGTTATAATAAATACTTACCCTCCTTGTCGGGTGCAATACAAATTGTTATCCATTTGATCTCGTGCAGAATATTGTCGAGATACAAATTCATGAAATAGAAGCGATAGCTGTTTGTTGTTGAACTACACTTATAGTTCTGGCGCATGAAACATCCAATTCCTGCATGATTGACGTCACAAAAAATTAGACAATGGGCGTCCATTATAAGACACATTATGCACTAATGGGTTAACAGAACAATTCAGCATTGTCAACAAAGAATTTAAGATTATTCTTTCAACATGAGGACAATTTTTATCAACCACAGCTATATATAACACGCTATAATAGCATATAAGGGGACAACCAATAAGTTATCACCTGTGATCATAAAGTCGACTTTGCTGATTATTATAGAAATCGAACCACTATACCGTTGGTCGGACAATAAACTTTGTGTCTAGGGATTTAAAATACCACTTGATTCCCTAGGTGTATAATGTACAATTGAAATCGATTCCACTCGAAAATGATACAGCTGATCGATACGAAACAAGAGCATCTTTTCTTTGTAAAACGATGTGGATTTTCATAATCCGAGATTAAATTGTCGCGGAAAATTTGCACATGAAGAGGTTAGTGTAATATTTAATGTAGTCCCACCCTGTATAATATACTCCTGAAATTTTGGAATAATTTCATCTTCAATACACTGGGCATGGAAAGTTTAGTTCTTGTATCGAAAAGAATCATTTTATCACATGCCGTTTCGGAAATATTCAAGAAATATAATCTTCAGAAAACTGAGAAAAGTATGTAGGTGATGTGATTTTGGAGGATGAATGTAAATTTGAGATGAACCTATACCTAACTATTTATCGAAGGTACGTTTTGTTTCAGAGAAACTATAGTGTAAATGTAAATTATCTAGCACCTCCATCAATATTTTAACTATAACTTATTCTACAAACGGTTCATGATGTAATCATCAACTTAGTCCAACATATTCGAAATCAATACCCTCTATCTCTAGTCGAAGCAGAAAGGAACAGAAATTGATGAGGAATAAAGAAATGGCGATACGTTCTTGTTTGTTTTTTTACTCCTTTGGAGCACACGAAATGAAATCCCTATGAAGTTCGAAGAACATGGTACGTACCTTGGGAGGATACGGAGAGGAGATAGGTATTGGATTTTTTTTATACTTTGAGGGATTTATAAGTTTTTGGGAATACTTCCATTTGCGTGCAAAGAATTCCAAAGCTTTTTAAGCTTGCCCTTATAAACGTTAATCAATAGCTTATCATCAAATAGACCAATCAACAATAGCTCATTATTCTTATGAGAAATGTTTGTTGACCAGCCTCAGAACCTCACTTCAAAATTCAGCGTTATTTACTTTATGCACGACCGGGCGTAAAGTACCACTTTACCGCCCGGGTTTGCGGGCGTAAAGTGGCACTTTACCGCCCGCGGACTACTTTACCGCCCGGCGGGCGATAAAGTCATTGAGCTGGTGGTAAAGCTAATGTCACTGTCATATCGATAGAAATCTAGATTGACATTAAGAAAGCATGAAAATATTACTTACTTTCATCATAAGGTACGAATCGTCTGGTGCTACACTCAAGAATAACTCTATTTCTTCTCTGCTTAGAATCTTCGATTTCTTTGGTTTATAACCGTCAGATTTTCTTTTCAATAAAGCTATCAATCTTGTATATTTACTAATATCTCTATTATCATGTACATTTAAAGTAGCTTTCAACATGGAATAATATGACCACATGGAAGAGGGCTTACGAGATTTTGATTTTTCCAGAAAATAGGCAAGAAGCACACTTTCAGTGTAGTTCTTATTTTTTACATCATTTCGAAAAATTGACTGAGTTGCCATGGTAACGTTGATTCCATACTTCTTGATTAATTGTATTTGCGATATGGATACAATACAGTCTCACTGCAACCGTGATGTATTTTTTTATTGTGCTTGAGGGGTGAAGAGATATACCTACATGAGATATCAAATATATACAGGTCGTGCATAAAATGTTGTATGTATTTCGGGCGTAACTAGCTTTTATGATGGACCTAGGCGTGTTAATAGCCCTCGCCATCGCTCGGTGTATTACTTACACGCTGCGGTCCATAAAAGCCTATTTTACGCCCTTGATACATAAATAACTATTATTATCCGGCGCTATATTATAGGAACATAGAACATATCACATTTTAGAATATTTTGCATACATACATATGAACAAAAATAAAAGTACATTTTTGCCCTGTATATTGAGTGATGGTCGTTTTTGGAACATTAACGATTATCATTATTCATAATATAAAACATATAAAATACATAATGAAACCCATCTGTTACGTTTATACATCAGAAAATCCCTGCCCCATAATATCCCTTATGTGTTCCACATACTGTAAGCCAAACGAAAAACGTATTTAAATTTATTCAATCATTAAAAGGACCTGTGTGTTTTGTGATTTTAAAATTTCATTCAGCTATTGTCAGCACATAAATGATGGATTGTTGATGCGGCAATTAAAAACGGATCAAATAAATTGAACGAGTCAGTTTTAAGTGACATATGCGATAAAAATTTCAAATTTGAAATTCCCTGTTATTCATTTTGTTAACGTGTCAGAATTAAATTAGATTGTTAAATTTCTAAATTACATTTGTATCTATCATGAGAAATAGTAGATTGTTTTATTAGGATCAAAAGTGGCACTTTGTTTGATAAGCGAAGGCCGAGCGAAAGCAAAATTTGCGAATCAAGCAAAGTCACTTTTGATCCGAATGAAAAATGCTATTTTTTCTGCAACCGAAAGAATTAACTGAAATAAATATGTGAAGTCATCACGAATGTGACTTACTTAACAGATTATTTAAATACCTTCATTATAATAATAGATATAGATATAAGTAAATAGAAGCAAGATTCCAGACTACTTTACATTAGAATATTGGTAGACGATGACTTTACTTTGTTACAATTTGTGTTGACATGCATCATCAGATACTACAGGTACGAATTCAATACTATACCCGAAATGTGGATGCCGTTCCATATATGTACCTATGCAATGCAATAAATAATCCGTGCGGTGAGAATATAGGAAAAAGAAATGGAAAATGTTAGGTTAGTGAGCATATCAACAATAATATTAGCGATTATTTATTTATCTCTTGATTCCACAGTGTATGGCTCGGTAATCAAATAAAGGTGAACAATATCGTTGTGTGAGACAAAAAAGTATTGCTTGCTGTGATTATTCAAAAACAAGTTATTCAATCAATCAGATCCCGAGAATGAACGAAATACAGATCAAGCAAGTATGTAAATCTTGAAGGCTTTCCTGATCAAACCTAAAATAATGGTGTATTTATATCTCCAGCATGGGTATAATATGCCAAATCTGCCGAAATCGGGAACAAATCAGGTATGCTTACCAACCCAAATATAACCAACCATAAAAATATTAAGTCATGGAAACAATTCATCCTTCTCAAAGTGGTCCAACATTTTTTTTTAAGAAAAAACACAAAGTCGGTCCAAGACAAAAAATTATACTAACAAATCAAGTTTTTGACTAGTTTCTTCTTCAGACACATAAAATACCTTATACCAATAGCAGGTTATTGATTACCTGCCAGATTTTCTGCTTTTTGACCTAGTTTTAAGTTAAAATTATCTCCACATGTCTTCTTAGGTATTTCATGTGTCTGAAGATAGCCGTTGAGCCGGAACTAGTCACAAACTTGATTTGTTAATATAATTTTTTGTGGTCGACCGACTTTATGTTGTAGGACTGTTTTTTCTTTGAAACATATCAATATTGTTTATTCTTGATGACCTAGTACTTATTTTTTAGTTCCTAAGAGCTGAAGTTCAACTTTAGCTACTAGGAACTAGAAATGTTGCCTAGCAATATACCTATGTTTGTGTCAGTAATAGAAACGTCAATTCAAGAGCTATACATATCGAAAATATTACATAAGTGAAGGCAATGACGTTAGTAATGACAACATTACATTTCATTTCATTTATTCATTCCAAATATGGTCAAATTACATGACATGTGGACAAGTCACTAAAAACTAAAAACTACTACTAAATACTAATACTATAGGTAAAAAGGACACCAATTTATGAATACAAGATACATTATAGGTATATCCACAAATAAGATGAGTATAAACACGAGATAAATACATGAAAGAACAGTGCAACAACATTATTTTTAAAATGTTATATTAAAATATTCATCTACCGAATAAAGGGAGTACTGCAGTAGAAGAGTTTTTATTTTACTTTTGAAAATATAGAAATTTGATATATTCTTCAGATCATTTGGTAGATGGTTATATAATTTTAAAGGCATTACAATACAACTTTCTGCCGTTAAAGTAAGTCTATGAGGGGGTAATCTAATCGTCGACGTAGATCTTATATGGTGATTAACAATATCACCTGATACAGTGTACTTACAGATGTTTCTTTTCACAAAAGTTACACATTAAAGAATATATAATGATATGACTGTTAGAATGCCTAGTTCCTTGAATAGGTTTTTGCAGGAGTCGGTTCGATTTTTGAAAGTTATTGTTCGCAATACTTTTTTTTTGTACTATCAAGAGAGATTCAACTCTCTTTGAATTTCCCCATATGGTGATTGAGTAAGATAAACTAGAGTTGATATATGAATAGTAATACATCAGTAGAATATTTCGGTCTACAAATTGTCTCAATCTCCAAAGTACAAAGCAATGGGATGAGACTTTTTTGGCTAAGTGATCAATATGAGTATACCACTTTAAATGTGAGTCCATATGCACTCCAAGAAATTTTACAACATTTGATTGACAAACAGTAGAATTTTCAGATCTGACTAATAAACTGTAGTTGAAATTTGAGGCAGAAAACTGTAAAAGGTCAGTTTTCATCATGTTCAATACTAGGTGATTTTTTACACTGTAGTCATTGGTCGCTCTCACGTAATTAGTTGAAGCCTGGCTAAGGCTGCTGATAGTGCTGCCAGAAGCTACTACTGAGAGGTCATCAGCAAATAGAGAAGTTTGACCAACACTAAAACAATAAGGTAAATCATTAACGAAAATGATGAACAGTAAAGGTCCCAGGATACTTCCCTGAGGGACACCTGTCTCTATAAATTTAGTGGATGAGTAGTAATTGGCGTCATGAACCCTCAGCAGTACCCTCTGACTCCTGTTGGCTAGATATGACTTCAACCAGTTGTAGGGCTGTCCTCTGACCCCATAGGAATATAACTTGTTTAATAGTAATTCGTGGTTTACAAGATCGAACGCTCGAGAGAAGTCAAAGAACAACCCTGCAACCAGTTGTTTATTATCCAGTTTCGTGTACACTGTGTTCAGAAAGTGAGCGATCGCATCCTCTGTACTCATGTCTCTTCGAAAACCGAATTGAGAGTTATTGATAATGTTAAAAGAGGTTAAAAAGTTTGATAGGCGACTATGGAATAGTTTCTCATAGATTTTGGAGAAAACAGGCAAAATTGAGATGGGCCTATAGTTCGACATTACAGAAGCACTATTTTTTTTGTGTATAGGTACTACAAGAGCCATTTTTAATTTTGAAGGAAAAACTCCTTCCTTGAAAGATTCGTTCACCAGGTATGTTAGTATAGATACTAGGTCGGTTGCAACAATGGAGACCAATGAACAAGGGATCCCATCTTCACCTGCAGATCTTTTTTTTGTTACTAGTTTGACAGTATCTAAGAATTCACTCTCAGTGACCGGAGTCAAAAAGAATGATTCTTTAATAGAATTACTCATTGGACTATCCAGGCGTTTTTGTCCTGTTGATTTTGCCAGCTCATCTACTGATTTTATGAAATAATCATTGAAACCTTCAGCGATATCTTCTGGTTCTGATACATTATTTCCTTTGTTATCTGTTAGAGACAAGGGATATCTTTTACGTCTAGCTTGAGATGTTTCATTCCTGATTATTTTCCAAGCAGACTTACTGAGATTATTAGATTCTAGAAAAAAATTATTGTAATAATTCCGTTTCTTATTTCGAATTTCATTTTTATGAGTTCTCAGTTTTTCTTTATATTGGGAATGGAGTTCAGCACTTTCAGAAGACTTACATAATCTTGACAAGAAACGTAGATTATTACCCTGGTCTATGATTTCCTTATCAACCCAAGATTTTTCATTGAATTTATTTCTATTGCGTGCTTTGACAAGAGGAAAAGAGTTGTGCATAATATCTAGAAAAACAACCAGAAAGGAGTTGAATTTTGATTCAGCATTGGATTCTGCAAATATACTACTCCAAGTTTGCTCTTGAATTGAGCTCTTAAAGTTGTCAATATTTTGTTGGCTCAAGAAATTACGTCTGTAACATTCATTTGTACAATCATTCTGTAGATCAATGGAAAAACTCAAGATCTGCAGTTGATGATCAGAGATATTAAAATAGATAGTTCCATTCGATGTTCCACTGTCCAAACTACTGAAAATATTATCAATGACCATATGAGAGTCACCCTGTATGCGACTATAGCACTGAAAGTGTGAAGTCATTCCATATGAAAGTAGGATATTACGAGCACTATTTGCTTTGGCACAATTTACATCCACATCGAAGTTGAGATTAAAATCACCACATAAAATCATTGCCTTATTATCAGGATTGACCATTGGAATCACATTATCTAAGAGCTCAAGGAATATATCAGTATTTGCTGAAGGAGCTCTGTAAAGACAAGATACAATTATAGAAAAAGTCTCATTACAAATAGTTGTATAAGTGCTGGTTATGAACAAAAATGGCAATACCACCACCTGAATTATCTTCTGTACGACAGAAATAGCTGGCTAGAGAATAGTTTTGAAGCTCAATGTTCTGTATTTCTTCATTTGTACACCATGTCTCTGTGATGCAAACAACTTGTGGTAGATGTAATGAGCATAGTAACAGGTAGAGCTCCTCTACCTTGTTACGTAAGCTCCTAACGTTGAAGTTGACGATTGACAGGTCATTTTTCTTCCAGGGATAGTCAAGGCCTATCCCATCTTCTTGCCTAAAAAATAGCTGACAAGAGCTCCTATAGGCCATATTTCCTGCTTCCATGCAATCTTGTCTTGGTCTTTGTTAATTGTGACAATCATAGAAGAGTATTTATCAGGGTGTTTAGAGACCATTTTTTCACATACAACATCGGTAAATATAGGTTCCAGAAGCTGTGTCAGTCCTTCGGTGGTTGAGTTGGGCTCCAGTCTCGTCACATGCAGCCGTATACGTTTTGCAATTGCATGTACAGGCAAGTCAGCGCCACTGTTGTTACCTACAAGAAATCGTCTCTTCCTTCTATTGTTATGTTTCACCTCTTTCCATTCACCATCCGTGACTTTAGTAGCATTCGCAGGCTCTTCCCTAGGATGCTCATTTAGCTGTCTGGAAGGTAACGGGACTATGTCATCCACGATATTTTGATACTTTTGTAAGGTGTTCAGGGCTTGTATTCCTAATTACTGATTTAACCTCATTCTTGTCAAAATATGTGGCGCTAGGGTTGCCACTGTTGCCAGAGGCCTCAGAGCCATCCACCTTGCTAGTGGCAACACTTCTAGCTGCAGAACTCTCTGGTCGTTCGTGAGAGCAAGATTCCTGTTTTCCGTAACTAGAGTCGTTTCGCTTTTTATCAAATGTTACAGATTGCTTATCAGTTATTGTCTTATTTGTTCGGTTTGAAGCTCGAACATTACTATTTGCCACAGAGGTCACATATATGGTTGTAAATAAAGGTTATAAATAGCAGGTATATGGAGTAGGCTATATTACCTATGTGAAAAACGTATTTTCGATATAGAAAAACCCTTTTTACTTTTCTGACTTTTCTATATTTTTTCTTGTCAAATTCAAATTTTTAACAAAAATCTCCATAGCATATAACATATGAATACAATATACAATATGATCAAATTCAACAATCTTCATTTCATTTTCATTCCGTAACATTCTCCCCACCGTGAACATTCTTCTTGGAATCTTCACCTTCTACATCTAGTCGACAAATTTTCGTTACCGGTCGCTTGTACAAACCAGTTGATGTTCGTACTTCCACCACTCGGACGATGTTGTCTCTTCCTGGGAAAACTGTAGTTATCTTCCCCAATGGCCATGAATTTCGTGGTAAAGTGCCATCAGCAACTACAACAACATCTCCAACTGCAACTGGCTTGCCATCTCGATTCCACTTGGCTCGTCGAGATAGAGTAGGCAAGTACTCCCTAATCCATCTTGACCAAAATATATCTGCCAACATCTGCGACTTCTTCCACTGCTTTCGTAGGTCTTGTTCTCCGAATGACGTTGGAAAGGGAATCTTAACTGATGATGAACCAATTAGAAGATGGTTCGGCGTTAGACACTGAGGGTCGCAAGGATCTACTGAGACATGTGTTAGAGGTCTGCTGTTGACGACGTTTTCGGCATCTACGAAGAGAGTATGAAGAACTTCATCTTTTGGAGCATTTACATGAAGGATAACCTGCAAAATCTTCTTCACGGATCCGATTAGTCTCTCCCAACACCCACCCATGTTCAGAAAAGTCAGAAAAGTAAAAAGGGTTTTTCTATATCAAAAATACGTTTTTCACATGGTCCTTCAAAAATTGCTCACATCTGCAAGGATTACCCATTCAAGACTTGATTGATGCAAAACCGACCGTTCTTATAGGCCAGGATAATATTCATCTCACGGTAGCACGAAAAGTATATCAGGGCCATGAAAAGAGTCCAGTGGCAACTAAATCTGTTTTGGGTTGGGCTATCCATGGAAATGTACTGGAAAATAATGTAAATAGTCATAATTTTAACTTTCATATCTGCGACTGCAGTAAAGGAAACGACCTGGATAGATTAGTTAAGGAATCGTTTTCAATTGATGCATTTGGTGTTTCTGTCACAAACAAACAAATTAATGCTTCTCATCGAAGAGCTTTAGATATTTTGGAAAACACAACAAAGTACTTGAAAGATGAAAAAAGGTATGAAACAGGTTTAATATGGCGAAAAGATGATTTAGTCCTTCCTGAAAGTAAATCGAATGCTTATAATAGACTTCTTTGCATTGAAAGGAAAATGTCAAAAAATAAATTATATTTCAACCAGTACTGCCAAAAATTGGAAGATTACTTGAAAAAGGGATACATAAGAAAACTGTCGGATGATGAAATCAATGTAGATATTCCCAGAGTATGGTATCTTCCACATTTTGGCGTTGTAAATCCGAATAAGCCTGATAAGTTGCGTCTCGTATTCGATGCAGCAGCAAAGAGTCATGGGACCAGCCTGAATGATAATCTTCTTCAAGGCCCGGATTATCTAAGTTCACTTCCTGGTGTGCTCATGCGTTTCAGACGTTCAAAATGGGGCTTCTGTGGAGATATCGCGGAGATGTTCCACCAGGTCAAAATTCGCAAAGAGGATAGATGTGCCCAGCGGTTTCTATGGCGGAATGGCATTACCAATGCGAAGGTTGATGTATATGAACTCCAAGTTATGATGTTTGGCGCTTCTTGTTCTCCTTGTTCCGCTCAGTACGTCAAAAATCTAAATGCCGTGCAATCTTCATTCCCTGAATTATCTGAAGACGTGGAACAGAACTTTTATGTTGACGATTATTTAGATTCTTGCCCTACAGAACAAGAAGCAATCGATAAAATTGACAAAATGATAAGACTCCATAAAGACGGGGGGTTCAATATTGTCGGTTGGTCTTCAAATTCATCTTTAGTTTCTGAAAAATATGGGATCAAACATTCTGAAAAAGGTTTCAACAAATCCACATCTGAACGGGTCCTAGGTATATGGTGGAATGTAAAAAATGATGAATTTATATTCAAAACCACTTTCCACAAAATTCCTGTAGAAATTGTAAAAGGTCAAGCTATACCTACGAAACGACAAGTACTCAAGTTGATAATGTCGATTTTTGATCCACTAGGGTTCTTGAATTGCCTAACTATCAAAGGAAGAATTCTTCTGCAGCAAGTATGGCGAAGTGGTATTGGCTGGGATGATTCAATTCCTTCTAAGATTCATGATAGCTGGTTAAAATGGTTGAAATATCTTGAATTGGTTTCGTCACTTCACATAAGTCGCTGTTATTCACCATTTCTGTCGAGTTCTTCAGCAAATGAAATCCATATTTTCTGCGATGCCAGTGAGGAAGCATTTGCAGCGATTGCTTACCTCAGAATTGTTTTGGAGAGTCATGTAGATATATCTTTCATTTTGGCTAAAGCTCGAGTCGCTCCGCTGAAGCCGATATCAATTCCAAAACTGGAACTTCAAGCAGCTGTGATGGGTAGCCGATTATTGAAAACTATATCTAATGAAATACATATCCCAATTAGTGATGTCTACTTATGGAGTGATTCCCGAACTGTTTTGTATTGGATTAGAGGAGACGGTAGGAATTACAAGCAATTTGTTGCACATAGGGTTGGAGAGATACAGGAGGCGACAGTTTCGGCTCATTGGCGATATGTACCTACTAAGTTGAATGTAGCAGATGAAGCAACTAGATTTTCGAATTCAGACAATGAAATTATGAGTAGCAGGTGGCTCACTGGTCCGGATTTTTTAAGAAAGTCCGATGATTGGCCAGCTGAAGTCGGTCTAGATGATTTAGAATTGGACGACGAAAGTGAGCGAAAATCTATAGAACATTTTATGGGATTCATCTCTTCACACTTTGATCATGTACCAGATGTAACTAGATTTTCAAAGTGGAAAAAATTCATAAGAAGTTTGGCTTGGGTTCTCAAATTCTGTAGGTGTCTTCTTGTGAAGATTGGAAGAAGTGAGAAACGACAGATTTCTGAAGATCTAACAGTGGAAGAAATAAGCGAAGCCAAGCGATTATGTTTGATAAGATGTCAAGAGGAGAGCTTTGAAAGAGACATAAAGCAACTGCGAGAAAAAGGGCAGGTGGAAAGGAGTAGCAGACTTTTTAAACTCTCACCTTTCGTTGATGATGATGGCCTTTTGAAAATGCAAAGTAGAATATGCCATGCTCTTTGCTTAAGTGACTCTGTCAAAAAACCCATCATACTTGATCCGAAAAACAATATCGTTTCTCTACTAATTTCCTACTACCATGAAAAATGTCACCATCAAGGTAAGGAAATGATTTTGAATGAACTTCGTCAAGAATACTGGGTGATCAAGGGACGACAAGCAATCAAGAGTTCATTCAAGAGGTGCCAGTATTGCAAGGTGAAGAAAGCCAAAGCAGATACTCCTCGGATGGGTGATTTACCTGAAATACGACTCACTCCTGGAGTAAAGCCATTCACTTTTGCAGGTATCGATTATTTTGGTCCATTATTTGTCACAGTTGGGCGACATCGAGAAAAACGGTGGGGAGTTCTATTTACTTGCATGACAATTCGTGCAATTCACTTAGAAATCGCAAATTCACTCACCACCGATAGTACTATAATGGCAATTCGGAGAATGATATCTCGACGGGGACCCATAAGACACCTGTATTCGGATAATGGCACCAACTTCAAAGGAGCAAATGAAGAGCTGACAAAACTGTACAAAGAATTAGATACGAAAAGAATGTCAATCGAGTTAACAGAGATGGAGATACAGTGGCACTTTATACCACCGATAACTCGATTGACATTCTTTTCGTATAACATTCTCTGTACGAGGTCCATGGTGATACTTCTTTTGAGAAGTGAAAGAGGAGTTATTAAATAATGTTTTGGGACTTACGTAACATGCAGCTGATGAAACTTCATTTGTCCAAGTTCCAAATTCTTTTAGTGTCACCTTACCTCTTCTCTGTGCAATGATTTGTCCCCATTGTAACTTTAGGCTGTTTGGTATCTTAGCTGCCAACTGCTCCAACAGAAACGGATTGCCCAGATGATTGTCTGCCTCGAAATTTTCCAATGTCGCAACCAAGTTATTGACGTGACATGAAAATTTAATCAATGAATTAAAATCACCATCTCTAATCACAGGTAAAACCTGTACTTTATTTATCAATGAACCTATGACATATTCAGGGCGACCAAATCGCATCTCCAAAGTTTCAATTACTTGAGCATTATTTTTAGGGTGAAGTAATAAACTCCTTACCGATTCCATAGCTTCTCCTTTCAGGCATTTCTGCAATTGCATCGTCAACTCGTCTTCTGAATATTTATACATCGACATCTTTCGATTAAACTGGCTGATAAATAGAGGCCAATTTTCTGATCTGCCATCGAAGTATGGAAAGTCTTTGTCTACTCTTTGTTGACTCACACCATCAGGGAACTCAATATGTTTAGATGATACAGTTTTTATTGCATCAGCAATAACATTACAAAGTTTTGACAAATTGTCATTTTCTTTTGTCAAATTGTCATTTTCTTGTGACATTGAAGACTTCACTTCTTGATTAGATTTACAGGGCGAATTAGCATTAGAATAAACTGTGTACTTATCAATCCAATCCTGTACATCCACTCCCATCCTTGTTTCACCTATATCTTCAACTACTGATTCTCTTGAGCTAGTTTCCTCTTCTTCATCAATCTTATTCTCTGCTAGCTTTGTCTGTAACTCCAAAATTCTCATCTGATTTTCTAATTCTTGCTGTTTCATCCTCAACTCTGTCCTTGCGACCTCAGCCTCCAACGCCAAACGTCTCTTCTCGAAAACAACCCTCTTTGATGAGGTCTTGGATCTCTGCGACTTCGTCTGAGAACATCTATCTGCTGACATCTTTGGTGTGCACCCTATCATTGGCCGTGCTCCAACTCCATTCGCAGATACATTAGATACCTCAGCTTGCTCCATTGATCCAGGCCGATAAAGTAAAACATGGTTGCTCTCGGACTGACTGGCTTCGACAGAAGGCCTTGCATGCTTCTCTAGTCGGGACATATCGAGATTCGACTCAGACTGAACTCTTTCTACATCAATATGATTGGGTCGACTATTCGCAGGATTATGTCTTACGAACCCATCAAAGTAATTAGTTCTACCAGCGTTAACTCTTGTCGATCTTCTCAAATTTTCAGACATTTTCTTTCGTACTATAGTGAACTGTGTAACCTTCCTCTTGATACAGTTTAAGCTTGAAGGACCATGTGAAAAACGTATTTTTGATATAGAAAAACCCTTTTTACTTTTCTGACTTTTCTATATTTTTTCTTGTCAAATTCAAATTTTTAACAAAAATCTCCATAGCATATAACATATGAATACAATATACAATATGATCAAATTCAACAATCTTCATTTCATTTTCATTCCGTAACAACCTATATAAATTATTTCCGAGAGGACATGAGGAATTCCTGGGACACCCTGTGTAATCAGACATATGACTTTCCTTTATGTATGTAAAATATTGAAAGAACTCCATGCAAGAAAATCGTAATGAAGAAAAAAAATTAAAAAAGGACAGGTTCCACCGAGATTTGAACTCGGATCGCTGGATTCAAAGTCCAGAGTGCTAACCATTACACCATGGAACCTTGAAATTTATGGATTAAAATTCTGTTCAGAAATTGATGGTGTGTAGTGTTACTCAATATAAACTACTCAACACTAATTTCGTCGCACACCAAAATGTCGCCCCTGTTATAATGTGAATAACTTTTTCCAGTTTACAACAATTTGAATTTGGTTCACACTGTTCGATAGCCCAGTCCTTCAGGTATAATCTGGTACTTCATTGAAACATGAGGGTATTCACATAAAATCTCTACATGGTGTTTTCCGACACTGTGCAAAATTTCGGAATATTCAAAAGGCTCTCAAATGGTGAAAAAAATGTTTTTCTCAACTTCGAGAACAGAGGCATGAAGATGATCTCATTACCTCGAGATATTTCGCGAATCAACTTCCTATCTCTCTTATTTACAGAGTGATCTCAAAAAATCAACTTTCTGGTTTTGCAGCCATAAATTTTTTCCACGTCAACCGATTTTGGAAATCTTAGGCTCATTTTGAAGATAAAACTTCAGATGAAGAGATCTGAATATCAGAATTGACTGAAGATGGCTATCAAAGATCTAGAGTTTTCTTGAAAGTGACCCAAATCTGGAACGCCCTCCGAATCTCGGTTGGGAGGTGAATTGAATGAAAATCAACTTGTTCTCGGAAAAACAATTCATTCTGGATGCGTCCATATTCTCCTCGCTCTTAGTTCTCAAGAATGTGCGTGAAAAAACACACTTGGAACATGTTCTTGCAAAAACATCAGACCATTTCTCCTCTGTAATGCATGGCCCGTAACCAACGTTACAAGACTCACAGTAAGTGACTGACAAGTCAGGTTAGACGTCGTTTTCGAATCATAAACAGATTTTGATAGTTTCGATGCCGCATCTAACGCCCGACCAGTTGGAACTGATTCCACAAATGAGGGAACAAGGGTTATCTTTCCTCCAAATCGCGGATCTGCTAAACACGACAGTCCGATCCATTCAAAGGGCTTATCTCCGACACGAATTGTTTGGTTATTACTGTCGATTCGTTCGGCGCATTATTGCGACTGAAAACTTTACGTAATTGGCAAACTGTTTTCGTGAAACTTTCACCATTTTTGAAATGCGTTTTTACAATAAATAAACGTTGTTGTACGTGACAACTGTTCAAAAAATCACTTTATTGAAAAAATCAAAATCCGTTGCTCTTGTTGGTACACCATTCATGATGAGCCTCAGCTGGTCGGGTTTATCAGTCACTGATTGTGATTCTTGTAACGTTGGTTACGGCGGGCCATGCATTACAGATGAGAAATGATCTAATGTTTTTGCAAGAACATGTTTCAATTGTGTTTTCTCACGCACAATTCTTGACTACTGGGAGCGAGGAAAATATGAACGCATCCAGAATGAATTGTTTTTCCGAGAACAAGTTGATTTTCATTCAATTCTCCCCCCCAACCAAGATTCGAAGGGCGTTCCAGATTTGGGTCACTTTCAAGAAAACTCTAGATCTTTGATAGCCATCCTGAGTCAATTCTGATATCCATATCTCTTTATCTGAAGTTTTATCTTCAAAATAAGCCTAAGATTTCCAAAATCGGTTGACGTGGAAAAGAGTTATGGCTGCTAAACCAAAAAGTTGATTTTTTGAGATCACTCTGTAAATAAGAGAGATAGGAAGTGGATTCGCGAAATATCCCGAGGTAATGAGATCATCTCCATGCCTCTGTTGTCGAAGTTGAGAAAAAAATTTTTTTCACCATTTGAGAGCCTTCTGAATATTCCGAAATTTCGCACAGTGTAGGAAAACACCATGTAGAGATTTTATGTGGATACCCTTATGTTTCAATGAAGTACGAGATTATAGCTGAAGGACTGAGCTATCAAACAGTGTGAACCAAATTCAAATCGTTCCAAACTGAAAAAAGTTATTCACATTATAACAGGGGCGACATTTTGGTGTGCGACGAAATTAGTGTTGAGTAGTTTAGTATTGAAGGATAATATTTAAAATAAGTATAATATGATATTTTTCAAACTTGGTAGTTCATTCGAGTTCATTGCATTGACGAAAATTCATCTCATTTGGTCATCATTGAACTTAAATAAAAAAGATTCAATAGAAAATATAGAAATGGAAACGGAAATGAAACTAAGATGTATAGAATTAAATGATTCAATCACTCGCTGCTAGCATTGTACTGCTAGCATGATTACCAAGCCCACATCAAATAATACGTGGGTACATGTCTATACAAGGTTACACAAAAATGTAGTGCCCTAGGAAGAGTTGATATATTCAGTTGATATATATCTCTTCAGTATTTTAGTTGACATAATATATTGTCAATAATGTCAATATATCAATGGTTTCTTATCAGTTGTGAAAGATGACGAAAGTGAGACTTTCATTATAAATCGTTTATCTGTGTTGGTTCGACTCGGGAACGTGCCAAACTTCAGATAGCAATAGCAATACCAGTCAGACGAATTCGACAGGCCCAGTCTGCACATCCTTTTGTCGTTATAACCTCGAAAAATGTCGAACACCAGATAGCACGAATTGTTCTAAAAATATTCTGGAAACCTTCCAAGCGAATATCCCATCGATATTTCTTCAGATTATTTTGTGGACATTTTCGGGAATAATTTGTGAACATCCTCAATAGAATATTCTGAAAATATATTTTGATATCAATCTAGGTATGTATCATTCGTTTGGATAACCTTATAGTCCTTATAACATATTGAGAAAAATATTCTGGCAATATTATTCATGACATATTTATTCTGGATAAAAATGTGTTGAATATTTCGATTGACCATCAGAATTTATCACATGATAAACCAGCCCATATTTGTATTTTTTTTTTTTATCGCTTGGAGCGCACGAAAGGGAATCCCTATAATGTTCAAAGAACATCGTGCGTTCCTAGGGAGGATAGGGACAGGAGGTAGGTATTGGAATTTTTTTTGAACTTTTGGAGATTATATGTTGTTGGGAATACTTCCACAGGCAATGAATTCCAGAGCCTAGCCGTTCTATGGATGAAGGAGTCTTGATAAAGTGCTGTTCGACATCTTTCGAGGTTGACAACGAAAGGATGTGCTGACTGGGCTTGTCTAGTTCGTCTGATTGGTATTGCTAGTGAAGGGATGATAGCAGAGATTTCCGAAGAACATTTCCCGTGGAAGTATCGATAGAAAAGTGAAAGGTCGCCGACCTTTCTACGGTGTTCCAATGATGTCAAAGAGTGAGTGAGTGTGGCGTCACCCACCAGGCGAATGGCTCTTCTCTGAATGGAATCTGAACTATCTTGAAGATTAGGTTTTTGTATAATGAGCCAGAGGCACTTATTTGGACGAATCAAAACCAACATCCGGTAAAAATTGCCAGTGTAAGGTGCTACCTGAATTGTTATTGCTGAAGATAGTGAAAATGCTCAAAAAAGATCTCACCTGCATTTTTAATGCTTGGCCTTGTTTGCACTATACTTATACGAATAGTATACTTATACAGATTATTTTCCTAAGAGGAAGTGCAGTTGGATTTGAAACAAAAAAAGAACTATACATATTAGGGGAGAGCGAATAAATTGGTTCTTAATCACTTTACGATCTATCTTCATCCACCACATTACATCCAGCCTTATTATCTAAACAATCGTATTGCAGTGTACGTATATCCGTCTAGTCCAACACTTTCGTTTGTCCGCTGCGCCACGCGCCGCTAGAAGGGGCACGTGTCACGTGTCCGTCGGCACAACGTTTCGACGCCTTTTGTTTGCTTTGCGCCTCATGCCGCTCATCGAATTAGCCGGATCATAGCGGACGTGCTTGTCCATCGAAATATTGCCCTAATCTATCATTCATCCCGAGTGATTCGTTGCCTGGCTCCTTTGAAATCGGAGTGCATCCTGGAAAAGCGATTTTTGAAATCAACATTTCTTTGAATGACAACAGTGTTATTTTACTGAATGAACGAACCCATTATGATAGCCTGAAATTTTTCAATCCATTACATTTCACAAAATAATCAGAAATATCAGTTGTATTTTTCTCCTTCCTTGGTCTTCGAGTTTTCCATTGAATTTTTGAGTTTTATTAACATAACCTCATTATCATAACCTACAAATATCTACTTCTCTCCTTTTTTCAGTACACCAATGGCTCGTGCCACTTGTCTTTCTTATTGACTTGTGACGTGTGACACATGCCGTGGTTCTTTCCGCCTAGGTCAGGTGATATCCGTCGTGTGCTGGTACAAGGCAAGATGAACACGTTTTTATTTTCAATGTCACATCCATGTGTGCATTTTGTTGGTTCCCACCACAAATTAAATGATAGTTTTCCGGGGGTTTGTTGGGTTTCCCCATTTTAATAACGAAAAAGTTGGTGACATTACCTTTTTTTATCCCAATGTAAGCACTCTTATTTTCATAACTCTTGTTGATTGTACTTATAACTATTTTGATTCTAGGACGATTATGTAACTTCAATATAAAGCTGATGATGGACATTTATATATGTCCGGAAAATGTACCAATTTTGGATGTGTTCATCACATCAAATGTCGTGGAGATGACTTTGTGTATCATATAGTATTTAATACTTGACTCCACCTTGAGAAACCATGGACTTCTACCAAAGATTAAAGCGATAATAGATAAGTTTACTCAGTACTCCTACCAGTGAGATGAGGAGAAACGCATCAATAGCTACATCACCCGCGGTATTCATGAGAGAGTTTGCACACCAATGTTCAGAAGGAAATAACCTATAATTCAGAACATAAAACGTTCGAATCGGACGAGTAATGTTGACGAAAATGTTTCTCAAACTTTTGGCTACTTTTTGGTTGTGCGTTAATTTCTTGGGGAAGTTTATGTCAATTAGCAGTCACGATATTTTTTGGATGGCAACTTATATGTATATGAAATAACTAGATTTTCCTCGGTGAATTGTTGATTTTTCCAGCTCTTTTCCTTAGAGTGTATATATGATCAGACAAATTCGACGTTATTCATACCATATAGGTCCGCGTGCACGATGACCGACTCTGAAGGTAAAATATTAAAACACAACCTCACTTTTTTTAATTGTTTACAGAGGAATCAAAGGATTGAAATAGTTTTTCACAATCTTTTTGCATACTTACAAATCGTGTTTTTTGCGCTATTCATTAATTCAAGCATGCCTTCTCATTGTGCTGTTTCACAATACACAAAAAATGCAGCGAGAGACGAAGGAATATGATCTTCCAGGTAAACAGTAATCTCGCATAGTTTTCATTATGAAATTTTATCATTTCTTATTAAAATTGTTTCTGCCACTTCTGCAATATAGAAGCTAATACTCCTAATAGATTGAAAATGTCTACAACGCACACGATCATATTTTGTCAGCATGTTCAGACCAGTCCTCCCGTATGAGAAATTTCACGAGTATTCCTTCTATTGCAGAAGGAATTCCGATTAGAAATCAAAGAAATTACCAAATTTCAAAATAAAAAATGTGAGTGATTATTGTATATAGGTACTTACTTTTCTCTCGCTGCATTTTTTGTGCATTGTACAACAGCACAATGTGATGGCATGTGCGAATTATGGATAACCGAAAAACACTATTCATATGCCAAAATAATTGTGAAAAACTATTTCGATCATTTGTAAACAAATAAGAAAAGTAAGGTTCTGTTTCAATGTTTCATCTCCAGGGTCGGTCATCTGACAGTTCTTGCACGCTGAAGACGGCTGTGACGCAACCCATACCCATCACCTCCGACGCTGGCAATCGTCCCCATTGTATATTCGGGGGTGTTTTCCGCAGCATTCCTCGCCCCACGTCGATGATTAATTACGACCCGATGAATATGCATGAGTGCGCTGAACGCGTTATCTGAATACTAAATACCCCCTCCCCCTCGCCCTGCGACAGGGGGCTCCGTATCTGTCTGCACCCTGCGCTGCCACCCCCGGTGTCAGGGGTCGGAAATACACGCACAGAGGGCGCGAAAAACATCGGCAGAACGATCATTATCTTTATCGCGCAATTAGCCGATTCACTTGTTCGCATATCATTCTGAAAGCCATACTGGCACTGATGGTGCTAGAAGATTTTTATTAGTAATCCGATGAAAAAAAATTATGATTTTCGTTAACATATGAAACATTGTTAACTTTGGGCGAAATTACAATAATGGAACAAATTAACATGTTTCTGAAATAGTACACACTAACTAGTCAATCAATCAATCAATCAATTTATTAATCCTTTAGAACTTACACAAGAGTTATAGGACGAGTCAACAAAGCAGCACACAAAATAAGTATTACACAAATAATAGTGATAAAGATAATAATACGATCCTAATAAACAGTAATAATGATATTGACAAATAAATCAAATGGACAATGACATGTATAGGCAGACATATGAAACTGCAATAAGACTTTATAATAATTTGAGAATAAAACACATACAGACATTGAAGTAGTGTAATTGGATAACACCAAAAAAATTCAAGGGGTGTGTTTCCTTGTGACATTCTAGCGAAGAAAGTTCATATAAACATGTGTCCTAACTTGCTCCGTTTTTGAGATACAGGATGTTTGAGTTGGAAGTATTAATCATTATTTGTATTTACAACCTCCCCCTGTATAAGCTTTCATGGTGCCAAAATTCAGTATGGATGGAGACTGAGAAAGCCCCAAAATTTCAGAATGATTCTAATTAGAGTTATCGAGTAATCTCAATGGAAATCTTGAAAACACCTACATTATAAAATTTGGAGTCAAATCGAATTCTTATTGCTCTCCTCAAAAACTAAGCTAGATACAAAAATCACACAGAGGATAAAACAGTAGTTATTTTAATAGTTCAATCTAATAAAAATATGAAACTCAGAAAAACCGGTGGGTGTACACATTCACCAATATCGATAAGTTCACCCACTGTGACGCCACTGGAAATATTATTTTTCATCTAATTGCACTAGAAGAAGCTCCATATTACTATTAACAAAACCACAACGTTTTATTGAAATTGATCAGAAGACTATTGACAAATTAATAGAAAGAAGATTTTTCATGGAAATATTAATACCCTGTATCTCTAAAACGAAACAAGTGAGGGCAATTGTTTATATGAACTTTATTCCCTAAAATATCACAAGGAATCACCTCTTGAATTTTTTCGGTGTTATTTAGATACACCCTCAGCCACCCTCATGAATTTTCAGGAATTTTTTACTGGAATATAAACTACTCAACACTAATTTCGTCGCACACCAAAATGTCGCCTCTTTTATAAGGTGAATAACTTTTTTCAGTTTGGAACAATTTGAAATTGGTTCACACTGTTCGATAGCCCAGTCCTTCAGCTATTACCTCGTACTTCATTGAAACATAAGGGTACTCACATAAAATCTCTACATGGTGTTTTCCGACACTGTGCGAAATTTCGGAATATTCAAAAGGCTCTCAAATGGTGAAAAATATTTTTTTCTCAACTTCGACAACAGAGGCATGAAGATGATCTCATTACCTCGAGTGACTGACAAGTCAGGTTAACTGTCGATTCGTTCGGCGCATTATTGCGACTGAAAACTTAACGTAATTGGTGAACTGTTTTCGTGAAACTTTCACTTTCATTTTTGAAATGCGTTTTTACAATAAATAAACGTTGTTCGCTTGAATACTTTTCCATATTCTTAAATCGCATGTTATGTACGTGACAACTGTTAAAAAAATCACTTTAATAAAAAAATCAAAATGCGTTATTGCTATTGTTGGTACACCATTTATGATGAGCCTCAGCTGGTCGGGTTTGTCAGTCACTCATTGTGATTCTTGTAACGTTGGTTACGGCGGGCCATGCATTACAGAGGTGAAATGATCTAATGTTTTTGCAAGAACATGTTTCAATTGTGTTTTCTCACGCAAAATTCTTGACTACAGAGAGCGAGGAAAATTTGGACGCATCCAGAATGAATTGTTTTTCCGAGAACAAGTTGATTTTCATTCAATTCTCCTCCCAATCGAGATTCGGAGGGCGTTCCAGATTTGGGTCACTTTCAAGAAAACTCTAGATCTTTGATAGCCATCTGGAGTCAATTCTGATATTCAGATCTCTTCATCTGAAGTGTTATCTTCAAAATGAGCCTATAAGATTTCCAAAATCGGTAGACGTGGGAAAAAGTTATGATGGCTGCAAAACCAAAAAGTTGATTTTTTGAGTTCACTCTGTAAATAAGAGAGAAAGGAAGTTGATTCGCGAAATGTCTCGAGGTAATGAGATCATCTTCATGCCTCTGTTGTCGAAGTTGAGAAAAAAAGTATTTTCACCATTTGAGAGCCTTTTGAATATTCCGAAATTTCGCACAGTGTCGGAAAACACCATGTAGAGATTTTATGTGAACACACTTATGTTTCAATGAAGTACGAGATTATAGCTGAAGGACTGGGCTATCGAACAGTGTGAACCAAATTCAAATTGTTCTAAACTGAAAAAAGTTATTCACATTATAACAGTAGCGACATTTTGGTGTGCGACGAAATTAGTGTTGAGTAGTTTAGAAGGAAAAGTTGTATTTTGGTGCTAAGAGGCGCCCATTTTTCTGAAACCAAGGTCTACTAGATCACATTCAGAGGCTGAAAAAAAATTTGCGTACACCACTGGAATTGGCGTCTACTGGAATAGATCTGTACCAAGTTTCATGAATAAATATTCAACATGTACGAATATACAGCGTGTCTCATTTCAGACAACCCCCCCCCCCTCCTCTATATCTTAGCTATTAGTGGTGCGATCTTCACCAAATATGGACCGGAATGAATGACCATCAATGGAATCAGTTTTTCATAATCCAACATCCCTTCGGAAAGTGCCGTGCGTTTTGATTAAAATGGAAATGGGTAATTTTTTTATTAGGCATATATTAGGCATTTTTTACAGGAAAACTGACCTCATAATATTGTTCTTCATGGTTTCTAACCCTCAAATGTGAATTTTTATATTTCTATGAAAAGTTTCTAAAAACAGGCACATCTGAACAGCATTTTTTCGAACGTAATAATTATTCACTCGGAAACATTGCAATTTCAGTATATTTCATTGCATTCTCAAGGAATTTTGTATAAGAATGAAATTCAAGCAAAATCGCGGGCAAAATTAACATCATGTTTCTAGAACGGATATACTTATGCATCTCGAAGACAAACAGTTTCTAGAAAATAATTGAAGAGCAAAAAAGCCTTTGGATTCAACGATCCACCGTATTTGGTATCTGGAAGATGTCAAAGGCCTACTATGAAAAAGTTTGGGGCGTATAAAGAAGCATCTACCCCCAAAAATGTATAACCCTGTAGATTTTGAAAATCTTCAATATGCTCCAAAAATGATGATATTCTAGAAACTATTGACCAAACCCAATTTCCAATTGATATCTCTATAAATGACCGAAATATCTCAATTGAAAAATAAAAATATTTAATTTTGATTTTTTTTTCAATTGACTCGGTCGTTACTTGATGAAAATTCATGGCCAATGTAAAAACTTCATAAACGATAAGATTTCCACAAAATTATTTTAAAAAATATTTAAAAAAAATTTGTGGAAATATAATCGTTTGTGAAGTTTTTACATTTAATTTTGACCACTTGTAGGCCCGCTACTGATCTAGGACCCATTTTCATGTAAACTTTTTTGATTCAAATGAGATCTATCACCCATATCAGTTCGTACCTTGAAACATTAATCACCCTGTATATTAGTGTATATACAACTGCCTACTGACAAATATATCCTCATTCAAAGCTAACTTGATATCTATACTTATAAAGGTGAAAAAAGTGGTGAAGAATGAAGATCTCATACTGTATATACACATACAGTGTGACCCACTTCTAATGGAACCACCCCTGTAACTTACGTAATCGTTGGGTAAGGATCCTGAAATTTGCTGGAGCGAGAGATATACCAAAAATGCACTCTATGACCAAGTAATTATTGAGGTAGGGTTCTGAAATTTGCCGAAGGAAGTCAATTACGTGAGATACGGGGGTGCTTTCATAAAAAATGTGACAAAATTTCATTTTTCCAAACTGAAAATTTTCCAAGAAAAATTTGAATCGTTAGTAAATCGGGAGTCCTGATTCTAAATCTGAAGTGATTTTCGACCTATTTTGACTCCTAATATCATTTTCCGGAAATTGGGGTAGTTTCATGGCTGTTGGCGAGCAGTGTATATCACTGAAGATGACCCCACTTGGTCATAGAGTGCATTTTTGGTATATATATCTCTCGCTCCAGCTCTCAGGATCCTTACCCAACGATTACGTAAGATACAGGGGTAGTTCCATTAGAAGTGGGTCACACTGTATGTTTGTGATCACAGAAAATCACAGATTCTGAAAAAAAAAATTGTGATTTGTCACGCTCTTAGCATATTGTTGTTTTTCCCCGATAAAAAATAATGGGGGTGGGCCTTTTCGATGGATATCCCTGTACTTAATTTCTACTTGTTAATATGAAGTAGAACTGATGTAATACGAAAAGTGATTCTTTCTGTACGCCATGTACTTCCATATCAGTTTATTTGATGCAATAGTGAATGTTTTTTAAAAATGAGGTGATTTTATAACACTCATGACTCATGTATCAAAATGATCAGATGAATTTGCATTCGTAATCATGTGTTCTGAAGTCTACAACAATCCTCCATTTTCATGTTTTGGCGAAAGTTCCATCCTCAGCATGCTCTTTCGCCAAAATGTCAAAAAAGGAACTCTAGCTTTCGAAATACTGAGGAACCGAAGGCAATACCATTTCAAACAAAATCTTCCCCCAGAAACAACAGCCAGGACAATGATATTGTCACCAGGTATAATTCTTTCATAGGTAGGTACCTACTTTTGTAAACATATATGAATGCATTATTGTTGGTGTTGGACGATGGTTCTACTATCTATCTATCTGTCGAAGTATTCATCAGTTAAAAACTTGTATTATGAAGTAATACCTATACAGTGTGACAACATGGGAATCTCGTAAACGAAGGTGGGTCATTTCAACTGATCTTCAAATTTATTATAGTTTCTTATATTCTCATTCATATACGTATCACAAAACTGATTGTTTGTCCTCTAGACTCTTCGACAACTCCATGTGTATATAGAAACCAGATCTTTTTTATTACCTACCTATCTTAAAAAAACTATTCAAATTACGATTAAAGTAATACCCTCTGATATACCGTCGCGTAACATCAGTTGAACATTTGGCCAGCTGACAGATTCACATGATATCTCTCGCTCCGAATGATATTTTTTCTGGTCAGACCGCCACAAATCAAACTTCTCCAAGGGAAATGGGCGTAAGGGCGGAAAATGTTTATTTACATTATAACACAATAACGTCGATGAGATTCGAATACAATATATCACGAAGGCCCGATGCGAATGTAACAACGAGGCGGTGGTCCATTGTAATGGAAATCATTGTGATGGAAATTCCCGGTTGTGGCGGATAGTGGCGAGGGATCTTCTCATTGTGCTTCATAACGCCCCGGATTACCGATGTTTATAACTTCTGCACTATTGTCCTTTCGCCTGGTATTGTGTCCTTGGGTCGCCGGGTAAATTAATAGCTAATGAATGATGTTAGATGTTCAATAGAAGGAGGTCTATATGCCGTTATACATCAACAAGGTAGATTTTTTTCGCTAGTCAGGTTATGCTTTAGAGCCAAACAAATTCGATGTTCAAACTCAATAGCCCAAACAGAACAAATATCTCTGTTGCCTCTACCATCATTATCAATGGCAAAGTCATACTTTTTGCTGACGATACCACAACAATCAGTTCATCAAACAACCTGGATACTCTTAGAGCTAATGTGAAAACTCAGAATAAGAAAATTCAAAACTGGTTTACAGCAAACAAGCTGACTTTGAACGACGACAAAACTCAATCGCTGCTTTTTACCTTACGTCACGTTGAAACAACCCCAGCAGATCCGGTGAAATTCTTAGGTGTTTATATTGACCCTTTTTTGACATGGGAAACTTACTTATGCAAACAAATTGACCAAGAAATTCTCCCCCATTATCTATATGATTAGGAATTTAAAAAATACCGTATCTGTCGATATTCTCATGACAGCCTACTTTGCATACTTCCATTCGAATATGACATAATTATGCTCTTCTAAGCTGGGGTCACTCATGCCACCTATCTAAGGTCTTCGGAGTTCAGAGACGCTGTGTGAGAGTTATCTCAGGACTGACTTACAGAGACTGTTGTAAGTCAAAATTCAAAGAATTGGGTATACTCACAGCTCCTTGTGCCTATATCCTCGAATGTGTTGTCTATGTAAAAAAAGATTTGGATGCAGTACAGCTGGAGATTATTCCTACGGCTACGACACACGTAACAGAGGTAAATTGTTACCTAAATATCATCGCCTTGAAAAGACCAGAGACGGTACAAGTTACTTCGGCCCCAAAATGTACAATGTACATACCTACTCCCAGATGAACTCAAAAATGTGAATTTTAATTTAAATTGTCTTACTAAAATCTTCAAAAATTATCTTCAAACAAAAGCATTTTACTCAATTGGAGAATATCTCACAAACAATTTCAATGATTTGGTATTATCAAACTAGAACTGATCGAGTGAACAAGACCCAGGTTTTTTAAAATTATTTTAACATGTTGTACATGATTTCGATAGTCTTATATATTTGTAAATTGTCCATCTACATGTATAAGTGTGTATTGACCTTTTTATGACTTGTGTAAGTACTTATTAAATGTATATTAACACCAATAAATCTATCTATCTATCTAGATAGATATCTATCATCCTTATTACTTATCACCAAACGATTCATCTTATGTGCTGAGAAGATCTTCTAGTTCTAGTTTTGCTATCGAAATGGTTCTGTGAACTGAGAATGGTATATATACTTTCTTGTTGAAACCAAAACATTGTCTTGAAGGACATGAATTTATTCATCTTCTGACAGTAAGTCTCAATGGGTTTCTCAATTTGCACATCATCAATATAGTGAGGGTTAACACTCTGTATATCGGTCGTCAACGAATCTATCATCTGTCACTTTCGCGGTTCCACCAGAAATGGCTCCGGTTTTGAATTTTTAAGATAAATACCCTGAGTTATATTCCAACATCTTTCGATTTCTGAGATAATTCTAGAGTAGAATGGAACATAGTGATTTTTTTAAAGTCACTTTCACCATGATCGAACGTAAACTAAGGACCTCAGTTATTAGTTGATGTCAGAAAATTATCATCGCAAAGGTTCAATGATAGATAGAAATAGCACAATCTGGTAAAATTTTCGTGTCAACTATTATTTTTCAAATAGCGACTATACTTTGCCAAGCACTTTTCAAAAAAAAATTCTGACGAAACTATAGGTAGGTACGCACAATGTTCTTCGAACAATATGAGGATGCCCTTTCGTGCGCTCCAAAAGCTGAAAAAATGTTAATTTATTTGCGATTGGTTTGAAAATAAATAAAATAAATAAAAACTTTCAAAAATGTCACCGCTTCATCCATCAGAATTGTCTCAGGATTCCAAAAATGTTATACAATTTACAGGGTGTTCCATTATAAAATTCAAAATCAGAGCCACTTCCGGTGAAACCGGAAGTAAACGGAATCATTTATAATTTCACCGTGTTGGAAAAAATGGGTGAAAACCAGATTTTAGGCTTCATCCATGCACAATTATTTACTCAAGAACCCAGCACGCTCGTAAAATAAACACATTTATCGCTGTCTCTTCTCTTTACTGGGTGATCCATAAATCACGGCCCCTCTCCAAACAAAACCTACAGATGATATAATAAATAGCCCAACAAGGCTATACAATTTCCCGCCACATTACAAGACATAAAGAGCGGTTTTACAGTCGAAGCACCAGTAATAAGCAACATCTGTTGGTAAAAAAGGACATTCTGTTCCACGATGATGCAGCAGGGATGATCATGATCCTCTGTCTCTAGGGAGGAGCACTAAAATGGTGTAATGTGTGATAGCTTTCGTGATGCTAATATAGTATCCCCTCAGATTTTTATCTGGTAACGAATCAACAGCTTTCAGTACATATATAATGATATTGTTTCAGAGAGAAGTTATATTTTGAGCCCGCTCGATTCGTATAGCTACAATACCGATTCTAGAAATGCAATTAAATTTAGGTAGCATTGAAACTTGATTGAAACAAAGTTATTTCTTGTGATGACGATTGGGATGAATGAATTTGATCGTCTGATGAAACATTAGCATATACCTAGCACACAATTGACTAAGGTTATTCTTAGAATATCGCCAATAACCTTAAGAGGACGTCCTATATTCCCTTCTTCCCAATAACATTATTAGACTGCAAATTTCCACATATGAATACCCTGAATACTGATTAGTAGGTAATACCATTATCAGGCTGCAAATTTTCACTTATGTCTTGAATTAGGAGATTTAAGGACAACCTGGGTATATTTCTATATATTCGAACCTTCTCAGACTCAATGCTCTAGAAAAATATCTGTCATTTCGGTATCAAGTACTTACCAACACCTACATCCTTGATTGAGATGTGAAAATCAATTTCCTTAGGTCTGTGAAACGTCTTCAGGTCGACCCTGGTGGATTGTGAGAGGATATGTCTTAGACGTCATTTGGTGGACTTCCTCAGAAAGTTTCTGAGAAGTCTTCTGGATGTTTCTCACGCAATTCCCCTATCTTTTTTTTATGTTCTGGTTCCCACGAAAAGGGATATCCTGTTATGTTCAGAGAACATCGTGAGAACCAAGGGAAATAAGGTAGGAATTGGTGTTCTTCTTGAATTTCTGGAGGTTATGTGCCTCAGAGAACACCTCCCTTGGCAATGTGTTCCATAGCCCCGCTGTTCGTTGGATGAACGAGTCTTTGGAAAGAGATGTTCTGCAGGTCTCCAAAGTAACCACGACGGGGTGCGAAGCCTCAACTCGACGGGTTATTCTCGCGGGGACTGCCAAGGGTGTCATCCTACTTGCGTACGTCCGGCTTGCGTACAAGGGGCGTAACTGTCCAAGATGCGTACAACAAGAGATCGGTTAAAATCGTTTATTTTTTCAAGGGAGCGCTGTTGCCAAACTCAAAATTTTAATATCAAGTGCTGTTGGTAAATTTAATACTTTTCATATAAAATATTGATAATAAAATTATAGTATAAACTTTAATACATACTATGTATGTATATCTGTGAAATGTCTTCCCTTCACACTTAATCCAGGCTTAGGACTGGCAGCAAACTAGCTGGCGTGTTTAAAAGATGTTTCACCAAATTAGTGTCGTCGAAGATTATTTCAAAAATTAATTTTAATATATTACTCTATTTTTGCAATATAAGCGAGCGATCGTAAGCAATGTTTTAAATCTTTGCTCTCCGCGAATCCATCCAGAATCCTTTTAATTCTTTTGTCTAACTCAACATACTTCGTTTTTCTTCGTTTTCCTTCTAAGTTCAATTCTACTCTTTGGGCAATAAAATCGCTCTGAAGGGCTTCCTCCTTCAACTTTTTAATCAGCTTGCACGTCAGTGGATGTGGATGTTTGTGGTTCCATCCTTCAACTGAGTTGTTCGTCCGGTGGCGTGAATCGAAGCAGTTCCACATTGTAATATGTAAATTTGGATTTTGCAGCCATTGTTGGACGAAGTAATCAAAGAAGTTTTGCAGCTTTTCCGTAGATGGAATGTCTTCTTGTATAGCGAGCCAACCATTCTCTACTTCTTCCGGTGGAAGGTAAGCTAAAGCTGCACACATCCGCACAGACATCCTTATTTCTTCGTTATTGTTGTAGTCCATTGCCAATCCCAAGTCTTGCACTTTTCTCCAAATGCTCTGGTTAAAATGGAAATTACAACCACTCACACGTACCGTTGGAAAGACAGACTTGGATGTAGCTATTACTGCTTGCTCGAAATCAATTTTTATGTCTTCCGGATTCCATCCTGTTTTTTCGCTGAGGAGAGTGAACAGCCTTTCGTAAGTTTGTCTTCGTCGGTTTGGCAGAAGAGCAAACGCTACTGGGAGAATATTCGTTTCTTCTAAGGTACTCCCTATATCTGCGTGCACAGTGTACAGTTGATTGAACTGCCTGCTGCAGGATTTGAATGTGCCATCCATAAAAAAACTTCGTTTTGATGACAGCAGCTGTCTCCCAAAAGTAGTGGATAAAACTATCATCCTCTCTTCGGCCCTATAATTTTATTATCAATATTTTATATGAAAAGTATTAAATTTACCAACAGTACTTGTTATTTAAATTTTGAGTTTGGCAACAGCGCTCCCTTGAAAAAATAAACGATTTTAACCGATCTCTTGTTGTACGCATCTTGGACAGTTACGCCCCTTGTACGCAAGCCGGACGTACGCAAGTAGCACGGATTCCTGCCAAGGGAGGAACAATTGTTGATGTTTCAGAAAAGCATCGTCCATGAAAATATCTATGAAATAGAGCCAGATCGCCAACTTTTCCACGGTAATCCAGAGAAGTGAGTGAGTTTGTCAGCGAGGCATCACCTCCGAAACAAATTGCCCTTTTTTTGGACAGAATACACCAGTTTCAGGGTATGTTTGGGTGCTGCACTCCAAATATGGCAACAGTATTCCAGGACAGGTCGGATCTGTGCCTTATAGATCATAAGCAGCTGACTGGAAGTGAAATAGCTCTTGGCCCGAAACAGAAAACCAAGTTTATGGGATGCACTTTTAGCAATTGATCTCACGTGATTTTCCCAAGAAAGGTTATTGCTGATAGTAATACCAAGCATCGAAATGGATGTCTTCGAAGGTATGGTTACTCCTGACAAGGAGATCGGCTTCTCTAGAGAAAAGGCATGCTTGTGTTTTGTTTGTATCGAAATCTACCAAGTTATTGGATCCCCATCTCTATTGATACACCATTTGGGAGCTAAACATCATAAGATCATTTTGAATACAAGTTATATATTGTAAATGAAAGTTGTGATTTCGTGAAATAATCATCCCACTGTTCCTAACTTTTCCTAATTTCCGAGGGAATTATACCACAGTTTGTATTCTTTTAACTGTGATTATACTATGCCAACTACATTTCAAATCAAATCAGTCGTAACAAATCCCGATTTATTGTTTGTGAAATCGTCGTTCCCATGCCACTTCCGTTAAGATAAAATAACAAAGAGGGGCGGGGGCATAAGGGCCTTAAAATTCAATTACACAAACACACCCGCTGTGGCATATGCTCTTTTATTCGCTTGTTTGGAAAGTGCTCTTGACGGGCGAATATTCAATTTTCAGACGGCGATTTGAAAATTTTAAAATATTTCTTTAGGGGCCGGTTCACTCGCGATAAATAAAGCGGAAAGCAGAGCCCTCTCTGTTTGTTCTGCTGTGGAAACGGGCGCGGAATTTTTTATGCTAATGGGAACGTGTCGAACGGAACACGGATTACGCTCTTGAATTTGTTTTTCTAAAATGCCCGATGCCAAAGAAAACACCCGACACGTGCCTGGACATGCAATTCAAATTAGAATTCTCCCTGTCGGTGGGACTTTCCTTCTATTTCCTCGAAATGTGTGACTATGAAATACTTACCTCAAGATACTTTTTTTAAATTTCGTTTTCATCAATTCACAATCTCACAGGTGCTTGAAAAATATATCTGGTGAAACGTGCCGTGTCAAGAATATTAACATATACACACACTGGCACAATTAGGGGAACGGGTAAAATTCACACTAAGTTTGACATCAATTTTCTCTCGAACCGATCACTCGATTCAAATTTGTTTTTCACGAACTGTAGCTTCATTCTTCACGAATACATCTGAGAAATAACCACCTCCAAACGATTCGTCTTTATATCATATACAGGGGTGTAAAGAAAGTAGGGATTTTTCTGTATTCTTTAAGACATCCTGTGGAGTGGACCACTGATAATTGAACCGATTTTCCAAAACCAAATTATAGCTCAATCTATCCCGAATATTTTCGTTTTTTATTCATCTTGATATCCCAATTATCCAAGAAAATATAGAGGTTCAAAGAAGAGGTGGATATTGGTATTAATTTTACCACCTCGAAACTCGAACTGGGAAGAACGTGTCGTTTTTCAACTTGTTTCTGTGAGGATTGTTACTTCAAGATGAGAATTGTTCACAGTTTTACCTATCGGTTTACTGTTTAAAGACACATATACGAATACTCTCATGAATATGCAGGGGTGATAAAAGTTGCTCCAATGTTCTTTTGGTGAAATGCTATTTTTGTTAATCAACGTTGGCCCTTTTGTTAATGTCAATGATTATTGTCAAAGTCAAGCGATTCACAATTCATAAATTTGATTAATGAAAATTCAACGTGAGAGATTTGACTACTACTGATGTGGCGAGGGCTGTAGCATTAATTGAAAATGACCAGTGGGCCAATGTTATTTTAACATATGAGAGCCGCATCTGCACCAATTCAATAGATGGCAGGGAAAGACTATATCGCCGAGGTGAACAAAATGAACAATTTGATTTCACTGCTTCTGTCTCCTATGGTAGAGGTTTAGTCATGGTTAGGTTAGGTTAGTCAAGAAACGACACATTTTCAGATCCAATTTGAGTTTTGAGGTGTAAAATTGATACCAATATCCACCTCTCCTTTGAAACTCTGTATTTTCTTGAATAATTGAGATATCAAGATGAATAAAAACGAAAATATTCGGAATAGATTGGGCTCCAATTTGGTGTTGAGAAATCGTTTCAATTATCAGTGGTTCAGTCCACAGGATGTCTAAAAAAATACCGAAAAATCCGTACTTTCTTTGCACCCCTGTATGGGAAAGACTCATCTTTTGAAGGTAATTATTTCTCAGATGTATTCGTGAAGATGAAGCTACATTTCGTGAAGAAAAAAAATCGAATCGAGCGATCGGTTCGAAAGAAAATTGATGTCAAACTTAGTGTAAATTTGGCCCGTTCCCCTAATTGTGCCAGTGTGTGTAGTTGCCGATATCCCTTTTCTGAGTAACACGTCTCCGGATATATTTTTGAAGAAATTAGTACAAATCCACTCAATTACCTATACCTATCCAATTCTGAAGGAGAAAACATTCATCTCATTTTGCGAGTCTCTATTAACTCTGGAAAATAATGTACAAATATCTGGACCACCCTGAATAGAATGGGGAAGACCACTGAGAGAAGAAATCCGTGCAAACCTCTTTTAATCGACGAATCATGAGTTACGTTTGATGTACAATCATTATTATGAGTTGAAGTTGAAGGGAATCAAATCTATATCGTTTTGAAATCATCATATTTCATTCGATATTTCAAACAGCCAAATATGATGGTGGAGCCGTGACGTATTAGTCCCAACCTGTAGCTATCTCTCTCTGATACCTCGTCATTCTGCAGTATTGCAGTGTGATTGGTCAGTTCAAGGACAATAGGCGTGTTGGGACTAAGACGTCGCAACAGTCACACCAATGAATTGACAAAATTTCAAATGGCGCAGGAATTGTGTGCTTTGAAATGGATATATTCTAATTTATTGTTTTCATCGTCTTAGCATGAATGATAAAATTCAAAATTAATTCGCTGGTAGTATTTTAGTATAGAGTACACGATAATGTCGTTTAAAAAAATCAGTGGTCTCCCCCAAAATCTTCGACGATATGGATGATATAATATGAGTATGTGGTATAATCCATCACACGGAGCCTTGAGGCTGATGGTAATACCGTTGATTAGTCATCTACCACTTATATTGGTATACCCTTTTAGCCTCTTTCTACTACAGGTAGGACCTCCATATACCGTGTGGTGTTATTCTTAGTCAGACCATATAAGCATATCGAATGGCATAAAAATATCATGAACCGAATAAAAAAAATTGGAAATCAGTGGCTTTCTTTTCAGGAAACATAATATGTTTGTCATATAGCACACAGTCTAAGGATATCCTTAAAATATCTCCAATTACCCCACGAGGACGTCTTATTTTCTTCATTTTAATAAGGTTATTTCACTCGCGATGTTCTAAATAAGAAGACTCGAAGACAGCTTCCAAAAAGGAGAGCATGAAAAATAAAAATCCTCTGAAATTGAGAATTGTCATTCTCTCTCAAATGGGAATAATATGATTTAAAAATATAACTTACCAATTTGTTCAGATGGTAGTTGTTAACTATTGATTATTCAGAATTGTATTATGTGCATATACATATATTTTTATCTGCGAGAGAATGCAAATTCTCAACTTCAGAAGATTTTGTTTTCAAATTCTTATCGTGTGTGTTCAATAGATACATTAGATCTATGATAGACATAGATCTAAATATATACACATAGATATGATTCAATGTTAGTCGTGGTCTATAGCCAGGAAAGTAGTTGTTTTCTGTTGAATAAAGCGAGAAAGAATTGATATTTTCAATACATAGAGAATACGAATTCTCAATGTATTTCTTTATATACAAGGTGCTTTTGAAATAAGTGCACATATTCAGCACATTATGAAGTCTAAGGAATATTCCCATGATATCAGATTTTTTCTAATTCTTCTAATTAACGAAAAATTTCATCCCAAAAATTGAAGAATCTACGAGAAAAAAATTAAGAACGCCACTTTAAAACAATTTAAATGATTGAACTTCGTGTGATTGTGCCTACCACATGGAAATTTGAACAGAGGTGACGTCAGATTTTGATCCTTAAATTTTTTAATTAGTACACGTCGAGTTTTTTCAGTGTTTGAAATATTTGCACTTATTTCAATGCCATTCTGTATATATCAATTTTTTTATGTTCATAATTTATCTGAGGAAATTCCTCCTCAAAATACTTTCACCCAATCGAGGGGTTCAAACTTGAACAATGGAAACTTTTTTATTTTCATAGACCTTCAATCGCAGATTCGTGATTAGGTTTTCTCAATTCAGAATGTCTTTGCACGTCCTGTAAGATGAATATCGATTTGTCATATATCCAAAAACAAGAAATCTCTCGTTGGTATGGTTCATGACTTCAAATTCTGAGACACCCAGTAAACAGTTGAATCAATTTGATTATTTTATTCTTTTCACAACTCGAATCGATTCGATATTCACCGAATTAGGAAGATTATAGCCGAATGAAAATTGGTATCGAGGGCCCGGATTACAACGAATAATAAGAAACATACGTATTACCATGTTGAACGCATTTGACTTGTTGATAATACCGCCTTTGGCACGTCGCTTGCAATTTATAGCTAATATATCTGGCCCTGATAAAGGGCGAGCGACCTCACCCCATCTCGATATATAAGCCGACCTATCTTCCATCGCAATGGCCCTGGTAAGCCAATTATTATCTTGTGCCAGTGAACTCAAAGTGATGACTTGTGCAGTAAATTTGATTAGATGAAAAAGTTCCCGAGATCGGCGAGATCCGCTCAGCACCTACAATAATAATTGGATTCGGCGATGTAGATTCAATTTGATTTCATATTTTATTGCTGTGCAGTCAGTGGATTTAAACCTACAGCATAATAATCATTATTTGAACTTCGAACTTGTCGAGCAAAGAAATATGACATATAAAGTGTTTTTTTTATGTTCTGGTTCCCACGAAAAGGGATATCTTGTAATGTTCAGAGAACATCGTATGAGAACCAAGGGAAATAAGGTAGGAATTAGTGTTCTCCTTAAATTTCTGGAGGTTATATGCCTCGAGGAACACATCTCTTGGCAATGTGTTCCAGAGCCTCGCTGTTCGTTGGATAAACGAGTCTTTGGAAAGAGATGTTCTGCAGGTCTCCAAAGTGACCACGAAAGGGTGCGAAGCCTCAACTCGACGGGTTAATCTCGCGGGGACTGCCAAGGGAGGAACAATTGTCGATATTTCAGAAGAGCATCGTCCATGAAAATATCTATAAAATAGAGCCAGATCGCCAACGGTGTTCCAGAGAAGTGAGTGAGTTTGTGAGCGAGGCATCACCCACGAGACGAATTGCCCTTTTTTGGACAGAATCCAACAGTTTCAGGGTATGTTTGGGTGCTGCACTCCAAATATGGCAACAGGATTCCAGGACAGGTCAGATCTGTGCCTTATAGATCATATAAGCAGCTCCTTGCCCGAAACAGAAAACCATGTTTTTGGGATACACTTTCAGCAATTTATCTCACGTGATTTTCCCAAGAAATGTTATTGCTGATAGTGATACCAATTACCAAGTATCGAGATGGATGTCTTCAAAGGTATGCTTACTCCTGACAAGCTTATGTTGGGCACAGTGAGATCTGCTTTTCTAGATAAAAGGCATGTTTGTGTTTTGTTTGCATTGAAATCTACCAAGTTATTGGATCCCCATTCGAGAATTGTTGCCAAGTCCATATTTATGTCATCAACATTTCTTCCTCGTTCGTTTCTGATTTGCTTGGCTGGTATTGGAGCCCTGGAAGAGAAGGGTACTATCATCCGCGAAGCTGTGTACTGGGCATGAAGTTGCTTCCAACAAATCGTTGATATGGAGTAGAAATAGTGTTGGTACTAGAATTGATCCTTGCGGAACACCAGCATTTTTGATAAGAGAGTCAGGTGAAACTCCGTCGACCACTACATGGAGAGATCTGTTTGAGAATAAACTAGCTAGCAAAGAACATAGCTGAGGAGGCAAGCCATAAGATGGAAGCTATAGTCGAGGAGTCCGAATGCCTTGGAGATATCAAGTGCCACGGCTAAGTTTCACCATATTTTTCAATAGATTGATATGTGAGACGTAAGCGATAAAAAAAATCCACACTTATGAACCGTATAAATAAGTAGGGAAGTTTTTGTGCTTGAAATGACATGCCCTAAGCACTTTTGCACATATAGAGAGCAGAGAAATTTGTTATGTGTGTTACGATTTGGTCCACCCCACCCCGTTCTTTCGTATTCGATATGAAATTTTTTTTCGCTCATAATAAACAACTCAAAATAATCTACTTTGTGAAGCAAACAAAAATTATCAGACAAAATTTCTTGGCCTACTGCGATCATAAAAACTTCAGCAAAATTTTGATAATGGCAATCGATTCAGACTAGTCACAAATACTCCTATATAAATTTTCAGAGCAATATCTCATAAGGGACGTTTTTTATAAACGTTACAATTTTTGAATGATTACATTTTTCGAGTCACCGTTCATAATAATTCTTATATGGAATTTAATGATTCCATCAGGCATGAAGAGGTAGTCAGGATTAGATAATCTGTCTACAGAGTGAGGAAAATATTGAATAAAATCACTATAAATTCGAATTTTCTATAAAGAAATGAAAAGAAGAAGGGGAAACAAAATAATACCAATGAAAAATAACATGAAAAGTTAGAAGGAAAGACTAAAACAGCAACCATTCCTAACAAATTCAGATTTTTGTAGTCCCCATCAAATCTCCTTCATCCTCTATACTTTTCATATTTCCTTCACACGTTATTTTCAACTCTCCTAAGTTCTTCTGGTGGTATCTCTCTATTCTTTGTCGCAACTCTCCTCTATTCCTTGGCCTGAATTTCTCACTCTGTAGTCTGTAGCCAGATGATCTAATCCTGACTACCATGTCTGGTATTATTCAAATATTTGAAAGCGGTGACTTGAAAAATTCACTTATTCAAGAATTATAACGTTGATAATAAACATCCCTTATGAGATATTGTTTTGAAAATTGATATGGGAGTATTTGTGACTATTCCGAATCGATTGCCATTATCAAAATGTTTGTAAAAAATGTAATTTTGCTGGAGTTTTGTGATCGCAGTAGGCTGAGGAATTATAATTGATAATTTTTTTTTGCTCGACAAAGTAGATAATTTTGAGTAGTATATTGAGCGAAAAATTTTTTCAAATAGCCCTAGGGATACGAAAGTACAGGGATGGGGTGGCCCAAATTGAATAACACACATAACAAATCTTTCTGATCTCTATATGAGCCAAAGTATGATAATAGAGTGATTGTGTATATAAACCCTACTGTATACTGTCAGATACTATATCGAATTGGAATAGAGCATGTATTACTTTTCATTACTTATTCACACTTACTTAATTTGTTATAATTCTTTGCTCGATAAGTTTAAAGTTCAAATAGGTACATATTTCAATAACAGTAAATAAAGTACATAGTATTTATACTTATAAAAGTCAAATAGAGAATAACATTCATTATTCCGGATTTTTTCTATAGAATAAAAATATGAATATTATTTCAATATACGTGTAGTTAGGACAAATCAGATGATTTGCCCCAAAATGTCACTGCGTTTATGAGAAAAAATATCAAATTTTTACTTAGCTTTGGATGTTTCAGGAATGAATCTCTGCTGCCGTTTTCAACATAAAAAATGGATTTTTTGTATCGCAAATTCGTATTTGGCCTGACACTTTTTAGTTCCCAGTGACAATTGGTGACGTTGTCAATCAAATGAGTTACATGATGTTTTCGTTAATTGATCTTGAATTTACCATATCCATTTTCAGATTTCAATAGTGAAACCATGTTCTATCTATATCGACGGAACAGGGAGTAATGCTATTTTCTCCGTGTCCCATTCAATGTATCATGTTTCGAATTCTCACTGAAGCTATGCAATCCACATTACAATTTTAAGACACTGTTCTAGGCAGTTGGTAGAAATGTAAAATTTCAGTTGGCTATCATGCGTTTATCGATCTGTTCCTTGAACTGTTCCGAGTAACAGAACTAGCACGGAGCATTTTGTTGATTTGTTCTACGTTCTACTGCACAGTAAGGTCAAGGTGTAATAAGGGCGTAGTTTTAATAAAGTGATTGGTACTATCCTTGTCTCTGATTGGTTTTTCGGATCTTCTCTTCCTTTTCTTTTAGTTCACTTCGAACTGAGAAAAGAACATAAATAGTAAACAATTTTTGACATTTGATTATAAATAAGTCAGAAATCAAATTATCCACTGAAGTTTTGGAATTGGAAGAGCAGTTGTATTTTGTGTGTTGTTTTGGTGACTAATCAGTTCAGAAAATTAGTGATAGCGGTTTTTACTTATTTGAAGAAGATTACAGTTTCAAGATGAAGATATTTATCTTCATCGCCTTTGTGGCATTCTTTGGTAAGTATTGGAAATGGCCAATTAATCAATTTCAAAGTACATTTCCCTTTTGTCCATCATTTAACTACCCAAGCACCCACTGCATAAAATCCATTGTAAGTTTTCCTATATTCCTATTCCCGGTGTGTAGTATCACCCTAATTTTTCTACAACTTTACCTTATTATTTCCAAATACAGAATAAGGTGAGTAGGCTAATGGTTATTTCTGATATAATATACAATTATAATTCCAGTGTTATCATTTAATTAGACTTTTTCTGAACAATGGAATCAATTTTCAACTGAATATTCCACAATAACAATATTATCATTAGACCATAATAGATACTCCCTCAGGTGGATATTCTTATTTATCAATAGGCAATCATTTCTCTGCATTGAACTTTTCTATTGTTTGCCTTGATTGTTTGCTCATCTCGATAAATACTTGGTTTGTTTTTGTTAACTTTTTATTTTTATACAACTGGTTTGAGACTTTAGTCGACCTTTAGCTTTTGCCAAGATAAGTTTGTGTCATCAAGTTGTTTACAGTCATGATTAGTTTAGGATACTGGTCATATTTATGTTATGTTGATTGTTTCTTTTCCTATTTTAGTCCTCTTAGAAATTTCTGGATTATAGAGTTCACATGGTTCAGATCATCAAACATCAACTAATTATATTATGCTTACTGGAGATTCACAGATAGATCTTCAATCTTTTGTGTTTCAAAAAGTGTTTTTCTAGAAATTGCATATATTGAATATCCCAGCAAACACAGGGCAGTAACTGTAAAGTACTATGGAAGTAATTTTGCAACTAATATCCGCGTGCGATGTACGAAAAACATCTCCTCCCGCTCTTATTTGCAGCGAAATGTCCGCGACATCAAGTACGCATTTCATTAATTGTGTTGTTCAAATTGAGATTTGATAAAATAGCCCAAATGAAACATATATCCGTATAGTCACTGTGGCAGTTTTTGAGACAATAAATGTCGTATTTACAATCACATTGGGCACATTCATGCGAGGATTCTCTGAGACTTCTCCATTTTATTCCTTTTGATATGGTGACTTTCTCGAATAGACTTCTTTGCGATGTTTCTCGATGACGATCTTTTCAACTAGAAATTCAACACATTTTGTGGTAATGACATTGTGGTTGTTTATTATTATCTTGAAATAATAATCACTGCATCTTAGATTTCTTGTTAACAAAGCGAATTCTCAATGTAACCACGTTCAGAACAAACATGCGTAATCAAACTGAAAACATATTTCCATTTGCAATTTGGGACTTCGCGAAACTGCCATGTGATGTAACGTGTTTGCTGGGATGGAAACCCTCATGGAAACCTATCCTCGGACATCCTTTATATACCAGTTATATGTAGTCCTAGTATTCAATACTCTGAGACAAAGTACTACAACTCTGAGATACAACCTATTTTTGCTTCAAATATTGGTAACCCTGGCAAATGTTATGGGGAATCCCAGAAATAATATCCTTCTAAATTAATCTAAAGCAGGTCATAAAACCTGATAAGGATAATTCTACACTTGCTTCAACTGGCTTTTTCTAAATACATCATTATTTAGGTATTATCCTTTAAAAGAAATTTTGTTTCATGTTTAATAATTAATACTCAAGTACATTGAATAAAAGTTATATAGTTTCAAAACCTGTCAACAAAAAGTCTGAACTAAGCATAGGTATATCTATATTCTATAGTAATTTACAAGGTAGTAGCATAATTTCATGCCTTCCCCTTTCCCCATCATAATAATTTATGGCTCCTAGAAAAAATTAACCACTGTTCTAAAAAATACCAACATGTGAACATGCTGATTGGAGGAAGTCTCGAAGGGAGGTTTCAGAATAAAAAATCTATTTCACACAAAAACATCTTATTCTATCAGTTCACAATCAAATAACCCAGCCGAGCAAATAAGCAAAATATCAACTACCAAGGTATTATTAAATATCTAAATATCAGTCAGTTGTAGGTTCAAAATGGAAATTTAATTTCAACAAAACAAAAACTTTCAAATTTCAATCCACAACCAAGTAGGTACAAAGTGAAAATTATCTTTCTTTCATTTCTCTAGATTCTTTGGATTTTCTTTCCTTGTTACTATGAATGGTAGAGAATGGTAGAACCCTGAAATATAAAGAGTCCAGGAGTCCAGGTCTGCTCCCCTGTTCAATGTAAAAATGAAAAAAAATATCTTCACTCTTTGTCTTCGTTTTTCTCTCTCTGTGACAAAAGTTGACAAAAAAGCTGAGTAACAGGATGTTTTTGAGATGTTGATATGTCCTCTGTCCTCTACCTGATTCTAGAATTTTCAAGGTGAATTCGTTCTTCCATTAGGTGATCACTTATGTAGATGTTCCATGACATTCAAATTTTAAAATGGGTCGGCCCCCGTTATTTTTCAAAATCTTAATTATTATTATTATTCACTTTATATAGTTGAATATCAATGATTTCACCTTTGAACTTTTCAATTTCTTTTTGTTCGGAAATCACTAAGTACATTATATGCCACCAAGTGGCTCATTCATGAATTCATGGGTAACTCCTTGGTAACTCTGACACTTTTATTGCAAGTGAAAGATGAAAGAATATGTTGATATTAAGGATGCACCGGATCGGGTATTTTGCCGATCCGGCCGGAATTCTTGCCGGATCGGGACCTAAATTGAAAATGTATGTGCATGCCTATTTTTATACATAAAACATTGAAAATATTGAGGCTGATTTATTTGTACTTTTTTTCTTAAACCAGCTACAGTATGCAGAGTGTTTATTACCATTAATTTTACCTAGATACTCATCTAAAATTACTGTTTATTTGAATAATAATTTTTAATCAGCATTAACAAGATTAAAACAATTCTACTCATTCAATTGGAGAATAGCAGCCACCTGCCAATAATAAAAAAAAATAAAAAGAAGTCGGGGAACCACAGCCGCCGGTCTATTTTAGGCAAGGAAACACGCACACCCTTCACTGTTGACAGTGTTGACCAATTTCATGAATTACAAAATACATCTGGTCGAAAGTCGGGGCATCCCTGACCGTACGTTGGGGAATCACAGAAGAGAAAATCGAGAAATCCCAGACGCCTGCTAATCTGCTATCTGTTATCATAGATATCTTTGCTGTTATCTGCTTGCTACTAGTTGCTACTCATAATTCATAAGCAAAGGCACAGGGCTGCAGGTCATTTCATTATTCATTTGCTCACAGAAACTCCCTCTTTGCATTTTGTATTTATGCTGGTGTTCACGTTTTAAGTTTCTGAGAATTTTGTACTTTCAGTTACTATTTATGTTTTGTAATTTTTGTAAAGAAAATATATTTTGTTCAAAAAAAAATTATTTGTGATTGATTAACGACTTCACAATAGGTAAGTAGGCACCAATTAAAAAACCTTGAAATAATTTTCTTTATCTTTATTTGAATTTAAATTATATTAAAAATTTAAAACTTGAACATTTCCAAAAGGTTCCGAAAATTCCTGCCAGAAAGCGATCAGATCGGAGCGATCCGGCCGGAACGGTAGTTCCAGCCAACTGGCCGGATCGGCCGGATTTTGTGGTACCGCCGGAATTCCGGTGCATCCCTAATTGAAATTGTCCACCTGCATCTGCAAATGACATTATTTCGACCCAAAATCATTAATTTCAAGTGACTAACACATCGGCAATAATATTGGAGAGCTGGATGCATTAAAATATGTGGTAATATACAAAGTATTACGAATTATTCCATTTAAGAAAAATGTACTCGGTCTTTCTAGATTCTTTTCGGTGCACCTTGTATATGCAGGAATAATTTCACGTTATAGACGTTTCTAGCTTTCACATGACTCCAGCAATCAGACTCTGACGCACTATTGCCCCACTTCCAAAAATTCTCAATAATATTCATATTAAATACTACTTATACATAAATCAGGCTGTTATTATCAATATTTTCAGTACATAAGTCTTTTTTATCATTCCATTTTATAAACAAATCAGAGATAGTAAAGTATGTGTCAAAATAATTCACATCAACATTTCTTATCTTATTTCATTTTGCTGCTCCAGTTGAACTATATTCATAAGATGATATGATGGTGTATTGTGTATTGAATATTATCTTGAATTGTGAAACAGAATATCCCCAATTTCCAATGTCCATTAAGTCTATCAAATTCTATATACAGGGTGGCATAGAAAAAAGTGCATAGTGCCACACTGAAATAAGAAAAAAAGTCCCCATGAACACAGGACACAGGTCTACAAGGCCTTGGGTTAAAAGATAGGGGGTGTTGAATTTTCATTTTTTTTTGGGTTTTTTGAATATCTTCAGCCAGAGACGAAAGAAAAGGATAAAATGTGGTATATTCAGGGGTTTTTCATCATGCTTAATTCAAATATATGATCTAAGTATTGTGATGACTGATAGAGGGCACTACATCAAGGTCCATTCCTATAGAATCGGTCGTAACTTTTTTGCTATACACTGTATCTCATTTTCAACCGCAGAAATTTTTTATCCCCTCTTTATTACTTAAGAAATACATTGTCAAAGTCGCTAGAAGCACAGTCTAGAAGCAATTATTCAAAAAGCGCCAATGTAATCTTTGCAAAAACAATGATAAATATCAATTAAATAATGTGTCATAATGACACTTGTCAAACTAATGTAATAATTTTTAGTGGTATTAAAATGTAATTGTTGAAGTGTTTATCATTGTTTTTGCAAAGAAATAAAAAAATAAAATAAAATTCAACACCCCGTATCTTTCAACCGAAGGTCTTGCGGACCTGTGTTCATGGGAACTTTTCATCCTGTATATAAGGTCTTCTATTTGCCATCAAACGATTGTTCAATCTCATCCATATAACTTGTTGAATTACCATTAAAATTTATTTTTCAGCCATAGCTAATGGGGTGTTTGTCCCTCCTCGTCCAGGACACAAAAAACACAATTTGGGATCTGAAAGATGTACATGGGGCCCTTCTTATTGGTGCCAAAATCTGACGTAAATATCTAATGATAATAATTGTTATTACCCATTAATTTACATTTATCACACTTGTATCCCCTTGTATTCAGATTAATTTGATAGAAAGGTGCATTATTGTGATAGAATGCCTTCATGTTTAACCCTTTAGTGCCTGATGGTAATTTTGAGTTTCTCCCATTTCTGTCTTAGTTTTAAAATACATTATATCACTTGGCGCAGTTTCAGTCCTGACGTTACGCAAGAGAACACTTATAACCATTTGCCATTTGCGCATTTCGGGCAGTTATTCACAAAGTGTCATAGTGTGGTGTTTTCTGCAAATTGTGATACGTTTATTTTCAATAATAATCGTTCCATACTCATGGTGATCATCAAAAATAATCACCTAACACTTCATCATTAGTAGGAAATAATTAGTCACTGCAAATTGCAATTATATTCGTGAAAATATATCGATTTCTTCATCTGACCCGAGAGTACCGTAAGGAACTAAAAACACAATGGATCAGCGGAAAATCAAATGGCTGTACGGTTCACCACTGAATGATAAAGAGTTGCTGGAACTTGCGGATACAATTCTACTAGAAGACTTAAATCTAGATAATAGCATTTTGACTGATGTAGAAGAAGATGAACGCGATAACATCGATGACCAATTCGAAAATACGCTCTGATTGGGTTATTTATAAGGAAGATCGTGGGAAATGGGAAATGCGAAATGTATGCAGTCCAAAATGTTCAAATGGAAAACATAGTAGATCACCTAACAAGTGAGAAAAGTCACTTTAGGTCTCAGTTGAACATATAGGAATTGAAAAAAAATGTCTAATTTGATATTATATCAATTTTACTGAGGTTGGGCACTAGAGGGTTAAGAATATAGGTTTCATCCGAGGTTTCATCATAGGTTTTGCTTGCCATTTTATTAATAAATTTGAGAACTGTCACTCCAGTAATGGAGGAGAATCATATTTTCAATACATATTACCTGCGAGATTTTATTGATGATTGAAAAGGAAAGGAAAATCAATTATAGGCATTGATGTTCAATACAGCCGAGGGTATTGTTGCTTGTATAATTTTAGTTCAGTAGTAGATAGAAAAACGTAAACAATTCACAATTGTCATTTTATTTCAAGAACCATTTTTGGCATGATGATATATCTATCTTGAAGGAGTTATGGTTATGAATATATTTTTGAGACAATTTTTTAAGAGAGATAGTCAAGTATGAGTGCTTGACTGTGGCTGTCTATTTCACAACATGATATTCAGGACGTAGGTAAATGCATTAGTGGAAAACAAATTTAGTGGATTATTTCTTGTTTGCCATTGAGGTTGATCAAGAAATTGAATAAAAATTATTTCTTCCTATCTTGTTGTATTATCTTCATCAGTTTTTCAGAAGGTTGATTTTCAAAAAATTGAATAAAATTATTTTTTTCCTATCTTGTTATATTATCTTCATCAGTTTTTCAGATATCAAGTGTAGACATCATGGAATGATAATTATTAACGTTACAAGGCCGATATGTAGCAAACAACGGATGATAAATATTGTTATTTGCTTATCGGCCGTGTGTCGTTCTAGACTTTTCGTAATCCCGCTGGAAGATTACATTTTGATTCCGAGGAAAGAATAAACCACGAGGTATTCTACAGAAATATCAACATCGTGTTTTTGTGGGATATTTAACGGCCGCTGGCCGTTAAACAATCTTAACGGACGCAGGCTGTTAACACCGTTAAATCAAAATGACAGAGTGGGATTACGAAAACCTTGAATCGCCCGGTACTCGAACACCTAAATCAATTGAACTCAATGTAATTGCCTAAATCATGTGTTTGTGGCAACCATAGATCTAAATTGTATTTAGATCTATGTGACAACCAATACTTGGTCATCTAGTCTTCTCATAGCACGTGCCGTATTTTCACTAGTTTAATTTGAGATAAGACTTGACTGGGACACCAGGGGACCCTCAATTGGCTCTTCAGAATTACTCTTGACATTGCCAAGATCAATTCACAGTAGGATAATTGAAATGCATGATTTATATTGTAAACAAAAGTTATTGATGTATGGTTTTCTAATTATTCATGTATTGAGTAAATTCCACTCGATTGCATAGAACAAACATCTGGTGAAACTAATAACAAGATTTGTGTAAGGAGATGCGAGTTATATGCTCCAACCCCCAGAAAACCCTTAGATTGTAACTTCCATGTAGTGCTGACTTAGGTTTATACGAATACGATTGACCATGCTAGATAGTTAGTTTTCAGTTCTGTTAGCGACGTCGTACCGTCTACATCTCTCTGTACAAATAAAGTTATGTGTTCGAAACTAAAATTTTGGCTTTTTAAAAATAGTTTCTCGTGGCCCGAAAGCTTAATTGGCGCAGTCGGTAGGATAACGGGAGAATATCGATCGCGAAATTCGTCAGTTTCAACTGTTAATCCGTTATCGAAAGAACAGCTTCGATCGCCCACCAGAGACCGGCATACCCAGTTGCTGCAGACTCCAGCTAAGGATAGCCTGATTCACCACCGTGGTAAGTCGAGTATTCCTTTCTGCTTTCAAATTTTCTCCGAAAACTTTATCGTAAAGATTTTCGCTTGAATTTGTCAAATATCGATTATCAATATCAATTTATCCATCATTTTTCTTTTATCGCAATCGAAATCGGTGGACTGACTTTAGAAGTCAACTAGATTAGTAACTATCGATCTGATCCAAAGAATTTTTATTTCTCACCCGAATTTCTTGATAATTAAATAAATATATATAATCGCATTTCGAAACTAGACACTGTCAGAGTTCGTTGCATTCTCAGAAGGCGACGACGTTTGTTCGAGTGAAATATTACACGGTTTAAAAACCGACGGTGATAAGAAAAAGAATAGCTTGTATTACACGGTGTTATCTTGTAATTCTCGAAAGAAATTGTTTTATTCGTTCAAAGAATATTTTTGTGAGATATTTCAGTGAATTCATCAAAATTCAAGCATACGAAATAACATTTGATGACCGATCCCGTTATTGAAAGTTTAGCAAATACTTTAAGTTCATTGCGAGTTTCGAATATGACGGAGGTAAACTATACGCTGTTCAAAATTTATTCGGACACCATTCCAACATACGATGGGTCGTCAGAGACCCTCGAAATATTCATAAACGCTGCCGACCAATTCCACAAAAAATATCATGGCACGGACACCACATTAAATCAATGCATTTTGAGTATACTATTGAGTAAGCTGAAGGATAGAGCCCAGCTTTTAATCGGAGCAAGAACCGAATTGAAGACATGGACTCAAGTAAAATTAGAATTAAGAAATACTTTTGGCGACCGCCAAAGCCTTGACAACCTCGAACAACAACTGTTTACTCTCACACCAAACAGGGGCGAACATCCCCTAGACTTTGCAAAGAGAATCCAAGTACTACGTAGTAAATTAGCATTTAAAATAAACTCTGACGCCGACATGGGCCAAGATGTTAAACTGATACATATTCGACAATACGAATCCCAATCCCTCAAAGTATTCTTGAGAAATCTGAATGTACGACTACAAGACAAAGTTATCGTCCAGAATCCTGATTCCCTAGAAGCAGCGATGAACTTCGTCCTGGAGGACGAGAACTTCAGACACACTCAGAACCTAGTATTCCAAAACCGCCCGAACGCTAATGCGCCCAAACCACCTAATAGACAAATTGAACAAACTCGAAATAACTTTCATTCAAACTATAGCTTTCCAAACTCTCAGCCAATGGCCCCAAGGAACCAAAATCAAACCCAGGGTTTCCGAAATCAACCTTCCAACATCGCTAGAACGCAAAATCAGTTCCCGAATTACAGCCAAAATAATTTTAGACCATCATTTCCCAGCCAACCTATAAATGTCCAACCGAGACCAGTGAGGCAAACATTCCCAACCAACAGACAAGTGTTTGGCCCGCCACGAAATGTTTTTAAACCGACAGGCAAACCCGATCAAAGGACTTTCGAACCGATGTCCACTACATCTAGAAACCCAACGGTTAGCAGACCCATGTCCCATTCATTCACCAATCCGGCCCAATCGCAACCACGAAGATGGACACCCATCGACGAGGAAATGTACAATCACAGCTACGATCAATTTGATTCCGCGCATGACTATTACCCGAATAATTACCAGAACGACTATCACACCTATGACCAAATTGACACTATGCAAGAACTCTATCCTGAACACTATCAAGATAATTCTTATACCGACCAATGCCCTGAACAATCAGATGAACCGAACAATTACGCCCACGAATCTGAAAATGAAAATTTTTACAAATCGCCTCCAAAGAACCAGACAATGTGATAGAACTTCATTCTGCCACAGTCAACGGACTCCCATACATAAAAATTCGTAATCCCCCGATTAAACTATTGATTGATACAGGATGTCACACCTCAATTCTCAAGCCATCGATCATCGAAAAATATTATCCTGATAGAATTTTTAGGCAACCGTCCCAACTAAAAACTTCCTTAGGCGAAAAAGAAATTCAGTTTAGAGCCCTTATCCCCGCTTTTGAAGAATTCCAGAGTTGTTATGAGACCGAGTATGTGTTATTTCAATTTCACGAATTTTTTGACGGTATTCTAGGATTGAAAGAACTGAAAAACCTAGGTTTGAATATCGATTTTACAAATCAGCTACTTCGCAACGACCACGTACAAATACCATTCTTCTATAGACAACCTCACGAAACTTCCTTCACTTTCGAAATACCGCCTTTCGAAAGTTTGGTTCGAAAATATCCCGTCACTATTAATGAAGGCGAAATTATAATTACTAATAAAAATTTCAATGGATTATTTATACCGGAAACTTTGACTTGCGCTTCAAACTATCGCGCTACTTTCGAAATTTTCAACAATACTGATAGGACAATCTCTGTCACGATGAACGAACCCTTTCAAGCTATCCGAATTGAAAAAGAATATTTTGAATTTTACCATATCGAGAGCGCTTTACCGAACATCGAATATTATGATTCGACAAAAGACATTTCAAAAAAAATTAAAACAGACCACATGAATCCAGAAGAAAAACATGCCATTTTAAAACTCTATAAAGAATTCGCGGACATATTCCACACCGAAAATGACAAACTTTCATTCACTAATAAAATTAAACACGAAATAAAGACCAAGGATGAGATACCGGTACATACAAAATCCTATCGCTTCCCCCATTGCCACAAGGAGGAAGTCCAGCAGCAAATTCAGAAGATGCTCACCGACGGAATCATTCGACCATCATCTTCTGCTTGGAGTAGCCCGATATGGATTGTGCCAAAGAAGACCGACGCATCAGGAAAGAAGAAATGGCGCATCGTAGTAGACTACCGGAAGTTGAATGAAAAAACAATCGACGACCGATACCCGATTCCGAACATAGAAGACATCCTAGACAAATTGGGGAAATGCAACTATTTCACTACCCTTGACCTGGCATCCGGGTTCCACCAGATTGAAATGGAAGAAAAGTCCATCGAAAAAACGGCCTTCAACGTGGAGCACGGGCACTACGAGTATGTCCGTATGCCATTCGGCCTAAAGAACGCGCCAGCAACCTTCCAAAGAATAATGGACCATATCCTCAAAAATTTGCGGAATAAAATTTGTCTAGTTTACATGGATGATATCATCGTTTTCTCAACTTCTTTGCAAGAGCATATAGCCAACTTAAAACAAGTCTTCAAGACGCTACGCGAAGCTAAGTTGAAAATCCAATTAGACAAGTGTGAGTTCTTAAAACAAAACGTCGAATTTCTAGGCCATGTTGTCACTCCTGATGGCATCAAACCTAACCCCAATAAAATAAAAGCCATTCGAAATTTTCCCATACCAACTACTGCTAGAGAAATTAAATCTTTTCTTGGCCTATTAGGGTATTACCGAAAATTCATAAAAAATTTTGCCGAGCTCACCAAACCATTCACGCGATGTTTAAAAAAAGGCGAAAAAATAATTCATACTTCGGAATTTTTAGAAACTTTCGAGACCTGTAAACAAGTACTCACAAACGAACCCCTACTCCAGTATCCCGACTTTAATAAACCCTTTATACTAACCACCGATGCATCTAACGTAGCCATCGGCGCAGTCTTGTCACAGGGTGTTATAGGAAAAGACAAACCTATCGCGTACGCGTCCAGAACGCTAAACCCCTCTGAACAAAACTACTCGACGATAGAAAAGGAATTATTATCGATAGTAAATTTCACCAAATACTTTAGGCCATATTTATTCGGAAACAAATTTACAATCCTGACTGATCATAAACCCTTACAATGGCTTTTCAATCTCAAAGATCCTAGCTCAAGGTTGGTTAGATGGCGCCTAAAGCTGGAAGAGTATGATTATGACATCGTGTACAGGAAAGGGAAAAATAATTCCGTCGCAGATGCGTTATCCAGGATAGAACTCCATCCCCTGGAAAATCAATCAATGATTGCAAACATCGATTTACCAAGCAACCGACTCGAAGAGGACTTTCCCGAAATCTTCGCGGACTTGGCGAACAAAAAAGAAATCCCAGAAATTTCCGATGAAGACCTTCAAGACCTTGACCACCGCTTAGACGAAGCAATACGGAAACTTGCAGCCTGCAAAAAACCACCAGAACAGGAAAAAGAAAAACCACCAGAAAAAGAAGAAGGAATAAATATTTTATCGGACGTAGTTTTAACCCCAGCGCGACAAGAGCTTCAAGAACCCGACGACAGTAATGAGACTCAACACTCTTCTCAAGAGAATCCAATTCTCGAAATCCGGATTTCTGAGCAACCATTGAATAAATTTAAGAACCAAATTATACTTTCCGAAAGTTTAGACTCTATTTCCTCCCGGGTAAGACTTACAAAACCATTTGATAAAACCCGTCTAAAGGTAGTACTGTCAAACAGAAACTTCGAAGATGACCTAGTGAGAATCTTCTTAGAATATCTAGATCCAAAAATAGTCTATGGCATACTTTTTGAAGAACGTGTGAAAAATAAAGCAATCCCAATAATTCAAAAACATTTCAAACATTCAGCCTTCAAGTTGGTCCAGAGTAATTTCCTTTTAACTGACATCACAGATAAAGATGAACAAACGCAAAAAATCCAGCATCATCACGAAACAAAAACCATTCATAGGGGTATAAATGAAACGAAAGACTCTCTATCTAGAACATATTATTGGCCATACATGATTCAAGACGTGACGAATTATATTAACACTTGTGTCACCTGCCAGAAGTCCAAATATGAACGCCACCCCAATGTTATCAAATTCAATCCTACACCTATTGGAGAACACCCCTTCGAGCATATTTATATTGATGCATTTTCAGCGGATAAACAAAAATTTTTGACAGTTATTGATAGCTTCTCACGCTTTGCCCAAGCATACCCGATTCACTTGAATGCACCCAACATATTAGATGGTTTATTGAAATTTTTTTCCCATTACGGTATCCCAAATAAAATTACTTGCGACTCCGGCACAGAGTTCAAAAATAATCTAATTGAAGACTTTTGTAAATTACACAAAATAATTTTACATTATATAACCCCAAAAAATCCTAACAGCAACAGCCCTATAGAACGCCTACATTCTACGCTCATTGAAGAAATCAGAACACTAAAACTCGAACACCCTGACAGACTAATAACTACACAAATGCTGTACGCAATATTAGGATACAACAACACTATTCACTCCGCAACTAAATTCACCCCTTTTCAAATTATCAAAGGAAACGTTGAACACCAAAATCCATTCGATATAACATTTTCAAAAATAACTTCTGACTACATTGAAAAACACGCAAGAAATCAAAAAATCATCAACGAAATAATCAAACAGAATAATGAAAAATCAAAGAATCTTACCGAAATTAATTCCAAAAGAGATGATCCACCAGAGATAAAAATCGACGAAAACACGTTTCTCAAAGAATCGCCCCGAAATAAATTATCTCCCCTTTATAGAAAAATATCTCCTATCGAAGATTGTGGCACCAAAGTAAAAACGCAAAAATCGAAATATCATAAAAATAAACTGAAACCTCAGAGAAAACTAGCTCAGAAACAAATTTTTCCAGATGACGACGCTGCACCTTCTAATCCTCGGGATCCTAACTGCTAATGGACAAAAGATAACTATGACAGAAATATCTAACCCCATCCTTCCCTTCTCTCTTGGAAAAGCGAGAATCACTACCCAAAAACATACATTTTTGAAACCTATCGACTTGAAACAATTTGACGACCCAATAAATAGTATAACAAACAATTCGAAATACATAACTGATCTCATTTCAATAAAAGACGTCTTATACCCACAACTACATCATATGCATAACCATCTGTTACAACTTCTCAAACAAATCTCTGCGAAATTAACAAACATCAAACCTCAAAAATTCAGCCGACCAAAACGAGGACTAATCAATTTCGTAGGCAGAACGAACAAATGGTTTTTTGGCACCTTAGACGATGAAGACGAACAAAAATATGACCAGGCTATTTCTACATTAACAAACAATCAAAAATTGCTACATCACGATTTGGAAAATTACATAACTATCACAAAAAGATTCCTGAACGAAACAACAAATAATTTGCAACAAATTGTCAAAAACCAACGACTTATCGGCGAACAAATAGAGACTATTGTGAACAGTCTGAATAAATATACGCTATTCTTACGGCTTCAAAACTCTCTCGATACAATGATAATTGATTGTCAAAATATACTGTCAACACTGAACAATATCGAAGAAGCGATATTATTCAGCGAACTGAATATCATTCATAACATAATATTACCAATATCCGAGCTCAAAGAATTAATCGAAATCATGCTCAAAACGTACAGAGGAAGTCTACCAGATTTCGATAACATTCAATCATATTACAAACTTCTGAAAATTGAAACGCTATACAAAAACGATTTAATTCTATTCACGATTCACGTCCCGATACTGCGAGAAAATCTTTACGATTATTATCATTTATTTCCTATCCCGATTTCCAATAATGCCATAATCCCCTCGAAACCATACATCATCCTCAACTCGACTTACCATCACTACGAGGACAGCCCATGCCATGAAGTCGAGACAACCTGTATTTTCCGCCCGGAAAATCAAATATCCAAGGAAGATTGCCTACCCGAACTACTGAAAGGAAAGAGCAGCCAGCCATGCCAATCATTACGAGTCCATCTAGACCAGGATGTAGTAGAACCTGTCAGTGATACCTATGTCATTGTCATTCCCGCCGGACACACCACCGTCGAGAAGAAGTGTAAAGAAAGCGGATATGAAGAAATCCACAAACCACAGCTGATCTACGTCCCTCAGAAATGCAGCCTTATCATTAATGGAGAAGAATACAGCAACGACGTCTCTTCGATACGAGAAACCCCTCTGCAACTACCCAGGGTTGAAATCATCGAACCCGACCATGCGGACCACCCCCTGAAGATCTTGGACAAGATTAACCTGGACGAGCTGACGAAGCTCCAAAAGCTAGCCGAGAATACGCAACTCCACCGACTCCAGGCCTTGGAAGAAAACAACACCCCATATACTACGTTTTATATTTGTATTATTCTGAGCATAATCATTATCGCTCTAACTATTTACTATTTCTCTATGAAATACAAGAATGATATTTTAAAACACTTCAAAAGTGACGAGACAAAACCTAAAGACTTGAATTCTGAACATAATACTACCGTATTATTTTCATCTTAGGGATGGAGGAGTTATATGCTCCAACCCCCAGAAAACCCTTAGATTGTAACTTCCATGTAGTGCTGACTTAGGTTTATACGAATACGATTGACCATGCTAGATAGTTAGTTTTCAGTTCTGTTAGCGACGTCGTACCGTCCACATCTCTCTGTACAAATAAAGTTATTTGTTCGAAACTAAAATTTTGGCTTTTTAAAAATAGTTTCTCGTGGCCCGAAAGCTTAATTTGCGTATTAATCATTGAATTATTTGCATGAATCAACTAAGCATTAATAATATTCTTGGAATCTCCAAATGAAATTTCAATAACAAAGATTGACTTCGGCTAAGAATTTTAATAATGAACCTAGAGTAATTCAAAGTATTCATTCTCAAAACTAATGGGAAATTATTTTCTGAGAATACAATAGAAGAACTTTGTAAACCGTCAATCAAGAAATATTGTATTTCCAAAGTATGTACAACTTATTGAAATATGTGGAATGTTAATGCATTGATTTAAATTGTAAATGATGTGTTTTTTTATGTTTTGTATGTTACAATATCTTCATTATTTTATTCTAAATGCTTCCTAGCATAGGTCATCAAGGATACCTGAGATTTTGTCTTTTTTTTGTTAAAGAGCTTTCATGACAGTAATTTTGCAACAATTTTGATGATATTTTGGTGTATTGTGATTATGAAGATTAGAACATGCCTTTCAAATTTTGAAAAACGTACTGCGACTGCTTATCCCTTTGGCTCACGAGTTCTTGTTTTGAGAGATAAAACTTTGTTTTTGTTCATATATCGTCAAAATATGGTATTTGTAAACACGTCGAACATTGTTTTCGAATTAACACTCCTAGAAGTACGAAAAAAAATGTGTCTACAATTGTAGACATTTGTAGTCAATGGAACATAATAATTATAATATTTATTGAAAAATTAATGAACAATGGTTACATGAAATCAAGTATGAAAAAGACTGTTCAATCCAATGTGAAATGTCTTGAAATTGTTGCGATTTTTTTGAAGGCCCAAATCCATCGAGACTTGCTCTTGCCAACCAACATTTTTACATCTCCCAGGAAGGACACTCCAGTGTGCTCTGGTATGTGATTCACATTGTCCAACTGTACATCTACAAGATGCCTCACCGCGACACGGCTGAACTGGGACGTCGTTTTTTGACAGCCTCTTTACCCTACCTTCTTTCAAGAAAATTCATTTTTGACATTTTTGATAAGCACCTACTCTTTTTCCATTCTGATGTGTAATATCTCTGGAATCTTTTTTGCTGACCGACCAAGCTTCGAGTCTTTTCTGTACTCTGTCCACGGTGGATGGCACATTATACGTTTCTGGTGAACCAAACAACGGATCATTTTTAGAGAGAATAGAGGTCAAATCATCCATCAAATATTTTCAATTTTCATAGATATCAATTAGGATTACACATCAAAAATGAAACATAGATAAAAAACTAATCTTTTTTCTTTCGGATTCCAAATGAAAGACTGAGACTGAGGTATAACTGGGTAAAGTGATAAAGTGAATGAAATGGGAATTCAAAAATGGTTAATGTTGACGTCATTATGATGTAGCTGTCTCCCACCACCTTCACCAATATACTATAACCGTGTTTAACGGTTAATGTGAATGAAATATCCCCTAGGTGTCCAAATTTCCACTGAGTGTATAATAATTTCGGGACACCACCTTTGCTTCAATTTCGAACACTCAACAGCTTCTTGATATTATGTGTTTAGGTCTGCTGCTGGGTGCCATGCCACCAAACATTGTATCCAAACTGTTTGGATCCACAAGCAATTGCCTCCGGATGATAGCAGTGTTTGTCAAACTTGTCTGGATATGGTCAAACAAGCTAGAGATCAGTTGGAAAGCAATGAAACACAAGTAAGAAATATGTTGATAGTATTTTACAGTACTGAAATTATCTCTGTATTCTGTATATATATATTTCATTTTTTAATTATACATGATGAATAATATCAGAAAACATTGAGTGCTGAGAAAGTGTGAGGAACGAAAAATTAAAATTAGTGTCAAGATATCAATCCATTGGTGCAAATAATCTCAAAATTATTATGAAATGAATGATATACTGCTAAAAATAATTTAATATGAAATTTTACTCATATCAGATAAGGAGGATTCTGAGTATTCACCGAATATGTCTAAACAATAATTTTGCTGAAATAAATATTAGAATCGTTTCATTATTGACATTATAGATAGATGTTGGCTATCTTCTGATTTGACGTTTGTGAATCATGAACCATGAAGGTTACATCACTTCACAATTCATAATCAATCTTCAGCTCAATGATATTTTGTATTGATAGTCTGAGGAAATGAACAATGAATGTCATCATTTGTTATTCCACATAATTATGATAATTTGAATCATCCACTGGATGTGAATCACATGGATCAAAGTATCTTAATAATTGAGTATATACTTCTAACATAATTTTTCATGAAGAAAAGGTTATTATGGAGTGTGGATATGCCAATATGGTGAGTGATCTGGTCAAACTTGAATATTCATGAGTCAATCACTGCATATCACTAAAAAGTGTAATTCACATGAGAATGGCATTTGTTTCATTTGTCACTTTTCTAGTAAAACTCAAATAACTCAAAAACGGTATGATCGTTACATTCTATGATACATGAATCTGAACTAAAATAAGGAGGGGAATTGAAAAATGTTGTACTTTATATTTCATGAAAACAAATTTTGTTATTAGAGAAAAGTAACTTTCAAAACGAAAAACCGTGCGGTAAAGTAACTTTTCCGCAAGCTTTAAGAAAAAATGAATTTCAGTTTTCATTATGTTCCGATTATCTCGCGGAGGTTGGCGGAAACGTACGATATCCGAATCATGTTGCCATTCAACATGCCCTATATACAGGGTGTCCCGAAATTAGCTTGCCAAACTTCAACAGCGGCTTCTACGGCAAAAAATAGGAGGAAAAGTTTCAATCAATGAAGATGATATTTCTTGAATGACGCAATTCGGAACAAGAACCAAACTTTACATGACCAATGCAGTGAAAATAAAATGATTTCATAATTTCATTCAGGAGTGTACAATAGTATAATACAGGGTGAGGCTACATTACATTGTTGAATTTCAGAGCTCATTTCAAAAGAAGCGTCATGGCCGCCATTTGGCGATACGTCAAATAAATGGTGACGTCAGTTTTTATACTGTTTCGTTATTGGTCAGATAATCTTCCATTTCCAATCATGCAGCAAGGTTATCACTTATCACCAATTATAATCAAGTGATCAAAAAGATGTTAGAGTCCTGTCGTTGAATAAAACATAATAGGAGGCACCCATGATGTTTTAGTTCATTCTTGACTATTCTTCATAACAAAATATCATGTGAATGTTGGAGACTTGGCAACGTTGTGCTGAATGCTGAGAACTGACAAGACCACGCCCACAAGTCGTGCGAGGGGTTGTCACGTTCATCGATTCAAATGTCGTCTAGTGTGAATTAATATAATTATTATTCACACAAATTTATTATAAGATATAAGTCACAAATCATAAGGGAACATTTTGAGACAATTGAATTTTTATTGCTAGTTAGGAGTATTACCAATACCCAATTGAATTTCTGAAGTTTCCAATCGTATTTCAACATATGGCAATGGCAACTGTGCTCTGTTCTGCCCCTACTTACGAAATCGTGGCGCCAGTTTATACTGGCGGAAATTTTCTAGCCGTTTGAAAATAACTGATGATTTTAGCACCTAAAATTCGACCAAAAAATTCTTCAAAACTATGAAATTGAAAGGTATTTGTGACTGATCTATTTAAGAAATAAAAAAAAAGTTAGTCCACTCACCTATTAATTATTGCCATAACTATTGTTCTCTGACAAACCGTTTCAGGACATGATCAAACAAGTTTTCGAAGGATCTTGCGCCCTCATCCACCTGAAACTCATCGTGAAAGAGTGCGACAAAATCGTTGACCAGTACATCCCCGATCTCATCGACACCCTCGCGTCCCAGATGAACCCGCAGGTCGTTTGCAGTGTTGCCGGGCTGTGCAACAACGAGAAAGTCCACCAACTGCTGGCCGAACAAGGAGAGATTGTTAACGAAAAGAGAGTGGCAGTGGTGGACGCACCTGACAAGTGCGAGGGGTGTCACACTGTGGTTGATATTTTGGAGAGCAGGTTCAACAAGATGTCTAAAGATGACGTGCTCCACAGCTTGTTAGGAGTAAGTAAAGTTCCTCAATGCTTTCGACACCTTTGTTTTGACGTATTTGTATATTTCGAGTAGGGATAGGTAGCGTGTACATTTGACAGATGACCGACCCTGGAGGTTAAACAACATCACTTTCGTTATTTTATTACAAAGGAATTTATGAGATGGATTTATGCACACAGCTTTTTCATTAATCTGTTGTTTTTATTAACCGTCATTAAATTTATTTTTATCGAAAGACTTTCATGTCTTAATGCATCACCTTAATTTAAACTTTAGCTTGAACTCTTCTTCATGATCCAACAGCATAGTTAGCCTGATGAAAATATTGGGGTTCTAACCTCCACTGCTCACATTATTAGAAGAAGACTAATTTGTTCCTGTTGTTTTAACCACATTTTGAAAAAATGAGAAAGAGAAATTGTATGTCTGACTTCTGATAGAATCGCGCCTGCATATGTCACACTTTTACTTGTATTAGTCGTTAGGAGATAAAAGTTGGTCTACTTTTAGCGAATATTTAATGAGAGATAAAAATTAATTTAGATGCATAAATGATTGAACGGAAATACCAAGTTTCAACTCATTAGTGAAATCGTTGATGATTTTGAAACTATAGATTAATGTAAAAACGGCGATCATAAATCCGCCTTAAAGTGATTTAAAATTATTTTGGTATATGAATCCTGTGTTTTGAGCTATTTATTTATTCAAGCATGCCATCACATTGTGCTGTTGTATACAATGCACAAAAAAATGCAGCAAGAGATAAAGGAATAAGATTTTTCAGGTAGGTAAATTGTGATCCAGAAATGTTGTCGTTTCTCAGAAAACTAATAAAATAAAAAAGACCTTTGGAAAATAAAGTGAAACAAAAAAATTCAGACACCAAAATTGGAGTTAGCAAAATTCACAATTATTACCAAAAAGTTATTTCAGATTTTGTACAAAGCAATATATGTAATCACAAAAATAAAAGAAAATGAACATGCATATATCTGGATAATTTTGAGTGACACAGTATTACTTTTTTGAAATTGTTTTATTGCTTTTCACGAGAATTGTGAATATCAGTTGAACTTGCATTCCAACAATTCTAACACTATCTGAAACATGATAATATTCAAATGTAAAATTATTGTGTTATGAAAACATTGAAAACCACGTTTTGCAATCAGTATTGATAATGTTAATGTACACATAATGTTGAATTTGCAAGTAAAAATATTTCCTCTTTATTTACTTTGAATACCTAGGATAATAGTGCTTATGTTTTCATTGCTCAAGAAATATCGGGCCTAAATCTTTGTTTATTTACCTTGAAATTGGACTGCCTGTTGAGAAAAAACGCCTACTACATTTTTGATGCATCAAATTGATTATCGAAGAGGTAGAACGAACGAAACGAAATGGGAATTAAACGTTTTGTTGTTGATGAAAAATACCAGTTTTTCAAGGATTCGTTTTTCACAACATGACGGGCAATCTTTCTACTACAAAATACATATGTATCATGACAGAATAGATGGAGCATACTGAAATTACCATTATTACCCTGTTGAGGAACAACTGAACTGCTGGAAGGAAGAATGAAATCTTTTTTTTCAGTTTTGTGGACAATTAGGAAGCTTCTCAGACGGTTGCAGCAACATCATTATAACCTATTTCAATAAAATCTACAGCCATCTCCAAAACCATCTAAATTCCAATGAAGTCTGTCTCATGTCTGGCGAATGCAGTGCACAGTTCCACACACATGCTGCAAAAGTTGAAATAACTCCTATGTCTCATATTGGATATGTTTCTGTAAAGTAAGTAACTTTTTTGTTTCAATTTTCATACTTTTATTTATGATTTTTGCGACTTGGTTTTTATTTGTTTCAGAAACACTTTTTTTTAAAAATTGTGAACTATTTTCCTTCAAAATTGTATTGCTGTAACTGTTTCGTAAGGAATGAAAATGTGCATACTATTAATACCAGGTCTAAAACATTTTGTAAAGACTTATTGACCTATAATTCTCCAAATGTGATAGGGCTCAGATTATTCAATCTGCTCTCCATTGATTTGCAAAACTCTAGTACTGTCTATAGCTTTAAAATTGCACTAAAGTCCTTCCTTACAGAAAAAAATTATTACTCCGTTCAGGAAATGTTTGAATAAGTATCAGGTGTTGTACTCCATTTTCAAAACATTGTCATTGTATAATGTGTTTATGTGTTTCTGCTGGTAAAATGTCTACTTACTTATTTTAGGTTTTATTTTTAGGGGTATTCCGTTACTACTCCTACATAATGTAACTTCTGATTGTCTTATAGGATAGATAATAAATATTATTATTATTATTAGTATATGTAGATCTTCGTGTCTTGAAAAAAAACTAATGTTTTTATCCTTCAGATGAGCGGTGTCTTCTGCTTATTGTATACAAAAATAGCCTTTCAATCCTGGAACCCCTGGTCTAGTGCACCAATTTTTCCCGAACGTCCATGTCAACCACATTCGTTTTTCCAGCAAAGACAAAGACGACCTACCCTGGTCTAGTGCACTAATTTGTCTCGCATGTCCATGTCAACCACATTCGTTTTTCCAGCAAAGACAAAGACGACCTACCCTGGAGTAGGTCACTAATTTGTCTCCCATGTCCATGTCAACCACATTCGTTTCTCTAGCAAAGACAAAGACGACCTACTATGGTCTAGTGCACCAATTTTGGCCTCATGTTCATGTAAACCACATTCGTTTCTTCAGTAAAGACAAAGACGACCTACCCTGGTCTAGTGCACCAATTTTTCCCGCATGTCTATGTCAACCACATGCGTTTTTCTCACATGTCCATGTCAACCACATTCGTTGTTCCAGCAAAGACAAAGACGACCTACCCTGCGATTTGTGCGAGCAGCTCGTCCAGCATCTCAGAGAGCTCCTGATCGCCAACACCACCGAGGCGGAGTTCAAGCGGGTGCTCGAGGGGCTGTGCAAGCAGACCGGCGACTTCGCCAATGAGTGCGTCGCCCTGGTGGGGCAGTATTACGCGCCGGTCTACGACTTTCTGGTCAACGAGCTGAACTCCACCAATGCTTGTAAAGCCATCGGGATTTGCCCGAGTTCGGACAAAGAGGTATGTTTTGCGACGTGTGGATATTGAAATGATAGGTGTGTGTATTCCTAATAAATTGATTTAGTCAAAATAGTGTTACTTTCATTATAAGTCTGGAGACAGTGGTTGAGTGTGCTTAGAGATTGAGATGAGAATACAGTAGACTGAAACACTTGATTCTAAAATAATACCATGACCATGAAAATTGTGTATGCCTCATAGTTTTTGCAGGATAAATTATCAAATATTCCCGTTTGAACGACGATATCTAAAGCAAATTTTATAAAGCCTCAGTGTGTCCCAATTAAAGTTATAAACTAAAAATATGAACATGGCGCAAAGGTCCAAAAAGTGAAATGATGCCAAACACATCACAACTTTGTTCTCTTGAGCAGTAAAGTGTAATGGGCAAGAGGCCTGTTATATCTCCACTTTGAGATTTCACTTTTCAAAATACACTTTTCTACTCAACAGATTACTTTATTCAAAAGACAATGGTTACTTGAATTTCTAATGGCTCTCTGCCATATTACTACTAGACTACTCTAACTATACTACTGCCAAGGTTGCCATGCAGGTTCCTCTTATAATATTGGATCTGCAGCGTCAGCGCTGATCCTAGAAATTGTAGGAAGCAGATAGAAATATGATCAGTGCTGATTGCAGAACCATATGAAAATACTGAGAAGCTGTTTCAGTGAAATATTTGATTTCATTATATTGAAGTACATGGAAGTACTAATCTAACTAACCTAACTAATCTTCCACTTACACAAATCGTTTTTTTCCTCAGAGCTCTGTATATTTTTTGAAATATTTATTGAAATTCACGATATTTTATAACATGGAAAACATGGGAAAACGCTTGACGTAATCACCCATGTTCACAGGTGAAGATTCGACTACCCTATCCATAACCTATGCATTATTCTGTTTCTGTAAGACGAGTGCAAGCATATTTTTGGTTGTCATTTTTATCAAAATATGAAACGCATTATCTGGCCTGAATACTTACTGCAGATAACAGAGAACAGAACACATAACTGAAGAATCAGATAATCTGAGGATTATATTTGAATATTCACACTATTCACAGTACTATAAAATAGGAATGTTTCGAAAAATTCGACTAGCGTGTAGAACCCCATTGTTCCGACAACATGCGAGAACAAAAATATGTGAATTCGACTTCCACTTACACAAATCGTTTTTTTCCTCAGAGCTCTGTATATTTTTTGAAATATTTATTGAAATTCACGATATTTTATAACATGGAAAACGTGGGAAAACGCTTGACTTAATCACCCATGTTCACAGGTGAAGATTCGACTACCCTATCCATAACATATGCATTATTCTGTTTCTGTAAGACGAGTGCAAGCATATTTTTGGTTGTCATTTTTATCAAAATATGAAACGCATTATCTGGCCTGAATACTTACTGCAGATAACAGAGAACAGAACACATAACTGAAGAATCAGATAATCTGAGGATTATATTTGAATATTCACACTATTCACAGTACTATAAAATAGGAATGTTTCGAAAAATTCGACTAGCGTGTAGAACCCCATTGTTCCGACAACATGCGAGAACAAAAATATGTGAATTCGATTGAAATGTGCATATAACTGGAGTAATTGGTAATAACATACCATGAATGCATACATTTTTTATAATACTTCAAAATACACCATTTGACTACTCTACAATTTCATGGAACGTTCTATCTAGTACCGAGTACTGACGTCATTATCCCTTTTCCTGTGTTGCCAGCCGTTTTATTTTGAGGGAATATCAAGTAAATATTTCGCTACTTTCGAACTTAGGTATAGTGGGTTTATTTCAAAGTTTATTCTTGTTAAAATCCATGAATTTCGACAATAATTCAACAACTGGAAGGATGCACTCAGCTTCAAAAAGACAATTGTCACTTCTTTGTCCTTATTTTTTTTCATGAAATAATATAAGAGATTGTGACATATTGTGATGTAAGTATTACATTAGAGTATGGCATATGATCGGGAATTTCAGGTTCATTAATAAGCGTGAAAAAGCATATTTGCGGAACATATTGGCAAAAACCTTCAATTATAGTATTATTGTTACAATGACTTGAACTTGGTCTGACGGCCTCATTACCCAAACTTTTTCTGCGCCATCTTTATGCACCATAGTTTCAAATTATCTAGGTTAATGTAGGGTCATTATTTTTATTTTTTGAAATGTTTTCCATGGACGTATAAATATGTCATGTAAGTATATTGAGCTCACTCATATCCAAGTTGATTGACTTTGAGTTTCTCGACCCGGAACTTCATTAAACATTTTAACAACCAAGCATGTATTGGAAGTATGTTGGCTCGCATATTTTTTGTTGAAGCTTATCCTTGTAAACAGTACAAACTACAACCGTGGACTTCGAAAAGATATATCGTGGCTTTATTTTATAAAGAATAACAAGCACAAAGTAAAGACGTTTACATGATTTGTCAAAACAGTCACTATGACTTTTTCGTTTCCACTAAAGTACAAGGTGATTTTTCTTTGTATTCAACATTTTTCATAGGGCGCTCTCATCGCTCCATTTCTGCCATCGCAAACGACGGACTTGGCACTTTCTCTGTCATCTCACACCGGACAAAACGCTCGTCGGTTGCCAGAGCTCAGAATACCAGTCGTAAAGTTGTAAAGTAGTCATCAATTAATTTTATTTTTTGAAATATCACGCATATCAGCTATGGACGCAAACAATATGTCTTGTAAATATATTGAGGATACGCGAATCCTAGTTGATTGACTTTGAGTATCCCGACCGGGAACTTCATTATATCCACAAATTCTAACAACCAAGCATATATTGAAAGTATATGGTCTCGCACATTTTACATAGGTCGCTCTCATTGCTCCCCTTCTGCCATCGCAATCGGCAGACTTGGCACTTTCTCTGTCATCACACACCGACAAACCGCTCGTCAACATACCCCCGGCGTTGCCAGAGCTCACCGCAGACAACCAGCTGCCGATCGATCGCTTGATGCCTCCTCACACCCAGGTGCTCTACAACAAGGAGGTTTGCGAGTTCTGTCAGTACTTTCTACATTACCTTCAAGTGGCCATCACCGATCCTAAGACCGAGGTAAAAGATTGACGGAGTGTTTGTTTAGTATTTGTTGTCTGAACTTGTACAAATTGACTTTATTTTTCTATTGACTGGCAATGAAATGGATGGAAATATGGAAAACAAATCTATGACCACCAGGAGGTGTTACTGTATCGGACGAAATTATCTTCACTTTTTCCTAGAAAGTTTTCGAAATTTGTGGTTATGTAAGTTGTCCACTGAGAACATTGATTACAAATCCCAAAAATCAAGTAAAATAAATACCACATCATTTAAAAATCTTCGATGAGACAATGAATCAACATTCAGCTGCAGTCTTTGAGTATTATAGGAAACCATGAATGATGAAATGCCATTTTTCCTGAAGACTAAACATCTCAAAAATGTCTTCTGAACTTTCTCAATCATCTCAGAGTGGATAGCTGTAGTGGGATTCCAAATAGTTGAGGCATACTCTAATTTAGATCTGACATATGCATTGTACATGACTGTTGAATTATTCCATTTGAACTTGTTGGTATTTCTAAGAACAAAGTTTAGTTTCCGGTAGGCATCTTTCACCATATATTCAATGTGCATTACGAAATTGAAACCACCATTGAAAATAACCTCTAAATCTTTGATATAATCAAGTCTCTCCAGTACAATGTTTTTACATTTTACATTTGCCCTCATTCAATGGCAGGTCGTTTATGTAACAAAACTCCACGACACCATCCAAATCATTTTGCAGGTCTATTCAATCCGTTATGTCGCTCACACTGTGGTGGTGTTTGAGATCGTCAGCGTAAAGAAGAAATCGTGAAGTTTTGATATAGTTACCTATATTGTTGACAAATAGATCAAATAACAAAGGACCTAGTATTGACCCTTGCGGGACTCCAGATGTTGCTATGAACTTTTCAGAACAGGCATCATTATATTCTGAACGAAATAGATGACTTGCTCACCAATATGAAATGATTTGTCAAAATTTAATAATTAATGTTTTCAAATATTTTATTATTCATCAGTTTATTATAATTGTATAGTTTTAGGTATTATTGTTAACTATACTTCCTTATACCAGAACTTGATTCTGACTGGAAGTAACATTTTCAATAAATAAATAAAATATTGAACATTGTATTCTGTTATGTAAATACAATCTTATCAATGCAATCATGTTTTCATCAAGAGAGAAACATTTCAATTTACTCACAAGGATCGAGTGATTGACTGATATATCATTACTGAATATTGCAAGATTGGTTACTGTAGATTTCTTACTCAGAAAGCCATGATGTTGTGGTATTATTAATTGTTCAACGTGCTTGTATAGTCTGTTGTGGATGGCCCTCTCAAAAATGTTTGATGGGGAGGGGAGAATCGTTACTGGCCTGTAGTTATTAACCTCACTGGGATTTTTGTTTTTATAAAGTTTTTATAAGGTCAATACGCGTCAGGTAGTTACTATTCCTATTTCTTGCTACTTCCCCTAGGAGAAAATCAAGGAGGTAGTGGACGAAGCTTGCGGAAAACTCCCCAGCGTCGTCAACTCCACCTGCCTCAACTTCATCGACAACTACGAACCGGCCCTGGTGGCGATTCTCGCCCAAGAGATCGACCCTTCGCAAATCTGCCCCCTCATCAGAGCTTGTCCCTCGTCCGATAACAAGGATGTAGAGATCTTCATGGAGGCCAAGAGCGATTCGAAATGCCCTCTCTGTCTCATAGCGGTCACCAAATTGGAGAATTTGGTGAAAGACAACAAAACTGAGGTAAATAAGTTGAGAAAATAGTAGTTTGTCCTTGGAAAATGTTTCTTCTAATGGGACATGTCACGTCGGGGTCACCAAATCGTGGATACAAATTATAAGACTTTGAGTCGTAATTATATTATAAAAATGTCACATCAATGTCAGACTATCAAATTATAATATACCAAGTATGTAACATAACTAGTCACCATAAGTATACTCTGGTCAATTCACTTTGTGAATCTTCTGTTCGGTTCGTATGGACTGGATGGTTTTCTCCGATTGAGTGGCAGCTATCAAATACTGCTTCTCTGATCTGCAACAGAACATCACATATCAATCGAAGTACATTCATATCAGAAAATAAATATCATTAGATGAATTACATGGATGTTGAATCTGAGACATACCTGAATAAAATATTCAACGTCCGTAATTGGATTGCTACATATCCGCGCTTTCTTTCCGAATAGTGCTTTTTTCCAGTAGTCATCTTCCACATTTTCAATTACGTACGTGGGTTATATTAAGGACCTTGAAGGACAAACGATGTGCTGCTCGGATCTAAAACTAAGGATCAATTTCAAATTTGAATCGTGAGACCTACATAGAATATTGGATATTGTTTTCAACATTCGTAACTGGAACGCTATATATTTTTGTAATTCAAAACTATCTCAATGAAGACGAGACAGGCAGATAAACAACAATTTTCTCTGCAATGAAGAACACTGTATATACCTAACCCACCATGCGCCTACCTCCTTTGCAGAGAGGGTTTATAAATGCTGAGTTGATACTCTCCCCTCGTAAGGGTACCTGTCGTGTTTCCATAGAGACATAAAGGTGAATATCTGTCTTATCTGTTTTCTTGAGAGTCTGGAAAGGATATCAATATATTGCCTTCCGTACGAATGTAATGATCTGAATTCTGTAAAGTATACTGTGGTCAGGTCTCTTTGCGGAGCTTCTGTTCTGTTCGTCTGGACTGGGTGGTTTTCTCCGATTGAGTGGCAAGTATCAAACACTGCTGTTCGGATCTGCAACTAAACATCACATATTGATCGAAGTACTTTTAAATCAGAAAATTAATATCATCATCATATGAAGTACATGGATGATGTTGAATCTGAGACATACCTGAATGATATTTTCATCGTCCGTAACTGGATTGCTACATATTAATCAAAATACATTCAAATCAGAAAATGAATATCATTTGATGAAGTACATGGATGTTGAATCTGAAACATTCCTGAAAAATATTTTCAACGTTTGTAACTGGATTGCTACATCCGCTGTCTTTCCGAATAGTGGTTCTTCCAGTAGGCATCTTTCACATTTTCAATTACGTGGGTTATATTGAGGACCTTGAAGGCCAAACAATATGCTGCTCGGATCTGAAACTAAGTATCAATTTCAAATTTGAATCATGAGACCTATATACAATATAAATATATGAAAAGTCTGGATATTGTTTTCAACATTCGTAACTGGAACGCGATATATTTTTATAATTCATCAATTCATCAACTATCTCAATGAAGACGAGGCAGGCAGATAAACAACAATTTTCTCTGCAATGAAGAACACTGTATATACCTAACCCACCATGCGCCTACCTCCTTTGCAGAGAGGGTTTATAAACGCCGAGTTGATACTCTCCCCTCGTAAGGGTACCTGTCGTGTTTCCATAGAGACATAAAGCTGGATATCTGTCTATCTGTCTGCTTGAGAATCTGGAAAGGTGACCAATATATCGCCTTCCGTACGAATATAATGATCTGAATTCTGTAAAGTATACTCTGGTCAGTTCTCTTTGCGGATCTTCTGTTCGGTCCGTATTTACTGTATGGTTTTCTCCGATTGAGTGGCAAGTATCAAACACTGCTTCTTCTTCTTCCATAAAAATCAATACTGATTTTCACGAGAGGCGGAACATGGATGTTGAATCTGAAACATACCTGAATAATATTGCCAACATTCTTAACGCGATATATTTTTGTAATTCATCAATTCACCAACTATCTCAATGAAGACGAGGTAGGCAGATAAACAACAGTTTTCTCTGCAATGATACTGCAAAAATAATCTTTCATTTCCACTCATGAAGCAACGTTGTCAAATCACCAATTATAATCAATTCATCCTGTCGTTGGATAAAACACGAGATAAAACATAATAAGAGTAAGCCATCATATTATAGATCATTCTTGACTTTGTTGAGCAACCAGCATGTCTGTATATCTCTTGTACCCTATAACAAAATATGAATGCTGAGAACTGACAAGGCACCGCCCACAATTCGTGCGCCGGGTTGTCACGTTTACCCTCAAATATCCTCTAGTGTGAATAAATATAATAATATTAATATTAACACAAATGTATTATAAACAATAAGCCACAACAGATAAGGGAATATTTTGAGACAATTGTTTTTTATGTCTAATTAGGAATATAACCAATACAAAATTGAGAAAGTTTTTACTCGCGGAAAATTTTTAGCCGTTTGAAAATTACCGTGGCATTATTGTTGATCTCAGCACATTAAAATCGAATGAAGAATTCTAAAAATACAGGGTCGCTGATATGTATGGAAACAGGTGAATATCTTAGTAACATGTTGTTGGATTTTTTTGAATTTATGTACAGTGTGATTTCAAAACGTGGCGGATTTGGAAATGTTATAGCCAATGTTGCCACTTTTTCAGTTATTCCGGATTTTTTATCAACTTCCTTATTTTGAATGAAACACCCAGAACTTTATTGAATTTTCAGATTCTCCTTGAAGAGCTGATTCCATCGATCTATCACACTTGGGGGTCTTGCGGGAATGATTACATAGGTATAGGGTTTTTAAAATCTAGATTTCTCAACTTTAGGATTTTTTGTGTCGAAACTATCCATTATCGATCGAAACCGCTCCAATGTCCCTATATTTTCTTTTGATTTACAATTTACTGACATTTAATTGGAACAAATACAGGGTGGTTCAAGATTCAGAATTCTGATCACCCTCTGTATCTGTTCCATTTAAATGTCAGTAGATAGTGAATCAAAAGTAAAGATAGGAATATTAGAGCGGTTTTGATCGATAACGAATAGTTTCGATACAAAAAAATCCGGAAGTTGAAAAATCTAGATTTTAAACACCCTATACCTATGTAATTATTCCCGCTAGACCCCAAGTGTGATGGATCGATGGAATCAGCTCTTCAAGGAGTATCTGAAAATACAATAAAGTACAGGGTGTTTTATTCAAAATGAGGAAGTTAATAAAATTCCGGAATAACTGAAAAAGTTGCAACATTGGCTATAACACTTTCAAATCCGCCACATTTTGAAATCACACTGCACATAAATTCAAAAAAATCCAACGACTGGTTACCGAGATATTCACATGTTTCCATACAAATCAGCGACCCTGTATATGAAATTGAAAATTATTCGAGTGATGATTCTATTTAAGAAATAAAAAAAATAGTCAACTCGTCAACTTCATTTTTGTGGATGGATCCATGGCTTTTAGCAAGCAGTGTATATCACTGAAGATGACTCCACTTGGTCATAGTATGTACTTTCATTATATCTATCTACTGTTCCTGCAAATTTCAGAATCCTAACTAAACAAATACGAAAGATACAGGGATGCTTCCATTAAAAGTGAGACACACTGTGCAATGGTCATCTTGAGTAAATTCTGATCTACATATCTCTTCATCTGAAGTTTCATCTTCAAATTGAGCCTGAGATTTTAAAAATCGGTTGGGAAAGGAAAAAGTTATGACTGCAAATCCTAAAAGTTAATTTTTCGATATCACTCCGTGTGTAAAAGGGATAATAAGACAATTCGAAAAATGTCTCAAGGTTATCTGCTGTCAAAGTTGAAAAAAAAAGTTTTCGTTCATTTGGGATCATTTTGGAAATTCAAAAATTTTTCAGTTTCAGGTGACATCTTGTAGCGAGTTCATATGAAGAACCTCATATTTTAAAGAAATACGAGCTTATAGCTGAAGGACTGGGATAGCGAACAGTGTGAACCAAATTCAAATTGTTCAAAGCAGAAAAAAAGTTATTCATATTTTAACAGGGGGTTAAAATTTTATGACTTATCACCTTATCCAGGAATGCGGGCTGGATATAAATATAATATACCATAGGAAATTATACAATTACAATTAGTACGGGGTATTTCGAGACAAATTTCCAATCTGAGTATATGGATAATAATAAGAATTTGACAATTCGTGTGTGACCATTTCAAAGAAATTTTGACGACTTCGAAAATGTCTCTGTGAAAATGGGCTTATATCACAAAAAAATATTATTTCATAATTCGATAGAACTCACCCAAACTAGCTCACCACCGCAAACCGTTTCTTGCTGTGAGCTCCCTACGTTTTATAAAATATTATTGAAATCCCCGATTTTTCGGACCTCTGAAAACGAGGCGATGATGTGACGTCAAAACCCTAATACTGAAACAAGACTATTCCAGACAGAGATGAATGATACATGATTTCTGACAGAGTGAATTAGTGCTAGATCACAGTTGAAAGAATTAATATATCAGTTGCCTCAGCCTCCGTCGGGCGTTTGGTATTTTCTTTTAACTATGGCGAGATGAGGTTTCTACGTCATATATAGGGTCCGTTTTCAGAAGGTACTATTATTTATGTCCAAAAATAAAACATTCCAGTTAATTTTTCGATCGAATTATGTCGTCAATCATTATTTATGTATAAAAGGATCATCATAAACATGGTTTGAGTTAAAAGTTCTACTAAGGTGTACAGGCCCATTGGCAGTTGCGGTACCTAGCCTAGCACAGTCAGCGATACGGGTTTTTTTCTAATCGCATACATTTCTCACAAAAAATACGTATATGTATATGAAAATGAATCAAAGGAGTACTCAAAGATTTCTAGATGTATCGAGTGGTATCGGCTCAAAATACCTATCAGATTATACTATCACTCATAATAAAAAAATTAAAAAAAACTCACAGCACAAAACACCAAACCAACACACGATCGCGATACGAATTATTGTATGAGGAATACAAAAACACATTACTATCACTCATTTTCTAGGGAACACTCCGTTTGGAACGATAAGTAATTCCTTTCGCGTATTTTTCAACGCGATCACAACGTGACCGTACGTGATGACATCTAATATAAAACTGTCTTGATTTACCACCTGGTCCCGAATGAATGACTAATGAGTTGAATCATACTGCTAACCGATTAATTTCCGAACAAATGATTTATCTATGACTAATGATGATAATTGAATTATCGATCCGTCATCCTGAATTTTACAATTTTCACGAAACAATCATTATCTTCTACCCCGAAAACCCCCAGATACCAATTTTGAATAGAATCGGATCATAATTACAAAACTCGATCCCCATATGATCTTCCTCAACAAGTAAATACCCTGTACATACCTATTATTAAAATTTTGAATGATTTTCTGTAGCGCCCATGGACGTGACGTGACAGCAATGTCAGGGATGCCAGTAGACAAAACTAGTCTCTAGATCATTAAAAAAGAATGCAGCTATGATCTGTCCGTACCCTGTTAGTCTCGAGAGTTAATGATCAGTGATTCCCATTTTTTACAATGAAGTGTTTTTATAGGCGAAAACAACAAAGCAATTTACGTCATTCTTGTTTTTTGGTTTCAGTTTACTCATGGAAGTGATTTCATAGATTCATATGGCAATAACAATTCACATCATACTCGTTTGTCGGTCTCAATTAGCGCATTCTTGGAGATCCCAATTTCAAGGTTGACCTAGAGTCATTGAAATGAATATTAAGTATCTTAAATTTGCCGACAATCGATGTTTCCTTAACGGGTATGAATCCCATTTTCAATTTCAATATTTTTCTTAGACAGTATTTCGCGGGGCATAATGACTTGTTTTCCATCATTGACGTAGGAATCGATCAAGAGTGCCTTGAAGCAGGTTTGCACCCATCTGCCCAACAACTTGGTGGCGGAATGCTCCGATCTGGTAGACGCTTACAGCAAGGAATTGGTGGAACTGTTGATGGCCGATCTGAAGCCAGATGAAGTTTGCGTATATTTGAAATTGTGCAAGGACGAGCAGCCGGCCGATCCGCTGCCCCCGTACGTTTTCAGGCTTACCGCAGGGAATATCGGTGAGTCAAAACCTCAAATTGAATAACAATAGATAGATACTGCAAGTTATCCAGTCAGTTCAAACATCCTAGGTTACAAAAATTCGCAGCCAGCTAAACATTTGTAGAATTGTTCATAACACCATCATAAATGAAATCTAAAAGGTCCTCATCGATCCGATACCTGGAAAAAAATTACTCGGGGTCAAAGGTCACAAAAACGGGGTTTCGCGATTTCAGCAAAATGGTGGTTTAAATTGAAGATCATATAATTATTTATAAAAAATGTTCAATTACTTTTATTCCTAAGAGCCACTGTTTTTGAGATATAACGATTCAAAAAGTTCAAATAGTTGTAAACGTCATAATATGCACACGTTTCCACGCCAACATGGAGGTAGTGGACTTAATATGTAATTACAGGTTCCAGTAAAGTACTTTCAAGTTTAGATACTCACCTATTATGTACCTACCTATACCTATGACCTATGAGGTATTTTTAACTGGGCTACATTATGTTAGCACCAGTTCTCTTTCTCTTGTAGACACAGTTGCCAGATTAACAATAAAATTTTCCGGGAAAGAGTGCTTGAGATATAATAACACTGTTCAATTTGTTGATTATAACAATTTATTAACGAAATTTCAACATAACTAAAACCAAACTGAGTATATAAAAAGCGCCATGTTGTTAGATGACTGCATCCCATTTTATTCTAGCTAATCTTCAAACTAATGGAATTCTTTTAGAGTTCAGAGTAAATTGAACGTGATCAGCAGTGAATTCCCAATCAATTAATCACATAAGTTAGGTTAGGTTAGTTTCCACGTGAGTGGGTCGAATACCACCTCTAATCCAGATGGGCCTATTGTGGCTCATCCCTAGAGGTTACAGTTCACTGTACAATCCACTTCTTTTTACAAAGTCCATGGTTGAATGAGGTGAGATTTTTCTAAAATCGATAGGTTCTAAATTGGTAAAGCCAAATTAGAACCTATCGATCACCTACTACATTGTAATTTCGAATCATTGCATTCCTTGGACATAGGATCAATTCAAGGATTTTATAGAGATCTGGCAACATCGGAGTGACACTGACATCACAGCTCAGTAGCGTTAGAATTCATGATTATTTAAATAGCATTTTCAATATAAAATAATTTATTTGTTGATCGATTTTCTCGATAAATATGTGGTTAGGATAACGTTTTCGCCATCCCTTCATAACATTATAGCGAAAAAGGGTGAAATTTTACGATACTGGAAAGGCCCATTATCTTAATTTTCAGTTAACATCGTTATGGATTTTTTTTTATTTTTGTTTGAAATTTTCATTCATTTACCATCTAATCACCTCTATATTTTTTGCAGAAACCAATGTCATACCTGACAACACCATCAATGGGCAAGTTGTTGGATCAGATGATGGTATTAGCCAACAAAAGCCTACTTGTGTCATCTGCGAATTTATTATGAAAGAAATTGAAGATCAACTGAAAGATAAAAAAACCGACGTAAGTCCATTCAACAAAATGAAAAATTAAATCAATATACTCAATCATTTTTATATTGCAAAAATATTGTTAGCATCGAATTTCATAGATGAAGTTCACAATTTTTCAAAGCTTAACTCCATTGTCATTAACAAACGTCATCCTTATCAGGTACGTGCCTAAGCAATTCCATCAATCTCTGAAGAGTTTATGTGTGTTGGATTCTAAATTATTACGTTAGAAATGGGATTTTTCGCTCTTTCAATCCGTCTTGGAGTGATTCGCATATTTGTATTCCATCAAGCCCAACTTTTTTTTCGTCGATACAAGTATCGACCAATATTTTTTCATTGGATGCACGGTGCATAGGGCATTTCTTAAACATCTTCAATTCAGGGTCAATGCCAATTTTAAAGTAGCCGTTTTCTTTTGTTTAGGCAGACATTGAGCAAATAGTGAGGCATATCTGCAACATAATGCCAAAGTCGATCAAAACACAGTGTAATGGTTTCATAGATGACTATGCAGATACAATCATTCAGGCATTGATTGCTGCTTTGGAACCCTCAGAAATTTGCAGCATGATGAAATTGTGTACCAGTCAGTTTGAAACGATCAGAGGTAAGTCTTGAATTCAGGCACTTGTTAGTAACATTTGTCTTTTTTGCATTTATCCATCATCGTTGACAATGAAGGTAATCTCACTTCAAGTTGATAAACCTAATGGGGGAGACCACTGATTTTTTTTAAACGACATTATCGTGAACTCTATACTGAAAAACTACCAGTGAATTAATTTTGAATTTTTTCATTCATGCTAAGACGGTGAAAAAAATAAATTGGAATGAGTCAATTTCAAAACACACAATTCCTGCGCCATTTGAAATTTTGTCAATTCATCGGTGTGACTGGTGCGACGTCTTAGTCCTAACACGCCGATTGTCTTTGAAATGACCAATCACACTGCAACACTGCAGAATGGCAAGGTATCAGAGAGAGATAGCTACAGTTCGGGACTAATACGTCACGGCTCCACCATCATATTTGGCTTTGTGAAATATCAAATGGAATATGCTGATTTCAAATAGAATATAGATTCGATTCCGATTGTACATAAAACGTAAATCATGAATCGTCGATTGAAAGAGGTTTGCACGGATTTCTTCCCTCAGTGGTCTTCCCCATTGTCAAAACATTAACAGCATATGCTACGTTGATATTGCCTCTAATAAATTGAATGAGAATCATGCAGATGATTTCTAAATTGTTATCATTTCGAAAACGGTTAAGTTTTGGTATCAATAAAAAGTAAAACTTATTTTTGTTAAAATGATGTGTTCTCAATATAACTTGTTTCATCTTGACGCCGCTAGCTCCATAATCGGACAAAAAAGATTCACTCATTCAGCCTTAAGTGAATTCAATAAACTACCTGACAATATAAAAAAATGCAGAAATATAGGTACATTCAAAAATGGAGTAAAAAAACTGATTATTTCTGAGCGAACTGGATAAAATTAATCATGCCATTTTTTCTTTTTAATTATTCTTTGTTTGCCAATTTACAATTGTTGATATATTTTGAATGATCATATATTTACCTATAGGTATATAATTATGTACTTCCTTATACCAGAGCCTATTCTGTCTGGAAGTTATTTGTTCAATAAATAAATAAATAAATATCAATATCGTTCGTTCAATATTACTTGATGAAAATGACGAAGAAACTAAACAACCAAAGAGCTCTGTAACTTTTTTGAATAATTATTGAAATTCACGATATTTCATAATATGACAATGTAGTTTTTTGCCTTTTTTTGTATTTCTGGGAACTTAGGCATTACGCTGTTGCCCGTGCCACAAAATAATCTGGGATTAAATAAAATCTCGAGCATTATTAGGATTTCGCGATAAAAAATGCCACGTCGCCTCACCCGAAGGCAGCCACTTGAGCACTTCTGAGCGGTTTGCTTTGATGATATGACCAATTAGTACAAACAAAAAACGAATGTGAACCAATGAAAACAAAGTATACATGTCGCTTTGACTGCTTTCAAGAACTCCGATAGGTGGCGTACGCTTATTTTCTATCGCGAATACTAGGATATTTTTATTGTCTTCTGTTCCACTTCTTTTTCCTATACCTGGCACTGGCGCGGTGTTTGCTATTAGGGCTGACATCTGGTCGAAATGAATTCATAGATTCAATAGAATACACATATGGATCACTCTGTGGATGTATTTATATTGAAACTACAATTCGAACATCCTTGAAAATCGAATAAGCCTGATCTGTAAATGCTGGTAAAATGCAGGTAGAATATTCTCACCACACGGATATGTTGCATTGCATATTGTATATGACACGGCATCCACGTTTCGGCTATAGTATTGAATTCGTGCATGTAGTATCTGATGACGACATGATGAATGTCAACACAAATTGCAATAAAGTAAAGCAGTCTGAGGTCTTGCTTCTATCTTCTTACTCATATTATTATAATGATCTGTCAAGAAAGTCACATTGGTGGTTACTTCACATATTTATTTTAGTTAATTCTTCGGTTGCAGAAAAAATAGCATGTTTCATTCGGATACTTTTGATCCTAATGAAACAATCACCTATTATACACGGAATGATCAATATAAAATAGGTATGTGGCGTAAATTCGACTAGTGTGTACAACCTCATTCTTTGATAACTGTCCAAGTAGAATTAATCTCATTCTGAATTGTATAGAACATGTTATGCCTTTATTTTCAGTTGAAATTTTGGAATGCCCCATCTGTCAAATGACCGTCGAAGCAATGAAGAAGATCCTCGCAAATCCCAAAGTTGACCATGACATTGAACATGTCTTGGAAAAAACTTGCAGGGGATTGCCCCACCAATACAGAAACAAAGTGAGCATGAAAAAATAATTGTAGAATTGTGAGCCCTAGTTGATTTTTATTCGTAGTGATTAACATTGTTAGTAGTGTATATAGCATTTTGCTACTAAATAGATGGTATGTTGGTCACTTAGGCTGTGTAAAGTCAGTCGTTCAACCACAGTAGTGATACCAGAATGGTCAATGTTTGACTCGACTCCCATTGAAAGTTAACGTGGTAGGCAGGTTCGAAACGTGACCGATATTTCCAAACAGCTGGTTGGTCAGACCATTTGTCTGCTAAGTATGGAGAAAAAATCTAGTGAGTTGTAACTACTGGTCTGCTCTATAGCTCAGTTGAGTGTATGACCACCAGAGGATGTTGCCGTATCGGACGAGATGATCTTCACTTTTTTCTAAAAAAATCTTCAATTCTCATTGTTCTAATATTCCTTTCGTTAATAGATATAGTTTTGTGTTGTGCTCCCAGTATTGAAGTAGTTTATTCTGATTGATAATTTGTTACAAAACATTGTCTCTCAATTTTTCCTACCAGAAAGTGTGAAACCGTCTCTATTAATGTATTTCCTAGTGATATTTCTTTGCGACATAAGTGGATACATTCGATATTGAGTGTTCAGGCTCATTACAAGTAAGATAATCAGAGCCCTGATCAAAAGCTAATTATCGATACTACTGATTCTACCTCTCATTTAATTCAGGTGTTGAACATCACGAAATTGGGGACTATTGTAGTGTCGGTATCAACCATTTTGAGAAGAAATGATTTTTTTAATTTTCGAGTTACTGAGTGACTATGTCGTGATACTGAACTCAAACTCACTGAACAAACTGCGCCGCCGGCCGAGACTGCCGAGAGCACCGCTGAGGGAGCTGCTCAACTCGTTTACGATTTTCAAGGTTATGTAGGTTTGACAGGAAAACAATTGAAATAAGTGTTCCTCGAGTTGACCGTATGGCGGCAATACTGTATCGGCCACAGAAACCTGTAGGTGATTTTCCTTGTTTGAGCAGACCAGATACTACAGCTCACTAGATTTTGTCTCTCCATATTTAGCAGACAATGGTCAGACTGATGGTCAGACTTCAAACTGAACGTATGTGCCCGGTCAAACCACAGACTTGACACAGCCTTACACTTTGTTTTATGCAGCGTGTCCCTCAAAGGTCTGTACAAAATCTTAGCACCTAGTCCCAAGGCCGAATTACGCCGATTTAAAGGAACTTCAAATTGCTTCGTTTCCGTGATACAGGGTGGTGAATTTAAAGAATAAAAATCGACAAGTACACTCCAAAAAAGTATTTCGAAAAATCCATTTTTGCACTGCTCATTCACCGAGCAGATAACAGCAAACATTCTTTATTCAAAAACCGAAATATCTGAAAAAAGTAAAAAACTACACTGAGAAAAAAGTTATGGCCATTCTAAACCACAAGAAGCGCATTGGTGAGCGGCATCTAATGACCACAGTAAAACAGAGGTAAGTTGCTTTAAATAGGATTATTTTGAACTTAGGAATATATTCTGAGATTTTGTACAGACCCTGTATTGCACCAAGTAGTTTATAGCACTTGAATATTTCACAGGTTTTTACGGAATAGAGTGATCCACTACTGGATGCTTATTATTTTTTATTGATTCTTAATGTTTTATGTATGAACTGTGATTTTGTTTTTCGTTTTTCTGGTAAGTAAATGTATGTTTAAGGGTGGTGATTGGTTTAACTTTGTTGTCGGTGATTTGAATTTTAACTTTGATAACCCATTTATGGAGTGCATGGTAAAAGATATTCGGAATTCATCTTTCAAACTTTGGTAGAAATCCATATTGCTCAAAGTGGGGTGAAATTTTTCAAAGGAAGAAAGAAACGCTCGTAGCCATCTCCACAAAATTTAATGGTGTTGTTACACATAAGGGACATGTTTCGGTCTTATAAAAGACCATCTTCAGCCTAATTGAAAGTTCTACAATACAAAAAGATAGATGTGAAAGAATTACATAATTTTTTCTTGGCTAACTTGGAGTTCGAAAAAACACAATTTCACAACTAGTAGCATTACATTTTTTCAACTATAAGTAAGTCAAGAACAAATTATGCAATTCTTTCACATCAATCTTTTCGTGTTGTAGAACTTTCAATTAGGCTGAAGATGGTCTTTTTCAAGACCGAAACATGTCCCTTATGATTGTGTAACAAAACCATTGAAATTTGTGGAGATGACTTCGAGAATTCCTTTCATCTTTCAAGTTTTAAAATCAATCAATGGGATTAATGCTGACCTGATGTTGAGGGAAATATTTTTCAGTCACAAATCTTGGGAAAAAATATTTTAAAGTTATTCACAATTTGAATGTATTGGCTTTCAGGTAACTTAATACCATTGTTTTGTTTACTTCCGTTCTCTCGAAACTGGCTACATAAGTTCATATAATTAAACAATTTTGACTGAATCATCATTTTAAAAACATTGAGTAACGTCATTACAGGCTGCAAAGTATAAAGCCACTGGTCTCTTGTACCACCCTATATAAACACTAGACTACTATTTTTACATACATTGCTTTCATAAATATGGCATCGCACTTCGCACTATAGTAATAATTGCTTTCGGTTTCATTTATCACTATTGGTATCACATTTCAAACATTCATTTGTAATCTTTTTCATTTTCTTGCAGTGTGTCGGTATCATCAACGAATATGGGGATGTGATGATAAATTTGTTACTTGCTTACACTGAAGAAGATAAAGTATGCAAGAAGATAGGTTATTGCAAGTCTACACTGTCCAATCTAATGTTGGACTGAGCAATAATTGATATCTTGCAAAAATAATAATTAGGTGAGTGTATCTAGATTGAATTTTCAATAAGTTCAAAGTTTTACAAAATATGATGTTAATTGGTTTTAATTTTTTTTTCAGGATTAGAAAACTGCTGACGGTTTTTTGTTTTGATTTTTTCTCAAAATACTATTTACCAAAGTTCAGAGTGGCTGAGATTTACTTTTACTTGTCTTTCTAGATTTAGATCTACTCACAGTTTAATTAGGAAATCATTAACCAGATAAGGGATTCGCCATGATTGTAATGTAAACCGGAACTGTGATAAGACATATTATCTTTATGTATTCTATTGAGTGAATAATAAAATTTGGATTTCTATTTTCTTTTTCTTTTGCATTATTCATTACATAATTTCACTGAATAACTGGACTGTCTTTTTGAGGTTTTGACAGTCAAAGATTGTGAAAAATATTTAATCTTTCATTTCATGGAGGGGATGGGCATTCGTCATAGAAAAAATGAATGTTTTGTAGCGTGTGAGGTATCATATGAAAGAACTCTATTTAGGGGTTACAAAAATATGTTTTCCAACGTTTTGTGACGGATACTGAAGTTTTAATTTCTATATTATGAGGGTATGGGGTAAATAAGTAACAAGTCATAAATATGAGGAAACAACTTCGTCGGTGTCACTAATTTAGTGCCTCCATGCATACAGCAAAATTAGCTAAGTTGAATGAATGAATGAATTGAATGAATAAATGAATTGAATGAATGAATTTATTACCTTCCAAAAAACATAAAAATGCCATCTAGGAACACCTCTCTTACTAGTTACAAGTCATTATAGTTTCACAAATTACATAATATCGGACATAATAATTAGATTACTGATTCAAACCTGTAGCAATTTAGTGAATATACCCTAATAATATATGGGTAACCTATTTTACTGAACTATAAAATATGCTAAGTATCTAATTGTTTTCCTTTTAAATCCAACCTCCTAATCTCCTAATACTAACTGTATAAATCTTAACTTCAGTGGAATGTGAGATTTCAACAAAGCTTTGATTTTTTTGCCTTTTTCATATCTAATGGTATTTTGTTGTAATCTATGGTTGTACTCTGTAACTTCTTTATAAAATATTGAACTGATTCCATAGTTCGTCATTACTCTTGGGACTTGAAAATGTCAACAGTTTCGAGTATTATATCCGTGAATTTCCTATTTACTATCTGATGTATGAATACATTGACTTGAAAAGTATATAAACTTTCCACGGATCTATTATTGTAATATTCATATAGATTCAAAGCTGAATATCTTGATGGCAGGTTATATAAGTTTCTAATTGATTTGTTTTGCAGGATTTTAAGTGGTTTTAAATAACTCATATGTATTACTCCAAATTATTGTCAGGTTTTGCAAATGAGAATATATTAGGGAAAAATACACAGATCTGTAATATCAAGGACTTATAGAATAATCACATTGTATAATTAGATCAGTCCTCACAGTGTATATATGAAAGAACTAGTTTCCATGGAGAAGAAAATAATATTAGTCTTGTAATATATCAGAAGAACTCGACTTGTATTTCTATATATTGATAATTATATCAATCTGATTACATAAATTTTTTGTTTTTACGTTTCAATTCATCCAAAGGTCGAACAATCTTACCATACTCTTTGATAAAACATCTGAACTGATTTGTGAGACCAGTGAAACATTGCAAAGATTTCAGATCATGAGGTCTTCTCATCGATTTAACTTTTTCTACTATCTCATTCTTCATTCTTTTTACATCACCGTCTATCTCACGGCCAAGAAAAACTACTTTTTCCACACAAAATTTACATTTTTTCAGATTAATCTTCATATTACTTTCGTGCAACTTTTTCAATATTTCTTCGCTCAGTATAGCACATTCATCGTAGGTGTATCCGCCACACATAATATCGTCAATAAATACAACCACCTTTTTTGTCAGCAAGTCCCCAAGAATATCCTGCATTACACGTTGAAATTTTGCGCTAGAGTTTTTCCAACCAAATGGAAGGCGAGTGAATTGGTAATGTCCTTCTTCTGTGACAAATGCAGTGTACTTTCTTGTATCTTCAGAAATACTAACGTTCCAAAAGCCATCCTTCAAATCTAGTTTTGTAAAGAAGTTGCATCCACCGAATTTCTCGATAATTTCATCTGCCATAGGAAATGGAAAGGGATCCAGCTCAGTTTCATTGTTGATTTTCCTGTAGTCCATACATAAGCGAAAACTACCATCACTTTTCGTCTTCATGACACACGGCGAAGCATATGGTGAATTTGACTTTTCAATTATACCAATTTCAAGTAATTCACTTATTTTATTTCTAATCCATTCCCTTTTATTAATTGGATATCGATAAGGCCTCAATTTTACAACCTCTGGGTCAGATTTCAAACTGAAATCAACCTGGTATATAGATGGAGTTTTGTCATGATAATTCAATAGATTTGGAAATCTTTCTGCAATAATTTTTTCATTTAATTCTGAAGGTGTATCTCGGCAATTTAAATTCCTATTAAAAATGTTCAGTTGATTCAGGGTTTCCCGCCCCAAGATGATTCCAAAACATATTTTTTTTATTATAAAAGGCTTAATCAAAATGTTTTCGCCTTTCAGATTTATCTTAAGTTCAGATCTGTAGTAACATTTAGTAACACCTGCCAAACTTCTAATAGAAATGTTTGCTTCATATCTAGGAAATCCGTTTTTCAAAACCAATTCTTCGTTAATTAGATCCAAATCTGATCCAGTATCAAATAACACTTTTACCATATCGTTATTGACTTTCAGGTATTCAAAATTTTGCTTGTTGATATCATCATGAACAGAATAACTCATGTAGATTTCAGTATCATTTACTTCAGTTTCCAAAACATTGCAGGATTTATCTTCAACACTCCTATTTTTATCTTGGTATCCGGAAATGGAAGACTGGTCACCCTTCTTATCCCAATAATTAGGTTTTTTATCGAATCTTGAGTTTCCAAAGCTTCCTGCATTTCTATGAAAATTCCCCTTTTGCCTTTCTTGATTAGAAGTTGCTGATGTCATCTCCACTTTCAAGAACTTTAAAGACTGCAAAAGTTCTTGTTTAGATTTTATTATCTTTCCACTTAATTGATTTCGTATATGAGTTGGTAGTCCTAGAATGATGAGTGCAATCATTGATTTTTCTGACAACTTTTCATCGGCCCATACTAAAAATTTCTGTTTCTCGTAAAAGTATTCAACGATATTCCCATTAGAATAAGTGTGGGACAAGGCCTTTTCCCATTTCACAATGAATGTTTCATCGAAGGTATCAATCAAGTTTAGTCTCCAATCATCCCAGGTAAGCATCTGTAATCCAGAATGGATCCTGTCTTCATACCAACTGGAGGCTATGCCTGTTAAGAATCTTCTCAGATGGAATATCTTATCTGCATTGGTATTCCAATTCTTCGATAAACACATGAACTCGTAAGAATTCAGCCAAGTATTAGGATTTTCTCCAACACCATCGAATTTTGATATCTCTGTATTATTCAAATTTTGATTTGCAATTGACATCCACTTTGACATGAGATTATCCAATTCAGATTTTCCGAATATAATTCTGTCTTGGACATCTCCTGCTCCAACTTGGTCATAATTGACCTGTATAGGTATTTCTGTAAGTCCTTGGTTTTGATCCGACTGCGCCATATGTAATCAGATTGATATAATTATCAATATATAGAAATACAAGTCGAGTTCTTCTGATATATTACAAGACTAATATTATTTTCTTCTCCATGGAAACTAGTTCTTTCATATATACACTGTGAGGACTGATCTAATTATACAATGTGATTATTCTATAAGTCCTTGATATTACAAGATCTCAGAATGTAACTTGGGACAGAGTAGCTTAATCTTCTCAGAATACTCACTAGACCAACAATTTTTTTCTAATATGTTCTAGATGTGCTTGCCGGGATAGTTTTGTATCAATTATCAGTCCCAAGAACTTGATTTCATTTATATATTGAACCACTTTTACAAGTTATTTCATTCATTGTTGAATCATCAGCATATAGTATGACATCTCCAATAATTTCCAGGTTTGCTATAGAATTTATGTATATTAAGAAGAGAGTGGGGCCCAGGATCGAGCCTTGTGGTACACCACATTTCAAATTTGTGTGATCACTTTTACATTCTTTTAGATAAGTAAATTGCATTCTATTGAAACCAACTGCTACAGTGACCCTGGACACCAATCAACTCCTTTTTTCCATCAGAATTTCATAGTTCACCGTATCAAAAGCCTGACATAGATCAAGGGATACAAGAGTACATTTTAGTTTCTCGTCAACTTTCATCTGTAATTTTGATATAAGGTTTACAACTGCACTACTAGTATCGCTCGACCTGAGAAAGCCATATTGGGAGGGTGTCAAAATCTTATTCATATATAGAAGTTTCTGACACCCTCTGACAGTGAGAAAAAAAATCATATCAATTAACTTTCTTCTTTTCTCTCAGCTAAATGTTATGATTGTGTTTCTGTTAATCATATTATGTAGGTATATTAGAAATCACTTATTTCTCAAAAACTCCACTAGATTGAGAGAATCGGAATTCCTATCATCTTAATATTCCTCTATCAATCAGGCCAATATCTCTTCTATAAGAAGGAAAGTTGAACTGAGCTCGACTCTACACATACTGAGCGGCTAGCTGTATATATTTTTTTCATCAAACATTTTCAAAATATTTCAATCCCTTTGATATATCGAAATACCTATGATGTAGGTACTGAAACATCGTGATGAGTTTTTCCTTGCAAATAATCTAGATATGGATGCATTCTCATATCTTGTCACAATCTAGGACAGGATCAACCAATGTTTCTAAATCCTTATTAGTTTCTACAGGCTGTTGCAGTATCAAGCTTTCGTGAGCACCAAGTATCCAATCCATTAACGTATTAAAATCTTAAATCAACAAGCATTTGTTTTCAGTGCAAAAAAATGATAGAAAAACATGGAAAACAGATGATTGATCTTTTGATTAAACATGCAAGTGTACATAAAATCTGTAAAGAGATGGAATTCTGTTCCACACGATTTGAAGAAAGCCACCTAGTAGGAGTAGACCACTGCACCTATGGACCTTCATATTGGTGTGAGAGTGAAGAGAATGCAGAGGAGTGTGATGTGAGTACCTACCGAGGTTGCCTAGCTAAATGAGAATTCCTGGTAAAGTTAAGCTGTCCTACAATGTAAAGTTCCAAAATGTACTTGACACTGCTGTTTTGACGTTTTTTGTGTACTATTGACAAGCACTGACAATCAGACATAACCACAAATAAATTGATGGAAAAAGCGGGAACTGACCGTACACGGACGTACATGACATAAATTCCAAAGGTTTAACAAATTGAGAGAATTAGAAGTTCGGATCGGATAACGTAATTCTACAAAAATTGAAACAGAATATGATGCGGTCGTCATGGAAATTGGTTCAGGCCAAAAAATGCAAGAGGTATTCAAATTTCTTGGTTGGGATATGGAACATTTTTCAACGAATTTTTATCAGGTTCATCTCAGAACGGAAGATTTCATGTTGAAGAATAGGATCGTATTGAGAGAAAGAACAGCCGAACCCACAATTTATAAACTGAGCGAGTATTGAAAAGAACCTTATTTCAATTCAGAACCAACAAGAAACGAAAAACTTGCAGATGATGAAATTCATTTCGAACATATTTTGAAAGAAAAAGACTTGGGAATCGAATTTTTAGAGCAGTAATATTCAAAAATCCAAGGTTTGAGAGTGGAAGAGAGTGAAGAATTCAGGAAACGAATAGAACGAAAAAATAGAAAGTTGGATAATTAGTTAAATCAAAAAAATTTAGATACAAAAGTCAGAGTTAGCAAAATTCAGAACTATTACCTAAAAATTATTTCAGATTTGAAACAAAATCAGCAAATATATTTAGAGAAATACAAGAAAATTGAACAAGCAAATACCCAGGCAATTTTGAGCAGAATTCATAGTTTCGATGACCGAAACTATGAAAAACTTTTGCATTTTGAAAACCAACAATCCCCTATAGCAGTGTGAACGGCGATCTATAGTGAGTCGAGCGCTGAAGTCCATTAATACCTACTTTCGTATGTCTTGGAGAACCTTTATTATTTATCCTAACTGAAATCAGCTCTTATTGTTGCCGTACCATTTGTTCATTTTTTAATTACTCATTACCTACCACTCTTGTACAAGTGAATTTGTTCCATACGAAATAAAAGTATGTTTCATTGGTTGAAATTTAGCAGTTTTTCCCCATTCTGAACATTTTTGATATAAAAATATTTAACTGAACGTATATATTATATACCTACATATAAGAGACTTATTTCATAGGAATAGTATATGTATTTCGTTGGTATATATGTACATACCAACTTGAAATCGACCTCCATTGAGGTCCTTCAGTCTCATCATTCAATATTTCGAGAAGAAATGATGTTCTTATCAATTTATCGTACCCTTTTACCCACTCGAGGAGACGCTATGCACATTGTTCACAAAAATCAGAGACAGAGAAAGATATATGGATGTACTCTTCCCAGGACTTGTGAAGAAAGGAAGATGCGAGGATCCTTTATCCAGGCGAAAAACATATTCGTGTCCTTGTCTGGCAAAACATATGATCTGCTTCAAAATCGTTTGTGGTTATGTTTGATTGTCACTGCTTGTCAAGTGTCCGTGTATATACAGAAACGTCAAAACAGCAGTGTCAAGTACATTTAGGAACTCAACTACAATGTAGTCAGATTAATTTATGTAATTTACTTTGTAGGCAAGGCAACATTGCGAAACAAAAGTGTGGAATAGCAAAACAAAAAGGGAACTACTAGGAGCAAATCCTTGCACTAGAGGACCTGCATATTGGTGTGATTCTGAAGAAAACGCCAACAAATGCAATGTAAGTTGTAATGTTCATGTTGATAGCAGGAAAGCCCAAGCAGGGATTTCGGGATTTACTCGAGCGCGGCAGATTAACATAAGAGGGGTATCCTTGGACCTTGTGAAGTACTCCCACCATATCTGGGCCCTTTATATGGTGTCGAAAGTTTAGGGCAGCCGATCAGATTAGAAAAAAAAATCGACCGTCAGAAATACTCGAGTCAGATTAAGACATGCTACGTTAATCACATGCAGAAAAGTATGCATTTCAATAATCTGACGATTTGATCGTCACATAAGGAAATGGGAGAGCCACAAAGTTGCAAAAAAAATCGTCATCTGTACATTCTTGAGCTGGAACCTTGGCATTTTTGTAGAGAAAAGTGTATTGAATTCAGTGCAGTATATGAAATATATATATTGATATATATATAAATATGCTATATAAGAAAAAGTATAACTTTGATACACGACGCTTTTTTCAGTAACCCTGTATAACGCAAAATCTCTCAGAAATGTACTGCTCATGAGACTAGACCATCTCAAGAATGTTTTTTCATCTATCTGAAACTTTGCCACACTATTGGTCCACCCTGTATGTCTACATGAGTCTTCCATCTCAAAATTGTGAATTCTTCGAGGTGTTGAAGTCCTGCTACAAAAAACTGACCCACCCTGTATATTTGATATTTTAGTTATTACATTCCGTTTACAAAAAAAAATCCAACCGTCATATTGAAGTTATTCTTCTACATATTTGTCAGATTATGGGTCTATACGACAAGGACATTAAGAAGAAGCGTCTGTATAATAATCTGACGCGCTCGAGTATTTCCAGTCTTTTTTTTTTTTCATTTTCCAAAATTGTTCAAGACTTTTGGTCGCGTCCAAATCGTCAGTATTTTGAATAGGAGCTACTTGACGGTTCACTTAACGTCCCTTCTCAATATCTGTCGCACTCGAATAATTTTTTTTTACCTATTCTCTATCCCTTCGTACGGTCACCCCCACCATGAAAACCGGCAGATTTATATTTTATTTTCTATTCATTTGTAGGCTAGAGCTCATTGTGAATCAAAAGTGTGGAACCAGCACCGATCAAAAAGGGAACTATTAGTAGGATCGAATCCTTGTACTAGAGGTCCCGCTCATTGGTGCGCATCTGAAGGAAATGCCAACAAATGCGATGTATGTTATTTTCATGTTATTGTTAATTTAAATTATATTTTACATTCATTTCCAGGCCAGATCCTATTGTGAATCAAAGGTGTGGAACCAGCAGAGATCAAAAAGAGAACTATTAGTAGGATCTAATCCTTGCACTAGAGGACCTGCATATTGGTGTGCATCTGAAGAAAATGCCAACAAATGCAATGTATGTTGTTATTTTCATGTTGATGTTAATTTAAACCATTTTAAACTATATTTTACATTAATTTCCAGGCCAGATCCCATTGTGAATCCAGGGTGTGGAACCAACAGAGATCAAAACGGGGACTACTAGGATCTAATCCTTGCACTAGAGGACCTGCATATTGGTGTGAATCTGAAGAAAATGCCAACAAATGCAATGTAAGTTGTTATGTTCATGATGAGGGCAATTTAAAATAGATTTTATATTAATTTGCAGGCTAGAGCTCATTGTGAATCCAAAGTGTGGAACCAGCAGAGATCAAAAAGGGAACTATTAGTAGGATCTAATCCTTGCACTAGAGGTCCCGCTTATTGGTGTGCATCTGAAGAAAATGCCAACAAATGCAATGTATGTTGTTATTTTCATGTTGATGTTAATTTAAACTATATTTTACATTAATTTCCAGGCCAGATCCCATTGTGAATCAAGGGTATGGAACCAGCAGAGATCAAAACGGGGACTACTAGGATCTAATCCTTGCACTAGAGGACCTGCATATTGGTGTGAATCTGAAGAAAATGCCAACAAATGCAATGTAAGTTATGTTCATGATGAGGGCAATTTGAAATCGATTCTATATTAATTTGCAGGCTAGAGCTCATTGTGAATCCAAAGTGTGGAACCAGCAGAGATCAAAAAGGGAACTATTAGTAGGATCTAATCCTTGCACTAGAGGTCCCGCTTATTGGTGTGCATCTGAAGAAAATGCCAACAAATGCAATGTATGTTGTTATTTTCATGTTAATGTTAATTTAAACTATATTTTACATTAATTTCCAGGCCAGATCCCATTGTGAATCAAGGGTGTGGAACCAGCAGAGATCAAAACGGGGACTACTAGGATCAAATCCTTGCACTAGAGGACCTGCATATTGGTGTGAATCTGAAGAAAATGCCAACAAATGCAATGTAAGTTGTTATGTTCATGATGAGGGCAATTTAAAATAGATTTTATATTAATTTGCAGGCTAGAGCTCATTGTGAATCCAAAGTTTGGAACCAGCAGAGATCAAAAAGGGAACTATTAGTAGGATCTAATCCTTGCACTAGAGGTCCCGCTCATTGGTGCGCATCTGAAGGAAATGCCAACAAATGCGATGTATGTTGTTATTTTCATGTTAATGTTAATTTAAACTATATTTTACATCAATTTCCAGGCCAGATCCTATTGTGAATCAAGAGTGTGGAACCAGCAGAGATCAAAACGGGGACTACTAGGATCTAATCCTTGCACTAGGGGACCTGCATATTGGTGTGAATCTGAAGAAAATGCCAACAAATGCAATGTAAGTTCGTATTCCTATAACAAAGAGGCATTTTCAAAATACTTTCATTTTATGATTGCAGGCTAAGACTCATTGTCAGACCAGAGTATGGAATCAAAAATGAAATGAAGTGCCCCAAGTGTCATAAGTTATGTAAGAAAATATCACTATCGGTAGGTACTAACCTCAGAATAATATTTGGATATAGGTTTATACTTAGTTGAATAAATTCAATAACTATTAATTTTGTTTTCATCAATTAAATACTGTATATATTGTTGAAACTGATGCCAACAAATCCATTATCCATAATATATTATATAATATCAGAGGGGGCTAACTGCTACATTTTCTGGGAATTTAGCTTGGTAGGGGTTATTCAATAGTAACCATTCTGCGAGGAACATGATCGGATCTATTGGTTTCATAAGTACCACTTGAGCCAAGCCGTCTGTTAGTGTTGGTGTTACAAAATTATTTACATAGTCGGCCACTTTGTCTTCATCAATAATCAAAGGCTCCAAAATACCTATAAAAAAAACTCAGAGAATTAATAGGCACCCACCCGTTTAGGTACTATCAATCAAACCCCCTCTTTTGCTTAAGGGGTGGTCAGTATTTTACACTACGTTTTTATTATTCGAATATTCTTGAGGACATTATTATTACATAATGAGAAATGACCCAGTAAATATGGTATAAGACGATACTCCGTCCACCACCACATAAATCAATTTTCAAGTGATCTAGTAACATACATAGATATCAATGAACCCAACATAAATCAAACTTTCGAAAACGCGCGTGTTTTTATAATGTTGTACTAAAAATGTTGTCACTGGCCCACCGACATAAAAATGATATTTTTTCTTCTGAAAAACAACGAATTGTTTTCATTATTCTGGTATTATCGATAGTGATAGTGAACACGTTAATGAGTATCCTGTTCAGATACAGAATTTTAAAAATACCTTGATAGAAACCATGCCCAATAGGTCTTTATTAGCTCTCGTTCAAAAGGAGGCCTATTACAAATTCATTGTGTTATTGATTTTTTTGGCAATTTCCATGTTCACTTTATGGTTAATTTTGATAAGATAATTGATGTGATTTTAACTGCTGTTTTTCATGGAATGTCATGGAACTGGAACTGGGACACTGTTATGGAATTCAATATGATACGTTTTTCTGACTTACTTACTGACTTAGAACTCGGAACAAAAATTGTTTCCCTCTATAAACATTGTATGTTTCTTGGGATCAATAAATGTTAATCGGGGGCTATATCGACCGATATTTTGAATCATATGCCCGTATTTCTCTTGTTATACGAAATTGAAGCCAACTTATGCATGTTATAGCAAGAAGTTAATCTACTGAACATATTTTCATAAAAAAACTTTCAAAAGTTGGCAAGGTTTTTTTTAAACGTTCGATATAACCCGGGGTTCGAGGTAATATCAGAATTTTTACGCTGAAATAGTACATTTTGAGACTGGTATTTGATATAGGTTTCATCAAAACCCTTTATCGGACGATTTTATATGAAAAATAGCCATTCATGGTACAGGGTGATGTAGATAATAAAAGTGAAAGTTCAATCGTTATAATGCGAATAAACGTCGTTATTCATAGAAAGAATGTAAGAACAACAAATAATAAAAAACAAATCTGAAAATTTAAGTCAACTTATATATTATTATTTTATATATCCGATAATACCCCTGAAAACATATTTTTTGCCGATTTCGATTTTTTAGGTAAGGTCTTGATAAGGTTGAAAACAAATATTAATCCCATTGAGGTATGTAGCTATCATGTACAGGGTTCACAGACCAGCGGAGACTCTTTAACTTTCACAATTTTAACGAAAAGTATATGACAAATAATTTTTTTTATGGGCATACCTTGAATTTCTGATCGAGCGCGAAACTCATGTGGTAGGTTATGGTAGGCTAATCGTCGGGAGACAACATAACCTGGAGCTCTCTTTTGCCTTGTATGATAAATAACTATTTTGTAAATAAATGATAAAAACTTGGTTGGTTGAATTTTTTACATAAATTTTGAGGTTATGTGAAAAAAGTGTGATATAATAGATAGAGTTCTTTTTATTACTCACAACTTTGCCATTTAACTTTTTTCCGTAGAACTTGGTAGTTTCGCCGGAAATCGAAATAAACCGTTTTTATTACCCTTGAAAACTCACCCCCTACCATTTCCCGACCTCAGATCGCCCGTAATTTATTTTCCCTTGCATCTTTGTTATCTTCTTTCCCTTTTTCAATGGCTGTCATTCTACTATTTTTTTACTTCTTACCGTTTTCAAAGGCTTCAGCACTGGTCTAACTCCAGAGCGTTCCCTATCTATAATTATCATATCAGTAGAGAAAATCTGAAAAACTCACTTCTGGGAAAAAAATACCGATTTTCCCACATCCCTTCTGCCACATTTTCAGAAGCGTGCAACGCGTCGGGCATATCAGCAAGGATCCCGAACCTCGACCTGACGCTGTAAGGAAAGAACCACTCTTCCCTGAGTACACCATAAGGGCCTATCATGGTCTTCCACTTTTCCACGCAGTCTTTGCCGGCAAGGGCTAGCACCAAGACGGGGGAAACGTTCATGGTGACCACCATGTGGGGGAAGGAGGGGCTGCCATAGTGTTTCGCGTAGATTTCTGAGACTTGCTCTGGACTGAGGTGAATAAGTCGTTGCTGAAAGAGCAATAATGATTTATCTACATTCCAGCAAGCAAAATCTGAGGATTTTCTCTCCTAATATCTATAAATACGGTGTGTCTCATTTTGAACTGACTCCCTTTTTATATTCGATCAAGAGCATAGTGGAAGGAGAAGATGGTGTGCCTATGCGCATATTATGTGACGTCATCTGGGATACCAATATCAGCTGCTAGTCACAGACAGATACTGTTGGCATGGGCGTGCGCAATGAATTCAATCATGTTTTTCGAAATTTCTATAAGTTTCTCGATCTGTTTAGAAATAATTCAGTATTTATAAACAGGTTCCTATTCCTTCGATTTTACTATTTCATTGATTCTGGAAATTGTGGAAATTGTGATCTTGAGGTAATTCGCAATCGCAAATAGCAAATACATACGAATTATCATGCATTGCCAATCCCATCTGAATGATCCACTAACTGTGTTGATTCTGACAGATTGAAATTCAGCAGTTAACGACGTTGACGTTGCTTCTGCTCCGACATCGACAACAGGAGTATCAATTCTTGCCGTTTTGTTATTCAAATCTTTGCTGCAATTTATATTTTGTGAGAAATTTGAGTTTTGAATTCATTTTCAATTATTTCTGACTTGATATTCGGAAGATGTTCTGTAGGAATGGCATCGTGTTTCAAATATTTGTGATTTTTTGGAGGTGTGTAATTCGAGAACCGTACTTTCGCACTTGTTTGGAAACAATTTGCATGGAAATTATTTGAAGAAATACGTGCTGTAATATGAATGTGATGATAATATGATAGGTGAATACTTTGGAATGAGGATATAAGAAATATAAGGTAGGTACCATTATTTGAGTTTATATTCTGTCGGCAGCAAGCTCCCATCGTTTCATTAGGTCTCCATTCTTGGAAAAGCAGAAAAATGCCTTTTGTATGTTAGTTGGAATTTCCATAACCAGAAACGAAACAAAAGTGGGCATTTCGAAATTATTTCATTCAATTTTAGTATTTATATAATATCTGAAGGACATCAATCACGAAAACAAATAATATCAATGACAGTTATATCCCAGCTGACGTCATGCGCAGAACAAGACGAGTTTGAGCTTTCTGTTGAGCACACCATCTTCTCCTTCCACTATGATCAAGAGTAACACAGCAAAAGGACTTGGGAATTGTTTACGACCACAAACTAACTTTCACTTGAAAAGCTGGAAAAATTATTCACGAACAAAATTGAGAAACTAAAAAATGTCTTAGGAGGCCATGTTCTTGTATTTAGGCATAACTTTCAATTGAAAACAACTTTTCTCAATAACATTTTGCTGAATTTTCTGAAATGAGGGTACTTTACTCTTGAGCAATTTTCTTATTTCTTGACCTACCCTGTATGCTGTGTGACATGCAACCATTCTAAGTGCACCTAAAATGATTACCGAACATGCACCAACTTTCGGCACTATCTATATTTTGGTTGTGCAATAGAGCATTGTCAGTGACGTCATATGACGGCCATTGAACACCTGATGGGAAGCATACACATTTTCCATAAGGGAACATCCCACTGTGCAAAAAAACATACTAGTAACGTTTGGTCGAAGGCCTATCGACATCTCAAAGACCGTCTTAAAGTCGTTATATGTCCACCAACATAACAATCACATTAGTGACGTTAATATAAAGTAGCAAAGTTTAACTTATGATATAGAAGGTTCGTTAAAAGTAACAATGTCACATAGTTATGTTATTATGACGTACAAGTGCTGTGTTCGCAGAAACGTCGCCGGGGATACAATATTTTAACGTTAATGAACCTCCTAAGGATGTTTCTTGCTCAGTGGGATGTAACTTTCTTGCACATTTACCACTAAAATACAATACCTGGAGCATTATTTATTTATTGACATGTTTGTTAATTCATTCATCATGAATACTGTGAGAGAAGTGAATGAGTCCAAAGAAGAGTTCAAATTATGGTTTATTTGTCAATTTTAAATTACTGGATTTACTTGAGTTCAGCTCTAATATACCTAATATACCTCGTAATATACCTCAATAGATACTCTTTTTGGAAGAAAATGTACACATTCTTGTGGGTCAGAAATAATAAAATCAAAATTCACACACAGCTTTGTTTGTCCCCCGATCAGCTGATGAAAACGCTCTATTCATTAAAAAGATTCCCATATGTTGCACACTTAAATGACCACACTGTATATAAAATAACTTGACAAAATAAAAGTTTGGGTTGTCTAAAACAACTTTCTCATCTTACATTTTCTATATTTTTAAAAACAAAAGAGTTGAGATGACGTTCAATTTTGATAGGCGCACCCTGTACACCTTTGCTGCATGTTGAGTGTAATTAAAAAGTCACTTTCAATGTCATTTGGAGAAAAATAAATAGAATTCGATAGTTCTTCTAAACAAAAATCAACCAACCCCCCTCCCCAACTTACATCAAGTATCTTCAATCCTGCCTCCCACACAGCCCTCAACACCACGTCCTTGAACCGCACCGCCTCTGGCTTGACAATAGCCAGCGTCCGTTGCGGCTCCGACTGGTCGCAGGCGGCCGAGGCCGACGAGCGCGAGCTGGCCGAGCCCGAGTCGAAGTCCTGCTGCTGGGCGGCGAAATCGGGAGGCCGGAAGTGCACGAACTGCCGGTAGGAGAGGTCGCCCTCGTGCTCGCTGCCGGTCCGGGTGGTGGCTGGGGAGAGGTAGTGGATGGTGTCAGCCGGTCTACCGGTATTCTGTGATAAATGATGAATGTTTAGCTTTTTTATGGAAATGGGGAAGTTTTATGTCCACGCTGTACAGAATGGCGACCGATAAAGTCCAAGTCGTCGGGGCGGCAAACTGTGACGTAACTCTGATGAATCTATACCTTTTCAACTTCAATTTCGGAATCGGTAAGTTATATTTCGGAAAAAGTAATCTCGATTTCAGAATTGGTTAGTTCGATTTCAGAAATGGTAGACTCAATTTCAGAATCGGTGAGATGAATTTCAGAAAAAGTCCATTCAATTTCAGAAATGGTAAGTTGTATTTCAGAATTGGTAGGTTCAATATCATAAAAAAAATCCTTATATTTGTTCGAAATGTTTCCAATTGCATGTGAGATTAACAAACCATATTTAAAATATTCAACTTTTCAAAAACAATTTAATCCACAGATGCCTTCCATCTGAATCGCTGGAAGATAGTGGCGTTACACATGATTATAAGAATGCAAACACATTTGAGGTGTTATCATGTTCATTGAATGATCTGCACATTCTTCAAGACATCGCAGTCTGAATTCTATCTGGTTGAGCAATCTGTTAGGATCTCCAGCTATGACCCTTTGGCGATGCTCTTGCAAGAAGCTCTTCACTTCTGACTTGAAGGCACCCGCCCATATTTATGTTCAATCTGATTCAATATAGGGCTCTCAAACACCGATCCATCCACTGTAAACAGTCTTCTCTTTTGCAATTAAAAACATTTCAAACATATAAAAGGATTTCATCTTCTGAAATTGAACCTACCAATAATAATTCTGAAATACAACTTACCATTTCTGAAATTGAATGGACTTTTTCTGAAATTCATCTCACCGATTCTGAAATTGAGTTTACCATTTCTGAAATCGAACTAACCAATTCTGAAATTGAGATTACTTTTTCCGAAATATAACCCACCGATTCCGAAATTGAAGTTGAAAAGGTATAGTCTGAAAACAGCTGATGATGAAGAATATAGCTAACGGATGAAAAACGAATGAAAAAAAATAGAAGAAGTAAAATAACTGGTAAACGAAAACATACATAACCACAAATGCACTTGGAGCAGGAATGCAGAGGGTAGTTGGCTTCATTGTAACGGGTTATGGTTTTGTTATTTATGCATTGAAATATCTCGAATAGATCTCGATCCTAAACCAACATATCATTGAATCCCTATCGGCTATATTCAATGATACTATCCTTCCTAATTTACTGGCATCGGTCAGAACAGAACGAAGCCGACACCCATGGCTCCTTCCTCTTGTTGTGCCTGTCAGTATTTTGAGTGGTGTGGACGGACTTGAAGTATTAGGCGCTGTTGCAAGATATAATCTGCAACTTTCCTAGAAAATAGATCCGTTTTATTAAGGAACGAATTCATCACCAAAAAAATTACTGACAAGTTGTGAACAACATATTGTGATATAACGATAGTGAAAAATTATAGATACTATCGCAAAATATCATAATTTATCTTTGTTAGTAATCAACTACATTCAGCCAATGAGAGATTTATGGGAATTATTCATAATACTTGACAAAGTAGGATTGAAAAACCTATTATATTCCATTGCTGTTATTATATAGTTATTTTGCATTCAAAGAACAATTTCCGGAAATCTAGACATTGATGATCTCGTCAACGCCGTACTGGCACAGGGACGTATTTTAACTCTGTATGAATGTGGATTTTCAGAAAGTACGGCATAGGAATGGTGGACGACCCAAGTTCCCCTTTTATTTTATTTTTCTGAAGTGAAATTTGAAAGAAAAAAAACGTATATATTAATTTTTTACAAACTTCAGAGTGAGATCAGAACCTCAATAAAGTAAACTTTCCCATTACTGTACTCTCTATTCGTTTAAAAGCCTTGGCTCGACCTAAAAGAAAAAGGAATCGGAAACCGTTCAGAGCGAAGTCGAAAACTATCTTTCTGTTTTTTGGCATTGTTTCACAAACAGCGTATATCTTATTATGCATATCCGAGCCGAAGCTTTCCTGCTACTGTGTGGCAGCGTAAAAGAGCGGCCGGAAGTGCATGAACTGCCGGTAGCAGAGGTCGTCCTCGTGCTTGCTGCCGCTATTCTATGATAAATGATGAATGTGTTTAGCTTTTTCATGGAAATTGCCGTATTCTCTGTTCGTTTAAAAACCTTGGCTCGACCTAAAAGAAAAAGGAATCGGAAAACGTTTATCGTTCAGAGCGAAGAAGTCGAAATAGTAATTTTCCTAACAAGTGTGGAAAATGATATACTTTCCCGCAAGCGAATGCCGTTGACCAGAACGACGCGAAGCGGAGTTCGGGCAAGCAGTTAGACACTTCCGCATGAGTTAGGAGCAATATTTTTTCTACAAGCATAGGATTCCTGCAAATAGGAACAACTATAACAATAGTGATATATTCTCCATCTTCTAATAATTATTGATATATCTATTGTGTGTACCGTTTGAAGCATTATGTAGGAAAGGCATTTCTAGGAAATGAGCCAAAACTACTTCTTCTTTATTCGGTGTTTTCACTTTTTTACTAATGCACCATTCATAATAAATCCCGTGTAGTGCTTCTGCTCATACCTTTCTTAAGACTTCGTTGGCAATAACTCATCTGTATCGCATCTGTAGCCGGAAGTTTTTCATCCCAATTAAACTGAATCGAAAATGACGTTTCCCACATAAGGCTCTTGGTGGATTTATATAACAAGCAATTATTATTGTTGAATATTTGTTCATTTTCACAATAAATAGTGCAATTTGATGGATGCTCTTGTACAAACTTACTAAATACTGCAACAAAACAGAACAAAAATTTTCATATTGTGTCACCCACCACTCATATTTTGCGAGAATATGATATAAATTTTCCGCACTAGTGTGGGGAAACTTTTCTCGCACTACTGCAGGAAAATTATACTTCCCAAACTAAATTGGGTGCAGATATAGGGTGAATCACGCCTTTCATCTTTTTCAAATTCCTATACTCTAACTTTTCACTTCTGGGAATCAAATGCAACTCAATGCACTGATTGAAATTATAATTTTCTTTGATACTCTACTGAAGAATTCAAATTCGAAAAATATCACAATGACCACAAAACTTTCTCTCCTTCAGATAAAAATATGTATACCGGGTGTCCCATTTTAATCTTTATTTGGAAATTTCTCGAAATGTATGCATCTGACAAAAAAAATTGACGAATAAAAGTTGTATGGTTTGGAGGGGGACGTCTGGTTATAAAACAAGTTTTACCCCCTGACCCCCAGGGGAGTAAGAAATGGAGGTAACATTGAAATCTTTAATGGAAACCCCTATTTTTTATTGCAGATTCTGGAAGAGCATTAAAAACTATGAAGCTTTCATTCGGGAACTTCTTTTTTATTTTCACAAGATGGCGCTGCGATCGTAAAAAACAATATTTCACTATTTACACATTTCAACCCCCTGAAGACGAGGAAGAGTGTAGGGTGTGATATTTTCCCAGACAAACGCCATTGGGGTGATATTCACACGACGAATTAACTTTAAACGAACTTACTTGCCTTGACACCTCTACATTGAAAAGAGGAAAATAAGCATGGTTCAGCAATTTAGGTATCATTTAGGTCTGACTAAAGCTGGTTTTAGTTTAGATTGACTACGAAATGACCTCCATTTTCTTGAATACACAAGTTCACTCGTTTTTCAAAATTCCGCACTGTCGCTTCCAACATAGCAGGCGTTAAAGCCATGCACGCTCCTCTAATTCTATGTTTCATATTCTCGCCTGTGGTTGGGGGTTTGCGAAACACAATGTTTTTGATGTAACCCCACAGAAAGAAGTCTGGGGAAGTCAAGTCGGGTGATCTGGGTGGCCAACTACAAACTAAATAGTAAATTATTGTTTTTCAAGATCGCAGCGCCATCTTGTGAAAATAAAAAAGAAGTTCCCGAATAAAAGCTTCATAGTTTTTAATGCTCTTCCAGAATCAGCAATAAAAAATAGGGGTTTCCATTAAAGATTTCAATGTTACCTCCATTTCTCACTCCCCTGGGGGTCAGGAGGTGAAACTTGTTTTATAACCAGACGTCCCCCTCCAAACCATACAACTTTTATTCGGAATTTTTTTTTGTCAGATGCATACATTTCGAGAAATTACCAAATAAAGATTAAAATGGGACACCCGGTATATGCACATAATGTCATTCTGAATATTCAATAGAACAGTTACTTTCCTGAAACTTGTATTCCTATTTTTGATCGCCGCTGGTGAAGTTTGACATGCTAATTTAGGGACACTCTGTAAAGTGGAATCGATGCGTGCTTTTGTCTTCAGCCTCGGATTTTATTGAAAAATCCTCTACCGGAGTCATCTACTAAATCTTGTTATATTGAGGGTACATTTTATAAAATTTTGACCAAGAACCTGCGTAACCCCCAAAGGTTCAAAAACGTCCAATAGCTCAGAAATTGACGTACAATGCTTCACGAATATAAAAAAAAATTAAAAAATACAATAGACGTCAGTTTACGCCCTGTGGGATACTTTTTAGGGGTTATCTTACCTTTGGTGTGGAATTTCTAGAAGATGATTCAGTAGTATAAGCGTTAAAATTCGTAGCAGTAGTACGATCAAGACTGCTTTTGAAAGACGACGCGCTCAGCAAGCCGATTTTATCTCTTGGGGAGGCTTGTATCGACATTTTCAGCAAAAATTTCTTTAATCACTCTATAATAAGTATTGAATGAAAAACAATTATTTTCATAGACTGTGGCGTTTGATGTCAATTTCAGAAAATGCCATGCCGAAGCAGGTCATACTAAGGTATCTAGATGACTTAGGAAACCATAGGCAATATATACCTAACCTATAGGAACGAGAGATTTCACGGACTCTACTGAGTGCTACTGATAAAAAAGAATGTCAATAATCAATGAAATATGTGGATGAAAAATATTACGTCGTATTTCCCAGAAATACAAACAAAAAATTTAAATATATTCTAGCGGTCTATTTACGGGCATATTTCATGAATTCTCTTACACGGTATCAACATTCTCAATTCTGCATTGTATTTTTGCCATAGCTTGTTTGGTGAACCCTTCATCGAACTGTGATGTATAGACTCGAAGACCATTCAATGGTAGTCTTCATGGTTCTTGTAGGTTTCCTTGTGTTTTTGCAGGATTCAACTTGATCTTCTTTATTTCAGGAAGTAGGATTATACACAGATTAACAAACCTCAATCGGTGGTTAATTCACTCTATAAAAATCTTAGGAAGAACTGAAATTTCCTTTTAATATCGTTCTTTAGGAGCATATAGTTTAAGCTTGAAAAATAGAAACGAAACAGAACGAATGAACAAAACAAAAAGTAAATAAGATTGTCCCACATCCATCAAGGTTGGTATCTGTCAAAGGTATCTGTTAATCTTCCATCAAACTGATTGAAATTGAGCAACGTTTGCTTATATCTAAACTAAGATATCTTAACACACTCTTGGAAAGCAGGGACATCATATAGAATCATCATCGCTATAACCCTGGAAGTAACTGATGCATATAGGTACTCAGTTTGAAGTCTGATCATCTATTTCTAGATAGGATAAGGTTACGGTTATTGAACTATGGACAAACTATTCCAAATACTCATAGTTTTATTTTGTCAGCTTAGTGCAGATATAATTTCTCTTGTAAAAAGGTAAAAATGTTCGTTCCATACGAGCTGCTGCTTCGGTTGGATGCCCTGGCGGATCTCTAAAATAAAAAATGATAATGGGTGCACTTCAGAGGCGTAGGCACAGATAAGGTTCATTTATCTGTGACGTATAATAGCTATTAGCTATCAATTTTATAGTGAAGAGAAGGACAATTTCATAGTTCAACGTGTCTTGACGTTTTCGAAACCTTCTATGATAAAATAACCAAATTTGGTACATGTAAGTACCAATTATAATCTGTTTATGCCCGATTTGCAAATGTTGAGAATTTTCCGAAAATTTGATCAGGGGCGTGGAAAAAGGGGGGGGGGGGCTAGAGGCTTCTTTGTCCCCAACTTCTTTGGTTATGTAATTTTTGGCGGTTCGACCAGGATTCATGATTTTCTACTCACAAATGGTACCCTTATTATTAGAGTCTACTGCATAATAAAAATAGTAATACTCTGTCAGCTATATCAGTGTAGAACTTAAGGCGGAAAGATAAAGATATAGAATCTCAGATGTAGATAAAAATTTCAGAAATGGATCATTTGGGAAACTCTGAAACATCCATTTATTCCATTTATAACAACAGATAATGACATGAAAAATATTTACTTCTGCATATGAAATGCTTCCACTCCTGACTTGGTTAACATAAAGCATCCATCAGTGCTATCATATCATGTATTTTGTCTATATACAGGGTGTCCCTAGACCAGTGGGACAGTTGAATATCTCCTGAACCAATAGGAATTTTCGAAATATTATAATTCCACATCATATCGCATCATGAGTGCTAACTTCAGGAATGACTATATTTTCTACGAGGGGCACAAGAAATGCTCACAAAATCGAAAATCAATTTTTTCAAATGGAACACCCTGTATTTTATTGCATTTTCATAATCTCCTTGAAGAGCTGAATTCAACGACCCAGCACACTTGGGCTCTAGCGGGAATGATTTCCGAGATATAGGGTGTGGAAAATCGAGATTTTTCATTTTTGGGAATTTTTTGTGTCAAAACTATTCATTATTGGTCAAAACGGCTCACATGTCCATATCTCAACTTTTGATTTACTATTTACTCGTATTTAATTGAAACAAATACAGGGTGGTGTGGAATTCCGACTGAAACTAAGAATTCTACACCACCCTGTATTTGTTAAATTTAAATACGAGTGAATAGTAAATCAAAAGTTGAGATATGGACATGTAAGCCATTTTGACCAATAATGAATAGTTTTGACACAAAAAATTTCCAAAAATGAAAAATCTCGATTTTCCACACCCTATATCTCGGAAATCATTCCCGCTAGAGCCCAAGTATGCTAGGTCGTTGAATTCAGCTCTTCAAGGAGATTATGAAAATGCAATAAAATACAGGGTGTTACATTTGAAAAAATTGATGTTCGATTTTGTGAGCCTTCCTTGCGCCCTCGTATAGAATATAGTCATTCCTGAAGATAGCACTCATGATGCGATATTATGTGGAATTATAATATTTTGAAAATGCCTATTGGTGCAGAAGATATTTAACTGTCCCACTGGTCTAGGGACACCCTGTATAAGAGCTTTCAGCCAATTTTGTGAAGTTATAGATGAATACTCAAATACAATATAGAAGCAGGGCTTTCAGAGTAATGTTGCAATGTTCAAAATTGGATGATTCAATAAAATTAAGTTTCCAACTCACAGACGTTATTTAGGACTCATATAGGTATTTGAAATTAATGCTAAATCTGTTCATATATGATGTTTCGATCACTTGAGTATATGGAATTTAGTCATATTCAATGAAAATTATCAACAAATTGAAGTAGAGTAGTTTAATCCAATCCAACTAACCTGAAAGTATAATTCATACTGTTGCATAATACAGTCTATAAAAGCGTTATCGTGAAAAAATATCGCGAATTGGAGAGAAACTTATTCCGTAGAAACCCTTCTAGAACAACCCCTGTATTTACTTCCAGCTGGATCCAAATTCGCCGTCTGAGTTCCTTTATCTTCACTAACAGTAGCAACATCTACATTCTCCAAAACATGAGGACGTATCTTCAGATCGGTCTGTGCCTCATTGTCGTGATACGCTATCATCCTCTTCTGATTCAAACGCTTCCTGATGATGTCACAACAGATATAACCGACACCGTCATCATCAGCCAACGAAAACTCACTAGCATGGTCGTTTTGTGCCTGAAACTCCACTATCGAGGCGAACTGCAGCTTCCTCTTTCTTCCCAAATCGACCACTCTCAAGCTATTTTCGGTGATGTCCTGGTAGGGGGTGAATCTCAGCAAGTTGATGAACCTGCTGGTCTCTTCGCTGGGTTTCATCGATATCACCGATTGCAGCTTTTTGTCGGAGGCAACGTAGGCGAAATCGTCTACGTTGTCGAAAACATGCGGGTGGACTTTGATGATCGTTTGAGTACCGTTTTCCACCAGAGTTTTTGATGGGCTAGTGCTGCTCGACATACTCAACCAGCTGACCAACTTCATTTAGTTGTTTTACTGCATAACGTTATCGCGGCATACAGTTTAGTTCCATTGGGTATTCATCTGGCTGTATTTTGACATTTTGCAGATGACACTGACAACGAAGAGAAGACTTTAAACTAAATTCATGATGTAGTTTTCAGAATCCTGGGGGGCGAAGTTTTTATTTTGGAAGTACTGAACTATACTCGACAACGAAGAGAAGACTTTGAAATAAATTCATGATGTAGTTTTTAAAATCCTGGGGGGCGGAGTTTTTATTTTGGAAGTAGGTACTGAACTATTCGTCAGAATCCAAATCGTAAGTCTGAGAACGAATACATGGAAATGCTACTCTATGAAAATCTCGAAATCTTGAAATAGGTAATGGCATATCTCATATCAGAGTGTCAAGGTTTCGAAGAACTATATTTTGACAATATTTTCGCAAATCTGCCGACCTTTTCTAAATGAAATTGCCGTTTAATGTGAGTCACACTGTATACAGGGTGTTGCGAATTTCGACCGACAACGCTTGACAGGTGATAGCCCTCGTCATTTCATAGTCACTGAGATAGGGACATACGGTCTTCAGTTTTCGAGATACAGGGCGTTGAAGTTGAGAAATTAGAATAGTTTTTTCGCAATATCTCAAGAAAAATTTAATATGATGCATTCAAATTCGGTATATGGTTTCATCTTTCAATGATTAATTTTTTGACCAGAAAGACATTCCGAGAATTTCATCCAGAGATGCCCTACAGAGGGTTATGATAACTTTTCCTCCCATATTTTCTACGCCACTGATGACATTTCGATTATTTCCAATTTCTCGAATTGATTGTTCAATTATGTTGAAAAAATGCATCACCTTCAACTGAGCTAAAATGTTTGCATAGTAATTTTTCATCTTCCTCAGTAGTATAAAATTACAAAAAATTTGGTTGTCTCTTCATGAGTGGAATAACTTTTTCTGTTCAGCTACAGAATGATACCTGAATAGTATCTAATCTATTCAACACCAGAAACAAATTTTCGCAATTTTCTACTATAGGTACTGAAAATGATGAAATATTACTATGCAATCTTCTATTTTTGGCGAGATTTTGGGTCGAATATCTCGAAAACTGTTCATTTCCGCTCAGTTGAAAGTGATGAATTTTTTGAACAAAATTGAACAATGAATTTTTGGAAATGGGAATAATTGAAATGTAATCAGTGGCGTAGAAAATATGGGAGGAAAAGTTGCCACAACCCCCTGTAAGGCACCACTGGATAAAATGTCTGGAATGGCTTCCTGGTCAAAAAATGATCCATTCAAAGATGAAACCATATACCGAAATTGAATGCAGTAGGTATATTCAATTTTTCTTGAGATATTGCGAAACAACTATATTCTTATTTCTCAACTTTAACGCCCTGTATCTCGAGAACTGAACACTTGAAGACCGAATGTCCCTATCTCAGTGATTATGAAATCACAACACCCTGTATAAATGGACAGCATAAATACGTCTTAGAGACGGTTTAACTTTAATTGCATTTAATCGAACACTCATATCATGGTTCAAAAATAATTTCCGCTTCAAATAATATACTATACAAAATAAATATACAGTGAGGACCAAAAGTCCGTTGCCCTCCCTCCCTTAACTTCTTTATTTTACATTTAAAAAAATGTTTAAAGCTTTCGAAAGGTGAGCATAGCAAAATGAAATACATTGAGTCCCATTTGTAATGGTTTTTCCTCACTGAACTGAATGCTCTGTATAATACGTTAAATAAAGAAGTTACGAGGGGGGCGAAGGACTTTCGGTCCGCACTGTATAAAACGAACATAATACAAATTGATCAAGGGCACATATCAAGTGGTGTTAACAATAAGAACAAAATTATTGAGATATAAAATCTTAGCATAAGATGCCTAGCCATAGACCAGTTCAGGTTCGTCTTGATTGAGACTACTGAGGAAGTGTGACACGCATGTCAATTTTGAAGAATTCAAATTCATAAACAAATCTTCAGTAGATATAGAGATATTGATACTGAATTATCTCAAGATTCGTACTTGTACATCCACGTATTCTAAAACACAGAAAATGTCTGATAGAAAAGACCAAGAGGAAAAAGAAGAATCTTCCACTTTTCTACAAGAGACGGATTCCAAATGCAGTTCCTCTACATCAATTACCAATAAAGAAGATACTGAAGTATTCGAGAGGCAATTGACGAAAACTGAAGTAAAAAAACCTAAGACATCAATTAAACTACCAGGACAGTTAGACATAACTTCGAAGGAAGAAACGCAAGTAGTTGGAGATGATGTCACCAAGCGAAACGAGCAGAACATAATTTGTGAATGTCAGCCCAATGTAGCTGGAGCAGCTGTACCAACTTTATCGTCAGTCAATAGTCTAGCAAATTCATTGGAAGCATCAGATGAATTCCTACGTAGTCAATATGTTTCCGGCAACGAGTCTGAGAAATTGTTAGTTCATGATTCTCTAGAAGTTCCAAGCACATCTATAGCAAAGTCTGACAATAAAGCTTCGAAAAAACCAAGCATGATCCCAATAAAGCTCACAAGACCAAATAGCAGTAATAGACCGGTTCGGGACAGAGGTCAAACAGATCTTCTAAAGAAAACAGTAAAAGAACAACAATTGCATACCAATAAGAAAAATGAAACCAAGTTTCCAAAAGATAAACCTTATCGTTCTAAGATTGAGGGCAAAAATATTGTAGGTCATCTGGAGGATAGACCTACTAGCAAGATCTCTTCTAGAATGTTGAATCTACAAGAAAGGTTGAAAGCTACTACATCAATGCTGAGAAAGAGATTCGAAGACGACAAAAGTAAAGCTGATTCTTCATGCCAGATAAGTTCTGGATGCTGCTTGACCAATCAAGAATCAGTTAGCAGTCAAACTTCTGAGGAAGAAACCAGCCCCACTTCGGTGGTAGATCTGTATAAGATTATTATACAATTGAAAGAAACAGCTACCAAATTGTCAAGTATAAGCATTCTTGGAAAACAGAAGGGTTATATTGAGAAGCTGTTGCTTAAAATAACTGAGATTCAGAAGATCGCTGATCACCTGTCCAAATGTGAGAATAGTAATGAAAAGTTCGTAGACGGAAATGAAGAACGGAAGACAGAGATCAGCAAATCCGCCAAAACTAAGGATAACAAGATCTACATCAAGTTTGTACCCAAGAAGAAACATCTAGATTCACCAAAGGACAATACCGAAGTTACACAGACTGAGCTAGATTTAGGGACTCCGACTTCAGAATGTCGTATGACCTCTGAAGTAAATATTCCTGACGAGGTAGGTATTAACAATTGCAGTTGTTATAGTTGTTTATATATGGAAGTCATGTCTTTTATTTTCAAACTTTTCAGACTAACCACGAAATCAGCATGAAAGATTCAGACTCTATGGATGGAATTTTCATACCTTCATGTGAACCACCGATCAACATTGAAGAAGAAGAAGAGGAAACCAACGGATTAGATATCACAATAACGTTCCCTGAAATCAACAATCTCCTTTCGCACGAAGATCATTCTCACCTGTCTGTCCGTTTATCAGACATTTCTGAGGAAGCTCTCAAAAAGTTGAAGCGGTGCCCCAAAGATTTCACCCTAAGAATGGATTTCGTTCAGGGCAAAATACTATTTCAGACCGGTAAAGCCCCAGTCAATAATTTTTCTATTGGGCCAGACTTGAAGTTTGTGGAGAATCCGATAGATGAGAAAAAATCTGATATCATCAGTATAAAGCCATCAACAGAATGTTCATTCGCGTCCCAACTGATACCAGTGGAGAACATTACGAAAGAGATTACTTCCTACAAATCTTTGAGATCGACTGACTCTGAACTGTTCAGTGTGGTTAATTTACCATACATTTACAGAAACTCCTCTTTGAATACGGTGACAAAATCTTGTATCACATTCAAAAATGACGGAATTCTTTCAATGGCTCTGCTTGCTAGGCATTTTGGAAGAAGCATGCCTCAAATACCAAGTATAACGAATATTTTCGAAGAAAAAATAATGGAAAATTTGAATAAGGCTACTGGTATGAAATTTACTTGAATACAATTTGTTTCTATTTACGATATTAGATATTGTTTCAGCTCTTCAGATTCAAGAAAGAAGGAGAAAAAATCGGGCGAATCAGAGAAGGGCAATCATCACACCAAATAATGTTTGAATATTTGTATTTTGAATTTGTAATAATTATTTGTGATTTATACACGTATATAAATAAATAAATATTTTTTAAGATGTTTCTTTCCTCTGAATAATTCTCTGAGAAAAAAATGTCAACTCAAGATCTGTGGTGTATTATTTTTATTTTTCACCTTTCCTAAGTAACCCGTGAGTAGTTTGACATGCATATTCAGTTTAGAACCGGAACAGACCGGAACAGTCCCATTGGTCTTTTTAATCTATGGTTCCATTTAACCCCAATAACTTGAGACAGTAAATATTTTTTTTACAAATCTCCTTACATTTGGAGCAATTTAAGGTTCTTTGTAGGTAAAATGCATATGAAAGAAATTTTGTACACAGGAATTGATGCATTGCGTCCCTAAATACTATGATAAATTACTACATTATTTAAATTATTCTAGTGAATTTGTCCGAAGTAATCGTAACATCATTTTACGGTATTGTCAAAGAAGATTAACGCTATACACGAACATTGTTTCTTCCAAATCTTCCACACAGAGTACTGGTCCGTAAAGTAGGATTGTACGATTTTTATTTTTTTACTCCAAAAACCTGCTTGTTTGAAATTATTCATCAAGTAACGAAGTTAGATTATCTATCAACTATGAAGCTCTGTCAATAAAATATCGCAGCACCCTGAATATACCTACCTTTTTCTTGAGATCCAATTTGATTGTGTCGATACTCACATTAAAATTTTTCCACCACTAGCTATGAAACCTACCATTCATTTACTCCTTTTCGAGGCGACTTCTCTGATCTGATGCGAGATTTATAGGAATGGCACTGGAATCTAGTAGGTATTTATCAGTAACGACTTGTCATATGATGTCAGCATGGTCATGACTACTAGATTTTAATTAGAAGTCAAAAAAAGTGCTTCCAGAGCATTTCCAGAGTAACAATGTTCATATTTCAGTTTCACGTGGTTTCTCAGAACTAAAATGATTGAAATATTTTACTAGTGGTGAAATAACTTCAATATACATGATGGTAGTGAAGAATATTATTACCACAGGACCTCATACCCCTCGGCTGAAGCCTCGGGATATTATCTTGGTCTCTGGGTAATATAAACATTTAATCTCTCAGCAGAATTAAAAAGAACGACACACGGCTCTGATACGCAAATAACGGATTCGGTTGCTTTAATCCTCGGTTGAGCCTCGGATTACAATATTCAACCTCATTCGTTATTATTTGCTACTTGACGGGGTTCGCCAATGGAGACTAGAGAGAGAGCCATTTGCTATCAATTCGATAGAACATTAAACAACTAGGTGTCAGATCTAGTACAATAGAAATCTGGCAACGTCAGTTCACATAATATTATTTCCGTGTTCACTGTCAATGACATAATTATTATGTTTCGTGATTGTGACTGAATTTTTGTGACAATTTATTTGTGACTGTGACGTGTGACGTGATAAAATGGATGTAAGGTTGAGAAAATTCGTAAATATTAGGAATTGTTTATATTTTCGTAGCCATTGATGATAATCTATAGTAAACAATGAATCAGTGAAAAGTGGAATAATCGTATTTTAACATTGAGATAGGTAATGGATACGGTAATTCGTGTATTGACTTGTTGGTTATGTTCCTTGGCCTTGTAATGGTTGAAAAAGGGATTTTCCTCGGGATTATTTTTCCTTATCCTTATCCAGATCTCTAGAAACTCTTCTGATTAAACGCGATCGAAGATCGAACATAGTTACGGACCCAGACTTTGCAAGTGTTGTGCATCATGTGAATTTACTATTTTCCGAAATGAGCAACAGAAGTTCCTACGAGGGAGATCCATTTCTATATACGGTATATTTTTTATCCTACATGCTACATGATATTATTTGAATCACTGTTTTTTATTATTATTTCAAAGCAATTACTCTTCAGGAAGGAATAGGTTGTGAGAATATTTATATGGATTATTTCAAACCAAAAGAAGAAGGTAATGACTGCTGAGGAACCATACTATTACAAAGTTGCTACTGGGGAGAAAACTATGAAATTATTTCTTACCATCATTACTACCTCTTGATCATTGATTTTTTTACTCAACCCAGATTATTGCCATACAGAACTAGAATTACTGGTGAAATTACTTTTGAGTAGAGCTTTCTAGAAGATATCCCATCAGGTTTTACATCAAGAATCAAAAGATAGGTATGTGAAGAGTTTTACATTTCTGCTGTTGACTTGGCAGTTGATTACTTGTCATAGTTATGAAGACTCAAGTTAGTAGTTCATACAACATTAATGTACTGATTATTTAAACTGGAGGTTATTATTTAATCAATTGTAGTTTTCAAAATTATTCAAGGATTCACTGGACTCCGGAATTCATATTACCTCTATATCAGGTGAAATTTATATCCAAATGCAAATATCTCCATGTTTCATGCATACCAATAATTAAAGAACTCAATTATGGAGTTAATTACTATCAGTACTATCACATTTTCATCAGCTGATTGAACCGAGGATTGAACTGAACATACCTACCTATATTGCAAAAGTCTTTGATGAGAAACAATGGTAAATTTTAATAACAGTTTATTACTACCTTTATTATGACCCAGACTCTGGTAATTTTGAATATTACATTGGTCATACAATGCATGCAGGTATTTAGTAGGTGGATAACGCAAAAATAATTAGCAATTGACATGTAACTGTAATGTGGTTTAGTTGACGTGGAAATGTACAGGGTTATTCATGGTGAAAGTTCACCCCTATATTTACATTATTTTTCTATCCAGAAAATAAAAAACAATATGCAGAGCAAAGTGACATCTCCATAGTCATTATCAGAAATTTCACAGGGTGATCCCTAAAAGCGTGAAAAACCACCAATTATTTTTTATTTTTGTCGGAATCTGTGGATTCTTTTGATTACAAAAATATATAGGGTGATATCTTCTATTTTCACTTCTTTCAATACCACTCTTTTGAGCCTAGAAAAACAAATTTTGCCTGATTAATTGGTGATCTCTAGGTCAGTGTGTCATCTGTCAAATATATCCTCATTCATGGCTAACATGATAGGTATCCGAGTAGCCAACACACAAAAATTCACAAATTTCCAAAAAATATAAAATACAGGGTGTTCCATTTAAAAAATATAATTTGTGGTTTGTCACGCCTTTAGGGATCACCCTGAAAAACTTCTGATTAGTGCTGTGGAAAAGCCTCATTACGGCATTCAACTTGATATCCGAGCAACGTGTTTTGATGAGTGTTTCGAACTCTCATGAGTGTATCATTTTGTTTTTTGATATATTTCAATTTGAAAATAAATCGGCTGGTAGTACCAAAAAAGCCGGAAATAGCAAACACAAGAGAAAACATAAGTATGCATGAAAAATTATAAAAGAAAAGATCATTTGCTCGATCATTTGTATGTCCTAGTTCCTATCTACATCTTTAAAAATATCCAATAAGTGTATATTGTATATTTTCTTTTATATCAAGAACTCCAGAAATCGAAGATAGGTGAAAGGACGTACCAGTCACTAAAATATTGTGAACACGCAAGATGAGTTTGCCCCAGAAAAAATAAATTTCACCTCCCGAATTTGGTGAATATGAAAAGAGTTTTCGTCGCGACTTTCCTTATCTCTCTCAATAAAGACTGAAAAAAATCGTATCTGAGTTTTCATCTGGTTTTTCATTAGTAGCTTCGTGTATGTGGAACCAGTTTAGCAATTAATTTTTTTCGTTAAAATTCTAAAATCACGATTCGCTGAAATTACACTCTTACACACCTTGCGACCTTGTAACTTGTCTATATGGCGCAGGAAAATAATTTCATTACATGAAAGAAACCGAGAAAAAATACATGCTGCGTGCCAACCAGTAATTGGTGCGATCCCAAGGATAGTCCAGTCAGGGAATAATAGTATTTATGGAGGTATTTATTCATCATGATGGTAAGCCTCGGGATTTAAGGTCCCATGGTGAACATATTCTTCGCTACTTAGGTGCAGGCGGTTACAGGGTTGGAATGAGTCATGACCAAGGCCATGTCTTTCATAAAAAGTCGAAAGAAGTGAAAAATAGTTATTTATCATACAAGGGAAAAAAAATGGTACATTTTAGCTCCAGGTTGTGTTGACGTAAAACCGTGAGCTAAAATCTAATATTTTTCCCTTATATAATAGTTATTTATTATACAAGGGAAAAAAGTTGTAGATTTTAGCTCCAGGTTGTGAGCTAAAATCTAATATTTTTCCCGTTTATAATACACTATTTTTTTCTGTGACAGAAGAAAGGACGGATCAATATTGAGAAGATATTACATTATTTTGAAATCTGAAAATTATCGACGTGAAATTTTAAGTTTTTAACAGTAGGGACACCTGCGTTGTAGGCATCTTCATCATTCTTTTGAAGTAATCAAATATCTGATGTCACTTCTGTCAGTCTAATTCTGTGATTTGATTTAAAAAAATTGCGGATTTAGTGGTTGTTTAGTAATATACGTAACCGCGAAATCGAATGGGAGATAAAAGGACATGCAGTTTTTTCTCGGAGACGGTATTATTGACTCATTTTTCGGAACTATAGCACAACAAAAACCATCTACAGTGAATATCGAGGTGAATATATATATATGTGATATATATCCGGGAAAAAAGTAATTTATGAAAAGTGACATTTTATAACCTGCCAACAAAGATGAAACGTCAAACTGTTTTCCCGTCACAGAAAAAAAGTAATTTATAAAAACAAATCAGCTTTCCGATTTCATTGCCAATTAACAGGTGCCCTCCGGCACTCATTACCCAAAATTGCCTAATTCCCACCACAGATTCGTTTATTTCGCCATCGGATTAGTCTATGTGAATTTTTTCAGATTTTTAAAAGGCCAAATAAAAATTTTGATTTCCCCACCTGAGACCTCAGTACGATATAGTCACCGAGCTATCTTCGGACGGCCGAGAGTGCCAGGAAACGGCGGAAATTCACGCGAATCTTCGCTTTCCCAGTAGAAAATGACACGCTGACTCGAATGAGACCATGATCAGCCCGATAGGACAGATAGTTTTCGAGATATCGGCGCTCAAAGGCAGCCTTCCGATTCCATTGCGAATAGGTGCACTCCGGTAGGCTACTACGTCTCAATTTCCTAAAATTTACGAATTTCCACCACACATTCGTTCATTTCGACATCGAATTAGTCTATGTGAATTTTTTCAGATTTTAATAGGTCAAATAAAAATTTTCATTTCCCCACCTGAGACTTCAGTACGATATAGTCACCGAGCTATCTTAGGACGGCCGAAAGTGCCAGAAAACGGCGGAAATTCACGCGAATTATTGCTTTCCCAGTAGAAAATGACACGCTGAATCGAATGAGACCATGATCAGCCCGATAGGACAGATAGTTTTCGAAATATCGGCGCTCAAAGGCAGCCTTCCGATTCCATTGCCAATAGGTGCACTCCGGTAGGCTACTACGTCTCAATTTCCTGAAATTTACGAATTTCCACCACAGATTCGTTCATTTCGACATAGAATTAGTCTATGTGAATTTTTTCAGATTTTTCATAGGCCAAATAAAAATTTTGATTTCCCCACCTGAGACTTCAGAACGATATAGTCACCGAGCTATCTTCGGACGGCCGAGAGTGCCAGGAAACGGCGGAAATTCACGCGAATCTTCGCTTTCCCAGTAGAAAATGACACGCTGACTCGAATGAGACCATGATCAGCCCGATAGGACAGATAGTTTTCGAAATATCGGCGCTCAAAGGCAGCCTTCCGATTCCATTGCCAATAGGTGCACTCCGGTAGGCTACTACGTCTCAATTCCCTGAAATTTACGAATTTCCACCACAGATTCGTTCATTTCGACATCGAATTAGTCTATGTGAATTTTTTCAGATTTTTCATAGGCCAAATACAAATTTTCATTTCCCCACCTGAGACTTCAGTACGATTTAGTCATCGAGCTATCTTAGGACGGCCGAAAGTGCCAGAAAACGGCAGAAATTCACGCGAATTATTGCTTTCCCAGTAGAAAATGACACGCTGAATCAAATGAGACCATGATCAGCCCGATAGGATAGATAGTTTTCGAGATATCGGCGCTCAAAGGCAGCTTTCCGATTTCATTCCAATAGGTGCACTCCGGTAGGCTTCTACGTCTCCATTACCCAAAATTGACTAATTTCCACCACAGATTCGTTCATTTCGCCATCGAATTAGTCTATGTGAATTTTTTCAGATTTTTAATAGGCCAAATGAAAATTTTCATTTCACCACCTGAGACTTCAGTACGATATAGTCACCGAGCTATCTTCGGACGGCCGAAAGTGCCAGAAAACGGCGGAAATTCACGCGAATTATTGCTTTCCTAGTAGAAAATGACACGCTGAATCAAATGAGACCATGATCAGCCCGATAGGATAGATAGTTTTCGAGATATCGGCGCTCAAATGCAGCTTTCCGATTTCATTCCAATATGTGCACTCCGGTAGGCTTCTACGTCTCCATTACCCAAAATTGCCTAATTTCCACCACAGATTCGTTCATTTCGCCATCGAATTAGTCTATGTGAATTTTTTCAGATTTTTAATAGGCCAAATGAAAATTTTCATTTCCCCACCTGAGACTTCAGTACGATATAGTCACCGAGCTATCTTCGGACGGCCGAAAGTGTCAGAAAACGGCGGAAATTTCCGCGAATTATTGTTTTTCCAGTAGAAAATGACACGCTGAATCGAATGAGACCATGATCAGCCCGATAAGACATATAGTTTTCGAGATATCGGCGCCCAAAGGCAGCCTTCCGATTCCATTGCCAATAGGTGCACTCCGGTGGGCTACTACATCTCCATTACCCAAAATTGATCAATTTCCACCACAGATTCGTTTATTTCGCCATCGAATTAGTCTATGTGAATTTTTTTCAGATTTTTAATAGGCCAAATAAAAATTTTCATTTCCCCACCTGAGACTTCAGTACGATATAGTCACCGAGCTATCTTAGGACGGCCGAAAGTGCCAGAAAACGGCGGAAATTCACGCGAATTATTGCTTTCTCAGTAGAAAATGACACGCTGAATCAAATGAGACCATGATCAGCCCGATAGGATAGATAGTTTTCGAGATATCGGCGCTCAAAGGCAGCTTTCCGATTTCATTCCAATAGGTGCACTCCGGTAGGCTTCTACGTCTCCATTACCCAAAATTGCCTAATTTCCACCACAGATTCGTTTATTCCGCCATCGAATTAGTCTATGTGAATTTTTTCAGATTTTTAATAGGCCAAATGAAAATTTTCATTTCACCACCTGAGACTTCAGTACGATATAGTCACCGAGCTATCATCGGACGGCCGAAAGTGCCAGAAAACGGCGGAAATTCATGCGAATCATTGCTTTTCCAGTAGAAAATGACACGCTGAATCGAATGAGACCATGATCAGCCCGATAGGACAGATAGTTTTCGAGATATCGGCGTTCAAATGCAGCTTTCCGATTTCATTGCCAATAGGTGCACTCCGGTAGGCTACTACATCTCCATTACCCAAAATTGACTAATTTCCACCACAGATTCGTTTATTTCGCCATCGAATTAGTCTATGTTAATTTTTTCAGATTTTTAATAGGCCAAATAAAAATTTTCATTTCCCCACCTGAGACTTCAGTACGATATAGTCACCGAGCTATCTTCGGACGGCCGAAAGTGCCAGAAAACGGCAAAAATTCACGCGAATCATTGCTTTCCCAGTAGAAAATGACACGCTGAATCGAATGAGACCATGATCAGCGCGATAAGGTCCATCTACTGGGCGTACAATTTAAGTCAGAACAAGACACTCTATAGACACCCGATTTATATAAAAGGAGGACATTGTCTTTATTATTTACTAAGGACTTGGAAATAGTCATCAGTGGTATGAAATGAAATATTTATCTCCTTGCTATAGCTGTGGAATATACTTCCAATGACATTAGAGACCTTGCCTAAATATGAAATTTAAAAAAACCCTCGAAAAATCCCAAATTCCTCTTTGCCGTACGGTAGTAGAAAAAAATCTCTATACCGACTGGCCTAACAGCGGAAAAATCTCGGGAAAAATAAATCATATCGGCCGCGAATTTGGCGATGGCACGAAAATATCCCGTCATCCTTTTCATGCTTTCCATGTGCTTTTCATCGTTTAATCGGCCGATAAAGCAAAGTTTAGGTTGGGCATTCTCATTTTATACACTATTTTAGTCTGTGTAGGGCAGGGCAGGGCGGTGTCAGTCACAAAGGCAAAGGCAGGTTCAATATACAGGTTACAGGGTCATTACTATTGGAAAAAGATTTAGCCATGTCGTTAGATCGAAGCAAATTTTGTTTTTCTGCAACAGAATATTCAGGAGTCGTCAATTTTCGTTGTGAAATAAGCTCTTGGAGTTGACTTTTCTCTTATTTATACAATAAAATGAATGAATGAATGTACCTATGTTGATATGCTACTTTCCAAATAAGAAGGTCGTTTACGATCTGAATCACAAAATATATCAATAGATAAAAAAACTATCAAGTCTTGGTGTGATTCAAATCTCTTATCATTTAGATATGCTTGGAATTGAACAGAGTACTAGATTTTAAGGTTTGCTTACAGACAGGAAAGTGAAATTTGATTCACATATGAATCAATTGAAAGGAAAACTGCTAGATGTTAGTAATTAAGAGTAATTGCTAGAGCTTGAAGCCTCCATTGCCAAAACTGCATATTACGTCTTGTTTGAATCACTCTTTTGGGGAGTATGTAGCGTGATGTAGCTCTCCATATCAGGATGAACAGAAGATGGTGTAGAAACTCTTATCAAATCCCATCTACTGTCTTTCGGTCAAAGTTCTTGACCTACGGCCTACTTGACAGAAGGATTCTTTTGAATATCGCGGAATATAGGTCGCATTTTACCCGTTAGATGGCGAAATCTCAACCAAAATTCAAGGATGAGGATGAGGATAATTAAAACTTCTCAAAATTACAGTTTCGTACTTTCAAATCCAATCTCATTTGATTAGAGGTTATGTTATGAATGTTATATTATTATTTCTGGTGCAAGCGGTGTGTGAGCGCCGTTTTCTGTTTTCTGTCATGAAAGAAATCTGTGAAAAGTGTCGCCATCTTGCGGACAACTGAGAACTAATATGCGATTATTGCGGAATCTGCGGTCAAACGTTTTCGGAGAAGCAAACACTGTCTATGATTACACCATATTCTATCCACCTTGCTCTCGATGTAGCTCTAATTTGCTTTCGGCTCGTATCGTAACTTACCTCGTGCTTGCATAAAATACCATCATTTCTGTCAATCTCTTAGTCATTCTGAAAATATTACACGGGTGCTTCTGTTGTTTTGTTTTTTGCGAGGGGTAAATCACGGGCCAATTTTGAGTACACTAGACTTCCTTTATTGAAAGAATTCCAGGAATTCCTGGGACTACCCAAAGGATTCCCGGACTTCCTAAAGAATACCCGGACTTCCTAAAGAATACCCGGAATTCCCAAAGACTACCTGGACTACCCAAGGAATTCCCGGACTTCCCAAGGAATTCCCGGACTTCCCTAGGAATGCCTGGACTTCTGATATATCGATTTCAAATTCAGTTGATATTTTACAAATTTGTTTATTGTACCCTTTATTGCAAATAAATTCAGAAGTTCAGATGAATTCTTCCTACTTTTTTTTTCCACTTGCTTCAATTCGATTTGGTAAATCTGAGGACACAACTGATACACTGAAAAAACGTGTATTGTGAAAAGTGATGAAGGCAAATCAATGGAATGAATGAAATATCTCAAATATAATCAAGATTCCCTTTCGTGCGCTCCAAAAGATTAAAACAATGTTAGATAGATAGTTAGATATGTAGTGCATGTGAAAGTGAATAATTTCTAATAAATTCAACATCGCGAGTAGTTTGCCATTTCGAAATTCGATAGGACACAAGCTTCGAAAATTAATAATCGTAATTATACAGACTTCTCGAAAAATACCCGTACTACCCAATGAATTCCTGGATTTCCCAATGAATTCCCGGATTTCCCAATGAATTCCCGGATTTCCCAATGAATTCCCGGATTTCCCAATGAATTCCCGGATTTCCCAATGAATTCCCGAACATCCCAAGAAATTCCTGGAATTCCCAAAGATTACCCGGACTTTCCGTAGAATTCCCGTCTCGGGTACACTGGACTTCCCACGTGATTTACCCCCTTGATTTTTTGTTCTCTATCATACACTACAAATTCAGAAACACCTTGTATACAATGAGATCAGATTTTGTAAATTGTATTCTTCGTATTGTCTAGTATATCAGCCCCAGATCCTTTTTTTTAAATTAAATACTCGATTCGCACAGAAAAAGAATCATGATGTTCGTACTTGAAGGTTTTCCATACCCAACTACATCCACCTTCCAACTCTTCTGAGATTCTTACAACCACATCATCGTTTCTTTATTTGTGTTCTGTGTTGGTATTGCTACTAACTCCATACCCCTTTTTAAGAGCAGCATTTTTAATTTGAACGCAACATTGACTTGTTGGAGCCCTAGCTTCATTGAATTCAAGTGGCTTTTATAATATATGACCACGAGTGAAAGTTATAGAAAATATCGACAAAAGCCGAGTGGTTTCGTCTGTGGAAAAAAGTATCGGATAATTACCAGGAAATTTATATCGGCATGAAGAGATAATAACAATTGAAACTAGGTACAGCAGTAATTGATGTATTGCGCAATGCGAACCATTGTTTCAACTCGAGTTTCAAGTTTTGTGATATCATAACCGGATTGATTGTACTTTGAATTTTTATCGTGTCAAATCTATTTATTGTTAGCTGAAATAGGTACGTACAGGATGTTATCGAAATAAAACATAAAATTTAAACCCTAAGAAGGCTCCAAAAGGACTATCAAATGGCACCATTGAAAAAAATATAGGGATCAAAATAAGATACTAATCGAACCTGTTTCTCATAAACTGTTTTTTTTTCTCTCAGAGCTCTGTACATTTTTCAAATAATTATTGGAATCCACGATATTTCATTATTATTATAGTCAATCAACTGGACATTTATCTTGCGACTGTGTCTTCTTCCTCTTCATTTTCACGTAATGTACAGTGAAACGTAATGTGGTTAGATGAAGTATTTTCATCTTCGTCATCATCATCGTCTAGTCTTCTCCATTTCTCGGTGAAGCTCATCGTCTTCATCTGTTTCAAATGACGATTGTGATGATCTCTCTATATCCGAGTCCTGCAACTCTCTCGACTGTGGTATGACGACAATGTTGTCGTCATACTCTGGAAATGTGATTTGTTTTCAACAGATCTGTCCCCTAATGAATTTGAGTTATGATACACATAAGTATGAGCATTCTTCCTTTTTTTTCATGTTCTGGTTCCCACGAAAAAGATATCCTGTAATGTTCAGAGAACATCGTGATAACCAAGGGAAATAAGGTAGGAATCGGTGTTTTCCTTAAATTTCTGGAGGTTATATGCCTCGGGGAACATCTCCCTTGGCAATGTGTTCCAGAGCCTCGCTGTTCGTGATGAACGAGTCTTCGGAAAGAGATGGTCTGCTGGTCTCCAAAGTGACCACGAAGGGGTGCGAAGCCTCAAATCGACGGGTTAATCGTGCGGGGACTGCCAAGGGAGGAACAATTGTTGATATTTCAGAAGAGTATCGTCCATGAAAATATCTATAAAATAGAGCAAGATCGCCAACTTCTCTACGGTGTTCCAGAGAAGTGAGTGAGTTTGTGAACGAGGCATCACCCACGAGACGAATTGCCCTTTTTTGGACATAATCCAACAGTTTCAGGGTATCTTTGGGTGCTACACTCCAAATATGGGAACAGTATTCCAGGACAGGTCGGATCTATGCCTTAAATGAAATAGGTAGCTCCTGGCCCGAAACAGAAAACCAAGTTTTTGGGATGCACTTTTAGCAATTGATCTCACGTGATTTTCCCAAGAAAGGTTATTGCTGATAGTAATACCAAGCATCGAAATGGATCTCTTCAAAGGTATGGTTACTCCTGACAATGGGCACAATGAGATCGGCTTTTCTAGAGAAAAGGCATGCTTGTGTTTTGTTTGCATTGAAATCTAATAAGTTATTGAATCCCCATTCGAGAATTGTTGCCAAGTCCATATTGGAGCCCTGGAAGAGAAGGCGGTATGGAGGGTACGATCATCCGCGAAGATGTGTACTGGACATGAAGTTGCTTCCAACAAATCGTTGATATGGAGTAGAAATAGTGTTGGTGCTAGAATCGATCCTTGCGGAACACCAGCAGCTGTTTAATTTTGAGGTTAAATGACCCACGGTCATTGACAACGGCACTCACATATCTCTGCATTTCATTATTCTGAATTACAATTTACACTTTCTGGATTACGTTTTACTGATCTGAATTTCAAGTTACACTTTTGGAATAACAAATAAAAAGGTGTAGTGTGTATATTGTAGTACCCCATTCCCATTATACTCCCGGAATCCATCTCTCTATCCTTCATCAAGGTATTGTAGTCTCGTATTACTAACTTCAAATTGGAATATGACGATACATTATATTATATAGATAGTCCGGAGCAATATAACGCCTTAATGCATTGGAAAGTTGGCTTGAAATGAATTGGCAGCAAATTAATTTTTCAGATTTTATCTCAATTGGCGATATCATCTGATATACGAGAGTTATTGGAGAAAGAGTGGTATACTACTGCTTCAATGATGATTGATTAGGCATTGTGTTAATGAATCGATTAACAACCGTGAAAACAATGAGAAATCGAGATTCATTGCGATAAGTAGGCAGTTGTTAAGGTAAGAACGTATAAGTACATACAGGGTAGTCCTCGAATTACCTTGATCAAATATTTCTTATGTTATGATCTTCAGTCATGTTCGATTCTATAATGGCATTACCTTTGTTGCCACATTGTCAGTGTTTCTGAAATTCACACAGGGTTGGAAAAAATCATGATTTTTTAAAAAAATTCAAAAATCGTGATTTTTATTAAAAAAAATCAAAAAAATCAGAGAAAAAAGTGATTTTTTCAGTTTTTTTTTTAATTTTGAATAATAATCGATATGTTTTGATCCATTTTAAGTACCTATGTATCTTCACATGCAAACGCAAGCAATAACAAATAGCATTTTCCTGTTTTGACATATCTTATTGTATTGGTTTATTCTTGTCAGACCTTGCAAAATCCCAACCCTGCCTTACAGTGGTGGGTTTCACAAAAGAATATTCCTGAAGTTGCTAAACTTCTTCCTATTCTGAAACAATTTTTATGTGCTGTCTCCTCGTCCGCTTTGGTAGAGAGAGTATTTTCTACATTTGGATTGGTTCACTCCAATTTACGAAATAAATTAGGAGTGGAGAAAGCAGGAAAATTAGTATTTTTGTACAAATACTATAATGAAAATGAAAATTAACATTGCATTTTTTTGAAAATATCTATTATTCTTTTTTTCAATATTAAGAATATAGTTTTATTTGCAGTTTGTATTAGTTTAATTTGTATTTTGAGTATATTTTATAAAATAAATATATGTTATTTCTGATTTCACATTTTTTAATATTCTTCTCAAATATATGAGGAAGGATCATATCTTCACAAACGAACTGACATAACTTGAGCGTAGCCCCGTTTAATTTTCTATCAAATGCTGTTTCTTCAAAGTGTATTTTCTATCATTTATGTTTTTATCAAATGTATTTCCTATCATAAAACATTCGATCAAATGTATTTTCGGTGAAAAGTTCTTTCTATTTTTTGATTTTCGATCGATCGAAAGAAAGAACACCAAGATGTCAGAAAATAATTTCATCAATAAGGATTATACTTACCAGGTCGCGATGAAAAAACATGAAGGTAGCCTCGTTATTTATACAGCGAAATACGAATTTATTAGTGTTGTAATGCATTTAATTGCGATATCATACTAACCTACATGATTTATACAGAAGTTGTGCACAATACTTGTGGGGCTTGTAGATGAAATTAAAAAGGCAGTGGCTAGAGGTACGAATCTTCTTAAACGTGTGTCACGGAGGCGAAGTTTACATACATCAGTGCCATTTATAAAGTTGGTATCGTATGGGAAAAACTTTTAATAATAATTCATTTTGAAATGCGACTTGGCCGTTTAGTTTTAATTAATTAAAGTTGATTAACTTTCACCAATTTTCTATTGTAAATTTAACTTTCTTCAGAAATAAATTTCAAACAAATTTTCTTCAATTATCGAAAGCGCTCTGCTACGAAAAATTAAATGAAATTTATTTTGCATGAAATACAACTTTTTGTACTATTTTGTACATATATCGGTTGTAACACCCCCTTTTTCTTCTTTAACTCTAGAGATAAGTGATTAAAATTTGGAATGACCCATCAACTCGATAAATGTCATGTTTCGACATAAATATGTTTCATTTTTTACTTCTGGTTTCGCCGGAAGTGGTTATAACTTTTTATTTTCGACGAATTCTACATCAATTTGTGAATTCAATGATACCACATGAGTGACATTTCAAACTTCAATATTGATTTTAATTCCATTTTTGATTATTCATCTGAGTGTGCCATGACTATTCGGATCGAGTCTAATGTACTCATATCGACAGGTGTGATGCTAAAAAAAATTGAATCCTGTAAAAAAAAATCAAATTTCTTGATTTATCACCAAATTAATTTCATCAAAATGGTGACCCTGTTACACCTGGTGCACATGATATATTGATTCACGAGTTCATTCAAGACTATTGTATATATCATTTTGGAGAGTACACTTCTGATCTAAACTGCTTACTATAATTAACACTATCTACAGCCGTATTTAAAAATAACTTCACACGCTATCGTCCTTGTAGTCACTCCCGTTTGAGTAATCAGACTTGACCGTGTATAAGTTTTCCATCGATTTTTTTTTCGATTGGAAATGTATATTGGATCATGGTCACATGGCCTTGTCACATTCTTTTTTCTCTTCTTTATTTTTTGTTTTGTCGAGCAAGCTCTCGCATTTTTTCACTCCCTTGATTCTCGATTGTTTACCATGACAATGAAACTTCAATGCAATTAAACATGTATTCATGGATGAAAAACATTTTTTTTTTCCAATCGGCATAGAAAATGGCTTTTCTCTGATGACACTTAACAGGCAGGAAAGGTGTACCTTCTCTGCCTAGGCAGAAAAAGTTCGTTGCTATGCAACGTTCCAAGTAATTTGAATGAAATTGGTAACATTGACACTGACATTGGGTGAACACTGTGAACAGAAAATAATGGAGTTTTCAATAAACAAATTACACAATAGTATATTATACACCTAGGGTGAGAAGTGAGCTATTATATAACAAGTACAAAACATCACATCGCCTGTATATCGGAAATAGATTTTCATCTTAAAATAGTATCTTCTTCAAGCTGTCGAAGTCCAACTACAAAAAACTTACTCGACCCTGTATATCTTGAACAATATATTAGGAAGGAAATTGGAACATTCTGGAGGGCTATTTTTCTAGCAATTATTGTTCAACATTTATTTATCTGTCTTCATTTTCATTAAGTTTTTAATTTATGGTCTAGTTCTTAATTATTTTTTGTTGTACCTTAGTGGTAATTATATTGTGATCTATGTAACGACATTTCATAACAATTTCCTGCTTGGTTGCCTATATTTTTTGTCTGTCCCAGGTATACCGCGTGGAAGTGGAATCGTTATGTAATTGCAATTATAAGTTGATCGTAATGATTGAGCCAATTTGTCGTGTCATTTTGTATCACCTTGACATTGGTTTCAATCACGGCAATTGTAATAATTATTATATTTGTTCGGATGAGAACAGATTTTTTTTATTGAATTCTTGAAATAGTGGACGTCATGTTTGTTAGGTTCTGCTCAGGTTAAGGTAGAAGGATGAGTAGACTTGCACAATTTGATTTATTCAGTATAAAATGTTGATTTGAGATTTATGATAACATAGTGACAAAATGAGGTGTTGATTCAATGCCGGTTGGAAAGTCAATCTTGAAGTCGTATGCACTGGTGTCTTCCTCGCGTTCTTGCTTCATCAGCATGTCACTGGATATGGACTTGCAAAGTGCATAATATTCCAGTGGCGTGGATTGTGGAACATAACATGTTCAATATGCTTATCTATACAACAGACTTTCGTTTTTGATCTTTTCGATTTACGAGTCGATTTATTGTGAATATTTCAAACGTTGAATTATGATTTTTTGCCACCACTAGCTATAAAACCTCGAATAAAACCTACCATTATTTACTCCTCTTGTGTGTTTTTACTATCAAAGTAGTTTTCGTCATTTTATGAACCACTATAGTAAGACAACATAATAGCCTCTGTTGTAACTCGAATGCACTGTTCTGATCACAGATTCGCAGGAATGGCACTCGAATCTAGTAGCTATTTGACAATAACGAAACGACTTTTCATAATATGCTGTCATGGTTAGTGATGGGTGATACCCGGGTATTTATATTTTAGGGTAAATACCCAGGGTATTTACCCGGGTAAATTGATATTCTAAATGATTTTCTCGAATATTCTCGATAAAACAGGCCATAGCTGTTAGGGCTATCCGGCGAAATTTTTGGGATTTTTGACTTACTGACAACATGTTTTAGAAGTGTCAACTGGTGAGAGTGCAAATGTTAGCCATAATTATCTCAAAATGTTGCCTTATGATTTGTGGCTTATTGCCTATAATAAATTTGTGTGCATAATAATTATATTAATTCACACTATATAGAGGAAATTTGAATCGGTGAACGTGACAACACGGCGCACGACTTGTGAGCGTGGTCTTGTCAGTTTTCAGCATTCAGCACAATGTTGCCAAGTCTCCAACATTTACATGATATCTTGTTACTGAGAATAAAAAATATTTGGACATATCATGAGGTTCCTCCTATTATGTTTTATTCAACGACAGGACTCTTCTCATCTTTTCGATAACTTGATTATGATTGGTGACTTGACAGCCTTGCTTCATGAGTGATGAGTGGAAATGATTATTAGCGTTGAAAAAATTAATTTAGGTTCCTAACGACACAGTGGAGTAATTGAATGCCAATAATTCATTATCTGTCCACTCGATAATTAAAGTTTTAGGGTCATTAGTTTCACAAGAAAGTAGGAACATGAAAACCGCAAGGCTCTATATCTTCAATAAAAACAAAGAAACATGCAGTCTCAACCAAAATGGGATGCACTGCACATTTTAACATACATTTTTTTCTCTAATTTTTCTAATTATCGGCACATGTCAACTTGAAAATTGAATAAAAATCAGAAAAGAAAATCGAGTATGCCAATTCAAGGCAATTCAAATGATGAACTATGCTTGAATGTACCTTCCGCACTGGTAGAACTGAGGGTGAAAAAAGGGGTCTCACCAAAATTTTTATTTTAATCCCTATATGTTTTTTTCCTTGGTACCATTCGATACGATACGTCGAACTTTCTTAGGGATTGAAATATTTATATTCATTTCATTGTCACCCTGTATGTATTGATTTCGTTAACACCCTGTATATATACTAGAAAGGAAGAGTCTATAACGATAACGAATACGGGATACGTGGGAAATCCAAGCAATTTTCTACGTAATAATTAGACCGCATCCATGAAGACGTCCATCAAAATTTTACGTTCGCGGAGAAAATGAAATAATCCTTTGAAATATATTTAGCTTTCCCCTTTCAAACGTTAGTGATTTCCTAGCAAATTCGCGGTTGGAGGTTCACGTTTGTATTTCTACCAACATACGATAGCCACAACAAAAAAAATAACCATCAGAGAACCATAAATCAAGAACCTTTCAACGTTTACGTATTCAACACGTAACATAGATTATCACAAGATTATCAGTATTATCTTGTTTTGAATCGTGCCTTGGAAAAATAAACGTATTACCATTACCGTTTTGAATAAGCATCATGCACCAAGAAATCTGTCAGCTAATTGGGACTAGTTATGCAAAAATGAAGGAGAAAAAAAAAACAACGTACCTACATATTGGGAAAATTGAGATAATATTTTCGTTCTCTGATCGCAATTCGAGTAATTTATAGGTATTCTCCAAAAAACTGTCATCCCAAAAATGTCGTCATATAACCTGAAAAATTATAAAAATTGATACGGGTGTTCACGAAATTGGAGGTGTCATTCATACAGTTGGCATCATATGGAAAAAACTTGTAATAGTTATTTATTTTGAAATTATACTTGGGCGTTAAGTTTTGCTTAAAAAAAGATGAAAAATAGCCTACTCTGTCGGAGTCACCTGATTTTCGCTACATGTCAAAAGTTATATTTTTTCAAATTAATCGCTGAAAATAGGCTTATTTGCTCGAATTTCGAAAAATGTTACATGGAAAAGTTGTTTCTATTATATTTTTACACATTTGTCTCGAAAGTTTTTGATATTTTTTTTATTTCTTCTAATTGTAACTTCGACAAAACTGTCCTAAACATTGGTTAGATACTCGAAGTAGTTTGTTGATATTTTGCTTGATGACTGGCATCATTTTAGTACTGAAAAAATCTATTTGAATAAATTTCGCTCCTGAATGGTAGACGATAAATCAACTTTGCATCAAACATAACAGAAATTTGAAGCGGGGATTATTATTGTCTGAAGAAAGTCATATTTCTGTCGATAATAATTATAGATTGAGAGTTAGTAGCATGATAAAGCTACTAGAATGCCATAGTTTTGTCGGTGTTTTTCAATATCACATACATTTCGTAGAAATTGAAAAAAATATCTGAAACAAAAAATTGTTATAGATCGTTCAAATTCGAGACACAAGTGTAAAATTGGAATATAAATATTTCTTCTCAGTAAATTTCATGATATTCAAACAAATAAGCCTATTTTCAGCGATTAATTTGAAAAAATGTAATTTTTGACATGTAGCGAAAGTTACGTGACCCCGACCGAGTAGGCCATTTTTTATATTTTTTTAAACAAAAGTCAATGCCTATAAGTCGAATTACGAAATAAATTATTATTGAAAGTTTTTCCTTATGACGCCGACTTTATTAATGACACTGTATACGGTTATACAAGACAATAAAATTACAAGTAATTTTCACTTCCTGGTGTGCTTTTGACTTCGCCGAAGGCAAACGCCCAGGTTCTGCTGTTGATCTGTAATCAAAAATTACCAAATTTTTTGTCCGAGTTTCAGTCGCTAGATTGAACATTTTTGAAGTCAACCATCACAATATACATGTTTTATTCTAAAAAAAGTGAAATCGTTGGGTTATAAGGTGAACAAATCTTACTCTTGTGCATACAATATGTTTCTTAATTTTATTATGGAATGTTATTTGAATTATTCCATTCTCAAACTATTGGTTACGGTAACTCGTTTTTTTCTTCCTTTTCATCGTGGTCTTGCTGCTTGAAATAATGATATACACTTCATATATTATTGGTAGAAAAACACCGATGTTCTAGATACCCGAACCCATACTTCGAACCTGATTATAACTTTATTAAAAACACATTTCAAGCCAACCATCGTGCACCAATGTGCAGATAACCATCAAGAATCCCAAATAACCACACTACCAACCAGTAGTTGTTAGATAGTTACCGAACGGTAGTGTCTCAAGATACGAAGGCACTGCCATCAAGAAAAGCGCTGGGAATCAGGTGAATATCCTCGTACACCACTGGTTTTTTCAAGTTCCAAATTTTCATTAGATTGGACAACTGAAATTTGCCTTTCCAGCCATTTCTAGAAAAAATATATCTATACATAAATATATATTGCTCTGGAATAAGTTAAAATAACATTTAGAGATTTTTTTTCCACCAATATATCATACAAATAATTATTGAACACGCCTAAATGAACGAGCAATTTGGATTGATAATTCCCTCATCTTCTCGCGGGTGCCAATAAAATGCACAATGGACTTGACAATGTTGCCCATTTGCACCGAAAGCTATGATAAGTCGAATATTCATTTCTCGATTTTTCCATTTTAGCTTATAAAGCAGATGCTGTTAGATAACTCAGCTAATAAATACTCACCTGGAAATTGGTGGGATCAAAATTTTGCATTGCATAATTAGTAAGTTGATTGAATCCTGTTGGAGGATTATTAAAAATTATTAGTGAAATTTCATTTTGTATCGAATTACAGTGCAGGTATTCATGACATTCATTTTCATAACCCTTCCAGTGAAGTACTTTCAAGTTCAAGTACTCACCTATTATGCACCTACCTAGTACCTACACCTATCTATTATATGGAAAGAAACAAATTCTGAATCAATCAATACAAAATTGCTTACTTGGTTCTATTTCTATTGATTTTTGTACAAGCATCACTGCCTTCTTGTCAATAATATTGAGAAATAAGAACAGTGAAGTTATGCGGAGAATGAGGTACTTTTGCTTGCTTGAGATATAGTAACACTGTTCAATTTGTTGATTATAACAATCAGTCAACGAAATTTCAACATAACTTAAACCAAACTAAGTATATGATCACTGTTAGATGTTAGATGCCTGCATCACATTTTATCCTTGCTATTAATCTTGAAACTATAATGGGATACTTTGAAGTTCAGAGTAAATTGAATGTGATCTGAAGTGAATTACCAATCAACTAATCATCTACTATGTAGTAATTTCAAATCATTGCAAACCTTGCACCATCTTGCACATAGGTTCAATTCAAGGATTTTATCGGATTTTATAGAGATCTGGCAGTGGAGTGATTTCCAGCTGTCAGAACTCAACCAATCGAATGACAAGAAGACACTGACATCACTACTCAGTTGCGTTTGAATTCACAGGTATTGAATAGCATTTCCAATATTCAATAATTCATTTGTTGTTAGATTTTCTCGATAGATAACTGATCAGGATAACGTTTTTAACTTCCCTTCATTACATTATATAGCGAAAAAGGGTCAAATTTTACGATATGGAAAGGCCCATTACAAATTTCTTGTCCCTTGTGTTACCTATGCATCTCGCTGCTTAGTTTTTGAGGAAATAAGGACATTTCAATTTGACTCGACATTTTGATGTAGGTGCATTCATTCTGAAATTTCAAGACTTTGTCAGTCACCAAGCATCAGACGGAGTTTCGCCACCATGAAAGCGTATACAGGAAAACCAAGGGAAACTCATTGAAAAACAATTGATACTCTAGCTCTATAGCAGTCCTGGCGCAAGGCACTTATTGAGTTATTGTGTTGTAATAGTATTATATTAACTGGTGATTTAACACTTCCTCATCTTCCTTGTGACTGATACATTGTCAATTATTGTCACTGATGCCACTAGGAATCATGATGAATAATTATTGTCGGATGAGAATACGACCTTATTTATAATGCAGATCTGTCATAGTTTTATGCTCTTCCTCTTCAATTTTTGTTGCCACTTTACTATACTGAGCTTGGACAGTTACCTATGACTCACGGACTGGAGATTGTATAATGATTACATTTACATCCTGGCATTAATAAATCATATGATTTGTTGTTGGAAGTTGAAAGTCTTTCTCTTCGTAAATATATTCGCCCAGAAGATGAAAATTGGAATGGTGGTATTTATGTCGGCGTCAATTAGTGAAATCCGTCATTCCCTGGAATGCCTGGTCATTTCACGTATTGCAGGCAAACAGCGTAACTTCCATTTTCAGTCATGCCGGATGGTTGAGGAAGAAAAATAACCTTTTTCAGCAACCGTCAGTGCTCACTTCCCAGACGCTTTTTTTTTGAGAAAGTAGCATTTTTCCGGCCTAGTCCGGGAAGTACGTACGTCAACTCTTTCGGCCCCTGAATTTTTTATTGAAAGAATATTGTTATTTTCATCTAGGAAACAAGTTGCAAGAACAATAGCCGTGTACACCTTAGTAGAACTTTTAACTCAAACCATGTTTATAATGATCCTTTTATACATAAATAATGATTGACGACATAATTGTATCAAGAAATTAACTGGAATGTTTTATTTTTGTACATAAATAATAGAACCTTCTGAAAACGGACCCCCTTATGACGTAGAAACCTCATCTCGCCATAGTTGAAAGAAAATACCAAACGCCCGACGGAGACTGAGGCAACTGATATATTAATTCTTTCTACTGTGATCTCGCGCTAATTCACTCTGTCAGAAATCATGTATCATTCATCTCTGTCTGGAATAGTCTTTTTTCAGTATTAGGGTTTTGACGTCACATCATCGCCTCGTTTTCAGAGGTCCGATAAATCGGGGATTTCTATAATTTTTTATAAAACGTACGAAGCTCACACCAAAAAACGGTTTGCGGTGGTGAGCTAGTTTGGGTGAGTTCTATCGAATAATGAAATAAAAATGTTTTGTGATATAAGGCCATTCTGGAGAATTGCACAATTTAAAATAAGTATTATACTTTTCAAGTAACAGTGTCAAGGTTTTTTTCTATATTGATATCAGCAGCTCATCTGAATAAATGATTCCCATTTAACTACAGGAGTATATGTAGTTATTGCAAACGAACCTACCAAGTTTGATAGACATCAGGTCTAGGAATTAATGAAAACAAGATTTTTCAAACTTGCCATACCCTGTATCCCAAAAACGACGGAACTTCATTTTATTTTGTTTCGCGGAAAATGCATGCTTAAAATTTTTCGCAATGTAACACCGTGCCGATTTTGTTGGAAATAAAATCAGCCGATGGCGTGCATCGAATTCTTCAAGAATGCACTCTACGAATCATTTTATTAAATTTTTGCGTTTAATTTGACAACATAGTTCCAATAACGATAATTAATTTTTTAACTACTGACAATTCCAGATGAATGAATATCCAGTATCCTAAACTCTTATAATATTGAATTTCTTCAGATACTTCAAGTCTATGAACTTTTATGTCACCAAATTATAGAATAAATTTTCACCACTCATCCTACCTGATTTTCCACACCTAGTTATAGACAACTACCTAGCGTCGCGGTAGTGCTGTGTAATAAAGATAGATACAGGGTGTTTATTTCAGGACTTCCCACCCTAATTTTCTCGAAATGTGTGTATGTTTTCGAAAAATCCCGAGACACGTCAACTACATTTTCGAGGGGGACATGGTTCTGAAATATTTTCAGCCCCGCGGCGTTGCCGCTTCTAACGAGAAGAAGCAACAACTTTGTTATTTCAAATGGAACACCCTGTATTTTATTGCATTTTTAGATTCTCCCTGAAAAGCTGATTTCATCAATGTATCACACTTGGGGTCTAGCAGGAATGATTACAGAGATATAGGGTGTTCAAAATCGAGATTTTACAACTTTAGGATTTTTTTGAGTCGAAACTATTCATTATTGGTCAAAACGGCTTTTGATCACCCTGTATTTGTTTTAAATAAATGTCAGTAGATAGTAAATCAAAAGTTGAGAAAGGGACATGAAAGCCGTTTTGACCAATAATGAATAGTTTCGACTCAAAAAAATCCTAAAGTTGTAAAATCTCTGTAATCATTCCTGCTAGACCCCAAGTGTGATACATTGATGAAATCAGCTTTTCAGGGAGAATCTAAAAATGCAATAAAATACAGGGTGTTCCATTTGAAATAACAAAGTTGTTGCTTCTTTTCGTTAGAAGCGGCAACGCCGCGGGGCTGAAAATATTTCAGAACCATGTCCCCCTCGAAAATGTAGTTGACGTGTCTTGGGATTTTTCGAAAACATACACACATTTCGAGAAAATTAGGGTGGGAAGTCCTGAAATGAACACCCTGTATAGTAGTCCGTGGGCATAAGCTGATATTTCGATAAAATCATCACACGAGTCGTTACGATTCATTTGGGCAGCAGTGTACATTTATTTATGCCATAAGGAATAATTTGTCATCCAGAAATAGCTCTCAGATTGTGGTAGTTCCACAAAATATGCAAAACGTACATGTGTTACTCAAAGAAGTAGTTATAAAAATAATGCTGGCTTACACACTTCTTACGGATTACTGATTTTCTCTTTACAAACATCTAACATGTGCAAATATCGCACTTTCGTATGCAATAAAAGTCACAGAGATATCATTCAAGTTTAAGTGCATGTAAATCTCGCTTCTAGAAATCGGCTTTTGCAAGGATATCTACATAATATTTTTTTCAACATATTGTGATTACTTGTTACGGTTGTTGAGAAACTTTTGGGTTGTTATTGTAATTAAAACAGAAATAAAGCTAACTATATAGTCATAAACTGGTTGAGGAAGTTGATATGAAATTCGATTCGAAATGTTTAGTACTTTTATTATAATCAAGAGGATTTTGCATAGAAAGAGATATGCGTTATGAATTCAATATACAGCGTGTTCCACTGTTCCATAACAAAAAAATTATGACGCTTTGATATTGATAGGTTATTATAAATCACATGTAACATAGACAAAAATCAGCATCAGACATACTGGTGACATACTGGAATCAACATAACAATATCATCACTTACAGGTTGAATATTTTTTGGATATAAATATAATCACTTGGCAATGCCATAATAGGTACGCACGATGATCCACGAACATTATAGGAATTTCCTTTCGTGCGTTCCAAGAGATGAAAAAACAATTCAAAATAATGAAAAAATTCAGCAGAATATAATTAATGACAATTCATGGCGAATGTCAATTTTGAAAGGGTCAAAAGCTACTTTTTAAATCGGTTGTAAAAAATTGATCTTGTATAAGTCTGTCGATATATACCTGTACACTCGTCTTCAGTGAACATTTCGCACATGGACGGTGTGTGCTCTCTAAATCACTGCTGCAATAAGAGCACTTACACCGTCCAACCGCGACATGTTTTCTGAAGACGAGTGTACCTAACTGTGATGACCTTATAACCATTAAAACTGTATAATATTGATTTTCTCTAAACAATGCTTACGAAAATGTAATTACTCGGCGTACCTACTTGAAATAATATATCATCCTGGACTATCCATGATTGTTGGCTGTTATAGAATAGGTTTCGAAACGGAGTAAAATTTTGAAATTGTTCCGACATCCTCAATGTTTCACAATATTTTACATTGCGTGGCATGACTTTTACTATGCAATCAAATTTAAAGTTCTGAGACTGATTCAATATATTCAATCAGAGAAAAGTTGGGTAAAAACATTTCCGTTGTATCGTACTTGAGTATTTATTTAATAATTTTGAGAAAAATTCCACCCCACCATCATATTTTTAGTGTTGCTTAAAAATTGAAATGTTGAAGAATTTTTCAAATCGGTCCATTAATTTCGTACAATACATACAAACAAACGAACAATCAAATTTTTCCTCTTCATAATATTCATAGACTAGTAATTAAACTTAATCTTAATCAGTTCATGGGCGTTTTGGAAGGCACCCGAGTTGACATCTCTAACACCCTGTATCTCAGAACAGTAAACTCCTTACATATTATGTTCATGGTAACTTTTTTTCTTAAAACGACCTCAGGAATCACCCGCTGGAAATTCGTACCGTAGTTAGGAAACACCCTGTATTTTCGAAATTAGAAAGATCAATCTTTCAAGATATGTCATAAAATATACTGTTGCATTTGAAAAGGTAAAACATTTTCACACCCCTCATATATAGAATGGGGATGTTACCTTTCGAGGGCACTATTCATATGAAATTTCCATTATCTTGAGTAGTTTTCGATATACCGAATGTTGATAGCGTTAAATTCATAGTCAATCACCCTGTAGGTTAGTCGTTTGGGTAATGACAAGATAACATATATACAAAATATCAGCAACATTTGTTATAGGTAGTTCGTTATAGCAATCAGCCTATGAACGTTAATAAATGATTAAAAAGAATGTAAGGGAATAAAATATATGATATAACATCTAAACTGATCAAACAAAGTTAAGGATATTGTGTTCCTACTATGATATTCCACTATAAGCTGTAGGTCGCGCTCTTCCTAAACCCGCACAAGTTTCGACTTCTATAGGGATTGGTACCCAACTTAGAAGCAGCAAGATACAAGTTTTAAAAATTCCCAAATAAGACATTTTGTCGTTTGCTTTCAAAAATATCCTTCAATTTTCTCAATCAGTTTATATCAATATACAGGGTGATTATTGAGTACTTGTACAAACTTTGAAGGGTTGATCTATGACTAATTTCTAGATACAAAGTTCATATGAACATGGGCCGAAAAGACTTGGTTTTTGAGATACAGGTCGTCAAAAAAATTGTACTTGGTTTTATATCATATTTTCGTACAATAGCATGACAAGTTGATGAAACTCGGGAAGCTGGGTGTATTGATGACGAGAAACTTATAATTAATTTAATTCTCTTTTGAATATTGGAGGGCGTTACAATATAATGGTGTACCTGGATTAAATGAACCATAACTATTTTGTATCGCACTGTATATAATTCGTGACTAACTTAACCTATCAATCATTCAATTTTATATTCAGAAGGTACTTTTCGTATTCGTCGCTAAAAGCAGCCGTTTTTGATAAAAACTGGTTTGCTTGGTTTGTATTGTCAGATAACAAACTTAGATTATTTATACAAGACTGAGACTGAACTAGTCATATAATAACATTTACATCAATAATAATTGCTGAACATTTTTTGGATGCTCTGTATCTCAAAAACCTAGCCGTTGCGGACTCATGTTCATATATGAACTCTTTATCTTGAAATCAGTCAAAGATCAACCGTTTGAAGTTTGTACAAGTACTTAATAAACACCCTGTATGTCCGTTAACCAATAGAACACCCTGTATAAGGTAAGATTTAGATCGAGGGCATATAACATTATGATACTAAAACAATGAATTCAAGGAAAAACTATACGGATGCCCATTTTTATAGAGCATGAAAATAATCAGCTCTAGCGCATAAATAACATGCAATTAGTTATCAGAGATGAAACGTATCCGAACGTTAGTTGTAATTATATATTTTCCAACACCTTAAATTGCATTAATTATGTTATCATATTATATATCCAGATCTAGAATGCCTCATTAATAATGACACGTTGGTTAGCATTTTTATGAGCACATCACAATTTCGATGTTGTGTGAGTTTCGTAAGGAGATGGCTAACTGGGTTAGATTTTTGATACCGATAGAAGTTGAGATTCTTGTTACATTAATCGTTATTATTCCGAAGTGAAATCTAGTTTTCATGATTTCAATACTAGTTCAATGCGATTTATTTCCATGCTAGCAAAACAGCTTGTGTCTATTTTGTTGGTCCCCACAAAACCCAGAAATAGTCAATGATACATTCACCATTTGCACTTTTCCTAATTATAGTGTGATTTGATTATTTACCTTTGCATGGAATATTAAGCTTCAACTTAGTACCTAATTATGCACGAATTCCAATTTTGAGAAATGAAGCATAATTCCTTTGGATTGGTATTTCCTTCATTCAGACCTTCGTGTCTAGACACCTCTCTTCCCAACTGTCATTCCAAATTTCAATTTTCAAAGATTCATTTCTATTCAATTCAAAACCTATCTTATAGAAATACTCGTTCGTTCCTATTCAGAAGAGAAAGAAATTAGGAGAACTGTCAGAAGAGTTCATCAACCGAAGGGCATGATTTGGATTCTGCTAAAATGACAGTAACTCAGGGCACATTGCGCCAAATGAAAAAAAACCTAATCATGTTGTGACATCCAAAAAAGTTGTCGAATAATATCTAAAAGATGAGAAAATTTCGCATGTAAGGTTAAGACACTTTGGTTTAGACATTAAACTAACAGGAAAGTTACTTTTCGCGGTGTTGAAATAAACATTTAATCACCAGTTATATATGCAATATTTTACTTCACGCAGATACCTACGTGAAGTAAGGAGTTTCAAAACTTCTGTGTCATATTACATGTCAAAATTAGAAAAACCATTTTTCCATTATTAGTCACTACAATAATTTCCCGAGTAATTTCCCAACAACACGCATTTAAGTTGAGGATCACCCTCTATATAATCCAAGCCGAATGTTGCATATTTTCACTTCTAACGTAACAGAATAATGACAATAAATCAGAAGTCAGAAACAACATCAACTGAGACATTTTTATGCTAGTATGGTCACAGTCTTGAAAGACACTCGCATCAAATTTGAAAAAAAAATTAAACGAGCGAGAGTGAGAGTACTCGTGGAACGTTATACCAGTTATTAAAATAAAGAAAGTGAGCAATTACAATACCACATAAAATGCGCATTATCATTAGATAATACCGCAAGGGGAGTAATTACTATTGTTCAGTACAGTATAATATGCAACCACGGTATTCAATTTCAAGCATACACACCTGAGAGACCGTTGAGAAGGATAAGTCTTCCTTTCTATTCTTCTAATCAATCTTAACACCTCAATAGGTCGATGTACAAAAATGATAAGAGGCGAGTGGACTACATATTTTTCATTTCTCAAATAGAATCATCTCTCAAATACCCACGTATCACTTCTCTGTATATTCACCAAAATGATTCACCCAATACTCACTACTTGATACCAAATACCAAACCAATATTCGATCGAACTTTTGGTGCTTTTGACCTATAAGATTGATACCAAATATTGTTTTGATTACAGGATGGATGGTTTCTGTTACCTAATTTAATAGACAAACAGTAGACATTGAATACGTTCATTTTTTTCTTATTCCTGCCTCTCAGGTATTGTATATTGAGTTTCCTTCGTAACCTGAGCTAAAACGAATAAGAAGAGGAAAACGAACGATAGTAAAGTAGCGACGGATTTTGTCTCTATACAGCAGTTACGATGAGATTTATTTCTAGAAATAATATACGACGATGTTTTATTTCAAATGAGATATTTACGATCCGAATCGGCACTGTAGAATCAAAAGTATAAAATTGCGAGATACAGATGTCTCCTTTTACTACTGGAAAGTGCAACAGTCCATGCATAGAAAATTTATTAACGCCTTTTGATATTTTTCGTACGATATTTTCATAGAAACTCTCCGTTTGTGCACATGATGGCGACATTCTTCATTTCTCCTTCCGAGAGATACTACAAATAAACTGCTCAACACTAGACACGTATGAATTCGAAAGATGTCGATCAAATTTGAATTATGGTAATTTTGATACAATGGGGAAGACCACTGATTTTTTAAAACGGCATTATCGTTAACTATATACTGAAAAATTACCAGTGAATTAATTTTGAATTTTTTCATTCATGCTAAGACGATGAAAAAAAATAAATTAGTATATGTCCATTTCAAAACACACAATTCCTGCGCCATTTGAAATTTCATCAATTCATTGGTGTCACTGGTGCGACGTCTTAGTCCCAACACGCCTATTGTCCTTGAACTGACCAATTACACTGCAACACTGCAGAATGACGAGGTATCAGAGAGAGATAGCTACAGTTCGGGACTAATACGTCACGACTCCACCATCATATTTGGCTGTTTGAAATATGGAATGAAATATGCTGAATTCAAAACGATATAGATTCGATTCCCTTCAACTTCAACTCATAATATTGATTGTACATAAAATGAAAATCATGATTCGTCGATTGAAAGAGGTTTGCATGGATTTCTTTCCTCAGTGGTCTTCCCCATTAGACTGAGAGAAATGATTAATTGAATAAACATATTTTGTTTTATATTCACGACGAATAATCTTGCTACTATAACAACATTCGTAGTGACAAAATTTCTGGTATAGTATAACAAGATATTTTGTCGTGGATTCAGGTCAAAATATTTTGTTGGATCAATTCTTTTTATTTTTTCGTGTAATTTTCAATTTTTCCCCTTTCCCTAAATGTTTTCTCACTGGTTATTGAATCTATTAATGAAACTGTGGGAGGGACTATTTGGGGAAAAGTGCACCAAGTGAAATTATCTCATAATTTGCTTTGTGATGTATTAGTGCATCGATTCGGAACCGAAACAACAAACTGTATTATAGATGTTCACTTCCCAATTAAAAAAAATTGAATCAACGCTCCTACTTCCGTTACCGTCTTCGTTACAGTTCTCTTCCTCGAAGTAGTTGAAAGTCGAAGTCTATCCATACTATACCGAATCGACTTGTTCAAAACTCGATACCTAATTATTATGACTCGAGTGTTTCCTGATTGGGACAAGTGTTCTTTTTTATATCCGCACCGACGAATTACACACATTTGACAAGTGAAACGACTTGCCCAGCCATTGTCATCCATTGTTCTTGCATCTTTAAGCGTTATCTGGGATCTGGGATCGTGAATATCGTACACTCATCAGCTGCATAAGGCACGACCCGATGAACCTTCTGAATATATCGGCCTTGTAGACGTTGCTGTACCGGGGACACCTAAAACGTCAGAATATAAAGTACCAAAATATAATCTAAAGGAATATATTCCATCAGAATCGTAATTCGTCGGAACCGTCATTGACAGGAACGGTATTCTGTAGGCATGTTCTTCATCGCAGTGTAAAACATAGAGCCGTCAGAATGTAATCCATCAGAATTGTATTGAGTAAGAACTGTATTCGATCAATACAGTAATTTATCAGAACCGTATTCCATCATCACGGTAATTCATCCTAATCTAATTCTGTCGAGAGGGTATTCTGTCAGAATCGTTTCATATAGAAATGGTAATCCAACAGAAATACATTATTAGAATCATATTTCGTCAAAACCTCATTGTGAATAAACGTGTATCATTGAGTCAGTCTGGGGAGTCAGACATCTATCAGAACCTTTATTCGTCGCTACAGTTAAACATCATAATCATCACAATGCGATTCATACAGGTTGATGTTGCCACGAAATACGATTATGATTTTTCATTGTCTGGACAGTTCTGACAAAATACAATCCCGACAAATAACATCAGTTCTGATGATTCATATGATGATTTACGTTAATGATAGATTACCGTTCTGACAAAATACGATTCTGACAGATTACTGTCGCGACAAAATACAGTTGTGATGAATTGTCTTTTCTATACAAAACAGTTCCATTCAATTACCGTTCCGTCAAAATACGAGTCTAATAAAATACCATTCTAATGAAGTACGGTTGTGATTGAGTACCATTCCTATGAAGTACGGTATGATGTTTTACATTCCTATAAAGTACATTCCTTCATTTTCCTACATGATGAATTGCATTTTGATATTTTATATTCCGATGGATTACTGATCTGTTAATTGAATTCTGGTTCAGTTTAAGTACCATTTTGGTCCAATTTACTTTGATGAAATACGCTTTGATGAATTATATGCATCATATTTACCATCATCATGTTAAGTTCGACAGCGTCCTTTACTACCCTATAATATCGCAGTGGCTTCTCAACTCACCTGTTTTTTTTTTGAAATAATTGAGTGTGATGACTTCTCTACAGCCGTCTATAGCCATCCTTTGATTCATTCCATAATACCTATAACCTTTATGTAAATACAGGGGTCACAAATAGTTTTCTCTTGAATGTACAACTCAGCTGCATTGTTATTTCTATTGCGAAACCTCCAATGTGTAGGTAAAGCTAATATCAATATTGTTTATTGATGTTTATATAGGAATTTGTCATTTTTCCTCCCGATAATCACATGTAGGATTCACGGCAAATTATTAGTTCGTTAAGTCATTGTTGCTATATGAATATTCATTATAAACGATTTATTCTATAAATAACTTGAGGTCATCAGTGAATGGATCTTGAGAAACTTACAATTTAAATCAGCATCCATTGAATACCCATCAACTTTTTAAATTCGAGAATTTTCAATATACAGGGTGTTTCAAAAAAACCTGACCCCCTTACTAGGGTAGGTAGAACACTGCAAAATAAGTTGGGTTTACTCAGTAAAAAAATTTCGTTACGGCATCCGTTATCAAGATACAAGGTGTTGAAAAAATGATTTTTTTACACATTTTTTAAGATTAGGTCGAAACTACTGGCAACATTGTGATGAAATTTTGTATGGATGTTTCTTGGAATCTGACACATCGCTTGCCGATGTTTCTATATCTGACTTTCATAGAGGGCGCTAGTTACACGGTTCGTACCGAGTAGTTTTGAACATAACTTTTTTGAGGTTAGATTTTTCAATCCAAATTTGATGTGAACTTGAACATCATTCAATATCACACCAAAAAGGTACTCTTGGTAAAACTCGATACTGTGTTCCGTTTTCGAAATATTTCGATTTGAAAATGATCAAGTGATAACTGTTGCTGGTATAAAGCTATGTAATAGAGCGAGTATTATGAAAAATTATCACCTATTTATTGAAAACCGAAAACAGCAATACATTTCTGATGCTAAACTTATTGATATAACAATGAATCACAAGAATAACATCGAAACAGATTTGACTGAGAACATGGATTACACAGTTTTGTTGTATCTTGAGCAGAAAGTCTAAGCTACATAGGTAAATTCACGTCAAGAGTTGTGAGACATAATTGAACATCACTTAAATGACCTAACACCTGATCCTCAACTGTTTAGAAGAATAATACATTCTTAAGAAAAGAATATAGAATCGTGTATTCGTCGAAACGTAGGACATTTTGAACACTTATACTCTAACTGATTCAATATTTCATGTTTTTTGTCAAATATCTCTTAATTTTCTACTTATTATTCTTTGTTCCATCAATAACTTCAGCACAAGAATGATTCTATTGATTTTTAATCTGAATAAATAGGTAATTGAACTCAATAAAATTCATTTTATACCAGCATCAATACTACTCCAATATTTTCAAATCAAAATATTCCGAAAACGGAACATAGTATCGAGTTTCACCAAGAGTTCCTTTTTGGTGTAAAATTGAATGAGGTTTAAGTTCATATCATATTTGGATTGGGAAATCTAACCTCAAAAAAGTTATGTTCTAAACTACTCGGTACGAACCGTGTAACTAGCGCCCTCTATGAGAGTCAGATATAAAAACAAATTCATGCGATGTGTCAGATTTCAAGAAACATCCGTACAAAATTTCATCACAATGTTTCCAGTAGTTTCGACATAATCGTGAAAAATGTGTAAAAAAGTATTTTTTTCAACACCTTGTATCATGGAAACGGATGCCGTTAAGACATTTTTTCACTGAGCAAACCCAACTTATTTTGCAGTGATCTACCTACCCTAGCAAGGGGGTCAGGTTTTTTTGAAACACCCTGTATGTGAATCATTATTGGAAATCTGGTCCACTCATAATCATGATGATTTGAAATATTGTAAAAATCAGTTAGTGAATGATATCTTGAGTAGATAATCGGTAATATAGAAAATCCAAGCACTTTCAGTGTGAACAAATTACTCTATATTTCTGCTAAAAATAAAGTAATTTCCATTTCACAACTTTCGATAGTTTCAATCTCATCAATTGTTGGGATGTGTGTCCCACTTTATAGATGGATAATTATACCCTATCTAGCTAATTATCAATAAAATCTATCCTGTATTAAATGTGCATTGTATAATGAGAGCGTAATTTATTACATTGAAGTGGAGAAAGTGTAAATATGATATTGATCCTATAGGCTATTATTATTTGTCCATTAGCACTGATTGGTTATTTACGTCGTCCACTGTCTGAGATAGAACTAATTCTCTCACCTCAAAAATACCTATTCGTTTAGTTTTCATACAAAATGTACGAAATTATAACAGAAATTGATCGTGTGATGACGTCATATATAAGTTTCACGATTCATGAATCGTCTAGTTCGAAATGCTCATGATATTTTTCATTCCCTTCTGCACGTGTTCCTTTACAGAATACAAGATCTCTAATCTGAGAAACTGCTTTCCATCCTATTTATAATGCGTTTGGTATGTACATCAGTGTATAAGAATTTACATAAATGCAAAAAAGACTTTTCTGCTGCATACTTTAAATTCAAGAACACAATCATAATATGATTTGATTTCTCCAAGTTCTTGCGTCTACATATATATACAGTTGCGTCTACTTATATATACAGGGCCTTTCCAAAATGGATTAGAATTGATACATGATAATAATAACAATAATTCAAATTTGTCATTATTGAGCTATTCGCGTAGTAGTACTTAGTTGTTATCTGATCTAACTTCAACTTGAATACTGTGATCACCCCGGATCACCCAGTGAGTGTGAGACATGTGAAGTATGGTTTTCATGAGAATGACCCGTTTGGCAATTTATGTCTTAGGTACAAGCCAATTATTGATGGGTCTTGTTCGGGTTTGCGTCGACAAGTATTCAAATTGATTAACGAGGGAACAGAATACTCCCTGGCGGTCTTCATGCGATTCATAATTGCGGAAATCAATCTTGAGGCGTTGCGTAATGGCGACGTTAATTTCTCGAGGAAGTGCATAGCAAATTTGAATGGGCGTCAGAGCAGCAAAGATGGTCGACACGACGAGAATCTCGAGTAATTACAATAGCGTAGCTCATAATAATGCTCATTAAAAGACGGAATATTATTAATGTACTAGTCGATTTGATATCGATGCTTATACTCAAGAAATCGATGTATAGGACTTGATTATATATTATTATCTCTTTTTCAGCTCCTGAATCATTACGAAAATCAAATATTTTGTGCCGATTTATTAATATTGTTCATTTCAACACGGATTTGCATCATGAAACGAATTTTTGGCCAATAGAAACACTTAGATTAGATTAGATTAGATTTAGAATGGGGCCTTCGGGCTATCTGCCTCCACACCGCGACCTTTTCAGATCTATTGTGTCTGCCCTCAAAATCGATTAGAGTTCTTCGGCTAGCCCCGTCTTCTCTATGAGACTCCATAGGCTAGCTTTCAGATCCCCTGTGTATCTCTGGGCTTCTGGTTTTTCCTCACCCAGCGTAAGGAACCTTAGTCTTGACAAGCCCTCATAAAAACACTTACTCGGTGATAATAATTAAGTACTCTATTAAACGAAAGTATTCAATTATCGATTCATGCCAATGCGAGTGCCAATGATTTTCGCTTTTCTTTGTTTACAACTCCTTTATCAGATTCAGGAGATAAACATCAAATCATAGTGAAAAATCGAGGCCATTTTGTCATATTTTCCGCGCTTTCAAGATGGGACTTCTTGGTTGTCAAGCAAAATCACAATAATTTTCTTTTTGTGGAAAGATGGTGCGAAAACATCAGAGAATATTCAGCGTCTGCAGACTCAGCAAATACTCCTTGCAGACACTGAATAATTTCTGATGTTTCCACATCTTCTTTCGACAAAATGAAAATTATTGCTATGAAAACGCCATGCCTAAATCAGACTAAACCATATTGATGCCTCGATTGATGCACTAGATGCATAAACATGTTACCAAAACATCAAAACCATTCCCAGAACTTTGGAAACATCGCTCGTACAAGTCTCTTTATCAACTCTCAAGATATCTATACTCTCGTTTTTTTGTCAACGTATCGTACAAACGGTGTTCAGCTCTAATTCGAAAAACTGAACCTCAAACGGCAAAAACGGAAGTTGGTACGTGATTATTGTACAAATTTTGTTCAGTTCATTGTTCTTAACAGTTCGTAGGTATTATTCCGGGCACAGTTGCAGTTGCAAGGTCTTGTCTCGACAATACGGTTCTAGTGATTTGTTGACCGCATAGATCTGGAGAAAGAAGATACAACGTCAAATGTGATTCAGTTACATAATATTCATAAGAATAAAACAATGAAAAGTTTTTAAAATTTTTATTTCGAAAACCTTCTTCCTGGTTCATTTGACTTGTTTGTAGTGATTAAATACATTTTTCTACAAGCGTGCGTGATTCACCCTATACCCACACGCAATTTAGTTTTCAATTATGTACTTCTAATACACACCGAATTTCATTTGTTTATCTTTATAGAAACAAAAAAGTTATAGGGATGAGCCACTTTTGAAAAACACCCGGTATAATACATACTTATACTCCGAATTTCTGGTAACACTGCGATCTGATTGTTCTCTATAGAAAGCGAAATTTCACCTTTCGATGTATTTCAGAGTAACTAAATGAAAGAGGTTATTGCTGCTAAAAGACCCATTTGTTCCAAACGAAGGAAATTGGCAATTTCAAAAATGGGTTTTAATTCATTATAACAATTCATTGCCGTCATCAATAATAATAAAATGGTTTATATCGAAATAACTATGATAGTACCTGAGTAGTTTTAGCAAAATGGACTTTCTATATACTTTCTTTAATTGCATTTATTATTTTTGCCTACAAAATAATATTTTCACAATCTGGAAAACATTCCTAGAGGCCGCTAGAGTCAATGCTTTGATAATTGAACATTCTCTATCCGTCTGCAATATTTTCATCGATACAGTGTTGCCACTTCTATCAGAAACAACTAGCAACTTTGTTATTTCAAATGAAATACCCTGTATTTCATTGCATTTTTAGATTCTTCCTGAAGAGCTGATTTCATAAATGCATCACACTTGGGGTCTAGCAGAAATGATTACAAGATATAGGGTGTTCAGAATCGATATTTTCCAATTTTAGGATTTTTTTGTGTCGAAACTATTCATTATCGATCAAAACAGATTACCTGTCCTTATCTTAACTTCTGATTCACTATATACGGGAATTTAATTGGAAAAAATACAGGGTGCTTCAAGATTCAGAATTCTGGTCATCCTGTATATGTTCCAATTGAATGTCAGTAGATAGTGAATCGAAAATTAAGATTGGAACATATAAGCCGTTTTGATCGATAATGAATAGTTTCGACACAAAAAATTCTAAAATTGAAAAATCTCGATTCACTCAAACCATTGTAATATAGAAAATAGAGAAAGGCAGAAGTTCAGCTGTGTCCGAACTCTAATTTAAATAATACAATCCAGTGACTCTAGAGGCCGCGAACTGCAGTTTAAATCCATTGCCAGCTAAATTATTTCTTCAGAAAAAAACTGTATTCGCGAGAGGAAAACTAATACTCTGCGTACTTGTCAGTAAAATAACTATTGTGATCTAGTTTCAGTCTTCTAAATCATGACTGAAAACAGTAGGTATACTTGAATGAAAAAAATTTATACTATTTATTGCATCGCTTATCGTATACGGATCGCTCTTTTATATCGTACCGTATATTATCTGGCGCACCTGGAAGATTGCACTCGGTAGCGATAAGATCTCAATTAGCAAACGAAGAAAGTGAATGAGGAGTAGGTATTCTATACAATATACCTATCGATGTTCAACACTGACATCAAGGAGCGTACGTACGTATACAGATTGATCGAGATTATCGATCGATGCTGACGCAAACATACCAGAAAGTGCATGAAATATTGCGGAATAGTATAATGAGACAGAGTGCTTCAGGCATGCATTTTCTTTTTTCTGATAATAGTTCTTTCCACAATTGAGAAAAACATGAAATTTCACTATGGAGGATGCATAAAAGTATATTTAGTTTTTCTGTATCTCTAATAATAATGGAGAAAAAAAAATGAAATAGATAGGGTGGGCCACTTGTAACGCCTCGGTCTCTAGAAGGCTTGTGGTCTAGCAGTTATAATTACTGAAATATAGGGTGTGAAAAATCGAGATTTTCCAAGTTCAAGAATTTTTTGTGTCGAAACTATTCATAATTGGTCAAAACGGCTTACATGTCCCTATCTCAACTTTTGATTAACTATCTACTGATATTTAATTGGGACCGAGGGGTAAATCTCCTTGGAAGTCTGGTGTACACTCCGTTGGAAGTCTTTGGAATTCTTTGGATGTCTTTGAAAGTCTTTGGGAGCCTTTTAATGTTTTTGGAAGTCTTTGGTAGTCTTTGGATGTCACTGGAAGTCTTTGGATGTCTTTGGAAGTCTTTGGTAGTCTTTGAAAGTATTTGTAAGTCTTTGGATGTCTTTGGAAGTCTATGCTAATTGGAAGTCTGGTGTACACATTTTTCCTGGATATTGACCCCTCGATTGGGACATATACCGGGTGATCAAGATTCTGAATTCTGCACCACCCTGTATTTGTTTCAATTAAATGTCAGTATATAGTTGATCAAAAGTTGAGATAGGGACATGTGAGCCGTTTTGACCAATTATGAATGATTTAGACACAAAAAATTCTTGAACTTGGAAAATCTCGATTTCTCACATCCTATATCTCAGTAATTATAACTGCTAGACCCCAAGTATGATGGATTGTTGAAATCAGCTCACCAGGGAGAATCTCAAAATGAAATAATAAACAGTGTGTCCCACTTACCATGCTCACCATGGGTATCTTTTTAACGGTGAGAGATACGAGGTCGGTTAAATGACACCAAATGTGGAGTTTGTCAAGGCCAACTATAATGTGAAAAAATATTTTGATAAAATCTATTCGTTTTTGTTTCATTCGCAAAAAACAGATTTTGATCATTTTCATGTGTCCTCCGTAACTTCTTTATTTATGAAAATATTCAAATAGGAATTTCACACTCTCATGGCAGTTTTTCGAAGTGATTTCGAAAATAAATATGGAAATTATACCAACTCTTCTAAAATTTGAGATATCAGCACAAACTTTAGTTTTTCAAACGTAGGTCATAGCTCACTATGACTTAGTTACAAATAACTTTTTTTTCTTTTTCAGATGATATGTCGCAGTAATAGTTTTGTGTTGATAACAACGGAGTTATTGTCATTTATACAAGAACAAAAAATTATTTGGAAGCCGTCATCTTGAATTTATAAGTCTTAACAAAAAAAATCATAATCTCCGACCTCAAAAACCCCCACTTACCAATTTTGAATGGAATCAGACCAAATCTTGTCCGCCATCTTTGGCAGCCATTTTTTTTAATTTCAACAAAAATTCCATAACTCCGATTACCTTGAGATTTGGCAGGTGTTCATAATTTCGGTGACAATACATTATGGAATTTTTGTTGAAATTAAAAAAAATGGCTGCTCCAAGATGGCGGACAAGATTTGGTCCGATTCCATTCAAAATTGGTAAGTGGGTGTTTTTGAGGTCGGAGATCATGATTTTTTCGATAAAATTTATGAATTCAAGATGGCGGCTTCCAAATAATTTTTTGTTTTTGTGTAAATGACGATAACTCCGTTGTTATCAACACAAAACTATTACTGCGACATATCATCTGAAAGAGAAACAAAAGTTATTTGCAACTAAGTCATAGTGAGCTATGACCTACATCTGAAAAACTAAAGTTGGTGCTGATAACTCAAATTCTAGAAGAGTTGGTATAAATTTCATATTTTTTTCGAAATCACTTTAAGAAACTGTCATAATAATGTGAAATTCCTATTTGAATATTTTCATAAATAAAGAAGTTACGGAGGAGACATGAAAATGATCAAAATCTGTTTTTTGCGTATAAAACAAAAACGAATAGATTTTATCAAAATATTTTTTCACATTATAGTTGGCCTTGACAAACTCCACATTTGGTGTCATTTAACCGACCTCGTATCTCTTACCGTTTAAAAGATACCCATGGTCAGCATGGTAAGTGGGACACACTGTATATGTTATGGCCATGCCTTGAATTTCATCCACCCTCTTTCCTTTTGTGGCCTGCAAGCTATATGATCCTATATCTTAGATTCAAACATCCTAGAGAAAATTAAGTTATTAACCTACTTAAATGGACTGCCTGATATTCCACTCCGAAATTCCATGGTTGGTTGGGTTGGTTTTCACTAAAATTATTTCAGCATCCATCATAACTCGGTTATAACCGTTGACAAGGACAAGATGAATTATGGCTAGAGCAAAAATAAGAGAAAAGTCCTCCAATCATCAACCGTGTTCGCATAATGATCTTAATTGCATATTCAGATCACTTTCATCGGTTTTACTTGTATCGAACAAATTGCTGCAATTTCTAACAGAAGCTCGTTACAACTGCATTCATAGTCTATCTCATGGAAAATTAGCCGATAACGTTTCGACGGTCATCTCACGTAGTGGAGTATCTCAGTTTTCTTAATTTTTCAAGAGAGCAATAGGCGAGTGAACTATTTTTTTTTCCCTAAATAGAATCATCACTCGAATACATTTCAATTTCATATTTTTCCAGAATTTTTTGGTCGATTGTAAGGTGCGAGAATCGGTAATTTTCAAACGACTAGAAAACCGCGAGTAAAAACTGACGTCAATATTTCGTATAAGTAGTTTTGTGATTTGAGTTATTTTACTGGAATATGTAACCATATGAGCAATATTCTTTTTACCTTGTTACATTCTCACTACTGAGATCAATTGAGTTAGAAGGAGGTGAGACGGATCTGAGTTGTCGATTGAATAAAAAGAACATAGTTTTATCTGTCAGGAAGGGCAAGAAAAGAAAACATAACCCAACATAATTCAACCAAAATGAAAAATTGCTGAGGAAATTAATGAGCAGCATAGAAATATTATTGTAGTGAGTATTCAAAGGATTCAGCCTGTGGACTGAAACTTCAAAGCTGAAAGCATGTCAAAATGAAAATATAACCTCACAATTTTCAGCACAGAACCACAGAATTAATTAATTAAACATGTAATACAACTGAGCTATTGAGCTGCACTGAGAATCTTGGTTATTCTCAGTCAAAGTTGGAATATTACTATATGATTACAATATGTAAAATCGTAACAGACATAATTATTATCAACATACATACTGTAATTGTCATACGACACAGATTCAGAATACACTGTGAAAGTATAGTAATTTTGTTAGTCAATTTTGATGTATGGGGTATGAAAAATTGTTGCCATATGGTCACTCAAATCGAAAGAGTTAACGGATTTTCCTGATCAAAATTCTGAATCTTGAACCACCCTGTGTTCCGATTAAATATCTGTAAATAGTGAATCAAAAGTTGGGATAGAGACATGTGAGCCGTTTTGACCGATAGGTAATGAATATTTTCAACACAAAAAAATCCTAAAGTTAAACAATCTCGATTTGAAACACCCTATATCTCTGTAATCATTTTCTATTGACCGCAAGTGTGATACATCGATGAAATTAACTCTTCAGGGAGAATCTAAAAATTCGATGAAATACAGGGTGTTCCATATGAAATAGAAAGCGTATTCTGAGATATAACCATGCATATTTTCATGGATTTCTCCCCACTGATTCTCGATATAAAGATAGTGTAAGCTCGTCGTGACATACCCTGTATTAAAATGCATAGTTTTTGAAAAAAATATGCGATTTTTTCCAATGGACTTTCAGTTGTTGTTTAAAACAGTCACGCTCTATGTATTCGAATAAACCGATTCACTGTTTGAACACATCGATGTGAAATCAAAGAAAAGTGAAAATATTCCCTCATTATTCACTTACGGTCAATCAAACGAAAACAAAAGAAACTAGAGATAAATACTTACTTAATCCGAATACGACGAGAATGTCACAACGACGATTGGAATTGTGAACACGAACGATTTTCGATTGTTTTTATGGAGAAAGCTGCATGTATAATCGAAGAAATATTAGTGGATTCTTTTTATTTTTCGAACGGAATTACATAAATTTAATATAAAAGTGATTTTTTGGTCACACTCACCATTGAGAGACTTTTTGTTATGAGCTCGATTAGTTTCTCTTCATTGAAATGAGATGATTCGACCCCAACTCATCTATAGTTCATTCCCCAATTCCTATTAATTGAGGATCCGAAGTAAGGACCCATCCTGTTAACGGATGAAAATTATTTTATAAGTAATTTAGCATGCTATAAATTATTTGAAAAATGTGTTGCCTGAAAAAATCCTGGCCAAGCTATAATTAATTAAACATTCAAGAACCACTCTTTTTCATCGGTAGAAAAAGAAAAAGTGATTTTTGAATTTTTAATTAATAATATCCTGGCCAGGATTTTTTCAGGCAATCCATTTGTTTTATAATATTTAACATGCTGAATTACTTATAAAATAATTTTCATTCATTAATCAGATGGGTGAACTCGATCTTACTTGGGATCTCAGACTATATTCAATCAATAGCAAATCAGTCAGCATACCCAACTAATCAACGACTCTAGTCATTCGATGCACCCATTTCATCAACTTTCAGTTTGGTCATTGATGGGTTAGGTTTATGTCGGGTTTATGAGTTGAGTATGTTGATGAAACTTGTGAATTGGGTTGAATTTTTGGATGGATAGGAACACATTGATGAGTTGGATGTGATGTTGAAATTGGTGCGTGTTGATGAATTATACGATGGTGAAAATTGGTATATTATACATAAATTATAGTTGCGTTGAATAAAATATTGTTGTGATGAGAGTTGAGTGCATTTGATTTAGTTGATGAAACCAGCGTACATAACGGGTATATGAATGAGTTGTTGCTTTGTGCAGCGTACATACATTAGACGTATGTACGCTGCTTTGTGATTGACAAATAAGTTAGGTGTGTTTGATATAATCGTTAACATTGTTGATGAGTTGGGTGTTTTGATAAAATGGGTATATTAATGAATTGAGACGTTGGTGAGTTGAATGTTGATGAAATTGGTGTATTGATGTTATGGGTTGTTACAATGACCTCAATGCAGTTTCATAAAAGCCTATATATATCTCAAAAATACTGTGGAATATTTTGTCAAAATTCAGTTATAGGTTATTATGGATGCAAGATGCTGATATGAAAATGTATTTTTCGAGAAAACAGTTGGCTATGTCGGTCTGTTGAATAATTCTTCACTATATTTTGAATAGAGATATCTAGATAACAATCTATTGGAGGCAAATATAATTGTTGGGTTGATTTGAAGGAACTTTAACATTTTGTTTGGAAATGTTATTTGTTTCAGTCACATACAAAGAAGAAATTGTTTGGATATGGGGAAATAAATCATCCATATTTATGGAAATAGCAGTTGTTATGTTTCCTGTACAATGGCTGGATTATAAATTCTGTTCGTATAATATATACACCATGAATTCATAAAAAAATATTCAACTATTGATATCAATAGACTTTTCATAGCCCTCTTCTTTTTTCTTCAACTCCACGTATTCTATACAACGTCTTGGAAACTTCCGTCATAGAAGTTTTGTTGTTTTACCTAGACCTAGACCAATAACCATAGATTAGTGATTCTGTAGTATTTGCTAAAACGTAATGATTTTCATGAAATATGTTTATTGAAGTTGATATTCACCATAATTGCCTAGTTAGGATTATAAATTCAATTACGATTCGTTGTATAACGAAGATTACCTGTTTTCTCGTCGTCAATTAGTCAGTTTAATTAGTCTATGGGCGCCTCGGTTTCCTATGTAATTTTTTAGATCGATAAGATCGAGATTCTCGAGGTTTTATTGTTATTACTATAAAGGGGTTATGCATAATGGATAATTTCAAATGGCATGTCTTTGGGACGATATTCTTGAATTATGGTTATTAGGAAGAGGGTACAGCTTTCACGAAACTGGCTCGATATTTTTAGCGGGAGAAAGTTTGTGTGAATGTTTATTGAATATTGAATTTATTAAATAATGCATACAGCCTGGAAAACAATTTTATAATACATATTCTGTTTCATTTATCAAGAAAGAAAACGCAAAAGATACAGAGTGAACAAAAAAGAATCTACATGCATATTTTCAACATTCTCAAAAGTTAGGACGTTTACGAGATATATTCATATGAAGTTCAATTCTTGAAATGAGTCGAATAATCGGCCCCTTGAATATGAACATGTCATTAAGAAACACCCTGTATACACCTTTGCCTATATCCCTCGATATATTCCTACCCATTAACATCGAGCGGTTTAAAAAAAATCATATTCGATATATATGTTGTGCTCAAAGAGATGTATATTATATTTAATTTCTTCACTCCATTATTATTGCACGGACAACTATATGATTGGAAAGGTCGTGTTCCAATTTTCATTTCAATATCACATATTGAGGATTGTTAATTTTTCTTTTGAAACCATCCCTGTAGGTATAGGGACCACTGGGATCATAAGATTACGAGTCACAACAAAGATGAACCGTCCCTGATGTACTGATTGATATCTTTTTTATTATCGCCAGACGTCTGAGTTTGGATGCAGAAATGTAAGGAGTTTGAAAAGGGTGCAGAGATAGCCTCCATACCCTTAATTAAAACGTGGTATCCGTTTACAGCAGGAAACTCCCGTCTTTAGGGGTTGGTTTCGAGGGATGAGACTGGTTTATTTACAGTAAAACAGTAAACAAATCACGAAAGATCGACGCCCTATGGCCCATTAGGTTTGAACAATGAAGACAATCTGGCAGCAGTAGCACGTCTGTCATTTGTGATCAATTTAGGATAATTTTAGATGGATCACGCCGGGTTTAGATATACAGAGTGGTTATCTTTGGATTTCACGATTTCAACACTCAATATCCGAAATCCAAGAATTGTCAGTAGTACTATCACAAACATATATTGATTGAATTCTCGCGATGAGTCTGTTGATTCATCTGAATTATTCGAGTCTATTTCACTCAGCATGCCTTTTCTCTAGAAAAGCCGATCTCACTGTACCCAACATGAGCCGATCTCACTGTACCTACCCAACATAAGCCGATCTCACTGTACCCAACATAAGCTTGTCAGGAGTAACCATACCATCTATTTCGATGCTTGGTAATACTATCAGCAATAACCTTTCTTGGGAAAATCACGTGAGATCAATTGCTAAAAGTGCATCCCAAAAACTTGGATGATTTCTGTTTCGGGCTAGGAGCTATTTCACTTCCAGTCAGCTGCTTATGATCTATAAGGCACAGATCCGACCTTTCCTGGAGTACTGTTCCCATATTTGGAAGTGCAGCACCCAAACATAACCTGAAACTGTTGGATTCTGTCCAAAAAAGGGCAATTCGTCTAGTTGGTGATGCCTCGCTCACGAACTCACTCACTTCTCTGGAACACCGTAGAAAAGTTCGCGATCTGGCTCTATTTTATAGATATTTTCATGGACGATGCTCTTCTAAAATATCAAAAATGTTTCCTCCCTTGGCAGTCTCCGCGAGATCAAACCGTCGAGTTGAGGCTTCGCACCCCTTCGTAGTCACTTTGGAGATAATGGCAGAGTATGTTTGTAGCCTGAGCAGATAATAAAATGAGTAAAATTTTATTATTCAGGAAACTGACTTTTATTAAAGTTTGTATAACAAAATTATTAATCACAATAACAAGTACAACATTGATTAAATACAATATCATAATATATAATACAGGGTGGAGTAACGTTCCATAACACAGTTTCAAACATCCTCCCTTTATGGGATATTACTTCAATCCCATCTGTACTACATTGAGGTTGAATTTTTCACCAGTGAGACTTTTTGTGAGTGAATCTGCTAGCATATCATTAGTTCCGATTTGCTGAACCCTAATATTCCCTAGCACTTGTTGTTCTCTCACGAAGTGGTGCCTCACGTCGATGTGCTTGGTTCTTGATCGATGGGCACTATCTTTACTGAAATCTACTGCTCCCTTATTGTCGCAGAATATGTTGATCCTCTCGATTTCTTTGGGGAATAGTTCTTCCAGTAATCCCTTGAGGAAAATAGCTTCTTGTGTTGCTAAGCTCAATGACATATACTCAGCCTCCGTGGTCGACAGTGCAACTGTAGGTTGTTTTTTTGATGTCCAACTGATTGCACTCCCGCTCATCATAAAAATGTACCCAGCAGTTGATTTTCTGTCGTCAGCATCACCTACCCAATCTGAGTCACAATATCCACATATATCCTCCACAGACTTCCTGAAAACCAATTTCAGTTTAGAAGTTCGCTTCAGATACCTATGACCCGTTTAACTGCAGTCCAATGTACCATACTCGGTTTACTGCTGAACCTGGCCAATTTTCCTGCAGCAAAGCAAATATCAGGCCTTGTGCACTGAGCAGCATACATTATGCTTCCAATGGCTTCCCTATAAGGAATTTGTGACATTTCTCTACAGCATTCGTGATCATCGTTTTCTTCCTTCATCGTCAGTATTTGGTTTGGACACAGTATATTATGTAATATTCTCTCAAATGTGGTTTGGATCCAGGGGTGTTTGTACTCCGTTACATTCAGACATATTGAAACGGGACAAAATTTCACCAATATATTTTTCCTGGTCCAAAGTTATCACCCCATTGTCTTTATCTCTCAGGATTCTCATACCAAGACAATATCATAATATATAATACAGGGTGGAGTAATGTTCCATAACACAGTTTCCAACAGGATAAAACATTTCTCTCCAAAGACTTGTTCATCCAACGAACAGCGAGGCTCTGGAGCACATTGCCAAGGGAGGTGTTCCCCGAGGCATATAACCTCCAGAAATTCAAGAAGAACACCAATTCCTACCTTATTTCCCTTGGTTCTCACGATGTTCTCTGAACATTATAGTATATCCCTTCTCGTTGGAACGAAAACATAAAAGAAAAAAATTCATGTCATAATTTCATTTGCAGTCGGTTATGCAACTAACTATACGTGCCTTGACAAGCAACTAGAGACAGGACGCACCAAATATTGTCGCGCGTCTCATCTCGTCATCGGCCGGAATCGCTCGCAATATTTGATATGTTCAGTCCCTAGACGCTTGTGTCAAGTTGTGAGAGGTTAGGTTGAAATAGGAAATGTTTGTTTAAAATGCCGATCATAATGCTTCGATGCAAATTGAGGTAAAACTGCATTTATGCACTAGCGGGCCGTAAAGTGCACTTTACCGCCCGGTTTTGCGGGCGTTAAGTCGCACTTTACCGCCCGCGGGCTCATTATGGCCCACGGGCCGTAAAGTGCACTTTACCGCCCGCTGTTCTCAGTTACCTTATGTCCACATATCAATTCATGAAAAACCTATGATCATTTTCCTAGATTCTAATATATCCAGCGGTATATCATGAACTTCTTCTTTATCCGATTCCATATCTATCGCTATTATTATTATCACTAATTTTTACTTTTCAGTCAAAGAATGACAATTCAGCTCGTTTATTGGATGATTGGATGTATTGATATAGACAACAACCATCAGTTTGATTGACAACGTCAAAATTAGTTAGGTATATATACTGGGTATGCATATTGTGAAATTCTGAAGAATGAATCTCTTCTAGAGATCAAAGAGTTTTACTATTACGATAATTGCAATATTCGTACGATAATTTTCATATGTAAATCATCCATGAACATTACGTTTCTCTTGATTACTGAATTCATGCGCAACAAATCAAATTCGGGGGAATATTAGTTTATCGAAATCTATAGTCATTACTTTTGAGTCAGAAAATAAACCACTAGTGCATAAAATTTTGTATGTATCACGTGCGTGAAATGCGTTTATGGCCTTAAGCGTGTAATGGCCCTCGGCTAGCGCCATCGGGCCATTATTCACGCCACAGGCCATAAACGCCTACTTTACGCCCTTGATACATAAATAACTATTATCATGCGATGGTTTTTTTTTTCGAAAATATTTTTTTGGTACTTACGTATTTTCGTCTGAAAAACACGAATTTGATAATGACAATGTGAACAAATGTGAGATATTTCACTATTAAGTTACAAATTTCACCTTCTTTTCCGCCTGTCTTCTGGATCGTACTTAGAACAATTTGCCCTTCTTTGTTCATCATTGGACAATTTATAATATATATTTTCACTTTTATGTGAGTCAACAAATGATTTTCTTGTGATTTTCACATATTTAGTGAAAAGAAGGAAGAATATCATTTAAAATAATGGCGTGTGTAATGTCATTCAAAAGCAATCTGTTGACGTATTCGAATTGACTATTGATTGAATGGCCGTCATCTGGTATGCTCGTTCACTAAATATGAAAAACTCGCAATAAAAATCATTTTTCCTGTTGAATTCTCTATATAAAAATGTGTCATTGAAGTACATCATGAGTATATAAATAAGAAGAGCAATTAGTTGTAAATGCATCCAACACAAGGGTAAAAAGAAGGCAAAATTTCGAACATTTCTTAAAATATCTCGATAAATAGTGGTTTGTTCACATTTTCATTATAAAATTGTTTTTTTTTTCAGATAATAATACGTAAGTACAAATAAAATTCTCGAAAAAAAAAGATCTCATTATAATTGCAGTTTTACCCAAATTAAAATTCAGTGCCATCACAATTTTGTCTCAAGTGTAGTGTTGAGTACTATTTATCCCTGAATATGAAAATATTATGACATCTTTTTCCATGACAGCCTGCTGCATGTATAGGTAAGTAAGTCTTCTGTCATTTCGTTTTATATTTGATCAAACTATCAATAAGGAAGAGAAATACAAAATCGAAAACACAAACATCATGTTTTCGATTATCAACACTGATATTGCAACCAATCAAAAACGTGTATTTTGAAATGAGTGGGATAATCTCCAATATTCAGATTAATTCAGAACATCGTGATAATACTGTTGATCTTCTTGATCGTGTTCGACGATCTATCAAATGAATGCCCTCAGTGCGGTCACAGCATGATTGATCTATGGATAATACACGAGAGTTTGTTGTTATAGGCATTCATTTATTTAACTAACAGTAGAAGGCAACGCGATACACCAACTACGGGCACGGAATAAGGGACTTTCCGTCCCATATCCTACTCGTCTAAATAAATATCAATAATGTGCACTGCGGGTCTGTCACATTCACATTCAAATTCGAAACATACGGTGACTGTCTAAATAATTAATTACCGTATATTTCCGGCACATTTCTTCTTGTTTCTACACATTCCAGAGCTAGTCGGCTCTACAAATATACAGGGTGATGCATATAGGCCCAGATTGCTCAAAAATATTCATAGAATATATAGATATAATCATCATGAAAATAGAATGATTCCATGATTCCAGGGTCATTTACCTGTGAATTGCTCAGAAATATTCCGATTGATATTATATGATTATTCCAGGGCCTTATCACGTTGAAGAAATACCATTCTCAACATTTATTCACAAAACACATTTTTTTCAACAAATATTTTGAGCCATAAGCCAGAATATTGAAATTTTCAAACAAGGAGAAGACAGTTTATCATTTAATTTTTTGATAGACAACCAGCAGTTCGCTTGTTTGATTATAGGTGGCTGTATATAATGGGTCACAGATTGCGATTTAAAAATAAATGAATCATTTTTGAAGGGAAGTAGGAACGCTCAGTAATCTCCAAAACTTATTTGAATGAATGTGAGTTGACGATTGAAGCTGGACGTTATTAAAAAATGTTTATTCCGTTTATTCATGTACTGATTCCTTGTATTACACCATTGTTCTGTGGCTAACTGGACATGATTGTCAATAGATGAGAACCCAAAATCATCTCCACATTCAAATGTTGTGGAGATTAGAGTTCCTAAATGTATACTAGAAACCAGGGTTGGCAAATATCATGATATTTATATATATATCAAAATATCATAATATCGGATATATATCCGATATACCTATATCAGAAATTTCGATTTTGTTCCTAGGCTGATATGCCAAAAAAAAACACAATATAAAATGCCTTTATTTTGGTAAAAACAAAAATCAAACTTCAGTTTAATTCTCGGTTTAATTTGAAATAACAAAACACGAAACAAAAAATAATATTATTCCGAAAATATGTAATATATGGTGAATGGTTGATGAATTTTTAAGGATTGCAAAACCGAGAAAGAGGAATATAATCATCATTATCAATATTATCATCTTCACTCAAGGCAACTAATTCATCATTCGACGAGATCCAGTCCAAGCTTTTGACTTTTTTATCTGTATTTGGGTTTAAACATTTAAAAATAAATACTAGCTTACTGGCTTTTTCGTTGCCTAGACGATTTCTCAATTTAGATTGAACTATTCCAAAACTCGAAAAAATTCTTTCTAAACCAGCTGTTGCCACTACTGCACTGAATAACTGCTCACATAGTTGTAAGAAGAGTTCTTTTTTTGGCCATTCGGAGTCAGGAATTGCAACCGATTTCCACCAAATCATTGTATGCGTGAGGCCTGTTCGTTTGTATTGCTAAACTTGATTCTTTTTCCATAGTTGTCTCTGTTCATGGCAGATGTAGACAAAGTAAGTCATAGAAAAAAATCGAGTTCAGCGGGTAGAGCAAGGACAAACGAACACGCCTGATGTACCATGTACCTAACAAGCAGTAAACAAAAACCGGGGATTCCCCGAGTTGTAAGTTATAACCACGAAACGCATTGTTGTCAGGTATTCATTTTTAACGCAAAATATCAAGGACTTTTTGCTCCGGTATTTATTTTGTTAAAAAGAAGTAAATGATATATATCATGATATATATCAATCAATAAATATCAGATATATATCATGATACATATCATGATATATATCACTTGATATATATCGGCCAACCCTGCTAGAAACTGCTGATTTTGACGTTTTCTGTGGAGATTGGACATGAGACATGACTATGTTCGCTGTCTGCTCCCTGTATCAATTTTCTGGAATTTTTTGTGTTGTTGGTTGGTTCACTTCAGCGAAATATTAATTTCTTATATCTTTTTCATTACATATGTGCTTCTTGACAATCAAATCGCGATAAAAGCTATACAGGCATGAGTTCATGAAAAAATCCGGTTAATCTGGTCATTCTTTGACTGACACTCGTCATATCGTATCGTGTGGTATCGTGTTCATTTGATTGTTCTTCGAAACGAAACACGTTGTTTTTATTCTAAACACCCGATACCTCGCCCAACAATACATAACTACAAACCTTATTATTACGTGTCAATGATTGTTCATGTATATAGTAGTGATTTGTATGTTTATTATGTAACAACACTTTTTAATAGAATTAGTTGGTATACCGGGTGTCCCAGATCTCTTAATACAGCCAAATAAATGCTGTGCAGCCAATATCAGTTATGCTTGGAGCGTTTGTCAATTTTTTTTCATTTACTCCTTTTCAAGGCGTAATGGTAGTTTTCGTCATTTTGAGAACCACTAGTCAATATGGCTTTAATTTTATCTGAACGCCTCCGAAATAACCCGAGTATTATATTGCTGTAAATTCTCCAACCGTTCGAGTGTACGAAGGCAATGAATTTGAATTAATTGGACTTTCCTCAATTGTTTTTCATTATTTCCACTAATTTCCATCACAGGTGTGTTTAAGAAACTCTGTTGCCATGGTATTTGTGTTGCCATTGTAATTAATTAATCGATCATTTAGCGTGGTACATTATCCGTATACGCTAAACGCCATTTTAGTTATGTGAGTAGAAAAAATAATATTATTTCTTATTCTGACGATACTGGATGAATAACTCAAGAGTAATTTAATTAACAGAATCATCCTATATGTATATTTTTATTGTTATTACACGTGTGTGTATTCATTGGGACGGACTCGTGATTCAATCAATTGGTTTGTTCTCCTATTTTCACTTGAAAACCTTTGTTAATTTTCATTTTTAAATGAACGACTTGAGTGCGGTGATGTAATATTATAATTATTATTATTATTGCCTATGGGTGACCGAGATCTTTTCATACAGCCAATACAGCCATACAATAAAAAACTACAACCAATCATATCACTTAGAAGCCGTTGTGTCGAAGACAACTTTGGTCAGTTTGTTGTTGATTTCGGATGTGCAATTAATTCTATAACTTCAACGATGATATATTGACAAAATAAGTACTATAGTACTACCAAAATTGGAAACTTCGTAGCAAACAGAATGTGATAATATTTCATTGTATATATTTTTGACTCCCAGTGTACTTCATTCAAAGGCGATTTCAAGAATGTATAAATAATAATGGTGGAAATATTCAATAAATTGTTTGTCAATAAATTCTGTATATTATTGTTACACTCTTATATTCTGTCAGTTGGACATCAGTCAAAGTGTAATACATCCTTGAAGTTGAAAATTGCATGTAACTTGAATAATCGAAGTTGAGCTTTTCGGGGATAGTTTGACAGAAGTTGACTTTGACACAACGGCTTTAAAGTAATTTGGGTTTGACAAAAGTGTATTTTTAATTTTTTTATTTTTCAAGCAGCATAACTGAGATATTGGCTGTATCGAAAGATCTGGGACACCCGGCATAAAACTGATATGTATTTCCATCGAATAACACCCTGTGTAGTTTTGCGTAGGACCGAAAAAAAAATTAATCCTTCTCTCGTCATCTGTTCTCAATTTCGTAACAAAGCTCGGAGGAAATGAGAAAATAATAGTTTACGAATGAGTGTGTAATAATAATAATAGGTTTCTATTTTGACAGGCAATTATACGCGCACCGTGTTCCGAAGGTCATCGGATTTTATTAAATGATCTCATCTGGTAATTTTTTGTGTGAAAAATAATGTCTAATTTACTCGCCATAGAAGAAAAAAAGATGACTGGAGGCCGGCGTTGTCAGATGGCAAAGTCACGATATAAGAATATAGGGTGATTCTGTTAGTCAAATCGTCTACTCTTTTATATACATCGCTGTGCTAGAACAATACTAGGACAACTTGAAAAACATAGTTTTGAGAAAATTGAGTTTTAATGTTATAATTGTAGCTGACACTCACATTATCCAAAATGATGATGTCATTTTATGGTGTTCGGTGTCAAAGGTATATGGAAGCCTATTGTCAATAGCGTAATCGCCATAAAGTCTAAATTTCGTCTTCAAAAAATTATTTTGTAAGATGACTTTGTGTCACACTGGGAAAAGAAATATATTCCGAAGATTTTTGGTCGGAGTTATCTCAGTATTGAAATAACTTTTTTGTTTTTGATATAAGTTATTCCTACTTTTGTTGAAATTGTCCTTGTATTGTTCCATATTTTTCGGAATTTCAGTTCACTTAACGTCATTTCTCAGTTTTGAATATATCCTTGTATTGCATGGATAGTTGGGGGAAATTTGATAATTTGTTTTTCACTTTCTTTTCTGAAGTTGTCCTTCTAATGTCATGTTGTATGAAAACATCTGTTAAAGAAAAATAAAATATATTGCAACAAAGTTCATCGAATAAAACGAATACAAACTGATATAATTATCAATAAACAATTAAACTACCTATTCATTGGTATACAGGAAGGAACTGTTTTCTCTATATCGCCAGACATTTTCATTCTGAAATAAAGAAATTTACCAGTTTATGTTAGAGTTGTTCGAGAGAAGGAACAGAAAATTAACCATTTCGATGCCCGTGAAATGGCTAGTTTTAGGTTTGATAACAATACACCCTGATGGAGTTATCAGTTTTCTAAAACAAATTCAAATTTTTTTTATGACATTTCGCACCCTGTATATTGACACCGAATAAACAATATCCGTATTTTTAGGTGACACACCACATCTTGCGGCTTCACTAAGTATTCTTTGTGTTCTAGTAGACATCGCGAAAACAATAAATTTCACTCCCGGGGTCATCCGCTTCCTACTGCATTTAGCGATAGACGATAGACTAATTATTATTCGCACAGTTACGAACCTTTATTTGGTTCAATACAGAGACATCTTCAAGAAATTCAGAATGTTTTCAGGGTTATGGATCTTTACGTGGCGCAATACCAAGATAACTTGAAAAAGCAGTTATATTGGATTGAATATTATTAATTCGTGGTGAAATACTGAGGTATATTCGATAATGCAATACTGAGATAACTTCAAAAATCAAGATATCTTATAGAAACTATCCTTACATCTGGGGAAAGAGTGAGACAACTCGAAATGTCCTACTATATCACCAAAGAAAACATAAAAATAAGAGTCGCATATGGAAAGAAAAAGACAAACTTTTCAACATGTCTCACTATTGAACCATGTAACCATGAGAAAATATATATTGCGATAGTAAGATATCGGTAATAGCATGCTCAAATTTTTCAATGTAATATTGCTTACTCTAGCACCAGAAAGAGCATTTTCTCAGCATTATTCTGTACCAGATATCTTGAATTGACAATTTTTCAAATTGTTCTAGTATTGTTCTAGCACAGCGACATTATCTGGTATATCGTCACGATAAGAAATGATATTTCCTCATGAATTATAATGAATAGGTTTAAATGATGTTATCTAAATATGTAGCTAAACTTCAAGGGGTGATTCTGAGACGAAAAGTTCATGTATACATAGGTCCAGAAATGCTAGATACAGGGTGTCAAAGTTTCAATGAAAAAATCGTTTTTTCATTAGTTATCAAGAAGCTCCTTTTGGTGTAATTAGATTCGAAATAATGATTTCAGTGGCGTCGCAGTGGGTTAACTTCTCGATATTCATGGTAAATAAGGTGCCTACCTCAGTAGTGCACCTATAGGGGCATCAGATCAATCGACCCCTATAGGTGCACTACTTACGTCGTTTTCTTCAAGTACGATATTTGTTGATTCCTATGAAATTTTTGTATATCACTTAGTTCCTGAAATAATGAAACATTGATTTGATTACAAATTTTAATGTAGGTGTCCTCAAAACACCCATTGGGATTACGCAATAACCAATAATGAGTATTAATCTGAAATTTCGCGACTTTCTCAATCACCAACCAGACTCAATTTTGCCAACAACAAAATAACAATCAGTACGAAGCTTTTCAGGACCTATATGTTTTTATCAACTTTTCGTCTTAGAATCACCCAAATAATTGCCCCTTGAATTTTAGCCACATATTCAAATAAAAACCTGTATAAATAAATTCAGAGTACTCGAGATTTGAATTTATATTTGGTGCACGGATAAAACTTTTTTCGGAGATTCTCATACCAAAATAGGTAATATTCATCAACATATAGGTATGAAATTTGTCATGGGCTGTAGTTGACACATAAGTATAATTTTTTTATGTTCTGGTTCCCACGAAAAGGGAGATCCTGTAATGTTCAGAGAACATCGTGAGAACCAAGGGAAATAAGGTAGGAATTGGTGTTCTTTTTAAATTTCTGGAGGTTATATGCCTCGGGGAATACCTCCCTTGACAATGTGTTCCAGAGCCTCGCTGTTCGTTGGATGAACGAGTCTTTGGAAAGAGATGTTCTACTAACAAGAACTAGAATTGTAACAGAACAACAAAGGAAACATTTTCGTCAAATCTGTAGCATTGTTAGTTTCCTCTGAAAGTAAAATTTTCATACACAATAAAATTTTGTATTGTTTTTGTAAAATCATCATCATCAACACTTTGGATCTCCCCGTATATTAGTTATTGTAACAAAGACTAAATTTTTTATGCATATATAATATGCGATCATTTGAGTCGTCGACATTTTGATTGAGTTTGCCCACTACTTGTGGAACAGTTCATGGTTACGGTCACTATTCTTGGAAACTAAATTATTATTAGTTCATACCTTATACAGAAAACACATTGTAATCATTACTGATGAATTCTATAATTTTTCAATATATTTAAAAAAAATTCTGGATAAATACTTTTCTATGAAGTACAGTGGAGCCGGAAACAAAAAGATCATAGCTGTTCAAAAGTTAACTAGGACAGTGTAGACATTAAATGTATATCATGAATGGATAATAATTAAAAATTGATTCCCTGAATTCCGAGAACTGGAAATATTTTCATTGTCATATACTTACAATGTCATACTTATACCAATTTATAAGATCCTGTATTGACCACGTATCAAGAGACAGTAGAATAAAAAATCATAACTGCCATTGAGTATTCACACTGTATAGCAGAAGCTGATGCCTATTATATCTTCAAACACTCAGGGCCGTGATTTATCAATTCCGATTTTATCCGCAGTTATTTATCCGTCAGATCCTTGTCACATGATAGTAGCCTGCAGATAAAGTTCTAACGCGGTTTTTCTTCAATTTTGTATCCACTAGTTAATTGACTGACAGCTGTTCACAAGTTCAAAAGTTAACTAGGACAGTGTAGACATAAAATGTATATCATGAATGGATAATAATTAAAAATTGATTCCCTGAATTTCCTTCTACCTATTTATAAGATCCTGTATTGACCACGTTCAAGACCTTCAGCAAATCATCAGTAAGAAGGAAAAAACCTCAAACTAAAATCATCGACCATATAAAATCTCGTAATATCCTTCCAATCTCCTTGAATTCAGGCCACTCGATCAGGCTCACAAACCGTCCCGTTTCGCAACGATAGACAATTAATTGAAACTCAATTACACCTCGAATTACAATAATGATTCTCAATCGGTCATCCCACTTGATGCGTGCATTACGATATAGGCAAACCTCACCTTAATTATACCCCAAATGGCAATCGCGTGTTGTTCGATAAAGCAACGTGGGCATTCATTTGATATGTGCTTAAACCCATGTAAACCCACTGGGTCTATACTCTAGGTCAGAGATAATGAAGAAGATATTGCACCAAGTGCTTGCCTGAAACGTAACTGGGACTCTCTTGACCACTCCTGTAGCCTGATGTGTCTTTAATCGCATTCAAAGCCACAGGGTCCAATGTTAATAATCAGATATATACAGGGTGTTTCATAATTGAATGCTGATCCTAAATGGCAATGATCCTTGGATGATTTCAAGAAAAATTCTTCATGTGAACATAGGTCCGTAACAGCTTCGTTTCTGAGATACAGGATGTTGAAATTTAACAAAAAAATCAGTTATTCCCCAATATCTCTGGAACCGCTCTGGCTTTTTTCTTCAATTTTGGTACATGCCGAGTATGAATAGAAATACATTTTTTCCATAATGAAAGATTTCTCAATTTCCATCTGTGGCGTCCCTGTTAACATACCCTGTCATATTTTTCATCAAAATAATGATACGCCACTGTCTTTTTTCCAAATGAATATCATTTTTGTAATTATCCTCTATCTTCTCATAAAAATGGTCTCTTGTCTTTTTTTCGTCCGGCGAACGGTTTTTGAGTTAGAAAATAAAATGCATTCATTTGCTTGTCCCTATCCGATTTTTACTCTTAGTCATAATGTCACAATTGTGGTAACCAAAAGATCTGAGCAATATTTTTATAATTTTATGGTAACTATTTTTAAGTATTTGAAATGAAGAAAAAAGCCAGAGCGGTTTCAGAGATATTGGGGAATAACTGATTTTTTTGTTAAATTTCAACATCCTGTATCTCAGAAACGAAGCTGTTACGGACCTATGTTCACATGAAGAATTTTTCTTAAAATCATCCAAGGATTATCACCCTTTAGGATCAGCATTCATTTATGAAACACCCTGTATAATGGAGAATGTCATTTGATATTGTGGTTGCCTGAAACGAAACTACATCCTGGTCACCTTGTGACAGTCATCTTGGACGTCACAGCAATGGGTTTTGTCAAATCTTTGTGCTAGTCTTCAAAGTCAGCCACTATGGAAGCGATACTGGTTACCTGTACTCAACTTTAGCTTCTTAAACAATCGTTTCGGGTATACCGACCAAATAGATCCTCAGAATCTTCCTTTAGAAGGCATCGGAAACGTCTTTTAAACACCTAAAATAATATGAACACAATAGCTCCCAATGAATTTTCCACTTGATCTTTACATTCTACATTCATCATACATAATATCAAGAGACAGTAGAATCAAAAATCATAACTGAGTAGTATATAGCCATTGTCGATCTGAATGAAAACCTAGTAGGCGACCTATAGCTCCTGCCTACTAACTACCTAACTAGGTTGTCATCTAGAACGACAATGGTATAGCAGAAGCTGATGTCTATTATATCTTCAAACACTCAGGGCCGTGGTTTATCAATTGCCGATTTTATACGCAGTTATTTATCCGTCAGATCCTTGTCAGATGATAGTAGCCTGCAGATCAAGTTCTATTTCGGTTTTTCTTCTATTTCTTATCAACTAGTTAATTAACTGACAATCATACCTTACGTGCATCCCACAAACTCGGTTTTCTGTTTCGGGCGAGGAGCTATTTCACTTCCAGTCAGCTGCTTATGATCTATAAGGCCTAGGTTCGGCCTGTCCTGGAATACTGTTTTGGAGTGCAGCACCCAAACATACCCTGAAACTGTTGGATTATGTCCAATATTTTCATGGACGATGTTCTTCTGAAATATCGACAATTGTACCTCTCTTGGCAATCCCCGTCGAGTTGAGGCTTCGCACCCCTTCGTGGTCACTTTGGAGACCTGCAGAACATCTCTTTCCAAAGTCTCGTTCATCCAACGAACAGCGAGGCTCTGGAACACAAGAGAGGTGTTCCCCGAGGCATATAACCTCCAGAAATTAAAGAAGAACACCAATTCCTACCTCATTTCTGAACATAACAGGATTTCCCTTTTCGTGGGAACCACAACTTTAAAAAAACGTGGGTGAATGAACCCTTGATCTCACTAATCGACTGCACTGATAAAATGTTTAATTAAGTTCGTCGTGATAGAAAATACAGAACCCAACACGTTTTTCCTCACTGTCTTTCTTGTGGAAGCCTGCAAAAAATACGTTCAGCAATTGAAATGTCTAAATAAAACTGCTGACTCATTGGTTTATAATACTACTTATCGATGATGACTGAGATGACTTCACGACCTCTGCATCCAGTTGCGACCAATCAGGACTAATAATATCCGTGCAATGGTCATGAACTTCCTTATTATAAAAATAGAAGGCTTGTTCCAGCGTCCGCGAGAAATCACGAACGATCTTAATCATTCTGACGACTGAGATCGGGGCACTGACTGTGAGTAATCTGGTGAATATCATGGCGATATTTCTAGACAAGAGTGAGAAATTCCTTTGGCAAATTATCGGTCTAGCGTCGATCGATCAAAGGGAAATTATATAGTTGTTTGAAAGCGAAGTCGGTTTCTCAATTCTCAATCCTTCAAAGAGAGTTTAAAATGCTCTGTGCCACATGGAGAATGGAGATCTGTATGCGTCACACTGCTAGAAACTTATTTCACTCTAAAATATTCTCTTTACAAAGCAATGCCAGATGATGTAAAATGGATTAGAACGTGTTTGTGTCATAGAAATAGTGAAATTGACACTGAATAAAATCGCCAGTCTGACAATTGGTGGTTGGTTGTTCAGATCATCAGTAGCACAGCTAACGTGAATAGGTTGTGTTTAGTTTTAAATATAGAGAACAGTGATGTAACAAAGCTTAGTATAGGGATAGGGCATTAAGAGTTTGATACACCTTGAACGTTAGCATATAAGCCATAAGCCATCTTTTTCTTCTTCTCTGCACAGGTGGGCGGGTGCGTAGACCCCTGCACTAAGGCCTCTTCAGTCGGGCCCATTGTGCGCCCACTTGTCCTGTGAATCATCTGGGCATGCCGATTTCTTTGATGAAATTCAGCAGTTTCCTCAGCTGAGTCGCTTTCACATCCTTTGGGTGCAGTACAATGCTCCCAAAGGCAGCTTGATGCACCACCGCGGGGCATTCAGTGAGTATGTGTGATGATGTTTCATCATCCTCCAAGCACCATCTGCAGATGGGATCATCTTTGATCCCTATGAGTTCTAGGTGCCTGTTGAGGTGGTTGTGCCCAGTTAAGAGCCCAACTACCATCTTGAGATCCCTTATATCAAGTGACAGGATCTCTCTCGTGAGCCTTTTTGAAGGTTCCTTTATATGGAGCTTTGATTGTCTCATTCCTGGTGTGTCCCGCCATGTTTCAAGGAACTGCCTCTGTAGCATTTCCTTCATGAAGGACATAGCCGTACTATTGGGTATTCCCAATATCGGTTCTGGTCCAATGGGTGTCGTTCCTGAATCGATTTTGGCTGTCTGCCTCCTCGTTCCCCGGGATACCAGAGTGTCCTGGAACCCACATGAGGCCATAAGCCATATAATCACTTCAGAGATATATCTCTTGGTGTTGGCTTGATACAAAAAAGTTTCACATCGTATTCTATAACTGAACATTCGTAGTATATAGGTAGTTAGTTTGTTTTTGTCAATATTTATGCTCAACGGTGAGGAGAGTTGAATTAATAGCAAGAATATATGTTAGCATGGATTGAAGCGAAGGGTTAGCATCAAAGATATCCTCAACTGAATCGCTCCTTAAGGGAACCTCGTCCTTAAAGCATCTTTAAGGACCAGTTTTCAATTTATAGTCGTAATATGAGCTCGAAGGAAGCTCCAAGGAAACTCCAAGGAAGATGAAGAGGTACCTTATTGAGCATTCCTTCCATATCAGGTTATGTCATGAATATTTTGGATATGAATCTCACAGGTTTGGATAGTGTTTCATCTGAAACGCTTTTCTGTAGTATAGTACATCTCTATTCAAGTCTTGAAATTTGTACAGAGAAACTGATTCCAGTCATTCGCGTATACAGGGTGTTTCGAAATTCGACCGACAACGCTTGACAGGTGATAGCCCTCGTGATTTCATAATCACTGAGATAGGGACAGACGGTCTTGAAGTGTTCAGTTCTCGAGATATAGGGCGTTGAAGTTGAGAAATTAAAATAGTTTTTTCTCGATATCTCATGAAAAATTGAATTAAATGCATTCAAATTCGGTATATGGTTTGATCTTCCAATGGTTAATTTTTTGACCAGAAAGACATTCCGAGAATTTTATCCAGAGGTGCGCTACAGAGGGTTGTGATAACTTTTCCGCACATATTTTCTACGCCACTGATGAAATTTCAATTATTTCTAATTTCTCGAATTGATTGTTCAATTATGTTGAAAAAGTGCATCACCTTCAACTAAGCTAAAATGAACAGTTATCGAGATATTTGACCCAAAATAGAAGTTTGCATAGTAATTTTTCATCTTCCTCAGTATTAGAAAATTACGAACATTTTTGTTCTCTCTTTATGCGTGGAATAACTATTTCTGTTCAGCTATAGCATGAGATCTGAATAGTATCTAATCTACTCAACACCAGAAAAATATTTTTGCAATTTTCTACTACTGAAAATGATGAAATATCACTATGCAATCTTCTATTTTGGGTCGAATATCTCGAAAACTGTTTATTTCAGCTCAGTTGAAGGTGATGCATTTTCTGAACAAAATTGAACAATGAATTCGAGGAATTGGAAATAATCGAAATTCAATCAGTGGCGTAGAAAATATGGAAGGAAAAAATGCCACAACCCCCTGTAGGGCACCACTGGACAAAATGTCCGGAATGGCTTCCAGGTCAAAAAATGGCCCATTCAAAGATGAAACCATATACCGAAGTTGAATGCATTATATTCAATTATTCTTGAGATATTGCGAAACAACTATTTTCATTTCTCAACTTCAACGCCCTGTATCTCGAGAACTGAACACTTGAAGACCGAATGTTCCTATCTCAATGATTATGAAATCACGAGGGCTATCACCTGTCAAACGTTGTCGGTCGAATTTCGAAACACCCTGTATATCGATTTCCAGTAGAAGCTGGGATAGGGATTTGAGCGAGGATTTGAGGTTTAAGTTTAGGTGAAAAGAACATATTTTTTTATTTCAAATAATATAATAAGCCTCATCATTTGACCAAACATTTCCACCTGCACTTGCTCTGATTCTACTAGTACCTATATACAGTATCAATATTCCGAAATGTTCTCAGTACATTCTGTACAATTTGCAACTGCAAATCAATTTACTCTGGGTGTTATTGAGTTACAGGAATTATACGTTCAATTAATAATTTTAAATAATCATATACTTCAACCTTCCTAACTCCTCCTGCTTAATTGATAATCTGAACTTAGTTCTGCCAGTATCATCGTGGATTCGTCGAAGTAGATCCAATCTATCCCAATTATTCTTATAAATAACAACTACGGCATCATTAAATTTATATTTTTCGCACTCAACCATCAGCAGATTTATATCCAAGATAACAATAGAACTCACAATTGCTATTGCTAGTTTATTTCCATGGAAAATAAGCGAACTAGGCTAATTTGGCTTATATGTATACATACTGAAGACGGTGTTTTGTTTAGACTAGGCTACTAGATTCGATTACTCACCAGTCTTAATATACGTCACCTTTCTAAATTGAGCTATTAAAGAATATAGCGCTTGTTTTTGTTGTTAACACTGATAGCCCTACTATTATAGTTGAAAGAATTAACAATTGGAGACCATAATTTATTGTTCTTTGTTTATGGCTTTGAAACATGGAACACTGTTAGAGAAAATGAGAGTATTGTACCAGATTGTTGATTGTTATTTTATTATTATATTCCCCACTGAAGACTGAAAACACCCCTGAATAAAACTCCAACAGGTTGATTTGTCTATATGCGATTATGAATAAATTGTGTGTATTAGTCTGCCTTTAGAGAACGTGACAACATTACAAAAGTCATTGATACTTCCCGTGCTTCTGCACCGCCGAAAGTGAAGTTTTAACCCTTGATCGATGATTTAATGTAAATTTCAGACACAATATACGAGGAGATTTTGAAATAAGTACATATATTTAGCACATTGATGTAATATAGTCTATCGAATATACCCAAAATATCAGATTTTTCCAAATTCTTTTGATTAACGAAACATTTCATCTTGAAAAGAAAGAATCAAGTTCTTCCATTCAAGACAATTCAAATGATTGAACTGACTGTGATTGTTCCTTCCGCATGGAAATTTTCATAGAGTTGACTTCAGAATTGCTACAGTGTAGAACTGTGGGTTAAAAAAAGGGGTCTTACCGCAAATTTTGTTTTGATTCCTGTATTTTTCTATTGGTGTCTCTCGTTAGTATAATGTCACCCTGTATGTATTTTTTTTTTACAAAAAAGTATCTTCGTTGCTATTCATCTGGAATTAGGAACACTGAATATACTTACCTGACGGCACTTATCAACATATTTGGAATAATTACAGCTCCCGCTTTTTCCGGAAATGATTTCAACTTTCGATTTTCAAAAGGAAAACCTTGTTTATTATCACCTTTTTGAAAATGTTAAAAAAAATCAACTTGTGTGTACAACCTTATTATTATCAAAAAATTGTTCATTCTATTTTTAAGCTGTAAACATTCTAAAAGTTGTGCCATCTTACCCTTAATGCTTTTCGCTTTTTTCAGGTAAGGAATCATGATTTTGCAAGAATTCTCGCAAGAATCTATTATACCATCTGAGGGAAATGGATCCGGTATGTATAGTTGTTTCTTTGATGGTATTTTGCGCTAGGCTATATGTTAACTTAAAAAAATTGGTAAAGGTACTTCTGACCCATCATAATATACTTGTATGCATGCAATCTACACTGGCGATGAGATGATATACATTCGGAGATTTGGATATAAATTACTATTGCTGGAGTTTTAGTAAATTTGGTGGACGAGCGGCGAGTCCGCCAATTACAACTATATTGAATAGTAGCCACATAGTAGCTATAAAGGCTGTTCACTTCAAGTTAATTGACACGAAATGCTTGGTAAATAAGTGTCAAAACTGTACTACAAAAACAAACAGTAACTTTTGAAATTGACCACCCTCGATACCGATGATGTCAGCTTTATTTCACTAACGATATTTCACTGCATGTTATGACAATAAATTTACTATCAACGTAAAGCGAGAGGACTATAGAGGCATGGTACCATTTTGTTGCATATTTTGTATTTATTCGGCAAGAAAAACAAGAGCTTTTTTTTATCGGATACATTTCTCTTCCTAACGGAAAAAAATTGGCCAATCAGTAAAATTTTTAATGTCAGTTCATCGAGTGAAATTACTGATGAAAAATTCTTGAGTTAGTATTAGGAAATTAATCCAATGAAAAAAAAAGTTCAAGTGTTTTCTGGCAATGTATCTTACGTAATCGTTGGGTAAGGATCCTGAAATTTGCTGGAGCGAGATATATACCAAAAATGCACTCTATGACCAAGTGGGGTCATCTTCAGTGATATACACTGATCGCCAACAGCCATGGAACCACCCCAATTTCCAGAAAATGATATTAGGGGTCAAGATAGGCTGAAAATCCACTAACTATTCATAGTTTTCCTAGAAAATTTTTAGTTCAGAAAATTTACATTTTGTCTCACCTCTCATGGAAGCACCCCCGCACAAAATTGTGTTAAGCGAAAGCGGCGTTCACTACCAAACTTTTTACGTTTCGTATTCTGATTGGTGAAGCAAAATCTGTAATTGAAATGACTCAAAAAGCTGAAATTATTCAGCTGTTTGCGTTGCAAGAAGTCATCGTCGGTGAATCTAGTAAAAATAGACAAATGATATTGTTATAAAAATGGAAAATACTACTGTTTGTTCTGATTCGAATAGAACAATATTCACGTATATGGAAGTTATAATAATGTTTTTGCTCATGATTTTATCGTACATAATACAGGGAATAGTAGATAGGTATACCTACTGTTCAATTCATTATTTTCTTCTTGAGGATTGATTTTTCTCTTCTAGTATTGAATAACGATCAATTTACGTCACCGCCAGTTCTATAAGGCAACTGAGAAAAGCCGTAAAAAGTCACGTTGATTTTTTGTTGTTGTGAATGACATTCGCATAAGTTTAATTCACGTTTAATTTCAGATTCTGCTGCACCAATCAGAATACGAAACGTAAAAAGCAAAACGTAAAAAGCTTAGTTGTGAACGCCGCTTTATACCTATGGCGCAATCGCCATCCACCGTGTTGAATTCAATTTCTGTAACTTCGGCGTTGGTGTGTGCAGAATTCGCCAATTTTACAAACACCTGGCTGGGGAAGAACAATCGACTCTGCTAATATCGCCTACAGGATCAAGTGGGCGAGATAACGAAGAGACAATGCAACCGGTTATCGGTGTCATTATAATTGCGCTGCTAGCATGTGGGTACTTGACTTTTTTAGGACATGCGCGAACAAAAATAAGGAATATGGCTCGTTGAGCTGGTAGGTATACCCTGATCACTGATTCATCTTTGGGTTTTGGTCCTTCGAATAGTTTTCACTGGCCACGTTTATACCGTATGGATAGTTGGTATGCTTACCAAGGAGATCTAACTAAATTCAGACCAAATGACTTAGTTAACGCATGTTTACACCATGAATCTTCAGTTGACTAACGTTACCAACTTTGTTTTGATTCGATTATTTTTTTGAGGTTAGGTTGTGGAAATCCACTTGAATTCGTTAATTGAGAACAAAACCTTTTGGTAGGATACGGAATCAGCTGAAATTGAATGGAATATTATTATGAGAACTCATGAGATAACTGCCACTTGCACTGAAGTCAAGTCATGGCTATACAAAAGTTGACCAAAATGTTTACACCGTCTTGGTCATCATACTATTTTTTTTCTCCCAGTGTACTCCTTTATATAAATATATATACATATATATCCATTTTTTTATGTTCATGATTATATCTGAGAATATTCCTTCTCAATACTTTCACCCAATCAAGGGGTTCAAACTTGAACGATGGAAACTTGTTATTTTTAAAGACCTTCAATAGCAGATTCTCGATTAGGTTTTTCAAATTCAGAATTTCTTTCCACATCCTGTATGATGAATATCAATTTATCATAGATCAAAATAAAATGAATACATTTTAGTGGTATTGATAAATGAGAAACAAAATTAATAATTTCAGTTAATACAATCCTGGCATTTCCCTTAGAACGGCCCTGCTTGCTAACCCAAGAACATGGCGGATCCCAGAAAACAGGTCCTAAAATATCAAAGGCGCCGACCAGAGAAGCACTTCTGATTGTTGAGTATTCTGTGATTTGGATATTCGAATTTCATCTATTTATTGTTTCAGTTCCAGTTCCAATTCCGAAAAAGTATATCTATAGTAGGTATAATATCCATATGGTGGCCTATCAAAAACGTGTCGCAAGGTACTGAAGGTTGTGAAAGAACTTGTGGACAAAGGGAAAATCCAAGAACACATTGCATTTGTTTGGTAAAAAACATAGCAAAACATTCAACGCCCTAAGTGTCATCACCAAATTATTTCAAATAGGAATACGGGTCAACTGATACCTCATTAAAAAAGACTTTCAATTTCCTCACTGCTGATGAGTTTTCCAAAAACGAACAACCCATGTAGAAAAAAGGAGCTAAGAAAAAACCAACAATTCGAAAAATTAAGAAATTGTGATGATTCCTAAGTAGCAGTTGAAGCATAATATCTCTTGTTGTGTTTGAGTATAGATAAGTTTATGGTATTTGTTCACTATTCGCAAATATTTATTCAATGTATAATTTGTTGTACATTGGAGATATTTCTTCTTTATATCTGTGTGCAATGACACTGCAAATATAAAAAAAGGTTGTTGACCGTTGTTTATCTTCATATCTTCATAGATAGAAATGCTAATAGATATTTTTCATATAATCAGGTAGGTACCTATATAGGATCAGGAAAATTGTCTAACGTGTTAGCTACAATTTGTTTCAAATTTTGGGTTCTTAAGAACGATGAAATTGATGATTTCATAAATTGTATTAAAAAGAATGTCATAATCAACTCAATATGGTTTACCCTAGTAGTAATACCACAGTAACTTCAGGAAAGCAAAATTTATGAATAATTTGAGTTTTGTATACATAGAAACAAAAGATAATGTTGTAGTTTACCGGGTCACATATACGACAAATCAGCATGATAAAAATGGTCATAATGTAATACCATATAATACCTTTATGCATTCTATATTAAGAAATAACATGATTCATTATTTATATATATATCATTGCTATCATGAAACATTTTTTATTTCATGATAAAGCTCGTATAACGTTTATGTCGGCATCATTTTGTTGATTCAGTCTCGCTATATTTTTTTTTTAGTGCATGTGAACACAGTCAGCAAGAACATCGTATAGACTGTGAGTGTTCTGGTATTCATCACTCATCAATCGCTTGAGATGAAATATAAATAGATGCATGCAGGAGTTTGAATAATCGATCGTATCATAAGGATACATACTGTAATGAACCAATCAGTAAATTCTGCCAATATTTCAACTTTTTGGCTTCGCTGTTTCATGCTGATCATCTTCAACAGGTCCTTCATGTTCAGGTTTCAGTTAGAGTTAAGGTAATGTAAGAAAATTTTGAATATAAGTTCATTAATCCTTATTGCTAATAGTGATCTCATTGTTTGTAAATAATTGTATAGTATCACTGAACTACCTACCAACAGTACCTACCTACCTGTTATTTTAGATTTTCAATGAATTCACCTATATTTTCAGATATTTAAAGTTTTTTACGCATCAGGAACTAAAAAAAATGAAATAAAGGGATGCACCAATCACATTGCGTGACGCGCGACGCAAAATGCAAAACGCTGCATTGGAAACCCACCTTAATACACCAAATAGACGCTGAATATTACATAAAAATGAATTACTTGTTCACGTACCGAGCATGCATAACATCCTGCTATGTTTCCGCTTAGTAAATAGGAAATAAAATGTTATACAAAAAGGAATGTGAGACTCGGTATATGCACTTATTTCTTGAAAGTGATGCCAATTTTCCACACGCTATGTCATGCATGTTTCTCCCGGAGGGATGAACTTAAAAACTCCATATATGTATATAATATGCAACGATTACACTGCACATGAGTCGTATAAGATCTATAATTTCCAGTTTGCGATAAATATACATTTCCGAACGGACATATTAAATATTCAATTTTGCAAGTAGTTAGAAACTTAGCTTGGTGATAGGGAAGTTGAAATACATATAGATACAGTGCAATGCGAATGCACCACAAGAATCTATATTTACTCATATTCTGTCAGCTGCTTCTCAGAATAATGAAGAATAATACTTTCTGACTGCATATAGAATGGGCACACAAGTCATGATCAACAAAATCAACTGGGTCTGCGTATTCACATCAGGTCAGAATATGAAATCATCTTCCTGTTATCACCAGAATTTCCATGAACCATGCACAGTGCACACAGCATTGAATCTTGCTGTCTGGAATGATGGATGACACCAAGACAGCATTCTGTATCCTGGCGATACTTCTGGGAATAATCTGGTATTCGGTTTGGTATAGGTGATTGGATATTTTAATGAAGCAACAAGAATCACGGTCAAAGTTGGTCATAATTGATCAAACTGGAGTGTTGCCTCACGTACCAGCATTGGTTAGTACAAGTGGTCAAGTTCCATTTGTACTCAACAAGTGGGTTTGCCAACATGGCATACCTCTGACACTCAGATGGAAGAAGGCCAGAACATAGCTGGACGTACTTGCAAACTGATATAATACCATATATACATTCAATAGTGTCTGAGGAATATGAAATATCTATTGTACATTCCATGAACCAAGTCTATAAGATCTCACACCTTTGAGTCTGAAATTGCAAACAATTCATAAAAAAAACTTTAAAGAGACGACCTCATGTGGGTTACCAAAAGGAACTGTGGCACCAGTTAACTCTTTTGGATTTCAAAAAGAAGAATTTTCTTGTGAGCTGCTTACTACAAATCGGCTGTTTTGCAATCGGCATTTTTATGTAGGGAAATTGTTGTTGTGAAATGAATGATTTGGATCGGTGCTAGTGAAAGTACAAGGCGAATTGGTCATTTTGAGTTTTCTCTGTTGATTCGAGTGCCTAGCGGTTGTGAAGTGTGAGTTGCTGAGGTTGGTAAAAAGGTCCCAAGAGACCTTATTGGGGTTGAGACGGGTTGTTTTGGATTTGGAATAATCACTCTGACAATGGTTAAACGATTCCACCTTGCATTCTGGAGAATTTGGTTCCATTCTGGTGGAAGATCGAGACAAAATGGTCCTTCGAGTTATCTCGTGAGTAGCAAATGACTTCACATTTGAAGCTTCTGGTGTTGGCAAGAAGAGTCCAAGTAGTGTAATTTCAGCTTGCTGGTATTTCAACTACTACTACTACTTGGGTTTAATAACACTGATTATTTTGAAATTATAACTTTGAGATAGAAAACGGTTGTCTAAACAAATTCACACAGCATTCAAGTCCAAGCCATATCGCTGGAATACGTGTCGTCTTGAAGGAAGATCTGGACAACTTGGTCCTACGAGCTGGATTCCGTTTTTTCCTGGCAACTGACGAAAGAGTCCAAGAGGACCTACTTGAGTGGTGTAATTTCAGTTTGCTGTTACTTTTACTATTACTACGTGGGTTTAACGAGACCGATTATTTCTAAATTATAACTTTGGCAAAGGAAATGGTTGTGTATTCAAATTTACCCATCATTCAGATTCAATCCATCTTGCTGAAGTAGATAACTTTCGTCTTGAAGGAAGATCTGGATATTTTGCTGCTACGAGCTGCATTCCATTTCTGGGTAACCCCACTGGGGGTGCCACAGAGAAATTTGTCCTCCGAGCTCTTTCTGGAGTAGCGAATGACTTCACATTCGATTGTTCTGGGATTGGCATGAAGATTCCAAGAGGCCCTACTTGAATGGTGTAATTTAAGCTTGCTGATACCTCTACCACTACTACTATGTGGGTATAACGAGACTGGTTCTTTCGAAATTATAACATTGATATAGAAAAGGGTTATTTAAACACCCAGCATTCAAGTCCAAGTCATATCTCTGGAATACGTGTCGTCTTGAAGGAAGATCAGGACAACTTGGTCCTACGAGCTGGATTCCGTTTTTTCCTGGGCAACTGACGAAAGAGTCCAAGACTTGAGTGGTGTAATTTCAGGTTGCTGTTACTTCTACCACTACTACTATGTGGGTATAACGAGACTGGTCCCTAAAATTATAACTTTGACATAGAAAAGGGTTATCTAAACAAATTCACTCAGCATTCAGTTCCAAGTCCAAGCCATCTTGCTGGAGTACCTTTTGTCTTGAAGGAAGATCTGGACCTATATCTGGACAACTTGGTCCGACAAGCAGAATTCAGTTTTTTTTTTCCTGGACAACTGACGAAGACCAACTTCCTCTGCTCTCTCTGGGCAGGCCCAAGGGGGGAGTCACAGTTCACAGAACGGCGAGCATACACACGGAACGGAGAAATCCTTGGCTCGGCTTGTTCATTTTCAGTCTACCGTCGACTCTGACGCCAACAACAATCTAGCAGGCCGTCGCGATCGTGTTTTGCTTGGCGTGCGGAAGGCCATCGAACCTTTCCGATGTCTGTGCGTATAGTGTGACCGTTTCGGCTTATTATTGTTGTCATTGTTGCTAAGAACTGTCATTTTTGAGGTGCAGTACTGTCGCCTCTGACAGGTACCTGTCTGTGCCGGTCTTTTTTTATGGCGGTGATTGAAATGATAGTGGACTGTCGATGATGGTGGACGTTATCTTTGGTTGGATTTAGAATTGGTGGATAGGAGCTACAAGCTACAGGTGCTCTGTGGATGTGGAATGAAGTGAGTTTCGAATGTTTTGGATATACCTATGGAAACAGGTCGCAAGTATATTCTGTTGTGAGTCTTGAGATCAATGTGATATATCCAGTTTCAATAGGACTTTTTGAGTGCTGAAGAGGCTTGAGATGTGAACACATTTCCGGAAATTTCATTTCCACAAAAGCCACTCACGAACTCTAGGAACTAAAATTGTAGTCAATGGTCTATGGTTGGTAAACAATGCAGTTATGAAAAGCAGCAACGTTTCCTACTGAAAATCGAAATATCGGAAGCAATTTTTTATCTTTTTTCCGCTTTTTTCCAACCGTGTACAACTGACCAAATATTGGGTTCATAGGTATATGACATCTAGAAAGCGGCTAATATTTTCTGGGTGCTGTTCTCATCTATAACCGTCTATTTTTATTTCATAACCAAAGAACATAATGTGCGAGATAATATGGAAATTTTTTGATCTTGCTACACCAAAACTGGATGGTTTTTGCCTACTTAGTGCCATTTCCACAAATTCTGAAAACCAAAACAAAAAATATCCAGTACTGTAGACCTCTTTACAAGGTAGCGGAAGACGAGGCGAAAGAAATCTCAAAATTTCAGTGTAGAAATATAAAATAGTAATAGAAAAAGAAACATCTAGAATATCCACAATTCCTTTTGAATTACCTCATTTAGATACGGTTCAGTTACAGAAATTACATTTCATCAAAGTTCGGTTTGTTCGGTTCTTCTCACTGCAATGCACTGCCCATTCACAGTGCCTCCGCGATTTTGGTGAACGATGACATTGGCATTCAAATGCTCCGCTGAGTCTGTCGCTCATTCACAGTCTCGTTCACAGTGTCTTTCGATACGGGCTATCAAATCTAACGCTATCTGAGTCCGTCACCCATTCACAGTTCCCCGGGATACAGGCATTCAAATCTCCCGAAATCTAACGCTGAATCCGCCGCTCAATCTCAATGCGCTTCTTCACGACGCGGACAGTCAATCAAATCCAGTGCTATTCAATTCAGTCGCTCAATCACATTGCTCACTCGATACTGAACTGAATAACACACTCTGTCGTTCTTTGCTCATTCACTCATCTACTTTCAACCAGCCGTTCTTCACTATCAATTCTTATACTTACAACTGTGTTCAGCTCTGCGAAAAATCAAAATCCTTAAAAATATACAATTCGAATAAGTGTACGGCTATAAAAAACGCGAGACTTCCGGTTCTTCATATATTTATTTCAATTGATAGTTTGTTCCGTTGCTGTATTGCATGTTTTATATTCTGTCGAAACTACATATCAGCATTGAGCTGTCCTTCGGTCTTGCATGATTATATCGTCATGTCGAATATATAAGAGATACCTCGAGTACCTTCTACTGTTTCATGCAATACAAAAGAAGTCACATAATACCTGTGTCATTAGTTTTGAGAATAGAACCTCTCCTTAAAAATAGTAAGTTTTGGTTTTCCGTTTTCGAACTAGAAGTTGGAAGACTGCTGACTGGTTCCAGAGCCTGAGGATCAACTTTCAAGACGAACTCTTGGACAAACTCAATAGACATTCCGGATCTTCGTATTTTGCATTGTTCACCAAGCAAATATGTCGTTTTTATGTGTATTTTCCAATCGCCAGTCATCATGATACGAAATCAAAGGCATCTCGGAAGTCACATACGAAAGATCAGGAACGCCACTAATGCTTGGGAATGTTTTCATGAAAACAAAATATTTGTATATATTGAAACTCTGAAAGGAAGATAGATCGCTATGTGGTATATGAGCACTCGACTACTGGCTGGATTCAAACTTACTATTTTACGAAAGTGTCGAGAAAGATATCGTTATAATTTTCGAATTCCGGTGCCCTTGACAAAAATCGGATATAAAACAGTATTCTCACACCGTCAACCTTCGAGGAGAATGAATACGATAATAATTGAATTACTGAAATTGACACTACCCCGAAAACCCCGCAGAGCGATAATAGACTCCCTTCCGATCAAAGAATCCCTATAATATTAGTTAGATGACTCACTTATTTAGTCACGTGTTCGAATTGCAACCATTGTAATTACCTCTAGTTGTCTATAAGAGAACACAATGGAAAAAGCAATAATCCTAATCTGTCCATGTGTCTAGTTCTTAAATTGGTTAAAATAACGATAAATGTTCTGATTTATTTCATTATTTACATAGGTGTAGAGCTTTTATTCCGATATTCAGAACATTTGTTCTAAATTTGTTCTAAAATTTGTTCTTTCCGTCATTCGGTTGCCCCCTTACGAGCAACCCTCAAAAGTCTTCGAAAGTCTTGTGCGAGCAAGGAATGACGGGGGCCTTACCTTTTAACGTGTGATCCCAAACACTTTCTTGGGCCATCAGAAAAATTTCTGCAGTCGACGGGGATCGAACCCACGACCGACAAGCGAATGCGAATTAGAATATAGACACTCTGCTTTTGGGTGTATGATAAATTGACATTCATCAATTTCAGAAGTTTTTATATTTTATTTTCAAACTCTTATCGTGTGTGTTCAATAGATATAATTCAATGTTCGTCGTGGCATATAGCCAGGAAAGTAGTTGTTTTCTATTGAATCAACTGAGAAAGAGTAAATATTCTCATCATATAGAGAATGCGAATTCTCAATGTATTGCTTTATATAAATATATATCCATTTTTGTATGTTCATAATTTATCTGAGAATATTCCTTTTCAACATAGACACTCTGTCCGCACGGCTACCTGGCCACCCTTTGTTTTGTTTCATTATTATTGTTTTGAACAAGTTTTTGAATCAAGTTTGACGTTTTGAAGTTGTTAGTTGCACTAAATATCTGTCTTGCACGTAATGTTGCAATTTTAGTTTCAAATTTCAAAGCGTGATAATCTCGGTGATAACACTAATTTCCTTGGGTTTTTACATTCCCTACCCCTGAAAATGGATAATTATTTAAGTTGATCCTGATAAGTGTTGATGTGATCCGAGATGTGACCTAAGATTAGTTCACAAATTTACAAAATCAACCTCTCGAAAAGAAAATCTGGTCAAAGAATTGAAGTGAAAACACTAATTTTTGTCTTCATCTTTCAACCTCAGCAACCGTCAGCAACTGTCAATTTGTTTTTCAAATTGGCCCGCGCATATGTTTCTTGATTTTTTCAAATGAAGAAAATTGGTCTAAATTCAATCTGGCTTGAAGTCACCCCTCTATAGTCACTCTAAGTATCTCTGAACCTACCTACCAGTTACACAACATCTGCAACACGTACCGTTATTATTTTTGCATTATACCATCATCTTCACCACACCGACAAAACCGCATCATCTATTCCCATTATATTCAATTCGATTATTTTTAGATACTAGAGTTCAATCGTATTTGCCCACGCAAAATGGGCTGAACTTGTAGGTCGCAGACGAGGTCGAAACTTTCATATTTCCGATCGATTTGCCCATATCCTTTATCGATGCGTGTATGGTACGCTTTACGACGGTAACTGAAAACCATCTACCTATCTATCAGATATCAGCCGGTTTTGCTCTCTTTGGGCGAGATTTTGTACCGAGTTTTGTTTTGTACTTTCGACCTACTTGAGTGTGCCAGTTTTATTAGCCAAAATAGTAGATTGTTTTATTAGGATCAAAAGTGTCACTTTGTTTGACAAGCGAATTTTGCATTTGCGAGGCGGAGCGTTTAGCGAAGCAGAGCGAAAGCAAAATTTGCGAGTCGAACAAAGTAACTTTTGATCCGAATGAAACATGCTATTTTTTCTGCAACCGAAACAATTAACTCAAATAAACATGTGAAGTAACCACCAATGCCGTGCCATATGTATGCAATGCAACACATATTGACAAATAATCCATGTGGTGAGAATATTCTACCTGCATTAACAGCAGGTTAGGTTTTCTAGGATGTTCTAATTGTAGTTTCAATATAAATACAACCACAGAGTAACATATTTGTGTATGGACCAGGTGCTCTAATGGCAAATACCGTGTCAGTGCCAGCTATAGGAACAAGACGTGGAAAATGTTAGGTTAGTGAGCATATCAACAATGATAATAGTGATTATTTATTCCTCTGCATACTGGCATACTACACTGTGTTTTGACTTGATAATCAAATGAAGCTAAACAATATCGTTGTTTGAGACAAAAAAACTATTGCTTGCCGTGATTATTCAAAAACAAGTTATCCATCCCGAGAATATCGAATGAAATACAGATCATGCAAGTATTTGAATCTTGAAGGCTTCCCTGATCAAAACAAAAATACTCAACTGAGATGTTTATAATTTCAATACTAAACTATAAGGTGTATTTATATTCCAGCATGGGTATGAAATGCCAAATCTGCTGAAATCGGAAACAAATCAGGTATGCGTCTCAACCCAAATAACCACCGTCACAATGTTGTTTATTCTTGATGACGTCCAGTAGATCGTTTTTAGTTCCTAGGAACTAAATATGTTGCCTAGCAACATACCTATTTTTGTGCCAGTAATAGAAACGTCAATTTAAGTGCTAATTTTGGTATCAAAATGGACGACTTTTGTTTCAGTTGCAGAAAATAGTATATTATGTAACAAGTGTTATAAACGTCCTTTTAGTAACGAGTAGTTTAAGCACGAGCGGAGCAGAGCGGAGCGAGTGTTTAATAAACGAGTGTCTAGAAGAGTTTATAAACGCGTTACATACTATGATTTTTCTACGAACTCCAAAAGTTACATTAATTAACATACCTGCTATTCCTGCTAACCTACAAAATAATTCGAAAGGAATGGGAATTGAGAACATAATACATACAACTGCATGCAACCAGCGAGACACGTATGTGATATTGGTTGTAGATCTGTCCAGTCCATTGCTTACTAACCTTTGTTTCACGTTTATTGTCATGCTTAGCGCTGAATAAATAAATTGTTCTCAAAGATGGATGCTTCATTTTAACACTTCTTGGAGGTATGTAAGTACCTGAACATTCTCTTCGATTTCACTCTCGTCTACTTTTCGCATATATTTTTAATGCGAAGAATTCCGATACAAACGGATATTGTTTGAATAATTCTGATACAAAATATGAAAATAACAGTTGACAGTTAATACAATTGACAGGCCAGACATGTCTCGAATTACTGAAGCTGTGTTTAATGAACTGCGTTGCCATGGTGATGTGTTTAAGAAATCGTGTTGCCATGGTAACGTGTTTAATATTTTGAATAAATCACAGATCGACAATCCGTGATTAATCGATCATTTAGCGTGGTACATATCCGTACGCTAAATGCCATTTTAGTTATGTGAGTAGAAAAAAAATATTATTGACACAAACATAGGTATGTTGCTAGGCAACACTTTTAGCTTTAGCTCCTAGTAACTAAAAAGGATGTACTAGGTCATCAACAATAAACAACACTGTTATGGTTGGTTATTTGGATTGGGACGCATACCTGATTTGTTCCCGACTTTGATTTGGCATTTCATACCCATCTCATAGGGATGTTTGACAGAATGCTGGGTACATGCCTACATTTGAGTATGCAGGCATTGCTCAAACGCCAATCTCAGCATTCGAATATCCAAATCAAAGGATCCTCGTCTATAGAATATAAATACCAATATATTCCTCATTTTTCTCCCGTTTACCTCTATCTTTCTCTCTCTCTCCCTCCTCTCTTGGTCTCTGACAAAAAGGTATCTAAAAGAAGTTGTAAGCTCCCAAAGGGACACAATCAACTAATCAGGCATCTCGCCAGACACCTTTCTTCTGTAGGTGATTGAAATTATTCATGGACACCACGAAAGACCAATTCCATTGCGATTGTAAAGGAGTTCCTATGAACCCCGAGCTAAACCCCTATCATGTTTGCTGGAGTGTTTAGTACACTCCACTAGTAACTGTCTGCTGTTTTATTGTACCCACTCTCAGTGATCGTGCATATAGTAGACGTTTGGATATATTCTTCGCAGGTTGTTAATTGTTGCATAGCTTTGGTCGATGCTTTGGTTTACTGTTTGGTTTGCGATCCAGATAAACCTCGTGATCGAACAGTATGATTGTAGAAGGTCGTCATTGTTCAGTCCTATTTGTTTGAGTGACCCATGGCCTGTTAGGAGCTCTGCTATAACTGTCAGTGGTTGAATCTAAAAGGAAATGGGATGCATTCTGGTAACCTTGGCTACTCTCCAAAATATTCTTGACTCAGGTGAGTTTATTGTGCTCATCGTGACCTCCTTCAGAGTCAGCCAGTCTTTTACAGACGCTCGTAGTGTGCGTTTTGACACTCCTAGTATTATTCTGTTCCGTTCTGCCTTGTTCCGTCTGTCACTGTTTTCAGTTCTTTATAAATATATACAATGCCCTTACCAGTCTAGAAGTTTCTATCTGACCATTTATGGCATTGCGTGCCGCTTGACTGTGATCAGCTGTCTATGATGTTTCTCCTGTTGTTCTTCCTTAGGCACATCTGCTGAACTAGAGTGCGTATCTGAAGTCTTGGATTCTTGGTCTCTTCGAAGTTGCAGATGATTCTGAATGTAGATGTTCCCCACTATATATAGGATCGGTGTTATTCTTAACAGGTGGCCAATGATGAGACGAACAAAGATTTCTTCGACTCCATACCCTCTCAATGAAAATGTATGGAGAATTGATATTTCTTATATGCAATGCAAAATGGCCTAATACTCCCAAAGACAGAAAAGGAACCTCGGCAGAGGAATATATCTTTCTATTCTCAGCAAACTAAAGTTAATGTTCATCAAATGCTTATCAATTAACTATACCTACATTTAATAGGATTGTTAAGGTGCACCATTATCCCCAATTTCTACTAACATCTACTTATTTCATGTAATTTCTTTATAGGTTTTTAATTTCCCTCTTTGCTTTCTTGCTTTCCCCAAGGCTTTTTCCCTCGCTTTTCTCTTATTCAAATCATGTGAAGCTTTGATCACTTTTCAAGTGTCTACCTTTCCTGATAACTGTCATCACTCAATCACAGTTAATTGGGCACAGAACATAACATAAACTCTGTGTTTCAAGTGTCTGTTGTCTATCAACAAGTATAACTTCTGATGACATTTATTCTTTAATGTGGAAATAGATTTCTTCCCAATGGGCCAATTTCACAATGTAGTACCACCTCGAGTATCACCGTACTTTTCAGTATAACAATTGTACCACATGTGGTACGAAGATACCACCTCTGGCAACACTGCTCTTGGTACAAATCACCCCTCAATGGTTGAAACCATTTTGTTTATTATTTTCAGTATGGTTTTATGCAACAATAATTCAATAACGTACGTGGAAAAACGTGAATTTTCACCTCATTCAAGTTTACATTGACATAAAAGTCTATAGTCTAATTTATTGTACTTTTGACCTACTCTGTACGTATCAGATTCTAAATACATCTTTATCTTGTTTTCGATTTGCTTGCCGCGATTAAAAACGAGTTATCGAGATGAAACACAATTTTTATTCAAAGTTAATGAACCACGATGGTGTGGCTTCTTGTTCCACTTTTGGCAACTCATTGTATCTGGTTATTGATCATCATCCTTTCCAATATACCAGCAACAAACTCAAAAATTTCATTACAAACTGAGTACTTACTTACGATTGATGAACAACTGATGAGTCACAGTACAAAATGATTACTGTTTCTTGGTAAATGCATGATCATTGTATACAAGGTGTCCCATTTATTTTATTCTCTTCAACGTCATAACAACACATTTGAAACCGTGTCGCTAGACGCCAGTAAACAATACAAATAAATGTCAGATGGACTTCAAAAAGTGAAAAAAATTTCTCGTTTTGGTTTTCATGAAGTACTGAGATTATTTTGGCTCCCTCTATCAGCCCTATCATTTACTACATGACGTTTTCGGTCACCCTGTATTATAGACACTGAGTGCGCATGCTCCATGGGATCCAGTTCGAGTAAGGTTCATTCGGGTTCGAACTATAACTGGAACTGTTCTAGGACAGACTCTTTACGCGTTCGGGTTTTTCCAGAATCGTCCTGGGACGGTCCTAGAACTATCCGAAACCAGTACCTGCTCATTTCATTTAGTTTTCGATTCTGTCGTATCGTAACGTCGAACGATATATTTTTGTCCATTCTACAGTTTATTGCTATTTTCAATATTTTCTCAATATCATGGAGTTAGTACATTCATTTGATAGTAGTAGATCTTCATCTTCAGGAAGCAGTGGTGAAGGAGTTACTTGCTGAAGTTGCTGAAAATATTTCACCTATAAACCGAAAAATGGAGGATTATGTTGGGGAGACTTTGCCATTATATTCAAACACACAATTCATTGAACATTTTCGGAGGGTGTCGAAATTCGAGTAAGTATAATGGACAAAACATATTGAAAATCTAGCTACGAATGCTAACGTATGGTCTGAAAGTTTTGGGAAAAAAATCAGATGGTGACAACTCTTAGAAATTACTTTATAATCTTAACAAATAATATTACAATATCTCTTAACTATTCTTATCACTACCTGAAGTTCAAATAATCGACAAGGGACCGTTGTCTTCAATCTTCTGATCTTGAAAAATATCGACAATCTCTCGTTTCGTCATTCGCCCAACGAGATTATAAATACCTCGACGAAGATCAATTTTATAAGACATTTTGGTAAGCGCAAACCAACAACTTTTGCATTGCTTATTTAGATGACAAGACGGGTGACATTTAATTACCACGCCTGCTTGATTAAATGCATTTTGTCACTCAATCAAACCAGGTGAATTTTTTCCCACAACTTTCGGATCATACGTTATGATGGAATATATCCATACGTAGTTCGAGAACGATTCTTGAACAGTTCTGAAATCGCAACCCGAATGAACCTATGGATGATGAATGATAGTCCATGTTTCTGAGGCTGAGGTCGATTTCATTCTCTCTCTGTGACACGCATGAACATCATTATCTGCGATAAGAAAATGTATGCATTGTATACTGAGCTGTAATCTTTGACGATGCGGTTTGAATAAATATATTTTCGAGATTGAATCTGACGAGGAATCTAACTTCTTGATACATTCGCAGATAATATTATTGTCGCAGTTTACAGCTATTTTCGAATCTGTGGTCATAAAATTTATCGCTATCTCAAATACCTTTCCACTTTGTAGTTTCTGTTAGACCTACAAAAAACATGGTCGTTTAGATGCTGGATATACAAGATTGGTGGCCATTCGCAGATGTATTGAGATATGAAGAAACTTTGTCTATGATAATTTCAAGGTTCATAATACGGGTTGTCTTAAAATATTGCCGCAAGATGAAAGCCTGCCTCTTTTATTCGATTTCTAAATTCATTGGTTTGAAGAGTTACTACAAAATAGTACAAATGTTTTAGTTTTTCAGTTCATTTCTAAAGTATAGTAGAGTTGAGATGTTATATGATATTATGAATCCTCGTATGCATCATAATAATACATATGTATCCACATGTAATATGCGTTTATATATTCATAATTAACTTCAATAACAATCAATTTCACGATTTTTTTTTATCGATTGAAGCGCACGAAAGGGAATCCCTATAATGTTCAAGGAACATCGTGCGTTCCTAGGGAGGATAGGGACAGGAGGTAAGTATTGGAATTGTTCTTGAACTTTTGGAGATTTCATGTTGTTGGGAATACTTCCACAGGCAATGAATTCCAGAGCCTAGCCGTTCTATGGATGAAGGAGTCTTGATAAAGTGCTGTTCGACATCTTTCGAGGTTGACAAGAAAAGGATGTGCTGACTGGGCTTGTCTAGTTCGTCTGATTGGTATTGCTAGTGAAGGGATGATAGCAGAGATTTCCGAAGAACATTTCCCGTGGGAGTATCGATAGAAAAGTGAAAGGTCGCCGACCTTTCTACGGTGTTCCAATGATGTCAAAGAGTGAGTGAGTGTGGCGTCACCCACAAGGCGAATGGCTCTTCTCCTCTCTTTTCCGATATTTGAATAATAGTACTATAGGATCATGAGGTATACCAACGCAAAGCTGACTAGATTCACGATTTTTATTAAGTTAACATACTCTGCATATAGATGCAGATTTCAGTTTATTTATAAGGTATAGTCGAGGGTATAGTAGAGTTGAGATGTTATATGATATTATGAATCCTCGTATGCATCATAATATACATATGTATCCACATGTAATATGCGTTTATATATTCATAATTAACTCCAATAACAATCAATTTGACGATATTTGAATAATAGTACTATATGATCATGAGGTATACCAACGCAAAGCTGACTAGATTCACGATTTTTATTAAGTTAACACACTCTGCATATAGATGATGACATTAATGTGAGACAATAGAAAGACCTTCACATTCATTTGTAGGCAATTAGGTATACATTCTTCATTGGCCATTGATCACTGACATGGTGTCTCTACAATAGCGTAAATTAGGTGGATGATTTTTCGCATTATTCGCATTTTTCGATTAATATCCTGGATATCACTATACTTTTGTCATTATCTTCATGAGGATTATCGAGACATTCACGAGAACAACTGAACGTATCAAAAAAGTTTTGTTCGACCTAATACAAATACTGCAGGTTTCATTCTATTCACATTCCAATAAGGGACTGGCCAAATAATGAATTAGGACCAGGTCGCCAGGTCGCCAACTTTTCTACGGTGTTCCAGAGAAGTGAGTGAGTTTGTGAGCGAGGCATCACCCACGAGACGAATTGCCCTTTTTTGGACAGAATCCAACAGTTTCAGGGTATGTTTGGGTGCTGCACTCCAAATATGGGAACAGTATTCCAGGACTGGTCGGATCTGTGCCTTATAGATCATAAGCAGCTGACTGGAAGTGAAATAGCTCCTGGCCCGAAACAGAAAACCAAGTTTTTGGGATGCACTTTTAGCAATTGATCTCACGTGATTTTCCCAAGAAAGATTATTGCTAATAGTGATACCAAGCATCGACATTCACCGATTCAAATGTCGTGGAGTGTGAAATTTTATTATTCTTTTACACAAATTTATTATGAGCAATAAGTCACAAATCATTAGGGAACATTTCGAGACAATTGAATTTTTATTGCTAATCAGGAATATTACCAAAAAGTACTCAATTGAGAATTTATGAGTTATTGAATAACTATAATATTTCTGAAGTACCCAATCGTATTTCAACACATGGCAACTGCGCTATGGTCATTATTTATGATTTTAGCATATGAAAATCGACCCAAAAATTCTTGAAATATATGAAATTGAAAGGTACTTGAGTGATGATTCTATTTAATAAATAAAATAAATTGGTCGACTGGCCTATTGATTTTCTGTATGAGACAGAAAATATTGTCATGATAATAATGAGAGGCTGATGGTTTTATTGAATATATCTGAGCAAAAGTACCTACCAAAGAGGCAGCTATCCTGCCTATTAAATGTTAAGTCAGAATGGATGTTAACATTACATCTCGCATTACGTGTATGGCTGTAACAGAATTACTTGTTTCCAAGGTCAGGTAGTTTTAGTATACGTTCAATTGAACCGCAAAAAGTGACAATCATTAAATCTCATGCACATATAAATTGCCCAATGGCCTTGCTCAGTAGTAAGTAGCCTACCTCTTAGATTTATCCGTGATCAAATCATTTGTTTTTTTGGCGCCGTAAGCAGTTGATATCGCATAACTTAGAATATTTTCTACCAAGGACAATTCGTTATTCGAGTCTGAAGAGTATGGAAATAGTGGAATATCTCGAAAATTATTCATCCGATTTTTCTCAAGAAATTCCTAACATCGCAGATTTCCCCTAATAGGCTTTCCAAGTAGAAACATCAATCAATCAATCAACCAATCAATTTATTTGTCGAAAATACTAGTCTAATACATGTAAATAAAACAAAATTCATTCAATCAGGTGGGTGGTAGCTGGTATTGACAAATAAAGGTATCAACCGCCCAAAAAAAGGTTAACATTGAACATGGGCATTTCATCCTCCATTTATCACACTCACATATCCACATATACGAGTCCACATAATATCTTATCAGATATGATCTCAGTCCTTGTTTTTTTTTGACAATCACAAATGATATATTTTAAATTTGAGCCCATAATGACCACGACTCGGACCACGATTAATACCGAAAACAAGGACCCACTTTCTGATCGTCCATTTTATATACACGGCGGCCATTGAACTGCGAGGGCTGACTATGATTGATGGTATTCTACCTAGAAAGGGTATGACAAAAAATGCATCGTTACAATGGTAATTGCAGGATTTTACTTGCAATTATCGATTTCTAGTGGGTTTCACCTACGCCTCTGGTTTCCACCCACAGTAACGAGTTTTTTCAACTCTTGCAAGATGCCTTTTGAAATATTACTCCTACATGGCTATCGTTCTTCACAGATTCACGCCAACAACGTTGTATATAATAATGTCAAAGTGAACAAAATAGATTCTCTTACATAAAGTTGCTGGAAGATAAATCCAGATAAGTCCAGAATATACATGGTTCATAAATTGCATTACGTCAAAATGATAATAATAAAATTTGTACACCTTATTAAATATATATACAGCTATACAGACTCAAAATTGAGTCACACTGGTGAATCCGAATATTAGACATAATTTTGTCTAATATTCGGATAAAAATCTTATGAAATTGAAAGAATAAAAAAGTATCCAAAAACATTTCAAGCTGAGATTATTATACTATTGATTAATGCAGAACTTTCGGATTCACCTCGTAGATATACAGGGTGAGTCAAAAATGTGTGTCTAGTTTTCTGGAGGTGACGCTCCGCCTCGCAAATGCAAAATTCTCTTTTCAAACAATGATCCTAATGGAAGAATCTACTATTTCAACTTGGAGTCATTTGACCTTGAACTCATATAAATCATGTCTGGGCGCATTTTTTGGGTTCACTCAAGGCAGTGTATATTTGGGGTCCTTGTCTTCCCTGGCAAACACTGAAACGACGCCGCTGGTGTCCGGCAACCATATAGAATCATTAATTTCGAATTCGATGATATTCATCTACATAATTATCATATTATGTGGGTTAAAAAGAAGAACGGAGAAAAATTACCTATAGTTGTGTTCTCTGGCACAAATTCATTATATTCCAATTAAACTAGCTCTGCCTGACGGACGAAGGATTAAGAGGATCCAAAACATCATTAAGCTGCTGACACACATTATTATTCCAAAACAATGCAAAAGCAAAATATCCATGTAGTATCTAGGTACCTTGCTAAGTAAAAAGGTCTTTGTTTAGAGTTAGTTATTGTTTTTTTTCTGTGACGGGAAAAAAGTTTGGCATTTCATCTCTGTTGGCAGGTTATAAAATGTCACTTTTCATAAATTACTTTTTTCCCGTGGGAAAAAAGTGAGTACTTCTTTCCCGGATATATATCACATATATATACTCTGTTAATGGCTTTTGTTATGCTATAGTTCCGAAAAATAAGTCAATAATACCGACTCCGAAAAAGAACTGCAAGTCCTTTTATCTTCCATTCGACTTCGCGGTTTCGTATATTACTAAACAACTACTGAATTCGCAATTTTTTAATATCAAATCACAGAATTGAACTGACAGAAGTGACATCAGATATTTGATTACTTCAAAAGAATGATGAAGATGTCTATAAAACGCAGGTGTCCTTACTGTTAAAAACTTGAAATTTCACGTCGATAATTTTCAGATTTCGAAATAATGTAATATCTTCCCAATATTGATTCGTCCTTTCTTCTGTCACAGAAAAAAATAGTGTATTATACACGGGAAAAATATTAGATTTTAGCTCACGGTTTTTTGTCTCCCTCCGCTACGCGTCGGGAGACAACACAACCTGGAGCTAAAATCTACTACTTTTTTCCCTTGTATAATAAATAACTATTATTCGCGGTATTGTGTCTCTCACATTATTTTTCCCAAAGTAAAGTTTCGAAAACAGGAGTGACAGAACATCAATTGTGACAGTGAATGCCTGAGATAGAGAAGTGATCGGCATAATGAAAAGGATGTTCGGCAAAAAACTCTCGGTATTATATTAATGTACTCCGTTCCCAGTCAGGTAGGGTGAATTTTTAAATCAATTGGGCGTGATCCGATTTTCTCATTGATGTTGTGTTTTCCATCAAATTGACTACAATTATCAGGTCAGTCATCATTTTTCAAAAAAAAATATTCATCACTCCAAAAGCTGCATTTTTTTCAAAAATAAGCCTTTTTTCATAGCCTCTGATAACACATAATAAGACTCTAGGAATGGCGAAAGCATTTATTACACTTCTTTTGAGGAATAAACCAAATATCTCTATACCATTTCAGGAACTCAAAAATCACAAACTTTCATCAAAAATAAATTCTATGTAGACGTTACTGAGTTTTTTGCAGATATCCTTATTTCATCTTCATATTTTTTTCGTTTTTTGGATTTCAAGGTGAACACAGAATAAGAATTGAGTCAATATCGAGGTCAATATCCTTATACGTCCTTAGTTCAGATTTGAACATATAATTTGAATGAATTTCAGTTCTGAGTTCAAGAGTAACTTTCAACTCATTTTTGATTATTCTGGATATTCATTGAGTTTTTATATACCCTTCATTAAATTATATGAAATCTGAAATGAGTACGTTTCAACTCTCTTTGACTGATTTTGTATGAAATAATGTGTAAATAAGAAATGAAGTTCAAAAGTTTCTGAATAAGTATATATAATGACGAGTATAATGATTTCAAGTCTTCAGCATAATTTTAATACAAAAACCTCGATAGAACATGAACTATATAAATATAGAACTTCAAATTGCATATACGTATTAAGTAAAGTGAAATGAAGGTTTCCTGTCATTTTCATCGTAAGTTATATAAACCTGAGAAGTGTTACTTTTTTGTGTTCAACGACCCTATATATACAAGGTGTGATAATTGTTTCTAGTATATCATTTTCCAGGAAAATGACTAGGTAATGTTAATTTCAATCTACCTTAAATACTTACAACTCTGAGTTGATATACCTCAACCTTCAGAATTCAGAATATAGGCACTAGAAGAAAGTTCAAAAAAATTCATTGAATCACCTGTTCCTTTTAGGAATCAAAATAAACGTTTCTCTATTCGCCTTTGGAGTATATCTGAAGCTGGTTTCGAATTTGATACAGATATTTCAGGTCTTATCAAGTATTGCAGCGTCATTCACATCAGAAGAAGTTTTAGGACTGCTGGCTGGAGACTACACTGCACTGATGAGAGTCAAAGAACTCGAAACCGGCCTGTGGTTGTCTAGCGGCCTGGCTAAATCGAAATCAATATGCATTCGAAAGAATCACTTGTATCAGTATTCGTTTATACGTGTCGATGCATTGATTTAGGGAGGATGTAATTCAATGTCCTGCGTGGCATTTGCCATATCAAAATAGAGGTTTCTCTATTCGCCTTTGGAGTATATCTGAAGTTGGTTTCGAATTTGATACAAATATTTCAGGTCTTATCTAGTATTGCAGCCTCATTCACATCACTTTATAGTTTGTTATATGTTTTGTACGATCCCCTTAATCATGTCCCACAAAATTTTCAATATGCAATTAAAATAACTAAGATCTTGTTATAAGATTTCAGAATCCACCGGCTGTATCACATTAAATTCGCATAAAACCTACAACCCATTACGAGAATATCGAGGAGAATATGCAATATATGGTAATGATAATTAGGTTAACTTATGGATTTAATTAGGTATACCTACTGTTTAGTAATGTGTTATGTATGATGATTCATCATTAACAAAGAATATTAATGAATAGTATCAACGTTAACTGTATACTGTATATCACAGCAGACGGTAGTTATATTTGAAATAAGTGCATATATTACATACAGGGCGTGATCATTACAAATTTATGCTTTGATATAATTTATGGTTTCCTTCCAGTAAAATATTGATACCTAGACATATTCATGCACGGAAATGTAACTATCATCCTTATCATTTATTTAGATAATTAGCAGCATAACGTCACATGATGTAGTAGACGATGCTGTGATGATTTCCAGCTAAAATATGTCACCCCCTTATCTTGGAAACAATCCATTGTTTTCTGTGGAACTTATTTAACTGAAAAGTAGTGTTATCAGGAATGTTTTTGTGTCCAAATAGTTCCCAAACATATTTAATAAAACAAAATAACGGATAGAATTTTTCTAGAAAAGTTTTCTCTCCAGAAAATGTTGAAAGAGCCATCTTGGAGGAAACAATGATATATTTTCTCAATTTTGCCATTATCGAATGAGGTATCACGCAGGAAGGTATTTTACATAATATGTTTCAAGAAGAAAATCTTTCAAAATCTTACTCTCAAAGATCCTTTCCAAAGCTCTAAGCTGGAATTCGAATTATATTGATAAAAGGGTGAAAGAGGGGTGAAATGGATGCCACAAAATCAGACCACTATCTGATCGTGTTCAGAAAGCTATTTTACAATTGTTTCAAGAAAAAATCTTGCAAAAATCAATTCCTGACCTGTAAGCTCGCCTGTAAGTTGGAAAGTGAATTGAATTGACAAGATGGTGAAAGAGGGGTGGAATGGAAAATCATCTGATCCTGTTCAGAAATCTATTAAACATCTGTTCCGTGATCTGTTCCAATAAAAAATCTTGCAAAAATCGATTCCTGACCTGTATAAGTTGGAATTTGAATTATATTGATAAGAGGGTGGAATGGATGCTACAAAATCAGACAACTACCTGATTATGTTCAGGAATAATAATCGATGATATTGATGATATCGATAATATCGATAATGTCGATGACTTCGATAACTCCTAATTGTGACTGATAACAGCAGTGAGAAATGAACTTTAGATTTCGGTCGAGGCAAACTCGATAATTCATCGTATTTCTGCAGTGTTGATACTGTTATGTTCGCAATCTTTGTTATTTATGCATTGAAATATCTCGAATAGAGCTCGATCCTAAACGAAAATATCATTGAATCAATGTATCACTATCGGCTACATTCAATGATACTATCCTTCCTAATTTACTGCTATCGGTCAGAACAGAATGAAGCCGACACCCATGGCTCCTTCCTCTTGTTGTGCCTGTCAGCATTTTGAGTGGTGTGGACGGACTCAAAGTATCAGGCGCTGTTTCAAGATATAATATGCAAATTTCCTAGAAAATAGATCCGTTTTATTAAGGAACGGATTCATTAGCAAAAAAATGACTGACATGTTATGAATAACATATTGTAATATAACGATAGTGAAAAATTATAGAGACTATCGCAAAATATCATAATTTATATTTATTAGTAATCAACTTCATTCAGCCAATGAGAGATTTATGGAAATTATTCATAATACTTGGCAAAGTAGGATTGAAGAGCCTACTATATTCCATTGCTGTTATGATATAGTTATTAAGGTATGTTCATGCTTGTACGAATTCCGCAAAATTTATGCGAATCGCAAAATATGAAATTTCTGACAGAATTTGACGTTCATACTCATGCGACAAAATATGCAGGAGATGAGGGTTCTATTGTGATACTAATAAGTTCATCAAATTGAAGGCACGTTACACGAAAGTGAAAATATTTATCAGGGTCATTCAGTCGCATTTATGGAACGAGTCTGTACTAATCTCCATTCATTTTTCAGCATTTGAAAATGCCTCGTAGGTACAGCTCCTTTTTATGCTTCTGGATACATCATTAGTTCTATAGAGACGATACAGATGATACTTTAAAATTAATTCGTCCAGAGAATCCATCCTGCGAAGAAAATTTAATCAAATGAAGAAATGATGAAAGTGTCTAGTCTTTTTTCGATCTCTGCAGTCCGCTCTCTAATTCCCCGATTCTGATGTTATCAAAATAACAATACATTTTATGTGGTTATAATTCCATCCGAATTCGCAAAAAAGTTCAAATATTTCAACTTCATTGCGATATTCGCAGTCGCCATTTTATTCGCATAAATTTTGCGGAATTCGTACAAGCATGAACATACCTTTATGCATTCAAAGAACATTTTCCGGAACTCTAGACATATTGATGATGCCGGCAACGTCGTACTGGCACAGGGAATCGTATTTTAACTCTGTGTGAATGTGGATTTTCAGAAAGTACGTCATAGGAATGGTGGAGAAGCCAAGTTCCTCTCGTATTTATTTTTTTCTGATGTGAAATTTGATCTTACGAAAAAAGAAAGAATACGTGTATATTAATTTTTCACAAACTTCACAGTGAGATAAAAAGCTCAATATAGGAAATTTCCCCATTATAAAAATCAGCAGAGTGAAGATACATCAATCAGTACTATAGAAGAAAATGTAACTGCGAAAAATGATGAACAGAATCTTACGATAAAACTAAGAAAAAGAAAGGAGTAACCAGAATATTCATGAAAAAGATTTAACAGTTTTCATTTAATATAACTTGAAATACTGTTTCTCCTATAGGCATTTTTTGTGGCACCCGAATTCTGTTATCCCATTGAGGCTTGTTACGGTCATAAAGACGAGTGTTTGTGGCTTCGGGTCCAATTCAGCCTCTCAATTAATATTAATTTATGATAATAGTAATAGTCGTTCTTGAATGGTGTCTTTCACCCACAGCATAAATGAAACGACGTGACTTATCACGTAGTCAACTGTTTATTGTGTCACAGACTACGGATAAGCTACACATAACACATACATGGTGTTCCGTGAAAGTAGATAACACCATGCAGACTACAGAAAATTGGTATACCTATGCAAGTTATTCGCATAAATAATTTTCTCAATTGAAGACCTCGGTGCAAGAACCGGGCAACTCCAATTTTTTAAAATGTAGGGGAATGGAAGAAAACTTCATATTTTTGAGAAACTTGATAAAAAATATGCTAAATGGTATGAATCCTGAGATACGTTAGATTGATGCTGTTAGCTGTATTTACCTAGATACTAATTTTCATTCACATTGTAGAAGCTAAAAATGAAGTTTGAAAAAATGGAGTTGCCCCAAAAAGACAAAATTCTGAAAATATAGTAAAACTCGTGTAATAATTTTGCTTTCCCATCGAAAGTGAAATATACATATAACGAATAATATTGTGAACAAATAGTACCGGGTGACCAGTTATATTCTGACTCATTTCAACTGCTCATATCTCCGAAACTATTCAAATTATCGTTGTGCGCTTTGGACTTCTCTATTTTGATATTCTTTTTGAAGTTTTTTGTCTGGTTCACCTTCTCACCTGAACTTCCGTTTCTACCGGAAACAAAGAAGCCATTATTCAGGTATAGGGCAACTCTGATAACATTGCATAATCTCATTAAACCATTTCCCAAGCAGTAGTTGTTTCAAAGAGTTATAACCATAATAGTTTTCTAGGAGAATATAACTTGTAATACATTGTTAGATAGAGAAAAGACCAGTCTTTCTGAATGTTCAAAAATATACAGGGTGATTGGGTGATTCAATGAAATAAAAAAGTTGCCCTATACCTGGTTTATTGCTTGTTTGTTTCCGGTAGAACCGGGAGTTCAAGTGAGAAGATGAATACGCCAAAAAAAACTTGAAAAACATCAAAATAGACTAGTCAAAACCGCACAACGATAACTTGAATGGTTTCAGAGATATGATCATTTGAAATGGGTCAGAATATAACTGGCCACCCGGTATTTTGAACATAGGAAGAATCGCTGAAATTTCCTGCGTCATAATCTTCGTTGACATTGCCAAAATTTGGGTCCTCTTCGTCAACAGTTATGTTTTTGGAACTTACTTTTGTTTTGCTGCAGTAATGCTTGTTGTATCTGTCACTCAATATGTTATTATAGTATGTGTTGAAGTTCATTGTCATTACAATTAAATATCTACGTTTCTTTCCCCATACTCCAACTGAAATATGGACGTTAATAAACACCAAGTATACACATCCTGATATTCCTGATGCTTTTTAGGGTAATCTACTGTAAATATTGGTGACACGTAAAAAACAAATTTTTGAGATTCCTATATATGTAATAGACCGAGTTAAGCGAGGTATAGGTTACTGATGCGAAGTGTATTTTGCCCTAAAATGTCCATCATAATTATCTTGATATCATGATCCTGAGAAAATTAGCTTAGTTCAAATTTCAATTAGGAAAAAGTCGAATGGAATGGAATGGCCACAAAGAGAGAGTTCCTCAAAGTCAATACCACGTTAGTTCATGAAATGAACGAAAATAGTAGATAACGAGAGGAAAACAACTACTTTCCTGGCTATATGCCACTCATAACATTGAATTACATCCTCCCGATATCTATGCAACGATTCGTGAGGACGAATACAGCTGCAAGTGATTATTTCCTAAATGCTGAGCTGTGCCCAAATTGTTCATTAACGCTAGATTACCTACAGACCAGTTTCGAGCTTTGGGCTCTCATCAGTGCAGGGTGTCTCCAGATGGCATTCTCGACCGCCATCTGGTGCGAACCTGATCAAACACAAACACATTCCAGCATTTAATACCCACGAGGCGTTCGGCGTCTGCGAGATGGTCACGAACGCCACCTGAGTAGAAAGAGTGAAACACACCAAAACGAATTTCCATTTTAGAGACTGGTTGCATGACTGGCTTTTTTTAACTAGGAGAAAGGGAGAAAGCGAGCCGTGTCGCTTACAGCCGGCCAATGATCTCTCGACGCTATTCCCCCACTCCTACTTAGCTGCTAGCCCCTCCCCCAACTGCCACGCAGCTGCTAGTCCTGAACGCGGCCGAATACTTTGCCTATGTATTGATTTGCAATGAAGGCAGGGTATGTGGTCACTGCATAGTTGAAATTATATGTCGCATTGGGGAAAGAGCATGGAAACACCACTGATTGGATTTTATGAGCACCCACAAAGCCGCCTGATTACAATTTGTAATTGCAACATATTGATTGTAGTCATTTTCATTTCAATAGGCTATGCGAGCAGATTTTAAACGTTCAAAATGGTGATTACAGAAATACAGGATGTGTGAATCAAACATAAAAAAAAGTTGCAACTACGCAATCGGAGTAGGTATACTCATATAGGTCGGTTTGAAAAGGTATCTAAATGTCTACCTAAATGTAATGATATTATTTGTACGGATCATTGATTTCAATAATGAATAATGCCAATCGTCATTTCCTATGATACATGATTAACTGGATAATTCAATTAAATTTATTAATTTATATCTAAAATAATTATCGAAAGTGAAATTTATCGCGAGGAATGCAGGTTATTATATGTATAGGCAAGTGTATACGTATAAATACTTATAAATCCTCATTGGAGCATTATCAGAATCATTTCTAGCCAAAATTGTGAATCTGATTGAGCGTATGCGAGAATGGTTGTAGAAAAAATGCGAAAATTTTTAAATTATGTAAATATCAGTCCTTGGCTCGTATCAAAATTATTGTAATTGTTTCAGTTTCGAATAAATTGTCAACTAGGTATATTAGGAATATGATTTTTCCTCAAAATCCTCGATTGTATCAGTGATTTCATCAATAGTTATGCATCTGCAGGTAGGATTATTTCAAAACTAAGAAAAAGAGACTAGTAAGTAGTAAGGGGCTTCAAAAAATGGATCAAAGATCTAGGGAAAATAATCAGAAAGTATTCATCAGCTATGATTCCTCAACAAAATGTGTCGGTTTTTCCTCGGTTTCTTCAGTGCTTTTTTTTCAATCGACATGGGTATATTGTATATGTGGTATTAGAAATGAAAAACATCTCTGACCACCCTGTGTGCCCGGCAAAAAACGGTCCAACTTTCTCATATCCCGCATAATTACCAACCATATGGTGAGTGTATTTTGTGTTTCATCGTACATCGTATACCGTATGTGAACGCAGACTGTAATGAAAATAACGGCTGTCTATGACTATAAAAAGCGGTTTCGCTTTTGTGTTGTTGGTAGCTTGTCATTCGCGGTTTTGGTTTTGTTTCGATATCCATGTCACTCTCACGTTGCATTTCGTAAAAAAAATACCGGCGATGTTAACCTAGTTTAGATTCATAAAAGTATTAAGCAGGCTCTGATTTCATCGGTGTCAAAATACACAACACATTTGCAGGTCTGGATTTGTCTAGTTTTTGTTTGTATGATTCTTTTGCGAATGCCTGACCCTCCTTGTAACATGAGCAGAATTCATTTCGATGGGTACTCAGGGGTCGAAAGTCGAAAGACTGTTTTCTCTATTGTGGGGCCCCTTCTTTGTGGAGGCCCGGGGGCTATCTTCCCTAAATCCGGAAGATGTACATACATCACTTAATCGAGATATTGAACTAAAATGTTAAGAGTTCGAAAAAATACCCATTCCATGCAGTGCAAGGTAAGGTAAGTCACCACAATGATTAACGTTATTCTGCAGATATATATTGTTATTCCGGCCCTGGCAAAGAGCAGCGAAAATTGATATTTTACGGTTAGTGGAAATCTTTATTCGAGAACTTTATGGCTCAGTTCACTTGGCTCAGTCAATACGATGACGGCATATTTTTATATGTATATTACGCAGAAAATCATAATCATCCTCGCGTTTGTTGTAAAATCAATTCCACGGCTTATGAACACGTTCTCTGTCGAGAAATCTTGCTAAACAAATTAATGAGATCATTTTTATCTGTTCATAGTTAAGGACAACCATTCTTCGAAGCCGTTTTTTCCTTGGAAAATTGATATTGTACAAGTTAATCATTACGTAGTATAGCTATAATTATCTCTTATCCTTCTTATAAATTGTAGATTGCACTTTTTGCAGTTTATACGCTGCCCCTTCCTGGACATGGAGACGACCTTTCTCAATAAATACAATTCGAATCCACAATACAATCAAAAATTCTCTCAGGTATCCTGAACTCGATCAAATTGTTATGAGGAATCAGATTCGAGAATCGGACAACCTCTCCGGAAACCATATTTTATACGAGTACTTGGTGTAAGACACTATATCGTCTCTTTGTATATGCCTCAGTAGTCTGGGGCCACACAGCTAAATCTCATATCACCAGATTACAAACATTACAAAACAAAATCGCGAGAATGGTGACAGGATCTCCTTGGTATGTTCGGAATAACCAGATCGCCAGGGATCTGAAACTCCCATCAATCGTGTCAGTCATTAAAGAACGAAACATCAAGACTTTCGAAAAAGCTGAGGTTCATGAGAATCAGCTTCTTCGAAATGCAGTTGATTATGACCCAGGTGATCAATCAAAGTTCAAAAGACCGAGATTGTCCATAAACTAGGGAAAATATCGACATTATGACCAAATTTACTATTCTCAAGTTTATGATATTTATGTATTCCGTTCGATCTCTTTCAATTCTCAGAATGTATTTCTGAAACTTATTTGGGACAGAAGGGCTGTTCGCATCAAACTTCAATACCGTTTTTATTTTGTTCCATAATAGATATCAGGATAAGAGGGACTCTTCCCTGGTCTGAATAAAATAAAAGAAAGATCCAATATATATATATAAAAAGCATTGTAAAGTTTTTCGAACATCATTCACCATTTTATTCGAGCTAGATAAATAGCTCTTCCTGAAGATCCTGATCAGAATAATAGAACAAAACTATTCAGCTATGCTATGGCAATAGCATAATTGAATAAGCGTGATGAAAACAACATTTTGTAAAAAAAAATTTACAGATGAGCTATTATGAAAATGCACACAAACACACACACATATATAAGCCATCACAGCCAGACACCGGTACATGTGAAACTGAATAAAAACATGTAATTGTAAAAATATCCGAGAACAAACCCCCCACATACCATTTTTTAATATAATCGGATCCTAATCACAAAACTCATCCGTCGTTTTGAAGCCGGCATCTCGAATTTCTCAATTTCGATGGAAGAATCATAATCTCCGACCCCGAAATCCCCCAGATACCAAATTTGAATAGAGTCGTATCATAATTACAAAATCGTTGCGTATGGAGCTAGTAACAAAGACCACTCAGAACACACTTGACCTGAAGGACCACTCGTGAGGTCGATGGCCAGTTTTAACAACGAAGTACATATACTTACTCACCAGCCACTAAACGGTAGGTAGTATATTTCTGAATCATTATCGAAAGTGCTGATTGTTGCCATATAAACGACCTCATTAACTATAGCTATCCAGATTTTGGGGATAAGAGTGGTACTTCAAATCCCCGGGGATTTAAGATGTACTTACTTCAAATCCCTAGGGATTTTTTCCCAGAAAATAGGGATTTGTACAATCGACGTCTCTAACGTTTTTCCCTCGTTCCAGGGCGGCGATCCTCCGGTGCCGGGCATGGACTGCCTCCAGCTGCGCCACCAACCGGCCGGGCCCTTCCACTACCTCATCAGCGAGCAGGCCAAGTCCCTCGTCGCCCTCCAGGAGCTGCAGCATGAGGTCGGCGCTCTGCTCGAGTTCCGCGACCTCGTCATGGCCACCTTCCCCGACCTGCGCTCCAAGCTCGCCGCCTCCACGCCCTCCACGATGACGTCACACCACCACCTGTTGCACCACCCCCACCAGCACCACCAGTCGAACATCCCGGTGTCGATCAGGCCGGGCGATTGGACGCCGGGCGTGCGGGTGAGGAAGAAGATCGGGAGCAAGGAGGAGGGAAGGGGTGGGAGGAAGGTGGGGGAGGTGGCGGTGCAGGACTCGGGGTTCAGCACGGAGACGTCGAGCAAGGAGACGCATAGCGCGTCGTCGTCGTCGGCAGTGTTACCTTCATCTAGTGCCCCAGGTCAGTATCATTACATAATGCTTACAGAACTAGATCACTCTGTTGAAAATAATGAAACGAATAGAGTCAATTAGAGACTATTGAATCCGTGAATGGATTCGTTTTGGTATTATATGACGAAAATACTATAATTTGGCGCCCAACGATAGGTTAATTCATACTTTGACGTCTAAAGAAGTGCATAATCATAAAATACTTGATGACATCAATTGTACCACTCGATCACATAGCCTTATAAGATGAATAGAGATGAATTGAGTCAATTAGACCATTGGATCTGTGAATAGACTCGTTTTGATATTGAATGATGAAAATACTTTAATTTGGCGCCCAACGTTAGGTTGATTCAGACTTCGACGTCTAACGATGGGTCTCCATTTGTAATCGAAATTGAAAATCTATGAGTATGACTATGACTCCAGAAGATTTTCAAAATTGAAATGCAGGAAGTGCATAATCATACAATACTTAATGTCACTAACTGAAAAATTCGAATCACTCAGCTATTGAAAATACGATAAATAAAATCGAATAAAGACTATTGAACTCTTATTGGATTCTCGAAGAGTCACAGTCAAATTATTCAGGAAGATGTGCACATGTCTACAGTACCAGCATGCAATGAATGACATGCGGGACACCTCGAGTTGATATTTTGATGATGAAAGAATTGTTTTGTTCAATGTTAAACTTGTTTCGAATGGAAACATAGCATGTTGTGGCGCCCAACTATAGGGGTCACTAGCTCGACAATCGATAGCAATCTCGTTGGCATCCAACAACAAGTCATTCACATTTTGGTGTCGAATTGGAAGTTATCCCTTATAGATTCAATCCCCTAGAGATTATATGACTCAAAGTAACGTTTTTTTTTCAATGGGGTAGTTAGAGATCAGTACAGACTATTGAAATCTTGATTATTTATCTACTCGTTCTTTCGGAATTCTGAGAGTAGTGAGAAGTTTCATAAAATTCCATTTCTAAAAAGCATTCAAGAAGTTGTGCACAGTACCAGCATGTACCGGCATGTACTGAATGTTCGAGTTGATATTTTGATAACATGAGAAAGACGAGTATCATCCTCTACTAAAATGATTTCTGGAAGATCACTAAACTGTCAACTTTTCCGTCTGTGAACTTATTTCGACGTCAAATTGGAGATATGGCTCTCAAATGGCGGTCACAAACTCGACATCAATCTCGTTGGCGTCCTACAACGAATCATTCACATTTTGGTGTCTATGTAGAAGTTATCCCACATAGATCTCGTTCTGTGGAGATTTCGTAACTCAAAATAAACTTTGTTTCAGGTCCTACGGAGAACGACGAGGTCGAAGACGAGCTCTGGAATCTGCTTGACATCATCCACCGCAAGGGCACCCGCTTAAAAGATGAGGCGGAGGCCCTGCAGGGTACCCTCCGGCACCAGGGTGACCTGCGGAAGGAGGACGACCGCTCCTTCCGTCAGACCCTCTTTCACTCCTCCTCTGTCGATGATGTCCGACAGCTGCGGCAAGAACGGGATTCGCTCATCGATAGGTCAGTTAATGGATTATTTTTTTCAGAAATCAAATTTTTACCTAGAATTTTCCATTGTTTCCAAATGTTCCGAGAGGTTGTGTTGTTACCATGGACATATAGAGAGAAGGGAGACATATCATTTCATTCATGACATACTATTTGTTTACAATCATACATACATCTAAAGTTTCTAATAATTCAGAAAGTGATGGCTTTAAAAAATGGCAACGCCGAAAAATGTGCGTCAATGTTCACACTTTTCTTCACAAGTCGCGTGATTGAGCGAGAGACAAGAAAATTTTACTACAATGACAACGCTATTATGCCTAATAGACCATGTTTGCGTCTAATCTTCTAATTTAAATACCAAATATTCGTAGTACCTCAGGTACTTACCTAATTCTGATCCATCATCCAGTGGAATTTGAACAAAAAAAACAAGGTTTCTTCGAGGGTTTCTTGCAGTAATTAGTTAAATAACCGGCGATAACTACACAACTGCTCAAGTTGAAAGAAACATATAACCTTGAGATTTGTATTGTGAACTTTTTCACAATCCACGCACTCGCGAACCATAATAGCCTTTTGATAATTGTCTATATATAAGTAGTTCTATAAGAAGGAAACATTGGAAATCAATTGAAACACAAAAAATCCTAAAATGGTAACAAACACAACACAACAACACTGTAACGTCGGATTGAATATGCGTAACTCGTAGTAGTTCAAACAGACAGCGTGCCGATGTATCAAGTGACTTTCTAAGACTATACCAATAATTTGTGAGATAATTTATAGAAATCTCTCAACTAACTGCTCCTTTGGGTATATGGTTCAATTTAATCAAAGAAGGAATAGACCGTTGTATAGAGATTCGAAATAATATTTCATCGCGTGTTTTCGAGATTTTTGAAAAAACCCAAAATTATATACTTATTCCTCAAAAACTGACTGAATTTGTTTCAATGACATCTCCTGTCAGTTCCCTGAAGGTCCACAGAACACTCTGTATATACTTTTCATGCATATCATTATGATTCAATTATAATAGAATAATTTCTCTGTGTCCAATTTAACACTGATTTTATATTCAATTTCAAAATACGATAAAATTAATGACATTGGAAGTAGAAACTCGGACCGAATAAGACATATACATATACGCGGAAATAATATTCACTCTCTTTCGTTCTAATTATGAATCCACTAATTAATTTTTAATTGTCTTCATTTGCCAAGTTAGTTTCATTTAATTCGTTAATGGGAATTGTCGTTCCAACCACTGCCACCAAATGATGGTGAGTTTCTACTTCTGGTCTACCCTATCCTATCCTCAACCACACCATATTTTTTATTCAATCAAATTATTGAAATAATGATTGTTGTTACAGGTTGGCGGAAATGGAGGCGGAGGTATTGGCAGGAAGGGTGCATACGTCCAGGTTACAAGAAGACTTAGAGAACCTGTTGAGCACCAAACAAGATCTCGAGGAGCAGCTGAAAGCGGTTGTGACGCAAAGAGGTGAGAAATGGAATTGCATCCCTGATCATTTTCAGTTACGTCCTTCTTTTGCTGGCCAATGCGAGATTGCGCATATATTGGCGCCCAATGCGGGGCGATATATCATCTTCAATGATCATTAATTTATTTCGTATTGGAGAACGATACGTCATGTTGGAATACTCAAACAGACTTTATTTGCCTGAGAAAAATTCAAGGTTATGGCGTTATTACCTACTCAAGTTGCCATGGTTACATGTGTTGGAATTGATCGACGCTTAAAAGGTATCAGATCGAACGACAATCAGAAGATGCCTTTCAATCTTGTGAATATCATCTGTAACAAATCACAATGTTCAGGAATCAATATCGAGAACGATTGCCAATAATTTTGATTATTCCTACATTTTTCGTAAGATTTTCTGATTCAAACTATAAAACTTTATGAGGAGTCTGGTCTCAAGAAGATATTGAGCAATGTCTACCTGATTGTTAAAATCGATAAGGTATATGTGATTAATCATATTGTGTTTCATAGATCGATGACTATAAAAGTATCAATTTTGTCTGTGGGTTTCGAAAGGAAATAATGAAATCATGAAAATACCTATCCTTAACATGTATTGTCACCTTCTAATTCATGATTCACACACCTGATAACAATTCCAGAGGCATTTAATGTTATCTAAAAATATAATTATAATAGATTGCGACGGATTGCGATTAAAAATATGACCAGTGGATATTTAATGTCTGGCATCCTGATGATAAATTATTCCGGAGTTTCAACATTTCATAATTGATTTCAATCTGTATATGTAGATTTCGTATGGGATATTACTCAAGTTTAATGAATTAAACTGCAATAGCTGTGTTCAGGGACTGTGGGACTGAGAACAATATTGGACTTTGTGAACTAATCAGAATTCAAGCTCATACAAATCAGTGGCAGCTCGTGAAGTTGCCAACAAAGAAGGCTGGATAAAAGGAGGAAAACAATGAAGTTTAGAATACTCTCCAGTGCGTTTGTGTGATTCATACGTTTATTAAGTCTAAGATGCCGGTCAAACCATTATATAATCGCACTCATCATGATGATTTATATGATATTAATAAAACTGTTACGTTTTTCGTGGGTAGAAGTCAACAACATTAGTTTATTTATCTACCAAAGATCACTACTATTTATTTCAGGTATTGACATACACGCGGTACACAATCTGTTTACTATTATTTATTTTTGTTCAACCGAACAACAATGACTCAACATAGGAAAAAAACATATTCCGGTCCTGAAATTGGTTTCGTCTCGGGTTTCGTTCAGAGGCTACTTGTTCAACCCTTTGAGTTTAATTCATGTACCACATTTGAACCCAATTGGGCGATCTCTCTATTTAATATGACAGATTGAATTTATGTCAAAATCCACAAATTACTCTGTATGTCGTCAGTAATGAAGCGGTTTTACCTCTGGACACCCTATACAGGGTGACCCAAAATTGCTGGGACACAGAGCCACCACGTGTATAGGAGGTTGAAATAAGTTGATTGGACTCAATTTATTTATGTGCCAAAGTGTACCTTTTGTCCGTGAGAAGGGTTCAAAGTTGACATAAAAAAAAACATTTTTGTACGCTGTTCAGAAACAAGTGAAACGAATTTGATGAAATTTGGCAATAGTGTATTCCAGAGGTTTAATTTCCTTTTGGTGATCGAAGAAACCTGAAAGAAATTGTAGAAGGGTAAAACCACCCTCACCCCCTGAAATTTTTTTCAGAACTTTTTTAGGGGTCATAATACGGCTCTGAATTTTTTTGACCTTGAAGACTAATCAATTACCTTCATTTCATTGCTCTTGTAAAAATTTCCGATATCGCATATTTTAGAACCGTAGTAAAAAAGTTCTGAAAAAAATTTCGAGGTGTGAGAGTAGTCTGAAAGAAATTGTAGAATAATTTCTTTCAGATTTCTCCGATTACCAAAAGGAGAGTAATCCTCTGAAATACACTATTGCCAAATTTCATCAAATTCGTTACAATTATTTCTGAACAACGTACAAAAATGTGTTTTTTCTGTGTCGGGAAAAAAGTTTGGCATTTCATCTCTGTTGGCAGGTTATAAAATGTCACTTTTCATAGTACTTTTTTCCCGGATATATATCACATATTATATACACTGTTGATGGCTTTTGTTGTGCTATAGTTCCGAAAAATGAGTCAATAATACCTTTAAGTCCTTTTATCTTCCATTCGACTTCGCGGTTACGTATATTAAGTAAACAACCACTAAATTCATAATTTTTTGAAATCAAATCACAGAATAAGACTGACAGAAGTGACATCAGATATTTGATAACTTGAATTGAATGATAAAGATGCCTACAACGCAGGTGTCCCTACTGTTAAAAACTTAAAATTTCACGTCGATGATTTTCAGATTTCAAAATAATGTAATATCTTCTCAATATTGATTCGCCCTCTCTTCTGTCACAGAAAAAAATAGTGTATTACACACGGGAAAAATATTAAATTTTAGCTCACGGGAGATAACACAACCTGGAGCTAAAATCTACTACTTTTTTCCCTTGTATAATAAATAACTATTTTTCATGTGAACTTTGAACCCTTCTCACGGACAAACGGTACATTTTGAATTTTGGCACATAAATAAATTGGGTCCAATCAACTTATTTCGACCTCTTCTAAACTTGGTAGCTCTGTGTCCCAGCAATTTTGAGGCACCCTGTATATGGAGAGACCACTACATCTGGAAACATTTCCGTTTCGTTCCAGGTGAAGTGAACAGCCGCATCCACGACCTCCACCTGCAGTTCGTGAAAAGCGGCGCTGGTGTCGCGGACCGCGACGAACCCGGCGGTCGACGCCCGACCGGCGATCGCCGTGACCCGCCCTCTTCGATCTGTTCTAGTCAGAGGGCGGGCAGGGAGGCGCCCAGCGAGATCGACGCCGCCCTGGGCGACGAGGTGCCGCGGGTGGGGGCGCCCGACGGCCGGAAGGTTGCCGCCATCTTGCGGGAGCGCGACCCGCTGGTGCTGCAGAAGCATCTGCTGACGACCACCGTGCGAAATCAGGTGAGGAACGTTGAATAGAGTGGGTATATTAAAACGATGGACGACTTATTGAGTCTCATTAGAGTCTTTTAGTAAAAATTGTCTTGACGTATTTTTATAATTCTGACAAAGTCAAATATATCAGAAAAAACTAACATGACAAGTAAACTCTCAAACTCGCTCTCAAATTATCACAAGTATATCATACAATATGTTATTTTGTCGCTGTAACAACGACAATAGACCTCCAAATGGCTGCCGTATCCGAAATGTCATTCTTGGTCAAGTCACTGAATTGCTAGAAATCTGAAGGGTATCTCCCATGCAGTAATGAATTTGCGCTTTCGATGTGTCCATGTGATGTTAGGTTTAGATATTTGATATTTTCACTTCATCATATGAATAATCTCATACTTACGAGTCTCAAAAGACGGACTCTAATAGTTGATATCCAAGGTACTGACCTCGGTACTGACGTATAGAGCTTCATGTCTGATTGTTGGATGTTTTGTGTCCAAAGAGCAAAAAACAGAGACAATGGCGTCAAAGCATGGTCAAAGTGAAATAGATTGCGTAGAACTGAATGGAGAAAACAAGGCAGGTGGATGCACCTTTATATTGGAGGTCTGCCCCCCCCCCTGATGATTATTTGTTACCTCCTGTCTCTAGGCGCTAATTATTTTTTCTATACTCGATTTAATGATGACTATTCCACTCTTGATCTCCAGAACCAATCAGAATCAACCATTTTCACGGTTTCTCCTGTATTACAGCGATATTTTTTGTTGAATTGACCCACAAGTGACCAATCAACCTTGTTTTCAGCTATAAAGTTGCGACATTCAAAACGTTAATTATATTGGAAGTTAGAATGCTGGATGCCGTGAGCGCAACTCTCGCGAGGCGTTCGTTCATTGTCTGATTCAATCATGAAATAATCATACAAATTCAACTCGTGATACTATTTTTCCGGTAAAATAGTGCTTGTGGTATTTCATATTATGAATAAAACACTCGTTCTCTGATACAGGCATTACATTATTTATTAATCAACTCCGAATGATTTGTCATGTATAGGGAACAACCCAAATTGGTTTATGCCTATACGACAGCTACTCAAGAACTCTGAACAGGTACCAGGGCCCAAAAGGGATGCTTGCACTATTCAGATTCAATTTATGCCCGTATTTGGTTTTCTAAACATACTTGAAACATTTGACACACTTTAAGACACTTGTAGGCTAGTCATATTTGACAACCCCCAACATGTCCTTATATGGCACAATTTCTAAGAGAAAGACCGCTATGTGTCTAACACATAAAAAAATATGTTAGAAGAGGAAAGATGTACGTTCATCCATATTTTTCATGTTCGCTGCGTGAAATCAAAATGAGACCTGGTCTGCAAACAAAATGTGGATATAGGACGTTTTATTGTTCATGGATGCATCTGCATTTGTGCAATATTTAGGTTACATCCCCCTATTACTTAGTGATATAGAAATGTAACTGTTGTAACAAACTGTCATTCCATATTCCTTTCAACTATTCTCTTGAAAATCGTGATGGAAAAGTGTATGGCATTAAGAATCGTTCCTTTAATGTAATAACCATAAAAAACAGATAGACTTAGCATGAAAAGTCTCGAATAGGTTTCAAGAATAGCAGAGCAATAATTTTAGTCTTAGTACTGTATAGGGGTCCTGCAAGAGTCACTTCTGCGACCGTTTATGTTTCTAATATACATAAATGACCTCTCCTGTGTTGATTTCAAGAGAGATGCAGTCAAATGCTGAAAATTGGTTTTCCGTGAGCCCATTGTTCTTAGAATCATATTTTTTTATCGGAGGCTATATTTAGTTTCAATTTTCTATCTGATATTTATAAAATGTTATTAGAAATTTTGAGTATTTACCACGTCGGTGTCGGAATCCATAGTTCTAATAATATTTTTCTTTCATCACGTCAATAAGATGAGCCTTATTTAAAACTCATGGTCACACATTTTAATTCATTTACAGCAGTTTAATCGAAAAACCTGTAACTTTAATTTTCATGAAAACGGTTGTTTCTTGATACAATAATACCGTCCTGAAAACAGTTTTCTGACAAGTTAATACTTACCCTTACCTTTTTTCAAACCCCCGTATAGTCCCATTTTGTTAACTCAAGGTGTCTCAGTGTTTCATCATTATGAATTTATTGACAAGAGCATAACCAGAATAATGTTCTCATTGGGTGGGGTCATCACAGAAGTCGATTGTGAATATAATTAATATTCTGTATCCGGGTCAAAATTTATGACAACAATTTCATTACTGAGTTATGACCTAGGTGTGCTTTGTACCATCAATTCGCCCTTTTTGGCTTTTTAGTTAATCGATGTTTTTCAGATAAAAGAGAGAATGTATGTTTTATGTCTCTATGGAGGAAAAGTGTCATGATGAAAATAAATGGTCTTGACACACTTTTTCTTCAAACAGACTTTGAAGCACTATTAATTGTGCATTAAAATTTCATTTGACTCTTTATTTAGATATACATTCACCTATTTACAATAATGCTGTTGACTATTATTGAGGATGAAAATAATATTGACTCATGACTCTGGCTATTGCCTGCTGGCTAGAGAAACATATGAATCATTCAGGATAGTAGAGTACTAAATAATCTTAAGATTGTGGAGCTTTCTGGTTTACCTTCTGTGTTTTTTAGATTGTTGAATTAATGCATCACTGATATGGTTGAGGTCTATAAGTTCCTTTGATGCAGTGATCACTAGTATTAGCGCTTTGACACATTCCGGTGTGTTGCTTTGTATCTTAAAAAAATGAGTATTCAAATATCTCTTACTTCTCTCTCTTCTCTTAGTACCGGAGGAGAATGCATGTACTAGCATTTTTGAATCATCAATCATCTTTAACAATACCTTTCTTTCTTGTTTTTATAAAAATGAAGACATTTAAGTACCTCCAGGCTGAAGCTAAAATAATATGTTATAGGTACGTACGTTAATACGGCCGGCAAATATAAAAACATCACCAATGCATGAACATGTGAATAACAACTGTAATAATGATAAAATAACACAAACAATGTAAAGGCAACAATAGAGGCACTTTCTAATCTAATCAATACAATCGAATGTGACTAAATGCATGTAGCGTACCGAATCGAGCATGACTCATATCCTGCAACAGAACGAAAAATTAAAATACCTACAAATATTGCGTAAAACTCAAATGATGGATACTATGCAGCTTGTTTTCAAACATTTGCAGCCACCAACAGTTTTCTATGTTGGCATCACTGTTAGTCAAAAAAGCAAAATCACTGTAGATACTGTACAGTTGTGAGCATAAACAATTCAACTGACAGTACTAAATCTGCTGAATTTTCATTCCGAAATAAAAAAAAATCACTGAAAATGGCAGATACTTGTGAGCAGACATACTATTCATTCATTCGCGTTCTGTCTGTCAAGAGAACGGTCGCATTTTTATCACGCTCCTGTCAGACTAATACGAATTTAATCAGAAGCGAGTTTTCCGGTTACTCTTCGCCGGGAAACATGTTGAATCTGCCAGAAGACCTTGATGGTGACTCTCTAGTCACACTACTACATCAAATATTGGAGAGACTCAATAAACTGAACCCCCATAACCAGCTGTCTATCCGTCCTGTAAGCGATCAGCCACAGTCCGATCATCTTCCGAAATATGGTAAGAGGCCATTTCAGGACACAAATGACTTACATGAGACTAATTACGAGAAGGAATTTCCAATGATTCCTCTGAGTAACCGATTCGACCAACTGAGTGAGTTACAAGACGATGAGATGTCGGAATGTTCTTCTGTGAAGTCATCCTCTTCACAAAAGTCCGTCAGAGCAAGAAAATCACTGTCTGATAGAAATGTCAGAGATGATATTTCCTGTCCCTACTTCAATTCACAATTGAGATCAAGATCAAGATCGCCCCAAATGCCCCAAATGAGCCAATTTCAGCAGAATTCTGTCCAGTTGAAGCGACAGGGATCAAAGGTCCCAATGAATTCGCAACACAAGCCCTCAAGTAGTAGTCTACGAGATTCAATTCCTACTAAAATAGACAAAAATAATGTATCTGTTAATCAAAATGTAGATAATCACCAGGTAAGAGTCCCTCCTATCATTTTGAGAGATAAAACTAAATGGACAAGTCTTTCCAAAGAGCTACCAACCCTGCAAATCAACTATTTTAAAGCAGTCAATACAACGGAAGGTATCAAGGTTTTCTGCGACAGCCCTGATTCATTCAGGGCACTCACTCGACTTTTAGATAATAAAAAGTATCCGTTTCATACCTATCAGTTGCCAGACGAGAAATCACTGAGAGTTGTACTCAGGAACGTCTCGGAACACATCGAGCCGGATGATATATCAGAGGAGTTGACTGAGAGGGGCTTTGAAGTCACATCAGTACATCGTATGAAGCGCCGCGATGGCACTGCAATGCCTATAGTCCTGGTTCTGTTGCCAAAAACTGAGAAAAATCGTGAAATTTATGATATAACAAGGTTGGTTGGCTTGACCATCAAGGTAGAACCCCAAAGACCCAAGGCACAGGTAGGGCAGTGTCATCGCTGCCAAAAATTCGGACACGCACAGTCGAGATGTTCTGCTGATCCGAGATGCGTTAAATGTAGCGGTAATCATTTGACAGCTAATTGTCAGAAGGATAGCTCGACTAAAGCCAAGTGTGCTAACTGTGGCGGCGCGCATCCTGCTAGCTTCAGGGGGTGCGAGGCATTTCCTGTAAGGAAAAGTAATGTGACTTCAAGGCCGGTCAAGTCAAGTTCTCAGAATTCACATCAGTCGGGAAGTCGGAGTTACGCTAATGCTTTGAAATCCACTAGCGAACCAGGGGACATCTTCACTGCCTTGGAGCAGATAAAGGAGATATTCCGTAAATTTACAGGTATTGCCGAGACGCTCGGTATCAACGCCAATACTGCTATAGGAAAATAAATATTATGATTCCAGAGGCATTGAAGATTGTAACCTGGAATGCTAATGGACTCTCAAGCAAAAAACTAGATTTCGAAAATTTTCTGTTTCAAAATAATGTCGATATTGCTCTAGTGCAGGAAACTCACTTGAAGGGTGAAATTCTGAACCTACAAAGTTATAATTCAATTAGGAAAGATAGGACAGGGCGTCCCAAAGGTGGAGTTGCCATATACATAAAAAGATCATTGAAATTCACTCAGATCGATGTAGGGGTAACCATTCCATTAGAGGCTGTGGGTCTAGAATTACACTCTTCTAGGGGCATAGTTAGATGTATTTCAGTATATAAACCTCCAAACGGAGTTTTATCTGCTGAGAATCTGGATGCTTTGACGTCTGATGACGGAAGGATTATGGTAGTTGGTGGCGATTTGAATGCCAAACATACTGACTGGAGTCGTGTCACCAACGCAAGTGGTAGACTACTGAGACTGCACTCTGATAGAAATGAATACATGGTTCTCGGTCCTGATGAGCCTACTCACTACCAATTCGGGAACAATTCAGCAGATGTCTTGGATATTTTTCTTGTGATGAATATTCCTTGGTATAGTGAGATATTCACTCTTAGTACCATGATGACTTCTGATCATAATCCGGTTTTTCTGGTGCTGGGAGATCACGTTCCAAGAGATGAAATCTTTCAACGCAGGAAGGTCTTCTGGATAGACTTCATGCGAGATTTGGAAGATGTTGAAGTCCCCCCTGAGGAACTCGACACTCCTCGAAAAATTGACAGTGCTGTGATTGACTTCGAACAGAAAGTTCTCACAGCTTTGAATAATAACACCCATATAACAAATATTACCAGTTTTCAAGCTAATGAATTCCCAATTTACTTGAAAAATCTCATAAGAGAAAGAAACAGATTAAAACGAAGAGCCATGAGAACTCTCTATCGTCCTCATAAATTGGAATATAACGAAGCTCGTAATATCGTGAGAACTGAGATTGATAATTTCAGAAACTCAAGATGGCAGACCACACTGGAAAATTTGGATGAAGGTCCTGATAATCTTTGGAAGTTGATCAAAAGAGTTAAGAATAAGAAAACCGTCATACCTCCTCTAAGAGGGGAGAACGGAGTCAAGTACAGCACTGCCGAAAAAGCTGAAGTCTTTGCTGAGTCACTTGTATCACAATTCAAGTTGAATGAGTCGCAGGAGTATGATCAGGAATGGGATGGTTCTGTGGAGCGAGTAGTCCTGGCCCATTTGAATAATGATGTTCACGATTTAAGAATAAGGCCTGCCTCTACGGATGAAATAATCGGCTACATCAAAGCACAAAAACTCAGGAAAGCTCCAGGTAATGATGGAATTACAAACAGAATATTGAAAAGGATTCCTGGTAATTTCATCACTTACTTATGTAAAATCATCAACGCCATATTGAAACTATTATATTTCCCTCAAAGATGGAAGCATGCCGAAGTAGTGATGCTTAAGAAGCAAGGCCAGGATAATGCTCTTCCGCAGAGCTATCGTCCTATCAGTCTCCTGTGCTCTCCATCTAAAATAACTGAGCGAGTGATTAAACAGAGATTACAGGAATTTATCGACGACAACGGGCTTATACCAGATGAGCAGTTCGGTTTCAGAACTGGCCACTCAACTGAACTACAAGTCTTGAGACTCATTGAGAACACAATATCGTTGAGAAATGATAGACAAAAGACCCATCTTGCTCTCCTTGACATAGCGAAAGCATTTGACAAGGTGTGGCATGATGGTATCTTATACAAAATGATCGATATGGGCTTTCCTGACGATTTGATTCAGTTGATGTGTTCATTTCTGAAAAATCGAACTTTTCAAGTAAAACTTGATGATCAACGATCTGGTATCAAGCCCATTGAAGCTGGTGTTCCTCAGGGTGCAGTTTTATCTCCGCTGTTGTACAGTTTATATATAAGCGATTTGCCAAGACCAGTGATGTGCAAGATGTCGCTTTTTGCTGATGATACGGCAGTTCTTGCATATTCGACAAATTTCGAGCAAGCAGCTATGAACCTCCAAAGCGCACTGAATTCTCTTCAGGAGTACTTCCTAAGATGGAAGATCAAATTAAATCCTACAAAAACACAATTGGTCGCACTCGGAAGGGAGCGGAGGCCTCCCAGAACCAGAATAGTCCTGGATGGTCATGAGTTAGAGTGGTCTTCACAAGTTAAATACTTAGGTGTGTGCATTGACAAAAAGCTCACCTGGGCCCAGCACATTGAACAGCAAGTTTCTAAAGCTAAACGAGCCATTGGAGCCCTGTATCCATTTCTAAACAGACGAAGTAAATTGGGTTTGAGACAAAAATTGAATATTTATATCATGGCTATCAGGCCAATTTTACTGTATGCCTCAGTAGTCTGGGGCCACACAGCTAAATCTCATATCACCAGATTACAAACATTACAAAACAAAATCGCGAGAATGGTGACAGGATCTCCTTGGTATGTTCGGAATAACCAGATCGCCAGGGATCTGAAACTCCCATCAATCGTGTCAGTCATTAAAGAACGAAACATCAAGACTTTCGAAAAAGCTGAGGTTCATGAGAATCAGCTTCTTCGAAATGCAGTTGATTATGACCCAGGTGATCAATCAAAGTTCAAAAGACCGAGATTGTCCATAAACTAGGGAAAATATCGACATTATGACCAAATTTACTATTCTCAAGTTTATGATATTTATGTATTCCGTTCGATCTCTTTCAATTCTCAGAATGTATTTCTGAAACTTATTTGGGACAGAAGGGCTGTTCGCATCAAACTTCAATACCGTTTTTATTTTGTTCCATAATAGATATCAGGATAAGAGGGACTCTTCCCTGGTCTGAATAAAATAAAAGAAAGATCCAAAAAAAAAAAAATACTATTCATTCTAAATATTTTACTCAACATTCTGCTGGAATTGCTGACTATTGAAAGGTAGTGTGGCTTCAGTGAACTGTCATTATTTTAGAGGGGGACATCAATATTATCATATTTAATATCAGATAATGCCTGTTATTATAATAATTGACGCTTGAATGATGTTCAAATTTCACCAGCTGATCAACTGCTGCTGATTACTGATGAAAACCATGAAAACGTATTCCGAATTACACACCACAACATTTTTTATTTTATATTTACACGGATTTTCAGCAGTCAGTATGGATTTACTTGACAGTACTGACCAGTTGAATTCGGAATATAGCTTAAGTCAGGCTTGTCAATCTTGATTGATCTTCTTATTGACTTTGACAAGTAGTGTCAAAATTCAAACTATTTTTGTCAGTAATGCGCAAATGTGTACATGTACTACAGCAGAATTTCAATAAGGTATTTTTTCGCGAGATCCCGTTGATTTGCCGGGAACTGATATTCAGTTCCCGTTGCATTTTCACGTCATAACGGTAATGGTAATGATATCATCAGTGACGTCACAATTTATAAAACGGGAACTGTGTTAGTTTCCGCATCTGTGAACATGGTTACTGGCGGTTATAGTAATTGACAAGTGACATTGTATCATTATTTTCAAAGTATTATATCATTATTAGAAGTAAACATATTTATAATTATTCAAACTATTTTTGAGATACCTACTACTCACTTTTTAAATCAAGAAATGGAAGAACACCAACAAGAACACCAATAACGTTGAAAAAGTTGTTCTTTTCATTCGAAATAGCTAAAAAAATACTACATCATTATATTTATCTATCCAGTCCATATCACTCTAGGATGAAAATAACTTTCTGAAAATCGTGACTTTATAATTGTAATTTGAAAAGTTGAATGGGATGAGACAAGTACAGTCGTATTCAATAAAAAAGCGTACATGCAAGTATTGAAAAGAGAGAATTTCGGGATCCTAGTTCTAGTTGTGTGAAACTGGCTCAGCCAATGCAACTTTACTGTCAACATTTGGTGAACAATCATGCCCGATAACCCGTTTTATGCAGAATAGGATGACGTTAATTTCTCTCTGTAATTTACTTGTACGCTGCTTTTTGAATGCGACTGTACAATCGAAGTTGAATCAAAAAAATCATCAATCATTGACAGTACTGTTGGGAACATTTTGAGATGATTTTTGTTGAGCCACCGGAGCGGCCGGAGCCAATAACGATCATGCAACCAAAATTTAACTGTCCATTTATTATGATCATATTTTATTATGATCGAAAACAAAAGTCCCTGCTGACAGAAATCTAACGGTTAACCGGTTCGTTTTCGTGAGAAATCAAAGGATGGACTGCCTTCGGTTTATTTTTTCGTGGGGGTATAACCGCTCTATTACCGACCGCTATATTACCGGTGGCTGATCAACGAGAACTCGCGAAAAAATACCTGACAGTGGAACTACTGTGACTGATGCTGACAGTTGATTTTCAAAATATAACATTTACGAATTACCACCGCATATTGTTGAACTGGTTCAATCGAGGGTTCAAATTGTTCTACAGACATTAAAATTGTACGAACTGTCTATCAAAACTTACGAAAAAAAAAAAATCACACTCGAGAAATAGCAGTACCTGGGCCATGTTTCGATATTGCTGACATTACAGGTCACAGTAATCAATTTAGGAAAACTGAACAGTAGCAGTAGCTTTGAATTTTCATTCAATTTCGGAACGATTCTGGTATAGACACTGGCATCAAAACATAACCATAACCCATGATCTTTCGATTTTCGGTGGTTTTGTTTTTATTTTCATCATTCTTATTATTTTCTTCGTTATACCCACGTTGAAATCATGGACGGAGTGATTAATAATATTATCTTGAATTCTTGGTAGACGCATAATCCGATACGTCTAGCTGTGAAAGTGTGAAATATTTGATTTAAAAAGTGGGAGGAATAAATATCTCATAACAAACCATCTTGTAGGTAGATCAGTGACAGTTTCAGCGTCTACTGCCTCAGTGAGATCTTCCAGTTCGAATTCATACATTTTCCCAGGCTATTTCTTTCACTTTACCCACTTCCACAGTTTACCCAGGTTTACCCGTGTATTTCTAACATCGACATCCACTCCATTCAGTTTCAATTTGAATGTTCCAACAAATATTCCAGTTTACATTTAACCACCTTTACCAACTATGATGTTGGTAAACCCAAGGGCAGGTAGGGGAGGTGTACCCAAACGGAAATGACGTCATGGTTATACACAATGAAATGGAATTATCAGCTTTAAACATGACGGGTAATGTGAATGCAATATCCCTCAGATTAACAATAAGGTTTGTTCATCTGTGCTCAAAGTGATACAGAATCTGATCGATCTGATGCGATAGTGATAGTACCTCTGACACTTGAGGCGTGTTCGTTTGTGCTCGCTCTACCAGCTGAACTTGAATTTTTTCCATGGATTTCTCTGTTCACATCATGCCATGAACAGAGACAACTATGGGAAAATATCTACTTTAGCAAGTTCAGCAATACAAACGAACAAGCCTCTGATCGCTAATTGGGTCAGTCATTAACTCTTCTGAGCTAATTGGCCCATTTCGATAGTCGACGTATTGCGAAAATTATAGGACATGAATCTAGAAGGCTGGAGCCGTTATCGATCGTACGTCATTTGTTTAGCCACGACACCGTGATGAACGGCACGCGCGATCTTTGTTTTGTGTCCTGTTGCACAGAACAATAATAATTGACTAGACACAAGACACAATAATAATTATCATTTGTTATTGTGCAATACAAGTTGCACTGTCATTGTGTACCCCAACTAAAATATAGCTTACAAAATTATGTTTACAGTACCAATACCTAGTTTTCAGTAATAGAACATGTGATCCAATTAAAAGAATAGAAACTTTGTGTTTTTCCGCCAGTTGACTCACTCTAACAGGAAATTACGACATATTTATGTTTCTCCATTATACAATAATTATTAAATCGTTTTTATTGATGACTACCTCATAACAGATTTGATTCATTTCAAAAATGAATATTCCTATGAATTTGTATCTATCTCCTAGACTCTAGAGCTTTGTTTTTCAAATAAAGGGTGTTTAGGTTGATAATGAATATGTATAGAAAACAAATATTTTCTCAATGGTTTTAAGGTATCAACATACTCACAAATTTACGTGCTCATTCGAACTGTCGAAATTTTCCACTCATAACTGCTGACGTCACGACTCAGTGAGTTAAACACAAAGTTGCCAGATATTAAAGTACATCTGGAAGTAACAATTGTCTGGATATAAGAATTCATTAGTCATGATTCATTGCTCTATCCTATAGCTATAGCTGCTTTATTCTCAGCTGGATATTATGTCTTTCTCACAGGTTATATATTTGTTTGAGTGCATGAGCAAAAGATTAATTCACACCAAAGGATAGATTCATTGTGGAACGTATGGCTGCAGCTTCGCATCTATTGTACAATTTGTACACTCGTCTTCAGAGATCATGTCGCACATGGACGGTGTCAGCTTCCTTGATCACCGCTGAAATAAGAACGCTCATGGCGTCCAACCGCGACATGTTCGCTGAAGACGAGTGTACCTTGCAGTGAGACAGCACAGAGCGCAGTTGCCAAGTTAACAACGGAAATTTGTCGAATATTTGTTCACAAAGCTTCTAATATCGGCGAATCCTAACCACGGGATTCTCCGATATTAGATACTCATTTATATATACTCATAACTCATTTCGTTCAATTGTCGACTAGTGAATACTACTAGGATTATTAACAACTCAACTACAATTTGCGATTTGGCAATGTGTGAGCCTAGTTGGGCCGACTATTGGCGAGGTTGGCGTAGAAATATTAATAACTGACGTCATCAAGATCGGCTGGCGGAATAGCATCGAATCAGGCCATCATTTGAACAGTATGAAAAAACTTTTGACCTCTGTAACAACACAGTGTAATTGGTAAATGTGAAAAATTCAATTCGTAAGAATTGTTATCCCTTTCTATAGTTCCTATTCGCTTGGTTTTTTTGTATCTGACTTGGCTGCTGTTAGCATAAACACATGTCCCGCAACAGAGAGATGTCATTATCGTAAAAACATGTAGGTACGCTTTGAAAAACATGCCAAACGAGAGACGCCACTATATGCCAAAGCGATGATGCAAAAACAACAAAAAAACCTGCGAGGATTAGCTCGTGTTCGACATGAAGGCTTTCCCGAGTATTTATAGAAAAACGTGACGTGTGGCAACGATGAGTGACGGGAAGTGGCCAACTCGGTCAATGCATTCATTTTTTGTTGAATCAGCATTATTTTGTGTGTAACTTCATCGGGTTTCAGGATTAGGACCAGAATTAACAAAGGGCAAACGCGTTGCAGATACTGGAAATCAATTGAATGATATCTCCCGAAGACATATTCTTCAATTAACTTATTTATTTGCTGTCAGATTTCGCCAAGAAGTTGAGTTTACCCATTTTTTGTAAATTTTTCGTTATTGAAATGGACAGAAATATTTTTGTTGAAAATTTAAAATACTAGTGGCGTGTTGTGAGTTTCGTATCTGGGGAAACTAAGAAATAACCAAAACTGCGTCGATTTCTTTGAGTTTCATTGATCACAATATCACAAAATTCACAAATAAATAGTATCCAACTTTACTTGCAATCAACATTTCTATCTCCAATAGTCAATGCAGCAAATACCTTCAAATGAATTCACAAATATATAAAAACCGTACTTCCAGCTGTTGAAGATCCACCCTAACAATCCTCACTACCCAGTTGCGCTTGCTCATTCCTGATTGTTTAATAAAAAATCAAAAAATGACGCAGCAGGCTGTCATGAATGTCATAATATTTTTTTCCGTCGATCTCATATTAACGACTAAGTTTAATGTATATGAAATCGTTCATTAATGACCCCTATTGGATCGAGACTCGAGAGATAGACCGCTTGAAGCACAATTTTAAGAACGACGCTCCCATCCCATCTTTATGAGCAATTCATTCTTTAGTATGCTAAATGACAATAGACGTTAAACACAATATCTATGTGAGCAAAATTATGCAATCAGATTATGGATACAAACCTGAGAAATCGAAAACTTTGATACCTCAATGAATCGAAGCGAGTTTTTATCTTCTACGTCAGATGAAAACTTCTTAAGGCCGATTCATGCAACAGTCATTATGATTACATTTTCATTACATTATAAATTAAGAATGTTGAGTACTCCTATGTGATAGAATGCGTTCATGCAACACATTAACACATTTTCATTACATTTTCATCACATTAGTGCACTAAGAAGTTGACCAACTTCTAACTTTTCATTATAATTACATTATAGTTCTAGTGAAAACGACTGATTTGCAAGATTAGATCATTGAATGATCATTCTTTCCACAAAACTATTTGTGATTCACCTCAGATATTATATTCAAAATAAATCCATGTTCTCAAATAACCTGTAAACATTTGTAAAATCCAAGCAGATCACATAACCTCGAATAATTAGTTCATTATGAGCATGCGTTGCATGAACGGGTAGACCGCGGCTAGTGAAAATGTAATTTTAATGTAGTGAAAATGTAATTATAATGAATGTTGCATGAATCCGCCTTTATTCACAAAGGTTAGTAAGCAAGCCATTCATGTATCCTAACCTATCCTAACCTGGCCACATCTAGAACCAATATCACTTATACGTCTCGTTGGTTCGTAGAAAAAGATGTGTAACGCGATTATAAACTCGACAATCGTTCATCAAACACTATTTGGGATTTCAAGAATTGGATCGCTCTAGATATATCGAGCCGTGATTATCATATACAAGATGTCCCAGAACAATGTACCATAGATTTGTATTATCATCACAATCATGATCATTCGTCCATTGTAACTTTAAATTAAAAAATCCTGAGTATAACCTAACTCTAACTAACTGTCTTCCGAGATGAATATCATTGAGAATTGCTGGAACGTTTCGACGAATTGGAGACTCGGGAATAATTACAAATTCCACTCCTCCACTTTTGACCTTTTGAAATGATGCTGGAATAAGAGGAAATGTTCTCGAATCACCGCATCTAATTTATCGAATTTTGTTGCAGGTCCTGCGAGAACAGCTCGATAGTGCAGCAGGCCTTGAAATCGGACTCCGGGACAAGTTGGACAAAGCGAGGGAAGAAAACGAAGACTTGCGGTTTCAGGTGAGCAAACCAACAAGTTTCATCATAAGAAATGGAAGGCATCCCGGCTTGACTGACAAAAAACTCCCCAAGCCATGTAAAAATATTGTATTTTATCGAACGGCACCTGTGAAAATCACGGTCCTGAGCAAAATGTTTGAAAAGTCGCACTTTGAACAAGAATGCAAATGAAATGATTCATCAGATACTACAACTGTAAAGACAGCGATTGTCAACTTTTTTTTTCAATGGCATTGTTCATATTTTTTTCCCTGATAGAGATTTTTTTCTGAATACAATGATGTATACAAAGTTGACTTTCGCGCAAAATGAATTGGAAAAGAAATAAATCATTCATTATTATTCAATTTCTAGTGTAGTTTCCAAAGAAATTCCCAAAATTCACTATAAATTGAGTGTCGCACAAAATGCCAAATTAGTGGAAAAAAATGTATGCTCCATCGCCTAGAAATGGATCTTTTCATCAAATTTTCAATTGAGTCATTGAAGGTTGAGTCCGTTTTAAATGAAAAAAAAACATTATACAGTTAATTCAGAATTCTGAATCTTGAACCACCCTGTATATCTTCCGATTAAATATAAGTAAATAGTGAATCAAAAGTTGATATTGGGACATGTGAGCCGTTTTGGCCGATACTTTCGACACAAACAGTTGAAAAATCTCGATTTTGAACACACTATATCTCTGTAATCGTTTCCGATAGACCCCAAGTGTGATATATCGATGAAATCAGCTCTTCAGGGAGAATCTATGAATGCTGTGTATTATATATAAAATAACAAAGTTGTTGCTACTTTTTGATAGAGGCGGCAACACTGCACGGCTGAAAAGATTTTATATGAAGAGATCGTATTCGAGAAATAAAAGCTTGCATACTTCTATGGATTTTGTCTAATTTAATCAACTTTGTATAGTTGACGATTTTCGAAATGGCAATAAGAGTAAGACCAATCCCTATAAATATTATATACGATAATTCTGTTCAATAACCATAAATTATTTCCTAAAAATCTCAAAGACTTCCAAAGACTTCCAAAAACTTCTGAAGACTTTCAAATACTTCCAAATACTTCCAAATACTTCCAACGACTTCCAGAGACTTCCAACGAAGCGTACCCCAGACTCCCAAGGAGATTTACCCCTCGGGTAAGACATATAAAATGAGGCCTGTGCTCGGCCTGTACGTACACGGTTTCACTAGACCAACTTGCCATTTAAAAATATCTTCCAACATAGCTTCCTGCTGTCATGTTAAAGGGCATGATTGCAATTTGAGCGATAGTATATCGTTATCAAACTATTATGGAAGTAAAAATGAACTCCCCTTAAAAATCACCTGGATCCGGCACTGCTTCAAGCTAGAAGAGCATTCGAAATAGCATAAAAAAAGTGTGCGTTGAGATTTGAGAATGCGGACGCTGTGATTTGTTATCGGGATGAACGTTCGCAAGATGAAGTGTTTAAGATGTTTCGGTCGTTACGTGTCATTAAAATCAAAACAAAAAATACTCGCCACAAGAGATGGGCGTCGCATGCTGTAACTATCTCACACTTGCCGCTGGGAATGTAATTGTTATGATGGAAAATTGTGAGAAAAATCGAATAATCTGGAGCTTATCTTCGAACTTATCACTTGTAGTTATGTTGGAGTTGAATGATCTATGCCGAAATCTCAATTGAAGATAAAACTGACCGTGTGTTTCATGAAAAAATGTAACAATAGTAAATTCGAAGAGATTTTCAACCTATCTTTCATCATTTTCCGTAAAATGTCAGTGATTCCATGTTTGCTGGCTAGCACACTGATTGCTCTTGTCTTACTGTATTCGAAAAAGAATATTTTTTCTGTGACGGGAAAAAAGTTTGGCATTTCATCTCTGTTGGCAGGTTATGAAATGCCACTTTTCATAAATTACTTTTTTCCCGTAGGAAAAACGTGAGTACTTTTTTCCAGGATATACAGTGTGTCCCACTTACCATGCTCACCATGGGTATCTTTTTAACGGTGAGCGATACTAGGTCGGTTAAATGACACCAAATGTGGAGTTTGTCAAGGCCAACTATAATGTGAAAAAATATTTTGATAAAATCTATTCGTTTTTGTTTTATACGCAAAAAACAGATTTTGATCATTTTCATGTCTCCTCCGTAACTTCTTTATTTATGAAAATATTCAAATAGGAATTTCACATTCTCATGGCAGTTTTTCAAAGTGATTTCGAAAAAAATATGAAATTTATACCAACTCTTCTAGAATTTGTGATATCAGCACCAATTTTAGTTTTTCAAATGTAGGTCATAGCTCACTATGACTTAGTTTCAAATAACTTTTTTTCCTCTTACAAATACATATGATCTGTAAGAGGGAAAAAAGTTATTTGTAACTAAGTCATAGTGAGCTTTGACCTACATTTGAAAAACTAAAGTTGGTGCTGATATCTCAAATTCTAGAAGAGAGGGTAAAAATTTCATATATTTTTCGAAATCACTCTGAAAAACTGCCATGAGAATGTGAAATTCCTATTTGAATATTTTCATAAATAAAGAAGTTACGGAGGAGACATGAAAATGATCAAAATCTGTTTTTTGCGTATAAAACAAAAACGAATAGATTTTATCAAAATATTTTTTCACATTATAGTTGGCCTTGACAAACTCCACATTTGGTGTCATTTAACCGACCTCGTATCTCTCACCGTTAAAAAGATACCCATGGTGAGCATGGTAAGTGGGACACACTGTATATCACATATATATACACTGTTGATGGATATTGTTGTGCTATAGTTCCGAAAAATGAGTCAATAATACCGTCTCCGAGAAAGAACTGCAAGTCCTTTTATCTCCCATTCGACTTCGCGGTTACGTATATTACTAAATAACCAATAAATTCGCAATTTTTTGAAATCAAATCACATAATTAGACTGACAGAAGTTACATCTGATAAATTATGTGAAAATGTCAAATTCCAATAAGAGCAAGGTTTCTCGAACAAACAATGACAATAAACGAAACCTCCTCCATCGTTCCAGCTCGAGGACAGGAACATCGAGCTGGAAGGCACGCGGGCGCGAGTGCGCATGCTCGAGTCCCTCGCGCCGCCCCAGCTGCGCCCCCACCCGACCTCGCCCGACATCATCCCGGCGCTCGAGTCGGGCGGCGCCGGTCCGCCCACCCCCTCCACCCGCCCCGAGGTGTCGACGGCGAGCATGCGCGCCATGCAACCGCTAGACTTCGACAGTTTGAGGGCCGCTGACAGGTCGAGCGGCACCGAGTCGGCGCACAACGAGTCGGCGGAGAGGGAGAAGAAGAGCCGAAGGCCGAGCAAGATTCCGTTGAAGAGTTATACGGCGCCCAAGCCGCCAGCAGGTCAGTGTAATTAATTGGCGGATGATTCTTGTGTTAATTTCAAATATTTCTATAATATTTGGACTTATTCTGCATTTTGATTTATATTTCATTAGAATCACATCGCCATAGAAAATCAAATAACGTCGCTCCACCTGACGGCAATAACTTGAACAATAGCACAACCAAAAACCAAAATGTAGTATACCACGTTAATACCTTTCAAATATACCGCCAGGTAGCGTAAGGTCGAAAAGATGTTGGCTTGATTAAACCTGTTGTTTATAAGAGAGCCTAAAGTTTTCGAACCATTCTCAAAGCTGATTGTCAGATTGGTGACAGTGAATCATGTGATCCATTATGTACGCATGCCCATTTTCTCGAAGAAAAACTTTATTAACGAGACCCTCTGGGTCTCCAGAAGATGGAAATACATCCTTGAAAGCCTAAATCACTACACAAATGATAGCAGTTGGCTGTCGCCATTCTATTAGTGGACCAGAATAAAACTCCCTGACCTAACTCATCCTCCACAATTTTATTACATGGGATTGGTTTGAAAGATTTAGGCAGTTCTATTGCTTATTTATTCTCATTAATTTAGATGGAAAAAAGTTCAAGGTGGATAATATTTCACAAAATCGGACTTTTGACATGAAGTTTATAAGACCCTAGAAAAAAATCTTCAAGAACAATTTGAACATGTAATAGAACTCATATCAAATACCTTTTTTGTCTCTGATATTAGAGATCAATACATATCCATATCACCTTATATTAATGATTAGAAAACATTTGGCAAATATTTTTGCCCATCTCTATTTCTTAGAACAAGAGATTTCCAATGCTACCTAGCAGTTTAAAATTGTTTCGAATATGATATAATGCTAAAATTCCTAGCCGAATACCACTCATGCTCAAATTATTTCTTCAAATTGTTCCTTGCTTAAGAATATTATCCTCGATTATCAATACATTTTCATTCATTGTCAAATAGCAATAATCATCTTATTGAGATGACATGACCAAAAAAGTTACTCAAGTAATATGAACATAATGATCCTCAAGGTAGCATGGTCATAATGAGTATTCAGATTATATTGCCATGTTCAAGACATTGATGGCAGTGTAGTTACAATTATAGCACTAGGCGACAGTCAATAATGATTACCTATCTTATACAGTGTGCACAAGATAAGAATGAACAGCATGGGGATCTCGTTAACCGTAAGAGTTATACAGTAGGTCAAATGGACAAAAAGTTGCACAATTGAAGGATCGGTAAATAGATGTTCTATTTTTGAGGAAATATGCGAGCTATCATATCCACAAGGTGACCAACTGAACCTAGTCATGTAAAAAAATATAACTTCAGTTTTGCAAGTTAGAATTCAACAATACAACACAACGCCATTCACGTTATTCCCGTTGATAATAATAATGAGTCTGTCGACATAATAGGCCATCAACCCTGAAAAAAGTAGTCTCTTTCAATTGCTACCTTAGATAGATGGATATTCTTGATAAATTCACAGCTATTTCATTAGATTTGCGAAATGTTTCATGACATCATCCGGGGTATTTATGTCTATTAATTTCACCCATGATTGACTACTAATTCATCACACACTATCATCGCTTTGAAATTCACCGAGTTTGGAACACAAGTAGTGTAGGATTGGCGACTTCAGATTTTTATAATGCTAAATTTATGTGTAAGTGATTATCCTGGAAAATTATCGAATCTTTGATCAAGTGACATCAACATGGTACATCAAACTTGATGTACCATGTAATTTTTTGACAAAATTATTCATACCAATGAAGACAACTCACTGTAATTCTCATCTTGGAACACTTGTAACGAGTCTCAAAATCCAATATTCCTAATACAAAAGTTACTTTGAAACTTATGTACGACTCACTAGCAGAAAGTTGATAAATAAAGAGTATATTTCAGCAAGGACCATTACAATTCCTGAAATTCCAAGTGTAACATGTTTTTGATCTTACAAATTACAAAATATTTCGTGTCAACGGATATTTCGTGTCAACGGAAACACTTTGTAAAGATGGGAATATTGCACTGTATCATGAATCACCTGTAAAACCTTATTCTGATAAGTTACAACAAATCACGTGATCGGGATTGAAAACCTATAAAACGACCATCCAGAAACCAGAAAGAAATTAAAAATCGGTTGTGGATATCTGAAGTTCAAAATTGATCGATAATTTTCAATTTTACGCTTTGAAAGTTGACCATTACATTTAACGTCTGTTATCAACGTGAGTTTCCTTCATTGGTACATCAACGATATCAATCTAGACCCTCTGTAGTCGTCGATCATCGCAATTAGAACACTTATCATCCTCTCACAGGCAAGCACAGTCCGGCACCAGGCACGCGCAGCCGCAGCGGCGATTCCCCCCACCGCTCGCACTCCACCCAATCCTGGAGGACCAACAAGAGCGAGGGCAACAGCCTGAACGGCCCCCCCAAACTCACCGCCTCCCTACCGAAATCCCGCAACAGCTCGCTGGTCACCGCCAAGGACTCCCTATCGAGCAAGCTGCGCAACAGCGACTCTCTCATGAAGCTGTCACACGCGGCGCCCGACAGCCCGAAACCGTCGCGCAACAGCTTCAAAACGGCGCCGGTCGGCTTTAACGGCTTCAAGGCCTCGGCGCCGGCCGTTAACAGCTTCAAAACGGGCTCGGGCGCGGTCGTTAAGAAGACAGCCGGGATGCCGGTAAAGAAGGACTCTTCGGCTATCGGCGATAAGGTACGCTCGAAAACAACAACAAGCATTATATGGAGTTTCTTCAGGCGCGACAACCAGGCATAGGAGTGTGAGGCCGCCTCCGTTGTTTTTCTTTTCGTTTAGTTGCCAACCCGTGTGTGCAGTAAGTCAGGCTTTTTTTATTTATTTGCTTTGAGCTTCGCTTTTTTGGGAGCTTAGTAGGTCGAGAGTTGTTCGGAGCTTGAGTAGATGATGTGGAGTAGAGGTAGTAAGTAGTTAGTAGTAGCTTTAGTTTGGTGGTGTTTCTTTGGTGACTGGTTTCGATTTTGTCAGGAACTGGAGCTCACTTCCCAGCTTCAATTTTTGCTATCGATTCAGAAGTAATATACGAAATGGCTATGCAAACGAAATATATGGAAATAAAAAATACAGTCATTTATTGGACACCCAAATAAGATCTTGACAAAATGAAACTGCTTGATGTACAAACAGAATCATTTGACCAGTGCATGAAATATTGTTGTATCTTGTATCCTATTAGCATTACCGGTGGACTCCACACTTTTAAATCTTCTCCATAATGAAGCTAGGCTTGAAACCTGTATGTGATTGGCAGTCAACAATCGACAATTTGTTAGTCATATCAGCTGTTACTCAACTGCTAGCTTTCCTATAGTCAACAGGTGTTGAGTTTTGGTTCACAAATTATTATATCAATCAAATGTAGGGTCCCTGAATCGTGTTGGCAAACAAATTTCGCCTGGAAATTTCGGCATGGCGGAAAAGCTTCGATGCCTAACCTAAAATTATTGAAAGTCACCTCTGATCACTCATTCAATGCAACTGCGGTTGGAATTTGGGTATTATTTAACAATTTCACAGTATTAATCTAAACACTAAAATAGTACTGATCATAATAATAGAGATAATAATGAAGGGCAAGACTGCTGGCAATTTTTCAAACGGTAATAATGAATAACGAAAAAATTGGATGTTGGTAAGTTCTCTTTCCAAAACTCACAGCAATATTGATAAATCATCTAAAAAATACCAGGTGACACAAGCGCAAGAGACTGTAATTGCTGAAATTTTGATATTCTATGATGATGTCGTATTTTTCGTGGATTGGTGGTTAACCAAAAAGGGGCATACCTTTCTCATTTTTAATGGAAGCTTCACTTCGTAATTATCTTTTGAATCACGTTTCACAAAGCGGCATTTGTTTTTCGATGAACACTCGAATTTTCAACTTCATTTTACCTTATGTTGCATGGTTGTTTGGAGAATTGTGAATTTCAAGACAAATACAATTGGCTGATGGAATCTCCTATAGATTCCAAGATTGTATCTCATTGATCAAAAAAATTACTGGATTATGTGTTTCTCAATCACCCAATATATATCATTAACCCTGGGCCGTACTTGCCAAGGATTCCTACATTTTGTATATTTTATTTTAGCAAAAAAGATCATGCTACTTATACTTAAACGTTAATGGCAGTCGCCTCATCTTATTTTAAGTTCAAAGCCATCAATATTTGCATTACTGCCGTTTACCATTTACGTAGGTAAAGTAATAAACTGTGCAAGTTTGTTTTTCTACCTTCCATATATAGAGATATGGATCTCAGCATCGGTTACTTCATTTAAATATGCATTGAAACCGTTCAGTTTTTGGAATAAGCGTCAGTAATTGACACGATTGGTTTGAATAAGTTGTAATTACGCTCATAATTGACTCGATCTATTTGAGAGTCAAGTGTAAATATATACCAGCGATGTTGTGTGCCATAAATGGCGAGTAATATTGAAGTATAGAAAAAAATAAGACATGAAACCAACCTCTACTAACAGTTTCTAGTCCTCCAATTGCCCCGTTATCTAATAAGTTTGTTTAACATATCATTAATAATGAGGCCATGGGATTTCAAACATATTATTGAGAATTCAACCCACACTAACAAAGATGAACCCCAAAATAATACTTTCACAAGGAACCCCAGAGAATAAACTGGACATACTTTCATACTTACAATCTTCTAGGGCTCCATATTTATGAGAACATAATCCAGGACATGTTGACATGCCCTCCTTCTCTAGGAAGTTGCATGTCAACATAGACTACCAAATACAGGGTGGTGCAGAATTCAGAATCTTGATCACCCGGTATATGTCCCAATTAAATATCAGTAGATAGTTAATCAAAAGTTGAGATAGGGACATGTAAACCGTTTTGACCAATTATGAATAGTTTCGACACAAAAAATTCTTGAACTTGGAAAATCTCGATTTTTCACACCCTATATTTCAGTAATCATAACTGCTAGACCCCAAGTATGATGGGTCGTTGAAATCAGCTCATCAGGGAGAATCTCAAAATGAAATAATATATAGGGTGTTCGATTGAAAAAAGGTCAACTTCAGTGTTTTGTGATTTTTGGGGCCATCCTGTATGTTTCAAAATAATTTCAAATGGTAGCCTATGTTGACATGCAACTTCCTAGAGAGGAAGAATTCCAAGAAGATAAGTGGTTAGTCTTCTAGAGACCGAGGCGTTACTGGTGGCCCACCCTGTATATTATTAACCATATTTTTCAACTAAGTAAATTTTTTGGCTCTTGGAGCGTACGAAAGAATCTCTATTATGTTCGAGTAACATCGTGCGTATTTCTTAGTATTTCATTCTCATGAATTATGAATATTATTATATATTATTTTTGCTGAAGAATTTCATTAATTTTCACTTCAAAATGAAGTAATAAGATTTTAATCATAGGTATATTTGAGATGGTTGGTAACTCTGTTCCTATAATAATTGAAATTTCAAAATTACTGAAGGGAGTAGCAGAGCTTGAACGATGAGAAATAATCCAGATGGTTTGGAACGATATTTGTTACTCATTATGTTTATGAAATTGATTGCCATATCTCCAAATGTGGTATCAAACAAGTATGATCGGAGTAGTCACAGAAAATAGTTTGAAGGCAATGATATCAATGTGAAAAACGCAAAATAAAAAAAATGTATTCAAAGTATATAGGAATATTTAGTATGGCACAGGTATTATGTACATCACTTGGTAATTTTCAATTTGAACATAATATATCACCGTTTATTGACATAAAAGTAACATTAAGAGATCCCAATTGTCATTTCTCATTATATAAAATTGAAATTATTGTATCAAGACCAGATTTAGTATGTTCTTGTCGTCGTTTCTAGTATCTATAATTTTGAAACACATTGAAATAATTCTTGGCTAAAGTAATTCCTTATTGAAATCATACACCATTGTGTGCCATGTGGTAAACCTTGGACACATCCCAATTGCTGATGTTTGACTTCGGATTACTATTGGTGTTTCGAAATTCCAGCTATCATTTTCATGATAATTATATACACCTGCATGTTTTGTTATGAGCAAGGATCTTTGCATCATAGGTGTTATCTTATCAAATAAACAAGGTAGTTGATAAATAATAGTTTCCATTTTTAATGTTTATTCATTCATTTGACTTAGTATGTCCTTGTTACTATTCTGAATGTTTTCCATTTGTTTCTTGAATTTATGAATTCTTTGGATTATTCGATCTATCTTATTGTGTGCTGCATACATAATTTTTGATAGATCCTTTAATTCTCTGTTATTGATAGTCTAGTTTTGAATAAGAATAAAATACGTGAATGTGCATTCATCTTTGCACTCATTTTAAAGGATTTGTCCATTTTTCATCCATTTGCTATCAGTGAATATCTCAATTTGGATTATTGTGTATCTCACTGTTATCACAATTCAGTTCTCAATTTTAGGTAGGTATGTGCGAAAAACTAACGGAAATATTTCATTTCCTTTGATCTTTTCAGAACAGTCAGATATGTATGGTGCAAAAATAAAAAATGAACAGACCCAGCTTGAAACTGCCGTAGGCAGAGAGTTGAGAAAAAACATACGGACGATTACAAAAATAGGTATGAGCAACAAAAAAATCCAGGCACACTGGATTATGTGTCAGAAGAATTTATTTTGAGTTGAGCTTATTATTATATCCCTTATTTTCAATAGTTGGATAATATACAGGGTGGATCAATAGTGTGACAAAGCGAGATTGCAGCTCTGCTATCAGAGATGGAAACACAAAATTTTCACAGGAGTTGTAGGTCCAAGAGATGCATGTTTCGAAGTATCCTCCATGTGTCTCAAAAAAGTGTGACATATCAAACTTATGTTTTTTTTAAATGGAACGCCCTGTATTTTATTGCATTTTCATATTTTCTCTGAAGAGCTGAACTCAACGATCTAGCACACTTGGGGTCTGACAGGAATGATTACCGAGATATAGGGTGTGGAAAATAGAGATTTTTAAATTTTGACAATTTCTTGGGTCGAAACTATTCATCATTGGTCAAAAGGGCTTCTATGTCCCTATCTTAACTTTCGATTTACTATATACTTATATTTAATTGGAACAGATACAAGGTGGTGCAGAACTCAGAATTCTACACCACCCTGTATTTGTTTAAATTAAATGTCAGTAAATAGTAAACCAAAAGTTGAGATAGGGATCTGAATGTCGTTTCGACCAATAATGAATAGTTTGTTCACAAAAACTTCCCAAAGTTAAAAAATCTCGAATTTCCACACCCTATATCTCGGTTATCATTCCTGCCAGACCCCAAGTGTGCTAGATCGTTGAATTTAGTTCTTCAGTGAGAATATAAATATGCAATAAAATACAGAGTGTTTCATTTAAATATGCCAGATGTTTTTCAGACACACTGTAGAATGGGGAATGATTTTAAAATATGCATCTCTTGGACTCACAACTCCTGTGACAATTTCTTTCTTCTATCTCTAATAGCAGAGTTGCCATCCTGCTATTGGTCCGCCCTGTATATTGCATTGCGCCTATCTTCTCTGAAATGCTCTGAATGTGAACAGCATTTATTCGCGATAGAAAATAAGCGGACGCCACCTATAGGTTTGATAAAACAGGCCACAGCCTTTAGGGCTATCTGGCAAAATTTTGGTCTTTTTGACTTTTACACTAACCTCACGTTTTAGTAACACCAACTGGTGGGAATGAAAGTTTTCATGTAAAATGTCACGCACTTGCCAGCTTTCAACGACTCTCAATGACAACATGAACCATTCACAATTGTGAAAATTTTAGATCAATAAAACCATTATTTTAAAAGACATGAGCTATAAGTGGAAGAGCTAATATGTAAACCACGCTACTGAAGACAATAGACAAGAACATGGTAGTCAAGGGCGGTCATAAGGGGGGGCCATGGGGGCCATGGCCCCCCCAAACGTCGGTGGCAATTAATGGCCTAGTAACACAGAATACTATTGTGACATCATAAATGGACTAAATCGAAATATTTCGAATCATTTATTTCGTAACTGAACTAAAAATATTTGAATATATTCAACGACGGAGATCAAAATATACCAAATGCAGTAATAATACCTAGTTGATCCTAATATCTGCCTCTTCAACTCTGACTACATCTCTGCCGACACCTGCGAAACAAATTTCGATTCATTGATAAAAGAAATCATGCCATGCCTGGATAATTTGAACGTAGATTTCGGAATTCCTAGATTGAACAAATTCATGAAAAATCGCCCTAATACAGACATTCATTCCACCGCTGAATATTTTCGCATTATGATATATTATATTCCTTTACTGGAGTGTATTATTTCTGATATTGAGAGCCGATTCAAACAAGAAACCATTGACTTATTCAATCTGGAAATATGTATTCCTGTTTCATTAATCCATTCAAATGAAGATTTGATGCATTCTGTCGTTGAAATTTTGTTTGCCAAATATGGATCTTCATTTAAGACATCTAATAGAGACGTGCTGAAGTCAACTTTCATTGTTGAACTACATCTTTGGAGAATAAAATGGAAACAAAGTAAAGAAATAGAAATTCCGAGTGATGGACTAAATTCTTTCAAACAATGCGATGAAACGATGTTTCCAATCATATGTGTATATTCGAAAATACTGTGTACTCTTCCAGTGAGTGTATAGCATCTGCAGAGAGGAGTTTTTCAGGAATGAGGAGACTTCAGAGTTGGCTGAGGTCCAATTAATATGGGCGAAGAACGGCTAAGTGGCCTCGCATGAATGCATGTCATTGCATGTCCACAAGGACATTGTTTTAAACGAAGAAAAAAAAATGATAGAACGGTTTTCTAAAAGTGGAGTGAGGCGAAACATAGAGTTCGCTCTGTAGAATGTCAGTATTTTGTTCATCAACTAATTCGAATTACTGCATGTGTATATGTGTATTTTGTGTAAGTAAGTAATTTCACAAAATCCCCCCCCCCAAATCAAGATACATGACCGCCCTTGATGGTAGTAACATCAAATCCGACGTTATTTGAGTCTGTTGTTCACTCCTAGGACCCCCATAGTAGTAACATAACATGAATGCATAATTTTTTTTGATAAAATATGCTGTAATACTTCAAAAAACACCATTTGAATATCCTACAATAGGTGCGTTTTGTTGATAATCTGTGGAATAGAATAGAATGGTTGTGCAAGAAAACGGAATTGATCCGAATAATAGGATATAATGATTGTTCAAGAAAACGGAAATTTCATGTTGGTAACCTGACTTTTTAAAATTGTGACAACATTTTGAAAATGAAAAAATGAAATATGAATGGGTTTCCTCATGTAATAGAATTCTTTGCATGGATTCAACGACGAGGAGAAATACTTCTTTCTTGTCCAATTTAATCACAAATACCATATATACCTTCAATATAAATTTTCACTATTTTCACTCACTAGTTGTTGTGTGAGAAAATCAGAAACCTCTGCTCTATCGAAATATATCGAGCAGCCAGAGCGAATAACTTTTGAAATTGTTCGGCGGCAAACTCGTCTATCCAGTACTGACGTCATAATTCCTTTTTTTGTGTTGTCTGTCAGCTGTTTCATTTTTGGAAAATATCGGATAAATATTTCTCAATTTCCCATGGATTGAAATACTTGCTCCGTACTTATTTTTTATTCCCACAAAAATCTGTGAACTACTTATTCAAATTATCTCTATGATGGATGTATACGAACAGTTGCATTATTATCTTATTACTAATGTAGCATCAAGAATACATTTGCAAATATCAGGATTGCAATAGCTATTTCGGCAAAAATGGAAACTGACAGTTTCAATATTGACTGAAATCACATGATACTCACTAAAGAAAAAACTGTTGGAATAAAAGTTCCCTCGAAAATATCGAGTGAAATAAACATTTCGGTCTACTAATTCAATTTTCAATAGGATATGTGGTCGAGCACACTCGTATTGTGCATTATTCTGTTCAAATTCCCATGATCATATCCGGTGACTCGATATAATCCGAAAACAAACATGTTTCCGATGATAGAGTCATAGGCGGCACACCTGTCATTCAAAAGAGTATATATCTTCAACAAATTCGCAAATAATCTGTTTAAACCAGTCTCACGTGAGTTTTTTTTCTTATCAAAATTATTGCCACCCAACTAACTAACCTAACCATACCTGTCCTGTGGAGCAATGGGGAAGACCACTGAGGAAAGAAATCCGTGCAAACCTCTTTCAATCAACGAATCATGATTTACATTTTGTGTACAATCAATATTATGAGTTGAAGCTGAAGGGAATCGAATCTATATCGTTTTGAAATCAGCATTCATTCGATATTTCAAACAGCCAAATATGATGGTGGAGTCGTGACGTATTAGTCCCGAACTGTAGCTATCTCTCTCTGATACATCGTCATTCTGCAGTGTTGCAGTGTAATTGGTCAGTTCAAGGACAATAGGCGTGTTGGGACTGAGACGTCGCACCAGTCACACCAATGAATTGATGAAATTTCAAATGGCGCAGGAATTGCGTGTTTTGAAATGGACATATACTAATTTATTTTTTTCATCGTCTTAGCATGAATGAAAAAATTCAAAATTAATTCACTGGTAGTTTTTCAGTATAGAGTTCACGATAATGTCGTTTTAAAAAATCAGTGGTCTTCCCCATTGCGGTTAGCCCGCTATAGGAAATTGATTTCTGATTGGTAACAGTAGTAGTTTTTTTTTCTGTCTAGTAATATTTCTCAAAATATTTTGTTTTTAGTATTCCCGTTCATAAAAATTCCGCATGGATAAAGATAATGACATTTTTCTTTTTGAAACAATATGTTTCCATTATTTGTTGTTCAACAGTCTAATGGAGCTTCATGGCCATTGCCTGACAAATTAAGTTAGTATTTCATCAATGCGATGTTGTTGCAATTGGAATTTCAATGGTAATTTCACTATTGCTGGGTACAAAAAAAAACGGTCACCATAGACGTCCACAGAGAAGAAGTTGGAATATTGAATATGAATTCGGATAATTTCAATGGTCTCTTATCTTTTCATTCTTTTATCCTGCTGCTAACTAAAAAAAAATCAAATGATGTATAATATGACTTATTCATTTATTAATTCAATGAAGTGAAATATAAATATTATGTTATATAATATGATTTACATGATATATATTTGCCACTGTGTAGGTACTAATTCTGTAAACGTTGATATAGGTTAGATACCAGTGCGTGAAAACAATTATCTCATGTACCTACCTGACAATGTCTCAAATTGAAAATAGATAATCAAGATGAATATAAATGATTTCATTGGTGGATTCTAAATTTTTTGAGAATTACACTGGCGTATTTTCGGAGAGATTGAAAGCAATTGCAGATTTGTTTGTGTCTGGTGCAGCTGGTTATATAAATACGGTCCAGAAGTTAGCAATGTCTGCTGTTATACCTTTCGTACATCGTTTTATATATTATCTTTGAACTTGACTTTATTACCGGATATCCTACAATGGAGTATGTAATGTATACAGTGAAAACAACATAAATCTTGAATGCTCTTCTGCTGAAGGCAGGCTATGGAAACATGCGCCACTGCAGAGACTGGGTACTCATTCTTTCAAGTTGATAAAACATATTATGTCTGTTCAACCATTTATGCATCCAGATTAATCTTTATCTTTCATGAACTCTTATTCTCTTTTATCTCTTAACGACCAATAATATTATATCGTCGAAAGTAAGACTGTGATGCAGGCGTGATTCTGTCGGAAAACCAACTTCTTCCTCTCAACTAGGTTAGAATTTTCGAAAATCCAAATTTAATGTTCAAGTGACTGACAAAGTACTTCCTAGAACGCTTATGGCATAAGAAAGAAAACCACAATGCTCAAAGTGGGATGAAATGTTAAATAAATACAAAAAGCCCAGTAATTTCCACACAATGTTCATAAAATGAACAACAATGGTAGAGTTCGAGAGAAAAACAACTACTTTTCTTGTTTTTCGGTAAAGTAGTCCCCTCGGTAAAGTGCCACTTTAGGCCCGCGAAACCGTCGATAAAGTAGCACTTTACCGCTCGGCGTATAGGTAACTCGTAATAAGCATTTCTGTATGATTCAGGACATTTATGTTTTAGTTTTGATGGTTCATTATCTAGTATTACAACAGTTCTCTTGATAATCCTGAATATGATAAATGATCGAACCCAAAATAAGATATGTGTGATGACATCAACTGACAGCAAATATAAAATTCAAAAATTTGACTGAGTTACCATGGTAACGTTAATTCCATCAGTGATATTCCTCACTCCATCATTCTTGAGAGGTGAAGATATATTCACACTAGAAAAATCAAATATACCAGTCGTGCATAAAACATTGTATGTATTTCAGGCGAAACTTGCTTTTATGGACCTTGGCGTGTTAATACTCACCTACTTACAAGCTACGGTCCATTATGAAAACCTATTTTTTGCTCTTGATACATATAAAACTATTGTTGAACTTCAACTTTTTTTTCTCCAGAAAATTGCCATAATTTATGTGATCATCTGTCTAGTAATGATCATTATCTTCAGTGTTTTCTCTCTAATTTTACTATCCATATATACGTCATCTAATTAAACATTTATTTCAAAATGATATACTTTCCACTTACAGTGTGAGCCAAAAACCTTGATAGTTTCAATAGGAAATTCTTCATTATGATTGCGTGTGCATTGCGTTGTCAATTATTCTCATTACTTCAGTATGGCTCAATTTTTTTCTATGATTTTCATAACTTCACCGTAATTTTCACCCATGGCTGCCTCTATGGCGTTTTGTTGCGGTCTGGTTCGCATTTCGGGCTTTTCTATTGATTTACGAAAGAGTTGGCCAGTGTAGTCGGTAGAATTTATCACATCCGATTTTTATTTTTATTCCGATCCGTATACCTCAACGGATAAATATTCCACATAACAGATATTGCAATATCCGGAATCAGAATGAGACAGAAGCACGCAACTAGAACAAAAACAAATAATTATAAAACTTTTCCGATATCCAAAACTAGGTACTAAATCTGCAATAAATGAGGTATTGCTGATTTTAACCTTCCCAAACTGAGAATATTTTAGATCAAACGAGCATTTTGCAAAATCCCCGTATAAAAAAAGGGAAAATCCGCATATAAACAGAATCCCGCCAATTTGTTAGGTACAGTATTACTATTTCTTTAACGGTATTAGATAGAAAGTTGATTTATTCACACAAAATTTTAATAATTCGAACGTCTCCAATATGACGTTTCACAATTTGGAAAAATGTCAGCCGTCCCTGAAATATTTTGCAAAAACTGAACATCACTGATTTGGTTTCCATTAATTATCTTGGTTGATATTTGAAGAAGAAATTTGGAATTTTATGTAAGCAGGTAGCTAATCATGACATAGAATTTGGAATTGTCAGAAATATTCTATCTTCATTATTTTCAGAGATTTACCATGTAACTTTTGCTTCTCTTATGGGCGCCATATTTGTTTTTCATTCCATTGAATAAGCTGAAAATTCCCTTCATAATCATGCATAACATGTTGACATTTTCACATGAAACAACGCCAAAACACAGTAAAAACATTTCCAAATGTGGTAGGCCATGATAATAGGAAAATAAAATATAAGTCGTCATGACTTGTCCTTCTGAAGACCATTTTGTAGGTGCTAGATCAGTATAAGATGCAATGGTAACAAGTATGCACGAATATATGGCAATTATTCTGAAGTCTTTTTCATATTAGCATGCAAATCATTTTATCGAATCTATGGCAATTCTACAGTCTCATGTTTCCTCGTATAAGCCTCATGAAAAGTTACTGTATTTATACATTTCACAATTTTCGACAATGACCGACACTATATTCCTTTTTCGGAACATAGCGATTTTCATCACGTTTAAACATATTCTTCTTCATCCCGGGACAATCTGGACATATTTTCTATCGCACTTTGTATATCCATCGTCAAGAATATATATAAATTTCATATATCTCACTAACGCGAATTATAAGTAAATAAAATAAAGTAGGAACTCAGGTTATTGTCTCAGATTTGAATCCAAAGCAATCTTGACCAGACACGATGTCAAAATTTTATCGCTGATAAACGAGGTTAGTTGGTCACGTGTGGGGCAAATCGGCTTCTGTATTGGTAGAGCAAGTTCGATAAAATTCAATGAACAAAAAATATCGCTAGAATACAGAAGAAACCATGAAAACGGTCGATTCTGATTGGTTCTCGAGATCAAGAGTGGAATAATCTTTGATAATTCCGGAAAATGGGATGAGTTCTGTTGTAACTAAAGAAGGAAAAAGAGTAGAACGTAACTTATTGAATTCAGATGATCCGCTATCCGTATGGCTCTTGAAACGGTTGTGTAATTATATCTGGCTAGAAGGTGCTAGTAGGTGCATTTTTTTTAATGAAGAATCCTAATGGTCCACTGATCACTTCCGAGAAAGTTATTATCCTTCGGTTTCATAAAGCAATGGAAGGACATACTCTGATTACATGATGGTTTATTATATTATTTCTGTATGGAATTGAGCAATTCCATTGCCCAACGCTCGACACTAACAGTTTGATTCGTGATGGTCCGATGAAGGCAAAAAAGTTGAGAGAAAGCTTTAATTGCTATTGGATATTATATACTAGAACTAGATTTTTGTCGAGATAATGAACAATTATAACAATACTCGAGTTGTTGAATGAGGTTCACAAAATCTTGGTGGTAATTATACATTTCATGGATTCTAAAAAAGCTAATATCATATTTTATCAAGCGAATACTTATTATGTTGATTCATGCAAAAACTTTGGGACAAGTTTTCATATCAATGAATAAATCTACTTTCTTCATTGTTTATTAGACAATACGGAAACATTTTCAGTTGTATCATATATACATTTTGATGAATCCAGTGTAGAGACTTTAACTGGGGTGTTAAATAATTGATGGCAACTTTTTGCCACTACTGCTATCTGCTATTGCATTCCAATGTTTTTATAGAGCCGTATTCACAGTTCGAAACGAAACAATATACGTCGAAATTTCGATGAAAATATGTTGAAAATATATCAAACTTCGAAATTATATTTTGATTTTATGCGACCCCCAAACGTACTGCAAACTGATATATGATCCTTACGCTGGATTCCTCTTTCAACCAGCTTTCCAATGAGGGGTCGCAAGCCATAGGGTTGCATTTGAAACAAACATGTTGGGGTTGATTCCAGCTACCCCCTGATGGGTTCCATTCTCCATATTGCTCGCCAAATGTAGGTAAATACATTTGAACGTTGACGTGTCTTGCGAATTTTCAGAAAAATCATTCATTCTCCCAATAGCGAATTAATTCCAGTTGAAGTCTCCACCCTGTATAGGGTGCATCAATTTCATTTTCCCAAGTTTCAATTTTTTCAGTTGACCCATTCAAAAAATTAATGAGGGGGGTATTAAAGACATGCACTTTATATATGTACATACATACACAGGGCGAGCTTTGGTAGCAAACTTCAGTGAGCTTTTTGTTCCACTCAATTCAAGGATAAAAAAGACAAGCAAAAATTTCCAGCATTAATAATTTCAATGAGTTGAATACTGATGTATGATATTTGAATTCCTGAATTCAAAGTTGATAGAATTTGCATATCAACTCTGATTTAAATATTACTTTCAATTATTATGGTACCTAAAATTTCTTTCGAAATATGTAATCTAATATATTCTATATCAAAGTTATAAGCAAATGTAGTGTTGACTAGAGCAGAAATGAATATAATTTTTTTGACACGCCGCTATTCCTTTAGCAATGCGACACTATAATGGACATCAACTTTGATTTTTAAATGGATTTGAATAGATAAAGACAAAACGAAATCAAATTTGACACGTTTCAACCTGTGAGGATTCAACCAACTTTCCCTCCAAAACCATTTTCTCATATGTCTATAATTAAAAATTTTCAATTGTGGTTCCATTTTAAGAATCACATTATCCTATACACGAAATAAACAAAAACAATAACGTTTTTGTCAGTAGGTGCACACAAAATATGTTGTTTGTTACAAACTGTTTTCAATTCATATTTTTCGCGAATGTTCACTGAATGATTGCTATTTTTTATCAAGATATAGAAATAAATCAGAGAATTTATAATGAACGCGCCTATGTTTTCCACGTTCTGTGATGTTTTCCTATTCGTGTTTTTGATTGATGTGCAATGTGCATGCTTAGAAATGGCAATTAAGTGCTATATTCATTTCAATTTGCGACCAACTACTGATAGATAGTTGATGCTAATACGGAAAAAAAGGGGCGTGACTTCCCACTAGTTTTGCAGAAGTTTCTTTCGAAGATTTTGTCCTTTCTAATATTCAGTCATCACACTGCAATGCGTCATTTCAATTTGATTTATATTCTTATAATGCCATTATCAAACATGAATGTTATGGAAAGTTCACTACTGCTCATTGTTCGAGCCAAACAAGTGATTTTGTATTGGCATGTGAATTTCTTGTATCTATTGTTCCAAGTAGAATGATGCAGAACAATAAAAATTCCATGATTTTAGCATCTCAGATTCGCCGATGATATCAAGTTTTATCTCTATTGCTTTACAGGCAGGTAGTCATTTATTATCTATTGTTTGAACTGGGTTGTTTCATATTTTAACTGATTTTTTCATATAATCATTGAAACTAATGAATCGAGTATTAGCTATTGAGAAAGGGATGCTATTATTCTGTACTTGCATTTTTTTTCATAGCTATGGACTTCTTCACACTAGGGTCACTATGTATACAGAGTGGGCCTTTGAAAACGAAACAGAGGCTCTGTAGGTCGCCAAAACCGGATTATGAAAAGAATCTGAAACACGTTATCTACATTTTCGAGGGGGACATCGTCCTACAATATTTTCAGCCCTGCGGCGTTGCCGCTGCTAACGAAGAGAAGCAACAACTTTGTTATTTCAAATGGAACACCTTGTATTTTATTGCATTTTTAGATTCTCCCCGAAAATCTGATTTCATCAATGCATCACACTTGGGGTCTAGCTTTAATGGTTTCAGGGATATAAAGTGTTCGAAATCGAGATTTTTCAACTTCAACATTTTTTTGTGTCGAAACTAATCATAATTGGTCAAAACGACTCCCATGTCCCTATCTCAACTTGTGATTCACTATCTACTAACATTTAATTGGAACAGATACAGGGTGATCAGAATTCTGAATTTTGAACCACCCTGTATTTGTTTCAAATAAATGTCAGTAGATAGTAAATCACAAGTTGAGATAGGGACATGAGAGCCGTTTTGACCAATAATTAATAGTTTCGACACAAACAAATTTTAAAGTTGAAAAATCTCGATTTTGAACACTTTATATCCCTGAAACCATTACAGCTAGACCCCAAGTGTGATGCATTGATAAATTCAGCTCTTCGGAGAGAATCTAAGAATGCAATAAAATACAAGGTGTTCCATTTGAAATAACAAAGTTGTTGCTTCTTTTCGTTAGAAGCGGCAACGCCGCAGGGCTGAAAATATTTTAGAAAGATGTCCCCCTCGAAAATGTAGTTGACCTGTTTCAGTTTTTTCTGATAATCCGGTTTTGGCGACCTACAGAGCCTCTGTTTCGTTTTCAAAGGCCCACTCTGTATGTATCTAGGTAGAAAGAACATACAGGACGTCCATAAAGTGATACATAATGAAATTTCTGGTACAGGTTGTTTTTTGATAGCATACTTTTTCCAAATATCCTAGAGAAGAGGAAGTCAAATGTATTAAAGATCGTCACAAATACTGCTAGTTTGCTAATTTAAACAATGCTGTATCACTATCACTTGTATCTTTGATATTAACAAAGTTACCAACACTCGATTTGGATGATCCTGTGTACCGTGGAACTAAATAGACTTATCCATTGAGTGGTTGTTCAAATTTCAAACAATTTTGTTATTCAATTTATTGTATCATAATTTCGAAAATATCCAGTATAATATGCTTCAAAAATAATTTAGTTTTGTCAGTTATATAAATATTTTCGAATTCTACAGTCCTTTATGGTTTTTTAAAACAAGGTGTCCCACTTGAATGTGTCATTGAACTATCAATTAGTATCATATTTTATCGCACCCACTGGAACACACTGTATAATTCTTTACCAACAGCAACAACATTGGAGAAAACTTCTCGTTGTGACTCATCCTATCTAATGTCAAAACTAGCCACTACATCAGTTTGGTATTCGAGCATTTTATTCAGATTGCCTTTGGACTATTAACATTTCAAAAATTCAGCCAATTCCACAGGAAGCCAATTTCCCCTATAAAACGTGCGGTATCCTTTTGTTATGCCTTGGAATCTCAGGGGGTGAGTAGTGAGAAAAATGGAATAGAATTTTATTTACCCCTGAGTTTGGTTGATGAATTACCTAAGATTTATTAGGTGTTTTAAATCTTAAATGTATTGACAACAGAAAAAGTGTTTTTAGTGCCCAGTTTGATACCGTAGAAACTAGACACTGGTAGTTCAGCGGGACAAATGGGTGGGTACGTTAGGCTTAGTAAAATACTAAGTTTGATAGGGATGAATATGCTTTTAATCACAAATAAATTCTGAAATGACAAATAATGTGACAAAAGATACTATAGTTGGCTCAAAGACTTCCAAAGTAACTGAGTATCAATAGCAATAATGCCTGAACAGTGTACAATTATTGCAACAACAAGAAATATAAATTGACTGACTGAAATCAACTCTTCAGATCAGTGTAAAATAGTACAATCACTGCTCAAAATCAACTCTCTGAGACAGTATGATAATATATAGCTTATTAATCAACAAAATAACTCAGTAAATCAGTATCAATGAGACAAAGAAATAATAAGGCCTATTTTACCGCAGTGCACTTTTGGTTTACAGGGGTATATTTTGTAGCTATACTGAGTGTCTATTAAATCAATGACATATGTTGCAATTATATTATGTTGAATGAAATTTAAAACTGATGAATTAAGGTTGGTGGTAGTTTATCCCAAGTAAAATACTATCCCTGATGGTGCATGGAACGAACTCACCAAATTATGAGCAGGTCCTGATGTACAGGGGAATCAGGTGAAGTCAGCAGCGTCAGGTGGAGTCAGCAGAGTCAGGTGGTGTCTCCTGTATGTCGCCTTTCAGCCACAAATCAAAAGGCTCCCAAAGCAGGCGAAAACAGAGCTACCGCACCAGCGCAGACTCCAGTACAGCAGTCCCAGGGAGCTGAAGGGGGCCAAATCTCGAATGCAGCGAACGGGAGAGAAGGCTTTAGCCCAATAAAAGGAACCCTATGTGGAATGACGACAATCGTGCGTTATTTTTACCAACACAAGGAATGACAAGAAAATAGCAGCTGATGATTAAAAGAATATATAGTACCTTGGATGTTGTGTGGGTTCCAGAAGTGGTGATGTGGGTCGGCTCGGCCACGTGGATTTCAGCCACGAAGAATCCCTCTATAGAGGCAACAGGAATCCCATCATCCCAGCGATGATAATGGATATCCCAAATTTGAGATCTTTTCCTAATTAATCCCAACACTAAGTAATGGAAAATCGAATATTAGGCAAATTCGAAATTATTCAAGAAACAGATCTCACGGCTTACTTTTGTGACCAGGCTGGTAGACTGCTGCAGACAAAATGGTGCCTATGAAGATCGAAGGGGCTGTCCTTGCCACATCTCACCGGAAGATCACCCTTTTTTGTGTATCTTCCCCTATACTCCCACACACATCAATCACCGGACGATATAAAATTATAGGCGGGAGATATCCCCGCGAACACCCTGTACATGGCATTTCTACCTCACCATGGTAGTGAAAACTATGTCGATAATATCAAGAGAGGTGTCTAGACCATCAGAAAAGAAGGAATATCATTAAATCACCATTTATTTCAAGTCAGAATATATTATTGCCAGTTATTATTGTTTGGATTTGAAACTTCAAATATTCAAACGCGGTCATGCGCAACTGAGGATCATTGTAGACCTGAATAGTGGGGCGAAATACGTCATCATCTTCTTCCCGTGCGATGACCCTTTATCACCATGTAACATAACCCATAACGCCCATACTTACAAGGAATTAGTGCCAAATCAACGAACAGGTACATAATGGCGAAGATACAGAGTGCCAAATCATCATAACGAGATATGTGCTGATTGTGAGCCGTTAGAGCCCGTATTCGTGATGATAGCAAGGGAACTATGGGTCAATGTCCCATGATGACAATGTTGAAAATTCGAGAAGATGCATGCAGAGGTTCGCAAATAGTGGTCATCCGTCATTAGTGTCATTACCGTCAATAGAGACTAAACGTCATCAAGCGGACAGTGACATTTTCAATAATTACAATAATTACATAACAATGATATTTATTTTTAAATATAACGGCAACAATAATTACAAGAATGATACTCGAAATTCAAGATGAAATTTGGCGAAATACCTGTGGACTGAATCGGTCATGTGTGACAATTCCAGGAACCAACTACCTACCTACCAAAATTTGTAAACAAAACATTCTGACCAAGAGGTATGCAATAACGATAACTAGTAGGCTAAAAATCACAATATAATTCCTTATTTACAGCAAAAATTGAGTTAGAATCAATAACAACGAACAGAGAAATACCAATCGATAGCCAGTAGTAAACATCACAGATGAATTCAATTATGAAACCAATGAAAAAGAGAGTGAAAAGTAGGTAAACAATAATGCATAGCTCTGTTTTCTGCAGTATTTTCGTAACGTCATGAACGAAGTGTAACACTCCCCCTCTACCCCGAAGAGATTTACCTGTAAATCTCAAATAAAACGAAAATACTGTCTGCTATGATATGGGTTCATATTGAATTCAGGAATGACCGTCCTCATCCTCAGATGGCTGATCAGGTGGATGAGACTTGATGTCCTGAACGTGCCAAGTGCCTTTCGACTTGTTAGAGCTGTCTACAATTTCATAGGTGACTGGAGAAAGCTTCCTTTTGATCACAAAAGGTCCATTGAAGTTTGGTGCAAACTTTGCTGTGAAGTGGTTCGTGGCATCCGACAGTGCATGATTTTTCACATAAACTGATTCACCAACTGCAAAACTAACGGGCCTACGCCTGAGATTGTATCGAACTTTAGACTTTGAGTGTGCAGTGTCCAGACGTTTTCGAACATCATCATAGATATTTTTAAATTCCTCCACAGCTCTTCTTGAGGTAGGCACGCTATCTGCTTCAACCAGAGGATGATCATAATCATTGCCACTAGACTTATGCTCACGTCCAAAATTGATAAAGAAAGGTGTTAACCCAGTAGCCTCATGAACGGAAGTTCTGATAGCACAGCCAACCTTTGGTAATAACTCAGCCCATGTTCTGTGATTTTCCTCCACATAGCATGACAGCATAGACTTTAAAACTCGATTCACCCTCTCAACTGGATTTGCTTGTGGATGGTACAATGGTGTAAATCTGATGTGGACATGATAATCCTGACACAACTTTTTGAAGAGATTAGATTGAAATTGTACCCCATTATCACAAATCAGAATTTGTGGACAACTAAACATCAAAAAGATATGTTCCTCAGTTATTCTAGTCACTGCTGCAGCTGTAGCCAATCTCAGAGGGAAAAATAAGGAAAATTTACTAAAAGTATCAGTAACCACATAGATGAACTTGTAACCTTCTTTTGTGCGAGGCAACGGTCCAACAAGATCTACAGAGATCATTTGCCAAGGAACAGTTGGCTCTGGGTGTTTTCCAAGCAAACCAGCTGGACGTTTCAATTCTGGCTTATGACGTATACAAGTCTGGCACCTCTTTACATAAGCAGCAACATCCGCTCGCATTTTAGGCCAAAAGTACCGTTGTTCCAACCTCTTATATGTTTTAAAAACGCCAGCATGACAAGCTACCAAGTTGTCATGGTTGTCACTGATAACTTTTTTCCGGCCTTCCTTTGGTATCACCTCCTTCCAATAATCCGCCGTGTCTCTCAGACCAGGATACGAACAGGAAACATATTTATATAGTTTTCCATTGATAAAACGCCATTGTGGATAGTTTAATGGGCTATCTGAAACATGCTGAACCATTCGGAGATACCAGGGATCTGAAGATGGACTAGTAACATCAGAGACGTTGACAACACTGATTTCTGGTACAGCTCGCGACAATGCATCAGCTACCACGTTATCACGACCTTTACGATGGTAAATCTTGAAATTAAACTGTTGAAGGCGCAACAACCAACGTGCTATTCGACCCTTAGGTTCTCTTAGATTATGGAGCCATACTAAACTGTGATGATCAGTGATGACCGAGAATTCGTACCCCTCAAGATATGGTCGCAACTTCTCCACCGAAAACAGTACAGCCAGACATTCTCGCTCTACAGTGCTGTAATTCCGTTCCTGGCGAGTTAGTGATCGACTGACATAGCATATAACATGCTCTCCATCGTCAAAATTTTGCGACAGAACACCGCCTATACCGTATGCAGATGCATCAGTCTGGACTTGAAAAGGTCGACTAAAATCAGGACAGGTTAGTACCGGAGCTGAAGCCAATGCGTTTTTGATGCCTTGGAACGAAATTTGACAGTCATCTGACCAACACCACTTCTTTTTCTTAGAAAGAAGCGCAGTCATGGGAGCAACTAAGGTGGAAAAATTTGGTATGAACCTCCTATACCACGATGCAACACCCAGTACTCGACGAACCTCAGTGACATTTTTAGGGGGTGGGATGTTCAAAATTGACGAGACTTTTTCAGGATCGACATGGAGACCTTGACTATCTACAACATAACCTAAGTAACGTAGCTCAGGGCGACAAAAGAAACATTTCGATTCTGCGACAGTTAGTCCGGCCTTTTTGAAACGCTCAAATACCTCCTTCAGAGTTTTCAAGTGGTCTTCAAATGAAGATGAAACAATTATTACATCATCTAAATAATAAAAAACATTTGGTTCTAATTCTGGACCCAAAACTTTGTCAATTAGACGTTCAAATGTGGCTGGCGCATTACAAAGACCGAATGGCATTCTTTTAAAATGATAAAGTCCGCGACCTGGTATAGTGAAAGCTGTATAGTCCCTAGACTCGGGTGCAATCAATACTTGCCAGTAGGCAGATTTAATGTCCACAGAACTTAAATATTTTGCGCCTCGTAACTTGTCTAAAATTGAGGAAATGAAGGGGAGTGGGTACGCGTCTTTCTTGGTAACTCTATTAAGTTGGCGATAGTCAACACAGAATCGATATTCGCCTCCTTTCTTTGGCACTAACAAAACAGGACTTGACCAAGCTGAAGAAGAAGGTTCTATTACATCCAAATCCAACATCTCTTTAACTGCTTTATCAATATGTTCTTGCATTATTGGAGATACTCTATATGCCCTTTGCTTAATCGGCTCTGAATCTGTTATGATTTTATGTTGAATCAAAGAAGTACAACCCAATTTATCTCCTTGTTGTTCAAAGTAGGATTTAACTAGTTGATCCAATCGTGATTGCTCTTCATCACTCAAAACTTCCTTTGGAATTACTTTAGTGACAGAACTGATGGTATTGATGCACGAGGAAGGATTCGAAAATGACCAGCAGCCACGCTTCAAATCAGGAATTAAGTTCATTGCCAACCAAAAGTCAACACCCAGTATGATGGAGTGATTTAGCTCAGGAACAACCAAAATATCTAAAATCTTAACTTTATGTTCTAATTTTATCGGTACAGAAATGGAGCCTAATACAACGCAATTCTGATCATTGGCAACAACGCAAGAAGTGATATTTGACTTATTTAAATTGAGACCTAAACCTTTTAACACATCCCATCCAATTTTTCCCATAACTGTATTATTTGCCCCACTATCTAACAAAGCTTTGAATTCAATCTCAAAAATTTCAACTGATAAATATGGTCGATTATCACCTTCACAGTGTGACAAAATATACGAGAGTACTGGCAAAATTGTTTGAGAATCCCTATTTTGAAATGAGTCGACTACTAATTTATCAGAGCACATCACACGACTCCTTAACGGCTCTGTTGCCCGTTTCCCGAACAGTTAGGACAAGTTTTTACTGTGACTTCAGGCCTACCGCATTTAAAGCAATGCAACTTTTTGGGTTGTGTACACCTATTCCTAATATGTCCTGACTGACCGCAGTTCCAACAGGTTGGACCTGAAGAGGGTCTAGTAGTGAGCGGAGTAGACTGAGTCGGGTTAGGCCCAAAATTCATAGGAGCAGCTTGAATGAAACTGTTTGAGTAATTTACTAAACCCGAACTATGTGGAAACAAATTATTGGTTACATCAGCAGAAAAAGTAGGATTACTGGCATTACCGTCAACATCCCTGTGATTATAAGTAAATTTATTATGTTGTTGTCCGTAATCTGGAAAAGTAGGCTGTAAAGGAGCAGCATTAATGGCTAAAGGCGAAACTGAATTTAATTCCAAGGTATTAGGTGCATTAGGAAGTGAAAAAGAATTTGAAGTATAGTGCTGACTATTTTGGGTCTGTGGGGAATCAAAGTAGTTAGGATTTATCGAGGAGTCAACCGCTGCTACACGAGAATTAGGGGGTCGCTGATACTCCAGTCCAGGTTCGACTGAGTACCTAGGACTCACTAAAGGTGCTCTATAATCTTGAGCGCTCTGATTGGCCTCTTCGATTTCTCTACCTATTGAGATCAATGTTGTTAAAGTATAGACACCTTTTCCCGCAAAAGCCATTTGTAAATATGGTAGCATTTTTCCTCTAATGAAAGCAACCCTATACTCTTCATTCGGTTTAGAATTCAGTTTATCGAATAGGTTTTCCATATATGAAATATAAATAATCACACTTTCATTCGGACCTTGTGTCCTTCTCTTAAGAGTATCCCAAATTTTCTCTTCGTAATTTCGAGGTAAAAAGCTATTTCGCAATGCCAAAACAAAATCATCATATGTTCTGATGTTACTGCGCGCAAAACGGAACCAAATAGATACGTCTCCTTCTAATAATTCTGGAATTGAATCAAAAAGTTGATTTTTGGAAATACCTCTAGAAACTCGCATGTCCTCTAGTTTTTCTAAAAAGTCAGTGACACTACTAGTACCATTAAACTTTAGTCTCCAACGACTCACATCCACGAATCGCTGAGGAGGTACACCAGACTCGAAACTAACACGAGAAATATTCCTGCTATCATTCGTAGTATGAAAATTGACCGGTGAAAAGGGATCTACTTGAGTAGTGCCTATGGTAGCGCAACGACTACTAGGGAGGTTTAATCCAAAATCATTAACATTTTGTGCTGGACGTACGGAAGTTGCATTCATGTCACGCATCATTTCTGAAATTTTGTTCGTTAAAATTGAAACATCAATGTCCTTTTCCATATCTTGATCTAAGGTTGATTTAGGCTGGGAAGATTGTGCCGCCGGAATATTGAAATTTACATGATTACCATTAGCATTAGGTGCCTTTTCACTATAACTATTGACATGTTCCTCTGCTTCGTCAAATGAAATCAGATCATCTACAAAAGAATGGCTGGTGGAACTGGCATTTGGAGGAGTATTATTATTTGTGGGAACAGTATTACTGGCTGAAGTAGTATTAGATGATTTTCTCCTAGCAGCCCTATATGCACAATCTAATGCAAGTTTCAAATTATTGGCTACGGTGGTCAATTTCAATCTTTCTATCTCATCTTCCGGTATTCTAGCTGGAAGCCTATCAATACGTTTGGAGACATGAATGAGCCGCGATTGAATTTTTTTAAATTCATTTTCGAAATTGTCCTCATCAAATGTTTGAACATCTCCTAATAATTCAGTTACTTTATTATTACAAATCAAAAGCTCATTTTTAGGATCAAACTGCATGGTGGATGTTTGTAATGAACCTTCCTGTTCAGCCTGCAACGCAGCTCTTAATAGCACCCTTTTTTCCTGAACTGTTCCATTTCCTAGGCATGCACCGCGAAGCAAAAGTTCATAAGTTAGCTCATCGCTACGTAGTCTATTGATCTCCATGATAATCCTAAAATTTCTCGGTACCCCAAAAATCAGTTATAAATTCAAGTCCACGCCTGGCTCACTATAGAATAACACGATTGAAATTTCTCAGTCTCAAATCTCGGCAATAATAAATTCGAAGTCAAAATAGGCTGGTAATAAGTATGAAATAATCGAAAATTATCGATAAGCAAAAAAAATAGTTAATAATCTCAATCAAAAATTCAAAAAAAAAATTCAAGATCAAATGTCAAATTCAATTTGAAATATCAGAAAAAAATATAGGGAAATCAACTATCAGGGAAAATGAAAATATTTGCACATGCAAACGACAGTTTGCATACCCCCTCCCTTCCCAGAGAAGAAGAAAAAAAAAAACGAACAAGGAAACAATCCCTAAAATTTTGACAACACCTAGACGGATACACCCAGCACGCTGACCACCCTGTACAACAACAAACACGACCTGAAAATTTTATGTTCACCAGAGTAAACCTCTAGTAAATAAGAAAAATATATATATATTATCAATTGTTTGATCTATTACTGTGAACCACCTGTATGTGTACGCCCTGTATATTGATATCCAATGATCAATGATAACAAATGTGAGTGTAATGGATTTTTGGAATGACCCTGTATAAATTAATTCACTGTTGTAAAATATACAATCTAATAAAATTGACAAATGCTATCTTCAAATACTGTATAACTGACTATATTATTTTATGACCTAACCCTGTACATTTCAGTATTCAAAATTCAAAAAAAAGGGAAAAAAATCCTTTCACTAACTTTTTGATTACATTAAGAATAATTAGCTGATGTTGGTATATTCCTTGTTTTTTTTTTTTAAATAGAAATTTAAGTTGTGAAGAAGAAATGTACCTGAAAATTGAATACCCTGTACAATTAAAAATTGACGATAGGTTGTTCTCAACAGTCTATACAGAATACACAGGTCATTAGAAAAATTGTCTGAATTGTAATCTTCTATTAATCTCTCCTGATCATCAACTCCAAAAATAAATGGTAATTTTGTCCAAACACCCTGTCGATTCAATGTTTCCGAAACAAAAGAGCGATTCACAGTATAAAATAGATTCAAAAATAGACAGAATTATATGAAATTCAAGCCAAATTGGGAAGTATAAATTTTCAAAAAAAAAAAAAAAAATTCACTACCACCAATTATTACTTCATAAGTCCAACATATTCACCCTATTGTGCCACTGATAAACGTTGGGCGCCACTGTTATGCCTTGGAATCTCAGGGGGTGAGTAGTGAGAAAAATGGAATAGAATTTTATTTACCCCTGAGTTTGGTTGATGAATTACCTAAGATTTATTAGGTGTTTTAAATCTTAAATGTATTGACAACAGAAAAAGTGTTTTTAGTGCCCAGTTTGATACCGTAGAAACTAGACACTGGTAGTTCAGCGGGACAAATGGGTGGGTACGTTAGGCTTAGTAAAATACTAAGTTTGATAGGGATGAATATGCTTTTAATCACAAATAAATTCTGAAATGACAAATAATGTGACAAAAGATACTATAGTTGGCTCAAAGACTTCCAAAGTAACTGAGTATCAATAGCAATAATGCCTGAACAGTGTACAATTATTGCAACAACAAGAAATATAAATTGACTGACTGAAATCAACTCTTCAGATCAGTGTAAAATAGTACAATCACTGCTCAAAATCAACTCTCTGAGACAGTATGATAATATATAGCTTATTAATCAACAAAATAACTCAGTAAATCAGTATCAATGAGACAAAGAAATAATAAGGCCTATTTTACCGCAGTGCACTTTTGGTTTACAGGGGTATATTTTGTAGCTATACTGAGTGTCTATTAAATCAATGACATATGTTGCAATTATATTATGTTGAATGAAATTTAAAACTGATGAATTAAGGTTGGTGGTAGTTTATCCCAAGTAAAATACTATCCCTGATGGTGCATGGAACGAACTCACCAAATTATGAGCAGGTCCTGATGTACAGGGGAATCAGGTGAAGTCAGCAGCGTCAGGTGGAGTCAGCAGAGTCAGGTGGTGTCTCCTGTATGTCGCCTTTCAGCCACAAATCAAAAGGCTCCCAAAGCAGGCGAAAACAGAGCTACCGCACCAGCGCAGACTCCAGTACAGCAGTCCCAGGGAGCTGAAGGGGGCCAAATCTCGAATGCAGCGAACGGGAGAGAAGGCTTTAGCCCAATAAAAGGAACCCTATGTGGAATGACGACAATCGTGCGTTATTTTTACCAACACAAGGAATGACAAGAAAATAGCAGCTGATGATTAAAAGAATATATAGTACCTTGGATGTTGTGTGGGTTCCAGAAGTGGTGATGTGGGTCGGCTCGGCCACGTGGATTTCAGCCACGAAGAATCCCTCTATAGAGGCAACAGGAATCCCATCATCCCAGCGATGATAATGGATATCCCAAATTTGAGATCTTTTCCTAATTAATCCCAACACTAAGTAATGGAAAATCGAATATTAGGCAAATTCGAAATTATTCAAGAAACAGATCTCACGGCTTACTTTTGTGACCAGGCTGGTAGACTGCTGCAGACAAAATGGTGCCTATGAAGATCGAAGGGGCTGTCCTTGCCACATCTCACCGGAAGATCACCCTTTTTTGTGTATCTTCCCCTATACTCCCACACACATCAATCACCGGACGATATAAAATTATAGGCGGGAGATATCCCCGCGAACACCCTGTACATGGCATTTCTACCTCACCATGGTAGTGAAAACTATGTCGATAATATCAAGAGAGGTGTCTAGACCATCAGAAAAGAAGGAATATCATTAAATCACCATTTATTTCAAGTCAGAATATATTATTGCCAGTTATTATTGTTTGGATTTGAAACTTCAAATATTCAAACGCGGTCATGCGCAACTGAGGATCATTGTAGACCTGAATAGTGGGGCGAAATACGTCATCATCTTCTTCCCGTGCGATGACCCTTTATCACCATGTAACATAACCCATAACGCCCATACTTACAAGGAATTAGTGCCAAATCAACGAACAGGTACATAATGGCGAAGATACAGAGTGCCAAATCATCATAACGAGATATGTGCTGATTGTGAGCCGTTAGAGCCCGTATTCGTGATGATAGCAAGGGAACTATGGGTCAATGTCCCATGATGACAATGTTGAAAATTCGAGAAGATGCATGCAGAGGTTCGCAAATAGTGGTCATCCGTCATTAGTGTCATTACCGTCAATAGAGACTAAACGTCATCAAGCGGACAGTGACATTTTCAATAATTACAATAATTACATAACAATGATATTTATTTTTAAATATAACGGCAACAATAATTACAAGAATGATACTCGAAATTCAAGATGAAATTTGGCGAAATACCTGTGGACTGAATCGGTCATGTGTGACAATTCCAGGAACCAACTACCTACCTACCAAAATTTGTAAACAAAACATTCTGACCAAGAGGTATGCAATAACGATAACTAGTAGGCTAAAAATCACAATATAATTCCTTATTTACAGCAAAAATTGAGTTAGAATCAATAACAACGAACAGAGAAATACCAATCGATAGCCAGTAGTAAACATCACAGATGAATTCAATTATGAAACCAATGAAAAAGAGAGTGAAAAGTAGGTAAACAATAATGCATAGCTCTGTTTTCTGCAGTATTTTCGTAACGTCATGAACGAAGTGTAACACTCCCCCTCTACCCCGAAGAGATTTACCTGTAAATCTCAAATAAAACGAAAATACTGTCTGCTATGATATGGGTTCATATTGAATTCAGGAATGACCGTCCTCATCCTCAGATGGCTGATCAGGTGGATGAGACTTGATGTCCTGAACGTGCCAAGTGCCTTTCGACTTGTTAGAGCTGTCTACAATTTCATAGGTGACTGGAGAAAGCTTCCTTTTGATCACAAAAGGTCCATTGAAGTTTGGTGCAAACTTTGCTGTGAAGTGGTTCGTGGCATCCGACAGTGCATGATTTTTCACATAAACTGATTCACCAACTGCAAAACTAACGGGCCTACGCCTGAGATTGTATCGAACTTTAGACTTTGAGTGTGCAGTGTCCAGACGTTTTCGAACATCATCATAGATATTTTTAAATTCCTCCACAGCTCTTCTTGAGGTAGGCACGCTATCTGCTTCAACCAGAGGATGATCATAATCATTGCCACTAGACTTATGCTCACGTCCAAAATTGATAAAGAAAGGTGTTAACCCAGTAGCCTCATGAACGGAAGTTCTGATAGCACAGCCAACCTTTGGTAATAACTCAGCCCATGTTCTGTGATTTTCCTCCACATAGCATGACAGCATAGACTTTAAAACTCGATTCACCCTCTCAACTGGATTTGCTTGTGGATGGTACAATGGTGTAAATCTGATGTGGACATGATAATCCTGACACAACTTTTTGAAGAGATTAGATTGAAATTGTACCCCATTATCACAAATCAGAATTTGTGGACAACTAAACATCAAAAAGATATGTTCCTCAGTTATTCTAGTCACTGCTGCAGCTGTAGCCAATCTCAGAGGGAAAAATAAGGAAAATTTACTAAAAGTATCAGTAACCACATAGATGAACTTGTAACCTTCTTTTGTGCGAGGCAACGGTCCAACAAGATCTACAGAGATCATTTGCCAAGGAACAGTTGGCTCTGGGTGTTTTCCAAGCAAACCAGCTGGACGTTTCAATTCTGGCTTATGACGTATACAAGTCTGGCACCTCTTTACATAAGCAGCAACATCCGCTCGCATTTTAGGCCAAAAGTACCGTTGTTCCAACCTCTTATATGTTTTAAAAACGCCAGCATGACAAGCTACCAAGTTGTCATGGTTGTCACTGATAACTTTTTTCCGGCCTTCCTTTGGTATCACCTCCTTCCAATAATCCGCCGTGTCTCTCAGACCAGGATACGAACAGGAAACATATTTATATAGTTTTCCATTGATAAAACGCCATTGTGGATAGTTTAATGGGCTATCTGAAACATGCTGAACCATTCGGAGATACCAGGGATCTGAAGATGGACTAGTAACATCAGAGACGTTGACAACACTGATTTCTGGTACAGCTCGCGACAATGCATCAGCTACCACGTTATCACGACCTTTACGATGGTAAATCTTGAAATTAAACTGTTGAAGGCGCAACAACCAACGTGCTATTCGACCCTTAGGTTCTCTTAGATTATGGAGCCATACTAAACTGTGATGATCAGTGATGACCGAGAATTCGTACCCCTCAAGATATGGTCGCAACTTCTCCACCGAAAACAGTACAGCCAGACATTCTCGCTCTACAGTGCTGTAATTCCGTTCCTGGCGAGTTAGTGATCGACTGACATAGCATATAACATGCTCTCCATCGTCAAAATTTTGCGACAGAACACCGCCTATACCGTATGCAGATGCATCAGTCTGGACTTGAAAAGGTCGACTAAAATCAGGACAGGTTAGTACCGGAGCTGAAGCCAATGCGTTTTTGATGCCTTGGAACGAAATTTGACAGTCATCTGACCAACACCACTTCTTTTTCTTAGAAAGAAGCGCAGTCATGGGAGCAACTAAGGTGGAAAAATTTGGTATGAACCTCCTATACCACGATGCAACACCCAGTACTCGACGAACCTCAGTGACATTTTTAGGGGGTGGGATGTTCAAAATTGACGAGACTTTTTCAGGATCGACATGGAGACCTTGACTATCTACAACATAACCTAAGTAACGTAGCTCAGGGCGACAAAAGAAACATTTCGATTCTGCGACAGTTAGTCCGGCCTTTTTGAAACGCTCAAATACCTCCTTCAGAGTTTTCAAGTGGTCTTCAAATGAAGATGAAACAATTATTACATCATCTAAATAATAAAAAACATTTGGTTCTAATTCTGGACCCAAAACTTTGTCAATTAGACGTTCAAATGTGGCTGGCGCATTACAAAGACCGAATGGCATTCTTTTAAAATGATAAAGTCCGCGACCTGGTATAGTGAAAGCTGTATAGTCCCTAGACTCGGGTGCAATCAATACTTGCCAGTAGGCAGATTTAATGTCCACAGAACTTAAATATTTTGCGCCTCGTAACTTGTCTAAAATTGAGGAAATGAAGGGGAGTGGGTACGCGTCTTTCTTGGTAACTCTATTAAGTTGGCGATAGTCAACACAGAATCGATATTCGCCTCCTTTCTTTGGCACTAACAAAACAGGACTTGACCAAGCTGAAGAAGAAGGTTCTATTACATCCAAATCCAACATCTCTTTAACTGCTTTATCAATATGTTCTTGCATTATTGGAGATACTCTATATGCCCTTTGCTTAATCGGCTCTGAATCTGTTATGATTTTATGTTGAATCAAAGAAGTACAACCCAATTTATCTCCTTGTTGTTCAAAGTAGGATTTAACTAGTTGATCCAATCGTGATTGCTCTTCATCACTCAAAACTTCCTTTGGAATTACTTTAGTGACAGAACTGATGGTATTGATGCACGAGGAAGGATTCGAAAATGACCAGCAGCCACGCTTCAAATCAGGAATTAAGTTCATTGCCAACCAAAAGTCAACACCCAGTATGATGGAGTGATTTAGCTCAGGAACAACCAAAATATCTAAAATCTTAACTTTATGTTCTAATTTTATCGGTACAGAAATGGAGCCTAATACAACGCAATTCTGATCATTGGCAACAACGCAAGAAGTGATATTTGACTTATTTAAATTGAGACCTAAACCTTTTAACACATCCCATCCAATTTTTCCCATAACTGTATTATTTGCCCCACTATCTAACAAAGCTTTGAATTCAATCTCAAAAATTTCAACTGATAAATATGGTCGATTATCACCTTCACAGTGTGACAAAATATACGAGAGTACTGGCAAAATTGTTTGAGAATCCCTATTTTGAAATGAGTCGACTACTAATTTATCAGAGCACATCACACGACTCCTTAACGGCTCTGTTGCCCGTTTCCCGAACAGTTAGGACAAGTTTTTACTGTGACTTCAGGCCTACCGCATTTAAAGCAATGCAACTTTTTGGGTTGTGTACACCTATTCCTAATATGTCCTGACTGACCGCAGTTCCAACAGGTTGGACCTGAAGAGGGTCTAGTAGTGAGCGGAGTAGACTGAGTCGGGTTAGGCCCAAAATTCATAGGAGCAGCTTGAATGAAACTGTTTGAGTAATTTACTAAACCCGAACTATGTGGAAACAAATTATTGGTTACATCAGCAGAAAAAGTAGGATTACTGGCATTACCGTCAACATCCCTGTGATTATAAGTAAATTTATTATGTTGTTGTCCGTAATCTGGAAAAGTAGGCTGTAAAGGAGCAGCATTAATGGCTAAAGGCGAAACTGAATTTAATTCCAAGGTATTAGGTGCATTAGGAAGTGAAAAAGAATTTGAAGTATAGTGCTGACTATTTTGGGTCTGTGGGGAATCAAAGTAGTTAGGATTTATCGAGGAGTCAACCGCTGCTACACGAGAATTAGGGGGTCGCTGATACTCCAGTCCAGGTTCGACTGAGTACCTAGGACTCACTAAAGGTGCTCTATAATCTTGAGCGCTCTGATTGGCCTCTTCGATTTCTCTACCTATTGAGATCAATGTTGTTAAAGTATAGACACCTTTTCCCGCAAAAGCCATTTGTAAATATGGTAGCATTTTTCCTCTAATGAAAGCAACCCTATACTCTTCATTCGGTTTAGAATTCAGTTTATCGAATAGGTTTTCCATATATGAAATATAAATAATCACACTTTCATTCGGACCTTGTGTCCTTCTCTTAAGAGTATCCCAAATTTTCTCTTCGTAATTTCGAGGTAAAAAGCTATTTCGCAATGCCAAAACAAAATCATCATATGTTCTGATGTTACTGCGCGCAAAACGGAACCAAATAGATACGTCTCCTTCTAATAATTCTGGAATTGAATCAAAAAGTTGATTTTTGGAAATACCTCTAGAAACTCGCATGTCCTCTAGTTTTTCTAAAAAGTCAGTGACACTACTAGTACCATTAAACTTTAGTCTCCAACGACTCACATCCACGAATCGCTGAGGAGGTACACCAGACTCGAAACTAACACGAGAAATATTCCTGCTATCATTCGTAGTATGAAAATTGACCGGTGAAAAGGGATCTACTTGAGTAGTGCCTATGGTAGCGCAACGACTACTAGGGAGGTTTAATCCAAAATCATTAACATTTTGTGCTGGACGTACGGAAGTTGCATTCATGTCACGCATCATTTCTGAAATTTTGTTCGTTAAAATTGAAACATCAATGTCCTTTTCCATATCTTGATCTAAGGTTGATTTAGGCTGGGAAGATTGTGCCGCCGGAATATTGAAATTTACATGATTACCATTAGCATTAGGTGCCTTTTCACTATAACTATTGACATGTTCCTCTGCTTCGTCAAATGAAATCAGATCATCTACAAAAGAATGGCTGGTGGAACTGGCATTTGGAGGAGTATTATTATTTGTGGGAACAGTATTACTGGCTGAAGTAGTATTAGATGATTTTCTCCTAGCAGCCCTATATGCACAATCTAATGCAAGTTTCAAATTATTGGCTACGGTGGTCAATTTCAATCTTTCTATCTCATCTTCCGGTATTCTAGCTGGAAGCCTATCAATACGTTTGGAGACATGAATGAGCCGCGATTGAATTTTTTTAAATTCATTTTCGAAATTGTCCTCATCAAATGTTTGAACATCTCCTAATAATTCAGTTACTTTATTATTACAAATCAAAAGCTCATTTTTAGGATCAAACTGCATGGTGGATGTTTGTAATGAACCTTCCTGTTCAGCCTGCAACGCAGCTCTTAATAGCACCCTTTTTTCCTGAACTGTTCCATTTCCTAGGCATGCACCGCGAAGCAAAAGTTCATAAGTTAGCTCATCGCTACGTAGTCTATTGATCTCCATGATAATCCTAAAATTTCTCGGTACCCCAAAAATCAGTTATAAATTCAAGTCCACGCCTGGCTCACTATAGAATAACACGATTGAAATTTCTCAGTCTCAAATCTCGGCAATAATAAATTCGAAGTCAAAATAGGCTGGTAATAAGTATGAAATAATCGAAAATTATCGATAAGCAAAAAAAATAGTTAATAATCTCAATCAAAAATTCAAAAAAAAAATTCAAGATCAAATGTCAAATTCAATTTGAAATATCAGAAAAAAATATAGGGAAATCAACTATCAGGGAAAATGAAAATATTTGCACATGCAAACGACAGTTTGCATACCCCCTCCCTTCCCAGAGAAGAAGAAAAAAAAAAACGAACAAGGAAACAATCCCTAAAATTTTGACAACACCTAGACGGATACACCCAGCACGCTGACCACCCTGTACAACAACAAACACGACCTGAAAATTTTATGTTCACCAGAGTAAACCTCTAGTAAATAAGAAAAATATATATATATTATCAATTGTTTGATCTATTACTGTGAACCACCTGTATGTGTACGCCCTGTATATTGATATCCAATGATCAATGATAACAAATGTGAGTGTAATGGATTTTTGGAATGACCCTGTATAAATTAATTCACTGTTGTAAAATATACAATCTAATAAAATTGACAAATGCTATCTTCAAATACTGTATAACTGACTATATTATTTTATGACCTAACCCTGTACATTTCAGTATTCAAAATTCAAAAAAAAGGGAAAAAAATCCTTTCACTAACTTTTTGATTACATTAAGAATAATTAGCTGATGTTGGTATATTCCTTGTTTTTTTTTTTTAAATAGAAATTTAAGTTGTGAAGAAGAAATGTACCTGAAAATTGAATACCCTGTACAATTAAAAATTGACGATAGGTTGTTCTCAACAGTCTATACAGAATACACAGGTCATTAGAAAAATTGTCTGAATTGTAATCTTCTATTAATCTCTCCTGATCATCAACTCCAAAAATAAATGGTAATTTTGTCCAAACACCCTGTCGATTCAATGTTTCCGAAACAAAAGAGCGATTCACAGTATAAAATAGATTCAAAAATAGACAGAATTATATGAAATTCAAGCCAAATTGGGAAGTATAAATTTTCAAAAAAAAAAAAAAAAATTCACTACCACCAATTATTACTTCATAAGTCCAACATATTCACCCTATTGTGCCACTGATAAACGTTGGGCGCCACTGTTATGCCTTGGAATCTCAGGGGGTGAGTAGTGAGAAAAATGGAATAGAATTTTATTTACCCCTGAGTTTGGTTGATGAATTACCTAAGATTTATTAGGTGTTTTAAATCTTAAATGTATTGACAACAGAAAAAGTGTTTTTAGTGCCCAGTTTGATACCGTAGAAACTAGACACTGGTAGTTCAGCGGGACAAATGGGTGGGTACGTTAGGCTTAGTAAAATACTAAGTTTGATAGGGATGAATATGCTTTTAATCACAAATAAATTCTGAAATGACAAATAATGTGACAAAAGATACTATAGTTGGCTCAAAGACTTCCAAAGTAACTGAGTATCAATAGCAATAATGCCTGAACAGTGTACAATTATTGCAACAACAAGAAATATAAATTGACTGACTGAAATCAACTCTTCAGATCAGTGTAAAATAGTACAATCACTGCTCAAAATCAACTCTCTGAGACAGTATGATAATATATAGCTTATTAATCAACAAAATAACTCAGTAAATCAGTATCAATGAGACAAAGAAATAATAAGGCCTATTTTACCGCAGTGCACTTTTGGTTTACAGGGGTATATTTTGTAGCTATACTGAGTGTCTATTAAATCAATGACATATGTTGCAATTATATTATGTTGAATGAAATTTAAAACTGATGAATTAAGGTTGGTGGTAGTTTATCCCAAGTAAAATACTATCCCTGATGGTGCATGGAACGAACTCACCAAATTATGAGCAGGTCCTGATGTACAGGGGAATCAGGTGAAGTCAGCAGCGTCAGGTGGAGTCAGCAGAGTCAGGTGGTGTCTCCTGTATGTCGCCTTTCAGCCACAAATCAAAAGGCTCCCAAAGCAGGCGAAAACAGAGCTACCGCACCAGCGCAGACTCCAGTACAGCAGTCCCAGGGAGCTGAAGGGGGCCAAATCTCGAATGCAGCGAACGGGAGAGAAGGCTTTAGCCCAATAAAAGGAACCCTATGTGGAATGACGACAATCGTGCGTTATTTTTACCAACACAAGGAATGACAAGAAAATAGCAGCTGATGATTAAAAGAATATATAGTACCTTGGATGTTGTGTGGGTTCCAGAAGTGGTGATGTGGGTCGGCTCGGCCACGTGGATTTCAGCCACGAAGAATCCCTCTATAGAGGCAACAGGAATCCCATCATCCCAGCGATGATAATGGATATCCCAAATTTGAGATCTTTTCCTAATTAATCCCAACACTAAGTAATGGAAAATCGAATATTAGGCAAATTCGAAATTATTCAAGAAACAGATCTCACGGCTTACTTTTGTGACCAGGCTGGTAGACTGCTGCAGACAAAATGGTGCCTATGAAGATCGAAGGGGCTGTCCTTGCCACATCTCACCGGAAGATCACCCTTTTTTGTGTATCTTCCCCTATACTCCCACACACATCAATCACCGGACGATATAAAATTATAGGCGGGAGATATCCCCGCGAACACCCTGTACATGGCATTTCTACCTCACCATGGTAGTGAAAACTATGTCGATAATATCAAGAGAGGTGTCTAGACCATCAGAAAAGAAGGAATATCATTAAATCACCATTTATTTCAAGTCAGAATATATTATTGCCAGTTATTATTGTTTGGATTTGAAACTTCAAATATTCAAACGCGGTCATGCGCAACTGAGGATCATTGTAGACCTGAATAGTGGGGCGAAATACGTCATCATCTTCTTCCCGTGCGATGACCCTTTATCACCATGTAACATAACCCATAACGCCCATACTTACAAGGAATTAGTGCCAAATCAACGAACAGGTACATAATGGCGAAGATACAGAGTGCCAAATCATCATAACGAGATATGTGCTGATTGTGAGCCGTTAGAGCCCGTATTCGTGATGATAGCAAGGGAACTATGGGTCAATGTCCCATGATGACAATGTTGAAAATTCGAGAAGATGCATGCAGAGGTTCGCAAATAGTGGTCATCCGTCATTAGTGTCATTACCGTCAATAGAGACTAAACGTCATCAAGCGGACAGTGACATTTTCAATAATTACAATAATTACATAACAATGATATTTATTTTTAAATATAACGGCAACAATAATTACAAGAATGATACTCGAAATTCAAGATGAAATTTGGCGAAATACCTGTGGACTGAATCGGTCATGTGTGACAATTCCAGGAACCAACTACCTACCTACCAAAATTTGTAAACAAAACATTCTGACCAAGAGGTATGCAATAACGATAACTAGTAGGCTAAAAATCACAATATAATTCCTTATTTACAGCAAAAATTGAGTTAGAATCAATAACAACGAACAGAGAAATACCAATCGATAGCCAGTAGTAAACATCACAGATGAATTCAATTATGAAACCAATGAAAAAGAGAGTGAAAAGTAGGTAAACAATAATGCATAGCTCTGTTTTCTGCAGTATTTTCGTAACGTCATGAACGAAGTGTAACACTTTGTCTAAAAAAACTCAGTCTCTCTAGAAATCCTTTCCGTATAACAGCAAGCCGAAAGGTAATTTTTCACACTTTCTTAAAGTAAGAAAGTGTCACGCCTAGCAATACCCGTGTTGTTGTTTAAAAATTACTCAGTTCAGACAGTTGTATAATATTCTTGAATCCTATAGTACCTATAGTCCCTTTCCTTCGTCTCAGTAGATACTTTAGATGCACAACTCCATTTTGCAATCTCAAAAAATTTGCTGAATCGGTATCTCACTTACAAACCGTTCTCACCGAAATTTCCGTGTTCGATTCCAGATAGTAAACTCAAATTCGTCAAAAGAAAAATCTCAGTCTCCATGGAATCACTCTTCGTATAGCAGCGAGCCCGAGGACCTCGCCTACCCGGATTCTTTGGACCAGAGCATCGGATCCGCCCGACAGTCCATCACCGATAGCACGGGCAGCCGCTTCCAAACCGCCAACACCTTCCTGTGGACCGTGGGCAGCCAACGGGCGGCCAAGGTCGAGTACTACGACAGCATCGACACCAATATGGCGTCCAGTTTGTTCCATAATGGGGAGGAGTTGGCCGAGTGCGATTCGCTGGAGAGACACCTGTCGGATTTTTCCGATAGGAAGTAGTTTCTTAGCAATTTGGGGTTGGTCTGCTTGGTTTTTCTGCTGCTTCGGGAAGTTGTATTGAGCTATCCACTTGTTTTTATTATGAATGAGTGTTTTGTAGATTCATCTCTCGAGATTTGAGGGAACGTTTCGCCTGAAGTTTAGAGCTCTTACCTTCTTCTGGGTATGCCAAATATGTTATGATTATAGTGTCTATCTGGAACTGATTTTGGATCATCAAGGGATGTCGTAAGTTTTTGGTTCTTTGCGGGAATATAATAAAAGGGAAAATAATATTTCTAGGTAAGTATCTACGTAGGTAATCTAGATCCAATTTTTTATCCAACCAAGATTGATAAACTGGACAGGTATAGGTCATAACTTTACATTGTGTAATGATGTCACTCTGCTTGCCCATTCCAATATATTGTAATTATAATGCGTTCTTGAATGGTTATGAGGCACCCTACCCTGTCTTGGGCTCCAGGTAATTACCAATTGATATAAAATCGAGAAGACCTATTTTCACAATATCCCGACAGTCCCAGCGAACGTTTTTCAAATCTAGATTTTTATTCATGATAGTAGGAAAGTATCAGAACTCTTCAAAGAAATCCAAAGAAAATCCCAACAATCATCATTGTTAGTAACAGTTATCTGCAAGATTTCAAAATTTTGATCAGTGGCGTGGTAAATAGGTGGGGCTAGGGACATATCTTCCCCCAACCTTTGTTTTATGCCATTTTTGGCAGTTTGACCAGGAAATATGAAAATTTAATTATTTTTAGGTGAAAATTATACCCTCGTTTAGTTTCGATAGCACTCAATTTTCGTCTAAACATAATTTTTGGGTAAATTTGGTACCCTATCATAAGGAAAAAGCACTTTTTTTCCTGGTAAAACTGCCGAAAATTGCACATGTAAAAAAGTTGGAGGAAAAAATTTCCCTAGCCCCACCTATTTCCCACGCCCCTGATAAAAATTTCGGGCATGAAAAGTAATTTACATGTACAAAATTTCGTTGTCTCAACAGAGAGGGTTTCGGAATAAATTCCAGTGACCCAGCCAGAGGAATTCATTGTGGTCTCTGTTTTTAATTATTTCTGCATTATATTCTAGAGATATTTTGTTAACATCGCCAGAACTCAAGAACAAAGAATCAAGAACCATCAATAGTAAGTGGTACCTATAGTTTGAATTGAATTGGGTCCAATTTTAGGTTTCCTTGCTTTTGAAATCATGTCTTTTGCTCAACTGCTGCTGTCAACTCTTCGAAATTTTTTATTATTACCAGATTTTTCAAGAATTACTAATAAGTAACGGTTCTCTAAGACTTTCATAATCATCAAAATAGGAATGTTGTTCCAGATGGCATTTCACTGTCATAACTAACCCTGTTGCTGTCCTACCAACCCCAATTGAGAAGTCAAGTTAAGAAGATATTTCAATTTCTTATCCCAGATATTTGTTATTAGGTGTGGATTTTGAATTTTTGTTCATATCATTTTGGAAATATCAGTTTTTAATGAATAATGTTTCATCCACCATGAAAGGATTACCAAACATTGGCAGACTTCCCCAAAACTGCTTTATTGATAATGAAAGGACCCCGCACTAAACTATAGGGAAAATGACTCTCGATGAAAATCGCTGAATTTTTGGTATGTTGCAGACTTTTATATACTGAACAGATATTCCATTGAACGAACCTCAAAAAATGGACAGTTTTTCCGGTATAGACCTCCAAATGTCATTTTTTCGACAAAAAAAAGGATCTGAAAATGGTTGAATTTTTGGCATGTTGTATAGGAATGAACTGATGAAAAAGTCCAACTGACCTAACCTCCAAAAATTGACAGTTTTCTCGATATTGACCTCCTAATGTAATTTTTTCAAGTAAAAAGGTATTTGAAAATAGTTGAATTTTTGGTATGTTGTAGATAGGAATGAGCTGTTAAAAAAATCCAATTGACCTAACCACCAAAAATTGACAGTTTTCTCGATATTCGCGATAGAAAATAAGCGTACGATACCTATCGGAGTTCTTGAAAGCTGTCAGAGCGGCATGTTTACTTTGTTCTCATAATGTGCCTATTGGTCATATCATCGAAGCAAACCGAAGTGTTCAAGTGGCTGCCGTCAGGTGGGGCGACGTGTAATTTTCTATCGCGAATTGACCTATGGACCTATTGACGTATGGAAAATGAGATGAATGGAACAATAATCAATAGACAAAGTTGCTGTTTTCGAATTAGTATTTGGCATTCCATTCTTCTAAAAACAAATCTTCTTCATATGACACATCAACAGGTGAAGAAAACCGAAGAGGGGATGTAATTAAATAAATATTATTTAAAAGATGGTTATAGTCTTTCCGAAATCAATGGGGTTGTTGGTATACACTCTAGTCGAATTTATGCCATATATCTATTTTATTTTGATCATTCCATCTATTATGAAATTCGATACACCCCAAATATATTTTTTTAAACAATCACAATAATCACCTCTCACCAACACTATATAGCCGCCGATGACGTGACATGCCGATACCGATAAGCACTTTTAGATTTTTATTGCTCAACAACCAATGAGAATATTTCCGAATTCTTCATAGAATTAAGGATTTATTTCCACAGTAGGAGTGGAGTGTTGTGTACTGAAGTGTACACAATACATAATTGCAATGGATTGATCGCGGTATATGACGTCATCACGCGTTGTTCCACAATTTTCATGTTATGTAGTATTGTGAATTTCAATAATTATTTACGATATGTAAAGAGATCTGAAGAGAAAACGGTCTGCAACAGTGAACAAAAACTGTCAACTTTTGGAGGTTAGGTCAATTGGATTTTTTCATCAGTTCATTCCTATCTACAACATATACCAGAAATTCAGCCATTTTCAGAGATTTTTTTTCTCGAAAAAATTTCATTTGGAGGTCAATACTGAGGAATCTGTCAATTTTTGGAGGTTAGGTCAATTGGATTTTTTCATCAGTTCATTCCTATACTACATGCCAAAAATTCAACCATTTTCAGATACTTTTTTTTTGTCGAAAAAATGACATTTGGAGGTCTATATCGGGAAAACTGTTCATTTTTTGAGGTTCGTTCAATGGAATATCTGTTCAGTATATCAAAGTCTGCAACATACCAAATTCAGCGATTTTCATCGAGAGCCATTTTCCCTATAGTTTAGTGCGGGGTCCTTTCATCTACGTTGATCCTCTGTAAATTTGTTGACAACACACTGTTAGTCACTTTTACAGATAGGTAAAATAATTATTAATAAATAAATGTGGAATTGATAAGTGAATTGCAAGTGTTTATCATAATCACCGGTAGGTCAACAAACTTCCTAATGTATTTAGATGAGTGTAGTGAAGCAAAACAAAGGTCAGAAGGTGATTTGGTAATATTTGTGTATCATCTGTCCTTAAAGAAATGCATTCAGATACCATATCTACATGTTAAAATTCATTCATCAAGTTCAATGACATAGTATACAATAGTTTAATAAATATTTAGTATTACACAATTCCTGTTAGACGAAAGAGTATTATCATCACAAAAAAATACTTGACATTATTTTATTTCCCTGCTTGCATTTGGCGTTTATCTTTTAATTTTCGACTGCAAAACATTCCTTTTTTTAACAAAAATTAAACTAGATATTTCTAGTATAATGTTCAAGTACACTTTCAAGGATAGATTTGATATTGCAAATTTTATATTTCTTGAATGAGATGGTGCTTGTAATATTGAACTGATGTACTGACTTTCTTATTACTTGCATTTTAGTAGCATTCGATTCATTTAGATGAGAGCTGCATTTTCTTGAATGCAATTAGCTGTATTTTATCTTGTAAGATATACAAACGTAAAAAATATTCGCGTATGATAAATTACGTCCTTTAGGTAAAATTATTTATTCCATGTATAAATATTTTTCTAGGCAGCACATGTGAGAATGTGTAATGCTTTATTTTTTATTTTTTCGCTGTGTAGAACTGTGATAAGTAATATGCAGAAAATCGGAAGTGGCAATTATTTATAAACATTACTAAGCCTTCTTGTCATCAACTTAGTAGTAAATAATGTATATTGAAATACATGAATATTACTTCATTTATTCCATATGTTATCAACGTTCAATGTGTATTTCATAAAAGACTGTTTATATAGAATATCCTGACAGTCTTAGAAGCCACAATATTTGTGATATATTATTGAAATGCTCATCACATGTATAGCTCATGTATAATTTTCTTGAAGTTGCGATTTCCAGAAATCTCATTACTTAGGATGAATCATGAAACACAATTTTGGAAATTCCAACTCTTTATATTCATCCATGATATTGTTTAGTTATAGGTAAGTGCATACCAACGTCAAAGCAGATTTATAAAATAATATTTTGTTATATATTTTATCTTGTTTTTTTTTTATTTCTCTCGACTGATTTGATTGTCTTTTATAAATCTGTTTGAATGAAAAAAATACTGTAAATATTATGTTTCTATAACGAGAAATCACCTATTAAAAATAAATACAAAGTTACATTTTAACACTATTTTTCTTAATTCTTCCTAATTTTGTTCACATTCTCCATTTCCTTCAGCTTGATGAGCAGGAACTTGATTTGTTCCACGAGGGAACCTATAGTTCTGTCGATTTGTTCCAAGCGTTCTTGTTGACTGAAAATTATGACTCATATTGCATATGATTTCACGATGAAGCGGAAAAATATCACATGAAGATCAACCAAACTTTGGAAGGAAGGCCATTTCTCACCTGATGAAATCGTCTATCTTCACATAATTTTCTTTACTGTCGCCTTTCAGTATATTCTCTAGTTCTGACAATAGTTTCTCATTGTTCTGTACGTTCATTTCGGCAAGAGGGTCAATATTATACCTGGCAAAAAACATTTCGATTTCCAGATCACTGAAACCACATCTGAAAAGTAGGATCTTTTTATAACTGAAACTGTTGACATTTTAAATGTGAAACTCTTCACAAAGGATGAGATGTTTACCAAAAAAACACTACTATGTTTCACTAACATATTCGCTCTTAGGAGAAATATTTATACAATAAATTAACCCATCATTGACTTGCCTTATATACAGTTCTGAGTCAGTTTTTTGAAGCAGGACTTTAACAGCTTGATACAAACACATACTTTCAAGATGGTACAGCTATTTCACTTCAAGAACTGAAAATTTAGGTTTGATTACCTACTGAGTGGTGATACACTTTTGGAGGTTGTACCAAATTTAATCCTCTTGAAATATTTCAAATGTCCTCTGCTTTCAATGAAACATTAATTCAGATTCTCTCATTTAACTGGATACTTGTTTATCTTCTGTATGCTTTTAGAAGACCTAATGGATTTCGAGACGAATGCCAGAAAAATTTATTTGTAAACTTTATTTTTCCAGCATCACACCACAGATTAACAAGGTTTGTTAATCTGTGATCACACCTCCTGTATATCGATCGGAATGGGGGCTCTTATGCATATGTTTTCATCTCAAAAAACATAATATTTTTCAAGCTGTTGAAGTCCTCTGCTACAAAAAACGGACTCGTATATTTCTTGAAGTACCATGTTTGAATGATTCCAAATGATTTAGTTTAATTCCTTAATTTACTACACTTCAATAATCGAAAATTCAGAGATATTCAAACTGAACTGTGGAGTTTGTAATAAGGCATATATTGGTCAGACAAGTAGAACATTTAACCACCGTATTTACGAACATCATATGTTTTTTTTTTTTTAAAGAAGAGCATCATATATAGTTTTGATGCCAATTTCCAAATTTTTACAAGCAGAAAATGAAGTAAACTCAAATCATTTGGAATCATTAGAAATCAGCAAATGCAAAAAGAAACATGATGTTGTGTTTTCAAGATTTTCGGAGAAATTTCATGCTTCGTGAACTTTTTTAGATTTACTACGAATTTCCAATGAAAGAAAGGAAATCAATATCCTCTTACTTTTTCAGAGCATCTCTGATCTGCCGAATCGTTGCATTGATCTCGCTCTTGGTTTCCGGCATGCCCCGATATTTGAAACATCCGAATTTCCTGAAAAACCTCATGAATCCTCTTCGCAGGTACCCTGACATTTGCAGTTCATCGGGCGCAATGGCTATCTCGGTTTTCACGTCTGCATAGGTGTCGTTGATGATAGCCAAAAACATATTGAGGAGTACGAAAAATACGAGGAATATGTACGATAGGAAGTAGAAAGGTGCCAGGAGTCTGTTGGCTTGTTCTATTTCGTGGTAATCAAAATCGCCCAGTATGGTGCGAAGCAGCGTGAACATTGCGATACCAAAACTGCTGAAACTCTCCACTTGACTTCCGAAAATCAGATATCCAAGTTCAGTGTACGCGAAGAATATAATGAAAAACATCACGGAGAATCCTAAAATATCTGAGGCACACTAAAAATGGGCATTATTGAACAGTTTTGAAACAATGATTGTATCAGTTTACCTTTTTCAGAGTGTTATTCAGCTGACTCATCGTTTTGTTGAAGTTGAGGAACTTGAAAATTTTCATGTAAATAACAAATAGATCTACAGCAATAATATTATTGAACCACAACTTCAATATCGCCATGTATTCCAAATTACCGTACTCTTGCGGATGATTTTTTATATATTCGATTTCATCATTAATCCTCATAGTTTTTATCAGGGAAATCAAACCACTGATCAGAGTGAGCTGAAAAATACCAGTATCAGTCCATATAACTAAATCTCGAGTCTGGTACTGACAATTATTATAGAGAAATCAATCCAAGTCCAAAATGCCAGGAAATACCTGAGCTTGAAATATAACAGCTCTCTGAATTCATGAGCAATGTAAAATATAACAAATAGATAACAGCTCAGTTCACACACCAGTATAAACCAATCGAATTTGGTGTGGAACCTGAGCAACTTAACACTGCGAAAATCAGCAGTAGGAATCACCCCACCAGTAGTCGGAAATTCGAAAACCAATTTACAGATTGCAAAGAGATTCAAATTTGCATTGTAAACTGTGAAATCAACGAAGATCGCTCTGGTGCTCTTCGTCACCCACAGATTGTCTTTTAGTCCCATTAATATTGCTGAAGTTTCATTTTTGTTCGCCACTAGATCTTTGTAAAAACCTCCTCCACCATATGTTGAAATTTTACCGCTGTATGAAAGGCTTCTAGTTACTGATGACGAACTATATTCCCATCTAGAAATTAAAAAAAAAATGTAAATTGCTGCCGAAAATAATACCCGTTGAATTCAGAAATATGATTTACGTACGCAGTTCCATCAGCTAGTCCAAATGGTTTTTTATTTTCAGCTTTAGCAGAATATGAGTCATAGCAGCTCAGAAACAGTCTTCTGAAGTACTCATGAACAACACAGGAATCATTGCGTACCCTCACCTCAAAATTACAATTAACATTATATCATACGAGTTGTAATATTAGGTAATGTAATGGTATACAGGGTGTTTCATTACTAATTGGAAATATTTCAACCATAGAATCCCGAACTCAAAATATGAAGATTTAACCCAAATCACCTAGATAAAATATGTCTCCTGTCTGAGTTACAGGGTGTTTTATTCAAAAATTTTGAAATGTTTTTTTGCCCAGTTCTTCAAAACTATTTGACGTATCGCTTTCATATTAGAAGGGAAGTGTAGGTATCATACGCCCAACTGAATCATGTGAAATGAACTTTTTATTACCAGAGGCGTACGACAGGGGCAATTGACTGGTTGATCCCTCCCAAATTCTACGCCACTGGCGGAATTGCAATTCTATCGCAAATTTTCGATTCTCCAACAATTTTGACGTAGATTGTACTCTTCCTCCATGGCGATAAAGTCATTATTTTTCGAGATATTTCAAGTTAAACATAAATCTGCACAATCATTTTGATTTCAATGTGCATTAATTTTGTCAATATTTTGGATCAATGGATTGCATTTATCAATAAAATGAAACTCCAATCCATATTAACAATGAAAACATAATCAGACAGGAGCTGCTACCAGGGTGTTTAATTATTTAATATATCAAAAAATTTAAAACGCCCTGTAACAGCTCCCGTTTGTTATGTTTTTATTTTAATATGGATTGAAGTTCATTTGATTGATGAATGCAGTCCATTGATCCAAAATATCGACATTATTGATACACATTAAAATCAAAATAATTGTGCTGCTTCATGTTTGACTTGAAATATTTCGAAAAATAATGACTTTATCGCTATGAAGAAAGAAGAATATTTACGAAGAAGGTATTGGAGAATCGAAAAATTCTGATAAAAATGCAATTCCGCCAGTGGCGTAGAATCTGGGAAGGATCAACCAGTCACTTGCCCCTGTCGTACGCCTCTGGTAATACCTAGAAAAGTCCATTTCACCTAATTCAGTTGGATGTATAATACCTACACTTTCCTCCAAATATGAAAGTGATTCGTCAAATAGTTTTGAAGAACGGGGCAAAAAACCTTCAAAATTTTTTAATAAAACACCCTGTAACTCAGACAGGAGACATATTTTATCTAGGTGATTTGGGTTGAATCTTCATATTTTGAGTTCTGGATTCTATGGTTGAAATATTTCCAATTAGTAATGAAACACCCTGTATATAGGTACTAAACCTGTCTTATTCTTGGTACGCCTAGAACTCTGTTTTCGCCAAGGATGTTCATAGCGTTTTCATCAAAATCACCGATGTGATAAGTTGATTCCCAGAAGAGACTATTCACCATGTGACTTTCAGCAAACTGCAAGATATATTTGTCATAGAAATGAAAACTTTCGATTTGAATGAATTTCACGCACAAACCAGAAGTCTGCAGCAGTTTTAATATCTTCAAACATAATTTCTGCATCATTGACGGAACTGAATCCACGTTCAGTGAATTGTTGTTTCAAACCTCTGGTCAAGTAGTAAACTTTTGGATTGCGATTTCCAATTACATCTCAAAATTTATTAAACAATTGTATGGTTGTAATTTGATGATACTACAAAACTGATATTTCGTACGCAATCCAGTCTAAGGAGTGGTTAATATACATAATATACAGAGTGATTTGCACAAAAAACGGCCCTTGCTGTAACTTCTGAATCATTCGAGATCGGTTTTTGGAATTTGGTGGGGAGCAAGGTATACTCGCTATAATTGCTTATTTACAGACAAAGAATAATTTCTATCACTTCCGGTTCAACCGGAGCAATCTCCAACTTCTTAATTTTAAATGGAACACCCTGTATATTTTTTTCATATTTGGATTCAGGGGATCGTTTGACACACATAATAAAAACTGTTATGTTAAAAATGAGGAGATATGTAAGGTGTGCTATTTTAAAAAGGCAATTTGTTGTACTTGGTTTGCTCACCACCAAATTTCAAAATCCAACCTCGAATCATTCAGAAGTTACAGCACTAGCTGCGGTTTTTTTGCACTTCTCTGTAGTTATATAAAACATCAATCTGCTCGTTGATCCCGAACTCCCATTAATAACACTTACATATAGTCATCAAAGCAACAAAGCAGAAATAAATCATGAATTCAATCAACATAGTATTTAAAAGTTCTTCCCTATCCCTGTCTGTCTCTCGAGCTATAGCTGTGGTGATCCAAAATACTGAAAGAAAAATATCTTCATCCGGAAAGGGTACCTAATTTATAATGTCTCGCGGAATATATTGCTTACTTCTTTTCTTTCTGGTCTTCTGTTTATTGGTATTAGTCTCATCATTATTGGTTTCATCGCGTTCTTTCATTTTTTCTTTAGAATTATCTAACATGTTCATAATAAATAACTAATGTTCGGTTATATGATCATTATAGGAACCATATATTTGACTTGAGACCATTTCCATTACAATACATATATATAGGTTTACCTACATTTGAGGTACACTGGGTAAGTATTGATGAAAATATTTGAAAATAGAAAATATTTGAAAATACAATGATGAATGACGGTTCTGTGACAACTTCACTTCGAAAATAAACTTCAAATATGAAAGTTGTAGGATTTCATCTGAGCTATCTTATTTTTGGTACTCCTTGAATAAATAACAGATGCGATCGAAAAATAAAAAAACAAGAGTCCAAAAATCCTTTTTTTTACCTGTTTCTTTTCAACTTTGGTGAAAGATCTTCTTCTTCCCTTCACAAATACCATATATACAGGGTGTTTCTTAAGTACGTGTATAAAATTCAGGAACATGTTTCTGACGTCAGAATGAGAAGAAAAGTTCGTATAAACATATGTCCGAAAGTTATTCGTTTCCGAGATACAAAGTGTCAAAGTTGAATTCTACTAAATAATTCTAAAATACGTACAGGACAACGATTCATATTTTGACTGTTAGCTGTAAGACATTTACTGTCTGCACATTTTCGATTTCCTCCTTGACAAGTTTTTGTAAACACAGGATTATATTCGATCCTATTTCTCATTTTCCTCTTAAAATAATCGATTTTAAAATACCATACAAGTATGTCACTGTGGTAAATTATTTCTTGGTAATGGAAAGGGTTCGATCTCTTCACTACATATTGTATGTAAAATTCTTCCATATCGTAATAAGTGATTTTCGAAAAAAATAGCACCTGTATACAAAATATCTCCCCCTCCCCCCGTTGAATTTTATTATCATCATTAGTCATAGATAAATAATTTTTTGTTCGGAAATTAATCGGTTATCAGCATGACTCAACTTATTAGTCATTCATTCGGGACCAGGTGGTAAATCAAGACAGTCTTATATTAGATGTCATCACATACGGTCGAATTTTGTGATCGACATCGAAAAATACGCGAAAGTGCGAAAGGAATTATTTATCGTTCCAAACTGAGTGTTCCCTAAAAACTGAGTGATCGTATTGATTCGTATATAGTGTTTTTGTATTCCTCATTCGATTCAATAATAATAATATCGGGATTGTGTGTTGTTCTAGTGTTTCGTGTTGTTTCATCAAAGCCTCACTTTTTTCACGCTGGTGAGTGCAGAGAAATTTTCTCAATTTTTCCTCATATGTCTCTGTATTCATTTAACTTCATTACGCTATACAGGGTATGTTACAATCGACGAGCTTACACTATCTTTAAATCGAGAATCAGTCGGGAGAAATCCATGAAAATGTGCATATGATGCTTATATTTTGGTATACGCTCGTTTCATTTAAGATATGTTCGAAAATGCAGTGTTGCCACTTCTACTAGAAAGTAGTAGCAACATATTGATATTTCGAAAGGAACACCCTGTATTTTATCGCATTTTAAGATTTTCCCTGAAGAGCTGATTTCATCGATGTATCATACTTGGGATCTATCGAAAATGATTACAGAGATATACCTATAAGGCCTGTTCGTTTGTATTGCTAAACTGGCTAAAGTTGATCTTTTTCCCATATAATTTTCTCTGTTCATGCCATGATGGGAACAAAGAAAGTCATAGAAAAAAATCAAGTTCAGCAGGTTGAGCAAGTACAAACGAACAGGCCTATAGGGTGTTCAAAATCGATATTTTTCAACATTAGGATTTTTTGTGTCGAAAATATTCATTATCGATCAAAACGGCTCACATGTTCCTATCTCAACTTTTGTTTCATTATTCACTGATATTTAATCGGAACAGGTACAGGGTGGTTCAAGATTCAGAATTCTGATCACATGCATATTTTCATGGATTTCTCCCGACTGATTCTTGATATAGAGATAGTGTAAGCTCGTCGTAACATACCCTGTATGTTTCGTACCGTTTGTTGTATTCTCTCCGATCAAGGAATACTTCCTTCTGATTTTTGTGCTCCCTGTTCGAAACTGTATTTTTTAAGAATTTAACATCTTCAATAACTGTGATACAGAAGGTAATCTTGATTTTGGCAAAAAATCTTCATCTATGGTCAGGTCATATAACTTTTGAACCACTGTGTATAATCGATTCATACTTGGTAGGTATATTTCTCATCAAAACTAAATATGAATCGAATTTAGAATCCAGATCCGTCTTCAGGCAAAACAAAAAACTTCTTTTTTTTTCAACAGTGCGCATCCAATTTGAAAAATAGAATTTTCATTGAACTCGTTATTCAAAAAATCCAATTTTATTACAAAAAAAAAACAGTCCTCAAATTTCAATTTAATTAGAGCCGAATTAGGTAAACTATCGATGGATTTCGTTCCATTGAACAATTTGTCAATTATTTTAGATATTTTCGAATGCTCATTAATTTTCACATAGACAAATTAATTAAGTATTTTACACTCTTGAATTTCTGTACGTAGATTCATATTCCGAAATTATTCATTTCAGTATTGTCAGTAATTTTATATACATATATATATTATACGTCTCCGAAGTTTTTGTGATTGTTCAACACCGGAGTACTCTCATTTTCATTTCATTTATTTTTATATCTATCCATTTTGATTATTTTGTGTATAAATATTTTTCACTCTTGAATTTTTGTACCTACTTATAGTTTTATATTCCAAAATTATTAATCTTAGTATTTTCAATAATAGCTCGTCGAACGAAATTCATACTTTTTCACCACGTATATACAAGCAGCATTTGCTGCTTCTGTGGGTTTTCTAATGTTTATTTACCTAATGTTAACTTGCTATCATTATTTCTTCCATTGTATTCTGATTATGTCGAAATATAGTTATTTATTATACAAGGGAAAAAAGTTTTAGATTTTAGCTCCAGGTTGTGTTGTCTTCCGACGCGTAGAAATATTAGTTATTCAATAATTCATAAATTCTCAATTTTGTATTGGTTATATTCCTAATTAGACATAAAAATCAATTGTCTCAGAATATTCCCTCATCTGTTGCCGCTTATTGTTTATAATACATTCGTGTTAATATTAATATTATTATATGTATCAATTCACACTAGAGGATATTTTTTGAGGTTAAACGTGACAACCCGGCGCACGAATTGTGGGCGGTGCCTTGTCAGTTCTCAGCATTCAGCACATCGTTCTTAAGTCTTCAACATCAACATGATATTTTGTTATAGGGTACAATAAGAGATATACAGATATGCTGGTTGCTCGAAAAAGTCGAAAATGATCCATACAATAAATATCATGGCTCACTCTTATTATGTTTTATCTCGTGTTTTATCCAACGACAGGACTCTAACCTTTATGATAAATTGATTATAATTGGAGACCTAACAACGTTGCTTCATGAGTGGAAATGAAATATTATTTTTGCAGTATTGCAGTATCATTGCAGAGAAAAGTGTTGTTTATCTGCCTGCTTCGTCTTCATTGAGATAGTTGATGAATTGATGAATTACAAAAATATATCGCGTTTCAGTTACGAATGTTGAAAACAATATCCAGACTTTTCATAGATTTATAACCTATTCTATGTTGGTCTCACGATTCATATTTGAAACTGATCCTTAGTTTCAGATCCGAACAGTACATTGTTTGGCATGCAAGGTCCTTAATATAACCCACGTAATTGAAAATGTGGAAGATGCCTACTGAAAAACCACTATTCGGAAAAAAAGCGGAAATGTAGCAATCCAGTTACGGACGATGAAAATATCATTCAGGTATGTCTCAGCTTCAACATCCATGTAATTCATCTGATGATATTAATTTTATGATTTGAATGTACTTCGATTAATATGTGATGTTTAGTTGCAGATCCGAAAAGCAGTGTCGTTTGATACTTGCCACTCAATCGGAGAAAACCACCCAGTCAAGACGAACCGAACAGAAGATCCGCAAAGAGACCTGACCACAGTATACTTTACAGAATTCAGATCATTATATTCGTACGGAAGGCGATATATTGATCACCTTTCCAGATTCTCAAGCAGACAGATAGACAGATATTCAGCTTTATGTCTCTATGGAAACACGACAGGTACCCTTACGAGGGGAGAGTATCAACTCGGCGTTTATAAACCCTCTCTGCAAAGGAGGTAGGCGCATGGTGGGTTAGGTATATACAGTGTTCTTCATTGCAGAGAAAATTGTTGTTTATCTGCCTGTCTCGTCTTCATTGAGATAGTTTTGAATTACAAAAATATATCGCGTTCCAGTTACGAATGTTGAAAACAATATCCAATATTCTATGTAGGTCTCACGATTCAAATTTGAAATTGATCCTTAGTTTTAGATCCGAGCAGCACATCGTTTGGCCTTCAAGGTTAATATAACCCACGTACGTAATTGAAAATGTGGAAGATGCCTACTGGAAAAACCACTATACGAAAAGAAAGCGGATATGTAGCAATCTAGTAAAGGACGTTGAAAATATTATTCAGGTATGTCTCAGATTCAACATCTATGAATTTCCTCTAATGATATTTTATGATTCAAATGTACTTCGATTCAAATGTGATGTTTAGTTGCAGATCCGAAAAGCAGTGTTCGATACTTGCCACTCAATCGGAGAAAACCACCCAGTCAAGACGAACCGAACAGAAGATCAAAGAGACCTTACCAGAGTATACTCTACAGAATTCAGATCATTATATTCGTACGGAAGGCAATATATTGATATCCTTTCCAGATTCTCAAGAAAACAGATAAGACAGATATTCACCTTTATGTCTCTATGGAAACACGACAGGTACCCTTACGAGGGGAGAGTATCAACTCGGCGTTCATAAACCCTCTCTGCAAAGGAGGTAGGCGCATGGTGGGTTAGGTATATACAGTGTTCTTCATTGCAGAGAAAATTGTTGTTTATCTGCCTGTCTCGTCTTCATTGAGATTGTTTTGAATTACAAAAATATATCGCGTTCCAGTTACGAATGTTGAAAACAATATCCAATATTCTATATAGGATTCAAATTTGAAATTGATCCTTAGTTTTAGATCCGACCAGCACATCGTTTATTGGCCTTCAAGGTCCTTAATATAACCCACGTACATAATTGAAAAGGTGGAAGATGCCTATACTAGAAAAAACACTATTCGGAAAGAGAGCGGATATGTAGCAATCCAGTTACGGACGTTGAATATATTATTCAGGTATGTCTCAGATTCAACATCCATGTAATTCATCTAATGATATTTATATTTTCTGATATGAATGTACTTCGATTGATATGTGATGTTCTGTTGCAGATCAGAGAAAACCATCCAGTCCATACACGAACCAAACAGAAGATTCACAAAGTGAACTGACCAGAGTTTACTAATGGTGACTAGTTATGTTATATACTTGGGATATTTATGATTTGATAGTCTGACATTGATGTGACATTTTTATAATATAATTACAACTCAAAGTCTTATAATTAGTATCAATTGTATCCACAGTTTGGGGACCCCGACGTGATATTATGGAGCAGTTGAGCGAAGGCGAGGGCGAGATCATACAAATTTTTAGACATTTCAACATCCATGTTAGTGATTCGATGGAATTTTCGGATATGAAGGAAACGCTGACAGAGTAGGTACATTAAAAAAACTTATGAGGGCCAATTCCACGAAGCCGACTACAGAGGAGCATTCTTTCAGAGATTTCATCAAGAATCATACCAAATGATGTTTCGAATACTATTTTTACGAAGAAGATCTATAGACTTGAAGAATTGTGCGAAATTCTGATCGTTTTTGATGAAAATAATAAAAAATATGAATCGTTGGAAGGAAGACTCGATATTTTGGAAAAACATCGTGAGTGTTCAACATTTTCAGACAATATTATGCCTCATGACATCAAATCCTCAGAAGACACATCAACTGGGCATTCCAAGAAAGAGAATCAATTAAATCAATTAACCTACCAACTTTCTGGAAACATGAGCCTGCATTATGGTTTAATGTTGCATTTGGGAAAGTGATTTCAATGTTGGACTGCAATATTGCGCTCTGGGTTGGTTTTGTAGGTCTCTCTGTATATTTAATTTTTCCCTATAATATATCCATTCGTCTGAAACACACTGCATGTATTTTCTGAATATTCTTCGATAAGATTTTAATCTGCCGCTGGTTTTTCTACTCTTCCTGTAATAAATTATAATATATTCCATTTGGTACAAGATATTTGATCTGCCTCTGGAATTCAGCTCGCTCTGTATATGATATTTCTAATATCGGATTTAGTACTAAATCTAGTACATCTATCAAATTATAACTGGCAACGTTGTAGATGCATTATTCTGAAATAAGTGTTCTGTAGATTGACATGGAACTATGTAAAGTATGGAACGAAAACATCTGATTATCTGTCAGTTCTGACACATTCACCAAAAAATGAAAACAAGAAAGTGGTGAAATTTCACAAAAATTATGTTTAGTTTTTGTATGCAATTTAAATTAATTTGATAAATCAATTTTCTACCATGTGGAAATGCCATAAGTGCCACAAACCCGTATATTTCGGTAAGTTCTTTGTGGAATCATATATTCATTAAAAACATTCTTTTGTCTACTTGTAATCATTATTTGTATTTTGTGTATTATTTTAATTACCATCACTGGTCACTGCACTTTGAACATTATCTCAGCTGAACGGAAACAGTCTTTGGGCTACAACTGGCATCCCGAGTGTCTAAGATGTGAAGAATGTGGAAAACGTTTGAATCCTGGACAGCATGCAGAACACAAAGGTGTTCCCTATTGTCATGTGCCTTGTTATGGGGCTCTTTTTGGCCCTCAATTGTTTGGACATGGAACACGCGTTGAATCTCACAAGAGTTTTGGTGCCCAGAAGGATACATCAAAAACAAATAATGGCCCTGTTCTACCTAGGTCTCATTTGGAATCCAAAATAAAGGTTTGTCAAATATTGAATTTAATCTGCTTTCATTACTTGATGAAAACATTTTTGGTATTTTCTGGTATTAATGAATGTCATTGTTGGGTATTTTCCAAATCCCTGATTAGGTAGTTGAGTAGGTACTAAAATTAACAAGTGAGAATATTTGATTAGAATACCTTGCACATATTTTAGTTACCTGGTCATTCTGAATTGTTTCTCCTAATAAAATGTGCTCAATTAAATTACATGTTAATAGATTTCATAATATACCCTGATTAAACCATCTATCTGAAACACTTTTTTTTGGGAATTATTTTGTGAGAGGTTCACTGATTTTAATCCTTTAGGTTGGTAAAGTAGGATAGGTATAAAAAATTAGGTAAGTCAATGTGAGTTCAGTTTATTGAATATTATTTCACCTAAAGGAGCAACTGTGTTGTGAAACATGTCTTGTGATCAAGAATTTTGTGGAAGTCTTATAGTTTGAGAAGTTTTTTACATTATTTTTCTATCAACTTAACCTATTTTCTGTGGTTTATTTGAAAAATAACATATCACATGTACAAGTTATGTCTAAATGATGTTGAAATTCATGAGAATTTACCTGGAAGAAATCTTAATTTTATCCCTTTCTTTTGAACAAATAAAAACTGAAACAACTCCCTAAACTATACAGGGTGTCCCTCCGGGAACTGCATCAATCAATATATGGAGAACCATAGGTGGGCCGAATTTAAAAATTTGGGAGTTTACTATTGTTGATAAGTGCTATCCAGCTAAAATATTTTGAAGATTGTGGCACTTCCGGTTGAACCAGAAAAGGACCCCAAGTTCGTTATTTCAAATGGGACACCCTGTATATTATCAAGGTTTTAGATTTTACGCATGATTTTGAACATGTTTCATGTTTAATGTCCTATACCCAAGTCTAACTGTTTTGAATTATTTCAAATTTCGAGTTGAAAATTGCGTTTGCAGTTGGAAAAATATTTTTTTTTTATTTCTGGACATGTTCATTTATTTTCGATTGTGTATCGATTTATTCATAGGAGAAGACCCAATTCAGTAGAATTTTGATATCAATTCAATTACAATTATACAGGGCCTTCACCAGAACATGATATAGATCCGGTTGAAAAAATTATTGTAAGTCAATTTTTTCAAATGGAAACCCCCCAATTCTATATTCTCATTCGATTCAGCATGGAAAAACTTTGAATAAGGTTATCTATGCCTACACTCAACAGTTCTTGAAATTATAACATGTCTCAGTTCCAGATATAATCTCCTATTCTTGAGTTTACTTATTCTTAGTTGTCCATGGCGCCTGCAGTTGCGTTGGAAACAATCAACTGCCACGGCAATGTCATTGTAATCAATCATGCCGGCTCGTTTGAATTATTCGAATGAAGATTACTTAAATCTGCTTATATTGAAAAGTAGCAACAACTTTGATTTTTTAAATGGGACACCCTGTATATTATCCCATTTTCAACTTCTCCCTGAAGAGCTGATTTCACTGACCTATAACACTTGGGGTGTGAAAAATCGAGGTTTTTCAACTTTAAGATTTTTTTGTCTGGAAACTATTCATAATTGGACAAGAGATTTTCAACCACCCTGTATCTATTTCAATTAAATATCAATTGATAGTACATGAAAAGTTGAGATAGGGACATAGAAACCGTTTTGACTAACTATGAATAGTTTCCACACAAGAAATTGTTGAAGTTGAAAAATCTCGATTTTTCACACCCTATAATCGTTTCCGCTAGACACCAAGTGTAATAGATCGACGAAAGCAGCACTTTGAGACGAATCTGGAAATGGAATAATATATAGGGTGTCCCATTCAAAAAATCAGTGATGTTGTTACTTTTTAATATAAGCGGCAACGTCGCAGTGTTGAGAATATTTTAGGTCGATAGAACACAACTAATTATCCAAGAAACCAAATTTTCAGTATAATCCTACGTTGCGTTCTCCAAATACGTCTAATCTGCCATCCACCGTGAATCAGTCCTTATAAGTACCTATGTAACTGTATTTTGTGATAAATGTGAGTATTTTCAATATGATAATGGGGAAGACCACTTAGAGAAGAAATCCGTGCAAACCTCTTTCGATCGACGAATCATGATTTACGTTTGATGTACCATCAATATTATGAGTTGAAGTTGAAGGGTATCGAATCAATATCGTTTTGAAATCAGTATATTTCATTCGATATTTCAAACAGGCAAATATGTTGTTGGAGTTGTGACGTATTAGTCCCAAACTGTAGCAATCTCTCTCTGATACCTCGTCATTCTGCAGTGTTGCATTGTGATTGGTCAGTTCAAGGACAATAGGCGTGTTGGGAATGAGACGTCGCACCAGTCACACCAGAAGATTTTTGTTTATACACCTTGTATTGTAAAAATGTTTTTTTATTGAATAAATGGAATTGAAACGGTCACACCAATGAATTGACAATATTTCAAATGGCGCAGGAATTGTGTGTTTTGAAATGGACATATTCTAATTTATTATTTTCATCGTCTTAGCATGAATTACAAATTTCAAAATTAATTCGCTGGAAGAGTTCACGATAATGTCATTTTAAAAAATCAGTGGTCTCCCCCATTAGGAATATGATCATTTCTTTATTAGAATATTTGTTTTGTTTGTTACTATTCTGTTGGAAATAGGTTACTTTCCTATTTACTAAAATTACATAATAATAATATTTAATAATAATAATATTTATTAGCAGGTACAAGTTACAAGGTTTCTGAGATAATACTAATGTTATTTATGCTATAGTTATACAGTTGAAGTTTCAAGTTATCACAGACAACTAGGGCTATTCTTACATCTATTAATTAAACATCATCATAACAGACTAAGCATTTCATTATTGCTAATATTTTTAAGTGCACAATGGTATTTGTAATAATGTTTGACGTCATAGGTTTATTCTTTCATTATCTATTATCAAATAGATCTGAATTTTTGACAAGGTATATACTGATGGAATAAAAATCGAACTGGCAACCCTGGTTTGCACGGAGATTGAAATGACAAGAACTGTCATTTGCTGTTGTCAAATTAATTATTCCGAAATCCGATGGATTTCACATGTGAATAGGACCGTGATGTGGTTGTAAGTGTTTGAAGGTCGACGAAAAAATGTGATATGCACCTGGGCAAAAAACTGTCTATTGTCTCGCCTAATTGCTAGCCTCGGCTAAGGCCTCGGCTATCACTTTGCAGAGTCGACTATAATAGACAGTTCTTCATCCTTGGTACATAAATAACTATTCTCTCTTCTTTCAATAAATCATGGAAACACCTGCTGTACAAGAATTTTTATTGTAAAAATTATTGAAATGTCTGTCAAAATGATTACTCCTTCCACAAATTGTTGACTTATCATAACATTCAGTAGATCTTCTTCCTGAATTATAAAATTTGAAACGAAAAAGAATTCTCTATCAAAAAATTTCGCACAAAATAATATATTTCTAATACAGTTAGGTAAATTATCAAATTCTGTGCAATTTTTTTCTATATCAGTATATTAGTATATTAGTATTAACCTCTTTTGGCCTGTCTCTCCTACACTGATTGGTTTGTATGGGCCTCGGCATGGGCAGCTTAATTCCCCGAATTACTTTTATCTCTTCCATCCAAGTTTTTTGAGGTAGGTACCTACTGTTATCCCATTCCCTATTCCTATCAGTTTCATCAATTTCTTTTTCTTTCTGAACATTATCATCTCCTTATTCTTTTCTTTTTCCCATTCCCAAGTTTCCTCTCTGTTGCATAAGTGCGGAGCTTTTGTAAATTAAATATAGTAGCGCAGGTGCGGACCATTAGTAAAAACTATTATTATTAATTATAATATTATATAATATTATTATTAATGGAAAACAGTATGTTCTCGTTTTTGTAATTCGGCTATTCATTGGATACTCGGTATATAGGAAGTCCCGCCAACAGAGGCCAGCCTTTTTATATATCGTTACCATAGTTCAATAGTGTGTAGTTTCGAGAAAATCGCTATTGAAAATTCAGCTCGTAATAATTTGAATCTGCTTTTGTAGATTATGTCCGAAGAATATAAGATAATAGTCCTGCCATAGTAGTTTTCTATTTACTTCCTTAAATCAACACATTAAAAAAAAACGTTCGGTGGAAAATGATTTTGTTCGGGCTTGTTACACTATTGATCTGAATTATATAATTGATAATATAAGGTTCTGTGATCAAAAATCATCATCATTATTAGATGAGTAAGTACAATAACTACAATCACTACAGGAACAATGATATAACATAGTATTATAAGTTCGTTTTGAGTGTTGAAATCAAACATTTTGAGCTATGCAATTTGTTACATTGAATCACTGAAAATATTTTACAGTTCTGTAGAGTAACTAGCACCATCTCTTGGTCAGTACTGGAACTTTCAGTTGTTACAGTATATCACGTGAAAGCTAACAAAATGGTGAATCAGATATAGTCTATTGGCTACCTAAGATTTTGGTATAATTTGGGGCACCAATTTTCCTTCATACGACAGTTATATAGGTATATAAAAATATCTAAAAACTATGATTGCCACCTCGAAGTGGTAGCTTATAAAAATGGCGGCCAATACAAAATGGCAGATGTTGACTTCATAGAAACAATCGTATCTCTGAAAATAATGATCCGATTTCAATTTTCTTGGGCTCAAATAAAAGCTCTCATTGTACTCTATTTTTGAATTTCTCTAGAGACTTTTGATATTCGCAGCCGTTAATTGATAAAACAAGAATAAATGTTTTTTATACTTCAAAATAATTGATTCATTGAGAGCTACTCAAAAACGATGAGATACCTGGAAAAAATATGTTCAAATCAATATATTAGTCTAGGCAATTATTTATATTGTCATAGGCTACTATATAGTAGGGATGCTGACATGACATTTTTCTTGACAGACTCAATCATTTCATCAACATTATCTCCTAGGTACTCGACTAATTTTGAGAGCAGAAAACGAAGAGATTGAACCCTTGGGCTGGAGAATATATCATTTCGTATTAAATTATATAATTTCTTGTATGCCTCTTTTTCTGCTTCAATATTTTCAAGCTCAGCAGGTCTTATCCGTGTATAGTTGAGATAACAAGATTTATGATAATACGCCTCTGCATCTGCAATATCTCTTGATGTTATTCCTATGATCATTTTATCGCCCCCCTCAATAGCGATTTCACGCAATTTTCCATCATTTCTTGGCTCTGCAACTTGAGTAAGTGTTTCTCTGGTCCTGCTGCATTTTTTATATTTGCTCTCTTCTTCACAAAAAACACAATTTTTGTTATATGTCGCATATTTTCCGCTACTATCCCGTTTCAAACGTTTCTCAACCTGACTAGATGAACAGGGAGTTTCGGATGGCTCAGGTAAGTCCTGGGACGATGTAGCTTCTGCCTTCAATTGACTTATATAGCGTATACAACTCAAAATGGTTATTTATAATAGCCACGGCCGATTGAAATTGAACAGGACACCCTGTACCTTTCGCAGGTCTACAACAACTTTTTCGAAGGCAAAAGCGGCGAGATCCGCTGCCGCGAGGTGAACGGCCGTTTCATCCTCGAGGGCCCCCTTCGCATCCATTGGGGCGTCCACGGGGTGATCCATCTCAAGGAGAACGACGACCAGAGGACAGTCGTCACCGTCCGGAAGCGGAACTCCTACCGATCGCCCAGCCCGGACTACGATACCGACGAAGACATCCAGAACATATCCAGGGACACCAGGTTAGGGTTGGGACCTCAGACTAAATAACATTAACTACGCAACGCTAATTTCGTCGCACCCCAAAATTATGCCTCTGTTGAAATATGAATACATTTTTTCTCCTTTGAATGATTTGAAATCGGATCACACTGTTCGCTAGCCCAGTCCTTCAGCTATAATCTCGTAATTCTTTAAAACATAAGGTTCTTCACATAAAATCGCTACAGGCTGTCACCTGAAACTATGCATAATTTCGGAAATCTCAAGAGTTTCCCAAATGAAGAAAACATTTTTTTTTCAACTTTGACAGTAGATGAAACGACCTGGGTGACGAATCGATTTGAAGACGAGCAAAATTTGTGAGGTACTCATTAAAATCCACTTCTTATAACAGCAGATCAGAATGAAACTATATTTTAGGTCCATTTTCAAACAGAAGTTTTCAAAATTTGTTTGAGAGAATCTGCTGTTCCATCAATATACAAAGGAGACGATTTCAAGAACAAAATTCCATTATTATATCATCACACAAAATACAAAACAAAATAATCATGGAGAAAGAGGAATTGATCGCAAAATTACATAATACAAAGTGGAACAAGATTGTTGTATCTGCTTAGATGAAATGGCTATAACTCCTGGAGAAGCATATTGTATGTCTACTTCTCAAACATAAGGGTTCAAAGCTATTCATAATCCTCGTGAAAATGCTACTCATGTTAAGGGGGATTACATCAAGATGGAAACAAATCATTGCATATCATTTTACCAGGAATAAAATTATCGGTTGGAAGATATTTACAATTTTCTATATCGATCCATGTTACTTAGCTCCTAGGGCGCTAAGTGAAGTTGCTGAGAACTTTATAAAACCAAGTATGTGGTAGGTCTCATCGTCAAAATTAACTACTTTTCTCCAATGAAATGTTTATCGAAAAATGATTTGTATTTCAACACCCTGTATCTCCGAAATGAAGCAGTTCCGGACACAAGCTTATATAGACTTTATTTCTCAAAATTGTCTCAGGAATACTTCACTTGAACGTACTTATGTTACTTCCAGTATATTGAGAATAATTTAATATACTTGTTTTATACTTATCACTGGAGTACAGTTTCACATACAATAAGGAATTATAGCTATAATTTTATCCATATGTGTATGTTTTCTAATATTAAAATGTTGTTACATGCTTTCTTTTCATTTATATAACTGTTGTTCTGCTAGAAGTGTATCACACTTTAAATTGAAGTGGGTGTTTATACCTTATTTCTATTGTCCATCTATGGCTATGATTGACTGACGATCAGGCGCTACTAGGGAAATTGAAAAGACATAGAGCAGAATATATGTCTTAATCTTTTATTCACTCAAACCATGGGTTGCGTGCAAGAACTGTCAGATGACTGACCCTGGAGGCACAACATTGAAACACAACCTAACGTTTCCTTTTTGTTTACAAGTGATTGAAATAGTTCTTCATAATTAGTTTGGTATACGAATCGTATTTTTCGGCTATTTATTAATTTGTGCTGTTGTACAATGCACAAAAACTGCTGCGGAAGACGAAGGAATCCGGTTGGTACATTATGATTTAAAAGTAAGTACCTACTATAGTCACTCACATACTAAGTTTTCATTTTTGAAATTTTGTAATTTCTCTGATTTCCCATCGAAATTCCATCTGCAATAAGACCTAATAGAAATACTCGTGAGATTTCTAAAATAATGCAAGAAGATTGGATTCATGCAATCAAACGGGAGGACTGGTCTGACATGCTGACAAAATATTATCGTGTGTGTTGTAGACATTTTCAATCTATTAGCAGTATTAGCTTGTATTGCAGAAGTGGCAGAAGGAATTTTAATAAGGAATGACAACATTTCATAATGAAAACTATGTGAGATTACTATTTACCTGAAAAATCATATTCCTCCGTCTCTCGCTGCATTTTTTGTGCATTGTACAACAGCACAATGCGAAGGCATGCTTGAATTAATGAATAGAGCAAAAAACACGATTTGTATGCCAAAATATTGTGAAAAACTATTTCAATCCTTTGATTCCTCTGTAAACAAATTGATAAAGTGAGGTTGTGTTTCAATGATTCACAGAAGAGTGATGTTGTGTTTCAATATTTTGCCTCCAGGGTCGGTCATCGTGCACGTGCGCGACCTATTGTATTATAGAAAATAGAGAAGGACAAAAGTTCAGCTGTGTCCGAAATCTTATCATGTGTCACTGGATGGTAATAATCCAGTGACACTAGGGTTTCAGAGCCGATTTAATCAAGCATGTGAAACCCAACGTTTGGGCTTTTTGGCAGTTAATGTGTTTTAAGAAATATCATTTCATACTGAAAGTAAAATTTTCCCAAAACTACACCAGCTGCAACGACATATCCACGGATGCCAGCTGCAACGACATCTCCACCTGCTCGGACGAGCCCACCAGCAAGTCGGAGAGCGGCATTTCGAGCAGCGCTGACACCAGTCTGAGCCTAACCGAAACCCCCAACTCGCCTCATATCCCCCTGCCGAAAAGCGTTACTTTGCCGTCCAAATTGGACGTGAAGAATATGGAGTGGGACGAGTTGGACGAGCTGTTGCAGGTAGAGAGGAGGATCGACGTTACCGAGAACGTTTATCAGACTATGCCTGTCACTTTGCCCTCGCAAATCAGCACGGAGAGCAATAGTTGTTCAACCTACAGCAATAGTGGAAGTACGAAGACAGAAAGGTAAGTAACACTGTACTTTCAAGAAATAACAGGTAAATACGGGTTGTTTGTGTCAAGTCTCTGGTTTGACCTGACAATCAGTCTGACCAATCAACTGTTTGGGAATATCGGTCACGTTTCAAACCTGCCCACAAAGTTACCACGTTAACTTTTGATGGGAGCCAAGTCAACCATTGACCATCATGGTATCACCACTGTGGTCGAACGAATGTCTTGACACAGCCCAAATGTTTTCCTGTTGTGCATTGTGAAAGATGAAAAAGATTGAATCTGAATCTGATCTGAATACCTGCCTACTCTAATGTATCTTTATCAACAAAGCAGTTGGGATCTTTTGATTATACGATGAAGTGATATCTATACTGATATTATAAAGAGGTACGATTTGATTGTTTGTTAGTTTGTTTGTATTGAATAGGCTTCGAAACTATTGGACCGATTTGAAAAATTCTTTCACGATTAGAAGTCGACTTTATTTCTGATGAACAGGCTACTTTTTACCGCTGGAAAATGCTTCATTCCTACTGGAAAACGGGTAATAGGACAACGGGTAGTAAAAATTATCCGTCTGTGCTTACCTCTTTCACATAACTTATAAACGGCTGAACCGATTGGTTTGATATTTTATATGGGTATTTCGATGGTTTCCTGGATGATTTAAGAATACAATTAGACGCGGTAGGTGGCGCTGCTGTCGGTACGTCAACTACTAAACGGCTTGACCGATTGGGTTGAAATTATTGATATGTAAAACAACAAAAAATACTAAAGATAGGTACTGAGAGAAAGAAAATATGTGTAAGTATATTATAGTAGCCATAGGTAAGCACAAACATTGAAAAAAAAAAGTGTACTGTAGATACGCGCATAGCTCAGAAAGACTGCAACAAATGTATTTTTTAATGGGTACACCAACCGTGCTCATAAGATTTACACTGGAGAATATATGATACAATCGTTAGCCGAGATATCGTTACGATAATGTGAACTTCAGTAGTTTCTATGCAACCTGGCTTAGGATATCAATCTTCAATCTTGAGTTACTTGTTAAATATTCAATGTTTGGGATTGCAATGATATAAAATGATTGGAAATCCTTGAAAATCAGATTCGACCGAGACACATTTTGGTCAATGCTTTGGTGAACAGGAGAAAATGAGTGAGAGAAACAATGATAGTTTTCTGTACATACTAAGTTTTTTCTTGGTCTTCTTTTTTTTTGAACCCAACATGTCGAGATATTTCTTATTTTCTATAACAAAATTTCATGTAAATGTTGGAGACTTGGCAACATTGTGCTGAATGTTGAGAACTAACCAGACCACGCCCACAATTCGTGCGCTGTTGTCATGTTCACCTATTCAAATGTCCTCTAGTGCGAATAAATATAATTATTATTTACACAAATTTAGTTTAAGCAATAAATTACAAACCATAAGGGAACATTTTGGGACAATTGGATTTTTATTGCTAATTAGGAATATTACCACAACTCAATTGAGAAATTATGAATTATTGAATAACTAATATTTCTGAAGTTCCCAATCGTATTTCAACACATAGCAACTGTGCTATGGTCTGCCCCTACTTACGAAATCGTGGCGTCAGTTTTCACAGGCGGTAAATGTCTAGCCGTTTGAAAATTGGCGTGGCATTATTGATGATTTAAGCACCTAAAAATAGACCGAAAAAAAAATTGATAGGTATTTGAGTGATGATTCTATTTAAGAAATAACGAATCCGAATCACTATCAGGCAAACCATCAATACAGCAATCTCAAAATTTGTATTCTTTATTTTCTATTTTCCAGTTTGTCGGAATTAACCAGTATCATCACATCAACCGACGAATCCACCCTACGTGCCCCAATCATCACCAACGGAACCAGCGAAGAAAAACAACCGCTCCTATCCACCTCCACCTCTAAAGACGAAACCACTTCCACAACCAAGACTGTCTCCAACAAAATCGATTCATTTTCCAGTAGAGACGAGACCCTCAAAGGCGACAGTTGGGCTTCGCAGGGCGCTTACTTGAATCACCTGAATCGATCCATGTCGGGGCCGGATTGTTTGGGCAGAGTCAGGGATCCGCACTCTCCTGAATTTGATAGTCTCAGCATAACTAGTGCTGATGCATCCACTGTGTCTGAACAGGCTGAGGAGGTGGTACTACGTAGGCCACACAAAGGTTTGATTGATCAATTTATTGTTGTTGGACTAGGAAGTGAAAGGGGTAAACTGTGGGAATTTCATGCAACAAAGTCAGCTTTCAAATCTCTCCCTATCCCTATCATTCAGAAGTTTCATAGTCCTAAGGAATTCAAACAAACTCAACAGACATCAATTGAATACAAAATGATTCCAAGGACATCTTGCCGTGCTGGATTGTCTGGGAAGAGTCAGGGATCTGCACTCTCCCATAGTGGAAGGAGATGAAGATGGTGTGCTCAACAGAAAGCTCAAACTCGTCTTGTTCTGCGCATGATGTCAGCTGGGATATAACTGTCATTGTTATTGTTTTCGTGATTGATGTCTCGAACTTCAGATATTATCAGATATTATATAAGTACTAAAATTGAATGAAGTATTTTCGAGATGCCTACTAGTTTCGTTTCTGGTTATGGAAATTCCAACTAACATACTGAAGGCACAGTTATTGAATTTTTCTGCTTTTCCAAGAATGGAGACCTAATGAAACGATGGGAGCTTGCTGCCGACAGAATATAAACTCAAATAGTGGTACCTACCTTATATTCCTTATATCCTCATTCCAAAGTATTCACCTATCATATTATCATCACATTCATATTACAGCACGTATTTCTTCAAAACATAACAGTGGCCAGGTAGCCGTGCGGACAGAGTGTCTATATTCTAATCCGCATTCGCTTGCCGGTCGTGGGTTCGATTCCCATCGACTACAGAAATTTTCCTGATGGCCCAAGAAAGTGTTTGGGATCACACGTTAAAAGGTAAGGCCTCCGACTTTCGAAGACTTCTGAGGGTTGCTCGTAAGGGGGCAACCGAATGACGGATAGAACAATTTTAGAACAATTTTAGAACAATTTCCATGCAAAATGTTCCCAAACGAGTGCGAAAGTACAGTTCTTGAATTACACACCTCCAAAAAATCACAAATATTTGAAACAAGATGCCATCCCTATAGAACATCTTCCGAATATCAAGTCAGAAATAATTGAAAATGAATTCAAAACTCTTAATTTCTCACAAAATATAAATTGCAGCAAAGATTTGAATAACAAAACGGTAAAAATTGATACTCCTGTTGTCGATGTCGGAGCAGAAGCAACGTCAACGTCGTTAACTGCTGAATTTTAATCTGTCAGAATCGATACAGTAGTGGATCATTCAGATGGGATTGGCAATGCAATTCGTATGTATTTGCTATTTGCGATTGCGAATTACCTCAAGATCACAATTTCCAGAATCAATAGTAAAATCAAAGGAATAGGTACCTGTTTATATAAATTGAATTATTTCTAAACAGATCGAGATACTTACAGAAATTTCTATAAATATGATTGAATTCATTGCGCACGCCCATGGCAACGGTGTCTGTCTGTGACTAGCATACTGATATTGGTATCTCAGATGACGTCACATAATATGCGCGTAGGCACACCATCTTCTCCTTCCACTATGCACTCTCCTGAGTTTGACAGTCTCAGCATAACTAGTACTGATGCGTCCACCGTGTTTGATTGGTCAATTGAGTTCTTTTCTACCTTAACGAGAAAGACGAAAGTTCTCCTCAGTTTTAATCTTCTCCTGAAGATGCTAACATAGCGACACACGTGTGTAGTGTAGGTTGTACTGTGCTCAATTTATTTTTGTTGAAAAAGGAAATGAAAGGGATAAACTGCAGGAATTCCATACATCAAAAAAAAAAAAAGATTAGGAACCACTGAGCTGGATTACTTGCCATCTTAATTAACCTCGAATTCTGATGACATCACTTCAATATATTATAATATGTAAAAATATGTTACAATCCAGTTTATAAGGAAACATGAACAAGTAAGTTTTAACTGTCTTGCGCAGTCCATATCCATGACATTGTTGAAATCAGTTAATCTGAGAGTGATGAATGTTAACAAGTACTTATCTAAATAAGCTGAAGAATCGAATAAGATGCTGTTTATCTCACTGAATCTGAATAGTGAATTATTTGGGAATTTTATATTTCTGAAAAATTTCAAAAAATATATTTGACATTGCTGGAATTCTTGAAAATTTTTAATAATCCCAATAAATTCCAAAGGATTCTGTTGGATTCCATGTAATTTTGAGGAATTTGATAGAATATAAGATGATTCCAAGGAATTCCTTGAGGTTTTTCTGAATATCTTGTACGGATCCATCATTATGTAGGCTTTCTATTCTGGCCCGTTTGCACCCACCTCTGCTGGAATTATTTCAGTCATGAAGGTAACTGATTTAGCGAGCGAAAGAGGCCAACATTCTAACCGATATTTTTCTTATAATTCCTTCCGAGAAAGCCCGATTAATTGTATACATAACTATCAACGTAGTTCACCCTATTTCACGAGGAAAATAATCGACGTTCAATTGTTTTTGCAGGTTCAACGGCAATAAAGAGGAGAACTGGAAAAAGACTGTCGAGAAGTAAGGTTAAGAGAAGGTGTTCTATCAACGGCCATTTCTATGACAGAGAAACTAGTTTTTTCACCCCTCCTCACGGCAGTCAAATGAGCGTGTGGGTGACATCTCTAGTGAACACCAGTGATGTCATAAATCTGATACTCGAAAAATACAAAGTCGAAAGCGATCCACAGAATTTTGCTCTGTTCGTTGTCAGAGATAACGGAGGTAATCATCGTTTTTGAATGCTTTTGAAATTTTCGAATTGAGAACTTATTATTTATACAGGGTGCTACAAATTCGTTGCTGAGTATGAGCATCCAGTACATTGATGTAAGATAACTGCTGGTGTGCCCACTCCTCAATTGTTTGTTCAGATTCCTGATATAAACTATTGAATTTGATATCAATATGCAGGATTCTTAATGAGATTTGTCAAATGCGCTTCGAATCTTGTAAAGTTGAGCCAACTTTTGCGGCAAAATTTATGATTTGATGACATATTGACTCGTCATCTGTCACGAGTTTCAAGTCTTCGTCTTTTTGTGAATTATTGTCATCGGTGTTGATTAAAACATTGTCGTTCTGAATAAAAACAAACCTAGTTGGTAGGAGAAAGGTATAAATATTGTCTATTCAATGACGCTGGTTTACTTGAAACATGGATAGCTCATTTGTTTCAATAGATTTTTCGCGGCCGACTGTTTTTTGGCAAGTTCTTACATGGTATCCCTTCTTCACAATCTTTAATTGTACGATATATTGTCGATTTACTTATGTTCTGATCTTGAAAAATGTCGACAATCTCTCGTTTCGTCATTCGCCCAACGAGATTATAAATACTTCGACGAAGATCAATTTTATAAGACATTTTGGTAAGCGCAAACCAACAACTTTTGCATTGCTTATTTAGAAGACAAGACGGGTGACATTTGATTACCACGCCTGCTTAATTAAATGCATTTTGTCACTCAATCAAACCAGGTGAATTTTTTCCCCAAAACTTTCGGACCATACGTTATTGCGAATTCCCCAAATACTGATGCGGCATTTTGTTGAGCAAGCAACGCTGCCATTTTATCCAAATTGAACTGACCCTGTATTCCCTGAAAATTTTGGAAATTCGTTATTGAATTTTCAGAGCAGCGTAGATTGAAAGACGAGGAATATCCGCTTCTAGCTCGCGTTCTACTGGGTCCTCACGAGGACGTGGTCAAAGTGTATCTGATGGACAGCCACAGCACTCCCGAAGTCAGTAGCGAAGTGGCGCAGTTTTTGAATCTGTCACTTGTAGAATGCCGGGCCATACTAGGCCAGTATTATTCTCAAGAGGAAAAGGAAGTGGCTCGAATAAAAGAGAAGTAAGTTTGAACATTTTTTTGAGTGTTTGGCTTTAACTTTCATTTTTCATCTCTAGGTATGAAGAAATGAAATATCGAATTTTACATAGGATGAAACAATTGAAAGCTACTTCATGAATTTTTATCGTATTTTTTGTCTTTACATGAATTTTAGTTGAGTATTTAACATCACTTTTAATATAATTGCTTGGTCTTGTTTTTTAAAATTGATATATGTTTGACTTTTTATACTTTATACTGTTATATTTTTGACTTTTTTAATACTGTTTGTGCTGTTAGTTGTTTTTAGTAACGTATCAAATACGTCTATTTTAATTGCATTTTATTTCAGTAATTTCAATGTCCTTATTGTCCTTTATATATTATCTGTTCTAGTTTACTAGGTGATTAAAGACTGTAACTAATTAGACAACAATGAGGAGATATCAGAGTAAACAAAATTAAAATTATACCTAATTGATTAATATTATAGTTGTTTCATTCTCGAAAGACAAACATTTTCAATTGAAAGGCTTCTAAAAAACATCTTGAATAAAATTTCTGGATGTCACACAGTCGACATTCGGGAGTGTATTTACTCTTAGTGAAATATAAATACGTGAAAGTATTTTTGGGTTACTTTGAGGAGAATGTGAAAACGGAAACTCTGGTTTGAAAGCTGATTACCGATAAAAAATTCATAAAAACATGATTCGACAAGTTCGATGAAAAACATAGCAGAGTGTTTAGCTAGCCAGTGCCACCTGCAACTACCATGCGCTAGTCCAGTGTGCAGTGATAGCGGATTGATGACGCATGACCGCCCCTATTAGCAGGAAATTGTGATTAATACTGACTTATGCTGCAGTACATTGAACTTCATTTGGCGAGGACAACACAGACTACCCTGAAATAAAATATGTTTGTAGAATAGAGAAAAGTACGTTCTTATCGACTCACTCTGTGTAGGCGCTGTGTTAACCTGCAACCTGCCCTATTTATAATAATCCTACTATAATGAAAACCCAGGATGAACTACTTCCATTAACCGAAATCATTCCAATAAAATTTCACTCTGGGATCTGATTGACATGTCAGTCCAAAGCTTTGTTGTTAATTATTCTATTGATTATGCAAATATTCCAGATGTGCACAAATTTACATTTCAAATGAAGAACAACATTATTGTGTACCCAGCGGTGGAATGCAGTGGCGGCTCGTGATCCTTTCAATATGAATGAGAAGTGTGAATGTGATATTCCACAAAAAAAACCTACTACCTACCTTATATGGTTCTTGTTCATAGAAAAGAGTCGCTGATATCGTCATATATTTGTAATAGCCATTGGACCAGATAACAGCAATCACCTATACTTACCACAAAAAAATACAGAAATGGTGTAAGCACACATATTTCAGTATCAGAAACGTTTCAAAAATGTCTTACGGATATCTGAAACCTTTCCACTTAAGCCTCTCTGAAGTGTCAGAAACGTTCCAGAGAAGGTAAATGTCCTACATCAGTGAAGTTTCATGGAACCTTTCAACAACATCATCCCAGACACGTTCCAAGACAACCGTTCTAGGCACGTTCCAACAACACTGTCTTGGATGCGTTAAAAAAACTGTCCTGGACACGTTTCATAATGGTTTCCAATTTTGTATAGTTTTATGAACTCATCAAAGAAAGTGGATACATAGACAGTAGAAACAGACAAATTTGTTAGGTACTACTTATTCTTATTTTTCAAACAGTAGGCAATTACCTATCACACAGATGTGAGAAATACAAAACACAAATAGTCTAATCAAGTCCACACTAGCCCAACATATCCTAATTATTGTAAAGCCAACCAATATAATTCGATTGCCGAAAGGATGGATCCTACCTTTTATGTAAACAGCTTCTCATGATGGTAATCCGTGCCGTTCACCAATATCATCCACATTTCCTTCGGATTTGGAATCTCTTTGTGAATCCTGATGACTCCTTTTGGCTCCTCAAAACTAAGCAACTGGATACGATGGATCACAAAGTAACTATCAGGTTTAAAACACTTACATTCTGAAATCAGATTGGCGATTGAGTGTTGTTGAGCTCACGCTCATCTCACGCTGTCTAAGCTATCATCGACTCTCGTCTCGTTTCAGTCCTCTCCCTCTGACCTTGTACTGTCTTGAAACGATACCGATCCTTTGCCTTTCCGCATTTACACCCGTGTCCCGAATCCATCACAACTTTCCTTAGCAACAAGAAATTCGACATACGAGATACATATATCACTCGCTCTCATCTACATTTTGAGGCGGGATACCAAAGTGTAGGCATAAACAATATTGAAAATTGAAAGCGTTGAAGTAAAATATGATTATGAGTACAGTTTAACCTGACTTATTGATTACGTGATCAGGTACATACTTGATGGCTTTTAGTTTTTATTCAATGTTCAATGGTAATAGTGAGTAAATAAGTGAATAGTAAGTTTAGCGTTAAGTCATACGACACTATATACTGTTTTTACGGCTGTAACAGATAACGACATTTTTTATTTCTTCGGCTTGTAGCCATCTGGTTTTCTCTTAAGTAATGCTCATCTATTAGATAAAGCTGTTATTGCTTGAAATTCGACATTTTATGTGAGATGAGATTTTGTGAAATAACACAAAACACATTGATGTAATTTGTGATATCAGATACGGAATTAAATTGATGACTTACAAAACGAGGACGATAGAAAAAAACGGTTTCAGTGCCTATAACGATGTAACAATATGGAGAAAGCGATCACCAATAAGTTTGCTTTCAATTTTCAAATAAAAATGTCAACAACCTTCAACTTCAGAGCTAGTCTTCTCAGATGATTTCCGATGAAATAATATAAAATAATACAATGGAAAGAAAGTTATGTTTATGGTGAATAGGCGAGTTATCAGCTGAAGCGGTTTTTCATCTTAACCTTAATCATATATCAATAATAATACTGACAATATCAATGATGATAACAATAATAATAATCATATAATAATAATAACACTTCAAAAGACCTAGGTTCAGCTACAATCATTCAATCCTGAGAGTACAAATAAGCACAGTCTCATAGCTAAAATTAGTATTCCTAGTTTGCTTCCTTGTTTTTTAAAATCCCTTTATCCATAGATGTTTGATATTTCTTTTATCTCAAAATTGACAGACCAATGCCTAGTCTTTCAAGCGGGTTTTCATATGACTTATTTAACCATTAAAATCAAACAGTACCTATAATGTGTTTAATAATTTGTATCAATCAGTCCGTAATTAATCGATCATTTAGCATGGTACATATCCGTTCGCTAAATATCATTTTACTTCAATCTGAGTAAACATATTATATTTCAGATCTCTTGAAACAAGAAACTCAACCATTAAACTCATTGACAAGAAGAGATAGGACAATCCTCTGGTATATCCATTCATTTTATCCTTTCAGTTGAGACCTAGTCATCTTCGATTTTATATCAAAGATAATCTAATAATGTGAGCGAGCTGACTATCTTCATTGAATTGAAAACGTACTAACTCGATATTCGTGCCTCCTGAATGACAGTTATTATATTATTGAAGCTTCGCTATACGCTGTGCTTTTTTTATTCGATAGACAAAATAGCCTCATTCGCACTGCAGAAAATCGTAAAATGAAATTTTCTCGAGCACGTCTGGCATAAAACGTTTTCAAATTGGAAATCCTATTTAATCGGATATTTTTGGGTCCTTTTTTTATGGAGGATGGGGAAAGAGTTTTGTATTGAAACTCCCAAAGGTTATAAAGTCTTGGGAAAAGATATTTCGGTCGCCAACAAATTCCAAAGCATTGCCGTTCAATATTATTGATGATGAGTTGTTCGAAATTATCTCGAGGTTCATGATGATTTTCGTAAAAAATGTTTTCAATATTTTTTCTACTCACTGAATCTAAAGTAGGCGTTTGCTCCCTCATTGAAGAAAATAAAGTTGTCAATTTACTCCCACTGGAAGAAGAGAATATTAACTCCCGTGGGAGGTAAAATAAATTGGTTTCACCATGCATCCTGGCGTCGATACACCTAAAAAATCTGTGCAATCCAAGTGTCTTTATCACTATTATAAAACAAGCAACAATAATATCATGCTTTTTGAATTCCAATGCATACGCATTTTCATATTCTGAACGTAGGTACTTCATATCAAAACTTCCAAATGCAATTGAGTTACACAATATACAAAACAATTTATTCATGATTGACTGAAGTGTCCAAACGAATTTCGTTCAATAATGCCGTCAATCCATGGCATACTATACCTCTGTAGTGCATATAATGATTTGGATCGAGAAATAGACGCCTGAAACACAATTTAAATAATGATGCTTTAAAAGAATGCGTTCAAGTATACCAATAGAGATGATAGTGAGTAGATAATAATTAATGTTGGAAACTCTTTTTCCGTGTATGTAAGATTCATGATAGTCCAATGAACAAAGTTTGACTGGAAAACGCGTGCGATGGCGGAGAAAATGGCCCCAAAAGACCAGAAAAATAGGTTTTCAGCTAATATCTCCTAAAATATGGCAGTAAGATTTTCGGTTCAGATAAAAATTGAAGTTCAGTTAATTTTCTACAAAAATGGTCCTCATCATTTTTCTCGAAAATTTGCCCGGTTTCGAGAAAAACGGCACGAAGCGCACCTCGAATAATGAGCTTCTGTTGTATGCCGGAGAGCACAGTCCGTGTATTTACACATCGGCGGGGGGACAAATTATTCAATAACTTTGTTAAAAATGCATATTTCCTCATGATTCAAACTTCATGTGAAAGAGGAATTCTGTTGCTATCATACCCTGTGAATTGAGTCACGCTTGACTCTTTTGGCCATATCGGAACATGGGTCAAACTTTCTGCTCCCGGTCAATTTTGACCTCGCCAGGAATTTGTTCCTATTTTTTTTTGTATTGCACTAATTTACTCAAAATTCTCTTGATTATGGGTCCTCATAAGGTCCTTTGTCATCCCTGAAATTTGTATACCCTAATTTTTTTTAAATTTTCATTTAATCTTTGTTTATTGAATCCCAATTTTTTGCTGTTTTTGGAGCGCGGGGAAATTTTGTGAACAACCATCAATTAAAAATGTATACATGATCCGATTGGTTCCTATGATACATCATTTGAGAGCTAAGAAGGTCTACTTTTCGATTGTGCAATTACTTTTTATAGACGAAGTCGGCCATTTTTCAATAAAATTAGAAAAAGCGGGGTCAAGGAAAAAACGCACTTTTTTTTTCGTAGTTTTTTTTCTCCGTGCTCTTTATTTCTAACATTTTAACACCTTAACTAGTGTAACGGGGGAATTCCCACCTTTCCATCGATGTATATGTCATACCTTTGATATCCCGGGAAAATACCAGTGTATCTAAATGTACACGCTATAATTTATTACTTTCGTTCCTCCGTCGTTCGCCGCGTGTGTGCTCTACGTGGCGCTCGGGTCGTCTGCTACAAACCATGCGGCCACGCAGGGTATGATAGCAGCAGAACTACTCTTTCACATGAACTTTGAATCATAAAAAAATATGCATTTTTAACAAAGTTATTGAATAATTTGTCCCCCCGTCGATGTGTAAATATACGGACTGTGCTCTCCGGCATACAACACAGAAGCTCATTATTCGAGGTGCGCTTCGTGCCGTTTTTGATAGGGACTATTTTTGTAGAAAATTAATTGAACTTCAATTTTTATCTGAATCGAAAATCTCTAACTGCCATATTTTAGGAGATATTGGCTGAAAACCTATTTTTCTGGTCTTTTGGGGCCATTTTCTCCGCCATCACACGCGTTTTCCAGTCAAACTTTGTCTCATGTTTAATGAAGTACCAAAAGCTACTTCCAACCGGAAGATGAAAATAGTGCGTAAGCGTAATTAACGTTAACTTTGCCTTTTCTTCCTCCTTCGTTTATATGGACTATGATCCATAGACACAGATTTAAATACCAGATAATAAAAAGCATCATGATCTCGAATTGCCAATTCAAATTGGATACTAAATATATATCTACCCTACCGTAATAATAGTTATTTATTATACAAGGGAAAAAAGTAGTAGATTTTAGCTCCAGGTTGTGTTGTCTCCCGACGCGTAGCGGAGGGAGACAAAAAACCGTGAGCTAAAATCTAATATTTTTCCCGTGTATAATACACTATTTTTTTCTGTGACAGAAGGAAGGACGAATCAATATTGGGAAGATATTACATTATTTCGAAATCTGAAAATTATCGACGTGAAATTTCAAGTTTTTAACAGTAGGGACACCTGCGTTTTATAGACATCTTCATCATTCTTTTGAAGTAATCAAATATCTGATGTCACTTCTGTCAGTTCAATTTCTGTGATTTGATTTTAAAAAATTGCGAATTCAGTAGTTGTTTAGTAATATACGAAACCGCGAAGTCGAATGGAAGATAAAAGGACTTGCAGCTCTTTCTCGGAGACGATATTATTGACTTATTTTTCGGAACTATAGCACAACAAAAGACATTAACAGAGTATAAATATGTGATATATATCCGGGAAAGAAGTACTCACTTTTTTCCCACGGGAAAAAAGTAATTTATGAAAAGTGACATTTTATAACCTGCCAACAGAGATGAAATGCCAAACTTTTTTCCCGTCACAGAAAAAACGTTTTTTTTATTACAGTTTCTTATTGTTTCTTTCAAGCGAGTCTTCCAGTGACCGAGAAGGCGATATGGATTTTATACTCCTTCAACCTCATTTATCCTATATCATTGCCCTTATTTCTGAGATTCTCTCGTTCTTTGCCTTCGCCGTATTTAGTTACTTCTTGAAGACGAGAACACGACAAAAACATTTTTTGATAGCTCGTAATGGTCGTATTTTAGATAACATACAGAGGCGGACTGGCTAATTGCGCCTTTAGAACATCAATAAGAGAAATTTCCCCTTTTATTATTTATTATCCGTATCGGCTCAGTTTTTCTGATGAAGTTATACAGGGTGTTTGGTTCACCGTAGTATATCTGAAAGGGGGTGATAGGTGAGAATATTTCGAACATATTTAACCATATATACTATTATTAAGAGTGTTCCGAGATTCGAGATATCATTGTTTTCTCAATCAATTTATAAGATTGTTTCTCTTTTTTCTGAAAACATTGAATACGTATTTGATCGATATTGAAGACGAAATGGGAACTAAATGTGAAAAAAAAAATATGTTGGCTCGTTCCATCTTCGAATTTTCAAGCGATGGTTGTATATGATTCAATATGTTCAAAATCACATAACCTTCCACTTTCTTCCGGATATACGTCTGTGAACCAAACGCCCTGTATATCAAGCACAACTACGCCTATGGATTAATATCGGACAAAAATTTAACACCATTTTTTTGCCACATAAAAATCTATCAATATATCAAATTTCAGTAAAATCGCATATGCCGTTTTAAATTTATATGGGAAAAACGATTTAAAAATTGTAACTTCATGGCCCTCTGGAGCCCAAACGATGCAACTTTGTACTGAGGTAATTTTCCTTTTACAGACACCCTGTAGAAATCATTACAGATATTTTCTATTCCATCTGCTTAGTTCGAAAAAATAATGAATCAACTTTCATTTTTAATGTCGATATATTTATTTTCACTATTTCAATATATTATGTATACAGTTATAATTTCACAAGTATTTACAGATGGTTACAACTATATCTATTTTCTATTTATCTAGTCTACTCAATTATATTCCGTATATAGTACAATGATTCATGATTCCCTTTCTCAGGTACCTACCTACTACCATTATCCTCAAAAAAATTAGGTATAATTCAATCCCTATACTGATTTAGGATACATCATCCTAAAATTATTGAATTGAGTAATCAAATACTATTTGTTACTTCAGTCAACACCCAATAAGGGGGTGTAGAGGACATGTAAGAGCAGAATTTATGACACCATAGCGATGTGTTTGAAATAGATAGGGTGTAAAAATTCTAAGTGGCCTCGAACTTACAAGGTTCATTTTTTCAATTCATCATTAATATCTCAAAAAACGGTACGTCACAGCAAAAAATCAATCCATTCAAAATTGTAGCTTATAAAATTATTCTCAAAATTATATTCGTAGGTTTTCTCCATATCTTTCATTGTTTTCGAAAAATTCGCTAGCGAGTCACCTAAATTTTTGAAAATAGTTTTTTTATCTAGCGTATTTTGATGACTCAACCTTAGTTTTTCACATTAGTCTTCGACGAAGAAGTAGTGAAGGATTCAATCACCTTCAAAATGTATACAGGGTGTCCCAAAATTGCTGGCACCCAGATCTATAGAGATCAAAATAATCGATTAGACCCAATTCATTTATATGAATACCGAAATGAACAAAGTTAACATAAAAAACATATTTTCGTTGGCGTTTCCGAAATGAGTGAAACAAATCAAATGAAAATTGACAAAAGTGCATTTCATAGGATCACACTATCCTTTCAGTAATCAAAGAAACCCAGCAGAAATTATTAGAAGGATTGAAACCATCCTCACCCCCTGACATTTATTTCAGAACATTCTTGAGGGTGGGAAATTTTTTTTTCGAGAAGACAGAATGATTATCCTCATTTTGTTTCTCTTGTAAAAACTTCGTACTCCCTATATTTCCGAAGGAGAAAAAAACAGATATTCTCGATCAGTACAAGTTCAATAGTCTGTCCTTCTGTGTTCCAACATAACATAATGAAAATGTTATGTTGGCAACACTGGAAATGGGATGAAATGAAGATGAAGACAATTTTAACATTTTTTATATTGGGGTTAATATGATCTTCTTCTCCATTAGTTCCATTTTTAATGTTACCAAAATAAACTTTCCATTATTTCACGTTGGAACGCTGCTGAACTGCTCTATACCATTGTAATAAAAAAATTAGTTGACAGTGGAAACGAAGGCACTAGGCAGAACGTTTTTCATAATATGACCAATATGATGACCACCTCCATCAATACAAAGGTATAGTCGACGTAAAAAATTGAAATGCACCTGTTTTTTATGTGAACTGAGAACTTCTCACGGACAAACAGTACATTTTGGTAATATGTATAAATAAATTGGGTCCGATCAACTTTTTTCGCCCTCAATCACAACACGTGGCAGTTCTTTGTCCCAGCAATTTTGGGACACCCTGTATATGACATAAGGCCTCATGAACAGTTAACAGCAGACACGTATTTCGGGCTTTCGGCCCTCATCAGTACGGTGAAAAAAGTGCAAATGATAGACAACACTTGGTGGCAGACGAAACCACAACTCGACGGAGTCAAGAAACAGAAGTCAGCCGCACAATTGTGGTATTGTACTGATGAGGGCCGAAAGCCCGAAACACGTGTCTGCGGTTGAATCTTCATGAGGGCTATGTCCAATAATTTTTAACTAGTTGTCTTTAAACAGTTGCCTCAATATTTTCTACTATTATTATATACAGGGTGAGTCGGGAGGAACGCATCAAAGTCCAGGTGCGTATTGTACACGTTAAAATAATTCGAAAAAACCCATAATATGTTCTGATACGATTCTCATTTCTTTTCATTTCAAATTTGAATAGATTTGTGGCATTCTATGAGACTTCAATTGTACATACTCGATTGTTTGATCTGTTTTGTTGTTTTGACATGTTGTTCGTGTCAGTGTCAGGGTGTTTGACGCGTTTATTTTCGAGTTTTTATGATTGGAGTCTCATGAAATACCACACGTCTATTCAAATTCAGAATGAAAACAAATGAGAATCCTGTACAATACACACCTGAAGTATGGTGCGTTGCCTCCGACTCACCCAGTATATAAATATACAGTGTGGCTCACTTATAATAGAAGCACCCCCTGTATCTCTCGTAATTGTGGAGTTAGGATTCTGGAATCTGCAGTAGCGGGAGTTATACCGAAAATACACACTATATGACCAAGTGGAGTCATCTTCAGTAACATACACTGCTCGCCGTCAGCCATGGAACCACTCACAATAATATCAGAAGGCAATAAAATTCGAAATCATACTATTCATTTTTTCTGAGAATTTTCAGTTCTGAAAAACCAAATTTACATGATTCGCTACCGAATATGTCGATAACTATCAATGCTAGGGAAAAAATACCCATACAATTTATTAGACAATTTTATCAGCTATTTTGATTTTGCTTTGACGTACTGTTTTTGAGATATATTTGAACGATAAATCAGAAAAGGGGATATTCTACGTCACCCCCTGCACTTGGGTCACCTCGTAAGTTCGGGGACTTTTAGAATTTTTACTTCCTAGCTATTCTAAACACATACCTATACAGGGTGTAAATTTGAAAACTTTCAATGCGAATATCTCGCGAAATAAAAAAGTTAGAAAAACGCCGCTTGGCAAAAATGCTAAAGAGTTAAGGGGAACTAGAACCACCATATTTCGGTGAAGGGATGAGTCACCCTGTCAGCGCAACACACCCCAACTTTGAAATGTCAAATGGCACTACCTCTTTTGTGATACCTCAAATGAACGGTCTCAGTCAGTAGTATTTACCAGTACAAGAGTTTTTTTCCACCCACTACAGGGTGTACGAAAAACATTAATTCGAGGGTCTAAATTTGAAAACTTTCAATGCGAATATCTCACTAAATAAAACAGTTAGGAAAACGCCGTTTGGCACAAATGCTACAGAGTTAGGGGGAACTAGAACCACCATACTTCAGTAAATAAGGGATGAGGCACCCCGTCGGCGCGACACACTCCATCTTTGAAATGTCAAATGGCACTACCTCTTTTGTGATACCTCAAATGAACGGTCTCATCAGTCAGTAGTATTCACCTGTACAAGACTTATTTTCCACCCACTACAGGGTGAACGGAAAACATAAAGTCGAATAAAATAAAATGCAGAATGCCGATATATTACAAGAGATGTGTTCCAAAATGTTAGAATGGCATTTGAACATCGATTATACTATTGCTTACAACAGAATGGGATGCATTTTGAACATCTGATCAAATAAAATATCCTTTTAACACAATTCATTTTATTTTATTCGACTTTATATTTTTCGTACATTCTGTAGTGGGTGGAAAAAAAGTCTTGTACAGGTGAATACTACTGACTGAGACTGTTCATTTGAGGCATCACAAAAAAGGTAGTGCCATTAGACATTTCAAAGTTGGGGTGTGTCGCGCCGACGGGGTGACTCATCCCTTGACCGAAATATGGTGGTTCTAGTTCCCCTCAACTCTTTAGCATTTTTGCCAAACGGCGTTTTTCTAACTTCTTTCTTTCGCGAGATATTCGCATTGGAAGTTTTCAAATTTACACCCTGTATAGTGTCGAAAATTCTGTCTTCTTCCATGTCCTCCAGCTTTCATTATTGACTGAACTATTTCGACAATTCTCAAAGTTTACCTATAGTATCTACAATCTACATGAATGTTCCAATTCCAATATACTTTCACAGAATTGCATGATACTGATAATAATTTCCATTTTCCTAATACTATTGTTAATATTGATATGAGAAAAATACATCCACTGACTAAGCAGTTAAACCATTGATAGATCTAAATTGATATACAGAATGTCCGATGTCACAAAATGATTTAGAATTAATCTCTGGTAGAAGTCCATGTTTCCTCAAAATGGAGTGGAATTTTTCAAAAGGAAAAAGGAAAGCTCAGAGTCATCTCCACTACTTTGAAGTAAGTAAGATTTAAAGTAGTGGAGATGAATTTGAGCTCTTCTTGTTTCTTTTCATATGGATTTGTTTCTTAGAATGGGATACAGCGTACTCAACCCTGTATAGATTCCGAAAAATTGAAGTTCATGTCAGAGCTGGGCATTATTTATATTTACAAAAACATCATTTAAATACTCAAATACCGGGTATTTAAGTACTTCACTAGGATTATTCATACTTACAAATATATGTTGGAACATATTCATTACTTAGTATTTATGAATAATTTCGTAAAGTACCTAAATAGGTATATGAATATATATGAAGTATTCGAATAATTCTGGAGTTCATAGATACTTTTGAAAAATTAGCCGTCAGTTTTTTCGTCTATTTTGTCAAGTTTGAGTTTGAATATACATTCATCAACAACCTTAGTAGGTAGGTATTCAAATACCTCTATCAAGAATTTTGATTTTCTACTACTTGTATCATGTATTCAAATAAATTAGAATACTTTGGAGATATTCACATTCGCTGAAACTATCTGAATCTTTTCGAAATATTCAAACAATAACTGTGAACTATTTGAATACTTTTTCATTTGTTAATTTGATACTTTTTTCAGAGTATTTGCCTAGCTCTCGTTCAATTTGAGCCGAAATCACTGTTAATCCGGCAAATACATTCGAATAATTTGGACATATTCAAATTCACTGAAAGTATCTGAATCTTTTTGAAATATTCAAATACTGACTGTGAACTATTCAAATACTTTTTTATTTGTTAATTTAATACATACTTCTTTCAGAGTAGGTACCTAGATATTCGCCAGCTGTCGTTCAAGTTGCACTCAGAGAAATAGTCGGTAGTAAATATCAAACGTTCAGTAAAAATGGCGGTCCCAAATCACTACATATCCGGTGTAACTCATGACATAAATTATACAATAAACACAAACTTGCAATTATTGGACCATAGCCAGAGAAAACAAATCTACTCTTGATTTCTTTGAAGAATTTATATAAACCGTTTTCATGAGCCCCTTAATTAACATCACTTTCCACATAGAATTAAAATAAATATCCTCAAAATTACAACTCTCAGGATAACTCTGCACAAATATTGATACAGGACCACCATCACAGAATCCAAGTGAACATTTAATTTATGTGTATGCCAAATAATTTGCTTCAATCCAACGATAAATTCTACTTCAAGCCTGCTGGAACATAAACAAAATTTACGTACCTACGTCCGATTTCCAGACTTTCTCGGCTGTTTCTTTTTACCAAACTAGGCGGAGATGATGAATTGTTAAATGATATCGAACGAACACAAAGAAATCGAATACATAATTTACAAGGCTCGTTTTTTCGCCATGAACTTTTGACTCCACTTCTGGATAATCCAAACATTTCATGGAAGAATATTCAGTCAAATTCAGAAACTTATTTTTGTTTTTTTTTTGAAGATTTACTTACAACCAATGTTATTTTAAAAGTTATTTCGAATAAGTCAATCTTTAATCAATTCTGAAATTTTATCGTTCCAGAATTAGGAAGTTTAGCGAATATTGTGCTTATTTCATCCATTTTAGAGTTTCCAAATCTGGTGAAGGAAAGTAAAATATTGAAATTTTCAATTATTGAACCTTTATACAGGGTGTTATTTAATGAAGAATATGGTTCCTTAGCTCATTTTGAAATGGAAAGTTCATATGAACATATGCCCTAAACATCTTGACTTTCAACTCATAGGGTGTTGAAATTTTAAGAAAAAAATCGTTTTCCTATCATAACCTCAATACCGTTCTAGATATTTTCATGAAATTTGTCATGCATTTACTAAGCACCAATAGGCATTTTTCGATGCAAAAGATGTTTTAATATCTCTACCAGTGGCGTACGTATGGAATGTAACCTGGAGATTTTTTGAAAAAAATATTGTACGCCTGATATTTCATAGAATACAAATCAGTTTCGAAATTCTGATTTATTTTTGCAACAATTTCTTCTCTTAATTTTTTTCTGCTCGACAAACCGTTTTCGCGTAAAAAAATAAAAACAATTTTCATGCATTTGTGGCACGAAATCATTTTGAACTAGTAGGCTAATGCCCTATTTTTTATTTGAAATAATGACATTTGATCGATTACGTTGCAGTCTTATTTTGACAAGTATTCATAAACGTGACAGTTTTTTACATTGTGAAAGTTTCTTTAATCAATAAAGAGAAAATAAAATGTTAACACTCCATATTTCGAATGTTAAGAGGTTCAGGGAATATGTTTATATGAACTTTTATTCCTAAAATGAGATATCCTATATTTTCAGCCATTAATCGACTTTCAACCTGTATATTGTCTTTACAAACCCAAAATATGTATTCATGTCAATATCATTTGTCAATATGGACAATTTTAGGTTGAAATTTTCATTTCTTATTTTTTTTATAACTACTGATTTCCTGTAAAATAATGCTGATCTATTAGACAGAGCTGTCATTGCTTGAAATTTGACATTCCATGAGCGATGAGTTTTTTTTTGGAAATAATAACACAATGGAGTCATTGTGATATCAGATACGGAAATAAAATTGATGACATACAGTAAAGTACCTCATTGATGTATCGAACACAGTAAAACAAGAGCAATCTTGTATTATAGAAAAATCACTATTGTTGAAAAGGAATATTCTCAGATAAATTATGAACATACAAAAATGGATATACCGGGTGTCCCATTTTAATCTTTATTTGGATTTTTCTCGAAATGTATGCATCTGACAAAAAAAATTGCCGAATAAAAGTTGTATGGTTTCGAGGGGGACGTCTGGTTATAAAACAAGTTTCACCCCCTGATCCCCAGGGGAGTGGGAAATGGAGGTAACATTGAAATCTTTAATGGAAACCCCTATTTTTTATTGCAGATTCTGGAAGAGCATTAAAAACTATGAACCTTTCATTCGGGAACTTCTTTTTTATTTCAACAAGATGGCGCTGCAATCTTGAAAAACGATATTTTACTATTTAGTTTGTAGTTGGGTGACTTTTTTCATTAAAAAGATATCAAGCAGTTCGAATCAACACATTTCAACACCCTGAAGACGAGGAAGAGTGTAGGGTGTGAAATTCCCAGACAAACGCCGTTGGGGTAATATTTTCATTGCAAATTCACACGGTGAGTGATAATTTTCATTGTATGGCAACACCATGTAAAAACAATTTAAATCTGTCACTGTCTCGCGATGTCTCATTATTTACTGAACGAGGTTGTATAGTTATTTTTGTATCTAGAGCGCGAAATGCTACTTTGGTGATCGAGATCTGATTTTTTTAACGAGGCGTAGCCTCGTTAAAAAAATAGTCGAGATGACCAAAGTATTTCGCGCTCGAGTTGCAAACAACATTTTTTCTACAAACCTCAAAAAATATTGTTCTAAAGTGAAAATATGCTCAGCTTGATATAAAAAATAGTGTTGAACAGGCTTTAATGACCTCCTTCGATCCTGCCTAGGTACGCACGAAGTTCCACGAACATAATAGTAATTTCCTTTCGTGCGCTCCAAGAGATAAAACGAAGTTATTTATTGAACATTCAGTAATAAATGATTTCGTGGATGTTTGCTCGATTGTGGACCATCAAGTTGAAATATAAATATCTCATATATTTTACATAACAGTGCGCGAAGTAGGTCCTTCGCGCACTGTTTTACTTCGCGCATTGTTTTGTGCAAGGCATCATTGTAACGTAGGAAACTGAAAAAAAGTGTCACTTCGCAATTTGTTGTCTAATCGTGTCATTTTTTGACGTTTGTAGAAAAAATATAATTATGTGTGTCGAACGTGCGGATGGTATTTACCAAGAGGCTGAGCGCGAATATCGACGTCGTTCTATGTAGAGGTGTCAAGGTAAAAGTATGTTCGTTTAGCGTTAATTTATCTTGTGAATATCACCCCTATGGCGTTTGTCTGGGAAAATATCACACCCTACACTCTTCCTCGTCTTCAGGGGGTTGAAAGTGTAAATAGTAAAATATTGTTTTTTACGACCGCAGCGCCATCTTGTGAAAATAAAAAATAAGTTCCCGAATGAAAGCTTCATAGTTTTTAATGCTCTTCCAGAATCTGCAATAAAAAATAGGGGTTTCCATTGAAGATTTCAATGTTACCTCCATTTCCCACTCCCCTGGGGGTCAGGGGGTGAAACATGTTTCATAACCAGACGTCCCTCTCCAAACCATACAACTTTTGTTCGGCAAATTTTTTTGTCAGATGCATACATTTCGAGAAATTTCCAAATAAAGATTAAAATGGGACACCCGGTATATATTCATATAAAGCAATACATTGAGAATTCGCATTCTCTATGTGATGAGAATATCAACTCTTTTTCAGTGAATTCAATAGAAAACAACTACTTTCCTGGCTATATGCCACGTCAAAAATTGAATAATATCTATCGAACACACACGATTAGTGTTTGAAAATAAAATATAAAATCTTCTGAAATTGAGAATTTGCATTCTCCTTCAGACAAAAATATGTATATGCACACATCATTCTGAATATTCAACAGAAAACAACTACTTTCCTGGCTATTTGCCACGTCGAACATTGAATTATATCTGATGAACATTCGTGATAGAGTCTCAATTAAGAATTTCTTTCCACGCCCTGTGTGATGAATGTCAATTTATCATACACCCAAAAGCAATAACTATTGTTGCACTTCTATTGAAATATGAAAATCATTCAACTTGACCCGAAAAGATCTTCAATAATCTAATTCAAATCTGGAAAAGTTCCCATTCTTATTCCTTGTCCACAGTTCACTGTTTGGCTTCTCTCCAACCTCAATTCCACATAAAACTTCAAAAACCCTCCAATTCAAACCGGTTCAATTTTCACGGAGACATCATATTATATCCCGGAGGAAAACAAGGATATTACGAGCAAGCGATGAGTTTTCAGCTGTGTTTGAAGTTCCGTTAGAAGACATGTAATATGGATATGTTGACTAGCGAATCCATTGCATTTTATCTCTCTCATAAAGGAAATCGTACGAAAATCATTATTACTCACTTACAGTTTGTGAAATTTGCTCCTATGATAAAACGGTAGAAAAATTTAAAGAATCGTTTTGTATGATGACAACAATAATACACAGTGACCAAATATACTCCGATATAACTACACATACACTCACGAATGATGAATTTGAGTAATTCAGGTACTATAATTTGTCCGATATCAACTTAAGAATAAATTAGTAAACATAATGACACATTTTTTGTCTGCACGTTGAGATGGAACTTTCACTTTTCACTGTGATAGTCGTAGAAAAAGTATAGTTGTCAACTCGGTCATGATACTATATCTGATTGATTGGTATTCGAGTATCCCATGAGTTAACACAGAAATGAGTAGTACTGGTGAAAATAATACTGAAAGCAGTTCAATTAAAAGTATTTCCTAAATTGACAACTTTCGGGGATATTCGTCCTTGAAAATGAGAATCAATTTTTTGATGGTAGTTTTCTGAAAATATCGAACTTTTCTAACCAGAACGAAAAATTGTTCGATATGGAAAAACCTAACCGTTCACGTCTCTTTTATAGGACAGCATTGAATAATTCAGATTATATTTTCTCAAAGATTACTGACTGCCGAATGAATATTTTTCTTAGGTTTCTAAATCGGTAAATTTTTAGCGCCGCCTCGATTAACTCAAGAGATAGTACAAGAAGTAAATAGGTTTGATTTGAACTGCCATTTAAAATTTTGGTGAAGGCACTCATGTTCATCTAATGAAATAAATCAGAAAACGGTTGAGTTATCGATATCAATCAAGAGTTGAGAAAAAAATTATTAGGGAAATTTGATGACTTGAATTTTCTACAAATCTACTGATGAAATGTTTGACTTATTCAGGTGATATAGGGCTACTCCATCTATGTCCTCCTAACGAATATCGATCAACATCAACAAATTGATATCATAAATTCTAGTTCCAGTTTCCATGTGATGAAAATAGTATTCGAATTGGAGTGATCATTGAGATGTTAGATCAACTATCAACAGTTATCACGTTTTCCTTCCAAGCAATTATCTTCCAAAGGTACCTAGGTAGGAAAAGAAACATAAGGAGATATTATTTTCACCCGAGCTTTAGCTTCATTCTCATGGGAAACTTCACATTAACTCGTCGAAAAATACTATTCCATTTGTGCTTGTTTCTCTCGTCAACTGTCGACATATCAGTTTAAACTCAGCTAACGTGTGGAAACGATCCTATCTACCGAAAATGTCTGAACTCCTGGAAGTTTTCCTTCATTCTCTCAGGAAAACGAACTCGTTGTAATGGTTCCAACGGTTCTCCTCAGCATCCACTCCTGGCTTGAGATCGGCATTGGCGCCACCTGCTGTTCCTGATCCGCAGCTGCCCGCCATTTTGAATCCTTGCTCGATGAGCATGTCGAACGCTTGCTCGAGGAAGGAATGTTTCAGGAAGAATCTGAAAATTCAATTGGAAATTAGTCCGCAAAGGCACCACGAGGCCCAACTAGCATTTATTATAGTCTCGAATACGTAATGCCCAGCCAACCATCGTGTGACATCAACAACTGTGTGATGTAACAGCCTTGCATACATGTAATATCTCGTTAACACATCTTATCGACGTAGATTCGATATCAACTTCTTCAAACTACATCTCTTCGACGTTAACTAAATAATTCACATTGATATACTCATGAGATATCTTTGTGACCTGTGAGTGTGACGCAGACATGCGCAAAACGAACGCAGGCATGCGCAAAACGAACGCACACGCCAGACGCCATGTTGAGCTGTGCATGGCCATGTCATGTCAGTCAGTCAGTCAGTGAGTGAGTCCCACTCCGTACAGACTATTTCCTTCCAAATTCTCTGTTGAAATATCTGAGATGATTTTATAGCACATATTATAGCAGCTTCAAATTGGAGGTATACAATCATTAAGGAACGACGGTGAGTTCAATCACAATAGGTTATATTGTAATTATCTCTGAGATAGGAATATTGCAATCTAAAAGAAGGTGGATGAAAGATCCCAAGATAATGTAAGTGTATTTGATATGTATCATTTATGAATAATGTATATTTGTATTGCTGTATATATGTGTCATGTTTTACTTCAAGATTACTAATTAGGGCGATTGTCATGATAAGTTTTGTATCATCTGTTTTTACTTTCGGAAAATAAACATTTTCTTCGTAAAGCTGAATAATTATTATTATTATTATATATCCCACGAATATCACAGGTACGGCGACCACATCATCGATGTCGCAGTGTGATGTATTTGTAATATGAAATGTACACTTGTATGTGACCTGGTAATGATTTTTCATGTGATGTCACATTCATATCTCGCTAGGTACCTATAACAATGCGAATTACAAGAAAACATCATTGGTATTGCTAGAAGACTCATTATTTCACAGAACATTCGCAATATCGATAACATTCCATAAGATTTGAGACTTATTTAGGTGAATTTGTGAGGCTTCCTCACAACCAAAGAGAATCACTGGAACATCACATTCTTGTCTTTTTATGTAACAAACGGAATTAATCAATTTTGATGTTTAATGAGGAGTCGCTTATTACGTACTGTAAGTTTCATTTGGCATCAAAATGTGAATCATAAAATGACCAAAAGGGTTCGGAAAAGCAGTCCATTGTGATTTCAGTGAGACTCAAATTTCGAGTCACGGATGTGATGTGTGGAATGAATGTAATGCCCTCATATCTCTGGGATCAATTTGTGTTAACTGGGATTATACGTCTCGTCAACATCGAAATCACGTAAAGATGTAGTACATTTTCCTACTGACTTTCTGTTTTTTTTTCGCACTTCATGAAAATACTATTTCCTCTCTTCATTATTTCCACCATGAAGTTCACATACGAATAATAAACAAGAGAAACATATCCAACAATTTGATGTGATGTAAATGTGATGATATTAACTTGATATTCAAGTTGCGTCCACAAAATACAACTTTTTTCAATGAAAATATGGTTTCAGTATATTCGGATTTTTTCTAAAAATCAAAGTATATAGAGAATCAGTCGGGAGAAATCCATGAAAATGTGCATGATTTTATTTTAGAATACGCTCTCTTCATTACAAAATATATTTTCGACAATGCCGTGTTCCGTTCTACTTGAAAGTATAGTAGCAACATTGATATTTCAAATGCAACACCCCTTATTTTATCGAATTTTTAGATTCTCCCTGAAGAGCTGATTTCATCGATACATCTTACTTGGGGTCTATCGAAAATGATTACAGAAATATAGGGTGTTCAAAATCGAGATTTTTCAACTTTCGGATTTTTTTGTGTCGAAACTATTCATTATCGGTCAAAACGGCTCACATGTCCCTATCTTAACTTTTGATTCACTATCTACTGGTATTTGATCGGAACAAATACAGGGTGGTTCAAGATTCAGAATTCTGATCACGTAGGTATCTAAAAATGCAATGAAATCCAGGGTTTTCTATTTGAAATAACAAAGTAGTTGCTACTTTTTGATAGAAGCAGCAACACTGCATTGCTGAAATTATTTTGAATGAAGAGAGCTCTCATTCTGAAATATAGCATTCAGTCGTATTACCTATATGATAAACGTTTGGGGATCTTGTTCAAAAAATTATTTCAGTAAAATATCTGCACTTTATAAGAAAGCACTGAAAGTATTGTATCGCCTCTCATTTGATATCCCAACAAATGATCTGTATGCCATAACAGAAAAACTTTCATTGGATGAATTATATAAAATATATTCTCTTAAAGTTTCATATAATATAATAAACAATAATCTGAAATCCAATTTTATTTTGATAAGAAACTCAGAAATTCATGGTCATCACACGAGACAATCAAATTTATTTCATCTTGATTCTGCTACTTCTATAATTGGCAAAAAAAAATTTACTCACGCTGCTCTAGCTGAATTTAATAAATTACCACATAATATAAAAAATTGCAGACATATTTCAAAATTTAAAGTTGAATTAAAAAAACACATGATTTCATTACGAAATAGATAAAATTCATACTTTGCCATCTACTGATTAGTCCCTGTGGCTATTTTTATGACTTGATCGATTTAGCATTTTTAGATTTTTTTGTTGTTGTTGTTGTTGTCACCTTATATTATTTTATTATTGTTGTTTGTAATCAACTTCCTCATACCAGAATTTTATTTCTGACTGGAAGCTAGTTTTTGAAAAAACAATAAACAATATTTTCATGGATTTCTCGATATAGAGATAGTGTAAGCTCGTCGTGAAATACCCTGTATAAAGTAATTGCTACAGTGACGCTCTCTTGGGGAGGTAAGCGTTACCATAATAATGTATTCAGTTGCGAAACTTTATGAGTAGTTTTGGGAAGTAATAGTTTCCATATTCCTTCATAATAATCCATGAGAGTTTCACGCTCTGAAGAGATTCTCTAGAGTCAAAACTACGCATCCAAAAAATTTTGATACATTTTCGTCGAAGCTATACTTTATCCGATTTGGATGATTTTTGTTTAAAATGATAGGTTCTATCTGAATATTTGCGTGTAAACTATGTATTCGCATAAGAACCTCTTTGTCATAAATTCCGGGTGAAGCAATTATCGCTTGTTTTTTTCATGATATCAGACAAGTAGTTATGAGGAAAATGTTGTCAAAATTTTTGGCCACTTTTTGGTGGTGCATCAATTTCTTGGAGATTCACGAGCCAGATGATGGATATAGAGGAAATCAAGGCGAATTTTGATGTATATGTAAAGTTGTTTTTGCCATCCATAACGATGATACTGAGTATTATGTGAAATGACCAATATATATACCTTTGATGACTCATATTTCAGGTAATCTATACTGTGAAGAAACCCCTTGCACCTCATTATTGGTAGAGACACCCCTGTAAATCACCCTCTGTAAGTATATTTACCTGGAAGTATATCGTTCTGATTGACCATGGTCTGGATCACGACTTTCATTGAGCGTTTCTCCAAAAACACTTCGGCAGAGATCAACTTTTCCACAGATCAAAATCCTGTAAAGAAAATATGTACACAAGCTTCAATTTTGATTTTTCATGAAAATCTAGAGTAACTGATGATGTTGTTCACGATACTTTGTGAATACCGTAACTGTGCTAGGACAGTTCCCCGGCATTATGACCACTTTACCCATGTCAATCTCCATAAGAAAGTCTAAGGTTCAAAATAGCGGAAATGGATCTTTCAAGGTCATCCACGGAAATCTTCAGAAGTCTTCGGATCACATATTCAGAAGGCTTCAGAAGTTTCAGAAGTTTTCAGACGTAAGAGAGATCAACATGGAAAAAGTGATAAAAGGTCGGGGAACTCTCTTAGCACAGTTACTACCGTGGATGATAAAGCAAAATGGAATAACATGTACAGGGTGTTTCAGTTGTGTTCAAGGCATAGCGCTGTAGTTGGTTGTCCGATGAAAAAATCGAATTCTACCAGGAGGCACTGATTTTTTTATAGATATCACCTCTACGTCCGTGACAGATGTATTTTTTCCCAATTGATCTTTAATAGACATTTGTATTAGACTACAACCATCTGAGTCGATCCATCTTGCAGTGGAGTGAAGATAATAGGACAGGAAGAAAATTTTACAGTCAACCCCAACAAAACTATACTTTATTCATCATTGGAATTGGGACATGTTTCGAAGCTTCAAAGCTTCATCATTAGCAAAAATTGTTTGTCACAGGAAGTACTACAATAAGAAAGACGAAAGGCTACGTCAGACAACCATTCAAATGATGAAAGTCAAACAATCCTCACCTGTTCTGGGGAAAAATTTTTCACACGATGAAAAACCAAAAATGTAATCTACATATCAAAAATTGTGTTAATAAAAATGAAGGGTCCGCAATTGAATGCGGATCACCTTTGTCAAATCATCAATATCCTCATAATTACGGAAGTATATAGTTAAAGATGTCTTACTGAAGTAAGAAAAATTCATCATTGCTCGGTTCGGACAGGCGAACAGTGGATGGGAAAAACTAGGCAAATGGTGTCAAATATCAAAAAAAAAGTTCTTCCTGCCCCGTATTAGACTTTGTTTTCTTGATTCAGTAATGCATAAAAAACCGAGTTAAGACTTGAAATTGAGAAAAACATATTAATGCCTCCTTGTATAGTATTTGACGAAGGCACTATATGTACATGAAAGCTGGTAAATTGGGCGAAAAAGTTCATTAAAATGTTGATATCAAACATTCGGATCAGGATCGAACGAAGAAAATCAATTATGAGAATTTTTATTTCGAACTCGAAGTTTCAAGGTAGAGGATTATATGTATTGAATTTCTGTAGGTTAACGATAGAGCAAATGGAATGTTAATTTTTAAAGATATTTCGAGATATTCCCTCTTCGTTTCAGAAGGTGACAAAAGCCTAAATGACATTCCGCTCTCAAAATATGGAAAAAGGTTATTCATATGAACATGAGTCCAAAAATGTTTTGTTTCAGAGTTATAGGTTAAATTGTTTCCTTGTTTTAATTGCTCATGAAATTTGACTCGTTAATTAGAAACACAATACCGAATTTGAATCTATATCTCATTAAAAAGTCGAGTCATCGAACATGGGAGCCCAAAATGAAAATTTCACACTTAACTTTTTCGACCAATCAAAAGCCTGTATTGTCTATCGTTTCCATAGCAACTAAACAAATTTCTGGAAGTGTTTTCAAGGAGTGAGTGATGGTAGCTTTTATAGCTAGTGGTTGAAAAAAATATGTTCACCAACTTTAGTGGCATAAAGTTAGTCATGCAAGAATGATAGTTCGAACTACTACCAGCTGCCCAGCTGCCTTATTAATATTTTGCGTAACTAAAGTCGGAATTCTGTGAAATTTTACTACAGAATACCACTCTAGCTTCAATTGAAAACCGGAAATTATTACGATCGAGAACACGAATATTTTGAAAATTTTCTCGAGTCGAAGACGAGGGGGAATTTTCTGAATATAGTTCAAGAACCGTCAAATTATTTTTTTCACAAGGAACATCATCATGGTTGTCACGAATCGACCTTCTATTCATGAACACCCTGTATATATGATATACAGCTAGGGGTTTTCCCTCCATCTCGAATATATGATGCCATATATTTTTCTCATTGATTTATCTCATTGAGCGTGAAAATACTAATACAGTTGGTAAATTTGAACGTTGTTGATGAATCCACAATGATAAAATTGCCAATGATTCATCCGTTCGATTAGACACAAAACTTTCATTCACACCGCATATTGAAGCTACTTTGTCTGCTGCAAACAGGATGTATGGATTCATAGCGCGGATCTCTAGAGATTTTTCTGATTCAGCCACATCAAAAACATTATATTATGCCTTCGTCAGATCGAAACTGGAATATGCATCTTTAATTTGGAATCCGTATCATCAGCTGTATATAGAGAAAGTTGAATCAGTACAACGTCGTTTCCTAAAACTTCTTTCTTATAGATCTGATAATGTATATCCAACAATTGGGTTTCCTCATGATACATTATTAGCTGGACATGCTATGAAAAGCCTTAGTTGCCGTCGTGATTGTCAATCCACAGTGTTCCTTTTCAAAGTGATGAATAACATTATCACTGACTCATACATTTTGCAGAAGCTGAGTTTCACTGTGCCTAGACAAACTTCTAGAGTTTTCAATACATTCTATCTTCCGACACCACGAACAAATATTTTGAAATATTCTCCTCTCCATAACATGTGTTCTTTATACAATAATTCATCAAATAATCAGCCAGATATCTTTCATTGCTCTATCTCTGCGATTAAATCTTTTTATTTCAGCTAAGGTCTTGCCTATATTTATATACTTTTCAAAATATGAAAAACTGTATTATTATAGTTATACTTATTTCCCTGTTCTGTAGTTGGGTTTAACCTGTAGAACAGTGTAACATTAAATAAAATAAAAATAAAAATAAAATCAGCCTGTATACAGGGTGTTTCATAGGTAAAGGGAAATATTTCAATAGTAGATAGGGGTGACCAAGGTGGTTCTGAAAATACCATATTTGATAGGTCTTAGAGTCTTCATAACGGAGATACAGGGCGATTTATCGATTTCGAATAATTATTCATTCGTCTATATCTATTGACCTACCCAGAATATTTTTCTCAAATTTGGTAAGGAGCTTATACTTGGGACGTTGAATTCATTCACCTATCGGGCGGAGTGAAAATCCAGGTTCGGCTTCAGGAAAAATTTACATTTATTAGAAATATTAAAATAACACACTGTATTCAATAATTAACACAGTACATCAAAAGAATTGTGAAGAGGAGGAAAAACTGAATTGTGTATGATGCTTTTTGTTTTCCCGCCACCAATTCTCATAGTAACAATCATAAACAGAAAGTTGAAAGTATTTCAATTTGAAGAGTATTGGAATTATAAAACCAGTGTCAATTATGATTATTTGATATTTCAGTCAAAAAATCGATCGAAAGAACTCACTAAGTCTCACAGTCTCCATAAGTCTTAAACTACCCAGTAACATTTTCTCAAATTTAGTAGGTATGTAGCTTACTTGGGACGATGGATTCATTAACCCGAGCATTAACCTATCAGGCGGAATGGAAATAATACCAAATAATTATAATTCTCTGTTATAAAGACTATGAGACTTTTCCTGAAGCTGAACCTGTATTTCCATTCTTCCTGATAGGTCAATGAATTCATCGTCCCAAGTAAGCTCAATACCAAATTTGAGAAAATATTACTGCGATGGGTAGTCTAATACTTATATGGACGAGTGAATAATTATTCGAAACCGATAATTCACCCTGTATCTCTGTTCTAAAGACTGTGAGACTGAGTAAGTTCTTTCGAACGATCATTTAACAAGAATATATCAAATAATCATAATTGAAAGTGGTTTCATAATTTCAATACTCTTCAAATTGACATACTTTTAGCTTTCTGTTTATGATTTTCACGATGAGAATTGGTGGCGGGAAAACAAAAAGCATCAAATCCAGTTCAGTTTTCCTTCCTCTTCACGATTCCTTTGATGAACTCTGTCAATTATTACATACAGTGTGTTATTTCAATATTTCGAATAAATGTAAATTTTTCCTGAAGCCGAACCTGGATTTTCACTTCACCCGATACGTGAATGAATTAAACGTCCCAAGTATGAGCTCCATACCAAATTTTAGAAAAATATACTAGGTAGTTCAATACTTATAGACGAATGAATACTTATTCGAAATCGATAAATCGCCCTGTATATCCGTTATGAAGACTCTAAGACCTATCAAATATGGTATTTTCAGAACCACCTTGGTGACCCCTATGTACCATTGAAATATTTCCCTTTACCTATGAAACACCCTGTATACTCGTTTCTCCATGATCTTATACTTTTCCCATACATTTTTTAATATACTTAACAGGAACATACTGTTGAAGTTTGTTTACCGAGTACAATGAAAACTTCAAACTTCTAAATTCAATTTCCGCTTCATTACCTTCAGAGTCGTTACCGATATATGATGATTCGAAGTTTTAGAGGCCATGAAGTTTCGTCAGAGCTCCAACTTAATTTTCCTCGAGAAATTCGATTTCCCGTCGTAATATGTAGAATCACCTTCACGACAATTGTTGACTCACTTGAAGTTACTATTAAACATTTTACTTGATTATTCGGGATTTTCTGTCCTCGTTGCTATAAAATAAAAATATGAGCATTATTCCAATATATGTGCAGTAGGACAAATCAGAGGGTTATTTGCCCCAAAGTGTCACTGCGTTTAACAAATTTTTCTATCAGGGAGCCTGAATGAAAAATTCAATAGCTTGTCAGTGACACTTTGCTTAAAAACATGTTTGAAGAGAAGGAAATATAGATATATTGAGAAAATATCGAATTTTTACTCATCTTTGGGCGTTTCGAGAACGAATCTGCTCCCGTTCTCAACATAAAAATGTTTCACTGACAAGCTATTGGATTTTTCTTTTAGGCTCCGTGATAAAAAAATTTGTTTAACGCAATGGAATTTTGAGGTAAATCCTACTACACATATATTGAAATAATACTCATACTTCCATTTTATAGAAATGAGCAGCTCAAACGATCAAGTAAAATGAATGTACCACCTCCTAGATTAACCTAAAGACAAACTGTATCAGAACAAATGTTCTCAAATGAAAATCCAGCTTCCCTCTGAAACAGATTGTACTAAATCGAATTTCCTTCAAGTTATTATTGTTATTAAAACACAAATTGGATCAACAGGAGAAAAATAGTAGGCCTGATCTTTCCAGGATATGAGATTAGCTGAGGCGTTAATTATGACATAAAACCCATTAAGAGCAGAAAATGAGAAATTAGTGAATTTTCTTACTCCTTAGGCGTTTTTACGGGGCCCACGAAATTACGGAGTTAGGAAGAGGAAAGTTGCGTCGTTTGCAATGTTCTTTGAAGTGTCCATACCAGAAGTATCAAGTGGCCATAAACGGGTACTCATGTGCGTATTACAAATATGTATCATACCTCGTATCATACTCTATATATTGTTTGTCTATGTAGAACGGCAGAGCTTTGGAATTCTCGGCCAAAGGAAGTTTTCCAAGAACTTATAATCTCAAGAAGTGAAAAAAAATCCAATCCTTCCCCTTTCCTCCCTATAGGTACGCACGATATTCTTCGATCAGTTTATAGACCACTGATATACATCCAACATTCGATGAAATCACGTTTCTGATTTTTTGGTATATTGTTAGGGTATCTACCAGTAGTGTGAAACCAAGTTTGCAACTCCGAAAAATCTGTACTAACTTCGTGGTACGCGAAAAATCTCGGATTTCATCCCACTGATTTGGTTTTTGCCCGAAACTCCTGAAAGGAAGCTGTGGAAATTTTCTCCAACTTGAGCCTTTTTTTAGGTCAGATGGGTCCCAGGATACAGGACCTCAAAAATTTGATTTTTCGTTGTCTGCTGGGCCGAATATCGGCTGTAATACTCATTCTACTGAGAATTTTTCTAAATTGAACTTGGGAGATGAACAGATCGGAGCCTAACGATTTGCGGAACCAACTACATCGAAAACACCTTGATATTCAAAGTGATAACATGTTTTTTATCTGAAAAGTCGGTTCTATCATGTTAATTATACAATTTATGAAGAAAAATATTCAAATGAAATTGTTATTTCAAGATAACCCTACAATTCTGCAACTTAATTTTGATCAAAACCGGAATCCTGTACTGTTGATTCTTCCTAATCGTCAGTGTCATCGATTTCAACAGAGATGACGCAAGTCATCTCGACAGAACTCGCACAACGTGAAGCATTTCAAGCCGGCCCTTCTTGTTGGCATGAGCGGCATTTGCTTGACAGTTATTTGAGGGCAAGGTCTGCACTGTCTGTTGAAAGTCGATTTAACATTTCTGGAATTTTTTCGAATTCTTTTAACACCATTGTAATCATCCTCGAATAGTGTAAGTACCATTTGAGCATTCCCCAATATTATTGTCAATGTATACAAATCAAATTCTATTTGTAGTCTCCCTGAAGATGGAAATATACATTTCAGAAAGCTCGAACAAACTGAAATGAGTTCACCTCTACTTTGCTGCAATCCCCACTAGCAAGCTAGTTTTATCTCTAACGTGTCAGCAACGACTTCCCTATATATATTCCATCTGCAGTAGTTTACAGAATATACTAGATAAACTTTGTGAGCATGTACTTTCGCTTCTGTATCGTTACTACAAAATGATTACTTATAAAGGAATTATTTTTTATGATTATTATATTCTTCATGCTTGAGCTTTGTTACAATGGAACTTCTGAGTATTGTACATTTTCATATAAACTATTGAATCTCTATTTCCCTGGACTTGAAAACAACTAATATTTTTTTGACTTTCATAAAATTAAAGAATTTAGATAGATTCAGCTAAAAGTAGGGTTCCTTGATGCAAACTGACGTATTTGCCATTTAACAGGGTACGGACAGATCATAGCTCCTTTCTCTTTTAATCATCTAGTGATTTTGGTTTCGTGTATTGGCGTCCCTGACATGAAATTGCTGTCACGTCACATTCATAGGCGTAAAGAGATCTTACAAAATCTTAATTCCATACTTTATCTTAATACGACATTATTCAATTCTGTTTTGGAAGGACGGTAACATGTGCTGCGTTATGCTGTACCTATCAATCAGTTGGATGGCAAATTTGAATTTGTCAGCTTTCCATCAAATGCAAATGAACTTAGAACATGGAAAGTGAAGTGCAAAATATTCGAGGTGAAACTAATACGAAATCACATATTATACTTTCTCATTGTGCCTATAATTATCCACTCCAAAAGTTTTTGAATGCATTTTAGTAGAAACAGATTTGATTAAAACGGAGGATTAAAAGAAGAGGCATATGCCCTACCATTAAAAAAATTATACCTACATTCAGAAGATATAAAGTGTTCGTGAAAAACTGCAGAAATGATTCCCAACATGAATATATGCAGCACACATGACATATGAGCATACATTAGTTTGAATACCTACATACAATTGTTCACCATTTCTCAACCATAAGGCGTCCGAAATCAAAATTCATTTATTGAGTGCCTAAGAACAGTCCCATTTGGTAAAACGTATCAAACTTTCAGAAAAATTTGCTCACTGCCTCACAAAGATTATGCTGGAGTTGAAAAATCAAAAACTCGAAAATTATCAACATCATTTGGATATAATATGTAGAGTTGAATGTGAAATTACCTATGATACGCCAATGTCCTCAATATAACCTAAAAAACAACAAATGTCAGCAATCTACTGTTTATCCCCAGAAATGAATAAAGATCGAACCGAGGATGGAACTATATAACTGTTTCACAAACACTTTAGAGTGAAAGGAGACGAGGATATGTCCGTAACCTGTTAAGATGACAAATGTGTCAATTTACATCAAGGGACTCTAGCTAAGAGGTTCCAGGTGAATAGTTGGTTGTTGCTTATTTTCCACTTACCGAACCGTACAGACTACATACTGGAACAATCTATGCTGGAACTAACGATTATAATGTTTTTGCCATTCCGAAATTTGTTAATGCAACCGGCTGATCAAGTCCTTATACCAATTTGAAAACGTATTAAAACACTTAAAACAGTCGAATGAAACTAGAACTGAGTATTACTTCAACATTACTACCTGAGTACCTACTGATGAATTGTTGAAATTCCGGAAGTAAAAAATATTCTTTGCACGTGTATTATTCATTATAAATGATTTTCATTTTGGTAGTAGTAATGCAATCGCGTTAATGCTGAGGTTTAACTTCACCACCATATTAATTGATAAAGTTACTGTAGGAATTTTACCACGTTCGATTAGATTTATTGAACAGCAGTTCCGCTATAATTATTGCGGTTCTGGAAACATACTGCTATAGTTCCGAACAATCAGGTGCAGTTAATCTCCATTTACGTGTGTTATCACATGTTGAAGGACAGCTTTGTGGGCATTATAGTCATGCAACACATTTTAAATGATTGGATACTTGGTAATTGGAAACTCACCGAGGGTGGAAATTGACATAACGACCAGATTCTAGTTTATCTGTTTAAATACTTTCAGTTTGTTCCACTGTATATGCACAATTCCGAATTAAATCCGTCCTGAAACATCCATGGATATATTTTTTTTGTAAATCGATCGCAACTCTGCAGTTGGGAACCAATAGCATAGCCGATGAATGCTGCATTGGTATTCGCTTGCAACTATTCTTTTTCCATCCTTTTTCCTGTATTGTGATAATCGCTCCCTGAGGTCGTTCCAGGTTTTTCAATTTAAGAGATCAGGAAATAAATACAGAATTGCAGAGATATGTCTTTTCATGATTTAAATTTTTATTCACGTACTTTATTCAATTTGTTGACGTCGTCATATATTTGGATATTGGGAAATACAAAGAAGAACATAATATGGACAATATTTATTTTTTTCACGATACAATATTATGAGTGCATTGCTTTTCTTTTGAAACATAGTTGAATGAAGAAAGTGCGACAGATTATGTCATAATAGAAGGAGGAGAATAATAGGAGACCTGCGAAGTATTTTTTCTTCTATGACGAGCTGCAGATGACGAGCGAAGTAGGAACTTCAAAATGGTAAAGAAGGGTAAAAGCTCGGGTAAAAGGTATAAAGGATGATATCTCTGCGCCTTCCATCGTCCCAACTCCCAACATCATAGAATCTTCACCCTAACCGAATATGAACGAATCTACGACAATTCTCTCTTCCCTTTATCTCAAAGAGACAAAGTCTTTGGTAGCAGCGAACCGTGAAATCGAAAAATGTTGAATTTCAACCCATCCGCGGCGTTTTCACCGAGGGTTTCACCAAGGTATTCACCGATGCGACAACACATATGGTCAAACATAATAGTGAATAAAAATATGCCGACATATTATCAGGGAACTAAACTCGAGCACATTTATAGAAAGGCGCAACACCTGAATTGTCATTAAGAAACATAATTTTTTCCACCACTGACCTAAGAAATCACCATTATTCGAGGATTTTCTCTTATGAGAAGTAACACTTTTCCTATGGCAATAATGATGAATTGATGGAGATATCTCACCTTGGTAGAAAAAAAAACAGTCAATAGTGTTAATGATATTATGCAGTATCCACACATAGTCGTTCATTCGAGCACTTTTTTCGACCTTGTGAGGAAATGTGTATAAATAAATGAGGGTGATGATTCTAGAATCATAGATGATATGAACTCAGCAAACATATTTGTTTCCACTTTGAAATTTGGTTCAGAAGTGAATCGTTTTTTATTTCTCCGCATAGAAATAACCAAGGAAACAACATTGCCAGGGAGAAATTATGATAGCAATGAAAAACAATGCGTGCTGGGATTTTTCTCTATGTTTGTTCGCGAAATAACATACACTCGAGCATACTGTCAAGAAGTACAAATGCCTATGGAATAGCACTCAAACTCGCGTTTATTTCAAGATCTTTAATTATAAAGTAACTTCTCCAAATTAAAACAGTCAGTACAGTGTTGTTTCCATCAGGTCAGCGGAGTTCATAGACGTCAGTTCCTGTAGAATTTGCAAACACCGCTTACCGTGCGATAATACCTAGGTATACGCAATATCGAAAGGTTATGGCCATTCCCATTGCAAAAAATTGCAAACCTAGCATCGATTCCCAATATAAATAGTACCCGAGTCGATAAGGCATCATTATTATCAATACAAGTCATCAGTAATTATCAATTAAAAAATGTTCTCCGTCTCCCCGACTTCAATCCTGCTGGTCAACCCCATGCTAGACGTTATAATGTAAGCACTGCTTTTGTTTCTGAGTGTTGTTTTGCGTTGTGTTCTATTTGGCAAGCCATTATGTTCTTTTTCTTTGCTAACCTGCCATGTGGAAAGCATTTATCCACGATTTTTCCATTCAATCAATAAATGTAAAATTTCATATGAAAACTGTCTTGACTTTTTATTTGGGGATGAATGTGGTTGGGTGGTGAAATGATCAAAACCTCTCGTCAAAAAGCCAAGCGAGTAGCTAACTTACGACGTATAGGAGGGTCAACACCTGAGTTGCGAAAATACAATCGACATATAGAAAAAGATGGATTCGAAAAAAAAACTAATATTCAAATGAATGTGGAGACAACCAATAAAATAGTGGTGCCCGCGAGAGTCTCGTTTTCGAGAGTCTCGCATGATGGTCTCGTCTCGTTTTCGAGACAAGACTCGAGACGAGAGTTGGACAAGACGACACGAGACTTTCATTGGTCTCGTCTCGAGTCTCGTGCAAGTCTTCTCGTTTCTCGTGCGAGAGTCTCGCAGGTAAATATTTCTGCGTGCCGACTTGAGAATTTCATTCATATTACAACATATTCAGAAAGAATTCTATAAGAAAACATCGAATTCGCCTTAATAATGAATCTGCACGATGTTTGTTATGTCTTAACGACTGGGTGAAAAACAAAAACAGTTGCTATCGTGAAGGATGATCTGACTGATTGAGGTTTTTTTCTTAGATACCTATTTCTTAAATGAATAAAATAATGTTAGATAAAAGTTTTTGTTTTGTTTATTTGTTTAGAATATACGTGTTACTTTTTATCTAATTTTCATAACTTTCGAATATATGATTCTATGTTTTTTTTCTTGTTTACATGTATGATGTGAGTATGTACCTATTATAGGTACCTACTTACTTTTCAATAAATAATGTTATTTTTGTTGTAATTTTCTCTTCCTACTTCTACATTATACCTAAAAAGTAGCTGAAGGTAGATATCCTGTACTAGACTGAAACAAGATTATGCATGACCAAATTGCGATACATTTGCGAGACTCTCGTACGAGACGCCAGACAAGAGGCTGCGAGACGAGACTCGAGACATATTTCATTGGCGAGACGAGACTTTATGAAAGTCTCGTCTTGTTGGTCTCGTGTAAATCACTACAATAAAATATTATTATTTCCATTTCTGGCGTTTGTTTCTTGTTATGCCAGGGACGCTGTGTGGCAAAGGCCATATACCCTCGCTCCCTATGGCCCAGTCCGCCTCTGGCCGGAACAAAGGGAAATAGATGAGATAATTCCATTACGGGAGTGTTATTTCGCCATTGAAGACGAAAGAACCGTATAATCGTGATTCTATACACGAACGGAAATAAAACCCCAGAAAATGTGTTTCGAGTATCAATTTTGGCCGAGAGTTGGAGAATATAGGGGGAGATATGAGGGGCGGCTGAAGACAGAGCTATGAGGGTCGCGAGAAACTTCAATACAACTTTCAGTTTGAAAGAAATGGGCCTTGGCAGGGTGTCGAGATTATTTCGGTGAAGCTTCTCGGCCGACGAAAAGCTCTGGGAATTCTCAGAAAATATCGGTTTTTCTGATGTCACTCGCTCTATTGGAAGATGAGTGGGCAACAAGAAATAATCTGATGCCGTCAAGATTAATGAACTAGCTATTTCGTTTCATTCTGCCATTCTGGATATGAGGAGGAGATAAACCGCAACAGTTAGTCCCTTCTGGATGTGGATCGGTTTTTTTTTCAGGCAGATATTCGGGCAGATATACTCGGGCATATTATGATAACTGTAAATAGTAAAAACGGAAGGATAGCCGACATTTCTGCTGACGTCAATTTTTGTGATCCAATGATGGTCATTTCTATAGATATTTGGTGTACATAAGTCATTATTTTGACCTTTTCCATGATTTTGTTGACGAGGTGGATACAAAACAAATGGCATCAGAGATCTTACTATCATTAGCTATAATATTAAACTTCAATTCTCACCACTTATTGTTCAATTATAGCTTCCTGTGTAGACAGCATATTGACAACAATTTGAAATTTGAGAAGATGAGCAGTGTTAAATAAATTGGAATGTACAGGATATTACCACAATTACCACTACACTCATCAGTTGGGGTTGAATCACCCAGGAAGTTCGGTGAACCTGTAACACTAGTGTCAGTCTTTCGGTATTTCTATTGGAAAGGTTCAGTCGTGGTTCATGGGAAGTCATTTGGTGTCGATCGAAAAATTTCAGAAACTTATTGGACACTTTGGATGTCATTGGATAGTCTCAGAAATTCATGGGAATTCATTTGGAATATTATCTGGAACACCCTGTATATTTCTATATATTCAAGTTCAACAAGTCAAAATAAGTGCAATTTCAATAACAAATCTAATTTTTTCGAAAAAATGTAAATACATTTTTTTTTCCTCTTGGATAAATGATACGTGGTCAAGGTTATTCAAAATTTTATTGAAATCGGTCAGAAACGAGGTCAGGAATGAAATTATCTATGTATCACGGGAATTAATGAGTTCTAATAACGAGCAATAACCCCAAGCCATTGCTGTTCCTCGGGCCAGAGGCCCTCAGGACGCTGATGGGATTAAGAATTATTTTAATTGGGAGATAGAAGTCAGAATTAATCTGAGATTGAATTCAGAAATATGGTATAATCCGGATATAAAAGTATTAGTATCAAGATGAAGCGGAGTTGTTTTAGGTTATCAATCCAGCTGATCTTGATGATAGTAATAGTGGATCCAATTTAGTTGGAGGATTCTGACTGTTTAAATCACAATAATCCTGAATTCTCTCTTCAAATTTTCTTACAATTCTGAATTTTATCTCAGAATCATAATGATGCCGACTTGTAACTGAGAATTATAGGGATTATCACTTCCAGAATATTTGAAGTAGTGGCCGTTTTTGCGCACTCATACAAAGTGACGGCGAACTGAGTTGAGTGTTCTATACTAGGTACTATTATAAAGAGGAAATTTCTGATTGTTTGTATTGAAAAGGCTCTGAAACTACTGGACCTATTTGGAAAATTCTTCCACCAATAGAAGCCGAAATTGTCCCCTGATGAACATAGGCTACTTTTTATCGCTTGAAAATGTTTCATTTCTACCGGAAAACGGGTAATAGGACAACGGGTAATAAGAATTGTTATCCTTCCATACTTATCTTCTTCACATAACTTCTAAACGTCTCGACCGATAGGGTTGAAATTTCAAATACGTGAAACAACCAAAAAAATACAAAAGATACTGAGATAATGAAAATAGGTGTAAGTATATAATATACAGGGTGTTCCAAAATTGCTGGGGCACAGAGCTACCACGTGTAATTCAGTTCAAACTAAGTTGATTGGCCCAACTTATTTTTATAAAAAAGTGTACCGTTTGTTCGTGAGATAGTTTACATATTTTTGTACGCTGTTCAAAAATAAGAGGAACAAATTGGATGAAATTGAAAAAAATGCATTTCAGAGGATAACGCTTCCTTCAGTAATCAAAGGAACCTGCAAGAAATTGTAGGAGGGTTGAAATAACCCTCACCCTCTGACATTTTCTTCATAACATTCTTAGTGATTTAGAGATGGTAATAGGGTTGTCAAATTCTTTGAGTATACATATCCTTTTAATATAAATAAATTGGGCCCAATCAACTGATTATGACTTGTATAACTCGTGGTAGCTCTGTGTCCCAGCAATTTCGGGATACCCGTATATTATAGTAGCTAGAGGTAAGCACTCGGTCAAATTTTATCCGATACTCCGTTATTCTCATCACTCAAACTTTTTTATTTGGGCAAAATCATTCAAACAAACCGAATTAGATGAAACCACTCCTCCTATGGACTGGCGATTTTATCAATCGATGTTTTCATATTTTTTTCTCCGATTGGCAGCAAATATTAATTTTGCTGACACAAATCAATCAGCAAAGTATTACTTTTCCTGCCTAGGCAGCAAAGTGGTTACTTTGCTGATTGATATGTATCAGCAAAATAAATAATCCATAAATCGTCCGATACTTCTCCGGCAACAAATTCAACTCTATATTTTTTGCCACCTCTCTCATTTCTGGAGGTGTAAGTACTTCCAAATCGCTATCACTGTCTATTATATAATAATTTAAATATTCCGATATTTTTTCGCACAACTGTCAGAAATTTCATGAATTGTCAAACTATAATTATTATGGACATTTCCATAGCAACCAACCATTCCAACAACTGTGATTTCTATCAAATTTTATTTTAATTGAACACTACAGGAAAAATAAAGATATATATATCATTATGAACAATCGGAGAAAAAATTATATGTTCAACTCGGCAGCAAAGTAGATTGACTGCCTTAGCTGGATTCCTAGCCTCGCTACGCTCGGCTATGAATTCAGCCTCGGCAGTCAATCTACTACTTTGCTGCCTAGTTGAACAAATAGCTATTGCAAAATTAGAAAGTTTTCGTAGAAAGTAAGAAATTATCGATAATATTTGTAGGACTCGTGCTATTACCTTCCAATATTTCACGAATAAAGAAATTCGCGTACTTTTGCAGTGCAATCTCCTATATGAGAGAAATATTCATAGTAAGCCAAGCTCCGACGCCAAAAAACAAACAGACATCATGACTCTACCAACTCACCTAGAAAGCTTCCTGAACTTCACGTCCGCCAACCCGTCCTTCCCGAACTGAAAGCTCCCCCGGTACCCCACCGTGATGCATCCCCCCGGCCTGCACCGCCCGTCCCCCGCCGCCGCCTCCGCCAGTCCCGCCAACCCCAACTTATCCGCCTCCCGCTTCAACCTCTCGCGCTCCCTGAAGCACTCCGGCAGGGCCACGCTGCCGTCCCTCAAAAAGTCCAGCACGTACCGGAACAGCACGCCGTCCCGGTCGAGGAAGAACCGGCCCTTGGCGTCCCTGGCCACCGGCTCTTGGCCGGTGAACATTGCGTGGAGGCGGCCGACCGGTCGGCCAGTCAGGGTGGCCAACGCGGTCGTGTAGAGGACGCCGCCGACGTTGAGGTCGATCACGTCGGGGAAGGCTGCGTCGTCCGACATCGTGGTTGGCGGTGAACTGATGCGAGCGCGAGTGGAGCGAGCGGCGGCGGTTTGGGAGCGATAGCGGTGTTGCCGCAGGTTCTCAGAGCTGGGTATTACCACATGATTCCAGTTGTATTTCAGAAAAAGGCAATTGTTTTTCAGAATAGTCAATTGAATTTCAAAAAGCATCAGTAGTATTTCAGAATAGTCATTTGTAATTCGGGAAGCGTCAATTTTATTTCGAAAAAGAGTAATTTCAATTTCAGAAAGCATCAATAGAATTTCAGAATAGTCACTTGTATTTCAGAAAGGGTCAATTTTATTACGGAATAGATTCATTTCAATTTCAGAAAGCTTCAATAGACTTTCAGAATAATCACTTGTATTTCAGAAAGCGTCAATTGTATTTCCGAATTGTTAAGTGATTTACAGAAAGAATCAGTTGTCTCTCAGAATAGTCAATTGTATTTCAAAAAGAGTCAATTGTATTTCAGAATAGTCAATTGAATATCAGGAAGCATCAGTTGTATTTCAGAATAGTCCCTTGTAATTCAGGAAGCGTCAATTTTATTACGAAAAAGATTCATTTCAATTTCAGAAAGCATCAATAGAATTTCAGAATAGTCACTTGTATTTCAGAAATCGTCAGTTGTCTCTCAGAATAGTCACTTGTATTTCAGAAAGGGTCAATTTTATTCCGGAATAGATTCATTTCAATTTCAGAAAGCTTCAATAGAATTTCAGAATAGTCACTTGTATTTCAGAAATCGTCAATTGTCTCTCAGAATAGTCACTTGTATTTCAGAAAGCGTCAATTGTATTTCCGAATTGTTAGGTGATTTACAGAAAGAATCAGTTGTCTCTCAGAATTGTAAATTGCATTTCAAAAAGAGTCAATTGTATTTCAGAATAGTCCCTTGTAATTCAGGAAGCGTCAATTTTATTACGAAAAAGATTCATTTCAATATCAGAAAGCATCAATAGAATTTCAGAATAGTCACTTGTATTTCAGAAATCGTCGGTTGTCTCTCAGAATAGTCACTTGTATTTCAGAAATGGTCAATTTTATTCCGGAATAGAATCGTTTCAATTTCAGAAAGCTTCAATAGAATTTCAGAATAATCACTTGTATTTCAGAAATCGACAATTGTCTCTCAGAATAGTCACTTGTATTTTAGAAAACGTCAATTGTATTTCCGAATTGTTAGGTGATTTACAGAAAGAATCAGTTGTCTCTCAGAATTGTAAATTGCATTTCAAAAAGAGTCAATTGTATTTCAGAATAGTCCCTTGTAATTCAGGAAGCGTCAATTTTATTACGAAAAAGATTCATTTCAATTTCAGAAAGCATCAATAGAATTTCAGAATAGTCACTTGTATTTCAGAAATCGTCAATTGTCTCTCAGAATAGTCACTTGTATTTCAGAAAGCGTCAATTGAATTTCCTAATTGTTAATTGATTCACAGAAAGAATCAGTTGTCTCTCAGAATAGTCACTTGTATTTCAGAAAAAGTCAATTGTTTTTCAGAGTAGTCAATTGAATTTTAGAAAGCATCAGTTGTATATCAGAATAGTCACTTGTAATTCAGAATGCGTCAAGTGTATTTCGGAATAGTCATTTAAATTTCAGGAAGCATCAATTGTATTCCAGAATAGTCATTTGTATTCCAGAAAGCGTCAATTGTATTTCCGAATAGTCAATTGATTCACAAAAAGAATCAGTTGTGTCTCAGAATTGTCACTTGTAATCCAGGAAGCGTCAATTGTATTTCAGAATAAATAGTCAATTAAATTTCAGAAAGAATCAGTTGTATTTCAGAATAGTCACTAGTAATTCAGAAATCGTCAATTGTATTTCAAATTATATTTTCTGAGATTGAATTGACTATTGTTCAACACACTTGACACTTTCTGAAATTCAATTTACTACTCTGAAATACAATTGATATTCTCTAAAACACAAGTGAATATTCTGAAATATACAACTGTTATCAGGTGTGGTAACCATGACACACATTTTCCATTATTTTCTTCATCAATAAAATATCTAGGAATATCAACTCTGCAACACAGTCTGAAAAGTTGAAAACTGTTTCTATGACCCCATTCCACCTCCTTTCAGTTATACTCCTATATGAAATTCTTTAATAATTCACCCCTACATATCAAACTGGATAAGACTCCCCTACTCACTTTTTATGTAATCTGGAACCCTATTCCATAAATGAATATTTTGAGCAGATCAACTGCTTTGTTCATTCAACAGATGCGTCGATTCTCTTTATTATTCCGGAAATAATGAAACAAAATCTAAACACTCTTAGAACAACATTGTATAGACGTTTTGATTAACATTTAATTAATGTTCTGGATTAACATTGATGTTACGTTATATCTGATACATTCATGTAATATATTCAAATTTCAATAATTATACGAAGAGTTATATCTTTATGTATACAGGGTGTCCTCAAATCCATACATATGGATACTCATCATTACTGAACTCATCCATGGTGTAACTTAAGTATTGAATACTGTCAATATAATTCATGACTGCAACTACCTTGATGTTATTGAATGATTCAAGTTTGTATTACTTTTGAAACAGTTGTGATGTGAGTTTTTAAAATGCGATTTTCTCTATAACAGTACAAGATATCGATTACAATGAAGTATTCTATTTTTGTGGAAAAAAGATGAGGAAAATGTCAAATTTGTCACCTCTGTCAAAAATGCGTCCTTCAAACGGAAAAAATTCTTTCCATCCTGTATATGTCATAATCACTGTATGGCAACCGTGTAGAAGTTATACATGGAATAAGTATGGTCTTTACTTTCAAGGTCTATAGCTCCATAGGGAAGTGCGACATAATTTTTTTTATATGAAGTACTGACATTATTTTGGCACACCCTATCATTTACGACATTACCTATCCGGACACCCTGTCTAGCGTTGGACGATTATTTTTCGTATCGGTGCATCAGTGGAAAGATTATCATCTTCTCGAAAATATGACAATGGCAACCTTGTCTCTGTCCTGCTGAGAGTAGAGTCGCGAAATGTATGCGACAGATGCGTTGGGTGATCATATGGGAGGAAAATAGGGAAATTGGGGAATTCTCGCTGTATAAGCATAGGGTATCGGCGTGGGGGGTAAATGATACGATCGCTAACCTGTCAGGAACTTTGAGATGAAATCAGACCTTGGTGGTTGTCTACGAACATTATTTTCATGCCAGAAAAATACTGAGTATTCGCCTCGACTGGAAAGTAATAACTACTCAGATGTGAGTGATGAGAATATAATACCTTTTTCGACAACTCCCGGACGCTTTCTCTTTGAGGAAGTAGCATTTTTCCGGACTAGGCCGGGAAGTATCACATCGTTGTTGTCACTGTGACAAAATCTTGGCAGATATGGCTTTGATAAATGCAGCAGCGAAATATCGGCTGACTGCGCTATTTTACATGAAATTAGTTGACATTTTGATTTTTGCAATTATCGCAATAAACTATCGAAAGCAGCTGCGATAGTGAGTTTGAAAATGTCCATATGAAATTTCCAATGTAACAGTTAGTAGGTATAGGTATTCTGTTCAAATTTCAGTATTTGATACAAATGAGAAATAATAAAGAAGAAATTGTATTCTACAAAGAAATATAAAATGGAAATGTGTCTCATTAATTTGTTATTCTACATGGTTGCCGAAAAAATAGTATACGCAATACGTCCAAAAACAGTTTTGGACTCGCAGACTTCCAGGACACGCCTACGGCTCGGTCTAGAAAATTGTCTACTCGTCCAAAAAAAAACAGTATTTTCCAGACTTGTTACGTGAATTACTATTTTTGATAATATACTATCACTGCCATGAGGGTGTGACACAAATACGTTGAAATATTCGAATAACGTATTCCTGAGACAAAATTAAGAAAAAAAGTCTATATAAACTTTTCACCGGAAATGCTTCGCTTCGGAGATACAGGGTGTTGAAATTGGATTTTTTTGTCCACTTTCTCGAAATAACATTTGCAAAAAATAAGTTATCCGAACGAAAAAAGTACATTTGACATAAAGATTGCTCTTGTGTTTTTGGTTATTACTGCAATCAGTGTAATATGTAACTGTCCAACAGTTGATTTTACTTTGTTCTTCAATTGATGTTTCTTGTTGCTCATCATGTCGAAATGCTGTTTTTGAAATATGTGATTCATAATGAGTTTGAGAAATATTTCCATGGGACAAAAAGCATCCTCGTTTATTCAGTTGATCCCGAACTCTTCAATAGCCAGAAAAGTACGAATGTTCAGAACTAATCTCAAACTTCTTTTAGGTCGTCATTTTGAAAAATTGGATGCAAGTTTTCCTGTGGCCATAGAAATAAAACTCAGTGAGTTTGGGAAGTTATCGTTGAAATCTTGTGGGTTCCAAATCGATTACAGAACTTTGGCGAACATCTATAACCACAGGCGTCCTTGCCAAATTCGACAGAGGAAGCGCATAAACATAAACATCTTTCATTATTCCAAATTTTTTGGGATTTTCTCTCCTCGTTTCTATAAAATAAAAATATTAATATCATCTCAATATACGTGTAGTATGGACAAATCAGATGATTTGCCTCAAGATGTCACTGCGTTTAAAGAATTTTCCTATCAGAGAGCCTAAAAGAAAAATTCACCAGCTTGTCAGTGACAATTTGTATTGAAAAAAGTTTGGAGAAGAGAAATATAGGTATATAGAAAAAATATCAAATTTTCACTTATCTTTGGACGTTAGACGTTAGAATTTTCTCTGATCTTTCTGAATCTGATGGAATTTTTCGAGAAAAATGGTCACAAAGTGAACTTTTTTGACATAACAATGAAACATAAAATTTTCCCAAGTCCGGACCTGGATATTTTTCTTCATAATGTGTTATCTTGCGAAGTTTCAGTATAGATACGTCGCTGCCAAATTTCAGCAGATTACGAAGAGTCATCTCTGTAATATCGACCATCAAAGTTATATAGCAATTTCACATAATACCCTGTATCTTCATTATGGAGGGTCAAAAAATGTTTTCATATATATACATCAACTCGTCTTGATTTCCCCTATCAACCATTTGGCTATATGAGTCTCCTCATGAAACACCCTGTATAAACCAATAATTTTTCTTCATAGGTATACCAATCTGATTATATTCACTGCTAGTTGTTTTTATTCCATTGTTATTTTCAGGGTTATATGGAAAGCGCTTTTCCCCTTGCCTCAGACCATGTCTATAACTTTGAAACTCATTTCCTTCCTCTCGAATGTCCACATATTCCAGGATTTTCTACTACTGTCAACATGAACAAGTTGCTTGATATTATAAATTATTTTCTCCCCCCTTGACACCGATTTCCAGGCCAGGAGTAGGGATGTTAGTATAGAGACTAGCATTAATAATTCACTTAACTAGGTCATGAAAGGGTGTGGACCAACAAATGAGGTGTGAAAATAGGTCGATAATGAAGATTTATGTACAAATATCACGAAACAATTGAGATTTGTTAACTGAAAAAAAAAGATTTATACTCGAGATATGACAAATGATAATATGATTTCTTCAGAATTGATTCTAATATATAGAAAGATATATTACGTACAAAAACTCTTGTTATCTAATGTAATACAACAAACAACAAGTGTATTGATGATTATCGTAATACAAATCCCTTCGATTTCAAGAAACAAATTATGTTGTTTGTTTGTTTCTTATGCAACATAATTTGTTTCGAAAATGAGAAGGACTATCAGATAATCATCAAAAAAAGAGTTGTATTTGCTAAGGTTATTTCACTCTTTATTTCATTCATTAAACAATAATTTCATCTCGTATTTCAATATGCACTCCTTGCGTTATGCATACATGCATCAAAGAATTTAGGGCGTCACCACTGACATCAACTCATTTCACTATTAACTGTCAAATGATCCGAGGTTTGTCAGGTTTGATATCGGTCACGTGCACGATGACCGACCCTGGAAGTGAAACATCAAAACACAACCTCACTTTTCTGTAAAACATTGAAACTTAACCTCACTTTTCTGTAAAACATTGAAACACAACCTCACTTCTCTGTGAAACATTGAAACTCAACCTAGCTTTTCTTATTTTTTTCAAAGGAATCAAAGGATTGGAAAAGTTTTCCACAATATTTCGAAATACGAATCGTTGTTTTGGGCTATTCATCAATTCAAGCATGCCATCACATTGTGCTGTTGTACAATGCACAAAAAATGCAGCAAGAGACGAAGAAATCCGATTTTTTAGGTAGGTACATTGTGACCTAAAAGTACTATAGTCACTCACATATAGTTTTCATTTTGAATTTTTGTCATTTATTATAAGACTATTGGGCTGAAAGACTTCGGTCAATGGCCTTTTGGGGTATATCCCTAATAAAGATGTTCTCTCTCTCTCCCCCTATAAGACTACCTCCTGCAATAGGAGCTGATAGAAATACTCGTGAAGTTTTTAAAAGAAGGCAAGAAGATTGGATTCATGTAATCAAACGGAAGGACTGATGGTATGACATGCTGACGTGATATGATCGTGTGTGTTGTAGACATTTTCACGCTATCAACAATATTAGCTTCTATTGCAGATGTAGCAGAAGGAATGAGGAAATTTCATAATGAAAACTATGTGAGATCACTATTTCCCTGAAAAATCATATTCCTTCGTCTCTCGCTGCATTTTTTGTGCATTGTACAACAGCACAATGTGATGGCATGCTTGAATTAATAAATAGTCCGAAACACACGATTCGTATGCCAACATATATTGTGAAAAACTATTTCATTCTTTTGATTTCTCTGTGAACAAATAAGAGAAGTGAGGTTATATTTCAATGTTTCACAGAATATTGAGGTGGTGTTTCAATGTTTTACCTCCAGGGTCGGTCTTAGAGTTTATTCTTATTTATTCATTCATTTATTTTACCTGAAATGGTAGTGCGGCTCCTAACGGAGCACAACCACCTCAATAGGCACCAAGAGCTTATTGGGATTGCAGATGGTGCCTGCATGGAAGATGACTAAACGTCATTGCGTGTTCTCACTGAGTGCCCAGCTTGGAGGCCAGAGGACGTGAAAGAGATTCAGCTGAGGAAGCTGCTGAACTTCTCCAAGGAAGTCGTCGTACCCAGCTCAATGACAGAACATGTGGACGCACAATGGGCCCGAATAAGGAGTCCGACGTTCAGGGGTGTTCACCCGCCCACCAGTGATTCGAAAAAGAAGAAGACTCTGTATATTTGAAGAGATATTGCAATATAAGTGTCAATATAAGTGAAATTTGTTTGAAAAATTGAATAATGATATCAGCCTTGATGTTTTTCGAAAGAGTGGAGAACAAGAAAAAATAAATAAGGAGGTTCACATTAACCCATTTACGGCCGGATTATGAATAATATCAAAGAGATAATTATTTTCTGAATATTCTATCTTTATGCAACATTCGAAAGAATGTTTCATCATCAGAAAAATATTTGACAAAAAATGACATATTTATCACATGTTGCGTGAACGTAACATTGGCTGGAACTGTTAGTTGAATTTATGAATTGAATCATTTTATTCGTGATAAAATTCCGGATCAATCTATGTGTAGAAGTGATTAGGTATCATTCATCACATATGTATATTGTTTGACCTTCGCACTTAATGCATCTTCTATTCACTTTTCCAAGATGTTCAACTATAATATCATCTAGTCTATCGATTCTCACTCTACTTGGGATAGGTTTCTTTAGTAGGCCCTATAGTTTCCTTATGCCATAGAAGCATCATTACTGTCCAAGACGACCTAAGATAAATATTTTCTTCGAATGCACAATAATAAATACCTCTCTGTTCTTGAAGGCCTTCACATTTTCCAGAGGACATACTGATCTGCCTGGTTATCTCTCATCGTACCTGATGGTACTGCATTACATACAATTGTTCGAATAGTGTATACGACGAGGAGTCGTTATCAAATACCCCTATGGTGTTGCGATCCTTCCTAGGCTTGCAGAAAATCTGAGACTGGCTCTGAGGAGATATTCCATTTTCTGCTTTTGTCTCACCATATGAAATGAAAATGAAGAAGTATCTAACAGATGAGCATGAACACCGCATAGCTTCAAACCAAATCGCACTGGTTTTCCTTCTATGAACATCTTATACAAAAAACTATCTCATTAAAGTATAGCACATGGAATAAAAATATCACTGTGACTACACGAACCTTCACAACTTCACATATATCCTACGTAGGTATCCAGCCAATGATGCGTATACGCACCATAGGATACGATTTTCTTGCTTTTGGTATATAATTGAGATATCCTGAATATTCTCCATTTTTCGGAGGTATTTTGGTGATATCATCGTGAATAAAGAAACTCGATACGTGAGGAGTAGCAATTTTTTATTTTCACTTGTTCATAGATCAGAACGATTGATGAAAATTACATTATTTCCATATCAGATTCGAAAAGTTTCCTAATGGAGGAAATTAAAATTAATGTAAGGGAAATGAATGAGTTTTGCTGCTTTGCAGATAGAAGATCTAGAATTTATCAAAAATTCGAAAAAGTAGCATCAAATCAATTGTTTGTACGGTGTTGGGTATTGTACAGGGTATCCCACATAACATGGGCCAGCCCATTATCTAGTGAACTGAGAAGTTCAAGAGATGCGAACAAAATTGAGAATCTGAGTTGTTTATAGTCATATACATATGATTCCTCTTTTTTAGATAATGTCAACTATACCGGATGATCCATATACAAATTCAATCCTCAATTCCTTTTCAATCTATTCTAGTGGCCCATGTTATGTGGAATAGCCTGTACATGTACTCCTGTAGCACAGATTATTGAGAGCGCAGTGGTTTCGTTGTCATTCTGAGACATGTTTTCTGAAGAAGACTGTACCTAAAATCGGTTTCCTGATTATTAACTGGAATCGAGACAAATTACCTCCGCCTCAGTTGATTCTGGCTACCCGATCGAATCAGTGATTTGTGTCACGTGCTTCGATAGCGTTACGAGTCCTCTGATATTTTAGTAGGCCCGAGGGATGGCCGATGTCAGGTTACCAATTAATTCGATTCAATTAATTATTCGGTATTGCCGGAAAATCGCTAGAGTGATGGGGAAATGGGAAAGCCGGAGCAATTTCCTTTTCCAATTATTAACCTCAATATTTGAAATAGGCCTTGACAATGTTCCATCAATTATTTTATGTAGCTAGCAGAAGTTTGCCTAGTTTCGCTCTAGCAAAGTTACATTCAGCTGCATATACTTCAAAAATGAAGATAGTTTCATTGGTACCTCTACCTCATATATGTGAGAACAGGCTTATCTGGTCTCCCATATACCTTCATCACATTCATCTGCTCGAATCAATTCAACGGTAATTAAAGAAATATGTTGTATATAGAATTGATGGAATCTATCCCGAACAATAACACATTATTAAACATATTTTAATCTCTGGAAGATCGTAGAATTTCCCTTTCTTCGTTATTGTCGCAACTCAGATGTTGACCCTCCTTTGGTCGTAACTTAGCATCTTGCTTGGCTTTTTGACGAGAGGTTTTAATCATGTCACCACCCAACCACATTTAACCCCAAATAAAAAGCCAAGACAGTTTTCATATAAAATTTGACATTTATTGATCAAAAAAATAACATAATGGTTTGCCAAATGAAACACAACGCATTTTATTGATAATTTCTACTTGACTTGAATTAATTAATAATGATGCCTTATCGACTCGGGTACTATTTATATTCGGAATCGAGGCTAGGTTTGCAATTTTTCGCAAAGGAAATGGCCATTACCTTTTGGTATTGCTTACCTAGGTATTATCGCACAGTTACCGGTTTTTGCAAATTCTACAGGAACTGAACAGTTTTTAAAATAATTGTCCAGAGTTATTATCTCAACTGTACTTCAATTTACCCCGTTTGAATAGTAGGAATTCACTTTGTTTTCACTCACCTATACACCAATAACGAATATACTATTCAAATCTCCAATCCATTCGATGTGCACGAAGTTTCATCATATATGCGAAAAAACTGACTAATTTTCAACACCCATTGGATTGTTCAAAAAATAAATAGAACATTTTATTCCTTCTACTTTGTGAGGTTTATGAAGCAAATGTGGAATACATAATACATTCCTCTCTATTTCGTACATGTTATTCATTCCTACTTGTTATTTGTTTCTTTTCATTTTTTGTTTTCCCTCTTTATATTGCTTATATCATTATCATAACTCTTTACAATTACACTTTCTACAATTTTCACTGAATAATTCATCAAAACCCTTTGTATTTAGGTTTTAGTTCTTAGGTTTTAGTTCTTGTTCACAGTTACATGTATACATTGTGAGAATCTGTCCTATAAGTGGGTCTTGTACCTGTTTGGACAATAAAAGGTTTATTTTATATTAAATGGGAATTTGATAAAATAACTCAATTGACTATAACAGAACCAGGAGGCCTGTCAAAGGTCAAGAAACTTCTGATGCACCGAAGAAATGCGTTCCACTCGGGAAAATTTTCAAAATATTCGTGTTCTCAAAGAAAGTTCCGTAATAACTGGAGCTATTGTGGCATTATAAGGGACAATACTTTTTAGTACCTGATATAAATTTAATTTCATAAGAGTAGGAAAAAAATAAAAAAATAATCTTCCCCACTACGAGAATCCTGAGAGATTGATTGTTCAATATCATATACAAATTTATCTGATGTTTTATTTTTTATTTTACTAGGAAAAAAAAATCTCTCGCAAGACGATCATCCACTTTGCTTTTGAAATATAATTCCGGTATAATTGTTTTTTACCAAATCCTCCACATGCTGAAAAAATTATGTATTAAAAAGAATGTTCGGCCATAATTCATGCTCTATAGGAAGAATATAAGTGAAAATTAGGCGATTTTTCAGCAGAACCTTCGATTGAGATTGAAAATATTAAAAAAGAGAAGAAGAATTCACAAAGTATAACTGGATCCATGTACAATTTTTAAATTTTGAATGCATCGATATGTAGGGTAGGAAGTTCAGAGAATGTTAACAATTCTTTGTGAACAATATATATTTTTAAACAATTCGGGTCGTCTAAATATTTTTCAAAATATATGGTTATATTTATGTTACGGGGATACGGATTTTATCACATCCTAGGTCTCCTCACTGTATATGATTATTATGATACACGTGTGCCGATGATTCAAATTTCTGCTACTTTATGTTTCGTTCATGATTGCATTTGTAACATGACAATTTTGGTGGGATTTATGCATTTAATTATTCGCCAAATATTCAATAGGTTCCTCCGCCAATTTTTGGACTGCACAAAGCTCAGATACAGATATGAGGTAAGGTACGGAAAATATGAGATGGACAACATTTGCGCTGTTTCAATCATGAATTCCTGTATAATTTTCGTGGATGACTGAATGACGCTTCATTTTGTTTCGATTTTACTGCATCGGATGAACAGGGCGTTGCCGAAATTGGAGACACAAAAACAAATCAAAAGTACAATTTCGTCAAAAATATATCGGGAAAATTTTCAAAATATTCGTATTCTCAAAGAAAGTTCCGTAATAACTGGAGCTATTGTGGTATTATAAGGGACAATACTTTTTAGTTCTCTGACACCAAGTGAGAAAATAAGATGAAATCAATTATTTTTATATAATAATATACCTGATATAAATTTAATTTCATAAGAGCACGGGAAAAATAAAAAATGAATCTTCCCCAGTACGAAAATCCATTTTCATTTTTAATCAATATTGACTGAATTCTAGCATGAAAATTGTATGAGAACAATCAATATCATATACAAATTTATCTGATGTTTTATATTTCATTTTACTAGGACACAGGAGAAACAAAAAAAAATCTCTCGCAAAACGATCATCCACTTTACTTTTGAAATATAATTCCGGTATAATTGTTTTTTACCGAATCCTAACCCCTGGTTAAACAAATTATGTATTAAAAAAAATGTCCGGCCATAATTCATGCTCTATAGAGAGAATATAAGTGAAAATTAGGTGATTTTTCAGCAGAACCTTCGATTGAGATTGAAAATATGAAAAAAGAAAAGAATTAAATACCCCTTTCACAATGTATAACTAGACTCTTGTAAAATTTTAAAATTTTGAATGCATCGATATGTAGGGTAGAAAGTTGAGAGAATGTTAACAATTCTTTGTGAACAATATATATTTTTAAACAATTCGGGTCGTCTAAATATTTTTCAAAATATATGGTTATATTTATGTTACGAGGATACGGATTTAATTACATCATAGGTCTCCTCACTGTATATGATTATTATGATACACGTGTGCCGATGATTCAAATTTCTGCTACATGTTTTCGTTCATGATGTAACATGACAATTTTGGTGGGATTTATGCAATTAATTATTCGCCAAATATTGAATAGGTTCCTCCGCCAATTTTTGGAATGCACAAAGCTCAGATACAGATATGAGGTAAGGTACGGAAAATATGAGATGGACAAAAGGACCGCACGAAAACACGGTAAATTGGCTCTCGGTCGAATTGGCTGAAATTTTACTATGTTATTGTGGGATGGCTTATTAAAAAAATATGTGAGTTTAAAAAGTTTTGTATATTTAGTTTCTGATATATAACCCGACAAAGTTCGTAAAAACGTCGTATCTGGGTAGGATTGACAGAGAAAAATACTGTTTTTTTAGTATAAATGAAACAAAATAAGCTAGAAAACATATTGATCAGAACTCATAAACATGTCTAGTTATAATCACATAAATTATAGTGAATCAGGGTGTATACGAGGCACGCAAACGTATTTTGATTCTTGATAACTATCTCTTTTCGAAATGTGAAGTTTTAGAATTTTGTGTTTTACCCCTTTTTGAAAACAATTATTGACAGCTTGTTTTCGATCACAAAGAAAGAGATTGATTGATACTGTTGATTGGATGAAAGCTGTGGTAACTCACTAGCGAATTCAGTTGTTCAATATTACCTTTCATTCAGATACAGGGTTTGTTAGATTTTGTTGAAGATTATTCAACATGTTTCAATTGAATATCTCGAAAACAGTTCCGTTAATTCGGATCTCATTTTACTCACACTATTTTGAATATGTTGACTATCATATACAAAAAGTTTTTAAATTTTTTATGTTTCATTTCTGAGATATCAATTTTTGATAATAATATCCGAGGTAATAACCCTATAATACCTGTAATACTGAGAACTCAGGAAACGAAAAATATTTTCTAGCTTATTTTGTCTTATTCATACTAAAGAAACAGTTCTTTTCTTCGTCAATCCTACCCCGATACGACGTTTTTACCAACTTTGTCGGCTAATATCTCAGAAACTAAACATACAAAACTTTTGAAACTCACATATTTTACTAATGAGCCATCCCACAATAACATAATTCAGCCATTTCGACCGAGAGCCAATTTACCGTGTTTTCGTGCGGAGTCCTTTGCGCTGTTTCAATCATGGATTCATGTATAATTTTCGTGGATGACTGAATGACGATTCGTCTTGTTTCGAGTTTACTGCATCGGATGAACAGGGCGTTGCCGAAATTGGAGACACAAAAACAAATCAAAAGTACAATTTCGTCAAAAATATATTTCGTAAATCATGATATTTTAATGGATTGCTTAATGCGAGGTTAAAAGCACATGAGATATCGATATCTGTTGTGATATTTCCTGAAGTTCAATATTTTTTCTTGCGATATACTTTGTCATTATTGATCTCATTCAACACCCCATTTTATACATCGCTTCAATTACGCAAACACCCATTATAGCCGATCTGTCCATTCCAACTGTTTCCTTTCGAATGAACAAAAGCCCTATACTGGATGTGTCTGTATTCCCAATCAACTGGAAATCGTAATTTTTCACCGCCATTATGACACAGCAAAACATGTTCCATGCAAGCATGATGTGGCTGAAATAAAAAGCGGAAGCGATTGAATTTTGTTTTTATGAGTACGGGTTGTACAATAATGACTTTTTTCCGTTTATTCTCTTGCTTTATTCATCCAATTTGAAAATAACAGCATTGTAAAATATGATTCCACCTTTTTAAAATCAAAACTGACTACACCTTTTCCAATTGTAGTTCAGAATGCGTCAAATGAAATTCATACACTTTCGTTTGTAATTCAGGTTAGTTAATTGAAATTCAGAAACTATCAAATGTTATTCAGAAAAGTCAATTGTAATTCAGATTATTCAATTGAGATTCAGAAAGCGTCAATTCAAATTCAGATAATTTTTTTTAGAAAATCTCACTTTTTTAGACCAACATATTACAATCACCGTTTATTAAAAAACTTTGAATAAAACGAAATAGAACAACATTGATGTTGGAAATAGTAGATTGTTTCATTAGGATCAAAAGTGACACTTTGTTTGTTGAAAGCAAAATTTGCGAGTCAATCAAAGTCACTTTTGATCCGAAATAATTAGCCCAAATATAAATATGTGAAGTAACCACCAATGCCGTGCCATATTTATGCAAAGCAATGAATAATCCTTGTGGTGAGCATATTCTACCTGCATTAACAGCAGGTTTATTCAATTTTCAAGGATGTTCGAATTGTAGTTTCAATATAAATACAACCACAGAGTGACATATCTGTGTATGGACCAGATGCTCTAATCGCAAATATCTCGCCAGTACCCGGTATAGGAACAAGACGTGGAAAATGTTAGTTTAGTGAGCATATCAACAATAATAATAGCGATTATTTATTTCTCTCCATACTCCACTGTGTTTGGGTTGATAATCAAATGTAGGTAAACAATATCGTTGTTCGAGACAGAAAACCATTGCTGGCCGTGATTATTCAAAAACAAGTTCTCCATCCCGAGAATAACGAATGAAATACAGATCAAGCAAGTATCTGAATGTTGAAGGCTTTCCTGATCAAAATAAAAATATTCAACTATACCCTTGATTATATACACTAGTGTGAATACTCAAAGACTTTACTAAGGTTTTTGCTTTTGGGTGTATGATAAATTGACATTCATCATACAGGGCGTGGAAATGAATTCTGAATTGAGACTCTATCACGAATCTGCGATTAGAGGTCTATAAAAATCACAAGTTTCCATCGTTCAAGTTTGAACCACCTGATTGGGTATGAAAGTGTTATATAAATATATATCCATTTTTGTATGTTCATAATTTATCTGAGAATATTCCTTTTCAACACTTTACTAAGGTGTTTCTATATCTCCAGATTGGGTATGAAATGCCAAATCTGTCGAAATCAGAAACAAATCAGGTATGCGTCCCAACCCAAATAACCAACCATAACAATGTTGTTTATTCTAACCTAACCTAACCTGACCTCTATTACACCCTTTTCAGTTCCTAGGAGCTAAAGTTCCACTTTAGCTCCGAGTAACTGAAGTTCAACTTCAGCTCCTAGGAACTAAATGTGTTGCCTAGCAATACTTATACCTATTTTTGTGTCACTAATGAAAACGTCAATTCAAGAGCAATTTTGGGATTAAAACGGACGACTTTTGTGTCGGTTGCAAAAAAACAATTATTTTGGAAGGTATTGGATTTTGAAGTTCGCCTGGTATTTTTGTGGATTATATAAAACAACCAAAACCGAGCGTTTGCGCTCGGCGAAATGTGGTATGTTGAGCCAGTACATTTTTCATCAAATTATGTGTCATAATATAATACCCACTATCGGTTCAATGTGAATTCTAGGAGCGTATAATATATTTGTGAAGTTTTTTGCTCAACCAGAAAACGGAAAACGTATCCATCAAAAGATATTCCTTCCCAAGAGCATCCGGTAAATTTCACGGTCCTTGGATCACCTATGCGGGTCCTCGTTCTTATGACGAATAACTTTCCTAGTTTCCATGAATAATTCAGCTGGATACTTATACGATCCGTATAGGTGTATCCGAAACTAGTCGAAAACAACTTCGACTGAACGTTACCCATGCATCGAAATTCATTTTATGCTCATGAAATACGATGCTGAATTTTTTGAGCCTGATATATGGACATGCCGGGTGCAGAAAACGATTTTTCATCTCCATCTATTGCCCACTCGGCTTTCAATCGTTTTCAACAGTTATTAATGATGAAGTAAACTTTTGGATAGTGAGGAAATGATCAAATACGAAAATATGAGTACCCAGGGGCCAGAATACTATACAATGATACTCAGTATAACACAAATACTCACCATCCTCAGTAAAACTAAAGAGAAAATCAAAACTTCAATTGATAATAATAATAAAATAGTTATTTAACCAACTAGTGTATTAATCGCCTTTTGATATACAAGTTGGTTACAAAATTTTTCCTTCGACCATATTTCTCATTTCTCCTTCAATGAAGAAAACTTGGTTCGCGAATTCATCATTCATCCGGAAACTGCTAAGAATCACCCAGTAGCCTTGTTACTGACATTAGTGGCATTTGACATTTGTCGAAATGATCAACATACATGCAGAAAATAAATTCCTTGTTTTTGAAAACAGGGATTAAATCTTCGATGAAATCCATATTTTTGATTCAAAAGCAGATTCCGAAAGTTATAGCATAAACAATGAATGCACGAGGTGTATGTTTGGTTGCCTATAAAACAATCGTGCATTAATAGACAAATCGTTCATTAATAGAGGTCATTAATGAACGATTTCATATACATTTAACTTAGTCGTTAATACGAGGTCGGGTGAAAATTGTGCTAGATTCGTCATTTCAGGTGAAGTAGATTTGAAAGTTAGATAAGTTAAATAAAACAAACATAAATAACTTCAAACTAAACAGTTATACATCTGAAATACATAAAAAATGTACATGTTATACATTTGTAGATATTCCCCTATAGAATAGAAACATGTTGTCACTAAGAAATCCTTTATTGATCTTTTGTAACTATAAAACTGTAGGTATCATTTTCTTTCATCTCATCGGGTGATACATTATAAATTCGGGGAGCCACTGCTGAAGAAGAATCATAATGAATTTTCGAATTGTATTCGTACCTTTTGAATTATTTATCTTGAAGTTATTCCGATTTCCAAACACATAAAGACAGAATTCTAGAATCAACAATGATGGTAGATACAGGATTTTCAAGTTTTTCAAGTGGTCCCTACAAGAGGAGCGTTTTCATGTTCCTATATACGACTAAGCGTATGATACGTTTCTGTGCAATAAAAACATCTGATGATGCCATAGATAGGCCAAAGATTCGTACTCCGTATCTTAGTCTGGACTCTATTTGGGCATAATATAATTTCAGGAGTTGGTCACAATTAAGTTATGGTTTGAGATTCCTGAAATGATATGAGTTATTATTCAATTCAGATCGTAGTATTCGACAACTGAATATCAGAATATTAGAACGAAATTATACAGAGTGTTCCTGAAAATCTAATTCATATGTCAGGAGGCCATTCCTTGGCTTATTTTAGGACTCATTTTTCATATACATAAATTTCCTAATCCAAAACTCCATTTTATGTAAAAGTTATTATTCTGGAGCTTCGATTTCCTCTTTTTTATGATGAATTATTGATAAATCAAGTGAGAGCCGATTCAATTGTACATTCAGGAAACCCTTCATTAGAAATCGACAGTGGAGCATCCTCTAAGGACACCCAAACTTCCAACAACTCACAAAACTTTCTCGAAACACAACCGCTTTCGTTTGGCTTCATTACCGAAAAAGGGCTACGAGTAACAAGTTATTTATAGTTCATATATCCACATGAAATCATGAAGAATCACACTGATATCTTCGTATGTGCTCCAAACTAAACTCTAAAATTCGGCAATTTGGGGTTCAAAGTTGCTCGGGTTACTTCTCCCAGGTGTCATTTTCTCTCCGTTTTCATCTCCCTTGCGCGAGAGGCTGCGCTTAGTGCTTAGTGCCAGTGCCGTATCGATCATTTACATATGCTCCAAATAATCGTGAGAGTCATGGGACACACTTACTTCACCTTTTCCAATAGTATTCCAGAAAGCGTCAATTCGATTTCAGGAAAGTTCAATTGTATTTCAGAATAGCCACTTGTATTTCAGAAAGCATAAGATGTATTTCAGAATAGTCAATACAATTTCAGAAAGCGTCAATTCTATTTCAGAAATTCCCAGCGAGCACAAAAACATCTCAGAGATGTTAAAAGTACGAGATTTCGAAACATTGAACCTCCACTGCGATGTTTTGTTCACACATGAATAGAACTATTATAGAACAGCCAATGTCCGCCGCAGGCGGCAATTATCGAGATGTCCTTGATATGTCACAAAACTACCTTCTCCCTAGTTCGTTTTAAAGCCTTTTCATGGACACAACAAAACATTTTCAACGCGTCTTGCGCACATTAAATCGCTGTAAAAAAACCATATTCGAGGTACTTTTCTGAAGCCTTTTGTCAAAATGATCTTTTGCATTAGGATTCCATTTCCCTCGAATGAAATAATGCATCAAAAGTAGATTGAACATAAAATATTTTCTTGATATGAAATTACCTTCTCAATCGGTTCCTGAGTAGTGCTTACTACACACAGACATATAATTGGAAATAGGTTTCCCAATTTTTGAAATAATCTCCACAATGCATAATTTTGCAACTGCGGAGAAGCTGTGTATTGATAAATTCGTACCATTATATATTGATTATACTGAGGCACCGAACAACACATCATGCATCTGAAGGTCATTATTACAAACTAAATAAGTCTTCTAACACAATAAACTTCACCAAATCCCTTTCTGTTCGTTAGCAGCGTGCGAAAACAAATCAGAATTCATCGTATTGTGACGTAAGCATGAGACGTTGTGGTGGGGCAAACAAAGAAAGGGCACAAAAGAACAAAAACAATACTTTCAATATCCTTCTTAGACCTCTTTGGGAAGTGCATATGATGCCTCAAGAAAACATCCTCATGCCTACATTTCTAAAACATCCCAAAACATCCCAGGGATGCCTCTCAGTAGGCAAACAAAGAAATGCCACAGAAGAACAAAAACAATACTTCAATATCCTTCAAAGACCTCTTTGGTCAGTGCATATTACGTCTCAAAATAACATCTTCATGCCAACATTTTCAAAACATCCCAAAACATCCCAGGGATGTTTGCATGTGCTCGCTGGGTTGTCTTTTGAATTTCAATTGATATTTTCTGAAGTACAATTGATATTTTCTTGAATTCGATTGACTATTCCTAAATTCAATTGTAGAACTTCCAATTAGGCTGAACCATTGAAATTTGTGCAGATGACTTCGAGCATTCCTTCCTTCCTTCGATAAAATAATGATCTGAGATAGGAATTCAATTTTGTTTTCATGAAAGTTCCAATATCTAAGTCACAGATTAACAATAAGGTTTGTTAATCTGTGTCCAAGTCGTGAGGTAAAGTTGTGGTTGATAGATGAACTTCTTTGTCACCAGATAGAGTATGATCCAAGGTTTCACCGGACACACTGTAGCAGAATTGTAAGGTGCAAAACAAAGTATATTATGAATAAAAAATAGGATTAGGAACAGTTTAGACATATAAAAATGGAAAAATATGAAAGATGCATAAGTTCGTACATTGACATTGAATGAAAAAGGCATATTTTTCTGACAGTTCTCGAGAAATTACGTAAATGGCGGGTACAGATAAAGAATCAGAAACACAGACTGATGATATTCGGGCAGCGTCTCATGAAAATGTAACCCAAACTTGTAAACTTTCTGACAACCCTCAACAAAGCTACATTGGTAAAACACTACTCAATAATCTTCATGGAAGTGGCATCTACTTCTTAGAAAAACCGAACAAGAAAATCTACATCGATGGACTTTTTTATTGCAATAAACTCGAAGGTTATGGGCATGTTTTCTATGGAGATGGCTCTTCCTTTCAAGGGCTATTCAAGGATAACAGAAGATTTGGTCCTGGAGTATTTACGTACCCAAACGGTAATCAAGACGTCGGTATTTGGAATGGATTTTCATTAGTGAGGTTGAGTAGTCCTGTCCATGAATTCTTCCTACCAAAACTAGCAGAATCTGCTAGGGGATTAGCACAACTTTTAAGGTACAGGTATGTACTTCCAGTAGGTATGCCAGAAAGCTTTGACACAGTTGCCGAAATGCTGCGAATATTTAGTGCTAATGGAGTTATCATAGAAGACGCTCTAAAATTATATAATTCCTGTGTGAGAAACCGAAACAACATGTTCTTCAATACAAATTTGTTCGATAATTTATATTTTAACAGGGACCAGTTGAATAACTCACCAGATGAGCTAGAGAGAATTGAGGGTGAATTGGAGAAGATCGAGACCATTCTGGCTAACCTTCAAAAAGTGAAACCTGCCCTTTTCGAGAAGATACAGTACTGCAAAACCTGTTGCTATCAGCCTGAACGAATTGAAAGTAGAATATCTTCACAAAAATCTGGTAGTGATGTACCAAACTCATCTTTTAGATTTTCGAATGTAGATGATTTGAGATCAACTATGACTGAAACAATGACATTCGATGACACGGCGAGCTATGCTATTTCTGAAGGAATTATCAGCTTACCAGAGGAAATCGAGAAAATCTATCAGGGTACCTGTGTATGTGATGAAGAAATGGGTATTGAAGACTTGGCGTTTTTGGAAAAACAGTACGAGGATTTGATGGAAGAAGAACTATTTTATAATAATATCAGAAGAGGTTTGAGTGACAGACTAACAAGACACTCATTAGAAATAAGACACAATTCAATAACTCAATTTGAAACTGATGAAATCAAAGAAGTGTTAGCATGGAACAACGAGAAATTGATGATTGATATCTTGAAACATAGTTTCTTACACCGTAAGTCAGAAAACAGGCTAAATGTGAAGCTATCAGCAATATTCGAATCACAAAGATTCATTGAATTTTCGCACCGCGGGCATTATGAGTTGAATTGTGAGAATTTTCTGGCAGAATCTGGTTCAGGGTATTTTCCCAAAGTCATGGATCATTTGAGAAAGCCCAATGTCGATGTGAATGTGACCGATGCAAGTGGAAATAATGCTGTGTTTTTTGCTGCTGCGAATCATAATAGAGACATTATCCGAGTTTTAGTGAATTTTGGTGCAAACTTGAACCAAATCAACGACGAAGGACTTACACCTTTGAATATGTGTATTTTGTCATACCTAGCTGAACAGAACAAGATCGAAGATTGGGAAAGTGCTTTTCTACCTGAAGATTCTATTTGTTTGGACGAAATTGAACATCTCAAATGGTACCCCGGAATATCGATGAATATAAAAACAGGAGGAACTCTCAAATCCTCGAAACGAGGTAGTCTTACGCAGACTTATTTTTTCAATACTAAATATAGAGAAGAAGATACAACAGATAGTGAAAATGAGGTCGCTTCACATGGTTCGAAGAGAGACGATCTATTTAAAAATTATCCAGGAGATAGTACAATCATCAGCCTATTGAACTTTGGGGCTGATCCCAATATTGGGCATGTTCCATTTCCAGCTTTAGCGTTATCATTGTACACTGAAAATCATCACTTGGTCGAGAAGATTTTGGAATCTGGAGCTGATACTCAAGTCAAAACATCTGACGAAAACCTCACTTGTCTACATATCATGGCCAGTATAGAATGTAGCAAGCAGAATGTTGAAATTTGCTCTGTCTTGTTGAAATATGGCTGCGATCCAAATGTGAAGACTGATGAAGATCATTGGCGAGAACAAAATGTGAGAATAATGGGCAACTATGTGATTCCAGAAGAGTTTGAAGACACGGGGAAGAATCCTCTACATATGCTATGTTTGCGCAAGGATTTCAAAAAAGATAGTGACAACAATTTTCAAAATATGGCAAAGCTGTTCATCGACTCTGGAATCGATATCAACGATACTTACTTAGGACTGAACGCTTTAGAACTGGCTATATTATCAGGAAATTTGAAGTTGGTAGAGTTTCTCTTGAAGACAGGTCTCTTAGATCCCCACAGACTGATAGATCCTTGCATAGGAAATACTCTGACATTATTTTTGTCTGAGAGATTCAGAGATATCCTACCTCTTGATGAATGTAAACAGATGATAGAGTTATTAGTGAACTTTGGGGTGAACCCATTATACAAGGTTGGTGATTACGAAAATGTGATAGAGTTCATGGAGAGAGACGATGGCAATGCCAGAAGTAAGAAAGGAGAGGCTCCCAAGAAAGCCAATGAGACACAAATAACTTTGAAAAACCTCCTGAAGAACCTGGCAAGAAAAATGATATTGAAAGATATTGGTGTCAAGGCAGTGGAGTATCTGTACAACCTAGCTGAAGCTGATCTACTAGATAACGAAGGAGTCCAAGTTTTAGCGGAATATTTAACGACGGAACAGTTTCTCGAAAATCTTAAAGTTATATTCGAACATGGTAAAATCCCAATCGATAGATTTGATACAATGATCTGCCAGAAGGTATTAGATTTTGTTAGGAAGAATAGGAAACAGCCCAAGACAAGTAAGAAGCAAAAAAGTAAGCTCCAACTTACAAAATCTGACCTAAATAATTTTAATTTTGATAGTCTCCTTGATTCAATCAGAATAGATTTGAAACATAGCCGTAGTAACGTTAATCATGAAGTATGTTTCCAATGCTTGAAAAGTCATGAGAAGACTTTGACCAAGTGTCCTAAATGTGAGTTGTTATATTTTTGTTCAATCCAGTGTAACAAAGCCAATTTGAAACAAAAAAATAACGAGCATGTATGTGCTTTAAACGTTTTTGAACATACTGGTGAATGGGTAACTGATGTAGTTGGACTGATAGAACTTTGCAAAAAAGCTGAGTATAAGAACCAAATGACATATCTGGAGAGGAAACGGAAGCAGGAAGACTTAAGACGAAAAGAGGAAGAGGATGAGAGGAGGAAAGATATATATGGATATAGAAACTCGCATAAAGCATTCGTTAAATCGAGCAAATGTCCAGTTAGTCGCAATGAAAATTGTAATAGAAAAAAGAGTGATGATCGATTGCAATATGAGCCTTCAGCTATATCTTCAAAGTCTGGTAAAGCTAGTACTCTTGTTACTGCTAGTAATTTGAGTACATCGTTGAGTATTGCATTAGATGAAAAACTACAAAGATTGAGTATGGTTGAAAAACTCGCAGAAAAAGAAAAAGTGAACAAGAAACATAAAATTACTCAGTTTTCTAAAAGAAAAATTCAGAAGCTGGATCGCCCTAATTGTGGATCATCAGCTTGTATGGTAGCTAGAAATGGTAAAGAGATTATTTCTCGATTCGAAGTCCTGCCCAACCTGGAGGAACCATATATAACTGCAAGAAAAACTACAAAGAAACTTCCTGAGAGAACGAAGTTTTTCATAGAGCTGCTCAAAAACTATTTCCCGAATGTAGATTTGTCTTTTCTTATAGTACCATACATTTGTTATGCTGATGGTCACTTGTACTATCAGTTTTCTGACGAAAACCAATGTGAAAATTATAGCATGACATGATATATAAATACGAATCAGTCGTTACGAATTGTGAAAATGGATTAACACAAATTATTTGTTGAACGTAACTCTATATTTCGTAAACACATATTCCATCCACAGCGTATATTTCACTTTGCTAGATATATTTCAGCTCTGGTTGATAGATGATAAATAGCATTGTGTCATGATCTGTGAAATTCGTTCTGTGAATTCATTGAAACGTACAGTCAAAATACAAATAACATTTCGCGGTTGGATGGTATAGAGTACGTAGTAGTTTGAAAAATTTTTTTGGGGGGGGTTATGTTATTTCGAAAAAATTCCTGGGGAACACATGTGATAGTCATATTTGAGAAATTTGAAGAAGGGAGCCGAATTCTCAAAAAATGCGCCGCAAGCGAAATGTTTACGTTTTTAAAATTCATTTATATCGAATCGAACGTTATTATTTTGGGTCACAATAATAACCAAGAAGTTGGTGGATACATGGGTGCCACCAGAAAAAAAAATTTAAGGAGCTTTTTTTTCAATTGAAAGCATTGAATTGAATTGATCAATTTTCACTAAAAGGGTGGTTCAAAAATATTATGGAAAGTATATAAATAAATTAGGTTTTCAAAAAATCATCGATTTCTTTTAGACAAAACACCTACGTGAAAACAAAAATATCACAAAAATAAAGGAAATACGGCTGACAGATCCAAATTGATGGCCTCTTGGAATACATATTATTCCATCAAAGTACCTATGAAATAAACTAACTAAAGGAAACATATTTCGTAAGAATAATAAACCTAATCTTAGAAAAATATAGGTACTGTTAACAAAAATTGAAACTGTCATTGAAACTCTTTGGTGAATCAAATTGAATTCAAATGAACTTCATATTAAAAATGTATATACAGTGTGACCCATTTCTAATGGAAACACCCCTGTATCTTACATAATCGTTGGGTTAGGATCCTGAAATTTGCTGGAGCGAGAGATATACCAAATATGCACTCTATGACCAAGTGGGGTCATCTTCAGTGATATACACTGCTCGCCAACAGCCATGGAACCATCCCAATTTCCGGAAAATGATATTGGGGGTCGAAATAGGTTGAAAATCACTTCGGATTCGGAATCAGGACGCCCAATTCACTACCTATTCATTGTCTTCCTAGAAAATTTTCAGTTCAGAAAAATCAAATTTTGTCTCACTCCTCATGGAAGCACCCCCGTATCTCACGTAATTATTGAGGTAGGGTTCTGAAATTTGCAGGAGGAAGGGAAAGTCCAAAGATGAAGTCAATTACGTAAGATACGGGGGTGGTTCCGTAAAAAGTGCGACAAAATTTAATTTTTCAGAACTGAAAATTTTCCAGGAAAAATATGAATAGTTAGTGAATTGGGTGTCCTGATTCCGAATCTGAAGTGATTTTCGACCTATTTTACTCCTAATATCATTTTCCGGAAATTGGGGTACCTATTAAATAATTATAGCAATATGCATGTATAGATAACAAAAATATACAAAATCAAACAATGGGTCAGACGGAAACGTAGTCAAATTGCTTGGGGTTCATCTACCATCTATCAACATCAATTGAGGCATACATTGAGGCAGCTGAAGGGTAAATTGACTGATGAATATCTCAGGGTGTCTTATCTTTCAATATTTCATTCGGTAATGACATACGCCTTGATAGTGTGGGGTGCAGCAACTTATTCTACAAACATTTTTATTAAAAAAAAAAGTTCTGTATAGGTAAAATGTCTTTATCAATTCATCATTATTTACCTATAGGTTCAAAAAGGCATACTTCTCATTAGAGGAAATCCTTGAATAGTGGTAATTTCTCAGGTTATAGTGGTGGAAAAATAATATTTTTAGCACATAATACGAGTATTGAAAAACGTCTGTGCACGAATGAGAAGTACATCGTTGAATAGACATTTTGGTACTCTTTTCAGATATGGGAAGAAATTGGGAAATCCAACTGTATAGGGTGTTGTTTTCGGGCAAAAATAATTTGTAAATATTATTTGAAGCCGGACCTGGATTTTTTCATTTGTTGGTGCCTCAATCAATTCGACAGGATAATATTGAGGCCCATTTACAATGGGTTTTCTGAAATCACATCAGTGATCCCCGTCCACAGTTGAAATATTTACCTTTCCCAATGAAACACCCTGTATAGTGGCTTTACCAACGATAAGGTAAGTGGAGAATTACTATTTTCCTATCTCCTTCAAGCTACTGTTCCCCTATTCCCGTTTTCTTTGTCTTTACGGATGTTCATTATCATTTTAACTTTGCCCATTCTATTACGTGCTCTGCCTTTGAAATACACGCGCCTTTTCATCTAGCAGGACCATTTTCGCATATAACTCGTTAGTTGATTCACATAGCCGGTGTTAAGTGGTAACAAATTGGCTTTGAAATTCGAATTCACCCGCAGTTGATTATTCTCTTTCATTAATCAAAGATCAGACGAGAAGGAAGAATGAGTATATACTTCGAAGGATTCAAGCATTGAACGGTTGATTTATTTTGTTCTTGATTTACCAAACAAGTTGGCCGAAAAGGTTATATTATGGGGATGCCAATAAATGTTTTCATTCAGTTAAACTCAAATGACATCTTTCATTAACAAATGCTGAAATGATAAAATAATTGTAAATAGGTACATACATTATAAAGAACAAGTCGTATAAGCTACTTTATATCTATAAGTATTACATATCTCCTTATGTTCTGTTCATTAGTGACACGATCAGAATAGATATTTTTTCAGATTACAAAACGAACAATACGATTTCGAAATTATGTGGCTCAAACAGCTAAACGGAAGATCCTGTAGTATGAAAATGGCACATCTGATAATTTCATGAGGGCATTTTTTTAATACCAATAGGGTTGTGAACACTATGACTACACACTAGTCGAATTTACGACACGTAATATCAATTTTATATTGATTTCACCATGAATTGATAGTATTTGAAACAGTCAATCATTATTAAAAATTATAACAAATATTTTTTTCGAAAACACTAGCTCTAAATGACGTGATATACCGATAAGCATAATATATGCACATTCCACATGTAGGAATGAGAATTTACTTCCACAGTAGGATTATATTGAGTCATAAAGATGACTAGATTGTAACCGCAGTAATGGGCTTATATCACAAAAAATTTTCATTTCATAATTCGATACAACTCACCCAAACTAGCTCACCACCGCAAACCGTTTCTTGCTGTGAGCTCCCTACGTTTTATAAAAAATTATTGGAATCCCCGATTTTCCGGACCTCTGAAAACGAGGCGATGATGTGACGTCAAAACCCTAATACTGAAACAAGACTATTCCAGACAGAGATGAATGATACATGATTTCTGACAGAGTGAATTAGCGCGAGATCACAGTACGAATTACTATATCAGTTGCCTCAGTCTCCGTCGGGCTTTTGTTATTTTCTTTTAACTATGGCGAGATGAGGTATCTACGTCATAAGAGGGTCCGTTTTCAGAAGGTACTATTATTTATGTTCAAGAATAAAACATTCCAGTTAATTTTTTGATCGAATTATGTAGTCAATCATTATTTATGTATAAAAGGATCATTATAAACATGGTTTGAGTTGAAAGTTCTACTATGGTGTACACGCCCATTGGATGTCACGAATATTTTTTTTACTACTGCTATGAGAAGTAGCACATTTCTCATAGCTTACTTAGTTTCAAAACCATATTACACTCGTGAGAAAAGTTGAACTTTCCCCACTTGTTGCACAATATACTATTTTCTACTACTGCTATGAAAAGTAGCGCATTCCTCATAGCTTACTTAGTTTCAAAACCATGTATTGCCCATACTGTGAGAAATATTTTTTCTTACGGCACTTTGCCAACACCACATACATTTCCATGGAGAATCAACAAAAATCTACCAAAACTTGGCTGCTGTTCAGCTTTGAATAGTTGTCACAAATGTCAGAAGTTTTTTAAATTCTTTAGGGTAGTTCTCGTTAGTGTTTTTGATAGAAATCGCTTTATCCATCAAATATTGTTCCAACAATTCATAATAAATAATATGATGTATATAACGATATGTGACGATTTTGATAAATACACCGCGAGAGACAGAGATAATGGAAAAAGCTGCAAAATTTGGATTTGTTTCCGGAAATTTCAAGAAAAAAGTATGTATTGGCATATTGGTACGAAAAATTTATGGAATCTAAGAAAATACAGAGATAAAATCTTTTTCGGAAAGTGTACTTTTTTTAAATACTTTGAGGAACTAGGAAAGGTGCCTACTCTTTGGTCACAATTCACAATATTCAAAGTGGCATAGTGCCACATTATAAAATGGATACCAATGAGTTACATTACTCGGATTCTTTGAATAAGTGCAGATGTAGAAAAAGTATAGTGTGCAACATGTGGTGAAAAGCACTTTTCCCACTTGTTGCACAATATACTATTCCAATATGCACATATCTATTTGATTATTTTTATCACATGCCAAAATGTGACGTTTTTTCAACCAATATTTACCAGTATATCACCAGTATATCACCTGACGAAGCTACTGTGTTAGCGAAACATGTTGTGTGTTCAAGAATTCTGTGGAAATCTTATCGTTTGTGAAGTTTTTACATCAACCAATATCGATGCGTAATTCTAGCTAATTATTTGGTATTATACTGATAATTTCTCAGTAGCAGGCTACAGCGATAATTTTTCCACGTTTGGATCTTCATAAAGGGGCACATTGACTGCATTGTTGGTAATCTTTTTTGTTAGATGAACAAGTCTGTTCGATTAAAAATGACTCAAAACCTAAGTCGTGTGTGGCTGTAAAATGTTCGTTTTCGCTGGGCCTTTTTGCGAAATAGTCACGCCGAATTACATTGGTGATGATATATTTTATTAATAATTCAAATGCTCATCTAATTATAATTATAAGAAAAAATTCACCACTTGTGTAATTACTATTGACAATTTCATGAACAACTCTCTAAGCGTTCAAAGTCCCTTCACTGCTTCCTTGATGAAATGCCTCGTTTTTTATTGCGTCGGTGACGAATTTTCCATTTCCTTGCCATCGTTTTTTTCAGTTAGTTAAACACGTGCCCAACATGCCAAATAGAAAATTGGAACTGCCTCACATTTATCTCCCCGAGCAAGAATTCCTTTGAGGGCAACTCTCGTAATTTAACGGTTACTGCTACCATTTAGACTTCATCAACAGCCCGCGACTGGAATAAGATTATTGAAAACTCGCAGCCTGCATTATTTCCAGAATAGATAAGTTGGCATAAATCAGGTAGTGTGAAAAAAAGTTTTTGCATTACAGAGGAGAAATGATCTAATGTTTTTGCAAGAACATGTTTCAATTGTGTTTTCTCACGCACAATTCTTGACTACTGAGAGCGAGGAAAATATGGACGCATCCAGAATGAATTGTTTTTCCGAGAACAAGTTGATTTTCATTCAATTCTCCTCCCAACCAAGATTCGAAGGGCGTTCCAGATTTGGGTCACTTTCAAGAAAACTCTAGATCTTTGATAGCCATCTTGAGTCAATTCTGATATTCAGATCTCTTCATCTAAAGTTTTATCTTCAAAATGAGCCTAAGATTTCCAAAATCGGTTGACGTGGAAAAAAGTTATGGCTGCAAAACCAAAAAGTTGATTTTTTGAGATCACTCTGTAAATAAGAGAGATATGAAGTTGATTCGCGAAATATCTCGAGGTAATGAGATCATCTTCATGCCTCTGTTGTCGAAGTTGAGAAAAACATTTTTCTCACCATTTGAGAGCCTTTTGAATATTCCGAAATTTCGCACAGTGTCGGAAATCACCATGTAGAGATTTTATGTGAATACCCTTATGTTTCAATGAAGTACGAGATTATAGCTGAAGGACTGGGCTATCGAACAGTGTGAACCAAATTCAAATTGTTCCAAACTGAAAATAGTTATTCACATTATAACAGGGGCGACATTTTGGTGTGCGACGAAATTAGTGTTGAGTAGTTTATATCAACATATTTCAGATAGATAGGAAATGATTCGTTATCACAGCATACTGATTTCCAAGCTTTTAATCCAACTGCAAGTTGGAAAACTTTTGATATGTAGCTTCGTAAATCTACCCTGTATTTCACCTCATTTGAATGAATGAGTAAAGCCTGATTATGAAGGTTCCCAAAGGTCCAGAGCAATATCAACCTCAAAGAAACAACCTATCCGTTAACTCTCCATTCAACAACGAAAATTTAGTGGTACGTGAAATAGTGCATTATACATCAAGGGACAGAAATGCAAGATTTTTTCCAAGGTCCGAGGGAAAAATTATTTTGTTCTGTGACGGGAAAAGAGTTTGGCATTTCATTTCACTTTTCATAAATTACTTTTTTCCTGTGGGAAAAAAGTGAGTACTTTCTTCCCGGATATACAATCATATATATACTATATACACTGTTGATGATTTTTCTTGTGCTATAGTTCCGAAAAATGAGTCAATAATACCGTCTCCGAGAAAGAACTGTCCTTTTATCTTCCATTCGTCGAAATATTAGATTTTTGCTCACGGTTTTTTGTCTCCCTCCGCTACGTGTCGGGAGACAACACAACCTGGAGCTAAAATCTACAACTTTTTTCCCTCAATCAATAACTATTATTATATTATACTATTTTTTACGTTGGCGAAAACACAAAAATCAAAAAAGAATAAAAATGTTGTCAAAGTGTTTTGTCATAATTAGTAGTAGTATAGTTTGTGGAATTCGTATTTTGACAACATGCATCTTGTTGACAACCCATGGTGACAGCAAATATCAAACTGAAATTTATGAAAACAGCTATGAAAATGATCAACGGTTATAGAAGAAGAAATCGAGGGAAAACCCCAAGAAACTATTGATACTGCTCCTGCAGTGATTCCCAACTTGCTAAAAGTGAGATCTCGAAATCTAGAAATGGAAATGATGCAGCTTATACTCGCTTCAGAAAAGGGTGTTCCAAAAAGAAAACGCAGAGCTATGCGGAAAATGTAAAGTTAGTATAAACTCCCTAGGGAGAAAATATGTCACATTATGTCCCTAGGCAATAATACGAGACTTCTGTCCCTCTTTTGTTACCAGAGAAACTAACTTCTACTCTTGCCGGCGTAAAAACAATTATTATAATTTGGGAGAATATCTAAAATCCAGATAATTCGAGATATGCCCACTCAGCGCTTGCTAGACTGCGACATCATTCATACAGACATAATTCATGCCGCGATAAAACAGGGCCAGTGTAGTATCTTTGAGTAATCACACTAGTTAGTATGTAGTCCGGAGGCGACATTTTTAATAAATCATGGAAGAGCCAGAACTGTGACAAAGACACTATGTCCATTGCAGCATTGCAGTTCATCTGATGAATGTTTTTGTTGCGAAATGAATCAACATGGAAAGTTCACAAAAAGCTGAATCGAATGGTGTACTTTTTATTTTCCCGCATGCTATTTTACAAGAATTTCTTATATTGAATTTTAGGTTCTATGTATTTGCATAGGTAAAAATGGGATATTTCAAGTTTTCCCAATCGAATTACAAAAATTATCACGAACCACCTAGTATATTCTTTTAGAATTGGGTACTCAAGTCCTCCCCCTTCTACCCAAGCGAGTCACCTATCAGTCACGAGAAAAATCCAGGTCCGGATTCATGAAAATTTATCATATTTCTGGACATCAAAAAGAACACCCTTCATTTTGATTTTTCAAAATCCGCTTAAATATACCATCGCAATAATAAGGAGACATAGCTATGATCTCATTGTAGTAACCGTAAAGTCTAGTGAATGCAAAGAATCAGAAATGTGAATCCAATATCGCTGGTATAGATTCTCAAGATCAATAATGAATAGGAGAATAATAAGACTGACTTCTGTCGAATGTCTGTCGAATGCCGCATTACGGTTCGAGCTTGAAATTCCAATTACAAGAAATTGGATTATGGTTTGCTCATGCGAGAGTTATACCCAGACTTCTTTGTTCTGTGAAATCGTAGAGGTCGTATGTCGTATAGTGCACCTTTGTCTCCGTCTTTTCCATATAACAATGAAATTTGGATAATCTGTTTTCATCATTAAGGAATGAGCAGGTCTCAGTCTTTAATAATTAGAGAAGACATGAAGTTGATCCGTTGCTTTATGCAAACATTCCTTGTAACCTCAAATGAAATTCACAGCCTTCGTATTTTTGTTATTATTTTATTCTAGTGGAATATTTTATTGTGACGTATTATGGATGTCATTATCCAAATAACATCATCTTACTATTTATTTTTATGTCGAGGTGTTTGGAACCCTTTATGGGCCTCATCCCCCATATGATAGTGCTGTGGAAGTTCCCTGATAGCAAGGCTATACCCACTCCAACCTGTTTGTAGGCTCGTCTGGCCGATGTCTCTGACGACATTCAGGCATAGTGGCCCATTGAATCTCACCTAGTAGTTTTTATTGTACCCATTCCATTATCTCTGTACCTTGAACAAGTCTGTACAAATCCTTCACTGGATGTTGGTTCGCCGACTGGTTGCCCAAAAATCTTCTGTCTTTTGCGGTCCAATGCAACTTCAAAAAGAAATTGAAAGATGTGCTCATGAATCACTGGACTGATAATCGATGAAAACATTTTTTGTTTCTGTTTTTGTGTTTGCTCATTCTTTCTGGAATCATACCAATACTTTCAACTAAATATATCAATCACTCTTACTACCTCATATCATTGAGGGTATGATTCATTATCAGCTAATAGTTCATTACAAATTCATTTAATTTATTAGGCTCTGAGACCGCACGACTTTTTGTCGAAAAAAAAAAATTCGTTCGATATTTTATCACACCTTTCTATGGTTCTCCTCTGATGAAGTTTAAAAACAGCGTAAGCTAGCTGATAAGCTTACCCATACCTTCATATTTTCTAATGTATAGTACCTACCTATCTTTTTTTTGTGATGAATAGAGACGATTCATTATTATTATTATTACTACAGTTCGTCCACGACTTGGTTCCGTAATGTATTGTTTCTCATGTCTGTTTCTTGGGATGTTTTCCCAGTATGTATAGTACTGGTCCATGTTATTTGAAAGAAGAGTGAATGGATAATAGTTATTTATGCAACAAGTGCAAAAAGTGAATGTTTATTGCATTCGAGTGAAATTATCCGACGAGGCCGTTAGGCCGAGTTGGACAACACGTCGAGTGCAATAAACAATTTTTGCACGAGTTGCATACAACATTTTTTTCACGTTCATGCAAAAAGCAAAAAATGATTTATTGAGATGCGGCACTAGGTACAATTCTGTTTATTGTCAGAATTAATTTTTGACTGACGTTTCTATAACCACAGTTGCATTATAGAAAATGTTTGTCATGATGACAGCACGTTGAAGTAGAATGACAGATGAGTGCAATAAAATTTTTATTGCACTAAGTGCAATAAAGAACTTCTTTTTCCACTAAATATAGTTCAATAAAGTTCTGTTTTTTGCATGAATGTAGAAAAAGTATATTAGAGAATGAAGATCATCGGGAGTATTTCTATTCAATTATAAACAGAAGTAATTATTTCTAGTTCAGAAGATATATTAGAGTTTATTGAGTATGAAACGGAACCCCATGTGAAGTATTGTAGTAAGAAAGTAGGATTTATTCAATCAATATGGATTCAATGGTGAACGCAATGACGGGTCAAAGAAATATCGATTGAAAATTACATTGCAACTGGAAAAATGGCTAGAAAAAGCGTTATTTTTGGATATTGGACATTCCCATAGTCGCATCTATGCAGGAAAATAATGAATACGAAAGAAATTACTGGAACAGTAAACAAACCTCGTATTAAAAAGCTATACTGATGTGGATCACGATATGAAATCGAACTCTCAACTTTAAAATAAAAAAATAATGACATATGTTGAGAGTACCATACAAACACATCAAACCTCCATAACAGGCAATTTCGATTCCGCTAGCTTCGACGTAGTTTTATGATCTGTAGAATGAGTGTCATTCAGGAATCATGGTCTATTAAGTATGAAAGTGCTAATAAATGTTCAAATTGGTCACGTAGGGTAATCTAGTAGCATAATCGTTTCTCCACTCTGTTGTTATTGAAATTACTTTTAGCGGACTACCTGCGACTTTTTTAGCATAATGACTTCGCAAGGTAAAGTTGTTTGAACAATCTACTTCTACACCCTTGTACTAGATGGCTATGTAGGCTTAGATCGTGCTTCTTCACAATTTGAGTTCAGTTTTGCAGCATATATTGGAGTTCCCTTCGTGAATCGATTGGCAGCCCTAGTCCAACTGATGAGGCGTTTCACAAGGATCAATTTCAACACTACTTCCTATCAATGATCTGTTGGGAATAGTGGTTAATATCCACAGCTTCAGCAGATGATAGTACCCTTCATACTGCGTTCTCTTCCAGGATTCCTATTTCTTCCCAAGAAACTATAACTCACGGCGAGTCAACGCTCTCAATGAAGATCTTGCTAAAATCACAGCCTGAGGAATCAACAGCCTAGTTGAATTCAATGCTACCAAAACTAAAGACTATAGAAAGGCGGAATTCAGTGTGCCTGATATAACAATGTCTGGTACAGTGCAGACTCGATAATCCGAACTAATAAAAACCAAGGCGATTCGGATTATCAAAAAATTCGGATTACCGAAGCAGTTTCTTTTTTAAATTTTTTATTACGAAATGCAAAAAAAAAACATAAAGTAAATATCACAGCTCAACAACGTACTAAAACGGTGAAAAACCTAACCACACTTGCGTAATGTGAATCCCAGATACTAACAAAAGAACAATTAGGGGCTGAACATTTCACTCACAATTTCTATAGGAAATAAATAGGCCTGAAGGTATAGGTTCGGATTATCGAGTACTATGAAATTCGGATTATAGAGTACTCAATGTATTAAAAATGCGTGTTCGGACTACTGAAGAATTCGGATTATTGAACGTTCGGATTATCGAGTCTGCACTGTACTACCATTCCAACCAAGTCTACTATATCTATGCTCGGTATTTCTATCAGCAATATTTCTTCATTGGATAATCATATAATATCCATCGCGACATTTGCTTCACAAAAACGGTATCGTCTGATGTTCTAGAATACTGTTCCCACAAAAGGGGTTCAGCACCCCATTTGTGGGGCTGAGGCTCTTATATTCCATCAAGAGAAGAGCCATTCGCCTCTTTGACATCATTGAATCACCGTAGAAAAGTCGGCGACCTTCCACTTTTCAATAGATGACTCAACAGGAAATGTTCTAGAGAAATCTCTGCTATCATTCCATCACTATAGCAATACCAGTCAGACAAACTCGACAAGCCCAGTTATAGCATATATGTCAACCTCGAAATATGTCAAACAGCACTTTTTGAAAACTCGTTTGTCTAAATATAGAAATACAAAGCTCTAGAATTCATTGCCTGAGGAAGTATTTCCAAGAACTTATAATCCCTAAAATTTAAAAAACTCCCAATATCTACCTCCTCTCTAGTGCTATAGGGTTTCCCTTTCGTGTGCTGCAAGCGATAAAAAAGAGAAATATTATACTGGCCCTATTCGAATAAGAAAGTTCATGCCCATCTTTTCTAAAATGTACGCAGATTATATATACATATATATCTAATTCCTATTATGCAGAAAGACTTTCAAATCCCAGGAATGTTTTTTTTTTCGTTGAAATCATATTCCTGCAGGGGAGCACGAACTGCAGATAATGAGAGAATATGAGAGGAGAAGGGATGTAATTACTGTAGCGAGATGTCACACGATTTGAATGCATGATTTGTTCATGAAATTCGTTCGAAATAGGGCACCCTTGAAGTAGAACGTAGTGTGGATTAACCACTATACGTTCTGATTCTTGAATGAAGGGACCAGTTTTGCACTCAATCAAACATTCAGAATAATCTGATTCTGTGGAAAAATCGTGTGCTGTGTGACACGACATAAGATCACAGATAAGATATTGTGACAAGGGGCATGCGCTTGTTATGAAATAACATAATAAGAAGATGCACATGCCGCTTGAGCGTGTAAAGTAACCTCAAACTATATTTTTGGAAGTCGATATTCAAGAATGGTATAAGTAAAAGTTTCTCTCAAAAATATCTGTCTGCAGTTCTGCAAAATTGGGTGCAATGCTAAGCGTAATTATTTTGAAAAATCGGAATGGAAAAATATGAAAAAATTGTCTCGTGAATCGCTCCAATGAAGAAACACCTGTGGGCTAGGAGTTTTGAATATGGTAAAAAATGAACACTATTTTGAAAACCCTGCATCATATAATTGTCTACAAATTTCACAAGAATGAATAATGATCAGTTCACTTTTGTTATGGACAAAATAAACCGAATGATACAAATATGCGAGAATGTATTTCACCAGAAATGAGGTAATGGGTACTCAATCCACATTTCATCTTTGTCAAAAGATGCCAAAGCGTCTACTCGAGCGTTTTTGGGTGTTTGATTGCAAACGAGATTGCAAACAAACTTCAGGGATATTTTTGGTATTCTTCAATTAAAGCACCAACATAATATGCTCCGAAGACCAATCCATTGTAGAACTGATGTTATCTCAATTTGAGATGACAGTACAATTAATCAATGGACATATATTATTTGTAATTTATATTACATCAATCACTTTTTCTAAATACCAATAAAGTGACATTACCATAACCCCAAAAAATTGTTTCTCATTTCAAAACAAAACAAACAATTCGAAGGTAGGGCGTTATGCGCAAACGCTCCAACTCTCTGTTTCTGTAATACACGGTGCAGTAAATTCTGAATACAAATTCTCATTCAGAAGATGGATGAAAAACTGGTTAGTATAGTGGAAGAAAAAATGTTCCTCAGAAGGAATACATTGTCCAAAGTGTATCTCCCTTTTTGAGTAAAACTTTAAGCATTCATTATGAATCTCAACCAGATATTAAATTCACTCTATTATCATCTTATCTCTATTCATGGAATTATTCTGAATAGTACTCGGAGAATATTTTCCGACCCAATTTTGGAAGGTCGTGAAGTATTCAAACTCCTGGGTACACCTCCAAGCTAGAAGTTTCCTCGACGTTCATGTTAAAATTCCTGGAAATACTGGGAAATTCTCCATTCGTCTGCTATAAATTCTCTATGCAGACATCTACGCCGAGATTTCAGAGTAATTTCAACATCGTTTGTTTGGATTAGTATTACCAAAGTTTCCAGTTCGCAGTAAAGTTTTTCGAAATTCCATGTGAAGTGACCGTGAACTGATATTAAACTGCGCCAACAAAAGTTTTTCGTCAATTAGGAATTAATTATTCTCTTCATCAAACATCATGGCTGATGATGAACCTTTATTGGTTCTTAACATGTCCTGAAAGATTTTCATTGAATAATCGATTTCTACAACAGATTGAGATTTTCCTCCTCATCACTATATGAATGGAAATATTTCTATAATTTCGATACACTTGTAGTGAGGACATTTCAGATGTTCTGTCTCAAAATACCAGTGCGCTGGAAATTTCACTATTAGAAACAAAAAAGAGAAATTCAATCGAAAGTCAGTGACCACTTGTACGAAAAATGTTTAATAAATATAAAACGTCAGTCCTGTGGGAGTGAATTAATGACATTATGGAGCAAACGCCTACTTTCAACCAATGAGAATAGGTGAATCTAAGTACTCAATTCTGTTACTCTGACGAAAACCAATTTGTTGTTGAGATTTTCACTTGTATTACCACTAGAGGTCAAAAATTTCCGAGAAGTGATTAATTAACAAGAAGATTTCACACCAGATTGTGTTTGAATAATCAATAATACAGAATGTATAGGTATGTCGGCGTCAAACAGTGAAATATGTCATTCTCCTGGAATGCCTAGTCATTTCACGTATTGCCGGCAAACAGCGTAACTCTAAATTTCGTACACCGTTTGCCTAATTGTTTCAGGCATTCCCTATAATGAAGGAATAAAGGTTCCGTTAGGCCGAGTCAGCTTAGGTTGTTTAGAAACAGTAAAAATATAATTTCTAGGAAGATGGTTCATTTAGACGGAAAAATAGTATCTTATGCATATGCAGAAAGGATATTTTCCTTCCTGAACCCTCCGGCAAACAGAGTAACGGCTCAAAATGGAAGTTACGCTGTTACGCTGTTTGCCGACAATACGTGAAATGACTAGGCATTCCACATATTTATTTGACTTCCATTTAGTTTTGGCACCAATATAGATTCCTAGCTTATAATTTATTGATTCCTACCTATTGTAGTTGCATGAAAATACCAGAATGTAACATATTATATTATTCCATTCTATATCAACTTCGGGTTACTATACAAGTGGTGGTGAAAATTAATAATATTATTCTGTCATTGAAACGTCAAAAAAATTCCGATTTAATTCTCTGTGGGGTACCAAAGGAAAAAATTCCACTAAAATACTATGCTATGGTAATTTGTCAGAAAAACCCAATTTGATTGGTAAATCCCGAGATCAAAATATGAAGATTTTAACTAAATTACCAAATGTGTCTCCTGTTTGAGTTACATGGTATTTTATATGAGTTTAATATGAAAATTTAAAAATCATTTTGGCGTGCTACTTTGAAACTAATTGACGTATCATTATCATATTCGGCAGGAAGTGTAGATACTATCCTTACTGAATTATATGAAGTAATCCTTTCTGGCTACTACCGATTCTTCAATACTCTCTGAGTAAGTCATTATTTTTCGAGATTTTTCAAGTTAAGCATGAAGCTGAACAATTATTTTGATTCTGATGTGTATTACTATGTCGATGTTTGGTTTGCATTCAATACGCAGATGAAACTTCAATCCATATTGACAAATAACGAATAATAATATAAACATTTCAAAATGTTTGAATATGTATGTACCTACACAAAACACTTTGTAAAAAACCATCAGTTATTGACGTTACAAGGCCGATTAGCAAATAACGGATGAGGATTAAAGCAACCGAGTCCTTTATTTTCGTATCGGTCATGTGTCGTTCAAGACTTTTCGTAATCCCACTGAAAAAGCTGAAAGATTACATCTTGATTCCGAGGAAAGAACAAACGACGTACCTCGCAATTCTACCAAAAAAATACCAACATCGTATGTTGTCAACAGCTTAACAATATCACAATACTATTATGACCGACGACCGTTAAACAATCTTAACGGACGGAGGCTGTTAACATCAATTCTTCAATCGTCATCTTAATACCGTTAAATCAAAATAACAGTATGGGATTACGAAAAATCAAAATAACAGTATGAGATAACGAAAAATGATTATATTTTGAGCTGAGGACTTCATAGCTGGAATATTTCCAATTAGTAATGAAACAACCTGTATATGAGCCTTCCAAAAAGTCACCCCCAAGTAATCTGCTCACTCTATCTGGATCTCTGTCCTAATGATTTATTCAAGAGTTCATGTAATTGGGTAGCTGGGGTTCTCGTTTCAAATGTTGCATAATTCGCTATGAAGGATACTACATACGGGTACTGGGTCAAGTAATTTGGGACCGTTGGAGAATTGCCAGTGGCGCTCTCAGAATACAAAGGTAGGGGGATCATAAGAAGATGTGATCAGTTGGGCTGTTATATTTCCATAAGTGATATCACGATAATCTGTCGCTTCATTCTACGCGAAATTGTGTTGCCGAGCAACACCACGAGTCCGTTAGGACGAGTGCTATCGCTGTACGGCAACACGCATAGATGTATAGAAAGTCAAATGGTGTTATCACTCCCTATTGAAAGGAGTTTCGAAATCTCTCGATATCGCCTAATTTGTAGAAATAGCGAGGCGTGGGAGATTCTTGCTAAATTTCCGAAGTTTCAAACCAAATTCAAAGGCGTCATGACACATTCATTTGAGTTCTTACTTTCATGTTCACTATTTTTTGTTCAAATGTGAACGGTGCGTCATATTTTCGAATTTCAATGGTGAATTCATGAACGACACGAAGTCCTAACTCAGGAAAATCCTGTGATAATAGTTTATTCACTCACTTTTGGTACATAAAATGAAACGAATGTTCGGATTTTCAAATAATCCTCATACAATGCAGCATTCAGTATATGATGAAAGCACAATTCACTCACTCAACTCATGATATAATATCAAAACCTGTCTAATGAACTACTAATGCTCTTAATTCATAATATTTCTATTTGAAATTTGAACAAAATCTTGAATATGCCGAAAACATGACAGTAGTGACAGATATGTCAAGATCAATATGTTTCCGCATGGATTATTTTTTGTGCCCTGTCTCTTTTGTGTCCTGTCTCTAGATGCTTCTTATAAGCTATTATTGAATTCGTGCATCATCAACGTGACTCTTCATCCTTGAAAGTCTAGTTCAATTCGAAACGCAATTTGAAAATGTTCATGAAATTTCCATCGCTGCCGCCATCCATCATCTAATATGAGAAGCCCACGTTCGGAACTCGCATTCAATTGTTCATATCGAGAGCTAGTCTGACGAAACAATTGAAGAGTACGCACACCAGAGGAATTATAAACATATCAGGTAACACAATTATTCAACGATGAAGCATTAGAAGCAATAATTATAAATGAACAAGTCATGATATAACCAAAGCGGTTTATTCTGACATCTACAACTTTGATTATTTCATGTCAAAGTGACAAAATTTCCTTTGCTATCCATGGTTACATCGTTGAAAACACCAATAGAACAACCGGAATTGAAAGACAGCTAATGTTTTCGCGATAACAAAAGTCATTGTATTTGGCTTACGATTGGACTATGTAAAATAGTCAACCGCAACAGGTAGAGATCAATTTTGAATTAATTCGAATCTTGATAATGGAAAGAATTCTGAGGTAATCCAACCAGAATTCATAAATAATTTCAAACATGGCTTCGATGAAAAACTCTAATGTTCCAATTATCATGTGATATGATATCATACACAAAGCAAATGATTTATTTTCCAAGCAAGAAAGCATTTGGAATTTTTTTTTTCAATTTTTTCTAAATATTCTTACGTCAAACATGTTTTTTATAATATTCATATTATATTCATCATGAATTTACGAAAATAATCTAATTAATGATGGCTATTCTAATTGTTATTACAATGGTCCCTATTTGTTCTATATTCTTCCCTCGTATAAGTATGTAATGGGATCCGTATGCATTGAGAGATTTGATATCTTGAAATATGTTTTTGGATGTATGACAAATTCATATTCATCATAGAGGACGTGAAAAAAAATTCTGAATTGAGAAAACCTATTCCCGTTTCCATCTTTCAAGTTTGAACCCCTTGATTGGGTGGAAGTATTGAAAAGAAATATTCTTAGATGAATTATGAACATGAAGAAATGCATTGAAAGTTGATGGCAGTCTGAAGGTGGAATAAGTGGTAAGTATGTTACAGTAAATCCCAAAGATTAGATTGTAATTAAATGTCATAAAATGTTTGATTTATTAGGTTTCAAAAATGTTATTGTGCTATAAAAATAAGTACCTAGTCTATTTTGAGAAACCCTGTATAATTGATGACAATATCATGCATGAGCTTTTATATTCAAATATTCATATAGTTTCATCAGCATTTCCGTTCAGAACAAAGTTATCAATATATGGCGCAGAGCTATTATCGTAATAATTTACACTGTGTGGAGTTGACCATATTGATTTATTCAATAAATAGCAAACGAGCACTTCATAACTCGGAATATGATTGCCAAATGGCTCTTCGATGCACAATGGAACCTCATTTGTGGGTAATTTGAATAATGGCTCTTGTCTATTTCAGACGTGTTTCTGATCGCATAATTCAGTCGTTATTGCCCCTACCTGACAGCCGGTAAATTAATTTCAATTCAGGAAATTGGAATTCGAATTGAATTCAGCCTGATGGCTATATTCTGCCTTCATACACATCAGAGTCAACAGTCAACATTTCCAAATCGTGTTACAAGATGTCCTCCAGAGTGAAATGTCATAGCTACATTGTTGTAGAAACAATTTCAATATATACAGGAAGAGCCATATTTTTCAAGCAGGTTTTTCACAGGTTGAGGAACACATATTTCCAAGAAGAAAATGTTGTATCAACATATATTCGTGGGAGCTTTCCGATATACAGTCAAATTTTGAAATTGTTTCAATGTTTTTCTAGTTTTCTCCTACAATTTTCAAGATGATTGAATTTGGTATACCTATTACATCTGAAAAACTGAATATTTTGTGCTAATAGGTGATTCCGATAACTTACAGGGTGATACACTTTTGGGGGTTGTTCGCAATTGAATTTTTCTGCCTGTTGCTTCTGCTTTCGATGAAACATTCATTCAGATTCTTTGTTTCTTTTGGAATAGTATGGATTTCGATATAAATTCAATTATTTGTGATAAACATATTTTTCAAACACAATATTTGACATTTCCTAATAAATGACTAGAATACTTGAAATGATCGAAAATGTGTTAATGAAACGCAGTGGCAAAACTTGAAAAACGAAAAAAAATTAAATATAGCACCACCTGTATATCGGAAATAAGGCTCCTACGCATATATTTCATGTTTATATGACATTTGTATCTCATAATAGTATCTTCTTCAAGCTGTTGAAATTCTGCTACTGAAACCTGACACCTGACTCACCCTGTAAATTATTATTTCAGGAACAAGAAAAAACACAGTTTAGGCAAGGTTACTAATACGATGGTATACAGAAGATTGAGTTGAATAGGGAAAACCATATTCATATAGTTCAAATGAAGGCGCACATACTTATATGAATTTCTTGGTATTCCAGAAACATAAAACATATATAAAACATTGAATAATCCCGAAAAAGTACAAAACATGAACTCCGAATATTTTGCAAATGTTTTATGATGTTGTCATAGGAAAATAAAAACATATCAAAGAGCACCCTCAGTTGGTGTCTTGTTCGTTTTGTACCCTTATTATTGTTGACTACATGGTTCCTGGATAAGGTAAGACAATTGATTAAACTATTAAATAGTACCACTATTTTAATGGATATCTCATCGAATTTGCTTCGAGGAATATAGGATATCTCTAACTTTCACTGAAATATTTCGAAAATCTCTTTTTCCAAAATAGCTGACTTACTAATTTACTATTCACGCTATATATATGTACAGTGTCATTCATAAAGTCGGCATCATATATGGAATAAACTTATAATAATAATTTATTTTCAAATTCGACTTGAGCGTTGTTCTGCTTTGAGAAATTTGAAAAATGGAACATTATGTTGGGGTCACATGACTTTCGCTACATGTCAAACGTAAAATTTTTTCAAATAAATGTTGAAAATAAGCTTATTTGTTCGAATTTCGAGAATTTTTACTGAGAAAAGTTGTTTCTATTCCAAATCTACATATCTGTCTCGAATTTGAACGTTCTAAAACAACTTTCAGTTATTGATAGTATTTAAATTTCTACGAAATGTGATATTAACAAAAATTAACACCGACAAAACTATTTCATTCTAGTAGCTCCATCAATCACTAATTAATTATCTACGCAAATATGATTTTCTTCTGAAACATTCATTAAATTGATATTTTCAGTTGTTAAATGATGCCAATGTCATCATCTATCAAACATATCATCAAACTACTTCACATATCTCACCAAGGTTCTTGACAGAATAAACGAAAAAAAACAAGAACTAAAATTTGCAATGGAACGTTCAAATTCAAGACAAAATCATCCTTCATATTCATTGAAGCAAAACTAAACGCCAAAGTCGAATTTCAAAATAAATTATTATTGAAATTGTCTCCCATATGATGCTGACTTTATGAATTACACTGTATTTGATTAAAATTTAGTACCTGTATCTCCATAGTTTATTCAATTTCGTCATAATTTTGGGAAGATATTAAAAGTTTACGATACCGTTGTAAGAATTTTGTTACATTTTTTTTGATCATACATTCAGTATACATGCACACTATCTTACTCTTTTTATTTTTGATATCATATAATGTTTTGAAAGGAATCATAATTCGAAACAGACGCAGTTTACGCCCCAATCTGATTTTATCCGAGTTATGGAAACATAAAATTCATAAGCATCGCTACTGCTGCAGCATTTCCAGGAAATTTCCTCGTCAGCGACTCTGGATCATTGCTATGCTTTACGAGAGCAGTAAAACGAAATCATCAAAATTTTATAGTAATATTCAATCAGGCGTAACTCACTTGCGGAAGGCATACTTAAAATTCATTATATGGACTTCCTTATCTACGTGTCACCATATACTTAAACTGATGCAGGGTTGATCATGAATATGCTGGTATAGTTCTTCACACCATTTCATTATGCGCCGGGAGCTGAAATTGTGTTTTTCTGCAACCAACACAAAAGTCGTTCATTTCAATTCCAAAATGAGCTCTTGCTTCACATTCTTGCTCGATCTGTAGTTTTTGAATAATCACCACCAGCAATACCTTTTTGTCTCACAGAACGGTATTGTTTAACTTCATTCGATCAACGAGCCAAACACACTGGAAAATAGAGATACATAAATAATCCCCATTATTATTGTTGATATGCTCACGATCCTAACATTTCCACTCCTTTTTCTTACCAGGCACTGGCGCGGTATTTGCTTTTAGGGCTGGCACCTGGTCCAAATGAATTCATCGATATGACGTCAATGAAAAAACTTCTCGAACAAAGTGTCACTTTTGATTAGAATTGAACAATCTACTATTCTTGAACTGAATGCTAGAATAAGCTACAAAGAAATTCCATTAAGAAACATCGTTTTCCCCTTTATTTATCTCTAGAAATTAGGCATACTGTTCTCAGCAGTTCTCTGTTTTTGTCTGAAATATATCGAAAACTTATCATTATATTTTCTTCAAGATCAATCAATCGATCAAGATCCATTGGATTGTGTGTAACATAAATCACAAATAATTGATTGAGAATTCGCGTTCTCTAATGTGATGAAAATATCAACTCTTTTTCGGTTTATTCAACAGAAAACAACTACTTTCCTGGCTATATGCGACGACGAACATCGAATTACATCTATTGAACATACACGATGAGAATTTGAAAACAAAATCTTCTGAAGTAGAGAATTTGCATTCTCCTTCATATAAAGATATGCACATATCATTCTGAATATTCAACAGGAAACAACTACTTTGATGGCCACGTCGAATATATCTATTGAATATCCAAAAAGAGAGCATGAAAAATCAAAATCCTCTAAAATTGAGAATTTACATTATCTCTCAAATCGAATACAATAATATGATGTATATTATGATATAAAAATATAACTTACCAATATGTTCAGTATTGAAATGAAAATTGAAATGTATAGGAGAAGTACACTTTCATGAACTCTGATCTTGATGAGCTTGGAACTTCCAAAAAAATCATTCGTATCAGTGATATGGGAATTATATCTCAGTAAAACTCATTTCGGATATCATATTCTCATCAGTAACCTGAAGTCCAGTTATTCTTTCAGCCATTCTTCATGATATACACAATTTTCATCTCCCTATAATACAACTAAAACTATAACGAACTGCCATCTGAGAATTATTATGATTTGTTGACATACTCCTCCCATATACCTCAATCGCAGATTCGTGATTAGGTTTTCTCAATCCAGAATTTCTTTCCACGTCCTGTATATATGATGTATGTCAATTTATCATACATCCAAAAAAACAAAATGATATTCTAGTTTCTCAAGAAATGATATTTCTCAATAGGATTTGATAGAGGAATACAAAATAAGTGTATCCACCAAAATTTGAAGGGCCAGTATTCAACGCTGAGAAGTTATCACTATTGAAATGTTCCATTGTTCACCTCTCAAGGAGTGATATCTCCGAAACAAACCGATCTAGAAAAACACTCGATTTGAACTTCCAGAATTATTTCCACTCAATCTTGAACGTGTCAACACTTAGAAAAAATCAGTTTCACTGCCAGTGAACAAAATAATAATTATTGAAAGCCATCTTAACATGCAAGAACCATGCGTCTTGTACGTGCTCATACTGTAGGTGCTTCAGAATTTTCAGCGACATTGACAGTTTTTAAGATTTCCTGAAGTTCCTCAGCAAACAAATTCTCAAAAGGATCCGAATTGCTGACGAGATGAGTAAGGGCCTGGAGGATTTGTTAATTGCTTCTTGAGATTAGCTTTTGTTCGTCGATAGTAGGAGAGAGGTAAAATTCCAAGGTTTGATTAGTTTTCGGATAAAGCGGAGAAAACGAGTTTGGTTATAGCCCTTCCGAGAGATGGAATCTATACTGAGTCTAGATTGTTTTTGGTTCCTCTCAACAGTATCAACTCGGATTCAGTGGATCTCCTGAGACAAATACAAACTGTACTTGGAAATCGAAGCTGGCTTGTTGAATTTAAAGTCGAATGCTTTCATACAGGTCGTCCTTATACAGGGTGAGTCAGTTTTCTGTAGCAGGACTTCAACAGTTCAAAGAAGATACTATTTTGAGAAAAAAAGTCATGTAAACATATATGCGTAGGAGAATTTTTCACCATGATATGGTATGATATGATATGATATCTCTATATGTTTACTTTGTGTTTTTCAAGTTTTGCTACTGATCTTCATGAACACATCTTATGGAAGCTCTTGATCACTCCATAACTGTGTTTTGATATGTATACTTTCCATCACAACCTTCCACCTCAGATATTCCGTAATTTTATGAAGGGTACGTTATAGTCTACCAAATTATCGGAACAAAGGCAGCGTTATTCAAAGTCATTTGAAATTCAAATTGGTTTTATATTTGTAAAATCAGTTGAAAACAAATTACAAGACAATCACGACGAACTAAAGAATGAAGAAAAGTACTTTTCGGCATCTGATCAAATTGAATAGATGACACGTCCAATCCATCTCAAGTATTTCTGAATATCTGCGACGACCACTACGCTTTTTTCATTACACTCGTTACTATTTTGGAGTCTAACACCTAGAGTCACTAGGCCTCTGAGGATTGCACTATTACCGTGAACGCTGACGTAGCTGCTACCGGAGTTGCCAATACATGGGATGTTACCTGAAAAAATTACCAGATCATTAACACTCTGGCTGCCCGGGCCCTGTTTTTCTCTCTTTATTACAGGCTTTGTCAGTCATATGTGACCGACGGTGACTTATAAAAAACGGTGCTTGGCAGTGATTTTTAACCGACAGCAGAAGCGAAAACGACCGACGATGCATTCAAATCTCCACTAGATCTGAATTCGCGGCGCTCAAATGAACGTATGTGATATTTTTTGTTACGCACTCTATGAAATTTATAGCTACAATAATGCCCCAAAAACGTTTATTGTATAAAATGTGAAAAAATACATGAACATATCTGAATCTCATTATTGTTGGAATGGGTTTTCATATGACATTTAATGCACATAGAAGGCTTCTCTTGGCAGCCTTCTCAATACGTCCGCAGTCTCTTTACCTCTTCTTCTAGCTTTCGGTGTTTTATCCTTTTGCTGTTATAGCAAATGTTCCAACCCCTGTGCTTCAATCAATAAATTAATAACTAATAGAAGTATATCATGCAATTTTACTTATATACATTGGAGAAAAATTGCCTTGTCAGGCCACGTCGGTCGATTTTAGCTGACAGCCTTTTATGCTCTTCTGTACACCAGAACGACTTCACAATGTCTGAGCACGAGCAGCAATCTGCTGATCACTTAGATGTCCCCTACTCTGAAAACTTCGCGTGGCCTGACGCGTTCGAACCAATGAAAATGCATCGGCTCAGCACGAGATCAAGCTGTCGGTCAAAAATGACTGACATGGCAGGCAGAGTGTTGAGCAGGGTGTTCCTGCCGAAGTTCTATAGGCCATAGCAAAGATCATAAAAAGAAGTTCTATGAGCACTGGTCCTAGAATGCCCATCTATTCAAGAAGTTTCACAAGTGATCGTTTTTAAATTATCATCTTGTGAACTCTCATTCTGGTTTTCTTTATATTCAGTTGGTTGAGTTTCAGTTATAGAAGATATCTTTTAATCCAATTCAGTGAAGAATAATAAGACTTTCTTATATCCTGATATATTTTCGTATCTAGTAGATCATTCTTTTCGCTATGAAAGACTCGAACATGAACATAAAAAGCGACCCGATATAATCATATGATACATCATGGATAGAATGAGAAAAACGATGTGTTCAACTTACCATTTCCAACCATGATTGCCATTCGAGAAATGCAACTTTGGGTCATAATTCGAAATTGCTACTTTTTTTTAATGTCTGAACGTCACTGGATTATACAGAAACAAGTACCTACCATGAGAATGAAAAAAAGATTCCTTCTAACTGCTGTATAAACTACGATATGAAAAAAATCGAGTATGGCACTTCAATTTTCTCTATCTCCTGTACAAACATCGAAATTTGACCAGTCTGTGCTAATACAGTGTATCAAAAGATTTAAGACGATTCACCTATTTTATTCTCACCTGATCCATATGAGAGACAATAAGATCCTTCTTCCAAAATCCCCTTCAACTGAGGATTCCTAGCCACACACTCCGTCTCATCGATCCTCAGCGTACTCGCTTCTAGCTCCTCTCCACCAAGGCCTCCATCTTGTCCAACTTCATGTCCAACCAATACTCCTCTTTCAGCTTCTGCCTGCTTCACTTCGCTGATACATATCGGCGAAACCGACTCGTCCAATGCAACAGGTGCTGATAATCTCAAGATGGCCAAGTCGTTGCTCAGGTAACCGGCCTGGTAGCCAGGGCTCAGAACGATTTCGGCGACTTCCACCAGGCGACTGTCGTTGTGAGGTCCTTCTCCCAGGTACACCCTAATTCCAGGCAAATGTTATCAAAATATGCCCTCTCCTTGCATAAATCCAGTAGTCGGTTTTATTATCGTTCCCTTTGTCTTTCAACGTGCTGAATCTGAATCTGGAGTTTAAATTTCCTGGTTCTTTCTGGGTATTCGCATAAAACAGCGAAATTTTCTACTACGGGCATTGACAACAATTTTACAGCTAGCAGCATCACACTTTTTCAACTCCAAGTGAGTCAAGAACAAATATTGTAATACTTTCACACCAATCTTTTTGTATTGTAGAACTTTTAATCAGGCTAAAGATGGTCTTTTATAACACCGAAACATGTCCCTCTTGATTTTGTAAAAACCCCATTAAAATTTGTGGAGATGACTTCCTTTGAAAAATTTCACTCCACTTTGAACAACTTGACTTCTGTAGGATCAGTACATAATTTTTTCCAATATTCACCTCAAAAGTTCACCTCCAAAACGTGAAATTTCACTTCTTGGAAGAATTTACCTATTTTTGTAATACTTTATCTCACAGGTCTTTGGACTCAAATTGTGGCAAATCCGTTGTTGTGTGTTGTTGGTTTCCGCTATCAGGCTTACTTTTTGGAATTATAAGCAAAAAACCAGAAGTTCGAAAATTTCGCGTTTTTTTGCGAACAAATATCTCAAACCGCCTAGGAAATTTTGTTCAAAAATTCCAGATTGGGATTCAGCACAACGAAAAACATAGGAAACGATAACGAATATCAACGAAACATACTGCTGGATTTTTCGCAAGGTATAAAAATACCATTTTATTATACAGGGTGGAGACTTTAACTGGAATGAATTGGCTACTGGGGAAGTGAATGATTTTTCTGAAAATTCGCGAGACACGTCAACGTTTGAATGTATTTACCTACATTTGGCGGGCAATATGGAGAATATAACCCATCAGGGGTAGCTGGAATCATCCCCAACATGTTTTTTTCAAATGCAACCCTAGGGCTTGCGACCCCTCATTGGAGAGCTGGTTGAGAGAGGAATCCAGGGTACCGATCATATTTCAGTTTGCAGTACGTTTGGGGCATGAAATCAAAATATAATTTCGAAGATGATACAGTACTTTTATATGAAGGCAAGAATCCTTCAAATTTAGAAAATATGATAAATAAAGACTTGAAAATATTTGAAAAATGGCTCCAATCTAACCTTTTATCGATAAATACTAACAAAACAGAATATATGATTTTTCACCAAAAAAATAAACAAAAAATTTACTTCAACCTTACAATAAAAAATGAACTCTCGAAACAAACTGACCAGATAAAATATCTTGGTATTTGGTTTGATGACAGGTTGAAGTGGGACAAACATATTGATGTTCTAACAAAAAAAATATCTCCAGTTATTGGTGCATTGAGAAGATGTACCAAAATTGATATTAAAATTGCAAACATGATTCTCTACTCTCATTTACTGAGTCGTGTCAACTATTTAATAAATGTTTGGGGATCTTGTTCAAAAAATAATTTCAATAAAATATCAACATTATATAGAAAATCGTTAAAAATATTGTATCGTCTTCCATTTGATACACCAACCAATCAATTGTATGAAATAACAAATACGTATTCTTTAGATGAAATATATAGAATTGAAACTCTTAAAATATCATATAATATCATAAATAAAAATTTGAAGTCGAATATTATTTCGATACGGAATTCTGAAATTCATAATCATGAAACTAGACAATATAACTTGTTTCATCTTGACGCCGCTAGCTCCATAATCGGACAAAAAAGATTCACTCATTCAGCCTTGACTGAATTCAATAAACTACCTGATATAAAAAATTGCAGAAATATAGGTACATTCAAAAATGAAGTAAAAAAAATGATTATTTCTGAGCGAACTGGATAAAATTAATCATGCAATTTTTTTTTTCACAAATATTATTCTTTGTTTGCCAATTTACAGTTGTTGATATATTTTGAATGATGCTATGTTTACCTATAGGTATATAATTATGTACTCCCTTATACCAGAGCCTATTCTGTCTGGCAGTTATTTGTTCAATAAATAAATAAATAAATAAAATAAATAAATAAATAAAATAAATAAATAAAAATAAATAATAAAGTCAGAAAAAAAGTTTAATATATTTTCATCGTATTTTCATAAAAATTTAGACTTTTAGTTAGTGACAGTGATATGGCATTTCCACCAGTTTGCAATAACACTTCGTTTCAAACTGTGAATACGGCAAAAAATCATTTTTTTTGTCGCAAAAAATTGCCTTCAATTGTTCAACAACACATTTTGAGCGATTGAAACGTTGAAAAAAATAATGAATTTTCAAATTGAATCAAAATGTTGAGCAACCTTTAAACGTATGAAAAACTGGAATTTGACTAGTACGCTGGATTCCTCTTTCCACCAGATTTACAATAAGGGGTCACAAGCCGTAATGTTTAATTTGTAAAAAACATTTTGAGGGTGGTTTCAGCTACCCCTGCAGGAATATATTCCCGATAATGCTTGCAAAAGGTAGGTAAACTCGTTAAATCGTTGACGTATGTCGGGAAATTTTAGAAAATATATTCACCTCCCCACTAACGAATTTATTTCAGTTGAAGTCTTCACACTGTATTACCTGACCATCGAGCTAGGGATCGGGGCAGACTCGTCTCTAAAAGTCACGCAGTGGGCGGCGGTTATGACGTGCACAGGGCTGATCAGGGCGGCTGCGCATGTGTAAATGTCCTTGTTTTCGTGGCGGAGGTAGAGGGATGCCGCCCAGGGGTGGTGCTGGTTAGGGGCGGTAGGGGCCTTGCTGCACTTGAAGGGTGGCTCGGTCAGTAGGGGCCTGCAGCGGGAATGGAGGTGAGGGAAGAAGTCGGGGGAGGAATCTCCATGGAAGTAGTCGGTACGTTTGCTGAAAAGATTTTGTTTGTATTTTAGTGATAGCCAGAATGTATTCGAAGTAATGAAAAACTTTTGTTAATATAGTATAGTTCTCATTATTTGCAGACTTGTTCATGATGTTGACCTAATGAATAATCCAAGTTTGTGACCTTGAGCGCCGAATGCAACTTTGCCAAAAATCGAAGAAACTGCGGAAAAATCGTTTTTTCAATATTTGGCGATTATAAGCCTAATGGACTAGTTTTTAAAGAAAACTCTTCCAGAACTTTTTTGAAGTAGACCAAATTTGCTACAATATGATATAAAAACTGTCTCTGTAGACTCACTAGTTTCCGAGATTGAGCCTTTCAAAGTTTATATATTTTTTTCGAATTTCACCAATTTTTATAGTAGTATAGTAGTAAGTTACAATAGCTCACGTTGTTTGTTTACAGGTACTATTAATTGTTCCAAAGCATTCGGATAATTATTAATATATGATTTAATAGGAGTAGATGAATATTATTATTATTAATATTATAAACTTGTGGAATCGGCAATGGATGTTACATCTATTGGTAATATTGATTACTACATCAGTGCATATCGAATCATCTCGACAGTTCCCAGTTGGATGATTAGAGAATTGAGAAATATTAACTTGATATTTCCATAGATATATTTCTTTGAAATGAAACAGCTGGCAACACAGGAAAAGGGATTATGACGTCAGTACTGGATGAACGAATTTGCCGCCCAAAGCTATGTTCGAACGTTCCATGAAATTAAAGGATATTCAAATGGCGTTTCTTGAAGTATAATAGATATTTTATCAAACAATTGATGCATTCATGTCATGTTATACTACTATATTTCAAATATATGCACATTTTGATTGAAATCATGAGTTTGTGTTCTCTGTTCTTGGATTCTGAATCCAGGAGATCATTATATCATAGTGATTTTCCCAAGATATTTCAGTCAACGTTCTCGATTTTAATATGCATAGACTTTTATTAAAAGTAAACTTTCCTAATCTGTTTCGAATTTCAAATTAGAATATCAGAATGTCTTTTATGATATTCTAATGGATGTTTCAACTGGAGATTATTCAGCAGGTATTGTCTCACGTAGACAATTATGAGAAAGTAATTTACATCTTGCCAGAAATCGGAAAAATTTAAAAGGATAATTTTATTCAGCTCGCTAAGATAAGTCTTTCAATTTTCCTCTGCAAACAATTGAAAATAACTTGGAAGTTTTCTTATAATCAGGTGGTTATGAATAAGTGTTTTCATAGCTCCCTATCACAATGATTGTGGATTGAATTTTCATTTTTTATCGATAATCGAACGTTGTATAGGGCGAATCGAACTCAACATCCCATCATGGTGTCTCAAAGTTGAGTAATATAATATAGTGATGATAAAGAAATCCTGTTGCTTAGGTAGGTAGTAGGTTCAATCACAGACCTCAGTCATAATAGTTATACCTGAGCGATAAGTTACGAGAAGTTCAGTTGCAGATTTTAACAATAGAAATAACACCCTGTTTCATGTAAGTTTCGGAATTCGTTCATAAATTTGACTACCTCTAGGTTATAGGTACTAACCTGTTGGGATCAGGGCAAACAGTTCTGGCGTTCAATCTATATTCCACCAGGTTTGGTATTCTACCATTCGCCAGTTGCTCGTAAACCACGTTCAATTTTAGTGTCCTTGGTGAGTTGGCCAGCAAAATTGCATCGCGGTTCTTGATCAAAACTTCCCTTCTATCTTCGGAGAGAACCGACTCGAAGCCCTAGTATAACAAAAAATAAATAGTTCAATTACAAAATTGGGCATTATGAAAAGTATCTGATGGAAATTGCCATTCTGTACAATGTACTTTCTGGCGCTCCTCAAGGGTATATTCTAGGGCCCCATACTCTTCCTCATACACACACACATACCCCCTGCCTCACAAAAATGTTCAAGCCAGCTATGCTGATGATGTTAGTTGAAGTATTTTGCTTTCGATGCTTCGAACTGCTATCTGTTCACACTCTATTATATTCGATGACACTGCAATGAACAATTCGTTGGTCTTTTTTTATACCAGTACATCGCCAATATCGTTAATAGAACCAACGAAACTGTTCTCGATCTTGAGAAAGTCCTTTCAATCACTGGATACCATGTTATTCGTAATACACCCTATATGAGTATGAAAACATCCACGAAACAGCATTTTTCACGAATAGAACCTTTCGATTACCAAGAGGAGACTGACGCTATGATATGATATGTTGAATTTCCTTACAAAATATAGAATAATATCCCGTAATCAAAAGAAAATAGAAAGTATGTTGGTGTCGTACTTTTCTTCGATCTTTCTAGGGCGTTCGATTCGGTTGATTTTTCTTTGTTGGAAAGCAAACTATACATGCTGGGTTTCAGAGGAACTTTTCTTTCATGGATTGTATCATTCTTGAAGAACCGGAAAATTCTTGTCAAAATTGATAATAATTATTCTCATTCACATGACATAGATTTAGGAGTTCTTCAAGGATCTATTTTAGGGCCACTTATCTTTCTGCTCTTCATAAATGATTTACCATATCACTTATTCTGATTGTGTCATACTGTATGCGGATGATACTACTATTGCGGTCAGCACTGATACTCCGGAAGAACTCCAAAGTAAACTCAACATGGTATCTGGCAACTTTACCAACTGGTGCTCAAAAAATCTTCTTATCGTTAACGCGAATAAGACTGTTTGTATGCAGTTCTCCTCAAGACTCAAACTCAATTATCCATTCAGAGTAATGGTTAATGATACCCCTATTGAACTATCGAAATCCACAAAATTTTTAGGAACGTTTGTCGACTCTGATATGAGTTGGACAACACATATAGATCATGTGAGCAAAAGGATCAATAGTGGGTATCATGCTATTCTCCAACTGAAATATGTTTTCACTACATACCAGTTGCTGAATGTGTACTATGCATTAGTTTATTCGCATATGAACAACAATGTAATATTATGGGGTAATGCAACTAACTCTATTAGAATTCTGATTTCTCAAAAAAGAATTATAAGACTAATTTTCAATCTTGATTACAGGGAAAGCTGTCGACCTATATTTCGAAAGCATAACTTGCTCACTTTTTACTCGATCTATATTTATCACTGTGTAATGTATACGAGAAGAAACCTAGGAACGCACGATGTTCTTTGAACATTATAGGGATTCCCTTTCGTGCGCTCCAAGCGATAAAAAAAAAATGATCATTTTACGCGCAATAGAAATCTCTTGCGTATACCTAGACACCGCACAAGCCTATATGAAAAGAGCCCTTTCCATATGGGTATAAAGTTTTTCAATCATCTGCCCATGTATATAACTATGAATGAAAATCTCAACAAGTTCAAGAATGATCTCAAAAATGTTCTCATTCAGGGTTGTTTTTACAATACCTCCGAATTTTTCAATGCAAATAACTGTGTTGCTACCTGTTCTGTGTGAAATGTATTATACTCTTTTATCTATTTTTTTGTTATATGTATCAACGTTGATTTATTCGACCTGTCCAATATTACTTTGTAATCTGAAGGATGAATAAATTATTATTATCATTATTATTATTATATAATAATATAGTTGAGTTTCTATCTGTAAATGCCTCAAAGAAGAGTTGCCAGATATAGGATACTTTTATTACCATTTTTCAGTACCTGAAGGTGGTGAGTTTGATCGTTCGTACAAAATAAAACAGGTATACCTAATACAAAAAAAAAAACATCAAAAACACAAGAATTGAGCGTCCATAGCGGCAGCGATGAGGCAGCTGAATCTAAATCAGCTAGATGTCAGACATAAACATGTTGATGACAACTTGACCATGATGTAGTGGTTGCTACATTTTCTGTATGGCAAAAAATTCACTAAATCATAAGCATCATTCTATATCTGATGTACTCTGCACAAGAATCATGAATGCACCATGGACATTTAGTATTGCAATCGTGAAAATGAAAATGTTTGGTATGGGTGGGGCTCATAATATTATATTTGATTGATTCTCTCTGTTGTACAGCATGCATATAAGCCATGTTTATAGTAGTTCACCTTACTAGTTCGGAAAAGTCACTTTTTCTACGGCAATAATACAAAACTGCTGTTGTTTCACTGTCTTGGATACGTACGTAGGTACTTTGTATGTCATCAATATTATTTCCGTATCTGATATCACAATGACTCCATTGTGTTATTATTTCAAAAAAATTTCATTTCTCATGGAATGTCAAATGTGATTCAACGACAGCTGACATCAATTGCTAAAAGTGCATCCCAAAAACTTGGTTTCCTGTTTCGGGCCATCAGGAGCTATCCCACTTCCAGTCAGCTGCTTATGATCTATAAGGCACAGATCCGACCTGTCCTGGAATAATGTTCCCATATTTTGGAGTGCAGCACCCAAACATACCCTGAAACTGTTGGGTTCTCGTGGGTGATGTCTCGCTCACTAACTCACTCACTTCTCTGGAACACCGTAGAAAAGTTGGCGATATGGCTTTATTTTATAGATATTTTCGTGGACGATGCTCTTCTGAAATATCAACAATTGTTCCTCCCTTGGCAGTCCCCGCGAGATTAACCCGTCGAGTTGAGGCTTCGCACCCCTTCGTGGTCACTTTGGAGACCTGCAGAACATCTCTTTCCAAACTATGTGATCGTTATACCAGAGCTAAGCAAATCCTTTTTTTTTTTCATCAAAATAATGTTCGTGAAGCTTCTTCTCTGTTGTCAGAGAGATGCGAATATATAGTACAAAGGAATGTGTTCGTTGGTGCTACAGGGCAAAGGGTGAAAAACGAGAACGATAGAACTTCGAAGGGTTGTTTTTCGCATTGGATTTATTCCTTTCTCCATCGATAGAGTGGCACTTGACTAAACACTCTGTCAGTCGCTTTGTTCTTCGAACGAAATAATTGATGAAATCGCATACACGGTGATTTCGTATACTTGCATATTATTCAGTAATATATCATGTAGTTTTAGGATGATAATCAGGCTTTTGGATTATCCTTATTACTTACGCCATTCGATTCATTATTGTATAACCTGATTAGCATTGATAAAAAGAATGCAGTCAGTCTAGCATTCTATCAGGCCACTTTGAGGTAAGTTAAACAAGTAAATGATGTATATACTGAACTAATTCTTGGAATCTACAAATATCAATTTCTGAATAAGTTACCCTCGAAATACCGAGAATGTTTTTTCCATTTAAAATAGTTCTTTGTTGGCACCCTAATTCAAGAAGTTTTGCTCGCCTTGAAAAATTTTAGCACTTACTGAAGTAATTAGATATTACGGGATTCGGCATCATTCAGTCGTTTCCGTCCAAATAATGATTTTAATTTCAAGTTCTTAATTAGTTTCATGGCTATTAGGGTTTAGTTGGCGACCCATACTTGTATATATACAAGGTGGCCCAACGAAAACGAAGCAGTGAAAAAACTAAAACAAAAACAACGTTTTGGAATGTTCAATTCAACATCAGTTACGAAAAAAAAATGGATAGACGAAGAGAATCCCCGATATCACTTGCTGAATCTGAACTTGAATGATACACTACGTTTCTCAATGACAAAAATTCGATTACGGATGCTTTTTACTAGAATGTCAAGAATATTAGTCACTTCGGTAACCATTGTTATCGCAATGGGGAAGTTTCCTTCAGTATTCTGAATCTAGTCTGAAAATAGCTAATGATGAAGAAGATAGCTAGCGAATAGCTAACGAATAGCTAACGAATGAAAAACGAATGAAATGAATAGAAGAAGAAGTAATACGGGTAAACAAAAAGATACATAACCACAAACGCACTCGGAGCAGGAATGCAGAAGGTATTTTTCAAGTATCACTCTTATAGTCAGCTTCAGACTCCTCTTATCCTTGTTCTCGAATATTTTATCTATCTCACGTTGGTTGAAGGATCGCATTCCATGAGAATCACGAAATTTTATAGCTCTGAAGAATGAAAAGATAAAAAAAATAGATGGCGTATTAAAAAAATAAATGGGGCCTTGAATCAATCACCTCTGAATCAGTTATAACTTCGATGAACTTGCTGCAAAATGTGGTCGCAAATTGAATAATACTCACAAAGGCCAGGTTCCATAATAATAATAGGTTCCATGTGAGTGGGGCGAACACCTCCCCTCCACTGCGACCCCAGATGGGTCTATTGTGGCTCACCCCTAAAGGTTACAGTTCACCGTACAATCCACATCTTTTTACAAAGTTCATGGTTGAATTGGGTGAGATTTGTCTGAAATCGATAGGTTCTAGGTTGGTAAAGCCAAATGTGTCGAACCTTAGTCTTTCTAAGCTAGAGCATGAACATAATATGTGTTCAGCCGTTTCGTCTTCCACACAACAGAACCGACAGTCCGTTTGTTGGTTCAGACCCATCCTTCCCAGGTGGTATCTTAGACGACAGTGTCCCGTAAGCAGTCCAGTCAGAATTCGCAGGTTACCCCTGCTCCATTCTAGGATCTGCCTGGTTATTTTTTCCGATGGTTTAGGCAGGAACGCCTTCGAATGGGTTAATCCTGGTAATTCGGACCAGTACGTGAGTATGTTTCCCTCCGCCCAGCCCGAGATAGTTGTTTTCGCCGCACTTGCGGTGACCCCAAAATATGGTTCTGGTCCTATGAACACAGATTCGGTTCCCTGTTTGGCGAGGATGTCGGCTTTCTCGTTACCCTCCACCCCCTGGTGTCCAGGCACCCACAGCAAAGTGACTCTGTTGTTAGCACCCAGGCTTTCTAGGGATTCAATGCAGCTCCATACAAGCTTGGAATTTATCTTGCTGGAGCTCAGTGCTTTAAGAGCAGCCTGACTGTCTGATACAATACTGATATTTTTGTTTACTAGAGGTTTATTCGACAACTCTCTAGCACACAATGCAATTCACAAAGGCCAACACAAATACACACCGAGCGGCAGTGTTGCCATTGTGTTCATAAAAATGATTAGAATTTTTGGGCTTGGGGTCCTTGAGTGACCCCCCTTGGGGTTTAAGGGTTAATTTAGACTCACGTCAGCGGTGACTCCTTGCAGGGCTCCGTCGAACACCAGCCGGATCCAGACCCCGCGCAGATCCTCCGGGGACAGCACCATCAGCCGGCCCACCCACCGGCCCGGATCCTGTCCCGAGGGCGCCTCGTGGCGCTCGTAGCCGAACAGCTCCGGGCAGGGGGAGCGCAGCCCGAGGGGCGGCTGGGGGGCGGCCGTGACCAGGGCGGCCATCGCGCAGAAGGCCAGGGCGGCTGCGAGAGACATCGCTGTGAGGGAGAAGATAAACATCATTTCCACGTAATATCAGTACAGTTGTTCGAACACGATATTTAAATTCGCGTTTTCGAGAAAAACGCAATCGAACAGTTCAAAGTCTCGGGGGGGAAGGGGCGGGAGGATTTCGAATGTTATTTCATTTTCATTAATGAAGAGTGTGCTTTGGACTCAGATAATTATTGTTGCTGGTTATAGTAATTACTTTTTAGATCAAATCGCCCTGTATCTTTTTCCACAGCAATCGCTATATCGCCGTATTTTGGTCCAAACAATATGCCCTTAGCTTATGTCCCAATAGTTAGGACTCATCCTGTAAATATACAGGGGTGTTTCATTAAAAAAAACTGATTTGGACTCGTTTTTGATCATTTTGCGATCTATTTGTTTGAGTTTGAGTGCCAAGAGATAGTACAGATGAATACTACAACATTCTAATTCTAAGGTTTTTTTCCACCTCGTATTGTTAAAGCTGTAGGTCAAAATATACGGAGATACACTGTACGTCAAAAAGAGAAAGGACCATCGGTATATAAAATGTGCAACAAAGACAAATAATAATATTTTCCATCAGCTGGTATTCCTGCTCGTTGCCTCTCTCTCGTTTTTTGAATTCATTGGTTGGTTCTCTAATGAATGTTCAATTTGGAATAATAAATATTTATTATATATGAGGAAAAAAAGTTAAATTTTTCTCGAGGTTGAGACGTTTAGTGGAGGGAGACAAAAAACCATGAGCTAAAATCTAATATTTCTCCAGTGTATAATACACTATTTTTTTTGTGACAGGACAAAGGACGAATCAATATTGAGATGATATTACATTATTTTGAAATCAGAAAATTATCGATGTGAAATCTGAAGTTTTTAACAGGAATTGAACCAACTTTGCAGGCATCTTTTTGCAAGCATCCTTATCATTCTTTTGAAGTACCCAATAAAATATCTGTCAGTTTAATCATGTTATTTGATTTCGAAAAATTGCGAACTTAGTGGTTGTACTTATAGTAATTCAAGTAACCGCGAAGTGGTATCACATAACTAAGCGGACTCTAAACTATATGTCACATTTGCGATTTTTTATCTTACAAATTGTATCCACAATGCTGCACCTTTCCATAGAAATAGTTTTATGACATGTGTTACTTCTTATCAACTGCCTGACAAAAATGTTGTTCTCCTTGATTTTTGTCATTGAATGATATATTTAAGTGGATTTTTAAATGCCGCTAGCAGATTCAAAAACTACCCCACGAAGATAACCAATTATAATAAGAAGTTGCCCATTGAATATAGATTCCGAAATGGTATAACATACAGCCTGTTATTGATTTCTTCAAAATGGGTCGCGTTTTTCAATAAAATTTAATAACTTTTAAACCATCAACAATTTGAAAACCACATATACCGTTAGTTTGATTGCAAATGACCCCCCTACCACCCCACCCCACTTCTTTTGAGCCATGACCTATGGGACACCCTGTATATAACCGGGAAAAATGTACTAACTTTTTTCACGTGGAAAAAAGGTATATATGAAAAGTGACATTTTATAACGTGTCAACAGAGATGAAATGCCAAACTTTTTTCCCGTCACAGAAAAAAACACTTTTCATAAATTACTTTTTTCCCGTGGGAAGGAAGTGAGTACTTTTTTCCCGGATATATATCACATATATTCACTGTTGATGGCTTCTGTTGTGCTATAGTTCCGAAAAATGAGTCAATAATACCGTCTCCAAGAAAAAACTGCAAGTCCTTTCATCTTCCATTCGTCTTGGCGGTTACGTATATCACTAAACAACCACTAAATTTTTTGAAATCAAATCACAGAATTAGACCGACAGAAGTGACATCAGATATTTGATTAATTCAAAAAGAATGATAAAGATGCCTACAACGCAGGTGTCCCTACTGTTAAAAACTTAAAATTTCACGTCGATAATTTTCAGATTCCAAAATGTAATATCTTCTCAATTTCGATTCGTCCTTTCTTCTGTCACAGAAAAAAATAGTGGATCATACACGGGAAAAATATTAGATTTTAGCTCACGGTTTTTTGTCTCCCTCCGCTACGTGTCGGGAGACAACACAACCTGGAGCTAAAATCTACTACTTTTTTACCTTGTATAGTGAATAACTATTACTAAAAAAAACTCACTAGTTGTTATGCAATTAAAGAGTAAACCCTTACATATTTGCACAAATAAATATATACTCACTTTGTTAATCTCTTCAGATCGTGCACATATAGGTAGACACTCACTTTGTTGATCTCTTGAGATGGTGCACAAGAAGAACTGACAACAGTACTGACTAGCTTCAGATATTATATCTCACAACACAAAAAACGAGTTTGGTGAATGAATCCATCAAGGCTGAGAGCTCGATTAGAAGAAAAAAATCAAAAACAAATCTGGTTTATGTTTATCTGGGGAATACCTAATGGTAATTTAACAACTTCGATTTGAATTTGAATATTCTGGTGGTTGGATGCCTATGTTCTATACATTCATCATGCACAGTTGAACGTTTCAATTCTACAGCGTGATTTTAGAGTAATGAACGAATTCAATAGGTTGTACGTCACTCGTTCATCTTTCACCTTTCAACTTTTTTGAGTTATATCAAAAATAGATTCACCGGTTAATCGCAACCGAAACAAATAAGAGTGGTAGTTTTTTCACATGGGACTATCCTGCCATTCTCAGATATACGAGGTGTTGCGAAATCCAACTGACATTGCGTTTCATAGGTGATAGTTCTCTTGAATTGATGAAGGGTGCTGATGATACAGTATCTTTGGTTGTGGCATCCATGAGGTTGTGGTAACTATTTCTTCCATATTTTCTACGCCACTGATGAAATTTTGATTAATAAAAATGTTTCGGATTCCCTGATGACTTTTGTTGAGGGAAGGCGTTACCTCCAACTGAACTACATATACCTATAACATCGAGATATTTGACACAAAATGGAAGCTTGATGCGCTTGTTTCCCCTTATTGTATGAAAAAACTATTTCTGTTCCGCTACAGAATGAATACTAAGAAGTTCCTAATCAACTCAAATTCCCTGAAAAAAATTTTGTGACAATCTGCTATAGAAAATGATGAAAAATATCTATGCAAGTTTTTATTTTTGTTCATCTTTGATAGAAATACATATTAGGTACTCAAAGTGGAGTGAAATATTGTTAAAGCAAGGAGGGAAAGCTATAAGTGATGACGTTGTTAAACAATCACACTCCACTCCACTCCCCTCTGAGCAATATCGACTTCTACCAAAGATTATGTTTCTACTACAAAGCAAGATCGTTTTTTGTAACCTTTAGTTGGATTTGAAACACGTGTTGGCTGTTTTTCCCATCATTAATTTGACTTTTGATTTAATAGTTTGCGCTTCAAAGAAAGCACGGGACCCTCTTTGAAAAACCCGATGTTTCGAAAATATATGTTTTTCGGGAATGGCTTGGGCAATCTCCCATCATACATCATTCTGGTGTATGATATTTAGATTTATAATTGTATGAGCTCTCAAGGCATGACCCTTTCATTCAATGAGAACCCGCGTTATCATCAACTGACACATGAGCTTGTGACTATATGGGCATCAGCAGGCATATTTACATTAGTAGTTAACTTCATAAAGTAATTTTCCTAACAAGTGCGGAAAGTGATTATTTCTCGCACGCGTCTGCCGTTGACACGAACGACGCGAAGGAAAGACCCCTTGATTTTTTTCGGTGTTATTTAGATACACCCTGTATGTAGGTACTGAATTTGAAAGCAAAAAATTTATCTGGTTCTGAGTCATAGCGAAAAAACCAATGTTCATTTCTCAATTTGAACACAATTTATCTAAAGAACTGACAGAACTGTACACTCGGAAGACCTTTTCATATCCAAATCACCAGCGCTATCATCATTACTTGTCAAACCTTATCACAACACCTTGTAGATGACTATGCGCTTTACGAATTCAGCGACACTATCTTTGAATGCATGAATAACTAGAAAAACATACAACCAAAGCATATAGCAATTCGGTATTTGATTTGACATAGGCTATAGGTAAGTATTTAGTACAGTGTACAGTGATGTCAAAAATACTCGAATATAAATAAAAACAAGAATCTTTTTGCAACATGTTGAATATATATTTCAAAATCATTATATTCCACTTTCTTGATTCGTCGTGTATTTATCAGGCGAATATTATCCTAGATCTTTTTGTCTTAAATTCTCCAGTGAATGCTTAAAACTCTTTCAAGTACCACAAATTGAATAACTAAGTGAATTGCGATAAAATTATCACGTCTAAAATTTTTTCGACAGCCCTTGGTCATGCACCCCTGCTCTCCTCATTCAGCTGCCGAAATCGTAGGAACCATCATCGAATTATCTCTCGCAGATTCCGCTGCAGCAGGTCTTCCGGAATTCTTCCTCTCCGATCCTCAAGGAACAATCAGAACCGGCTCTTGGAAGTGTACCATCTTGAATTCCCCGGTGAAGGTAACGGTGAAAAAAACGGTGGAAAACGCCAAGATGTACTCAGCGATGGCACTGGTCACGTGCAAAATATAACCTTTTTCTTCTTTCGTCCACTTTGTCATGTCCCCACCTGGAAATAATATTATCAGGGGTAGAGTTCATCCAAAATCAATCGAAGCGTCTCGTGCCACACCTGCACTCACTTCAAAGGGAACTTGATATTTTGTAGTCAATTTATTTCGAATATTTCTTCAGAATTTCATATTTGTTATGGAAGGCGATATATCATGAAATTTTTTTCGATAATCATTTTTATGTCTCAATGGAGGCACGACAGGTACCCTTACGAGGAGAGCGTTGGTAGACCTTCTTTGCAACCGAAGTAGGCGCCTCATGGGTTAGGTATATACATTGTTTATGTAATTCGTCATCTATCTGTTACGTTCATTTCTTGTGTGATAGAAGAATATGTCGCACTTGAGCAACAGAATTTTGAAACAGGTGCCGTATTCATTTGAGTTTCTCATCCAATGTAACTTTCTGAATTTCACTCCTTCATTTATTTAGAATTCGAGATTTAATACCAACCATGGTGGAAATATAATATGGTGTGCTACTCAGGTATCTTGGATTCGTCTTTTCTGAGCATAACGTTATTGCGAGTCTATACTCGCACCAAAATGATCATGGCGACAATTATTGATATCTGTGAGCTCTGACTGCGCGAGCAATTGTTTTACTCGCAGTGACGTGTACCACACCATATTATAATTCCACCATGATACCAACCATGATTTAGATCGAGGAAGCAACGTGTTATGAATCCACCATTCGAATCCAACGGAGAAGTTGCACGAAGGAAAATTCCTACCATAAACCAGCGACCGGTTATGAGTTCCCAAAAAACTATTTTCTTCCCACAGGAAAACAAAATAACAAACACAGTTTTGTAATAATGGTTTCATGAATCTGTTCTGAATCAGAATTGAAGTTCTCACTCAGTCTGAGTTAAAGACATATTTTTTCTCGAATGAGCAATTCACTTACCGTCAAATTCCAGCCAAGCAATTAATCCTGCTACGTTACAAATTCCAAAACCTATGGAACTCACTAGAGCGAAAAACAGTCTAATGCTGTTGACTGTTTTACTTCCAAAGGTGGGATACATCCGAAATGACATGATTACCTGAAAAAATGATGATACAATCATACAATTCTTTTATCTATGAAATGATAAGGCTATCCTCCAAAATTCATGATGGTAATCGAATAAAGCATGAGGGTAGTTCGTTGAAACCTATGAGAGGAATTCCTATTGAAAAAAACATGCTCACAATCTTCTTCTGAAATGTCCGGAGTATGTTGCAGAAGTTTGATATTCATTCAGTTTCAGTTTGGTGAGGTTTTTACGGGACACTCTAAGATACTTATTGTAATCCTGAATTTTCATTTTCCAGTTTTGCATAGCTTTCATCCCATCTTTGTTATCGGGATACACCAGACTCAGTCGAACTTTCTTCCTGTCTTCACTCCTAATTCACTTGGCATCATTCAAACAAGGATCATTTGATTCATTTGTAATGTATCATGCCTTATTTTCTTACAATACATTTTCAATTCACCATGAAATGAATAATGATTCAATGTCACCAAGAAAGCAATGGTTCAGTTCATATCTTGCAAATGTTTTCTAAGTGACAATTATTGATAATATAGGATTCCGAGTGTACCATATAAGGGTGGCCATCGGCTAATTAATAAAATTGATATATTTCTGTTTGAAATCATAATTGGCACTGTTCTATACGTTGTTGAATGGTTGTCTCAATACATTATTCAGATGGATTGATGAACAGTTACTCGTAAAAAAATATGAACGTTGTGAGAAATAAAAAAAAAACTAATGATTCGTTGAGGAAAGGAAACGAAAAATGTAGGTTTCCACCAGTTTTAATTGAACAGGAATCCTACTATATAATGTCAATTCATCCTACATATCATTAGCAAAATACATGAAGGAGTTTTATTTTAGGACTCACTACTATGAATAACGTCATTTCTACACAATGATAAACTTTTTCTAAGTGAATAACAGATCGATAGAAAGTAAAACAGCACTATTGGTTGTCTATAACACTCGGCCGCCCCCAAAAGGGATTCTAAATGGCACCTTCTATACCTCTCGTGGTGATGAGTCATACTTCCTCAGCATAATATAATGAATACAACACCAAAAATTATTTTTCGATTAACCACGCGCACCAAATCCTCACACTGAACATACTCTCACGAAGTCTCGACGAAACTGACGCTAGTGACAGTAGTGACAAAGAATATAGGTTACTTTGGTAGTGACGCTGATGGATTCGGATATACAACACGAGAGGGCGACGATTATTCCCGATTACTGGGCAGGTGAACATGTTGTATTACCGTAGGTATATTGGGTTGTACCGCAGATAAACAATTGTATTGTGCTTGTAACACGAGTTTCTGTAGTTATTATTTCCTTTTCAGAAACTCGAAGTTAATGAAGTCTGAAATACACTTCACCAGCGCTTATAAAATGTTTTCCTGTGGCTATACAGAGTGAATTATCTAAGATGAAAACTATTTGCTATAGGTGGATGAAATTATAGCTACAAGTTCATGCGTTCAGAATTATCATTTTACTAGAGGCTGAATCAAATTGTTTCTGGAATAGGTATTATTTTTCTTATCCCGATACAAAACAAGTCAGGAAAACATTTTACTTGGACCATTTTTTTCCGTGTGATGTTTTGAAAAGATGTCTTTCCCTTTGGGATTTGCTATTGGCTCCAGTCCTGATTAAGATTTCTTCACTCACCTGAATTATTTGAAAAACTGTCCCCAGTCCAAAACACAAAACTGCTCCAAATATGTGAACTAGCAAGACGTTAGTGACCTGGAAATTGGCTACTATTAAACAGCCAAAGGTAGCTAAAACTCCAATGTATAGACTGGAATTGTTGAGCCTACTCATCACAACACCGAAATCATGTTTTCCTATCAGGTCCTTCACCTGCCTGAACCTGATATACACCGCCATTACCACTGCAAAATGCATAAAGTTATTTAAAGCATTCAAATTATTCCTCTCACCATTAATCAAAAATCAAAAGCAGTATGTGTATGAAATGTTCAATAGATATCTCCGACTCTTATTGAGGCGCTATTTGAAATATCTGCATGTTTCAATGAATGTTACATGCCTTTGAAAAAAAATACCCACCTTTGATAAAAATTCGTATGTATTTTGGTCAGGGGCGGATCCAGGAGATATTTGAAAGGGGGACATAGATACATACAGATAACATAATTTATACGCATTTTTTCACTTCAGAAAAAACAAATAAAAGAGGAACTTGGCTCCTCCACCATTATGCCTATGAAGTACTTTCTGAAAATCCACTTTCACTCAATTCCCTGTGCCAGTACCACGTTGTCGATATCATCAATATGTGTTGATTTCCGGAAATTGTTCTTTGAATGCATAATATTCATAATAACTATATCATAAGGGCAATGGGATATTATAGGTTCTTCAATCCTACTCTGTCAAATATTCTGAATAATTCCCATTAATCTCTCATTGGCTGAATGAAGTTGTTTACTAATGAAGATAAATTATGATATTATGCGATAGTATCTATAATTTTCCACTATCGTTATAATACAATATGTTATCCATTGCAGAATAAATCTTGCAGCAGCGCCTAATATTTCAACTCCATCCACACCACTCAAAATACTGATAGGCACAACAAGAGGAAGGAGCCATGGGTGTCGGCTTCATCCTGTTCTGACCGATGGCAGGAGGTTAGGAAGGATAGTATCATTGAATGTAGCCGATAGTGATTCATTGATTCAATGATATTTTCGTTTAGGATCGACCTCTATTCGAGATATTTCAATGCATAAATAACAAAACCATAACCAGTCAGAATGAAGCCAACTACCTTTTGCATTCCTGCTCCGAGTGCATTTATGGTTATGTATGTTTTTGTTTACTAGTTTTACTTCTTCTTCTATTTTTTCATTCGTTTTTCATTCGTTAGCTATTCGCTAGCTATATTCTTCACCATCAGCTATTTTCAGACTAGATTCAGAATGTACGTCATAGTTTGCCGCCCCAAAAATTAGTAATTGCTTCAATTTGAAAATGAAAACGACTTGGACTTTATCGGTCGCCATTCTGTACAGCGTGGACATAAAACTGGAGAGTTCCGAACTTATTTTATGAAAATTCATCTGAAGGAAACTTCCCCATTTCTATACATTTTCACATGTTCATGAGGTTCGAGATGGATGGATCTGCCCCTGATTTTAGTAAAGCTAATGGAACATGAACGAATTTCTCTCGAATGAAGAATAAAACAAAATCTATTTGTACAGCACTGAAGATATTTACAATATCGGACATTTTTGGAACATTATTGAAGGACCAATATTTAAATGGTTAAGCAGGAATGAATATCGAAAGTTGTTCTTACATAACATTCCACCTATAGTTAGCATCATCCCAAATATGCAACTTTCTGGAGCCCAACCACCAGTGTCACTAATGTAAGGCAGAATCGGTCTGACATGGTCCGTCAGAACTGCTACCACATATCTGAAAACCAAAACCTAGTTCGATAAGCCTCCCAGATGATATAAATTTAGAAACGTCATTAGTAGGGGAACACGAAATGGCTTTGCTACAATCCAAAAAAAGCGGGCAAGGCTATTCAAAAAATATATTAATAATTAATATAATAATAATTCTAGTATGATAACACAGCCAAATTCCTTTGTTTCTCAGAACAGTGGAGAGGTATATACTATACGATAATACAGTGGTAGCCGTGATAAGCGACGTGTGTAAGAAAAACCACTGCTGCATTTTTCAAATAGTGGTTGCTGCAGCGTTTGAAGGTCGCCCTCTGAGCAGCTGAATTCGGCGTTTCAATCACAGAACTCAAAGAACTTCAATTCGGTTTTGTGTACTTATTGAAAACGCGTGCCACGGTAACATATGAATAATTTTACGTGTCGTCGATTGTTTAACAGATGAAATCGAATATTGTTTGTAATATTGTATGATTTTTCAGCCGATATCATTATGTTGTTTTCAACATTTTATTATCTTTGGTTAAATTTTTAATATTCTTTTTCTATTGAAAATATCAGGTAGCTGTTATTATTTTAGTGAATAAGATTCTATAAATTGTTCCCAAGTCCGGGATTTTTCAGTTTTTTGAAAATTTAATATTTCTCATGGCACGTACCAATCTCTTCTGATTTATCTTTCGAATCATATTACTTTAGTCAATTAACTAAGGGGGTGTAGAGCACATGGAAGACGAAAGAATTCTCGACACTAGGTTTGTGTTTGGAGTAGATAGGAAGTGAAAATTCCAAAAGTCTTCGAAGTTACAAGTTACAAGGTGAGCCAAGTGCAGGGGGTTGAATTAGGTGAGATTTGTCTGAAATCGTTAGGTTCTAAGTTGGTAAAGCCATGCAAATATGTCGAACCTCAGTCTCTCTTAGCAAGAGCATGAACATAATATGTGTTCAGCAGTTTCGACTTCCACACAGCACAACCGACAGTCCGTTTGTTGGTTCAGACACATCCTTCCCTGGTGGTATCTTAGGTGACAGTGTCCCGTAAGCACTCCTGTCAGAATTCGCAGGTTACCTCTGCTTCATTCTAGGATCTGCTTGGTTATATTTTCCGATGGTTTAGGCAGGAAGGCCTTCGAATGGTTTAATCCTGGTACTCACTAGTTGTTTTGGTCGCACTTGCGGCGATCCCTAAGTATATGGTTCTGATCCTATGAACACAGATTCAGTTCCCTGTTTGGCGAATATGTCGGCTTCCTCGTTGCCCTCCAACCCCTGGTGTCCATCAGGCACCCACAGCAAAGTAACTCTGTTGTTTTCACCTTCACCCAGGCATTCTAGGGATCCAATACAGTTCCATAGAAGCTTGAAATTTATCTTGCTGAAGCTCAGTGCTTTAAGAGCAGCCTGACTGTCTGATATAATACTGATGTTTTTGTACTAGAGGTCTATTTGTCAACTCTCTAGCACACAATTCAATTGCGAAGACCTCCGCCTGAAAGATTGTAGCATACTACCGAGATTGACAGAGATTTCCGTCCTCGGTTTCCTGCTGGACACACCGGCTCCAACTCCAAGAGGGGTTTTCGAACCATCTGTGTAAATTACGTGTTCTGTCTATGGAAATCGGACTGATCCACCAACCCACTCGTCCTTTGAAAGACTTTGAAAGACTTTTTCACGTGTGTCTGAGTAGGCAACATGTCGGGAACCATTCCTAGAGTTTGGTGATTTTTATTTCACACAATATCCCGGAGTGGTCCAGCAGTCGCTCCTCTTCAATTTGATTTTCCGATACAATGTGGAGGGAAGCGAGGTTCAGGAGGTTTTCTATCACTGCCGTTGGAGTAGAGAATATATCGTATTGAATAACTGATTGAACTTTTTTGGGTTTCTATATCCCGGATGAGTCCATATCGAGACTTTATCAAGTTCCTTCCGTTCTGAAATATTAATTTCACTCCTAAATTTGTGCGTTCTTCATGCTCTCATTTGAATTCTTGGATTAATATTTTCCTCTTCTCTGGTCTAACAGTACCAGATTTAGGTAACTTCAGCCCCAGGTGACAAAAAGAAGCAAGTATCCTGGTTTCGTTCTCAAGCTAACCCAACTCAACTCAATTTTATCAGTTATGGCATCAAACCATTGTGGCAAGGATATGATTTGCAACAAAATTATATTGCCAACGAATTTGTTTCCGAACTGCATGATTGCTATACTCTCAATTATATGAATTAGGTGTTATCTAATCTATTTATCTGTATCAAACAATGTATACCAATATATGTAGATATCATCATATCAGGTAAAACGCCTTTTTAATTGTCTTAATCCTCAAGTGTCAGATTTATCGAGTGTAAATCAGTGCAAATGTTTTCGGTGATTTCCTCTAAAAATAAATGAAAGCTTGTATGCGATAAGTATTCTTTATAACTGCTGCGATTAAGGATACCTTCTGGATATAAAGAGATATTTTGGAATAAATACAAATATTTCGAAGCCTGAGGAAGTTATACGTAAACTATCGAAAAACTTTCTGATATCTCAAGGATATTCTTCAGAGGGCATCGCCTCTATATCAAAAATTAGTTCTAAACAGAAATTTTACTTATATGTTCCCTGTTGTAACATATCAAAAAAATTGTCTCTCCGACATTTTCATCAGATAAAATACTATATTTATGTATACATCATCATTTTTTGTGCAGTTCTCTGCATATGTCACTCAAATAAACCAGGAATCTTTATGGGGGAAAAACGTATTTTTGAAAACAGTGATTTTGAATTCATATGTCGAATAGACTAGTTAATATTTGTGAATTTGTGTCAAGATGATATATTTCTAAATTCAATGAATTTTTATTCCTCTCTTAGATGATCCTGTCATCCAACACAAACAAATCGATTCATTTGATTGGTAGTAACGATATTTTACCCAAACAAATTTCATTTGGATCAAATAAATGAAATTCAAATAAATCCATATTTTCAATTCAAGTTACGACTTTCATCTGTGCATTAATTAACAATGTAAGATGTGAAATTTCTTTCGATCAAAGATCAAAATGATGTTAAAACTGTTCTTGGTCTCCACAATTCATGAATCCATAAAAAATATCTCAATTAAATATCTCCAAACTCCACTATAACAAATTCAATTTTCATTTTGCTTCCAGAATTTCTCAATTCTTAATTGTTAAGTTGAAAGTGGATCAACTTTGTAATTCTTAGTTTTTAATTCAAATGACGGACGCAAATACATATATAATCCCTCATAGATGTTTCCTTGTATTCAACTTTTTGAGTACATACTTGTTAGTTTAATTCTTAGTTCAGTTGAAACTATAAAACCAACATAATATGTAACCTCTCTGGCAAACTCTATAGAAAACAATCGACAGAAACTATAGATATATTATACGTATGCAAATGCACATCCTGAAAATCATTACTATACTTATCATTCGTACAACAATAGAACATATCGATTCAGTTTTCATTTCAGCAACACTATATCATATGAATGTTCAAAATCAATATTACCAAGAGACTAAAACTTACGTTATGATGAATGTGATCGGGAGCCATAATCCAAAGATAACTGGTACCAAATAGGCCTTCGTTAATATCATTTCTTCTCTTATTCTTCTCGTGGTTTTGACAACACGTGTCAAAGCTTCACTAGTCAATGTACATCAGAATGTTGACATCGGTAGACCTACTTTTTGAGAACTAATGTAGCTCATAATCTATCTCCTAATGATGAACACTAAATACATAATGTGTGCTATCAGAGATGTCCAAATGAAAAATCTATAGGCACCTCTTGGTAGATATGGATAATTCCCTAAAACCTACTATTATATTCATGAATTATTGATTACTAGCTTTCGAATGTATATGTAGATATACATGCACCGAAAAAATTCAAGGGGTGATTCCTTGTGCATGATATTCTAGCAAATAAAGTTCATATCAACATGTGTCCTAGCTTGCTCCGTTTTTGAGATATAGGATGTTAAAGTTGAAAGTATTAATTAATTCAGTAAGTTTGGAGACTGAGAAAGTCCGAAAATTTCAAAATGATTCTGATTGAGGTTATTGAGAAATCTCAATGGAAGTCCTAAAAATACGCCTACATTAAAATTTGGAGTCAAATCGAATTTTATTGATCGCTCATAAACTAAGCTAGATACAAAAATCACACAAGTGATGAAAAAGTTGTTATTTAAACCTAGGTGTTCGATTTTTTATTTCGCTTTCACATTGGTATAGTTTGATCAAAAATGAAACAAGCAGAAGGTTGTCACCTAATATGTCATAATATTTTCATAATAAGAAACTCAACACAAAATCGTGATAAGACACTCACTTTCAATTTGTATCGAAGAATTTCAGAATTTTTAATATCAACTTGATGAACTCATGAGTAAATAGCTAAGCTCCTATAACCATAACATAATTCCTAACCGAAGCGCCTTAATACTTCGAGTTGTACAACCTGATTACTTAATATTATCATTAGAATACCGTGGTAAATTATTGAGATGAATGAATATAAATACTCACAATCTGTTCTCCAGTGAAAACAAAATGAAGGTCAACCTTCGAAGACAAACTGAAAAGGATAATCCAGGAATTTCTTTGAGTTATTATCTTCGATCATTCGCTGTTGTGATATTGATTTGATGGTTTTATCGTATCAAATACTAATTTTCAGGAATCCATCAAGGACGATATCTATATCAAAACACTAATTCAAAATCTATAACCGTCGTGTTCTGTAACGACTTCTCATCTATTATTTATCTTTCACTGCATTGATTAAATTTCACTACGCCATTACTGATGAGTTTTCCTTCGATGAAGGGTCCTGGGAAATCTCTTTTTCCTCGGAGATACTCATGTTCGAACTAACGATGAAACAGCATGCGTTGTTTATAAAATTCTTTTTTATCTGAGATAACAGCGCACAAAGGCATTAGTTTTCGCACGTACGGGAAATAATCAACAATGGATATTTTTATCTCCAACTAATAAGTTTCATAATAATCATAACGCCCACTTCCACTTGAGGGACATTTTACAAGGTGCTGCGAGATTGATTTATTGAAACATACTTGATCATTGCGTAAAACTCAAATATATATTGACATACTGTAAGGGTCTTCAGTAATGAAGGATGTTCTAGCATGGAATTCTTCGTTGTGGCTCAAGACATTTTGTGAAACAAGGAATCAATTTAGAGCAGTTGTTGCTGCTACTTATAATACCTATATATATGTACTAGTTATAGTTTTTTTCAAGTACTTCAATGACGAATACTCCGTTTTCCAACTTTATAATATATGGATATTTGAAAAACATAGAAAGTGATAACACTTAGGAATCATACCGATATATATTGACATGCGACAAAGCCACGATGTAGGCTACATCATAGACGTCCAGACAGGGGTGGGCAAGGAGAACAATGTGCCCCAAATAGGTAAAATTAATGACAAAGGAAAGCTTTTTTTAATGACAACCTCAATTTTTCTCTGGTGATTTTATTTTGGAAATGATCAAGTTCGACTTTACTTCACTCACTTCACTTCACTTTACTTCACCAAGTTCATTACAAAAATATGTTTCTGGTGGTGAGTAGATCAGATACTTTGAAGATCTCATTCTGTATCTGAGAAGGAAATTTATTTCATGCAAAAAAAACATTTTTGTTTTACTTGATTATTTGGAATTTTCTATCCTCGTTTCTATAAAATGAAAATTGGAGTATTATCTCAATATAAGTATAGTAGGACAAATCAGATGATATGCCCCAAAATGTCAAGGCGTTTAACAAAGGAAGCCTTAAAGAAAACACAAATAGTTTATCGGTAACACTTTGATTGTATGTTTATTCACAAATGTTCCAAAATAAAACTGAAAATAGTGAAACATAAATTAGAAGATGATGAAACTATTATCGAGAGAATCAATCTGGTTATCGAATGAATTTTGGAATTCTTGGAATTATGCCTAAAAATTACATATTTTCAATCAGATGATGAGTTTCATCAACAATGTTTTGGCATGGCTATGGGCTCACCACTATCTCCAATTTTGAGAAATATATTCATGGAGAATTCCGAAGAATACATTATCAAACAATATACGAAAAAGAACCAAAAACGTGGTGGAGATATGTAGATGACATTTTTTTAATTTGGTCACATAACCTTATGGAACTAAATAATTTTCATCATGCGAACAATGCCAAAACCATAAAATTCACTTTGGCGATTGAATCTGAGAATCAGTTAATGAAATGAATGAAATGTCCTCATTAAGAAATCAAACAATGTTTTCGTAACAAGTGTATATCGTTAAAAGACTCATACTAACAGAACCCTCGATTTTCAATCGAATCATCAGAAATTTATCAAAAAAGGAATAATCAAATCACTTCATGATCGAGTCAAATCAATAACATCTAACCAACGAATTTTCAATAACGAAATCCACCACATTAAAAATATTCTACTCAACTCCTATCGAGAGAATTTCATTGATAGAACGATTCATCAAATTGAAGAAAAAAAAACAAAACACACCACAACCAAATAACCATCAATCACGACGAATATAATACCGTACATTCCCGGCATATTTGAAAAAATAAAACGTGTTGGTCAAAACTGAAAATACAATGAGATCCATTCTAACTAAAAAAAAAAAATTAAGGATCAAAATATTGTAATTATAGTATATATACCTTGGGTTTGTTGAAAGTATATTATACAGGTGAAACGAAGAGACCTCTCTCAGTAAGGACGACAGAACACAAGTACGATATCAAGAAAAGAAATTCCGATAAATCAAAGCTAACTGAATATATCCTTACTGAAAATGGACAACATATGACAAAAAAATAAAATCATTTTCCCCAGATGGCGCCCAGTCGCCATCTTGACATTTTCATCTGAAAATCTTACTTAAAAATATAGTATTCATGTATCAATTTCATCATCCCAAGTTTCAATATTTTCAGTCAACCAACAAAATAAAGGAGGGGCAATAAAGAGAAACACTGTATAGATGAAGACGAAGCACCGTAATTCGATATTTGATTCGGCATAGGTTATGTATAGGTCTGTATATTTCGAAATCTGTAAATTCCACTTTTTCAATTTGACGAGTAATTATACAGGGTCTCTATAAATGATCGTAACATCGTAGTGGCTGTTGACATTTTTTTCCATTTGCCGCTTTCTACTAATGCTGTTAACAACATTTAACGACCAAAAAGAGAGGAAGTGATCATATACAGGATCTTTTTTTATATCGTTTTGCATACACTATGGAAATGTATCTCAAAGAAAGGAGAGTCCAATATTGGAGTTTGAAAAATAATGGAACAAATCAAAAATATTTATTAAAGAAGTAATAAATAACGGTTTATTTCATTAACCTACATCAAATGTTCAAAATGTTCTCCGTTGTTCTCCAAGCATTTCAAAACTCTTCGCCGTTTGTTGTCGAAAATTTTCCTCAGCATTTTCGGGCCAGTATTTTGGCAGCAATGTGTTATTGAGGCTTGCAGCTCTTCAAGGTTATTATTGTCTCTCTTGAATACTTCGTCTTTTAAATATCCAAAAAGGCAGAAATCCAAAGCCGTCAAATCTGGAGAACGTGTTGGAGAAGAAGGAATAACTCCTCGACTTTATCACACCGTTGTCATAAAATTCTTGTAAATATTCTTATATTTTCAGGTGTGGTGTGGGCAGTGGCCCCATCTTGCTGAAAATAGCCAACTCGAATTTCTTCATCATTAAGTTGATTGATGAATGGTTCTAACATCACTTGTCTGTACCTTTCACCATTGATAGTGCCATCGAAGAAAATCGGTCCATATATTCGCCTACGAGAAACTGCTAACCACACCCCAATTTTTTGAGAAGGTAGTGGAGTCTCAATGAAATTGTGGGGATACTCAGATCTCCAAAACCTAAAATTTTGTGAGTTCACGTATCCCGACAAATGAAACCAAGCCTCATCGCTGAAAAATGTTAGGTCCAATAGCTGGTCATCGTTGAGATTATTTTGGAACCATTGGCAGTACTCCAGACGACGTGCATGGGATATCTATTGGCAGAAGTTGCTGTAGAACACTGGTCTTGTAAGGGTGCATATATGCAATCTTTTCTTGAGCACTTTATGGCATGTACTTAGTGGCACACCAGATTGTAAAGATAATCTCTTCAATGACGTTTGGGGATTTCGCTCAACACGCGCCCTTAGATTTTCGACAACTTCTTCCGATATTTTGGGTCTTCCTGTTGATTTCTTTTCATTAACGTCTCCAGTTAGGGTGCATTTGTTGATCACTGTTCTGATGTAGGCTTTCAAAGATAATTCTTGAATCTGTACATTAGGATATTTCGCCAGGTACTCATCCTTGCAAGATACTTCCACTCCATCCACCACATCATTGATGAATGTGCCATTTAGACAATAAGACATTACAATAGATGTATTCTGCTCCGAGGAATAAGCCATCCCTCTTTTCAACACGACAATCACGAAGTAGAAAACAGAATCGTTTGAAAATTTTAACGATAAAACTGACAATGGGCGTGTACACCTTGGTAGAACTTTTAACTCAAACCATGTTTATAATGATCCATTCATACATAAATAATGATTGACGACATAATTCGATCGAAAAATTTACTGGAATGTTCAATTTTTGGACATAAATAATAGTACCATCTGAAAACGGACCCTCTTATGACGTAGAAACTTCATCTCGCCATAGTTAAAAGAAAATACCAAACGCCGGACGGACACTGAGGCAACTGATATATTAATTCTTTCAACTGTGATCTCGCGCTAGTTCACTCTGCCAGAAATCATGTATCATTCATCTCTGTCTGGAATAGTCCTGTTTCAGTATTAGGGTTTTGACGTCACATCATCGCCTCGTTTTCAGAGGTCCGAAAAATCAGAGATTTCAATAATTTTTTATAAAACGTAGGGAGCTCACAGCGATAAACTGTTTGCTGTGGTGAGCTAGTTTGGGTGATAGTTCTATCGAATTATGGAATAGAATTTTTTTGTGATATAAGCCCATTGTGAGTTTATCAGCTATGACAGTATAATGATTGATGTCAGAAATTAAATTCGAATTCAACGGCTACTACGATGTTAGGATCATTTATAGAAACCCTGTACCAGGCCAATGATGACCTAGATCGTTTTCTAAAATTATCAGGCGAATGCTTATACTTCTTCAAGTGCCACCCTGCTTTGTACATATCTTCCTCTCTAACCCATTGGGGACATAAGAAACTATCAGCACCGGCTCTTGAAAGTGGACCATCTTGAATTCCCCGGTGAAAGTGGTGATGAAAAAAATGGTGGAAAACAACACGATGTACTCCACGATTACGCTGGTGAGGTGCATAAAATAACCTTTCTCATCTTTCGTCCATTTCATCATGTCCCCACCTGGAAATAATATTATCTATCGTTAATCTACACTAAGATTATAAAGAGGAAAGATTTGATCGTTTGTTTGTTTGTATGTATATATGATTGATGGAAAGGTAGCTTAGAACCAGGAGAGGGTTATAGGATACTTTTTATACCGGTACTTTTAGGGAATTCAAGATGGCGGATCTAATATATCGGAATAAGAGTTTTGTAATTGTGGTCCGATTCTATTCAAAATTGGTATCTGGGGGTTTTCGGGGTCGGAGATTATGATTCTTTCGTAAGAATTTGAAAATTCGGGCGGAATTTGGAAATTCAAGATGACGGAACCAATATGGCGGACGAGTTTTGTAATTATAATCCGATTTTTCCAATTTTGATTACCAATTTGATTCAAATTTCTTAGAACGTTGCATAGCAGCAAACTTTTTCTGCCTGGGCAGTAAAAGTACACCTTTTCTGCCTGTAAAGTGTCATTAAAAAGCCACTTTCAATTTCATTTGGAGAAAAAAATATTTTCTTCCCATATAAAAACAAACACAGTTGTATGATTATTGTTTTATGGTATTTTTATGGAAAAAAAAACAAGTTTTCACTCAGTCTCAGCATCGAACATCAACTTTCAGATAAGTTGATGTTCGATGGTCTGAGCTAGACATATTTTCATTATGATCTGAAAACTTCATTTGGAGGACTTATATTCTTTCACGAATTAGTAATTCATTTACCTTCAGATTCCATCAAAGATATTATTCCTGCTATATTACTAATTCCAAGACCTATCGAACTCATTAGAGCAAAAATCAATCTAATGATGTTGACTGCTTTACTTCCAAAGGTAGGATACATCCGGAATGATATGATTACCTGAAAAAATGATAGTACAATCACACAGTGTTCTCATTACAAATGGTGTATCTGAGTATATTTTTTATTTTTTACAGATGTGCCAAGGTAATAATTATCAACGAATGATGATGCTGGTGATCAGATAGAGCATTATACAGCGTGTCCTGTGATGAACACGTCAAAGTGAACGAGAGAACGAGAGAATGTAGATCAAAGGGTCTACCTGCTATGAAAAAATCGTCAGTGCATCACCATTTTCAATATCAAAAGAGATGGAAACATTTCTCATAGCCTTCTTCTAAACTGTTCGGAGTATTTTCAATATAGACGTGGCTTTCACGAGACACGCTGACATAATTAGTGCAATAGTGAATTTTCACGTTCTGAGATTTGAGATTTCATGTTTAGCAAAAATGTGATCATTTTGAAATATGTCATTAGCTATAGTCTTGATTGGGAGTTCTTTCTCTTACTTGAACTATTTGAAACACTATCAACAGTCCAAAACACATCATCGCTCCAAATATGTGTACTGGCAAAGCGTTAGTGACTTGGAAATTGGCTGTTATCAAACAGCCAAAGGTAGCTAACACCCCCATGTATAGACCGGAATTGTTCAGCCTACTCGTCACAACACCCAAATCTCTTTCCTCAACTAGGTTCTTCACCTGCCTGAATCTGATATACACCGTCATTATCACTGCAAAATACATCAACTTATTTCAAGTATTCAAATCATCTAATATTATCAAATTCTATTCAGAACGACGACATTTTTTTCAACAGAATGTAGTACTCATCGAAATAAACAAAATCATTAAAAATTGCCCATATAAAAGTTACAAAGCAATAAAGTCCAAGAACTCACTAATATAATTGGCCCTATATCACGACGGTCCTAGTATATTTATCATTTTGGGTGATACAGGCCTTTCCACATATCCTGCTCTTTGTTCTTTCAAACACCCTGTGTCACGACACCTTTGCAACAAATAAACGAACATTCGCGATTTCTTAACGGGAATATATGTATGTATACTCACAAACAGAATGCTGCTGCTGTACTTTGGCGACACTCATCATGAATCGAAGAATGTAAACAAGTTCCTTCTTCATTTTCGTTCAATATTTTCGTGAACGTGCTACATTGTTTGACAATAATGCACAGAAGATACCATTGCATAATTGGATCCGATGACTATAGAGCCAATAGACCAACGAAATAAGAAAACTGAGGAATTTCCCATTCCTATGCTGTCTATGTATCACGAAATGAAGCCGAGTCGGCCATCTTTTGATGACAGTGATGCTTGGTGATCTCGATTCAATAATTTGTTCAAGACATGGTGATGATGTGTTCAGCTTATAGATGTGGGAAATCAAGCAATGAGAGAAAACCTGGGAATATTTTCATACTTCATTGAGATATTGGTTATTGCGTTGTTATATGTATAAAAATAGGCATTTGCTAGATTCGCTTTTATATAGTATGTTATATAGGGTGATTTCTAAGTCGATATTTTTTTTTAACTGAGAGCACTTTAAAAAAACAACTTTTTCAAAAGACGAAACGAAACGTGGTCTGTCATATATAAGGTGTTCAAACTTCTCACAATTAACTTCGACTTCGAGAAATTGAACATAAACAGACGAGGTGAGAGAGCTGTTTATTTTAACGAGCTCTAGATACAGTTGAAAAAGTATCAACTTAGGAATCAACCTGTAGGAAAGCTTGCAAAATAATAAGGGCTAACATTATTTCATTGTCCACCAGATTGCGCTACTGAGACGTGGGGTCTACAGTGACTCTAAACAGAGTGACGAAAATAATGGGACACTTTTTGATGGTCAGATCTTTGATATGGAGGTGCATTCTATTTCACTTTGTCAATGCTTTGTCTCTGTTTTTTGCTGTTTGGACACAAAACATTCAACAATCAGACATGAAACTCTATACGACAGTACCTTGGATACTAACTTTCAGAATCCGTCTTTCGTATTTTGGGACTCAGTCTCAGATTATTTAGATGATAAAATGAAAATATCAGATATCTAAACCTTACATCAGGTGGGCACTTCGAGAGCGCAAATTCATTACTGCATGGATTTTCAGCTGTTCAGTGAGTTGACCACGAATGTTGTTGAAATATTACTCTGCTTAGTGGGCTGCGCATGCGGAAGTCTCAGAGTAAAGTGGTATCGGTGTTGCTAGCCGCTAGTGGGACACAGGCATGGACGTACAGGGGATCAGTCAGGTTCAGGTATACGAACAGAGATTCGTGCCGCCAGGACCGTAATGAAATTCTTTCAGAATGTATGACATTTTCAATTGAGGATAGGTATCTCCGTTGTTCTGCAACTTTTATTGAGGCGATATTCAGTGCATGGATCTGTATATTTCGATGATTTCTATATCCTCTTGAAAAAAATGCTTCACCTTCAAGAACAGCCGTCTGTGTTTTGGTATTTCTCTCGAAAAAAGAATCTAGAGAAATATCTATGTGTACATCACTGAAGATATCAACAATATTCGAAATTGTTGGAATATCAATATTCATTGGGTTCAGTAGGAACGAATATTCAAATTTTGTCTTACTTAAAACTCCAGCTATAGTAAGCGCCACCCCAAATATGCTACTTTCTGGTGCCCGACCACCAGTGTCACTTATGTAAGGAAGGATTGGTTTGACATGGTCTTTCAGAACTGCTATCACATATCTGAAAACATAAATGAGAAAATTCCACCCATATCACCTGAATTTTATAATTTTTTTTAATCATCCATAAAATAATTCCAGATGTATTTCACGTGCAATGTTCTGTACTCATCATTTTCAACTATTTCGGAAATATCGAGTGTTTTCAGATCTATTGCGAATGATTCTTCTCTTACTGCATGCCAGAGTATAGTATAGTTATCATAAGTAATATCACGATGTTCTGAATATTCGAGATAATTTTGTCATTGTTCACGAAATTGTATTACCGAGTACTATACTAGACCTACTGCCATATAGTACAGGGTGATTCACCATAAATATCCCCCCCTCTAGCTCAGTTATTTTTGAACCGATTTCAAAATTTAAAATATCATCTTGAATGATTCTCGATACAGTTCTTCTCGCTACATCAGAAAATACAGTGTGCTCGGAACAAACGATCTACAGGGTACTATTTGATTTTTTTTATATGGAACACCCTATTTTTCATGTATTTTCAGATTCTCCCTGAAGAGCTGATTTGGTGAATGCGGGAATGATTACAGAGATATAGGGTGTTCAAAATCGAGCTTTTTCAACTTTAGAATTGTTTTGAGACGAAACTATTCATCATCGGTCAAATCGGCTTTCATGTCCATATCTTAACTTTTGATTTACTATCTACTGACATTTAATAATTGGAACAGATACAGCTGGGTGATCAGAGTTCTGAATCTTGAACCACCCTGTAAATGTTCCAATTGAATGTCAGTAGACAGTAAATCAAAAGTATGGAAACATAGGAGCCGTTTCGACCAATAATGAATAGTTTCGGGACAAAAAAATTCTAAACTTGAAAAATCTCGATTTTGAACACCCTATATATCTCTGTAATCATTCCCGCTAGATCCCAAGTGTGATGCATTGATATGAAATCAGCTCCAAACTGCATTCATTAAGTAATTGTTCGAATTCATTTCGAATTTTGTTTCGTCCATTTTTTACGGTTGTACATATCGGAATCGTATTTATCGAAATTCTACGAACAAAATATTTCATAATATCTTCGTCGATTGCTTGGAATTCATTGATTATTTTCCGACTTTCATCACCGTATGCAAATATTCTAAACACTTCCGACATGTATGCATTTTGTTTTTTGTGATTATTTATACAATACCTTCCACATAATTCAATTGCATACATTAAATAATCTTTCCGAGTGATCACAAAAAAGTGCATGTTTAAAATATACCTACACAACGCATGTGTATGCAAAGTTCTTCATCGTGATACAACTAACTCAAAATATAAGTCTGCGAAAAAGCATACGTTGAAATCGTTAAATAATTGTTCAACGATCTTCATTACATGTTCAGTTGATAATTTTGGGACTTCCTACACGAGTGCACACTATGCATATTTTTCCGCGGTATAATTTTTTTCAAATTACAACAAGAACCAATTTGCTTGCATCGAATAATAAATAGTTCGAAATCATCAATTTTCACTGCAAATTAAAATTTTATTGGCGAGTGAACTAAGTTTTTATTTCTTAAATGGAATCATCACTCGAATACCTTTCAATTCCATATTTTTTCAGAATTATTTAGTCAATTCAAAGGTGTCAAAATCATCTATAATGTCACGGCTAGAAATTTATCGCCAGTAAAAAGTGACGTCACAATTTAGTAGGTAGGGGCAGACCATAGCACATTTGCCATATGTTGAAATGCGATTGGGAACTTCAGAAATATTCATAATTCAATAATCCATGAATTCTCAATTATGTATTTGTAATATTCCTAATTAGCATTAAAATATCAATTGTCTCAAAATGTTCTCATATGTGTTGTGGTTTATTGGTTATGAAACATTCAGCTGAAAACACTTGATATTTTCGAAACAGTTGAGGATGGGTATATTGTACTTACATGAAATACGTCCAGATTTTAATGAATAATTCAAAAATTTTATGAAGTGAAGTGTGTTGCATTTGAAATGGAAAATTTTTGTTTTATGTACAGTGTGATTCATGAAGTTGTCATCATATGGGAAAAACCTCGGGAAAAACTTTATTTCGTTTAATTGTAACTTCGACAAAACTGTCCTAAACTTTGATTGGATACGTAAAGTAGTTTGATGATATTTTGATTGATAACTTTGGCATAATTTTGGTACTGAAAAAATCAATTCAAATAAATTAAAAAATTCAAATATAAAAGAAATTTGAAGCGGAGATTATTATATTCTGGAGAAATAGTAAATTGTTTAACGACCAAGATAATTTTCTACGGCTGTAATAAAGATAACGGAGAAATTGTTCATTTCTTGGTCTTGTAGCCATCTGATTTCTTTTCAATTAATGCCCATCTATTTGACAGAGCTTCATTCCTTGAAATTTGACATTCCATGTACGATGAGTTTTTTTTTGGAACACAATGGAGTCATTGTGATATCAGATACGGAAATGAAATTGATGACATATACAAAGTACCTCATTGATGTATCTGACACAGTAAAACGAGGGCAATTTTGTGTTATATAGCCGTAAAAGAACCATGTTTCTGTCGATAATTAGTTATTGAGAGTTAGTAGCATGATGATGCTATCAGAATGGAATAGTTTTGTTGGTGTTAATTTTTTTATTACCTAGCACATTTCGCAGGAATTGAAAAAATTATCAAGACCTAAAAGTTGCAATAGAACGTTCAAATTCGAGACATATACATGTAAAATTGGAATACAAACAACTTTTTGCAGTAAACTTTCTTGAAACTCAAACAAAAATAAGCCAACTTTTAGCGGTTAATTTGGAAAAATTGAACTTTTGACATGTAGCGAAAGTCACATGACCCCCGAGTAGTCCATCTTGTATATTTATTCCATTTGACTGGTAGGTACACTTCCATTTGGCTGGTACACACTGTTTATGTATACAGCACTGTTTGAGATTTTGTTTTTCGATCTCGATCCAGAAAATTCATGATACTTCTTGACTGCTCAAGATCAATATATTGAAGAGACCTAACTTACGTTATGATGAATGTGATCGGGAGCCACAATCCAAAGATAACTGGTATCAAATAGGCCTTCGTTAATATCATTTCTTCTGCTTCTCTACTTCTCATCGATGTTTTGGAGGCTCCACTAGTCAATGTTCACCAGGAATTATTTATTCATAATCTATTTACAGATTAATACAGTGGTCAGTGGTGATAGTTAGACGTTCTTGAGGCTTCCTATTTTCGGTTTATTTTTACCAATTGGCAATTATAGTCAGACCATCGAACATCAACTTTCAGACAAGAAGGCTTACCACCGGCGTCGCGAATACCATGCATTTACACCGATTGGCACGCAAAAGCCTCGAGAGCGGCGAATGGCGGCGATTATATCAAGTATACCGATTGTCCCGTCACGTAGGTCTCGGTTCCCTTTTTAATTGCAATAGAAAAATAACACGGCGCCCCATCAGACGGCAACATGTAGTGGTCGACGGAGTTTCATCTGACTCTCTCATCATAAGGGTTGGTGTTCCGCAAGGATCAATTCTAGCACCAACACTATTTCTACTCCATATCGACGATTTGTTGGAAGCAACTTCATGTCCAGTACACAGCTTCGCGGATGATAGTACCCTCCATACCGCCTTCTCTTCCAGGGCTCCAATACCAGCCAGGCAAATCAGAAACGAACGAGAGAGAAATGTTGACAACATAAATATGAACTTGGCAACAATTCTCGAAAGGGGATACAAAAATTTGGTAGATTTCAATGCTAAAAAAACACAAGCATGCCTTTTCTCTTGAAAAGCCGATCTCACTGTGCCCAACATAAGCATGTCAAGAGTAACCATACCTTTGAAGACATCCATTTTGATGCTTGGTATCACTATCAACAATAACCTTTCTTGGGAAATCACGTGAGATCAATTGCTAAAAGTGCATCCCAAAAACTTGGTTTTCTGTTTCGGGCCAGGAGCTATTTAACTTCCAGTCAGCTGCTTATGATCTATAAGGTACAAATCCGATCTGTTCTGGAATACTGTTCCCATATGCGGTACCCAAATCATATACCCTGAAACTGTTGGATCCTGTCCAGAAAAGGGCAATAATTCGTGGGTGGTGCCTCGCTCATACAAAGTCATTCGATTCTCTGGAACACCGTAGAAAAGTTGGCGATCTGGCTCCATTTTATAGATATTTTAATGGACGATACTCTTCTGAAATATCAACAATTATTGTTCCTCCCTTGGCAGTCCCCGCGAGATTGAACCGTCGAGTTGAGGCTTCGCCTTCGTATGGTCATCCAACGAACAGCGAGGCTCTGGAACACATTGCCTAGGGAGGTGTTTCCCAAGGCATATATAACCTCCAGAAATTTAAGAAGAACACCAATTCCTACCTCATTTCCCTTGGTACTCACGATACCCCTTTTCGTCTGAACCAGAACATAAAAAAATTATAAATCAACATGGATATCTATATAATCAAATGCGAATGAAAGATTAAGCCATCCCAAAATACGTCGACCAGATCCAGACGAACCTCAACCGGGACCTTCCAAGAGGGCTAAATTAATCTAATTTTTCGATCTTTATGATTACTCTATTTCCTAACAAATAAACTCATTAACTGTTGTTGTACTTATCTTTTTTATGTCATTATTCGTAGCTCAGCTTGATCATCCTCGTTCACACTCCTCATTTTCTTTACTATCATCCCAGACAGCACTGGATATTCATAGAATATTCTCTAAATATGCTGAAAAGGAGGAGTATATTCCGAATATTCATCGATTATTCCTAGAATATATACATGCCTCTAACATCTAAAAGGAATATTCCAAAGTGAATAGTCGGACATGTTCAGGGAATATTCAGGTATGAATCTTCCAGGAATATTCCCAACTGAATATTCTCTGTTGTATATTCATGAAATATACCCAACTGAATATTCTGTGGGGTATATTCATGAAATATACCCAACTGAATATTCTGTGCGGTATATTCATGAAATATTCTCAACTGAATATTCTGTGGTGTATATTCATGAAATATTCCATGAATATTCCTATGTTCCTCAACACATAAATAACATTAATTATTTCAGAGATGTGAGTATCGAACATCAATTAGATGTAAGGGGATTTTGAAACAAAAATTGTTTATGATCCGATTTCGAACAATGCTCTCACAAGAACTTGATATGTATATCATTATTCAATTCGGTTACTGGCCTAGTGGTCAAGGCGTTGCTCTGATAGTCTTGAGGTCACGAGTTCGATCCCTACTTGGGTCCCTTTTTTTAATTTTAGAATATGTTTATTGGAATATTCCAGGAACATTCAACATAGAATATTCTTTTGGGTATATTCTATGATTATCTGAGGAATTCCCATTCGCATATTTAAAGAATATTCCACAGATATTCCGGAATATTCCAGATTATTTATAGAATATTCCAATATTCCAAAAGGAATATGATAGGGAGATTCATGGAATATCTGGTGCTGTCTGGGATCTCATCATGAAAGTACAGGGCTTCGATTGTATAATCAGATTCAAAATTCAATCAGAACGACAGGATAGCAAAAAAATGCGGAATTCGAAAAAAATGATAGAATTTGAAAGGCTCAATCTCGGAAACTAATGAGTCTATAGGGACAGTTTTTATATCATATTTCAGCAAATTCGATCTACTTCAAAAACGTTCTGAAAGAGTTTTTTTCAAAAACTTGTCCTTTAGGGTTATAATCGCCAAACAACTTGAAAAAAAAACGATTTTTTCGCAGTTTTTTCGATTTTTGACAAAGTTGCGTTTGGCGCTCAAGGTCACGAACTTGGACTATTCATTAGGTCAACATCATGAACAAGTCTGCAAAAAATCAGAACTACCGGATTTGACGCATATATACTGATGTGATGTATAAAGTTACTGGATTATTATTATGCTTTATGAAATAGTCTAGCAAACTATCACCGTTGATTGATATATTACGCTTACGCTGGGCTATCACTCTATTCTAAATATATTTTGTATTTAATTATATACTCCAATTGTGTTGCAGTATAGCAATACCACTCCTCCTGACGGACTCCTCTGGTGTTGCTCGGCATCAGAATAATAAGAATATTATTTCGAATATTCAGAACATCGTGATATTATTGTTGATAATTGGCAATCAATACAATTCAAATTGGTAGATTGTAGAAACAAATAGCAGAAGCAGAAAAATTCCATGAGTTATTTGGAAAACATACAAAAATCAAGCTAAAAATCTCTACCAGATTCTCGAAAAAAATTAGAATGAGAAATTATATGTATTTGCTTCATAGAAGCATATAGAAGTTTATCATACTGATGATACAAATTATGAGTCGTTAGTTTTTTTCAAGTAGAAAAGTTCCTATCAACGTATTTCATAAAATGCATCCTGTTTGAGCTACAGGGTGTAGGAAGTACGAAAAAAATTAGAATTAGAAATTTGTTCACAGAAAATACCTGTGGTGAAAAAATCGAAAATTGGTCAAAGTATCCTTCTTAATTCAAAATGTTCCCCGTTTATTTCAGATTAATCGAAAGAATATTCTGAATGTAACAAGAAATAATTCTTCGATGTAATTCAAACATTGAAAAATATCATTATGAATATAAGCAGTAAATTTGAATTCACGGTAAAACCGATTGAATGGCTCACGGTCATATGACAAAATTATGTCACTAAAAAAATTCTCAGAAGATTCAAGTCGTGACTCTAAAGTCAATATATAATGTCTCAGAAGTCATGAAAGTCAACGTGTCTGAACATTTTTTCATAAGATCAGTGATCAAAGAGGTCGTTCCGTTTCCAGTTCGGATGAATCTGTTGATCATTGTTCTGATGTGGGCTTTCAAAGAAGATTCTTGAATCTGTACATTAGGATATTTCGCCAGATATACTCATCCTGGCAGACTACCATCGAGAAACCCCATCTACCATTAATGAATGTGCCATTTCGAAAATATAAGCCATCCCTCTTTTCAAAAAAACAATCACGGAGTAGGAAACAGATTCATTTGAAAATTTTGAAGAAAAACTGACAATTATTGTGAGATTATCAGCTATGACAGTATAATGATTGATATCAGGAATGAAATACGAATAGGTGATTCACCATAAATGAAATGCGTCAAGTATGTACAGAAAATATTTCAACGGCTACTACGATGCGGTATGATCACTCACACAGCTGTATAACGTTGCCAATTTTCAAATCATAGTGACTATACAAGAAAATCAACTACCTTCTTTTGACGAAACATTGTCGATCTAAATGAAAACTTATTAGGCGACCTATAGTGCGACGAGGAACAAATTGTACAATATTATATTATTAAATCTCCTGCCTATACTATAACTACCTAAATGGGTGGTCATTTAAAACGACAATGGACGAAACATTGTCATAGAGGCGCGTAATATAGGAAGATGTTTAACAACTAGGTTCTTCAATTTTTGTGTTTTTTTTTTTCATATCCACTACGATACGATTTATTGCATTGTTCTAGATGTAGGTAACAATGTTTTTAAATCGATATTACTCGAAAAGGATACATCTGATCGATACAAAATGAGATCACCTTTTTTCTGTAAAGAGGTGTAGATATTCATAATCCGCAAGGTGAAGTTTCAGAAAAATATGCATAAAAAAGAGTTAGATAATATTTAATGTAATTCCACCCTGTATTATACGCTGATGAATGAAATTTTGGAATACTTCCATTTTCACTGCATTGAGCTCAAGAGTTACTGAATGTTCTTGACACTGCTCTTTTGACGTTTTTTGTGATATACAAAAAAACGTCAAAACAGCCCAGACAGCACCAGATATTCCATGAATCTCCCTATCATATTCCTTTTGGAATATTGGAATATTCTAGAAATAATCTGGAATATTCCGGAATATCTGTGGAATATTCTCTAAATATGCGAATGGGAATTCCTCAGATATTCATAGAATATATCCAAAAGAATATTTCATGTTGAATATTCCTGGAATATTCCAATAAACATATTCTGAAATAAAAAAAAGTGATCCTAGTAGGGATCGAACTCGTGACCTCAAAACTATCAGACCAACGCCTTGACCACTAGGGCAGTAATCGAATTGAATGATGTTGTACATATCAATTTCTTGTGAGAGCGTTGTTCGAAATCGGATCATAAACACTTTTTGTTTGAAAATCCCCTTACATCTAATTTTGATGTTCGATACTCACAACTCTGAAATAATGATGGGTATTTATGTGTTGAGAAACATATAGGAATATTCATGGAATATTTCATGAATATACACCACAGAATATTCAGTTGAGAATATTTCATGAATATACCGCACAGAATATTCAGTTGAGAATATTTCATGAATATACCCCACAGAACATTCAGTTGGGAATATTTCATGAATATACAAGAGAGAATATTCATTTGGGAATATTCCTGGAAAATTCATACCTGAATATTCCCTGAACATCACTTTGGAATATTCCTTCTAGATGTTCCAGAGGCATGTATATATTCTAGGAATAATCGATGAATATTCGGAATATACTCCTCCTTTTTAGCATATTTAGAGAATATTCTAGGAATATCCAGTGCTGTCTGGGAGCAGTGTCAAGTACATTTAGGAACTCTACATTGAGCAATATACAATATAAATATAGTACCTATAGTCGTGGACAAAATTATATACAGGGGCAGGAGCCCTATGTAAGCATTAAACTGTGTTATTACTGTTATTGAATGTTAGATTCAAAGTTTTGGCGAACACGCCAGGACACATCTAATAGATTATAGTGCTCTTACTATAACATGCTATAACCATGACTGGGAATGGTTTTCATGATGTCGCCTTATTGTTAAAAATGGATGTCAGGATATGTATGGATACAATTATGGAAATAAGTTTTCCATCATTATTACTATAAAATTAAAATATTGAAAAAATCGACAGAAAACTAAATCTCTTCTACGATCCCAAGATGAGCGCGCCAAAGCGAAGGTGAAGATTCGAACTTTTTAGTACAGAAAATCTCAATAAATAGTTAGTTTTTATCACATATTCCACCCATTGTACAATCCATACTCCAGTCACCCCTACCCTCAGTAACAGTAGAACAGTACAATCCATAGTACAATCCAAGGCTAGTACTCTAGTACAATCTCTGTTAGTGCCACTCGTTCCACTTCTCATTTTTGCCTGTTTGTAGTGTTTGTCCATAAGGTCCATGTTTGCACGATTGATAGCTGTATAATCTTTTTGGGACATTCTCTTAATAAATAAGAAGTCTTTATTCTTCGCTTTCTAACTAACTAACCTACAATTTGTTCTTATCAATGTCAAACACTTGCGCACTAGCAGTCAAAGCCCATAAAAGCTGACAATGACAAAAGTCAAGAGAAAGGTGAAAGGAAGTTTAAACTAGTAAATTGACAATATATTGTTATTATCCAATAATAATTATATTTCAAGACAGTATCAATATTTTGATATAAATATTCTTAATTCTAGAAATAATTCAGTATTCATAGATTTTGCTACTTATGCGACTATGTCCGAAACATTTTTTTGCAGGTTATGTTTGGTATCAACGGAAAATTATCAACTCCTAGATGGTGAACTTATTGATATTGTCGATGACTTATTACTACAAAATAAGGTGAGTTTCGTTTAGTTTCAGGTATCCACATGAACTGGATTCATATAGCCTTTGATACTATAATGATATTGACTTCAGACTGGCCCAAGGCCCAAATCATATAAATACCTAGGTGTATTTATTATATTTATATTACCATTATGTATTCTACTAGTTTCAACTCATTTATTGCAAAAAATTTAGATCACTTGAGGCATGAGTTGGCTTGCAATTTACAAAAATATTGGCACATAAATCCACCCCTAGATGCTCATTGCATTATCTACCTTTATTAATTACTCCCTATATTATTTATATCATTTTATATTCTGACCATGATGCTGACATCAGCATTTTTGTTTTTTCAGTCTATGAAAAGTACAGTACACATTGTATGTGTCAACTGTGTTACAAAAATCCATAAAGCATTTGAATTCAAATCAACATGTATGAATACCAAAGTGACATTATCACATTATGTGGGCCCACAAGAAAATGCAAAATTAGATCTAAAAATGATATACTTAGTAGAAAAAGAACCTGGCAAGGAAATTTATTCTTATGAGGAAATGAAGATTTGTAGAACCTGTTTGAATATGATAGAAAGTGGACTTTATGCATGCCTTTTGGATTCTATAAAATTTAATGGCCTAGAAGACATTTTCAAATTATATATTCCGGATTTGGTAAATATAATGAGATATTTATTATTTTGTTGAACATCAACAAACTTGTAGATTATGAAATAGTATTAGTTCTCAAGGTTTCTTCATCAATTCCAAAATATGTTCTAATTTCAATTTGTAGATGTTGACCCTGACTGAATCACCCCTAATCTGTGAAAAATGTATCAACAATTTCCGGTGTTTTTCTGAAGTAATTTCAACATTTTTGAATACTGAAAATAGAATCAAGGGTGTTGTTGAACAAACCAGACAAGATGGAAGCAATAAATTGGAACTTGGTGAAATCCTGGTTCCCTCAGAAGGTAGATAATTGAGTTGACAATAATATCCTAATTTTTTGAATTATTACCTATATCCAAATAATCAACACCTCCTTCACAGGTATTGAGAATGATGCTTGTTCTACTTTTGAAGAAGATAATATGAAACTTTTTGAATTTAAACATCTTCCACTGGATTCCTATAGTAACAGTAATAAGATATTGACAGATGAAGAAAATGAAGAAAGAATCATGAAGATGATTATCAAAGAAGACACTGATCTCTTCTACAGGGAGCAGCCAGATTATGATTCAGAAAATGATACATTGAGTGTCAATGACAGGTATATCTTCACAAAATATTCCCATGAATTCAATCACAGAATCTATTATTGATTTATTGATTTCTACTATGAAAAAAACTTTTGTTAATCTGTGCCTCCCTGGACACCTCACTCTCATTATGATGTAGAACACAAGATAGTGATTACCCAGATAGCACAAATTCCTTTTGAGGCCCTTCTGAGGCGTTCACAATCATGTCCTCAGGACGTCGAGAGCGAGCCTGAGGACATTCTCAAGACGTCCTCCTGTTACCATTCTCTACATACTAATAACGTCTCAGAACATCCCTATAAAATCTTTTGAGACAACCTCAGGACATCATGGTAACAACTTGAGGCGGTTTTTGATGATGTTTCAAGGAGGTTCAAGATTTATGGGAGAATATTATTCATATACAGAATGAGTCACTATAGTGTGTTCTCCTCCGATATTAGCCAAACCGTCAGATATATAAAATGAAAATTCAAGTACAACAGTAATAGGGTTTCATAAGAACAATCACCTAAAGTTGTTTTCATATCTATAGGGTGTTTGAATTCCAAGATATCGGTTGATGATTGGTTTTTTTCAATGGAACACCTTGTATATTATTGCATTTTTGAGTTTTCCCTGAAGAGTTGATTCCATCAATGCATCACACTTATTGGTGTCTAGTGGGAATTATTACAGAGATATAGGGTGTTGACAATTGAGATTCTTCAAATGTATAGGATTTTTTGTGTCGAAACTATTCATTAATGGTCAAAACGGCTCACATGTCCCTGTCATAACTTTTGATTAGCTATCTACTGATATTTATTTGGAACAGATACAATAAGCTGATCAGTATTCTGAATGTTAACCCACCCTCTATTCGTTCCGATTGAATGTCAGTAGATAGTAAATCGAAAGTTTATAAGGATATGTGAGCCGTTTTGACCAATATTGAATAGTTTCCACAAAAAAATCCTAAAATAGAAAAATCTTGTTTTTGAACACCCTATATCTCTGTAATCATTCCCGCTAGACCCCAAGTGTGATACATTGATGGAATCAGCTCTTCAGGAAGAACCTAAAAATGCAATAGTATACAGGGTGTCCCATTTGGAAAGAAACAATCATCAGTCAATATATCTTGGAATTCGAACACCCTACAGATATATATGAAAACAATTTAATGTGAAAGTTCTCATGAAACCCTATCACTGTTGTACTTGAATTGTCTCTATTTATCTGATGGTTTGGCTAATATACAAGGATAACACACTATTGACTCACCTTGTATTATGCAAATGATAATTTCTTCTAAATAATATGGATCTCATGATATTTGCAAAATTTCCCTCAATTTATAATAGGTTCAAATGAAAAACCAAATGAAAAACTTACATTCTATTATTTATAACTTATTCTGAAAAATTTCAATTTCCTTTTCAGAGAATGTTTTTCAGCTTCTTGTTGAGCACTACTAGAAGTTATTGCCTATTGATAGTTATGTTGTTTTTGATTTCTGAACTCTGGACATTCCTGATGCAGAATAATCAACTGGAAGTTGAAGCCTTCATGCAATATTTTATATAGATTCTGAAGAAGCAAAACTATCTTGGAATGAAAATATCATCAGGTTTGTGTTTTGCATAACCTTCTGGAACAAACAATGTATTAATATTTCATGTCCAGTACTTACTATCAATGATATGATTTATGTAGTTATAGGTACCAACCATTATTGAATCTACTGAAAGTTCAAGTCTGCATATGTACAATCTCTCATAATTTCCAAAGAAGCCAAAATATCTTGGAATAAAATATCTCTGCTCTGATGATATCATCATTTTGTGTTATCAATAACCTCCTGAAACAAATAATGTACCTATTAATATTTCATGTTCCAGTCCCTACTACTTATATCAATGATTTGATTTAGGTACCTACCTTCATTGAATATACTGAAAGTGCAAACATGCATACGAAATCTCACATAGATTTCGAAGAAGCCAAAATATCTTGGAATGAAACATCTCTGCTCTGATGACATCATCAATCTTGTGTTCTCAATAACTTCATCTGAAACAAATAATTAACCTATTAACATTTCATGTCTAGTACCTACTATATCAATGATTTGAATCAGGTACCTACCTTTATTGAATTCATACTGAAAGTTCAAGCTTCCATACAATATTTCATAGATTCCGAAGAAGCAAAGCTATCTTGGAATAAAACATGTTTGCTATGATGATATCATCAAGTTTGTGTTCTCAATAACCTCCTGAAACAATAAATAATGTATATGAATGTATCAATATTTCATGTCCGGTACTATCAATGATTCTATTCAGTATTTACTCACCATTGTTTCTTGCTACCTGAGAGAAATGTCATCAACAGAGATTATCATCCTTTTGTTATTGTTATCTCTTAATTCTGTGCAATAAGTTCTTCTCGCAATCATTTTGTGAAATAGAAATTTGATGAAGGTATTCAATGAATACTCTAATAATTTTGATATAATCATTAATATATTATGATGTATCTTGAACAAATCATGACTATCATGAGACATAACCTCAATTCTAGTTCTTCTTTTTCTTCCTTTTGTCTTCTATGACACGTTATTTCATGGAATGTCATCTGAAGACGTCCGTAGGCACGAAATTCTTTACATCCTCAGGCTGTCACTGAAAGAACTCATTTAGGACAATTACAGCGCTAAATTTACGCCTGATGATGTTCTTAGGTTGTAGAAAATAGAACGTCCTCTCTAGGCGTTTGGCGACACATTGAGGATGACCTTAGGCGAGTGTGTGCTATCTGGGTAGGTTCATAGTAAATATATTTTTGATACAAAATCAAATTCAGCTATATCAACTGAACAGAAATATTCTGAAATTTCAATAGAATAGCTAAAATCAATACTATTTTTCACAGTGACCAACAGAATATTCTAGAAATGGAATTCATCAATTCAAGAAATATCACAAATCACCACTATACTGATTACAAAATTTTTGGAATTGAGGAAATTCACAGAAATACTCAGGGAAATTCTGATAATAACTCTTCCCATCCCTCAAGTCCAGAAGAGGCAACATCAAACATAAAATCAAACCCTAAGAAAAAGAGACCAAAAAAATTGTTTGAAAGTAGAAAAAAGAAAAAAAAGGAGCCTTCAAGTAACCAGAATAAGGAAAAACAGTATCATAAAAAGCCTGTTTATGAAATAGAGATGGGTAAACCTTCCTCCAATGAAGAATTGGAAAAAATTCCAAAAAAATGTAGAAGAGAGTATGGGCTGAATTTCAAAGAATTTTGGTGCAGCCAGTGTAGGTGGAAAAAAGCTTGCACAAGGCAGACCTAGAGGATATGTCACCCAATTTGTGATATTTGTGGTATTTTAGAAATTTGAATGAGGGGAGTTTATTGAGCAATCCTCCTGGTCCTAGTTGGATTATCACTTTAGTACCAACATAATTTTTTACACTAATCAATATTCATAATTATTGTTATGTATAGGTATGATCTAGATCAAAGTGTAATTTTCAATATGATTCTTTGTAAATATTTGAGGGAAAATGCTGATATCAAAATTACCTCAACTTCATGAAGATAATATGATTTATGTGACATTGCAGATTGTTTCCATTTATTTTAATCAATTACAATAAAACATGAAATTATTATTTTAATTTCCATTTGTTTTCTTGGTATGAATTGATTTTTGAATAAATTGACATTAAAATTTTGCGTTATTCGCGAGATTCACGAAGTGGGCGACATCTAGGTTAGATAATACGAACCTCAAACTGGGGGAAAACAAACTATTGTCTATGGATGAAGTGCATAGACTACATTGCATACATCTTGCTGTAGCTGTATATAGTTGTCAAACTTGTCAATGACATAAAGTGTTATCAGTCACAGTACACAAGCTAATGGGATTGAGTGAGGATTGAGTTTGTTTTCCCCCAGTTTTGACGTGGCTTTGACATGGAACGATGAAAACCGAGCGTCACCTTGTGACATTGATTCCCGCGAATAGCAATCTTTATGGAAATGAATTGATTGCAACAAGGATGCAACAATAATTCAACATCTGAATATGCTATAATTAATTCATGTTTCAAAAAGAGTTGTCTTAATTTACGTTGGAATTTTGTCCGGTTGAGTCAAGAGAGTTTTTCCATTCCAATTTTATGGTTTAATGAAGAAGATAAGAAGAAGAAGAAGACTTTTCTTTTTTTGCGGCTGAGAAGTGGGGTTAAGCGTCATATTTTTAGAAATAATATTGTGTAAATATTCCTAAAACATTCTAGAAACAAGTCGAACTGTAACAACTACCAAAGTAGCATAATAGCCAAAAAGTATTTTGGTGTTATGCATTAGGATTATCAGGAACAACCCACGGAGAGCGACAATCATGTCCGAAAAGATGTTTTGTAGGTTATGTTTGATATCAACCGATGAATACAAGCCCTTGGAAGGTGTACTTAATGAAATGGTTAATGTATTACTTCAGAATACGGTGAGTTCAGATTATTTAAATGGTTCTTAGGTGCACTATATTTGTGGACAATCATTCAGAGCACTAGCATCATATCAAATCAATTAACCTTCATACTCCTTGATTACCTTCAAGGTCCTTTGTTGAAGAATGCCAATGGTGAATGAATGATGAATTTATGTTTCTATTGTATATTGTATGTGAGTAGTTTCCAGACATTCATGACTGGGACATGGACAGCAAATTGTTTTGTTTTTTGAATGGGTATCAATAATAATAATATCTTCTCCATAATTATATAGTTACCTACAAGGAAAAGTTGTATTATCCTGACAATTTTGAGGATGGACATTTTTGAGGGAGTTTGTTGATATGAATGTTATTCTAGGATCTTATGAGAAATATACTTAATTTAACCATTTAATTTTTTTTTCAGTCTCTCAAAGCTACAGAGAGTCCCATAATTTGTGATAGTTGTATAACTAAAATACACAAAGCATTTGAATTCAAATTAACATGTGTAAACACTGAAGTGAAACTATCACATTATGTTAGCTCACAGGAAAATGCAAAATTAGATCTTCGGATGGTTTACTTGGTAGAGAAAAAACCTGGAAAAGAGGTTCATTTTCATGAAAATATGAAGATTTGTAGAATATGTTTGGATATGATAGAAAGTGGGCATTGTGCCTCTCTTCTAGATACTGTAGAAATCAATAAATTGGAAGACATGTTCAAGATATATATTCCTGAATTGGTAAATATATTATAATTTCGAGTTATAATTCTACTTTACAAATATTCTTATGAATATTTTTCACTTTTTTTCAGACACTAATGATGACTGAATCACCCTTGCTCTGTGAAAAATGCATTGAACCTTTCAAATGCTTTGCTGAATTTATTTCCATGTCATTAGAAACTGAAAATAAAATAAAGAGTTTTTGTGATCAAATTGATCATGGAGAAAACAATCAATTGGATCTAGAAAAAATAATGGCACCACCAAAAGAAGGTAATACATTTTGCTTGTACTATGGCTGCTTCTAATATAACCTTTTTTTTTATAGAAATTGAAGAAGAACATAAAAATAATGTAGATACTGAAGAATCAAAAATCATGAAACTTTTCAGAGATGAGCATATATTACTGGATTTTTATAACAACAGTGAAACAGAGTTAGAAGTAGAAGAAAATGAGAGAAAAATTATGAAGATGATTTATGAAGAAGATATTGATCTTTTTTATAAGGACAGACCAAACTTTGATTCCATTGATGATGAATTTGAAGACAGTGGAAATGACAGGTATAGTTCTGAAGAATTATAACAAGTTTCACCTAACCAACAAGTTACTGAATTTATAGTATAGTGAACTACTCTGTAAACTATTTTCTACTTATTTTTCATTTTTTCATGATATTTATGTTTTCTTTTTTATTATTCAATGCAAAATTCTGAATGGTGTAAAAGATTCCTAGTTGGTTTATTTGCAACTGGTTAATCTTTTATTCATACATGTGTTGGATTTGTTCCAGTGTTTGAGACAAAAGCATTATTCATTCACATCAAAGGAGATTCAGTGTGAATTAAAATGTGAAATGAATAAAATGTACCTCAACTAACACAGGATCAAATTTAAAGGAAATATCACAGTAAAAAAAAACTACCTAGTGTGATAGGAACACATTACATGTACATACAACAACAGAATATACAGACAGAATCATATTATAAGTTATTTTTTATAGAATTCTTTGTCACACAATAGATCAAAAACAAATTTTTAAAAAATGTCTTTTTTGATACAGTCAACTCTGATCTTCTAGGGTATATGGTTATAAAATTTAATGGCTGCAAAGTTCTGTCCTTTCTCAGTATTTTTCAATATATGCCTCGATCTATTCTTAGGATTAGGAATGATGCAAATATATTTTTGACCAAGTTTATATGTGTCACATTCTAATTTTGATTTATTGTCATGTACAAAAAGTACACATAGATGAATATATAGGAATATAGATGGCATAAAGCCATTAGAATTTTGTGACATTTGAAAATACTATGACAGGATTCTGTTCATTTCATGTTCAACACAGTTCTCATGATTCTCTTTTGCATTATAAAAAAGGGGTAAACCACGGTCAAAATTGTGTACACCCAACCTCAATTTTACAAGGAATTCCAAGGGATTCTATGGAATTCCAAGGAATTCCAGTGTACACCAGAATTATACTGCACTTCACACAAGGAATTCCAAGGAACTCTAGGGATTTCCAAGGAAATTCAAGGAATTACAAGGATATCCAAGGAATTCCAGGGGAATCCAAGAAAATCCAAGGAAATTAAAGGAATTTCAGTTGTTAGTACACCAGAATTATGCGGCATTTCACTGAAAGAATTATAGGAAATCCAAAAAAATTCAAGGAATTCCAGTTGTTTGTAGACCAGGAATATACTGCACTTCACTTAAGGAATTCCAGGGAATTCCAAGAAAGTTCAAGGAATTCCAGTTGTTTGTACACCAGAATTCCACCGTGGTTTATCCCTCTGGTACTCATAAAATGCAAAAATACATTACCATGTCACTTTTGGACTAATAATTTCAACTCAGGTATTCCTAAGAGAACAAACTCAAAGTCTCACTCCAAGTAAATTTTAATTAAATAATACGTGCTACATGTTTCGACTCCTAGGAGTCATCATCAGGCTAAAATACAAAAAACTTATGAATAAAAAAAGTTCCATCACCATTGGAAAATGGGTGACATACCTTGCTAGGTAGGAGGAGAAAAGAAACTATAAAATAATAACCTAGCATACCTCCTGCAAAGTTTGGCATTTCATCTCTGTTGGCAGGTTATAAAATGTCACTATTTATAAATTACCTTTTTTCCGTGGGAAAAAAGTGAGTACTTTTTTCCCGGATATATATCACATATATATATACACTGTTGATGGCTTTTGTTGTGCTATAGTTCCGAAAAATGAGTCATTAATACCGTCTCCGAGAAAGAACTGCACGTCCTTTTATCCATTCGATTCGCGGTTACGTATTTTACTAAACAACCACTAAATTCGCAATTTTTTGAAATCAAATCACAGAATTAGACTGACAAAAGTGACATCAGATATTGGATTACTTCAAAAGAATGATAAAGATTCCTACAATGCACGTGTCCCTACTGTCAAAAGCAAATTTCACGTCGATAATTTTCAGATTTCAAAATAATGTAATATCTTCTCAATATTGATTCGTTCTTCTTCTGTCACATAAAAAAATAGTGTATTATACACGGGAAAAATATTAGATTTTAGCTCACGGTTTTTTGTCTCCGTCCGCTACGCGTCGGGAGACAACACAACCTGGAGGTAAAATCTACTACCTACCTTTTTCCCTTGTATAATAAATAACTATTACTGAAGTTTGAAATGTCAATTAGGTGGTATCAGTGGATTCAGGTAATTCCTCTACATAATTGTCAGATTATGGGTAGATACGACAAGGACATTAAGATGAAGCTTCTGTATAATAATCTGGCACGCTCGAGTATTTCAAGGTCACCATTTTTTTTTTTTCATTTTCAATAATTGATCATGATTTTTGGTCGCGTCCAAATCGTCAGTCTTTTGAATAGGAGCTACTTGAGGGTTCACCTAACGTCCCTTCTCAATATCAGATGGGCTCCAATAATTTTTTTTTCACCTATTCTCTATCCCTCCGTACGGCCACCCTCACCATGCAAACCGGCAGATTAATATTTTTCGGTTATCAGAAACACGTGGCCGCATACGCTCGAGTATTTCTATGTGACAGTTTCATTTACATTTTTGAACACCTGTACAGACTCTTCCCACCAGTGAATGGTCATATATCACATACACTTTTTTTCATTTTCGCATCTCCCCACGACGCTCGAGTAAATCCTTATTTAACCTCTTCGCCTCCCCTACTACAAGTAACTCTTATGTGTTGTTCGAGACAGAAATTATGCTCAATGAACAGATGTCGTTTCCAGCTATCAGGAAAATGCGTTCTTCAGTTCGAAGAACCCCCTGCCAGCCCTCACCCACTGGGACATGGTGGAAACATTCGACCACTCCGACTACCAGGTCTTCGGCATCGACGAAATCCAGAGCAGCATCGGGGACGACTCCCCGCAACCGTCCAGTCCGGAGGAAACACCCTCTTCCCCCGAAATCATCAGTCCCAAAAAGTGGTTCGACTGCAAGGCGAACAGCCCCAATACGCCCAAGGGCAGTTGCCCGGATTGCGAGGGCAGCCGGCACAAGAAGAAGTGGTGCGACAAGTGCAAATGGAAGAAGGCGCTTTCCTACAACTATACGGATAGTTCAGCGGAGTCCCTCAAGCCTGTAGGGGCTAAGAAGTCGAAAAAGGACGGGAGGAAGTGTCGGAAGGTATACGGGGTGGAGTACAAGGAGATGTGGTGCACGCAGTGTAGGTGGAAAAAGGCTTGCACGAGGTTTGCGAACAGGAGTAGGAGTTAGAGATCCGGGAGGGGTGTCTCTGATATGATCTGTGATGTTTTTGGTAAAATGACTGAGTGTAGGAGGATTCAACGTTCAAATGAAAAGTTCAGAATTTTATGCGTCATGCAAAATATGTTGGAAGGCATTTTTTGTTGATACAGAGTGGTACTATTACATTTTAGTTTGCATTTTTTTTTGATGATTTGAAAAATACAAAATGAAATATTGTTCAATTGGAGCTTATAATGCGAAATTCAATGCTTCCAAATACTAAACAGTATTATTTCTTTCCTGAATGACGCATTTAGGTATATTTTTTTGGTGTATTGGGGTTTGGGCTTTTGCATCCGTCTCTTCATCATTATACAGTTTTTTTTCCGTAAAATGATTTGGGTGATAGATATTCAAGAAAAATGCAGAAATGTTCACAGTGTTGGTGAATGAGTTGGTGCATTTCTATTTAATGATGATTTTTTGGTAGAAATTATGTGACTTCTGAAAGATTAGGAAAATTGTAGGAATTCGTGAAAAAATGCAACTTTCATGCCGTGGAAGTTTTTGTTGCTGTAGTGATTTCTAATCAGAAATAACTGAAAATGAATAATATATCGTTCAACAGCATGGAATGATAGTGATTTCCCAAAAGAATTTTTGATTTCTTCGTCCTTAGCCATCTGAATTCCTCTCAAGTAATGCTCAGAGCTGTCATTGCTTGAAATTCGACATTCCCTGGGCGATGAGATTTTCTTGAAATTATAACGAGTCATTGTGATATCAGATACGGAAATGAAATTGATGACAAAGTTCCTCATTGATGTATAAAACACAGTAAAATAAGAGTAATTTTGTGTCATAGCCGAAGAATAAAGATTGTCCAAATTGGAAGAGTTTCTGATACAACCAAATTGACCTACTGTACTTCAATGCCTCTGTAATGAATTCTACTTGTGAATATATTAACTGAAATGCACTAATATTTTCAGAGATCTACCACCCCCTTCATTTTTCCGAAGAGAATGTTATTATCTTGTATTAATTGATTCCTTCAGTATTTACAGTAGTTGTTTATTTTTTTTCAATAATGTTTCCGTTTTATTGTTACTGATGAAAATCACTGATGAGGTTCTCTAGTTCTTGAGTAGTTGTGATTTGAGAGGCTCAGAAAATCGAAAAAAAATCGACTGCTTCTGATATACAGAAAGCAGGAAAATCAACATTCTACAGACTTCACATCCATTTCAATTCTTCAGCTGGAGTTGTTATACATTTTGGCTCCATTATTTCGTCTCTGAGCCGTCATCATCTACTCAGATGCGAAAAAATGACAATCACACCGAGACTTGTGGTAAAATTTTCATAGAAAATGATTTGCAAGTCAGAAAAGGCCCATATTTCTTCCTAAAATAGTCTATTTAGGGTATTCCTCAGACATATCAGGAAGAATATCCATAATTTTAGGCCAGCCATCTGAGCACCTACTACATTGTGCCCAAGATAAAGAGGACCAGAATGGATATGCCGAAAAATACGGATCAGGAGGATCAACAAAATTACTTCCGAAAAACTCTGACAAGACTTTTCGTTTTTGGCTTATTTCCAAAAAGAGTATATCGTCCAAATCAGACTGGAAAGGGCTATTCGAATCTGATATCAAGATATCAGGGTCGTTTTTGAAGCTGATGACGGTTTATGAAAGACGAAACATTAGATCAATCTGTGATGTTAGATATCAGAAGGTGCCAGGAAGATGTATTTACAGTTTTGTCATAACTTCATTATTAACGATAGAAAAAAAATTGAAAATCTGGAAATACAGTTTTTTAAAAATAACTCTGAAAGGAAAAGTCAAATCAGAGATATTGGGAAGACATTGTCTTGGTCGTTCAATTGCGCAACTTTTCTTCCATACTGGCCCTCCTTATCTTGGGCACAGTATGTGAACATGAAACCGATTTTTCCCAGGTCTACACCACCGTCTTAACTTACTATCTAGATCGCTAATGCCAAAAGACAGAATATCATCCATTTATGAGATCGAACTGGATCCTGAGCATGATAATTCAGGACCTTGTTATGTTAAACTGATGAACCCGAAACACATAGGCGTATCGGTCAGAAAAATTATTGACGGGTGGTCAACTATGGAAGGTTGAGGAATTGGATAAAATTTTCGGGTTGATGGGATATGACATAGTGGTCTAGATATTGAGTGATTTATGTTTATGTGTTCTACACGTGTTATGTTATCTTTATTAGCATCGTCACGAGAAGAAATTGTTAATAGTTAGCAAAAGAAGTGTTGAAACTTTACAAGATCGGTATGCTTGGTAGAAACAACATACTGTTTAGGTGCTTGGATGTTCGTGAAATCCCTTTTGTGCACTCAAATTTATGTATACGTAATTTGAAATTGAAATCACATTATCCTGATCAACTAAGAAAATTCAAACACAAATCCCTTCAATTGAACAGCATTTCATTTTGTGTAGGTACTTGAAAATGTCACTGTATGAATAATAAAGTAAACGTGATTTTGAGTGGTCCATACTTGAGAATTCTGTCCATGTTGGTTGTCGAGTAAATTAGTAAACAAATTGAGAATAGATTCTGCAAGTTTTGGTTTCTGTATGTTCCTCAAATAAATGTCTATGAATTGATATTTTCATGTATATAATCTCTAATTTTCCAACTTTGATTCTGGATATTGTTTTTCAAAATTTATGCAGGAATCATAAACTTTTTTGGTATTCAAATTGCTATGAATTATTTTCTTTTGTTTAAAGGTAGTTATAGTTATGTGAGATGTTTTATTCATATTTTATACTTTTCATTAAATAATATTCAAAAGCATAATGTTTTATCACCCTTACATCATGATTTGATATCATATTTAATTTATATTTAGTACATGACATAAGTGTATAACTTCCGAAAATAGTAACCGATTTAATTTAAGTTTTTTAGATTTCAGAATATCCCGAAGCTCATTTTATTGCCTTCAAATTCATGAATAGAAAAGAAAATTAATATTCTACTGGGTATTTTACACAGGTACTGCAGTAATCCCATTCCGTTCAAAAATTTTCTCATATCGTACAAGTCGTATCGTATAGGTTTTTTAAACGTCTCACTTTACGTACCCAGGGAAATCTTATAACTTGATTTTGTCATTTTTCACTGATGAAAGTATCAAACGAGTCTATTTCTTGAATTTCCCCAGCATATATGAATAGGTGGTAAATAGCCGGGCCATAGCTGTCAGCAGCGGAAATGTGTCGTCAGCGGCAAGTTGATATCGGCAAAATGTTAGTATAACATCGGTAGTGCCGCCTCGGCTTGATGTACGCAAGTTACAAGTTACTTTCAGCAAGGAAGCTTTTTAATAAACGAAAAATCTTTCACATGGTCTTTATTCACTTGCGAACAAGACAAACAACAGGCAAAGACTGAATTCAAATATATGAAATGCCACAGCATGTTAACTCATTTATGATGAGTTTGCAAAATATTACAATTTCGTCGACATAGGGGGTTGATTTCGCTTTCCTTCCACATTGTTCACTCGTCTAAGTCCAGTAACGAAGCGATCCAACTATGAACTGTCTGTTCTCTATCCGATATGCCTTAGAATCTAGTTAGCCTTTTTCACTACCGAACTTTTTGTTTCGTATCCCGATAAATCGCTGAAACGAAAATCTGCCCGTGCGATACGAACAATTTTCGGGATCCTACCGACTGCGCCACTTACAAGTTACTTGCAGCAAGGAAGCTTTTGAAAAAACGAAAAATCTTTCACAGGGTCTTTATTTACTTGCGAACAAGACAAACAACAGGCAAAGACTAAATTCAAATATATGAAATGCTACAGAATGTGAACTTATTTATGATGAGTTTGCAAAGATCACAATTTCATCGACATAGTTTGGAAAGTGTCTGTAACTCGCGCTGCTGTCGATCCGACGCTGGAGACAAACTCCATAATCTCATATTGTATAGTTCAGGGAATGTATGTATATTCTTAAAACTGTGATTGTAGTACCACAATAATATATTTCCAGAATCCTTATGTATTTTTCTATGGTTGATCTCAGCAAACTATCGTCTGACAATTATACACTCTACCAATTTATTTTTGTGCGGTAATGACTGAGTTAATAATATTTCATTATTATAACAATATGATGATGCAGCAATGCGAGGTTCAGTCCTTTACCTATAGGTATACGACAAATAATTGAAATAATATTCGATTCACAGTAATAGATGAGAAACTGGAAAAGTAATGTGGCTGTAACATTATCAGACTACACCTATTCTAAACAAAATTGCTCACATCATCGGTAGAACTCATGTAGAACTGGTGGGGATTATTTCTGTTCAAGCTGAATTTTCCATCAAAATTAGAAAAAATATTGTACATAACACGTTAGGAAATAACGCATTATGTGTAACTCTGTGTATATTGTTGGAAACAGCTTCGCTCGTCCCGCAAAATCGTCACACAAAATGTTTACGTAAACATTCAGTATTGTCACCACCCATTCGTTGAAATTTGAGGAAATGAAAACTCCTTTTATTTATCCTCAATTTATTTATTGAAAGAATAATGAATCGTGAAAGTTTCATTTGCATTTTTATAAATTCATAATATTGTTATTTTCTGATACAACTATTTGGTCTTCCACTTAGATTATTTGATTCTCTTATCACTTCCGTTGAAGTTCTCCACTGGCATCAACACATCACTGGATAGGTGCAACTGTTCCCTCAGATCATTTTTTCTTATCAGTCCGAGGTTAATATAAATGATTGTGTTCTCCTCTTTTCTTACTTCCTCATTTTTGTCACATATTATTCCATTCAAATTACTAGTGAATAACAATATAATTATTTGGTCGAGGCAGAGTTAAACACAATAAACCACTGGCTGTGGACAAAAAAAAAACTAAAAAATCTGAGACAGACATTAATTAGCGATACAGCATGTCCGTGAGAAATTGACCAGAATCGAGAAGGAGGTTATTTGATGAATGGTTAAAATTCAAGCTATGTTCAAACATGCATGTAGCTCAGAAAATAACAATTTCGCCAAACAGGGCATGCTAGATATGATAATGAATTATTCATAGAGAATCCCTTCATACATTTTTTATATTTTAACATTGGTCAAATCAATAGTATATCTTTGATCATCGGATGAACCGAATAATAAATTATATTTATATCAATCATGCATCAGGATCAAATATATTTTTCAAGCGTTCCCAATGGTTAATTTAACCTTTTGCCTAAATTCGTCCGATAAGACAGACTGTTTATATGAACAGGAAAGTTTATGCAATGTAAGGTAAAACATTTGAGTATCACCTCTAATGAAGGTTTACACGTGAAACTTACCAATTAATAGAGATCCGAACAAGTATATGGGTATCAAACAGTTTACATCAAGGAGGATCCCAAAAATGATATTTCCAAAAATGGCTCCCAATCTTCCAGAGGTTGTAGTGATAGCTAATGCTATGGCCCTATTATGGAAGAAAAAACATGTTTCCAAAATTACTCATATACCTACATCATCAGGGTTTCCAGAAATAAAGTAAAAAATATTGCAGATTCCTTTGGGGTGTCACCTTGAAGACAACCTCAAAGAATGGTTCCAATTGAAATACATGAAGTATGAATTTGTATAAAGAATTAGTAGTTAATTTGTTGAATGTAAATTGTATAGGTTGTTACCATATGGTATCATTTTTGTATTGCGTTGTGTCATTATATTGTGTTGAGATTCTCAAAATATGTAATAAGTAAAATAGGGTACAATGATATAGGTACACGATTTGATACACCTACCTCATATTCGTGGGAAATAATTCGATGACTACACAAAAAAGTACTGCTTCTAGAATACTGGTGAATGCTTCAAATATACATGAAACTACCAAAATTTGTACTGTACTTCGTACCCAGTTCAATGACACTGTTGCCACACCGGATAATATGAGGCAAACAACTAAAAAGAAAACAAATATTTCACTTGATGTACGTATAAAAAGATCTACAGATCTACTTTTCAAATGGCATCGGCTGGCATGATTCTTATCTCGTTATAAGATTGCAAGTTTTTGTGCAAATTACGCACAGAGAAGTGCCGTTTTTCAATCATTTTGCTCAGGATAGTGATTGGCACAGTAGCCGTTCCATAGTTCGCGTGCACGATGACAGACCCTGGAGGTGAAATATTGAAACACAACCTCACTTTTCTGTGAAATATTGAAACACAACCTCACTTTTTTTATTCGTTTACAGGGGAATCAAAGGATTGAAATAGTTTTTCACAATATTTTGGCATACGAATCGTGTTTATTGCGCTATTCATTAATTCAAGCATGCCTTCTCATTGTGCTGTTGTACAATGCACAAAAAATGCAGCGAGACGCGAAGGAATGTGATTTTTCAGGTAAATAGTAATTATAATACTGCTTGTAGATTGAAAATGTCTAAAACACACACGATCATATATTTCGTCAGCATGTCAGACCAGTCCTTCCGTTTGATTCCATGATCTATACATGCACCCAATCTTGTTTCTTGCATTCTTGCATTATTTTAGAAATTTCACGAGTATTTTTATTAGCTCTTTTATTGCAGAAGGAATGTAAGAGACTATAGTAGGTACTTTTACTTTTAAATCATGATGTACCAACCGGATTCCTTCGTCTCCCGCTGCATTTTTTGTGCATTGTGCAACAGCGAAATAATGAATAGCCGAAAAACACTATTCATGTGCCAAAATAATTGCGAAAAACTATTTCAATCCCTCGTAAACAAATAAGAAGAGTGAAGTTGTGTTTCAATGTTTCACTTCCAGGGTCGGTCATCTGACAGTTCTTGCACGCAACCCATAAAATAGAATGTTTTTGCATATGCTTTTGCCGGCTCTCCTTCTAGTAGATGCTTACCTAAGACATATCGTTTGCCAACTTTTCTCATGAAGAAACTCAGTGTTACGGATGTGGGAATACAGCTCAGTCCTATCATTAGAGTATCGAGGAACACCCTTATGTCGATTGAGGGATTGCAAGTGACGTATGTGTGCCATATGTCATTTCTAGATTCGTTGTTCTGGAAAACCTCCCAAATACTGGCCGTAAGATTGGGATGTTGGATTTCGTAGTCATAAAATCTGGCGAAAATATCCGGGAACCACATTATCAGTGTGAAATAACTGAAAAAATTAATATAAATTTTGTTAAAACACTATAGGCCAAGAGCCAGCTGCGAATTTCGACCATTTTCTGATAACCAGTTTGAACAGAAGATGGTGTAGAAACTCCTATCAAATCCTATCTACTGTTTTTCGGTCAAAGTTCTTGACCTACGACCTATTTGACAGAAGGATTCTTTTCGATATCGCGGAATATAGGTCGCATTTTCCCCGTTAGATGGCGAAATCTCAACCAAAATTCAAGGTTGGTATTGATAACTGACGATAATTAAAATTCCCCAAAATTACAGTTTCGTATTTTCAAACTTAATCTCAGAGGGTACGGTTTCTTCTCTGACGTAAATCTTAAAAGATGTTGATTGGTGAGTATAATTATGTGATTCTGGCCAAATTATGTATACCTATGTGATAAAAAGTCTTGCACAGTAAAATTCAGACGATAGATGGAGACAAATGTTATATATCTTCAATGTTATTGATTCATAGTACCAGACAAAGCTGCCATCAGTACCTATATTGTCATGATTATTCTTTCTTCCATTCTACTGAAAAGATATCTTAATTGAACCAAACTTTATTCATGGATCTGCATTTAATTTTAACTTTATCTATGCATATTAATAACGTCCTCAGAATATATTGGACTATTGAAGGAAATTTCAATTCTTTCTCCACTCAGACAACACATCATATGTGCTTCGAATTGTTATTGAGTGAGGATATTCATGTAGTGTATATCCATTAGATATCCTCGTATAAGATATGCCATGGACGTCAATCTCAGTGTTTATTTAAATTTGAAAAACTTCAAAAACGATGAGATTCCGCAAACTTCTTCAAGTGAAATACTCGTACCAATAAACTAAACTTATTGCCTTATACAAGCGTAATTATCAATCAACGCTTAAACTTTCCGAACTGATATAAATGTTGGGGGAGTCAATGTAAGTTTGAAGGAGCAAAGATTGAAAATTAATGTATATAAGGATGTGAATTGTTAACCATCGAAATTTCACTAATAATGTAGTATTTGACCATAATCTGACAGGTACGCACTGATGATGACTTATGATGATGATGATGAGTCGGAAGCGCTCTGCTACGAATATTTTGAATAAATTTCTCGCACGAAATACAAATCTTCCCTTCTTTGGTATAATCTGATTTTACCATGTCTCACCTAGTCATCAGTCCAAAATCTGCAAATCCTGTGATCGCCATATACTTCAGATACGGTTGTGAAAATAATACTTTCAAAGAGTTTAATACATTTTTAGCTTTCTCTAAGATTGTCCTTCCTTGATAACCATTTTTGATAGATTTATTTTCATTGTTGTTTTCGAACTCTCCCACCAAACTTAATACCTGCAAAAGTGACACCGATGAGGGTTTTTTTTAAATAGGGATGAAGTTGCGAAGATGATTTTAGGTTTCATTTCAACTTTTGTATCTATTATCTCATTTGTTGAAAGTTGGTTGATCGAGGAGGTGGGACCTTATCCCCTGATTTCTTTAAAATAAAAATATTAGTATTATTTCAATTTACAAAGTCACCCATTTGAAAGCTGTCCATCCTGATGATTTTTATATTTATGGATCGATTTTCACGAATTTTATTTTGAAATGTACAGGGAGGAAAGGTGTATCTTAGAGCTGAGCGTCGTCCACTTTTTTTGAAAACTAAGGCCTACTAGATCACATTCACAAGCTGAAAAATCCGGAATCCATATTAGCGATTTAAAAAAAAATAGCGTACGCCACTGGAATACCATCTTTCATGAAGAAATACTCAATTTTAACGATTCTACAGCGCAATATGATCAGTTTTTCAAAGTCCAGCATCCTTCTGGACAGTGCCGTAGGTTTTCAATAAAATGAAAAGGGGTCAATTATTTATGAAATCATACCTATTAGAATTTTTTTTTCGAGAGAACTGACCTCATGATTTTGTTCCTATGAAGGGTTTCAAAAGAACAGGCACATCTGAAAATTACTTTTGCGAACATGATAATCATTAATTCGGGAACGGTGAGTTCAACCTAAAATAATATTTTTTGTTTTTTATTTCAAATCACCATTTTCTACCTACCGGAGCTATTTAACGTTCCAAAATTTGCACTTAATTTGAATTCATCATTTTTCTGAGGCTGAAAATGAAAATGATGAAGCCAATCCTGTTGATTTGGAATAAGTAGGTGATTTTTCGCATATTGAGGTCCTAAAGCATGAGGAATTATAGTATCAAGGCTTCTTATTCTTCTTTGTATTTCATCGAAAAACCACGGCATTGTCAAAAATGATGTTTGCAGAGATATAGAGGGGGACCGTTTGAAATAAAACACGCAGTAGAGTCGAAATGTTGAATATTTTCTCATGAAACTTGGTATATACAGATCTATTCCAGATGACTTCGATTCCAGTAGCGTACGCAGATTTTTTTCTAAAATAAATCGCTAATATGGATTCTGTAGTTTTCAGCCTTTGAATGTGATCAAGTAGGCCTTGGTTTAAAAAAAAGTGTGAACACAGCCCAGCTCCAACATACACCTGCCCTATCTCTACATTAAAAAAAAAACGTAAAAATTGCTCCATAATTAAAAAATCATAAGGATGGCGCGCTTGAAAGGGTCACTCGATCCGTATGTTTAGTAAGGACAAATCCGATGTTTTGCGTTGAATATTTTTGTATCTAGTGCGCGAGTTGAAAAAATAATCGGGTCACCAAAGTATTTTCGTACGAGTTGCTAACAAATTTTTTTTCTACAATCGACAAATAAAAGTATAGTTCTGAAGTAGTAATACATATGCTTAATCTTAATATAGAAATGGTGTTGAATAACTAAAAGAAATAAATGATTTCTTGGATGTTTGCTAGATTGAGGACCAAAAAGGTTATACTTAATACAAAAAAGTGAAAGTAAAGTTGACATTGACATGCAATACGCGAATTATTTACTTTGCGCACTATTTCACGCTCGGTGTCGTGGTAACGAAGGAAACTGAAAAAAATGTCACTTCGCATATTGTTGTCAATGCGCAAACCTTGTCATTTTTTTGACGTTTGTAGCAAAAAAATCATGACTATTATTATAAACTCTGAAGAAATTTATACATACTGGGTAAAAACAGTTGGGTTGACCAGTATTCCGAGAATACATTTGCTGAAACACATGCAAAGCTTCATCATTTTTTCCTTTCGAAATTAAATATTTCGGCGTCTCTGGAAGAAACATCAACAGTATCAAACTCATCAAACTTGGAATTCCACAAATCGCCACGAATATTCTCCATGGACTGAAGTGGAGGTGGTCAGAAAAAGTTTTGAGCACAGACTCATTCAACAAACACCAGGCCACACCTGAAAACAAATATACCTTCTGTAAAAAATCATCGTTTTTAACTTCAAGAGAAAACGCTAACCTATACTGACCTGGTATGATAATCACTCCGACATTCCAGAAAATTTCCAGCCTCCCTAACATGACATCTCTTTGCTTGACTGACAAGAACTCTCCCAAATAAGAAAAAACTATATTGGTTGCGCCAATGATTCTGAAATATAATAATCATCAGCATGGAGGGATTGCTAGAGCTGACGGTGATTCGAGTGATTGTTCCTTTTTGATGCTGGATATAAAATTCGAAAAATATGTTTTCCTCGGAATATTTCGGAAATAGGAAAATGACTCAACAACTAATACTGCAACACAATAATCTGAATGATATACTTATAAAATGTTTCATTCTTTCAATTTCCAGAAAAGAATGAACCACCTACGAGTGGAGGCCTCATCTCACAATTTTATTTCAATAAATTCCTGTATTCTGAATTTATCTCGAATATTCATGAAATGTTTTGTCAAAATAATGAATTACGCAAGGTGATTTGAGAAAAAGTATACATGAACATATAAATATTATACATACAGGCTAACAAATATTCCAATAATAATTTGATTTTTTCCTGGGTTTTCAAATTGACGAGGAATTTATTATTGAAAATTAATACGCTACTTAATGACAACTTGAATGATTGATATCAGGAACTTGCCCTAAATTTTAGTTTGATTCCCAAAATTTTTTCAACTTTCTTGAAGTTAATATATTCTTTATTGCATCATGACATTATGAACCTCGAACATTACTACATTATGTTACATGTTATATTGAATATGCTTATAAATTTCGTAATTTCGTATCAATCCGATCAATGATATTTATTATTTAACTACGTTCAGTTGGGATCCCAATAATGCAGAATAAAGGCAAATATTTTGCCTTGTTTAGCCTTTATTGATTATCTATAATGATAGAATTATTTTAATCATCACAAAACTTAGCAATCCAATGTATTTTCAATATTGCTTGGAAACTCATATAATTACCCAAATCCATTACAGAATCTGCAGATCAGAAATAAATTAAAACTCCCAGCCAGAGATGATACAATTGCTGCCAAAAAATCCACTAGTAGAGATAGAATGATAGCTATTCTTCTACCTCTACTGTCTGCTATGGTTCCCCAAACAGCACAGCCAAATACCATTCCTAAAAAAGAACCATGAATCCAGTGTTATATTTTTAAAAAAATTCAGTGGAACAGTATAAATATACAGGGTGTCTCTGAAAGGTCTGCACATAATCTCAGCACATAATCCTGAGGTCTAAATAAACCGATTTAAAGCAACTTACCTCAGTCCAAAATTTCTCAATTTCCGGAGGTGGTGAATTTAAAAAATAAAGATCGAATTTTTCAAAATTGATGAACATTTTTGAACGTATCACTTCAAAAATTGGTAGATCATAGCATTTTGGGATGCAAAACCGGAATAGGGACACCATTGCACTGTGATCATTAGAGGGCGCTTACCAATACACTTCTTATGGTTTAGAATGTCCATAACTTTTTTCTCAGTGTAGTTTTTCACTTTTCTGTTGAGGAAATGATTTTCTAAATATATTTGCAAGTAAAAGAAGGTGCACTAAATTCAATGAAATAAGCCGTTTTAGAGATATTTCGGTTTTTATGGTGTTCGATGCCGCAACGGAATATTCAAATTATTATGAATTGAGAATGTTTGCTGTTATCTCCGTAGATCTAATTTGGTTATTGAATGAGCAGTGCGAACATGGATTTTACAAAATATTTTTTTTAGTGTTCTTGTCGATTTTTATTTTGTAAATTCACTATCCTGTATCTCCGAAGTTCCTTTAAATCGGCTTATTTTGACCTCAGGACCATGTGCTAAGAAGTTATACAGACCTCTTAGGGATACCCTGTATATAAATCACCCTAATCAAAATGGAACACCCAGAATATCCCGAAAAGAACGCGGTAGGTAACTAGTCGATTTTTGGTGTTTTAATATTCATTTCATGTTGTGAACAGGGCCACATTTAGACCCTTTACCAAAAGCAAACAAATAAATATTTTTGGATATTTTTCGGAGGCATATTTTGAGAAAAACATTTTTTCCAGATTATGTTGCAAGTGGACCAAATAGCCCACTAGATTTTTTTCAATACATTTTTTCAATGGCAACTGAATCAATCTCTGGTGTCTGGTGGTAGTGGAGTGGAATTTTTCAAAAGGAAGAAGGAAAGTTCAAAGTCTTCTCCACTACTTCATTACTGGATGTCAATCAACCAAGGAGAAATGTTTCGGACTTATGAAAGTCTATCTTCAGCCGTTTTTATAAGTTACTACAAGCAAAGGCATGTGAAAATATACATATATATATATATTATAAAAAACCAAAAGTTGACTTATATGGAGAACATTATTTTTAAAATGATTGCCGATGTCTATCATCATATTATCGTGGTTCTGTTCATTGATAAAGAGGGTTGAGAAAAAAAGGGTTTTAAGGGCCCCATGCCCTAAGAACGCGCACTTGTAAAACCAAAAGTCAAGCCCCAGAAGGAAAACTTGAGCACTTTGAGTGCATCTTTGAGTGGAATGTTGTATGTTGTGCCAAATGATGTTTCGTATTCATCATAATATTTTATCTTGGAAGTCAGTGAAACCAATGATATTCTTTCTGGGATTTCTATTATATCCATCGAATAATAATTTTCGGTAAAAATTATTCGTACTCCCAACTCAAAATGAGGCCTCCAGAGTGGTACACACTATATATATCTTACCTACTAGTGGTGATGCTGATAACCTTCCCTTATCACTGGATGATAAATTGAAGTCGCATTCTGCTGACGGCAGAACAAATGAGAGCGTCGTAGTACTTATAGCACATGTTGCATAAATGATCCCACATACCACTAAGAGGATTTTCTGGAATTTTCCACACTCTGCAAAAACATCAAGCAAAATAATGATAATATGGTATTAGGGTCTTGATTATGAGAAAACAACACAATTTATTCAAAACACGGAATTGGCTTTGTTTTTCCTAGCCATATCTTACTACCATTGTCAAATAATATATGGAATATACCGGGTATACCCCTCTTTTCTCCTTTGTTTTCCTAGCTATACAGGGTGTCCCGAATGATCATTTCGTAGAGAGAGAACCGTAATAATGTCAGTATTTCATATACAAAAAATTCCTTTTTATCTTCCGGTTTTCCTGGATATGACTTCAACTTTCGATCTCCAAATGGAACACATTTTATTTCATAATCGGTTAGAGATTATAACGAATTCAACGATACTGGGTTTGATCGGGTTATTTCGACGATCACGAAGATATTTGCGTTCGAAGTTTCCATAATTATGATCAATGAGTGTGACGGCGCAATATCGAAACTTCTATCTCTGTCACACTCATTGATCATATATGGAAACTTCGAACGCAAATATCTCCGTAATCATTTGAAATAACCCAGTCAAACCCTTCTGATTATAAAATAGGTCTACATGTATATATTTTGATCAGAAGAAGTTTCTAGTGCATGTAAAACGATCTACTGAATTCAAAAATGAAAAAACATGCAAAAGGCAATAATAGATAAACAGAGATATAGATGTTGGCCTTGTATATCCAGGAATTCGCAAATGATCAAGATTGCAACCTAGGGTTTATACAGCAAACAAGAGTAAACATATAAGAATAGAATAATCTAAGGAATAAGAATTATCAAGACAAATTCATACAGATGAATGATATTAAATAAGATATAGGACTGGACCAATCACGTCGCAGTAACACAAATCCGTTGTGATCAATTCAATCATCTTCATCTGACAATGACTTTTACGTCAACTGCCAAACTGACATTTGCACATGCGCTTTTCCATTTCCAAACAAAATAAAAAGTTAAGAGTTGCCCAACTCTTATTTTATTCCTTATCTCTAATTTTTTCTTAGTTAATGTATGGATGTTTCCTTTATAATACGTACGTTGAACTTCATTATCTTATTCTTAATTTTATCTAATTCGCTGTTGAAACCCGCAGCTTCAAAAAGAGAAATTTCAATAGATTCAATAAAAAGTGCCTGTTCTGAGTTGCAACCTTGATTCTTGAACAATAAAATGCAGTGTACCTAATTGGGCCTATCATAGATTAGTTAATCTATGGGCCTATAAAATGGGAAGTACTCACTGGAATAGCTAATTGCAGTTTCAAAATCAGCTGCACGAATGAGGTCCGCGTGATCTGAAACACTTCAAAAATTATCAGTCTAATTTGGTTCCTGAAAAATAACGGCTATAGCCTACTCATCAGATGCTTGATTTAATTCGCACATCTTTGTCTTTCAACCTATAGCTACTTTTGAAACGAAAATGGCAACAGGCGTCATGAAAATAATGAAAGAAACACCTCATTTTTAATTCCTGACAGGCAATTTTGATTCGAAATGAGTTATTGTTATGGTGTCATGTTAAGAGTTATATAGAAGCTCATTAAAAAATGAACATAAGATAGAGTGTACAAGAAGCATAAATGAAGCAATAATGAGTCTCCCTGATGGGTATATTATCACACTATCCAATTCATGTACCAAGGACGAAAAACTGTCTATTATATAGTCAAATTTGTTTATTGATTGCCGATTAGCCATCAGACGAGACAATACAGTTAGTTTTACGCCGAGGTGCAAGTTACATTTTTTTGTCGACTTCAAACACTGAATAATTAATTTGACCACAGCAAATGACCGTCAACTCACTCTCCTCGCGGACCAGGGATGCCAGTTCGATTTTCATTCCATCATTGCATACCTCGTCAATCATTCAGATCTGTGTTATGCTATACAAATTCCAAGAGAGGATAATGAAATAAACCTATGATGTCAAAACATGATGTAAACAGAAAAGCAATGTATTTTCAACAAAACAAGATAGAAACAAACAAAACAAACCTTCTCATGAAAAAATAATCATATTCCTAATTCTGAATTCAAATATACTCGCAAATGTCACAAAATACAAATACCTATGATTTGTGTATACATAAAACAGGAACGAATAGTAAAAATGAACAACAAAAATACAAAACAAAATTCAACGTTATAAACAAACTGTTATAACAGAGGTATATAAAAAATTGAATTTGATCTGAATCAGATAGAAGTATTGTCCTTTTTTTGGTTACCGCATATCAGAAGTACCTATATGACAATTTATCACTTATTTTGTGAAATTTATTTAAACAGAGCGTGCCGAAATATCATGAAATTGATAAGTGTATGTGATTGACTAGAGATGAACTATAATATAGGTAATTATAATAATAAATAAGCGTAGATCAGTAGATCAATTTGCAAATCAGGAGATTTACTGTAAATTCAGTAGTTCTACAACCCTGCAGCAGTCGAAAAGTATTTGCGGACGAAAATTTGTGATTTTTTGTAGAGGTCGGCGAAAAAATAGTTCAAGAACATGATGATTTTTCATTCACAGGGTGATTCAAAAGTACTTTGGCAGAGTTCATGAGGTGATTTCTTACAATATTCTGTGAATTGAACAGTTTAATTTTGTTTTCGTTCTTCAGTAACTTTTTGGAATAATGATCCTATTTGAACGAAAATTCGTGCATTGAGGTTTTGAGGTGTCTAATTCGATCCTGATGGTATTATAGCTCTTACTCTTACACACTTCTGAATCCTCATTCCAAATAAGATAGTTGGGAGCTTTTGTCAAAAACATGTAGACACTACTGGAAACTTACTGAAACTGATTTTCCAGATAGTTTTTTTTTTGACAATCTAGCCACTTTCTCAATAAATGCCTTGTTACTCTGGAACGATTATAGATATCGATATGCCATTTTCATCATTGAGTTTGTCCCTCATAAGTTGACATCTCTTCATATTCTTTGACTTCCCCTTTTCGATATACACTCAGTTCCAAAAAAAGGGACTTCTTAGAAGCTACTGGTATTACCACATTACAATGGCCTGCGAGAAGCCCCGATATGAATCCTATAGAACATTTGTTGGATGAATTAGGGAGAAGGGTACGTTCTCGCGAGAGGTCTCCGGAAAGTCTCGCAGAAATGGCAGATGCATTAGTGGAAGAATGGTATCGTATACCAATGGAAACGATAAGCAACTTAATTTCCAGTATGCCTCGTAGATTATTATGAGTTCTCAGAGTTGCTAGATGATGCAATACATGGTATTAAGCAGTCACCCCAATTTATAATTTTGTATTCAATAAAAATATTTTTTTAAATTATTGGTTCAGTATCAGTTTATTTCATTAATAAATTGTTTCTCGATAAATTCAGAAAGTTGGTAATCTGCAAGGATTCGGCAAAAAAGCTGTAATTCGGAAAATTTTAGAGATAAATCAATGAATAGAATAACAAAATGCTCGCAAAAGAAGCCTCTTTCGTATAGGGTGCAAGCACTTTGTATACCATTACTCAATTAACACATAGGGTGAGTAAAAAATTAAGAATAAATCATGGTTCGAGTTATTCCACCACCATCAAGGAGGCTTTGAAAAACTTTTCACCTCGTTTTTTTTTTAAAGACAAATGCATTACCTACCAACAAATGAAAAAAAAATGAAAATCGGCCTTCTTTTTTTTTCAAATATCAAGTGTGTCACTTTTTCTGGAACTGAGTGTATTTGGCCTAGCCAATAGATGATATTTTTATAGAACTCCGAATTATGTTATTTGAGGTATGAGTAAATAGAAAGAGCAATCGCAGTTTTCAAAATAATGAAATGCCTACTATAGTCTCCTGATTTCTTTGACGTAATTTTGATCAGAGGTAGCCAATGAATTATCAGTTATAGACAGTTTATACAAGCCGTTTGGTTATGTCAATTAATCAGTTTCGAAAATAATGAGCCAGCATTCAAAAATGAGTAAAAATTTGATATTTTTTCAATATATCAAACATTTTTTCAAACGAAGTGTCACTGACAAGCTATTGGATTTTTCTTTCAGGTTCCCTGAGTAGTAAAATGTTTGAACGCAGTGACATTTTGGGGCAAATCATCTGATTTACCTTATTACACATATATTGAAATGATACTCATATTTTCATTTTATGGAAACGAGGAGTGAAAATCACAAATGAACAAGTAAAATGAATCCTAATTTGGTTGATCAATTACCAAATATTTCACGCCACCAGTTCATTGAAACTCATAATTGTGAATAAGTCTCCATGAGTTTGGAAACACGCTTTAATACCAAAATCTTTCAAGTTTTTTTTTCTCTACAAATTTAACTGCACTTTTTTCAGGCACTTGAACAACCTTATAACCCTAACCTACAACAAACCTACCTTCTTCACAATCTTGTATCACTAGTGATGGAGACCGTTGCATTTTAGTTTCAGTTATATTATTTTATATCTGAAGAGCTACATAGCACTATACATACTAGCAGGTATCTTCTCAAAGTCTAGTTTCACTTGTTATCGGCGATTTGTTATTCTCGAAACAAATTCACTTATCGCTAATAATAGGCATAGAATCAACACCATGTCTTCTTCTGAAGGCATATTATTTTGGTCGAGTACCTATTTGTATAAAATTTTTATCGCAAATTTTTCCATTCATTGTGGAAACTTTCTATTAGGAGTGAATAGAAGATTATGGAAATAACTCAGGGAATAATGAACTATAAACATACACTGTGACAATAAAGTAACCCCCCGAACGGCTGGAAATTTCATTTCGATTTTTTTTCTGCTCCATTGGTAGCTACAGTGCTAAATTTTAATTCCGATAGGAAATTGTCTCAGTCAATGAACGCCCAACAAGGGGATGTAGATGACAAGGAAGGGGACATAATTTTGACACTAGGGATGTGTTTGGAGTAGATGGGGAGTAAAAGATCCAAGAGTCCTCGAACATACAAGGTGAACCAAGTGCAGGGGGCGAAGTAGAAGGTCCCCTTGTTTATCGTTCATATCTCAAAAACGATACGCCACAGCAAAAAAGTTAATTCATTCAAAATTATAGCTGATAAAATTGACTACAAAATTGCCTACGAAATTATGTCAGTAGGATTTTTCTCTATTTTCCATAGTTTTTGGAATATTCGCTAGCGGTTCATGTACATTTTTGACAATCTCTCTTTTCATCGAGCGTATTTTGACGAAACAACCTTCAGTTTATCACCAAAGTCTTCGATGAAGAAGTCGCAAAGGATTCAGAAGATGATATACTGTTAGCGCAGCTCTATCCTAGGACTATCCTTCCTTCAATAGCCGATGTTGGATCGTATGATATCAACCCCCAATAAAGGAACTGAAGAATATGTCATGGGTTCTTGAAGACAGAACTCCAGAATTTGTTAGATGGAACGAGCGTGTTATTTCAAGTAATTATATTTTCCGCTGTTTGCACATTGCATTGATAGAGCTACGACAATGCCTGGCAAATTCATCAGATAATCGGTTGCCAATCGAACCATCTAGAGTACAGAAGACATAATGCAGTAAATATTTTGGAAACAAATTCTAAAGACATGAAGCGGGATCCATCGAAACGAAACCCAAGAGAGAACGCATATTCGATATTCGTTGGTCTATCAAAAATATCAAGAAAATGAAAATATATGTGGTGAAGGTCATGAGAAAGTGCTATTTCGCTGTGAGAAATATGACTTGCCCCTCCATCCAGAAAATACCATTTCCAATAAAGAACTTTCGTTTTGGCTCAGTAGTTAATTTTACTACCGTCCTTTTGAAAGGCCACCTTCTTTGAGTGAGTGAAACATATTGAATTTTTTTATTCAGTATTCATGTGTTCCTTTTCAAAACGAAACAATCCGGAATTAATTGAAAAAATGAGAAAATGGGAGAAAAAAAGTTTCAGTAATATCTGGGTTAAGAGCCATCTAGACGTTTATTCGTATGAATATTTTTGACTGAAATAATAAATAATCGAAAGACGATTCGAATGGGGTGCTATTTTGGAAGATACATATGTTTTATTGAAATCAAAATGTAGCACTTGGAACGAAATATTTTTTTTAATTCCAGCTGTTCAAGAGATATTTAGGAGGGGGTTACTTGATGGACACAGTGTATGTTCAGACGGTTAAAAAATGACTATTGAGTCGACTGGGTATTGTGAATACGAAACGATACGATACGATAACATTTCATTTGGAAGCGAATGACAATAAAATTATTTTAACTTGTCGAATCGCTTTATCTATGATCTGAAGGGTATATACACTGTGGAGACGATTTAATATATTCACGTACCTTTTGGAAGCGATATAAAGAAAACATTGTTCTAAAATTGTACTATCCGTCATTCGGTTGCCCCCTCACGAGCAACCCTCAGAAGTCTTCGAAAGTCTTGTGCGAGCAAGGAATGACGGGGGCCTTACCTTTTAACGTGTGATCCCAAACACTTTCTTGGGCCATCAGAAAAATGTCTGCAGTCGATGGGAATCGAACCCACGACCGGCAAGCGAATGCGAATTAGAATATAGACGCTCTGTCCGCACGGCTACCTGACCTGGCTATCGAAAATATATCCCTCTAGGGGAAACTATCCTCAACATGATTTTTTCAGAAGTTAAAATTTGGCTTGTGACCCCTCGTTGGAAAGCTGGTGGAAAGGGAAAAATAATTTCTTATTTCTCGCAAAAAAAATTTGATCGAGAAAAAAAGTGAGATGAGAACAACTTTATCATAATTGTGCTAGAGTAGTCTATAAACATGATTATTGTGGTCAGTAACTGGAACACGAACGAGGTAGAGTATCTTGCAAAACATGATAATCTTGACACATCATGAACAAGTAAATGGAGATGCACCCAAATAAATTATGTTACATATCTGGAAAAAACAAGAGAACTTATGAAAAAACTGCAGTTAGCAAAAAGTTAGATGATGGATTTTGTTTTTTATCAAAATACCTAGATGTGATCAGTGGAGTACTCCAAAAAAGTTACATTAAATGTTATCTACCTGTATATTGACATGTATTTTATATACATTCACGATAGAAAAATTGCCTTACGAATTTTAGAGCAGTTCCTCTCAAGGATTTTGAAATACTCATCCAAGAAAATCTGAAAATAAAACAATTCTTCAATGCCTCCCACGGCTCAACGGTGCAGATTCATATAGAGGTAATTAAGGTGATTTCAATCAGATTGTTGTTTCCAGTCTACCCTGTAGAATTTATGGTACGTTGTCAAGGGACACCTTGTATATTTCTGAACCAGTTTTTGTTCGCGAATGCAAATATTCAATACCACTGATTGTATAAAACAATAACCTGAATATAGCTACAAATATGTGGAATATGTATAGGTATATACTCACGCCATTTCTTGCTAAATCAATAATTCAAGCACAAGATATACGAGCACAGACGAACGATTTTTTTCTGAAAATAGTAGAAACTGCATGTTGTGCATCTTAAATGCAAAATTCTTATCTTTTAGGTGCAGACCAAGGTCTTGAAGGCGACAAGATTTTTTTTTCTGCATTAAGTTGTTAAATATATAACTGATAGATATCTACACCAATGAAAATAAACAATCATAATCAAGAAAAATCAATAGTCAGTTTCGAAACAAAATGCGTAATAAGAATGAGTGTATACACGAAAATGAAAAGTTAATACAGTGTGTCTGATGCAATTCAAGCAGTAGCGCCCTCATATATTATTATCTTGCTAGTTGAGAGTTGAAATGGAAATCATCTCATGTTTGCTTTAACTTCCCTGAAGTTGAGAAAATATTGTCACATTTTTCAATAAATCAAAAAAATAAGAATTTTTTTAAGACGATGTATTATTCATAGTAACAAAGGTCAATTGTGAAAGAGTCAAAAATATTTGTTTTATGTTATTGTGGCTAAAAATTCCGATAAATTACTAAACTGGACAAACAGTCAGTTCGAAATACGTGATTAAATATTGATATAAGTTATAAATAGATGTATTAATTTATAAATAGTAAATTATACGCTATTATTAGATTTTCGATATACCTCAATGACACTGCAAGGAATACTGATGGGCATACCAGGATAAATTCATTTCTTTATCAGTTCGACTTATGGCTTGACCATTTGACGAAAACGATTTTAGACACAAATATTTTGAGAATAAGGTACATTTTTAATTTATTTATTCATTATTCAGTTTACAAACGAGTCTCGTTTCCGTAAATTATAAATGCAGTCATCAGAATGGACGGGTACGGAAGATACTTTATGCGCTGATGCATACAACTATACAGGGAGTTTCCTTTTTCATCAGTCGAACGAATAGATCAAAATATCCATCGGAATAAGAACAAATAGTCATGTTCATGAAATATTTTATTTCTTATTTTGATGCGTAGGTACTATTGAAAATGCTGCTTTCAGACATGGTATAGTCCGATTAACTTTTGAGACATCCATATTTGATAGCTATACGTATTTTAGGGAAGAAATAAGAGGTGAAGCGTAGTGAACCTGCGATATCATTTTCTTTGTCGAAATATTTATTTGTATACGTGAAAACGGAGAACATTTTCAACAAATTTCGAGACATATCTGTTAATTGTTTCAATATTAACTGATGCTTTAGATTACTGAACTAGAATTTTTGACTGACTAGAATTTGAATGCATAATATTCAATTTTTTTGGGATATTGCGAAACAACTATTTTTATTTCTTAATTTCAACGCCCTGTATCTCGAGAACTGAACACTTGAAGATCGTATGCCCCTATCTCAGTGATTATGAAATCACGAGGTCTATCACCTGTCAAGCGTTGCCGGTCCAATTTCTCAACACCCTGTATAGCTCTCGCCTACTAATTATCTAACTAGGTTGTCGTCTAGAACGACAATGTCTAAACATCACCTGGGTTTGTCAAACTTGAGATCATAAGAACAGTGTCAAAATTACCCGTCAAAATGTCCAAAGATCTAGATGAGAATTACTTCTACAATAGCATGCTAGCACAAGCATTGGTGCAGCTTCTGGCTCCAAACGGTAAAGAAAACGAAATTTTATGTAAGCTCTATCTTCATCATCTGATTATGATTTAAGAACGCAAGATTATACGGACCTGGTTCACGAAACTGTTGAGCCTAGACAATACCAGTGAAGAAAAAGAATTGAGGAATGACTATATGTGGTTCATCCTGTTGATGTTGCAATGTCAGAAAATCCGTGAACCTTTCAATTCAATCCCACCTCCTGATCTTGGACCATTGAGAGACCTAGTGGTAGGTGTATGATGATATAACAAGTGTTCGAATGGAAAACAACAATGGTAGAGGACAAGGGAAGAAAGTCTATACTTTCCTGAGGGGCAATGCCACTCGGAACATTGCATTACATCATGTTTGTTCATTTTATGGTAATTTTGCACTTATCATGCGATGGGTTTTTTTTCCGAAATTTTTTTTTTGTACTTACGTATTTTTGTCTGAAAAACACGAATTTGATAATGAAAATGTGAACAAAATAACCATTATTTATCAAGATATTTCACTATAAAGTTACAAATTTCACCTTCTTTTCCGCCTGTCCTTGGATCGCATTTAGAACAATTTGCCCTTCTTTTTCCATCATTGGACAATGTATATATATCACACAATGTTGAACACATTTTTTTCATTATATGAGTCAACTAGAAATATGATTTTCTTGTGAATTTATCCATGTTTAGTGAAAAGAAGGAAGAATATCATTTGAAATAATGGCGTGTGTAATGTCATTCCAAAGCAATCTATTGACATTTGACATCTCGTATTTGAATTGCCTATGGATTAAATGGCCGTCATCTGGTATGCTTGCTCACTAAATAGGAAAAACTCGCCATAAAAATCATATTTCCTGTTGAATTTCCTAGCTTAAAATGTGTCATTGAAGTACATCATGAGTATATAAAGTAGGTATCCAATGACGAAATAAAAATAGCAAGTACCTGTAAATGCATCCAACACAATGGGGAAAATAAGGCAAAATTTCGAACTTTTTCTTGAAATATCTCGATAAATAGTGGTTTGTTCACATTTTCATTATCAAATTCGTGTTTTTCAGACAAAAATTCGTGAGTACCGAAAGAAATTATTTTCGAAAAAAAAACCATCGCATGATAAGTGCAAATTTACCCATTTTATTGAAAACTTGAAATTATTATTCCAGTTTTTTGAGATTTTCTTACCTCGTTTCTATAAAATGAAAATATGACTATTATTTCGATATACGTGTAGTGAGGACAAATAAGATGATTTGCCCCAAAATTTCACTGCGTTAAAAGAATTTCCCTATCAGAGGGCCTAAAAGAAAAATTCACCAGCTGGTCAGTGACAATTTGTATTGGAAAAGGTTCGTAGAAGAGAAATATGAAGGTATATAAAATATCAAATTTTCACTCAGCTTTGGACGTTTCGGGAACGAATCTGCTCTCGTTTTCAACATAAAAAATGGTTATTGGAATAGCAAATTCGTATTTGTCATGAAAACTTTCTCTCAGTTCTCAGTGACAATTGGTGACGTTGGCAATCAAATGAGTAACAGGATGTTTTCAATAATCAATCTTGAATTTACCATCTTCATTTCCAGATTCCAATAGGAAATACCTTGTTATATCTATATCAACTGAACAGGAAGCAATGCTATTGTCTCCGTTCAGAAGAATGCAAGCAGATTCCTTGATTTTTTTCTTCTGGTTGTTATCTTCTCATCCAATGATTTCAATATTATTCCACTCTGCCATATGTTGTCCATCTTCAGTAAGGATATATTCCGCTAGTTTCGATTTGTCGATGTATCTTTCCTTTATATAGTACTTATGTTCCTCCGTCCTTACTGAAAGAGGTCTCTTGGTTTCACCTGTATAAAACTTTCCACAAACTCATTTGATTGCCAACGTCACCAATTATCACTGAGAACTGAAAAGTTTCAAGACAAATACGAATTTGCTATTCAAATTACCATTTTTATGTTGAAAAGAGGAGCAGATTCGTTCTCCAAACGTATATATACCTTTATTTCTCTTCTCCAAACCTATTTCAATATACAAATTGTCACTGACAAGCTGGTGATTTTTCCTTTTAGGCTCTCTGATATGAAATTTCTTTGAACACAGTGACATTTTGGGGCAAATCATCTGATTTGTCCTTGCTACACGTATATATTATATTTTATAGAAACGAGGAGAGAAAATCACAAAAAATATGGAATAAAGAATGTACCACCTCCTCGATTAACCTACAGAGAGTACTCGAAATTACCTACTTCGAGATTCTGATTCATTATTGAAATTCCATTACACTTTTTGTAGTTGGTATAGTACAGGAAGCCGAACATCTAACATTTCGTTCTCTTTCAGCCGACGAAAGTGTATGAAGAAGTTCTGGTAGCGAACGACGACAATATGCCGATATTTGATAAAGGAGATAAGAAAGTTCAGTTCAAGCAGTCAGCTCCAGCACAATTTTTCAAGAATCAACCTTTGCCCCACGAGGGTATAATTTGCTATATGTCTGCCTTCAGCGATAGAGGATTGTGATTCTTTCGAATTTTTGATTGGACGAAATTCAATAAAAATGATATGATAGTCATCTTTCGTTTCAATACAAGTATAATGTGTATTATTTTGAACTTACGTGAACTCAACATTCAATGTGTCGACCCTAAAGGCTTACCATCTTTGTGGAATCGTTATTTCTTGATCTGTGTCTTGATACATTTTTTGCAGTACTCTTATTGAAGAAGTTGAATTAAATGTTGGTATATGGTGATTATCCGGTTGAAATTCACCTTGTTCGCAAAGATGGTATGATTAATATGTATGTTGCTCGGCCACATTATTTGTGTAGGAGCTGAAGTTGAGGTTTAACTCCTAGGAACTATACTAATGAGTGATACCTGACATCTGTTAACGGATAGCTGATGACGCTAATGTGCTCTTAAACCATATAATGGTGGATAATTTACTTACAACAATTATTTTGAGAAGGAAAATATTTATTTGTTTCACTACGCAGCAAAGCAGTAGATTGACTGCCGCGGCTAATAGTTCATATCGAACTACTTTCTATGTCGCTTGGAGAAAAATAATATTCAAAGCAATATTCAACATGAAAATTCAGAAGGTGAATATCTCATAAGCAAGAAGTTTTTATCGCTACCATAGCAACTAAACAAATTTCTGGTCATTTTTTCCTCTTCCATGGGGGAAGGAGCATTTCACTAGACATTTTTTGACGTTTATAGGTGAAATCACATCATTATTCAACTTTAGATTACGGCGAATTCATTACTATGAGTTGAAAAATTCCTTGGAGGAAAATATATTTGTTCCAACTTTTTTTTTTCTCCAAATGTAATAAAACAGATTTTGTGTAATTAGTTATTGAAAACTTCACCATTTTGTGTTCCCCAATGTCTGTGTCAATTTTGATTACCGATTTTATTCAAATTACTTGGACGTTGCATAGAAACATTTTTTGCTGCCTGTATAGGCAGAAAAAGTACACCTTTGCTGCCTGTTAAGTGTCATGGAAATGCCACTTTCAATGTATTTGAAAAATAATAATTTTTTCTCTTTCGGATCAGGAGTGCTCGACTTCGCTATCGCTGTATACAATTATTCATGTGTTCTAGTTCAATGATAATTAACTATATTTAATCAATAAAATTAGAATTACGAAGAATATTTCCCTCATATATTGGTAATGGCACTGCAGCGCGAAGATTGCACTGCGAAGAGATTCCGTCGCCATAATAACACATTCATCAAGTAAAGTGATAAAAATGTTAGTGCTCCATACAATCTATATATAGGAAAGTATGAATGAAAGTGAATAAAAAAATACCAAAAACAACAGACAGAACTCCTCACTTTGTGAAATATTTCAATGAATTACATTCGTGCATAAAAATGACCAGACAATTTCTTAAACAAATTGCATTCGTTTATTTTCATATTTTGTAAAAGAGCCCTCCTCCTTTGGATTCGTGCCCTTTCTCCAAAATATGAAAATAAACTCATGCAATTTTTAGATAACAGGCTTTCTCGCAAAATTATCGATAATTTTATGACTAGTGCAATAACAACCGAAAATTTTCATTCACTTCACGAATACAAATATTGATGATGAACTAGTCAAGAGAGTTTTCACATCGCAAATCTTGTCAAATTATGAAAATTATACGTGTCAAGAAGGTGTCAAGCTATCGTGTAGTAGTCAAGTATTATAGTAGTTATCTTAGCCCTAGCTTAGCTTTAGACTGATATGTCTCTAGGCTTTAGGCCATCGATATACACTGGGTGAAAACATTTCGAAAACTCAACAGAAACTACAAACGTCACCTTCAGAATCTCTCAACATCATTCTCTCAACCCTTGTCAAAATCACGAGAAGTTTCTTTCATTATTTCATTGCACATAAAATGTAAAAGTGGAGTAGAATAGCATGGCTAATCCTATAAAGGCACTGAACGAGCATTTCTTATATAATTGCAAACTGGCCAAGGCTTTACAGCAACTCCTTTTACCAAATGGTGAGTATAGAATACTCTTATCTTCTGAATTCTCTTTGTACTCGGACATTCTTATTCAAATACATCATGAATATATCATATATAGGTATAGGTATGTATATAACATTAGAAAGTTCAAAACTCCATATAAACAATATGTTTTGTGAAAGTAAGAAAAATGGTGAAGTGAGCTGTCTTAACGGTTTATTCAAAAATTTATAAAGACTGAAGTGAAAATATCACACCAACTCTGGCATTTTTAGCTATTTTGAAAAGTAATTATTGTATCGAAAATATTGCGAATCAAATGAATGCAAGAATGAGCAAAAGCATCTCAAAAGAAAACAACATAGAGACAGTGTGAAAAATACTAAAGAAAATCAATAAATATAATGGATAGAAATCTTTAGATGTAGTTCATCATCGTTTAAAAAGACTATGTAATTTTCATTATTTTCAGAAAGGAAGCTGATAGAGCTATGGTTCGACAAACTGTTGGAAATGGATAAAACCGTTGATCAAATGATCATACGAAGTGATTACATGTGGTTCATTCTATTAATGCTGCAAAGTAAGAAAGTTAAAGAGCCATTTACGAGATTGCCCCCATCGAACTTGCTTCCCTTGAAGAAATTTGTGGTGAGAGAAATTATTCGAAACATAATGGTTCATAAGCATATTATCGTTGTTTTGTAATGATGACCATTCTGTATATCACAGCATAATTTCTGTTGTTGAAAATGGAAGAATATTATATGCAGGGTTCAGTTAATTGATGGCTGAAAAAATAAAGGATATGGTTCGATAGCTCATTTTGAGAAGAAAACTTCATATGAGCTTTCGAGATATGAATGATTACATATAATATTATCGATTACGTCGTGGTCTCATCTTGACAAGAAGTTCAAAAAAAATTCCAATACCTACCTCCTGTCCCTATCCTCCCTAGGAACGCACGATGTTCTTTGACCATTATAGGAATTCCCTTTCGTGCGCTCCAAGCGATAAAAAAAATCCATGAACGAAAATCCATGAATGAGGAGAATTGAAAATTTCAACATCCTATAGCTCGAAAGTTAAGAGCAGGTTTAGGGCATATATTCATATTTTTTTTCATGTTCTGGTTCCCACGAAAAGGAATATCCTGTAATGTTCAGAGAACATCGTGAGAACCAAGGGAAATAAGGTAGGGATTGGTGTTCTTCTTAAATTTCTAGAGGATATATGCCTCGGGGAACACCTCCCTTGGCAATGTGTTCCAGAACCTCGCTGTTCGTTAGATGAAGGAGCTATATAAGAACTCATATCCTAAATTTTTGCCATCAATTGAATTACACCCTGTATATTTGTTTCAACATCGTTAATTTCAAATTTTGAATTTCAGCGACTGCATATCTATGAAGAAGTGTTGATTGCCAACGAACCCAATATGGTACTTTCTGAACCTAGAAGGATAAGTAGGGATAGCATTTTCTCAGAAGTAGAGATGATTACAGCAGCTACATCCTGTTCCTCCATTAAACATAGCAAATGACCAATATACATTAGTTTCATTTCATGTTGAAATAATCTTATAACAATAACAATCATGGAACACTTGAATTATTGATAATAACATCTTATGAAGAACATTGAATAAATTCAACACATTGGAGCGATATTATTTGGGAGTTGAAAAATATTATCTATGGTTTAGCAAAATCAAAAACTTGAATTACATTGAGACCTTTCGAGGAATTCCATTCTAACACAAATAAACACTCACTTCCTACAATAATTTTTCTCTGATATGCATATCTTGAAAAATGTTACATATTCAAATCAAAGGAAAGTGGGAGATTCAAACTTTGTAGTACCTATATCCTAAAATATATTTCGTTTCTCCAATTCTATTTTCAGAAAAAGTCATGCACTGGGTATAAATTTATCCTGTAAATTGAAGTTACTACAGAAGAGTACCTAAATAAAAAACTAGTATACAAACTATTGAGATTCAAGTTTTTGCAAACTATAGTGCAAAAACTAAAGTTAGTGATAAAGATTCAGCTTGGTTCATCAGGATATCCATTGGTATCAGTGTTGAAAATTCACAGGTAAGTGAACGGTTATCATTATATCGTTCAAATATTGATGGAAATATTCAATGGAAAATCAGTTTCATAGTCACCTTAACAATGTATATACAAATTGCTCATTTAACTCTTGATATATATACACATAACTTCCTCGAAATTCTAGAATTCATCATGATTCTCGTGTTCTTTTCTGGTCTGCTGTTAAATGAATTCGTATGTTTTTTTCTCAATACGTTCATTGAATCTTTTGTCATTATAGCAAATCATATATTCAATCTTTTCCAAGTTTCTGCATAACGGCCTGTGAATATCAGAAGCATAAAGAGGGAATTTGAGCAAGTGTCCACACTAGATTCTCATATTTTTTCAACATCAACTATTTTATTCATCTATCTCATCGATTTTTGAAAGATACATGTCTATAATTCTGTGCATTGAGACCAATCGGAAATTAATCATCAGTTAGTTTCAACACGAGAAGAGGAATAGGCAAAGATTTTGAGAAAATAAGGCTATAGGTGTATACAGTGTGACTGTTTTTGCATCTCCATATTGGCCGGTGGCCCCATCCTGGCAAGTTTATTGGACCAATATGGAGCCAATATCCAGTTAAAATTCGTGAGCACACTGTGTACGGTATGTAATAAAACAATATCGATAATAGTAGACGATGTGATGTTCTAGAACACTTGAGACTCCATGAACAATTGAATTGAATTGAATTCGAGAGATTCATAATTTCGAGAATCGAGAATTAGGAGTAGAAATTCATGCAAATTCCAAGTAGGAATAAGAATATTATACATGGTGTTTCAGAAATCAGTACCAAGATTCCAGGGGTATGATCTTTTATCAAAATAAAACTAGTTTTTTCATAAATATGTGCCCCCAAACGGCTCGTTACCGATCTACAGAGAGTCAAAATTTCAAGATTTTTTCCTTGTTTTCTTTATAGCTCTTTCAGTTTTTGAGATATTCAGATCAAATTTGGAACATAGGTTACGTTACAGCTTTCTCATCATATAGTATGCCGAGTGGTAAGAATCTACATTTCTTGAGAGGTCAAACCCTTTTTCGCTCCACGAACTTTTTTATGGTGTGCATCCCACTGGTCGATTTTGAGATAGGTACGAAATGACTTTTTGTCCATGATCCCATGTATGCCAGGCCTTCGTTGATTTATGAAAGCTGAAAGTTTATCAGCACATGCTCCCAATACAGGTAAGATCGATGGGCCAATATGAAGTTTAGGTCATGTTGCTTTTGGGAAGTTATACAAATACCTACTTACTTTCGTCATACTATAAAGGGTCATTTTTTCATATTTTATCGAAGATAATATTAGAAACCACGTCATCCATTACCAGACACGTTACCATGGTGGCTACCCTTTGCCAGACACCCTTAAACCTTGATGAATCGTAACTTAACTTCCGTTAAAGTTCAAAAGCTGAATTATATGTTACTTGGGTTGCTTCATACACTTTTTCGTCTCTTGTAATTTTATGCATGTGCGACCGTTATCGAGTGAAAAAAATTTGTTTTTTCAATGCTTGATTGAATTATTGAATTACATTTCTTAACAAAAGGAAGGAACCTATACAGGGTGAGTCATGAGGAACTGTACAAACTCCTACCACGAATAGAGGACCCTGAGGGGAATACCTAATGTTCATCAGAAAATGTCTTCTACACTTATTTTCCAATATAAAGGGGGAATTATGAGATTTGGCAGAAACATATTCTGGTAATTACTTTCCAACAGCTCCTTTGATTCATCTGATTTTTCCATGGAATATTTCACTACTACTCTCTAATCGACTGACTTATTCAGAATCGGAAAAATCCAGGACCGTTCTTGGAAAATTTTGATAGTTCAGTGTAAAGCAAAAAGTTCATCCTGTATATCGTTTTTGTATACTATGACACGAAATTTCCAAAGGTCACAAACAAATATCAAAAATAAAATATTTAAAATTTTCCTCACACTCTCCCTGAAGTTTGAAAAAACTATCAATGGTATGAAAAAACATAAATTTGGCAAAAAAAATTGTTTATTTGTGGATTAATACTTCGCAACTCATGAATTTCACGAATGAAAGTCAGACTTACATTTTCAATGTTTCAGCTTAATGGAAATCAACATATTATTTCATTTTCAGGCTTGGATTCAGTACTTGAATTTTTTGTGGACGATAAGAATCACCCTGTAGATCTTCTTCGAATCAGTGGATGAGGTATATGTGAAAATGTTGATGGCCATCGCTATTGATAATTTCATGATTTCAGTTCACAGTTTTATCTATTCGATTTGTTTTATTGAGTTAGTTTGGTTACTTATTTTCCATACTAGGATTGATTATCCGCCTTTGTCAGTATAGTTTCTGAAAAGTAATTGTGATTAAACCTTTATCTCCTGTTTGACTATCTTGATTTATTTGAATCGATGACCATAGCCATTTACATCTAAACAGATACTCGATACACTGATTTGAGAAAGATCTACAGGGTGATTATTACCTTCCAAAAAATGAAACGACGAAATCCAGGCCTGGATATAGAAGAACATGTTGATTTCCATGGGGTTGAAGCATTTGAAATGTGAGTCTTATTTTTATTTGAGAAATTTGTGCGTCGTATTTATTTTCGAATGAATAAAATTTGTTGGCAAACTTTCGTTTTAGCTTATAATTCATCGTTTTTGGAGAAACTCTGTGAAAGTGTGAGGAGAATTTTGAATATATTATTCTTGATGCTCGTTTGTGTGCTTTGAAAATTCCCTGTCACAGCTTACAAAGACCATATACAGAATGAACTTTTTGATAAAAACTAAATTATCGAATTTTTTTAAAAACGGTCCTGGATTTTTCCGATCCTGAATAGGTCAGTCAATTAGGTTAGGTAGAGGAATATTTTATGGAAAAATCAAACGAATCGAAGGACCTGTTGAAAAGTTATGACCAAAAGATGTTTTAGCCCAATCTTATAATTCACCCTATACAGGGTGTTTCCTAACTACGGTTCCTAACTGCAGGTGGTGATTCGTTAGGTCATTTCAGGAAGAAAAGTTCCTATGAACATATGTCCAGAGTTGCTTCGTTTTTGAGATACAGGGTGAAAAAAAAATAGTAATTACAAAATATCAAGAAGAATCTGGAAGCGATTCGGTTGAAATTTTGTACCTCTATTTGAACTAATAAGGCGCTTATTCAGCCCTATTTTGATTGAAATTATTGGGGCTAGTGACGTAGCAGTGGGCGCCACAGCCAACAATATTGTAAAAAAAAGTACGCCACTGACTTTTCTTGAAGAATTTCTATTTTTCTCAGATTGAGCAACTCAAAATACAACTTTTTGGTTTCCTGTATTTTATTCATATCCAGCTTCGTTTCCGAGAAAAAAAATTAAAGCCACTGTATTGCATATCATGAACACCTGCATTGGAGAAATGAGTTCTTCATTATTTCCGGTAAAAATATAATTGAAACTTGATATTCTGAAATTTTAGAGAATTTCAACCAAATCGGTTCCAGGATATTTATGATATTTTATAATATTACCGTTTTTTTCTTCTTTAATTTCAACGCCCTGTATCTCAGAAACGAAGCAACTCCGGACATATGTTCATAGGAACTTTTCTTCTAAAAATGACCTAACAAATTACTTCCTGCAGTTAGGAGCCGTAGTTAGGAAACACCCTGTATATTGGTGAAGAAGAGAAGAAGACACTTTCTGACGGTCATTAGGTATTCCCTTGTACAGTTCCTCATGACTCACCCTGTATTATCCCAATGAAAACAAAAAACGCAACATATTCAGTTTGTGATCTCAATTAAAAGTTTCCAAACACCACCTAAAGAATAAGAAACCTAACAAACTTTGACTTTTTAAAAATGGTGCTGGAAAATAAAATTATCTTGAAACTTCAACGCCTTCGAGATCTGTTACGAAGCGTCTGCGGACCCATATTTATAAAAAAAAAGTCTTAGTTCGACCTGAAAAATGATTCCCAGAAATCTTGATCCCTTGGTTCCCACCATGTTCTCTGAACATTAAAGGATATCCCTTTTTGTGGGAACCAGAACATGAAAATAGATCATCTTGTTTTTTCAGAATGTATTGGTACCTTTTCCCCACCTTAGCATCAGTGCTAATTCAAGGGCACCATGGCCACGTGGCAATGGATCACAAATTGGGCCGATCTCACATCTACGAATCTCCAGAAAAATACAACATCCCTTCACCTCATTCAAACCCCAACAATGATGGGGAATCTCCAGTGCCAACAGGGCGATCAAGCGGGCCTTTCGTAGGCAGTTGCAAAGGGGGCGCTGTTTGTGTGCCCTTTGTGGCGTGTCCTGCCCATGTGAGGTCTGAAGAGAAGGAGTACTGCGAGACTTTGGGAGGCAGAAAAGGAGTTTGTTGCACTACCGGAAAGAATCATACAAGTGAGTATTTAGTAATTGATTTTCCTATACATTCATATTACGTACAGTTCACTCTTTAAATGCATTCATTTTCCTACGAGCGTGATGAAATAGTATATCACACACCGAGGTGGGAAGTGATTCATTCCTGTCGTGAGATTAGTTAGTTATAATCTTAGCTATAATCTCGAGACAGGAATGAAAGTCCCTACCGAGGTTTGTATACAATTTTATTTACAACCATCATATTTCGATCAAATTTGTAATGACAACATTACATATTTTTACAGTTGTAAATAAAGTTTTACTTTTCCGTGCGATTTTACTTTCACGCACGATTCTTCAATTCTTTGCAGGATTTTCACTTTTCCGTCGTGCGAAAATAGTATATTGTTTAACAAGCACAGAATGATAGTGATTTCCCATGAGAATGAAGTTTCGCCTACGGCTCATGCAGCAATCATTCGAGTGGGAAATTAGCATTCCGTGCACACTATAATTTTTCTACGGCTGTAACAGATAACAAAGGCATTTTTGATATCTTCGTCTTGTAGCTATCTGATTTCCTGTCTAGTAATGCTCATCTACTAGACTGAACTGTCAATGCTTGAAATTTGACATTCCATGCGCGATGAGATTTTTTTGAAAAAATAACACAATGGAGTCATTGTGATATCAGATACGGAAATACAATTGATGGCATATACAAACTACCTCATTGATGTATCGAACATAGTGAAACAAGATCAATTTTGTGTTATAGCGGTAGAAATAAATTGCTCTTGTTTCACTGTATTCGATTAACCTACAGACAGTATCAATGAGGTACTTTGTATTGTCATCAATTTTATTTCCGTATCTGATATCGCAATGACTCCATTGTGTTATTATATCAAGAAAATCTTTTCGCTCATGGAATGTCGAATTTCAATCAATGACAGCTCTGTCTGATAGATGAGCATTACTTGACAGGAAATCAGATGGCTACAAGACAAAGAAATCGAAAATGCCGCTGTTATCTATTTTAGCCGTAGAAAAATGATAGTGTATAACTTGCACGGAATGCTAATTTCCTACACGAATGATTGCAGCATTCGCCAATGGCTCATGCTACAAACTTCATTCTCAGAACACCCTATATATATATATATTATTCAATTTTCGGAATCTCCATGAAACACTGAACTCAAACATATATATCACACATTGTGTTTGTGTACATACGGTGGACAGTACAGTATAGTCGACAAATTCATGAAAATTTTTGTCAATTCTCCAACAGAAATCATTCTGTATATATTAAGGATTTCGACAGCATGCCTGAACGAAAATGAAATTCGATGGCTTCGAGCGTTCTCTCCAAAAATCATTCGATTAACCTTTTTCGAATTTTTTCACCAACTTTATGAGAGCACAGATTATAACTGATGCACTATATACACATCCCGTGTGTGATGTATTTTTGGATGAAGTTTTCCATGGTGAACCCGAGAATTTAATAATATATAGGGGTGTTGCATTTCAAACAACTGTAGTGCAAATTAAAATTCAAAATCGACCTGTTTCGGAGATCCTCCAGATATGGATAGATTGGCTGATAATGAATTTATTCAGTATACTTCACGAAAGCACTGTATATACAGGGTGTTTGGATCACCGACGTATTTCTGGGAAGATGTGGTAGGTAAAGTAATAATTGCTGCACCAGGTATGTATGAGAAAGAGGTTTCAATAAAAAAACAGTTGATACACCAATGTTCAGAAGGAGATTAACAATCATTCAGAACAAAAAACGTTCAAATTGAATAAGTAGTTTTGACGAAAATGGATCTCAAACTTTTGACTACTTCTTGGTGGTACGTTAATTTTTGGGAGAAGTGTATGTTACAAGAGCATTTCAATCTGAATTGAGAAGAAAATTCAAAAAATATGTATGGATATTTCTACTTTCTATTTACGAATTCTATTTTGAAAACTTTTCAAAAACTAAATATCGAAATTATTTCATATTATCTAATGAAATGTCCTAATCCGAATTTTTTTCCAGAACCATTCACAGCCAAAGATCGCCATCACCGTTTCGTGAATTTGGACCAAGCTACATTGAAGAGCCTTAATCGCAAAAGTAAAGACGAGATGGATTTGCTTCGAGCCAGGTAAAAATTTGTGGCCTTCCAGTAGGAATAGTTCTACTTTTCATTCAGAAATACATCATGAATCAATATTCAGTATATTGAAACAATTACCATTCAATAAGTCTCTTTTGTCTGAACACTATGACTATAGCAACTACAACTTGTCATTATTTTATGTCATTGATCATATCCTATTTTACAGAGCGTATACAAAATATTTAGCATAAAGTAAAGTAATATCAGAATTGCCTCATAACATAACATACATTGAAGAAATCGTGGAGTACCCATTTAGTCGTTAACGATTTTCAAAATTTCACACAAAAAAAGCAGTGATTTTCGTATCAATTCGTTCCAGGCTGAAATACTATAGTAGTGAGACTTGCGACGTTCTCATATTCTACAATTATCATGATAGGGATTTCATGTACTCCACCATTGGTAAATTTAAAAAAAAGGGACTGGTCACACAGCAAATCTCTAAATATATTTGATTACAAAATATGGTGAATGCGCTTCATATAAAGTTTTGGCGAAGGCACATATCGACAATAATTAAAACTGATTATTGATACTACCCATCTCCATCATTGATATTAATATGATATTATTACATTGCATGTATGTGCAATCGTATTGCATGGATTGTATATTTCCTCTTCAACTGCTTCAATCCGCTCTGACAAAGTAATTTATTTTCAGGGAAGCCAAACTGCTGATTTCCGCAGAGCCAACCATCCTTCTACCTGGGTCAGCTAGTTACAGCCATTTCAGGAACTCGAGAAGATTCGACCATCTTGATATAACAGAAGTCACTGATGTAGCCAGCAGAGCATTGGAGATTGCTATCGCTACCAAAGCTTTCAAGGACAGGCAAGTCGATATCACAAAGAATACCAGCATTCATTCTTATTATACTGTAAATATCATGACCGATCCACTCGAACACCCAACATTCAACGCAACTATTGCATCAACATCCAAACGTCATCATCTCAACTGATCAACAACTCAATCTTTGGATTCTTGAACTCAATCAATGTCTACACCAATCGAATTAAACACTTCAGTGCTCAACTCATCAACAATCCAATGCTCCATAACACCCATTGTATAAACACCATAGACATTAACTATCTAACTACCACACTGATTGATTACTTAAGTCATCAGATAGCCATTTCATCAACATCCAACTTTTCAGTCAACATATCATCATCAACAATATTATTCGTCAATACAGCCAACTCTATATCCAACTCATCAAAAACTCCTAAAAAATCAAGAGATATGACAGTATTCTACAACTGGTCGAGGAGTTTCGAAAAAAAAAAAAATAGTATGATTATAATGATGATAATAATAATAATAATTCACTAGCCCCAGTTATGTTTCGAATACATTTTATATGTATGTGTATATACAACGTTTTCAAAAAAAGTACAATATGGATATAAAAAAAATCAAAGGTGTCTCGTCAAAAGGAGGAGTCAAGAAATTCATCATGTGAATAGAAGGCATTGTTCAGTAAATTTTTCACTATTGCAGCTCTGAATTTTCTGATTGGTGTATAGTTCCTATCCATTGGAAAAGGAAAGCTTTCAAGAGTAAAAAACGGATTCGATTTCTAGTAATACTATACAAGTGCTATGAAGAAAAGTTGAATGGCGAAGATGTAGTAATAAGAAGATCAACAACTTTTCTTTCCACACTTTTTTCGCATAAACTCAAAATGTATGTGAAATATTCGAATAACCAAGTTTTTGTTTTTTTGTTTTCATCTTTCACAGAAACCATAAATTTTCACCAAATTAGGTAAGAACTTAACTCTTCATGTCCCAAATCCATTGAAATATTTTTTATTTCAAATATTAACTTTTTGACTTTATTATGACTCAATATCGAAAAAGCACCATAATTTTCGATCGAAATTTCTCGCGTCAAAATATATGCTTTTTCAAAAAAAAGTCGGAGAGATTTTTGTTTGTTGAAATCTCTACTTACTGATGGTGTGAAAAACATATACATTACTCGGGTAAATATTCTCAGAAAACGCAAATATACGAAACTCAAATCCGATTTTTAAAAAAATCATATTCACAATTTTGAGCTATTTATAAAAATAATTAACAATAATTACTCGAAAAACGTGAGATTCCATGTAAGGTTGATGCGAAAAAAAATTTCGAATACATAAAACTTTAAGATTGCAAAACGCATGAGGAAATAGTTTTTTTAAATAATAAACATAGGCTGTGAAGGAGAATTCATCTAAAAATATGGCTGCAGCTTTTTCGTTTCTTTGCATCTTCTGAGAACTTTTTCCACAGTGATGTATATATTTTTTCCCACCATCAGGAAGCAGAGATTTCTGCGAACAAAAAGCTCATCGACTTTTCTGAAGAAGCAGATATTTTGACGCAAGAATTTCCGATTAAAACTTAGGGTGCTCTTTGAATATTAAGTCAAAATAAGGTGAAGAAATAAATATTCCGAATCGAGAAAATCACAGTGTATGTGGGACATGAAGAGGTAAGTTTTCAATATATTCCATGTGAAAATATATTTTACTATGAAAAATAAAAATTAAAGATAAAAAATTTGATTATTCGAATTTTTCACATAAATTTTGAGTTTATGTGAAAAATGTGTTGATCAAAAGTTATGAATTTTTTCATTACCTACAACTTTGTTATTCAACCTCTACCCATAGGACTCGTAGTTTTGCTGGAATTCGGGATAACCCGTTTTTTACCCTTGAAAGCTCACCTCCTTCCAATTCCCGGCGTCAGATCGCCCGTAATGATTTTCCCTCCATCTTTATTATATTCTATAATTTTTCCAATGAGATTCATTCTACTATTTTTTCTTTCCACTTTAAACCATTTCCGAAGGTTTCAGCACTGACCTGAATCTTCATGATGTTATTTTCTAAATCTGATCCCATTTAGAATTTTATTTGAATATCTCCATCTAGGGAAGGTGTGAGTAACCTCGAATTGGAGATGGGGATGATACAGGAAGATCTGCGTTCAACTCCATTGGGACACACGTGTCTTCTGAAGCCTAATTGTCCTGAGGTACCTGAGAAATATCGCAGGATTGATGGATCTTGTAACAACAGATACAACTCCTTATGGGGAGCTACAAGAACTCCGTATTCCAGGTTGCTGCCTCCTAGTTACGATGATGGTGAGAATTTTCATGATAATATCCTGATTGAACTGAATATTGATCCACTGATTACAGTGGAAATTTCACACCCAATATTTTCGACCAATCTAAAACCTGTATTTTGTATCGTTACCATAGCCATTGAACATATTTCTTGAAAGCGTTTCCTGCTTTTTTTCATTTGCAGCCTCGAAAAAATAGTTAATTCATGTTCAATAGCTCCGGTTTTGAAACCCTTCGTGGAAATCATATGAAATTCCACATATGGGGGTTTGAAATCATGAAAAACAATATTATGAGATCAGTTTTCTTGTAAACGAATTCTTAATATGATTTTGTTTGAAATTAACTCCTTAACAAAAACGCAAGGCACTGTCTAAAATCTAAAATGATGTTCGTCTCTGAAAAACTGTTGAAATTGATAATTATTCATACCAATCCAAAATTGGTGGAGATCGCACGATTTATAGTTGGGATATAAAGAGGGGGCCGTTTGGAATGAGTCACATTGTATAAAATGAGAAATTTTGGAAGGCATAGAAATATTCCTTCGCATTTTTCACAAAATATCTCAAAGTCATCTCACTTTTATTTGACTGATGAGATAAGATGAAGGATTTTTTGAAGAATGTTCCTGAAATATTAGCGCTAATGTGAGATCATATATCATTTTTAGTAATCTCACTTTCCATTGTCATCATCATCATTTCTATGAATTATACAGGGTACTATTCGAGTATGTGGACAAATTGATTCTAAGACGAGAAGTTTATATAAACATAGGTCCTGAAATGCTTTGGTTTCAAGATACAGTGTATCGAAGTTTCAATAAAAAATCGTTTTTTTACTAATTACTCGAAATAACATCCAATTTCAATCGAATTTGATGATTTTGTTGACAGTAACAAGAAACTTCTCTTGGTGTAATTAAATTGGCATTTATGTTGAATAAGGTACATCGTACATCATTGTTTCTTCCAAGTTCGGTATTTATTCAACCAGGCAATATTTTGCCATCATGAAAGCTTATACAGGGTATTCATGAAATTCAACAATCAATCCTTTCAACTTTATCACCATGAATCTTGAAAACGAAGCATTGTAGGACCTATGTGTGTATAAACTTTTCGTCTTAGAATCAACCAAATAATCGCCTCTTGAAGTTTTGCCTCACACTCAAATAACACCCTGTATAGTTCTGAATTTGGGACAGACAGAATATTTTACCAATATAATCATTAAAATATTGTTTCGGATATGCTGCCTGTTACCTGGGTTGGTTTGGAGTAATTTATAAATAGTATTTTCATTGCACAGAATACAATGAAACAGAATCACCACTGTTCAACTAAATCATATTATGCAGTACTTACACCAAATTATTACTATTTCAGGAATTTGGGTTCCAAGAACTTCCCAACTACCTGGCCATGATCTCCCTAGTCCCAGACTCATCACTTCTACCGTGTTCAACGAAAATTATGCATCTAACGATAAGCTTACCCTTTTGGCCATGCAGTTTGGCCAATTTCTCGCTCATGAAATAACACAGGCTCTTGATTTTACTTATGGTAAGATTTTGACTAGGTTTAGAGACTATAAACTTCTAAAAGCTTGAATAAAACGCCAGATAACTGCCGATATTGGTACCCTATGGTTTTTGTCAACTTGTCAACGATTATGTAATGGATGTACAGTCGTATTAAAAAAAAGTGTACAAGTATATTGGAGAGAAAAATCAACGTCATCCTATTTGCGTAAAACGGGCTATCGGGAATGGATTTTTACCAAATGTTGACAGTAGAGTAATCATAGGTTCTCAAAAACACAAAGCATTGCCTGAGCTAATTTTACACAATCAGAACTAGAATGCCGAAATCTTCTATGTTTATTACTTGTACGCTTTTTTATTGAATTCGACTGTATGTCTTCTACATAATCATGAAACTTTAAAGAAAGAATACAATACAATCGTACTACTTAGGTATTTTCTTCAGGTAATGGCAGTGCAATTTCATGCTGTTCTCAAGATGGTCTTCACAGTATTGCCCCCGAGAATCGTCATTTTGCCTGCATGCCGATAGAAATGTCACCGAGTGACGGCTTTTTCAAAATCTACAAGCAAGGATGCATGAATTTTGTGCGCTCTGTTTTGGCACCACGAGAAGATTGTACTTTAGGATATGCCCAACAGGTAAAATAATGTGAAATTTTTATATCGCTACTTCAATGTGGAGACCAACTAACTTTCCAAAAATTGAAACTTATGCCTTGTCAATGGTCAAGAAGAGCGGGAACTATAGAGCTTATAGTAATTACGATGTGAAAACATGTTTTTCCACCACTAGCTACAGAACCTACCATTATCAACTCCTTTTCGAGGCGTAAAGTGGATTTTACCAAGGTAGTTCTCGTCAATTTATGACAATTCGTCAATAGAGACATATCCACCTCTGTTATAATTAACCCGAATTCACTGTTCTGATGCGAGATTCACAGGAGTGGCACTCGAATCTAGTAGGTTTTATCAATAACGACTTGTCCTATATGCTGTCATGGTCGTGGGTACTCGATTTCATTCAGAATTGAAAAGGAGCGTTTTCATAGTGACTCAGGTCCAAATTCTAGTGTAACAGGACTATAATGATTGAAATATATTGCCGGTGGTGGAACAAGTTCAATATACACCTTGGTAGAGAAGAATATTATCATCACGGGGTGAAGCTTCGGGATATGATCTTGGTCCATGGGTAATAGTGATATTCTTTACTACCTTGGTGTACAATAGTATATTATTAACAACCATATTATAGCTCATTATATGCGAGTTGAATACTATACTTTGTCCACGACTACTATTGTTTTTGGTATATTAATTTATTTTCAACAATTGTTCAACATGTATCATTTGACATTAAGAAAACTAAAAATTGTCCACGACTGTTGTACTTGCTCAAGCAACATGATAGCCATTTTTCACACAATGAATAATAGTGGTTACAAATCACTATTCACTGGTCTGAAGTATTTATGTTATATCGCGTACCCTAGGCCATTGAATTATTGTTATTCACTGCTATTATTCACTGTTGTAAAAAATGGCTACCATTTTGCATGAGAAAGTACATGTGTAATGATTATTTCATACAACAGTAATATAAACTGGTATAATAATATACTATCTGCTATTATTATAAGAGAATGCAAATAGTTGACGTATATTGACATTTTGAATATCGAAAAGAATGCTACAGTGGTGAATTTATGACCTCAACTAAACTAATTAACAATTAATAATATAAAGCTGAGTGATCCATTCACGTTTGGAGAAAGTATCAGTAGATTTGATTAATCTCTGGACTTCTCTGGAGACTTATTCTTCCACATAAAATATTGATCAGCGTTTTTTTCATATTTCAAGATGAACAAAGTGACCCATTTCATCGATGGATCTGTCATCTATGGTTCGTCGCCAGAACAAACTGGAGAACTTCGAAGTTTCGAGGGTGGCAAACTGAAAGTTTTCAAGGATTTCGGTAGGGATCTACTTCCTCTATCCAAGGACACAGACGCCTGTCTCACAATGGAACAGGGAACTGCATGTTTCAATTCTGGTGAGTTACTTTATTACATCAGCAGATACTGTATATGATAATAATAATAATGCTTTTATTGTCTGAACAATGAATGAACAAAAGGCAGAGTTCAACTCGCCGATAAATCGACAGTTGCTCTTCCACTCAACCATTCTTCTCAGGCATTCTCTGTTTTTACGTCCATGACAAGGATACTGATTTATTTATTTTATATACAGTTTCCCTCTTTTATCGTTGGTTACAGGAATTCATAGAATCTATGAAAGATTTAGAATTGATTAAATTCAGATGAGTTGTGCTATTCCATTTTATCATTTCGAATATCCATATAATGGAGAAGATTATCTCATGAATCATTCCAAAAAATTTCAATCGATTCCAAAATATCTCAATCCAATATTTTTTTTTTCAATATACAGCGTTTGACACTTCTAAGGGCCTCCCTCTGTATCTCAGCTATAAATCTTTTATAGCAAATTTGGACCGGTATGAAAATGAATAACCATCAATAGGCGATTCAAAATAAACGATACGCCCTCTTGTAGATATTCAAGTTACCAATGGAAAGTATATTGAATGTTTGTTTACATCCAAGTTTCCATGAATTTTATCGAAAGTTTATCATTGGTCATTGTGATATTTTCGAGTTTGAATTCTTCATTAGAGTATTGAATCATGATTGTTTCGTTGCACATGTGATTCATGATAGTTTTCTCACTGTAGGTATTTTGAAAATGATAATTTCAATCAGTGTATTATTTAAAGATTTTCTTCCAACTTCGAGATTAGAATTCAGTTGCAATTCATTCCCAAAAGTGAAAAGTTACAGCAGGAATTTCAAGAATGAATTCCTCACTGAAGATAGTTATTCGTTTTGCTAGACAGAAAAATAGTAGATTGACTGTCACGGCTGACAGTTCATTCAACAATTCAACCAAGGCAGTAAATCTACATTCACTGCCGCGTGAAACATATCATTTTTTCTCCAAATGTTATGAAACCCATTTTGTGCAGATTTTTTGTTGAAAACTCCATCATTTTTTGTTCACCCAACGTCAGTGTCAATTAGCAATTATATTGGAATTTTTCGGAACGTTGCATAGCAACAAACTTTTCCTGCCAAGGCAGTAAGGGTACACCTTTAATGCCTACCCTTTCATAGAAATTTTATGTAAATTCCCACATCGGAGACGATGAGGAACAATATAATGAGGTCACTTCTTCTGTGGAAAAAATCCTAATATGCTTTTATGAAGAACTTACCCCTTTTAATTTCAATAAAAACGCACGGCACTGTCCAAAACAATATTTGTCTATGAAAAACTGAAATATTAATGGTTTTTCATACCCGTTTTTGGTACGAATCGCACTACAAATAGCTGAGATATAGAAAGGGCTGGGCCGTTAAAGTTAAACACGCTGTATGTACATATATTCTTTCAAAATATATTTTTGTAATATATTCTATGCCATTCATCTTGATACAAAAATGAATATACAGGGTGTTTGGTTCACCGACGTATATACGGAAGGAGGTAGGTTATGTGATTTTGAACAAATTTTACCATATAAACTATTATACAAAGTGCTGTACTTTTCAAGAAATCATCGCTTACAAATTCCGCATTGGATGTTACAAAAATCGTTCTTTGAAATCCCACGAGCCAAAAAAAGTTTTTAACACATTAGATTCCATTTGGTGTTCAATATCGATGCGTATCCAACTTTCTGAGAAAAAAGAGATCCAATCAGATAAAAACACTTTGTATAATAGTATATACAGTGTGACCCACTTGAAAGCGGGACACCTCAATAAAATTTGTATTATTCCACCGATTTCGACAAACTTTTTTTTGAATTGTAGAGTTCGAAAAACTGTACTTTAGGACGAAACATATTTATATTTCTATAAAATCCAAGGCCTACTGCGTTTATTTTTAGAGGATAAAAATCAAGAAATCGTATTAGCGATTTTTTTACGAAAAATTCAAAATCACCATTAGATTCAGCACCCCCACAAATGGTTGTATACCAAATTTCATGAAAAAATATTCGATATTAATAATTTTGTGGCCAAATCAAAATTCACATTGCACCAGTAGGTATCCACTGCATACCCCCCTTGGTTATCAAATCTTGGTGAGCTGGCTATGTAATAGCCGCGCGGATATGCGAAATCGCGTGCTCCTGACTGGGCGCGAGAAACAAAAGACGATTGCTGTCACAAAGTGTTTTGGAATATTAGTAGCGTCAGATTTTGCCCGATTATTTAGAGGAATATTTGGAAGTGATTAATTATTATGGGAGAACTAAGTGTAAGAGATAAAATTGAACTTGTGCGTCTTGTCGGAGATAATGGTCTTTCAGCAAGAGAAGCTGCCAGAGAATTTCATAACAGACATCCTGATAAACTTCCAGTGAGTAGCAGTACTGTTAATCGTATTAATGCTGTTTTCAATGAAACAGGTAGTGTATCGAGGCATATGCTCAAAAACAGAAATAATCCACGTCGTGAGTATAGGAATGATGCGCGAGTATTGCAATATTTTCGGAATAATCCTCATTCAAGCTTGCGAACGGCTAGTCTGGACTTGCATATTCCTAGAGAAAATGTCAGGAGATGCCTTGTAAGGAATAAAATCAAACCATTCAAGCCAAAAGTTTTACATACTCTGGAACCGGGAGATGAAGAACGAAGATTAGAATTCTGTTTTTGGGCTCAGGGAGAATATCTGAATGATAATAACTTCTTGAACGAAATTTTGTTCAGTGACGAAGCTACGTTCACTACAAACGGAGTTGTGTCGTCCCAAAATTCAAGGTACTGGTCTACAGATAATCCTAATTGGGTTATCAATGCAAAAAGGCAGTATTCTTATAAAATGAATGTGTGGTGTGGAATACTCTATGATAAGATTATCGGCCCTTTTTTCTTTGAAGGTAATCTGAATGGAAATATATTTTTGGACTTTTTAAGCAATGAATTCTGGGACGCAATACATAATTTACCAGTACATGATCGCCTGAATTTGAAATTTCAATTAGATGGCTCTCCTGTACATAACGCAGCCTTGGTGAGAGAATGGCTGAATGATAATTACAGAAATCGGTGGATTGGTCGGAATAGTCCTTTCATTCACTGGCCGCCAAGAACCCCGGACCTGACACCACTGGATTTTTTTCTTTGGGGTATTGTGAAACAAAAAGTTTATAAGTCTAGACCGCAGTCAGTAGAAGAACTTCGTATCAGAATAACTGCAGCTTGTGCAGAAATCACGCCAGAACAACTGAGAAAAGTTATATTGAATATAAGAAGAAGATATGATAAATGCATTGCACTGAATGGCGGATTGGTTGAAACAACAAGAATTTTTTTTTTTTTTTTTTTTTATCGATTGGAGCGCACGAAAGGGAATCCCTATAATGTTCAAAGAACATCGTGCGTTCCTAGGGAGGATAGGGACAGGAGGTAGGTATTGGAATTTTTTTTGAATTTTTGGAGATTATATGTTGTTGGGAATACTTCCACAGGCAATGAATTCCAGAGCCTAGCCGTTCTATGGATGAAGGAGTCTTGATAAAGTGCTGTTCGACATCTTTCGAGGTTGACGACGAAAGGATGTGCTGACTGTGCTTGTCTAGTTCGTCTGATTGGTATGGCTAGTGAAGGGATGATTGCAGAGATTTCCGAAGAACATTTCCCGTGGAAGTATCGATAGAAAAGTGAAAGGTCGCCGACCTTTCTACGGTGTTCCAATGATGTCAAAGAGTGAGTGAGTGTGGCGTCACCCACCAGGCGAATGGCTCTTCTCTGGATGGAATCTAAGAGCATCAGCGTATGTTTTGGTGCTGAACCCCATATGTGGGAACAGTATTCTAGAACAGGCCGTATCTGCGCTTTGTAGATCATGAGAAGCTGTTGAGGTGTAAAGTAGCTTTTCGCACGGAACAAGAATCCGAGTTTTTGTGAAGCAGCTTTTGCGATGGATCTGACATGATTATCCCATGAAAGAGTGTTGCTGATGGAAATACCGAACGTTCATTCGTATGTCTAGCTATAATAGTTATAGTTTTTAATTGTTTCATTCTTTCCATGGGTTACTTGATCAGAATAAATATGGTTCATTCATTTCTCTCATTTGCCCCATAATCATCAATGATTACTTTTTATTCATTTCACTTTTCATTTCATCATATACTCGAATTAACTTATAATACGAACTCGAATTTTGATTTGGCCACAAAATTATTAATATCGAATATTTTTTCATGAAATTTGGTATACAACCATTTGTGGGGGTGCTGAATCTAATGGTGATTTTGAATTTTTCGTAAAAAAATCGCTAATACGATTTCTTGATTTTTATTCTCTAAAAATAAACGCAGTAGGCCTTGGATTTTGTAGAAATATAAATATGTTTCGTCCTAAAGTACAGTTTTTCGAACTCTACAATTCAAAAAAAAGTTCGTCGAAATCGGTGAATTAATACAAATTTTATCGAGGTGTCCCGCTTTCGAGTGGGTCACACTGTATATGTTAAAATATGTTCGAAATTTTCTCACCTATCACCCCCTTCCAGATATACGTCGGTGAACCAAACACCCTGTATATTATGACAATAGCATAAATTCAATTTGTAAACAAATAATTCTATGCGAAAAGAGAATTGGTAAATTGAGATTTTCATGCCTGCGGAGGAAGAAATAATAATGAATAGAAGTGCCTCGAAATTGGTAGCGCATCACTATGCTATCGAATGAAAGTTTCTGATATCAATATTAATTGAATTTGAAATCCTGATACCTATACAGGGTGTATCCGAAAAAAATCAAGGAGTGATTCCTTGTGATATGTTGATGTTGGAAATATCAATTGTTTTTATTTATAACCCCTTTCATATAAGCTTTCATGGTGCCAAATAACCAAAATTCAGTATGGTTGGAGACTGAGAAAGCCCCAAAATTGCAAAATGATTCCAATTTTGGAGTTATTGAGTAATCTCAATGGAAGTCTTGAAAACACGCCTACATTAAAATCTGGAGTCAAATCGAATTTTCATTGAAAAGCAACATTCTCAGATATATTTATGAACACAAAAAAATGGATATACAGGGTGTTTCAAAATTCAGTATCAAGATTTTAGGGGCGTATTTTTCAGGTCAAAATAAGACGTTTTTGTCCATAAACATGTGTCCGCAAACGCTTCGTTACCGATCTACAGAGCGTTAAAGTTAAACAAATACACGATGAGACATCCACCAACTTTCAAATAATGTCAAATGCTTCAAAACAAACCTAAACGTCAAAATGAAAATAGCAGTCAAAGCCCACTAATTCGCTTTTTCATTGATCCGTTGAAAATTTTAATTAAATGTAGCGAATCACAAAAATTGATTTTACTTTTTTCTCGATAACGATCGCAGATGCGTGAAAATTACAAGGGACAAAAAAATTTGTAAACAAAACAAAGAATCCATTTCGTATCTCAGAATTCACCAGCGGCGCACCACAAAAAAGTTTATGGGGTAAAAAACGGCTTGACCCCTGAAAAAAATATCTCCCTGTAGATTCTCAAATCACTCGGCATGCTGGATGATGTAAGCCCTAGAACGTAACCTACATTCCAAATTTGATCTCAATATCTCGAAAATTGAAAGAGCTATGAAGAAAAAAATAAAAAAATCTTGAAACTTTAACGCTCTGTAGATCGGTAACGAAGCGTTTGCGGACACATGTTTATGGACAAAAACGTCTTATTTTGACCTGAAAAATACGCCCCTGTAATCTTAATACTGAACGATGGAAACTTGTCAATCACATATTCGTGATTAGGTTTTTCTCAATTCAGAATTTCTTTCCACGTCCTGTATGATGAATGTCAATTTATCATACATTTAAAAAATGTTCATTGTTTCCTCAAAAATTGAGCTAGATACATAAATCACACAAAGGAATCACCCCTTTGTCGGTGTTATTTAGATATTTAGGTATTTCTGTGGATGATAACTTTACTGGCTCAATAATTGCAATTTCATTTATTCCTATAAATTGTATATTGACGTTGATTCATTCGAAAAATACCTCTTATTTATAATAAACAATAATTTTCCAGGAGATACGAGGACTAATCAGATGATCACTTTGGTGGTGATGCACACCGTATTCATGAGAGAGCATAACAGGATAGCCTCCATTTTGGAAAAACTGAATCCTGATTGGGATGATGAACAGATATTCCTTGAGACTCGTCAAATCGTAATAGCTGAATTCCAAGTCATAACATACAAGGAATTCCTACCAGCAATCATAGGTAGGTGAATCGACATATACAGAGTGTTCTCAAAGTCGAGTCATAACGTCAGCTTGTAAAAAAAAGTCGATTCACCAGAAATCGTTCATATACAAGGTGACATTGAAATAAGTGCAAATATTTCAAACACTGAGGAAGCTCGACGTGTACTATCGAATGGCACTAATGAAAACAATTTAGGAATCAAAATGAAATTTGCGGTTAGACTTCTTTTTCCACCCAAAGTTCTGCACTGTAGCAAATCTGACGTCACAATCAAGCGGAGTTCAATCATTCAAATGGTTTTTTCCGTCGACCTCGTATTACGATTAAGTTTAATGTATATGAAATCGTTCATTAATGACCTCTATTAATGAACGATTTGTCTATTAATGCACGATTTTTTCATAGGCAACCAAACATACACCGCGTGCACTCATTGTTTATGCTATAACTTACGGAATTTGCATTTAAATCGAAAATATGGATTTCATCGAAGATTTTCCGTTAACGGGTTCGCCTTTCCAAGTTTCTGACACGATTTTAATCCCTGTTTTCTAACACACGAAATTTATTTTCTATGTTGATCATTTCGACATAATGTCAAATGTCACTAATGTCAGTAACAAGGCTACTGGATGATTCTTAGCAGTTTCCGGATGAATGATAAATTCGCGAATCAAGTTTTCTTCATTGCAGGAGAAATGAGAAATATAGTCGACGGAAAAATTTTGTAACCAACTTGTATATTAAAAGGCGATTAATATACACTAGTTGGTTAAATAACTATAAAGTGTCGTATTTGATACTCTTCTCGTATTTTGTTCAATTTTTGGAATGAAATATCTCGTTAATTGGAAGAATTAGAAAAAATCTGATATCATTGGAATATTCCTTAGACTGTATCATATTAATGTGCTGAATATGTGCACTTATTTCAAAAACACCTTGTATAAAATTTGTCGAATGAGAGAGTTATATTTAATATTTGATTGTAAGCTCCAAGTCGATAGAAATTAGTGATTATCAAAGGTGGTGCCATGAGCCTATTTTTGATCGTAGAAGCCGCTGGTGAAGTTTGGCAGGGTAATTTTGGGACGCCCTGTATAATTACATATTCATTGTATACTGGCAAGATGAAATATCATCATTAATTTGTTCTTTCAGGTGATTTGGCAATGGAGGAGTTTGATATTAATCTGGCTGAAGGCAATAGTTATTCATACGATTACGATAAAAAAATTGATCCTTCAATAATCAATGAGTTCTCAGCGGCAGCTTTCAGATATGGGCATTCAACAATTGATGGAATTCTGAAGTAAGTTTGAAAATCATTGAACGCATTTATTCTATTGAATCATGTAATGTTGCCTAGAGCATAAGTCAGATTACCAATGAATGAATGATTTGATAGTTGAAACATCAGCAGATTCGTCTTTGAAACAAAATGATAGTGAGTATGCCTGCTCTATTGTCATCAACTAGATAGTGAACAAAAATACCAAGTGACCGATCTAGGGGTTGCGGGTCAAAGTGAAATGGGGTAGAGGGTGAACTCCCTTTAGGTAAAGATGTTGTTCGATGCTTTGGAGAAGAGTGGACTCTATATATGATTGTTTCATTGCTTGTTGATTGAAAGAAATTGTAAATTCTTCTAGAATTTTAACTTTATTGATCAAATCTAATAACATTTTAATTGGTTGTCATGATAACAAAACAAAAAACATATTCATCTCATCCTATACAAGGCCTACGGGAGATTCGTACCAATAAAATATGGACAAAAGTTTATATGAACATGATTGGTCCGAGAATGCTTCTTTTACGTGATACAGTTTGAAAAAAAAGTAATTCATCAATATTTTGAAAATGCTTAAGCCGAGTTCAAATGGAAAGGATGATATCCCAATGTTAATTGATGGCTTTGACGAAGATAGAAGTCGAACACCCTATACACAATATCTTTATTTATTCGATTCCTTCAAATTGCTCACAAAGACAGGTAGTAGGGCCAAAAAGGAGCCTTTATGGATGATTTAGCAACATTGCCAATATCACCAGGTTCACGTAAAGCCCTATTGAAAATATATTGAACCGTTTGCAGGCATTTCAACGAAAATGCTATGTTGTCATATTTCAAAAACCACATTGATTCGAAATCTGATATTTGGAGACTTGTGTAATGAGGAGGCGCTTAATTGATTGCGATGAAAATTTTCAATTGGAAGAATTCAGTTACCCTCAATTTCTACGAGCCATTTCCGAAATATGAGACCGTCCCCAGACTTTTGGAAGACACTGTATATCAAGCCGTGACCAAATATCGTCACATTCACATTAGAGTATCTTAATAGATTTGCGTATTCCGAAAAAAAAAAAACAGAAGTTATCTATCCCGGATATGGCGAGAACGGTTTTTTTTTCTAGGATATACGGGATGAAGCGAATGGAACAAATGATTGAAATCCCAGAAGTAATGTTCTATCCATCCCAAATGAGAAAAACCAAATTCTTGGATATGGTACTCAGTACTCTCACTACAGAGCGAATGCAAGATGTAGATTCGTCTTTCCCAGAAGCTGTAAGTATTAGATTCGAAACGGATCGTTTGACACTCGATTTCGATTTCTATTTGTTGATTTCTTTTCAGGTAACGAAATATCTGTTCAGAGCTGGCATGCCATTCGGAGTTGATTTGGCAGCAATCAATATTCAGAGAGGTAGAGACCATGGAATAAGGCCCTACAATGACTACAGAGAGCTCAGTGGTTTACCTCGATTCACACAATTCAGTGATTTCGGACCCGAGGTAATATACAGGGTCTTTCCGAAATTGAAACGATAAATAAAGTGCTGAGTATGAAAGTAGATCACAGAACGAAACGAGATAATACAATGTGTTTTATAATTGAATATCAAAATTTGGGGAGTCGAAAGTTTCATATGAACGCATGACCTAAACGTTCTAACTTTTGAGATACAGGGTGGTGAAGTTCTCAAAAATTGATAGTTTTTCATTATTATCTGTAATACCACTTCATATATTCTGATGGAATTAAGCATACATATTATACTATGTTTCAAAAATATCTATCCTTCTATACCTAACTCGTCCTCCTACTTTCACCCCCTAGAAAGTTGTGGAAACAACTTCAAAATCTGTCATTTTTCATCGTAAATAAAATTGAAAAGTCATCTGGAATTTTTGAGAATCATTGATCGAAAGTTCGAAGCCAAACATGGTCATTTTCTTTCGACAAGAAGCAAGGGAAATGTCAATGAATTCTGCAATATTGCCAGACGCTGAATTGATATTTTAAATGATGGGTATTGAAACCGAGCTGAAATTATAATCAGTATGATACCAAATGATTGGCAAGAATTGGCATTGATATTGGTTGAAACGTGGTTGAAACAAAGAAAACGTCACATTTTGACATGTGGAAAAGATAATCAGGGTAATTTTGATGAGATTTCGCCGTGTATTTATTTTGATGAACTTGCATTTTCATTCGAGCATTGAGCTATCATAACAATTCATCAGCGGAACTAGGTTATAACTCGTAATCTAGAGATATTTTGGTTGAACACAGAGGGAAGTGGAAAATAATTTCCCATTATCTCCTCGAAGAACTTTGCATGCTGCTCTCGAATTGAATGTGAGTCATAGTCGGTGTCAGATTACTATGCGGGTACCTCATACACTTTGTAAACCTTAATGTGTATATTCTGTTATTGCTGGATTTTTGGTGTAGTCCAGTATCCTGCAAAACACAATCAGTTGACATTACTTTGAGAGAATTGAAATGAAGTATACTGTTCTTAAAAATTGAATTTGATCGTTATTTCAACAAGAACTGTTCTAGAGCTGTTGCCTTGAAGCTTGAAACAAACAGCCTGTCATCGCTGATGAAATAGCACCGACCCTGCATCAATGAAACCATAGGATGCCAAAATATGAGATCAAAACTTATAGATTAGCTCAATGACTTCTGTTCGATTTGGTCTCTCGCTAAATCGTTATTCTCTAGATATGTCGAACAATTCTCTACCAAAACTTTTTCATCTAAACACCGCCAAAGCTTCCTACAAACATAAAAGGAATTCCTTTTGGCACGAAAAATCATCAGGAAAACAATGAAAATGCTGTTAGAGGTAAAAATAGAACAATGTAGCATCCACGATGATGACATTGGTTTATTTTTGCCTTAAATAATTATTCACCCCTCTCAAGTGAATAAATATGGACTTTCACCTCAGATTTAACCATCATGTGAAAGTTAATGAAAAAAATATTTTTGAAACTTTTCTAATCTGCAATTTTATTCAAATACCCTTTGTAAAAGTTATTGAAAATCATTCAGACTTATCAATAATAGATCAAATCAACGATTTCATAATCAACTTTTTCATATGATTTTTACCTATTATTATTTCACATATTCTACGATATAGCTTTCGAAACTTAGGTGAGAACTACCTATGATGGCACCCCTAACGAATAATCTCGATATCAAAGTAACACATTGGTATTCGAGTGAATTTTTTTCATCAGTCTCTAGCTTTCCATTACTATATAAACAACATTTCGAAGAATTTTTTCAAAGATTTTCTATGAAAAACGAAAACATATTTTTAGACATCATAGGCACTTGATATGATGATATCATTTGATGGCATACTTGATTTCCTATGATGGCATGCTCTATTTTCTATGATGGAATAGTCAATTTCCTATGATGCCTAATTATTACTGATTTTCCGCCATTACTTTCTAACAAAACAGATAGTTACAACACAGGACCATCTTGTCCTATGATGGCATAGTATGCCATCATACGACTAGGTGTGCCAACATGCGGAAACTGCATAATTTTAGAATTTTTTTTCACGCTAATCTTGTATGCAATAATCACTGCATCATATATGAGATGCAAGGTTATAGTTATTGAACCTTTATGAACAAATATGAATAGAAAAAAACCAAGCAGGACTTGATATATCTCTACATTTCTGATATCAGTACCCACCAAATATAGATTATTCTCGTAAAATTGTAAAGAGGCCACATACAACATTCAACAGTTAGAGGACAACTATAAAACATTCGTTATGCTCTTCAAAATATCCGATGAAAGTGGAAATATGGCGACTATGCCTACTTGGGTTCTCCCCTATTTACTGTTCAGATTGTCTAAAGACAAAAGCTATATTCTATTAAACGATTGATCAAATATCCTGATATTATGTTTCAGTATGCCGACTCCCTCAGTACTGTCTATGCCTCAGTAGATGACATTGACTTGTGGGTAGGCGGTTTGTTGGAGCCTAAAGATGGACAAGGCATCCTTGGAAAAGTCTTCAGAGATATGATAGCCGAGCAATTCTCAAGGCTTAAGAAAGGTGACAGATATTTCTTCGAAAATGATCCCACCATCAATCCAGGACATTTCACTCCAGGTTAGTAAAATACCGAAAATCGAAACGAGTAAATCTAAAATGGTCATATTGAATCTCATAAGGTAATTACTTGTTACGAATCTGGCAGCGTCAAAATATGTATTCCTACTTTTTAAGCGAAAGCCAAAATTCATATAAAGATGACTTTCGTTTCATGACGTCATCGAAGCAGGCTTTTTCGGGGTGCCGATATATTTCCGATGATTTCAAATAACCAATGATTGCATCAAATACTATTTAGACACAGAATGATCAATATGAACAATCCCATTGTTAGATACATAATATTATCATTATTATATCATTTATCAAGTAAGCAAGCCTAATATACAGGGTGTTTCAGGTTTTAGAGCACAAACTGAAATGGGAGGTAGATCTCATCATTTTAATCAGAAAAGTTCATGTATACATCAGTTCGATCTCGTTCAGTTGCGGAGCTATAGGGGGTCAAAGTTTAATTATTTTTTTCTCTTAATTGAAATATCTCGCTTACTTTTCAAGATATCATTTTGAAATTCAGTGTGGTCGATACTATTTAGAATATCATCATTTCAAGACATTTCAAGATTTTCAAAATCTACAGGGTGATACGGTTTTGGGGGTAGAGGCTTCTTTATCCCCCTAAACTTTTTTAGGAAGCAAAACATCCTCTAAATTGAACGATCCACACAATTTGATCAGTGAAAGATGCCAGAGGCGTACGACGAAAAAGTTTGGGGGAGATAAAGAAGCCTCTACCCACAAAAATCTATCACCCTGTAGATTTTAAAAATCTTCAAGTAGCTTGAAATGATGACCATCTAGGAAGTATTGACCACACCAAATATCAAAATAAAATCTCAAGAAGTAAGCGAGATATTTCAATTAATAGAACAAAATTATTGAACTTTGACCCCCTATAGCTCCGCTTCTGGACGAGATCGGACTAATGTTTATAATATAAACTTATCCGATTGAAATTATGAGATCTATCTCCCATTACAGTTTGTGCCTCAAAACCTGAATCACCCAGTATACAAAAATATAAATTTCACATCTATGAATATCTTACAACATTGTTAAGCTATGTGAATATAATTTGAAAACAAAGCAATGTATGTATGTACAGTCGTCTTCAGAGATCATGTCGCACATGGACGGTGTCAGCTCCCTTGATCACTGCTGCAATAAGAGCGCTCATACCGTCCAACCGCGACATGTTCGCTGAAGACGACTGTACATATCACTTACATTGATAGATTGGATCACATAAGTCTAACCAAAAAAGACAGAAAGAATACTGATGAGTTTATCAGAATATTGAATTAAGTTCATACACTTCTTTAACGATGTCTGAAATTGTCTTACTGATTTTGATTTGTGGAAGTTTATTGAAATCATTTAGGCCTTCATGAAACAAGCTATTCATTCCAGGACCCCGCACCGCAATATAAGGGGGGAAATTGGCTTTCGGTGAATTTCCTCGAATTTTGGATATATCGTAGAACTCGTGATGCTGATCACATGCCCCAATTATCAACGCTCTGAATTCAATAGTTTGTATTATACAGGGTGCTGAAGTTGACTTTTTCAAAATTTCGAATGGCCATTGTGAAGTTTCCTTTTTGAATACCAAAATCAAATCAACTACGTTTTGTTTGTCCATGTGGCCGGTGAAAATCCACTATAGAGCTCAATGATGTCGTATTCACGATATACAGAGTTGGTCCAAAAATAGCAAATGATAATTGCATTTCTTGTATCAGACTATATATTATACACAAGATGTTCAAGTTTCCATAAAACCGCACCCGTCCTGATATCCATATATCCATCGAATGATTGGAATCCTGTTAAACTTGGTGAGGAAGTTGATGATTCGTGATGACAGTATTTTATGCGATACCTGAATTATACAGGGTGGTTGAGAAAGTAGTAGTGGAGTTTTCTTGGAGTTGACGTACTCAGGATTCCTGTCTTGTTTCTCAATTGCTCTGGAGTACGTCAACTCCAAGAAAACCCATTACTACTTTCTCAACCACCCTGTATAATTCAGGTATTTGCATAAAATATTGTCATCACGAATCATCAACTTCCTCACCAAGTTTTACGGGATTCCAATCATTCGATGGATATAATGATGGATAATATGAATATCAGGACGGGTGCTGTTTCATGGAAACTTGAACATCTTGAACATAATATGTAGTCTGATTCAAATAATGCAATCATCATGAATCGTTGTTGATATTAGTATAATACGGAATGTCCAAAAATGAATTGATTTCAACTGCTCACTATTTCGGAAATAATTGAAACATTTGCTATTTTTGGACCAACTCTGTATATCGTGAGTACGTACAGATATCATTGAACTCTATGGTGGATTTTCACCGGCCACATGGACAAACAAAACGTAGTCGATTTGATTTTGGTATTCAAAAAGGAAACTTCACAATGGCCATTCGAAATTTTGAAAAAGTCAACTTCAGCACCCTGTATAATACATACTATTGAATTTAGAGCGTTGATAATTGGGACATCTGATCAGCATCACGAGTTCTACGATATATCCAAAATTCGAGAAAATTCACCGAAAGCCAATTTTCCCCCTATTGCGGCGCGGGGTCCAAATTGTTTGTTTGTTAGATTATTTTTGTCTCTCATCACATTTCCTGATCGATATAGTCATTCTATTAGTTAGGCCAAAGTCCGTTTTTTAGTGTTGATTTCTCGAAATGTCTAGAGTATTGAAACCACGATCCCAAAAAACTTGTGGGGGCAAAATTAGTCTTTTGGGATACTATATATTATTATCTTTCTCCATGACGGGATAATGTGAGAGTTATGAAGCGAAACGGTCTTTTCTACTTTGGCTCCCCCCACATAAAGGGATTATTCCAACATTGTATCGGCCATATACAGGCTACTCTGTTGTTTTTATATATCCGCAGTGGTGTACTTTTCCCACCAAAAAGCAAATTACAGATCGGTATCTCTCGATATATTCTAAAATCTGGGTCGCAATCTCACCTAAATGTCTTCCACTTATCAGGTCTGAATCATCTTGCATAAACTTACTATAAAGTTCAATACCTACTTAAAGTTGGTATCTCTTTCGATTCACATCAGATCATCCTCATGACATTGAAGGTTATAGCTAATTATATCATTAAGGACAGTTATTGTGTTTCTCATTATCCAAAAAGAAGCATTGAGATATTTATGTAAGGCGGAATTTAATGATTCCTACGGATGAATTTTTGTGGAACAGAGAATCATGACGTTTCCTACTCTCTTGATTCTGGAAACTGTTTGTGTGATTCACAAAAAACTAATCACTAACCTGATATGAACAAGGGCATTTCACAACATTGTAGATTCAAAAAAACCCTGAAAAACTACTGATCAAAAAGGCATATTATACCGTTGACGAATTCTTAGCAGATACTACTTTCTAATTTTTTTTTTTTCTAACTGATGACTTTATTGATCCCCCACAAGCATGCTCTGCATTCACTTATTCCAAGCTTTAAATTAATTTTCTTGTGTTTGAATCTTGTTAGTTTATTGATTGTAATGTTGTTTTGATTTATATACGTATAACTACTTGTAAATTAATTTAGCATAGTAATGTCTCATAATTATATTATTCGATATTTCTTCATGTTTTACATTTTGATCGTTCAAGCATTGTTAGGAGAATCTTATTCTTAAATAATAAAGCACCTCTTGACTTGACTTGTCTTGTATCAAAGCGTTGATGTTGCTATACTGGGTGTCCCAAAAAGGTCTGTACAAAATCTTAGCACATACCCCTGAGGTCAAAATAAGCCGCTTCGAAGCAACTTACCTCACATTGCTCCATTTCCGAAATACAGGATGGTGAAGATAAAAAATAAAAAGCGACAAGTACACTCCAAAGTTTTTTGAAAAATCCATCATTATATACACTGCTAATTTTTTCTTGTGGTTGTTATCTTCGGGTCCTATGATTGTAATATTATTACACTCTGCCATATGTTGTCCATTTTTAGTGAGGATATGTTCAGTTATCTTAGGCTCCTTGATAGGAAAATGTGTTAAACGCAGTGGAATTAAATTATTTGATGAATATAATGGCTGGCGCCTATTTTACTCAACGTTTGGTATTCACTACCGACTATTTCTCTAATCTCTCAGTGTATGTCGACCATAATGTATTCGCAAGATTCACGAAGTGGGCGACATCTAGGTTACATAATACGAACTTCAAACTGGGGGAAAACAAGCTGTTGTCTAAGTGCATAGACTACATTGCATTCAGCTTGCTGTAGCTGTAGTCAAACTTGTCAATGACATACAGTGTTGGCACTGTTGGTAGTGATGATGGTTGAGTTGGTTAATTTTCTACATTATTACATTTTTATTAGCTTAGTGAACAGTGAACGGGTGATAAATTTGAGATAGTTTAAACAATACGAATTAATTATGACGAGCAAATCAATTGACATATAAAAGAACAGCTACAACATGTTCACAATACCCAGATTGTCCTGCTTTGCATGAACAAATACAAATCCATTGTTCTACAGGAGTTCCTTTGGACCCCAACTTCAATTTTACTTCATGTGGGGAAGATTTCATCGCCGAAGTTTGTAGATAAAGTGCAAAAATGTGCCTTTTGTTGAAGTCTTCTGCCTCACACAAAATCACATGATTAGCACGGAGAACTGCTTCTCCTTCCACTACTAGTCGGCTTTCTCTGTCTAAATAGAGCAAAATATCTGCCAAAAGAACATTTACAATATTATTAGCGTTTTTGATCGAACATTGACTATTAATCGCAAGAAATTCAAAAACTTATCACTCTTATCAGTACACAAGTTGATGGCACTGATGGAATTGAGTGAGGATTGAGTTTGTTTTTCCCCAGTTTTGACGTGGTTTTGACATGGAACGACGAAAACCGAGCGCCACCTGGTAACATTGATTCATGCGAATAATAAGGTGCAAGTTCTTCTATCGTGTCAGTTTTATTGGAATGGTATCTCAGAGGCTATATCCATAGAATTCCATTAATTTTGAATTGCCATATAATGATGAACATGTGTATGGGATATTCTTTGACTACTTGATATTTATTTTCCAGAACAATTGGTCGAGTTGAGGAAGGCATCAATGTCCAGGATAATCTGCGACAATAATGATCACATTTTGTTGCGTCGGCAAGCCAAAAATGCTTTCAAGGTTCCTGATGTTCCTGGGTGAGTATCGAATGAACTGACCCCGCACCGCAATAGGGGGGAAATTGGTTTTCGGTGAATTTTCTCGAATTTTGGATATATCGTAGAACTCGAAATGCTGATCTGATGTCCCAATTATCAACGCTCTAAATTCAATAGTTTGTATTATACAGGGTGCTGGAGATGACTTATTCAAAATTTCGAATGGCCATAGTGAAGTTTCCCTTCTGAATACCAAAATCAAATCGATTACGTTTTGTTTGTCCATGTGGCCGGTGAAAATCCACTATAGAGTTCAATGATATCTGCACGTACTCACGATATACAGAGTTGGTTCAAAAATAGCAAATGTTCGAATTATTTCCGAAACATTGAATTTTAAAAGTGGGCTATGTATTTTTCATATCAAAACAGTTCAAATTGAAGGAATATTTCTTTTGATTTTTCCATGGAGTGGACAAAAACAATATCAACACTAATTAACTCTAACATAACATTAACTTAGGTACCTGATATAGCAACGAGTAAATGGTAAGTAATAAAAAGTTTATAATGTAGAAGAAACACCTGACTTGACATTGACTTTTTCATTGATTTTTCAAATTGATGCCCATTTGATTCCTGATCGAATTTTTATATCATTATGATATTTATTAAGAAAACGTTCACGCTGAGGTTGTATAGGGAAATTCGAAAAAAAATTGAAGTTGCTACTACTTTCTAATAGAAGTGGAACATTCTATTATCAAAAATATTTCAATTGATTACCTATAGAATATTCGAATATAGCTTTCCAATCAAAGTTTCAAAGTGATCTTAGACACTTTGTTACCATCAACGTCTCGTTCAATATAGGAGAGTTTTGGGATGGATCATTCTATTTTCAGAGAGCAAAAAATCAATCACTTCCCCGCAACCAAAACTTGATAAACGTTAATTTGAAGCGTTCGAACATATTTTTCAAAATCTCCTCTTTTACAGAAATGAATTTTTGGACTGCAAAAGTGATGCTATCCCAAGGATGGATCTGAGCTACTGGTCACATTGATTATCAATCATAATAATATAATCAGTACCTGTTTTTAATGTGTTCAAGCCCACTTGGTTAATGCAATGTTTGTTTTGTTACGTTTGTATTTCGATGTTTTTAAGAGATGTTTATAAACTATTTTTTACAAAATACGTCGTTCTTATTATTAGTTGAAATTCCTGATTGAAAGATCCATATTCAGATAGATATAAGGGAGTTTCCTTTTTTATTATCACTATTCCACTATCAGCAACGATGAAGCTTCTATGAGGGACGAAATATAGGTAATGTACCAAAACCCGAGTTTTGTTATTTTATTATTGATCGATCAGTTTCAACAACAGTTTGGTTTGATTACTCTGTGTCTAAATACTGTCTGTTCTAGTGAGAATTGGAATTGGAAATATTGTTCGAAAACTTCAACCATTAAGTAAATAATATTGGAACCAATTGAGAGCTATGATATTCAATCATGTGAATAAATGTTAACATCGCAGGCAATTCATACATGAACTACGTTCGCTTCAGACATAAATAATTAAATCCCAAATTTTATATTCAGATGGAGTTCGTGTTTGGAGTTTGTTCAAGTTATGGAGTTCGTGGCGAACTTAGTCTCCTCCAACAATGAGAGATCGAAGATCGTCTATAGTCACTTACTTGATCAGTTAAAAAGAGATAGAGACGGCGTTACAATTTCATTTTATTCAAATTCAAGTACGAGGTAATACATCAAAAATGCTACTGTTTTATTTACAAGAGTGCCAGACGTATATCTCATCATATAGAATCGATGAGAATGACTCAAAGGATGCTGCTTCACATCCAAACAATTTTTTAGAATATCCTCTTTTTCCATCAGCAGGTGAATTTTCATTACATGCAGTTTTCACATTTTGATGATCATAATAACACTTGCGCAAAAACAATTCAACATTGACATAACTTCTGAGAATATATTTTTGATTTGACATTCCTCCCATTTGTTTTCCAGCCATCAACAAGTGATCAGGATGTCAAAGGTTTTTCAAATAGATTAGATAAAATGAATGATTTTTCTGAATGTGAGCAGATGATGATCGAGTGTCCCATCCTACTTCTGTTGGATTGAAAGTTTATCCTGAAACAAGAAATAATGAGAAAATAATATTTTTTTCACTAGCGTGCGGAAAAAATCACATTTGCGCACTTATTTTTGTGTTTAAAGAGTCAATTTTTCGCACTAGTGCATAAGGAAATAGTATATTGTTCAACTAGCAGCACGAAATGATTGTCATTTGCCACGAGAATGATGTTACAGCATTCACCTATTCTGCGTGAGTTATACACCATACTTTTTTCACGGCTGTAACACATAACAGCGGCATTTTCGATTTCTTCGGCTTATAGCCATCTGATAGAAATAGCTGTCTTTGCTCGAAATTTCACATCCCATGGGAGATGAGATTTTGTGAGATAAATAACACAATAAAGACATGGTGATGTCAGATATGGAAATGAAATTAACGACATACATAGTATGTCATTGATTCATCTAACATAGTGAAACAAGAGCTATTTTCTGTTATACCCGTAAAATGAATTTTTCCTCACTTTCTGCGGAGAAGTAAAGAAGTTTTTGGGAAGTATACTGACATTTGAATGTTCAATAATCATAACAAATATTTCTTTAGGTCGACTTTTGGTTTTTTCCGCACGCTAGAAGAAGAATGGTGTATCTAACACGTGTGTTAAGTCACTTTTCCGCATTAGTTAGGTAAACTACTATTCCGCCTACTATATAATATGAAAGTAAATCATATCAACCCGAAAAATGTGACCGAAAGTAATGCACATGGTTCCTTGGACTGCTAAACTCATAACACGATTTTGAAGGTTTTCACCTCAGTTTTCACTATCTATACACCTTTGACTGTCAGTACTGTCACTTGCGTGATGCGTATTATGAAGTTATACATAAAATTCCATTGAAGGTCAGTGCATTGTCAATCTGAATCAAAAAGATTTTTTTTATTTTATTTGTTTTATCGCTTGTGCAGCTTATAGCTGCGATTAGTTGAAGCTCAATTTCTGTCTTAGTGACAATTTATTGTAGACTGGCATCAGATCAGGTACCAGTAGAGGAAGAATCAGAGATTGAGCAGTTTGACCAATAGAAGCAGCATTTTTAATCATTATTCCAGATTTTTTGGGATTTTCTCTCCTCGTTTCTATAAAATACAACCATGAATATTATTTCAATATACGTGTAGTGAGGACAAATCAGAGATGATTTGCCCCAAAATGTCACTGCGTTTGAAGAATTTCTCTATCAAAAAGAAAAATTCACTAGCTTGTCAGTGGCAATTTTCATTGAAAGAGATTTGGAGAAGAGAAGATTTGGAGAAGAGACTTATCTTTAGACGGTTCGGGAACAAATCTGCTCCCGTTTTCAACCTAAAAAAATGGATTTTTCTATCGCAAATGAGTATTCGTCTTGATATTTCTCAGTGACAATTGGTGACGTTGGCAATCAACTGAGTGACAGGATGTTATCATTAATTAATCTTGAATTTGCCATATTTATTTTCAGATTTCAGTAGTGAATACCATGATCTATCTATATCAACACGTATATTGAAATAGTATCCATATACTTATTTTATAGAAACGAGGGGAGAAAATCTAAAAAAATCTCGAATAATGAATTTACCACTCCCTCAATTAACCTACAGACAGTATTTAGCGTTTTTAATAACAGATTTCCTTTCATGCGCTTCAAGATATGAGAAAAATGTGCTTGGATTCCTTGAACTTACCAAAAATTTTGGAAACCTCATCATATTATCGTCATAGAGTTGATCTTCAGACATCAGTTCCTTTCTGTAAAAAAACACGGATGATGGTCAGTATCGTAAATAAAATGGATATCAATAGTGAAAACAGTTTTTTCACGAGGTTCAACAGAGATAGTATAGTTGATTGACCTCAGTTCGAATGATAAAAGTTAATTGTTTCATTAGGATCAAATGTGATACTTTGTTTGACAAGCGATATTTGCGTTTGCGAGGCAGATCGACCGCGAAGCCTAGCACGCAAATTTGCGAGTCAAACAGAGTCACTTTTGATCCGAATGAAACATGCTCTTTTCTGCAATCGGAATAATTTTTATCTAATTAATGAAATATAAGTGGAAATATCATTATTTTGAGTCACTTGAGCATGTCAATGTCACAACAGCCATCATAACAGCTGTCATGCAACACGTTTTTAGTTCCAAGGAGGTGAACTTCAACTTTGGCTCCTAGACACACTAATCATTTCACTGTGTCACTAAGAGAGAGGTCAACTTCAAGTGCTGATTTTGAAACAAAAATGGACGACTTCCGAACCGATTACAGAAAAAAAATTAAACTCACGTTGTGAAATTGAATATATTCTATTCAAATCTTACTGATTATGAGATATGCATTTGAAATAATGTATTAAAAAGTGCGATTGGTTTTTCAATGACTAATACTCAGAAGTTTAACGAACTTTGAAGATCAATATAATACTCTCTATGAAGACTCATGATCATTTAAAACGATGTCACCCCACTCTTGGAGCAAATAGTCGAATTCCATCAGAGGAAGTTTCTGTGAAGTTTCTCACTAATTTGAAGGGACATCAGCTGACAAAGTGGGCCTAAAATCGGTCAACTTATATGGTACCTTAATACAGAATGACATATATCAGATATCAAGGGCAACAAAATATCCGATGCCTGTTATTTTGGAGTTCGAAGTTGCTTAGTACAGAGCAGTTAACTTGTAATTATTAGATAATTAGATCATCTGTTATCGGGTCTGTCTACCGAAGATGAAATCGAAAAGCAGCTCCTTTCAGCTACTGACCATGTCTTATCCTCCACGAGAGCTTTTTTTTGTTGAAGTAAACTTGACATGTATCAATTAGAATATTTTGTTGCCTGAAAATTTGCCGAAGAAAACTGCCGCCAAAAAAATTACGAGTCCGTAGGCCGAGTAATTTTTTCTGGCAGTTTTTTGAGTTGAATTATCTAATGGCAACAAAATTCGAAAAATAAATGCCAAGTTTACTACGACTAAAAAAAAGCTAGGGTGTAATTCGGTAAGACATTTTACATGATGAGAAAAATAAATGTTTACTATATCTAACAATTTTTCAGGAGGGCTCCGACATTTATTCATAATTGATTACAGGAAAAAGCCATATATATGTGAGTTGTAGTCGAATTTGACCCAGTCTAATTATTCGAAGGCAATTTGACTGGAACTAGCCTTCTGAATCTGTAAATGAATGTAATTGTCAACATTTTAACGTGGACGACGTTATACTGTTTCAAAGAAAATACATCTCTGTGCATTCCCCAATTTGGACTCATCTAATTATTGTAATAAGACTCGTATTTGCTGTTGGTAGTTCGTTGTTCTATCACATTTGCAAATGTGACAATCTCTGAAATGGAACCAGATTCAACAATGAACCAGAATGATTAGATGAGTCGAGCTCATGCACACAAGGATCGAAATTCAATCGAAATTCAGATAGAACATGCTCATCAGGTTTAACATACTCATTTTCAGAATAAATTTCGTCATGGCGAGGGAATAACCAAGAAATAATCGATATTTCACGATTTTGAATTCATCAGTTTTGTCAACTTTCAACATTTCATTTGATCCCAATGTCTCGTCCTCGTTAAAGTAGGTAAAATCAATCATATTTTATACATTAATAAAACAAGCAGCAGTACTACAAGTAGCACAAAAAATTCAAGAAAGACTTGATACGGGAAATTACGTTTTACCTAGCTATTTTCATTGACCTTGAAAAGGCATTTGATACAGTTGAATCTCTTAGAATACTTGGAATCGATGGGACTCAGAGGCATTGTTAAACATCTTTTCAGAATCTCCACAGGGATATGTTTTAGGGCCCAAATTGTATTTATTATATATTCAGAATATTTTTGAAATTGGATTGCCGGGTAATTATACTATATGCAGATGACACTGCACTTTTATACGGAAACAAAAACCCCATCAATCTAAAAAATATTATTAACGAAGATTTGAAAAAATTTGAAAAATGGCTTTATTCCAAACATTTTATCAATTTAAACCAATTGAAAATTGAATATATAATATTCCATCAGGAGAATAAACAGAATATTAATCTCAATCTCAGAATTAAAAATGAAGTGTTGAAAAAAATTACACGAATAAATTATCTTGATACATGGATTAATGAAAAATTGACACGATACAAGCATATAGAGGTTGTGATACAAAAAATATCTCCAATCATTGGAGCTTTGCGAAGATGTCCTAAACTTGACAAAAAAATCATGAACATAGTACTCCATTCTCCTATTCTCATATACTCAGTCGTATTACCTATATGATAAACGTTTGTGGATCTTGTTCAAAAAATCATTTCAGTAAAATATCTGCACTTCATAAGAAATCACTGAAATAATTGTATCGCCTCACATTTGATCTCCCAACAAATGATCTGTATGCGATAACAGAAAAATTTTGATTGGATGAATTATATAAAATAGATTTTCTTAAAGTTTCATATAATATCATGAACAATAATCTGATATCCAATTTGGTTTTGATAAGAAACTCAAAAATTCATGGTCATCACACGAGATTAAACTTATTTCATCTTGATTCTACTACTTCTATAATTGGCCTAAAAAACTTCACTCACGCTGCTCTAGCTGGATTCAATGAATCACCACATGATATAAAAAATTGGAGACATATTTCAAAATTTGAAATTCAATTGAAAACACACATGATTTTATTACGAAATGGATAAAATTGATACTTTGCCATCTACTGATTAGTCCCTGTGGCTATATTTTTATGACTTGATCGATTTAGAATTTTTAGATTTTTTACATTTTGTTGTTGTTGTTTGTAATCAACTTCCTCATTTCAGAATTTTATTTCTGACTGGAAGCTAGTTTCTCAATTAACAATCAACAATAATCAACCATTGAAAATCAGTAAAAATTTCGCGGGAAATAACGTATTATTGATGATTGCCCGTTATTACGCGTATTCAGCTTTCGGTCTTTCAACTGGTTGATAGTCATACTCACCCGTTCAAGTTATCGAGTTCATCTGAAGAGAACAGAGGGTCAGGGCCATTTTTGGACGAATCGAAGTTTGTTTCTCTGAAATAGCGAACGTCCATGGGGCTCTGAATCAATTTTGACAGATACCACTTCGAATTTAGGGCACCTGACGAAGTACTTTCCTTGTCCATGCGTCTGTTTGAAGACTCACTCCTTTTCCCATGTGCTAAGAAATCAATTATTATAGTCATTCATAATCAAAATGAATCATGTGAGAACAATTTTGAGTCATACATTGAATCTCAAATGACTGTTGAAGAGTATAGCTATAAAAAATAATTATTTTCCTTCAAGTGGTAGAGATAGTGGCTTTTTTTGGCTAGGAACGCACGATGTACTTTGAACATTATAGGGATTTCCTTTCGTGCGCTCCAAGCGATAAAAATAAAAGTGAAATACCGGGTGTCCCAGTATACCTGTTCCAATAGATTATCTCAGCCATTTCGAAAGATGAAAATTTGAAAATCACATGATCTACTACAATTCTGATGATTTGAAATTATTATCGAAGTCAAAATCAAGAATTAAAAAATATCACAGCCTACTTCAATTCGTTTAATTTGAAATTTCAATTGTCGTTTTCTCCATCAAATCGAATTCAAAATACGAAGTGTGATACATCGTTGGAACGGTAATTTTGAGTAGAAACCAAAAATTGCAAAAAATATACAGGGTGCTATATGAAATGAAAAAGTTTGAGTCACTTCCGGTAAAACCGGAAGTGACTTTCAATTTTCGTTTTTCTCAGTTGAAACTTCCTTGAACGAATTGGAGATCATGAAATTTTCGAATTTTTATTTTTCGAAATGGCTGAGATAATTCATTGGAACAGGTATACTGGGACACCCGGTATATAATTTTTACTCCAAATTCTTTTCAATTTCACGCAAAGTCCGAATAATCCATCTTTTTTTGTTCACCCAAAGTCATGTCAATTTTGTTTACCAATTTGATTCAAATTACTTCGAACGTTGCATAGCAACAAACTTTTTCTGCCTAGGCAGTCAAAGTACACATTTTCTGCCTGTCAAGGAGTAATTCAAAATTAACTTCTAATGTCATTTGGAGAAAATAGTATATTGTGAGCAATATTTCTCCATTTGTGTCTATCCTGACTGAGAAGTTAAACTTTATATACTCAGTGCAAGGAAACAAAAATATATAACTGTATACAGAGTATACGTGAACGAACATTGATGGAAGATAATTCATCTAATCAAATATGATGTTATAAAAAAATATATTACCTCCCCAGCAAGCATGTCCATAGTTCAGGCACGATCCTGCAAAAAAAAACTCCTTAGGGCTCATACTGTGTGATACAATTTGCTCCACCCCCCCTTCCCCCCGTTAGTACTTTCGTATTCCTAGAACAATTTAAGAGTTTTTTCCTATAATCATCCCAACATCATCTACTTTGTGGAGCAAACAACAATAACAATTCCTCAGCCTACTGATGCGATCACAGCATCTCCAGCAAAATTGAAGAAAACGGATTATGCATTTTTCACAACAATTTTGATTATGGCAATCGATTCGGATTATATCAATTTTCAAAACAAAAACTCATAAACGATGTTTCTTGTCGAAGTTACAATTTTTGAATGATTGCATTTTTCAAGTCACCGTGTATGATAATAATTTTTTCAAGAATTGGAATAATACCAGAGATGATGGTAGTCAGGATTATAGTGAGAAATTTAGGCCAAGAAATAGATGAGAGTTTCGACAGAGAATAATAACAATTTGCAGAGAAATACCACAAGAAGAAGATTTAATCGAAATAACAAAAATCTGAACTTGAAATGGTCGCTGTTTAAGATTTTTTTTTCAAATTTTTTGATGTTATTTTTTTATTGGTGTTATTTCGTTTTTTCTAATTTTGCTTATTGAAGAAATTGAATTTCTAGTGATTTTATTCGTTATTATTTATCTCACTCTGTAGAAAGATGATCTAATCCTGAATACCATCATTCCTGGTATCATTAAAATTCTCATCAGAACTATTATACACGGTGACTTGGAAAATGCAATTGTTCAAAAATTTTAACGTTGATAAAAATAACCATGCACTTATGAGATATTGTTTTGAAATATCATATTAGAGTATTTGTGACTAGTACGGATCGATTGAACTTATCAGAATTTTAGTAAAAATAAACTTATCCGTTTTTGTGATCGCAGTAGGCCAAGAAATTATGTTTGATGGTTTTTGTTTGCTCGACAAAGTATAGATAATTTTGAATAGTAAATTATGAGAGGAAAAGAAAAAATTCAAATCGCCTCAGGAATACGAACGTACAGGGGTGAGGTTGACCAAATTGTAACACACTGTATGTGAGATGGAATAGGTATACTTTCAGTTAGCAATTTATTTGGATAAATATGAAAGGGTCACGTGTTTGGTAATTATCAATTTTGAGCTAATATTTTCAGAGAAATGAAGAATTGTGGCTTCAGTGAATGTAGTTGAACTCATATTTTGAATTGATTCGGTTTACTGAAGGGTCAGTATAGAATTTATTAATTTATTGGTTTTATACCACATTCCTATTGTGGTCGAAACAGGTTTTGGGCGCCCTTAAATAAAATTCGAATGATTCGTGAATAATTATTGAAATTGAAATACATTTATAATTTTTAATTCAACACACTAATGGAATGATTTCACTAACGGAGTACAGAAATATCTGATTCCAAGTGTACAAGGTGTCCAAACTGTATTTTCACAATCATTTTCTCCAACACGAGTAACATTATATCAACTTTCTGGAAAAACTGTTGTGAATGAGATATAGTGTGTTGTACCTACCTTCGAAGAAATCAAACTTCTGATTCTCCCATACCCCCTTGTTTTTTTTGTATTTCGGTATACCTTGTGAACTCACGACCAAAATGATGTACTCATTGAACTTAACATACATTTGTACCGTAACTTATACCTATTGATACGATAAACATCTAGGTTTGATCTTTCACAAACACTCAGTACAAAACGAAACGATTTCTCGAATACTCTATGGCTCTCTAAACAATATTACTCTCATCGGGTTATCTTCCGATAGTTATATCTGACCTAAGCCATGGACATTCTGGCGTTTTCATAACCTTCTAAGAACCTTCGCCAAAATCTTCGAACATCTTCCAGTGCCAAAAATTCATCAATGCCTTGAGTTCATGGTGTTTGTTATTGCGTCTTCTTGCTTTGATCTCCAACGTAAGATTTTCTTTTTCAAATTACTCCTAGCATTGTTAATCTTAGGTTGTCCTCCTACTAACTTCATATTTTGATGTTCCTTATCCATAAGTTGGTCAAGATTTTCATCTATACCTTTTCAACTTCAATTTCGGAATCGGTAAGTTATATTTCGGAAAAAGTGATCTCGATTTCAGAATTTGTTAGTTCGATTTCAGAAATGGTGAACTCAATTTCAGAATCGGTGAGATGAATTTCAGAAAAAGTCCATTCAATTTCAGAAATGGTAAGTTGTATTTCAGAATTGGTAGGTTCAATATCATAAAAAAATCCTTATATTTGTTCGAAATGTTTCCAATTGCATGTGAGATTAACAAACCATATTCAAAATATTCAACTTTTCAAAAACAATTTAATCCACAGATGCCTTCCATCTGAATCGCTGGAAGATAGTGGCGTTGCACATGATTATAAGAATGCAAACACATTTGAGGTGTTATCATTTTCATTGAATGATCTGCACACCCTTCAATACATCGCAGTCTGAATTCTATCTGGTTGAGCAATCTGTTCGGATCTCCAGCTATGACCCTTTGGCGATGCTCTTGCAAGAAGCTCTTCACTTCTGACTTCAAGGCACCCCATATATGCTCAATCTGATTCAACATAGGGCTCTCAAACACCATTCCATCCACTGTAAACAATCTTCTCTTCTGCAATTAAAAACATTTCAAACATATAAAAGGATTTTTTCTTCTGAAATTGAACCTACCAATAATAATTCTGAAATACAACTCACCATTTCTGAAATTGAATGGACTTTTTCTGAAATTCATCTCACCGATTCTGAAATTGAGTTTACCATTTCTGAAATCAAACTAACCAATTCTGAAATCGAGATTACTTTTTCCGAAATATAACTCACCGATTCCGAAATTGAAGTTGAAAAGGTATAGAACTGATTGTCTCTTGTCATGCATAACCGTTGACAACTAAAATTACCGTTGTCTGTCAGAGATGGGTATGACAATGATATCAATATGATGAAGTTTTTTCATGTTCGGATGTCTTTCGGCCTCCTAATGTGGCTATTCTACTTGCCTATTGGGGCTGCCATATATCAAACGTATTTTGTTTTTGAAAATTCTTTATAAGAAAATGTTGTATTTCCAATTCCTATATTCCTTGCTCGCACAAGACTCTCGAAGACTTCTGAGGGTTGCTCGTAAGGGGGCAACCGAATGACGGATAGAACAATTTTAGAACAATTTTTTTATATGTGATTCCAATTGACTGTTTCCTTCTCCACGTGAGTGGAGTCTATTTCATTCACACCTGGCTGCACCTATGAAATTTCATGATTGAAGTCACATGATATGCGATATCAGCGGCTATTTAGGTAAACAAACATAATATGAGCGGCTATTCTGTTCGACAGCATAAGAGTGCTATGATTGACGCTAGTAAGTTTGAAATTTTATATCAGTCACTTAAAAATTAAAATGTCCTGTTTTGGGTCTACTTCCACTACAGAAATCAACGATAATTATGAAAGCGAATCAATATCAGAAAATATCAGAAAGAGTAAAGAGTTTACCTGGAACAATTTTTGTTTTATTAGCAGCAGAAAAACTATGGATTTTGTACGACTCTACCCCAATTATCGTAAATGAAATATATGATTATAATGTTGAGACACCTTGTACTATGTATATAATCTCGTTATACTTATACTTACCTACCTATATCTTCCAATGTGCAAATTTTTTATGATCATTATATTATTACATTATAAGTAGCAATTTCCATATTGAAATTTCAAATAGCGCTCTGAAAAAGCATTTTTTATGAGATTATTTTAATTTGTATATTATGTGTGCTGAATTCAATTCATTTTCTCAGTGGTGTATATCGACTGAAACGGTCGATAATTTCCAAACTCTCCCAATATGATTTGAAGAAAATTGGTATAGGAACCTATACCCTATTGACTACTGATTGAACCCAAACGAAGGGAACAGTATAGTTTTTCTTGAAAGTCTATTGCAATTCCCTGGAATGAGTTGAAAAGAATCTCATAATAGGTAATTCAGCTATTCCAATTTCCGTTTTCCACCTTTGTATGCTCGATCTGAGTGACAAGCGACAAAATATCATTCAATTAATCGATCATAGGCGACTCGATTGACAGACAAGAGGGTGCTAATTAAATAATTACCGATCCGTGACCAGACTCAGAAATGGCTGTTTTCAGGTATGTGCTTGATTATACAGAAATACATTAAAGGTGATTCAAGATATTGCTGATGAAATTGAATATTATACGCTTGTTGTTTCCAAATAGGTGCTTTCTGGAAAAAAATGGGAGAATGCTATAGATATTTTCGAAATCTTTCTGCATCACAGTTTGTTAGACATAGGATATTTCAAACTTGCCACCCAAAAGAATAAAGACAATATAGAGTTTCGAAAATGTTTATGGCCTCTTTAGGTGGGTAGTATAATTTTTAGTCATCAGTTACAAACATGTCTCAACAAATTGAAAATGAGTATAGGGTTAAAGGAACTGTTCGATACTATGGCAAACAATAATAATTACATAATTGACTTTTTATCCCTTGAAAAATGTGATCAGCCGATACTGATGTAGTCATCGGTAGCGGCAAACAGATAACGTAAATATACAGAGTGTTTCATATTTCAATCGGGGAAATGTGACAGATGATATATAACTCACCAAAATGAAGAGACCATTTCACAAAAATTTTGACCTAAGTTCTGAAGCTTTGCTTTCCAGATAATTAAAGGGTGTTGTTGTAAGGATTATCAATTATTTTACTCTATTGTTTCAGAAAATATCAGTCTTGAAAAAAATATATTCGAGCACAATGATTTTTATTATTAAGATCAATCAAGTAACCCTCTGGGGCGCCACTGGAACGAATAATCTAATCACCCCAATAGAAGCATTTCACTATAACATATAAATCAGCTAGGATTACCAAGAATCGTTTCTTTTTATTCCTTTTGTCACCTATTGTTACAAATTGAATTCTCTTGATTACTATCAAGTACACCTCGTTGTACCAGTCCCATTAATTTGCGAGTCTCTTAATTTCTTCAAATAATTGTACAAACATCTGGACCACCCTGTATAACAATTGAATATATTCTTGTTACGAACTTGTGAAAGAAGGAATTGATTCATCATGAACCATTCTTTCTTAATTCACTGCTCCATATTTTTTTCACGTTCTGGTTCCCACGAAAAGGGTAATCTAAATTTCTCCGGATTCTACAAATATTTTCGACCAGTCAAACTATTGATCCTCTAGAGAAGATACAGGATATTCACAAAAACAAACAAAAAAATGTAATGTAAAAATTTGTCATAACTTGCTTCGTTCTCGAGAAACAGGAGATCGGTGTTTTCATGAAAAAATAATTACTCAATAGTCTTCTCGACAATTTCAATAAAATTTGAGGACAGTATCAAGAAGCTTCTTTCGATGTATTTGGTTTGGAAACTGTCATGTGAATGGCGTGGAAAAGTGTTTGAGGTTTATCCAAAAACATATATTTTTCTAAGGCACATATTGTAACCACGACACCTTCTTTCTAAGATATTTTTGTCAGACTGGACAGCTAAAAATTTAGCTTTCTTGTAATTTATGTCTCTTTTTTATCGCGCTTAGTTAATGAGTTCTCTCTTCTCGTTGACTCCAAATTTTGAATTGAAAGTTATTCAGGTTTAATAGCTTTCATTAATATTGATATTTTAGGCAAATTTCAAATGCTTGTCACTTTGAAACGGCCTGGCCAATTTGCACAAACAAAACGGTGTTGGATGGAAAAGGCCTTCAAAACAAGATACCACGTGACCCCTCAAGTTGATGATGCCCACTTGACACTAGGACGCGTGACCACAATCATTTTCATGCCAAAAAGTAGTGAAAGAGGTACCTTTTTACCAGAATTTTACCCGACCTCACAATCTCGTCCCGCGTTCAAAAGTTGAAGGCGGGAGGAGGACTTTTTACGTCTTCACTGTATATCAAGAAGTTTTATCTTTTCAGCTAATGAATGATTATTATGAGTTATTGTCGATTACTCTTATTCAAAGCATGACAAATATGGTGAATGCAAAACTAACTCAAAGTTACTATACTATAGTATGTTTCGAACATAGGTAGAAACTTCGTTGTAAGTAATTTGGGTAGAACTGAAGAAGCACTTTTGTATGTAGTACATACGTATGTATACGTGGGTTACACCACTAATAATGTTTCTGGGGCGTTTCATGTTTCATCCCTCATCCTGTAGGAAAGTCAAATTATCCTCCTACGTTCCTACAAGAATAATCGGTGGAGAAGTTGGGAAAGGATGTAGAGATTGTTCCTCTCTCAAGTTTCATTTCGATTCATTTGCCCTCCATGGGTTTTTGTTTGATAGAAGGACACATTCCACAATCAATTTCTTTTTCAGTCTATATATTAGGTATTCCAAGAATGTCTTCTTGAGTTATTCAAAATAATATGTATATCTGTTCCTATGCCTATAGAATTACATTGTAAACGATTCATATCATATACAGAGTAGCATGTCATCATAGAGAGAACTTCATTTTGTATTTTTGAATGACATGCTCAGTAATTCTCTCAATAGTTGAAGTACTTTCCTCCCAACTTTTATCCGAGACCATGTGACTCAACTGACCAGTCAGAAGCCGCACTTCAAAATAGCAGAAAATTCGAAAGGTAGATCGCTGACATCATTATTTTTATCATCATATTTGTTCTTGCTCTATAAATATATGCATGAGATTTAGATGATTCACCAATCACCGCGAAATTGAGAAGAATAAAACCAAAATTACTCGAAAAATACGTTCCTACAAGATAACACTTCGGAATTCTACGACTTTTCAAGCGGATAAAAACAATTCGGGAAGGATTCCAAATTCCGTTCACATTCGATAAGATTTCCAAAGACTCAGGTTTTGAAAGTGTTTATCAGTCTGGGTAAGAATTTTTCAATTTATTAGGTTATCCAAAAGATAAAGTAGAAACGATTGAAAAGTCAGGAATATACGAAATTAGTTATGAGGATTGTGATTGAACATATATAGGCCAAACCAGGCGACCTATAAAAACAAGGTTCAAAGAATACCTAGCACATTTGAAATATGATTGTTTAGATTAATCGTATATTATGTAGCCGAGCACCTACCAAAATCGAATCATAACATAATATATATTCATAACCTCATATTAGTTGAGCAAACTGATAATGTTAGGGGATGAGATGCATATCAGAGCCTAGAGATATTCTGGAATAGTATAGTTTAGTGACATGAGACCAAGGTGAACATATGAACTCAACCATGACGAAGAATAACTTGGCGGTTGGGTGGACATATACATTGAACAGTTTAGTATGACACTGCTGAATACATTATTGATAGACCTTTCAATGAGGTATTACAAGACCCACATTTCAATTGAAAAATATCAACGATGACATCACCGTGTCAAAACTGGTGACGTCATCATTTTTGCACAATTAATAAAAAAATCGCCATTTAAAATTGAAAATCGACGCATTCGTGACCCAAAAAAGAGTTACGATCATCATTTTCATTTTTTCAAACCATTTTTTTTGTTCAATTTCAATGATGCGATACATGAAACATACTCAGAATTTCACGCCGAATTCAAAAATTGAATAAAAAATACGGGTTTATAAGGGTTTCCATTTGAGAAAACTAAGTTGATCATCGTAAATTATTTTTGAGCCTTCCTGTATAAATGAATCTACTACCATAAAAACCGCAGGAGAAAATTAAAATCAAACTGTCAGAGCGTTTTCCCAAGAAACACATCAGGCCTGACTTTTAAATGAATTTGTTCTATAATATTCTATAATATTGCCGCTCACTGTACTACTGATGAGTCACCCAGTATGAAACTTTAACACCTTATATATTCTATAAGCAAGAGCTACTCTTGGGCATTATTCATAGAAAGTTATTCTTGTCCTGAGAAACTGAAACACATTCATTGTAATATATTCTTCTGAAATTCAAATATGATTGAATAAAAAGAAAAATTTAAACAAAAGATTTGCCGTGTAAATTGTGCACATCCCTTCACGAATGAAAAATCTAGTCAATCTTCTAGGATGAATGAACACTGTTCTACTCCAGGCGACTGCAACAACGTACCTAATTTATAACACCTTGTATTCATTTATGAGGTACATGAATGCGAAATATTCATGGTAGTAAATGAATTTGTCTCGGCTATGTCACCGAAAAGTTTTCTCGTACCTACTGTAATAATTATGAAAAATACTCACATATACTCCCAGAAACATTGTGTCATAAAAATGGCTAACTCGATTGTGTTGACGGATTTCGCGTTAAAAAGTGGACGTTCTTTTTGTTGTTCAACTTCCTAACTCAATTAAATTCTAGCAGTTGCCGTTTTCCCCATGGTCGCCATCTTCAGTAATGGCGAAAGCATTGCCAGAACATTATTTGATAATCCTATGTAGGTACATTCATATACGTCAAATCCGTAACCGTAATCAGGTACCTACACATTCAAATAATTGTAGAGTTTCGAAGAACAAATAAATATATCTCCAATGTTGAGGTGTTTCATGTCCTATGCCTTACTTGAAAAGTGACATCGAATGTTGATGAAATATGTTCTTCAACATTTCTTTGAAAATGTTCTCCATGTAATTTTAACCTATCATATCTACGTATTTGTGACCAATTTACCAGTATTTGCCAATCAGAGAAACATTTAACTGACTATTTCACTTCACATAATCTGACTAATCACAAGCCAGAGACAAAACCTTTGCTTATCGCGAACACCTCAGCTTTTTTTATGTTATGTTAATTTTCATATTTTTATATAATGCAATATTTCCTCAATATTCATTCGTCGCTTCTCCTGTCACAGAGAAAAATAATGTATTTATACACGGGAAAAATATTATATTTTAGATCACGGTTTATTTTCTTCCTCCTCTACCTCCCAATCTGGAGCTAGAATCTACTTTTTTTTTCCTTGTATAATAAATAACTATTTGAATACATGGAGTTGGATATTGAAGCTACAGGTGAACTCCTTCCTTTTACTAAAGACGAAGGCGGTACATATTAATTTAATTTACATAAACACAGAACTTTTGAAAATGTGATGGTCAAATCTGAGAAAAGTATGCAGCTAAATCAGAATCAAGATTATCATGACAGCTGAATGTCATGTCTTCTTGTGCCCTTCTCAGCACTCAACAGGAGTTGTAACTAATTGAAGTTTTTGGAGCATGAAAAGTTAGATTTGAATCTCACCCCTCACCTTCCTGTTGATACCTTATTCTGTATAGAATAAGTTTCAATTTATTTGCCTTCGACACCTACCTAGGACAAAATGTCATCAAATGAATTTTGTACCCGAAATCACGTTTTCGAGAAAGCCAGAATTGTTCTCCTCATTCAAGAGCTGAATATTTCGGCAAAAGTTTGTTTTTCAGAGAAATTTTATTTGAAAAAGGGCCGCTATATTTTTGTCTCTGCATCCGAAGACAGCGTATATCTCTTTATTCTGACTTTTTTCTAAATTCAGACTTTTTTGTTTTTATTCAGACTCTTTTCTCTAACTTCAGACTCTTTCCTCTGATTTCAGGATTTTCCCCCTGAATTCAAAGTACTTGAATATAAGGTAAACAATACCTTGTAGAAGAAATATAAGAAGTTCCAGGCATACATTCTTTGGTAGGACGATTCCTTTTTCAAGTGATATATATATAAGGTGCAACTCCTGGAACATTTTTTATTTTATAACTGTTAAACGATTTTATGGAATGAATAATCTCATTAAATTCTGGTAGGTACAATTAACCCAATAAAAATAATGATCATCTGGAATTATGGAAAAACTTTTCGATATTACCCCATGCCCAATTGCTAAGATAAAATGACCACCGTATATCACACCTTCATCAAATCGAAATAAATCAAATCAAATTGATTTCTACACCCATCATGCATGTTATAATCATTTACAGTCACAGTAAAAACATTCAAAAATCAATTTCCCATCAGAGTTCTGCAATTCAGTAATGCTTTTTGTGTTTATAATATTATGTGACGAATAGTAAATAAAAGACCTGATATTTTTCCTATGTGTACTATCTCATTGGAACTGAGTTCATGTCCTATTTTCACTCTTTGCAACATTTTTTTTAATGATCCTTGAACAGATCCACGGCTATACTGATACACCTCATGCCATTCAGAGAAAAAAATGCTGAATTCAGCGAAGAAAGTTCGAATTCAGTCAAAGAAGTCTGAAAAAAAAAGTAACACGCAAAGGTGGCCTTCCTACCCTCTCGTAGTATCCAGATCCGGGACATTACCCACAATTTCTGAAACACCCATCGATACCTATTCATTCATCATCGATTCGAGTCATATTGTAAAATTGCATTCGATCTCATTTCAAGGCTAAAAATCTTACCTGCTGCACATTCAGCAAAACAGAAGAAAACAAAAATGGCGATGATCTTGATCAGGACTTCTCTGCGGCCCTTCATGTTGCACATCATCGCACTCGGTTTGTCAAAAACAAAAGAAAACCGCTATCAACTATCTCCAACTTGTTGCGCTTCTAGGGCGCAAAGGTAACTCTTCATATTCATGATAAAGTTTGGCTTTTATAGGGATTCCCTTCCACACAGGCGTAGGAGGAGGTTTACATGGGGGTGGAAAACCTGATGATGGGTGATGCAGGAAGATAATTTCGACATCAATAGGTTCAAACGTTTTTTGTACCTTTTACTCTACTCATCTTTAATATTAATTTGGTATTTGTATAATATCACATTGGTTTGCGTGCAAGTTTTGGAGATAGAACTTCCTCACAAATCTTGCATTACATGCTATTATTTACCTATAACTTATACAGGGTGTTCCTCAATGACATGCTAATATTCAAGGGAGCGATTCTTAGACCCATTCCAAGAATAAAACTTCATATGAACGTATGTCGTAAAGTTACATGGTATCAGAACATATACATAGATATTTTTGTCCACCCGTTTAGCATTTCCTGATGGCGAAATCTCAAAATGTGACATACTGTGTTTATCAAGTAATGGATGTCCTGAATGGAGTACTCAAGCTTAGCATTTACATCAAGATTTGAAGTTTTATCTCGTTTTTCCGTTTTTTCTCCAAAAAGGGAGCTTTCTATCGGGTATCAACACGAGGATTTTTTTGTACAAAATTGAATGACTTTTTATAGCATTTCATTAACTTTGGAAATATTCCTTCGTTGTTCATAGCAAGTATAATATAATCATTCCTATTCCCCTCACAGCGCCACTGGTAGGGAAAAGGAAAATTCGTGTTCATAAAAAAATGCACCTTGATGCATAGAAGATATGTACCAAATTTCATAAAGATGTCTACAGCATTATCCCAGTTATTATTAAAAAAGCTGTTTTTTTCAAAATTCCATCACCCTGTATCTCAAAAGTCAGGACTTTCAGGACATACGTTAGTGGGAAGTTTTTTCTTGAAATAAGTTGAAGTATCTTCCCCTTGAATATTACCATGTCTTTGAGGAACACCCTTTTTAAAGTGATTCAAGTTAACTGTACATCAATAGTTTCGAAATTTTGTTTGTAACTATGATCAATCAAGCATCGTTTCAGTCTTCCAAGTCCCTGGTTCATCGACGAATATCTGGAAGGAGGTGGTAGGTAAGGTGACATTCAACATATTTAACCATTTATACAAAGTGTTTACGACTTTTCGAGAAATTATCGCTTATAAATCCGAAGTTGGATCTTACAGTAAATCGTTTTCCGAATTCTAACGACTCGAAAGATCTTTTTATATTCATCAAATTCGGGAAAATTCGGAAAAACGATAATATCTCGACATGCGAAATGGTCAATATAAGATAAAATATATTCAAAATGAATTCTTAACCATCACCTCCGTTCAGATATACGTCGGTGAATCAAAGACCCTGTATATTGTATATATCTGCTTGCTATTTTCTCTCAAACAGGTCTCTCCGTGTAGTGGTCGAGGGAATTTCATCTGACTATCTTATCATAATTGCTATTGTTCCGCAAGGATCAATTCTAGCACCAAAATTATTTTTACTCTATATCAACGATTTGTTGGAAGCAAGTTCATGTCCAGTACACAGCTTCGCGGATGATAGTACCCTCCATACCGCCATCTCTTCCAAGGCTCCGATTCCAGCCAGGCAAATCAGAAACGAACGAGGGAGAAAAGTTTACAACATAAATATGGACTTGGCAACAATTCTCGAATGGAGATTCAATAACCTGGTAGATTTTAATGCAAACAAAACACAAGCATGCCTTTTCTCTAAAAAAGCTGATCTCACTGTGCCCAACATAAGCTTGTCAGGAGTAACCATACCTTTGAAGACATCCATTTCGATGCTTGGTATTATACTATCAGCAATAACCTTTCTTGGGACAATCACGTGAGTTCAATTGCTGAAAGTGCATCCTAAAAACTTGGTTTTCTGTTTCGGCCCAGGAGCTATTTCACTTCCAGTCAGCTGCTTATGATCTATAACGCACAGAACCGACTTGTCCTGGAATACTGTTCCCATTTTTGGAGTGCAGCACCCAAACATACCCTGAAACTGTTGGATTCTGTCCAAAAATGAGCAATTCATCTAGTGGGTGATGCCTCGATCACAAACTCACTCACTTCTCTGGGACACCGTAGAAAAGTTGGCGATCTGGCTCTATTTTATAGATATTTTCATGGACGATGCTCTTCTGAAATATCAACAAATGTTGGCAGTCCCCGTGAGATTAACCCGTCGAGTTGAGGTTTCGCACCCCTTCCTGGTCACTTTGGAGACCTGCAGAACATCTCTTCCCAAAGACTCGTTCATCCAACGAACAGCGAGGCTCTGGAACACATTGCCAAGGGATGTGTTCCCCGAGGCATATAACCTCCAGAAATTCAAGAAGATCACCTATTCCTACCTTATCTCCGTTGGTTCTCACGATGTTCTTCGAACATTACAGGATATCCCTTTTCGTGGGAACCAGAACATAAAAAAAATATTCCGAAAGTCCCACAATCTCATTATTTTTCCATTGAAACATGTTGAAGTTTTCACATAATTCAATTGGATTTCAATATATCTGAGCATAAAAGACTGCAGTTTTGATTTTTTTACACAGAGAATTGAAGTTTGATGAATTGATTATTTGGGTATTTGCTTTTTATTAATTGAAAATCAAGACAGTTTCCCAGTTTTTCTATAAAATTCCTTGTTTATTCAATAGAGATGTCAGTTTATATTCCATAAAAAATAGTTTGATAATAGACAATCAATATAACAGGCCTCTAAACAATAAATTGGAATATTTTTTCAAGAATCTATAATAAAATGCATTATTTTGTGTCCCTTATCAAAGATCTTTGCCTATGCCTATGACCTTTCTCTTTTCCCACATATATTCAATCTTTTTTTATGTCTGTGTGCCAGTTTCATAATATTTTACGATTTTCATTATCAGTCGCCAATATCATAAGACAATTGGTGATGATTGAACACGTACCTAGAATATTTGTTCTGAGATTGAATGAAGCAAATCTCATCATTCTATATACAGAGTGTCCCGATTACATAAAAATATTTCAGCTTAGGATTCTATGAACAAGAACAGCAAAAAAAGTTCATTTTATTATTATTTACACATATTTATTATAAGCAGCACATGAGGAAACATTTTGCGACAATGGATATTTTATTGCTAATTAGGAATATTACCACTACATAGTCTTAATCATTGAATAACTAGTATTTCTGATGTATTTCAATATATGGTCTGCCCATACTTACGGAATCGTGACTTCAGTTTTCATTTGTGGTAAATTTCTAGCCGTTTGAGAATTGCCGTGGCATCATTGATGATTTTAGCACCTTTTAATCGACCGAAAATCACTTCGAAAATATGGAATTGAAAGGTATTTGAATGATGATTCTATTTGAGGAATAAATAAATATTCCACTTGCCCATTGCTCGTCTGATCTACAATGTAAATCATGACGTCGACTTATGTCACTTATTAGTGTTCAGAAGCATGAGTAAGAGTGGGAAAGATATATTATGACAGGTCCTGTATGTAAACGTTTCATATTGGAATCTAGTTCGATCTCGTGAATGTATGATGAGCATTTTTCTGAGATAGTAGGCTATGTGATCAGTGATTTCAATTTTATTTCATGGTGCACATCTAAATTGGATCTCTAGAAGATCTGACAGGATTTACATAATATTTTACACGAATTTACTCTCGATATCCGGGATCAGATGCTATATGATGCGATCAATCAAAGGATAACAAGGCAAAACAGTTTTTTTTATTTCTTTCTTACATAGCATTTGTTGCGTAAGAAGTTGGATTTAAAGGGGGCCTCATTTATAAGATGAGCATCTTTCAATACGGTCGTATTTTGCCACGTACTAATTTATTCAACCGTGAATTTTTATTATATCATGCAGTTCATCATAAGAGAGTGATCATACTTTAAGACATAGAATCCAACTTTAATAGGTTAGTTTTCAAATTCTGGCTCGTGAAGAATATTTAATAATAATACAGTGCACTAGGTTGAGAATACGCTGAATAAAAGCGGGTTTATACAGCAATTGAAATGAAATAATGAATAAAATAAAGCAATTTGATGAAGTTGAACATATATATACGTGTTGCCATAAAGACGTTTATACAAGAACAAATGTGAAATAAGGAATAAGGAATAAAATATAAGTTTGTCAACTTCATCTTTCATTTTATTTGATTTAACTTTATCGGGACAGTGGAATTGCGCATGTGCCTGAAATGACATTTGAGATAAAACCCAAATGTCACTAATAGTCTTTAACCTCAAAATTTCTGTAAATCCAAAGTGTTCTCAACTTTTACGGTCTTTCTGGTATCAAAAATGATAGATGATAATACATTGATGATGATTGGAATGTTCCTAATATTTATATATTTGTATATTTCAGTTCTGTGCACACAAAACTATTTACATTTCAAATGTCATCTATCATTAGTCTCGCCAAACTCGTGATTCTATTGGTTGATTCTTGATTACTATTTTATTTCTAAACTACTCCCATTATTTCTTCTTATCTTATTTCTTATTTTATTCCAATTGCTGTATAAACCCGCCTTATTTTATTCCAATTGCTGTATAAACCCGCTCTAAATTACAGAATACCGAGTTTAGTTATGCAAAACATTAATAAGGCAGCTGGTGGTAGTTCAAACTATTATTCTTGACTAAGATGCCCTTTTTGACTAACTTCATTCCACTATATAAAGTTGGTGGAAATATATTTATTTTGTTACTCGATATGTATAGTAATGAAAAATTCATATCCATAACATAGTTAGCTTGAATAATACACAAGTAACTTACTTTTGTCGATAGAAGCTCAATTTCTCAGTTTTTTACAAATTCATGTCACTAAAGTTCTTAGAAATATATTTTCTCAAGAGCAATTCGCAGTAGGTAATAGTAATCTCACTTTAGGTTGAATAAAATATGATGGAACGACTTCAGTTGGATCAAATAATGAAAAATGAGTCGATAGTAGCACAATCTCTCAGATTTTTACAAATTCATTTATCAAAAGTTGATACAAATATATTTCCCCTATATATTCAGCAGTTCTTTCGACTAGAAAGCTGTTCTATAACTAGTATAAACATATATTCCTCAGTATGGAGAGAATAAACATTCTTGAACTGAAATTACTACTATCAATACTATATACAGGGTGAGTCACTTTTTTGTAGCAGGACTTCAACAGCATAAAGAAGACATTTCTTCAAGATGCAAATCTTCTTTAAACATATATGTGTGGGAGCTTAGTATAATGTGTTCATCAAGCTGTTAAAATTCTTCTACAAAAAATAAAGTCTCATTACAAGTAAATAATTTTTGGCATTCATCTTGAAACCCATATAGTTTGAGAAAAAACAAAACAAGTATCCAAATTGAAGGGAGAATCTAAATTGACGTTTCATAGAAAACAAAGTTAACTCGGTTACGACCCTCAAAAGTCTATCATCCTGTAGAAATTCAGGTTCGCTCGAAAATTGCGTTCCCAAAGTCTGATACGTGAACCAAATTCCAATATTATGGAAATTGTAGGAGGAAATCGGAAAAACACAAAAAATTACTGAACTTTGTATATCGGAAACGAAGCTCCCACGCATATATGTTTACATGGAATTTTCATCTTGAAGAAATGTCTTCTCTCATCTGTGAAAGTCCTGCTACGAAAAACTGACTCACCCTGTATATATACAGGGTGGATACTTCAACTGGAATAAATTCGCTACTGGGGGAGTGAATGATTTTTCTGAAAATTCGCGGGACACGTCATCATTTAAATGTATATACCTACATTTAGCGAGCAATATGCAGAATATTATCCTTCAGGGGTAGGTGGAATCAACCCCAACATGTTTTGTTTCAATTGCAACTTTTTTGTTCGCTATACCCCTCTTTGATTTGCTAGCTGAAAAACGAGCGTACTCATCATATTTCAGTTTGCGGGGGTCAATCAATCAATCAATCAATCAAAATATAATTTCGAAGTTTAATATATTTTCAACGTATTTTCATCAAAATTTCTACTTTTTGTGAAGAATTGAAGCTCTCGTGGTATTATAAGTGAGAATCTTCCGTAAATGGCATACTCACAGGGTCAGAAAGAATAGTCAATTGGGAGATGAGAGGTGGATATGTCGTATGAGAGAAGTATTTAGCGTCAGAAAAATGAGATTTATCCAACGACTCCTTTGAGCAAAGTTTCCTTATTTTTCAGTTAATGGGGTGATACAGAATAATGATTTTCGCAAATTATTTTTTTCTATTGAAGGGAAATGATCCAATTTTGAAGTTGATATTACGCAGTGAGTCTCACGAGAATAGAGATGAACAATTTACTTTCACATATAGAAACGCCACTAGGGGAATCCAACTAACTATACTTGGTTTCAAGCGCCCATCTAGTCCCTTCGATGAGGTGTATTTTCTAGATGCAGGGTGATTCATTTGAGCTTTTATCAAATATTCAATTTCAAATTGAAAGGGTCTAAAATTGAAATATGAGCTTTGGAAATAATTAAGAAACATTGCATACTTCAAAGCGTTCATCAACTCACTCTAGCAGTTTAGAGTAATAATTCACAATTGTTCAGTAACTTAGGTATTTAGAGTAAACCCTCTTTACCCTGCATTTGAATAGAGTAATGATGTACTCTTGACAGTTGTCAACTTCGGTTTATCCGTGTTTATTTATTTCTTGGTTCAATATCTGATTGATTTTATGTAAAGCCCACATCCATACACTGAGGAAAATTCTTATTAACCATAGTCAGAAATCGAATTACCCCAGCAAGAAACTCTAATAGCATAAGGGACAAGCGAGTTATCACCTGTGATTATAAAGTCGACTTTGCTGATTATAACCCACCTGCGATTATTAGATATAGAACCTTGCTGCCACTAGCGAGTGCATCTGTATATTGCTATTTAGACGATGTTTCTGTAGTAGGTATCTGACTTCGCTACCGCTAGTGAGTGTATCTATAATAATGGGAGTAGGGCAATATTATAATCGTATAGGTAGGGAACTTTGCTACTCTTAATGTGTGATCATATAGATAGTTGCATGACCTTCTTGCTGTAGATATTCAGTTCTTTTCCAGGATTGTTGTCATCAAGAGAGGTTAAATTTTGACTAATATCCAATTTCACTTCCCATAATTTCCACCCTGATGTTTGGTATGAATAGCAACTTATTGATTCCTTAAGAAAATTTCGGACCAATGATCTCTGAAATTCAATAAATCAATTGATTCATGCACCCTCAGGAATATAAAACAAAAGGTTCTCGAGTGGAAAAGAGAATTTTTCTGAGACTTTTTGAAACCATTGTATTTCGAAAACAAGGCAAGTTATTACAGATGCGTACAGGAAAACAAAATGTTACCAGTAAAATCATTCAAATAATTTCATAACCTGAACATGTTTGCTCACAATAAGTTTATAGACCACATTCTATAGAGAAGCCCTGGAACATATTTTACAATTTTAAAGTGCCATGGTACCAAAAAGATGGAAATGTTGAATGTGAAATATTTGAATCTCAGTCGAAATACTCACCTCGCCTTTGTCATTCCATCATCAATCCTGGTAATAACTGAAGCACTCAGATCTAAGAAAGCACGGAAAGGGACACAGAAGATTTTTTATTTGTGTGAATATGTTTTCATTTTATATATGAATTCAGATCCAAATTTTAAATAATAAATTGGATTCAAGAGAGGAAGTATTCGTAACTGTCGTGTCGTCGAGATTGTCGTCCTGTACATGGGTTTGCATCAAGAACCCAACTGTGAAGCAAGATGTCTGACAAATGCTTATATAGAGGGGAACAAATTAGCAAAATATCGAATAACGATAAGTAGGCGCTGAATAACCCCAAGTAGGTTCGTCAAATATGATTTCCGTGGCAGACTAACAGTTTAATCATTTGTAGTTAGTGCAGTTCTATGCGATGAACCTCGCAGCCACAAGCATATAACCTCGCATATAACTCACTAGTAAACAATTATTATAAAAAAAGCATGATGTCCCAGAGAGTATACCTTCCTGTGGCAGAAAATTCACTTTCAGCAAAGTCGTTATTGTTATCATAGGAGTTCAAGGTGCTGCTCCTATTTGAAAATGTATAACGGTAATATGATTCCTTGTAATGTTTCTCAGCAAAAACTGTAATAGCACAATTTTCCTTAGTGTATGGATGACGAAATCTTCAGTGTAGTATCAATTGACAGGAATACTGTTTTTCATATCATGCATGATACCTATCTGAGTATCCTCATGAAATGACACTTGAAAACCACTGACTAACCTTGATAAAAATATTTAGTACCTATATTTTGAGGACACACAGAATGAGAGTTTGCTGAACCAGTTTTTAGATATAGTTTTTCATTCAATTCAAACAGGTGGCGTCAAACATTTTCACATTCGTATATCATATTATAATTAAACAAGATTTGAATGGCATCAAATCGCATATCCTAATATTTGTATCTTCATATTCAAGAAACTCTTGCGTTTCTACCTTATTCAGTCAATGGCAGTGACACCGAACGACATAAACAGAGGTGGCCGTGACAATGTATTCCAAGCAATAATTGTAACATCTTTTGTAGTTAGTTTACTATGTATATTTGAATCATGCGATACAGATTCTTCAATTATAAATGCCTGTTGTTTTGTTGGTTCACCCTGTATTTTTCAGATGCGAAATTGAATCATTAAATGGGCTCACCTCCATCCTCAATTTCCCTCTTATTAATAACATTAATAAGCTGTTGGATATTCTATATATTAGACATCACGCGATGCTTTATATCCAAACAATATAGGTACATCAGTTGCTTTATGTTGGCGTTATTAAACTTTTTCGTCTTAAAATTTTAACATTCGCTGGTAGGGGGGGTTTAATTTCAGCTTGATAGTTTCGTATATATAGGCAATGAAAGCTAAATATATAGGTTGAATGATGAACAATTTTGGTATATAACAGATATTCTACCCCTTCAGATAATAAACTCAATGCCAAGATTTACTGAATCGAAACACAAAATATATAGGGTGTCCTAGATCTTTTCATACAGCCAATAATATCTTGGTCATATGCTGCTAGAAAAAAAATTACACTTTTGTCAAACTCAAATGACTTTGAATGCATTTTGTCTGAGCCACCTTCTGTCAAACTACCGCTGCATCCGTATGTACTGGCATTTTAGGTGAATATAATTCTGTGTTGATGACACCAGAGGGTCTATTGACAGGACGCAACCAATAATGAGAGCGGAAAGAAGATTTCCGGGCTTCAATATTCATCTTGAATAAACACGATGGAAGTAAGTAGATTTACTTTGACTTGTGAAATAGATATTGAATAATCTTCCCAAATACCATTCGTCCCTCAAATTTTATCCGATCCAATTTGAAGGGATCGTGGTACTACTTTCGAATTCTCGATCATTTCGTGTTCTCCCAATATCAGTGTCAATATTGATTACCAATTTAATTCAAATTACTTGGACCGTTGCATAGCAACAATTTTTGCCTGTTTTTATAGAGAAAGAACACCTCTCCTGCCTGTGCCAGAAAAAAAAAACACTTCCTATGACGCTTGGAAAACATATATGGCAGCAATCTATTGTTAAATATGGTAAAACCTTAGCCGTTGCACTTGATATCTCCAAGGCTTTCGATCGAGTCTGGCACCACGGACTCCTCGCCAAGCTTCCATCTTATGGCTTGTCTCCCCAGCTATGTTCTCTGCTATTTCTACTCCATATCAACGACTTGTTGAAAGCAACTTCATGTCCAGTACACAGCTTTGTGGATGATAGTACTCTCCATACCACCTTCTCTTCCAGGGCTCCAATACCACCCAGGCAAATCAGAAACGAACAAGGGAGAAATTTTGTCAACAATTCTCGAATGAGGATCCAATAACTTGGTAGACCTCTGTGCCCAACATAAGCTTTTCAGGAGTAACCATACCTTTGAAGACATCCATTTCGATGCTTGGTAGTTACTATCAGCCTCCTATCAGCAATAACCTTACTTGGAAAAATCACGTAAGAACAACTAAAAGTGCATCCCAAAAACTTGGTTTTCTGTTCCGGGCCAGGAGCAATTTCACTTCCAGTCAGCTGGTTATGATCTATAAGGCACAGATCAGACCTGTCCTGGAATACTGTTTGCATATATATGGAGTGCAGCACCCAAACATACCCTGAAACTGTTGGATTCTGTCGAAAAAGGGCAATTTGTCTCGTGGGTAATGCCTCGCTCACAAACTCACTCACTTCTCTGGAACACCGGAGAAAAGTTGGTGATCTAGCTCTATTTTAAAGATATTTTCATGGACGATGCTCTTTTGAAATATCAATAATTGTTCCTCCCTTGGCAGTCCCTGCTAGATTAACCCGTCGAGTTGACGCTTCGCACCCCTTCGTTATCAGTTGGGGGACCTGCAGAACATCTCTTTCCAAAGACTCGTTCATCCAACGAACAGCGAGGCTCTGGAACACATTGCCAAGGGAGATGTTCCTCCATAAATTTAAGAAGAACACCAATTCCTACCTTATTTCCCTTGGTTCTCACGATGTTCTCTGAACATTACAGGATATCCCTTTTCGTGGTAACCAGAACAAAAAAAAAAACCAAATATTTTTGGATGGTTTAGGCAGGATCGCCTTCGATTGAGACAATCCTATCAGTACATGAGTCTTTCATCCTTCGCCCAGTGAAAATTTATTTTGGCCCCACTTTTGGGGCCAAAATGAGACCTCACTCCAAGGTAAGGTTCAGGTTATATGAACACAGATTCAGTTCCCTATTTGACGAGTATGTCAGCTTTTCTGGTCACTCTTCACCCCCTCGTGATAATAATCATTTACTTCTTACTTGCGTATGGTAGTGCTTAGACAATCTTCCAATTTTACAATTCATAAAACGATATCTTTGAATTGGTTTTGAAATACAATTTCTATCAAATATTGACAAATATAAAGAAACTTCTCAAAGTCTATCATAATGTGATGAATTATTTTATTGGAAATTCTCATCATGCACTCATACTTCTTATATCAACTGAAACTGTAGTGGAAATAAGAACAAGAAGAAGCAGTATTTATAGCATTTCTCCTTGAATATCAAAATCCCCTAAACAAATATCCTGAGGCGTTTTACATTTTATGAGATGATGAACTGTCTGGAGATGATTACAGCAGGAAAAGACGATTCTGAAATACAATAAGGCATTCCCTTATTCCCATAAACATCACTGCTTTTTCATCTATACCTATATTGATTCAATTTTTTGGAGGAAATTTTGCATAAACATAATGTTCACGATATTATACCCACCAACTTACTCGAATATTCAAATTAACGAATTACTCTTATTAGTCTTATTCAAACAATCATGTGGTCAATTAACGATATATTACCGTTATGATGTGCAACTCTATTCAGTGATCAGGTTTTTATTGTGATAATATCTTATTTGGACAATGTCTTGGTTTGATATACTGGAAATTTAAAAAAAATCAGTAACAAATACCTCGTACGATGGATCTTCATGAAATTCTGTATTCGTTTATTTGATAAATGAGCTATATATAAGCTCTTATTGAAGACAAAACAATATGGATTCTCCAACAATTTTTTGGGATCATGTTTATTCATAGTCAAGGAAAAGATTATTCAGAAACAACTCATGAACTGCCTGATAGATCTCTTAGCAAACTGCATCCTAAGGAATGTTTTTTGGCACCCAGTTATTTTATCAAGGACGTGAAGTAGGTTCTAATGGACCGCAGTGTAGTATTAACACCCTTATAGGTCCATGAAAGCATTTTATGCACGACCGGGCGTAAAGTATCACTTTACTGCCCGGTTTTGCGGAATTTTTTTTATCTTTTGGCGAGCACGAATGAAATAAAAAAAAATGACAATGCCTACCTCCTCTCCCTACCCTTTCTAGGTACAGTCATGTAGCACATGAACGATGATAGCATTCTTAATAACTCCTGCAATAAGAGCGCTGTTCTTCCAACAGTATGTTAATTCCTTTTCTGGCGCTCCAAGCGATGAAAAAGACGAGTTCTGGTAAAGATTCGTTCGACATATCTTGAGGTTGACGACGAAGAGATGTGCTGACTGGGCTTGTCGAGTTCGTCTGACAGGTATTGCTTTGATGGTGATGAAATGATATAGAGATTCCTGAAGAATATTACCCGTGAAAGTATCTGTAGAAAAGTGAAAGGTTTCCGACTTTCCTGTGGTGTTTCAATGATGTCATAGAATTTGTGAGTGTGACATCACCCACCAGGCGAATGACTCTCTCTGAATAGAATCTAAGAGCATCAGGGAATATTATATGTTTGCATGAATCAATTCAATTCATTGCTAAAAAACTACTCCAAACGTTGTAGTTCACTCTCACCCTCAAGTGACGGTTATAGATGCATTTGACTCGACAACTTTCAGATATACTTGAATATTCAATAAACTCAAGATTCCATTGGCATTCTACATAAATGTATTCGAATTTTAGTTCAAAGTCTATACCTTAACTAATAACTAACTTATATTACATTAAATCGTATCTCATGATGTGGATAATTCGATTCGAATCAAACTGAGAAATGACTTTAATAACATCTGACAACATAGGAAACTTTATAAGAGCTTGATGACATTAATAACGCTCCCGTATAGTAATTTTCACAATAGTTTATCATGCATCCTTTATTTTTATGCACCAGAGTGTGGGATTATTGAATATTTATAAGTAGGAGCAAGGAGAATATAAATAATTCGCCAAAATGGAAAATATGTGACCCATTCTAAATTGAAGGAATCTACAATTTTAACTCACTGAATTCGTAATTGAAGAATAACTCAAAAAGTATTCGTGACCATCGATATTAAAAGTAGGTGTATAACTCCAATTCAATATCTATACAGACTGAATTCTTTATACAGTTTCATGAATAATAATCAGATACAATGAGAATATCTAATGTTTCTACAATGTTCGACCATTTACGAATATTCAAATAGGTATATAAGTATAGGTATATGTATTTTTGAAACGTCTATAAGCTTTTGTTATGAATTTGGCAACAGGGAATGAAATTGATCATGGAATGTTCTCAATATACCATTACAGGAATTCATATCTATATGATACACGTCATATATTGTACAATACCCTACGTAGTGTGTACAAATTGAAAATACTACAACAACTTATATATTTTACGAATATATCGAAAATTTTGTCATTTATTTTAGAAAACCATAATTAAGTATGATAGAGTCACACTAATGAATTAGCTTGGATCCCATTCAGCTCATATTTGATAATCAATTAAAAAATGATGTGACATATAGTAATATTGATAAATTAATTTTTTTTCTAATATATAGAGTGTAACAAATTCGTGACTAAGCATGGGGATCTCGGGAATTCATATGATGTTCATGAATGCGCTGGTTAACCGTTCATACCAGTCTGACCAATATATAGATAGGTACCTCAGGATAAGATTTCCACAGTTTGTATATTCCTGATTCTTAGAATTCAGATGTTTCGTCGTTATCTTTGTTGATATATCTTCCCAACGTGTATATCGATATCAATATATCAATAAGCAACTCTCAAGCCTTGCATGATAGAAATTAAGATAATTTTTCTGTTCATGGTACGAAATAGCTTATAATTCTATAAACTTCTTGAACTCACTTACAGAGTTTCTTGGAAGTAATCTGTTTCATGATATACTGAAATCTCAATTGAATTTTTCTACTGATGAATGGCTAGTGAAGATCCCTCGCTCGAAGGAAAATTTTAAGGAAGAACAAGATATCATAACAGATTGCACTGATTGCAGTCAGCAATGGTCTATCCCTTTTTTTATCGCTTGGAGCGCACGAAAGGAAATCCCTATAATGTTCAAAGAAAATTGTGCGTTCCTACGGAGGATAGGGTTAGGAGGTAGGTACTGGAATTTATTTGAACGTCTATATAGAGCATCACTGATGACAGAGAAATAGATGTCAAAATCAAACACAATCATCTAGTTCATTCGTATAGGTCTGCATATCTATCATTACTTTGAATGGACAGAGGAAAATGCATTTCCAGGTATGGGTGATACTGATACTTTTCACAATTTTGTGTGAGAATGAAGTTATATGGAAATGGAATAGAGTGCAGATATTTCACGGGAGAGTAATGTCTTTTAATCATAGTGTAGCAACAGAGGAAATGTGAAAGGACGAAATGAAAAAAAATGGCATGCATATACATTTTCACTTTCACAAGAGAGTCAAAGATACAATCCAATTTGCTATGTATGTACGAGATAGTGAATGTACATTTTTAATTTCAGTAGTGTCAGTATATAGATGATATTACATTATATCCATGTAGATTATGTGGAATTTTATGAATTTCGAAGTAATAATATGCAGGACGTTCATGATTCAACATTCAACTGATCTGATATGATGTATCGATATTATTTCGTTTTGATGGAAAGATATTTCTCATCGGAATGCCCTTGATGATGATAGCTAATAAAAGAAGGTCCTTTCTTTAACTTGTAGTTCACTCGCCAATTATTTTGATCCTTCAACAGTTCGAGTCAATGTTATTGTTGTATTTAAGTTTTCGAGTCAATGAACAACAAAATGAACGTGAACACCATGTATATATTCGACAATGTCGATTCCCATTTGAAAACCCACTACCCAGCATCTCTGCTTCATGCCATTTTCAGTCGTGATGGACATTAATCTACAGTGTCACTTGAAAAATAACATGTTTTCTGTGTTGACTACTTTGAAACATCCAAAGGTTTTTGATGCCGATGAAAATTGTTTTTTAATTCATGGCTTATCCACACAGTGGCTATATATATAGCCGTTAGAAATTTCGTTACAATGAGGATTAATGCCTCTCATATTCGCATAATTGAATCAGTGAATGACGATTGAAATATGGCGATAATAATTCCTGGAAATGTGTTTCGGAACAATGGGATAAGTATTTTTAGGGATTGAATGAGTGACACAAATTTCAGGCAGTATTATGTACAAGGTGTCCCAGAACAAAGTACCATAAGTCCTAAAGAGTGATTTAGACATCAAAATAGAATGATGGAAATCAACTTACAATGCAACGTTGTGCCGTGATAGGGCGATGCAGAATAATTTTATTTACAGATTTTCCTGAATATTGCAATACCCTTAAAAGATTATGCTCTAAAATTCATAGGGCAATTTACTATCATGATTGTGCCTGAAATCCATGATATCCCGGATATATATATCACATATATACACTGTTGGTGGATTTGTTGTGCTATAGTTCCGAAAAATGAGTCAATAATACCGTCTCCGAGAAAGAACTGCAAGTCCTCCTATCTTCCATTCGACTTCGCGGTTACGTATATTACAAAACAACCACTAAATTCGCAATTTGTTGAAATCGAATCACAGAATTAGACTGACAGAAGTGACATCAGATATTTGATTACTTCAGAAGACAGATATTTGATCACATCAAAAGTATGATAAAGGTAGGTATCCCTACTGTTAAAAACTTGAAATTTCACGTCGATAATTTTCAGATTTCAAGATTATGCAATATTTTCTCAATATTGATTCGTCCTTTCTTCAGTCACAGAAAAAATAGTGTATTATACACGGGAAAAATATTAGATTTCAGCTCACGGTTTTTTGTGACAAGACAACCTGGAGCTGAAATCTACTACTATTTTCCCTTGTATAAAAAATAACTATTTATGTTATATGTATTCCTAGCACTTTTCTGGGAACAAATATTGAAATAATCAATACGAGTACTTGTGAGCCATTGAAATATTCAAAGGAAGTTTCCAAGGAAAAATCGAATGTTGACATCACGTGTAAAATATTGGAATATTAGAACACCGTGTCAAAATTTGAAGGAAAATTGTGATTGATTTCTCCAGATTTTTTAGATTATCTCCGATCATCTATATAGAATTGAGAATATTATCATTTTTTGAATGGGGACAAAACATAAAATGTCCTCCAACTCATATGTCAATAATGCGCTCAATATTTCATTATGAGAAACCTAAGAGAGAAATTGAATCCATAGTCAATGACACTTCATTCAGAATATGTTCAAAAAAGAATACAAGTAGGTATATTGGGAAATATAAAATTACACTAATCTTTGGACTTTTGGAAATGCATCTGCACCTGTTTTCATCATAGATATAGAAAATAATTCTTGCGATTAATCTATTTGTTTCCTTCCTTTGACACTTTTGAATGACAAAAATTCCCGGAAATATTTACAGGATGTTTTTCTAACTGATATGAATTAACCATTTTCATACTTATATTTTCAAATGTTTTCACTCTAGATCCCCTTATAGTTCGAACCACTTGTCTATGATTTCTTCCAGAATATTTTCTCAACATCTGACCAAACCTGAAATCCTGATATTTATTGTGCCAACTTTCGTTTCTTTCCTCTATCAAACTCTTTCAGTTCCAATTTTCTCTTGGAAATCAGCTCACGAGAGATCCCGTTAGAGTTCTGGAACAGGAAATTGAATATCATCCAGAATACTGTAATTCCCGTGTCAGCTCTTATACAGGTCACTATATATAATTTATAGATTGTCGAATTTTCGGATTACACAAAATATTGATGATTTGAAAGTGAAACCAAGGAAGAACAGTATACTTCAAGTCGATCAGATGTGTTTTCCGGAAGGAATCTGTAAACAGGAATAGCGAGTTCTGCGCAACATGTTTTCTATTGATCGCACCTACGCATTGATGGGTATTACCGAAGGAAATCCATGTGAAAAGTCAATAATCCATGATATACTATTGAACAATCATGGAAACTTATTCTAGGTCAAAAATATATCGAAAACGGTTAATTTCAGTTTGGTTGAGGGTTGTGTTCTTCAAACGAAATTGTTCAGGGTGATTCAACATAAATGTCTACCCTCTAGCTCAGTTATTCTTGTACCGATCCCAGAATTTGAAGAATCATGCAAAATGATTTTTGCAATTTTTTCTCCAAAACAAATGATCTACAGGGCCTGAGTTGATTTTTTCAAATGGGACACCCTGTATTGAATTGCATTGAGTTTTTTTTTTTAGCACGTTGTATTTTCTGATGAGCCATAACAAATTTATGAATAATCATTTTGGCTGAATCACCGAGAGAGGCCACAAGATCAATTGAAAATGATCTTGATTTCATCAGTAGCGTTAAAATGATTATGGGGGAAAATGTTTCCTTAATTGAGGATTTCGAAGAGAAAATCAGTAAAAGGAAATCACTTTGTTGACGTTTCTGCGTTATGCTTCACAAAATTGTGAGGACTACACCTTGAATAGGTTACTTCGGAAAGTATGTACAATATCTACATTAAAATTTGGTGTGATAGATCAACTTGTTAATGGTAATTGCAAATATTACCTATACTAGGAAAACAAATTCAAAAGCGATGAATTGATGTGAGGTATAGTCGATTGTTATATAAGTAAATAGAACGTAAGAATATAAAACTGTATCTTGTGATAATCACTATACATACATTAGTGTTTGATTCAGAGGTTTTTTTCCATTGTTTACCGATATTTTCGTTCAGTGCAGAAATAATAATTCGAAATGACCTGAGTGTCTACGAAGCCCTGGAAGGGACACCAAAAAAATGAAAACTTCAAAGTTTTGAGTTATAATCCGGAATTTTACACCAAAATTCCGACTTATATCTCGGAATTTCACTCCGAAATACCAAGTTAGAACTCAGAATCTTGAAGAGTTCTTATTTTTTTCATTTCAGGTGTTCCTTTTGGAATTAGTTTTTTTTATGTTCTGTTTCCCACGAAAAGGGATATCCTGTAGTGATTAGAGAACATCGTGAAAGCCAAGGGAAATAAAGTAGGAATTGGCGTTCTTCTTGAATTTCTGGAGGTTATATGCCTCGGGGAACACCTCCCTTGGCAATGTGTTCCAGAGCCTCGCTGTTCGTTGGATGAACGAGTCTCCAAAGTGACCACAAAGTGGTGCGAAGCCAACTCGACGGGTTATTCTCGTGGAAAATATATATTAAATAGAGCCAGATCGCCAACTTTTCTACGGTGTTCCAGAGAAGTGAGTGAGTTTGTGAGCGTGGCATCACCCACGAGACGAATTGCCCTTTTTTGGACAGAATCCTACCGTTTTAATCTTCTCCTGAAGATTCTAACATAGTTAGCGAAACACGTGTCGAGGCGTTAAAAAATCGGTTTGGTTAGTGGTAAAACAGTGTAGTGTAGAATCCTACAGTTTCAGGGTATGTTTGGGTGCTGCACTTCGAATATGGGAACAGTATTCCAGGACAGGTTGGATCTGTGCCTTATAGATCATGAGCAGCTGACTGGAAGTGAAATAGCTCCTGGCCCGAAACATAATACCAAGTTTTTGGGATGCACTTTCAGCAATTAATCTCACGTGATTTTCCCAAGAAAGGTTATTGCTATGAAAGATATGGTTACTTCGGACAAGCTTATGTTGGGCACAGTGAGATCGGCTTTTCTAGAGAAAAGGCATGCTTGTGTTTTGCTATCATTGAAATCTACCAAGTTATTGGATCCCCATTCGAGAATTGTTGCCAAGTCCATATTGGAGCCCTGGAAGAGAAGGCGGTATGGAGGGTACTATCATCCGCGAAGCTGTGTACTGGACTGGGCATAAAGTTGCTTCCAAGTTATAACGTTGAAGAGTTATTTTTTATCTTAGGTGTCCTTTCCAGGATTTTGTAGAATGGAAAGAAATATAACTAAAAAATACAATTAGCTCCGAACGCTGAAACAATCTGATTCTGATTATTTGTATTACATCAATTGTGATTTCAAACGTTTTATGACTTATTTTCTTACGAAAGCACGCTCACCCAAAATAAACGTATCTATGCATATATCTCATGACGTTTATTTGAATTTTCACGTAAATATAAGCCTATTATACGTATACTTAATTGTTTTATTGAACGCAGTTAAATTATTAACGGGCAATTATTACGTGTTGTGAATATTTACGAATCGTATTTCTGAAGTGTCCCTTTGGAGCTATACGATAATGTTGACCCATTTTACTGATCCGTCAATTTGTTTCAAGGTTTGAAGCAGACTGACTATAAACTTAAACAAGTTGATCCTGTTTAGAAAACTCTCTTGCCATTCAATCTCTGATGATGCAGAAGGTTTCAACTGATTTCTCATTTTTGAAATGTCCATATTCCAGGCTCTCGCTTCGCTGAAATAAATTGCTAATCGCCTATATACAGGATGATTCATTAAGAATAAGCAATCTCCGAACTATACATGGTATATCACGACGAGATTACACTGTCTTTATATCGATAATCAGTCGGGAGAAATTCATGAACATGTGCATATTTATATTTCAGAATACGCTCTCTCAATTTGAAATATTTTCGACAATGCAATGTTGCAGCTTCTACTAGAAAGTAGTAACAACATTGATATTTCAAATGGAACACCCTGTATTTTACCGCATTTTTAGATTCTCCCTGGAAAGCAGATTCCATCGACATATCACACTTGGGGTCTATCGAAAATGATTACAGATATATAGGGTGTTTAAAATCGAGATTTTCCAACTTTATGATTTTTTGTGTCAAAACTATTCATTTTACCTAAAAATGGCACACTAGTCTGACACGTTTAGTGAAGATAGTACTTTTTGAATTCAAGTAGGTTTTTGGTTCCCCAGGCTAGAGAATTTGGTCATTTCATCACAGACGGTTCGGAAAATATTCACGCTCAAACTATTTTTTTTTTCCTAGGATCGCTGATTGAATCTTCCTTCATGTATTTTCTGGACGTAACTTGAAATTTCAGACGGGATTCCTGAGTCGTATTAATATGGGTATACTTTTAGTCAATATTATCTGATCAAGCAAAATCACAAGGAAACCTCCTTTACAAGTATCATCGGTTCTTCCAACCTTGAATATATGTAATTATTTATTCATCAGACACGCAAACACTTTGATGGAATTGTTTCGCATCATTCTTCATGAATTACTTATCCACCAATAACTTATCTATTCTTCAGAATAATTATCGAAATAACTTGTACATTTATATCCTAGTTATACACTGCGAACAGTATTTTTTCTGTGACGGGAAAAATTTTGGCATTTCATCTCTGTTGACAGGATGTAAAATGTCACTTTTCATAAATTACTTTTTTCCCGGATATATATTACATATATAAACACTGTTGATGGCTTTTGTTGTGGTATAGTTCCGAAAAATGAGTCAATAATACTGTCTCCGAGAAAGAACTGCAAGTTCTTTCATCTTCAATTCGACTTCGCGGATACGTATATTACTAAACAACCACTAATTCGCAATTTTTCGAAATCAAATCACAGAATTAGACTGACAGAAGTGACATCAGATTTTTGATTACTTCAAAAGAATGATAAATATGCCTACAACGCAGTTGTCCCTACTGTTAAAAACTTAAAACTCCACGTCGATAATTTTCAGATTTCAGAATAATGTATTATCATCTCAATATTGATTCGTTCTTTCCTCTGTCACAGAAAAAAATAGTGTATTATACACGGGAGAAATATTAGATTTAACAACACAACCTGGAGCTAAAATCTACAACTTTTTTCTCTTGTTTAATGAATAACTATTTTTCATCCTCATGTATAGAAGCCTTGAAATCATATGCACATATCACACGGTATATACAGGGTGATTACTATTAGAAGTATCTAGAGATCGAAAAGACAGAACATTCTGAAAATTGGAATGATTTAATAATTGAAAATTCTCTACCCATCTGAAATTTTTTCGTCGATACAGTGTTGCCACTTCTATCAGAAACAACTAGCAACTTCGTTATTTTATATAGAACACCCTGTATTTTATTTCATCTTCAGATTCTTCTTGAAGAGCTGATTTCTTAGGGAGAGAAATAGGGTGTTCAAAATCGAGATTTTTTGATTTTAGGATTTTTTTGTGTCGAAACTATTCACTATCTACTGACATTTAATTGGAACAGATACAGGGTAATCAGAATCAAGAATCTTGAAGCACCCTGTATTTTTTTAAGTAAATTCCAGTAGATATAGTGAATCAATAGTTTAGATAGGGACATGTAAGCCGTTTTGATCGATAATGAATAGTTTCGACACGAAAAAATCCTAATATTGAAAATTCTCGATATTGAGCACCCTATATCTCTGTAATCATTCCTGCTAGACCGCAAGTGTGATGCATTAATGAAGGCATCTCTTCGGGAAGAATTCAAAAATGCAATAAAATACAGGGTGTTCCTTTTGAAATAACAAAGTTGCTAGTTGTTTCTGATAGAAGTGGCAATACTGTATCGATTCCAATTTTCAGAATGTTTGTCTCTTCGATCTCCAGAGACTTAATAGGCCATCCACCGTGGATCACCCTGTATGTACCGTGTGATATGTGTATATTAAGATTATATCTCTCGAGAACAGGATATATGACTTCATTCGAAGTTAAATAATTATTTTCTGTTGCTGTTGAATAAACCGGGAAAGAACTGATATTTTCATCACATAGAGAATGCGAATTCTCAATGTATTTCTTTATATTTATATCCATTCTTTCATGTTCATAATTTATCTGAGAATATTCCTTTTCAATACTTTTACCCAATCAATTTATAGACCTTCAATCGCAGATTCGTGATTAGGTTTTCTCAATTCAGAACTTCTTTCCGCGTCCTCTATGATAAATATCAATGTGTCATACATCAAAAAACATGTCAGATGTTGATGAAGTTTTACATCCACTATTTGATACTTGATCAACAGGCTTGACCTTGACTTTCCCACTGCATCATGAAATTCCATCGGAACACCACGATTTATCTGAGACGGTTGTTATTTATTCAGAAAAAACAAATGAAAATCTGGAGTCGGCGCCTCAGGCAGAAATTACCGTTTATAAAGAGTTGATATCAGCTGGAACATTACAATATCAAGTTAGCAGAGACGCGAAGATCTACGACGTATCTTTCAATTTGGTAACTACGCCGGTCGGTTGTTTCAGTGTATACTTTTTGACGAATATTCGTGGATTTTTTGCTGTTTGATCGGTAAGTTTTATCTTGATATCTTGATAGGATACACTGATTGAAATTGAATTCATCTCATTCTCACCATTTCCATTTCGAATTATTCACTATTTGAGTTCCTGCCTTAAACTGACACAAAAAAATGCAATTGATATGCTGTGTATTCGACTTAAGTATACAGGCTAAAGGCTTTTACATAATATACGGGTTTTGAATATCATTGACTGATAAAGTACCTACACAAATTCAAGGAAAGAACGTTTAACGAACATATATTATTAATGTATACTCGGAAAGAAAAGAAAATGAATAAACTAAGTATGCTGTCCTATATCCACGACAAATTACAGAAGCATTACTTTTGAATGTTGAATTGTGAACTTGTAGATGAGTGCATTTTTTTAAATAATCACTGGGATATTCGATTTATATCTCTCCAACCTAAAGGCGATTGATATATTATAATTCATTGTGTCCCAAATTCAATCCTAACCATTGGGATTTCTCTTATACTATATGAGAAATACAGAGTCGGTTAAATTACGGAAGTTTCAGCAAATTGAATCGTGATTCAGAATCCATCAAGAAATCTGGTTTAGCTTCAGTCATTTTGGAGTTATTCAAGAAAAATTGAAATTTTTTCTTCTTGAATATTCCGAAAACTATAAATTGTATGAAACAACGACTTCAACAGTCAAATAGTACCTATAAGTGATCTTTGAGAGGAAGGCAATTTGATGTTGATTTCAAATCTGGAAAAATCCAATATGGTATCAAAAAAAAAGTTGGAGGTGATATCTCAGAAATTTTACAATTTAAATAAAAACTGACAAAACATTCAGAAGATCACTCAAAGGTACCGTCGAGATGTTGAAGTCGTTTCTTATACGATCGATATAGTTTTCGAGATATTCGAGGAAAACGAAAATATAAAATCTCACTGTTTCATGAATAACTCGAAAATAACTGAAGCTAGTCTAGATTTCTCGACGGATTCTTAATCACGATTGAATTTGATCCAAGCTTCACTAAAATGATGAGTTTGCTCAAACTTTGTGAAAGTATATAGTATTATATTCAAATTCAGAGATAACATCAAGAAAATATATGTTAACAGTTGAACATTGGTGACTAAAACTCCTTCAAATGATACATATTTGGAAAAGTAATCATCCTGTCACCTCTAATTGTTCATAGCAGAAGAAGGTTGTTTCATTTCAACAAATATATCTCGCTAAATATTGAATAGCGTCAATACTATTCCGATTTTGTGAGATTTTTGAATTACTAATATCCAAGTGGAGAATCGTTAAGAAAGAAGCCCCACTAAGAATAACGAGCAGAACTCGCATGAAAATTGAAGGGAGCATCAAAAGTTATACGTCCACAAAATGTGAAATTGTGATAAGAAGATGGAAATCCAAGAAATGGCGGTCTGGTGCATTACGCGATTATCTGTCAAACCGAATTGGTCTTTGGAGACGTTAATGGCCATGCCAATTTTTGGGTGGCCATCGCGCAGATTTCCCGCTCAGGGCCGGTCCCAGAAAATGTTCGCTCCAATACACTTAAAATTCCATTTCGATTATGAAATGTCAAGATTATCTACTTCACTCGAGGAAAACTGAAGCCAAGGGATATAATTTTGGTCCCTGGGTAAAAATGATATACTTTATTACCTTCGTGTATAATAGCTGCCTATATGATTTTAGCCACGAACGAATATATTATTTGAGAGCGTCGTTCTGACGTTGCGATGACATAAAAACTACCGGAAATCTACGAATACCATCCAGTGAGTGTAGAGGGGAAAACATGTCTAACTTTCAGTCTGAGCCAGGAATTAGGAATGTTTTCCGTAGTTTTCATGTCATCGAACGAGAACCAATTTGACAGTCATATTGCATTTTGATGTTTTATTGGAATTCAAAAAAGGAAAATGTCATTTATTTTTTTATAGTAGTAATGGAGATACTGATTAGGTAATTGGGTACAGATCTCATACGTATACCTCTACCTAGGAAGTTGCTAGGAAGCAAGCCGAAACCAATTTGCTTTACCTCCCACGGGAGGTGATATTCTTTCACTTCTGTGGGAGTAAATAGACAGGCTTGTGTTTTTAAATGAGGGAGCAAACTGAAACAAACGCTTACTCCCTATGCAGTAAGTAGATGAATAACTAATCGGTCCGATTCTCTAAGAAGTGTTCAATAGGGTGGCTGACTTATTATAACGTTGTTATTAAGAACTTTTTTAACCACCCCAGATTTTCCACTATCCATATTTGGTAATCTATAAAAACAAAATTCATTAATGTGGTTAGTTTTTCAGATTTCCAATCAGTGTATAAAGCTGTGAAGTTAGTCATTCATTTACTATTTTATTGATTATCGCTATATATTTCGCTTTTTCAGCGTCAATTTAACCTTACAATTGATCTACTCTACAAGCACTTGGTTGAGACATTGCTATAAACATGAGATGTTTAGGCATCTTATATATACATCAGAATCAGTCCCTCTGATAGGATCCTTGTGCAAGTAAATGTAAAATGCAAGTATCTTAAATACTAGGCATCAGTTATAAATATTCTCTAAGTGATCTCTATATTGATATACAAGGTGATTCTAAAATAGGTGGTCAAACTTTGGGAGCATATAGAGTGGGTGAAATAGTTACGAAAACCTCCGTAACATTTTTTTCTGAAGTGACCCCCAAGAAAGATATAGTCTCTCAAAGAATGATTTTGTATTATTATCTCCAACACGGATGAAAATCTGAAATTTTGTCCATCCACTAACTATTCAGTGCCGATTCGAATGGAGTTAATATCACCTCAAAATTGAATACAGGGAGGTAGGGGGTAAAAATAACCCCAACTTTTTTGTTCATCGCAATTTCAGTTTTTTTATATGGAATAATGAAATCCAGGGCTATTAACATAGAAAAGGAGCTCTTGTTCGCTAATGGTTCATTTTATCAAGATGCAACAAGAGCACCTTTTCTATGTAGATAGCCCTGAGATTCCATAATTTCATGTCAAAAAACTGAAATTGCGATGAACAAAAAAATTGGGGTTATTTTTACCCCCTACCTCCCTATTTTGACACACCCCTGTATTTAATTCTCCGAGGCCCCCCGTCGGGAGGCTGTATCTTTCTTGGAGGTCACCTCAGAAAAAACTGTTACGGAGGTTTTCGTAACTATTTTTCCCACTCTATATGCTCCAAAAGTTTGACCACCTATTTTAGAATCACCTTGTATTACAAAAACCTGACTAGATTCGCTTTTACATGTAGCAGAATAAAGGTAGCCCTACAACGTCTTCTATCTGTATTAATGGTTTCAAAACTTCTAAAACCAATACTTTCAGCATGTGATAGATTTTTCGGAATCTAAGGATGGATTTGTTGAATCCCTCAAAAGTCTATTGTTTGATGGAATAGGTAATTTTTGTGTTTTCACAAAGAATTAGGTGAGTATTTGATATTTTATTGTCGTAGAATTACCTCTTTTGCAATGTCTAGCATTAACAGATAAACATTTCCTTGAAATAGTGAAAAATTTTTCGATAAAAACCTTAGTCACTCCAAAAATCACCAGAAAAATCTGGTGGATATCTGCGTTTATAAAAAGTGGAATAAAACATAACAAGCTGTTGATTTATTATCCATCTATGCCTTAGAGAATCAGAAAATCTGTTAGTGGTTCATTTGATCACTGGCTTTCATAGTTACCACCCGAATAACCGAGGGGTAAATCACGAACCAATTTTGGGTACACTAGACTTCCTTTGTCGAAACAATTCCCGGAATACCTGGGACTACTCAAAGAATTGCCGGAATTACTAAAGAATACCCGGAATTCCCAAAGCCCACCTAAAGGACTACTCAAAGATATCCCGGACTTCCCAAGGAATTCCGGACTTCCAAAAGAATACCCGGATTACCAAATGAATTCGCGGACTTCCCAAGTAATTCCTGGAATTCCCAAAGACTACTCGGACTTTCCGTGTCGGGTACACGTGATTTACCCCTCGCGAATGACAGTTGTTAAAATAACCACGCTCTTAGTGAATCTAGTGGTGCCCGCGAGAGTCTCGTTTTCGAGAGTCTCGCATGGTCTCGTCTCGTTTTCGAGACGAGACTCGAGGCGAGACTCGAACAAGACGAGACGAGACTTTTATTGGTCTCGTCTCGAGTCTCGTGCAAGACTTATCGTGTCTCGTGCGAGAGTCTCGCAGGTAAATATTTCTGCGTGCCGACTGCAGACTTGAGAATTTCATTCATAATAAAAGATATTTAAAAAGATTTCAGACTATTTAACACAGATAGACAAAACATTTCATTCATAAATACTTTAAAAACACAATCCATGATCTCTTATGGCGGCGGAAAATGAAGGCAATTCTGCAATAACGACAGATTGCAAATTGAATGACTACCTGAAAATCTATAAATAAGTCATTCTGTGCTAAATAGTCCAAGATAAAGAATAACTTTGTTTTGACGGGAGTATGGATGCAGGAGCTTCAAAAAAATTATTCTGTGTAATAAAAACACAGATATATTGCAATGGTGGGGAATTCATGCTTCTGAATTTTCCATTCTTAGTTTGATGGCACGAGATCAGGTTCATAATATAGCCATGGGGAGTGTACAGAACAAATTTCTGAGGTATTGTGCCTTTAAATTGAACATTCGTTGGGAAAACCATCAATATATGCATATTATGAACGAAATTAACTTAATTCCATTGCGTAGTAGAAGACTCAAGTTAGATTTATGTTTTATCTTCAAATTATTGAATGGTGCTGTGAACTGTCCGGAACTACTGGAGTTAATTACGTTTAATGTCCCAAATAGAGTCCTTAGATTTCCATTTTTATTTCAAATACCATTTCATGTCACAAATTATGGACAGCATAATCCAATAGAAAGGACATTAAGATTCATGAATAAAAATAATTTAGATGTATTAGGATGTTCATTTAATAAGTTTAAGATGTCTTTGCGTGATTGCTTATAGCCTATTGTTTCGTTTCATGTTTTTATTCTTCTCTTTTTCTTATCGAAATTGTTAAGTGAGTACCTATGTGTTGAGACATGGTGTATATTAATTATATTCATTATATTCTTATATTCATACTGTATTCAAACTTGTAATGGGGGTTTCCCGTAAATAAATAAATAAATAAAAATAAAAAAAAATAAATGAGATCTCTTAACCATACCGGCTACTTCAGTTTTCTTGTTTAGATGTATGATGTAAATATGTACCTATAAGGTTCTTACTCTTCAATAAATAATGTTATTTTTGTTGTAATTTTGTCTTCCTACTTCTACATTATACCTAGAAAGAAGGTATATAATGGTAAATATTCCGTACTAGACTGGAACAAGATTATGCATGACGAAATTGCGATACATCTGCGAGACTCTCGTATGAGACGCGAGACAAGACGAGACTGGAGGCTGCGAGACGAGACTCGAGACAAGACTTCATATTTCATCGGCGAGACGAGACGAGACTTTATGAAAGTCTCGTCTCGTTGGCTCGTGTGAATCACTAAGTGGATCCGTCTGAATATCTGCTATCTGTTGGATAGTTGCCTATCACTCGCTCCCATCGGGGTACGGCCCTGCATCCAAAACTCACCTCTCGACTTTCCTCTATCCGTTGCTGGTTTCCACACGCGCTCCCGACACTTTCCCGGCAGGTCGCTTTTCCTCGAACGTTCCGATTTTCCGACCTACCGACCAAAGTTTTCGCGCGACCAATCGCACCTTTCAACGGCGTCCACGGTGAGTCCAAACATGTTCTCGTGTTTTTTTTTTGTTATGAAAAGTGACACTTCAATATTCCATTCCACAAGCATAAATGTGAAAAAGTTTCAATCAACATGATAGACTGGCCGTTGATTCTGATTCTGTGCAACGTTTTTTTTTTTTATTGTATGGATATTTCAATTTTGAACAATTAGTAAATGCATGAAAATTCTTTTTCGAGAAAAATGTTACCGCAGAAAAAATTCCATACACGCGGCAATAAGAGTGAATGTTAGAAAAATCACTAAAGCGCATGTGCTATAGCCACTATTGTATGCAAAAGTTATTTATGTATCAAGGGAGATTATAAGGGGCTAAGGTTATCGCGGCTCCTCAATTTTTGTGGTAAAATTTTGTTCATTTTTAAAACGGAATAAATATACAGTGCGTTCATAAAGTGTGGAAACGCTCCATTATCTTACGATATAATTATTTTCAGAGGTAAAGCTCGGACTGGTCGATTTTGTATTTCAGTCTTCCATCTTTTTTTACAAAAAAATAATTTTTTCCCCCACCACCTTACAAGATATGACGTCATCGATATTTTTTTTAAATTGAAAGGGTATATTTTTATATCAAAAATTGAAAGCCCATATTTTTCTGAGTTCAACCATACCACATACGTCATATCTTACACTTCAAGTTAAAGTATACTGAGTATAAAAGAAACCAGTGTTCATATTTCTGAACATTCATTTAATTATTTATTTGCAATGAAAATATCATAAGAAGTAGTGAAAATACTACTAGCTTACTACTCAAGTATGGCAAATATACTCGTACTAACTACTGAGTAATTCTCAGGTTTCCATTGCAAAATAAATAATTAAATGAATGTTGAGAAATATGAACACTGGTTTCTTTTATACTCAGTATACTGTAACTTGAAGTGTAAGATATGACATATGTGGTATGGTTGAACTCAGAAAAATATGGGCTTTCAATTTTTGATATAAAAATATACCCTTTCAATTAAAAAAAAATATCGATGACGTCATATCTTGTAAGGTGGTGGGGGAAAAAATTATTTTTTTGTAAAAAAAGATGGAAGACTGAAATACAAAATCGACCAGTCCGAGCTTTACCTCTGAAAATAATTATATCGTAAGATAATGGAGCGTTTCCACACTTTATGAACGCACTGTATACCAATTCATTACTTTCCACCTATATATCAGGTACCGTTGATTATAGGAGTTCTGTTGTTGCTATGAATTTCTTATTTTATTTTTACTTGTGAAAGGTAGAGGGAATGAGTCCATATGTATTATACAGGGTGAGTCAAAAATGTGTACCGAGCTTTCTATAGGTGATTGTACATTGAAAAATAAGTATGGTTTGATGGATGAACCAATATCCCAAAATGTATATTGGAGAGATTTATCCTTCCAAAGTTAATAAAATTGAAATAATTTTCCCGCATAACTTCTGAACGGTGAAAGTCACGAAATTGAGATTCCTTGCAGGAAGGTCTGTTGATGAAGTGACTTTGTTTGATATACTTCTACATTTTTGATATTGTTATAAAGGGTGTTTTTAGTGGGTGGGTCACGATTTTTTGAAGATAACTTTTTTCCTCGAATTCTTTTTGGTGAGAAAATAGAAGCATTTGATAAATCGAAAAAAATTACATGAAAGTGGTTCCCCTATCGGAATACAAAAATTTCAACCGTTAGCGGGATATTTGAGTTTTTGTAGTCACTTGATATCAGCATCAGATTAAATCATCGGTAACAACTTCGAACAATTAGTAAATGCATGGAAATTCTTTTTTGAAAAAAATGTTACCGCTGAAAAAATTTGCATACACGCGGCAATAAAAGTGAATGTTCGAAAAACGACCACAGCGCATGTGCGCCCCAATTGTATGCAATAGTTATTTATGTATCAAGGGAAATTATAAGGGCCTAAGGTTATCGAGACTCCTCAATTTTCGTGGTGAAATTTTGTTCATTTTTAAAACGGAATAAATATATACCAATTCATTACTTTCCACCTATATATCAGGTACCGTTGATTATAGGAGTTCTGTTGTTGCTATGAATTTCTTATTTTATTATTACTCGTGAAAGGTAGAGGGAATGATTCCACATGTATCGTACAGGGTGAGTCAAAAATGTGTACCGAGCTTTTTGTAGGTGATTGTACATTGAAAAATAAGTATAAATGAACCGCAATATCCCAAAATGTATATTGGAGAGATATATCCTTCCAAAGTTAATAAAATTGAAATAATTTTCCCGCATAACTTCTAAACGGTGAAAGTCACGAAATTGAGATTCCTTGCATGAAGGTCTGTTGATGATGTGAATTTGTTTGATATACTTTTACATTTCTGATATTGTTATAAAGGGTGTTTTTAGTGGGTGGGTCACGATTTTTTGAAGATAACTTTCTTCCTCGTATTCTTTTTGGTGAGAAAATAGAAGCATTTGATAGATCGAAAAAAATTACATGAAAGTGGTTCCCCTATCGGAATACAACAATTTTAACCGTTTGCGGGATATTTGAGTTGTTGTAGTCACTTGATATCAGCAGATTAAATCATCGGTAACAATATTTTAGGAGGCCATGATCAATTTTGATCTTGATATTGACATTCATGACATAAGCATAGTTATTGTTAATTTTCTCGTTCAGTTTTTTTGCATAGTGATATTGTTTCTGCGATTTCCAACTGGGATTTTAAGAAATTTCTGGTTAGTCGTTTTCAGCTCACGCGTTCCAAATTCTAGAACAATTTTGAGTAGGTATTGTGCAAAGATTGCGTGAGAAGTAATGTTTCAGAATGAGAAATAGAGATGGTGTCATGGCAAGAAGTTCTAAGCCTCCTGAAATATTATTACTAATGAATTTATCTGTGATATCATGTCACGACAAAAACTCAAATATCTCGAAAACGGTTACAATTTTTGTTTTCCGATAAGAGTAGCAATCTATACTTATTTTTCAATGTACTATATCACCTCCAGAAAGCTCGGTACACATTTTTGACTCACCCTGTAGAATCTATAATGTCCCAAAGGGGTGATGCCCCTTTTTATTGATAGCGGAACCATGATGATGTAAGAGCTTATATCGAGGTCATGAATGAAACAGTTCATCATGCTACAAATAATACCAAAAATAAGTCAACAATACCCCGCCCTCGTTAACAAATTTCCGCGGTATAATTTTTTTCAACTTTCAAGAAATACCAATTTGTATGCATTGACTAATTATTCGAAATCATCAATCAGTTCTGCATTCGAGCACTATCAGATAATTGTTAACTCATAAAAATCATCTCTCGAGAGATGCATACATTAAAAAAATACGTAGTCAAAATCAGAAACTGAATACTTGGGACTACTTCTTTTTGATTTTGAATAGTTGTAGGTTCGGTGGTTGTAGCTTCTTTTTAATTGAGCCGATTTGAAGGAGTGATTCTTTGAACATAAATATCCATGTGGAACTTATCTGAATAGTTTTGACAAGCACAAGAGATTCATTTTCGGAATGTTAAAAAATAAACAGTGTTCTATTTAATAAAACATAGCCCTCAGTTATATCTTGATATAATGACAGCTAATCTAGAAAATATTCTAAGAATTCTATCGCATCATCAAACATTTTCCCTTTTTTTTTCTTGTTATGAGAATGTTGAAATTGCGGAAGAGTCGCCACTGGAAATATTCCACTTGCGGGAGTTGTTACCAGGGTGGCTCAGTTTTCAAACGACAAACTTGCACAGGGGTGCCAAAGAGTTGATTCGGAGAGTTTCTATCTCGGTATTCTCAGGTCCTGAAGGTCGTCGAAGTTGAACTTTTTTCAGAAGTCTACTTCAAATACCTCTAGAAGGAAATGGTTCATCAACTTCATATTTTCTGTGGTTACTACAATGAAATTGAAATTTTCAGACATTTTCAGCAATATTGGAGTAAGATCCTCTAATTATTACTCTAGTCGTTCCATTTCTGAAAGGTTTCGTTTTGATAAATGATTATCTCATTCTTCCTAAAAAAAACGAACCATTCCACTCTCGCTCCTATGCATTTTACATACTTATACAAATTTCGATCTGAATGTACGCATATTTAGTCCTATTCCATTGTTTTATTGTCTTTTATACATGATCATACTTGTACTACTTCTCTGATGACTGCCGATGAGAATCGATCTTTCTGACAGTGAAATTTATTTGATTCAATTCGATTTGAGGAACTCTGAATATTATAAATAAGTTTAATTGTTTGTCCTCTAGATTCTTCACCGTTTCGATAAGATTTTTTTTATAATATCCTTCACAATAATTATAGTTATCCAAGCATGGACAGATTATATGATATAAACCACATCATTTGGTAGTGACATTTGAATTTCCATAGTGGTGCTTGCTGGGATTAGGGGATGAAAAAAACATAATGTCGGTACTTTCAATAGAATTTACCCCTGATATTTAACTTAATTTCTTATTATTATCATAGGTAATCGAAGGGTTTTCTCAAGAATTGTTTTATTTTTCAAATATTTATCTTCCTTGTCGCGATTCCAGGTTACGAAGGGTATGCTTATGTGAAGTTTGTGACCTAGAGAACTATTTTGTATCACTTGGAGCGCACGAAAGGAAATTGCTATAATGTTAGACGAACATCGTGCGTAAATATAGGGAAGATATGGAGAGGAGAGAGATATCAAAATTTTATTGAACTCTTGGAGATTATTAGTTCTTGGGAATACTTCCTTATATAGGCAATGAATTCCTGATGAGAACGTGACAGGAAGTGATTTATAGATGGAAAAAGTCAACTTTGATTTCAAAATTAGAATGTATCGCCCTTTGCACAAGTTACGTCTTCTGGGTTTGAACTTTTTTGGCTGATTTCGCGTTCTCGGTATTTGGAAAGTATCATTCAAATATAGCAAAATGACGAAATTGTTGCGAAGTTCAAAATGATTAATTCTTTGAAATAATAATAATTCAGCAATGAAGTGCCAAAATTAGTCGGAATTCTTTAAAACTTGCATAGCCTTTGGAATTTTCACACCAACTGCATGATCATGCTACCATGATAATATAATTATACAAGGTGATTTAGATCATCAATTTTTATTTTATGTTCTGGATCTTACAAAAAGGGATATCATCCTGTAATGTTCAGAGAACATCGTGAGAACCAAGGGAAATAAGGTAGGAATTGGTGTTCTTCTTGAATTTCTGGAGGTCATTGAAAATATAAAGGGTGTAAAATCACTAAAGTCGGAATAAAATGCACATCATCATGCCAAAATGGAGATCTGATACATACTCATCGAACTTTGATCTTAAATATCTCAAATAAACATTCACTCTCAACTGGTTGACCTAGATTCCAATCATCCTGAATATTGAAGAAAAATATATTATCATGAATCATGATATAGTATGAATTATCCTTTTTAACCACACTTTCTCGTGAAACTAATCATACTGTTATAATTGAAATTTTAAAAACGAAAATATATACACGCTGGCTCAATTTATTTAAATACTATAAAACAAATTTCTTCATCCTATGTGCTACTCAGATGCTCCTATCTGATGAATTGAATCAAATTTCATCAAAATTTCAACTAAATGTTTTTTGCCAAGCTCATAATAAGGAAACAAAAAAAAATACATGGAATCACTATACAAGACATCTAACTCATTTCTGTTTTCTTTCATCCTATGTGTTACTCAGATGCTCCTATCTGATGTATTGAATCAAATTTCAATTATATGTTTTTTTGCGAAGCTCATTGTAAAGGCATTCAGATCTGTTCTTTGAAGGGAACAAAAAACTACATACAATTGTCTAGATGAAATCGACTTCTGACATAAAAGAATGAAAGACATCCTGATTGATGATAATTAGTGTCGCTTCGGAAGTTTTTCTCTTAATTGTCTCCGCCATGTTTCCACTGATGGGAAATTGAGTAAGAAACTTCGCTATATAAGTTCCGTTGAGGTCTGGCAATCCAAGTTTTTTATGGAATACCATAGCTTTTTCTCGGTTTTATAATCCGCAATGCATTCATGTGTCAAATATTAAAAAATGTACAGAGTGCTCTATTTCAGAAATCATAGGTTACTGTATAAATAAATAATGACAGCTAATTTCGAAAATATTCTACGCCACTGTATCCTACATAAAAAAATGTATAAGAGACAGTCTTTGCTTTGATGAGAGGTAGCTGACATACAAAATGGGATATTGTCAATTTCGCCTTGAATATATCGAAAACGAAGCGAATTATGATTTTTTTGCAGTATCATGCGTATTATAAAAATAAGTCAACATTGGAAAAAACTGCGAATATTTATTTTTAAAGATGTGGGAGATATCCCGTAAGGACATTGAAAGTGGGACATACTGTTGATATGTCATCGAGAAAATTCCACTTTACAAGTATCTACAGTGTGACCCACTTCTAATAGAAACACCCCTGTATCTCACGTAATCGTTGGGTAAGGACCCTGAAATTTGCTGGAGCGAGAAATATACCAAAAATGCACTCTATGACCAAGTGGAGTCATCTTCAGTGATATACACTGCTCGCCAACAGCCATGGAACCACCCCCATTTCCGGAAAATGATGTTAGGAGTCAAAGTAGGTCAAAAATCACTTCGGATTCGGAATCAGGATGCCCAATTCACTAACTATTCTTAGTTTACCTAGAAAATTTTCAGTTCAAAAAAATTAAATTTTGTCTCACTTCTCATAAAAGCACCCTCGTATCTCACGTAATTATTGAGGTAGATGGAAATTTGCAGGAGGAAGGAAAAGTCCAAGGATGAAGTCAATTACGTAATAACATACTTAATTTTTCAGAATTGAAAATTTTCCAGGAATAATATGAATAGTTAGAGAATTGGGTGACCTGATTCCGAATCTCAAGTGATTTCTGACCTATTTTGACTCCTAATATAATTTTCCGGAAATTGGGGTGGTTCCATGACTATTGGCGAGCAGTGTATATCACTGAAGATGACTCCACTTGGTGCATTCTTGGTATATCTCTCGCTCCAGCAACTTTCAGGATCCTCACCCAACGATTACGTAAGGTACAGGGGTGTGTCGATTAGAAATGGATCACACTGTTATACATATACAGGGTGTTATTTAAGTACGTAGCCAAACTTGAATGGGTGATTCTTTGAGTGATTCTAAGACGAGAAGTTCATATAAACATAGGTCCGGTAATGCTTCGTTTTCAAGATACAGGGTGTCAAAATTTTTAAAAGAAATCGTTTTTTTCGTAAATATCTTAATAATCCTTCAACCGATTTCACTGAAATTTGGCAGTGTTATTCAAGGTCGTGAAGGGCTAATTTAACCCTAGCTATATCAAAATTATCATGTCCAGTGGCGTCCCGGAAGGCACTGTAACCAATATTTTTGACAGAAAAAATGTGCGCCACTGATTTTTTTGCAATTTTTGTATTTGTTTCACATTGAGCAACCAAAATTACAACTTTTTTATATCAAGAATTTTTCCGTATCTTGCTTTGTTTTTGAGAAAAAACATAAAAATCACTTCATTGCACATCCCTGTGACAACACAATAAAACATTTCAACTACTAAACCATCAAAAACTGGGGTCTTACTAATATTTTTTCATATTATTACTCTATTCTAGTCTTGGAATTTTCTATCAAAATTAATGCAATGAAAAAACAAAAAATATGTATGTATGAATTGCAGCACTTGCCTTCGGCTCTTGGCTTCGGCTCGTCACAGGGAAGTGCAATGAAGTGATTTTTATGTTTTTTCTCAAAAACAAAGCAAGATACGGAAACATTCTAGATATGAAAAAGTTGTAATTTTAGTTGCTCAATGTGAAACAAATACAAAAATTGCAAAAAAATCAGTGGCGCACATTTTTTCTGTCAAAAATATTGGTTACAGTGCCTTCCAGGACGCCACCTGACATGGTAATTTTGATATAGTTAGGGTTAAATTAGCCCTTTACGACCTTGAATAACACTGCCAAATTTCAATAAAATCGGTTGAAGGGTTATTAAGATATTTACGAAAAAAACGATTTCTTTTAAAATTTTTGACACCCTGTATCTTGAAAACGAAGCATTACCGGACCTATGTTTGTATGAATTTTTCGTCTTAGAATCACTCGAAGAATCACCCCTTCAAGTTTGGCCACGTACTTAAATAACACCCTGTATATCACTTCTCGAAATTAATGTATAAAAAACTGGATCACCCTGTGTGATCAGAATGAAAAACCAATATGCATTGAAATGTTTGTAACACGAATCTAAAATGCATAACATTTTTCGTGACACGTGTCGAATATTTTTTCCGTTGTTGTCACATTCTATATTGTTCGCGTTTTACGTGACAAATATAAATTTCGAAAACTTTCAGAACTGGCCTAGATATACAGCTTTTCCTTCTCCCCTATTCGTAGCGCGATTGTGAAAATCTGGAAGTTTTCGTGGGAAATCATTTGTTTTAGTTCAGGTTCAGGTGAAACAGGATTAAGTTTTCTCATTTTGATGGAAAGTATTTGATTGCGTTTGTTTCGGTGTTGTTCTGGCAGGGTAAATCTCCAAGCAATTGCGATTTCTAGATTTTCAGAATCTGATAAAATAGTGAAGAAAACATATTGGTCTCATTATGGTATTTTGAAAAACATAATATCACTCCTCATTCTTTATTTCGAAAAACTTACGTTGCCTTCTCCAAAACATTAACGCAAGATCAAAAAGTTGCCAAAAGTTTAGGAAAAATTTTCGTCAAAACTACTTTTTTCATGGATACCAAGAGTAGCAACGATAGCGATTTTCATTCCATGAAATTTGTAATACGCTGTGGAGTATTACAGTTACGTTATCAAATTGAAACTGAAAGTACACTTTAGCGTCTTTGGCCTTATCTTTTTTCAGCATTTCTTTTTTGGACTTACTCCGTCATCTTTCCTATTCCACCAGAAACACAATTTCATAGAATAACATGATTTTGTTGAATTCGATTGGCATTATAAGTACGAAAGTAGAAGACAATAATGGTCTGGGAAGGTATTTCTTTGACTGATCGCATGGAACTTGTGATCATGAATGGAAGCCTTACAGCTGGAAGGTATTTCATATCGGTGATTTTAGAACCACATATTATAATGTGAGGGTTTTTGTTGATACAAGATGATGTCAGGCTTCACGTCGCCTGAGTTGTGAGAAATTATCTAGAGGAAGTCTGTATCGCTCTAATGGTATGGCCAGCTCGGTGCCTGGATTTAAATCCCATTGAGAATCTCTGGGACATGATTGGGACAAGATAACAAGAGAGATGTAACTTGAATACTTTGGAAAACGCAGGGCAGAGAATGATGATTCGAATTTGGGAAGACCTGAACCATCAGCATGATATTAGGTCTCCTATATTGGGTATATAGGCTGTCTCAGCGGAAATATTCGCTAATGATCCTTCCGTTTATCTTGAGACTCCGCATTCTGTTCCGTTTTGTCATTATTTAATTCCATGAAATCATGTTACGCTGGTATTTCTCGAGTAATAGGAAAGATAATGGAGTGAATCCCAGAAATAAATGTTGAAAGAAGATGAGGCTAAAATGTGATTTCGATTCTAACTCGATAGTGTATTACACTCTACAGGGTATTATAAATTTCATGAAGGAAACACGCTGTAATTGCTACACCTGATATGAATATAAAAGATGTTTTTATGCGAATACAGTTTGCACACAAATGTTCAGAAGGAAAAAGAACAGTCATTGAAAATACAAACAGTCCAAATCGGACAAGTAGTGTTGACGAAAATGTTTCCTAAACTTTTGGCTTCTTCTTGATGGTGCGTTAGTTTCTTGGAGAAATGTATATGCGAAGTAGGTTTTCTCATATTAGGAAAATTCCACTCCACATCGACAAACACAATTATCAATTTCATTCGTCAGCAAAATTTTGATTGTTAATGATATCATTTTTATATTCATTCATTTTATATACAGTTGTAAATGCCAGATGAAGCGGATATTAATTTATTTCTCAGTGGTATTATAAAAATCATAAATTTGACGAGCATATAATATTGTATACCTGAATGTCTACCAACTTCGTTAAAATATTTAATTCAGTTTTTATTATACTCAAGCTATATGGTTTTATATCAGCAGTATTAAAACAGTATTTATATACTTTCCGCTCTGATAAAACCTCGTATTTCAGTTTTTATTCTTTCGTAGTCCAGGAAAATTAGAGAAGATATTTCTATCTTGAATTTCGCTAACACAGTAGCTTCTTCCGGTGAAATCATCTGAATATTTCACCTGAGGAAGCTACTGTGTTAGCGAAACATGATGTGTCTTTGTGAATTTTGTGGAAATCTTATCGTTTGTGAAGTTTTTCACATTTGAAGATATTCCTGATGGCTCGATCCACAACTGATATATTATTTCCTTCATAGAGATGTTTGAATACCTCCAGAATAAGTATCATTAGGGTCGATAAATACTATGCACCATATCATGGTCCATACAGTCTGGGTATAATAACAAAATCCTATTCATTTTCACCAAAATTATGCGACAATAACTTCTCGTCATAGACCCAGTTATCTAGTTTAGAACCATGCAAAACTACCAAATCTAAGGTAAATCTCATGACCTGTTTCAATGTTATAAAACAAGGGGGCCATATATAGCCAGGTAGCCGTGCGGACAGAGTGTCAATATTCTAATCCGCATTCGCTTGCCGGTCGGCATATAAGCAAAGCGTACATCTATTTGGCAAACGGCCTGTATCTACGCTTTCTGATTGGTTGATGCCAAATAACAGTACACATTGCTATACCGGCGCCAAATAGATGTACAATTTGCTGCAGATCTCGCCGCCAAATAGGCAGTACGAATTGCGTATGATACCTAAAATAGATGTACACTTTGCCATCTGCATAGGGCTCGCGCTTTTGTTTTTGTTTTTGGTCAATGGTCAGTCATTATTATGCAAGCAGCACGTGCATCCTATCATTGAGTTGAATACCTAGTTGAGTTTGATTTCAATACCTTATTTCAATATGGAATTACCCCAATCTTTCAAATATAAGACGAATGGAGTTACTAACAATGATAATATAACAGTTTATGGAGATTTACACAATCTAGAAGAATGTGATATGTGGATTCGGGAATTTTCTAGGTTAAATCACACGAAATGGATCGTACGTGAAAGTGCTCCCAATTTAAAACTTTTTGTGTGTTCGTAAGTATAGCTAAGTAATAATGTTTTATTAATTATTATATGCTGTGCTATGCTGAAAGTGGGGTGATATTTATGATAGTTTTGATGTAACAGAGGATTTTTTTTTGTTAGATTTCGTTAGGAGTTTGGGGGAGGTAGGGGTGGGTAGAAGCAATAGGAATTGTTCAGCGCGTCCACGCGCGACTTTGTATGTACCAATATAGATATTTCACAAGTGGAAGCTTTCGTGACTGTTTGATTGAACAATAGGTTTTCATGGGAATATTCGTGTGAATTTTGGGGTCGAAAATTAAAGCAATTGAGAACCTTTTTTTCGATATTACGTTGCCCAATGAGATTTTTGTTCTTGGTCACGTGATGTCAGATTCAAAATTTTCAATGGGACAACCTGTATATTTTGGCATTTTCACATTCCTCCTGATAAAACGATTTCAACAAACGATTACAATTATTGTAGTCTCTATTTATAACGATCAATTTGAGAACTACAGGTACGTCGTCAATATCCTTTGTCCCAAAGTTTTTTGACTACGCTCTTCAATAAAATATGAATGATTAATATAATTGTGCATCCTTTTAATCATCACAATGGATATAGGATTGCCCACATAAACATTGACACCCTAAACTCAAATAATTTGGCAACTGCTCGTTTCAGACGTTTGTAGTAATCGCCGTGGGACAAAAGATATTGAAGTATGTACCTGGTATAGTTCTTGAATTAATCGTTTTAGGCTACAAGTGTGATAGATTGTTGGAATTGTTTTATCGAGAGGAACATAGTAATTCCAAAATAAACAGGTTGTCCCATTAATAATTTTGAATCTGATGTCACGTGACCGAAAACGTAAAGCTCATTGGGTAATATAATATTCAACCCCAAAATTACAATCTTCTACTACTTTTGAGTTTCGAGATATTCCCTGTCTTAATTGTCGTGGGACACCCTGTACATTTATGTTTTCAGAACGCACTATCGATGTGTGAATGTGATGAGTATTTTCGATTTTGTATTATCATTATTATAATAAATTTTTGATATCCCATGCAGTTATTGCAGTTTCAATTTAATGCCATAACGTACAAGGCGCTGACGCGACTCCAACAATATGTACTGTTATCTGGCATACACATGCATTTTCAATTCACGCGCAAAACGTACATGACTCTGACTCAACAATGGCAGAACGTACTGTTATTTGGCATCAACCAATCAGAAAGCTTAGACACAGGCCGCATGCCAAATAGATGTACGTTGTGCTTATATGCTGCCGGTCGTGGGTTCGATTCTCAGCGACTGCAGAAATTTTTCTAATGGCCCAAAAAAGTGTTTGGGATCACACGTTAAAAGGTAAGGAACCCGTCATTCCTTGCTCGCACAAGACTATCGAAGACTTCTGAGGGAGAACATAGTAACTTAATGTAGGTAACCTCAGAGCCGTTTAAATCGCTCGAAGTATAAGCAACTTTGTTCTGAGGTAGATTTTTGTGAAGAACTTCTAGGGACACTCTGTATAGCTGAACATGTATAGCTAATTCACGTGACACAACATCTTCTATAAGGAGATATATATACAGAATTAATCGAACTGAAAAATTTATCGGCTTTTCTCTCGGCTTTTCTCAATCTAGATTATAAGCCTCACAACCTCTGATGCTAAAACTTTTGTTATACAGTATAGCTATAGACAAGAAGTTGAGACAAACTTTCATCTTGTCAAAGCCATTGAGACGTGTCTCAAAATCAATATTTACCTAGTGAATCAGTCTTGAAATACGTAACATATATAGTTTTATTTAACTACTGTAGATGAATTATATGTTTGTAGCAAGTTAGCGAGATACAGGTTGTTAAAGTTGAGAATAAAAAATAACGTTCATTGAATTTCTAGATAACCGCTCAACGAAAATTCTTGATATTCTGGTGAATAACTTAGTACCTGAGAGTGATTATTTATTCAGTAAATCAGACTCCCAGTGATAAAGGTAAGGGATATCGATGTGTGATTTTTCAGAAAAAACATGGGTGGCGATGAAACTTTTCAAAATTTCATTCGAAAATATGAAAGAGAATACAATTTTGTAAACAACTACCTAGTATTGAAACTCGTAAAGATGCACTGTTTTCGAGAAAAAGTGAATCACCAAATTCAACTCCAAAATTTGTTGTAGATGTCCGCGAGGATTTCGGATAGTCCATTTAAGACATCTGTTCGGATTACTCTATAACCATGATAAATATCATTCTGTAATTGTCACTCTATTTCAGTCACATAACAGACTAAATTTTGACACTTCGATGAGCCATACAGGGTGGACATAAAAAAAATTTAAAAATATTTTCAACTTCAACACCCTGTTTCTTGCAAATGAAGCCTTCTACGACTTTCGTTTATGGGAACTTTGAACTGCGTTCCACAGATTATAAAACAGCCTGTATACGTTAGAGAGAAGTAACAAGAATTCGATATGAAATGTGATATGAAACATGGTATGCCAGGATTCCATGATATACTAATGTTCGAGATTGATATTTTCACAGTAGCAGTTGTTTTTAGAATGTCGAACAAAATTATTTTCTCTGTAGCTAATATTTCATTTTGAGATTCTTCCAATACCGCTAATTCCATTTACATATATACCTGAAATATGTTTTCATTATGCTGCAGTATAACTCTCGAATTCGTTATTTTTCGGTGGATGATAAACGAGGAAGTGAAGCTGGTGTTCGTAACTCAAAATGACGTGAAACTTGGCATGAAGGGCTTAAAAGCATGATCCAAAATACTGTAAGTGATTTGTCTGTAAGAACATAGTGACTATTGATTTTGGGGATAATAAAGCTCCTTAAAATTGAAAAAACACATGGCACTGTCCAAACTAACGTTGGTATCTGAAGAAGGAATTATCCTGTCTATCGAATACAATTCCAATCCAATCACGCGGAGTTCAATCACTCAGATTGTTTTGAAGTGGCATACTTGATATTCGTTTTTTGTTCAATTCTAGTGATGAAATTTCTCGTTAATCAAAAAAATAGGAAAAAATCTGATATTTTGAAAATATTCGTTAGACTCTATCATATATGTCGATATGCTGAATATATGTATGTACTTATTTCAAAAACACTTCGTGTATCCACATTTTTTGATAATTTCAAAGCTCTATAAGATCATGAATTGTAACTATTACCTCTCAGAGTTTTGTGCAGAATCCTGTATATTTTGGATTTTAAGAATTGTTATAACGGTATCACTATAATGTTTCAGCTATGAGATTTGGTATTATTGAGCACGAACATCAATTAATTTCAATAAGCACGTATGTATACAAAGGCATTTTGCACATATCCTGTACCAATACAACCATAATTTGGCAACGATTCAATTTGGAACCGTGCTATTTTCACGCTTCAATAAAGGTTTTGGCAAATTCAATCGTTAATTCATCACCCTCAGAGTTATTGTTCATTTACAATCGGTCAGTAAATTATTGATTAATGTTCTCGCTTAACTCAAATAACCAATGAATTTATTAGACTGGGCCTTTATTCCGCTGTTTCTGATCATTATTTCAACTCAGATTGTTTCTTGTTATCTTCAACAAGAACAAAAACGATATAAGTAGTACAATATAGAAGTATGCTTCATCTCTGCAGAATATAGTACTCTACTCTTAATATAGTATAATTATATCATTCAACGAGCGCATAATGATCACCCAATCATTACCCACGAAGATGAAAGTTGCAGTACGAGCCGAAGGCGAGTGCTGTAATCATCTGAGTGGGTAATAGTCATTATGTGCGAGTAGAATACTATTCTCCATCTACAACTATTCAGATATCAAAGCAACTCTGAGAGTTCAGAAATATATCTTTGGAAATAATGAAGGTTATTATATTGCAAAATCACTAAATCTGATTTGGAAAACTTATTGATTTTATCGGAATCTTATTGTCAGAAATTTGACAACAATTAGCTTATAACTTATTTCAATAACTTTGATTGTGAAAATATGATAAACAATGTGGGATCTTACTTTTATTAACAGGAAAAAAGTCGTGCAATCACATATCAGACAATCTTACCAGGTATTATATGCCATTTCACTTTCCAGTTGTAAAATGCATCATACTATTCCAGATTATTCATTAACTTGCTTCCGCTATAGCATTCCCACACCGCGATGATTAATTGTAGTACCCTGTCTCTACACTCTAGGTATCAACAATGGAGTTCCATGGTTCTGATTGGTCTGTACTAATCTATTCGAATAGCCCGCACATAAGTGTGAGCCAATCTGCAACTGCCAAGTGTCAAGTACTATTTTTATGGTATGATGGTAGTCACTGTTGAGAATGAAAAACAGTGAATCCCCATTTTCCGTGTATTTGTAGAATCGATGTGATTAAAACCATAAGAATTATGTAAGGTGAGTCTTTTGAATTAGCGTGTATTTCACAAACAGTAGTATAGTGGTGTGCTTACCTACCTAGTTGAATTTGACAAGACGATGGGATGTCAGATTATTACGCCATCCTACTGTCATTGTTACTCTTATTACTCGATTCATCACAATAATGTCTGTCATTAAATGTTGAAAATCTAGTTAGCAATGTATGAATGACTCTTTGTTGTAGATGAAGTCTTTTATCTCGTCTTTCATGTACATCAGGGATTTAAATGGTATCTTTATTCCCTATTTTTACTGACCAAAACAATAGAGCACCAATAATAAAATGTAACAATCATGTAACAAACTCTTTGCTGACTCGCCATATCGTATGAAAGCGGTCCTTCAATAATTCATGTCGCAAAAGGAGAAGCCTGTAGGTTATTATTTCCAATTCGAACTGGGATACCAGGTTGGAAATTCATTTCTCCGCGGGTAAAAGTTGGGTAATGTGAATAATACAGTCGCGGTTATCTGAGTTTGCAATCGGTTCTGCCAGAGAATGGGCCATGTAGCAACATCATTCGGGGGTTTTGTGTAACAAACTGGGATGAATATAGAAGTTTTCGAGTACCGCATTCCTGATGTTTCCTTTTTTTCAACAACCGTTGTTTCATTCCAGCACCAACCTCGAACAATTATACAGGGTGGTCTTGAGCAGAATACATCAATTATTTGGAGAGTTCATTTGCATAAGGGCTCACAAACAGAAGAGTTTTTTGTTTTATTAACATACCTATAAAAGTTCATTCAAAAGACAATCATTATATATGACTTAAGTACGAAAGAATATCAAAGTTGTAACTGTTCTATTCCATGTAATGTAGTTGAAATCTGTGAAAATAAAGAAACTGCCGACGATATGGCAGAATGGAATAGTATTGAAAGTATGGGAACCAAAAAAGAAAAAAATCAATGAATCTGTTTACATTCGTCCAAGCAGTGACTAGATCATTTCTTGCTGTCAAGTTGATATTCACTGTCAAATTATGTAGATCTGATTTGTCAATGTCGATTGACGAAAGCAAAGAAACAATTTTTTCTCCAAGCAGCATAGAAGGTGGCTTTTATCTGAATCTTAACAGACAGGAAAGGTGTTCTTTCTCTGCCTAGGCAGAAAAAGTTTGTGGCTATGCAACGGGTCAAGTAATTTGAATTAAATCGGTAATCAAAATTGACACTGACATTAGGTGAACACAAAATGATGGAGTTTTCAATAAAAAAATACACAATATTGTTTTTATATCATTTGGAGACAAAATCTTATCACAAACAGGTTATATGAATTCATTTCGAAAAAAAAATTATGTTTCATAATGCAGCAAATATAGATTGACTGCCTTCGCTGAATTCATAGCTCGGATATGAAGTTTCAGCCGAGGCAGTCAATCTACTATACTTTGCTGCCAAGTAAAACAAATTACTATTGAATAGAAGAATCCGATTTTTTCATGTTGGAAACGGCAGCAGATTCGTCTCCAAATAGTTCAAAGCTATAAGTCAAATTTTGATATTTTTTCACTATACATGTATTCCCCTAGAGTCAGCTAACCTCTATTTTAGCCTTTTCTACAATCCATTGTTGTGTTTCGGGTATATTTTTTTTAACTGAGAAAGAATATCCTATAAAAATCTAGAAAAACGGAGTACCTGCTTTGAGATTATGAAATGATACACTATATACCTTCATGAAGAAAATACACAAGAAAAGTGTATTTTCTCAACATATATACGTATATCTTCAAAAAGTTGGATTGTAATGCAATGAAATTGTATCCTAAATTTCTTGGGATTTGGAATGCACAGACCGATACCAAATAAAAACATCGCGTTTCGTACGAATGCCAGAGGAAAAACATAAATCCTCTGGATATTTGGACAGTGTCCACTGTCCACCACATATAGCCAAGTGAAATGCAAAAGGAAAAACACATGACACACTAAAATTATTTTCCTCAGAGGCAGAGTATCTTGTAGGGCTGTACATTGTACAAGGGGATTAACATCAGACGGGTCTTGTGACAGCAACAAATAGATTCTCCTGAATACACATTCAAAGACAGCCAACATTAGCGAGGGGCAATCTAGAGAGTAATCCAGAGGGTAAAAAGTTTTTTACGGCTATAACACAAAATTTATCTCGTTCAACTGTGTTGGATAAATCAATCAGGTACTTTGTATATTATCAAATTCATTTCCGTATCTGATGTCACAAAATTACTTCATTGTGTTATTATTGATAAAATTCCTTCTCCCATGAAATGTCAAATTTCAAACAACGACTTTGTCTAATAGACGAGAAATACTTAAAAAAGAATCAGATTGCTACAAGCCGAAGAAATAAGCCGTAGAAAGAATATAGAGTATACCTCGCACGGAATGCTAATTTCGTATGATTGGCAGCATCTGCCTACGGCTCATGCAGATGCAGCAAACTCCATTCTCGTGGGAAATGACTATCATTCCAGCGATTTCATACTTTCAAAAAGTAAAAATCTGTACCGGTACGTCTCAAGAGAGCGTTTGCCAAATGGTATCTTTTGATTTAATGGCAATTCATGTTTTGTTACACATTTTCCAAATAATTCTTCCATCCAACTCAAAGATTGTCGATAAATTGTAAAATTACATTTCTTATATTATAGGCTTTAACAATGGCAACAAGAAACTTGTCGATATCATTTCCAGAAGAATATTTTGATTTTCATTATCTCACGATATCCTCCGTGAATCAAATTCAATATATCTTTCATTGGATAACAAAACTAAAATTATTCATTTGAGGAAATATCATTAAAATGGAAATATTGATTGCACCATGGCAATTTTGATACAATTATTGGTAGCAAAGTAGTGAAATGAAATGATGCTTCCTATTCTGAAAAACAAAGCAATTTACTTGGATCGATACCTATTTCCGTTTTATGACTTCGACGCCAATGGAACATGTGCGATTACTGCTCTTTCGTAATGAGCTAAGTCATCAAAGTCACCAAAGCGTAGAAAAAATGAAAGACTTCATCAATTCAGGGCTGGGTATTCATATTAAAAAATCTCTGCATGAAGTTATATTGCTGTCATGCAGAGAAAATTTATTGCCGATAATTTTCAAAATTGATAGTCCCAACGTTTCAGAAGGGTCGAATTATACAGACCGTGAATAAAACGCGTTTCAAAGAAAACGAATTTAACCGGATATTGAAGAAATGGCGGAGGAACTAATGACAAAATAATTATGCAAATTCCTCATTTCCTCCGAGGAATTCGTTCTATTTCATCTATATTGTATTTATGTATTTGTCAGCATATTTTTGCTATCTCAACATCAATTGAATTGATTTTCTTAGTGAAAGTGGCGTGACGGCTTTGATAAATACCGGTCCAAATGCATTTATCTACAACTATCGAGATATGCATCTATTACTTACAATGGTTTATGGGCATTGCTGTTGCGATTTGGTAATGATGATCCTTATTAAGATTGAGTAATATTGTGACATCTTATCGTTTTGTCACATTAACTACTGAAGCAGAGCACTATTCTACTACACTATTCTAGGAATATCCCAAGATAGACCATATTATTAGTAAGATTTCAACTCTACAGATTCTAGGAACAAAAATAGTAGGCCACCGGAGGATTATAGGCATCTAAACGAGAGTCCGCGAGATGATAGTTTTATGTGAATTATTCCGAAGCCCTGTATGATAAAATGACCAAATTTTGTACATGTACCTAACTTTCTATGCTCGATTCATCGAACTCAATGTGGTGTTTACATTGAGTTTTTTTTTTCCTTTTTTTTTTTTTCTTCTTTTTTTTCTCTATCCTACCTTAATGACCATGGACATTAGTCCTTCAGCCACACACAATTTAAATTTTTCGTTTATATTTCAATATTGTTTTTTGTTATGAATTTGACCAATATGTCAAAAATGTGTTTTACATTGAGTTCATTGGCTCGATTTGAGAATGTTGGGACTTGGGACACTATTTCACCCTATGTCAATGCAATTTCCTGCATTTTGACCAGGAAATATGGAAATCTGAACATTTTTACTTATATGATACCCTTGTTCAGTTTTGATAGCATTCACCAGTTTCGAGATTAATCGATTTTAAAATTCTGCTGCATAATAAAAATACTGTAGGTATTTCCATAATAGGGTACCGAAATCTCCAAAAAATTATGTTTTGATCGGAAATAACTCTTCTCTCAACATCAACTCTTGATGTTTTATTCTAAATATGGGAGATGCAATAAATATAATAAATTGAATTTTTATTACGCAGCTGACTTTTAAAATTGATTAACCTCGAAAATAGTGATTGCCATCGAACAAAACAAGAGTATTATTTTAGAACAACGATTATGATCTTCTGATTTTTCTTTATCAACCTGCCAAAAATTGTATGAACAAAGAAGTTGTGGAAAAAAGTGCACCTAGCACCACCTCTTCCTCACGCCTCTGATCAAAATTTCGGCAAATTCTCAACATTCTCCAATCGGACATAAAAAGTAAGGTACGCAATTTATCACATGGGATTTTGAAAATATTCACATCATCTCGGGATCTCCATCAGACGGTTAAATCCCACCAGGGGGCCATTTCTGGACCCATATTTATATAAACATTTTTCACTATTTTTGTTCCTAAAAGCTGTGCTTGAAATTTTTCTATGTATATAATTCCAAGACACCTGTATAGAGGCATCGTCATGATAGTAAGGCACTGTATGACTACGTGTAAATCATTATACGAATTTTCACTGGTATTTTTTGGTTTTCTATTCGAGATGATGTATGGAAATCGTGGTTGATATCAGAGTCGAGGATTCGTATATACGAACTTGATTTCCATATTGAAAAATGGCAATTTCGAATTAGGTCTGGTTTGACTGCAATTCCGGAATGTACATACATTGAATATTTCACTGCCCAGTGAGACGAAGGAAATGCTGGAAATGGTCAAATAATCCTATGATATAATAGTCATCATTGAATACAAACCTCTATCAGAAACAAAGTTTCACATGGTTCAAGTTCTCGAAGAAAACCTCAGATATTGCACGTATATATGTATAGCAAATGATTATTCACTGAAGAAGAGTTGATGTACACGATAGAAAATAATGGAGTAACTTCCTCACAAGGAAGATAGGAAATCAATCTATATAAACATTTATTTCATTTCCACATCAATATGGTTTATATTTTGTCTGTTTTTATTGATGATACGTCAAGTGAAGTTCCCAATGTTAGTTCTTGCCAAGTATCAACTTGAATCATATTTTTCCGATTAGGAGATATTTTTTATTTTTTCTATATAATATAACAGACCAGAATGCCTTCTTCATCTATACTAATATCCCTACTAATATTTCAAATGTGAATGTAAGTTTGTTTGTCTAGCTTTCACGCAAAAACTACTCACCCGATTATCATGAAATTTTCTGTACTTATTCTTGAATGTATTAGAAAGAACATAGAGAAAACTTTTCATTGAAGAAAATATCACGACCTGTAAAAAAATATTTTGGGGGACATGATTGTTGGGCACAAAATATTCAATAATCAGACATGAAACTCTATAATATACGTCGGTACCTAGATATTAATTATTAGAATACGTCTCTTGGGACTCGTAAGTCTCAAATATCTCACCTAACAATCCTAACATTAGGTGGGCACTTCGGAGGCGCAAATTCATTACTGCATGGTAGATACCCTTCAGATTTTTTTGCTATTCAGTGATCTATCCACGAATGAGATTGACGTTTTAGTCTTCTGCGCAATCGAAATGCACGAATTCAATACAACCTGAATTGGTTCGTCTAGAGACAGGGCGCAACAGATGATTCATGCGGATATTGTAGTGAAATACACATTAACTTTCATTGTAGTGAATTATTTCAATAAAGCGTGTTTTCAGTACTTGAAACTTCATTGTATGTAGTTATTTCGCATCAATTCAGTTCTATTGGAATGTAATGATATTTTATATTTATTTAAAGGCTTCAACGTGAGCGAAGCCCCGGCTATAGAAGCTAGTAAGTAATATGTAGAGGGAAGATTTGTTTGTTTGTATTGAATAGGCTCCGAAAGTTGTGGACCGATTTGAACAATTTTCTTGCCATTAGAAAGCTACATTATCCCTAATGAACATAGGCTACTTTTTACCGCTGAAAAACGCTCCATTCCTAAGGAAAAACGGGTAATAGGACAACGGGTAGCAAGAATTATCTTTCCGCACTTATCTTTTTCACATAACTTCGAAACAGCTGAACTGGTTGGGTTAAAATTCAATATGGGTATTTCGATGGTTCCTGGATGATTTGAAAATACAATTGGGCGTGATAGGTGGCGCTGCTGTTGATACGTCAACTATTAAACAGCTTCACCGATTGCGTTGAAATTTTTAATACGTATAACATCAACAAAAATACAGAAGATACTGAGAGAATAAAAACAGATGTATGAATATAATAGTAGCAATAGTTAAGCACAAAAAATTATAAAACATAACAAAAACATATGTACTGTAGATACGCATATAGCTCAGCTCGATTGGTGCAATGAATGTCCTATTTTTTTAAATGGGTGGGAGAGCTAGTGGTACATACATATAAAGCAAAATTCACTTGAACGTTCTAAAGACAAACACTTCAACAATTAATATCGAGGCTGTTGATCCTTTTGTTAATTATAAATGCCCTTGTGAAATGAAGTCTAACCTAACCCCAATGAAATATGTAAACTCAATTAAACAAGTCAACTTTGCTTCCCAAATTTTAATAAACCTCCGATAATTCAAGACTGCCATGTGGATACTATAAATTTGCACATATTACATCGGCCAACATTTGTGCCAAAGAGCATGAACAGTCCCTTAAAATTGCAAATTCCCCGCATTTGAATTGTAAACATTTTATACCATGTATTTCAATGGTGGCAAAAGTCATTCCTCTTCGCTGAATTCTCTGATAAGTCCTCGTTTCCTCAGTCCCTTTAGAGGGGTCATTCTATCCTCACCTAAGGGTATTCGGTTTATCAGCTTTGGCTTTATAGGTCTCTATTCATGCTTCCGAGAAAATAGACAGCCAGCTGAAAGTGGATATATTTTATATTATACCTATTAGGTATATAGAGACGTTTCGATACAATGTCTGACTAATGGCACTCCTTCTGATGGATGGTGAAGCCTTTCAAACATATAAACATTCGGAACCAAGAACGTTTGATCTTCAGAGGATTCAAACCACCTGAAAACTGTTATCAAAGTCACAAAGAAGAAAAACTCAAAGTAATTACCACAATAGTTCATATAATGAACGAACATGGTAGATAACGAGAGAAAAACAACTACTTTCCTGGCTATATACCACGCAGAACATTCGATTACATCCTCCCGAAATCTATGCAATAATTCATATAGACGAATAAAATCGCAAGTGTTTCCTTTCTAAACGCCGAGCTGCGCCAGAGTTGTTCAGGAACGTGTGAGTACCAGCAGAGTTTCGAGCTGTTGGCTCTCATCAGTACAGGGCTGTCCCAGATAGCATTATTGGCCGTTATATGGTGCGAACCTGACCCGATTTGAACGGATCTCAGCAGTTATACTCCACGAGGCGTTCAAAGTATTCTTGAGGATATTATACTTTTTCCTGTAGTTGGCCTCTTTCCTCCAAAATCTTTGCTAGTTCTTTTATCAGTCATCACTTGTCCATGCACTGTAAACTCAAAACTGAGCCCTTATAATAATTGTAATGCTCTATGAGTTACATTTTTCGGAATGTCTCATTTATACCATATTATTGGTATATCATCACATCGATGATAATTTTGTGAAAAATTGAAGTTGCGTTACAGTTTCATAATGCATTTATAAAGACACACAATAAAATAGTAGATTATTTTATTAGGATCAAAAGTGACACTTTGTTTGACAAGCAAATTTTACATTTGCGAGGCGGAGCGTTTAGCGAAGCCGAGCGAAAGCAAAATTTGCGTGTCGAACAAAGTCACTTTTGATCCAAATGAGACATGCTATTTTTTCTGCAACCGAAACAATTAACTCAAATAAACATGTGAAGTAACCACCAATGCCGAGCCATATATATGCAATGCAACGAATATTGACAAATAATCCGTGTGGTGAGAATATTCTACCTGCATTAACAGCAGGTTAGGTTTTCAAGGACGTTCGAATTGTAGTTTCAATATAAATACAACCACAGAGTGACATATTTGTGTATGGACCAGGTGCTCTAATGGCAAATACCGCGCCAGTGCCAGCTATAGGAACAAGACGTGGAAAATGTTAGGTTAGTGAGATGTTAGTGAGCATATCAACAATGATAATAGTGATTATTTATCTTCAATACTTCACTGTGTTTGACTTGATAATCAAATGAAGCTAAACAATATTGTTGTTAGAGACAGAAAAACTATTGCTTGCCATGATTATTCAAAAACAAGTTATCCATCCCGAGAATAACGAATGAAATACAGATCAAGCAAGTATTTCAATCTTGAAGGCTTCCCTGACCAAAACAAAAATACTCAACTGAGATGTTTATAATACCGATACTAAACTATAATAAGGTGTATTTATATCTCCAGCATGGGTATGAAATGCCAAATCTGCTGAAATCGGAAACAAATCAGGTATGCGTCTCAACCCAAATAACCAACCGTCACAATGTTGTTTATTCTTGATGACTAAAATAACGGATAAAATCTTCAGAAAAATGGCAGGTCCCTGTCCTTTCAGTTTCAGGCACCTCATTTAATTCTTTCTTCAAAAATTATGTGAACCCAGTGTTTGGGAGGGGGTTGGAGAGGGGTCCTTACTTTTATTGGCTGAAATGGGGTGCATTTAAGGACATATGTTTATATAAAGAAAAAGTCTTATTTTGATCCCAACAATACGTCCCAAAAATATCCACATCGAATTTCGAATCATCCTGTATTTTATACAGATATTTCGATATATTTCGATCTCCATAAGTTTTTCTCAGACTCTCTGGTTCTGAAGCACTTCAATTTGTGGCATTAAGCAAGTCATCAAATCAAGATGGACGGTTGTTAACGTTCTGAAGACAGACAGTCTGTCTCCTCAAATAATAGAATAATATAGTTATTTATTATACAAGGGAAAAAAGTAGTAGATTTTAGCTCCAGGTTGTGTTGTCTCCCGACGCGTAGCGGAGGGAGACAAATAACCGTGAGCTAAAACCTAATATTTTTCCCGTGTATAATACACTATTTTTTTCTGTGACAGAAGAAAGGGCGAATCAATATTGGGAAGATATTACATTATTTTGAAATCTGAAAATTATCGACGTGAAATTTCAAGTTTTTAACAGTAGGGACACCTGAGTTGTAGGCATCTTTATCATTCTTTTGAAGTAATCAAATATCTGATGTCACTTCTGTCAGTCTAATTCTGTGATTGATTTCAAAAAATTGCGAATTTAGGGGTTGTAATATACCTAACCGCGAAGTCGAATGGAAGATAAAAGGACAAAAGGACTTGCAGTTCTTTCTCGGAGACGGTATTATTGACTCATTTTTCGGAACTATAGCACAACAAACGCCATCAACAGAGTATATATATGTGATATATATCCGGGAAAAAAGTACTCACTTTTTTCCCAAGGGAAAAAAGAAATTCATGAAAAGTGACATTTTATAACCTGCCAACAGAGACGAAAAGCCAAATTTTTTCCCGTCACAGAAAAATAAGTATTTTCTCTGCTCATTTATTTTCGATCAGTGGAATGTTCAATATTGAGATAATTCAAAGGATCTGTGATAGCGCAACAATATTTTATTTTGTTTGTGAAATCAAGATATGATGTAGAACTGGAGAGATCTTTGGCCAATGTATAAAGTTCTTGAGCAGGACTATAAATCTAATTTCGCTCGCATAAGGTTTCAAAGAAACGTCCTCTGACATAACCACTAAGCATGTTAGTATTTTCTTTGTGTTTCTTCTAGAATTTAATAGATTGTTGGTTACACGACATGAGGATGATGTATTAATGGAATAATGGATAGAAAAAAAACACAATGAAAATGTTACAGGAAACATTCTTATATACCTTATAATAGTTATTTTTGTTATGAGTGCTAAAATTGATAATCAATTTCGAGAAAGAGGAAGGTATATCAAACACTTCTTTCAATTGATTTTCGATAAAGTTTTTTCCGCTACATCAGAAAATACAGGGTGCTCGGAACAAACGATCTACAGGGTACTATTCGATTTCTTTATATGGAACACCCTATTTTTCATTGTATTTTTAGATTCTCTCTGGAGAGCTGATTTGATCAATGCATCACACTTGGGGTCTAGCGGGAATGATTACAGAGATATAGGGTGTTCAAAATCGAGATTTTTCAACTTCAGGATTTTTTTGAGACGAAACTATTCATTATCGGTCAAAACGGCTTCCATGTCCGTATCTTAACTTTCTGATTTACTTTCTACTGACATTTAATAATTGGAACAGATACAGGGTAATCAGAATTCTGAATCTTGAACCACCCTGTTAATGTTCCAATTAAATGTCAGTAGACAGTGAATCAAAAGTTAAGATTTAAACATAGAAGCTTTGACCAATAATGAATAGTTTCGACACAAAAATATCCTAAACTTGAAAAATCTCGATTTTGAACACCCTATATCTCTGTAATCATTCCTGCTAGACCCCAAGTGTGAAACATTGATGAAATCAGCTCTTCAGGAAGAAACTAAAAATACAATGAAATACAGGGTGTTCCATTGGAAAAAATCAAGTAGTGCTCTGTAGATCATTTGTTCCGAGCATCCTGTATTTTCTGATGCAAGGGGAAAAAATTCTGAAAAATCATTTCAGATTATTGTACAAATTTTCAAATCGGTTCAAAAATAAGTGAGCTAGATGGGGTGACATTTATGGTGAATCACCCTGTACAAGCTTCACCAAAATAAAATCTGTTACATCTATACCAATGAGACTGGCTGAGTTTCTTAGTATAATTGTAGTTTCACTAATTGTATGTTTAGTTGAATGAACACTTCATTTGTAAGTGAGTATCGTACTATTTTGTAGTGGTAATATTTGATATAGTATATAGTATTATACAATTTTGCAGTGGTATTATTAGATGAATCTATTGACTGGCGCATATCTTACTTAACGTTTGGTATTTACTACAGACTATTTTTTTCAGTGTAGAATGAAAAATCTGTTGATGTCTGTATAACAATACAATATAAATATTGTTGAATTTAAAAAATTCAATACCAGTCCAGTAAGCCCATTTTCCTATGAAATGTCTTTCCCATTCAAAAATGTTGATATTGATATTCATAAAACTTTCTTCATCGGCCAATATTTTTTGCGAATCATCATTTGGCTTATAAGGTACTAACTAAATATTTCTTTCAGTATAGAGTACTCACTTTAGTATTTATATATGCTCTCATACTCATCGTTCTCAAATCTGCATGGGTATTCGAACGACTTTATTGAAAATGTGGAAATTACTGTTATAATTTTTCATCGAACAGCATATGGCTCTCCAGTGCTGCTCAGATTTTATCGGTTTAATAAAAGTTCACGAATAATCTCCCCTGAAAATGTACAGCTGTTTTACACTGAGAGGATGTTAAAAAAGAGCACAAAATTTTAAAAAATGGGGTCCTCTATATTATATATTACACGAGGTATGATTATTCAGATTCGCAGAATGGTTATAGGCAATGCTGGCAATAGTTCACAAGGTCAGTCAAAATGAAGTGATAAGTTCTCAACTAAAAAGACCCATGATTCAAATTAATAAGTTAACATTTTTGAGTGCCACAAGCTTCATTGAAATGCTAATTTCTTTCAACACATCAGATTATTTTAACCATACCTCCTGAAATAGGGCAGGACAAAATTCTTACAGTCGACTCCACCAAAGCTATACTTTATTGTAAACAATCTTACAGGGACATGTTTCGAAGCTTCAAAGCTTCATCATCAGCGTTATTGTTACATAGGAGTACTGTTCTGGAGGAAAAAAGTTATGTTTACATATTTATATTATTGAAAAATGTTTAAGAAAAAATATGGAAAAGTTTTGTAGATTTTTATCAGAATACTACCTAACATGATATTTAAAGTTCCTTAACAAAGGGGTTCCGCAATAGTTGCGGTCCCCATTCAACTTTTTAATATTTTTTCTTCAACATTTTTCAATAATATAAATATGTAAACATAACTTTTTTCCTCCAGAACAGTACTCCTATGTAACAATAACGCTGATGATGAAGCTTCAACGCTTCGAAACATGTCCCTGTAAGATTATTCACAATAAAGTATAGCTTTGGTGTAGTCGACTATAGGAATTTTGTCCTGTCATATTGCCTTCACTCCACTGTAAGATGGATCGCCTCAGATGTTTATACCTCATGAAATTTTACCATGAACATTATCAAACACAATTTGAAAAAATGTAACTTTTGACATGTTTGTGAACGTCACATAACACCGATAGAGAAGGCAATTTTCCATTTTTTCATAGCAAAACTTAACGCCCAAGTCCAATTTCAAAATAAATTATTATTAAACGATTTTCCAATATGTTCCAACTTCATTTTAAACACTGTATATGTAGGTCAAATGAAGACATTTTGTATTTTGTGTAAAATGTCAATCGCAGAGCACTTTTGGCTAATAAACTATCATCAATGACATAGTCAGCACAGAGCGTAGGCAAGAATTGACATTGTGAGCAAAAAATCAAATCAAAAATTCTTGAAAAGTTTCGAAAATAAGGAAAATAATTGAAAGGAATTCATTCCGAGCCAAAGAGTAACAACCTTTGTTGTTGTGTATATGTATACTCCAAGAACAAACGTGGTACATTCTTATTGATATAGAGAGGTACTATTTTTTGACAATAATATTAGCGGTTTACTGGCACCTTCAAATATAAACTATATTTTTATCAAAGGAATGACGATATTCATTTGAAATAGGACAGTCGAACAGAGGACGGAAGAGAAAAAATGGAATGACGAGTTCACCTACAATTTGGATTAAAAATTCTATCCTGAAAAAATTATAGTTGATTCCACCCTCACACTTTTCACCCTGTGTTGGTTGACTCTGTGACTCTTCACAAATTACAGGATTTCCGTTCCTATGAATTCGTATACCGGGTGACACAGGGTATCGGGCCACCCCTATAACTTCTGCTTTCGTCGTCGGATTTTTCTGAAATTCGGTACAGTTATATAAGCAATCATTTCAGATTTGATCACATTACAATCCAATATGGCGGACTTCCGGTATTTCTGGAAATGCCAGCAACTTTGTTTTTTCAAATGAAACACCCTGTATATTTTTACATATTCAAATTCAACAGGTCGAAACAAGTGCAATCTCTATTTCAAATGTCATTTTTTCGAAAAAAATCAAATTAAAATAGTTTTTTCATTTCACGTCGTGGATAAATGAGATGTGGTCAAGACTATTCACAATGAGTCACACATATCAGAAGAACATAATTTTTTCTGAAAAATTATTTTTTGTGTCACTTATCCAGGAATCAATTCAGCCACATCACTTTTTGATCAAAAATTATTTTTTTTCAAATGAAACCCTTATGGGCCACCTACCCGTCTCTCTAGAACATACATTAAGGAACAAAATGACATATTATTTTTGTTTTTCGGTGCAGTAACAAATTGTATACATTCAAAAATCAACAACTAGTTTATGAATTTCCTTGCAGTTAAAATAATCTTTCAACTAGGTAGGCTGTGGAATGAATGACATTTGACATCAAGATTGCACTTGTTTTGACCTGTTGAACTTGAATATGTAAAAATATACAGAGTGTTCCATTTGAAAAAACAAAATTTCTGGCATTTCCAGAAAACCCGGAAGTCCGCCATATTGGATTGTAATGTGATCAAATTCGAAATCGTATTGCTTATATAACTGTACCGAATTTCCGTTGACGAATGCAGAAGTTACAAGGGTGGCCCGATAACCTGTGTCACCCGGTATATTGGTGTCAAATCAGCTGAAAATATAGTTTCCCAACCTTCATAAAATATCTAGTACATTACCATTCCATTCCCAACGCATCAATACAACATAAATGCAAATATAGGCTGAAAGCACTCCGGTCTCTCAAAGAAACACTTTTCATAATATGCATGGCGCCGACCTTTTACTTGTTCCAAAAAGCTCTTTTCATTCGGTGGAGGCCTCTTTTATCCGTTTCATTCATGCTAATAGGCTGGAAAGTTAAATATACGGATATAATAATGCCGTGAAATTGAATTTCAATCAGAGCATAAGTAAGTTGGAGAAACTGTAGTCTGCAGTAGCTGACTTATAATTTTCATCTCAGTAAGTTAATTGAAAATTCTACATATTACATTTTAGATCAATTAACAGCCTGTATTTTATATCGTTACAATACCAACCAAACAAATTGCTGGAAATGTTTCCTTGGGGAAGGAGCATTAAATTACACTGGACATTTTTTGACGTTCATCACATTTAACTTCAGATTACGTCAAATTCATTCTATAACTTGATAAGTTCCTTCTAAGAATTTTAGATTGTTTTATTAGGATCAAAAGTGACACTTTGTTTGACAAGCGAATTTCGTATTTGCGAGGCGGAGCGTTCAGCCATTGTCGTTCTGGATGACAACCTAATGAACCCATTGATGCCTCAGGATTTGAGGCTCAAATTCACAACAATGGGGATTGGAGAAACCATGTCTTGATAATTCAATTACACCTTCACCTTCTGGAGTTCGCAGTTTTCAGATGACATTGCAAAATAACACAATCGCACTCACAAACCAATCAACAAACTTTGATAGAAAACCAATACTAGAAGAAATGATTATAGGTATAGGCTATATTCCGAATTCAACTGACAGTACTGAATCTGCTGATTTTCCATTCCGAAATCAAAAAATTCACTGGAAGTGACAGATGCATGTCAGCAGACATACTATTCATTCCAAATATTTCGACTCAACATTCTGCTGGAATTGCTAAGTATCAAAAGGTAGTGTGGCTTCAGTGAAATGTTGTTAATGAAATGATTCTCAATATCAGAAAATACCTGGAGTATGAAGTAGTAGAGCAGGTAAGGAAAGGAGCAGCATTGGCTAAATAAACTAAATAAACCTGGAATGTCTCCTAAAATTCATCATTATATGTCATTATTAAGGCATATTGCGATTATCATGAATCTCAATTCTCAATCTGGTGCATCATGAGAAATTTATGGCAACAAAATGTCCAAGTATTCTTCATCACTCGAGCTTGAATCGCCATCGTCAACAATCGTAGAAACTATAAAGGATACAAGAATCGATTTCTCTTCCATGTTAAAAATTAAATTTCCAAAATTCATAACAAGTAGGAGGCTAAACATCTAGTTCAGGTAAACGAGATACTACTACTGATGAAAACCATGAAAACGTGTCCCGAATTACAGTACCTAGTGAATTTTTGATTTTATATTTCGGAACACAGCTTTTCAGCAGAGTGAAGTGGATCAACTGACAGTACTGACCAGTTGAATTCGGAATATAGCCATAATTGTTATTTCCAAGAAAGGAAATCAAAGTTCAACACATCCACAAAGACGAAGTTATAAGTTAATGACAACTGTCAGAAAATGATTTTATGATTACATGAATCTCCTCCATCGTCTTCCTATCAAATATCACGTCAATGATGGAAAGCACGTCTGTGGTTGAGTACATATTGGAGAAAAATAGAAGAAGAGAAAATTCAACCTAATATGGTCTATTTTGACATAAACAAATGAGCTCTTTCCAATTTCTCTGCCTCAGCGCCACTTGACAGACAGACATATTTTGATTGAATGAACAGACAATATTATACCTCCTCGCACTAGGTCGCCTACTAGGTTTTCATTTAGATCGACAATGGTTCAGCGAAGCCGAGCAAAAGCAATATTTGCGAGTCAAGTTCAACTTTAGCTCCTAGGAACTCAAGTTCAACTCCAGCTCCCAGGAATTAAATATGTTGCCTAGCAACATACCTATTTTGTGTCAGTAATCGAAACGTGGTATTGAAATGGCGGACTTTTGTGTCGGTTGCAGAAAAATTTATTTCTAACATCTTTAGCTAGAATGAAATGAAAAAAACTGAGAGATTGAGCTTCGTTCGACTCATTTTTCATTTTTTTTTTATCACATTTCATTTGACAAATTTTTTTACGTGAGCAAATTCCATTGATACACTTGGATCCACCCTAAATAGTTCTCCGTGTTTCTTGTGAGAAAATATATTTCTACCAACTTCGATAGACTTATTTTTCATCATCATTCTTTGAAACTGAAGTAAGTTAATTGCATTTTATTCAACTTGACAATGTTAAGGATATGAATTATATTATATTGTTTGGCATTTCATCTCTGTTGGCAGGTTATAAAATGTCACTTTTCATAAATCACTTTTTCCCGGATATATATATCACATATATAAACACTGTTGATGGCTTTTGCTGTGCTATACTTCCGAAAAATGAGTCAATAATACCGTCTCCGAGAAACATATATCACTAAACAACCACTTAATTCGCAATTTTTTGAAATCGAATCATAGAATTAGACTGACAGAAGTGACATCAGATATTTGATTACTTCAAAAGAGTGATAAAGATGCCTAAAACACAGGTCCCTACTATTAAAAACTATATAAAAATAATGTAATATCTTCTCGATATTGATTCGTCTTTTCTTCTGCCACAGAAAAAAATAGTGTATTATACCATTACCACCGATTATCGGTGGTAACGATTATACACGAGAAAAATATTAGATTTCAGCTCACGGATTTTTTTGTAGAAAAAATAAGAATATCTATCAAATTGCAGAGTTAGGTCTTAAACTTTCCACAAAGAAAGGAACGAGGAAGTCCTTCCTACTACTCAACCTTGTTAAACTGATCGTATGTTCGGACCTGTGTAGTAGCAGGTATAGATATATTATATTAGGTAGTTGAGTGAGTGGATTCTGCTTTCATCATAGACTGACCATGCTGCGAAGTGTGAGGATTATTTAAAACATTCGTTTTATTTTAGGTACCAAAAGTGAGTAAATTAACTATTATCACAGGAGTTTCATGAGTTAGGACTTCGTGTCGTTTATGAATCCTCCACTGAGAGTCAAAAATATAACGCATTGTTTCCAATTACACAAAAAATTGTGCAAATGAAAATGTGAACTCGAATAAATGTGTCATGTTGCCTGTAAACTTGGTTGGAAGCTTCAGAAATTCAGCAAGATTCTCCCACGCCTCGCGTGTAGGTGATATCGAGAGATTTCGAAACTCCTTTTGATAGGAAGTGATAACACCAATCTCAGTCATCATAAAGTGCTAAACTGCATTGAGAATGTCATATTTAAAAATTCTCCTCATGAATTATTCAGTATTTCTGCTCGCGTCTCAACTCGTTCGTTATTCCATATATATCCTCCCCAAGGAGCAACCAGGATAACTCTTCTCCCCTTCCCCTTTCCTGTGTCACGAGCAGTGCCGCTGAATACCTGAAATTTCAGTCCTGGGAACCGAAAGTTGACGTTCTGATTTATCGCCATCTGATTTACGATTGGAAATTGCTTCCTCGCACAACCTTCATTGCCTTTCTACAATATCGCAACTCTCTCAAAACATTTTTTCGGCAAAAATGCCTCTCTGAATATATATATGCCGCTTCCTGGGCGCGATGGAATGTGAAATTCAAATTAAAAAATGTCACCGAATGGGTATATAAATGCTTTTGCGGCGGTGTTTTATCGTACCTACTCTTAATACAGGATGCTTCATGAAAACCGTTGAGGATTGAATGCGGTTGTACACACTAATCGAATTTACGTCATATATTATTTTATTAATGAGTATTCGATATACGCAGTCATTCATTATTCAAAACTAGCTGTCCTGCTCGGTTTCGCACAGTTGGTGTACCCATTAAAAAAAAAAGATATTTATTGCAGTCGTTCTGAGCTATGCGCGGTTCTACAGTACTTACTAAATACTGCAACAAAAACACTAAAATATTCATATTGTGTCACTCACCACTCATATTTGGCAAGAATATTATATAATCGTTTTTCCCGCACTACTGCGAAAAAATGACACTTCCCAATCTAAATTGCGTGCGGGTATATGGTAAATCACGCAGGCTTGTAGAAAAAAGCATTTTCCACTGGTAAAAAGTAATCTATGTTCATTAGGAATAATGTCAGCATCTGATAGTGAACTAATTTTCCAAATCGGTCCAGTAGTTTTGGGGCCTATTCAATACAAACAAACAAACATACAAATCTTTTCTCTCATTATAGCCGGAAAGCTAAGAAATAATAAAAAACGGATTAGAATCTATATAGAGAATCTATTGAAAAATAATTTTCTAGGGTTCTTAACGAATTCGTTGCTCACTTTGTTGACAAAATCGTTCAATGCCAGGCCATTGAGTCGAGCTTCAGACATGGTGCTTCCCATCTTAGTTTTGATTCTCTTAAGGTTGCAAAATGGCCTCTCAGCTGTACAGGCATTATGAAGGTAAAGCAACAAGGATCCTCAAAGCCTTTATAATTTCAAGGAAAAAATCTGCTTTCGAAAGTTCTTGGCTCGAAGTGAGCGTTATCATAACTAATATCACGATGTTCTGAATATTCGAGATAATTCTGTCGCTTTCACGAAATTGTGTTGCCGAGCAACACCACAAGTGAGTCAGGACAAGTGGTATTGCTGTATACGGCAAAACAAACGAGTTAACATAAAAAGACGGAATTATGAGAAGGTTTTCAGAATAGAGTGGTATTTTGTTAGAATATTTAACGTTTCGAAGGATAAGAAGCATTTATCATGAAGTGATTCCTTCTGACAAGTACAGCCATTATTATTTTATGCCAAACTGACAGACTTTGCTCAGCTATCCATGGTTATATCGTTGAAAACATCAACGCTGATAGACCAATCAGAATTGAAAGACAGCTATAATGTTTTCGCAGATAGGCACACGTTGTCAGATTATGTGATGAATGGAATATGAAATAGTCGTATCAATTAGCATTGTTAATCACAAATAGATTCTTTCAATAATCGGAATGATCCTTTCTCAAAAACGCTAGCTCTCGTTGACATACCTATAAGCACTATTATTGTTTATTCATTGTTCAAAAACCAATAAAGATATATTTCCACATTCAACATCGAAATGAGAATTTACTTCCACAGTAGGAGTGTACTCTGAAATTGCACAATACATATAAGTGGTATTGTATACAGGGAGTTTCAGAGTTGTGGTGACAGAAGCCTATACCGGGTGACACAGGTTATCGGGTCACCCCTGTAACTTCTGCATTCGTCAACGGATTTTTCTGAAATTCTGTACAGTTATATAAGCAACTGTTTTGGATTTGATTCCATTACAATCCAATATGACGGACTTCCGGTTTTTCTGGAAATGCCAGCAATTTTGTTTTTTCAAATAGAACACCCTGTATATTTTTACATATTCAAGTTCAACAGGTCAAAACAAGTGCAATCTTGATGTCAAATGTCATTTATTCCACAGCCTACCTAGTTGAAAAATTATTTTAACTGCAAGGAAATTCATAAACTAGTTGTTGATTTTTGAATGTATTCAATTTGTTACTGCACCGAAAAACAAAAATGATATGTCATTTTGTTCCTTGATGTATGGTCTAGAGAGACGGGTAGGTGGCCCATAGGGGTTCCATTTGAAAAAAAATAATTTTTGATCAAAAAGTGATGTGGCTGAATTTATTCCTGGATAAGTGACACAAAAAATAATTTTTCAGAAAAAATTATGTTCTCCTGTTATGTGTGACTCATTGTGAATAGTCTTGACCACATCTCATTTATCCACGAGGTAAAATGAAAAAACAATTTTAATTAATTTTTTTTCGAAAAAATGACATTTGAAATAAATATTGCACTTGTTTTGACCTGTTGAACTTGAATATGTAAAAATATACATGGTGTTTCATTTGAAAAAACAAAGTTGCTGGCATTTCCAGAAATACCGGGAGTCCGCCATATTGGATTGTGATGTGATCAAATCCGAAATGATTGCTTATATAACTGTACCGAATTTCAGAAAAATCCGTTGACGAATGCAGAAGTTACAGGGGTGGCCCGATACCCTGTGTCACCCGGTATAGGGGTGATTCCTCTCAACAAAAAATTCATAAATGTTGGCTTTTTGTAGAAAAAAAGTCACGTTGTGTCTTCTTCGGATCATTCTCAAATGTTAAGATGGACTCAAAATACAGAATTTCTGTCTCCTTCAATTTTTCCATAGCTTCCTTTGTTTCCGATAAAAACGGAAAATACCATAATATCTCTGAACTCCATAGGGAAAAATAAAAATGCTTATACAGGGTGTTATTTAAGTTCGTGGCCAAACTTGAAGGGGTGATTCTTTGAGTGATTCTAAGACGAAAAGTTCATATAAACATAGGTCTGGTAATGCTTCGTTTTCAAGATATAGGGTGTCAAAATTTTTAAAAGAAATCGTTTTTTTCGTTAATATCTTGATAACCCTTCAACTGATTTCATTGAAATTTGGCAGTGTTATTCAAGGTCGTAAAGGGCTAATTTAACCCTAACTATATCAAAATTATCATGTCCAGTGGCGTCCCGGAAGGCACTGTAACCAATATTTTTGACAGAAAAAATGTGCGCCACTGATTTTTTTGCAATTTTTGTATTTGTCCCACATTGAGCAACTAAAATTACAACTTTTTCATATCTAGAATTTTTTTCGTATCTTGCTTTGTTTTTGAGAAAAAACATAAAAATCACTTCATTGCACATCCCTGTGACAACACAATAAAACATTTCAACTACCAAACCATCAAAAACTGGGGTCTTACTATGTTTATATGAACTTTTCGTCTTAGAATCACCCAAAGAATCACCCCTTCAAGTTTGGCCACGTACTTAAATAACACCCTGTATATTATCGATAAATTCATTGCACATCATCATTCATGAAAACAAAAAATGCATAAAATTTAATACCTTCTATGAAATGTATAAGATAATGAAACTTCGTGAGAAATATTTTTCATTTCAAGATATTAATGAAAAACTCATTTTTTCCAAACTTGGAAACAAAGCATTGTCGGACCCATGTCCATGAAAACTTTTTTCAATATTTGGTTTAGAGGAATCTCTCCTAGGTTTTTGTAACCACAACTCTGAAACACTCTGTATAATTGCAATGAATTGATCGTGGTATATGACGCCACGCGTTGTCCCGCGTGATTTATATCATGAAATATCGTAGATTTTAATCATTATTTGAAAAATATTCAGAGCTTTGAAGGAAAAACGGATTGCGACAGTGAACAAACTTGGGTAGGTACTTCAAAATAATGAAATAAAATGTTTCACGGAAACAGGCCCATTAGTTAACTTTTCTGAAAGTTGGGAGAATCGTCGAATGTATGAACAGCTTTCAGCTAAAATATTTATGAGCTCCTAGGACTTGCGCTTATACCAGAAGTAGACTATACAGCTTCGATAGAACACCTTGTATTACATGACCTAATTGAAATCAACGGTTAAAAATGAATTCGTTCTACGTCACATTTCACAATTCGCTCGAAAGGTCCTCGAACAATTGAAGGTTTTCTGTTAATTTCCACAATCCCCACACAAAAATTCGAATGAAAGGAAATTGTCATTGAATAGATCTACATAAATGTCAAATGAATAAGTCATATAGAAAGTACGAAAGCGATTCTTTATATCATACAGAGTGATCATAAATGCATTTCGATGATTTGGTGAACCTTAATATGTTGGAGAGTGTTTTTTCCAAATGAAACAACCAATATTTTGAATTGAATAAGGATTCATATGCAAATTCTGTTGTTGCTCTGCGATCAGTAAATTCAAATTTCAAATATCTCATTCACAGAACCGGTTGTATCTAACCAAGTCAACAAATAATTCTCTGGCGATTTCATAACATAATAGTGAGATAACATCATTACCATCTATAAAAAATACTATTTTTGGAAACCGTCGAAAATAGTATAACTTCAACGCAGCCACTCTAAAATGTATAGTACTCCTAACCATTATATAATTAGGTACCCAATGATAATTCGACAGAAAATAACGAATAGAACTCATTTATCCACAATCACTTCATATAGAATACCACTTTATCCACATACTGGAATAATGAAACATTAAATTTAGAATCAATAAAATTGTTCTTAATTATTATTAATTTCAACATTCAAATTAATAGACATTGTGTTCTTTCCTTTATCATATTTCACTCCATTTACATTGATGATGCACCTCATGTAATGGCCGCTATAATGTTCAGAGTTTGTCATCAGATTGAAAAATTAAGCATCTCTTGAAGGAACTTTCGATAAATTATTGTTTCCAACAAGATATGAAGTTATTGATAAGCGGATCGTTATAAGACTCTGTCGTTGGATAATTGTTTCGAACGCATGCATTTTTGACACTTCACCACAGTGTTTACGGAGGATCTTACATATTTCAAAGTTTCTTCTCCAATTTTTTCAATTGACTCGGCCATTACTTGATGAAAATCCATGGCAAATGTAAAAACTCCGCAAACGATAAGATTTCCACAAAATTCTCAAACAAAGCATCGTCAGGTGATATACTGGTAGGATGAAAAGTGAAGACAAGGTTAATTTAGTTCATTCACTCACACATAGTGACATTAGGTCCATATTTAAGTTTCACCGAGCTAAAATGGAATATATTATTATTGCCAGTGGTGAGAAAAAAATAATATACTCCTTGGCATCATGGTACCTTATACCCCTGGACTGAAGCCTCGGGATAAAATCTTGGTCCCTGATGGGTAACAATGATATTCTTCACTATACCTTGGTGTATGAATAACTATATTGAGGTTATATCTTTGTTAGTACTTATACCTATAATTGATATTCATCACATTGGAAAATCTGTATTCACCTGAATGAAATGAATGCGACGTCTCACGTCTCGAAGTCAAGTCACCAAATTGATTCCTTCCGAACCATCCTTGTCAACACTGATGAATGTTCGTTTGTCTGAGCCCCATCGCTATGAATCAGGGTCCCACTTTACGGGTGGTTTCACACGATTTGTCTTCCTCAGCCAAGACAGCCGCAATGAGTCCTAAATTTCGCGAGTTACCACAGCTCAAAGTCTCAGACGTAGGTATTCCTCGTGTACGATTTCGCTCCAAGAAATAAGCCGATTTGTCTAGAATTGATGTTTAGTATTCAGAACTGATAAGAATTCCTGCAAATCATTCTGATCGTCTCTTCTCAACTATCGTAGACTATACACTCACTGCTTCATGCTGCTTTCAAGGGCTCGATATGTGGGGCGTAATGGGGGTAATCACCCTCATTATTCCAGATTTTTTTGGGCTTTCTCTATCCTTGTTTCTATGAAATAAAAATATGAATACTATTTCAATATACGTGTAGTGAGGATAAATCTGATGTCACTGCGTTCAAAGAATGTTTCTATCAGAGAGCCTGGAAAAATTCACTAGATTGTCAGTGACAATTTGTATTGGAAAAGGTTTGGAGAAGATAAATAAAGGTATAAAGAAAAATATCAAATTTTCACTTATCTTCGGACGTTCCGGGAACGAATCTGCTCCCGTTTTCAACATGAAAAATGGATTTTTCGTATTGCAAATTCGTATTTGTCCTGTCATTTTTCAGTTCTCATGGACAATTGTTGACTTTGGTAATCAAGTGAGTAATAGGATGTTTTCATTGATTAATCTTGGATTTGCCATTTTAATTTTCAGATTTCAGTAATGAATGCCATGTTCTATCTATATCAACTGAACAGATAGCAATGCTTTTGTCACTGTTCAGAAGAATGCAAGCAGATTCCTTGATTTTTCTCTTCTAGTTGTTATCTTTTTTTTTTCAATGATTTTAATATTATCCCACTCTGCCATATCTTGTCCATCTTCGGCTAGTTTAGATTTGTCGATGCGTAGTTTCTTCATAATGTATTCATGTTCCTTCGTCCTTACTGAAAGAGGTTTCACCTGTATAAAACTTTCCACAATTACAAGGTATATACTTTGAATACAATTTTTCGACGATTGTTCGTCATCTTTCGGTTTTGTTTGAGTTAGAATTTGCCATACAAAAAATCCATTTTTCATGTTGAAAACGGGAGCAGATTCGTTCCCTAAACGTCCAAAGATAAGTGAAAATTTGATATTTTTTCTATGTACTTTTATTTCTCTTCTCCGAACCTTTTTCAATACAAATTGTCACTGACAAGCTGGTGATTTTTTTTTGGGTCAAATCAGCTGATTTGTCCTCTACATACACGTTTATTGAAATATTATTCAAATTTTCATTTTATAGAAACGAGGAGAGAAAATCCAAAACAAAATCTGGAATAATGAATGCACTATCTCCTCGATTAACCTACAGACGGTAATTACCCTGTTTAAAAACTAAAATATCATCATTTGACAACCTATCGATTAATCAAAATTGAAATCGACAATATTGAATTTCATTAATTTGTAATGATGACAATGGTATTTTGACGTGATAGTATTCTTGTTTATTATATCTGATGGTCGAGCTGATGGAATATAATTTTCATTTCGTTACTTCCCCAATAAAAGAAAAGTTCTATCAGAGTTGGAAATATACGCCGCCTTGGGAAAAGCTGTCTGCTGGTTTCATTATAATCTTCTACCGTGCACCGAATACAAATGAATTTTATTAAATGAGATTACAGCTAAGGGTAGCTAGTTTATAACAGAATCTTTCATTTTCTGCGAAATAACACTCCGATTCGAATCATTACAGGAAACTTACCCTATCGTGTGATGCATTTCAAAACTTATTCAAAGTCATTGTCATGTTTAAAATGTTTCGAATAAGTTCATGCATGTATAAGTATTATCATCATCTCGTTACACAACAACTGGTTACAGGATGAGTCGACTTTTTTCCTGGGAAGTTGAGATAGTTCAAAGAGCAGAAGGATCTCAAAGTAATCTCCACACTTTTTAATGATGTAACAATTATTCAAGAAGACATGTTTCGAACTTAAGAAAGTGAGAAATTTCTACAAACAGGATCATGAAAAGCAACTGATGTAAGAAACAGCTTGAACTTTTACATGAAATCTGGACGATCTGGACGCTGATGCTCTTAGATTCCATCCAGAGAAGAGCCATTCGCCTGGTGGGTGACGCCACACTCTCTCACTCTTTGACATCATTGGAACACCGTAGAAAGGTCGGCGAGCTTTCACTCTTCTATCGATACTTCCACGGGAAATGTTCTTCGGAAATCTCTGATATCATCCCTTCACTGGCAATGCCAATCAGACTAACTAGACAAGCCCAGTCAGCACATCCTTTCGTTGTCAACCTCGAAAGATGTCGAACAGCACTTTATCAAGACTCCTTCATCCATATAACGGCTAGGCTCTGGAATTCATTGCCAGTGGAAGTATTCCCAACAACATATAATCTCCAGAAGTTCAAAAAAATTCCAATACCTACCTCCTGTCCCTATCCTCCCTAGGAACGCACGATTTTCTTAGAACATTATAGGGATTCCCTTTCGTGCGCTCCAAGCGATAAAAAAAATGTGCATTGGTACCATAATTTAGATTAGTATCGCCTTCTTCATGTAAATCAAAATATTCTGTTATTCTTACATCAGGTGCATTTCAACCCTGTTTGAAAAAACTATACTCAAGTGAGCTGATAATGGATTTTTCTAAGTCCGAAATATGTCTCCTTGAATAATTGTTACATCATTAAAGATTGTGGAGATGACCAAATGAGTCATGCTTCTTCCCTTTAAAACATTCCTCTCCACTTTGAACAAATATAGACTTCTACCAGAGTTGAGATGGTCATAAAATGTTCGGAAAATAATAGATAATACTCACCAAGATATCGTGAAATAATTATATTGACTGATGAACCTCAATTCCATGTAATTTCTACTTATCCTACTCGAGAGTATATAAACTATAGTATTACTTAATATTTCTCGGTAAATTCACAGTTTTTCCAACATATTTCAGTTAGAGATGAGTTCTTCATTGTTTTGTTTCTATATCCGTAACTTACAGAATATTCGAACTATTTCCAATCCGGCCATATATAGCTATAACTATATCGCTATTCATGAATCACCCCTGTATTTGGAATAATTACCTACCTTTTCTGTGGAAGTAGGTTATGTATATGCTGAAAGGGCTAGTAACCCCCTAAAGTATGATTCAGGAACTCACAGAGCACGAACTTCCCTTGGAGTTTCAGATCGGGAGAGACCACGGAAACTCCCAAGCCAACTTTATTAGGGGATTATAATATAAATTGATGCCATTCGAATCGATTCCTGGTACGAAGTTGAATCTGAACGTTAAAAGGGGTCTAGAAGAATAAGATTCATATAAACATAAAAGTGGCCGTTGAAATAATTTGTTGATAATATGACACCTTCCAAATATTAGGAATCTAATAATTTATTCTAATTTTCTAATCTTACCAAATCAGATCTAACAATGCATACTACTAGATCCTCCCTTGCTTTACCGTCCTGTTCAAAGCATTGAACATCACATGAAAAAGAACGATGCGGCGTTGCCGCTTCTACTATAAAGTATCAAAAACTTCGATATATCAAATAAAATACCCTGTATTTCATTGCATTTTCAGATTTTTCCTGAAGATCTGATTTCATCAATACATCACAGCTGGGGTCTAGCGGAAATGATTACAGGATGTTTTGTGTCTAAACTATTTTTTATTGGTCGAAACGGCTTACATGTCCCTATCTGACTTTTGATTAGCTATCTACTGATATTTAATTGGGAAAAATACAGGGTGGTTCAAGATTCAGAATTCTGATTACCCTGAATCAAAAGATAACATAGGGACATGGAAGCCGTTTCGACCGGTAATGAATAGCTTCGACAAAAAAAAATCCTAGAGTTGAAAAATCTTTTGAATACCCTATATGTCTCTGGAATTATTTCCGCTAGTACCCAGTGTGATGCATTGATGAAATCAGCTCTTGAAAGAGAATCTGAAAATGTAATGAAATGCAGGGTGTTCCATTTGAAAAATCAAAGTTGCTGTTACTTTCTAGCCGCATCGTTCAAAATATCTCAGACGTGTAGATCATGTCAATTTAAACATACCATGAAAAGTTCGAATTCATCTGGTGCTTGGTTCGCCAGAAACGTCTAATTAAGGCTTATCGTGGAAAACCCTGTATATATTTTTTTCTTCTACCATCAGCTGGTAGCTGCTCTCCTTTGTCCTTATAATTGATTGGTTATATAGATCTTTCTACAAGCGAAAAATGGCCGATTTTAAATGTCGTGTCGAATTAATAAGTGTTAGTCAAATCAGAACACAAAAACTGAGTATTTTTTGCTCCAACACACCACTTAAAATATTGATTTTGGCAAGGTACCAAACTGTTTTGTATTGATTTTAATAATTGTTTACCATAGCCCGATGATAAAGTCCTAAATGAGAAGGCGATTAATGGAAATTTTATTTTTGACACAATTTGGTATCGTAGTTTGTTATTCCAAGATTTCTATGTAAAGGGTATACCGTTGTGATTTTCTGTATATGTAAACGTCATAACATTCAACAACATTCGAAATAACTAGTTTCTACTGTGAATACTCTGGGATATAAAAAATTCCATTTTCTATGAGCTTCGAGTCGAAGTTTTAGAGTATGACGTTGGGAATCCTGATGGCTTTGTAGAGATTAGTTCATTTTCCATTAAATACCTGTAACTGGGAATTTCATTTTTCGAATTGAAACTTGATATTCTCAACTCAAAATTCGGAATTTGATTTTTTTCACTTCAAGCTTTCAATTATCTACTAATCAGTCGGAAAGTTCGAGTTTGCAGTTGGTAGTTCCTGGTTTGAACTGGTAATGTAATTTTCCTTCATGATTAAACTTGGAAATTCCTACTACAAAGTCGAAATTTTATGTTTTTCAAGTTGGAAATTCATAATTTGGAAGTAGCAAATACCTAGTTTGAGGCCAGAAAAAACCAATATTCTCCATGAAACTTTTTTCTGTGAAAGTTTTCCCAAACTCAAATCACCAACTCGCCTAGGATTGAAGGGTGAATCCCATGGAATTCACCTTCCATACTTGACGAGTTATGAGGTGATACCTGATATATTCATAGCAGGAACTTTAGATTGGCAAAATCAAACTGAAATTATTTTCACCGACTTTTCTAAAACCTTCGACAAATTTGATCACTGTTTGCTTTTGAATAAACTTGCCTCACTTGGTCTTTCTAACTCTTTGATATATTCATTAAACTCATAGTTAATCAACAGAAGACAATATGTTGCTTTTGCTGGCTTAAAGTCTGGTGGTCCTCAGGGAAGCAACTTGGGACCTCTTTTATTCAATATATTCATAAATTATATTACAGACATTCTTGAGGGTGACTACCTCTGATATGCTGACGATATGGAATTATTTTGTGAGATTACCAGCATTCAAGACTCCCTCCGAATCAAATCGTCTAGAAAATGTAGTACGGTGGTGCAATGAAAACAAGCTACCTCTTAATCCTGATAAGTGCAATGTTTTGTCCTATACTATGAAGAGTAACTTCCGATTCGAAAAAGTAGAGATTTTCAGCAAGTTTCAACGTTGAAAACTCTCTTTCACACATATATAAGGTCTATATTAGAATATGCTTCCATAGTTTGGTCGCCAATATACCTGATTTAGTAGAATCTGTACAAAGACGTTTTTTGTATCTCTCGTTTGAATATGATGGCGTGTATCCCACAATGGGCACTGCGCACGACCTATTACTATATCAGAGGTATAGGGTTGATAGTCTGGGTGTCCTCCGAGAATGTTCTGCTGCTATTTCCACATATAAATTGATGAATCATATGATTAATGATTGTGTCCTCCTAGAAAATTTCAGTATATTCATTCCTCGGTTGACTTCCCGCAGAAAAATGTCTTCTATCTGCCAAACCCCGAACTAATGTGTTACATACTGAATTCACCAATATATAGAATGTCTAATACATGCAACAAATTTAGTGACCAGCTTGATTTATTCGATACGAATGTGGAAACTATAGGTAACATATCTACCTGAACTAAATAGTGTCATGATTCAATAACATCATATTATTGTCAATTTTAGTAGTTTATACCCCATCCTGTATATTATCTTGTTTTTGTGATTGCTCTTACAAATGTGATACGTTCAGCCACTTAGTACATAGTACAAAAAATAGGTTGATTGTAATCAAGGGGATATTCTTTTTTTTTTCGTGGAGTTTATTGCGACTCTAGGTACGCTTCTGGAGCAAAGAAATCTGAATAGCTGTAGCGGGAAAGGTGCGTATTAGAAATAAAGCTGCTTCAGAGTAGAATTTTCATATTTTATCCTCTTATACAAGTAAAACTACAAGACTTTATCCGTCTTCCATCGAAAAATACAATTAAAATGAAAAGACTTGGAATGAAGATATAGTTATAGCCGGAAGCCCTAACTGGGATTAATATTCCTTAATTACTGGTTTGTTACTTGTGTTGTTTTGCAAGAACTTCTTATGGTGTGCGGATTATCAGATTAAAGCTCATCCAATTCTCTCAACCAGATATAAAGATTTTATTGGTGTCGATCGGAAGAAGCTATCTAAACAACTGATGAGTATAAATACATAAAAAACAGTGTAGGTATAAAAATTCTATATCAAAATAATTATCATACAAATCGAAACAATCGATGTGAAAACAAATAATGATTGATTCAATCAAACACCTCAACAACACAATCGCAACAATCGTAACATTTAGTTTTATAGTGTTGACCTACCTAAATGATCTATTAAAATTTATGACTCATTTGGAGAAGGAAAATGCGATTCTTATAAACTAGATCAATCTAAACATGTTAGCATAGAGAATTAATGACCTATTAACTGCAATTTATGAAATTTTATGATCGGGAAGAATAATATTTATCGAATTTCCTATTCAAGATGATATTTTCATGTATAAAATAGATAATAATGGGCATGCAAATGGTTGAATGCCAATAAAATTATAATTGATATACACAGCGTAATCCAAAAGGTAACATTTGTGTCCATATTTATTAGTATAGGAGAGCTGGCTGCAGATTTCTACCGCCATTTGATAACGAAATGATATGTCACAAAGAGAAGTAGAGACAATGTAGTTCATCGAACGGCACCTATGCCAATCACTGAGCAACATGATGAAAAAATTGCACTTTCCTGTGCGGAAATTTGAACTCGATTGCGCGATTTTTGTTAACGAGATGAGAATTCGGCCATCCGATATCAATTGACAGCGATTTATTTGCTCCTATTATTCCGGACATACTTCTGTCATGTGATAAGGAGTTGAAACGAGAAGCAAATGAAGGGAAAATGTCCTTATGCGAATATCCAAACGTGAAGCGATTCAAATTGATCTGAATAATATTGCCGTGAATATTTCGCCGCCCTCGTTGAAAGATGATATCCGATGGACCAGAGTGAAACTAAAGTGGTGCTTACCCATCAAGTATTCTAGTCCACATGTTGAGTTTCACAGTGGTCCATCGGATCAGAGGGGGGCGAAATAATATTCTAGGAAGTATTGACGCTCGTGGTACGTTTGGATATTCGCAAAGGCGACATCATCCCCTTATGTTTGCTACTTGTTTCAACTTGTTATCATATGACGGAACCCAACGAGCACAAAAACATCTCAGAGATCTTAAAAGTACGAGATTTCGAGACATATTGAACCTCCACTGCGATGTTCTGTTCACACATGAATAGAACTATTATAGAACAGCCAATGTCCGCCGCAGGCGGCAATTATCGAGATGTCCTTGATATGTCACAAAACTCCCTTCTCTTTAGTTCTTTTTAAAGCTTTTTCATGGACACAAAAGAACATTTTCAACGCGTCTTGCGCACATTAAATCGCTGTAAAAAAACATTTTCGAGGTACTTTTCTGAAGCGTTTTGTCAAAATGATCTTCCGCATTATAGGATTCCATTTCCCTTGAATGAAAAAATGCATTAAAAATATATTGAACATAAAAATATTTTCTTGATATGAAATTACCTTCTTAATCGGTTTCTGAGTAGTGCTTACTACACACAGACATATAATTGAAAATAGGTTTCCCAATTTTTGAAATGTTCTACACAATGCATAATTTTGCAACTGCGGAGAAGCTGTGTATTGATGAATTCGTACTTTCATGTATTGATTACCCTGAGGCACCGAACAACACATCTTGCATCTGATGGTCATTATTACAAACTAAATAAGTCTTCTCTAACACAATAAACTTAACCAAATTCCTTTCTGTTCGTTAGCAGTGTGATGTAAGCGTGACACGCTGCAAACGCGAATGCCAATTGCGAACAAGAAGAACAAAATCGAAAACAAATCAGAATTCATCGTATTGTGACGTAAGCATGAGACATTGTGGTGGGGCAAACAAAGAAAGGGCACAAAAGAACAAAAACAATACTTTCAATATCTTTCTAAGACCTCTTTGGGAAGTTCATATTACGCCTCAAAAAAACATCCTCATGCTTACATTTCTAAAACATCCCAAAACATTCCAGGGATACCTCTCAGTAGGCAAACAAAGAAATGCCACAGAAGAACAAAAACAATACTTCAATATCCTTCAAAGACCTCTTTGGTTAGTGCATATTACGTCTCAAAATAACATCTTCATGCCAACATTTTCAAAACATCCCAAAATTTCCCAGGGATGTTTGTGCTCGCTGGGAAGTATGTCAGGAATAAGAATGAGAGAGTATTGCTGATGGTAATACTGAAAGTTCCGCCTTTCTATGGAGAAGATACTAGCTTGAGTTTTGGTGGCGTTCAATTCAACTTGGTTGTTGGTTTCCCAGGCTGTAATTTCAGAGGAATTGTCATTGAACTTTTAGTGAAATTCCATGCTTTAGCGAGGGACCAAAACGAACGGAAGCCATTCGGACAATCTATGAGTTTTGATCTTATATTGACATTGTATATATGATTATTTTGATGCATCTATTGTATGGCTGCAGTTATTCGTGGCTTCAACATATTATTCTTCTCTAGTCACCAGGTTAGGGTCCTTATATGACACCGAAGGTAGGCTGTTTGTTTCAAGGCAATAAATCGTTTCAAAGAATGAGGATCCTAATTTCAATTGATTGCAACGCTTTCAATTGAATAAAAAAACGCCCCTCCCTGAATTTTTTTCTGGTGGCGACCATGTTCAGCACACTACTGATCAAGGAAGTGATATATATTGTGTACATAAGCTGAACACCTAGTCTTAGTGTAGAATGGATCTTTGGGAATTCAGAGATTCGCACTACCCGATATATTTATTTTTCATCTCCCACTTGGTAAAGTGAGTGTATTGGTTCAGAGAGCCGCTTGCCTTTGAAGAGTTGCCTATGCTCGTGGTCGTTTTGAGTGAATGTAGCTTTATTTCTCCTATTTATTTACGTAGGTTTTCGGGGTCATGAATATAGTACAAGAGCCGACTGCAAATTTTCCACCGCCATCTGATAACGAAAGGCCTAAATGAACATTTCATGTGCCAATCACTATCCTGAGAAAAATGCTTGGAATCTGTCACTTTCCTGTGCGGTGATTTGCACTCAATTCGACGATCTGATGGTAACAAGATAATGATTATGCCATCTGATACCAAATGAAAGGTATAGATTTCTTAAATTTCTGGAGGTTATATCCCTCGGGGAACACCTTCCTTGGTAATTTTTTTTATATGAAGTTCTAACATTATTTTGGTTCACTCTATCAGTAATATCATCTACCTTTCCGCACACTCTGTATGTAGAATGTTAATATTATATTATATAAAAACCTAGAAACCCTCTATAGGTATGTACTTACATCTTTGTGGTATTCACACATTCACATCTATACATTTGTTAGGATTTGTTGTGGTGATGATATCAGACGTGCGTTATGTTATGGTTACGTTTAAAGCATAAAACGCAAACATTGTGAAATATATATTTTATGGCAGAGCAAAGCCGAACCTGTTCAATTATATTACCTACCTATCTGAAAGCTCCAACATAAAAATAAATGATGATGGATATATAGAGCATTTCGTAACTGACGACCTGTTATTAATTTCTCATTACGTCCCGAAGTGATGGACAGATTTTCCCTGTTTTATTGTAGTTCGTTCGTTGATTGTCACATAAATTATCCCAACTCCATCAAGATATATTGGTATTTTTATAACCATATAACCATCGTCCAACAAAAACAGAGCACGATAGTATATTTTATGGAAAAAACTTGATAGAGCCGTATCTCCAAGAAATCATATCTAGTTCAAATAGACATAGTGCGATATATCACTTTTCTACGAAATTCCGACTCAGAAAATAATAATAACAATGTGTTCTGAAGCTATATCGTTGACTAGAGATCTATGACTAGAGTAAAGGGAGTAGAATAAATATATTTTTATTGATCTCCGAAAGCTCCAACCTCCCTCGAAATCATAGGCACTCACATTATATTGTTATCTGGTCCTACCACACGAAAATCCGGTTTCGAACAGCTCAAAATAGACCATTATATCCATTGTCGTTTCAAAATTGTGTGTACTCCTATACTCACAGTCCTCTCATGGCATGCCTTGATCGCATTGGGGTGTTTTTTTTTTATAGATCCGATGGTAAGAGGAACACATATTTTATCTTGAACGACGATATCTTTCGCCACAGGAGAATAATAAAAAATGATAAATACTGAAACATATCTTATGCCCCAAACACTTGGGAGTTTATTAACTAAGTTGATATAATTATAATGATGCTTATCGACTCATACAGCAGGAACAGCAACTTCAAATTCAAAAATTGAAGAGCTTAGTCACAGTTAGAAGAATACAAGTATTCTTTTAATTGTGGCCTAGTGCAAAAGGGTAATATAATTTTGATTTTCGGTATAATTACAGATTTGTATACCAGAGACCAAGTTCTGTTCATGCATAAACAATATAAAGTGTTGCACTAACTTTAGATTGCTATTCTATACATTTCACAGAAGATAGTCATGTTTAATGTATTTTCTTCGTGAAAAATAGTGTTCAGTCCAGTTGTTTCCATCAGTTCGGTACACAAAATCATCTTATTATGGCTCATTCCAGTATTTCTGCTGTTGTACAAAATCTGCTGAATCGTATCAACCATCAACTTCAGACCCTCATTACACAGAAAATATTATTTCGCACTTATACCCTTTTATCACTAGACCCTTTAATTGTAGCTACATATCAGAAAAAAACGTATTAATTGTTTCTATCCACTTGGATGGATGCACAGAATGATTTTGTTGTTGTTGTTTCTACTATATACAACCAGAAAGCGAAAAATCATATAATATTCTCTATTTTCAATAAACGCCATCCTGAATTTCCAAGAAGAACACTTTTAATGGAAAAGTCATATTCTCGAACCAGAAGGAAAAAAAAAACTGATGTCGGTGCCTGAGGGTCGATTCTCATAAAAAACTCAATGGAAATCCCCATCTGTCTTCGTTTCGGAGTCACAAGGTGTTTTTCGAAAATGGGCATATTTGAAAAGTGGCCATATTTTTTTTACAAAAAAGGTCTTCTCATGAATATAATAACTGCAAAGCATTGAGTTTGTGATGGAAATTCTTCTCGAGGCACTGAAATCGGCGAGGAAATCGGCCATCTTATATCTAGTTCACTTGTTCTTCTTGAAGGAAAAGTTCTATTTCGCAACTAGGTATAGGACGACTGATTTCAGTGCCCGAGGAACTTTTTTTATGACAAACACAATGCTTTGGAAATGTTTTCATGAAAACGAACAATTTTTGCCAAAAAAATAGTTTCAGTCACTTTTCAAAAATTCGCATTTTCCAAAAACACCTTGTTACTCTGAAATAAAGATAGATTTTGATATGCACTTCTCACCTTTGAGTTTGTCATGTGAATTGATATCTTGTACGAAAATAGGACTTTCCCTTCAAAAGTGCCCAATTTGGCACACCCTGTACATACACTCATTTTCGTTGCCAAAATCCCAATTCTCGTCATCACAATTCAGTATATTCGTCGACGACATTTTTCAATAAGTTGCATCAATACGTCTGTTTTTTTACCGTACTACTAATACTCTATAATATAGCATCTGGCATTATACCAAATGGGATTTATTTTCTAGATCGATGTAGTGAAATCGAATAAACATTACGGATTGGAGCATTCCTAATCGATCGTGTTGCAAGAAAGCTTCCGACCTGAAGATTATGTTGGCGATGAAAATTAGAAATTGTTGAAAAATAAATAGATGAGAATGGCTAAGCCATAGATTCATTCAATCTATGGTTGAGCTAAAGATTAATACTGATAATTAAGAATTAGATTAAGATATTAGATGTAGAATTTGCATTTAATCTCTATAGTATAGGGTATTGAATGTTTTGAAATTTTCGCATTTGGTTAGCTGAACTTTTATGAAAGTTGGGATTTTCCTCAATGATGAAAGTGTTAAATGCTCTACAACTTCGTTATTTCAAAGAACTGGTACTGGTAAACTGGTATTTAATGACATAATAGGTAGCAAAAATATAGTACCGCAACATTTTATCGCATACATCAGAAGCTCCTATGTTTACTCAACACATGAGTCATTTTCATGAAGAACATTCTCAATTTTGATAATGTTAAGTGTTTGGGATCACACATTAAAAGGTAAGGCCCCCGTCATTCCTTGCTCGCACAAGACTTTCGAAGACTTTTGAGGGTTGCTCGTAAGGGGGCAACCGAATGACGGATAGAACAAATTTTAGAACAAAAAAAAAAAAAAAGTTGAATGTAAAAATACGAATATCGATCCTAAATCATCTAAGCTCACAATATATTTGGATTTGTTATGGAGATCAGAAAATCAGGATCCTTGATTGTGAGACTAAGATATCCTTCGAACCACTCTATGGTCGGTTGCTTTCATGATACATTAAAACGAAATAATGAAAAAAACGGAACGAGTAAAAATCCAGTATAAGCGAAACAAAAGGTAGGCTTATCCGCGGCTATGATTTATTAAAAAAGTTTCGAAATCCAATTAAGAAAAGCTTGTTAAGGTACTGGATTAATTTACTGAGTCGAATAATAAGCTTGACTTTAGCCCCCTCAGTATTAGAAGAATGACGAAAGAAAAATTACCATCGTTCAAATCCAAATTGGAAATTTTAATTAGATCAAGTAGTGATGTAAAGAGTCATCAAGACAGACCCTTAATACTTCAACTTGAGGAGGATCAAAGTTATAACAATAGACCTTTCATGAGTTGGATATTGTATTCTTACAAATTTACGAGCTATTATTTTGATTAAATACAGTGACCCAAATGCATTCTTCGTTTTATCAAAAATGCTTGCCAACAAATAAATCATCCGTTCATTTTGATAGTGTGTGACCAAACGTTCATCGACAATTAGGGCTTCCCTTACAAAGTTGATTTCAAAAATGCATCACAAGCCTTGAATTAAATTTCAGCTAATCAAACACTGAGCTCACAGTTCGATTAGTTTTTCAATTAATTTTTGTTACGGACGAAGCAAAAGAATGTCGATAACATCATCACTCGGAGACAGTCCACTTGAATATTGAATTATCATGTTGGAATAAAGTGAATTGAAATCAGAAACTAACCTCAAAGAAATGAATGATAGTAATTCACGTACTATTTCCGGAAAATTCATTTTCCGGGCTTCCTCTATTTTTTCGGCAACCTGAAAAGCAAGTTCCATATTATTCTTCATTCTATGATTGGAACGGTACCTGGTTCTGACATCATCTCGTTGCTGTGGTTTATTATTTATTGGTGATATGATGTAAGTAACAATGACAACAATGTAGTTTTTTCCGTCATCAGAATATTTCTCACCATCTCCTTATGTTGCTCTTATTATTATTCAACAAGAAGGAAACATAAAACAAGAATGATGGTATCCTGTGATATCTGTTTTTCAAAATATTGATCCCTATTTTTTCATCACCTATTTGCCATAAAAAGAGGAAATTAGTCTGTTCTCTTTTCGAAACTATTTTTTAAGCCCAATTTTGGTATGATTTAATGGATCAAAAGTACTACTTTGCACAAATGGTACCGAAAGTAGTATTTTCGGGACGATTCTCTTCACTTTCGGAACGATTTCTATACTTTCGGTACGATTCTTGTATGTAGCTGGCTTTGACAATTGACCATTCTAGAACACGTGATTTTGACATGGTTAACATGGTTTCTTGTGGGGTCCACAAACTATCTGTTAGGTTACCTTTGATGAGCATAGCCCTGGCCATCCCTGCCACATCCACAATATAATAACAGTTTCACCAAACAGAATTATGAAATTATTTCTATTTCCATCTTGGATTCCAAGGAAAACGATCCCACTAATTCTGGTTTTATATGACCATTCTCGACAAAATACAATGTTTGGCCCTCAGCAACCTATCAAATGACGTAATTCTGGAATGATTAATAACATGAACTTTGAATTTTATTATGACAGTGCTTGTCATGTAGCAATGGTGTGTTTTTTTCACTTTTCAAATAAAAATGGCTACAGGAGAAATATTATGAAATATATATAATATAAAGAAATATTGTGTGTGTCGTGTTATACACGCGACTCAAAAGTGATTTTACTGGGCTCACAGGATTTCAAAGTTCCTACACCTCCTGTGAAATGTCACTTGTTACGTAATAGATATATATGTAAAGAGTTGAGAAGCGCGTCATTTTGTGTGACGATGGGATTTTAAGGACGACCGAAACGATATTCTGTAAAACTCCAGTTCTACATGAGTTCTACCGATTGTACAAAATTTAGTAGGCAAAGACTTCGTCCGTCACTGTCAAACAAGAATATATTCACATATCAGCGACGAAATTCACTAAATAGACCTGTTCGATATTTTCATTAGTGGAAAATAGCTGATTCAGATTGATTTTTCGTAACTGGTGTTGAAATGAAGATTTCATCACCAGTTATGTTTTTTTTTTATTCTGGTTCCCACGTAAAGGGATATCCTGTAGCTGTCCATATTTATGTTGCCAACATTTCTCCATCGTTCGTTTCTGATTTGCCTGGTATTGGAGCCCTGGAAGAGAAGGCGGTATGGAGGGTACTATCAGGGACGCGCCTATACAGTGGCAACTGCGTGCACCGCACACGGGCGGCCACCCTCAGGGGCGGCCAATCACGAGATACTAAATAATACTTCGTTATTTTGAACATTATATTACTCTGTAGACTATGGGAATCCTTGTAATAAAATTCCAATCCCATTCAGTAAATTAACAACACTTAATAGAAGAAAAAATAAGAACAAACAACCTTTCTTACGCTGGTGGCCCACAGGACGATAGCGGCACGATTTTTCGCGATATACTACCATCGCTTCGCATTAGCATAAACTACAGAAGATAAACTATTTCAGTAATCTTTGGCATTAGCTGAGTAATGAAAGAATTGAATTTTTCAGCCATTGGACTACATTCAATTGTATGAAAATTTTGTCTGTGCGATATCGCGTACGAAAACCTTTTCGGCATCAGACTAAGAACATTTTCAATGCACTTGTGGAAGTATCTCAAGATGATAGCTTCGATTTGTCGGCTAAACACAAAGTATTCTCAATGGCTAGCAAAATCAATGAATTTCGATTCATCTGTTCCATACTGATATGGCATCATGAAATTTTGTTAAAAATCAACATCTGTAGGAAATTCTTTTCATGTTCTACACTCAATATTGAAGCATGTCTTGATCAATTGAATAATTTGAGATTTTTTTGCTGCATTCAGATCCGATGGAAACTATTCAAAAATTTTGAAAAAATTCTCGGACAATAGCTGATAATTCAGATTCTGAAACATACTTTCCAGAAACGTCTAGAAGGAGAGAGAGACCAAAATTGTTTGATTATGCAAGAGGGAAATGATGATTATCAGACTGACTACCAACAGCACGCAAATTCAAGATATTTTTTTTATGCCATCACCGACCAAATAACATGTTCTCTCGATGAGAGATTCGAGTCTCTCAAAGATTATAATTAATGTTATGGATTTCTCTAGTTAGCTTTTGGTAAGGACTTTGATGAAACAAGTTAACTCGAAAGTTATAAAAATTTGCAAGAAAAGTTAACAGATGAAAATCACAAGGAAGCAGATATAGACGGGACAGATTTATTCAATCAGTTAAAATCATTGAAAGTGATTTATCATGAAACATAGAAAATCATCCACAACAGATTTCACAGTATAAACATTTTATTAACTTTACCGGTGTCACTTACTAATGGAGAAAGGTCATTTTCTAAGTTGGAGATAATAAAAAACAATTTGAGGTCTAAAATGAGCCAGGACCTTGCTTCAATATCCTTCGAATCTGAATTATTAGAAACAATCGATGTTGACATGCTCTTCGAAGAATTTCCTCAGCAGAAAGCGAGAAAAATGATATTTTCTCTATGATTTTCACTGTGATATTATCGCCCCTCCATGTGTTTTTCTCAAAGTATTACCTGAACCTCATATGTTGATGAAATATTGTTAATTTCATATGAATTCTTCAATTCGTATATCATTTGTTATGTTACTTATGTTTATTTATATAATGTTATGTTCCGTGAATGCAATCATCTCTTGAGACATCTTGAAACGAGTTTGATATATTATTTGTTTCTTTTCAGTTTCCAAAATATGTCAGTTTTCAAAATTCGTTTCATTTGAATTTTTTTCGAGGGCGGCCCAGAACATATTGCACACGGGCGGCGAAGTGTCTAGGCGCGCCCCTGGGTACTATCATCCGCGAAGCTGTGTACTGGACATGAAGTTACTTCTAACAAATCTGCTATATAATTGATCCTTGCGGAACACCAGCATTTATAATAAGAGAGTCAGATGAAACTCCGTCGACCCCCACATGTAGAGACATGTTTGAGAGAAAACTAGCTAGCAGAGAACATAGCTGGGGAGGCAAGCCATAAGATGAAAGCTTGGCGAGGAGCCCGTGGTGCCAGACTCGATCGAATGCCTTGGAGATATCGAGTGCCACGGCTAAGGTTTCAAAACTTCTGGCGCAGTTTTGAAAAAATGTCAAATGGCAAGTCGAAATTGGACAAATTACCAATTGGTAAACCATTAACATACATGCCACGTTGTTATTTCTTTGAAACGATTCTTATCCCTGTTAACCAAACTATACGACATTATTTTTTGCTGGCATTCGCCGCTAAATAAAAATAAGACCCTTTCAGCTACGTTGTTGATGCGGAGCTTGGACCCTCGAAACACGTATAACTCCACAAAGGGAGATCACGCGCGATTCACGGAAAATATTGACGGATATAAAATAATCCCTGCTGACCCACCTTCTGTTCTCCGGTAGGCACGGAAAATGCGGAAAACTGATAAAAATAAATATATGGGAATTTCTATGTCGCACACATTTCCAGCAAGTCCCCAAGGTTCCAGCTGGATAACAACCTATATAGATACTGCCCTTGCAAGGCTAATGGGCTAGAATGTTATACGCATGTATGTTGAGTATGTAAACAGGTTGTCCTGAAATTAGCCTGTCAAACTTCACCAGCGGCTTCTACGACCCAAAATAGAAGAAAAAGATCAAATGAACCCCCCTGTTCCTGAAAGGAGGCTCCTGAGGATAATATTTCTTGAATAGTTATATAAAATGATGCAATCCAATACAAGAACTCAACTCTCCGTGCCAAATGCAGTGAAAATTAAACCATTCGAAGATTAAATTCAGGAGTGTGTAATACAGGGTGGGACTACATTAAACATTACTCAAACTTTCTTGAATGCATATTTTTCTTTACAGAAAGCGAGTTTGGGTCACCCTGGTAGGTATAGTCTTTCCAAAGTTAACGGGAGCAGATTCAGCAAAAAACATACGCTGCGCGATGTCTATTCGCAATTCAAATCAGAATGCCAATGGACCAAATGTATACGTATACCTGTGATAACTAAGTTTTATTTGCAGAATTGACACTGCTGAAACATATATTTATTCACCAATTAGTCTGACTATTGTCGATGTAAATGAAAACCTAGTAGGCGACCTAGTGCGAGGAGGTATTATAGCTCCTGCCTACTAACTACCTAACTATAGGTTGTCATCTAAAACGACAATGGTGTGATTTAGATTTATACTGAACTACTTACCAGATGAAGTAGGACAGTCAAAAAATTGACTAATTTTGACATGCTATAACTTGGGCATTTCTTGGCAGATGTTGGATTTTCAACCACAGGTAGAAAGCGTCGTCCTTGGTCTATGCGTCATTGGCGTCGGGTTTCTTTTATTGCGATTCGTTCTCTTTGTACAGGGTGTGAATTTAGAGCCGGAAATATTTCAAATTTGTGACCAACAATTTGGGAAATGTGAGATACCTTAAAATTTTTTTTAGATGCTGGGTGAATTGTTAGGCCGATACCACAAGCCGTCTTAGAAATGTTTTTGATAAATTGCGTCGCTATGGAAAAATCACCATTTTATGAAATTTGGTTTTTATTTCAAAATGCATGTGGGCTGATTTAGTTAAACAATGAATGACACCATCTAAACTGCAACCAGGAATATTCCTCCTGAAGATGATCAACACCATTGGCGCGCAAAAAAGCAGGGTTTATCATATTTTGAAAAGAAAATTCCTTTTTATTGACAAAACAGTTTTATTGATCGTTGCAGTGAAAAAGATGCCCTACCATTAATTCAGAGGCGTGCAAAAAGGGATTATGTAATGTAGACAAATTAAAATTCCAGTTCAATTTGTTTTTACCTATAAAAATGACCATTCATGTAACTCATTGGCGAATAAAAGAGGATTCATTATAAAAGGCGATTCAAATAGTTTGATCCATATATGGAGACATTTTCAATAATTATAATGAGTGTTGTTCTTTGCCGCCCAGTGAAAATTCGGATTTTCGTTCCTAATATCATAAACCCCTTTCTACGCGCCACTGGTGTTAATTAGTTTCAATAGAAATATCCCTTGTTGCAGTTTAGATAGTAAATGATATTGTTCAACAAAAAAATCATCAGTCATCATAAAATGACGATTTTTCCATAGCAACGCAATTTATAAAAAAATTTCAAAGACGTCTCGAAGTATCGGCCCAACAATTCACCCAACATCTAAAAAAAAATTCTAAGGTTCCTCACATTTCCCAAATTATTGGTCAACTTTTGAAATGTTTCCGGCTATAAAATCACACTCTGTACAAACAAACACAAAAAAGCCGGTGACAACAACAAGAATGCTGAATGATAATGATTAGTTTCATAACTTCTACGTTTATTGCTTGATTACTGAAATTTTGCGGTGCTCCGTGCTGTCACGTTTATCTCGAATCAATTCATATCATGAATTCCAATATCCTTTATTCTGTTATGTACTCGCAATGACTAATAAATTGATGATCATTGAATTATTGCTTCGAGTTTCAAACTTTTATGAGCTATTAATGATGCCGAGATTCATACAATTTTGTATCCACATAATCATTGGATTGTTGATTTCCCAGCAGTCCCAGAGAGGTCCTCAGAATATGATTTTTACTACGAAAAGAAAATGAGCAAAAGGAATCTCAATTCTCAAAAATTTACTCTGAAAACGGTGCTATACTGCTCATATATATTCACGATAACCCCAATAAACTGCATTCGGAAGACTCCTAGAGAAATAACAATTTCCTGCCAACAAAATCGCGGATATAACAATAATATCAATCACTGTATACGTGTCAGGGTTGGTCTCTGAGGACCCCTGTGGTAGAACTAGCGTGCCATTTCGCAGGATTCCAATGTGTATGTATATCGTGGGGTAAATCCAGAAGGGAACACTGGAACTCCCACTGTATTGGATTGTATCTGACTTTTTTCAACCACAAGCCAACCGCACCCACTTTCAGATTCAAGCAAAAACTTGAGTGGAAATAATAGCAGAAGAACAATTCATTTTGGACTATACGCAGCCGCAGCATTCAAAAACTATGGATTATTCTGGAATCTATATATAATATATTGGTTTTTTAGCTGCTTCAGCTACTTCATCTTGCGTCGCATTGGGCTTGGTAAAAACCGCTGATTTCTCCATTATATCGAAATTAATTGAATAGTTTAGAGAAACTTGCCTTTTCCTTGACCAAACAAGGAGGACGTGGAATCACATCCACTATCCACTAAAGGCATATGGATGAAAGGGATGAGATGGTGGTCTGATGATATTGAGGTTTTTGAAAAGAAGACATCTGATGTTTTTCCTCTTCCACATTTTTGAAGAAATATGTTATTTTGTGTGGGATTCGTGAGGCCATTGAGAATCACAAACAAGTCTACGTCCTCACCTACAATAAACACTTCTTCATAATCAAAGGACTTTGCGATAGCTGTAGTGACAATCATCCCGTCAGCATCTTCAGCCTGGAAAACCTGAATGTTTTTCATTTCCATCTTTGCCTTCAGTAGTTGGATGCATCTCAACTTGTTTTTATCATTGGATAAAAACTTTTCTGGGCAAATCTGAGGTATATAGTTTCTCCAAATATTACCTCTGGAGAACACTGTGCCACAACTCGACGAATGCGTTCTGCGCATTTTGTATTCTTCTTTTCAGCCTCTTTATAGGATACCCGTCAAACACTACTGCTATGCGGCCACATCACCTTATGTAGGAGATGACATCCGTCTACAACAACAAATTTAGTTTTACCATCATGTGTTTCAGCAACATGGACAGGTTGGAATGCTGCATAAAAAGAGGATTTTGTACCCTTCCTCATTCCATATTGTGTAAATAATGACATAGGAAATGGTCAAAGCTCGTGTGTGAAAAAGTTCTTCAAGTGTCTTCGTCCGACTTGATAATCTGTATTTCGCGAACTGTTGGGCCCCTACAGTAATCATATTAAGCTCAGTATATAGGAAATTGTATGTTGTTCAAAAATGAATAGAGTTGTCTTTGTTGAAAAAGTACTCATCCTTCTGGGTCAAAAATGGCGAAATCTGAAAAAAGTGCAAACTTTTAGCCGTTTAATCCTTAAATGGCGGTGATCCGGAAGGTCGCCGAGGTCGAAAAATTGGATTTGGCATCTCTGTACTATCCCAAACAATATAAAAAAAAAACCTAGTACCCCAAACCATGTAAGGTGGGCCTCTTTTGATGAGAAGGTTACTGGATTAAAGGCGTAATATCATTCAAAAGCGGTCGGAATTCCAGAAACACCGCATCCCCCACTTTCTTTCACGCGAATATTACCCGAGAGAGAAATCCTAATGACATATTTCTGAATAACCGGAACCCATTCCGCGCTACACCGGATCTAATTCGATGCAAATTAGGATGAGCCATTATTTTAGGTACTTGTTATGAAGATGCCGATTGGAGCGGATTTATTCGCGGATCACCCATCTTCGACATCAAAGAACAAGCTGAAGGGAAGTTAATTTGTGCCATTGTGCCAAGCCCAACGCAATTCTTTTTATTCGGAATTCAAACTCACGAATTAATTGATTACATCCATCATGAGTCACGAGTTTAGACGTGTATACCAATAGAGGGTTATAGGATTTGCAATCCTACTTATAACAGACGATAACGCAAACATCGAATATCTGGCAGCCTTCTGGCCCAATGCATGATCAGTCGGTAGAGTGCTGGCAACGGCTGAGCTACAACGGGCGAACGTCGGCCCATTGTATGGTGTATTGTAATCGTTTATCCATAATCCAGCCAGCATTGGACCAGTAGTATCAAATCGTGATGCCATTTCACAACGTCGTCTCAACATCGGCTGCTCTTTATTATATGGTATATTGAAATCATTCAACTATAATCCAGCCGGCACCAAGCCAATAAAAGGCAACCGCGCTTTACCAGACTTCATCATATGAAAAACCACCTTGTATATCTGAAAATATACAAGGTGTTCCATCTAAAAAAAATGTTGGTGGCATTTCCGGAAAAACCGGAAGTCAGGCATTTTGGATTGTCATGTGATCAAATCCGAAATGGTTGCTCATATAACTGTACGAAATTTCAGCAAAATTCGTTCTTGAATGCAGAAATGACAGGGGTGGCCCGATACCCTCCCTGTATCGACCGGTATATGTTCTCTCCTCTCTTTATTTTCTATCCTGGGATTGTAATGGATATCCACGAGATATTCATTGATGGATTCCGAAAGGATATCCTTCAGAAGATATCCCAACGGTATTCATAATATATCCGAAGCATTCAAAGCAAAAAACTTAAATGTCTGTATCATCCTTGATTATAAGTGTGAATACTCGATGGTATCATTGAAAAATTGAATCTTATTTTTGATTTTTTTCTTCATATGATTTTAAACCAATCCGAACTTTCAATTGAGTCAAGCTACTCTGTATAATTTCGAATATTCGTGGATATACATAGAGTAACTCATCCACCAATCAAAGATTTTGAATTATTTCCATTCCCATAGTACTAAAAAACTAATCGCATATAATACAATTGGAACTACAAGGTCGGATTATTTCAACTGTTGAACCAGTGAAAAGAATGTCTCTCTGCTAGTTAAACTGACATTAGTTATTTGAAGTACCTACTAACAGTATTACTACTGAATATATCCTATTGAGTTCATAATTCAGAGATGAACATCCATTAAATGTCAAGAAGTATCATGCCAATGCTGGTTTCTTTCTACTTTTTCAGAATATTTCAACATATAACCAATTAATTTGCTTATTAAAGTAGCTAATCTAATTTATAATTATTGGAATATTTGGAATCATATGCTGATTCAGAAAAGTAATTAATGAGTTGGCAAATTCATAAAGTAGTTCTTTTATTCATCCTTCCACATTACATTCATTGAAAACAACATTCAATACTGGCAATATTTATAGATTATATATCCTCAATATTACACAACTGACAAAACATAAATCACACACACTGAGGAAGTCTTTAAAATTCTCAGGTATAATTTCAAGGAAACAACTCTCAAAAAACTTAATGCTCCAATTAAAATTAGAGTATTTTCAAAGATATTAACAAAGGATGGAGGATCATTTTTGAGGAATTCATTTGTTCACCACATGAAATGAGTTGTGTTACTGTCACATAAGTATAACAAAGATTCAATAATTTACTTTAAATCATATTTCTTTCATATCACAGGCTCATAAAATTCAAGACAAACAATTTTATTCATCAGTACAAGTAAGCTCAGAAAATTCCTGACTCAACCAACCTATACAAATACAATAATGCTGAAATAGTTGGATAAGAAGCTCTTGTTCATCAAGAAACTCAATTTTTTCAATCCTGTGCCTCTCAGACTGTGAAATTGCATAGTATATTTCCACCATGTCCCATGCCTTTGAACCTAACCAGCCATTATTCATAAACCTTGCTTTCTGCATTTCAAGATTCTTGCAATGAGCTATACCTGCCAAATTGCAACCTCTTACTCTCAAATTCCCCAACATAACCTCCCCAAATGTATCATTCATATTACACATTTCATAGTTAACAAAAAGCCCAGCTTTGAATTTTGATGATATCCATGTTAGCAGTCTATTCACACACTCATTCTCAATATACACTAAAACACACTCTGCAATGAACAATGTTGGTCTATCAAAGTTCACTTCTGCTTGCCTCAGTTTGATTTCGAGCTGAGATATATTCCTTATATCTACCCCTATGCAGTGGTAATTTCCAGCATGCAGGTCTGTGGAGCTCAGCTTGACCTCCCCATCTTGATCATGTATCCTTTGCAATAATGGTTTGTTTCTCTTTATGGTGTAACATTTCTTAGCTGTCACAGTAGGAAAGTCTATCTCTACATAGTTGGCAATTTGTACTCCCTCATCTTTGAGCTTCCAGTATAAAGTATCAAACCCTGATCCGAAATTGAGTATTTGTGCCGTGCTGCCTGCTTTGCTGATGAACTTTTGTATGAAGTTTTCAATGCCTTTGACTCGAGCATAGTAGCCTCTATTGATTTCTGGAGCCCTACGCTCTACATGTCTCACAAAATATGATATGTAGTCATCTGTCCAATAGCCTAGCTGCACAGCCCCTCTTTTGCACTCGCTAGCATCATCGTTTGTAGCCATAACTGGCTCATCACCCATTATTGTGGCTAAAAGAATATTTCAAGTCAGCTAAACAACTAGAAATTTGCAGTGCATAATCATGAAATCAATACAGAAAGTTGAATAGCATACTCACATTGTAAGTTCACTTGAGAATCGTTGAATTTCCAGTCAATTTAGTGAAGAATGGTGTCTAGTTAGCTATAAATGCGTATTTTCACCTGTGGCCTGTGTTATTTTCATGTATTTTCTATTTCCACCATCAAATGAAAATCGTATTCCTATTTCCTTATGACAAGTTGACAATATAATTGACAATGACAAGAAGCGAAGAAGCTCACAAAACATATAACTAAACTGAGAATTGACAGAAAACAGAATCACTCGACAATCGACATCTGACTGGACTGTGGATCGCTAGCCGTAGATCATGGATTCAGGCAACCAACTGAGCAGGCTCGAAATTGTGTTGCCTGCAGCCGGGCGTTCGATGCTCGTTCCATGCATGTTTCGGCGCGTTGGCTCATAATGATGATAGAGTGGCTTCACAATCTCGAATATATTTCTTCCAATGAACATTTTATATCTCAGAAATGAATCCATTCAGAAGATATTTTATTATTTTTCTCGGAGTATCAGTTACACATACATATACAGGGTGTACCTGAAAGGTATGTACAAAATCTCAGCACATATTTCTGTCAAAACAAGACGATTTGAAACAACCGAAATTGCTCCATTCCCGAGTAAAGTTGAAAAGTAAAAATCGAATTTTTCAAAATGTATGAACATTTTTTAACGTATCTCTTCAGAAATTGGTAGCCGAGGACTTTTTGTGATTCGAAACACCTTTTCAATGTGGAAATTAGAAGGCGCTTACCAATGCACTTCTCAAAATGATGGCAATAACTTTTTTGTCAGTGTATAGTTCTTCATTCTTACACGTGGGAAAATTCGCAAAAGTGATCCGTTTTCGAAATATTTTCGGTTTTTAGTATTCGATGCCACACCTCAAATTCAAATTATTTTGAATAAAACACGTTTGCCGTTATCAGTGTTATCTTCGTGGAAATCGTGGATGTTTATAAAGTCCGTGAATGAGCAGTGCAAAAGTGGATTTTTCAAAATATTTTTTTTGGAGTATATACTGCCGATTATTATTTTTTTAATTTATCACCTTGTATCTCGGAAACGTTGGTATATTTTGAACTTAGGACTGTTTGCTAATATCATGTACAGACCTTTTGGGGACACCCTGTTATATACTTATTATAATCTATTCAGTTTGGAATATTTCGAAAAATAATGACTTCATCGCTATGAAGAAAGAATATGATATTTACGTAAACAATATTGGAATTAGGGATGGATATCAGCCAGTCAATTGCTCCTCTCGTACGCCTCTGGTAGTAGCCAAAAACGTTTTATTTCACATTATTTAGTGATGTGTGATGTGTATAGTATCTAAACTTATAGTTCAATATACATATAATAATTTGATTAACTTAAATGTTTATAAACCTGAAAATTACTAATATTCCAACCGAATCTGTTCTATACTCGTGACAGTATAATTCGGAAAATATATTCACAGGAAAAAATCATAGATATAAAAGGTATACACAAGTATAGAAATCTAACACCATACACTCCAGTATCATCATGGTATTGCATATCACAATTCCATCTCTCATCGTCATAGTCGATTCAATAACTTTTTCGGTGACAACATATCCCATTCCTCTCGAGTACAATTTTTGCAGCAGGCATCAGGGGACTTTCTAGGTGAATGAAATTACTTACTGCCTTCTTCCATTTTTCTTTTTTCGGGTTACACGATATTTTCGAATAGGTATTCTTTGTGCCATACCTGCTATACGAATCCTTCGGAATGGATCGCTGCATTTCCACATTATCTGAGAATTTTGTCACTCGTGACGACTTTTGAAATGATCTCTCAGAGATTAGGTTCATTGAAGCGATGTTAGCAGATATTTGACTGAGTTGGTATGAGTTCATCGTTTTTATATAAAATATCAAAATATCTTGTCTGAATCTTGCGGTTTTTTATTCCTAACTAACTCAAAATCAGCAAGGATCTTTCATCTCGTGGTTTATATACTATTTTATGCACTTCAGGAGTAGAAAAACGAAAAGTAGAATGATCAAGAAAGTAATGCGGCACCTAGGTACTCTAGATTCAAAATGGCAACTTTGCTGACTGCGTTTCAATCTCTGAGGGAATGAATGTGCCACCCTCCCAAATTAGGGATTAAGAGTTCATTATTAACCTTATAAGCAGGGTGTTTAAAAAAAACCTGACCTCTTAGCAAGGGTATGTAGAACACTGCAAAACAAGTTGTGTTTGCTAAGTAAGAAAATGTCGTAACGACATCTGTTATCAAGATACAATAAGGTGTTGAATAACAAATTTTTCACACATTTTTTTACGATTATGTCAAAACTACTCGAATGATTGTGATGATATTTTGTATGGATGTATTATGGAACCTGGCACATCGCACGAATTCGTTTTGATATCTTATCTCACACTCATAGAGGGCGCTAGATACACGGTGCGTACAGAGTTGTTTCAAACATAACTTTTTTGAGGTTAGATTTTTCAATCCAAATTCAATGTGAGCTTCAGCATCATTCAATTTTACACCAGAAAGGTACTCTATTATGAAAAACTAACATATTGTAATCCATGTTGTATCTTGAGGAATAAGTCCATGCTACAGAGGTGAATAATTCATGTCAAAAGTTACAAGACCAAATCGTATATTACCTAAATAACTTAACAGCTGATCTCCAACTATTGAGGAGAATATTGCATTCTCAAGAAAAAAAGGAAGAATCGTGTACCTATTCGTGAAAAGGGTGTACATATTGCTTTGTTTTTTGTCAAATTTATCTCAAGTTTCTACTTGTGATTATCTGTTCAATCAATAACTTCAGCACAAGAATGATATTGTTTTTGATTCTGAATGAATAGGAAATGTATCTCTATAAAACTTATTTTATACCATCTAAAAACTTTGAATTGAATTGAAACTTCGCACACTCATCAAGAGCAGATGACATTATAACATAATTTGATAGTCTTCTTACTTTCGTCCAATTTTCCTGATCAGGACCTTCAGGATGATTTTTTTTTCTAATAAAATGGTGAATTTTATTCCGTCACAAAATTTTCAAAATGTTCCTTCAACAAAATTCAAATATTCGTTTTCATTCCTTCACAATGCTTTCTTCAATCCAGAGACAGGGCATTGTGTTACAGCAAATACTCGTATGAATAGTAACAGTTAGAGAGATGGCTGATTTCGACCACAGTAGATTATCCTTCCTCGAGATTTTGACCCACTTCAAAACGTCGAATGAAATCGAAACTATCGCAAGCTCATCAAGGACCCATGATAATAGCATAATTTATGTTTTTTGTTCCATTATCCCAAGCCGGATCTTCAGGATGATGACTTTTTTTCGAATGAAATGGTGAATGATGTTCCTTCACCAAAAGTTCAAATGTATGTTTTTATTCCGTCGAATTACTTTTTACAGTACCCTTCACTTCCTATGGAGCATATTTCCCTGTTTGCACTGTTATTAACTATACTATTTGTGTGTCTATTGTTTTCATTTCCATAACTATGATACTTTCGATTGGCTGATGATGGGCTTATATGAACCCGAAACATGTTCCTTTACGATTGATCTCTGATCTTTCTAATGAATGTTATGGAGATGACTTTGGGTTTCCATCTATGATCAGAGCATTCTTCTTTTCTGCCATGTGAAACATATAATTCTCTTCTAATTCGTTTCAATTCCACGATAAGTCTGAATAATTCATCACCGTGTGTTCACCCAAAAGTCATTGCCATTTTTGATTACCAATTTGATTCAATAGAGCAACAAACTTTTTCTGGCTAGGCATCAGTACTTTCTCTGTTTGGAATACATTTTTCTTCAAACAGCATAGACAATGGCTTTTCTATGACACTCAACAGGCAGTGAAGGTGTACTTCTCTTCCTATGCAGAAAAAGTTTGTTGCCATGCAACGTTCCATATAATTTGAATGAACTTGGAAATCAAAATTTACACCGACATTGGGTGAACACAAAATATTACACAAAATTACTTTTATAACATGTGCAGAAATAATTTTATGTTCCACTCTTAGCCTCGCAACGCTCGACTATGAACTATCAACTTTGCTGCCTAGTAAAATAAATAACTGTTCCTAACTGTTTGTTGAATCTACTACGACTTGTATAGTTTTATCAAGTTGTACATTCAATTTAGTTTGGTTTGAACATACTTATTCAATATGATACCATCTAATTTTCATTGAGGAGGACTTTTTCAGCACCCCCTGGCATCTGCTAAATTGAAGAAAATCTGCCCCCATCATTTAGACAGGCTTTATAGTCGGATTCAGGATACCTGATTTAGGGCCTAGTAGGTCACGAAACCATGTGGAAAGGGACCAATAACGACTCCTAAGGGAAATCTGAATCGAGAGTTTTTCATTTTTGGCCGATACCTTGTTAACGCGTTCTAACTGAACAGGGCCGGACTAACAATACTTCACACATGTCAAATATTAGTTATTCAATCCAAATTCCTACCCAGTATTTCAGTAGTATATATACTCCGTTGAGGTCCTTCAGCCCAGAGTGTTCGGAAATGATGTGTTCTGTGAAGACTTTGTTACTGACTCCATACGCCAGCCACCTCCGAGGAGCACTGTTTATTTATAACGCAACAGTGAATCGCGCAGGACGATCTCCAGCTGATGTTCAGAAACTTCACAATATTCAATTCGTTGTTCAGGGCCTATTGACTGAATCGTTTCGTAACGTATTTTATTAGTTTAGGTAATGGCCACGCGTTTATACCGTATGGATAGTTGGTATGCTTACCAAGCAGATCTAACTAAATTCAGAACAAATGCCTTAGTTAATGCATGTTTACACCATATATCTTCAATTGACTAACGTTACCAACTCTGTTTTGATTTGATTATTTTCTTGAGGTTAGGTTGTGGAACTCCACTTGAATTCGTAAATTAAGAATGAATCCTTTTAGTTGGATACGAAATTAGCTGAAATTGAATGAAATATTGTTATATGAGAACGCATGAAATAACTGCCACTTGCAGTCAAGTCAATTCAAGGCTATACAAAAGTAAACCAAACTGTTTACACCGTCTTGGTCATCATACTATTTTAATCTGGTACGCAAAAAAATTCGGTACCAAACCAAGCTGGTAACTTCACCACAAGTATATAGTTTATACCAAACTGACCAAAACTATTTATTCAAAATATAGTCATTAGTCAGCGGTATAAACGTGGCCAATGATAATGTCAGTACCGAATGAAATCCATTTTGAACCAATGAGAAGATTATATATGTTTCCTTACGTTCACACACTGAGTACGTGAGAATTACTTCAATGCATTAGTATAAATATAAACATAAAATTCAAATGAACATCAGAAATATTTCAAAATATCATCATAAAAATGTTATTTCAAATTAAACCTTTCGAAAACGGCGAGAGCATTCCGTAGAATTAAGTCTGGAAGTATTATGGTCCGTGAAAAATCCTGATCAATTTCATCACTAGAACTCTTGTAATCTTTTATAAACAGCTGATTACTGAAATTTTTGAAGTTCAGCTTCATGATTGATTCTGAAAATCTGGGTCGTGTGTCCTTATTTCGCATTCTATAGTCCGGCACTGTCATTCAACGTATTTTCAAAGGGAGCAGCTGGAAAGAGACAGCTTCATAAGGTTCTTTTATTTTGTAGTTGATTTTTTCTGTGAATCCTGTTCAGTCTATTTTGTTGCCCGTCTATTAGGTCCTTGTTAGATATGTGATGTCTTCTCCACGGAGTAAATAAGCAAGATAAATATCTCTTTATAATTTGTTACTCTGGGATGTTACCTACCATTCTACCATGAAATTAAGACATCCTATTCATATCACAATAATGTGAACGTAGCATTCTCATATCTCCAGTTCCCTGTCTGCAACTGTCAGAACAAACGTAGGTAAATTCAAATTATTGAGTTGTTTACTTACTTGGAAATGTTGTTACCTACTGAAATAAAATACTCACGAGAAGTGAAACATATGCATTGTATCGAAATAACAGAATAAAGTTCTCTTTCGCTTCTCTCAAATTTACTCGGAATGAAATGAAAAGAGTGTTTCAGCTTTTCCGAGTAAGTATGTAAAGGGTATGGTAACGAGTGTTATTGGGTTTTCATGAGTTTTTCCATTGGAGAATATGGAAATCGAATAAGCGTGTTTGTGTGTAGTTGGAGAAAATAGGAAAATGCTTTTTTGTCATTGAAGGAAGCAAAATTGGAATCCTCGTAACAATCACGAATCATATCTGGAAATCATTGTGTGAATATGAAAATGAACCCACTTGATTTAGATGTAATAGTGATTTCCCTAACAAGTGCGGAAAATGATACTTTCCGCATGAGTTAGCAACAATATTTTTTTACGAGCGTCGGAAACTCGGAAGGTAATTAATTGATTTGTTCAACTCAAATAGGAACAGCTAACAATAATAATATTTTCTCTATCTACTAACTCTTAGTAATTGCTATTGTGACTGCACAGTTTGACGCATTATGTAGACACTAGACACTGTTTTACTATTAACCAAACCAATTTTTGTGTATATTTTTTTTTTTTCGTTTCTTTTACGCCTCGGCACGTGTTTCGCTAACTATATTAGCATCTTCATCCATTTGGTGTTTTCATTTTTTTATTGTTGGACCAGAGGTTGGACCATTCAATAAAAGGCGTGTATTTATTCTAATACCTTCCTTGAGACTTCGTTGGCGATAACGCAACTGCATGCTATCGCATCTGTAGCTGGAAGTTTTTGATCACATGTATGATCGATTGTGGGCGTTGTGGCAATTTCACTGAATCGAAAATGACAACGCTGTCACTCCGAAAATTACAAACTAATTTGTGGTTTGATTGACATGATAACAATATAAATGTTTCCCACATCATCAATCCAAATTTTTATAACAACCGATGTTTAGTTTTCAATATTTCTTCATTTCCACAATCGATAATGCAATTTGATGGATGATTCTGAACAAACATACTTGATTCAGCAACAAACAATCTCAAACTTTCATAGATTCCATCACCAATCACTTATATTTTACGATAAATTCACACTAGTGCGGGAACTATATTGCGTGCGGGTATTGAGTGAATCTCGCACGCTTGTGAATAATATTGATTACAGACAAGGGTATGATTTCAAAACAGAACATCAGAGACATGTCAAAAATGCAGGAAGGAACAAATACCAACTTTTTCATATTGCATAAACTGTTAATGAATAATAAATACGCATTTGAAAGATTCTCTGGAGATTTCTAGGGTTATTCAAGATCTTCGTATTCCGCATCGTATACTATATCGTAGGAATTTTTTGATCAATCATTTTTCTTATTTTCAGCCATATGATATAACTTTTCATTCCATATCGAATCGGATTTCTTGCTAGTTCTTACATGAAATCAACAGTTTGAATTTCCAATCTAGTCTCAAAATTCTATCCTCGTTTCATTCTATGGTCACCCTTGGGTCTAAACTAGCATTTCTGTCACGAATCACGGATTTTGCTAAGGTTTTCTGCACTCTTTTCTTGCCGTTATTCACAGGCGAAACTGAGTCGTCCTGCTAGAGGCGAGAACTATCGTTTTATCTTGATTTTATGACGCAGACTCGAAGAGATTGTAAGAAATTCTCTTTGTCTCAGAGAAAATTATCCCCAGTAGTTCCGAAATGATGGGATGTGGTAATGTTCTTCCTGCAGTGGAGACACGAGTGCAGGATTGAGATAACAAAACTTCAGATGAGATGATACTCTTCGAACATAAACATGTCTGCACTGATCAGCTTCAGAACACTCTATCTGAAGAGATGGCCTAATTACGAAATCTCTGCTGAAAAATAAAAACAGGCAATGAGTGCCTTGAAACGAATTTCGGCAATAATTGAACTGTCATCTTCAGTGGATCTAAGCACTGAATAGAGATAAGCATATACTCTCTTGTCTATCGAAGAATTTCCATCGAGATATTTTCTGGCTTCTTGATTGTCAATAGTTTAATAACGAAGTTTTTCTCACTCTGTGTAGGTACAGGGTCTTCACGTATATTTTGAACCCCTACTTAACTTCCTTATGTTTTGTCAAATTCTTTTTCCAAAGAACGTTCTTTTATATTTTTTCCTGTAGATTTCAAATATGCCAACAGAAAAACAGTTGAACATCTCAAAACATACTCATGCGGCAACATTTATAATTTGTTCAATAGTATTTTATTGTATTTTTAAATTCTCCCTGGAGAGCTGATTTTATCGATCTATCACAGTTGAGGTCTAGCTGAAATGATTACAGAGATATAAGGTGTGAAAAATTGAGATTTTTTTCACCTTTAGGAATTTTTGTGTCGAAAATATTCATTATTGGCCAAAACTTTTTTGAAGTCCCTATCTCAATTCTTGATTCACTCTCTACTGATATTCAACTGAAACAAATACAGAATCATCAGAATTCTAGATTTTTCACCACCCTGTATTCGTTTCAATTAAATGTCAGTAGATGAAGCATCAAAAGTTATGACAGGGACATGAAAAGCGTATTGGCCAATAATGAATAGTTTCGACACAAAAAATTACTAAAGTTGAAAAACCTCAATTTTTCACACCCTATATCTCTGTAATCATTTCAGCTAGACCCCAACTGTGATTGATCGATAAAATCAGCTCTCCAGGGAGAATCTAAGAATACAATAAAATACAGGGTGTCCTATTGAAAAAATTACAAATGTTGCCCATAAGTATTTTTTGAGATGTTCAACTTTTTTGTATATAAAAAAAACGTCCCTTGAAAAAAAAATCAACAATGCATAAAGAAGTTGAGTGAGGGTCCAGAATATACGTGAAGACCCTGTATATACATATACATGATGGTTTATAGTTCTCTAAACGGGATCAAACTCACGGAGGAAGTTATTCGATTCGATTTAAGAATTGGAGTTTCTTTATACACATAGTCTGAAACGTTCAATGTTTATATCTAGACAGAATGCTGTAGTAAAAAATATTCATAGATTTCTCTTTCATAATCCAAAATATATTTTTCTAAATTTCATTGAATGATTTGAAAATGATGACTATATTCTGTGTTTATCTATCTACATCGAAACGATATGAAATGTAATATTTACATCACCAATTATAGGTGGTTATGAAATCACGTTTGTTTATATGAATGGGAGGTAAGGACAATTGATTTTTCAACAAGAATTCCCACATATCCAGATTGCAGAAATAACCTGAAACCTGAATAGACTGATACTTCAGAGAATAGTAATAGTCTGGTTTGGAAACGAGATCAAATCAGCTATCCTGATGCTATTCAACAAATGCTATATGTTGCAAACTCAATTACAAACTTGAACTGTTTCGAACCCTCAGACTAGACAAGATTTTAAATCCGATGGTCCTGGTTTCAGACAAAACACTACAGCTTTCTGTAATTGGCCATAGGTATGCAGACTGAAGCATTTTGAATTGAGTAGATAGCTGAAATTCAAATGAACTTGTTATGTTAATGACAGCACTCGGCGTATAAAATGAAATTAATATTTGCTAGAGTGTTCCTACACTCACTTAAATCATTAAATAATCTCCATAGCTGAAACAACATCAAATATACCGAGAAATCTGATTTGATCATAATGTTCTTCTCAATAGAAGCTTCTTGAGTCGTACCTATAGGTAACTCGACTATTTGTTTAACTCGGCTACGCCTCGTTAAAAAAATCAGATCTCGATCACCAAAGTAGCATTTCGCGCTCTAGATACAAAAATAACTATCTATGGACCCAACATGAAATTTCGTACAGAAATCAGTTCTACTTCTTCTTCTGAAAATTGATTGTTATTCTTTATTCATTTGGCTACATCAAGTCATCAACAAATCATAATGAAACGCTGTAAGATGAAACGGACTGTAAGATAAAACGAATCCATGAACGATATCATCATCGAGAACGTGATCGAACCATTCAAACAATGTAAGAAAAATCCCATTCCGAACGTTTTAGTGGTAACAATAAATGAGCCATATTCCATTATTTTACAATGATTGCAACCAATTTCGATTCCTTTTTCTCTCGCCAATTAATATCGATTTTGTTTGTTTCATTTCTGTGAAGCCGAAACATAGGATATATGAATGATAGATTGATTTTTTTTCGATCCTCTTGATATTCGTTCATTTGATAAATACTTTGGGGTAGTTGGGGTGACATCCTGGAGTATATATTTCATATGCCACATGGACACAATAGCATATTTTAGACTCGGAAAAGATCCATTGTTATTGTTCTCAACAAGGCAAAATATTGACTGAAACAACAATGTTTAAAATAGCAAATTTGCAGTTTCAATGAGATCAAATAAGACAAAAGACAATTGGACTTCGCGTTTTCGAGTTTGGATGAAAAATATAATCAATTTTATTTATGAAAGCCCTTGTCTATTGAATATTTTCATCCATTAGAACTTTAATTTTCAGAAAAAATGTTTGAAAGGATATTAATATGAAGTGAGCACGAATAAAGAATGGAACAAATTCATTAAAATCTTGATATGACCAATGGGAAAATCGATTGTCTTTTACAGATGCGCATTTGTTGGTCTATTCATATTTTTGATGACTCCATAATTATTAATTTTATTAATAACAGGAAAACTGAACTGAAAAATAAAATTGACATGTCTGAGTTGTTTCTCTAATGATGGTCATATCAAGCTTTAAACGAATTTATTCCAATATTTATGTGCCACAGTATATAGAATATAAATTCACTTATATGCCATGGATTTTCTGGAATTCCATATCTCGTTTGTTAACGTTCATTCCATTCAAACGAAGAATACAGGAAAATGCCATTAGCTTTTAGCTGAAACAGTGGAACTACTGCTGCCACTGCTGGTGTTCTGAATTTTTAATAAATTTATCATCCATTTGAGATTATCGCGGTATTCCAGTTATTCAAATATACTCATGCATTCATGTTGGTTGTTCTTTTTCTATTCATTCTCTAAGGACATGTACCTAATTGGGCCTATTCAACGATGAAATCACTGTAATGCATAAATTTACTGCGAAAGTTGGAGGCCCGACGTGGCTGCAAAAGTTCTTTCGAAATATTCTAAAACATTCTCGATTGACCAGTGGGAATAGAGACGACGAGTAACTTTCACTGACATGAATTACTAACTAAACCGCTAATGCTATAAGATCAAAGTTCATTCATTTACAAGATCAATGAAGCATGCGCGTTCCGGACCTGCGAATCCTGCAATATATTTTACTCACTCATTCTTAAGTCTCCAAACATCAAGAGACATGACTCGATGTCATGAGCGAGAGTTTGGAGTTTGGTATGGTTAATGGTGGATGGTGACAGATGCGCTGCGACCTGATTAGATATATTGTGCTTCATCTTCTCCTGCTATCTCAAGGTTTTCATCCCTCATCCTCTCAAGCTTCAATTCTTTCATGATGATTTTGAAGGGATCTGTTTGTTGTATTTCTTCAATGGTCAGCTGATGGTACGCTCCCAGTATAAGTATTCGATATTTTGTGATGTACAGCCTAACGTTCCAGTGAGATTTGGTGTAGTGTTTCTGGTATTTCCTGCAGAATCTGCAGGTGCTGTCCTTCTCTAAGCCTAGCTTCCTCAGATGTACTTTGAGTCCACAACGCCCCGTAAGAAAACCCGGTATTGGTTTGAGACTAATTTTGCCTAGGAGATCTTTGGCCTGCCGCAGTTTTAGAAGTCTTCTCCAGTATATTACCCTCATTGCTTCTTCAGCTTCATCAAGTTCTTTTTGGAAATAAGAATTTCCAAGGCCGATCAGTGCCGTTGATGTTCCTTTTCGTGTCAGAATGTCTGCTTGTTCCATATATGCACAGAACAAAATCAAATTCAAATCTAAGAAGCTCCCAACTCAGGAATCGAACCCGACGACCTCTTGATTATACCAAAAACCAAACACATACAGTATGAGAACACTCATTCATGACAGACGAAAAATTAAGGAACTAAATGAAAATCTTCTATCGATTTTGGAGAATCGGTTGATTATTTTCAAGGTAGTAGGGGAGATCTCGGGATATATATTCAGAAGATCTAATCCCATTCTTCCTCTTAGCCAAATTTTCAGGCGCCTCAAAGATAAAGACAATTTTCTATTCCATATTGTATATACGTTGATGAATCAGTTGATAGTACCTTCAAAATATCCGTGACCCGTCAAATTCTGACATATTTTTGGCGTGGAGAGAGGGGGAGATTCTTGACCCCTGTGACCCTCTCCCTCTTGGACCTCGTCTGATTTTCAGGCGTGGATCGAAATCAGATGATCCATTTCAATTCTAGTTTGGAGGGATTGAAAAATATATGTATTACATCGAATGAAAAACAAGAAATCATTAATATAAGGAATCATGAATGTTTTTATGATACAAACTCCTCCGACTGAAGTAATTTTTTCTTCGGAAATTGAATTGAATGTACCACTCAAGGCGACGACTCACTATGTTATTCATGAATCTCAAATCTCTGGATGGAATTCCCTAAGATAAATCTAAATGTTCAATTACTTTTATTTGTGTTGCAGAACAACTTGTGCAAAAATTAATTATTTCTCAAAGCACCATTGAAATGCCCAAGAAAGAAGTCTATTCATATCTGAATACTTTGGAAACTGAAGAACAATATGAGGTTTCACAAAAGAAACGTTCATCAGACGGCCTCTATGTATCCAAGTTACAGATTGTCCCCAAAATTTTAATTATCAAAAACTGAATTAAGGCTATATTTCTTTTATGAAATTGAAAATTAGGGCTCTTGAAATACGTCCCTGGAATATAGAGTAGAGTTTACTCGATAAGGCATAAATTGCGCGATAGAAGATTGGGGGAACACAATTAATGTTAAAGGGGTAACTTTGCCAGGCAACCACTACCTCCAGTTATATCACCCTTGACACGTCATATAAAAAGGTCTCCGTAATCCCAAGAAATTAATCTATGACATTAAAACATCCTCGGGGCTTCAAAACGAGCCAGAACACCTTTCCGAAATGAGTGCACTCATGGCTTAATGAAGTCTCTAATTCCCATCAGAGGTGCTGTTGCACCAAAGGCAACACAAGGAACTGCTGAAGAACTTCCAAAGAGAAAAGTAAGTTGTGAACTCATTCTCATAACTCAACGACCACTATTTTCAACGGAATAGGGTCAGATACGAACTTACAATATGTTTATTCAAAATATACAGGGTGATCCGCTTTATAGTAGCTACAGTGACGGCTAGTCAGGGACGGCAGGAACGGCCGGGGGCTATACCAGAAGATTTGAGGAAGAAATTTAATTAAGAGAACAAACTCAAAGTCTCGTTCCAAGTAAATTTTAATCAAATCATATGTGCTACATGTTTCGACTCCTAGGAGTCATCATCAGGCTTGATAGGTAGGAGGCGAAAGGAAACTATAAAATTGACGACATAGTTCGTAAGGGTTTTAGGCCCCAAATAATTTTAAAACACTTACGAACTATGTCGTCAATTTTATAGTTTCCTTTCTCCTCCTACCTAGCAAGCCTGATGATGACTCCTAGGAGTCGAAACATTCAGCACATATTATTATGATTTGATTAAAATTTACTTGGAGCGAAACTTTGAGTTTGTTCTCTTAATTATCTCATCACCTCCAATTTGAGCATGGACTACTACCAGCTTCTTCGAAATGCAGTTGATTATGACCCAGGTGATCAATCAAAGTTCAAAAGAAGATTGTCCATAAACTAGAGAAAATATCGACATTATGGCCAAAACTATTCTCAAGTTTTTGATATTCATTTTTTCCGTTCGATCTCTTTCAATTCTTAGAATGTATTTCTGAAACTTATTTGGGGCAGAAGGGCTGTTCGCATCAAACTTCAATACCGTTTTTATTTTGTTCCATAATAGATATCAGGATAAGAGGGACTCTTCCCTGGTCTGAATAAAATAAAAGAAAGATCCAATATATATATACTACCAGAGGAAGAAATTTGTTTTCAATATTGATCGTTTATGGTGCTACTATTTTGCCACTATTATTTGAATTTCATGCACCGAAAATCATGAGCTTATTCAGGACCTACGATATCTGGTTATCCCTTCGATCATACAGCAGTTGTTGTTCGGAGATGAGCACCATAGTTCAGTGGCGTACCCAGAATGTAGGTACCTTGGGGGGGGGGGATTAAATTTAATTTTCAAAACATATTTTTATTCAAGATTATTGGTAACTACGATAAATTCGAACATTACAAAATTGAATCCAAGCGCATTGGTTTGAGAGAAATTTCTTCAATGATTTCTTCAACAAATATGACTACCTCTCTATGAATTGATAGCATGCCAAGTTCATTAAGCAATCACTTGGGCGGTAGTGTTCCTCAAATAGGTTTTGATGCGTATCAAAGTATAGAGAAGGTTCTTTCTGGTGTCGTAGTGGACACTGGCAATGTACAGAATATTTTTAGAAGTAAGTAACTTAACTTACTTCTAAAAATATTCCCTATCATCATCATCGTTGAATTTTCTTTCTAGAAATCTAGATAAATCACTTTGTTTCATCATTATCTAATTATGCACTAAAGGTATGTAAACATTGAACACTCAAACAACTGCACCTCTTACTTTCCAACTTTACTTTACAACTCATTACTACTTACTGAATAATATCGGGGAATCACAGCCCAAGACCGAAAATCCCAGCGAAAGAACATTCGACCTACACTGAAAAAACATGCTTGCAGTATTCCCAGAAATGTTGACGTATTTCTGTGGCATATTCATAATTGACCAAATTTGGCTACACAGATCTGATTATTTTAATAATGAAACTGTAAGGATTAGAATATTTCTGATCATTTATGGCAAAGTGGAATGTAATGATCCCACCAGAGTTCAACCTATCTTACTCTCACTTTATAAGTTTATAACTGATGTTTTTCTATCGGCATATGGGACATGGGGGGGGGATATATCCCCCTTATACCCCGTAGGTACGCCACTGCCATAGTTAAGTATACAGGGTGGACGCAAAATGTAGAATACACATATATTTTTCATTGAATTTCCAGAAGTATAATAATATACTCATACCCTCGTTAGTCGATGAGAATAAATACTAAAACTAGGTACGTGCTGAACTATACTATTATTTTATCAGATATTCATATAAGAAGGAATAAATTTCAGTCAACACTCGACATCTGCTAAATTAAATCAAATATTCGCTAGGTATAGTATGTAAAGGATTACTTAATCAACTCCTATAGTCTAGAGATTTCCAAGATGCCACCATCAAGTGAAAACGTGCGTAGCTATAAATCATGAGCCAAGTTACAACTTCCCCAAGTTGTTGGAGAGTTTAAATGGGTTTTCTAACCCCGGAAAACAGAATCTGACAGGAATTACAGGATTTGCATTAAGACGATCGGCTTATATTGGACATGGAGGGCAATTCTGAGGATTTGACGTTTTTTTGGTGTGGATCTATACTAGGGTAGTAACCAGCAACAACTTTTAGAGGGTGATTCACCATAATGTTGGATTCTTAAGGAAAGAAGACGTCATTTCATAGAAATACAATCAAGGTCCTGTTGATACATCCAAAGCTATCACTAATATTATTATGTTTATGCACGACCAGGCAAAAAGTGGCACTTTATCGTCTGGAACCGCGAGCGTAATGTTGTACTTTAGCGCCCTAGGGCGATGAATGAGTACAGTAAGTAAGTAGGTTATTGGGCGGTAAAGCAGGTGATCGGGCGATAAAGTAATATCACTGTTTTACAGTGGCACATACTCAATTTGATGGCCAAATGAATTCAAAATCATGGATAAATTCCATATTGACAAAATGTTGGATGTATTTCGGGCGTATAACTTGCTTTTATGGACCTAGGCGTGTTGATGTTACTTACACGCTGCGGTCCATAAAAGTCTACTGTTCGGCCTTGAAACATAAATAACTATTATATTACGCCAGAAAGCGGGTTCCATTTTCATATTTTCTGTGACTTTTAGGGTGAGCTACAATCGGGAAGTATAGTCTTTCCAACTTGGAATGGACACTTTCAATTATGGAAAAACGGTTCTGCGTGAAATGATGACACGCGTAATGCCCCGAAATTTGTTTGGGGTATGTACTTTAGGAGGAGAAAAGACTTCGCTTTGTATGCTGAAATGGCTTGAATGCATCTATAGAATTGGAAGAAGGCGGTTTTCAGTTACGATATAGCTTTCATCAGTTTGCTCTCTATTGTATATCAAGAAATCAATGAGAATCATTTCCTAACATATGAAAATATATACAGATGAAAAATATTGGATATCGGATTCAGATCGATCCAGAAGAATTAGGATAATAAGTTACTATACTTTTATTTGATGCAAGGTGCCGCTAGAAATTTTCATTGTAATTCAATCGAAATGTAATATGACAAATCTAATAAAAAGTTTTATTTTTATTGCTCGAATTTTTTTCACAAATTGGTTATATTTATCTACTCAATTATTCATTTCGTGTCTGAATCCGAAAGATTTCCCACGTTTTCTGGGACACCCAGTAAAAAAGAAATCAAACTGCAATGTGTTCAAAATAAACAATTCATCTGTTAAGAAATTCATATACAGAGTATCAATTTTTAAGTATCTTGAACGTTTTCTAGTCATCCTAAGACAGATACTTTTGGAAAGCGAATCGTTATGGAAAGTTATTGAAATACATGGGAAATTAGTGAAAAGTAATAGTAATAGAGATATTGCATGAAAAGTAGATTTGGAGTCGATGCATATTAAAGGTAAATTCATAGCTACAATCTGCTTAAAATAGAGAAAGTGGACGACGAATGACATTGATGATATAGAAATGACAACTGACATATTAGAAAAAACAGGTGGGATCATCATCGACAGCTCTCAGGTCACGTGTTACTGTCACTAGTCATCAATTCATAGCCTACGTTATAATGAAAGCTGGTTGTTGCTATTCGAATTTATTATTTTGAACAAGTCCGGTTTTATTCATGGACATATCTGGGATGATGATCACGAACAATAAGTAAACCAAAAAGAAATAATATGAGGAATCTGCAAGATAATGTGGATGGAGCAATAAACGAAGTGTCCTATAGTAGGTATATCGATGGCCTAATTCTAACTTTTATCGTATCCAACTTAGACTGGATTCTACAGGAGAGATGAATTTAATTATTTCGATAGATTTTTATGAAATGAATAAACGCCATGGTCAAATGTTATGATGCATATGAAGAAATGAAAATGATGCAATTTTCAATGAAATGTAGAATGATTCTCATCTGGTCTATTGCTTTTTCCTCAATTTATGAGAATAGTCAGCCGAAGGCGTTGCACCATCGACTCACACTTTTTGTGAATGCAAGTTAGTCGGGGCTTGCTTTGCGAAAAATCAAATTCTAGAAGCATTTCATGTAACAATTGGATAAATGATGTTAACCCCCTATTTCGACCCCGCTGAATCCGAAAATACCGTTTATCAAGTCGAAATTCCAACCGGAAGTGAGATATTCAAGATGGCGTCCGAAATACCCCTAAAATCTAATTATTTTCTACTTTCGGTCAGCTATACGATTGAGGTGTCGATGTATATGTTTTCGGGGGTGTAAAATACGATGAGACACTCAAAAAATTATTTGGAGCATTGAAAGTTCATCGAATGATCAAATTTTGACGTGTTGAATAATGTATATGCTTGCATACGCTTTCGAGGGTGCTCAATAAGTTTATGAGCCAAAAAAGCATTTGAACATTGTTCAAGCCTTCATTTCTTATATTTTGAGAGAGCCCCTTGCAGCCACGAGTTCCAAATTCGGAAAATGAATTGGGAATAGGTGGAAAGTCATCAGGATTGGGACATATCGTCCATCAACAATTTTCCAGCCGTAATTATTCGGGTCTTATAAATCAGGATACTGATCATGGGCCTTAATCCACACTAGTATCTGAACATAACATTAAAATCCTTCGATTTGTTCAATTTTCTTCTACCTGGAAGTAGCACCAGAGAATGTGTTGACGGAGGGCGTCCGTGGTAGATGGCGAAAAGCATTTGCACTGTCCAAAAAATTGCAACATGGGCTGCGTCTGCTGTTGTAATGTCCGGTCCAACTCAAAATAAAAATGGTAGTAGTATCGAAACGGCTAATAGTTCTTATTCACCATGTGTCTCAGAAAAAGAAACGCAACAAACCTTGTATAAAGCTTGCACCACAAACTGTTCAACCAAACGGAGATCATCGAGGGCTAGATCGAGAGTTTTTACAAGCTGACTGAGGAGTTTACAGTAGTTTTCTTCTATGTACTTGCTTCCACCGTTCTCTTTTTGTGACTGACGCTAACTCAAATGTAGTATCACATCCAGTGATTGCGTGGAAAGCCATCAGGTTTTTTATCTGTTGTGGTGCAAGTTTCTTACATAGTTCGTGAATTGGAATATACTCCATGCGTGAAAACCGAAAGAGAGGCTGTTGTTGTTTCTGTTAAAGATACTAGTGTGATTTCATTATTCATCTATCACTTTGAAAGAATGAAATGCAAGGAATGCTGGGTGATGTGTGGTACTTCCCGAGATAGAAAGTATATTCCAATTCATGAACTATGTAGAGAGCTCACATCACAACAGATCAAAAACCTGATGGATTTCCACGCAATCACCGAATGTGATACTAAATCTTGATGAGGGTCTGCCACAAAAACAGGACGCTGGAAGCAGTACATTGAAGAAAACTACTGTAAACTCCTCAGTCAGCTTGGAAAGACTCCTGATATAGCCCCCGAGGATCTCCGTTTGGTTGAACAGTTTGTGGTGCCAGCTTTATACAAGGTTTGTTGCGTCCCTTCTCTAAGACACATGGTGAATTAGAACTGTTAGCCGTTTTTATACTAATATCATTTTTATTTCATAAGTTGGACCGGACATTACAACGGCAGACGCAGCCCGTGTTGCAATTTTTGGGACAGTGCGAATGATTTTTGCCATCTACCACTGATGCCATCCATCAACACATTCTTCGGTGCCACTTCCAGATGAAATTAACAAGAAGAAAGAGAAAATAAAAAAAAATCGAGGGATTTTAATTTCAGTCTGTTTTCTTTTTAGGTACTAGTGTGTGGTTTAACGCCCATGATCAGTATCTTGATTCACCAGACCCGATTAATTGCGGCTGGAAAATTGGTGATGGACGGTAAGTCCCAATCTTGATGACTTTGCTACCAATTCCCAAGTCATGTCCCGAATTTGGAGCTTGGGGCTCTGCGGCCACTGCGGCACGAAGCAGTGTGGCTGCAGGGAGCCGAATGGAGCAGAAAAGATGAGGAAGACTACTAATAGTGAACTTTGTTTTTCAAAATATAAGAAATGAAGGCTTGGACAATGTTCAAATGCTTTTTTGGCTCATAAACGTATCGAGCACCCTCGAGAACGTATGCAAGCATGTACATTATACAACACGTTTTCACAAGTTCTTTGGAATTTTGGCCCATTTCGTCAAAATTTGGTCATTCGATGAACTTTCAAAGCTCCAAATCATTTTTTGAGTGTCTCATCGTATTCTACACCCCCGAAAACATAGACATCGACACCTCAATCGTATATAGCTGACCGAAAGTAGAAAATAATTTGATTTTAGGGGTATTCTGGACGCCATCTTGAATATCTCACTTCCGGTTGGAATTTCGACTTGATAAACGGTATTTTCGGATTCAGCGGGGTCAAAATAAAGGGTTAACAGCATTTATCCAATTGTTACATGAAATGCTTCTAGGATTGTAACGGAGGGCTTTTTTTGGAATTTAGCCCCGACTAAGTGGCTTACGATATTTTTCTTTTATTAGTTTGGACCAATGATGATACTACCATATTTAAAAATAAATAGTAAGATGAAATATTTCTATGGGTGCAAGGAATAAGAGCTTCTATAATTTTATTAGAAGCGATTGAAGCGAATAATGATGTAGATTGTTCGTGAAAATAGTGGGATACGACCTGGTAGAATTAGGCCATCGATATTATCTGCGCATGAACAGCATAATTTGGCGATGTTATAAGGTTGTATTTAGAGTTAGCATTAGCTTTAGTCATTTTGGCATCATATTCATAAGAGAACAATATTTGGCTTCATTTAGTTTCTCCTTATGCAAGCACGTATTTTATTTATTGATATGTTATGTACAAATATTCAGTAATTGAGTGACCCACATAGGGGATTCCGTAAACTGGAGCATTATCAGAATGTTCGTGGCAGATATTTGCACAACATTCAGCGATCTTTCGTGCTTTCCGATAATGCCGGATTGTGAAGGGAATTTTACGCGGCCAGGATTATTCTCCTTCGTGGCGTGAAATCAGATGTTTTCAACCTCTGGCAGGCGCGCATCCAAAGGAGGGGTGAGAGCTGGATAAAGATTTATAAAATAAATAAAAATAGAATGGATTATTATAACGGAATTCTCTTATTTGACGATAGTACAATATTTCATATTACGATAAATTTTGCCCACCTAACGCTTGTCGAAAGTTCAAATCAGAACATAGACAAAATATGGGATATTTCACACTTCTGAATGCTTGTCCTTGTACTGTATTTCAGAAATCATACGGGAAAAACTACAAACAATAAATTTTGAAATCTGACTTGATGGGCATTCAGTGTTGCTTCAAAAAAGATGAGAAACTACCTACTCGGCCATCAGGGTCACCTGATTCGCCAAATGTCAAAAGTTACGATAATTGATCGTTGAAAATAGGCTAGTTTGTTCGAATATCAAAAAAGTTTACGAAAAATAGTTATTTATGATACAAGGGAAAAAAGTAGTAGATTTTAGCTCCAGAGACAAAAACCGTGATCTAAAATCTAACATATTTCCCGTGTATAATACACTATTTTTTTCTGTGACAGTGAAAAGGACGGATCGATATCGAGAATATATAATCGTTTGGTAAGGATCCTGGAATTTGCGGCAGCGAGAGATGTCATACCGAAATGCACTCTATGACCAAGTAGGATAATCTTCAGTGATATACACTGCTCGCCAACAGCCAACACCACTCCAATTTTCGGAAAATGATATTAGGAGTCAAAATAGGTCGAAAATCACTTCAGATTCGGAATCAGGACGCCCAATTCATCAACAATTTATATTTTTCTTGTAAAATTTTCAGTTCTGAAAAATTAAATTTTCTCACACTTTTTTCGGAAGCACCCTCGTATTTTACGTCATTGACATTATCTCTGAACTCTCTCTTCCTCCTGCAAATTTCAGAACCCTACCTCAATAATTACGTGAGATACGGAGGTGTTTCCATGAAAGTGAGATTTTCTAGGAAAACTATGAATAGTTGGTGAATTGGACGTCCTGATTCCGAATCCGAAGTGATTTTCAGTGTATATCACTGAAGATGAGTCTACTTGGTCATAGAGTGCATCTACTTGTTCAGGATTTATTTGAGGCATTTTATGTAATTTTAGTCAATAAAACAAGACACTTAATTAATGGCACAACGGACAAATGGTCAAATATGGAGGCATACAACAAATAAGTTGCTATGGCAACGGCATTTGTTTCTTTAAAGACAATGTGATCCTACCAGAGTACAACCCAATTGATTTTGAGTACTTTGATCTCTCAATGAATTTAATTTGTGGGATAAGCGCAGGATATCAGCAAAAAAGCTGTAATTCGGAAAATTTTAGAGATAAATCAATGAATAAAAAACAAAATGCTCGCAAAAGAAGCCTCTTTCGTATAGGGTATGAGCACGTTCTATGCCATTACTCTATCAACACACAGGGTGAGTCAAAAATTAAGAATAAATCATGGTTCGAGTTATTCCACCACCATCAAGGAGGCTTTGAAAAAATGTTCACCTCTTTATTTTTTTTTTGAAAATGCATTACCTACCAACAAATAAAAAAAAATCGGCCTACTATTTTTTGTTTTTTTTTAAGAAGAGATCAAATATCAAGTGCGTCACTTTTTTTGGAACTGAGTGTATATGTGATATACAGGGTGATCCACGGTGGATAGCCTATTAGAAGTATCTGGAGAACGAAAAGACAGAACATTCTGAAAATTGGGATGCTTTGATAATTGATCATCCTCTATCCGTCTAAAATATTTTCATCGATACAGTGTTGCCACTTCTATCAGAAACAACTAGGAACTCTGTTATTTCAAATGGAACACCGTATTTTATTGCATTTTCAAATTCTTTCTGAAGAGATGCCTTCATCAATGCATCACACTTGGGGTCTAGCAGGAATGATTACAGATATATAGGGTGCTCAATATCGAGAATTTTCAATATTAGGATTTTTTTGTGTCGAAATTATTCATTATCGATCAAAACGGATCACATGTCCCTATCTCAGCTTTTGATTCACTATCTACTGGAATTTAATTGGAAAAAATACAGGGTGCTTCAAGATTCAGAATTTTGATCACCCTGTATCTGTTCCAATTAAATGTCAGTAGATAGTGAATCGAAAGTTAAGATAGGGACATGCAAGCCGTTTTGATCGACAATGAATAGTTTCGACAAAAAAAATTCCTGAAATTGAAAAATCTCGATTTTGAACACCTTATATCTCTGTAATCATTCCTGGTAGACCCCAAATGTGATGCATTGATGAAATCAGCTCTTCAGGAACAATCTAAAAATGCTATAAAATACAGGGTGCTCTATTTAAGATAACGAAGTTGCTAGTTGTTTCTGATAGAACTGGCAACATTGTAACGATGAAAATATTTCAGACGGATAGAGAATGTTCAATTATGAAAGCATCCCAATTTTCAGAATGTTCTGTCGTCTCGTTCTCCAGATACTTTTATTAGGCCATCCACCGTGAATCACCCTGTATATCCGGGAAAAAAGCAATGACTTTTTTACCGTGATAAAAATTACTCACGTTTTTCCCGTGGGAAAAGAGTAGGTAATTTATGAAAAGTGACATTTCATAACTTGTCAACAGAAATGAAATTTCAAACTATTTTCCCGTCACAGAAAAAAGTTGTTGCTATTCCGATTCCACATATCTGCATGTCTGATAATTTGAACGTTCTGTTGCAACTTAAAATTTTTGATATTTTTCAATTTCTACGAAATTTCTGTAACATTCAAATATTGTATAGCTTCGACAAGATATCAATCCTCCAGAACTAAATCCTAGATGCGCTACTGACCTCTGGTCGTTGGCATTCATTCCGAACAACGTTGGCACTAGTTCAAAATACGTGACATAATGAATTGGATTCTTCATGCCCCCCTTCCTCCTTCCCCGGATATCCGTCAATCACCAAGAATTGACGCTTTTGTTGAAAAAGGTGCGTGGCTGACCAGGAAATTCATGTAACAATGGAATTTGTGCACTCAGTATTGGCACGTATAAGAACCATTATTTACTCCTTTTCAAGACGTAAAGTGTGTTTTTTCGTCATTTTATGAACTACTAGTCAATAAAAACATAACCCGAAATCACTGTTCCGATGCGAGATTCGCAGGAATGGCACTCGAACGTTTTGTCATAATATGCTAGCATGGTCATGGCTACTAGATTTTAATTAGAATCGTAATGAAGTGCTCTCATATCGGTTCATATTTCAGTTTCACAGATTGAAATATATTGCTAGTATTATAGGTACTGTAAAAAATGTATACCTACACCTTGCTAGAAAAGAATCTCATCACCACGTGGCCTAGTAGCCCCTCAGCTGAAGCCTCGAGATATAATCTTGGTCCCAGGGTAATGCTAATATTATTGACTACCATGGTGTATAAATAACTATTATCATCAGCTTTTGATCTCGGAAAAAAGTCGAAAGGACAGCCCTGTTCTTTGAGTCTTCTATCGCGAACGTCGAAATTTTACCAAAGATAAAATAAACGATGGAAATCTTTCAACCTATAAAGTACTACTTCAACCCATATTCGATACAATTTTACCCACGATTTTCTTCAGAAATGTTGAAATCATGTAACTGCCTTAGCTAATGATGAAAAACTCATATAATATTATTATGTTCCCCCAGTAATCTAAACTATTTTTTTGTCCAAAAGGAACACGTTCATTTTAGTATATTATTTCGACAGAACTTGACATAAATTTGTAACGTTGTTATCAAGAACTTTTTTAACCACCCCAGATTTTCCACTATTGATATTTGCTATTCTATAAAAACAACATTTATCAACGTGGTTAGTTTTTTACATTTCCACTCAGTGGTTTAAAATAAAGCTATATTACTAATTTCTGACTTTTCAACGTCAATTTATCCTAAAAATTAATTTACTCTACAAGCACTGGGTTGAGACATTGCTACATTAGAATCAGTCCCTCTGATAGGATCCTCGTGCAAGCAATAAATGTAAGGCAGCAAGTACCTGAAATACTAGGCATTAGTTATAAATATTCTATAAATACTCTCTATACCTACTGGTATATTACAAAAACTCAACTGAGATTCACTTCTACATGTAGTAGAATAAAAGTAGCCAACTAACGTCTTTCATCTGAGGTTCTATTAATGGTATCAAAACCTCTAAAACCAATACTTTTGGAATGTGATAACATTTTCGAATTTTAAGGATGGACTTGTTGAATCCCTCTGAATTCTATTGTTTGATACTATCCTTCTAGTGAAATAGGTAATTTTTCTTAGGTTCACAAATAATTAGGTAGATATTTCATACTTTCTTGCCGTAGAATTACCTCTTGTGCAACATCTAGCATTAACAGATGAACATTTCCTTGAAATAGTGCAACATTTCTTTATTAAAAACCTTAGCCACTCCACAAATCACCAGAAAAGGCTGGTGGATATCTGCCACTATGAAAAGTGGAAAAAAACATAACAAGTTGTTAAGTTATTATCCATCTAGGCCTTAGAAAATCAGAAAATCTTCGAGTGGTTGGTTCATATAACCACTGACCTTCATATTAACCACCCGAATGACAGTTGTTAAAATAAGTTCAAATGTAAAAACTTCACAAACGAAAAGATTCCCACAAAATTGTGAAGTTTTTACATTTTTCATGGATTTCCATCAAGTAACGACCGGGTCAATTCTAAAGATGAGTTTAAATTAGTCACGTACTTTGGTTTGGTTTTTCAACGTATCTTCCAATGATCTGTGTAGTTTGCAAATGGGAATATTCCAATTTATTTTCGTAGCCTCTTTCAGGAGCTTCGTGGTAACATGCAAACTTATTATTTCTAGCCCTAGAGCATGCCCAAGAGCTTGTTGCAGATGCATCTTAAGGAGCATAAAGATGCTCCAAGAGATCGCTTCAATTATTGAAGACATCGAATATCGGAAATTGGATTCTACTGAAATTTAAACGTCTTGGAAACGATGATACTTTTGACAAATTTGCTATGTAATGTAGGAAAATAGAAATGTGTAGCCGTTAGTTATGTTGATATTGAGAACAAACCTTCACTTATTTGATATCGACAGCTATTGTGATGCTGTATTTTTTTCATTTACAGGGACCTCTACGCAACATGCCAATCTCAGATTTCCGAAAAAAGAAGCTTCTCTATGTATTCAATGTATTCTTTGGTAAGTCATACTTTCTTTCATTCAATCATTCATAAATAAGTGCAGACATTTTAAGATCATTCTGGCTGCAAAGAACCTATATCTATTTAAAAATTACAGTACTTTTATACAGAGTGATTTCAAACACAAACAGTACACGATATAAAAATCTCATCGTTATACAAAATGATGCTTTTCCTAACTGGTTATGTAAAAATGCACATTTTTTAAAAATAATTTGTTACTCTAAAAGGATGATGATATACATCGATATGGGGTGTTCACAATTATTGAACTCATTAAACCTGTTTCTCGTAAATTGACATCAGTTCTGATCTATCTATAGTTTCATAATAGATTATTTCTCATTAAAATGAATAGTTGTATTGAATAATGCCTCCTATGTATAGTTTTCTGACTTATGTGACGTAAATCGCCCCAATTTGGGAAACACCCTATAAAATTCTGAAATATTGACCGCATACAAAATCCCAGTTTTATTCGTGCAACATTTCTATAGATATTCAGGTCACCCCTCCTCCGCGTGATCTATATTAAATACGAATATAACTCTTTGTATATCTCTACTTGGCTTACCATGCAAATAAACTCCACGGAGTTCAGTTTGGAAACTTCTTGAATCGAGCTTATCGGGGATAGTTCACCCAAAATAGATTTATCTGCCGAATATAAATATTGAACTTTCTTAATATTCCCTGCGGGTAGTCAAGGGTGCGTTTGTCTTGATGCGTATCCAGAAAAGTTGTGTTTTGTGCCGAATCAGATAAAAACTTCATTCACTAGATAACTTTTCCTATTGAAATTGAACGGATGTGTATGTTTATTGAACAGTATTCCAACTTCAAGCTATCTCTACACTTTGCATTTATGAAAATGAATTGACATTTCACTGAAACTCAACTTTTTTTTTCAATTTCGAACTGTGATGATGATGCTTCAATACCTGATTGTTTGGTTTCGTTCAATGTTCTTCACTTCGCATCTATCATTTGATTCGTGTGATTTAATTGAAAGATGAATCTAATTCTCTAATTTGAATTCGCAATGAAGCATTGGTGAACAAAATGTTGAGTCGTATACTCTGATTGGGACTATGATTATTAATATTCAAAAGTCTCCATTTGAAATATTGGTTCATCATACAACAATCTTGATAGTGTCATATAGTACGGAACTGAGAACGGATTTATCCATGTTTTCTGAAGTCACGATTGTATATAAAAAGGGGAATGTATAATTTGTTTGATACCACAAAAGAAACAACTTCGCAACTTTTTGTGTCACCATTTGATTCTGTGGTAAATGATTGTACCTTCTTCATGATCTTATGGCATTGCACCAGAATCGATTATTCTATTGATGAACGTATGGTGTATTTCATTTTCATACAACGAATATAGTACAAATTGCTGTAGTAAATTTGGTAATAAAATTATACTCTGCTCGTTTGAATGGCCATAACTATAGACAGTTCAGTTATGCCAATAGGTCATATACTTCATACCCAATTCCACAATGCTGCTACGAAATGATTTCACAACTTCTGATGAACTTATGAGGAACATATTCAACACACATTTTCATCACATCGAGGTTTTTTAATGTAGTCATAAGAAACATAATTTTTTTTTCAATAGTCAAAAGTTTATAGAAATGAAATTATTCGTCGTGTTTAGTTCCTGCTGGGTTTATAGATTCAACTGAACTAAGAATTAAACTAGCAACTATGAACTTGAAAAGTTGAATACAAGGAAACATTTTCAAGGGTTTATATATTCACATCTGTCATTTAAATTAAGAATCACAAAGAAGGCCAACTTTCAACTTATTAACTAAGAATTAGGAAATTATGGAGACAGAACATGAAGATAGCATTTGTTATTGTTCAAGTGGTGTTTGGTGATATTCAATTGAATAATTTTTTGTGGATTCATGAATTGTGGAAACCAAAATCACTTTTTAACATCATTTTGATCTTTAATCAGAAGACATTTCACATCTAGTTCTTGATTATTAATTGCTGATTGTTAATTGTTAATTCCTAATTGTTAGTTTAGTTGAATCTATTAACCCAGCATTCTCATTCGTTATTGTTGTGTTGAAGTAGGTAATGAGTGTCGTTGAAATTTCACTATTTTAACTCACTTTCGTGAATATCTGAGAAGATTCAGTTATAGGTATATCAAGGAAGGTTGTTGACCGATTACTGCTGGTCTACACCGAGTGACACTTACAAATCAGTACAGAAGATGAAGCAAACTGTCATTCAGTTATTTCAATACCTGAATATGCAATATGAAAGCCGTTTTGGCCGATAACGAATTGTTTCGACACAAAAAAAAACTAAAGTTGAAAAATCTCGATTTTGAACACCCTATATCTCAGTAATCATCCTTGGGGTCTAGCCAAGTGTCATGAATCGATAAAATCAGCTTCTCAGGGAGAATCTGAAAATTCAATAAAATACAGGGTGTTCTATTTAGAATAAGGAAGTTGACAATAATTCCGGAATAACTGAAAAAGTGACAACATCGACGAGAACATTTCCACCACGTTTTGAAATCACCCTGTACATATATTCAAAAAATCTAACAAACGGTTACCGAGATATTCACCTGGTTCCATACTTTTGCCCAACCCTGTATATAAAAGTATTAATGGTTATTTAGGTCTTTAAAACGCGCGCGATTTTGAGCAGTTTTAGAGATCAGTTATCCACGAATATACTTTACCTTTTTCTTTATTGGTACAATTTGGGATCATATAAATGGAAATGACACCTAATAATGTAAAATGGTTGGGTTGGACATTTGTTAGTGATATTTGATTCGAAGTCACATGGTACTCCTGTCAGATCGATGATAAAAAAATAGAGTTTTTATCACCTTTAAAATGGTTGGGATATTAAACGAAAAAAATACGTTCCATCCTGTATAAAACATAATTACTGAACAGCCGTTCGCATATCAAAAGAAACATTAGTATGAATTAATCAAGTTGCCCGAATATCATCGATACCATGGCAACCGATTAAAAGTTACACATGAAATATATTTTTTTTATTCAAACTACGTAACGTACTGCGATAGACATCTTTTTTTATATGGATTACTAACATTATTTTGGTTCACTCTATCAGCCCTATCACACCCTGTATATTCAGGCATTACCTATATAGGTAGATGAGCTGTAAGGCAACTCTCGGATTGTTTTCCGTTAGGAATCATCATATTGCAAAATTGGTTCACAATCTTCTTTAATCTCATTAATGCTCTCACTCTCAACAATATTCATCATGATGAATCATCTAGGTATGCAAATCAGTAATAGAAAATTAAAACTATTTCGAACACTACTCAATTCTTATGTCTATAGTTAGGTATCTTAGGTGAATCATTGTTGGTGGAAAAATTCTAACTACTTCCACCATTTATTGAAAGTCCGTATTTGGTTTTAAGATACTCCATAAATTGGCGGATACACATTTTCGTTTCCACCATTTTTTCGGTCCAACTCCGGTGATAAACCGCCACGAAGTTTTTGCTGGTCAATCTGAAAAATCATACCCTACTCGTTTCTATGAACAGACACTGATTCAATAAACAATTCATAGTGTTTTTCAGGCTAATTTCTGATATTTCCGATGCAATATTGACTCACAATCTGCTCTTATCTTTTGAAAGCTATTATACTCACACTTCTGCATCGTTGATGAAATTTCATCATTGCATCCTTCATACATTTTTCAGTTAGAAGATTTGCTTATTTGAGAACGTAAATGCATTGAATATTCTGAAGAGACATCATTTTTATTATCTCAACAAAAATATGAAGATCAATATCACGTTGATGGACTGCACCTATTATTAGAATGGCACTTTGGTTTCCTACCGAATTTGAATTAATATTAGGCCAAAAATTGATGAAATGACAATGGCAAATAACATACCTTTGCATCTTTTCACACAAAAAATAATACGACGGCTATGGCCGTCGTTTCCTATAACAGTTCACACAAGAGCAATTTATTAGCCTGGCATTTTCTTTTACTTGGACACTTCACACCATTCTACCTGTAAAATCGACGGAAAATCGACGGAAGAACCCATGTTTGTGCCTTACAAGGGCAAATAATTCAAGGACGGCATAGGCCGTCGAAAATATTGAGTGTCCCAGCCAAGGGCACAGGCAACGACGGGCATATCCGTCGGTGTCCGTCAAGATGATATTATTATCGGAAGAAGCTTGTATAACTGAATTATTGAAACACTTTGTGCAATTCTTAGGAAAATACCTTCTTTCTCCAACCGGCATAGAAAGTAGCTTTTCTATGACATTCAACAGTTGGGTACTTTCACCGCCTAAGCAAAAAAAACTTTGTTGCTATGGAACGTTACAAGTAATTGGTAATAAAAATTGACACTGACATTGAGTCCATGAACACAAAATGATGGAGTTTTCGATAAAGAAATTACACAAAATTGGTTTCTTAACATTCTGAGGAAAAAATATATGTTTCACATTGCAGCAAAGTAGATTGACTGCCCTGGCTGAATTCCTAAATATCAGTCGAGGCAGTCAATGAACTACTTTGCTGCCTAGTAAAATAGCTAGTATGCTAACATGCTCTTTGAATCTTTGAATTGGTAATCACAATTTTCTGCGCTATGTTCATTATTTGGGATGTTTTTTCCTCGTGGTGTTTAATGTATTTCGTATTAAAATAATGAGAGCTTCGTATCTCAATTTCCTTGAGCATATCGGTTAGTAATTCAGCGGAATGGGGTGCCATTTTGTGCCGATATGACTTCGACCTCAATAAAGTTCAGCCATTTGCATAGAAATGGCGTTCGATGCGTTTCATCTTAATTAGCTCTCTGCTGGCTTGGAAAAATTCTCGTTCTAGGAAATAGAAAAGGCTATGAAAGTGCATCTTCGATTAATAATGTGGAAACTAACCAGATGCTCTTTTGTGGAATATACACATACAGGGTTTCCCAGAATAACGTTCGAATACTTCAAGCGGTAATTCTACTTATAAAAATGAGAAAAAAAATCCCATCAACAAGTGTCCAAAAATGCTTTCTAATTGCCCTCTGAAGATAGGTCTTTATAAAAATTCCTAACCGATGCTATCAAAATGCCCCAATTTTTTCTTACGATTTCTCTCATTTTCATTGTCCAGTTTTCGATGCTTTTGCGTGATATCTCAGTTTTCTCTCGAGATAGAACCTTGCGGTTTGCGCGGTCCTGTGCCATTTTTTTGTGAAACTCAAGATGGCCTAATCAGATTTTGCATAACTGTTTCCGTTTATGAGATACAGGGCAATTTTGAAAATTTATACTTTTTGGACCCCCTCTATATCTTAGAAGTTTCCCAGCAAAAATATCAAATTGAAATCTCATCCCATGTGGAATTTCACGCAGAATCCAGTGGCGCACTCAACATTTTTTGTCGGGGTATGGTCTTGGGGGTACGACTCAAATTTATGATTTTTTAAATGGTATTTCATGATCTCATGAAATTCCCCATTTTTTTCTCTTCAAAATTATATATAATGTATGGATATAAAATCTTCAAAAATGCTCTACAATCACTAAAACATTGAATTTCAATAGTGGGCTATGGATTTTTCTTATAAGAAAGTTCCAATTGAAGGAATATTTATTTTGATTTTTCCAAGAAGAAGACAAAAACAATTCCAACATTAATTCACTAAGGAAACACAGAAATTAGGTACCGGATAGCAACAAATGAATAGTAATAATAAGTTCACAATTAAGAATAAGCACCACATTAATATTTACAGAAACAATTGAATTTCGGAATTATTCAATAACTTATTCATTGAATTGTTCAAATCAATGTCCATTTTCCATAACACACAATTGACACAATTTTTCCAGAAACTACAAAGACTTCCTTCAATGATTTTGAATGCACGTATTGAGAGAGTGTGTGAGGAGAAACTTGAACAATTCAATGAATGAGTTACTGATTAATTTCGAAATTCAATTGTCTCAGTGAATATTCAATCACGTGCCTATTCTAGATCGTGAACTTTTTATTACTATTTATTTGTTGCTACCAGGTATCTATTTTTTATGTTTTCTTAGTTAACTAGTGTTGGGATTGTTTTTTCTCCTCTTCATGGAAAAATCAATATTTAAATATTCCTTCAATTGGAACTTTTTTAAAAGAAAAATCAATAGCCCACTATTAAAATTCAATGTTTTACTGATTCTGAAGCATTTTTGAAAATTTCATATATATACAGGGTGTTCCATTTGAAAAATCATAAGTATGAGTCGTATCTCCAGAACCATACCCCGAAACAAAAATATGATTGCGCCACTGGATTCTGCGCAAAATTCTGTATGGGATGAGATTTCGATTCGATATTTTTGCTGAAAAATTTCGTATCACGAAATCGTTGCAATTTCGGACTGAGGTAAGTTGCTTTAAATCGGCTAACTTCGACCTCAGGAATATGGGCTAAGATTTTGTACAGCTTTTTCAGGGATACCTTGTATAGGTATGTGAACTACCGGACTTTAACTAGGCTACTAGCTACAACTTCGGTGTTTCTATTGGAACTTCCTGTGTTTAATGTCATAATCAGCATCAACGTCCTATCTCACTTGAAAAGTCCTCAAGCACCTCTGGAAATTAATGTTAAAAAATCTGTGAACTTCTTGTTTGTCTTACATGTAACTTTGGTTTTGTTTACTTTTCAGACGTGAATCAAAGTGGAACCATCGATAGGAAAGACTTTGAACTTGCGATAGAGGTAAGTCAACTTCAAAATTAATTTGGTTAGGTAAATCTCGGAATCATGTACCTGGCCAAATAATGTAATAAGTAAATATTATTAAATGAGTTTTCTTTCATTGAGTTGTTTGTGGTGAAATCCGATTCGTTCTATACAGGATGTTCGTTTTTCGAGCTCCACCATGAGGATCTCAGTTATTATAAGAGATACGAGGTAGGATGTATTAGGACAAAGAAGCGCATTTTCATGCTGAACATTTATCTGTAAGAAAATTTGATTTGTCATTTTCAGTTTTTGAATTATTGAAAGAAAACGAAAATTTCTAATTTTCGTTCCTATTTTTTCAAGCGGAAACAAAATAACCTACACGTTTATGACTGGTACATTCTTGAGACACTTTTTTACAAGGAATCTGAATCTGTCATTGTATTCTTCATGACGTTCTTGATGCCAAAGTTACAACACTCAACTTTATTTTTTCTTATGGGCGCCATATTGCATTCTAGATCCCCATGGTGGAGCTCGAAAAACGGGCACCCTGTATACAGGCTGACTGACAAAAAAACGCCCCGAACCATAGCGCCGCTATTTATCATCCGATTTTGAAAAACAAAGAAGCAAAATGACTCATGAGATACTTTATGAGGTGGCACTAACAATTCATTTTTCCTATTCCAACTATATATTGTCAATTTTTTTTTTCTCAAATGGCATTGTTTTTTTTTCTGATAGAATTTTTTCATTCAACCGACTTCGCAACCCCAGATAACCAAGTATGTCAGCAATAGTGCCGACTTTAGTTTGAAAACCCAGTATATACACATTGTCTTCCATACAGTAGAATTTTTGTTCCTTTCGATCATTAATTGAACTATTCTTCAACAGCATAAATAATATAGGTACTAATATCAGAAGTAGGAAAAATTGATATTTGTTTTAGCTGGTAGAGTTAGCTAAACTTGAATATTTCAATACGTTCCGATGATATGAATAATTCAATATTCCGATAATGATTCTTTGCATTGGCAACTAGGTTAATGTCTCCACAATTCAAATTCTATATAGGTACGTGCAATATTACAGTGGATGGCAAGCAAGTATATGCTGATCGAATCTTCTCCATTTGATATTTCTGAAATACCGAGAGTTTGCTGAAGAGATCAGACACGTACAAGGTGCTTTTATCAAATTCATCTTTATCTGAAATATACATCAGTATACAGGCTGATTCACGGTGAATGACACATTAGACGTTTCTAGTAGGATCATACTGAAAATTTGGTTCCTTGGATAATTAGTTGTGTTCTATCGACCTAAAATATTCTCAACACTGTAACATTACTGCTTATTAAAAAGTAGCAACAACTTTGATTTTTTCAATGGGACACCCTGTATATCATTTCGTTTTCAGATTCTCCCTGAAGAGCTGATTTCATCGATCTATCACACTTGGGGTCTGCCGGGAATGATAATAAAGATATTGGGTGTGAAAATCGAGAGTTTTCAACTTTAAGAATTTTTTGTGTCGAAACTATTCGTCAAAAATCTCAATTCTGAACCACCCTGTATTCATTTCAATTAGATATCAATTGATAGTATGTGAAAAGATAAGATGAGGACATGAAAACCGTTTCGACCAATTATGAATAGTTTATACACAAAAAATTCCTAATGTTGAAAAATTTTAGAACAATTTTTTTAGAACAGGGTAACGTCGCAATGCTGAGAATATTTTAGGTCGATAGAACACAACTAATTATTCAAGGCATCAACTTTCCAGAATAATCCTGAGTTGTGTTCTCCAGAAACGTCTAATATGTCAACCATCCACCGTGAATCAGCCTGTATTTATGATGTTTCAGTAAATTTCGAAGTTGAATTATTTGTGTCAAAATAAGCTAACAATCATTTGTCAGATACAGAATGTTCAAGTTTCTCTAAAAAAATGATCTATTGTTGATTTTTTTATGATGCCTAGGCCCATGGCAATAAAATTCACAAAGTTTGTTCAAAATCTTGATGAGATTTGAGATATTCATTGGAGCTATTATACTGCTGAAATTTCACGAGCAGTGGTCTGACCATGGGGCTAGTCCATTAGTTTTTTCACAAAAAAATAGCACCTAGTAGATTTTCTCGTGTGTATATCGTAAATATGTATAAGAAAGTTACAAACATAAGAGAAAATACATCATTCGGTTAAAAATACAGTTCAAAATCGGTTGAAACATTTTTCCGAAATTGATAAAAAATCGTTTTTCTTCGAGGAAATTCAACACCTCGTATCAGAAACAAATCGTTTTAGGGCATAATGTTTATGAGAACATTCATCTTATTTTGACCCAAAGAAACTGGTTTCGAAACACCCTGTATATCAGTAAGGATGACGTGTCCAGAAATTGTTTGCAAACCCCTCGTATAGCATAAATATTAAATAATCTATTCCACTCAATAATACACTAGGTACATATATACATACCTCCCCATCAACGATGCATCAGGCCTGTTAGTTTGTATTGCTGAAGTTGATATTGTTCCATAGTTTTCTTTGTTCATGGCATGATGTAAACGGAGAAAGTCATATAAAAAAACAGACCTATCAGCGGCCAGATTTTAGGGGCGGCCAAACGAAAAATTCCCTGATGATAACAAGAAATAAGTAAAACTACCAAAATATAAAAAAACTGAAATTTCTACTGTCGACACGCCGAGTCCAGTTATGTTTGTGAATCGAAAATTTCAGAAACTTTTTGATAATAATTGGTAGGTACACTGTCAGGAGAACTCAAGAAACGATGGGATGCTTATAAATTACTTCATAATAACTATAATTTTATTTCAAATATAAGTTCACCAGAAGTCCAAGAAAAGGCCAAAGCATAACAATAATTGGTCGAATCTACTGACTTATAGATATCAATTTTTCAGAATGATATTTTCATTTTCGTGCTCACTGCAGTATAAAATAATGAAGACCTGTAGTTGAATAAAATAAACCTAAAACCAATTCAAAAGTTTTATTCAAATGTGCAATTACTTATATCTCTGAAACCTCCAGTCACTATACTTACCTCAATTTCTGAATTGTTGTCGTTAAAAGTTTAAAAAACTATTAGACGAATAAGCACTTAGTGGTAAGGTGAACTAGAGCCACTAGATGATGAACAAACAATCGACAATTGACAATCATGTCAATCCTGTATATTGAATCGAATTTCCGATCCTCAAAGAATTTGCATATCACCAAAATTGTAAGAGGCCTCTCAACCCGGAGACTTTACTAGGTGTCTTTGTTCAGCAAATTTCATAGTCAAGTAGGTATAGATTTCGCTGAATTTTCATGTAACGACTCAAAAAACTGAAACTCCAAATTGGGGACGGCAAGGAATGGTATATATCGATTACTTGGCGAGAGGCTTTCCAACTATCTGATCTTTGAAATGGTAATTCATATAATGTAAAAGGAGGATTGAGAGATGAATGAACGATGTAAATGTGAATTCAACATTATTGAAATAGGGTGGCAGAAAAGATCTACTGAAGTTACAATTCAGAAATGAATAATAATTGGTTGTAGTGCGTGATGAAGGTTGGGTAAAAATTGAAAGTGAACTTTTGAAGTTTCAAGAGCGTCTTTTCTTTTGTGAAGAAGTTCCAAGAATAGTTTTCGATTTTCTATCTATATAACACTATTCTTGATAAATATCCATTATTCTGATCAATAGACTTTGTTGCTGAGTTGATAGTCATATTATTGATGAAGAAAAATATGGAAAATGTAATCACCGTTATTAGAAGAGAGGGCATGTAACAGAATTTTGAAAAATTTAGTTTTCCTTTAATTGAAATGTGGTGATTTTCTGTTCCCCCTTCAAGCAGGGTAAATAGAAATAGTGATTGTTTTAGCACGTTATTCGCTTGTGAACCATCTCAGAGGTGAATTGAAACAAGTTCATTCTATAATTTTATTTGTGGACAGCTCAAAATGTGAAAAAATAAGAAATATAACATGAAAATTGGGTGAAAATAGAAACAGCTGGTCAGTAGAAACAACAAGCAAATATACACACAAGAAAGAGACGTTAGTTATTTAAAAAACTACTTGATATATTAGAATTTTGAGTGCAATTATGTTAATGAGATATATTAAGGTATGTCTGGACTAATTTTTTATATTATACCTTGATTTTTTATAAGATCTATTCAACAATGCACATCAGGTGTCATGATCATATATTATGTTCGACTAAAATAACGAAAAATCAGGAGAATTCGATGAATTCATTGTTGTCACATATTCAATGCGTAAACTAAGATAGGATTTGGAGTTTATAGAATTAAATTTGATAAATTTGTGATTTTTCTCAACAAATGGTCCATACTTGTTTCAATTTGGCACCAAGTTTATATTCACCTCGTTTCACGGTAGGTACTGATTTATGTATATGACCGAAGAATATGTTTGTGTATTTAATAACAAAGCTACTAATGGCTATAAGGGCACGCCATCCCGAATACCCTGTGTACAAAGCATTTCAATCAAGGTCGTCGATTAGTTTTGTATCTAATTCTAATATACAGGGTGTCCCAAAATTGCTGGGACACAGAGCTACCACGTGTAATACAGGTCAAAATAAGTCGATTGGATCCAATTTATTTATATAACAAAATGAACCGTTTGTCCATGAGACCAGTTCAAAGTTTACATAGAAAAAACACATTTTTGTTCGCTTTTCAAAAATGAGAGGAACAAATTGGATGAAATTTGACAAAAGTTTGTTTTAGAGGATAACCCTTCTTTCAGTGATAAAAAAAAACCCGAAAGGTTTTTTTTTTTTTGAAGGATTGAAATCACCCTTACCTCTTGACATTTTTTTCAAAACATTCCTAGGTGTGGTAATGGGATTCTCAATTTTTTTAATTGAAATTGATAGTATATGATTTGTATACAGGGTCTTCAGGATGCCGTATCCTTAGCCATCGGTAGCATTGTTATTAAATACACAAACATTCTCAGGTCATTTATACATCAATTAGTATAGTAAAACGGGGTGAATAGAAACTTTGGGGCGAATAGAAACCAGTATGAAGCATTTGTACATACACCCGGTATGTATTATTATTCATGACTCTCTACAAAACAAGATTATTTTTCATAACCTAAACCATTACCCCCCTTGACGCCCTTGATTCCAATATAGTACTTCACTCAAACGAGTTAAGCTTGTTTCATAGCTAGAGAAGAAAAAATTTGTTTAGCTATTCTAGAGTGTAATCTGTATAAAGAATAAATGATTGGGCTTAACGCTTGGTAGCATTCACATCAATTCTCTAAAATATATTGGCATGCACCATGGCAGAATGTATGCTGCTTGAACGAGCATTTGGCACCCTCATATACCTTCTCAATATTAATGTCTTTATTTCGACCTGATGTTACATGATGAATAATGCAACTTCAAAAGATCTGACGTTATTGCTTAGTGAACCGAAGAGACACTTCCATGATAAGAATACATTGTTCATTTTATTTTTACTGAGCGTGTTTCGTTCCAGAGAAAATTTCATCAAGATTTCTATAGGAATCTTCATCGTCAAAAATTGTACTTACTACGAAGGCTAACTGTTCTGACTTCCGACTTCATTTCATTTCCACATTTTGTCAAGTCTGTAATATTACTTCCTGTGTTTATGTTTTCAGAAAATCTGTTCACTTCGAGGCTGGCCTTCTGGAAGTCCACAATATACGAAAACATTCGATAGTATGATCACAATATGGGAGGGATTGAAAAAGAGAGCTGACTCGAATAAAGATGGCCAGGTGAGAAGAGGAAGCTATTTACTATTTGAAAGAAACATTCAACCTTCGTCATTATTTGTGGAACCTAACCTAATTATCATCTTCATCAATTGAGAAACTATAATGGTTTTTAAAGTATACCAAATGAGCATTTTCTTCAACTATTCCTTTTCTCTACATAGGCTTAATGAATTATGTTTACTTGCTTTCGGATATTTTGAACATGTTATTGAAATGTCTGATATCTCAAAATACTTATTTAGGTTAGTGTGGAAGAATGGGCCTCAATGTGGGACGAATACGCCAAAAACCCAGACAACGCCCTAGAGTGGCAGACGCAGTATTTGCGCTTCATGTTCGAATTAGAAGACGCAAGCGGAGATGGCACTATCGACGTTGACGAATTCACCAGCGTCTGTTCCTGCTACGGACTCGACGTGGCTGAATGCAGGCTGGCCTACCAAAGAATGGCTGAGGTGAGTATTGTATCACTACGTGTGCATACTTGGCGAGGAAGCCACCTTTAGGCGAGCGTAAGGCCAGCTATGATAGCACACGTGCCTTGCTGCACTGTCATTGGTCCGACCAGGGGCACCTGTTGATATTTGCGTCGACGAGTAGATATGTCGAGAAAACGTCCTTCAGGAGAGAGTAAGGCCAGCTGAATGATAGCGCGTGCCTTTGTGTATTGTTATTGGTCGGACCAGTGGCACCTTTATTGTTTGAAGAGTACATGTTTCTTTTCGTTTTCAGGGTAAACAAGAGGTCACTTATGATCAGTTCGTCGCTCTTTGGAAGCAGTTCTTCACATCTGAAAACCCATCTGATCCTGGCAACTTCATCTTCGGCAAAACCAAATTTTAATTTGAATATTCTTGCGTTAACCACTAATGTGTTATGACATCAATTTCAAATGTTTATCTTACTCCTATATCTACCTTCTTTTCAATGAGTATACATAATTCAATATATATCATTTATGCAGAATTCAATACGTTTTGAATAGATACAGAAAGTTATATAACCTCTCATTTTGAGACATATCCAAAAGCATGTGAGGATGAAATTATACAGAATGATGCAGCCGTTGTTTCCAAGAAGATAATAATGTGCTTTATATTAATACTCAGATATACTTATTAGTCAATTATATGTATACATATACCTACTTGAACATTTCCATGAATCGATAAAAACACTATTACTATAGTGAATTGTTCCAAAAATTGAACCTTGATGTCTTTTATCAGAATGAAGAATACATTTTTAGGTATCTACCTACATGTTGCTAAAGATATCTATAGGTGTATATGATATACATGCGTTAGAAATTATCTAGATATGATATGTAGGTGGAACTATATGGTAATTGGATGACAAACCTAATAATATGGGGATGCGACTAAAGGTGAATCAAGGAAAAATTTAAGGAGCACATTCTAAACATTCGACTTTCTCCCTTCATTAATTATTGTTCCTGGAAATATTATAATAATTATTAGTGTTCCGTATATTCTGGTGTGTTTATCTTTATGGAGTTTTTGGATGTTAATCTTTCTCAAATGAGTACGACCTATTTTACAGATTAACATAAAGTAAAGAATAATATATATAATATATTATTAAAGTACCCAGTCGTATTTTGGTGGGAAAAATACTATCACATTTGTTGCATAAGTGTTTCAAATTCGATCCTCATCATTGGGATCTCGGAAACTATAAGAGATACGAAAATGACTAAATAGGGGTAAAGTTGCGTTTTCACATAACAAACATTATGACGTTTAGAAAGTTTCGAAAGTATAGCCGGAGAAATATTCGAAAATGACCAAAGTTCTGGAAAATTGGTCTTATTTTGTTCTGGCTTCATTTATTGTAGGATTTCATAATGGACAGCACTTGTGCATTGCCATTTTTTCTCTACTACATGGTGGTGCTTTCAGATTTTCTAACTGACGTTTCGTCTCCCGACCACCATCTTTATCTTCATTTTTTCCTAATATGTGCTCCAAATTGGATTTTATCTGTTTTGAATCGAACTTGTTATTTTCTTTTCATCATCATTCTTCCAGGTAAAATCAGAGATATTTGAGAAACAAATTATAATAAAAGATTTTGAATTTGATGTTTCAATTTCAATTTGTCACACTTGATGAAATTCGGTTATTTTGTATGTCACTGTATTTTTGGCGGAAATGGCTTTCGTATATCTTATAGTTTCCGAGATCCCAATGGTGAATATCGAATTTAAAACACCCAGTATATTATTGAGCATAGGTACCGTGCTTTCATCAGAAAACCCTACAGACACAAAGTAATCAGTCGCACTCGTGTTCGGAGTCTGGACTACACCTACAAGCTGTACGGGCAGGAATTCAATACTATCCGAAATGTGCCACCATGCCATAAGGATGCAATGTTACAAATAATCCGTGTGGTGAAATTGTTCTTCCTGTATAAATCTTTTGTACATAAGTTCGCAAGAGACATGATGGTCAGTGGGTAGCTACTTGATATGGCGATGGTCCCGGGATCGAATCCCGTACTCCACCTTCTTTTTTTCTTTATTTCGAAGTTATTAATTGATAAAAATACTGTGGAGCCTATGGAGGCATTAACTGTTGGGGCTCTGTCTCGCTCGCTCGCTCACTCCCTCCAATCAAATAACGATATCTCACGAGTTATGTCCTATGTACGGTCTATACATGAAAGCACGGTATATACATGTATCCTTTATTTCCTCTTGTTTTAATAATTTAATAAAAATACCTACATATTATATATATTTGAATTATACCTAACAGAGTTATCAACAAAGACATATTTCTAAATATAATGATATGATATATATGGTATTAAGGACAATATTTGTATTCAGCTGGTATAACTTTTAAGAACTTGTATTTATTTATCTACTCATTATAACTTTTTCTGATATGTTTCATATATTAGAGTCTTATTTTTCATAAAGGAACAATCGTATATTTGCTTAAGGTTTCTGGAAAGTAATGTATTTTAGTGAATTATGCAGATACAAATGCACATCACTGGTGGACGTTTATTTGTTATATATGTGAATATAATATGTGTATGAAAGGTGGAAGTGAAAAATATGTCAATAAAGGGTATATCTGAATTTACGATTATTTTATTCATCATCCATCAAGATTAACTGATATACAACGTGATTTTTAAATACGAACAAACATTGATCAGACTTTCATTAAACACTATGACATTTTCCTATGAAATACCTAATCTCCTTCGAATCATTCAAATCAACTTATTTCTCTTCATAAGACCGTGCAACGTCTCTCCAATCATGGTAGGAAACTTCGAAATTTTGACTCCCACGCTTTCAAAGGCCTCGATCTTATCCTGAGCCCGACCCTTTCCTCCCATGATTATGGCCCCTGCGTGCCCCATCCTGCGGCCTGGGGGCGCGCTTAACCCCGTGATGTATGCAACCACCGGTTTGGCCTTACTGCCAACGTTGTACTGGGACAGAAATTCAGCTGCATCTTCTTCTGCATGGCCTCCAATCTCACCTGAAAATCGAAAAAAATGACTATTTGCCACTTTTGCCAGTAAATGTTTTCATGACATGTGAATTATTCAACTTTTCCGGGGAAGCCATAGTGGATGACAGAAGCGGACTCAAAAGGGGTGGATCGGGTGGATCTATACAGATTAGGACTTTCTGGGGCTGCAGCCCGCCAGGACCCCGTGAATATACAAACGGTCCCTCCTCCCTCCTCCATTCAAGATATATTCTCAGAATTTCGAGATTTTTAAAAATACATATCTTATTCATTGTGGCAACAATAGGCCGTCGTTGGTCGAAGATAATATATAGCAACTTTCACTTACTTTTACCAGTTTTTACTTATTACAATTTACTTATTGGAACAAAAAATTTGCCGGATAGTCCTAGTCTCATAGTAAATTCTGCGTTCTCGAATAATAAGAAGAAGAATGATTGTTGTTCTGTTCTCTGCTGTACAGTTAGTTTATTGTTTCTGTTTTTAATGTTCCATGACCATATTCATTCAAAATTTTCAACAACCGAAATTCATGATGAAATTGATGAAGATGAATAGATCTAGAAATTGAGATCTTTAGTGAAAAGCTCTCACCTATTAGTGCAATTGCTTTTGTGTTATCATCTCTCAAAAATACATCCAAGCAGTCAATGAAACTGGTTCCATTGAAAGGATCTCCTCCAATTCCTACACAAAGAGATTGTCCCAAACCGAATTTCGTAGTCTGGTCAACAGCTTCGTAAGTTAAGGTTCCAGATCTTGAAACAATTCCAACACTTCCTGTGACATATAATTAGATAAATAGGGAAGACAGACCTTATTAATTGGTGGTGAGTATCCTTCTAGTGATGATATGATTTCTATTATTTGATCCTATACCTTTTTTGTGTATTGGTGGAGGCATAATACCAATCCTGCATTGATCAGAAGCTATCACTCCAGGACAATTTGGGCCAACCAATCTTGACTTCTCTTGCTGAAGTAAAGCATGCCTGACTTTTAGCATGTCATGAATTGGAATGCCCTCAGTAATGCATACTATAAGAGGTATTTCTGCATCAATGGCATCAAATATAGCCTGAAATACTTTCATATATCACTATCAATAATACTATTTCTCTGGAAATGAAAAATGAGTTGCAGTTTTCTGACCTTAGCTGCACTAGGTGGTGGTACAAAAATGATTGTAGCTTGTGGATCCAATAATTTTTTGGCTTCTGCTACAGAACTCAAGATGGGCAAATCCAAATGCTTCTGTCCACCTTTTTTGGGGTTCACTCCACCTACTATGTTTGTACCATATCCTAAGGAAGCTTTGCTGTGTAAAGTTCCTTGCTTCCCAGTAAATCCCTGAACTATAACCTTTGTGCTCTTGTTGATCATGATATTTTTTCTAGTGTTGTCATAAGAAGATACATATCTTTGAATTCTTCTGAATGTTTGTGGAACCTCTTGGATGAGAAATTTGTTAAACATCCTGACAGTTCACAGTTTATACCTCTGTTTATATTGACATCAGTATTTATCTGACAGTAATCAATCAGTGATACAAAGTGATAACAAAATATCATGATTTTTTTATCTTACATCTGCTACTTTCCAACATTTGTTTCCACCAAAAGTTCTTATCTTACTGGTATAGGTAATTATGATCAATCAATCAATCATTTTTCATTGAATAAGTTTTTTTTTACAATAAAAATGAGAAAAAAATCATAACATCATTCTAAAATACTAATTCAACAGGTCATACAATGAAAAATTAAACAATACTTAGATAGATCAGTACATTTATTTCTCAAAATCAATAATATACAATATTATTCATCATTTCACATAATTGAATAACAGTTTCTTCAGATTCTTTAGCATGAAGCATCAAGAACTCAATCAAGAAAGTTAGTGTGCTATGCAAAATTTCAAGTTATTGGTAGCATAGGTAGTGATTCTGAGTTGTGGGAAATGTATTCATTTGAATTATAGTTTAGTAAATATGATCATTTTTTATGAAAATTTTTTCCTACTTTGTTTTAAATCGCATGTTGTTCAAATATTTCATTCTGGGAGGTAAGTGGTTATAAATCATATAGTTCCTGTGAACATAATGGACCATTTCTTGATCTGTTGTAATTGTTCACAATATTATTTAATATTAACACTAATCATCATCAACTTGGAAAAAAAAATTGACTGGGTATAAAACAATATCAAACATTGAAATATCATAAGAATAATCTGATAACTAATAAACCCAGTATTATTTGCATTGCCTTTTGAATGATCATGAATTTCATAGATGAATCTATGAACTACACCACTCCACTTTGAGTTCCCATGGAGTTCTTCCAAAGATTGATCATGAATTCGTTCAATTTTGGGCATAAAAAATTATTCCTGATATACAGGGTGTCCCCAAAAGTCATGTATCAAAAGAAGTGATGTGGTACTTGGTAGGGGGGTCATTTGCAATAGACATGGAACATCAACTTGTCTGAAAGTACATGTTCCATGCAATAAAGTAGTTCATCTAGCATTGAGAGAGAAAAAAAATGTCTCCAACATAAAATAATGGAAATTTTATGTTGGCGACTCTGGAAATGAGAAGAAATGGAGGAGAAGACCATTCTAACATTTTTTATATTGAGGTTAATATGAACTTCTTCTCCATTTTTTCATCGATTTTTTCCCATTTCCAATGTTACCAACAAAAAAGTTCCATTACTTCACATTGGAACACTGAAGACAAGGACAGATGGGGTCGATGGGGACAACATTTTTTTTCTGGATGCTATCTGAACTGCTCTGTCAAATTCAACTTCATTGGTTCCAAAATAAACAGTTTCACAGCAAGGGTTTGGTTATCAATTATATGTTTGGCACTAATGTGTATATATATATAAAGAGCAGAGCATTACAACTATACCTAAAATATTATTACATAATCTATATAGTAACTAAAGAATGAGTTATTGAAGTCTTAAGCATAATCTGCCATGATGAAAAAATAATGCATTGCCAAAAAATATTTGTAGTGACCTGGACTTATTCCTTCAAAATGAGGATCATAGCTTAAGCACATTCCAAATATAGTGAGCAATCGTATATGTGGTTATCAAATCAACTGGACATTGTTAAAATATCATAATCTATGAATAATGGCCTACAATGATCTCTGGATGATGCACCTGTCATCATTCTTATTTCTTTTTTCTGCACAATAAATACTTCAAGAGATTTGGCAGATAAAACCCATTGGTCAAGACTATGATAGATTGAATCAAGCTGTGATATAGAAGTTTGAGAACATCAAGAGAAACTGTTTATCTACAGTGACGAGAAAGATATATATGTTTACTCAGCTTATTATCAATATTGACCCCCAAAAATCTTGTATAATTAACTTAATGATGAATTGTCTCATTCTTCATTTTGACCAAATAGCTCTTATCTATTGTTGTATTTTTTGTGGCAAAGTTTAGCAGTTGAGATTTGGCAGTACTCAGCAACCAGCCATTTAGAGAACACCACTCAGAAATTTAAGTTGTAATTTCTCGTGCTCTATCAACACCTCCAACATCTTACCTGCAGATACCATAACATTGGTATCATTAGCAAAAATAAAAGTTATTGAAGCTTTATAACTGAAACAAGCCATGTAATTCTGAAAACAACTTTATTGAATTATAAATTATTATATAGCCCAGGTACATACATTCTTAAGTTTATAACATACAGTCACAGTAAAATATAAAAAAGTTAAATTAACTCAAAAGATTCCAGAACAAGATTAACCTTACTATAAGATCTCTTGGAAATTAAATAAAATTCAATGTCCACATTGAAAGTCTCATGTAGTGTGAACAATATAAGAAAATGGTACTGATATATAATATATATATAAATGACCTACTTCCTAAAATTAGTTAAAAAGAACTTTTTGCAGGATAGTAATATTGATAAAAATCAATAGTAGATAACTGTAATACCTTCACGTCAATTTCTGATTTTGCTTAAACAACTGCCTACTAAACTGCAAAACAACAACATAAATGTCTACAATCTACTTCCTAAGCAACATTATTTTAAACAGATTATCTCTAAAATTATCGACCATTTTCTGTAGTTCCTCTACTTGAGCTTTAAGCTTGATGTTCCTAGACCTAAGTTCGTCTGCTTCCTTCTCCAGTTCCAATTCCTTGATTTTCCTTTTCTGTCTGGACTTCCTTGAAGCCTCATTATTCTTGTCCCGGAGTTCCCGGTATTTCGAACCTTCCCCTTCTCTCGAGCCCTCCGACGTCACCGAATTGGTTCTCTTCGGAGGCCTGCCTCTAGGTCTGCTATAGTAAAAACACCAATTTTTAGAAAAAATACTATGACATTCATCATGAGACAATTTTTTTTTTGAATTCTGTATTCCTTCTAGATTCCCCAGAATAAATTCCCAAAGGTCAGCGGTTTGAGCGGTACTGACGTCACAAGTTCTATAACGCGCCGAGTGAGATAAACAGCGTTATTGTCAGATGGACTTGAACAATAGTCCATTGTTAAAGGACCCTGCACCATGTATCTCGTCTAAATGTTGTGAAAATCTAGGATTAGATAGGTTAAATCATGCTGATCAAGAAATGTTTCTTGGTCCAAGGCCAAGATAAACTCTACTAAAGCAAAAGAAATTCTAGAGGAGCTTTGTACCTATAGCTTATGAATGTATGTGTGAGTGTAAGAATTGTTAACCACATCAAATCTGAATTCTGTTGAATGTTCCCGTGTACCATTTACTGGTTTTAGTTCAATTTGGAAGTTTGAAGACTTCATCATCGGCGATTTTTAGTGTAGTTTTGTGAGTTCAAGTAACACTCTATGAGACGGTTTTTGCAAGTTGTTCTATTTCAGCAAATAGGGCCGCGGGCGTATTGACTCGTTAGGCCTCAAAGGACCACGACCGAGGTGCCGAGTGTCACTTTTAGGTCCAGTGTTGGGTACCCATACATTCATAACCTGTAGGTACAAAGCCACTTTAGAATTTATTTTGTTCTGGTAGAGGTTATCTAGTTCTGCTTCAAGAGCTCATAACTTTTTTCAATGGGTATAACGGGCCATGGACCAAAGGACTTTCTTGTTCAGCATGATTTAATCTATCTAATACTGTATTTTCACAACATTTCACCGTAAACAAGATTTCAACGTGAATATTGCAGGGTCCTTTATCGACCTAATTTGTACGTATGTCCCAATAGTGGTCCATATATCTATCTTCCTGGATTAACCTGAACATTATTTGTTTTATATTACCTTGTATTTATTCACTTCAATTTCATATTACTGAGGCATTTCGAGAATCAATTTTGTGCGATATTCACGGTGAGGAAGCTAATGTTTAGTGAAACAATTGTGTGCAGAAGTGAATTTGTGAAAAGTATTACCAAGGTGAGTGTCTTTCTCATTGCTATAGCTATAATGAATTTTCATCAAGTAAAAACCGATGCAATTGAATATTCGGATTCACGCATGTGTGTTCTTACCTATTACTGAAAACACTTTCACTGTTTGAATCAGAATCTGAGTCTTCCTGCAGTACTTTCACAGATCTGCGGTGGTGTGTACTGAATTTTTTTGTTGGCGGTGTGTACTCTTCATCGTCGTCGTCGACCTGTTTCCTCCTTTTTCTTGGTTGTTTTGCGGGGATTTCGCGAGCCGAGCATTTAGAGAGGAATTTTGCTGAGGGTGTTTTGGCAGAAGGGAGGAAAGCTGGGGAGGTTCGGAAAATGTCGTCACTTGTGACCACAGAGATGTTGTCCTGAAATAAAAGAATTGTCTTAAATGTTTTAATGTTTATGAATTCCTACAAGATTTTGGAATAGAATAATGCAAGTTTGAGACTGGTTTCGAAATATCTGAATGATGATGATACCACAAAACAAAAAAGTGTTGTGTTTCTATAAGTCATATACAGTATGTATACAGGCTGACTGACGAAAAACGCCAGAAGTCATAGCGCCGCTCATTTTTTTTTAAATTTCAACAGTGACAGCAACTGTCAACTTCATTTTTTCAAATGGCACCAATTTTTTTTTAATACAATGATGTATGACAAGTTGACCCCAGGACAACATTAGTTGAAATAAGAAATAAATACAAAAGATATATAATTATAACACTGAATTTTATCATGTAATGTCACTGAAATGAATGTCAGTATTCCAATTATCAGATATTCCTACACATCAGTGATTTTGAAGTGTGCTGTGAAGAAAATTAAAATGTTCAAACTTGCAGGTCAGTATGTTAAGGCAAATAACAGATTGTTATGAAATTATGCAAATGTAATTGGAAGTGATAATATGAAGGGTGTGCCAATAAAAACTCATAAAATAATGATATGAAGACATGCCAATAGGATTTCAAAACATGTTTAACCTCCTCAACTAAACTTGTCTCCAGCTCTGTTTATCCACTTTAAAGATTTGATTTTCAAGGAACGTATTTTGGTAGTATTATTTGGTGTTAGCTACGTGAATTATTGAAATTAATCAAAATTCATCAATTTGGGGTGTAATACAGTATCAAGTTTAATAGCCACTTTGTTTTTAACTAATAAAAGATGCTCACTTCATTGATCAAACTGAGAATATTGAAATTTGCATCCTCCAGATCCACCACTTCTTCAATGATATTGGGAGTACTTATGGGTTCCTTCATGGGCGCTTTGAGGCCCATGTCCAGCGACAGCTTCCTCCCCTTCTCGCTGGAACAGCCAGAGCTGTTACTGTCTTCGGGGGTGTCTAGCCCTTGAACAACGTAACCGACCCCCTCCGGCGACAAAGAGTAGGAATTAACACTAAGAGCACTATCGTTCACACTGTCTGTAACTGTAGTTTCGTTATAAATGTATGTACCATTATCTGACGCAGGGGAATATACTTCTGCGCCCCCTAGATTATCGATATTTCCTATTTCACTAGTGATATTATCATCCCTCGGCACTTCTGTGCCGTAGAAAATGTCTTTGTGTTTTTCTGACGGAGATGCGTATGTGTTCCGATATGCGGCGTCTCGTTCAACCTTCACTGTTGAGTGGGGTTGAATCCTTGTCTGGTAGTTGAATAGGCCGAAGTCGAAACCATCCTTATCTGCAAAAAAAACACGTATCAATTGCCCGCGATAATTGATCAAGAAGTGATCAGCTGCAATGCCTAACCATGTACTAATAAGAAATCAAGTTTACAAGGAATTTTATACACAGTATACCTTGTGTTTGTGGAAAATATCATACAGGTGAAACGAAGATGTATATATAATATGAAGAATAGACAATGATCGCTGTAAAATCAAACCGGCGTATATGCAGAATTACTATTTTTCATCAGGGCGTTTTGATGTTTTCCTACTGGATTGTATTCAATATCTACTATTTTTTTCCCAGAACTACCTTTTTCGTGCAAAAATTTGACTTTGGTTTTGCTTGTGGAACAAAAAATATCAGATATGTCGATATTACATTAAATATGGGTATAATTTGCTGGATTATGAGAGAGAGAGTATTATTGTGGGATAATTCGGTTTTACTTAAATGCTGCAGCAGTTTCCACCACGTGAACTCAGGCTCGACTGACGCATGGAGAAACACACCTGTTCAGTTGCTCACTGCTTATAAAGATACTGAATCCCGCCAAAATTCAAACATATTATGCCGGTTTGACTTACTCAAAGAGAAGAAAGAATCGATTTTTTGGTTCAATAACTCAAAAATGTAATTTCTGCAGATATATGCCGTTTGATTTTACAGCGTGGAAGTATCTATAGAAAAGTGAAAGGTCGCCGACTTTTAAACGGTGTTCTAATCTGTCAAAGAGTTGATGAGTGTGGCATCACCCAACAGGCGAATGACTCTCTCCCTACATACATGCATACATAAGAACAATGGAATGACATTAAAATCATAGGAAACGTGGATAACAAAAGAGAAGAATCAAGGCCGCTTGCATGCTTCTGATCGGAGACAATAGCATTGCTTCCTGTTCAGTGGATATAGCTCGGGATATAGATAGAAGATTCACTTCTAAAATATAAAAATGGTAAGTTCAAGATTCTCGATTTTTCTTTTAGGCTCACTAATGGAGGAAATTTTAAATGCAGTGACATATTGGGACAAATCACTTGATTTGTTTATCAATTGATCAATTATTATTACTTAGTTTTTCAGGTACCCTCGAACGATAGTGAATGAAGGTATGTGTTCACTTACATTCAAATGTTGGTGTTGTTAGTTCATCTGCAGGATTTGTAAACATTGGTCTTGGCAGGAGGAACGATGATATATCTCCAAATTCCTCCATTTCCAGTTTGATGGACTCGTAAAACCCACGACCGCTTGTCGCGGAACAGTGTTGTTGAGTAACGTTGAATTCGCCCTAGAATATGGAAAAAATATTTCAAAATCAAATTCTAGGAAGTTTCATCCAATTTACAATTATATTCTAATGTTTGAATACGATTTTCAAGAATTTTTTCAGAAATGTAGAAGGAAGAAAGGTGTATTTCGGAGCTGGGCGGCGTTCACTTTTTTTTAATCCCAGGCCTACTAGATCACGTTCAGAGGCTGAAGAATCCAGAATCATATCAGCGATTTTTTTTTTAAATCCGCGTACGCCATGGAATCGACGTCCTCTGAAATAGATATGTACCAAGTTTCATGATAAAATATTCAACATTAACGATTCTACAGTGTGTCTCATTTCAAACGGCTCCTCCTCAATATCTCAGCTATTAATAATAATAATAATAACTTCATTAAAAATTGGCAAATGGGTGATTTGTTGGACAAAAAAAATTCAATTTCAATTTTTCAAAAGGCGAAGTTTACGATGCTCCGTGAGGGGCTCCTGTTCTTCCACTTAAACCTTGACTTAAACCTAAACGTACAGAGAAGATGAGAGAGATGACGTGTGTGTGAGAGAGAGGGAGAGAGAGAAAGAGACGACAGAAGGGCAGAGTACCAATAGGGGAGGTGATGTCCTTGTTTGAGGTAGTTAATCAAATTCCATTAGCCGTGCGATTCGTACCAATTTTAAACTAGTATGAATAGCCATCAATATGATTAGATTTTCGACGAACATCAAGGCGCGAGTTTTATGAAATCATATAAGGAACCTTTTTTGCAAGAAATACTAACTTCATATTATTGTTCCTCATGCTTTCGAACCTCCAACAGAATTTGCTTAATTTCAATTGTGAATTCAAATCAACTGCAAAATTTGGGATGTTCAATGGCTCCGGTAGGTAGGCAATCGTGATTTGAAAGAAAAAACAAGAAATACTATTTTATAATAATTATTACGTTCGCAAAAACCTTCTCAGGTGGGCCTGTTTTTTTGAGACCCTCCATGGGAATCATATAAAAATTTAGTTATGGCTGTTTGAAACCAGGAAGAACACTATTATGAGGTCAGTTTTCCTGTAAAAAATCCTAATATAATTTCATGAAAAATTGACCCCTTTTCATTTTGATATAAAAACGCACGGCACTGTCCAATAGGATGTTTCTCTTCGAAAAACTGATCATATTAATGGCACATGACTAACAGCTGATATTTAAAGGGGGGCCATTTGAAATGAGACCCGATGTTGAATATTATTTCATAAAACTTGGAACTGATCCATTTCAGAGGACGCCGATTCCAGTGATGTACAGATTTTTTCTAAAAATATCACTATCATGGATTCTGGATTTTTCAGTCCCTGAATGAGATCTGATGATAGATCCCCCTGTATATTTGAAAAAAATCGTGAGAATCGCTCCATGAATAAAAAATGTATGAGGGTGACGGCCCGCATTCAAATGGGTCACTCTGTAGGTACACGGATATTGGTCTCATTCACTAAAATAATATTCAACATTATTGTAGAATATAAAAAACAACTACATTTCTGGCAAATATCTGTTTTTTTATATGATAGACCCATTATAGTTGCCTCTGGAAAATGTAAAATTCAATGTAGGTGATCATGAATAAGAATACTTATGTCAGACATAGATATTATTAGACTAAACATATTATAATATTGGAGCATCAATAAAATTATAAAAATATGTAGATTTGCCTGATCATCAAAGTATCAATAATTGGTAAATCATGGAATGAAGTTATGAGTAAGAACAAAAGGAGACCTAATTTTCTATTTTCAATCCCATGATGTGTTCCAAATATTCTTCCAAAGTTCCCATGAAAAGAAACACTTAAATATAATTCTGAAGAAAAAATATGTACATCTTTCATCTGCCCCACTTTCCAGTACTCAGGTATAGCTTCTGCGGGATCTTGTAGATTCAGTTCACCATACATGACACAGCACAAAACTGGCGAGATTAGTCACAATCAACTCTTATATAAAGTTCAATCACACTGGACAAGTTTACTCAAGTCTAGCTAACGAATATCTGTCACTCAGACGAAATGCTTTTCTTTTTAGATGGTATCGTTTGGCGACTTCGATTTTTGAAGATATTGAGGATTTTTGAATGGTCTCAAATGAAAAGGGAAATACATGGGTATCTACCAACAAAAATAAAATTATAGTTACGATTGTTCAGTTGTTTTTTCAACTTTTTGACTGACTCAACATATACGTGAAAGTTCAGTCTGGGTTGGAAATTGATGATTTTTTAAAATATTATTATTTCTAAAGTGTGTGTGGTTTGAGGTTCGGATGTATTTATTTTAAACAAATGTGATTTTGATGGGAGTGATGGCTGAATCGTGCTTTAATTGAATTTTATTGTTTTCAACAAGAAAATTAATGGATGCATCTTGGAAGATTAAAAAAAATATATATGAAAAAAAATCGATGTTATTGTTGATAAAAAAAATATATAATGATTGGAAATTGGTGAATAAAATTCATGATTACAGTTTCAGGTGAGAAAGAGGAATTTCAACATTATGAATATGTTGAGTCATTGAGTGATTTTAGCAATAATGAATTCATTCATTGATGGAATTGAATAAAGATTGATGTTTTGTATCAAGCAATGGAAAATCCTTCAATATCATGAAAAACTTGCAAAATGTTGCACCTCATTCATGAACCAGTCATACCCTGACAGTTGAACTTCGACATTTTTTTGTATATTCCATGTTCAATAATAGTTATTTGTTTTACTAGGCAGAAAATCACAAGATTTAATGCCGCGGCTGGCGTTTCATAGCCAAGGTGTAGCCGATGCTAGGAAGCCAGCCAAGGCATTAAATCTGCTTTTCTGCCGTGTGGAAATTTGTTCTCCAAATTCGTCCAATTTGACGCAAACTCCAAATAATCCATCATTTTGTGTTCACCCAACGTCAGTGTCAATTTTGATTACCAATTCGAGTCGAATTATTACCTTGAACGTTGCATAGCAACAGACTTTTTCTGCCTAGGCAGTTAAAGTACACCTTTTCTGTCTGTTGAGTGTCATTAAAAATCCCCTTTTAATGTCATTTGGGGAAAATAGTTATTTGTTCAACTAGGCAGCAAAGTAGTAGTACGCTCGGCTAAGGCAGTCAATATACTTTGCTGCCGAGTTGAACATATAATTTTTTCTCCGATTGTTCATAATGATATAGGAGGATATTGTATTTGCAAATTATTACAATTCCCACAATCTCTTTATTTTTCCTGCAGTGTTAAATTAAAATAAAATTTTATAGAAATCGCAGTTGTTGGAATGGTTGGTTGCTATGGAAATGTCCATAATAATTATAGTTTGACAATTCATGAAATTTCTGACAGTTGTGCGAAAAAATATCGGTATATTTAAATTATTATATAATAGACAGTGATAGCGACCTGGGAGTACTTACTCCTCCAGTGATAAGGGAGGTGAAAAATATACAGTTGAATTTGTTGCCGGAGAAGTCTCGGATGAAATATGAAGGCATAATCAATGTTCACGTCAAATGTTTTATTCCCATTGAGTAAAATCATTTTGCAGCCTAGGCAGGAAAAGTAATACTTTGCTGATTGATATGTCAGCAAAATTAATGTTTGCTGCCAATCGGAGAAAAAGTTCATTTTTATCTTATTTCAAATCATATATCTCTCAATTATTTCTCAATTGATACCGACCTTTTGGGGTGCAATGAATACGTCTTCTGACAGCAGAGGTGAACTTTCTGGGATGGGGTTCACTTCGTAAGGATTGACACACAGATACGCTTCGCCGTCGGTATCCACTTCCATCAACTGTCGGTTTTCCATAGACAATTCTTCGGCGTTGATTAGGTCCGGTCTTATTAGCGGAGAGCGATGTTTCTCGGTAGGATCCGCAGAGGGCGGTTGCTTCAATTGGGGCGGCCATATTGACAGGGACTAGGGGGAGAAAAGATGGGAGAATTAAGCGTGTTCTCTGATGATGAAAATGTTACCCGATGACTGTGGCGAATGTGTTTGTATTCAAAATGAACAGGAATTTTCTTTCATCGTATTAAATTATAAAAGATGATCATGATAACATTCTTGGATCCAAAAATTCATCATCACCAGAAATGGTGATAAAAACAGAATTTGTCTTTCCTTCAAGGCTTCTATTGAGGAAAATTATGCAAGATATATTGTGAATATGGCATCAATAAAACTAGATTTAATAAATTTGAAATTCCTGTTCTCTTGATTTTTAAGCACTAAAGATGCAATTGTAAAATATGTGTACCAAAACTGTAATAATAGTACTGTCTTATCTTTGGATATCCTATGAAATATGTGTTAGTGGAAGATATTTTAAAAATTGTAAGAATTACTATTTAGTGTTATGAAATCAGAATTTCCAAAACTTCCACATCTGAATACACCTGTGAAAATTATATTTTTTGCATTTCCTGTATAAATTATTCATTTATAAATCGAATTCCTACGTCATCACCGTTCCAGATCAGATGCAGAAAACATTAAATGATTTATACATGAAATACAAAACTGACTGTATTTTACTTTGCCGCTTTTGTGCTTATGATATACTTATGATACATATCTCTTGTATAAAGTGAATATGTTTTTATATAATTTCCTGCTTTTTATCATAGCGATATATTTGGTGTGAAGCCGAGTACATTTATCAAAATTCTCGAACGATTTTTGAAATAATTATTATGATATATTTTTTTTTAAATTTGAAATCACTTTATACAATGAAGTACTTATAATATGGTTAACAATATAATAAACTATTTGTATAGTTTAATATAGTATACCGTCATTTCCATCAACATTCTTCTTTTCCTAAAATGTAAAAATAAGAAATAAACCATTAGTAAAAAAATAGGAAGAACAATGAAAAATGATATGTGTATATCAGAGAAGCTCATAGTTATTATAAAAAATCTATAAACCTGTAGGCTATCATTTCCTATATAGATTGTTTTTATATCCTTTCACCTTAGATAATCCCTTTTATCTTTTCTTAACATTTTTGAATGAATATTGATGAATGAAATTCGGCTCCCTCCCAAAGTATTGTTTATTCCTCATTCATCGCATTATTTGTTAGTTTTCAATGGAAAAACACAGGCGCAACATTTTTTCATCTTGATTTTTCTGAAATTTGGAAACTGTGTTTTTCCAATGTGGACTCATCCGTACAATCACACTTTAGCGATGAAATTACCATTGCATGATAATACGACATTTCAATGGGATTTGATGGAAAATTTCAAGAAAAAAAAATACTCGATAATTTCATCAGGTACAACCTCTCCATTGCCACAGACCATTTCCCCTCGTTTTTCTGACTAGTTGGCCATAGAGTGGTAAAATTGGTTGAATGGCCATTCTGAGGTTTTGAGATTTTTCAAGTCGCCCCCTTGGTCCCAGTCTAAAAATCGTTGGTATGTAGGAAAACGGATTTGTTCAAATTTTGTCACACGTAAGACGATCACAGGAAATTCTCGAAAATTCGGCTGATATATTGCTGGTCCTCGCGATGTCAAAAATTCGATCGAATTTTCTCTACCCCGGTGCAAAATATCAACCTTCATTTTCATTGCTATATTATCGAAAAATACAAATGAAATAACAAGGAAGGCAAAATTCTTCGAATTGTTTTTTCACACTTACATTAAATTCGCCTTGTCCTCTTCTGAAAATGTTGACTCCCTGTGGGACTTCAGCAGATGGAGAGTCGAGAGTATTCAACACTCAACCTGGAAAAGAAAAATTCTTTACTAAATCGAGCCAACTGGGCATAACTAACTAAATTTAGGAATGAAAGGTTATAAATCGATTGATTTGAAAACATAAAATGTATCCAAATAGGGTTTTTCCCTTCCACTTCTATGAAGTTTTCTATAGGTAATTTGTGACTACAAATTTTCAAATAATGCGAGTTAGGGGTAGTAAGGGCGGATGCATGTTAACATGGAGGGTTTTCTTGTTCTGACTGATTTTTTTTTTCAAGATACTGACCCTTAAAACCACAATGATTATTTCGATGAAGTACGGACATTCCGTTCAATAAGAAATTAATGGTGGGCTTACAAAATGTCAGGGGAATACCAACATACTTTCACCTGACCACACATCACTTTCTACTGGTCCAAAGCAATGATGAACTGAATAGAATATTCTCGATAAAATTTATAAAAATTTCGACATTTCCTAATATGAACGAGAACGATCAAATTGACGTTAGCGTAGGTACACTCTCTATCCATTTAGAGATAATTATTCATAGATTACTGTACAAAGTTCAAATGAAAAACAGGATTTCTGATTATTGATAAAGTTATGTAAGTATATGTATATGTTTGTATGATTAATTCATGTCTTCATAATCTATATAATATCCAATTATTGTTAAATAATCATGTTTTGATTGATTAGGCTTAGTTTCTTCCTTTCCCTAAATATAATACATCCTGAACTCTTTTTGAAGATAAAGCACCACGAGAATCACCCACGAATTATTTGTGCTCTATATCGGGACATTTTGGACCTATTAATCAGAACAGATTTTGCCCAATTTCTAAAACCGTTATCTGCATGTTTCAACAAGTCATGTATGGTCACGGCAAGCAACGCTCATGAAAAAGTATGCCACATCAGCTAATATCAAGGTCAAACTACTAGGTCAAAGCACTTCCACTTTAAAGAAAGCTACTGCCTTCTTGATTTTGTTCATTGACAATTAAACCGTAGGTAGGTATTCCCTATTCCACACATATTGAACTCAACTATACCTACCTAGTGGATAAATTGGTAAAATAATGTAACAGAAATTGACAATCAACATTATCAACAATACCTATAGCATTGTATGAAGACTCTAGCACCTACGTATAGGTATCTCGATTCTTGTTGGTGATAAAATCATGATGAACATTCTGGTATTAAGTATGTATTCTAGATGATACTGAGTTGTTGAATAAATATTGCTTTATCAATTTCAATTGTACTGATAACAGTGATAATGCTGTTTGTGGAAAATAAATAATTGCGAACAATAGGTAGGTACTCGGGTACGTAGATATGTTAAATTCACAAAATGGGTGCAAAAATATGTATGTATAAGTGCAATATATATATGTTATGTATTGCATAAGAAACATTCGATTACGTAATACCGACTTGGGATTCCCATTGACAAGTTGAAACATGTCATTAAATAAAAATTAATACTACCTATCTCAAGTTAAACAACTCACACTTGATAATATCGCGCTAGATACAATGCTATAGGTAGAATCTAATAAAAATTCATGAGGATGTTGAGGTGCTATAGGTACTCATCAATAGATATCCAATTCCCAATATGTGTCGCTATCTTAACTTCAAATTAAACCATAGATATCAATCCAATACCTAGGTATTTTCCAAATGCTGAAGCTAATAGAAAAAACATCGATGCACACGTAGGTACCTACCAAGTCACACCCACTGAGCTGAGATTAGATTCGAATTAAATAATGAAAGTTTCTTACTCTGTATATTCTTTGTATCACACTTTTTCTAGGCTGTAGCGATTCAGACACTATTGAAACAAATATAAGTGCTGAATCCGTTGAAAACGTGGTATTCGTTACGCTTTTGACGCTGCAGAAAATAAACTGTATCGACTAGATTCTGGCCAATATGGCGCACGCCCTTCAAAGTCAACTATCGTCGCGGTTCTGAAATCTGAGTTCTGTTCTGACGATGACGATAATGTCGATAATGGACTGGACGCCAACAAAGAGAGCCAGAAGATAATACTTCCGTCCTCGTCTTACTCACTATGACCTTGGCTTCACTCCGCCCAGTCAAAGATTAACAAACCTTTGGTATCACTGGCACAACCAATCAGGCGATTTCGATGTCACAAGACTTGGAGCCGGTTCGTGAGTCATGAACGTTCCACTCGTTCCAATCGACAAGGAAATTTGTGGAAACATATTATTTTCGTCTTTTGTGCCTTCGTGGTACAGTCTGAATAAAAAGCAGCGCGGAGAACCACATTATTATTAAGGTTCATTTATTGATCATTGACAATGGCTGCTACTTGTGATCATAGTTGTGATTTTCTGATCATACCTATATCTTTTATCTTCTGTAGAATGGTGATAGCTATGTACTTATGTCCCAGAACGCACAATTTCATTCGTAGAACGTTCGTAGAATATTCTTCGAGAATATTTTAATATTCTCACAATATGATAAAAATATTCTATACAGTGTGGTTATTTAAGTGTGCAACATATGGGAATCTTTTTAATAAATTGCACAACCAAACTATACAGATATAGGGCCAAAAGTTGGTGCATGATCGGTAATCATTTTAGGTGCACTTAGAATGGTTGCAAGTCACATAGCATAGAGGGTAGGTCAAAAAATATTGAAATTGCTCAAGAGTAAAGTACCCTTATTTCAGGTAATTCAGCAAAATTTCATTGAGAAAAGTTGTTTACAATTGAAAGTTATGCCTAGATACCAAAACGTGGCCTCCGAAGACATTTTTTAGTTTTTCAATTTTGTAGATGTTAGTTTATATTAATGTATCATGTCATCATGGATATATATAGATATACCTGACCTAGTAATTGATTGTTCTTGAGAATAACTTTCTTGTCGAACTGTACATTCCGAGAATACATCCATCCATATAGTTAAAGATAGGTATTTATATTGGAATTTTAAACCAATATACCTTACCCAGATAGGCGCCTCTCTTATAGTCTCTTACATTTTACATTCACGATATTCACTTCAGTTCGTCTGATGATGTGAAAGTTTTTAACAAATTATCGTCTATCTAAATTAGGTAATATCACAGGGAATGTGGTAATATATATAGGTATACCTACTTATTTTCTCCCAAAGTAACCAACGTACGAATATTCGGAATGTTCCATAAAAAACACATGAAAATTGGTAAAATATTTCCAAAATCAATCACAAAATATCACGCACCGCGCGGCGTCAGGAGGTTTGAAGTTTCCTTTGAAGTGAGACCAGGTGCAATAAGACAATAATTGGATTTTGGGTGAGAGTCCGAACAAACAAAATGACTAAACATGTATATATACCTACTTTTGTGCTAAATTCTCTACCCTTTTTATTTTCTTCGATACCTATTGAAATACTAAATACCCAGCAAACCCAGTTACATCACAGAGATATATCAGCGATGTAACAATAATTGTGACCTGTGATATCGCATTCTATGTCGCATAGAGCGATGTCAGAGGAATGTTTTTTTGACCCACTCAAGTTTCATCCTTGCAACGTAATTTCGATAACTTCTCTGCGATATAAGAGCCACATATTTTATGCAATGTAATTGCGTTATGTTATTTGTGATGGAAAAGCGATGTGTTTTTGCGATGAAACTACGATGTGATGCGAGATGACATCGCATTAAATCGAAAAAAGTTTCCTCAAACATTTTGTGACCACTACATAACTGACTTCTGATGACATCTGATAATGATTGTGTTGTTGTGACTGATGGTCGGTGGTACGGATGCCCCTCTGGTTTTCTCTCCATGCAATCATCTTTTCAGCGGTGCTATCCTTGGTACCTACGAATCTCTGTCAGAATGAGATCTATTACTCGTATGTGTACCAAAAATTATATGTAGTGTGTGTCGGTGAGATGTAAGCAAACCAAGAATAGTTTGATAGCAATGTAACTAATGTTTGCGAATTTTGCTTCAATTTATTGAGTAACGTATAATCATGTATTCATTTTCACCGAACAAGAATCTAAATAACACGTTTTTGAAAAATTCTCGCATAATGAGTTTGCTTCTTAGATATGTCAAGTCGCAAACGTGTTTGCTTCTGTACATCGCAGCAATGGAACATTCGTATATGTATATGATATCCCAGTGTTGTCTCATCGCTACATCTCAGAGATGTCATGTCGCAGATGTATTTGCTTCTGTATATCGCAGAGATGTAACATTCATAATATGTGTTGGCTGGGTACCTATATATATGAGTTGTTGATCGATGCTAATTTAAATAAGTACAACGTAGGAATAATATAGGTTCCTATATTCAGCATAAAATTGAACTATATGAAAACTGTAACAAGAATAAACAATATTTTCCTGAAGAAATCAATAATTTGTGGCCTGAAAACACTGATCATCTGTAGTCAGGTATTTTCTTCTTTTTAGTTATACTCACTTCTACTGAGGATGGCAACTTTCAGATGCCAAAATACGTATTTATGCTTTTTTACGTGATTTCGGTATTTTGGGTATCTTACTTTTGAATTTAATCACTCAACCATATCGTGGTGTCCAAAACTTTTTTTTGACACCAATAATGAATAAAAATTATACAGGGTGTTACAATTTCCTGGTTAAGCATGGGGATCTCGGTAACCTCAAGAGATATACAGAGTAGGTTGAATTAGGGCACTACTTCATGCTCAACAAAATGCTGCTTTGAAATTGGAAAAATTTCAATTATTTCCGGAGATATCCGAAAACAAAATGGAAAATATGCAAAATCGTTTTTATTTTATTACTCAGTTTATTTGAAGAGATATTTCAAAATGAACGTCACTCCAACATTGCCACTTTTCGTCCTCGACGAAATGATATTGGAAAATTGGAAATCCGACCCCAGTTGACCAAAACATGTCGCAGCTTTATCCCTGCTGCATTTCAAATGTTCCATGTTTCATCACAGAGATGTTCCCATCAGAGATATAGCATAGATGAATGTCCGCCTCAAATGAAATCACAGACTTATATCAGTGATGCAACATCAGACTTGAATCAGATATGCTCCTGTGAGATCACAGTGATGACTATGTATCTACATAGCTCTCTCCATGAGCTTGCCAGAGACGTTTCTGATAAATCTGTGCTCTGCATTAGCTCCATCCCAAATCATCCATAAATTTATACTGGTTCCACCAGTATTTGAATCAGTTTCGAATGCAACACCATAATGTTTAGGATATATTCTTGGATTTTCAGATGTTGAAATCAAAAAATCCATGAATATACCCCTAAACACATGGAGTGGCATTCAAAACAGTGAAACAAAAGGAGTAAAAATGTAAACTTTATTCCAATCCAATGACAAATTACTAAACAAACCTCAAAATATATGTGAAATAAAAATATGAAATAGAATATACAGGGCGTTCCCAGTTATCATGATGATCACAGCATGGTTTTCTTCCATAACTCCTTCATTTATTTCCTTTTTACCTGCAGATTCCATCTCTTGGAAGTGATGCATAGAAAAGTTATCATTCATTTTCATGGGAGATCATTGTTTTGTTTTTACTGTTCTCTCCAACCATTTTTCCATCAAAATCGAGATCAAAATTTTTAGTTGAGCTGACTACAACTAGAATAAATGATATTTCAGTGCAAATAAAAATATACAAAACAAGTGTTCACCTGTCATTATTGCGAAAACTCTCAGATTGGCCTAACCAGCTGGTCTTCGCTACACGGGAATCAAAACCTGGTCTCTTCAGTATATTTTTGTACCTAGTATGCTTTCTGAAATCAAAATTGATGATTTTCCTCTCTTGATGTCCAGCTGGAATAAAAATTCAATTTCAAACTACAAACTAGTAGCATACCTATATTAATAATAAAAATATGACACAAAACACAAGATACATTTACAAATATTGTCACTAAAATTGCAGAGTTGAATTTCCTTGTTGGATACAAAGAATCTCAAGTACTTAAAAACTGAAAAATAGCCTCAAACCTAGCTAGAATAAAGAACCAAAACATTATCATCTATTTGCAGATATCTATTTCATGTAGTCAATGATTTATGAATGATTATTCAATGATTATAAGTTTAATTGGTATACAATTGAAATGAATTCCACCTAGACATGATGGTGTGCAAACTGCAAGGGTAGGCAAAACATATCTAAAACTTACTTACCTTGGTAGGTACTGACACCGTATAGAAGTATATGATGGTACTGATGACTACATCAGCAGAGGGCTTCGAATCACACAAGTGGCTTACTTGGAATGAAATTCATTTCAATGTCCCAATGAAACAATAAGAGTCATCTTGGTGATTTTGGTGAATGGCAGATCATTGTTGTTCTGGTCATTTAGTGAAATAACAAACACATTAGTTTTGTTTTGTAAACAACGAGGTATCCTTTTGTGCTGCTAATTTCGTTTCGTTACCGAATTTCTTGAAAATCCACGAAAAAGTGAGGTTAGGAAAGCCCAGTAAACACAAAGCACATTTTTCGTCTTCGTGATTGTTAAACCACATTAACCACAACCACAGTGAATTTCACGTACTCAAATGATCACTATTAAACTGAGATTAAACCTACAATACAAGCAAGAATTATATTTTGGATACAATTTGCATCAGTTCAATTTCAGAACGTTGTGGAATGTGATGCCACAAATTTCTTTAATTGATCTATATTGTGATGACGCCTGGGATGCCTCAATTTCATCACGTTGATAGAACGTGTGATGAAACAAAGTTCTTTGATTGATCTCCTTTGTGATGACGCCTGAGATGCCTAAATTTTATCACGTTGATAGAACGTGTGATGAAACAAAGTTCTTCAATTGATCTGCTTTGTGATGACGCCTGGGATGCCTCAATTTTATCACGTTGATAGAACGTGTGATGAAACAAAGTTCTTTAATTGATCTCCTTTGTGATGACGCCTGAGATGCCTCAATTTTATCACGTTGATAGAACGTGTGATGAAACAAAGTTCTTTAATTGATCTGCTTTGTGATGACGCCTGGGATGCCTCAATTTTATCACGTTGATAGAACGTGTGATGAAACAAAGTTCTTCGATTGATCTCTTGTGTGATGACGCTTAGGGTGTCTCAATTTTATCACATTGATAGAACGTGTGATGAAACACTGATTTGTAGCAGTAGCATGTTATATTTTAGATGCAAGTTGCATATGTTTCAGAACGGTGTGATGAAACGAAGTTCTTTGACTGATCTCTCTTGTGATAGAGCTGAGACATGTGTGGTTAACTGGGACGTTTCTTCTTCGAAACTTATTTTTCTAAATACGGACGAAAAGTGGTAACGATGAAGTGACTTCAACTTTTGAAATATCTCTTCAGATAAAATGGGTAATAATGTAATAAATAAAACTCTATCTTATTTTTTTCCGGATATCTTCGGAAATGATTGAAATTTTTCCAATTTCAAAGAAGCATTTTGTTGAGCATGAAATGGTGCAACTTTGCCCTAATTTAACCTACTCGGTATCTCTAATAAGGTTACCGAGATCCCCATGCTTAGCCACGAATTTGTAACACCCTGTATGATTTATATCCTTTAAAATAAATTAGTTTTTCTCAATAAGTATTCAGGCACATTTAAGAAGAAAATAATGGTTTATAATAGGTGTATTGAATAGAATAACTTGCTACTTACATCCCCATAGTACCTCTTTTTGTAATCCTGCACTTTCTTTTAATCACCAAACACAACAATCCGCAAATACACGTTTGAAAAATTCTTGGAGTATATGATAATGATAATTGAATGTCACATTTGCTGTAACACATAGTAGGTAGATATCCTTTTTATGTCGACTGATCCTAATTTTTTACAGTTCCTTTATAGGTAAGTAAACCGTAACTGTATAACCGTATACTGGCGTATATCTAATATTATGTTGGATGATGCAATAACTCAAATCCCGGCTGTTCCGGACAACAGTGAATAGATGAAAATGTAAAAAGGCAAAAGAAATTTGAGTAGGATACCTCCAGAACCACTCAATAAAATCGAGAAAAAATAGTGACTTAACAAAATTACTTTTTTTAATGGCAAATTCGAAATTTGGTTCTAACCGTCTAGGATAGAGAGCGATTGACCGAGATATAATGATCCTTGCCCGATTGCTTCCTAACAAAAAGATGTGATGACTTGCTGGCAGATTTTGCGCCTTTTGATATCACCTGATATATGTGTTACTGCCAGTGGCGTAGGTTGAACTATAGATAATTCCCACTAGAATCGGTTATTGAGTTCAGTGTCACAACTTAAGCTGCAAAAAATCCAGAGACTCGCCTGTCTTACTGCAGCAATGGAAGCTATGCTTGACCTACTACCCTTGCATATTTTTATCAAGAGGACTGCAGCTCTCAGTGCATACAGACTGAACTCCACTGAATTGGCCAGACCTGCAGGTGATGTCATACTGGTCACATGGTCATTCTACAAGAATTACAAATGGAATCTGCAACTAAACCATCGGACATAATGCCAGCCAGGTTCAGTTTCGATCATACCTTTGAAGTGGTTATAAAAAGCCGCCCTAGGTAGGGTTCCGCGTTCCGCTGAGCCTCAGCTGGACAGAGGGTCCCTTGTTTGGTACACCGATGGTTCGAAAATGGAAGAAGTGGTAGGCGCGGGTGTATATGGACCCGGATGTAGGCTATTTGAAGCCTTAGGTCACTCCCCCACTATCTTCCAAGCTGAAATACATGCCATCAACCTTTGCGCCCAAAGGTGCCTGAGCAAAGGTCTGAGGGGTGCCAACACATATATCTGCTCAGACAGCCAAGCCGCACTAAAAGACCTAAAATTATTCGTTTTCACATCAAAGATTACATGGGACTGCTTTGAAACACTCATGCAACTGGGAAAGGGCAACAAAGTCACACTTATGTGGGTTCCAGGGCATGAGAAGGAATCAAAGGAAATGAGGCAGCGGATCGCCTTGCAAAAAAAGGTGCAGCATCTGCACTTTTTGGTCCTCAGCCTTTTTGTGGGATAAGCAAATGTCACCTGAAGGGAGAACTCAGGAAATGGGAAGAAATTGAAAAGTTCTACTGGAGAGCAACTCCAGGTTAACGGCAAGCAAAAAAGTTTAACAACCATTCGCAGAACCGATCCAAAGAGCTACTCAGCCTCAGCAAACCAGAGCTAAAGCTTATCACAGTCTTTCTCGCAGGACACGGCCTTCTGAGGTACCACCTCAAGAAGATGGGCCTGGTGGAGACTGACACTTGCCGCTTTTGTAATAATGCGACCGAAACCGCGGAACACATACTTTGCTCATGTGAAGTATTAGTCCGCCAAAGGCTGAACCACCTAGAACAGGTCTATCTCACCCCTGCTGAAGTGGAAAATTCAACCGTCAGGAAAATCGTAGGCTTCATCAGAAGTCTATATAGGGTCAGAGGACCAAAACTAGATAGGGGTAATCATAATAGATCTATTAGGTCGCAGTTATCCAGAGGTCTCCCAGCCTATACGACCCATCTACAATCTACAATCTGAGTTCAGTGTACAGTGTGAAAGTACATTTCATTTCCAAATAGTTTTCAATCTCTGGTAGAAGTCCATGTTTGCTCAAAGTGGAGTGTAATTTTTTAAAAGGAAGAAGGAAAGCTCAGTCATCTCCACTACATTAATGGGACATGTATGTACAATAATAATTGTGATTCAGTTGTTCATTGCTCATGACCAATGATAGTTATTTATTTTACAAGGGAAAAAAGTAGTAGATATTAGCTCCAGGTTGTGTTGCCCCCGTGGAAAAAAAGTGATTTATGAAAAGTGACATTTTATATAACCTGTCAACAGAGATGAGATTTCAAACTTTTTTCTCATCACAGAAAACATGGAAATAAAACATCAATGTGATAGTTATCATATATATTTATTATATAATCACCTGAATTTATGATAAATCTACAAAACATGGAATATATCTCATTATAAACTCTTGTATGTCTGTAAAAATTAGAATATAACAATTTTATTCTTCTAAGTACACATAAATAATTACTAAAAACTGTGGCTGTCATGAAAAATAATACATATTATATAAAAAGAATTTCATATTTTACAATATACAAATGAAAATACTGATTAGACAGTAATAATGCTAATTCCAGAATACTGAAGATATTCATCATTCAAAAAATACAATATAAAAAAAATGTAAATGGAATGTGTGAATTTGGAAGTAAAAATTATAATAAATGTCTTTTGTGACTCAAGTAAATATTCTTCATATATTCTTTCAATTTGGTTCTTCAGAATCATTCCAAATACCATTAGTATATTAGGAACATTGTTGGGCCCTTGCAATATATTCAAAATATTTACTGGAATCGAATTGCAGTTGACAGTTTTTTTTTAACAAGCTATATTTATGTTCATATGCTATTGATTTATTCAAAAGTTCAAATTTCCTATTCTATGTTTTGTCAAAAATTTTCTAGAATATTTCCTACTTTGTTATATGCCGTAGAGTATATATTTATAATATTGTTTATCTAACATTTCCATGTTAACTTGTCATTGTCATAATTTAAATTTCATCAACACTGAAATAAAATTGCTGCTGAATAATTGACAAAATATGTTCCATCAAAAATTAAAAGTTGCCTAAAATTGAGATTATCGTATTCTAATGTTTGATATTGTCACATAAACTAATTGTAACCAGGTTGAAATAAAATTAGAATATTTTTGATGTCGGTCACTTGATTATTTAGAATTTGATAATTTCTTATTTAGAATGCATTGGAATGAATTTAAGTTTCTTAGGCCATTGCTGAATGGAGAAATAAAAAAACAAATAAAAAGCAATTGTATTTCTTGAGTTCTAGAACAGTCAGAGTAAAGATAGATTACTTATGAGATGAACAACAAAATTGATCGAATAATAGAACAACTACTAGACTAATGATTGCATTTTTATTCCCCAAATTGAATTTTCGGTACGTTCAACTTTTGGATTCAACAAACTAATATTCACTTTTGCACACTGCTCAGAAGGAATCTTATCCATTTCCTCAAAGAATTTTTATCAGCAATTTGTAGGTTTTATAATAAAATTAGTAATTTTAGTAGTCAAATGAAAAAACGAATAATTAGTTCTTTCTGCAGAAATTGAGAATTGAATAAATATTCTCCAATTCCAAATATGATTTTCAACAAAATCTGATACAGATCAGTTACATTTCAGTATTATGCATTTCTCAACTCCAATAATATTTCTTCAGAATTACAAATTTTTCATAATTGTCATTTTGTTGTGTGATTGATGAATCTCTGAGGTGATGTAGGAAAATGAAGAAATTTGTATGAAACTAGATTAATCTATTCCCTTGGATAATATAATCCAAGCTTGTTGATAGGTTTCTGAATTATTTTTAATTGGCCCATTCTTGCACTATAACCTATTTTGTATAAATTATGACGATTCAAAACTCACCTGTCCCCCAAACTTGATATCTGAGAATGTGAAAGTATATTCTTTAAAATAATAGAATAAAATGGAAGTACAAACAGAAACCACAGTTGAATATAAATATATACAAAAATATATAATATAAAAAACTATCAACAAAATACTCCATAAATTTCGACCACAAAAGCCGGTATCTCAGTACTTCATGGTACTACTGGTATTAGTCTAGGTTTGTTCTCGTTCGAAATATAAACAGTCCGAAGCCATCGCAAGCATGCGCAGTTCCACGGAACATGAAAAATTACAAGATTCTGTGAAACTGCGCATGCTCCTGATGGTTTCGGACTGTTTATTTCTGGAACGAGAACAAACCTATCAATTATCCAGTTCAAATAAGTGACATTTATGTTTGACAAATACCTCATGAAGGGGGCTACATAATATGGTAGATAAAAAAATGACTCAAGAATTCACTTTTACCGCAAGGGGAAATTTAGTCACATTTGTAGATTCAAATCGCAGATATTTTCAGATAACAGGTAGGTAAAAACAGTATCTTGACGTCTCATCAAATTCGCACCTTATGACTAACTGATTTTTTTTCTTCTGTTTTTATTGAGAAGACAAAATGACATTGACAATGTTAGGTAATCTGGAAAACTTGTAGCAGAATAGATTCGCAGTAACGTAATATTTTTTTAGGAACTTTCCATTGAGAATCATTAAGACGCCTCAACATTGTGATGTAAATGCAAATCAACAACAACAAATAACATAAATTTCCGGCTGAGCTGAAGAAACACCACGGTGGCACACTTCTTAGGATCGTTCTGATTAGTCTGTACAAATTGACAGCCACTATTGCCACATTTCCGTTTCTTCACCATGAAAAAATTCAACCATTCAATTCAATTCAATTAAATATTTGAGATAATGACGGTTATTTTCATTTGACAGAGACAGGAGTTGCTTCCTCTCTTGATATTTTCCTTCTGTTTCCAGAAAAAATATTTAAATATTCTCGAACTATTAAAATACATGATTTTTCTTTCCAATAGTAGATCAATTTTTGGAGGGTATTCAAGTATTGTGAGTATGAATTCAATTACCAGACAGTATTCAAATATTGGAAAATATTCCATTACTGATAAGTATTTGTTGATACTATGGTTGACACAAATGATGTCGAATATTTTCCAACTCTGCCACTAACTCCTCAAGTTTGACAGTTACTCTGAACTGCTACTCTGCCCTAATATCACAAGACTACAACTTGAAGAAATGTTTAAATCTGGCGGTATTCAAAAACTCAGATATCCCACCCACAAATGCCAAGTCACTCAATGTACTGGAAGTGACAAAAGATACCGGCTTTTCGTCTCCTCCGGGACCTAAAAATCCAAACTAAACCCCGCATAGCTGTCGAACAGTTCAACTGGTCAACAGATCCTGATCGGTGAAGGCGGGCTCATCCGCCCCAGGTTGTCCAGGAACTCGCCCTTAAGATCACTCTGATTGGTCTAAACGATTCGCCTATACGCGCATGCGGTAATAGTGAATTCTTGCAAAAATTACGGCCACTATTGCCACATTCCCGGTTTTTTCACAATGAAAAAATTCAACATTGACTGATTAAAGGTGTTGCTTCCTCTCTCGATATTTTTTTTCTGTTTCTAAAATCCATATTTGGATATTCTCGAACTATTTAAATGAATGATTTTTTCATTCCAATAGTAGATCAATTTTCGGAGAGTATTCAAGTACTATAAGTATGAATATGATTACCAGACAGTATTCAAATATTCGAAAATATTCCATTACTGATAAGTACTATGGTTGATACAAATGAAGTCGAATAATTTCTAACTCTGCCACTAACTCCTCATGTTTGACAGTCACTCTGAACTACTACTCTGTCCTAATATCACAAGACTAACACTTGAAGAAATGTTTGAATCTGGTGGTATTCAAAAACTATCAAAACTCAAATATCCCACCCACAAATGCCAACTCACTCAATCTACTGGAAGTGACAAAAGATACCGGCTTTTTCGGCTTTTCGTCTTCGGGACCTAAAAATCCAAACTAAATCCCGCATCGCTGTCGAACGAGTTCAACAGGTCCTGATCGGTGAAGGCGGGCGCATCCGCCCCCAGGTTGTCCAGGAACTCGAAGTTGAAGTCTGTCTGGGGGTTGAAAGAGGCGAGCGCGCTGCTCTGGCCGTTGGTGGGGCCCAGCAGCTGCCCGGCGTGGCTCGGGGGCTGCTGCTGCTGAGACTGGCTGGAGACCGTCAGCGATTGAGATTGTTGCATGTGGATGTTCGTCATGGACATCTGGGGGAACGATATTGAATTAGAGCACTGTCAGTCACGTCATACGCATACGACGTAAAATTGTCGGCCATTGAACAGCTTTTTTTGTGTCAAAACTATTCATTATTGGTCAAAACGGCTTCAATGTCCCTATCTCAACTTTTGATTTACTATCTACTGACATTCAATTGGAACATATACAGTGTGATTCAAGATTCAGAATTCTGATCACCCTGTATCTGTTCCAATTATTAAATGTCAGTAGATAGTTTCGTCACAGAAAAATCCTGAAGTTGAAAAATCTCGATTTTGAACACCCTAGATCTCTGTAATCATTTTCGCTAGACCCTAAGTGTGATACATTGATGAAATCAGCTCTTCAGGGAGAATCTAAAAATACACTGAAAAATAGGGTGTTCCATCAAAAATAATCAAAAAGTACCCTGTAGATCGTTTGTTCCGAGCACCTTGTATTTTCTGATGTAGTGGAAATAAACTTTATCGAAAATCACTTCAGATGATATTCAAAATTTTGCAATCGGTCCAAAAATAACTGAGCTAGAGGGGGGGGGGACATTTATGGCGAATCATCCTGTACATGATGGGCCCACGGCCGAGCTGAGATAATAATATGTATGGCCGACAGCTGTTCTTAGTTGTTCACCCTGTAACAACATCATATCCCCGAACCCCATCACTCACATGCTGGTTCTGTTGCTGCTGCTGCTGCATCATGCTCTGCTGCTGCTGCTGCTGGTGCATGTGCAGCATGGCCTGGCTCATGCCGCTCATCTGCGCCATCGGTCCGCCCTGCGTCGACATCGCCTGAGCCTGCCCCATCTGCCCTGCCTGCTGCCCCAGCTGCCCGCCGCCCGGCTGCTGCTGCTGCCCGCCGGCGCGAAGCTGCTGGTGCTGCATCGCCGACATTTGCATGCTGCCCGAGTTCATGTTGAAGCCTGTGGCAATAAACGTTGCATACATAAAGGAATATCAAAACAATTCAAAATCGTTTTAGAAAATTAGTTTAGTCAATAAATTCCACTTAGTGGAAACAAATTCGCGAACAAAAGGATTGTGTATTACATACCAAGGTTCATTCCTGTCGTGAGATCAGTTAGTTAACCGAGATGCAAAGCGTCGAGGTCAATGAACTCAGTATGAATGATAAGCAAGGCAAACAGAAATTGTCCTCCATGGGTAAGTTGAGAATTGTTCAGATTCTTAGAAAAACAATAGTTATTTATTTTCAGGATGTGTCTGTGGATGTTCATAACTTGGATTCTAAAGACAATGTTTTTCATATGGACATTGATTTGCTTACAACTTCCAGCTCCCATGTAAGTTTCAAAGTTTTTTGATAATGAAACCCACAAACTGTTTCATTTGAGAAGGCCTATTCTATTGCAAAGGAAAGTGAAATCACTGAAACAAAAAGTAAAAAGGAGAATGACAATTTAGTTATTGAGTTTTTGCTCGGGTTTTTGACTACTCTTCTTTCTTCATCGATGAAATAGGAACAGACATAACAGTGACGGAAGGAGGAAAAGAAACCTGAATAAATATTTTTGGTTGTTCCAAAATCAAGAGTGAAAAATGGACTTCCACAAAAAAATCGACTATGTTAGTCTAACCATTGTCTGCTGAATATGGAGAAAAAATCTAGTGAGCTGGAGTATCTGGTCTGCTCAAACAAGGGAAATCACATACAGGGTTCTGTGGCCGATACAGTAGTGCCGCCATACGGTCAACCCGAGGAAACACTTATTTCAATTGTTCTCCTGTCAAACCTACAGAACCTTGAAAATCGTAAATGAATTGAGCATCCCTCAGCGGTGCTCTCGGCAGTCTCGGACGGCGAAGTAGTTTGTTCAGTGAGTTTGAGTTCAGTCACGACATTCACTGGTCACGGTCACTCAGTCACTCAGAAATTCAAAAATAGTTCATGCAGATATGGAGATGACAGATATGTAGAGACCGAGACCCTTACTGGAATACTGGCCCTTACAGCCCTGGGGCCCGATTCTCGAATCTGTAGGAATAAGATCCTTTATGAGAATGATCCGATGCTTTCAGTTCTCATAGGAGATGATGATTTGTCATGAAACCTATTCTTGAACCAGATGGAATCGTTTTTCCCGTGAGAGGTAGAATCAGTAGTATCGATTATTACCATTTGATAAGGGCTCTGATTTTCTTACTTGTAATGATCCTGTAACACTCAATATCGAATGTATCCATGAATGGAGATGGTTTCGCAATTTCTGGTAGACACAATAAGAGGAGACAGAGTTTGTTACACATTGAAAATCAGAATAAACTACTATAATACTGGGAGCACAACACAAAACTATATCTATAAATGAAAGGAATATTAGAACAATGAGAATTGAAGAAGAATGATATTCTAGAAAAAAAAAATACAAAACAAGTCACGATGACACGACAGCTCTTGACACTGACAACTAGTGACAACTTACATAACCACAAATTTCGAAAATTTTGTAGAAAAAAGTGAAGATTATTTCGTCCGATACGGTAACATACTCTAGTGGTCATACATTCAACTGAGCTATAGGGAAGACCAGTGTATCAGCACACTAGATTTTTTTCTCCATATTTAGTAGACAATGGTCTAACTCACGTATTCGGCCAATTGGCGTATTCGCCCAATTGACTTTCGACGAATATTCTTTCGGTCAACTACTGACATCGACCCGAAATAGACTAGATTTCCCCTGCAATCAGAAGATTAAAACTGTTTTCATAAGTTTTAATCTCCTGTTCTAATAAGTATTTAATTTAATGAGCTTTAATCTTCCCCTGAAGATGCTAACATAGTCAGCTAACCACGTGTCTAGGAGTTCAAAAAATCGGCATGGTTAGTGGTAAAACAGTGTAGTGTGATTTCATCAATAATTTTCTTATTTCTCAAAAAAAAATCCTGACCTTGTTGGAAGTTGTGCCTCATCGGCCCTCCGAACCCTCCAGGCCCTTGGTGTTGCTGCTGCTGCTGCTGTTGCTGCGCCATCAGCAGCTGCCTCCACTCGGCGCTGTTGTGCTGGGCGGCCTCCATGCCCGCCATGGGGCCCTGCTGTCTCGCATACATCGCAGACCGCTGCGGCGCCATCTGCTGCTGTTGAAGCTGCTGCTGTTGCTGCTGCTGGAGTTGCTGCTGCTGCTGGGGGAGCATGAACATGCTGCTGCGCATCATCGGGCCTAGGTGCGGCAAGGGACAAGTCTCGTTAGGCAGAATTCATTAGCAAGCGGTGGGTTTGTACCGCACCTATCCAATCTGATATGATGGATTAGTCGCTGCACGTTTTTTTTTTATCGCTTGGAGCGCACGAAAGGGAATCCCTACATTTTGAAATGACTGATGACATTGTTTAGTGAGTTCCAATAAATGAATAAGTAAGAAACGTTGTGTGATAGTGAATGTGTTGCGATCAATTAGGGTATATGAAATGATATATGATTAAACTAATTATTTTATACTGGTTTTGATACCGTATTTTTCATGTTTAGAATTATCATGGATTCCAATCATTTTTACTGATTTATTACTTTGTTATAATGTTATTAACAACCAGCTATGTTTCCTTCAAAAAGTACACAGACCAGGACATGGTGACAGCTGACGTTTTCTCATTTTATACTGTATGACTTTTTGAGATGGTGACAGGTGACGTTTTCCCATTTTATACTGTATGCCTTTTCAAGTCTTTATAATTAACCCCAAAATATGAAAAATAGACGGGTTCTTGACCAACGCACGTGTGCACTCCATAAGGAAAAGCGCTTTTTTTATGAAGAATTTTCGTGTTATTCCGTGATATTATACTGCCTGCCGTTGTAATATACAGAAATTCAAACCAACTGAAGCTAATAATAATTGATGACATGCAATCCGCAGCGACCGAAAGGGCTGAAAAGGGTTACGAAAAACTGAAGGAAATTGAAGGGGACTTCCGTGTTCTCAAATTGCATGCCGATGTAAAGAATTGAAGGTTTAGTATCAAAAACGCTCGGGAAAAATTGGCATACGCCACTCGTCTGACCAACGTATGAAAATTTCGGGAAAACTCTATAAAAATTTAACACTGGTATTCCGTGATTCCAAAATGCATGCCTCTAGAAAGATACTATATGATAACAAAGGTACTACAAGATAAAATAAACTTGTTGTATGTCTTTTATCTATGTTAGAATATCTAACTTATTATTCCATAAATAAATCATTATTTCTTTCTGAAGAATGAAAATTGAAAGTGATACGGCTTGGAAATCATATTTTTTATTGTTGTCGTGAGCGTGGCCGAGAACTACAACGCACCTCGAAACCGCGCAGCCAAAAATGGTCACGACGGTGTATAGGCCCGAGCCACACCTGTGTAGACATCAATGACAGCATTGACAGAAACCTAAATAATTATTAGTTCTCATGGGACAAAATTCAAACTCTATTAACAAAAATGACTGTGTATACAATGGTAGTATGTATTGAAATATGATAATTCAGAATTCATATTATGCATTATATCGACCAATCGAAGATCACGTGAGCGTGTGGGAATATTTCCACACTGATCGTTTCCACTTTCGCGTTGCTATGGTGAAATGAGATACTTTCTGAGCAACAACACAGTGTGCTGTATGCTGCTTTCATAGTCGTAGGAAAACGCATTTTCAATTCTGATTCGAGATTAGACAAACCGAACCCTTTCCCAAAACGAAACAAAAATTGAGTCTCACCTGAAGGCGGCATCGGCTGATGGGCCATCCGCCTCATACCGCCCGGAGGAGCGACGGCGTACCTCGGCCCGCCACCCCCCTGCATCATGCCCGCGCTGGTCTTGTAGTCGGGCGGCGGCGGTCGCGGCCCCATGTGCTGCTGCGCCTGTTGCTGCTGCTGCTGCAACTGCTGCGCGCGCAACACCTGCTGCTGGTGCAGCAGCTTCTGCTGCTGCTGCTCGAGCGACTGCTGCTGTTGCACGGTGAGCATGCGCGAGGCGGGGCCCATGGAGGATTGAGCGGCGGCGGAGGGGCCGGCGTTCATCGGTCCGGGACCCATTTGGCCGCCGGAGGGGCCCATCGGGGTCGGCATTCCGCCTGTAGGAATGGCCACTTGTGTTAGTAATGATTAGAGTTCCTAAATGTACTTGACACTGCTGTTTTGACGTTTTTTGTACGTATATATATACCTACATATAAGAGATTTATTTCATAGGAAGAGTATATATTTCGTTGGTATATATGTACATACCAACTTGATATCGACCTCCATTGAGGTCCTTCAGCCTTATCATTCAATATTTCGAGGAAAAATAATTTTCTAATCAATTTATCGTACCCTTTTACCCACTCGAGGAGTCGCTATGCACTCTCATACAAAAATCTAAGATAGAGAGAGATATATGGATGTACTCTTCCCAGGACTTGTGGAGGATGGAAGATGCGAGGATCCTTTATCTAAAAAAACATATTCATGTCCTTGTCTGGCAAAACACATGATTTGCTTCAAAATCGTTTGTGGTTAATGCTTGTCTAGTGTCCGTACTCTAATATACAAGAAACGTCAAAACAGCAGTGTCAAGTACATTTAGGAACTCTAGTAATGATGAAGATGGAAAGCCCTAATTTCGAGTGACAATGGAAAATGGAAAAACTTCACCGCCCCGTGTGAGAGTCGAACTCACAACCTCTGGGTTACATGCCCAACGCTCTGCCAATTGAGCTAACGGGTCATCCCGTTGAATGTCGAATTTGAAGAGGATGGGAATCATGGGTTGAATAAGGGCTAACATTATTTATTGTCCAGCAAAAAGCGCTACTGAAACTTGAGGTCAGGGTTGGTAGAACTGATAATTATACTTCTCATTTTTGTGTCATTTGGACTCTTCTTACGACATCTTCTTCTCCGTCAATGTGAGAATTGGTCGTGAAGAACGTAAAGTTCCACATTGATAGAAAAAAAAATATAAGTCGGCTCAAGTATTTCCATTACAGGAGGTTCTCTCTCTGTTTAAATATTATGCATCAGTTTTTCCGAATATTTTCGATAAAACAGGCCATATCCCTTAAGAGCTATCTTGCACAACTGGTGAGACTGGAAATGTTAGCCCTCATTGAGAAAAATGCGTCTCAAATGAGTTGCTTGGATGTTGACAAGAACCAAAATCAAATAGAGCAGTTAATCGATTCGACAGTAATATGTATGTATATCCACTTACAGTGTTAAAGTAAAAGTGCGCGAAATTATTTTTTATTATTTATTTCACGCAAATGAGTCCCCGAAAACTTTTGTCCAGACCAATAAACACCAACTTTTCCAATTCTGGTTCGAAAAGTGTCATGTTGATTCTAAAAAGTATTGTCACGAATAGGGTTATTTTCCTTAATTTCATTCAAATTCATAGAAGGTTCGAAGTCATTGAACGGCCACGTCTTTGTTTATTAATTCCAAAATTTTCGAATCGTGAATGAACTTTTATCATAGTAGTTGAACATAAACACAGGCGTGACATTGACTTCAACGAACCTGGACTATCGACCTGATTTCCAGTCCGCGAGTCCATTTTTCGGCCCGACCAAAGAGATTATCGTTCACTCGAGTAGGGCAATCATTCTTGCCAGGCGTGTATATCTCACCTGGCCCACCGGCTCTCCTCAACGTTTGCTGCGTGAAATTGATGGTCTGCGTCTGCGACATCGAATAGCTGTCGGTGTGACCGCCGCCCATGCCGTGCGGCATGCCTCCCATCCCGCTGGGCATGCCGCCTTGCCCGCCCATGCTGGCGTTGAGGCCGCCCATGCCGCCCATGTTGTTGGGCATGCCCATGCCCGGCCCGCCGCCCGACATATTGCTGGGAAGGGAATCGGCACCTGGAAGAGCAACGTGACGATAATTAGTATTTTGTATCCGATGATTTCTTGACGTTTACTACCTATCATTTGCCAACAGTTCAATTTCATTCTATTCTTTTATTCATTCATTTATTGAAAATGTAACTTCTACTCAGTAACAAGTTCTAGTATATGGAAGTAGTTAAAAATAATAACTGTTGTTCCAGATCATGGAGCATTTTGCCTTGTTTGCACTATTATTAACTATGCTATTCGTATGCCTTGCATCTATGTCCTGAGTCAACACTGATTTTTCTAGAACTATAATATTTGCTGATGATGGAATAATTTAAGCCCGAAACATGTTCCTTTGAGATTGGTCTTTGATCATTCCAATAAATGTTGTGGAGATGACATTGGGTTTTCATCTATGGGTTATTAATAACTTCCTATGCTCACCAGACATATTTCCAGGCCCGCCCATACCGCCAGACCCGTGCATGCCGCCCATGGACCCCTGCTGTCCACCCATCTGTCCGTTGCCCGACAGCATACCGCCTCCCATCGATCCCTGGCCTCCCATCGTCCCCTGACCGCCCATCGGTCCCTGACCGCCCATCGATCCCTGACCGCCCATCGGTCCCTGGCCGCCCATACCGCCCATGGGCGAGTGCTGGTGCTGCGACCCGGCGGAGGACAGCGGGCTAGGCTGCGAGTGCTGCTGATTGGCCGACGACGATTGCGTCGATTGGCTCGAGGTCTGGCCGCCGTGCTGGCTGAAGTGCATGCCCTGTTGGGCGGCGATCGAGACGTTGCCCTTGAGGTCGCCGGTGAGGTGGACATGTTGACCGGCAGATACCTGAAGATATTCGGAACATGGTGAGTTGGCAAGAAATAGAAACATTTTTGATTATTAGTTTTAGTAGAAAGAGTCATTCTTCATAAAAAGTCGTGCAATGCTAAAAAACGAAAATTCAAATATCAGATATTGATTGGAAAAAAGTATTCTCAGATGGATAATGGATATACAAGGTGATTCAGGTTTCAAAGTACAAAAAATTTCACTATAACATGAGTCTGATCTCGATCAGTAGCGAATCTACAAGGGGTCAAAGTTCAATTATTTTTTTCTATTAATTAAAATATCTCGCCCACTTTATTGGAAATTTGGAGTGGTTGATACTTCATAGGAATAAGCATTTTAGAGATTTTTTTCAAATATACAAGGAGATACGTTTTTGGAAGTATAGGCTTCTTTATCCCCTCTAAACTTTTTCGTAGTACGCCATGAGAAAAAAATTGGGAAAAATTGAGATACACATATAGTCCTTAAATTGAACGATCCACCCTATTTGATAACTGAAAGATGTCAGAGGCGTACTAAGAAAAATTTTGGGGGAATGAAGAAGCCTCTACCCTCAAAAACGTATCACCCTGTGTATTATGAAAATCTTTGAAATGCTTCATATGATGATCTATGAAAAATTGATCACACCAAATTTTTTTATTTTTTTTTATTCACCACCATAATGTAAATTACATTTTATTTTTTTTTTTTTTAGTTCACTATAGAATAAGAAATACAAGTTCAAACATATGTATAGCCTAATTTAAATAAGAATATACTTCCCGGTGATCCAATATAATTCCTAAACAGCAAATTGAAGCTTGCTGGTATCGGAATAATGAATTTTCATAACATGACATGTGTGGAAATATAAATTGTGTGATCTCAATGCAATACATGTATACCAACAGATTACTACTGTATCAACATTAGAACTACATTTAAGTGATTATTTTCATATTTACATCTACTAGTTAACAATAACAATATGTAGATGCTCCAGATAACGTATAACAATAATATAGAATATTGAAATAAAGATAATAAGAATAAAAAGACTATTAGTATTATTTAACAATGGTGAACAACAACAGAGAAAGCAGTAATATGGGGATACCAAAATATCAAATTGATATCTTCAGAAGTTAGCAGGATATTTCAATAATAGAAAAAAATAATTGAACTTTGACCCCCTGTATCTCCGCTACTGATCGAGATCGGACACCTATTTATACACACTTTTTTTTCAAAATGATGAGATCTATCTCCTATTTCAATTTGTTTCTCAAAACCTGTATCACCCTGTATATAAATAAATAAATTATTTTTGTGATGAATATATCAACTCTTCATCGGTATATTCAACAGAAAACAACTAATTTCCTGGCTACATGCCACGACGAACGTTGAATTATATAAATTTAACACACACGATAAGAATCTGAAAATGCACATGATATTAAATTATTTCAGTCGTGTACGAGATATGCAAAAAAAAATGTGGTGAAGACCTATGTGGTAAAGACCTTTATTTTCGACATCGAAAATTGTTATTGAAAAAGGTTGACTGGAATTGAAAACTACGTTCAAATATCTAATAACATCTATGATGTGAGCGAAATTCATATTTTTTGACATACTTCGTATACAAAAAATCTATATCTGATATTTGCACTAATTGGTTCTAGGCCTTGCAGAACGTTTTGTCTTTCGAAAAATTGATATGAATCAATGAATTGATGTTATGGATGACTTGAAAATTTTCTATTCTCTTATGATGCCAAACCTCACAAAAATGCTTAGGCAATCACAATTTCCAATATCATTATTTCATGTTGGATCACATAAAAGAGAAAATATCTCTATTTAGTTGCCTAATTACTAATTAAATACACCCACCCAAATATTGCAATTGAAGTGAAAATGTATTCAATTTGTGAAGAGAGACAGTTGCAGCTTATTTCAATAATGATAGCCTGACAACCGATTACTTTCTGAAATCTAGTAAGGTATCCGATTTGGCAATGCTCCAAACAGTGGCGTCACTTAAAATTGGGACCTGGAGAAAACATTGTTGTACAGTCCCTTTAATACCGGGAGCGGAACTAGTAGCAGATTTCATGGGGTAAGGTGAATTGAAAATGCGCACTTGCCGAAACTTTTCAGTTTCCAGGCCAAGGATTTGAATTGAAAATTTGAACACTTTCCATTATTATTTTTTTAAACATATTTATTGTGGAATAAGAAGAAAAAACGATCATCAATAATAACTGGTAATATACAGGTTAACAACAAGAAAAAAATAATTTATATCAGTGCGACACCGATGTTGAAGGACAGAGGTCGTTGTTGCCAAATATGAAATAATATATGAATAATATAAGTAGTTCGGATCAGAATATTTCAGAGCAGAATGTATTCCAAGAGTTACGCGATCTTTATACCTGATAAATCGGATAAAAGCATGACATGATTTTGAAAATTTGTAGAAACGGTAAAGGGAACACGGCGAAAATGTCCTGATTTAAATAATTTTCTTCAATAATCATAAATCAATTACGATAATATAGCCAACTATGACAGTTGTTTGCCCAAAAAATATGTTCACTTGATTTTGGAAATCATATGCTGGGTCCATAAAAAATATAAAGAATTCAGATACTTGATGTCGATTCAAACTACTCGTATAGCAGCTCTTCCCTGAACATTAAATTGCCTAATCCCAGATCAACTGTCACTAAGAACTTTATTATCTACGAAAGCAAGAAGTTATTCAATCATCTGCACCCGAAAAGAATGGAAAATATACAAAAATTTAGGAAATCGGTAGAAAAAGTTTATTTTGCAGAAACCTCAACGAATTCTACTAGGTTTCCTAATTTCATTTTTTAGTTTCTTTTATATTTTATATTTTTAATTATTTATATTCAGTTTACTTCTAAGACTATGTGTGACTTCGGACGTAATGTGAACTTGACTGGTGTGAATAGTACCTGAGTTCTCTAACGCCTTGTCAATAAAAAATTATTTTCTTCAGGCAATAAGGTACATTTTGATTTGATTCAAAATCGACAGATTGCTGACTCCACGCTATATTTTGGTGGTTAGTATAGATGAACTTTGTTGATTTCGGAATAGAAAATCAGCAGATTCAGTACTGACAGTTGATTTTGGAATAGCCTGAGTAATAATGGTCTTCTTTTCCACGACTACCCGCCACTGGCTGCAAATATTTTTCCAAGTGCGACAGTAACTTTTCACCTAGCTTCTCATGCTACAGAGTACAGGGTTACCTATAATAACTCTTCCGAGCTCGGTATACGGTGAAAATAAACAGCGTTTGCGCTCAAGTTAACAAACTGAGTAGGCATCAGATTTGCCTGTGAATCCGTAATAAGGCTACTTTACTTGCTACTGCTACTCGTGGGAAAAGTACGAGCCACTTCCTCGTTCGAATAAGAGAGATCCGAAATGGACCGTTACATAGTAAAACTGTAAATGCTTGCCGTAATTTTACGGCATATGAATGCAATCCACAATTATTCCACAATAATTGGGAGACAAAATATAAAATGCATCAAACTCGGTAGGTAGTAACATCTTCAAAGCCAATGGGGGATGGAGTGAATTTTTGGGGGACAGTGGAAAGATTATCAAATACAAAAATATGCCCAAAAACCATAATAATATTTTGAAATGACTTAATACGTATTTCGGCACGTTGCCTTATCCTATTTAAACCAATTATTTTACGGTTTAGATTTGATTCAATGAACATTTTGATTCAATGAACATCGTGCCAAAATGCATGAAAAAAGTTTGGAACTATACGGATGGTTCCTTAATCATTAATTGCGATTAGGTAGAGTCTAGGGTAAAGTACAGGGTGGGCAAAATTGGGCGTTTTCACCGTCTATCTCAATAACTAGAGGAGTTATCGAAAAACCGATATACATGTTCCGGGTTCGATTTTGGAGAAACCTCGAATGGCACAATCAAAATTTAGATATCTTCATTCGTTTTAGAGATACAGGGGGAAATTGAAAATTTGCCGATTTCGATTTTATTTCCTGACTACTTTACGGTGAGAGGTATCATAAAATTTCAAACGTATATTTATACAGTATGATGCGTGGAATCCATTGGCATCATCAGAAATTTTATACAGGGTGACGTTGAAAAGATACGGCAGCCAATTATGTTTTTTCTAATGGAACACCCCGTATATTTTGGCACAGTTGAATAGTCCCAGGCGGTCTCATTACAAATATATATATAACCCTACCTTTTCCTTCTACAATTTCAAAATATATTCAGTGTGTCACATTTCTTATGGTTACACCCCCGTATCTTCTGTATCTGGAATTTGGACATCTTCTATAAGGCTATATTTTTCAACGCGACCTACTGATTTTCTAATTGAGTAAATTATTGGTCTTATTTCTGTATCTCAAATGTCTTGATAACAATGATATCAAATCGAATAATTTCCCATTTTATTTCTCACCAAATATCCATTTGTCTGGAAATAACATTCCCTATGATATTCATTTTCCACCTTTGGTGAATATATACAGAGTGTCATTTTCAACCTCGATTCTGCCTGTTGATAGCATTATCCAGAAATATCGATGATTCCATAGCTGCTGGCGAGCAGTGTTATCATTGGAGATGATCCCACTTGGTCCATGACTCCATGAGTGTATCATTTGTATCTTTCTGAGAGTTGCGAATTTTTGAATCCTACCTCAATTATTTTTACAGAAGATACGGGGGTGTAACCATAAGAAATGTGACACTCTGAATATATTGTTGCGAATATATCTGAAATTGTGGGAGGAAAAGGTAGGGTTATATATATATATTTGTAATGAGAACGCCTGGGACTTCTCAACTGTTCCAAAATATACGGGGTGTTCCATTAGAAAAAACATAATTGGCTGCCGTATCTTTTCAACGTCACCCTGTATAAAATTTCTGATGATGCCAATGGATTCTACGCATCATACTGTATAAATATACGTTTGCAATTTTTTGATACCTCTCACCGTAAAGTAGTCAGAAAATAAAATCGGAATCGGCAAATTTTCAATTTCTCCCTGTATCTCTAAAACGAATGAAGATATCGAAATTTTGATTGTGCCATTCGAGGTTTCTCCAAAATCGAACCCGGAACATGTATATCGGTTTTTCGATAACTCCTCTAGTTATTGAGATAGACGGCGAAAACGCCCAATTTTGCCCACCCTGTACATACATTCCAAACTGTTCAATTCCATTAGGTTTATCAATATCTCAAGAATATGTTGGGAACCCTCAATTTATTAAACCGATAAGTGAAGTGAATATGTTCTTTAAATCTTGTGTCTATTCTTCGACGTGGTCGCCCAAAAATTTTTATGTTACAGATATTAGAGATGAGGACATAAAACTGAATTGGTTTCTAGGTCAGGGACATTTTTAATCTATCAATACGCGATGTGTGGTTATTGTTCGATAGCTCACAGCTCCTTACGAAATTAGGCACTTAAATCACTTAAACATATAGTCTAAGGTGATAAACTGACTGCAATCACACAAGAGGCCACGATTCAATCCATTATGGTTGACTAATCAGTAGGCTAGGTTGCCAGGTTTCTCACTAATTTTATGTTATAAAATTCCATGATTTTAAGACTTCAACAAGCTCTACTAATATCAACATTGAACATATTTAATAATCTATTTAATAAAAATAATAAAAGTCCATACTTTCTTAAAACACTTGTATCTTCTCTTAGAAAGTGGTTATCGACGTGAATCAAGAACCATTGTGTTAAGAAGGGATCACACTTCGATCCAAAACCTAATGAAGCTAAGTTCATCGACTTACCTTTTCCACAGGGCGTTAGGAAGTTGAGGGTGAAAAAGTAGCTTTTGTTTTTCCCTGTATAATGATCGAGCCGTCAGCTTCTCTCAGGACCTAATATTCAGGCTAACATTCCGAAACATGCATATACGATTTGGTCGAAATTTCACCAGAATCGGACAAGAATTAAAATAGTTACAGGGCGAACGATTTGGCAAAATTGGCCAACTTTTCTCACAGCTTGTAACTTATGACTTATAACTGCTTATGACAAATGTATGAACATTTGAAAACCAACAAATGAACTTCTGCCAACTGTACTTGATTTCCTTTGTGTGCCCTAAGTTTATGTTGGAACCTCAACAGGTTGAGTGCCATGAGAGTCCAACGTGGTCTCGCACATACTTCTGACCATGGACCTTCTGACTTTGTGGCCGCGTGAGACCAATATGGTCTCGCATATATCCACAACTGATTTGGGTGCATATCTCCACAGCGGTCTCTCGCAGCATTGTGAACTAAATGGCGTTCGAAACAGCGCGGCCTGGTGGTCCAGAGACATATTTTGGCCTGTTGATTTGAGAGACCAAGTTGGTAGTACGTGGCTAGGAAATGTTAGTAACCTTTTTTTTCTCTCACTTTCATGAGTTTTCTTCATTTAGACATCATGAAAATGTAACAAAATCATTCAGAATATTCTAAGAATGAAATAAATATCATTCATTGAACAATATACCTACTGTTAGAAACTGCACTAGTCGACGGTATATCATTTCTGAATGTTTGAGTGTTTCTAGCACATACTCTCTTTTTGATTTTGGGACGTTTTTTCGGTTGTTTGGAAGATGCATTCTTCAACAACACCTCCTGACATAACTTCGTCAATTGCTTTTGTTCTTCCTCGTACGAGGACATGATGTGACTTTTGCAGCATCACGAGACAAGTTGAGCCGGTCTGCCGGTCCCCCGCTACCATTCTCAACATGCAGACATGCGCATAGCGTAGTGACACGTTGGTCTCGCGCAGCCGCCTGAACAAAATGGTCGAATGAGGGGCCGTGTGAGACCAATGTGGTCTCCAAAAATTGAGCGCCATTTTCAACCTTCCAAAAATTCCGGCACATCAAAAATGAAAGTAAATATCAACAGTACGATAGTATCTGATGTTTTAGACAAAAATAATGTATCGGCCTCTGGAACCGATATTTTTCGATACATGGTGGCACTCAACCTGTTAATCCTTGATCGTCACGAGCAAAAATATTTCTTCATTCTCTCCAAGGGGAGGGTAAGTTATTGGTGAAATAACATAACTCGGAACATTGCCGACCTCTTGGATGGAGGATCTTGAACCTGAATAGCGATATAAACTGAGTATTGACCGCTCGAAACGAATTATTGTACTGTTATCCGCACATTTCGTGTTCTATCTCTCTCCTCCACTTTGTCGACGTGATTTCATAATGTTTTAGTATCCGCAGAGCAATAAATACCAAGGTTTTATTACTCTGTCAGTTAATAGAAATGGGCTTAATTAAAGGTTCAACTTCAGGTTAGTATCTAGACTCATAACTTCGTGCCAACTCCGGCGATAACTTCCAGGCAAAAAGCAAAGGCGTGCGAGGTACTATGCATCGAAATGTTCTCCATAAATTATTTGACTGTGAAGGAATAACACCACCAGATATCGATCATTAGATCACATAAAAACCACATGAAAATTTTCAATTAGATCAATATTGTGTTCCATGTCAATTGAGATTTTACAAAATAGAGCAATAAAAAATATTTATGGATTGCACAAAAGATACCACACAAACGATCTCTATGAAAAATATAACATTATGCCCATAAATGCTATTTACAACTACCAAGTATGTCTCTATATATACCAAATCATCAATTCTAAGAGGCTGTCTAACCTAACTTTCATCAGGAGAAATGATATTCATCACCATAATACAAGACATAACAGTGATTTGGAAACAATGCGGTCATCATAGGTCATCTACAACCCCTGAACTCAATATTTGTCATAGGTGTCATATGTACATACAATGAGCTCCATTTCCATATGAAATGTTCTCCAATAATGATATATTCAAGAAAAAGTTGAAACCTTTCCTGAAACTTTACTAAAAAAGACCAAATTTAATAAATGTGAACAAATGTGTACAAAATGTTCTCCAACACCGTAATAAAGTAATCTTGACATATACCTGTGGTAACTGTACTTTCAGATTGAACCAGTATGTGTTCATTTTTTTTTAAATGTATATGACGATGCCGACTGGCTGTTGTAAGTTAAATAGCTTAACAATGATTTATATACAGGGTGTCAATTTGAAAACTTCCCACCCTCAATATCTCCCTCCAAGTCGATAATATGGAAAAACGAAAACACAGGTCGATTTTATTTTCGAGGGGGACATGGTTCTAAAATATTTTCAGCCCCGCGGCGTTGCCGCTTCTAACGAAAAGAAGCAACAACTTTGTTATTTCAAATGGAACACCCTGTATTTTATTGCATTTTTAGATTCTCACTGAAAACCTGATTTCATCAATGTATCACACTTGGGGTCTAGCAGGAATGATTACAGAGATATAGGGTGTTCAAAATCGAGATTTTACAACTTTAGGATTTTTTTGAGTCGAAACTATTCATTATTGGTCAAAACGGCTTTTATGTCCCTATCTAAACTTTTGATTTACTATCTACTGACATTTATTTGAAACAAATACAGGGTGGTTCAAGATTCAGACTTTTGATCACCCTGTATTTGTTTCAAATAAATGTCAGTAGATAGTAAATTAAAAGTTGAGATGGGAACATAAAAGCCGTTTTGACCAATAATGAATAGTTTTCGACTCAAAAAAATCCTAAAGTTGTAAAATCTCGATTTTGAACACCCTATATCTCTGTAATCATTCCTGCTAGACCCCAAGTGTGATACATTGATGAAATCAGCTTTTCAGTGAGAATCTAAAAATGCAATAAAATACAGGGTGTTCCATTTGAAATAACAAAGTTGTTGCTTCTTTTCGTTAGAAGCGGCAACGCCGCGGGGCTGAAAATATTTTAGAACCATGTCCCCCTCGATAATAAAATCGACCTGTCTTTTCGTTTTTCCGTATTATCGACTTGGAGGGAGATATTAAGGGTGGGAAGTTTTCAAATTGACACCCTGTATAAAAAAAGTAATGTATTGTCTAGAGGAAGGCAAAATGCAAGATACAAGATGCCTCACGTCGCCCGAGTTGTGAGAAATTATCTAGAGGAAATCTGTATCGCTACCATGGCATGGCCGTTTCGGAGCCCGGATTTAGATCCCATTGAAAATCTCTGAGAAATTATTGGGACAAGATCACAAGCGAAACATAACTTTGATACTCTGATGAAAAATTAACGGCAGAGACTGATGATTCAAATTTGGGAAGATTTGGGCCAACAATTCTCGAATGGGGATCCAATGACTTGGTAGATTTCAATGCAAACAAACCACAAGCATGCCTTTTCTCTAGAAAATCCGATCTTACTATGCCCAACATGAGCTTGTCAGAAGTAACCATACCTTTGGAGAAATTTCGATGCTTGGTATTACTATCAGCAATAACCTTTCTTGGGCAAATCACGTAAGATCAATTGCTAAAAATGCATCCCAAAAACTTGGTTTTCTGTTTCGGGCCAGGAGCTATTTCACTTCCAGTCAGCTGCTTATGATCTATAAGGCACAGATTCGACCTGTCCTGGAATACTGTTGCCATATTTGGAGTGCAGCACCCAAATATACCCTGAAACTGTTGGATTCTGACCAAAAAAGGGCAATTCGTCTCGTGGGTGATGCCTCAATCCTCTGGAACACCGTAGAAAAGGTGGAGATCTGGCTCTATTTTATAGATATTTTGTTCCTCCCTTGGCAGTCCCCGCGAGATTAACCCGTCGAGTTGAGGCTTCGCACCCCTTCGTGGTCACTTTGGAGATCTGGAAAACATTGCCAAGAGAGGTGTTCCCCGAGGCATATAACCTCCAGAAATTTGAGAAGAACACCAATTCCTACCTTATTTCCCTTGGCTCACGATGTTCTCTGAACATTACAGGATATCCCTTTTCGTGGGAACCAGAACATTAAAAAGAAAACATGACATTAGGTCCCTTATTTTGGGTTTAGGCCGTCTTTGCCAAGAAGTTGTTTGTGCCTGCGGCGGAAATACTCGCTACTGACAGTATCGTAACTTGTGACTTCGCATTCTGTTTCGTTCTTTCGCTATACAATTTGGATATTGATTTTCCATAAAATCACGTTACGCTATAAAATGGAGTTTCTCGAGTAATAGGGAAGATACTGGAGTTAATCCAAACAAGAAATGTTGAAAAAATATAAGGCTAAAGTGTACTTTCAATTTCAACTTGATAACGTACCTGTTACACTACACAGGGTATTACAAATTTCATGAAAAAACACGCCAATGTTCAGAAGGAAATAACCTGTCATTCAACGCATGAAACGTATGAAACGTCCAAATCGGACAAGTAGTTTTGACGAAAATGTTTCCTAAACTTTTGGCTACTTTTTGGTGGTGCGTAATTTCTTGGAGAACTGTATGAAACTAATTGTGCCTTTCTATTTTGACGAACATCTTCACTATCAATAAAATTTTTCACTGTGTAGTGTCTGATAACATACCTTGAAAAAACTAATTGGTATACTGCAAATAGATAGTATCCTGATACCCTTTTACGAAAGGCACTGCACCTGCAACCTTCGACAGAGGCGCGACTTCTACCTATATGTATAAAATAAGCTCGAGAGTCGAGAGCCTAGAAAGACCTAGAGCTCAGCCTAGAATAAGCGATGTACTTCATATTCCTTAGGGTTACATCCCTTCGAAATCCTAACAAATGAGATGCGTTAGAACTAGAACCAAACAGACGGAGATTGAATGCAGGTTGTCCGCTGGTCGCGATGAATCTTTATAACCATCGCTGTTGGCCGACACTTGGCCATAGGAACTGATTGGTCGATTTGTAAGTTTCATGTTTCAGCGCCATTTTCAGGATAGGGTTATTTGTTACAGATGAGATGTTGATACGATAGTCGATAGTCCATAAACTTTCGAAGATTCCCAGCTAATCTTTGGATGCATATAAGGCAATCCTTTGGTCATTCATTATACAGTGTGTCCCAAATTCGATCCTCACCATTGGGATCTCAGTAACTATGAGAGATAGAGAAACGGTTAAATTAGCAAAGTTGTAGCAAATTTAATGTTGAATCATAATCTATCGAGAAATCCGGGCTAGCTTCAGTCATTCTTGAGTTATTTGAGAAAAACTGAAATCTTGTATTTCTGTTTTTCTCGAATATCTCGGAACCTATTGATTTTATGAAAAAATGACTTCAACATTCTCATAGCACTTTTTAGTGTTCTTTTCAATGGTTTTGTCAGTTTTTCGTCAAAATGTCAAATTTCTGAGATATCACCTACAACTTCAATTTTTCTTATGGACGCCATATTGGATTTTCACAGATTTGAAATCAGCATCAAATTTCCTTTCTAGTGATGTATCACACTTACAGTTTTATTCTATTTGGGGTACTGATTTCCAATGTTTGTTTTTATGTCCAGTAGGCTATGCGCTAAGCTCTCTATAAACATTAACGATAATGTGTTCTGGCACAACTTTCATTGGGTAGGCTTGGAGCAAAGGTGAGCCAAGTGACATTTCTGTAAACGTCAAGAAAAAATACAAGTCAATTATTTCGGGGCAAACAATGCCGTTCACAAATCTCGAAAAATTTGATATGTACAATTGTTATATCAGAAATAATCGAAATAACAGAGAAACAGCTAGACAATACTTCCATTTATATCCAGAAAGACAACAACCGCATCCTTCTATTTTTCTAACATTACAAAGAAATTTGCAAGAGCATGGAAGTTTCATTGCACCTAGGCCAAGGTATGGTTTGCGCTTGGATGAACAAGATATTGCAAATATCGAAGGAATCATCAATCAAACTCCTTCAATTCAAATCGAGAGCTTAGTCGGAGAACTCTTGTGCCGAAAACAACAATCCACAGACATTTAGTGAATGATAAGTACCACCCTTTCAAACCAGTGATAGTACAAGGGTTAAGACCTGGTGATAATGAACGTCGTCTCGAGTTTTGTCACTGGTTCCATAACCAGTGTGAAAGAATCGAGAACTTTCCATTGAATATCTGCTGGACCGATGAAACGAGATTTCATAATAATGGAATTTACAATAAACATAATCATCATTACTGGGCACCAAATAATCCGCATGTCATCAGAGAATCAAAGTGGCAGAACAAATTTGGTTTCAATGTTTGGTGTGGGATATTTGGTACCTTACTAGAATTTTGGTCCATGAATAACTGTTTCTCATTGTGTATTTTTTTCAGGCAGTAGACTACTAGGTCCAATAATCTACGATTATAACTTGAATGGTCCACGTTATTTAGAGCTATTGAGAAATGAAATTTCGAATTTTATAGACGAGATACCACTTGCTGAATATGAGTTAATGTGGTTTCAGCAAGATGGTGCCCCACCGCACAATACGCGATTGGTTAGGGAATATCCCGAGAATCAATTTGGTGCTAAATTAATTACTACCCATGGACCTGTGAGATGGCCTCCAAGGTCGCCTGACTTTACGCCTCTCGATTTTTACCTGTGGGGCTACGCCAAAAATAAAATTTATGAAGATCCAATTCAAGATATTGATGATCTACGAGATAGGGTGATGGACACATTCCAGAACATCAACAGAGTTCATCTGAGAAAAGCAGCGAATCATGTTCGCTCGCGAATATTAAAATGTATCGAGAACAATGGGGGCCATTTCGAGCAGTTCAATTGATTTTTTTTTCAGTATTTGTATTATTCAACTGTTAATACTAATAATAATAATAGTAATGGTCTTTATTCATCAATTACAAATTACAAATTGCGATAAGTTATGCAAGTACATAGAACACAGAATTCATAGCCTACTTGACATAAAAACAAAAATTGGAAATCAGTACCCCAAATAGAACAAAACTGTGAGTGTGATACATCACTAGAAAGGAAATTCGATGCTGATTTCAAATCTGTCAAAATCCAATATGGCGCCCATAAGAAAAATTGAAGTTGTAGGTGATATCTCAGAAATTTGACATTTTGATGGAAAACTGACAAAACCATTGAAAAGAGCACTAAAAAGTGCTAGGAGAATGTTGAAGTCATTTTTTCATAAAATCAATAGGTTCCGAGATATTCGAGAAAAACAAAAATACAAGATTTCAGTTTTTCTCAAATAACTCAAGAATGACTGAAGCTAGCCCGGATTTCTCGATAGATTATGATTCAACATTAAATTTGCTACAACTTTGCTAATTTAACCGTTTCTCTATCTCTCATAGTTACTGAGATCCCAATGGTGAGGATTGAATTTGGGACACACTGTATGTATTATCAGAATTATTCGAAAATGATCGGTACTAAATGGCAATAGTCGGCATTGAAGTAGAAACGCAGAAACAGGAATTATTAGGAAATAGACAGCAATATATATGAAATATTCGGCAATATGACGGAAATAGTCAGGAATAAACTGGAATAAACTGCACTGAATAACGTATAACAGCGGAATAAAATGGAGGGGGGCGTCTATTCTTTATTTCTGTAATTCTGTACAATCATTCATATATATTGAAAGTGGCACGACATACATAGTATGGAAGTTACTTCGTTCGCCGATATAATATATGTACCCTGGGATGTACCTAAACTTCGCCGAAAAAATAATCTCGTGAAATCCTTGTACCTACTTAAAGCCCTGAAGCTAAACTTGAATTACAATGAGTGAAATTTTCTGGGAGTTTTCCAAACGGACATGACAGATTTTGAAAATTAATTACCGTCTGAAACACTATGGAAATCAAAATATCATAAATGTATTGAATAGAATAAATTATCTCAATTAAGCTGTCTGCAATGAACAATAATATTCAAACAGAACAGACACTTATTCTGGAGAAGATGTTGCGATTTTTGTCATCCTATTATTATTATATTTCTGTACATAATCGCATCGTGATAAGTGATCAGGGCTGGGTATATCAAACACAACAAACATGATCTTCAAGTTCTCGATTTGAAATGGGCATCCTGGATGACGCTATCCCGCGCTGGCGCTGATTGGTTGGAAGTTACGAGACAACCTTGAGATAACCCCATCGAATGTCTATGGATAACCCAGATATCAGGCCTGGGACACCCAGTATAGTTCGAACAACAATTTGGCAAACAATTCAACGCGACCTGCATATATGGTTCTGCTTATACCTATCACATTGCCCCGTAACAAGTGATTCAAATATTCCGGCATAAATCATATCACCTTTAAAATTATTGCCTAAAGTCCATCATGTAATTCATCATCACACGATATCTTTATCTTGCACACGTTCACAAATTGGCATGATTTCGATTATGTAATAATTCGTTACGAAAAAAGTGGATGATCAAATCATTAGACACTATTTTTCAACTTCCTTCCTTATGTCATTGATCTTGTTATTTGGATGTGAGGGCGTGACAAAGGCAACAGCTTCAGTTACCGAAATCTTATCTGTAACTGCCAAGATTGAATTGTTAGAATCTTTCCCGCAATTGTTTATGTACCTGCTTATACCATTATACATAAAATGCAAATCCTTTGACGTAATTGATTCTTTCGCTTCAACGTATTCCATGGTATTGTGAAATTCCAACTACGTGATTTACTGATTTACGTCTCTCAAGAAAATTTAGTTTATTTTTAGTACTTCACCTTAACCGACGACTGTGAAATCGTTAAACGCGGTAAATTGAGATAGGTGCTTTTATGGAATTCGCTTCGTGATTTACAATTTTTCCATATCGAGCTAGTATAATAACTTAATTTTGAAGGGATTACGATGTTCAGATTATCATGAAAATAAATTCTCATGATTGACCATTTTATTCATTAATTTATTATTTCTCTATTTATTTATCAATTGGAAAAAAACTAATAGGCTTACACCTGCTTAAAAGTTTCATCTTATCAGATGCAACTTGAATCTTATGATAAATAAGATTGCAAATATTGAGCTAATGGAGTAGGTGTGTTGTAACTAGTTGAAGTCTAGCATGGGTACCAGCACATACAGGGTACGAGGGCAATGAAGAGGCAGACTCACTTGCCCGAGCAGGAGCAAACAAAGCTCTTAATGGCCCAGAACCCTTTTGTGGTATTGCGAAAGCTATACAAAAGACTAGTATCAAATCATGGATGCAAACCAAATCTCAAGAATGGTGGAACAACTCGCCAGGAATGAGACAGGCAAAAGAGTTTATTAAAAAACCATCGCCAACATTCACAGAATATCTACTAAGCCAGAAACGAAGTTCAACTAGAATACTAGTGGGACTTCTCACAGGGCATTGTAGGCCCAACAAACACATGAGTACGATAGGTCTGACTGAAGAACTGCTGTGCAGGTTCTGTCAAGAAGAGGATCTGCCATCTTAGATGTCCAAATATTGATGAAAGAATCATTATTTCCGACTCTGAAAACCCCCAGATACGAATTTTGAATGGAATCTGACCACAATTAAAAAACTCGTTCGCCATATTGGATCCGCCATTTTGAATTTCCTGTTTTCGACGAATAAATCATATTCTCCGACCCCGAAAATCCCCAGATACAAATTTTGAATAAAATCGGATTACAAAACTTGTCCGCAATATTGGATTCGCCATCTTGAATTTTCGATTTTAAAAATAGTTTGGCCACTAAATACAGTGACTGGGATAGGAGAATTCCATGTATTAGATGAAAAACTATTGGTCAGTAACAAAGAGTCCTTATAATATGTAGACTGAAGTGTAGTTACTAAAATATTAATTTGATTGATTCGACCTAAAAGGTACAAACTCTGCTCTCTGCTGTGCTATAAATGTATTTTGAATTCATTCATCTCATCACCCATCGGTTGGTATATACTATAGACATAAGATACATCACAGATAATTCAGGGTGGTTGAACAATTTATTATATTCACCAATGGCGAATAAAATATTTAAGCGATGCTTTCAACACCTCTTCTTTAGGTAGTTGAAAATAAAAATTAAAACCATAGTTTTCATTGCTGCGCATTCAATACCTAGATAGAACGTAAATATTTTCTATTTCGGTGTTGGTATCACCAAGAAATCCTTGATAGCTCGTTCTAATCCGGCATCGTATCATTCGTATCAGACCGAGTCGGTGTATGTTCGAATTAATTAATGAATTATCAAGGATAACGGAGTGCCAATGAAATAAATAATGAATTATAAATAACCATGTAATAGATTCCGTGAACGGTGTCACTTTAGTACGCAAGTCCGTTTCGTTTATAACATGATGTTTCATAGAGAAGTATAGGTATATGATTTAGTTCTTCATAGGTAATCTCTCCAAGGTGAAAATAACTGCAATCGAGGTTATTTATAACATTTACTGATTTGTTTTAGTTTAGGATTGTTCTCTCCTGTAGTTTTAAGATTCGTATAACTCCTATGAAATAAAAAAAATTAATCATATACCACGATACCGAAGAAATATCCACAGCTCTTCAGATGACAGTACTCTCCGTACTACGTTCTTTTCCAGAATTCCCATTTCATCCCAGGAAACTAATATGCCAGATATAACAATGTATTTCCACGTAGTCCACCATATCTATCTATACTGAGTGTTTCCATTAGTGAAACTCTCCCATAAGAAAATCATGTCAAATCCATCTCGAAAGGTGCTTCATACAAAAACTTTCTATCTATCTATAGTCTATCGAAAGTCAGTTGTACAATGAATTGGTGTTCATCATACAGGGCGTGGAAAAAATTTTGAATTGAAAAACCCAACCTGTGAATGTCTCACGTGCACGGACTCCAAACGAACTCCAAAAAGCAAAACCGCTCTTCGTACCTATTTGTTTTTTCTCGAGGTGTTCCAACTGACTTTAGATCGACCATAGATCTAATAGATCTATGGATCGACAATACCAGCACATACAGGGTACGAGGGCAACGAAGAGGCAGATTCACTATAGGTCGAGCAGGAGCTAGTAAAGTTCTGAATGGCCCAGAACCCATTTGTGGTATTGCATGAGCACAAAAGACAAATATCGCTTCATGGATGCAAACCATATCTCAAGAATGGTGGAGCAACTCGCCAGGGATGAGACAGGCAAAGGAGTTGACAGTTAAAAAACCATCGCCAATATTCACAGAGTATCTCGCAGAATATCTACTAAGCCAGAAACGAAGTTCAACTTGAATACTAGTGGGGCTTCTCACAGGGCATTGTAGGCTCAACAAACACATGAGTACGATAGGTCTGGCTGAAGAACTATATACTGTGCAGGTTCTGGAAGGATGGGAAGGAAACAGCAGCAAACATACTTTGGCACTGTGAGGACTTGTCAAGACTAAGGTTCCCTAGGCTGGGAGAGGAAAATCGAGAGCCCAAAGATAGCCTATGGAGTCTCATAGAGAAGGCAGGGCTAGCCAAAGAACTCTAAACGATTTTTAGGGCAGACACAATAGATCTGAAAAGGTCCCGGTGTGGAGGCAGATAGCTCGAAGGCCATCATTCTAATCTAATTTATGGTGGATTCATGCAGCAGTTAAAATTTTTTAGTTTTAAGGACTGTCATATAAGAAGATACCCCTTCTTCAGCTCATTGTTTACCAGTTCTATACATGTTCAAGGTAAATATCTGTTTGGATTTGATTTGATTAAAACAGATGTAACCAAAACCAAGATTACAAATGGTATAGCCACGGCTCATGCGCAGAGCAAATTAGTCATAAGTTTCAAGTACTAAGTCGTAAGAAATGAATGTTTGCCGACTTTCCTTAGGACTCAAAAATTATTACTGTTTATGACGTGTATGCACGTGTATGAACATTTATATTGAAAAGCAATGACTGATCTTTCTAAGACTCTTCCTGCGCTCGTGGTAAATGTCCACGCGCGCGGAATATATCACTTTCCACACTGGTTATGTAACTATTTCATTATTAACTAGTTTATTATTGACAATAAGGAACGATAAACGATTTGTCAGATCGAAGATCTCTTCATAATGGCGAGTTGATTTTTTTTTAGTCGAACCTGATTAATTAATGCAATTCGATTGGCCAAGTGTTAATATGAAATGGGACATTCAGCGGTGGCGGATAATATGTATCGACCGTCATGAATCCGATGAACTCGTTCGCTCACAGGAAGTCGTCTCGATCCCACACGTTTTCAGATTTCCTCATCGCGTTGGCAAACAGTAAACAATGAGACGAAACACTAGCTGGATGATAGGGCGTAACTACCAGCAGATGATTCACTCGAGAGGCTATACAAGTGGGCAATCGACGAGATATGGGTTTATAGACGAAGGGTTGGGCATGCCGATAATCCCCATGAGATTGAATCTGATATGTGCACACAATGGAGCGATTGGACTTATTTTCAGAATCTTAACATGAAAGATTCAAGATTTTTCATGTATAGGTGTGACCCTTCTCCTATGTGGTAGGTTTGATTCAATATATACAGGCCGATTCAAGGTGGATGGCACATTAGACGTTTCTGGAGAACGCAACTCAGGATTATTCTCAAAATTTGATTCCTTGTATAATTAATTGTGCTCTATCGACCTAAATATTCTCAGCGCTGCGACGTTGCCGCTTATATTGAAAAATAGCAACAACTTTGATTTTTTCAATGGAACACCCTGTATATTATTTCATTTTCGGATTCTCCCTGAAGAGCTGATTTCATCGATCTATCACACTTGGGGTCTAGCGGAAATGATAACAAAGATATAGGATGTGAAAAATCGAAATTTTTCAACTCAAAGAATTTTTTGTGTCGAAACTATTCATCATTGGTCAATTCATCATTGGTCAAAATTGATATTCAATTGAAATGAATACAGGGTGGTAGAAAATCTCAATTCTGAACCACCCTGAATTTATTTCAATTGAATATCAATTGATAGTGAATATGGGATAGGGACATGGAAACCGCGTTTTGACCAATTATGAATAGTTTCAACACAAAAAATTCCTGAAGTTGAAAAATCTCGATTTTTCACATCCTATAACTGTTTTTACTGTTTACTGTTTTTATTACTGCTAGACTGCAAGTGTTGTAGGTCAATAGAATCATCTCTTCAGGGAGAATCTGAAAATGGAATAATATACAGGTTGTCCCATTGGAAAAATCAATGCTGTTGCTACTTGTGCCAATGTGCCATCCACCGTGAATCAGCCTGTATATCATACCGGAGATAACTAAAAATGTATTTCAAATGAATTCTGAAAATGAGATTCATTTTACAAGCTTTAATTTAGTTTTACCTGTCGCGGTGTCTGTCTGTAATCAAATCTTGCAAGTTTAATATGACACACTTCTAATCTTCCGATTGACTTGAAATTTGACAAGTGTACATTATTTATTCTGGTGACAATGCATCATGAATTGATGAAATGTTCGTTAAAGCAAAAAATTATGATCCAATTCTATTCAAAATTGGTACCTGGAGGTTTTTGGGGACGGCAATTATGATTCTTCTGTGAAAACTGGAAAAGTCAAGGCAAAAGGCAACTCCAATATAGCGGACGAAATTTGTAGTTACGATCCGATTCTATTCAAAATTTGTATCTGATGGTTTTCGGATTCGGATATTATGATTCTCTCACCAAAATTGGAAAATTCAAGATGGCGGATAAAATATGGCGTACAAGTTTTGTAATTATGATCCGATTCTATTCAAAATTGGTATCTGAGGGTTTTCTGGATCGGAAATTATAATTATTCCATTCAAAATTGACAAATATAATAATAGCTTGTTTAGAAAAAAGAAAAAAGATTCGTTATCGAAAATATAGAGATACAGATTGTTTTTTTCCAAAATATAATTGTTCTGTCATGAGTTTTTTCCAACTGCAAATATTTTCATCAAATATTTTATGGGAGAAGTTATTTATTTTGTTGTTGAGGAAGGGGACGTTTTTTGGTGAGGGAATAAGGATGAAAAGTGCTGAAAGTTTGCTGTCAAAGAATAATGAAAGGGTACACAGCACCCTCTACGTACTTACGATACAACCATAATGAGCATAGTGTTTTCAATCATATTCTCTAATCACTAAAAAACACCATTTTGGAAAGAAACTCAAACATTATTTTCTCTGATGTCATGTGATAGCATTTATAGTCCACAATTTTTCATCATTATATTTCTAGGTTGCTGTCTCTAAATCTTTCATATCTAGCTTCTGACATGTCTTATCTCATTTTTTCTGATCAGGAAAGCCGAATACATTTTATTATTACTATAACTGAGTTAATTAGTGAAAAAACACAACTGAATTATGCTGGAAATGTTCTATTGTAACTCAGCAACATGATTGAAATCACATTCCCGTTCCCTTGAACAGAAAATGGAATTTGTGTAGAGACGTAACTAATTTTAGCGCATACCGGATAGCTTTTCCGTTAGCAAATTGCATAAAGATCCGTTCGATTGGTATTCGGAACTCTGATTGAAAACTAGAAAATTAGTCTCGATTCTGCCAGCCTATCAAATTATGAGCAAGGTTTATCTTTGAATAAAATCTTTCATGAGGAGTTTATAGTATTCAATGAATATTGGTGGTGTTATAAAAATAACATTTTCACTGGTTAATCTCGAGCAGACCGTAGACTACTGAACTAACTATCTATATCTGTTGGACAAAAAGCATTATAGAATCTGAAAATGAAACTTCCATCCAATCCAATATTGAAAATAACTTCAGAATTCAACTATGATAATGAAATTATTTCTGATGTTGGATGAGACGAGATTGCAAATGGAAAGTCATTCTGTAGAATCTGAAATTATATAGACCAAAACACAGAACAAACTTTTGAAATTTTCTCAAAACATTGATCCACCTAGAAATGGTAACAAAGAGGTAAAAACTCAGTCATTGGTACAATAGGTCATAAAATGAACGAACATGGTAGATAACGAGAGAAAAACAACTGTCTTGGCTGTATGCCACGCAGAATATTGAATTACATCCTCCCGAAATCTATGCAACCTACCGACCAAGCGTTTGGCTCGCATCAGTGCAAGGGTGTCCCCAGATAGCATTCATGACCGCCATCAGGTGCGAACCCTACCCAACGTAAACATCTCTCAGCATTTAATACACACGAGGCGTTCGACCACTGCAAAATAGACACAGTGGACACAACACCGTCTACGGCAGAAGGAAAGAAACACTCCAAGACTGAAATTCTCATTTATATGAGATTTCAGACTAGTTTGATGTTTTCATTAGTGGAAAATGGCTGATTCAAGTTTAGATATAGAGGAAGCAGCAAGAAAATGCATTAAGCTCTTCGTACATCCATCTAGAAATGAACATTTCATCACTAGCTATGTAATATTTTACTTTTGACAACTAATTACGTAACATAAGACGTTTCGAAACTTCCGTCAGTTTTGAAAAGTTCAACACTTTAGCTACGGCATTGGGTTGAAAAGATTGTAGTTTTTTTTTGGGTAGGCATTTCGAGTAGCCGCCACTGGAAACTGAATCACCTACCAGACCTTTCCAAACTTCCCCTGGACGTGTTCAGTTTTCGTCATTTTTCATTTGGCAATACTCCGGCCGATGCCACTTTCGAGATAAATCAATTTCAGTTTTCAATTTTCCAAAGAGCGTTAGTAATCACAGACAATTTGGGGTTTGTTCATGGACATTTTCGATCGGAGGAAGTAATGGATAGATGGCGAGGTGAGGGATCGAGAATATACAGTCTCGCTTCAAGTGTAACCATCCTCGTATTATGGAGCAGAAAGGGTGTTTGAAAGCGTGTGTTCCTTATTGATCTTCAATATGCTAATTTCATTCATGCTCAGATTATCTTTTCCGCCGAAGAAAAAACAATATACGCATACTTAGATCTTCTGGACTAGATTTTTCAAATAAAAATAATGATATGTGTCGACTGTCAAATTACAGGATTTTCTCAGAACATTTTCATTGGAAGGTGACTTTTGCAACCAGTATTAAGCAACCCTGAATCCATCAAATTTTGTCCCAAAAAAAATTATGAACAATACTGTGAGGTATTGACTAGGATTCGACGGATACCGAATATATTATTATCAGTCAATATACCGAAGTTAATAAATTATTCCATAGTACCGGTCGATAAGCATCGGCAAAAAAATCTAGTATATTGGTCGCTCCCAAGAATTTGAGCAGTTGCTGAAATTGTTCAATGACTTATTCATTTTTTTCATCATTTGTTATATCAACGACTAAAATTTGTACAGAATTCGAAATTCGTATTTTAGATCAGATAAATTTTATGCGAAATTATATAGGTATCGACCTCGGTATCGACATCGACTGATAACAATACACATTGGGTATATCGGCTATAAATACATATCAGGTATTTTCACAGAATTTAAATAAAACATTATTAATATCATTCATGGATAATGCGATGACGTTTAACAATGGGGAAAAAATTACAAACTCCTGGTATAGATTAAAAGTTAAAAATTATGTTTTCCGTAGTTTCGAATGTCATCGCAACGTCATCTGATGACCTTGAAAATATTGGATCACGCATATTTGACACTTTGACAGTGACTTTTGTGTCGATTTGCCAGCTGAAACTGCACATGCGCACCTCCGTTTTTCTTATTGAACAAGATTGTTATTAATGGAAAAGAAGTGAAATATGGAAATATGCCTATTCGTAGATGTTAAAATTGATAATTGATATTTGTAATGAATTAGTTTTATTCGAGATTGCATTTTTCATTATTACACTAGTGGATAAAGTGGTAGATACGGATCATAAGGGTGGAATAAGGTGATTGTGGAAAAAGGTTTTTTATTCTGTATTTCCGATGTTATTCTCATTCTCGTATAAACAAACGTTTCCGTTATGAAAGTTGAACTTTCTTATCTTATTCCCTGCATGTACAGGGTGCGCCTCTTAAAATGGGATACCCCTTCACTTCCAGAGATATGAAAGAAAATTTGAATGAGTTGAAGTTGTGTCAAACGACCCAAAGTTGATTCATATACAGGGTCATTCGTTTTTCCAGAAAGGACATCAACTTTGATTTTTTCAATGGAACACCCTATTTAATTTACAACATGTCGATAGAGCCTTTCTTTCTGATTTCAAAAATATATATGAGTTGCATATTAGGATGAAAAATAGTTGAGTTATCGATGATCAAGATTTACCAAAATACCGCATTATGAACCTCCACTTCATATGTAATGTAAGTTGAATATAGTGGGCTTTGAAATAACGTTTATATATTGTTCAAGCTCCATGAAAATATCATGTCTATGTTCATTATGGAATTGAAATCGTTCAATCTCAATGCAAAAAATATGAATAGACAGTTTCAATGAAAGATTCGGTATTTTGGTAAACTTTGATAATCAATAACTCAATTATGTTTTATCCAAATATGCAACTCATATATATTTTTGAAATCAGAAAAAAGGCTCTATCGACATGTCAGAAAACATATAGGGTGTTCCATTGAAAAAAACAAAGTTAATGTTAATTCCGGAAAAACGAATGACCCTGTACATGAAGCAACTTCACGAGATAAAAGTGGGTGGTTTCAAACAACTTTTTGATTCAACATTTCTTCACATCTATGAAACCAAAAGAGTCAAGGGGGGTTCCATTTTAAGAGACGCACCCTGTACAAGCCCACAGTGTCTCACATCACTAACAACCGAGATAAAGTGACGAAGAAGGAAAGGGCATTGAGAGCGAGACGTGCTGTATACATAGGTATAGCCCTTCGAGGGCCGAGCGGATACGAGTCCGAAGCTATCCCGCGGGAAAGCCGGTCGAGGCGTGGTATTGATTATGCGGCCTGACAGTGCGGAGAGGAGAGACCATATATATTAACCTATACTATACGTGACTATACTATATTCCAGATAAGAATGAAGTTGATGGCGCAGCCTCTGAACATCTCTGAAGGAATGTTTTCACTGACGAAATAAATATCTAAATAACACCGAAAAAATGCAAGAGGTGTTTCCTTGTGATATTCTAGCAAATAAAGTTCATATAAACATGTGTCATTGCTCTGTTTCGGAGATACAGGATGTTGAATTTGGAAGTCTTAATTGTTTTGATTTATAACCCCCCTGTATAAAGGATGGAGATTGAGGAAGACCCAAAATTTCAAAATTATTCTAATTGGGGTAATTGAGTAATCTTGGATCATGGAAAAAGCTATCAACATCGAGCTCATGAAATACCTGGAACATTCAGGTATTATCAACGATAGGCAATATGGCTTCCTTTATCAGAGATCAACTGGTGACCTGCTCGCTTACGTCTCACATATATGGCAGCAATCTATTGAAAAATATGGTGAAACCTTAGCCGTGGCTCTTGATATCTCCAAGGCATTCGATCGAGTCTGGCACCGCGGACTCCTCGCCAAGCTTCCATCTTATGGCTTGCCTCCCCAGCTATGTTCTCTGCTAGCTAGTTTTATTTCAAACAGGTATCTCCATGTAGTTGTCGACGGAGTTTCATCTGACACTCTTATCATAAATGCTAACTACACTATTTCTACTCCATATCAACGATTTGTTGGAAGCAACTTCATGTCCAGTACACAGCTTCGCGGATGATAGTACCCTCCATACCGCCTTCTCTTCCAGGGCTCCAATACCAGCCAGGCAAATCAGAAACGAACGACTCGAACGAGGAAGAAATGTTGACAACATAAATATGGACTTGGCAACAATTCTTGAATGGGGATCCAATAACTTGGTAGATTTCAATGCAAACAAAACACAATCATGCCTTTTCTCTAGAAAAGCCAATCTCACTGTGCCCAACATAAGCTTGTCGCTTGTACACTTTCAGTGATTGATGGTGTTGGTATTTTAATATCTCTTGGAGCACACGAAAGGAAATTCCTATGATGCTCGAAGAACATCATGCGCACCTAGGGAAAAGCGAGAGGATGTAGGTGTTGGAACTTTTTTGGCGGTTTCGACGTTTACTCGAAGTAATTGTTTAATTAACTAAGTTCTTTCTCAACAATATCTTGAGCTTAGGACGAGGCTTAGGATTTAATACGATACTAGCTTAATTGAGTCTTCATATTATGAATCCATCCTCAATAATTTCAATATCATTCATATAGACGAGTTTTCTTGACTTCACTCGCAAACTATAAGAAACTCCTACCTTGCTACCGTATGTTTCTGAAAACAACAAATATGTGGAATTTTTTAGTATCGGCAATACTGCGTGATTTAGATTTGGGATTCATGTTCTGTGACAAAAATTTCCAGTTAATCAAACTATCCAACTGAAAGAATGTCGAAACATTTGAAAATGTCCAACCGTCCTTTTAAAAGGACTTTAAAACGAAACCTGTATTTTTCTGATTCAGCTGACGGTTTGAAGATGTCGCCAGTGTCACATTATATTTTGTTGACATCTTAAACAAGGTCAATCGCGATCGTTAGGATTTTGTCAAGTTTTGGATCGATAGTGACGGTTTTTCAATCATGCCCAAATTGAAGAGAATCACAGCCTTGATGAGGCTATGATACCGTATTTTTTGGCCTATCATACTAGTTATTTTCTAAAGTTTCAAGTATTTTGCTGAGCATTTCGTATGATATAATATAAACATATTATTTATTTGATTAATTTTTTAATAGTTTGCTCTTTATCCTACCGTCCCTTTAAAGGGACAGCTGTATTTTCCAAAACTGGAGATCGAACATTTTTTTATAATTTTTTCTCGACTTATGCGACCTTCTATCAACCGTTTTTGAGAAAAAAATATACAAAATCGGAAAAAGTAGTTTCAGGGTCAAATGGGTAAATACGAGTATAAAAGCGTCCAGGATATTGAAGCTATACCGAATAACTGTATTTAATTTCTCTAAGAATAATAAGGTTCAGAATAATTATTATGTACAAAATTCTTACGGTACTCCGCCACTGGGTCCGCAACATTAACGTAATAGTAAAACAACACTCGAGGTGCATTAAATGCATTTAAAAAAGTATCGCTGATAAAGCCGGCGTATTATAGCGGTGATAGCGGTCACGTTCGAGATCATTGCTCCGCCACTCGAAATTCCGTTTCATCCCCTCACAGTCTAACCGGACCGGACCGTCGACGGTTCCGATGGCGAGACGCTTAGACTGCGTCCGATCCAGTCACGGTCCGCGATTATGAAAGAATATATCGCTCCCAATGTGTTTTCTAAGGCGATATAGTCAGCCCGACAGTATGCTGTTTTATCTCGAAAATTGCAGAGGCACGAAACATTACGGAATACTTCGAGGACATTGTTCGAATTTCGTGAATTATTGAGAGCTGACGTTTCTCGATCGGAAACATTTGATTTGAAGATTAGATCATACCATTCACGAATCAATGATTATATGTACAAACAGTGGAATCATTATTTTTGAGCTATTAACGTCATTTCATAATCTCTACAAGTGTATGACTGCAACAAATTAATAGATGAACATATATTATGTGTTTATATTCGAACCGGGAATATAATGGTTTTCAAATTTTGTGTATTTTATAAGAAATATAAGAATGGGGTCGTAACACTGGATGAATAGGAGAGTGGACTATTTTTTTTTATTTCTCACATAGAATCATCACTCAAATACCTTGAATTCCATATTTTTCGAGAATTTTTCGGTCGATTTTCAAGTGCTAAAATCATCGATAATGCCACAGTAATTTTCAAACGGCTAGGAATTTACCGCCACTAAAAACGAAAGTAGGGGCAGGCAATAGCACAGTTGCCATGTATTGAAATACGAATGGGAACTTCAGAAATATTAGTTATTCAATAATTCATAAATTCTCAACCGAGTATTGGTAATATTCCTAATTAGCAATGCAGATTCAATAGTCTCAAAATGTTCCCTTATGATTTGTATCATATCAATTCACACTAGAGGACATTTGAATCGGTGAACGTGACAACCTGGTGCACGACTTGTGGGCGTGGTCTTGTTATTTCTCAGCATTCAGCACAATGTTGCCAAGTCGCCAACATTTACATGATATTTTGTAATGGAGAATAAGAAATATTTGGACATGCTGGTTATTCGGAAAAGTCGAGAAAGAACTAGAATATCATGGGTTCCTCCTATTATGTTTTATTCAACGACAGGACTCTAACATATTTTTCATAACTCGATTATAATTGATGACTTGGCAACCTTGCTTCATGAGTGGTAATGGAACATTATCTGACCAATTACGAAACAGCATAAAAACTGACGTCAGCATTTATTCAACGTATCGCCAAATGGCGGCCATGAAGGTTCGTTTGGAATGAGCTCTGAGCTTCAACAAATTCGAACAACGCATGGACCCATTATTTACATATAAAAAGCGTGAGAAGTTTTAAAAAAAAAAAAGTAGGTTTTCTAACGACACAGTGGAGTAATTGAATGCCAATAATTCAGTATCAGTCCACTCGCCCATTCTTATAATGTTTTGAAATCATCAGAAATACTCTTTTTTGATAACTAAATTTTCGACCGTTGGTTTTTGTTACTAAAACTTCAATTCTTTACATCGGCATGAATGTGAAAACACGGAAGCCTCCTTCAATTTTCTTCAGTTTTTCGTAACCCTTTTGAGCCCTTTCGGCCGCTGCGTATTACATGCCATCAATTATTAGCACTTCAGTTTGTTTGAACTTCTATTATCACAACGGCGGGCAGTATAATATCACGAGAAAAACGAAAATTCATCACAAAAAGAAAAGCGCTTTTCCTCATGAAGTGCACACGTGCGACGACCAGGAACCCGTCTATTATTTATATTTTGGGGTTAATTATAAAGCCTTAAAAAAGCATGAAATGTTAAATGGGAGTACGTCACCTGTTACCATCTCCTGGTCAACGAGGAGTCTCTGACGACCGTTGGTACGGAGACGTTATTAATAAAATAAGTTGAAAGATCATTTTTGCTATTATTATAACAATATGTATCCTTGATTCAGCTGACCTACGGGGACGAGTTTTTTTAGTAGTGTGTGAAGAAAATACAGATGAAATTCTAAAAATTGTTCGTTTTCTAGCACTTCAAAGGAAAAAATAAAAAGATGCTCGGTATATACGGGAGTTTTTCTATGACAGTCTGCGGTGGATATTCATGACATGCATGGATATCCGACTACGAGTTTCATGTCGATGAGGATAATCGTATTTCATTTGAATTTTCATTTCCACAGTCCGTACTTGTCGTTCGGCCAGAATGGGCCGGTCCAGCCAATGGATTGTTTGACGAAACAAAGGCGCATCTCGCCCATAATCGTCGCTACGACAATGAAAATCGGTTTAATTAAACGATAAATATGGTCCATTATGACGCGACCACGAATATTCCTCATAATGTACCGGACGATTCCACTAGCTCAAATACCTCGAACGCGAGAATTCAAGTTTGGGAATTGACACATTTTTAGACCAATCTGAACAATGGAGTTGTACTAGTCGAATTTACGCCACATACCTATTTTATATTGATCGTTTCGTGTATAAATAGTATTTGATGCAATCATTCCTTATTTAAAATCATTGCAATTTTTTTTTCGATAATTAAATTCGGCAACTTCGAAAAAAAAACAGGTTCGATGAAGTCATGAGCCGAATTCTGTCTTTCGCATAAAAAGTAGGACCAAATATTTCGACGCTGCCAGATTTGTTACTAGTAATCACTTTATGAGATACATTATGACCAATGACAATAGTATTCGCATACACAGAAAACAATAGTTCGACCTGGTCCCTAATAATCACTTATTGAATACTTATATACTTGCAACATGCTTCAGTACCAATAAAAATATCCTAGTATTCCTAATAATGATCGAGTTTTTATTGAATCCCAGATTACTTTGTGGCACGGGCAACAGTGTAATGCCTAAGTTCCCAGAAATTCGAAAAAAAAAGAAGAAGAAGAAGACAAACTACATTGTTAACCTAACTTCCGATTCGACTTCTGACCGCGGTGGAAGACAGGCGGCGTCTTCAGGTCTGATGTTAAGTTAATGTTTTTGTGATTGTGAGTCATCCAGAGTACTCGAAAAACAAAAACTCTCATTATTTACGCCGGTATCCAGGCCGGATGGGGACGGATTCTCCGTAATAATGGCTGGCTGTATGTCGTAAGACAAGGGCCATATTCAGAAAGAGAGAGAGAACCTAACTACCTGACGTTAATATCGGCTCGGCTGTCATCTTCATCGTCAAATCTTTGTTTCATCTAGTCAAGAGGTGCTGTGATCTGCAGTAAGTATTCAATCCAGAAAATTCTTTCCATGTTGTGATTGAAATGACAATCAGAAATATTCTTGTACTTGTCTATCAGAAATAGAGAATTGATACGTGAGTCGAATCTTATATGGTGTTCTCGGATGATAACGTCCCGCGTTTTTCATGTTCTGGAATATCGTGAAATTCAAATAATTATTATGAAATGTTACAGAGCTCTGAGGAAGAAACGGTTTGTGATAGTGAACCAGTGAGGGTTAATAGTGTGAAATAATGAAATGAAATTTTTCACTGAGACAGGCCCATTCTAGCTATAGGGGTCAACATGTTCCAGGAGTTTTCACATGCCATAACTACTATCTAGAGTATGTAGACCGCTATTGGTCACATAGCAGCAACCTGATAATCTTGGGTAAATTTCTCGTCTGAAAACGCTTCTGCTCAATGCGCAGAAACTCCAAAACTGTCGGTCATGACATGGAGTCACGTTTCTTGGAGCTCGGAATTATTTCAATAAGGTACAGTTCAATCCATGCAAAGAATGAGGAAAGTCATTCATATTCCATTTGCTGAACGTTTCAAAAATGATGTCACAATTTTAACAAGTGAGGTTACCAACATGAAATTTCTTGAACAATCATTGATGCACCTTCAGATTGTTTGTCCAAAGTCCACGTCCAAAAGTATAGAACGTAATGCGTGTTGTAAAGCAATTACCCACTCACCGCTCCGCGGCTATGTGCGTAACGTTTCCATTCGTGTGTAATAGCTTCTACAACACATATTACGTAATATACTATTGTATTAAGCATCAAAGTACTGACCTGTATCGTATGCCCGTGGCTCTGCTGGCTGATATTCAGCTGCTGCGCCTGGTTGATCTGCACCGAGGGCCCGTTCCCACCACCGCCGCCCGACCCCGAGGGCGGCCGAGGTGGCGTGCCACCCCCGAATTGACCCGCCCCCGCGTTGGGCGGCGGGGGCGGCGGCGGCCCGCCTCTCGGCAGGTAGCCGGGCGAGCCGTGGCTGCTGGCGCTCGGGCTGCTGTAAGGGGAGTACTGCTGCTTGTTGTACATGCCGGCGTTTTTCCGTTTCATGTCGTAGTCGCTGCCCTGGAAAATTGTTATAGGTACAGGGTGAACACGAATTCGGATAGACTCATTAGTTCGGGAATCTTTTCCAATCTCAATGTTGACCCGATAGTGATGTGAAGGGGGGAACGTTCCCTACGTGCTGTAGGGAACGTTCGCTCAAGATGAATCGATCGTGCGCGCATGATAGATCGTGCTTTAGCACGAACGAGTATTTTCAGCACGAACGAGAAGTTTCAGCACGATCCCGACCAATCAGCGTGTTTCATTAGAGTTGATAAGGTCAGGTTTTGCACTTAAAAAGTTGTGTTTTTGGAGACAATTCAGTTTCTGTCTCCGTTCTACTGTTCTCCTGTTTTGGGCATGGAACCTACTGTTTTGTTCGTTAAACCAAAATGAAAATCAAAAAATGACAAAATTTCACTCAAACGGTTGTAGATATTAGGCTTTAGAGTTGATAAGGTGAGTTTTTGCACTTAAAAAGTTGTGTTTTGGAGACAGTTCATCAGTATTTCCCAACTAGGCCAATTTAATTCTTCATTAAATATGTTTGCCTCATTCTTCAGCAAACGTAAGAGGAGCTATTTTCTCAAGTAAATTTGCCGAAGTCAAAGCAGCGTAATAAGTTAAATACAGCCATCATTGTAGGTTCTCTACATATCAAGAATTATTCATCTTCAAGGCAATGGTCATGTTTTGATATGACATGATATGTAACCAAGATACGGCCTTATATGTAACAAATAATTGATGGGGCATCACATTAAGAAGATGTATGTTAAAAATATACTGGATTTATCAGATTCAGACTGATATCATTTTGTTGTTGCACCAAATCCGTCCTTGCAGCTATGTCACCTCCACTTACCTGGAATATCATCTCCTGCTTGATCATCTCTGGCTGCTGGAAGCTGGGACTGTTCTTGTGGTAATTCTGATTCGAATTCGGACTGCCAAAGTCCCCTTGAAACTGGAAGTCCGGATAGGGCGACCGCGCATTGGGCGCCCTCGCGTTGGGCGGAAACGACAGCCCCATCTGGTTCTTGTGCTGGTGCTGCTCCGCCATCTGCTTCAGAGTCTGCGCAGCCGGACTCATCTCGTTCTTCGAGAAGTCCATATTCGGATAAGCAGGGATCCTTCCCTTGTCGAAAACAGGCGGCGAGTAGTTCTGCAGCAAAGGACTGTGCGTGTTTTGCTTCGGGGCGATGTCCTTGACGTCCTCCTGCTTGGGAATGTCGGACTTGTCCTCGAAGTCGAAGTCCTTCATCAGCTCGTAGTCGGGGTAGTTGTTGATGTCGGAGATGAGATCGTTGAAGGTAGCCGACGAGATGATTTCGTCGTTGGTGTCGTCGCCGATGAGGTCCGAGAAGCTGCCGAAGGTGCCTCCATTCGCGGCCGCATCCTTCTCCAGAGCTTCAGCGCATTGATCCAAATCGGCGAAGTCGTTGTCGGGCTCCTGTTTGCACTCGACCAGAGTGCCAACGTCCAGGCCGATGTTCGAGGACTTTTGGTGAGGGGTGGAAGGATTCGATTTGGGGGACGAAACGTCGCTTTTCACAGAAGCGTTCGCGTGCGTTTTCACGGTGACATTGGTGGAGATCTGTTGGGGCTGGGAACTGGCGGCCGAAGTGGTAAACTCCAGTTGCTGCACGATCTCGACGGAGAACTTGGTGAGCCCTTCGTTTTGGTGGGTGTCATGTTGCTGGGTGATGCATTGGAGTTTCACGGGGGGCTCGAAGTTCTCCGACTGGCCCCCTCCGGGCCCCCCTGGGTCGTGCTCCTCGGCGGAGCGCTTGAGGAACTTCTGTTGCTGGAACATCAGAAGAAATGGAGGTTAGTTGGAGAGAATTGCGCGGTGGTTGGATGTGGAACGAAAGCGTTTCGGTGCGAGTGATGAATGGTGATGATGCGGTCGAGTAGTAATATCATTATCATAGTACAGTGCGTTTCGTCAACATTATTCAAATGGAAATCGAAAAGTGTTATACTATTTATAATGTCGTGCAGAACGGATGTATGGAAGCATTTTTGGACACCAGTTGATAGCACGTTCTTATACTCAAGTTGGTCAGTACAAGCGAGTCGATGACATTGACAAGAACTATCGTTGCGTCTCCTCATCTGACAAGATATGTACTTATTTCATGTAGACACTGGCTAGTCGTCGAAGAATACTAGTCCTCGAAAAATAAATAATCATTTTATAATGCATTACAATGATATGGATATGATCATGAATTACAGTTATCCCAGTAAATCTGTTTATTTGTTCTCTACTCTCATAGTTTCGCATTGCCTCACGGTAAAACAACCGCGAACTGATTCGTGATGACCCATCATAGTGAATCTATCATCAAGCTCTGTTGGAAAAATTTCGGTTTGTTTATATTACGTGATTTTATATTTTTACAGATATTTCAATCGAATCCACACATTTTCAAGTATACATGGACACGTTGTAAACCGCAAACGAAGGACACCCTGTATACTTGAATTTGTAATTTATTCTTTATGAGAAGAAAATTTCCATAGCAACAGAGTAACCAAGATAAAGGAATAATAATTTGGCTGATATTGAATGAGAATAACCTTGCCTTGAATAATTTTCGAGTGGATTAGAATAATGCCAATGACAAACTAGGGCACAATATTTATACAAATCAAAAAGGCTTACGAATGTAAATTTATGAATAACAAATCAGAGTGCCTCAAAGCTCTCCAGACCCGTGTAATGAAAACAAAATTTCCAAAATCATTTCTGAAAGAAATTGAATGTTGAAATAAAAATGTTCCTTTATTTTTCTTCCAAGATGTCTATGAAATATTTTGGGTTGAGGTCTTGAAATTCGAACGAAATAATGTTATTCGCTGATGGCTAACGCACAGGCGATATTATTTTCAGAGCAATAATTGATTTGGAATAGTCCAACTTCTTTGTAATTTTGTTGCTAAATATCTGTCCTACTAACCCAACAAATTTTGTTCAGCCGTAAAGCTGTCAATGAAAAATATTGATTTTGTTGATGATGGTGTTCACCGATTCAGATATAGTAATTGTACATTCATAATTGCTTTTCGCAAATAATGATGGATAAGGTTAACTGTTTTTGTTATTATCACGAGTATGTGTATCAAATAGTTATCAATTATAAAAAAGACGATTTCAAGAACTATAATCAGCAACAGATATAATATCTGCGAGAATTTTTGTTATGATAATGAAGTTATGATAAATCTTTAAATGTTCGGAGGAAATCTGTCGGAACAGTTTTTGAGAAGAAAATGATCGGAGAATCTCCAAAAACGTTCAATTTTACTGACTAGCCGGATGTTTGACCAGACACAAATATAAATATTACCAAAACTCACAGTCGTCGTCATATCCGTTTCACTTTTTTCAGGCGACATTTCCCGCACTATCAAGTTACGGCCGGACAGACTATCATTGTAAATCAAACACGAGTAATTATTATTGTCACAATGTTTACGTATTACGTCAGGGACATAAAAACGTAACAACTTGCGACAAACTTTCCTGGTAGAATACCGGCACGAAGTGAAACAAATCGGCGAAAAAAATTGCCGATATATAAAACAACGTGCCTACATTAGGTATACATAGTGACCCCGCAATAATTTATACGGCACAGGTCCAAAGGTTTTGTATATGCACACGATCTCTCTTGCCAGTGTGATGGCTTATTAGTATTCAGTAATTTCAGTATGGCCTTTTTACCTACATAGAAGGGATGCCATATTGTTCGGTCAACCCACCGACCCAACTTACTCTATATTTACTAAAATTCAAATTTTGCCAAACCATGCGACTAATTGAATTTTATCAGGAAAAGTTTTTTTGTAGTGAATAAGTTACACAATCCAAATGTCATATTCATACCCCTTGCTTTCCATTAAAAGTTTTAGATGTTTTACTGAAATAATCAAGTTTGGCATGAGTTTCAAATCTATACCTATATACCAAATTTGAGTGTAATCGCATGTGCCGTTTCAAAGTTCTGAAGCAAAAACGATTAAAAAATTGTTACTTCAGAGACGTCTCGAGGGCAAATTAAGCAACTTTGTAATGAGGTGAGTTTACAGTATCAAATTGATTTGGTCTGAGGAATATGTAGTATTTTTTTGTAAAGACCTTTTAAGACACCCTGTATAAATTTGTTAAATGAGGATTTTTCCCTACCTTTAAAAGTTATCTGTCGATTTTATTCATTAAGAAATATTGTTTCTAGAGGTTTCCTTTGAAAAAATGATACCAAGCACCGATTTTTTCAGATCATCCTAAGCGATAAAAATTACCTCAGAATGTAGAGTTATCCTCATTACTGATGAAATATATTATTCTGCTATACCTACCTACTATATTTCAATCGGCAGAGAAGATACAGCCATGTGGTTTTTGCTTCCAAATACCTATTAAGAAAAGAAACGAACCAATGACATGTCAGTTGACTTTACTTTATCTAGACAGAAAATGAGATATCCCAGTTAGAACATGACATCTGAAATCCAAACATCCAGTAAATATTCATAATATTCCTAGTAACAGTCGAAAATAAAACACGTGAACATTGAGCAACTTTTAAAAGTGTTGAAAACTGTGAAAACATAAAGGGTGAATTACAAAAATCATTAGATCAATATATTTTGTCTATGATGTTTCAACTGTTTTTCCCGTTCATATAAATTCGTTTTTCTTATTTATTTTTACGGCGAAACTTTATTACAATGCGACGCCACTGAATACTAATAACATAATATTGCACGAGACGAGATGGAATAGAAGCAGAAACTTCCTCCTCGTCGAAATGAAGACAATTAAGTGGATGCCAGTTTGTACATTTAACGCTGTGATTGGCAACACCGCCTTGACTTCTCTAGTATATCAACCACAACTGGGAGAGAGTGGGCAAAGTGAGCTAAGCACCGGCTAAAGGAGCAAGTATTGAACCGCTTTATGCAGTGGCGTTACAATTATTACAAGTGAATATAAATAGCTATTTATAAGCCTTGGTAATAAAATGAAAATCATAACTACCCAAGGGCCAAGATTATATCATGAGGCTACTAAGATATATTATTATATTTTTTCTACCACTAGCAATATATTTCAATCATAATAGTTCTTGTAGAAACATTTTCTACCATTACAAGAACATTGGCTGAAATTTCCCATATTCAAAATGAGGACTTTCCGGGTGTCAACTGGTTATCAGAGTGATATTACCGGAATCCATTTTCATTGTGAATTTTCGAGGTCATTTATATTAACCAATCAAATTTGTTGTATCGGTGGTAACGACTAGGGACGGTGCCAATTTTTCACCGGAAAAACCCAATATCATTTTATCATCTCATGCTTCCTTCAAAAACTGGTATGGGAATTTGTCTTCGTTATATGACATATACAGTGTGGTGGAAATTATACAAGGTAGCTTAACTCATTTGAACGGTTTGATTGGTTTAAAATCATACGAAGAAAATAATCAATATTATTCCCATCAGTACCTATTTCAAAAAAATGATGTTTACGCCACTGAAGTTATTGGACTTTCCATCCATAATTTTCTATCGTCAAAGGCATCGCATTTTTTAACAGGGGGGGGGCCACCATGTACCAGTATGTCCCACTCCCACCCCTCGCAACGAAGTGCATCATGATGCAGTTCAGGTGCAAAGTTGCTTTCCGTAATCAAGATCGTCGCACGGCCAAGCCGTTACGGCGTTGTTGCACGCAGAGTTGCTAGCTCATTAGAAATTTCCTTGAATCTAGGCGAATCACGAACAATTAGACAACAAAGCCCAATGGTCAATAACAATAATTGTTCCAATGAAAATTCTTCTACCACTATGATACCAAGTGCCATAACTGACTATACCTATATTAATTTTATTGTTATTATTATTGAATTTACTTCAATTCCAGTCACGACTCTGTGGCCTCCGACGCCACGCACAGTCGTACTGGATAAAATCCAGTGACTACTCCCCAAAGCCTGTGCGGTGAGTAATCACTGGGACCATGAACCATGTGCCCTGAGTAGACGCAATGATCCATCCATGGCCTTTTGCATTCCACCAGCTAGGATGTGTGCCTTATCATGGCTTGCTGGAATTTACTGGATTTCCGATAGATCGTGTACCACCTAGGGAGCCGATAATCAGAATGACCATTTGAACAAAATGGTCTGGATAAAGCCTACGGAGTTCGAAGAGAAGATCTCGATATTTAGCCGGTTTTCCTCCTCCTTCAAAACGATGTTCGGATTGGCTGGCGCCTAAAACTCAATCACGAACATCGCCTTGGTTTGATGGTTGAGGAGAACTACATCAGGCTTGTTATACGACGCTATACATAGTGGAGTATACTACGGCCGTGCCAAAAATGCTATCTCGGAAACTAAGCGAGATAGAGGTATAGTTGCTTTGGAGAAAATGATCCCCATCGAATTTTGAGCAACTTTGGTTTTTGTGTGTGGTCTGTCAGTCTGTCTGTCTGTACTCTGTGTTAATCATAAATCGATATATCTCCGGAACCCTTTGACATATCGACTTGAAATTTTGCCATCTTATTGTACTCAAAACAATATTATGTCATTAAAATATGAAGGAAATCGGAAAACTCTAAGGTGGTTTTTCCGGGTTTTTTCGATTTTTCACCGGAAGTTCCTTGTAACCACTCTACAAATCGCAAAAGTGGTCCGATCGATTTCATTTTTTGTGAAAAAAACCTCTATCAGGAAGAGACGAAGCCTATTGAAATTGAGCAGGGTCGGGAAATTCCAAGTGGGTTTTTCAAGGAGATTTTCCGAAAAACACGGTTCGCTTTAAAACGACATATCTTCAGAACCAATAGACTAAATCCAAATTTGAGAAATGCACCGTATGCCTCTTTGATGACGCAACAAATTATTATTTAACTATTTTTTCGTGCATCCATCGGAAAATGGAAAAACGAATGAAAATCAAAACATCAAAATTTGAAATCCTTTTAATTCAATATATATCGAAAACAAATGGAAAAATCGAAAATTATCAAGAGTGCAATGTTATCCACTGGAACATTCCCTACAAATTATTTCCCATAATTTTTTCTGTAAACCCAATAGTACAGGAAATAAAGTGAAAAATATGAAAAAAAAAATTTTAACGACCCATAGGGTACTATGAAGATATATCGAAAAACATAGATTATCGATAGATGAAGCTCATCGACTCCCACTGAACCATGAAATATTTTTTCATTTTGTTGATTGGAAGATGGAACAAAAGTGTTGAAAATTTTATTCTCAGATAATTCCAAATATCTCGAAAACAACTGAAAATATCTGAAAATGTTATTGAACCAAAATTATTCCTTTTGATAGAATCTACGAAAAATCCAAATAACATTTTTCTATGAATTCAATAGTTCGGGAGATACGATGAAAAAACTAAAAAATTTACAAGTTCCAAGATAATCACTTGCCAATAGAAAACGAAACAAAAAACAAAAGAAAGTAAAAGAAGCACACTCGACTGTCTTGATTTTTTTTTGCATAAACTACGTACCTAGCTCACTCTACTGTCTTTATTTTTGCCAATAAACTAGGTACGGGCTAAGTACGTAGTTTGTACGAAAAATCTCCAGTTCTCTGAACTTTCATAGCGTCGTATACACATCATTGGTGCCCAATGATAGTTTCAATATAAAAATATGCTCATGATATGGTGCCATGGCCTCTACTTCCATCTTACATGAGCAATGATAAAATATCATCTGCTTTTATAACGTCGTATGAACTATCTGATCTTTATACTAATCTGATACCTTTCAAAAACTACGTACCTCACTTGTTAGCTTGTATTTGCCTGAGGGTGGTGAATGAGAAGTTCCAATAAATTCAGCACCTCTCATTCCCTACAACGGCCTCAATATCCCCCTAGCAAAGGGCAGCACTAGGGTCTCGTCTATTCCCTATGAGTGCCTCAAATGACAGTAAAGCTATATTATTATTATAGACCGTTGGCCCATAACACTAGGGGTGTCGATTATCTACGAAGGTATGCCCTTCAAGAGACATGAAGATTGAGTTGGATTATCGGGAAAAAAGTGGTTAGTTGGATCGGTACCCGGTCGCCCATCTCCCTAATCAATCAACTTCCTGTTGAAAGTAATGTTGAAAATTGTTTTATAGAAGAAGCTTTAAAATTCATTGGAATAGTCGCATCTCGACAAATTAACCGGGCGCTAGCCGATTTGCATACGTCTAGGTCGGTCCCGAAGGGCGGCATACGGACCGCAAGTTACCATTAACCGACATTCCTCTCAGATTATTTACGATGGTATGCCCTTTGGTCAATTCCTTCATTTCGACCCATGAATCAATGCCATAACATTTGCATACAGTTTGGGTGGGCAAATTTAGACTTATTCGAAGGTCACTTTACATCATTGACCTGTATGTACAAGATTATCTACGAAGCTCCCAAATTTTGATCAAGGTTAGTTAAGCATAAACTATGCATGGAATAATGATTTGCATACGATTTGCGAGTTGCGGGGATTACATTTAGCCCAGTAAAATTAGCAAAAATGGCGGCAAAATTCGTTCAACACCCTGTAAGAGCTCAAGATATCGACAATCGAATTCTTTCTAACTTTAGAACTTACACAAAACTCGTCCCGATTTACCCGTTTCGAGTTATTCGAGGTCGAAGTTTCGAAAAATCAGTTTTTGGTTCAAAAACCACTAAGAAACTAATTATTATGTCTGTACGACGCGTCTGAACTGCCATCCTAAAAAAACTTTTTTTTCACGGATATTTGCCTAATTTACTGTTGATCTCCTAATTCACAGTTGCAACTGTAAATTAGGAAGGAGAATCTTTTTTTTTTCAAAACATCTCCTAATTCACAGTTGCAACTGTAAATTAGGGGATGTGTAAAAAAAAAGTTTCCCCTTCCTGATTTACAGTTGCAGCTATTAATTATGCAAGTACTCGTGAAAAAAAAAGTGTTTTCAGGATGGCAGTTCAAAAGCGTCATAGAGTTGGCCTAAAAACTAAAAAAATATATTTTCAACTCAAAACTTGAAGAAATATGTATTTTTTTTAAATTTTGATCTTGATCTACAGGGTGACGTATTACATGAAGGAAACGAAATACAAGGAAAAAATCGTGAATAACCCTGTATAATATTGTTACGTTATTTGTGTGCAGAAGCGAACACCACCATTTATTTACGAACTGATTTATTTCACGAAAGGGAACGAACACTCATTTATAACAAACATATAACTACTATTTATGTCGAACCATTTATATCACGCGGTATATGGCTGTCTCTATGACAATCACTGACCACCTGCTATCCTGTCGTCCTTATATATCAGATGATTTGGCTGGCTATATGCTTGTCGAATGTTCCCTAAAATCATCGGTACCCTTCTTTTGTTCTCGAAGCTTCTCATAGAAAAGTATCTCTCTCTCTCTCTCTCTCTCTCTGATAGTTCCATCGATTGTTTTAAGATGTTTCTGTCGCTGCGACACATATTGGGTGTTCGAAAATATGCTGATTCATGTTAGAATTATTGGGATACTCGGGAACAATCTGATACGCGTGATACAGGAAGATCGTTATACACCTTCTTGATGATGTTCGAGCCCCTCTCAGGGGAATATTACAATATCGTTCATGAAAATAACAAAAAACATGGGATCCAAGATTGATCCTTTAGGAACTCCCATTGTAACTCCAAGAGGATCAGATTCATAGAATCCAACAAAACTATCTGCCGGTTCTGCGAATGAGATGCGCCCCCTGACATCCCCCCTAGAGTCATCCTCTATCATCCCCGGCCTCCGGCACTAGTAGTAGGTGCCAGATTCGAGCTTAGTGACCCCTAAACCTCCCTGAGAGCCCTTGGCACTCGATCATCCTGGAATTTCCAGTTTCAACTTTTTAATATTAGAAAAACTGAAAAAAATAGACTCCCTATAGCAAAATCGACGTATGCTCACAATACATTCGTATGCAAACGCTATTTTCTCATTCAGTATAACTGAATCTATCACCTGATTGAATGGCATACAAAATTATATAATCTTGATATATATAATCGATGATGTAAAGTGACCTTCGAATATGTCTAAATTCGCCCACCCAAACTGTATGCAAATGTTATGGCATTGATTCATGGGTCGAAATGAAGGAATTAACCAAAGGGCATACCATCGTAAATAATCTAAGAGAAATGTCGGTTAACGGTAACTTGCGGTCCGTATGCCGCCCTTCGGGACCGACCTAGACGTATGCAAATCGGCTAGCGCCCGGTTAATTTGGCGAGATGCGACTATTCCAATGAATTTTAAAGCTTCTTCTATAATACAATTTTCAACATTACTTTCAACAGGAAGTTGATTGATTAGGGAGATGGGCGACCGGGTACCGATCCAGCTAACCACTTTTTTCCCGATAATCCAACTCAATCTTCATGTCTCTTGAAGGGCATACCTTCGTAGATAATCGATACCCCTAGTGTTATGGGCCAACGGTCTATTATTGTTATTATTATTCTGAATTCTGAAAATGACGTCAGGCAGAGTCGAGCTGAATCTATTCCTTTCTGCATCCCACTAGCTAAAATTGTTTGCCTTATCTCGGTAAGGTGTAATTTTCTGGATTTCCTAGAGCAGCGTATGTCGTGTGCCACCTAGCGAGCCAATTATGAGGATGACCAGTTCCACAGAATGGTCTGGATACAGTCTGTGGAGTTCGAAGAGAATATCTTAATATTTTGTTCGTTTCTCTTCTTCCTTCAGAACGATGTTCGCCTCCGTCTGGTGCCGAAAACTCAATCACAAACATTACTTTGGTTTGATGGCCAAGCAGGAGGAGGAGGCTTGTAAGCCTCTATTTCCCAGAGGGTGGGGGATGAGAAGTTCCAGTAATAAACCCTGGAGCATAGGAAAGCACTGGAGCATCGGAAGTTATGTTTTTTTTTAGATAATTCTAACTCTCCGAGGAGAATTGAAGAAAATTTAGTATCATCCGGATCGGGAAACATTATTCAGGATTACCTATATAAATTGAGCATCTATAAAGTTACTGATGACTTTAATATTATTGAAGATACACAATTTTTCAAATCATGAAACTATCAATATTTCTGACTAGCAGAGAATTCCTAATGAGCTTTCTTATCTAAATCTTGAGGATCTGGAAGAACGAAATGTAATACAGGTTCCAAGATCGAAAACGCGATGCTCAAGTGTTTTCGATAATATTGATGGTTAGCTGAATTTCAATAAAAACCAAGTTTTCAATGGTATAACACTTAATTTGGTGAACCCTGGATCCGAAAATCTAGGAAAAGTAACAACAGAAATCCTTGCAGAAAACCTAATGTCACAATTTTTACTGCCCACGACGAATTCAATAATGTTAATCGAAAATGACTTATAGAAACAACTTAAGGAACGGAAGGAGCATGGTATATAATAAAACACCGCTATTCATGAAAACTATTTTGGGGAATAAATAGTATTCAATACGACTATTTCCCGAACGAATGAGATCAATGGGGTTGTACACACTAGTCGAATTTACGCCACCAATCTTTTTTATATTGATCGTTCCATGTATTTATAGTGTTTGGTAGTCTTTCATTATATGAAATCATCACAAATATTGTAATAATAATGGGAATTCTTACAACTTTGAATACAGTTCTGGAATAATTCCAATGTAATTCACATTTTTATTTATTATTATAATATATTGTTACTATATTATATGTACTGAGCATAGATGAAGAAACCCAAAGTCATCTCCGAAACATTTATTTGACGATCAGAGATCGATCACATAGAGGTACATGTTTCGAAATTATATAAGCCCATCATCAGCCGAATACAAGAATTAGTTCTAGAAAAACCAACAATGACATAGGATATAGATACAATGGATACTTACTTACATGGAAATGAAAAATTTGAACTTTTGATAATTTAGACAATAAAATGGCACAACAAAGACGTATGCACCATGATCTGAAGAACAATGGTTTAGATGATGTACAGAGCTCCGAGTACAAAACGCATTTCGACAGTAAATTAGTTTGGGTGAGTATTTTCAAATAATGAAATGTTTCTTTATTGAAACAGGCCCATTATTGTCGAAATGACGTCCAATTTCAGTAGAACACAGTTGATATGATTTGGCAACTGTGGCACAACCAACTCAAATAAACTCTCCGAACTCTCGTCGTGGTCGTTTGTCCTTGTCGTGTCCGTTGTTCGTAGCCATGCTAGGCTCTCTTTCTTGCCTTCTCTATGCGGTCTGTCTATGCAGCTAGCAAATTGTCCATTTGTCGCTTTTTCGCTGCTCTCTTTGCACGTGGCTATGATCCTCGTCTACAGGGGGAGATATTTATGTGATGGCTTCGTTCATGCGCGGCACGTATAACACGTCGGAAACTGCAAGACTCGTTTAAAATCGAGGTGATCGAAACAATATCGAAATTCGAACATCTCTACTATCGCGAAACCATACAGACCTCACCAGACCTCACTGCTCTGAGTCACAGTTTAGGAGCTATTTCACTTCCAGTCAGCTGCTTATGATCTATAAGGCACAGAGCCGACCTGTCGTGGAATACTGTTCTCATATTTGGAGTGCAGCACCCAAACATACCCTGAAACTGTTGGTTCCTGTCCAAAAAAGGGCAATTCGACTCGTGGGTGATGCCTTGCTCACAAACTCACTCACTTATCTGGAACACCGTAGAAAATTTGGCGATCTGGCTCTATTTTATAGATATTTTCATGGACGATGCACTTCTGTAAGATCAACAATTGTTCCTCCCTTGGCAGTCCCAGCGAGATTAACCCGTCGAGTTGAGGTTTCGCACCCCTTCGTTGTCACTTTCGAGACTTGCAGAACATCTCTTTCCAAAGACTCGTTCATTCAACGAACAGCGAGGCTCTGGGACACATTGCCAAGGGAGCTGTTCCCCGAGGCATATAGCCTCCAGAAATTCAAAAAGAACGCTAATTCCTACCTCATTTTCCTTGGTTCTCACGATGTTCTCTAAACATTACAGGATATCCCTTTTCGTAGGAACCAGAACATTAAAACAATCTCTATACTATGGCGAAACCATACCGACCTCACCACACCCCACTGCACTGAATCGCAGATTTTGACGTAAAACAACATATTGTGACAGATATTGTAGGTAACTATTTGTCAAGTGCTATACCCACTTGCTTGTGTCAGTACTGTCAGTTGTGTCAAATCGAATCAAATGTGTTAGCTAGTGATGAGCAAACAATGGAAGATGATGATTCAGTTTTTTACGAGAGGTCAACCACTATGTCCAATATGTGTACCCTTGGTGTCCAATTATCCCGATGAAATCTGTCCAATCCAAGGTCCAGTCTTTGGCCAATATTCCTATAAATATCTAATCTCGTATTTTTAATATTCGATAATATCCGATAATATCCGATAATATCGGTCCAATCCGTGAACGTTCTTGGGAAAGTGGATTACCCCTCGGTTTTTATACCCTGGTGTATCATAATATCCAATTCTGAATTTTGATTTGGTGGTAACAAAACGGCACCAACAGGAGAAATAGGTACATACTTTTCGCCTATAAGAGGTTGAGAATTTCGCTCACCCTGTACTAATCAGAAATCATTCGAAAGGTTAGATGTATTGTTCGGTAGGTATTATCAACACGCACAGCCGTAAGTTACAAACGCAGTTGAAAATATGACATTGATACTCACAGCAGTCACATAAATTCCTGTGAAACATTTTTTTTATTTGCCACCCGGTATATAGGTACTTTTTTGCATAAGTTACACAATAGCTACTTACGTAAGCAGTTAGGAGATTGTTAATTTTATATTTTATGTAGTAGTTGAAAGTTTGCGGTATACCGATTATACCTAATTATAATAAAAAATACAATTGGTAGAATCTGGAAAAGTTACAGCACTTGATTGAACATTTCAAATTATATAAAGCTACCCATAGTGATTGTTCTAAGAAGAGTAAAAGTGTCCGCAAGACTTTAGGAAAAGTGGTTGGAGATTTTACTGAATAAATCTACCTATTCTACATTTTCCTGAAGTTGTTGGGAAATAAGGAAATACCTTATTCCCGAAAATTCATGATGAAGTTATTTCACATGTATCTACATCCCTTATATCATATATTTGAAATCAGGATGAATTGAGGAATTCAAATCTACCAAAATATACGGCGCATTCCATTCAAAAAATATATACATATATTTCTATATACAGGGTGTTTCCTAATTGAATGTCAATATTTGAGGAGGCGATTCTTGGGCCCATTTCCAGAAGAAAATTTCATATGAACGTATGACCTAAACGTCTTAACTTCCGAGATACAGGATGGTGAAGAGAATTTTTCAAAATAGTTTTTATTAATATTTATGTGAACTCACTCTAGATATTCAAATGAAATTTGACATACATGTACTATGAATTGTATTTCTGAGATTTGATGTAAACAATAAATTATATTTATCTGCACTGTGATATTGTCATATTCATATTAACGATATTGGTATAATCGTGCAGTGCTGCAGTGTGCAGTTGAAAGGTTTTTATTTTTTGAAGAAAAACGGTGCATTAGATTGAAGAAATTTCAGATATCAAATTTGCTCAGGAATGATTGAGAATTCCAAAAATGATTTCAATTTCGGAATTAATCAGTGGCGTACCATCAATGTCTGCCAAAATAGGTATGTTAAATTTCATACGAAAGCTACTGGTCGCAACATAAAAAAATGTGGCACCCTAACTGATGTCCCTTGATAGATGGTACATGTATGCCAAATTTCATTAGAATATCTGAAGTGGTATTACAGATAATAAAAAACTATTTATTTTTGAAAACTTTACCATCCTGTATATCAAATATTGAGACGTTAGGGTCAAACGTTCATACAAAATTTTCTACTCAAAATGGCCCAAGAATCGCCTCCTCAAATATTGACATTCAATTAGGAAACACCCTGTATACCCAGTATATTTGCAGAGAATTGCATCATTATCAATATTAGAGTCCCTGTATATACCTTAGACAAGAGTCTGGACACAAAACTGACAGCTGTTGGGGTTTTTAATATTTTGTTTCATTTGGTTTGCCCACCTGACAATGTGACGAAACACCATAGTCGTTCCGCCCGCTTTTTTAATTATTTCGAATTTCTGTCACTGTCACTTTGAAATTTTATGACCGCCAAAATTTAGCATATTAAATTATTTCAATGTCCTGCTGCGAACATTATTGCGATAATTCATTAGAAAAGGGATTCAAGTTATTCAAATTTCCAAATGATCCTTTAAAGATAATGTCATGGAGAATGCAATGAAACGTCCAGAATGGAAAATTAATTTCAAGAAATCCGCCATATGTGAGGTGAATGTTCGACTTTACTTGTAGAAACAGTACAAAAAAGATGAATTTTAGGCACATTCTGATATAGATTCTTTCAAGCTGATGGATTTCAAATTGAAAGAGTCTGCTGTTCCGTCAATTTATAAAATAGAGACGTTCAAAAAAAGAGTTCCGTCGTCATCGTATTGGAAATTACTGAATGATACGATCCCAGTGAAAGAAAATGAGAATGAGATGATGCGGAAAGAAATTGAAAGTTCAAAATCAAAACTAGAAGATTTAGTGAAATTGCAATGTGCTATGTCATCAGTCCACGGTGTTTTTAATTCAGAACAAATTCAAAATTTACAGGTGAATGTAGACTGCAGGAAGAGGTGGGAAACCGACATAATAAAAATTATATTTGAAACAATTATATATCTTCTATTTTTTTATATCGCAACAGAAAACAACTATATTTTCTATTGGATATATGTGATACCACGTAGAACACTCAAATTATCTTTCTTATATCTAATGAAGTGGAGATATATCTGATGACGAAAATTTGCAATAGCCATCTCAGGAATTGATTATAAAAATTATCGATTCGAAATTTGAACACCCTGTTGTTCATTATTTGAAAATCAAATAGTTATTCTAGTTAAAATAGCCCTATTTCTCACTTCTACCTACGCCTATGAACGGTTTGACAAATAATCTAACCCTCAAAATTGTTTCTGACAATCAATGATACTAGGGGAATTGAAGAGACAGAGCTCGATATATATGTCTTATTCCTTTATTCAATCATCAATGCATTTTTTGAAAACAGAAAAGGACAGAAGTATAGCTGTGTCCGGACTCTTGTCTAAGGTATATCATAGATTAGGGGGAGTCGTTAATCTATGGGTATATACAGGGACTCTAATCAATATGAGTGGAATCTGTACGAAAAATTGTATAAACTCAGATTTTATTTTTTTAGAATGAGTGGGACTGGAATACAAATAAGATAAAAGAGGGTTCACATTAATAACTTTAGCCCTGTATACCTAAAGGCCAGTCATTCTCACCAATATCCATAATTTTCATGACAAAACCATCGTACATAAAACGTAATATGGAAATTATTCAAATAGCTTTTACCGTCAAATAAAGTCACCATAAGGAAACACAAATCCAAAAAAAGTCTTATCGTAGATCAAAAACCCGAATGATAATTTAGCGTTCAGCTCCTTTGTGTCAAAACACGTGGTCAAAGAGGAAGCAGCCAGCAGTAAATGTTGTGAATCGCGCCTACTTACAATATTTAAATTTCTCTTTTGTTACCATAAACGAAGTTCATTTGTTTGAATACATTGGGGAATAAGCGTTTTTTAAACAGTTCCGTTCTGGATATTACCAAAATGTTTAATAGCTTTTGATCATTATCATAATATGTCTGCATCATAAATATGAGTTTTACCATAGACTTTATGAGCTTGTTGAAAGATACATGATGGCTTTTTTTACATAACCGTACGGCTAACTGTTTGATAACCCACACTACTGGCTAAAGCAACTTGAAGTTGATCAAATTTAACAAATCGAAATGATTTTTAAAATCATTTACTACTAAAAAAAATACGTATAAAACTATTTGAAATTTATTTTCTATAGGTATGTCATTACTTAGAGCAACTGCAAACAGTGGCGTAATTACGATTCATTCCTAGGGGGGGTCTAGGTCTAATAATCCAATATTTTAGAAAAAAAAAGCAATATACGTAACTTACGTAGGTTTCAATAAATGTGTGCATCATTTGGAACCAAAAACAAAATAAAGAGAGAAGTATTGAAAAATAATCAAATAATTATCACATATCAACAGGTACAAACAAAAATTCGACCAATTCAGTTACTGAAGAATAGAAAAATTCAAACTGTAGCATTTTTATTTGTTGGAATAAAAAGATACTTTTGGTGAGATGGAAAAATGAGAAAAAACTATACCTATTCAATATACAAGGTGATGCAAAATTATCTGAAATTGTGATCATAATAACGAATCAAGTGCAAGTATTCACGCTAAAAAATATTCATTTAAGGAATCACAATTCTGGGTAGTGAAATATTTCTAGTACATTGTAATGAGAATCCTAGACTTTCCAACTGCCAAAACACTTAGCTTCAATAAGCCATTAGTAAATTATACCAGTATGAAAATCACATTTGAATCATAGGGAGGAGTACTGTGTTTCGGAGTAATCATTATCAATTTACTAATACGAAATCGCATCTGTGTTATTCACTATTCCCCATTGTGAATGCAACTCACGAACTCTGGTATAATCCATTCAGAAGAAGAATGAAATTTTCTATCAACAGTTATTGAAATGTATTGAAAAATATTCACTATCATCGCGGTGAAGAGGATTCTAGAAAATGTTGAAGTTTACTATTCCAATTAGAATTGAACAACTATATCAAATTCGTTATTTGTTAACATAATTTGAATACAAGGTTTTGCAAGGTAACTTATAACTGGAAACCCAAAACAATTTCACTCTTCTAATACAATATCATGAACTATTCAGTTAATTTGAAAATATACCCGCGTATCTGATTAAGAAAACATTCCATGGATTTTTTCCATTATGGTTTGACTTCAGTCAACTTCAGTTATTCGTTGGTTGTTCATTCTCGCAGTATGTTGTGCTGTGCATGATCTACAGAAATCAGATTGTCAGTGCTTGCCAGTGAAAATGAACCCTTCGAACCTCGCAGCTTCCTTCAACTCTCTCCTCCGTAATACAAATTCCATATTGTATTTTCCCAATTTCCTTCAGTTATCAGTATATACACGTATAGACACTGTTTGTTGAATACGTTTGGTTGTGCTATATCTACCGAATGGGAATCATGTCTGAAGGATAGAAAGTTGATTTTCAGAAATCCCTTCAATCTAATGGAATTGGTCATCTGTATCCACTGTTTGCAGGTAAGCATATTTCATTTTATAATGATCTATTGATGAAATCATATCTATCAATTGATATAATGAGTATTTTTAATATTTCATATTATAAGAATCAACTTTAAACATGCCTCATCGTGTTTAGGCGTTATTACATACTGTGGACCCGTCCCCTAGGATGGTAAAATTTACTATTCTCTCGTGTGCAACTTCATATATTATACCCATATATAAAACTCATTTACCGAAATGTAAAATTCACAATACGTTTTTCAAATAACTTATTATGAAAATATAAACACAAAAAACTATTTGTATAATCATGGCATGTTGCGCGTACACATACAATAGTAGATTGTTATATTAGGATAAAATGTGACACTTTTTTTGACAAGCGAATTTTGCGTTTGCGAGACGGAGCAACCGCGAAGCCGAGCACGCAAATAATTTTGCGAGTCAAACAAGGTCACTTTTGATCCGAATGAAACATGCTATTTTTTCTGCAATCGAAATAATTGATATTTAATTCATAAAATATAATAATTGAAGTTACCACTATATTGACTCACTTGTCAGTGTAGCAGCAGCTATCAAATCAGCTGTCATACGACACAGTTTTAGTTCCTAGGAGTTAAACTTCAACTTTACCTCCTAGACACTAATTATTTTATTATGTCAGTAAGGGAAACATCAACTTTAAGAGCTAATTTTGGTACAAAAATGGACGACTTTCGAGTCGATTGCAAAAAAAAAAGGGAATTGTTGCATCAACGAAATATTATTTATGCTTTTTAAATCAAACATACATGATCATTTCATGGAAGCAGCTTGTTAAAAACAAGAATGTAGTTCGATCGAATTTACAATATAATATCAAATCAAAACAAAATACCAGGTGTCACAAAATATCTAAACAAGATATATTTTTAAACTCATTTCAAGATTAATTTTTTGTCGCGCATATATGACACTTACATCTGCTTTATTCAATTAAATGTTGCTTGATTCAACGAATCCTTTTTTTTTTTCTCGTGTACGAAAATAGTTATTCAAATAATTATTGATATTACGATTTACAGCGAAAGAGTGGATACTTTTGAACAGCTATATCAGATGCCATAGTAGAATGTATAGTAGAGGATTTAATTATTCACTTACCCTTTTTTTTTTCAGAGTATTGCGGACATTCAACCTAATTTGGTGTATAAAAGGAATAAATACAGTCAGCTCAAACTTACCATGCAGCCAATACCTATTTTAGTAGGTCAAAGCATTCTCAACATAGAAAAGTCATTCGTCAGTGTGAATGATATTCTCTGGGAAATGGAGTCACCTTTGAAAGCTATCGATTTGTGCTTCAAATGTTTTGATGCATTCAATGCCAAATATCCTGCAGAGAGTGAAATGGTATGGACATTTGTGCAACAATCATTTTATGAGATTTTTACTGATTATGATGGTGAGTTTATATCTGTCAAGTCATTACAACAGGAGTTGAATAATTAATTAGGTATCAAACTTGATACTAGTCTGTTCAAGTATTTTGTGAAACAAAATGTTTGTCGTTTTATTCTTATCATTTTGTTGATATATATATGTATATGTATATATTTGATATGTAGGTATACAGTGTGTCCACATTGTTAATTGGGATTGTATTGGTAACTTCCAAACCGTACTAGTAAGAAGGTCGGTTACATGAAGAAAATGTTGCGTATCAAGAAACGTCATCCAGCGGCGGTGAAAACGAATTGAAAATATCAGTGCCAGTTCTTGAGATATATTATAACGATTATAGTTTTCACCGCTAGATGATGCTTTCTGATACGCAACTTCTTCTCCATCTAACCGACCTTCTAACTAGTATATGGTTTGGAAATTACCAATAAAATCCCATTAGAAAAGTGGCCACCCTATTACATAGTACAAACATAATATTTATATGTTTAAGAAAGGAGTATATGTTCTGTTTTATTGTTATGTTCCATTTTTTTAATTCCAAATAAACATCATCTGAAGTGTTCGAAAGAAAAGTACAGAATTTAATTTTGTGTACCTATACCTGCTTCATCAATCTTATTCTTGCCATCAGTGAACTATTTGCATCTATGAATAATTGATGAAAGATACAAATCCAATTGAATGTCCTAGACAATAATTCCAACTGATTTTATGTTATTTCAGAGATACACTGAACTGCTTATTACTCTATTCATATATATATATTGAAATATTGTATACCAGATGTCCCAACAAGATAACGGTTTCTAAAAGAGAATATTTTTCTTATATAGCTTACGAAGAGAAACATATCCTTGAAAGAAATCAATGGTCATAGATTCACTGGATGATTTTCGTTAGGATATTTTCTCGAAAGCAGCAGGAGAACATAGGTATTATTTTCTTAGATATACCGTCGTGTAAAAAATTGTGGAGTCTAATTCTAATTTTTCAAGACAAGGTTTGTTTAAATCCATGACAAATTGATATTCATCATACAGTTAGTGAAATGGATGAAACTGTAAATCCTTTCGGGTATGCAGTCAAAGTAAAACAAAGTGTACTCTTGTTTCTGTTCGAGCTTTCGGATCTTTATTGGCTCTTCATCAGGAACTCTATAGGTATATAGTGATTTCATTCTTTTTACTAATTCCGTATTCATTTATATCCATTACAGACAGATGCAAAAAACAAGTCGCGGTTGGATGATGTAAGCGCTCTTATTATAGAAGTGGCTAGAGGTGTTATCATTACCCAAGTGCTACACATGTTCATTGCATCTGACTGTACCTCATATACTACGAAATGTACGTGCAGTTAACTATACTATAACAAAAATAGTAATATGTTATGCTGATTCCTAGTTTCTATTAATATGTCCTATAGTAAATACTACTGAAATAAGCATGAGTGGTTATAATATCCACGATAATAATAAATACTAAGTCAGTATAGTAAAAAATACTATCCAATATTGATCCGAGTATACTATTTCCGATAGTGAAGTAGTGGATGTGAATCATAACTTTTTCTCATGGTAAGTTTGATTACATTGTATGAAGTTCATTACAGTGTACGGAAGAGCGAATATTACAGCTGCATCATGTTCAGCCGCAGTATTTGTGCATCGTTTGATTTACTGTTCCTCATAGTGAGTATTCATAAAATCCGAAGGGTAATGAATTTCCTCCGTTTCTAATTAAGGGTACTATCACATCGTGTAGCCAGTGCCTTGAATAGTTTCACTTGAACTGAATAGTAAAGTTTACTGGGAGGACTGTCTGTCCATATATCAACTGTTTTTACCAGTGAAATTCACTTTTATGCTAGTATTTCTTACAGGCTTTTTCTTTGCGTGTTGCAGTACCGCACGCCTATGAAATAGCAGTCTCAAATGCGTTCCGCCATACGATCACCTTCGTATGCAAGCGTTCGAAACCAATGCAAATTGCAAGATACCTACAGGTTTCTTGAATTTTTGTATGGCCCACAAGATCATGCAATTCAAAGTCTCTTTTGTAACATAAAATTTGGGCCATGAAAAGGGTGGACCCCCTTCACCTTCCTCAAAACTCGGTTTATATCATTTTTAAAGCAAAAGAAAATAGAAGAGTGTCCAAAAAGACAAGGGCATGCCAATTTTCAGAAGATGGAATCCGTTATTTTAGCTCTTTTGTTTCACCATAGATTTCCACCTATCTTATAGTGGCTGAAGCTAGGAGGAGGTGCATTTCTAGACACATGTTTATATGGAGAAAGTCATATTTAGACCCCAACAATATGTCCTTAAAATATTTACATTGAATTTTGAATTGTCCTGTGTATGGATGTTTCAATAAAAAACTTGTACACATGTTGCAGTCGTGAGGAATGGCACCAAAAATTGATGTTTTTTTTTTTCATTCTCTTCATCTCTCTACAACTACAATCGTACGTTTTCAATGACAATCTCTAATTAACCTACGATTTTCGTTTGGAAGGTTCTAATAAATTCCAAATGAAATTCTCATTATATTTCCTATACTCATGTCTATTTTTCCATTGTTCACCGGATTTTTTCGGTTTTTCAGACAGCTCTGGACCCCCCCCCCTTAATTACGCCACTGACTGCAAATCTTTCCTTTTCCTGCGTGATAAAAAAAATGAATACTAACTCTTACCTCTTATGGAATGAAAATGATACTCCAGTTCAGATAATATCATTGTGGGCATACTGTATAAGTGATTCTTTATCGATTAATGTGTTGAAAAATGCATTATTAGAGAAAGGAGAAATTGAAACGCATTTAATATGAATTATATCAAAATTGGTACAGTTTGATGAACTTTCTGTTAGACGGAGAAACTTTCCTTTTTTACATTAATATAACGCCAAGGCGCTTTCGTTACAATTATTATTAAAATGTTTCAATAACTTCAATCATTGCAATTATTCATTCGTCAGAAATATTCATCCAATAAATAAAATCAGTTAATTTCCCGTGGTAGGTATAATTTCCTATTTCTATCCTTCCTATCTGAACATCTAAAATTCAATTTTAATCGTTTCAATTAGGTACCTGAGTTAATTAATTATATTATTATTGTTTTCATGAACGCGATGATCAAAAAGTTCCGCACACGCTTAATTCAAGATAATTATGTATCATATAAACTGTTCAAATTTTCCATTTAGAATAAGCCATAAAATTCAACTTAAAAATTACAACCCGTTTCTTGTTAGCTGTAGATACCATCTACAAATATGTCATGGTCTGCTGAAAAGCATTGCTCGTTCACTTCTTGAAATTAGGTAGCTACCAGAACTATAAGTGACTATACCTCCAGAATCATGTAGAGTTTATGCACACAGTGTGATGCGAAAGTTTGGGACCTTTAATCAATTACATGCGATAAACATGTATGGTCTCCACTTCGATATCGTAAATAGATGAGCTTTTGTTGCATTTGTCAGGGCATGACATTTAACGTAATCGATAATTATTTCAAGGGAGTGAGATGTCAAATGTAAATAAGATTAGTTGTTAATTACTGAGGATAATTAAGAATAACGGATTGATAATGAACATGAAAGTAATTAGATGCCATCCTAAATGCAGAGGAACTAAAGATATGTTTCGAAATAATATTGATATCGTCGAGAAGAAAGTTGTAATGCTAAACTTTTTTCACATATTCAACAACTAGTATCTCAAACAGATTGCACGTTAAGACATACCTAATTCAATATAAACTATTCTCCTTGAAATAATATATGGAATGAAAAATAAGTTTTCCAATTTTCTCAACATTCAAAAATATTCAGGAGGTTGAGACATTTTTCAATACCTCGAGCAATATTCATATGAAAATTCGCAAGTAATTACCTTGATTATTTTGGAATAGTATACCAAGTTTAATTTTTTTCCTACAGGGGTTCCGAAGAAATCAATATACCCTCACCGGCAAAAAAACCGGCCATCATAAAATTTTGCCAAGTTTTCCGCCCTGTATGTTCGTATGTTCAAGTTTCAAAATGTTTGCCTGAATATTAGTACCTAAAAGACGCAGATGACTTGATCAAAATACAGGGAAAAACAAAACCGCTTTTTCACTAATCTGTTGCAAAAGAGTAACTTTGGTTTTTGGTTTTTATCAGTATAATGATCAAGTCATCATCTTTTCACGCGGAAACTAATATTCAGGCTAACATTCCGTAACATATAAATCTTCGATTTGATCAAAATTTCACAAAAATCGAACGAGTGTTAAAAAAGTTATAGGCACATTATTTGGTGGTCGGTTTTTTTTTGCCGGTGCATGAGTCTATTCTCCGATAATTCTCGATCTTTTTCGTACTTTTGACATCCTGTATTTCAGAGAGGATGTATTGTAGGACATACGTTGATATAGGAACATTTTACCCCAAAATGAGGTATAGTATATGAAGTTTGTCGGTCGACATTCGACAAGTATAACTCAATTTGACATTTGATAGTACTGTTGACAACAGAATAACCGAGAATATTCGCGGGAATCAATGTTACCAGGTGGCGCTCGGTTTTCATCGTTCCATGTCAAAGCCACGTCAAAACTGAGGGAAAACAAACTCAATCCTCACTCAATCCCATTAGTGCCATTAGTTTGTGTACTGTGTACTGATAAGAGTGATAAGTTTTCAAATTTCTTGACATTCATTGTCAATATTCGATCGAAAACGCTATTAATGCCTGTTGTAGATGTTCTTTCGGCAGATATTTTGCTTTATTTAGATGGAAAAAGCCGACCAGTAGTGGAAGGAGAAGAAGTTCTCCGTGCTAATCATGAGATTTTGTGTGAGGCAGACTTCAAAATAAGGCACATTTTTGCGCTTTGTTTACAAACTTCGGCGATGAAATCTTCCCCACATGAAGTAAAATTGAAGTTGGGGTCCAGAGGAACTCCTGTTGAACAATGGATTTGTATTTGTTTCTGCGAAACAGGACAATCTGGATATTGTTGGGCTAGCTTTGGATCTTTTGGGAAAAAATGCATAGACACACTTTCCGAAATATAATTATCGCACTGAGCAGTACTTTTTTGATTTGCTCGTCATAATTAGTGTTTGAATAGTTTGAACTATCTCCAATTCTTCACTCGTTCACTGTTCACTAAACTAATAAAAATGTAATAATGAAAGAAAATCAACCAACTCAACCATCATCATACCAGTAGTGCCAACACTTAATGTCATTGACAAGTTTGACTACAGCTACAGCAAGCTGAATGCAATGTAGTCTATGCACTTTATCCATAGACAACAGTTTGTTTTCCCCCAGTTTGAAGTTCGTATTATGTAACCTAGATGTCGCCCACTTCGTGAATCTCGCGAATAATAATCTCAGTTAAGATATTTTCTAGAGAAATCTGGTTTGTTAATGGTCTTTGAGTTCTTTGAGTACGTCCCGTTCAAGTTTTACAACGGAATAAATCTATGGCGAATTACCATGACGTTCAACGTTGTCATCTAGCTGATGTAGAAAAATGAGGGCAAGGCTAATAAGAATTGCGTTGCTATCAAATGGCAGAATTCGGCTAACCAAAGCGGTTGTGCAAACGCAAAACCAAATAATTATACCGGGTGTCCCAGAACTTTTAAGCCAGCAGATATCTGGGTTATCAATGTTGCCGAGTTAGGTGTAAGACATAGGAGTAGTCATGATGGCTAAACTTCGCATTATCATATTATGTTTCTATAAACATTAAAAGGAATGAAGACGTTTATTATTATTATTATTATTCAACCTACACAACATTTCAAAAGATTCTGGAATTCATGGGAGCAAAAGCTCTCCAAAATGGTGACATCTCGGGTGACATCAAATCATCCCCATATGTTTTTTTTTTTTTTTCGTTTCATCTTATACAACTTCTCATACTCAATTTGACTATTCATTACGATCAATATTGGGTTATTCTCAAAATAATAGAGAAGTGATTTTGTAGACTTGTTATACTGTTAGACCCAGTTATTCCTATAGAAAAATAGTCAGAGCTCACAACAATAATTTCCGGAAAATCGATATTTTTTCATTGAAATCATTGAAATTATTCGAAAATTCTGAAGATAAATTCATAGCTGAATAGGTACCTACTATCTAGTCCGATATAAATATCAATGAATTGGGATTGGGAATGAATAGTTCTATAAGATGAACCGAAAAAAACATGGGGGTGCAATTTCAAAAACCAAAGGGAGGGGTGGATTCCAGAGTATAGTTGACATGGACACAAGGGTGCGATTGGAGAGCTTTTGCTTCCATGGATTCCACAATTTTTCGAATGTTTTTGTATATCAGATGTCACACTCGTTTATGGATCATTTGAAAACAGTTGATGTAACAATGCACTGAAAATTTTGACCACCCTGTATACTATTAATAATATTATTAAATCAATATGACTAAGATCGGATTTGGATTTCGTATCTAGTGAAAACAATAATTATCCCAGAGTTCCACCTCAATATACTGTTATGTATCTGCAGAATGATGTCTTATTTCCTATAATTTAATATTATTTTGATATTGCGTAAGTTACTCATACTATGTATTACCGCTAAGCCATCGTTATGTAATTGTTTGATATACAGAGGGTGCCCCGAAATTAGCCTGCCATACTTCAGTAGCAGATTCTTCGTAAATGAGATTGAGAATATATTTTCCTCGCATTTGCATGTTTTTAGAATATTCTCAGAACGTTCAGTGCATCTTATGAGAACATTTTGAGAATATTCGAAATGTTCCACGGGAATATTCTAAGAACTTTCTCAGAATCAGTTTGTGCTGTTTGGGAAAGGCAAGACAAACTACCTACTTGCTCTTGAGACGAGATACTATACTGATCATAAGAGTCGTTGTTCACTAAAGGTTTTTCTCTCGGTCAACAATATGTTTTTAAAATATTCACATCGAATTTTGTATCACCCTGTATATACGATTCCATTTCGTGACGTTAATAATTATTATTATGATGGTTATAATACTGATGTCGTCTACATTCAAGGTTCGTTCCCGGTGATATATAGGTTGTTTTGTGATGATAAAAGGTTCAAGAATACTGGTCTTGTTTTGTATGAACTCTGAAGAATAATAAGCTCATTTCTAATTCAAGAAATGTCTCTGCTACGACTGCCGTATTCGTATTGCCCGTCATATTTATTCCCAGATTGCTGCTTGATAACAAAATTAAAATGAAATACAGAATAACTTCGTTATTCGAAGGTTATTTCTTATGATAATTTGTAAAATTTTCCCAAGGGTGCTTAATCGATTATGCAAAATGTGAACAACCCAGTATATTTTTTGTTTTTGTTTCTCCTCCCACGACCAAAGTTACCACCAGGACCATTATCTATCCAATGTTCAAGAATCGTCTTCAAATTCAAAAAGAGCACAAAACAGTATCTTCTTCATTTTCTGCGTTTGGGTGGTTGGAAATAACGTGTTTTTAAAGGTCAGGGCTTTCAATTTTTCGAATTTTCCAACGGTCAGTACTTAAGTTTTTATTGTTACTATTGTGTTACAAGTTGAGCTCGAACAATTAATACAGATTTCACAGGGGTGACTCAAAACACAGATGGGTCACACTGTATCTACCTATATTTTTATAGGTACTATAAAAAACCTATACGAACAAAATGCTGCCCAAAAGTCCAAAATCAACTTGTCCTTTCTTACCTACACCACCACAGAAATGATAAAATAGACCTACCTAAACATCTTCACCATCTTCTGTTTGTGAACAACCAACCATACCATATCGACCATCCGATACCCAATGTTTGTAAACTGCACCCATTCAAGGTCATCGATAATCGAGATCTATGATAATCGCATATCGCATATGAATGATCATAGAACGTGGTAGAATGGTAGAACATAAATAAAATTTGGGGTTACATATCGAACAGACAACGGTTATCTAGTCCAGTGGCGTATATCAGGACAGAGGGTGGTGCAAATGCAAAATAAAATAATTCTTATCATTAAGGACAGTTGAGACAATGAGGGCTAAGATTTTCAGTCCAACCAGTCGGCGCTACTGGAGCTGGAGGGCAATGTAAATGTCAAAATTCCACAACTTTTATGGATAGTTTCTATAGGCTTGCTTATGCCTGTTATTTCTGAAAATTTACAGTAACGGGGTGTCCTATGTAAACAAATACAAATCTCAGTTATGGTTGAGCATGGATAGGCCGTTAATCTGTGATAAAGTAGATGCCAAATGAAATAAAAAAATTATAATTTTGAGCAAGACCGCACGTCTCAGCGCGATATAGTTATTTCGTAGATAATCAAAACATTATTCGTCCTTCATCATATTCAGTGACATAAGATAAAAATAACAATATCCACTTGGGCTTATCTAGTTTAGACATCAACATCAAATGAATGAAAAACTGTTGTAGGTTAATCGAGGACTCGATCGAGGAGGTGAAACATTCATTCCTCAAGATTTTTTGGGATTTTCTATCTTTGTTTCAATTGACTGATCATGAATTCAACTGCTAAGTAGCTCTTTCAAAACTGAGATGTCATCTTTCTTCGATACTATTTTTCTGAAAACATGAATATACCATTGAAGTTTCGCTAAACTGGTAAGGAACATGTTTTCCAGTTTACTTTACAAACTATTTAAACTATTTCTTGATCAAGACTTGGATAAGCAATCCAAAAAATTGGTTCAATTCAACTGGAGAAAACTATCTAGAACAAGATTATCATATGAGCAAAATGAACAACAATGGTGGATTTCGGGAGAGAAAGAACTACATTCCCGTCTGATGCCACGCAAAACATTGAATTACATCCTCCCGAAATTTATGCATCGATGCATCGCTTAGTCGGCGGTCTTAGGACTGCTGGCTGGAGACTGTCCTGCACTGATGAGAGTCAAAGAGCTCGAAACCGGTCTGAAAGTGTCTAACATGGCCTGGCTAAATCGAAATCAATAGTGATTCGGGAAAGATTCACTTATATCAGTATTCGTTTATACGAGTCGATGCATAGATTCCAGGAAGATGTAATTCAATGTTCTGCGTGGCATTAGCTAGGAAAGTAGTTGTCGTTCATTTTATGTACATTGTGCGGAAAATACTTTGAGCATTTTGTGTTTACCAAGGTATTTATTCATTCCACTTTTGAGCATTGTGGTTATTTCATAGTTGAGATCTTCAAGGGCTCAGACAAGCTAAGATACTATAGGAAGCTGGAAGCTTTCAACTGAAAAAGAGCCAATATATTGAACAACAGAAAACAGAACTCTTAGCAAATCATTGCCGATTGCTAGTTCACCTTAGGAAGCTCGGCTCAGAGGAACAAGAATACAGGTTTTGAAAATCATGAAAGATGAAAGAAACCTTTATGAAGATACTCACGAAATGTGACTACAGAGACCACCTAGTTGAAGAGGAGAACTTACATTTATCTATAAACTTTCTGATAGCAAGAGAAGAGAAGGCATGATAGATTGGAAATGGAATAAAATTTGCTCGAAAATGAGGTTTTAATTAATTTTTGTGTTCAATACTGAATTGAGTTCCTCTCAGGGACAGCAGAAATCAAGTTTCTCTAGTCACCCTGAATTTCGTATCGAAAAATTTACCTGCTGCTCCTCGAAAACATGTTCTTCAGGACAAATCCAACAGTTTATGACATAATGCCACTGGCATATTGGCTTAGACAATGCCGAAAGCCAGGTAAAAACTGAAAAGTCATCGTTCGTCGTCCCAATTTGAATCCAACCCGTCTTCTACGATTCATAACTCGAGAAATAGCTTTCAGATTCCATTGAACGGTCTAGAAAATCGTGTAGAGGAAACGTGCACCATGCAAAAATCGTTTCGGTTGCACCGGCAGGTCGTTGTCGTCCTTTCTCGCTCTAGAGCGAGTGACCGGACAAGTTTACTGTAAATGTGTAAACTGCTCGGGCGATGTCAACTGTGCAGATGAGATGAGTCCCATTTCTCGTCCTAAACAATGTAGGTAATGCAATGTTCGAAACGTCGAAAAAGTATGTGTCATTTCGAAGTCAGTCATCGATCGATGATCAACAGGTGAGATCAACAGGTGAGATCAACAAGTGAGATCAACAGGTGACGGGAGTCCAGATCGAATCTGCCGCGAGCTGCAATAGAGTTCGACTTGGTTCAAGTTGCCAACAATGCAAACCTTGTTAATTCATTAAACTTTTGGGTGTATGAATCATTCATATCAGTCATTTAGATAAAAATTATGATTTTTTAGCTCTACGATTAGGCAAGTGATTCATAAATTCCAGAAAAAGCATTAGGAAGGCAAATATTAGTGGGATGATTTCCTTTAAGGTTTGAAGATCACTAAATTGTAATTGCCAAAGAAGAAATCCACTAGTAAGCTGTCCTAAAGTGACGATGTCCCGAAATGAATTCATGAAACAAGCACTTCTAGACGTTTCAAATTTGACTGCATATTGATTTTATACTCGATTCTGTCGTGTGTTCGAACTCGAAATCTCTGTTCGCCAGGGTTCAATTCAATATTACTATAGACTCAATTCAGCCTAGCAGTTACAATGAGAGTTAACATAATTTTATTGTCCACCAGATCGCGCTACTGAGGTGAGGTCAAAGTTGCTGGAACTAATAGGTAGACTTCTTCATTTCGTGTTATTTAGCCTTTCCTTCTCTGTTAATGTAAAAAATATGCGTACAGTTGCACATTTCTAGCAAAAAACGCAAGTCTGTCCAAATGTAATCAAAATTCGAGAAAACAGGACTGAGCCTTCAGGGCTATCCGACAAAAGTTTGTGACTTTTAACATTGACAAAGACCTCAATCACTTTGGAGATGACTGATAACAGGGCAATACCACATAACACATAACCTTTATATCTTATGTAAAGGTTATGAGTTCTGTGGGCAATACCCAACTTGTACGAGATGTTAAACAAGTTGCAGAGAATCGGTGTCAATTCTGGTGCACACTTTTTGAGAATAATGGGTGGAATTCCATCAGGACCCTTAGCCTTATTCGTTTTGAGACCAAGCAGACAGAATGCGTCTTATGGTAATTTCGGGCATTCGACTTTCAACGGGCGCAATGTCTGGCGGCAGGCACTTTTCCCTAGGAATCTAAGATGGAGTTTGCTGCGAACATCTATGCAAAAATGATTTCTCTTGCTATTTTGTTGCTAATGTCCGTCGGCTTTGGAGAGTGATGGGAGTGAACTATCAGTGAAATCCCTTCAGACTGCTTTAGCGAGGGACCAAAACAAACGGGAGCCAATGGGACAATCTATGAGTTTTGATCTTATTTTGGCCTTGTATGATTCTTTTGATGCATCTATTGTTTGGCTGCAGTTATTCCTGGCCTCAACATATCCTGTTCTAATCACGAGGTTATGGTTTTTGCGCCAGCGATGGTAGGCTGTTGATTTCGAGGCAACAACTCTAGAACAGTTCTTGTTGAACCAGGGGTTTGTCAAAATGGACTAGGATTGATCATATTAGGTCTGGATTAGACATCAAGTCAAGAAAACCCAATCTTCCTTTTAATATCAGAACATTCGGTCATTAGTCTCTCCAGTTTCAAAAGTATTTCCAGTATCTCCTACTTATTGGGTATGTTGTCAATATGAGCACGCCACTGTAAATCGATAAGTAATAACGAGAGTAGGCGATCATGCTCATAGTGTCATAGAGTGACGGAGAGGGTATATAAGCGACAAAAGCTAGGTGCATTTTTGAAGCCACAGCGTATCGGTATATGGCATGGGGGATTGAGGGATAGAGCAAGAGGGCAAGAGTATGGAGTGTTTAGAGAAGAAGAGAAGGTATATACGATGCGACGTCGCGAAACTGAGAGGATCTGAGTCAGTGTTGCCAGCTTGTGGGACTATTCGCATGTCTTGGAAATGTTTCGATATAAAACAAACGAAAATAAAAAATACCTACATTAACTTCTTGAACACTTCAAACGCTTTGTTAATTTTGGAGTTTTGACATATGAATTTCGAGTTTTCTGGCAAGAAAAGGACAAAAAGAGAATGAAACCAAAGATATAAATAAGTAATAGGTAGAACAAATTAGGTCGTAATATTATGAACTACAAATATATCGTATGGATTATAAGTCTTGGTATAGGCAGTTGATAAAGGCTGAACAATGAATGAAAATAGCTTAATAAAAATGGAAAAAAATACCTACTTGATTCTTTTATATACAATGTGTTTCCTAACCTCTCTGACAAAATGAAAGGAGAGAATCCTCAGCAAATTCTAAGACGAAATTGTAGAATAGTTTTTTTTCGAATTTCGGCTACGTTTCAAAATACCTACAAGGTGGTCAAATTTTCTTTTTAAATCTGTTTATTATTTTTATTTCAAACATGCCTTACCCAATTTCGTTGAAATTTGATACAGTTATTTACATTCTAGGGGCTTATTTAGACATCGATAGAAAAAATTATAGTCCAGTGGCGTCCGCATGGGCATCTAAACCAATATTATTGACAAGAAAATATAGGCCACTGACTTTTTCGGTAATTTCAATATCTATTTCGGATTAAGCAACTGATGTAACAACTTTTTTATTTCTCAAGTTCATTTTCCGTATCTCACTTAGTTTTCGTTATAAAAAACACTTTATAGCATGTCCATGAACCACACAAAAAACATAAAAATAAAAAACCATGAAAACATATTTAAACAACAATGACTTGATTTTATGTCGAAAATGTTTTATATTTGTATATTTGAAATAAAAATAAGAATCCAATTTGAAAAAGAAGTTGTACACCTCGTTGAACACCCTGTACCTATTATGAAAACTAAGCAATATTTTAAAAAACGTATTCTATATTTTCGTCTTAAAATTAGGTGAAGATTTGCTCTTTTTGTTTTGTCAGAGAGGTTAGGAAACACAAGGGAAACACCCTGTATGTATGTTACATGTCTACAACTTTTTTCCCTGATAAATGCACAAACAAAAATACTCGAGAATTTTAAGACTTGGTGGTTGGAAAATGGGAATTTTCAGCCTCAAGAATGGGAATTTTTCTGACAAAAGGTTGGCAACAATGATCGGAATATTGCCGGCCAGTCATGCGAGGCAAGAGACGAGGGCGGATTATTTGCTCTAGGCAATAATCTCGGTCTCAGGCGGCGGCAGCAAGGTGTCTATTCGGGCGCGGATCAACTGCACTAATACGCCTGGCGGCAACAGCGACATGAACGGTCGAAAAGAATAACGCCTAGATCGGCTTCATCTGGCGCCCAACATAGACGTATTCAAAATAGAACACAGGTAGGGGTAAGTTGGGTTGGGGGTGCGCGATAACTAGATTATACTTCGTAGAGAGGCAGGTGTACTACTGTTGAGTTTGCGCATTTTGGTTTTTGGAGAAGCGTTGTTGCTCAATTGAATTATCGGACGACAGGTTAATGTTTGTAATTGTGAGTTTGACACACTCATAGAGCATAATTCTAGCGATACCTACAGGGTGCTCGAAAAACAAAACCTTTATTATTTACGCCGGTAACCAGGATGGGGACGGAATCTCCGTAATAAGGAATGATTGTATGCGTCGTAAGACAAGAGGCCATATTGTGAAATAAGAACTCGAATAAGAAAAATTAGAAACAGTAGTTTTTGTGCATCTGTGGATCTTTTGAAAAAATGCCCCTGTAAAATTCTTGAGATCCTTCCTGGTTTTCCCCATTGCGTTACTTACAGCGTGAAATCAAAGTGAATCAATTCATTTCTATTGCATTATTTTTCCAGCTAGGATAATTAGAGTTCAGAAGACATGCAAAGATTTACAAGCATTCTCTGTTCTATGTTAAAGTATCACAAATCTAAATGATTCCCGAGACTCTTCCACCCTTCATCGCTGTAAAACAATAATAATTCGTTGATCTCTTCAATGTCAATTGATTCTATGTGATTTTTCGATTATTTTCGTATCAAAGGGCAACCTAGAATTATTGGTACAGAGTGAATACAGAAATATCACTGTAGGTAACTCAACTGGAACTGTCTTGTATAAAGAAATTTCTGCGTTCAACCATCACCTTCTAAATTGGAGAATATAACTGGCTGAGAGTGAAAGCTATCATATGTCTTTTGTCAACGGATTTTTTGATTTCCCTCAAGGAATAAACACTTGTATTTCATGAACTATGAAATCGAGACACACAAATTTGACTTGTCCCAGCACCAGTGTCAACTACATCGATTTGTAGATTTTTCACTCAATCCCTGACCGCTCAAGTTCAGTTTTTCACATCAAAACGGTGAAACAAGATCAGAACAAGAATAAACAAATGAATTGTTTCATGTAAATTTAGTTGATATGTGCCGATCGAACTCTTGAAGCTCCGTATTCATGCATAGACTTGGGCATAGGGAAGTGTCCTATTAGTCGAAATGAAAATAGTATGAAACAATCCACTTTATCTGTAGGGACACGTGATCATAGCCGATACCACTTGCAGAAGAGGACGAGATTGTAAAACCAAAAACCAGACTTTTCAGTACCAATTAGAATAAGGTCGAGTTCTGATCTTCAGTTGATTGCTCCTTTCACTGTGTTCGATAATTCATTATTCTCAATCCTTTTGTGTAATTTTGACTAATATACATATTGAACAATGGTTACGCGTTGTTCAGTTTGTATTACTTCAAAATTTAGGGCTGTGCAAAAATATCGATACATATACCTTTATATCCTATATAGACAACAACGAAAAGAAATAACAGATTGGATGCTTTTAATATATGACCCCATGCACCCATGAAGCACATATATTGGAATTCAACAGATGCAACTGGCAATTTAACAGAATGATTCCTTTTGGTTTGAATAACTGGAATAGCCCCAATCTACTTTTTGGCGCCCAACTTACGGCCAGATAAGGCGTAAACGGGTCTGCCAAAATAACACTCGTGCCTCAGGTATCCTCCATTTCAATGAACGTAAAGGAATTTTCCTTGCGTGTAGAGCATCATTTAAACGGAAACACCCAGTAGGTGAACGAGCACACGCCCCTGGCTAGTGCTCTCTATCACGACACCCACCGTATTCGCAGCGCTTCCATGCACAATGATTGCTTCAGAGTTCATATTATACCGAGTATTAAACCAAGTTTCACAACATCAACGAGAAATCAATGATTTTTTGTACAGATTAACCAAATCCATAAATGCGGATTCATCTCTTTTAATACTATATTATTATACGAGTACGACGAGCGAAGCGAGGAGTGCTCCAAATGAAGTACATAGTGGGACAATATGTCTTATGAAACGTGTCTAATATACTATTTTGTCTGTTTTGCATTCATGTGCTCTTATTTCATAAATAAAAACATCAAATATTAAATAGATAGGAAGTAAGTAACAATGAAAAAACATTTGAATATTTATTCCCAAATTTGACAAATGGTAAAAAGATTATTGAAATTAGCATCATTATTCCAGTGATATAATTTGAAATTTTTAGTCTATTTAAAATCTGAATTTTCTGTTTTGAGAAAGACTGAAGAGGCAAACTTAAGTTGCACCCCTCCTGAACTGGGGGAATTTTCCCACACGGCTAATTGTTTTCGGCGTTCTAGTGTGTCCAATTTACCAAATAGAGGCAGTGATTTGGTCACTATAACAAAGGTCCATGGAGAATGGAAATCCTCAGCAGTTGCTGAAGGTTACATAGAAGCTTCTGTGAAGAGAAAAATTGAGGTAGCTCAAATGTTTTCTTCTCAGCCTTCAACTTCTACAGCACATTTTGATGCCTCTACCTCACAGTCGCATTGCACAAACAATAACCTGATCAGACTAAAATGAGCACAATTTTGTGTCAACAGCAGGCCAACAAAACTTATCAGCAAATTTTATAATAAATACAACATGATCTCTGATGACATGGTTTCAGAAATCACTTCTCTACCAATACGACAGTAATAGCCTTTTATGATATCTTTATGATATGATATCTTCTATAATTTCCTGGAGCATAGAGAGTGTCCTGTTCTTCTGTGATCTCAGCAGGGCATTCGACTGTGTAAATCACGGAAAGTTGTTGAATAAATTATTTATTTGATATTGGTGTACGAGGAACCCCACTTGATTGGATTGCATAATTTTTGTCTGACATTAAGCAATTTGTTTGCATTAATTATAGAAATGAGAGAGGAAATACAAATGTCTCATCATCACTAGCAGACGTTAACATGAGGGTGCCACAAGGATCTATATTGGGCCCTATGTTGTTTATCATATATAAAAATGAAATAAATGCCATATCACCCAATACCAATTTTATCTTATCTCTAATACTATCAGACAAAAGTGTGTCTCTATGGATGAATGTTTCAACTGGAGATCTCAATGCTCGAATCTTGTCTCAACATTATCTTCTATTACATTTCTATTGCGGAATATAAGATTCTTACTGGAGAAACAACAACTTTTGAACTTTTACTTTACTCAAGTAGACTCTCGACTCGCTCTCGACTGAACCGAATGATGGATTAGAATAATTTCAGAACAATATGCAGTTTGTTTGTGGGGTAATTCCTCGGGTAATTCCGAGGGTAATTCAGTAGCAGTGCCCGACGTGTTGGTAGCACGAAAGAGGATATTACGATGTATGTTTAATATGCTCAGAGAACTTCTTGTAGACCGATTCTCAAGGAATGCAAAATTCTAACTGTCACTGGTATATTTATATATATAAATGTGTATGTTTTTTTTTAGGAATAAGGAGAAGCTTAATTCAAATAGTGACCTTCATAATTATCATACTAGACAGAAAAATAATCATTATGCACCCTTTGCAAAACTCAAAATCAGAGAGAATGCACCAAATTTTATAGCACTGAAGCTTTTCAATAGACTACCCAATAATTTGAAGAATATCGTGAAGATTAACTGTTTCAAAAGCCAAGTCAATGAATTCTTGACATCATCATGTTACTACTCCCTTAAAGATTATTTAACTTAAGGATGCAATAATATTTCACTGTTTTGCTCTCTTGACTATTCCTATATGGTTTTTGTGACTATCAAAAGGAAAATAAAGTTTATTATTATTATTATCATTTGTTGCGCCCTGACTCTATAGACGCAAGTGTGTCTGACACTTCTGACAGTTTAACATTGCCTTTACCAACTTTGAAAAAAGAAATTCAGTGTGTCCTAATAGACGCTGTTTCGATACGCATTCGAGTGTCATAATGAGTTCAATAAAGACACAAGATAGAAAAAGTATATTTTAGGTAAACTTATTATGCAAAACTCCTCAATCCTTCATGGACAAAAATTCAGGTAGAGGTATAACAGAAACATTGCGTGTTTGTGCTTTTTAAAATGGAATTTCAAGATGGTCAAGTCATTACAAACTTCGAGTACCTATTTATTTTTTTAAGTTTGTTGAATGTTGGTTCACGTTATATCAATCAGTTTCGATACGTCTAGATTATGAAACAACTTCAAAGGAATGCAATTGTACTGAGGAATTTAATTTCAATAAGTAACTTTCGATGACGGGTCATTGGATCGACGTAAAATCACAGATTCTTGGTCGTGTTAACAATGAATCATTACACGAATATTCCTGTTTGCGTCACCCCATTGTCGAATGTAGAAAGTTTCTTTGTTGTTTTGAAATCGGCAGATAACAGAATAAGTATTGTAAACGTTGAAAAACTGCTTCTTGGTTATCTACATCTACATTTTCCACTGAATTTTTCAATGCACCTATTGACAAATACCTATAGCATTTTAATCGGTATTCTGAAGCAAAACATCCGATGTTTATGAGTTACAGTAATCTTCCATTGTCAACCAATGAATAGGTAATCTAATTTAAATTCCAAACCGAAGGAGTCATGCTTTATACTTATACGGAGACTTATACATACAATTGATCTGATATATCTACCTATAAATTTTGAAAATTAGACAGATCCATACGAATTTAAGTCACGAAGTAATTATCAATGGAACCCAATTTGAAATACTTATCAAAGCTTCAATTATTTACACGATGTTTTATAAATTTTTCTAAACATCGCACAGAACTTACTTCCGATGAACCTGAAGAGTAAAATGGTTTCCTACTTGCTTCACTATTTTCGTCGGACGTTGTATTCATTATCTGCAACTATTTTGAAAAATAGACGAGACAGGACAACTATATCTCCATCAATAACGCCTGATTTTAAAACTTGTAGAACCTTCTTCATTCCCATTATTTTGAATACTTATTAAAATAATTTCTAGTATCTTTTATTGCAATATCTTCTTTTCCCAACCTGAAACTGAAAAAAAAAACTATATTTTTTTACAACTATCAACAAGACATTGAATGTTTTATACAGGGTGTCCCTCCGGGAACTGCATCGATCAATATATTATTATAGAAAACCATAGGTGGGCCGAAATTGAAAATTTTGAAATTAACTATTGTTGATAAGTGCTATCCGGCTGAAATATTTTGAAGTTTGTTGCACTTCCGGTTATACCGGTTATATGTTTTAAAATACGATTTTCTATAGAACGGCACAAGATATAGATTAAAATAAAGTATACCTTTTTTGTAAATAAAAGATGAAAGAAATCAAACGGTGGGAGTAAAACGTTAATTCTTTTTTATATTCTTACTTTCAATGTCAATAACTCCGTAAGGAAGCGCGATAGAAATTTTTTTATATATGAAGTATTGATATTATTTTGGCTCATTCTATCAGCCTCATCATTTACGACATGACCTTTCCGGACACCCTGTATTTATTCTTTGGTTCATAAGATCGTTCATTGGATATACAAGTAATTATCTAACCATATTGTAGGGATCTAAATTAGACTTTTTCTTCATATAAACAAGTGCCCAAAAATGCACCCTTTTCGAGCTACACCCACTGTAACTTAGGTAAAAAAAAAGATTATCCTCGAAATTATCTGGAAATTGACATCCCCTTGTATTTTTAGGCACTTCATTCCCTCCTGCTTCAAAAATTATGTTAACCCAGTTCTGGGAGGAGGTGCAATTTAGATCACATGTTTATATGGAGAAAAAGTCTCATTTTGCTACAAACAATATGTTCTTGAAATATTTTCATCGAATTTTGAATCACCCTGTATAATGCTTGCATCAGCTACCCTGGAAAATATAGATGTCCTGTTGTCTTATACTCTTTCAAAATAGGTAAATTGCTTATGAATAAATGATATAAAATCTCCACGGGATAATGACAATCAAAATCATTCAGGTGAATTCTTGGAAATTTTGCAGTTATAGTGTCATTGGTCCTATTAACGTTGACGAATTAAAAATATCACTAGATTTCAGTACTTTTTTGTGTTCTTCAAACCATCGAATTGATTTTTTCAATATTCGGAATTAGATGCATGTGTTTGAAACAATCTCCTAAAATTGACAAAATACTGCTGATTCAGTTGAGATAGCATCAACAAATGAGAAATCTGGCTTATCAACGTTATAGCCATTCGGCGTCTTGTCCATTTGTCGTCATTCAGTTAGTTAGTCAATAAATCAGTTAATAACTTGAAGTTGCAGGAAAATCAATTTAAAAAAAACGTGTTATACGATAGGAAAAACATGTAGCAAATTTACCTCTCAGAAAATGGCTAGCATGAACTACTTTAGTCAGACTTCTGAAAAGAACTCCGACGAGATCTATCTAGAATTCTCATGCGTAGGCCAGAAACTTTGGTATCCAATAAAAGTGCAGTCCATTATCAACTTTCAGAAATTGAATTATCTCGAATCCGGAATACTGGAACCGTCTTGCTCCAGTCCTTTCACAAAGACCAAAGAGCGGTATTTATTCACGAGCCGAACTATATTATGTATATGGTAGATGCATTCGATGAAATTGAATTGAACATGGACGTTTTTGTTGGAGCTGCATACATCCAGATTTCAAACTCATATTGGATTCTCAACGTTTATCCATTTTTTCCATTCAACTGAACTGATTTTTCATTAGCAGAAAAGACTTCTTGAGTGCAGGAAATTCATATTAGAGGACATATTATAGGTCCTACATTTATCCATTGGAACCTTCTACTAGTTCAACCAGCAACCAAACACAGTTGATTTCGCGTATTATCAGAGATTTGTTGATACTAATTTATAAAATAATATAGAATTGATTAGGCAATTGATATAAAGTTCATGTCTTGTACTCAAGAGACGCAAGAAGAGAAAATTAACGTAATTTGTTGAATGGTATTCATAAAATATGAAACCCACTGAACACAATAACAAACATGACCTTGAATTACGTCCTTAACTGGTTCAAATTTGCCCACCAGGTGCCGTATCGGAATCGTCACCTTGCCAATTAATAAATCATTCCAGAATTACGTCATTTGACAGGTTGCTGAGGGGCAAACATTGTATTTTGTCAAGATTTGTCATATGAAACCAGAATTAGTGGGATCCTTTTCCTTAGAATCCGAGTTGGAACCCGAAAGAATTTCATAATTTTGTTTGGTGAAACTTTTATTATATTGTGGATGTGGCAGGGATGGCTAGGGCTATGCTCGTCAAAGGTAACCTAACAGATAGTTTGTGTGCCCCTCAAGAAACCATGTCAAAATCACGTGTTCTAGAATGATCAATTGTGATCGAATTTGTGACCAATGAAGATAAGGAATACATTTTGCGATTTAGCCGCATCAAGGTTGGTAGAACTGATTTTGATCATAGGAACCACGCCATCTAACATTCAATATGTGAACCCCACGTCATCGTCTGAAATTCAATTGTTTATATCAAGAACCATTCTGACGAAAGAAATGAAGACTGAGCGCACCAGAGGTTTATTTCATCAATAATTATCTATTATATTGTAGCATTTTTCGAGTTTTTTTTTCACTCACCACGTGCACGCTGCTCTGGATGGCCTCCTGCTGCTTCTTGTCCTTCGTCTTGGTGACGCGCTTCGCCTTCGAGTCGAGGAAGCGCTGCTTCAGCAGCTGCGTGTCCTGCAGGTTCTGCTCGCACAGCCCGTTGAAGGACTGGTCGAAGCGCGGCATGCAGTCGCTCTGGTGGCGCCGGTACGACTCGATACGACGCCGCAGTCTGGAAGAGAAAAGATTTTTTTTCATCTCTTGGAGCGCACCAAAGAAAATTCCTCAAATGTTCGTAGAACATCGCGAGTACGTATACAAGGTGATTCTAAAATAGGTGGTCAAACTTTGGGAGTATATAGAGTGAGTGAAATAATTACGAAAACCTTGGTGACATTTTCTTCTGAAGTGCCCCCCAAGAAAGATACAGCCCCTCAAAGGGGGGTCTCGGAGAATAATTTTGTACTATTATCTTCAACACCTTGTATGATGAAAATCTAAAATTTTGTTTATCCACTAACTATTCAGTGCCGGTTCGAATGGAGTTAAAATCACCTCAAAATTAAATACAGGAGTGTGTCAAAATAGGGAGGTAGGGGGTAAAAATAACCCCAACTTTTTTGTTCATCGCAATTTCAGTTTTTTTACATGAAATTATGAAATCTCAGGGCTATTAACATAGAAAAGGAGCTCTTGTTGAATCTCGATAGACTGAACCATTAGCGAATAAAATTTATTTTTACAAGATTTCATTTAAATTGCAATTTTGGTATGCACCTGAGTTTATTTATCGATTTAGTTGAAATCTTGCAACTGAATTTTTACCTACTTCTAATCGTCTGATCAACTTTGAATCTGGCATATGACAGTTGACAATGCGTTATGGACTTTTTGATAGAAAAAAATATGGCGGCTCCAATGTGAATGACCGGATTTGTGATTATGGTTGGATTCGATTCAAAATTGGTTTGTAAGAGTTTTTGGGGTTGGAAATTTTGAATTCGTTGTCGGAATTCATGAATTAAAAATAGACGACGAGTTTCGTGATTATGGTCTGATCCTATTGAAAATACTAAAATAAATAATATTGTTAAAAACGACCTTTTTTTAAATTTTATTCGCTAATAGTTCATTTTATCGAGATGCAACAAGAGCACCTTTTCTGTGTAAATAGCCCTGATATTTCATAATTTCATGTCAAAAAACTGAAATTGCGATGAACAAAAAAGTTGGGGTTATTTTTACCCCCTACCTCCCTATTTTTACACACCCCCGTATTTTATTTTGAGGTGATTTCAACTCCATTCGAACCGGCACTGAATAGTGAGTGGATGGACAAAATTTCAGATTTTCATTATACAAGGTGTTGGAGATAATAATACAAAATCATTCTCCGAGGCCCCCCTTTGAGGGGCTGTATCTTTCTTGGGGGTCACTTCAGAAAAAAATGTTACAGAGGTTTTCGTAACTATTTCACCCACTCTATATGCACCCAAAGTTTGACCACCTTGTATAGGGAAGACAGGGAGAAGAGGTAGGTGTTGGAATTTATTTTCGAACTTTTGGAGGTTATGAGTTCTTGGGAATACTTTCATTGGCGCACTTATGTGGAGTTGGCGCCGACTTTTTTGAAAAACAGAATTTTTATCGGAGTTCTGGGTAAATACGATAGAGTTCTGAGTTCTGGAGTTCCTGATAAAAAATTTCAATAGTTCTGGTCTCGGTTCTGGTTAATTGTAGAAAATCACCGAAAAACAAAATCGTGGGTGCTAACTTCCCGCGGCGCCTCTTTTTCCACAGAAAAGAGTTCTGATGAGAAATGTCGACGTATTTGAAAGAGCTCTGGAGTTACTGATATATTTCAACAGTAGTTCCGGCGAAATAACATAGTTATTCCTATTTTTAATAGGAACATTCATACGCTCATGTATAGCATCCACCACTTTCTAAAGTCTTGATCGGAGTTCTGGGTAGCACCATACTATCTAGGTAACTTTTTTCTCTAAAATCGCAACCAGTTTTCATGAGCGAAAACAAGGGAACGACTGAAAAAAAAGTTTTGTGAAAGATTTGGAAAGGAGAGACAATAGAGGAGTTCTGATCGGAGTTCTGGGTAGCACCAGTCGAGTTCCACATAATTACTATCTAGGTAACTTTTTTCGCCACCCATGTTTTTTTCTGAAAAATGACACATCAACACCCCTTAACAGTGCCACTGGGAGTCAGAAAGACTAAATAATGCTACCGATTCAATCACTCTCAGATACTGAATGATTCAAGAGAATTTGTTTTACCGGTGCGTCGAAGTGCGTCCCACATATTAAGAAACACCTGTATAATGCATGAAATTCCGAGAATCTATCATTTTTGCAGTTTTGCTGGTGCAGCAATGCCCATTTCTTGCGCAATGAAAACTACTACTTTTTTTTGGAAAATTGCGAACTGTCAAATAAGTTGCATAAGCATCTCGATAAGCATTCATTATTTTTCATTCAATCAATAGTTCCAGTTTGTCTTGCAAAAATGGCATGTTTTATTTTGTTGTGCTTCGACATTCTAACGAAAATAAGAACTGTATTTTATCGAGGTATTTTTGTTACGTTTATGTATTTTGTTTAGGTAAATAAAATTTGATTTTTTTCAAAAAAGCCCGAATTAATTCAAAAAGTCGGACTTTTTTTAGTTTTTCTTAAAAGTCATTACTTATTCCAACCGTAGTTGTTGTGAGGGTAAAAAATTAGAGGTCCGCCAAAGTTTGACGTCACAATTGAACAGTAAATGAGTCATTAAAATTTGTGGTATTTCATCGGGTATTTCCTAGATGAATCGTGAATTTACTACATTATAATAATGTCTGTAGCTGCCACCGAGGCTACCACTACTGCCATTAATAAATGTAATCGAATTGGTGAAGATTGTGAAGTTTTTGATGATGAAGTAACTGATAATTCAGAGATAATTCTGTCTGGACGTACACAGTGATATCAATGTATAGGACGCATATTTTGTGTATGAGCTGTAAGTTCAGGACAGATTATACGATATTTTCGAGTTTTATTTTATTACTTATATAATATTCTACTTGTGATAGAGAGTTTATTATGAGAATCTAGTAACTTTTATTAACACATAAAGGCTGCGTGGAACATAGAATGCGAGCATGTTAGATGAATACAATTTATAATGCATATAACAAGATATTTTCAACAAATATTCGATCAATCAGAAGTGCTACTTAAATCGAAACTCATTTTAGAAAAATAAGGTTGTGACTGTGACGACCTACCTTCCTGGTTCATTTGTAACAATCACAAAGTGGCTGACCTCTACTGCCTAACATTTAAAAGATGAGCTCTGATTCTATTTGGCACATATTTCATACGCATAAAAAATGAGCATAATAGCAAAAAGCGAGGTAAAATCGAAATAGATCGAGGATTAACTATCGGAAAGTGCTCTTCCTGATGGACTGACATTTTTCTTTACAAATCTTCTCTTGTGGCTGAAGCATTATATAAGAAATGCAGAAGTGGTAGAGCCCAATAATAATTATAACTCAACACCTACCCATGTAATGAACAAAATGCCGATTGCTCGGCTATTGTGATTTTAACAATGCCATTATCCAGCAATTTTATTCAATCATAATCAGAGGCCCACTATAACGTTCAACAATTAATAAGTTATGCGGATTATTTCCACCGATTTCCACAGTTTTCTGGAGATATTTTTTAATTGTGAGCTAGCTATTTACATTGAAACCATTTGGCAATTATTTGTCGTTAACAGGGCCGGATTAACCACAAGGCACGACGGGCAACTGCAAAGGGGCGAATTCAAAATTGAGTGCGAAAATTTTGTCAAAAAGTATCATAAGCAAAAGACGAGTCAAAAGACAAGAGGATTTCTCAGTGATCAAGGATTTTATTCCTTTGACGAATTCCTCAACTAAAAGAATTATAAAAAAAATAAAAAATATTGATGAATTCAGTATACAGGGTGTTCCTGAATGACATGCTGATATTCAAGGGGGCGATTCTTAGACCAATTTCAGGAATAAAACTTCATATGAACGTATGTCGTGAAAGTCCCTAACTTTTGAGATACAGAGGGTAACAAAGTTAAACACATACATGGATTCTTTTTTGTCCACCCTGTATAGCTTTTCCTGATGGCGAAATTCATTCTGCTATGTGACTTGAACGGTGCAAAAATTTCAAAATTCTACATACTGTGGTTATCCGGTAATAGATGTCCTGAATGGAGAGCGTCCTATCTTTTTTGTACAAAATTGAATTACTTTTTATAGCATTGTATGAAATTTGGAAACATTCCTTCTTTGCTCACTTTCAAGTTTAATATAATCAATCAAATCCCTCTCAAGGCGCCACTGCTAGAGGAAAGGAAACATTTTATACATCAAAAACTGCACCTTGATGCATAGAAGATATCTACAAAATTTCATAAAGATGTATACAATATTATCCCAGTTATTATACAAAAGCTGAATATTTTTTCAAAACTTCATCACCCTGTATCTCAACAGTTAAGACTTTTAGGACATACGTTAGTAGGAAGTTTTTTCTTAAAATGAGAATTAAAGAATCACCTCCTTGAATATTAGCATGTCTTTAAGGAACACCCTGTATATCTATATTTGTGATCGTATTTCCATGCCGCTTTGTTGACATTTCATAATGTAAAATGATCTATTGGATGAATGAAATATTCTATTCTACTCATTTTATAATATAATCATCAATAAATATCATGAAGTTAGTAAAAAAAATCTTAAATTCTGAGATCGATCGGAAAAACCCGGAAAACACTAAAACCTCAGGTTTTGATGGAGATTTCGATCGATATCAGTCATCAGGGCCTAGCGACATTTTCCTCTCAAACATCGAATATGATTTGCTGATAAGTCTTTATGCGCTTGTTTTATCAAAATGTCGAAATATATAGGGTGTCCTGTTTGAGAATAATTAAGAGTCACGTGGTAGAATCTAACGAATTTCCTCGCGAATTTCGCAATCTGCCTGCAATATCAGAATAATAGCGATAAGTACAACGAAATTATTAGGCATAAAACACTTTGAACATGCATTTGCTTTCAAATGAAGAACATCATACAATAAGTGTAAGTATAGGTACTTAGCTTATGGCTTAAATATATTTTTACGTTTGTAGCCTCCAAGGTAGGCTCGTTTGTAGCTAAACTCGTTGATTTCCCGAGTTCATATTTTAATCTCCGCAGAAAGCGATTTCAGATTTTACGGGGTGTTTCGAGTTTTTTTTTTTTGAGGATTTGTTTTTCGAGAACATCGAAAATTTCGAAGGCAACTATTTTTGTCCGTTAATTCAATCCTAGATTCCTTCAATTTGAATATTGATCCAACTAAATAAAATAAATAATTAAGAGTATAATAATCGAGAAAATGAATCATCAGGTATATAACTGACAGGGTTTTTGCCTACACCTCGGCCTACTCTATTTAAAATTCTTTAATTCACGATTTTGAATTTAAGATAGTAATAATTTTTCTTACATTTTTTTCTAAAATGCAACCTCACACCTCGTTCTTCATGAGAGAACAGAACTGTATCCTTAAATTGAAATTATACAGGGTGTGCATGGGCAGAACTAAGATTGTATACGATGGCTGAAACATTTTTTCATTGCAATAGGTAGGTAATAAGCTCGGTAATAATAAGTAATCGATTCTCGATTTTTATTATCATGGAACTGTTCGGAAATGAATTATAATTATTTTGTTAGGTAAGTATTCGGGTATATAGGAGGGTTTATATGGAACCGAGTATGGTACTTATACCTCGACTTATACCCACCACGAAAACCTCACTTTCGGTAAAAAACAGCTAAAAGCACAATTTATGGATTGATATCAGCAACGTTTTTTTATCGCGCATCATTATTTACGAACGTACAACATACCGATGAATGGTCGTACTGAAAATAAATGTGGCGATTTCGCGTAGTTATTCAAACTGTATCACGATGAGTACCTACCACACATAAACACACACCAAAGGAAATGAGTGCAGGCCACGTGACTGACGATTTATGAATAATTATTAATTACGTCCAATTGTTATCGTCGTACCTTTTAGTTGAAAAAAGGTTGGTGCATTATCAGTCACTATATGCTTCGGAATGTTGTGCAGCTGCAGATACTGGTGCAGATTGCAGATAACAACTAAGGAGAATATGGAGGAGAATATAATCCAGAGAATATCTCTGAAAAGCGCTGAAAATGTCCAATTCACAATTATTGCAATTAATTACAAAGTTTTATTATTTGTAGATTTGGTTCTCCTCGAATCCAGAGATGGATCCCAATGATCCAAGGAAAAAATGGCTATAGGTAGGCATATAGTAAGTTACTACGTTATTACTGGTTACTACCTAGTAGCCTTGCTATTCGCCTTGCTTATTTATTCGGAACCCTTTTAAACTGGTCTTCAACTCATCAAGACATTTTGCAATTATGAAGTGAAACTGACAAAAATTGAAACATCAATAATGATTATTGTTAAACACTCGATTGAACAGTTGAATATTGATGAAATCAGATGAGATAATGAGTAGATGATCCGAGAGATGAGCATATTTAGCGGTAAAGATGAATATTAATCGCGGTCTTAATTAATTTTATGCACGACCGGGCGTAAAGTACCACTTTACCGCCAGTTTTGCGGGCGTAAAGTGGCTCTTTACGGCCCACGGACTGCTTTAGCGCCCGGCGTGATAAGCATTCACGTATACTTCAGGGCATTTATGATGGTTCATTATCTAGTATTATAGTTCTCTTGATATCCCTGAGATACGAAAATATGATATGATCAAACCCGAAATAAGTTTTTTGTGATGACATTAATTGACAGCAGATTATATCTATCCACCTTGGTCTACTTCTATTTCAAAAATTTTACCATGGTAACGTTCATTACATGATGTATTTATATCATTCTTGAGAGGTGAAGAGGCATTCACAATGAAAATTCAAAAATTCTGGTGGTGCATAAAATGTTCTATGTATTTCAGGCAAAAGTTGCTTTCATTGACCTTGGCGTGTTGATACCCCTGGCGCCCTCACTATTGCTGGGGCTCTTACACATCATAGGCCATAAAAGCCTATTTCACGCCCTTGATACATAAATAACTATTATGTAGATGCAGGTAAATCAAGGTTAACTATATATTTTTCAGGATAGATAGTTAGAAAATATTATGCAAATGATTTCTAAGGCCCAACAGTGACTCTATACAAGATACTGACTCAACAGAAGTCTACACCTCTTATTATGGAGGGCAAAATATTGAATGCAGTTGCTCTTGTTTGCAGTTTCTCCTTGTGAAATGAAAATTCGAAAAAAATTACTAACCTTTCAACTACGGCTTGTTTGGGTGTTACTTCTGGATGTAAAGGCAGTCCCGGGAGTCCCGGGGGCTGTGGGACGACGGGGGGCACAGTCCCACCGCCGTCTAGGCAACCCCCTGGACCAGAGTTAGCTCGATCCAGCGTGTCGAACAGTCAGGCACTATCACATCGCACTAATACAGAGTTTTACCATCAAATAGGTAAACATAACTTCTATCAGTTCACAGGTCAGAACGTTCATGAATTTTGGGGCCTAAACACCATGTTTATTGACATGAGATTCATTGGAAACACTTCCCTGTTTGTACCGGTTAATATGGGAGTACCTCGGGGAGTTTCTGGATGGAAGTACTGTTTTTGCTATGACAGAAATTCTGACATAACCTATAAAAGTTCGTTAAAAATCTTGGGGCGAAATCTCACTGCAGATAAGTATGTTGCACTTGAAAATTGGGGAAAATGTTTAGTTCCTTATTGGATTATTCTTTGCGATATGTCCATATGCATCCTGGGACCTTTTCTGGTCTTCATTTCTCTCATGCGACCTCAGTTAAAAAACAAAATAATCACTTTTTTTTAACAGGTTGTTTTAACACATGTCATATTTCCAGAGCACATTAACACGTAATTAGCAACACTTCGAAACAACAACAATAATTATAATTCATGTCCAATTTAATCTTAAGATTATTCAAAATAAATAATCCAGGTTATAAACACTACTTTGTCAATACGTTACAAGAAGTTTTTGAAACTACAACAACGGTGTCGGTGTTCTCAATAGATCTCTAATCTTCATCACAATATGATCTGCATACGTTCTCTAATAAACAATGCGTTAATTTCGTAATAAAGTTTCTCAATCATTTCACAACACTTTTTAACAACGAAACAGACACTGCAGTACAACTTTCGCTCGACTTCAATCCGCAGCCATCTTTCAGGCATCTAGCGTGCCAGTGTAGCCACCTGTCACATAATAAAATAAAATAATAAAGAGGGTAGGCAATCGGCAAACACCAAACCGTCGCGTCGGCAGCATTGCCTGATCTACTGTTTTTACAGAAGATCTACTGTTTTTGTGTCCGTTGATCTACTGTTTTTGTGTTCGTTCTACTGTTCTGTTTTAGTCATGAATCCTACTGTTTTGTTCATCAAACCAAAAGCAAAATTGAAAAATGACAGAATTTTACACAAGCGGTTGTAGAAATAAGACAAGTCACCAATGTTTCCCAATTTGGCAAATTTTGTTCTTCATTATTTATTAGGTTTGCCTCATTCTTCAGCAAACGTAGAGAAGATACCATCTTAAGTAAATTTGTTAGAGTTAAAGCAGCGTCATAAGATGAGTATATCGTGCAGTGGGTTTTCTCCTCGGTTTTCTCCATACCAAAACATTTATTTATCAATAAGGCAATGGTCATATATTTTGATAAAACATATGTTATATTCTTTATTACATATATGTAATAAAGAATACGCGAGTGGACTGATATTGAATTATTGGCATTCAATTACAACACACTCGACTGTGTCGTTAGTTACCTAAATTGATTTTTGCAACACTTCTCAGCTTCACGCTTTTTTATATAAATAATGAGTCTATGCGTTGTTCGTAACTGTTGTATTTCAGAGCTAATTTCAAACGTAGCGTCATGGCCGCCATGTGGCGATACCTACGTCAAATAAATGGTGAAGTTAATTTTTTGTTATTGGTCAGATAATAATCTCCCATTCCCACTCACGGTTGTCGCCAGTTTTAACCAAGTTATCGAAAAAATTCAAGAGTCCTGTCGTTGAATAAAACATAACAGGAGGAACCCATGATATATTATAGTTCATTCTTGACTTTTTCGAGCAACCAGCATGCCCAAATATTTCTTATACTCCATAACAAAATATCATGTGACTGTTGGAAACTTGGCAACGTTGTGCTGAATGCTGAAAACTGACGACAAGACTACGCCCACAATTCGTGCGCCATGTTGCCCCGTTTACCGCTTGAAATGTCTTCTAGTGTGAACCAATATAATTACTATTTACACGAATTTATTAAAAGCAATAATAAGTCATAAATCATAAGAAAACATTTGAGACGATCGATTTTGTATTGTTAAATAGGAATATTACCAATACATAATTGAGAATTCATGAATTATTGTATAACTAATATTTCTCTGAAGTTTCTAATTGTATTTCAACACATGGCAATGATCTGCTGCCCAGTGCCCCTACTTACGTAATCGTGACTTCAGTATTTACTCGCGGTAAATTGGTATCCTATAGTTTTGATGATCTACTTTTTTTCCCAGCGGCACTGCGGCACTGCGCCATAGAATACCCATGAGTTTACTGTTTAGTAGGTAAGTATTTACTCTGGCTCATGGTGGAATTAGTATATATTTTCACTATGCCTCTGGCTCATTACTCGAAATACTCATCTCTGATTCTCTGAACGAGTTATCGGACTGATCAATGAATGTGCATGTTCATAATATTTCAAAATGAATCAGCCACGGCATTGGAAACCATTTCGTTTTCAAATCCATAGCTAATTCACAAAAGCGTGTTACTTTTTGAATTCAAATTTTATTATTATCTTCTGTAGCTATACTAATAGTTATTTATTATACAAGGGAAAAAAGTAGTAGATTTTAGCTTCAGGTTGTGTTGTCTCCCGACGCGTAGCGGAGGGAGACAAAAAACCGTGAGCTAAAATCTAATATTTTTCCCGTGTATAATACACTATTTTTTTCTGTGACAGAAGGAAGGACGAATCAATATTGAGAAGATATTACATTATTTCGAAATGTGAAAATTATCGACGTGAAATTTCAAGTTTTTAACAGTAGGGACACCTGCGTTTTATAGACATCTTTATCATTCTTTTGAAGTAATCAAATATCTGATGTCACTTCTGTCAGTTCAATTCTGTGATTTAATTTTAAAAAATTGCGAATTCAGTAGTTGTTTAGTAATATACGAAACCGCGAAGTCGAATGGAAGATAAAAGGACATGCAGTTCTTTCTCGGAGACGATATTATTGACTCATTTTTCGGAACTATAGCACAACAAAAGCCATTAACAGAGTATACATATGTGATATATATCCGGGAAAGAAGTACTCACTTTTTTCCCACGGGAAAAAAGTAATTTATGAAAAGTGACATTTTATAACCTGCCAACAGAGATGAAATGCCAAACTTTTTTCCCGTCACAGAAAAAATTATTTTTCAGCGATCTAGACAGTCTAGCGCAGCTAGCTAGACAATCATGTCTAGACTTTACGAAACGTAGATCTTATGTTTCTATGAAACAGTTGGCAACATTGGTATGAGTACATATGAGTCGGCTATGAGTATCGCTCAATGAATAATGAACTCAATATAAACACCATCGCTCCGTCCTTGGCTCCGTAGAGCCTGTTTATGTTCGTTGAGAGAAGAATGTCCTTAGCTTCAGTGTTCCAACATGAAATATTGAAAATTATGCTGGCAACACTGGAAATGAATATGATCTTCTTCTCCATTTTTTCCCATTTCCAATATTACCAACATAAAATTTCTATTATTTTAGGTTAGAACACTGAAAACAAGGAAAAATGGGAATACATTTTTCCCTTAGATCATACATACATTCCTGTATGATCTAAGATTTTTCCTCTCTCCATGCTAGCTCAGCTTCTCTTCAAGAAGTAGTTGATACGTTGTCTATCAACAGAAGACAGTTTTTGAAGAAAATAAATCAGAAGAAGAAGTAAATGAAGAAGAAATCTTGAAAACCGTTTTTGAGGTTAGAATCGTGTGGAATCGTCTTCTCATTTATTTTTCTTTGCGTGTGAACCAATTGAAGGCAATTAAAAAAGAAAAATAGTTCACCTGGCTGAGGTTCCAAAGAAATTTAGGAGTAGGGGGAAAGTAATAAATATGTAGAAGTCATAAGAACTGTGGCCGGAAGATCTAAGGGCCGGATAGTCATGTCCTCTCAGGTAATCCTGGTATGCCATTCAAAACGAGAAGAATGAAGTGTGGTCAAGGGTCAAGGGCATCGCCCTAGAGTGCCTTAGCGTCTCAAGTAGTAAGAGCAAAGAAGATTGATAGCGTTAATTAATTTTCTATGGTAAGAGTGAGGCGAGGCATTAGCCGTTCGATATCTCTGAAGTAAAGCAGTGTCGAGCGCGGTTTCGCGGTTAATAGTTGGATAGGTGACCAATGACCATTCAAAGAAACGCTGCGTAATCTCGCACATCTGTAGCGAAATAGCATATCATAGCTACAGAGCTACCATATCAATGTGCAGCAATGAGCACAAGATATGGCACGGATATGCTGTCCTTCGCGGGGACGTTAAGCCGGCGGTCCCGAGGCCATTGATTTGCATTGATGTTGGACTCGTTAAAAATCCCTATGGATGAAAAAAATTCCGGTTGGGGCCGTTGGGGATAGTGTGCTCACCGGCGTCGCGGGCGTCGGTGATTAGCCTCAGTAGCAGAAAAAGGCCGACGGTGAAAAAACAAGGAAGAAGAAGAAGTGTGGTCAGGGTCAGGCCGGTCAGGTTATGTTATGAATGTTATGATTGTTTGCTGACTGCTCTGATTCTCTGAAGTCATCCTGAACACTGAAGTGCTCCTGCTGATAGTGCTGATATCTTTTAGAGAGGTTTATTTCATCATTCTCAGAGATCTCAGAAATCAGAATTATCTGAAACGTTCATTTTCCCGTTTTCTCCTACTTCTCTAGCTTACGTTTTTGAAAGGTGTTTTGTAGTTATCTAGTAATGAACAAGAAATAATGGATTCTACAGATTTTATTATAGATACTTTGGGTGATACCAGTATAACAACAACTGTTGAAGGTATACAAAATCGAAGGCTTCAATAACTAAAAATTAATTCTTTTGAATTTTCCAGGTTCTACTTCTGGAGATGATTTCCTTAAGGAACTTTTCAATGACATTGAAATGCCCCCCAAAGAACAAAGAAAGAAAGTAATTCACAAAGAGAATGATTTACTGACTGAAGTTCTTGATGATCTATATAGGAAAGGAAAAAATAGGAAAAGAAGTAAGGCTGGAAGAAATGGCTCACCAACAGAAGCGCCTGTCAGAGAAGAAGTAACAAAAATTATGAAAAAATCAGTTTTGACACCAGAGTTTGAAAAACTCAATTTTGTTCCACCATATGAAATTTCAGAGAAAAACTTGAGAGAACAGAGAAAGGTGAGCATTTTCCATAGTTTCATGGGTCCATGGCAGGCCAATAGTAAATAAAATATTCACTATGCCAAATACATCATTTTATTAAAGTCAAAGAATTAGAATTACTTCCTAAATTTTTGAATTAATCTCAATCACCTTCACAAAATACAAGAAGAAGGCTACAGAAAATGGTTTTTATTTTTTTCAAAAATCTCGAAGCATTACATAATAAAACTTGCAATTGTCACAAAACAAACTTATGGAAAATAAATAAATGAATTCATATGCAACTTATTACTCATTGAGAATTTTCATTAGGAGAGTTAGTTTTCCCCTGTTCATGGGCACTCCATCAGACTTGATTCATATGAATTAATTTGTGCCAACCCTGTCTAGCTGATGTTTAGTGTTTCATATCAAAAATATGTTCAGATAGATTTCTCCAATATGGACTTACTTCATCCATTGAAGTTGTAAAAATTTCAGAATCACCCTATGTGATTTAAAAAAAAAACTAAAACAAGGACACATTTTGCTAATGATTCTCCAAGTAGTATACTCATACAATAAATTCACATGTAAGCAAATCATGACAATAAGTTTAAGAAAAATTTGGAAGTCTCATCATTTGTGAAGGTTTCACAGTGAGGTAGCTCTGGTTAAGGTTTAATTGAACTTGTTTTCTTTTAATTCTCCATTTGAATATTAACCCTGACTGAAGCAAGTAAAATTTCCCACAAACCAAGAAACTGTTTGCATCACACATTAGATTAAAAATAAGTGCATAAACTCTTTAGAAAGAAAGAGAGAAAACCAAAGGGAAAAAATGGTATGGTTTACCAGCCACAGAGATGACAGAAGAAATTAAAAATGACTTGGAAGTGCTTCAAATGAGATCTGTCCTGGATCCCAAACACTTTTACAAGAAGAATGATTTGAAAGTTTTGCCAAAATATTTCCAGGTAAGAAATATGATTAACAACATTACATTTTTGTATATCTTAGCAGACAAAATGTGAATTCTTATGCATTGTTCACACTGAAAAAATAGTCTATTCCTACCAAAACAACATAATGAGATTTGAGGATAGAATATGAACAATTTTGTTAATTTTGGTTCCCAATGTTTTTTTATGAGTTGAATTCAAGTAGCATTTCTTTTTGTTCAAGGTTGGGAAAGTGATGGATTCATCAGTAGACTTCTATAGTAGCAGAATTCCTAAGAAACTGCGCAAGAAGACATTGGTTGGAGAGCTGTTAGCAGATGCACAGTTCCAGAAATATAACAAGAGGAAATACAAGGAAATTATTGAAGAAAAGCAAAAAACACATTACAAAGCTTGGAGACAGGCAAGAAAATTGAAGAAAAAGAAGTGAAACAATTTGAATGCCACAATAATAATCTTTTTATTTGAGAAGTTTCTTTTTATTGATTCCTATCAGTTATATGGTGCCATGCTGAGATTTTCCAATACTTTATGGAAGAAATTAGTATCATCCTGGTGTAAATACAATTCACAGGGTAAACTTATAACAAATCTGGTGGTAATTGCATAGGCACCTGTAGCTTAAAATCCTCATGGATGCTTATCTTTTAGTGACATTTACAGAAATTTGTTAGAGAAGCTGTAGTTTGGATTGAACTCAGGTGGCAATGTTATTATTGTAATGCCAAATTCCCTTAAATTGAAACTTTTTTGCTGGGTGTTGGAAGCTGCATATTTTGATGCATTAGATTTTCATTTTTCATAGATTTATTGTAATTACAAAAAATTTTGGAGGTTACTTGAAATATTTGATAATTGAATAATTCCATTCTGCTGATATCAGTACATGGTTGAATAGACAATGAATATACCTTCCGAAAAAATTAATAAAAAGGAGATGTTCCCATTTAAAAAAATAATCGATGACGTCACTACAACTACGCGGATTACGTTACAAACTCCGTATGTATATCAAGAGGTGTCAATTTGAAAATATAAATCGACCTGTCTCAGGATTTTTCTTCAAATTCATATGCATTGGAGATAATGAATTTATTCCATACATTTCCACCATACTGTATACTATACCTATACTGCCTCACTTACAAATCAAACTGGGCTTAAGACTCCTTAAGAGATCTAATAACTGAGAAGGTGAATGGACGACATACATTTTGATGTAGGAAAAAGTGTTAATATATCTAATTGAACAGTAGATATGCACTGAAATCACTGATGCCAATATCCTGTAACTATGCATTATATATGGTTAATTATATGTTTTTATTCTCCAAATGCGGTCTGTTTTTTCAACTGTGAATTGGAATTTAATCTTTTGTTTGAATCTAGCCCAATAGAAAAATAAATCATTTTATTTTATAATGAATATTGAGAAACCTTTCTTTGATGTTCAATTTTCGAGAAGAAGTTGTGCTGTTGGAAAGGTATGACGGAAATAAATCAACATAAGTATAAACAAATCTATAATTATTCGTCTATTCAGTAGATATACTTAGCTAGCTCATCACAAACTGCTTAATTTTAAATAACCATAATTTTCTTTGGTATCATTTTAACTGTAATAAAGTAATGGTATACAATAATAAGCTCATTCATATGAGAGATACAGCAAAGCCACTGAAACAATTTATTCAATTTTTATTGAATAAGTTCAATCTAGCCTCAATTTGAACTTTGCATACACAAGAATTTGTAACACCATATTATACACTAATTCAATAAATGTTCATATCATTATTATTTATTATTCAGTCTGCTGACTAGAATATTTTCAGATGTATATAGTTAAACCACGTTAAACTGCTAAACAAATGTGAATACCCCATAGTTGGAGTAAGAAGAAACTCCAATGAGATTTCATTTTCACGTTAATATCTCTTCTTCAATGAAAATTGTTGCTAAAAACATCAATGCACACAAATACGAAAATTATTGACTATTTTCAATCTAATATCTCGGAATGTTAATGTTCACCAAAGCATCGATTCAACTTCAACTTCGTACACATAGCTGGGCTTGAACAACCCTCTAAACCAACATCATGCCCTGTCCATGAGTTTGTAGTTCTTCCTGAAACTTCCCGTCACAGCATACGTTTCGTTGCTATACGCTCCGACATCAGAGCCAGTCGACCTCTTGAAACTGGTTTCTCTGGTAGACGGTGAAGACACATCAGGTTCTTCCTAAATAATTGAAAAAATGTGCACAAAGTACCTCCTTTTTCACTTCTAGAAGTGTTGAATTTAAAGTGTATTGAATAATTGAAGTAGTACCTATAATTTTTCATATACTTGCACTCTTAAAATTAGAAGAAGAAAGCAATAATTGCGATTTTCAGAAACTCATCAAGGTCTGATCATCCTGAATCACCAAATCCGTGAAGGAATTCTTGCCAAATACTGAACTTAATTGATTATGATTGATTTACTTATGAAAATAAGTAATGAGCTATATAAATTCAATAATTTCGAAAGGCAGAATATCTTGTGAACCAAACGAAACATCAAAGTTGATCAGGAGAGTCGAAATCTGGTCAGTGGCGTAGTCAAAAAAATGTCTCTCGTTATATGGGTTATATGGGCTCCGTGGCCGAGTTTGTCTATGCGCTGATATTCGCTAGATAGCCGTTCACGATACAGAGGTACTGTCGGTTCGAATCCGGCTATCGGCTGAGCATTTTTCTTTAAAATGTGTGATTCATGGTTGTAATCCTGGCAGCACCTCGATGCCCTAGAAGTGGTTCGGATTCCACTATAAGCTGTAGGTCCCGCTCTTCCTAACCCCGCACAAGTTTCGACTTCTGGGGAGTTGGTTCCCAACTTTGAAGTAGCGATATACAAATACAAAAAATATGTTTTCAACGGTACTCTAAATATGTACCACCCTTTATGTCGATCGAATTAGCGAACCTACAAAATATCAAAGCTGTATCTATAGAAGACATTGAAATATTCGAAAATTTTCGTTATGAAAATTCTAATTTCACAGCCCTATCACTCGATAATAACATACCATTTTAGCAGAAAGAATTGAGTAATATTATTTCATCAAGTTCTATAGATTGCTAGACTATTGGTCTTTAACACTCGATCACCCTGTATTGCAAATTTTAGCCAGGCTGTTTTGATTTTGAGAACAACAATACAGACATTTTTGATCGTTCAGAAAATCAATCGTTTCATCAATGATATTAGAATATCGCTTTCTACTGGTTTGGAATATAATATTTAATTGAATAAATTGGTACCATTGTAGCCTCGAAATTTAACACAAAGGAAGTATTTTTAATGGAAAATAAAGATTTGATTTCGACTTTTTAATCAGCTGCTGGTTCCTCCAAATAATTGAGCATATCACTAAAGATATTATTGCTTCTCATGCATAATATATTCTGTTGTTGGGTTTTTTCACGTATAATTATACTTTTCAACCCAAAAATTATTCCATCTCATTATTTTCTCATGAAATTACTAATATTATTTTGTTTGGATGTATGACAAATTGATATTCATCATACAGGGCGTGGAAAGAAAAATTCTGAATTGTGAAACCCAATCACGAATCTCCGATTAGAGGTCTATAAAAATAACAAATAATGGTCCAGCGTTCAAATTTGAACCCCTTTTGATTGGGTATGAAAGTATAGAAAAGGAATATTCTCAGATATATTGTGAACATGAAAAAATGGATATATGTAAAGAAATATATTGTGAATTATCATTATTTTGTTTCCAAAATACATTTATCCGATAGAAGTAAATAATGGCTCTTGAATTTTTGCTTTTCACAAATATTTATTGTCAGTAGATTCTGAAGAAAAAGTTACCTGTTGGGTGTTTTCTTTAATCTCTTGATTGTGATGGTAGATTCTGGTGCAGTTGAGGATAGTGGAGAGGAGTACCGAAAATTCGATAAGTACCACCACCAGCCCAACCGCGAGGAATGTGACGTAATGGTCACGGTACCACTGTTCCAGACTGTCACTGCAACCCTGTTCAACAAAAACATCAACAATTGGTATGCATATAATTCTCATAAGTGAACTGTCACTTTATTCTAAAACACTATTATATAACTATACAGGGTCGAATCAAAATGTATACATATAATGGTTATTAGAGGCCGTACGTCATGTATTGGATTGGCCACAGTGTATGTCGTGACAGTAAATTTAAAGTTTTTCCGTGTTTTTTATGTGAATAAATATCGTGGACTTCTATAATTATTTGAAAAATGTATGGATCTTGATGGAAATGTGTATGTTCAGATCCAAATTCAATTGAATTGTCAGAATTTAGTTGAACAAAATTTTTGGCGTTCTTTTCAAAGCTCTGTTCGCAAAAAACGATTGGTTCCCAATTTTGATAAGCATGTAAGATTCGAATAATATATCGTATGTTACAGCTTAAAAAACAGAGTTGATAGTGTTGTAGAACGCCTTGGAAAATACCTACAGTGGTAGATTTAGAGATTCCAAGTGAAAAAGAAACTAGTTCAAAACATCTAGGTTTTCGGGTTTTGCTTGAAAAAATAACACCCCCTTTTATATTCAATAATCTAATAAGAAGAATGATTCATCAAATAATTCCTTGCCATAATTTATATATTATCCCTTATAATAACTAAGATATCCTTGTGAAGCTGAAAAAAACGGGCACTCTCTATTTATTTATTTCAACGACGACGCTATATATGTAGAAGAATTATTAACCGATTACTAATCATACAACGATTTCAACTGGCAATTATGCAGATGTCAATTACGCATGATCAAATGAAAACAAAAAATATTCAGTGCGGAAGTTCAAGCTACTATAAGCTAGTGTGACGACTGGAAAACGGTATAAAAAAGTCTTTCCTTTCTGTCCTTGTCTTCAAAGATCCGACGTAAACTGTGAAGTAATAAAAATGAGATGTATGAAAGAGCAGGTTCACCATTTATCCTAATTTTTCGTGTTATCAACATCAAATTTTCATAATTTCTCTTCGGAATCCTGACGACAAGGCTGATAGCTGATTTCTTTCATTATAATGTAATGTACCTATGTATTCATTTTGGTTTTATTGTTTATGCAAAGTCAGTTGGAAAAAAACATCACTGCAAGCCGTCGGTCCCTTTGAAAGTCCAAAGAGTGCGGCAGCGCGGCCCAACATTCGTTTGATGATCTGTTCAACTGACTTTGCAGCATAAACAATTCCAACTAATACGCAGGGTATAACATGTGAAGTTATAGTCATGTTGTAGCCATCTAGTGGCAAATCTCTAAGGTAGGATCCAGAGATCGTGACACACTGTATGGCGCTGCCATCTATATTTTTACCGTGGTATGTCGAAATCCTTCGTGTCTGTTTTTCTCGAGCGCCTGACACAAGTTGTGGCTCACAGGTTCTGGATTCAGATACGATTTCGTTTGATTGACGTTCAGTAACTTGCAGCATGACAGAGGCACGGCCAAAGACGGACCCAGAGCTTGGAGCTGCCATAAGGATGTGTCGTATTCGTTGGCTGACTCTATTCCACAGCAGTTGAACTATTGAGAAAATCAATAGGTAATATGATAATTACTAATGATACTCGAAGGCATCTCCACGACATTTTAATATGATCAAACAGATCAAATAACTTGGTACATGCGTTTCGGATACAGGATACAGTGTGTTACAATTTGGTTCACCCCACCCCTCTACTTTCGTGTATAGTACCACGGGATAGTTGAAGACGGCTGTGTTAGTTCTCAAAATTATCTACTTATTTGTCGAGCCAAGATTTTCTAGTCTACTGCGACCACAGGAAAATCAAAGAAAACGGATTAGCCATTTTTTACAAACATTTTGATAATGGCAATCGTTTCGGACTAGTCACAAATACTCCTATATCAATTTCCAGAACAATATCTCATACGGGGTATTTTTTATCAAAATTACAATTTTTGGAACCTCCTGACAATAACAAACACAACAAAAAAAGATTCAGTGAAATCGGTCAAGCCGTTTACGATTCTATGAAGAACATACAAACATTCATTTATATACAGGGTGGGTCACGGTGGATGGCCTATTAGAAGTATCTGGAAAACGAAAAAACAGAACATTCTAAAAATTGGGCTGCTTCGATAATTGAACATTCTCTATTCGGCAAAAATGTTTTCATCGATACAGTGTTGCCATTTCTATCAGAAACAACTAGCAACTTCGTTATTTTAAATGGAGCACCCTGCGTTTTTATCAAAATGAAAAGGTGTAAACTTTTCATAAAATCATATTAGGAATTTGTTTTTATCTCGGAGTGCTCGAACAGAAATTTCCATAATGTTCGTGGAATATCGTAAGTACGGAGGATAGGGAAAGGAGGTAGGTGTTGGAATTTTTTTAACTTTTGGAGGTTCTTGGCGATACTTCCATTGTCAAAGAATTCCAAAGTTTCGAGGTTCTATAGACGAACTAGTTTTGGGAGGGTGTTGTTCGACATATTTCAAAAAAACAAACAAATCTCAACAAAAAAGTGGACGCCGCTTAGCTCCAGAGAATACTCCTTTTCTCCCTCTTCATTTAAAAAATTTTTTTAAAATAATTCCATAAATGAAAAACTCATGAGCTTGGTGGCAGGTGTTGATTCTGAACTTTGATCATGGAGGAGGGGGTTAGGTTAGGAATTTGAAAGAATGATTTTTTTTCTATCAAGCACTCTTATATGTGTTATGTTTTCTTACCGTGGTTTGTGCTAAATCGACAGCTACGGTGAATTGCTCTTGTCCCCCAATACCATAATTCCTCTGTAATGATTTGATTAAACTTTCGTTGTCTATTCCTAGTCCGACACAGCTAGGCCATACCCATGCTATCACGTAAATGGCACATTCTCCCACTAGGACTAGCATGATCACTAAAAAATACTGAAGAGAAAAACGAAAAAGATTGAGTACCCATTTCGAATGATGAATGATTTTTGCATCTGGGTCATCCGGAACATAAAAAAAACTCGACAACTATAACTTTGGGACTTTGGGACTTGTTCATTGTTTCTAGACTTTCTAGCTCATTCATTGAACCTGAACAATAAGTCTAGTCACCTATGTCAGCGTATACAGAGGCTGTTGCCTTGATATTGTGAAGACTTCAAGGGTTGACATGTTTTGCGAAAAAAATTGGAAAATTTCCACAGTTTGAATAGAACCAATACACTATGGTCTATTTTTGCTATACTTTTGGCCTCAGAAAAAAAATTCTGATAGAAGATCAGTCACAGTTGGATATAAATATATATTATCTCTGGACGATTTCGGAAATTCGCAATTGAAAGATGATTGATGAATTCTTTCTAGAGTGATATGCATTTGTTCATTGTATTTTATACATGAAAAGCACTATAGCTTAGTGTACAGGGTGGACTCAGATTATAGAAAATTATTCAAATATTTACAGAAACCCCAACTTAGTGTTTAACAGTGTCTTATCAATACAATTTGGTATACATTTACGAATTACTATTCACAACATGTATCTATCTATGTATTATGTATTCCTAATTTGTTCCTATCCAGAATAAATATCTAGTCTATAGTAATAAAGATAATAATAATAATTATTGGCATAGATGTCACTGATAGACATTCAAATAGTGGCTCATTTGATAAAAAATATTCATGAACTTCTTTTTCAAAGTTCATTGCTCTTGGGACTTTATCAGAAATTTTTGATGTCGAAAAAGGAAGAGTTATGAGCGGTCCGTTACATATGTGCTGAGAAATAAATGTAGTTATATTCTATATCAAGGATTTTCAGCAAACAAAATTGATGATCTAAATTTCATTCGATAATAATATATAAATGATATTTTCATTTTTGAAACCAGATTGACGGGCTCCATCGAGTTATGGAAAAAAATATGGATTATTTCAATTGAAGAAAAAAGTTTCTTGAACCACTCTGAAATTTGTTGATATGGAGAAAAAGTAAGCACAGATTCAAAAAAATCGTAAAAAAATATTCCAGAAAAGTTTTCGAATAACCGAAATATGTTGAGAATCACGAGGATATATAAAGGAATGTGACATTTAAGTGGGACACCCTACACCATGTACCTACAAATTGACTAAAAGACGCGTGTACGAACAACTGTCAAAAAACTAACTGGAAGATGGTGTGCACGAATAACTGTCAAAAAAACATAACAAAAAAATTATCTACACCTGACTGTTTCCTTCGAATTTTGTAATTTTGGAAGTATTACCTATGCCAAAATATCAAGTGTTGGAGTTATATAGAATTGATTGTGCTGCACTAATCAACAAAAATAATACAGGGTGCAACTTGTTAAGAATAAGTAGTTTGACAGAAGTTGACCTCGACACAGTGGCTTCAGTCAATTGGGTTGGACAAAAGTGTAATTATTTTTTTTGCAAGCAGAGCATAACTGAGATTTTGAAGAAGTGTAATAATTATTTTTCAACTCAATTTCATTTCTATTTTTGAACATATGAGTTATATCCCTACAACGTACCACATATTCCTGGGGCTAAAACAATTCAATCCAAGCAAACTTAACTACAAAGTTGTTCAGTTTGGACGCTAGACGGCTCTGAAGGAACAATTTTTAAATTGTTTTTGCTTCATAACTTTGAAACGGCTTATGAGATTTCACTCAAATTTGGTGCGTAGGCATAACTTTATTGGGGCAATGAAACTCATATAATGATCATGATGAATATCATTCCATGGGCGTAGAACTTGATTTTTCCAGTAAATCAACATCTGAAACTTCTACGCCAATGGAAAGAAGGGGGCTGGAATATGAAATTCAGATTGCGAAACTTGTTTACTATGAAAAAGGTACACTTGATTGAATTTGATTCCGCTCATGGTTTCGACAAAATTTGAATTTTAATCATTCAAAGCATATAAGTCAACAGTGAAACGATTATCATATATTTCATGAAAATTATTCGAAAAAAAAAAAAGGATCCTCACCATTATTTATTGGGAGATTTGTGTTGGTATGCTTTATTTCGGGACGTATTGCATTTGTGCCACACAATAAGTATACACCGTGTCCCAGCTAAACTGTCCCCCCCCTGTAAAAAATCAACAGCGCGATCGAATGACTTGAAATTTGGTCACCCAGTATGTTTGATGATGCTCGCTCTGAATATGCTATTGAATGAATCGTAGGTATACAGGGTCACACCGAAGTGCACCTAAACTTTCCTTTTTGAATAGGGACACTCAGTATATTATTCCATATTCAAGTAGAGTTTATTATTACAAATTCAACAATGCCGGGTTTGATAAGAATTTTTCAAACGACTACGAAGATATGGCAACAAATGAAACGATTCAATGGAAAATCGAATAACCACCAATTGTCTCGATGGTGATAGCAACTGGCCAGCTCGGTCGCCAGATCTCGCCCCACTTGATTTTTTTTGTGGAGCTATTTGAAACAACATGTTTATGAGTCGCCAATTGTGAATATGGATGAAATGGAAGAGAAAATCACCAATTAATGCGCACAAATTGATCGCAACGTGATACATAGGGTCACAATGAAAGTTTTATCAAAAGAGCTAGGAAATGTTTGCAGCAGAATGGACGACATATATATTTTTTTCTTTTCATTCGATTTCAATCGTGTTATATTGATAAAATCTAAACATAAATTTTTTATTGAACCGTTTATTTTTTGCCATATCTTCGTTGTCGTTTGAAAAAATCCCATCGAACCCGGCACTGTTTGAATATGTAATAATGAACTCTACTTGAATATGGAATAATATATACTGGGTGTCCCTATTCAAATAGGAAAGTGACCCTGTATACCTACGATTTATTCAATAGCATATTTCGAGTGAGCATCGTCAAATATACTGGGTGACCAAATTTCAAGTCATTCGATCTCGCGGTTGATTTTTTACAGGCTGGGACATATTTTAGCTGGGACACGGTGTATACACCCTATACCATCGGACAATGACTCCACTCACCAGCGTCAGCAAGCAGTAATTGTGCAGACAGGAAGCCCAACATCCGAGGATGCCAGTGGCGGCGAGCACGACGCCCAGCAGCGACACCCCTATCGAGACGTAGTGCAGCAGCGGGTGTGGCAACGCTGCCAGCTGGCCGGTCGACAGCAGTCGCGAGAGAAGAACCCTTTCGCCGTCGAAGAGCACCAGCATGCCCCCTATTACCAGGGTGAAGCCGCATGCCTGGAAATTTAATACACGGTACAAACTGATAGGGATCATTGCAAGTTTCAGTCGGCAATAAAGGGATTAAAGAGTAACATATGTATGATGCAATTGTCAATCTAGGGATCATTGCAAATTTCAGTTGGCGATAAAGGTTATAATACAAGTTTCAATCTAGAGATTATTGCAAGTTTTAACTGGCAATGAAGAGTATAATGTGTTTAATATGCGAGTGTCAATCTAGGGGTCATTGAAAGTTTCAGTCGGCAATAAATGGTATAATGCAAATTGCTTTCATTCGACAGTGAAAGTTATGATGTAAGTTTCAATCTAGAGATCATTGCAAGTTTCAACCGGCAATAAAGAGTATAATGTATAGTGCAAGTGTCAATCAATAAGGGATCATATTGCAAGTTTCAGTCGGCAATATAAAGGGAAAAGGTAAAGGGTAAGTTTCAATCTACAGATCCTTGCAAATTTCAACCGGCAATATAGAGTATAATGCAAGTTTCAACTTAGGTGGTGTCATTGGAAGTTTCAAACGGCAACCAGGGTATGCTGCAAATGCCAACCGACAATTTGGGATGATTGCAAGTTTTCACCACCAATAATTTAAGTTTCAATATAGTGATCTTTGCAAGTTTCAACCGGTAATAAGGGTTTAATGCAAATTTCAACCGACAATTAGACACCCCAATCGAGACGTTGTGCAGCAACGGGAACGGCAACGCTGCCTACTGGCCAGTCGACAGCAGCCGAGGGAGCACTCGGGAGCAGGACTTCACCGTTGAAGAGCACCATCATGCCACCTATGACCAGGGTGAGACCGCATGCCTGGAAATGTAATGCAAGGTACAACTGATAGGGATCATTCCCATTTTCAACCGGAAATACAGAGTATAATACAATTAGATCTCAAAGGGATCATTGCAAGTTTCAATCTACGGATCCTTCGAAGGTAAAACCGCCAATATAGAGTATCATGCAAGTTGCAACCTAGGGTTCATTGGAAGTTTCAACCGGCAATAACGGTACCTATAATGCAAGTTTCAACCGACATTTAGGGATCATTGTAGCTTTCCTCCGCCAATAATAAGAGTGTAATACAAGTTTCAATCTATTGATCATTGCAAGTTTCCACCGGCAATAAGGGTACACTTCAAATTTCAATGAACAGCTAGGGATCAATGCCAGTTTCAACCTGCAATAAGAGTATTATGCAAGTTTCAGCCGGCAATAAGGGCATAATGCAATTTTCAACCGAAAATTAGACACCCCTATCGAGAAGTAGTGGAGCAGCTGGAGCGGCAACGCTGCCAGCTGGCCGGTCAACAGCAGCTGGGAGAGGAGAGTCGAAGAACACCAGCATATAATGATGCTGCCTATGTCCAGGGTGATGTCATATAGGTAGGTACAATATTGTACAATCGATAATTGACAGAGCCGACAACTAGAGATTATTGCATGTTTCGAATGGCAAAATAATTTGTGTAATGCAAGTTTCAACGGGCAATAAGGGTACAATGCAAAATTAGAACCAACGATAAAGGGTATAGGCGAGTTTCAACCTATATAGGGATCAGTACAAGTATCAACCGGCAATCAGGGTATTATGTAAGTTCCAACCTAGGGATATTTGCAAGTTTCAGCCATCAAGAAGGGTATAATGCAAGTTCCAACCGACAAATTGAAGATAATTGCTAATGTCATCCGGCAATAAACGGTAAAGGCGAGTTTCATACGGCGGTATCGCACCAACCGTTCAAAATTACAGAACCAAATTTGTGAAACAGTCAGCTGGAAATCCAGGCTAACTTCTGATTTCCCATGGATGCTCCCATTTTGAACCATATGGACGTAGGCGATTTTCAAATGTATTGAAATATTGCCAAAAACTCAAATTTTCAAATGGTACCTAAATTTTTTTGACACCATATGATAGTAAATTAAATTTGAGTTGAAGTTACTCAAGCATTGCCTATACCCAAGTCAACTCCTTGCACCTGATGACTATTATTGTATGTAGGAATAATTTCAGTTTCAACCTACAATTTTTAATAATTTATGCAAATTTCAACTGAAATTTCAGGATGATCACATGTCGCAACCATCAGCTATAAAAATAATCGCAAATTTCAACCGATATATACATACTTATATGTATATAGAACAACTCGCAATTCAGGTACCACAACATTTAATTTTGTTTTCCATGTTATCCAGACGAAAACCAATTGATGATAGTCAGTCATAAAGTATCCACTTCAATTATTATGAACTACACCCACAACGCGTAGGTGAATAACAACTAGAATCGTTAGTACACCAGCCAAATTGATAGTAAATAAGATTAAAATTCGTAGAAAGTAATCAGTCTCATTAAATTACCCCCTTTTATGGACGGCATTGCACACATAATCAGTGGATATTAGTAATTTAGTATTGAGACATATACCTACCTCTATAGGGTGTTTTATTATTTATTATATTATACAGGGTGATTCAGGTTTAAGCCACAAACTGAAATGGAAGATAGATCTCATCATTTTAATCAAAAAAGTTTATGTAAACATTAGTCCGATCTCGTTCAACAGCGGAGCTACAGGGTGTCAAAGCTGAATTATTTTCTTCTATTAGTTGAAATATCTCGCTTACTTGGCAAGATATCATTTTGAAATTCGGTGTGGTCAATACTTCCTAGAAGATGATCATTTCAAGCCATCTAAAGATTTTCAAAATCTACAGGGTGATACGTTTATGGGGGTAGACGCTTCCTTATTCCCCCCAAACTTTTCCGTTATATACGCCTCTGGCATCTTTCAGTGATCAAATTATGTGGATCGTTCAATTTAGAGGCTTTTTTTGCTCTTCAAGTTTTATCGATAAACGAACCGTTTTTGAAATAAATAAGCATATACGTTCTAAAACATGTTAATTTAATTAAAACAAGAAAGCCTGTAGATTTTGAAAATCCTAAAATGGCTTGAAATGATGATATTCTAAATAGTATCGACCACACCAAATTTTATGATGATATCTTGAAAAGTAAGCGAGATATTTCAATTAATAGAAAAAAATAATTGAACTTTGACCCCCTGTATCTCCGCTACTGAACGAGATCGAACTGATGTATATATGAACTTTTTTAAATGATGAGATCTACCTCCCATTTCAGTTTGTGCTCTAAAACCTGAATCACCCTGTATAGATGTAAAGCAATTGTGAGAAACTGAGAAAATAGAACTATACAATTCCAACATGAGAATATTATACTTACCAATAAAAGAAAATTGCACAGCGCCAAAATAATTTTACTAGTAACCAACGACGTCAGTGCCATTTTTCACATGAATCACACACTTTATTACCAACTAAAACTACGAAGAAGTTGCACCTGCCGAATCGTTGAAACCGCTCTTCATTCGATAACAAACTGTGACTCAAGTCAACTGGCACATCCTATTGTCCTTCCTAATTGTGCCAATCAGCCATTCTCAACCTTTATGGTCCCATCGCTACCCATTAGTCACTCTCGAATCAGAATCAACGCCAACGAAAGCCTTGTTATTACTCTACCACTAGTCTTTTTGCCGACGAAATCGAAACAGAAACAACAATGAGATGGAAAAAGTCCGAGTCGAAATCATGAATGGAACAGGAAGGATATGGCAATTAATAGAAGCAGAGCATAAAGAAGAGTGGGCATGGTGCTACGCATGAGGAGATGCCATATGGAAAGTATACTTTTTATGAAAATCAAATGTTTTCGACCAGAGAATCAATCCAAAATGAATAGTTATTAATTATACAAGGGAAAAAAGGGGTAGATTTTAGCTCCAGGTTGTGTTGTCAAAAAACCGTAAGCTAAAATATAATATTTTTCCCGTGTATAATACACGATTTTTTTCTGCGACAGGAAAAAGGACGAATCAATATTGAGAAGATATTGAAATCAGAAAATTGACGACGTGAAATTTGACGTTTTTAACAGGAATTAGGGACACCTGCGTTGCATCAGGCATCTTTATCATTCTTTTGAAGTAATCAAATATCTGCCAGTCTAAGAAAGAACTGCAAAAGTCGTTATCTTCCATTCGACTTCGCGGTTACGTATATTACTAAACAACCACTAAATTCGCAATTTTTTGAAATCAAATCACAGAATTAGACTGACAGAAGTGACGAAGTGACATCAGATATTTGATTACTTCAAAAGAATGATAAAGATGCCTACAACGCAGGTGTCCCTACTGATAAAAACTTAAAATGTCACGTCGATAATTTTCAGATTTCAGAATAATGCAATATCTTCTCAATATTGATTCGTCCTTTCTTCTGTCACAGAAAAAAATACACAACCTGGAGCTAAAATCTACTGCTTTTTTCCCTTGTATAATAAATAACTATATGAAGTGACATTTTATAACCTGTCAACAGAGATGAAATTTCAAACTGCTTTCCCGTCATCTATAATAATGATATTTTTGGAAGTTTCTATATATGCATCAAGGTGTCCTGAAAATAGTTTAAAATACTCTACAACCGGCTTCTAGATGAAAAATAATTCAATCAATTCTTTCTCATACATCATTTCAAGGAGTCATTCTAGTTCAGTTACTTTTAAGTTAATCAAAATCGGCAACAAATAACGACACTATGGCTTTAAGGCCGTTCTTGTCAGTGCACTCGATCATGTGTTATTAATTATCGGTTGCTCATACATTTTGAGTAAAAAAATGCAACTGGATAATATTTCCTTCATCGTCATACATCCAAACATCTGGTATAGTGGGTGATAAATGATTCAATGTCTGGTAGTTGGATGGCAGTTGCCAAGTCAACAGCAGTTGTTAATCGAATATTTTGTCAAGCAATGGTCACGTGGTCACGCCGTAGGATGACAAAGAAACGGGGTTAAAACTTAAACAGGTTGATAAATTATGTTCGTTCTAACATTCGAAAATAAATAAAAATATAATTACTTATTCACCTTACCTGTCATTTATTTATTGTACACAATCATAACATAAAATATCAACTAAGAGAGTTACATATACATCGACCATCCCAAATCATTGTACTCATCTCATTCTCATCTAGATCTAGGTGAAAGTAAATATGTTTCAATCAAGGGAAATTTATTTCGACAATGCTGCTGAAGAAGTATACCTATATAACACATTGTACTTCAAAAATGTAGATCCTTTTACCGTTTTCTACACGTACATCAAGATCGAAAACGCAGTTAATTAAACGTTTTTTTCCAAATCGAACACTATACCCGAACTATTGATTTTACAAACAATTGTAACATTAATCAATATATTATTTTTTGTGAAGAAATATTAGAATTTAGAATGGTTTTCAATCTCCTTTAAATGCATACCAGCCTACATCCAATTATTCCATATTATGATAATGCCGATATCAAATATAAGTAGGTATACTTAGGTGTCCGAAGTAAAAGTAACTTAAACATTTAATATTATTATATTATGTATATGAATAATTAACTTCATCAGGGAAATCTCAATTATTATATCCATAGTACGAGGAATATTCGAGAGTTATTCAGTCTACATATTTTCACATGATTGTGATATTTAAATATATTATCTTTATATTATATATCGATAACTATAGGCATCTTAAATAACTAATGAAGTTATATCTACATGTATAATTATCCAAATAATTAGTTTTTCAAAAGATTTGTCATAAATAAACGACTTAACCAATGTTAACTTCAACCTAATTATTAATAAGCTGATGAATATGCATTGACACTACACTTTTTTCACAAACCAAACCGAATTTTCCGTTTGTGGTAGAGCAGTTTATAGTGTGGTATTTGTGCGAAAGGTTAGCCAGTCTTCCTATTAACCCTTAGATAACATGTATATATTACATATACCTATAGCAAACAGTGTGTCCATATTTGATCAAGAGAAAACTTGAAATGACAGTGTTCTTCAGTATTTTGAGCCACATATTTTGAAAATATTTTCAAATGTACACAAAGACAGGCAGCTAGAATATCCTTATTCAAAAATGATACTGATACCACAGTACAATATCATTGTGCTGATACTCCTCTTTTAATTTGCTTTCCAACCGTACTAAATGAAGCACTAGATATTTCATCAAACCTGATCAACTTTTCAATTGAATTTCCTTAGTTTTTGATAACATCGCTATGATTCCTTTTTTGTATAAATGCAGTGAGAGCACAGATCCTTCGTCGTCTGAAATTCTCCGGGCCAAACTAATCGAAAATTTGATGAAAAAATGGATAGTTGAATTCTGTACTACACATGGTATATCGTGAGTCCCCAGCAATTTGGTTTCCAAGTCGAGAGAATTACTCACAACCGATTCAATGTTCTCACTTCTGAAGAAAATAGGTATATATTCTGGAACCATCATGGATTCAGAAATATTTTCCTCCAGTGATTCAAATCCTGTCTATCTAGTAGTAATCAGTTCGTGAAGACATCAACTCGCTCCAATATAATATAAACAACATTGATTGCGGAGTTCCCCAAGGTTCTGTACTGGGTCTAATGCTCTTTCTTTTGTATGTGAATGATGCAGTGATATCACCGGTGCAATTACACTCTTCTTGCGGATGATACCACATTACTATGGAAACACAAAAATGTGGATGACTTGCATGACGATAAAAACATGGTATAAGGAATTGGTGCGAGTCTAATTTTTGTTGTCATTCAATATTGAAAATTGAGCATAGTCACCTTCCATAGCAATTTACCTGATGTGATACTTGGAAGTACCAGCATTGAAAATAAAACATCATCTAGATTTCTTGGGCTTTAATTTGACAACAATCTCAGATTCGAAAATCACGTTGAAAATGTTTGTAAAAAATGCAAAAATGCAGATTCACATATCCGTTATGGAATTACTTTTTTAGGCCTATACGCTCGCTTTTGTCGAACAAAAACTTGAAAAAAGTTCACTTATCAAGCTCCTTTAGGCTCTCTGATTGTGACATTTTTAAAATCATATTTTTAAACACATATATACATATATTACACATTGTCGTTACTACTTTTTCTGTTCTACAAGATGGGGTTATCAGATTTTCAAACCGGCGTTTCGTCTTTGAGCTGCCATCACCAACTTTGTTTTTTCAAATACGGCCCTGGATTTTTTATCATGGATTTTGAAGCTTTTGATCTAAAATCAACGGTGTATCGCACTAATTCGAAAAGTTTATATTTATTTTATTTCCCATATGAACTCATGTGTGAGAGACATAGAATCGATTCTTAATAGGATTCGAACCGTTGATTCTAGGAGATTGAAAGCTCTCAAAATCCAGGGCCGTATTAATAAAAAACAAAGTTAATGATGGCAGCTCAAAAACGAAACGTCAGTTTGGAAATCTAATACTTTGCCAGAACTTATCGGAATTTGATCGTCAAAATAAAAGCGTAATACCCCGTAACCATTGGAATATGACATGTTCATGGGACCTTGATAATACTACTCAGAAGCAATACTCATCTGAAAGTCATAGATACATAGAACCATCATAGCTGACTTTGCAATAGTAGCAACACTTCTATAAATAATTCATAACATGTCAACACTGCCACGGATTTTAAATTTTTTGACACAGTTGAAAAGGCAATGAAAAGAGGAATGGAGGAAACCATTTTCAAAAATAAGTACATTTCTGAGCTGCTCTGTCTTATTGTAACCTTCGGTTTAATTGAAAACATTTACACACTCTCATTTCAAATTCAATAGTCTACGAGATATCTAAGGATTACCTGAGCACTAAATGGACAAGACACTATATTTAAACAATTTCCACAGTCCATCCGATTATAAACGCTAAATAAAACATTTCTCCCTCGTAAACTGAACTGAATAATATATGTTATTAGTTGAATATATCGCAATTAACTGGTCCTAAATGGAAATATATGGGGCGTAGACACAAAATAATAACTTAATATTCATAAGGTCAATCACGTCTATAGCGTCTATATACAGGGTGATGACACATTAGACGTTTCTGAAGAACGCAACTCAAGATTATTCTGAAAAGTTGATGCCTTGGATGATTAGTTGTGTTTTATCGACCTAAAATATTCTCAGCGTTGCGACGTTGCCGCTTATATTGAAAAGTAGCAACAACTTTGATTTCTTCAATGGAACACCCTGTATATCATTCCATTTTCGGAGTCTCCCTGAAGAGCTGATTCCATCGATCTATCACACTTGGGGTCTAGCGGGAATGATAACAAAGATATAGGGTGTGATAAATCTAAATTTTTCAACTTTAAAAATTTGTTGTGTCGAAACTATTCATAGTTGGTAAAAACGGTTTCCATGTCCCTATTTTAACTTTTCATGTACTATCAATTGATATTTAATTGAAATAGATACAGGGTGGTCAACAATCTTAATTCTTTGCAGTTATTTTAATGAGAACAGACAATTTTTGCCAAAAAAATATCTGTAACCATTTTTCAAAAATACCTTTTTTCGAACACCTTGTAACTCCGAAACGAAGACAGACATCGATATGCAGTTTTCATCATTGAGTTTTTCATGAGAATCGACCCTCAGGCACCGACATCAGTTTTCTTCCATCTGGTTCGAAAATAGGACTTTCCCATTAAAATTGTCCAATTTGACCCACCCTGTACACCCTGAATATAATAATGATATCGAAATTTCAGCCTTTAGAAAACTGTCACTATGTTTCCACTCACCTCTCGGTCTATTATACTATGTATAGTTCACATTGATTCATCCTTATTCTTTTATAATTATAATAGGTATTATAATTATTCAACATCCTTCTCATTTATGATGGTTATGATTCTCGAGGAAGAACCTTTAAAAAATATTCTATAAACTTTATGAATACACACTGTATATCATTTGACACCACGTATTTACCTCCTGTCCCTATCAAGTTTGTGTTGAAGTGACTATTTCTAGAATCGAATGTTTTCATTTCATTGGTAGTTACATTCAACCAATTTACTTTATTCACATAAAACAATATCTCAACAGTATAGGTACTTATTTAAGATCAGAATTAACTATTGCATTACAATTCGTAGTGGTAAAGATAAACATTTGAATAATTCAGGTAAATAAATTACGATTTGATATAGAAAAGATAAATCTTCCGGTCTGTAAAAGTAGGTAACTAATTAAAATATTTCAATACCTATAACTACCTGTAGTGGAAAGGTAGGTTGCAAATAAGGTATCTCTTTAACTCAGTGACTTTACAATTTCCTGCAATAAGTTCTTTTAATCACGGCAATCGCCAAAACCAGTCCGAAGAAAAAATGAAGATAACTGGATGCTGGTCGACGTTTCCATTTCTGATGTTGTGCCTTTTATTGTATGGAACTGGTGGAAGTACATCGTTTGATAAAATAACAACAAATGAACTTCGTAAGTACTAGAAATAAATCTAACGACCACATTAATTGTTCCATATACAGGGTGATTCAGAAGTAAGCGACATCCTTTCAGGGGCGTATTCCTTGCATGAAAATAAGGCAAAGAATTCGTATTAATCCGAAAATACTTCCTAAGGTTAGCTACGCCCCTTCGAATATAGGACACCTCAAAGACAATTTTTTTCTCTATAACTTTGAAATATTTCACATTGAATTTTCAAAATTGGTGTACGGCATGAACATTTGATGGTAAATAAGACTCTGAATTCAAAATTTCAGGATTTAATTCAGGATGGGTGGGTGTAAAAACATCCTTTCTTTTGATATTCAAGTTATTGTTATTTACGCAAATCAGAAAGTTTTCAAAGTCGATTTTCTCCTGTACGTTCTATCGAAATGAACTAAGAGTACCTTTTTCACGTGAAAAACTCTAGAATGGGCTTATATCACAAAAAATTGTTATTTCATAATTCGATAGAACTCACCCAAACTAGCTCACCACCGCAAACCGTTTCTTGCTGTGAGTTCCCTACGTTTTATAAAAAATTATTGAAATCCCCGATTTTTCGGACCACTTAAAACGAGGCGATGATGTGACGTCAAGACCCTAATACTGAAACAAGATTGTTCCAGACAGATGAATGATACATGATTTCTGACAGAGTAAATTAGCGCGAGATCACAGTTTGAAAGAATTAATATATCATTTGCCTCAGTCTCCGTCGGGCGATTGGTATTTTCTTCTAACTATGGCGAGATGAGGTTTCTACGTCATAAGAGGGTCCGTTTTCAGAAGGTACTATTATTTATCTCCAAAAATAAAACATTCCAGTTGATTTTTCGATGGAATTATGTCGTCAATCATTATTTATGTATGAAAGAATCATTATGAACATGGTTTGAGTTAAAAGTTCTACTAAGGTGTACACGCCCATTTTATAATTTTCAAACGAAACCACAATAACCTGAATATCAAAAGAAGGAGGGATGTTTTCACACTTACCCATTCCCGCATATAACACCCCTGAATAAAATTTTAAAATTTTGAATCCAGAGTCTTTATTAACCATCAAATGTTTCCAATTTTCGATAATTTATTGTGAAGGATTTTGAAGTTATAGAGAAACAATCATCTTTGAGGTGTCCTATTCAAAGAGGCGTAGGAACCATTTTCCGACCCTTATTAATAGGAACGTTTTGCCTTATTCTCATACAAGGAATACGGCCCTGAAAGGACGCCGCTTACTATTGAATCACCCCGTATGTATCATGTATCTACATAGATATAGGGTGATTCATGAGGAGTGTCACATAGCCAAATGGGATACAGGAAATCAATACGAGTTGATGTATGTAGGTATATGAAAATATTTTTTGGTCATCTATAACGAAAATACAGAGGGTATTATGTGAAATTGACATAGAACTTTGATAACCGATATTTCAGAAATTATTCATCCTAATTTGTTGAAATTTGGCACCGACGTTACTCTACTGAAGATATATCCAAGATGGCATATTATGAAACTAGGGAAACTTCATGTTTTATTGTTATGTGAAAAATATGACTTTGTAATCAATTGTCTCGAAAAATTTAATCAAATTCAGAAATATATCAGACAAAATGCCATATGAACTGAACTGAACACTTTGACCCGTAATATGAAACAAAATATTTCGAACAAGATATAATATCAATTATTTTTCAATTTTGATTATAATTGATATTCGTGGATTTTCCGATAGAATTCTGATGAACAAGATCTGGGCTTATCTTCTGAGGCATATTAATTGTTATGTGTAATCCGTCAGTTAGGTACTTTGATGACATTTGTCCTACCTTTTTTGGACAAAATACAACAAGGAATAAGAATTTTTTTCTGTGACGGGAAAATAGTTCGACATTTCTTCTCTGTTGACAGGATAAAATGTCACTTTTTATAAATTACTCTTTTCCCGGATATATGTCACATATATATACACTCCGAGAAAGAACTGCAGGTCCTTTCATCTTCCATTCAATTTCGCGGTTACTTAAATTACTAAACAACCGAAAGTTCACAATTTTTTTGAAATCAAATCACAGAATAAGACAGACAGATATTCGATTACTTCGTTAGGAACCTCATATTTCACAATATTAATTCGCCCTTTTTCCTGTCACAGAAGAAAATAGTGCATTATAACGGGAAAAATATTAGATTTTAATTTTAGCTAAAATCTACAACTTTTTTTCCTTGTATAATAAATAACTATTTCAATTTTCAATTCAGTTTCTGTACGGCTCCTTTTTCAATATTGAAATCATTCACTTTCATAAAACCTTGATTCTATATAACCGCATATCTATTCAATCACGCGGCAACCTATCACTTCTTAGTTGGTGAATATTCCAATGAATCATGAAAATAGAATAGAAAAATTGATTTTTGTCTGTGACGAAAAATAATGGCATTTAATCTCTGTTGACAGGTTATAAAATGTCACTTTTCATAAATTACTTTTTTCCCATGGGAAAAAAGTGAGTACTTCTTTCCCGGATATATGTCACATATATATACTGTGTTGATGGCTTTTGTTGTGCTGTAGTCTACGAGAAAGAACTGCAGGTCCTTATTTTATCTTTCATTCGACTTCGCAATTTCGTGAATTACTAAACAACCACTAAATTCGCAATAGGTATATCAAAATCAAATCACAGAATCAGACTGACAGATATTCGATTACTTCAAAAGAAAGATGAAAGATTGAACTATATCAATAATCATTCGTCGAAGCAGGGACAAGTCGAATTGATTTTAAATGGCTCAATTTTTCAACTGACTGACTAAACACCCTAAATAATTCAATATTTTCATCCTCACTCTTTGATCAGCTGAACGAGAGAGTTAATATACTTAACATTAAAATACTTTGGGATGCACAAGGTATAATTCCTGTTTCCCACAAATATATGAAATAATGTTAAAAATAGTGGTCGTCATTGAGTGGTCTCTATGCTATATATTTATATCATTGGGTGCTATAATTTTTCAACAAATAAAAATATGAGAGTCTCAGTGATCTTATCAAAAACTCCCAAGCGATCTCTTATAGGTATTATCTGTTTCTGATGCTAAAAACAATGATCTGTGAGGGATTTTTTTTCCAAAATATGGTGAAAAAATATGAAAATAACTATTCTGGAGACATATCAATGATGGTAGATGAAAAAGATAATATGCGTGTAGGTACCTATATTCTACCTTATTTTTCTGCTCACCTCATCGTTAAAAGTTCCATTCCAATTTTCAGTTGGTATACCAACTGGAACCACCCATGGAATAATTGTGATTTGGATTAAAATGAGAGAAAATAAGAGTATACAAGGAAAGTCTTTCATTCTGTTTGTAGGTTGCTTGGAGAAAGAAATGGCATTATCCTTCAAAATATTGAAATACAAAGAAATGGAACTGAAAGATTTCCAAAGGGAACTCGACAACCTGAACTTGACTGAACCACTTCATAGGTTTTTCAATCCAAAAGGAACGTTGTGCAAGCTGTGTCAACTTTTGATAGGTGCATTAAAAAAGAGGACGATCAGAGTGGAGAATATCGCTAGAGCCATTTGTAATATTTATATAGCCCTTTCTACTTGGACTTTGGATGATTTTTGTGAGGATATCATCGAACTGAACATGGTAACTATGTAACTAATATAAGTGAAAGACTGCCAGATCTAACATTCGGATTTTCCGACAATCCCGACAAGTGATTACTGGAATTCCAGTTTCAAATGAAAACAAAAACAAAGTTGGTACTAATGATGTGCTTTACGAAATTATCATGGAATGAAAAATAAGATCTATACTTTTTTCGAGTCTTTAATTAAGAGTAGGTAATTTTATATGATGATAAATAATAGGAATGTATCTATCAAGGGAGCGAAATACGCTTTTATGGGTCCATAAAATACCTACAACATTTTATGCTAGAATACCTCAATTAATGTCATCACAGATATAACTTATTTTCGGTGCAATCATATATCATTTTGCATCTCAAGAGAACTGTAATGTAATGAACCATATCGCACAAATCAAACATAAATGTCCTGAATTATACAGAAATGCTTATACGAGTTACTTATACGCCCGGCGATGAAGATGAAGTCTGCGGGCGGTAAAGTGCCACTTTACGCCTGCAAAACCGGACAGTAAAGTGTTACTTTACGCCCGGTCGTGCATAAAAAGAATTTATTCAGTCAAAACTTCATCTACATAGCGCGGGTGTCCCAGATCTTTTCGTACAGCCAATACCTCAGTTATTCTCCTTGAAAGAAAATTTGAAAAAATTATACTTTTGTCAAACCCATATGACTTAAGCCGTTGTGTCAAAGTCAACTTCTGTCAAACTACCCCTGGAAAACCACCCCCAACTTCAATTTTTCAAATTACACCCTATACACTTTTTTTGTTGATTTGTGAAGTGCTATAATAGCCACCTTAAGTGCAATCAATTCTAACTTCAACACTTGATGATTTGACAGATTTCCAATTGACAGAATACTCATTCGAAGTAACTTCCTAAAAGAAGCGTGCACGAACAACTCCCAAAAAACTCTTCAAAACAACTGAAAAAACATCATAACAAAATGAATGATCTACACCTGATACTGTTTCCATAGTTCCCAAAGAATTTTGTAATTTTGGGAGTATATACACGTATATCAAAATATCAAGTGTGACACATCGTTGAAGGTAGTTTTTAGTTCCTTGTAGCGCACGAAAGGAAATTCCTATAATGTTTCGTGGAACATCGTGCGTATAAAGTATAGGCGTTGGAATTTTTTAAACACTTTTGGGAGGTTATAAGTTTATATGGAAATACTTCCATTGGCAAAGAATTCCGAAGCTTAGTCGTTCTATTCGCGGTAGCCAAGGTCATCATCTGATGTTGCGATGATGTCTAACTTTCAATCTGAGCCAGGAGTTAGGAATATTTTCCCGTAGTTTTCATGGAACCTTCCAGAAACATTTCAATTCTGCCCTATTGTGGACTGTTCGAAACGTTACCTACTTGAAACGTAACCAAGACGTTTTGTCCAGGTTTCCCGAATATTTTTTAGTTGCAACAACGTTTGAACGGAAACAAAATGAAAAGTTTCAAGTAAAATGCAACCATGTAAGAATTCATGGTCTAAAATGCTGCTTTTACTGATTTTTCATGTTTTTTGTTGTGTTGCCTACACCTATTCTACATCATAATAAATGCCTATCACTATAGAAAATATAGAAAATCCCAAATCAAAAAACAGCTGCTGCTACTATATTTCGTATGTCGAATTTCTTGTTGCTGAAGAAAGTTGTCATGGATTGGAGAGGCGAGTGATGTGAATGCGAAAAGGGGAAGGATCAGTATCGGTACAAGACAGTACAAGCAGGTCAGAGGGAGACGACTGAAACAAGACGAGAGTCGATGATAGCTTAGACAGCGTGAGATGAACGTGAGCTGATCAACACTCGATCGCCCACTAATGCTACAGTCCTACTTATTTCGAGTTTGCGTAATACCTAGTCACTGTTTCTGATTCCTGAATTTATGTGTGGCAGTGGTAGTCAAACCTGATAGTTAATTTGTGATCCATCGTATCCAGTTGCTTAGTTTCAAGGAGCCAAAAAGGGTCATCAGGATTCACAAAGTATTTTATCAAGAATGATTCCATATCCGAAGAAAATGTGGATGATATTGGTGAACGGCACGAATTACCATCATGAGAAGCTTTGGGGACAGTATATTATGTTTCAGATATTGTTGAAAGTGTTCATTAGGGTATGTTGGGCTAGTGTGGACTTGATTAGACTATTTTCGTTTTGTATTTTTTCTCACATCTGTGTGATGGGTAATTGCCTACTGTTTGTGAAATAAGAATAAGTAGTACCTAATAAATTTGTCTGTTTCTACTGACGATGTATCTTTATTTCAACACCATATCTACTTTCTTTGAAGATAAAATTATACAAAATTTGAAATCATTATGAAACGTGTCCAGGACAGTTTTTTTGAAACGCATCCAAGACAGTATTGTTGGATCGTGCCCAAAACAGTTGTCTCGAAACGTCTGGGACGATGTTGTTGAAACGTTCCATGAAACTCCACTGTGGTAGGACATTTATCTGCTCTGTAACGTTTCTGAAATTTCAGAGATACTCAAGTGGACAGGTTTCAGATACCTATCCGTTAGACACTTCTGAAACATTTTTTGGCTATACCACGAATAGATGAACGAATTGAGGTAAAGTGTTGTTCGACATTTTTCAAGGTTAACGACGAAGGGATGTGCTGACTGGGCCTGTCGAGTGAAAGATCGCCGACTTTTCTGCGGTGTTCTAATGTGGCCAGAGTTGGTGAGTGTGGCGTCACCCACCAGGCGAATGGCTCTTCTCTGGCTGGAACCTAAGAGCATCAGCGTATGTTTGGGTGCTGATCCCCATACATGAGAACAGTATTCTAAAACTGGCCGTATTTGTACTTTGTAGATCATGCGAGAAACTGTTGAGGAGTGGAGAAGATTTTCGCACGGACCAATAAACCGAGTTTTTGTGATACAGCTTTTGCTGTGGATTGAACAAGATTTTCCCATGATAGATAGATAGATAGATAGGCTTTATTTAACACTGTTACATGTAAATGTTTAGTGCAAGTCAAAATGTAACATGAAAGAGTATTGCTGATGGCAGAGATTATGAGGGAGTGTATAATCTCTGCTGAGAATATATAGTGGTATAGGTATACTGAGTTCCGCCTTTCTAGAGAAAATACAGGCTTTGGTGGCGTTGAATTCAACTAGGTTGTTGGTTCCTCAGGCTGTAATTTTCGCAAGATCTTCATTGACAGCCTGCCTGCGTTGCACTTTACAAATCAACAAAGAAATGTTTAGGGTGTAATTTGAATAATTGAAAAATTCAAAGCCCGGAGGGGGCAGAAGGAATTCTAGCCTTCTTGGGGTTGGTTTTTCAGGGGTAGTTTGACAGAAGTTGACTTTGACACTACGGCTTGAAAGTCAAATGGATTTGACAAATGTAATTTTTTTTAATGTTTCCAAGTAGCATAACTGAGATATTGGCTGATGTATAAAAAGATCTGGGACACCTGGTATATATAAGCAAAGATTGCTTTATTTATCAACGTTGGTCCGCTGAAAAAACTACTCATCGTTGCTTTTTAGCCAATTATTGAATACGTCTTAGAAAATAGCGAAATATTCAGTCCTGAGTTAGCCTGTACTATACTGCTTCAAAACGACAAATGCTATTACCCCGATTCAGCTTTGACATGGAGGATGTCAACACCTTCTACTTCCTTGGTAAAATTCCCACAGGTCTGTATGAAACCATGCACCATACATAATGTAATTACTTTTTTATCGTATTGTGTGTTCAGCAAATCAGTATATATAATACTATATCAGTAAATATATATTCAAATTCAATGCAAACTTGTAGGGTCTAGATATTGGGAACGAATTCATTTTTTAGGTTATTCTAAGACAAAATGCGAAACGTTTGAAAATCCTACACCTGTCAGATTTCCACATAACTCCAGATTACGAGATAGGGGGCATCAGCAACTGTGGTTATCCCACTTGCTGTAAAAAGGGCTTGGGGAATCCAATAGGATCGAAACCAGCAGGTGTTTGGGGTGACTATGAATGTGATGTGCCTCCTTGGATGTTTGGCACCACTCTGGATCACATCAAGTATGCTCACAAGGTAAAGTATCTCTTTTCTTTCGAACAACAGCTAGGTAGATAATACTCTGGAGTTTGTTATACCTAGACCTAGAACATATTGTTTGTTTCAAAAAATCTGTACCTATTCTTATGATTTTTCTTCGAATGTGGTATCAGTGCCTGTACGATTTTATTGTTCCTTGCAATCAACCCAGCTAGCACAAAAACATCTCAGAGATGTTAAAAGTACGAGATGACGTGACATTAAACCTCCACTGCGATGTCCTCTTCACACATGAATAGAACTTTCATAGAATAGCCAATTTCCGCCGCGGTCGGTGTTTATAAAGATATACTTGGGATGTCACAAAAATACATTCTGCCTGGTTTTCTTGATAGCCTTTTCATGGACACAACAATAGGCGGTTTGCACACATTTGATCGCTGCAAATAAAGCTTTCCTGGTGGGTATATTATAGAAAAAAAAAACAATTAAGAAAGAGCTTTTCCCGCTGAAGAATCGAACCTATATACTCTCTTGTGAGTCTCTTGTTATTACCTTTTTACAATCCTTATCCACTGCGCTATAAGAACTTTATTGATGAATATGATATGAATAGACATAAATTAACATGCACTTCATTATTATAGTAGGATAATAATTATTTTGAGGCTAGAGAATAATAAGGTGAGTAAGGGCATACATTATAAATATTGATAAGAGAATAACATCGATATTTTGATACGATTCTGTATATTCTCAGAATATACTGAGATTATGTCAAATTGAATATTTGCTCATGGAATATTTGTTGCCAGGATGAAAAGATTCTATGATCATTCTGAGACATTCGATCAGAATATTCCAATATAAGTATACGACCGTTCTGAACGTTGTCAGAAGTCTTAAAATATTTTGTGCTGTTTGAAATATTATTACGGATTATGGACGACACGTCTGATGGTCATTTTTGATTAGAATGAATAATACTTGCTTCGTGCTTCTGTTCTGAGATAAATAGGAAGTCGTTTGGTATTGTAATAACGGAATAAAAAGACGCTGCAAACGCGAATGCGAACAAAAACAACAAAATCGGAAATGAATCAGAAATAATCGTATTGTGACGTAAGCATGAGACGTTGTGGTGGGGTAAACAAAGAAATGGCAAAGAAGAACAAAAAGAATACTTCCAATATCCTTCAAGACCTCTTTGGGAGGTATGCATATGACGTCCCAAAAAAACATCCTCATTCCAACATTTTTGAAACATCCCAAAACATCCCAGGGATACTAGGTACCTACCTCAGTAGCCAAACAAAGAAATGCCACAGAAGAACAAAAACAAAGACAAAAAACATATTTATGTCAACATTTTCAAAGCATGTTTGTGCTCGCTGGGAAATATTCATAGTTAGGTTGAGGTTGAATCAGGTGATAGATACTATATATATTTTCGATATCAAAATGAGCAATCTAATATGCGGATACCCCATTACATGGAATCAAGTGAGACATATCAATATCAATAAATCTCCAAGATTATGAAATTCATCAAAACATGAATCATCCTCAAGGAGAATGTGGATGAATATATTACATAGAGATAACTATATTGAAAAAAATACTAATGTAGATAGAGATAACTATAAAAAAAACTAATGTAGGTCATGATATGTTATTCATCCCTGTTCTCATGAATACTTATCTCCAAAATTATTTAACTCAGCACAACAAACTATAAATCAGTCATAGTTATATATGTAACATAAAATTAAAATCATAGTAAATGTAAATAATTCAAAGATGTAGGTATGGAATTGAATACAAGCAATATACAAGAAAACTGATTATTTTTTTCATTTCCAGGACATAGATATAGTTTATTTCACAGGTGATATAATAGACCATACTGTATGGCAAGCATCGAAAGAACAAAATTCTAGACTCATTTATTACACTTACAAGGCGTTATATGAAACCTTTCCAAACATACCAGTGTTTGCTGTCATTGGAAACCATGAAGCTGCACCACTGAATGCGTAAGTTTTCCCCACTGATTCACATGATTATTATAAATAACCTCATAAATATCAGACAATGACTGGTGCTGTTGAAAATATACTGGTTAGGGAAAATAAAGATTCTCACATGGGTTTCATTTCAAATTGAACAATTATATGAGGGCATATTTGAAACACTGTATTCTTTTCACTTCAAAATGAAGTAAAGATTAATCAATACTGAATCAAATTTTTGGTAAAAATCTAACTCTCTTCTGAAACAGTTGTTTGTTACTCCAGTTTACATGATGTATAAACATTAACTCCAATGATTTTATTGAAAACTCAATTAACAATAAACCTTACAACATTGCCATTTCCTAGCGATCTATTTTTTATTCCGGCAGATGATTCAGGGGCAACATGGGTAGAACATGTAATTTTATTTTTAAGCCCTTGGAGTTTTTTTATTATACATTTAATTCCTGAAATTTCACACACCATTTCTTTGACTTCATGTGGACGTCTATTTGAATGTATTGCATTACACCAGAAACATCTGATATACAGATAGACGCCATAGCGCCGTTATTTATTGTCCAATTTTGTTGAACTAAATAAATTACTGTTTGAATACCTACTGTGAGAAAGCATATTGATTACCTTTTTTTTCAACTCCAACATTATTGACGTCGACGTTCATTTTCTCAAATTCGAATGTATAAGTATTTTCCATTTTTTTTCTTGAGACAATTTTTCTGAATTTCATACAGTACTTCATGATATATAGTAAAGATGATAAGTTAAAACCTCAAACTATGGAGAAACTGGATAAATATGACTCAAACTAAGAATTATGTTTACTGCATGATTTTATCATGCTTCAACATTCCTTGAAAAAATCAAATTTTTGCCGACGGGGCATTTTTTTCTTCATTAATGTTGAGAGAAATGCAAATTGTTATACATCATTGAATTCAGGAAAACTTTCTATTTTTTCAATTAACTCGGCCGTTACTTGATGGAAATCGATGGCAAATGTAAAAACTTCACAAACGATAAGATTTCAACAAAATTCTCAAACACATGACATGTTTTGCTAACACAGTAGCTTCATCAGGCGATGTACTGGTACAATGAACTAAACTAACCTTGGCTTGCCTAACTTTTATATATCCTACTTTCCCAACCTGAAGGATTAGTTACCTGTGGACAGGTTTGATAAACCTTCATTTTCGGAACTTAGGCACAATATCTACATAAAAATACAGTGTACTGGATTAACTTGAAAGGGTTGATATGAAATAAATATTATTACCTACTAAGAAAATAAATTCAACAGTGGTGAACTATTGAGGTCTAGTTGATCGTTAAGTGATTTGTCAGAATTTTTGAGTTTGTTGTGTTTCAATCCTTTATTTTCTACGTGTAGAATTTCGAAATTATCATCAAAACTATAGTTTTCTTCTAATATATATGGTTGGCATATGTTGAATTTGTTTTCTTTTCAAAAAAATTCATCTTATGTTCATGAATGCGCTGATTAAACGATTGGCCTGTCTGACCGATATATACCTTAGGACAAGATCCACAGTTGAGTTTGTATACCCTTGATTTTTCTAATTTGGAAGCTTTGTCTTTATTATTTCTGATAAACCTTCCCAACGTGTCATTTGTTCTATATGCTACTTTTAAGTCTGGTTTATGTAGAAATGAAGCTAATTTTTCAGTTGAATCTTTCTCCATAAGAGCAAATTAAGAAAAATATATGTTCTCATTTGAGAATGAAATTGGTAGTCCCTGAAGTTGAAAAAAAAATTGAATCAATGCTTTCAGATCTTATTCAAATTTACTTTTCAGTTCATTAAAATCGGAAAGTGAATAACGGCGGTATGGCTTGTCACTCTGAATTCATTGATTTTCAGTTTTGCCCCCCCTGATGCACCTGTAAATGAGAGTCTGTCAACTCAGTGGTTGTACACTCTCATGTCCAAAGCTTGGAGACCCTGGCTGCCCCCAGATGCTCTGAAGACTGTGAAAAGACAAGGATATTATGCTCATTCAGTGAACAAAAAATTGAAAATTATTGGACTGAATAATAATGTCTGCTACAATTTGAATTGGTAAGATATTATATGACTTCAAACCACTTTATTCAGAAACAACATAATGTTATAATGAGACCTTTTTCAGATAAAAAAAAATAAATGAGCATGAACCGAAAATGTTATTTTATCAAAAAATGCGTCTTGAAAATTGCTATTGTTTTTAATGAATGTTCAGTTCCTGAGTAGTGTATTAAAAGCACATATTACATATCAACATGTTGATAACACAATAATGATATACTTATCCTATTTTCAAGAAGACACTAATAGCTATCACTCATTAGATACAAATACAACACTTCACAATCTAAAAATTTCTTTCAGGTGGCTTCTGTACAATACAGCATATTTATCAGAACAGCTCAAATTTTTAAGTGATGAACTGTTGAAATCTGAACAAAATGAACAGTTTGTTCATATCTTGGCCCATGTACCTGTTGGAAATGAAGAATGCATAGAGCCCTGGGAAGAAAATTATAATGCTATAGTGGAAAGGTCAATATACCTGATGTATTTTTCAAAATATTTAAATCAATAATTTTGGTTTATATAATCTATAAAAATGAATCATGTGGACATTTTTGTTTAGATTTTCACACATAATACAAGGGCAATTTTATGGACATACACATACAGATGAATTGAAAATATTCTACAAAAATTATAGTGAACCAATCAATGTAGGATACAATGGTGGCAGTTTGACACCTTATACAAAATTCAACCCCAATTATAAAGTGATGACAGTTGATCCAGATTCTTATGTAAGTTGAATAGGGGGAGTACAGATATTTTGAAGAGCTATAAGGAGCTAAATGAATGAATGAATATTTCTAATGCCCATTTAATTATTCAGTTTTATGCAATAATAGCAAAAAAATCAAACAAAAGAAGTTGAGCATTACATATGTTTTCTAATTATAATGATATTCCAGGAAGTTATAGACGTTGAGACATACATTTTCAATCTGACTGAAGCTAATCAACATTCCAATTTGACTCCAAATTGGTTGAAAATGTATTCTATGCAAGAAGCATATGGACTGAACAAACTGTCCCCTCAGAATTTTGATCAATTAGTTGATGACATATTTGAAGATGAAAATCTTGCAGACTTGTATTGGAGGTAAAATGAGATGTAATTTTGAAAAACCTATATTTTCAAGTGATTATTGTTCTTTTTGAAGGTTCTATGTAAGATTTGGAGATCCATCACTAGAAGATGGTTGTGATAGAAAATGTAAGAAAGATCTCATCTGCAAGATAGTTACAACTAGATCTATGTTTCCAAGTAAACCAAATTGTAGATAGCCAAGAATATGTCATTTTTAATATTGTATGGATGTTAAGTATTTTTAAATTAATAAAATTTATATAGTACTTGTTGTTTCGTTTAATATCAAATTTCAGTAAACCTCGTATTTTTCAATAAAACTCGTATTTTAGACAAGTTCAAACCAAATCTTATCTTTTATTTCAACAACATTCATTTTTTTACAATGTCAATCTGGATATCAAATTGTGTCAAACATATATAACATCTACAGGATGTAAAACATCTACAGGATGTAACATTCTCCCCCCGGTGAAGTATCTCAGCATTCTTCATCTAATAATAGTTTGCACAATTTTGTTACTGGGCGTTTGTAAATACTATTATTTATTCGAACATCGGCTACACGAATATGGCCGTCAATACCGGGATATACAGAGACTATTTTTCCCATTCGCCAAGAACTTCTTGGTGAGTTGTCGTCAACAATAATAACAATGTCATTAACTTTCAAGGGTTTATTATCATCTGTCCACTTTTTCCGCTGAGTGAGGGAGGGTAAATATTCTTTCACCCATCTACGCCAGAAATTGTTTGCCAACATCTGTGACTTTCGCCATTCCTTCTTCAGAAATTTCCCTGAATAAAAATCTCCAGGTGGCCCTTCAGAGTGTGCATAACCTAGGAGAAAGTGATTAGGTGTTAGCGCCTCAGGATCTGCTGGATCAATTGAAACATGAGTCAAGGGACGAGAGTTGACTATACTCTCAGCCTCAGTGAATAGTGTATACAGAGTTTCATCTTTCATTGACTGGCCGTAAACCACTGCACCGAGTGATTTTTTTACTGATCCAATCAGCCGTTCCCAGGCTCCCCCCATATGTGGTGCTCCTGGAGGAATGAATCTGAATTGTATACTTTCTGAGCTCATCTTGTCTACAATCATGGACTCATCTAGCTCTTTGAATGCGAGTCGTAGTTCTTCGGATGCCCCTCGCAGATTGGTCCCATTGTCGCAGAAGATACTATCCGGATGTCCTCTTCGAGAAATCAGCCTCCTTATTGCCATAACTGCTGAGTCTGTTGTTAGTGAATGTGACATCTCTAGATGTATAGCTCTTACTGCTAGACATGTGAACATGACGCCCCATCTTTTTTCTCGTCGCCTTCCAACAGAGACAAAATATGGGCCGAAATAGTCCATGCCCACATTTATAAAAGGCCGAAGTCCAGGAGTGAGTCGTTCCTTTGGCAGCTGTCCCATTATTGGCGGCTGAGGTTGTACTCGTAGCTTCATACATCTTTTACAATTTCTTGCTGCAATTTTGACGGCTGCACGTGCATCTAAAATCCAAAATTCTTGACGAATTTCATTTAAAACTGTTTCTACTCCTTGATGACTAAACTTCTCATGAAAATGTCGGATTAACAGCTTGGTGAAATGATGTTTTGGACATAGAATATATGGTTGCTTAGTCCTAGCTGCCAGAGAAGATGACAAGTTAGTTCTTCCTCCAAGGACTAGAAGGTTTTGGTCATCAATTGCAGGGCATAGTTTTCTCAGTCGGCTTCTTCGGTTCAACATCTTTTGTTCTCTCAGAGTTCGGATATCTTCTGAAAAACTATCTTCCTGAGAAATTCGAATACAGACGGTTTTCGCCTTGGCTAGCTCTTCCACTGATAAATACTTCTCAAATTGCTGTGATCTTTTTAGAATTCTATTTTTCAATATTTTCCCAAATCTCAAAACCCAAGCAACAGTCCTTATCAATTTCAAAAATTTTGAAAATCTAGAAAAATCTAGAATTCTTATAGGTTCGGTTTCCTCTTCGTTGACATTTCCTATAAATTCGGATTTCAATTCCGAAAAGTCCTCAATCATGTCTGGATTATCTGGATCTTCGTCATCTTGGCCAATTTCCTTCGACCAATCATCTCTAGGTTGTCTCAGAAAATCTGGTCCAGTGAACCAATTTCTACTGAAGATCGCATTTTCCTCGTCGATTTTATACCTAGTGGCCGAATCTGCGATGTTCAATTTGGTGCTTATCCAATGCCAACTTCTTGGATCTGATCTCTCCTGTATCTCCCCAATCCGATGGGATACAAACTGCGTGTATTTTCGCCCATCGCTTTTTATCCATTTGAGGACGCATCTTGAATCAGACCAGTAGTGAATATGACTGATATGTATCTCTAGTTCTTCTTTAAGGGTAGATGCAAGTCGACTTGCCATGACTGCGGCTTGCAATTCCAACCTAGGTATCGACAGAGGCTTCAAGGGAGATACTCTTGACTTTGCCATGACTAGGGCAGTTTCTATTCTTGTGGATGTTGAAAATCTCAAGTAAGCCAAGGATGCAAATGCTTTCTCACTGCCGTCACAGAAGATGTGTAGCTCTACCTCTGAAGGACTGGAAATCAGTGTCGAATAGCATCGAGGAATCCTCAATTCAGTAGTTCTTTTGAGCTCGTCTAGCCATCTCAACCATATCCTCTGAAGATCCTCAGGTATTTCATCATCCCAGCTGGTACCGGCTCGCCATATATCTTGCAGAAGTATTTTAGCTCCTATCGTTAGACTGCTGAGAAGACCTAGAGGATCGAACAAAGACATCACAATTTTCAAAATTTTCCTTTTAGTAATCAACCCTCCTGAAATGTCGCTATGTTGTACCTTGTACCTGAAATCATCAGTTTTAAAATCCCACCATACTCCCAAGACTCTTTGCATTCGTTCTTTGTTATCAATGAAGCATTTGGGATCAACCACATCTTCTCCAAGAACATTCATCACCTTGGTTGAATTCGATGTCCAATTCACTACTTCAAATCCTCCTAGCAGTTGAACACGTCTCACTGCATCGATTGTATGGACTGCCTCCTCCTCAGTGTCCTTGGAGTCCAAGTAGTCATCGACATAAAACCTTCGGGTTATAGCTGCCAAGATATCAGGTGAATCAGCATGCTCTTGTGCGTTCAAATTTTTAATATACTGGGCACATGAAGGAGAGCAGGTCGCTCCAAAGGTCATTACCTGCATCTCGTAGATATCAGGGTCTTTCCTGCAGTCTAAGTTTCTCCAGAGAAGCCGTTGTCCACATCTATCCTCTCGTCGTATTTTCACCTGATGGAACATCTCCCGAACGTCTCCACTGAAACCAACCTTCCTTTGTCGAAATCTCAACAAAACCGCTACCAAAGGTTGCAATAAATCAGGTCCAGTCAACAAATTATCATTCAGGCTTATACCGTGTGACTTTGCTGCTGCGTCGAAGACTAGACGAATCTTTCCTGGTTTATTGGGATTAGTGGTAGCAAAATGTGGCAAGTACCAGGTGTGAGGTGGTTCTACAGCAGCTTCTTCTGGAGTCAACTTCTTCAGATATCCTTTCTGGAGGTATGAATCGATTTTCTCTCTATAGGCTGTTGCAAATTCCTTATCTCGTCGACATTTTCGTTCCATGCATACTAGACGTTGGAATGCATTGAATCTACTTTCTGGGAGTTGTGGATTATCTGACCTCCATAGTAAACCTATTTCAAATCGATTTCCTATCCGTTTGGCTGTCTTCTCCATGATGTCCAATGCTTTCTTGTCCTCACTATTCGGTTTTCTTGTTGTGGGAAGTATTCCAAAGGACTCAGTTGAGAATGATTCTTTCACTAAGTCTTCCAGTCTGTCATCTTCCGTCTTTTCACACATATGCAACGTATGTGCCACTATATTTCCTTGACTAGACGACGGTCCATGTAATGACCACCCCAACTTACATTTCGTGGCAACAGGTAGTTGGTTGTCAGAACTTCGTGTCTGTCGTGGAACGATTAAATCGGCATTGTCCTGGCCTATAAGAATCATCGGAGCTTCATTCACAAAATCATCGATAGGAAGATCGCTCAAATAGGAATATTTCTTCCATGTTTTCATCTCGACTGACTGAACTGGTAAAGATAAGTCTCCTGACGTCCTAGCACTTGATATTTCAAATATCTTCGAGTCATCTTTTATACCTGAGATTGCTAGATTTACCTTACAAGAGTTCTCCAGATTTGATACAATGTCACCAGTCCATCGTAGACAGAGTGGTTCTGCTATGCCAACCAATCCAAGTTTATCTACCACCATTTTGTCCACTAAAGTAACTGTGGATCCTTCATCGCATAATGCCAGTGTCTTCAAACTGCCTTTGGGTCCATACAGTATTACTGGAATCATGCGAAGTAGAACAGTTCTTTCCCTTTCTTGGACCGTGTAAACTTCTCTACTGGTGCTTGGAGTTGCTACTTCAAATCTTGGTTCCTCAGACCTTTCTGAAACTTTTTTATGTAAAAGTGTATGATGTCTCAATTTGCACCCGTTCGTGCCACATTCTTTCTTATTTTTACATTTGAATTTGGGATGTCCATGTTGAAGACAAGAAAAGCATAGTCTCTTACCAATCACAGTGTTCCAGCGAGTATCCACGTCGTCTGCTATCATTTTCTTACATTTTCCTATCACATGATCTTTTCCGTCGCAGTATTCACATTCCTCTTTCACTTCCCTGGTATTGAATATTGCTTCCTGGCGCTTGGGAGGATAAGATACTTTCTTGAAGATTCTTGCTGTCTCAGTTGATTTAGGAATTCTAGAAGAGGTGACGTAAGATGCGGCACTCGCAGTCTGGGTTAACCACTGGGAAAGATCGATCATATCCACTGAGCCTCTCTTACTGAAAACTAGTTCTCCCCATTTGAGTTTGAGAACATCCGGTAGTTTGCTTACAAGGTCTTTGATTAGTTGAGGATTCTGCATATGACCTAGGGAATGTAAGGATTTCATGGTTGCAACTAGATTTCCGACTTCATTGGAGAAAATTATCAATTTATCAATATTCACCTCTTTCATTGAAGGCAACGTATTTATCTTAGAGATTATTACTTCAATAATGAACTCAGGCCTACCGAATCGCATTTCAAGTGTATCCATAATAAGATTAACATTGTCTCCCGACATCATCATTCCTGAAACTGCGGATCTCGCTTCACCTCTGAGACATTTCCTCAGCTTGATGACCATTTCTTCTTCGCTGTAGGCACACATACTGGATATGCGATTGAAGGACTTGTGAAATAGAGGCCAATCCTCAGGACAACCATCGAAGGTGGGAAAATCCTTCTCAACGGTTTGCCTAGCAATGATCTTATTCTGGGCAGAATGATCTGGACTAATACTCTGGACCAAATTGGAAATCGTTTGACAAAGTAACTTAATATCTTTATTCTCAGATGGTGGACTATCGTTATTACCCTTTTCAGAAAATTTAATGACATTGTCACCGTGACTTTTGTTAACGACAAACTCACCTTTAGTAGACCTCGCTTTCGAAATCTCAGGTTGATGCAGATTTTCCGGATGGCCCAGGTTTCCAGGATGCCGCAGTTTCTCTACCCATTCCTCCGTCGCTTCTGCGTAGATCTTCTCACCGTCGTCCCCTCTCTCTGCTTCCTGGAGTTCTCCGGCTACCTCTGCTTCCATTATCTTCGCTTCTTGCAACTGCCGCCCCAATTCTAGTAGACGTAATTCATTTTCAATCGCCTTCTGTTGCAGCTCTAGTTTCTGTCTTGTCTTCTCGGTCTCTACTTCTAACTCTAACTGCTTCTTGCGAAATCTCAAACTGGCCTGGGAATTCGCACTTATCACAGACCTAGTATCACTATGAGCTCCATCATCATCTCCATGGACTGCACCGTAATTGAAATTCGTTACTACTGACCTGCTGTCTTCGTGGATTTTGTCATGGTAGTTAGAAGATGTCTCCTTTCGACTTTCCACACCTTCTCTTTCCTTTCTACCAAATCCACTAGGCCAGACATAATTCAGGGACAAACTTCTATTGATACCTGCTCCCTTTCTAGTACTTTTCCTTAGGTTTTCCATCGCTTGATTATCGTATTCGGATTCAAAGGACCAACTGTTGTTTCGTTTAATATCAAATTTCAGTAAACCTCGTATTTTTCAATAAAACTCGTATTTTAGACAAGTTCAAACCAAATCTTATCTTTTATTTCAACAACATTCATTTTTTTACAATGTCAATCTGGATATCAAATTGTGTCAAACATATATAACATCTACAGGATGTAAAACATCTACAGGATGTAACAGTACTGATAGTTTTTGAGGATTTTACTTATTTTATATAACTTATAGGAAACCCACTCTCATTTCTCAATTTTGTGCTCTATAGGAAGAAGAAAATGACACATCATTATTATCAAACTTATTCCCTGGCTTATTCCCTAAATATTACTTATATTTACACTTACAAATACTTATTTCATGGCTCTTTAATAATTGGTAACCACAATATTCTCTTCTCTTGTAATATTTGATCTAAAGGAACTCTGTCTAGCAAAGCTATCTAAAAATTAAAGAAACAGTTAAGATAAAACAATAAATAAAACTGAATTTTTCTGACCTGTTTTCTGATGTATTTCACAATTTTTTCTAGATTATGTACATGCACATCCTGCATTTGATAAAATCTTCTCCATATAGCACCTGCCATTACAATATCATCTGATAGGACTCCCTCATCATATGATATCAATGTTGCTTGTAATTGTTCTGATAAATCCATTACCTCTTTTTTCATACCAGAAGGGTTACCAGCCTGAAAGATTTGGTAAATATATTTCAATAGTCTTTCATAAGAACTATAAATATAGATTCAATGTTTCAATTCAGGTTTTAACTGACCCCAAGTTTTTTAACTCTCTGCATTACATCAATCCATAGAGCTTCTACAACAGCATTTCGGAGAACCTCTCCCTCTTTCCCTTCAGCCATAGCTCTCACTGAGAGCATCCAAATGTATAATTCAGTTATCACAAACCAAGAATAAAATGTGTCTGGTAAGTCATATTCCTCAATGAACTGGACATAATTGAAATCATCAACAATTTGTTCATATAATATGAAAGCAGCAGCCTTTATTTGCTGAAACATCACAAATATATAATATATATAGAATTCTGTGTTCCAGATTTGTCACCATTTCATACCATTTTTCGTATGTTCAGAAATGGGATTTTCAACAAGATTTTTCTCACTAAACTATCCTCATTCTGCTTGGGTTTGACTTCAAAAGATGAAACAAAGTTAACTTGAGTGTTATTAGGAAGAATTGGCAAGACAAAATTCGAATTCTTGGATGTACAACATATTTTAAATCCATTTTGTTTGGTCAAGCCCACCTAAAAACAAAAATTACAAGAAATTTCACATGAAAAATATGTATTACCAAATTACCAATGGTGGTCTCATTAGTAATCTAATTGATCTTGTAGAATTCATTGCATTATGCATTTTTGGCAAACTTCATTGAATTCCATTCATTGATTCATTATTGCATCATCAAAATGATCAAAATAAACTAAAAATATAAATAAATAACGATTTAACATTTTACCAATATTTAACCTAACATTTTCGGCTACTTTTTTAATAGTTCGGAAATGTCATACTGCTGGGGCCACCTATCTCTGATTTTGTTAACTAAATTCCAATTTGTGGTGAATTTTTGTGGTGCTTGGAAATGGTGGACAGAGGACTGATTACCAGCGAAGGTGCGTGAAAATATACTTTTTTACCTGTTTTTACCATATTTTTTGTCGTTTAACTCATATCCTCAGATTCCTCAAATTATAAAGAAATCATTGACAGTTGTTTCTAGTTGAATGCTCCACGAATTTTTCCTAAATTCGAGGGAGAGACGTTATTCATCATGTTATGACCTTCTTGCAAATTCAGAACTAAGAAGGTATTTTTGCTGAGTGGTTGGTATTTAATGCATAATATAGTTCTAGATAGATACTGATACTGTGGGCTCCCAAAAAAATTTTTGGGTTAGATAACAAAAAGAAAACATCAGTCAAAAAAAGTATATGTATATATATGTACCTGCTATATCAAATAGGTAGAAAGCAAGTTTGCCTCTGAACAACAGCTCATTTTTATTTTTATTATGAGTAGATATAATTATGTGTTTGATTAGTCATAACTTGTCATAACATAGAAATTATATCATTGATACCTGTAGGTATAGTGAACCATCCAAATAATGTGTTTGATTAGTCATAACTTGTCATAACATAGAAATTATATCATTGATACCTGTAGGTATAGTGAACCATCCAAATAAATAATATAGGTAATAATAATAATATTTATCCAGTTTCAATAAAACATGGATATCAGTTGGTCATCACCATCTCTTTTTGAATTACCTACTTTGAAAGTACTATTATAAGTGATTACCATAGATCTAAATACACACTTAGATCTATGTGATTACCCATACTATGAAACTCTGTAAAATTGAATTATTTGCCCTTGGCTAATTCCTATTCAAAGATATAATGACATGAGATATAGTTTATCAATGTTGTTCAATAATTATAGCTTCAGGATGACTAATAAAGGCACCAAAAAGGGCAAGAAGCCCTTGCAAACAACACTAGGAAAAGCACCAGGGCAAAATGAAAAGGAAGTGGATCTATCTCATGTTAGAAAACCAATAGACACCAGTGTTTTTGGTCTCAAACAAGTATTGTCACTTTTCAGCACTGCAACTGAAGAAGTGAGTATACATTAACCCTAATGAGTATATTTCAATATAATATGCATTCAGATATAGCTAGGTAAAATGAGAACTTTTGATAATGATTACAAGGAGGTATTTGAATTTATCATTGAATTGCTCAAAACCCAGTAGTAGCCAGTGTATTGATATAAATATCTATCCATATTTTAATATATCAGGAACCCACATATTTATATAGGTAGTTAATGATGGAGAATGATACAGATATTTCTAGGTGAAAGACTACATTACATATGAATGTGATATTATCTATGAGTGTAGGATATGCAAAACCATATTCAGAAGTTTGGCCAACTTCATTCTACATAAGAGGAGTTTCTGTTGTGATAAATATATCCCAATAGGAGTAGCAAGCACTTACTGTAATACAAAGGCAAGAAGTTCTGTATTTTCTAATTTTGATAATTTCATCCAATTCACAAGATTCTCTTTGAGCAAGACATATTCAAGCTTCAATCTAATTGAGATTATTTTTTATATGTAGGAACCTTCTCAACCTCCACATCCTCCTTCAACTACTAATCTGGAACTAAGGGGCCTGCAAACTGTAGAAGTTCTTGACTCAGGCAAACTTGTAGCTGCAAATCCAACATCTAAAGGTTTATCACCTGTTATTGCAAAACTCAAAGAAAAACAAGAAATATCCCGGCTAACACAAGAAATCATAAATAAGGACTTCTCTAATGAAAAAACAGAAGAAATGAGAATGGGAGCAATGACAAATAATGATCTGCTATTGGAAGAAATAGCTACTAATAATGCAGCTGTTTTCCAAACTATATTGCATGATATTCCAGAAAAAACTATTGGAAAACCTGAGTTGATAAAATCAGAGGTGGATAGTTATCACCTGATAATATACTTACTATTTTTGTGAATCCTAATTCATTTTTTCTAGGTGATGGAGATTCATGGTATGTTAGATAGTGATGAAGCAGTATTAGGAGCAGATGGGAAAATTTGTAACTTTCAGACTAACAAAATTAACAGCAATCCAATCATACCTAAACTCAAACTGGTGTGCACAGAATGTAATATGCAGTTTTCAACAAAGAAGACTCTTACATTCCACTTGAAAAATAAACACAATGATACTAGTCTGGTTTATGTTTGTCCAGACTGTAAGGATACCTTTGCAAATTCTTGGTGTGTTTACAGACATCTCTACAAGGTTAGTAGTTTTCCTATTCTTTATTCAAAAAAATTATGTTCTATTGAGGCATACAATTTGAAAATCTTGTGATGTTGTAATAAAATCTTCTCAAATTATATAGTCCATGGGTATATCATGTTCTAATGGCTAAATAAATATTCATACAACAGTTATAATAACATGAGTTCAAAAAAAAATTCTGACACCTACCTCCTCTTGCTATCCTACTTAGGTACACACATTTTCACATTCCATAACAAAATATAATAATAAAATTCATTGAACAAAGTTATGTTTTTTCTCAATAACATTGTAATAAAAATATTATATATGTTATTTCTTCAAAATACTTCTTCTATAACCTTGAAGCAATTGATATCCATATGGTTAGCTTGCAGGCTAAAATTTTGTTGTGCTTCTTTTAGGTTCATCGCAAAACCTCAGCTCAAGTGAAAAGACTCAGAGAACAGGTTCATAAAAGTGTGATCAGGAAAGACTATGAACCACATAAGAAACTTGACAAGAAAGAATCAGAAAATCTGGATAAGACAGATGAAGAAAATCAGGTAAAGACTCTAAAAATCGAAATTATTTCATTTTTGAAATTAATATTGAGAGTTGAATGCATGATGCATAAAAATATGAAAATTTAAGGAATTGAAATTATTATGCTATGTATTAAACAATAAAACTCTAATATTGATAGAGCATCACACTATTTAAGGGAAATTAACTCAAATCTGGAATTATTGATGATTAGCAAACTGAAAAATCTCAAATCCAAACCACCTCAATAATTTGCAATTGTTGAATTTGAAAAAAATCTAGTAGATTTCATCATAACTCAATGTATTCAATTCAAAGTGAATCCTTTGTATCTATCCTGTATAGAAATAATTATTAAACTAGGTAAGTTAAGCAGGTCATTGTAGACTTGTTAATTGAACATTTTATGACTGAAGAAGCTAGTGTTTTACTGAAACAGGTATTTTTTTGAGAATCTTACAGACATTTTGTTTTTTTCCTGTAGTTCTCTCAGTTTTATTTTTAATTCCAAGAAATGGACAGTCTTTTATCAAGAATGCACATTCTACCATCATCTCAACCGATTTTTTAACGCCTGAACAGGTGTTTTGCTGACTGTGTGAGCATTTTCAGAATATCAATATTTTATACTATTGAAAATGATTTGTACCAAATATTAGAAAATTATATAAGGTGGTTCATTGAATATGATCCTACAGATATGAACAACCTTGAACCAAATACAGATTGTAAAACTGAAATTCATCAAGCCTGACTGCAATTTACCAATTGCCATCCTTTTTTCATTCTCCTATAAAGGGTGTAATTTAATTGATTGTTAAAAATATAGAACATTGTTCCTCAGCTCACTTTAAGAAGTTGAGTTTATATAAACATAAACATTTTATTTTCTCCTTATTATTGACTAGCTCCAGCCCGGCTGCGATTTTACTAAATATACTGTATGCTAGCACATACCACGCCCACCGTTATATCTCATCTTCACACTTCACAGTACTTTACTTAGGCAAAACTCAGAGACTATTTATCCTCAACGAATTAACCTATCCCTGATTGCAATATTTTTGAGGAAGGAAAACTGAATGGAGTGTAGAAACACATTGATTAATAATATATTTCAAAAGTTGAGTTCTTCAACAAAATTGAATAAAATGAGACTGTTTATCCTAAACGCACTAACCTATTTGACTTCAAATATTTTATGAAAAAGGAAAACCAGAATGAAGTAAAAAAACATTGGTGAAAAAAAAAAGTTGCAAAAAAAAGTTCAAGTTCACAGCGATTCGAACCATGGACCTTCAGACTGAAAGTCGACAGCGCTAACCAGTAGACCATTTGGGTGTATGAATTTACTGCGTACAAGAGATTGACAACGAGAGAGCTTCAGTCGAATTCGTGTCAAAATCATAAAAAGTGTATTCTTGCGTTGGAGCACAGTATATTTAGTGCGATGTGCTGACTCCGAGTATATCGGTAATGTTTGTGCTAGCGTGCAGTATATTCAGTAAAATCGCGGCCCGGCTTCACATGGTTAGTGTACCCATTTAAAAAATATTTGTTGCAGTTGTTCATTTTTTTCGAGATTTTCTTGTTATTTCATTTTTATTTTTGTGCTTACCTATAGCTACTATTATATACTTACACCTATTTTCATTCTCTCAGTATCTTTTGTATTTTTTTAAAATGTTTTATGTATTAAAATTTTCAACCCAATCGGTCAAGCCGTTAAGTAGCCGTCGGTACGACAGCAGCGTCATCTACCGTGTCTAATTGTATTTTTAAATCATCCAGGAAACCATTGAAATACCCATATGAAATTTCAACCCAATCGGTTGACAGGCCCGGACTGGCTACTATTTTGCTACCGTGCATTTTCTTTGACCGGCCCCCAATTTTCAGGTCCGTTTCCTTGGGTGTAAATAATCGTAATTTCATTATGATGATCATAGATTAAGAGTCGTCAATCTATATGATGATACAAAGTGGGGCAAAAATTGCGCATCCAGAGCAGCCTTCGAAAATTTTCAAAATCATTTAGTTTTTCAGTTATATCGAAGAGAGTTGAATTTTGATTTTGTGTTCACAGATTCTTAAAGCTTTTGTAACTGAATACAACTAAGTATTATACAGAGTGGTTTGAATGTGTTTCGACCTAGTTTTAGCTATCGTCAATGTTTTTTCGAAATTCCAAAGAAAAATTATTATCAATATCATTTATTGTGAAGAAAATTGAGTCAACACACTAATACATTACATTGAGCGGTTCGAATTATCAGAATTACTTCTATTACCTATGACAAGTACCTCCAGATGAATACAAATACAATTATTGTTTCGATGTCTCAAGTTTTTTCAAGTTTAAGAATGGAATAATTCGATCTATCAAATAGATCAATACAGAATAAGAATAAGGTATGCGTTACATAAGAGTAGGCATTGAAAATCGATCAGAATTAAGTGAAACTGGATGATATTTTTCTTCGAAATTTGGAAGAGACATTGAATATGGCGAAATACATTTGAACTATTTTGTATAATACATTATTGTATTACTGGTATTCAGACTGATTGAAGCTTCCAGAATCTGTGAACGCACAATCAGGACACGTCAGGACGGTATTAAAAAAAAATGTATGGTGCTACAAAAAAGTTGCTATGGAAAATTATTTCCAGTCTTACTGTATCTTCAATACCGAAATAACACCGATCTACTTGAGAAATGACAGTCGACTATTGAAATATAAGACACTTCCCGGCGAGGTGTCTAGGCGGCTGTACCATTGATGGGAGCACTCAGCTATCAACGTATATGCGCTCGTGAATATCCAACGGATGCAAGCGCATTTACGTTGGTGACTGAGCGCTCCCATCAATCCTGCATTGAAGTTTGTTGCCGCTGTAGCACTTTCTAAAACAATAATGGGGGAGACTACTGATTTTTTAAAATGACATTATCGTGAACTCTATACTGGAAAACTACCAGCGAATTAATTTTGAATTTTGTCATTCATGCTGAGACGATGGAAAAAATAAATTAGAATATGTCCATTTCAAAACACACAATTCCTGCGCCATTTGAAATTTTGTCAATTCATTGGTGTGACTGGTGCGACGTCTTATTCCCAACACGCCTATTGTCCTTGAACTGACCAATCACGCTGCAACACTGCAGAATGACGATGTATCAGAGAGAGGCAGCTACAGTTCGGGACTAATACGTCACGACTCCATCATCATATTTGGCTGTTTGAAATATCGAATGAAATATGCTGATTTCAAAACGATATAGATTCGATTCCCTTCAACTTTAACTCATAATATTGATTGTACATCAAACGTAAATCATCATTCGTCGATTGAAAGAGGTTTGCACGGATTTCTTCTCTCAGTGGTCTTCCCCATTCAATCACTGCTAATGTGTATTAAGACTGGCTGGCGACCGCCTGGACACTCGATGGAGGGAAAGTAATGTTGGGCCGATGGTTGGTGTTATCTGGGTAGTAACATCTCTTTTCTCGATATACTTGCTTGAAAAACTATAAAAGGCATTTGCCCGGTTGCCCGCCGATCCTGTCGGTTCAGACAGTTAGAAGTTATGTGAAAAAGAAGGATAATTCTTACTACCCGTTTTCCCGTAGGTATGAATCAGTTCCCTCGATAAAAAGTAGCCTATGTTCATCAGTTTCAAGTCGTCTTCTGATGGTAAAATAATTTTTCAAATCGGTCCAGTAGTTTCGGAGTCTATTCAATACAAACAAACAATCAAATCTTTCCTCTCTATAATATTAGTATTGATTGAAAAAACTTTCACAATGTAAAAAACTGCCACGTTTATGAATACTTGTCAAAATAAGACCACAACGTAATCGACCAAATGTCATTATTTTGAACACAAAATAGCACACCAGCCTACTAGTTCAAAATAATTTCATTATACCACAAATGCATGAGAATGACTATTATTTTTTTACTCGAAAACGGTGCATTGGACGGAAAACATTTGAAGAGTTAGATAGCTCCAAAGTTAAAGAGATTTAGGGCATATATTCATATGAACTTTCCTTCTCAAAATGAACATATCCTGTATTTTTAGACATCAATTGAATTACACCCTGTATAAAACGATTCGATAAACAATCTATATGTCAGTATGAAGATAGTGTAAAATTATTCAGAAACACTGCTTATATATATGATTCAATCTTTATAATCAAATATTGATTATATTTGTTTTATGCTCCAGTGGTTGAACAACATAGAGGGTGATAACGCATTCCAAATGTGCGGCGGATGCGGCAAACGTTTCGAACGTAAAGCCGCTCTGCATTCACATGCTACCATGTGCATCAAAAGAATAGCCGTGTGCAACACGATAAAAGAAAACAACGCCAAGAAAAAAGAGGAAGAGTCGAGAGATGCAAAGACCAAAGCCATAAAAGTTGATAGAACCATTACAGAGGGAGCACCAATGAAAGGGGCTTCTAAAAGGAAGCCATACTTGTTGAGAACTTATAAGACCATCGAAAAAATCGACCAAGTTCCGGATGTGAACGATAACAAAATAGTCTGTAATGATACAGAAATGGTATTGGAGAGTGAACATTCCCTAGAAGATAATAAAGATGATGGTCCAATAATTGATATTATGGACTCTCATGCTTTGTCTAGTATCAAAGATTTCGTCCAGAACGACAAGAGTTCGTTCCTGAAGTCTGACAACGATCTAGAAGAGCACTCGCTTCTGAAGAAGCCACAAACTGTTAGCGAGTTTGATCTGTTCTGCAAACGGGTACTAGAACATCTAAGACAAACTGGAATAAGTAAAAAATCAGAAAATCCAACAAGTACTGACTGCATCTCGGAAGAGCCGAATCAAGACAATAAGTCCGACACTGTCACTAGAAGCGATGACATATTCGTGGAATCAGTTACCCATGCGGAATCGGAGCCCGAGCTGGAGATGAATACGAGTTTGGAGGCAGCTGCCATATCCCCATGTAGAATAAGCATCCGCAGCTTGGACGATTTGATCGGATTTTCCAAAGAGGAACAGGAACAGAAAACCAAAATTCCCACCATGAAGACGCCGTCACCGACTCGCAAATCGCCTAGGAGCCCTAGGACTCCGCGGAGCCCGCGCACTCCCAGGAAGGTCGTGCAGCGGCTGATTAGGAGGAAGCGGACGAAATCGTTGGATTTGGATAGCAAGGATTCTAAAATGTCGGATTTCGAGGCGATCTCTGACGATCGAGATCGTGTCTTCATGACCAGGGCCGCACCTTATATGGACGGACTCAATTTGATGTGCAAGTCTTGCCAGACCAAGTACCCCACATTTTCGAAGTTGCTCTGGCATATGTCTGCACATTTTTCTTGGTTCAGGTGAGGACTGGTACTGTAAATATCCATTAGGTGTATCCCTTTTGAAAGGAAGAACTTTCCAGAAACTTGTCTGAAACTGGGTGGAAAAGTTTCATAATAAAATATAAATGGATTTTCATGAATTCTATTACAGATTTTCTCATGTTCATGTGAATATAGAGCAAAGAAACTTTCGGAATTATGGAATTTCTTGAATTATTCAATCTCTTGAAACTTCATCCACTATCTTCCATGTGATATCTTTTCACTGGCCAAATTCCAGATATGGAGAATTTGGAACTTCTGTGAAATCAACAAATATTCAATTCTGCATGTAATTTTGGCTGTGTTTTTAATTTTCTTGAAAAATTTACCAGCGACTCATTTTCTCTTTGTGACTAAACTAAAGGTCATACCGAAATGAATTTCTATTTATGACAATAGATGATTATTATTATTTGAATATTTTTACATATTCAAGTAACGATAACGTCATCGATATTTTTCGCGAAAAGATAAGAAAATAACAATTTTTTTTCTTCAAAAAATGTTTATTCCAGAAAAATTAAATAAATATGACAAAAATCAGGTATTATTCTGCTAAAAAGAATCGATAACTTCATTACTTCGGTTTCCAAGTATAAAAAATATCCAAATTTGACCCATGGGTTTCACTCAATCCCATTTGAGATCCTCTTCTTTCTTTTTTCTACATCAGGTTTCGTTCCTACTGTACATAAAATGACTAGACAATAATGTGAAATATTCATGAGTCATATATGAATATGTGTATAACCTGAATAAACAGCAAAAAAACGGTCCAGGTTTTTCTACATGATGATGATGATGAAACATGACTCATTGAAAAATCGCCAGAAAACGAGTAGGATGAAAGCAAATATGTGATACACCAAGTTTCGTTTTAAATATCTCACTTGTTAATTATGTCAATACATTGTCCATTGGATCAATAACTATCAATATGATCAATTTTCCTGAGACATGTGCCATGCTCATATCTCTATTGAATAAATGGTCGATTCTTTGAAACATTATATTTTAAGCAATTTTTTGTAATAACTCAGGCTTTTGAACTCCCAGTATCATTTTTGTGAATGGAAAAAAAATAATATTTACTCGAAAAATGATGAGTTTAACGAAAAAGTGTACAGGGTGTAAATTTGAAAACTTTCAATGCGAATATCTCGCGAAAGAAAAACGCCGTTTGGCAAAAATGCCAAAGAGTTAAGGGGAACTAGAACCACCATATTTCGGTCAAGGGATGAGTCGGCGCGACACACCCCAACTTTGAAATGTCAAATGGCACTACCTTTTTTGTGATGCCTCAAATGTGTCTCAGTCAGTAGTATTCACCTGTACAACATTTTTTTCCACCCACTACAGGGTGTACGAAAAATATAAAGTCGAATAAAATAAAATGAATTGTGTTAAAAGGATATTTTATTTGATCAGATGTTCAAAATGCATTCCATTTTGTTCTAAGCTATAGTATATTCGATGTTCAAATGCCATTCTAACATTTTGGAACACATCTCTTGGAATATATCGGCATTCTGCATTTTATTTTATTCGACTTTATGTTTTCCGTTCACCCTGTAGTGGGTGGAAAATAAGTCTTGTACAGGTAAATACTACTGACTGAGACCGTTCATTTGAGGTATCACAAAAGAGGTACCTAGTGCCATTTGACATTTCAAAGATGGAGTGTGTCGCGCCGACGGGGTGACTCATCCCTTTACTGAAGCATTATGGTTCTAGTTCCCCCTAACTCTGTAGCATTTGTGCCAAACGGCGTTTTGCTAACTGCTTTATTTAGCGAGATATTCGCATTGGAAGTTTTCAAATTTAGACCCTCGAATTAATGTTTTTCGTACACCCTGTAGTGGGTGGAAAAAAAGTCTTGTACAGGTGAATACTACTGACTGAGACCGTTCATTAGAGGTATCACAAAAGAGGTAGTGCCATTTGACATTTCAAAGTTGGGGTGTGTTGCGCTGACAGGGTGACTCATCCCTTCACTGAAATATGGTGGTTCTAGTTCCCCTTAACTCTTTAGCATTTTTGCCAAGCGGCGTTTTTCTAACTTTTTTATTTCGCGAGATATTCGCATTGGAAGTTTTCAAATTTACACCCTGTATAAGATTCTAAATGGAGGCATCGTAGATAGACATAATTTCAACACTCAAACACATTTTTATTCACTTAGGACGGCTTGTACAAAGATGACCGTTCATAACAATACAACATCGACAAGTGATTCGTTCTGATGGTACGATGCTAATGACTAAACCTGCTTCAATCTTCGATCACACGATGATTACGAATATCGATGAGTCGTCGAGTCTGCTTGTGATAAGGCATTCCTTAGGCGTTCTTCTCATTTACGGGGTGATTTGAACAAAATTAGAAATCAAGTTCTCACTTTTTTGTTAGTATTGAAATCATTCAATATATTTTCATTTTTGAGAAATTAATCTTTTTTCTCCTGTACTTCTCTGCATAAGTTGTCGAAAGTGAGATGTTTGTCGAAAGTATGGTAATTTGATGAAAAAAGAATCTTTCTCGCAAAACTACTTGAAATGTCTCAATTGATTATACAGTGTGTCCCACTTACCATGCTCACCATGCATGGGTATCTTTTTAACGGTGAGAGATAAGTCGGTTAAATGACACCAAATGTGGAGTTTGTCAAGGCCAACTGTAATGTGAAAAAATATTTTGATAAAATCTATTAGTTTTTGTTTTATACACAAAAAACAGATTTTGGTCATTTTCATGTCTCCTCCGTAACTTCTTTATCTATGAAAATATTCAAATAGGAATTTCACATTCTCATGGCAGTTTTTCGAAGTGATTTTGAAAAAAATATGAAATTTATACCAACTCTTCTAGAATTTGAGATATCAGCACCAACTTTAGTTTTTCAAATGTAGGTCGTAGCTCACTATGACTTATTTACAAATAACTTTTTTTTCTCTTACAGATGATACGTCGCAGTAATAGTTTTGTGTTGATTAACAACGGAGTTATCGTCATTTATACAAAAACAAAAAAATCATGATCTCCGACCTCAAAAACCCCCACTTACCAATTTTGAATGGAATCAGACCAAATCTTGTCCGCCATCTTGGAGCAGCAATTTTTTTCAATTTCAACAAAAATTCCATAATGTATTAACACCGTAATTATGAACACCTGCCAAATTTCAAGTTAATCGGAGTTAATGGCGAACAAGATTTGGTCCGATTCAATTCAAAATTGGTGAGTGGGGGTTTTTGAGGTCGGAGATCATGATTTTTTTATTATAGTTCATAAATTCAAGATGGCGGCTTCCAAATAATTTTTTGTTTTTGTTTAAATGACGATAACTCCGTTGTTATCAACACAAAACTATTACTGCGACATATCACCTGTAAGAGAAAAAAAAGTTATTTTTAACTAAGTGATAGTGAGCTATGACCTACATTTGAAAAATAAAGTTGGTGCTGATATCTCGAATTCTAGAAGAGTTGGTATAAATTTCATATTTTCTTCGAAATCACTTTTAAAAACTGCCATGAGAATGTGAAATTCCTATTTGAATATTTCCATAAATAAAGAAGTTACGGAGGAGACATGAAAATGATCAAAATCTGTTTTTTGCGTATAAAACAAAAACGAATATATTTTATCAAAATATTTTTTCACATTATAGTTGGCCTTGACAAACTCCACATTTGGTGTCATTTAACCGACCTCGTATCTATCACCGTTAAAAAGATACCCATGGTGAGCATGCTAAGTGGGACATTGACCAATCACATTTCAGGTTCCAATGTAGCAAGTGCTCCTTCATAACATTCAGCAAGACCGATTGCGCAGAGCACGCCGAACAAAACCACAGCGCAGGAAAAAGCGAAATCGGTAGCATAGTACTGCCCATACCCAATTGGAAGACTGCCCTCATGTCCAACGAATTCCGCGAGCTGAGAAACGACCAAGAACTGTGCGGGATTCACACGGACGAAGTCATGATAGGCAGCGAGAGCGGCGAAGGGGTAGTCAGAGACACAGAAGAAAACATTCAAGACAACATCATCGACACCCTGTTTATTGACTCCGATACGGAAATGACGGACTTAGCCGATGAAGTGATACCATTCCCGGCGCCAATCCGAGGCAAAACGGATTTCATCAAAGCAGAGAGCATCGACATTGTGGACGAAGACAAAGACTCCTTCCAGTTGGAGATGCCCGACGAAATATACACCATGGACATTTTCGAAGTAATTGAAGTTGACAGCTGGGAGAATGACAGGTACGGCGATCGGAACGGAGCGAAGATCAAAAGCGAGCGCCGGGACAGCGACGATTTCGTTATACCGGGGCTCGTGAACGAGGAACCACCTGTTTCGGACTCGAAAGTTATCTCCATCAAGACCGAGGACCCGATCGGCAATATGAGGCCTATAAGAAACCGGATGAGGAGCATAAAAACGCTGCAGAATGACTTTTTCTATGACCTCACTGGGGGAAAGCTCAGCGATCCCGCGGCGAGTAAGGTGAATGGTTTGCCGAAGTTGAAGAGAAACCCAAATGCTTGTCCTAGAAAGGTAAAAGGTATGAGAGTTTATTCCAAGAAATAACTTGTTCCTTTTGAATAGTAACGCGGTGTTATTGTAAATATCTCACAACATTTGTGAAGTAAATAGTTTTGTTATTTATTTCTTGTTCATATTTTTGTTTCGGTTTACTATTTATTGATAGGGTAATGAAATAATTATTAATTTTAATATATATTTTTTTCATATTCCAAATGGTTTTCTTCTGCTCAACATGAAACATTTTCTCTAAAAGAACTTGCTCAATTTTGGTCATTGAAAGAAGAAGCTGTCCCCACCAACTTGAATCTTTTGTGAAAAATGGAGATCCTAAGCAAAACATTTTCAATTTCAACGAGCTTGCACAATCTTTATATCGAGAATCAGTCGGGAGAAATCCATGAAAATGTGCATGCTTATATTTCAGAATACGCTCTCTTCATTTAAAATATTGTCGACATGCAGTGTTGCCGCTGCTACTCGAAAGTAGTAGCAACATTGATATTTCAAATGTAACACCCTGTATTTTATCGCATTTTCTGATTCTCTCTGAAGAGCTGATCTCATCGAAGTATCACAGTTGGTCTATCGAAAATGATTACAGAGATATAGGGTGTTCAAAATCGAGATTTTTCAACTATAGGATTTGTTTGTATTCCTTATCGGTCAAAATGGCTCACATGTCCCAATCTCAACTTTTGATTCACTATTTACTGATATTCAATCGGAACAGATACAGGGTGGTTCAAGATTCAGAATTCTGATCACCCTGTATCTGTTCCGATTAAATATCAGTAAATAGTAGATCAAAAGTTGAGATAGGGACATTTGCGCCGTTGTGGCCGATAATGAATACTTTTGACACAAACAAATCCTAAAGTTGATGAACACCCTATATCTCAGTAATCGTTTCCGATAGACCCCAAGTGTGATGTATCGATGGAATCAGCTCATCGGGGAGAATCTAAAACTGCAATAAAATACAGGGTATTTTATTTGAAATAACAAAGTTGTTGCCACTTTTTCATAGAAACGGTAACACTGCATTGCTGAAAATATTTTAAATGAAGAGAGCGTATTCTACAATATAAGCATGCATATTTTCACGTATTTCTCTCGACTGATTCTCGATATAGAGATAGTTTACCCTGTATATGGCGAACATTTCAAAGTGAAGTTAATGAGTGCTTCCTAACAAAGAAGAATAGAAAATGATGAGACCTTATGGGAATCATAACCTTTTATTTTATACAATCAGGACATGGCATATTTACACTATTTGTCTATAAACTAGGAAGTCTACTCTACAATATCACATACATTTATCAAATATACGGAAATATACTTTGGAATGCACAATAATGCACATGTATATTGTCTACAGATGCCTGTGCTCTTAATTTTTTTCATATTTTACTAAATTATTGTATCTGGATTGTTTGCTGATCAAATATATAAATAATAAAATAAATAATATCATGAAGGAACATTATAAGCGCTAAGAATACTTATTAATTCTCATATAATTGGTAATGGTCTTTATATTCTGGAAATTATTTCAATCTTAATTGTTAGTTTATAACTAAATACTGCTTTCAAGTCCTGATATACAAGGGATTGTCCTGAACATTCCTATTCTAAAGAAATAAGTGAAATCATTGAAGAAGTTCTAACTCTTTTGAAAAGACTATCAAATTCCCAGATTACAAGAACAGTTTGAAATATTGTCTAGAAAAAAATGGAGTATTTTCAATATTGCACAAGCTTCCAATTTTTGCTTTCATAATTTATATTTGTATATTTAAACAATTTCGCAGGCAACAAATATTATTGTTCTAAGGACATATTGCTTTGCATAAAATATTTGACTAACAAAATTAGTCAGAAATCTGAAACTAAATAAAAAGTGCATGCCTCACAGAAATGGCAAAACATGGAATATTAGCAAAATGAAAAATTCATTGGTGATTAATTAGATTATAAATATTTTATAAGTAATACTTGGTAACATTACAATTATACAAAAAACATGAAAATAATATCCATTAAAAGTATAATATAAATGGCGTGTAGATATATCAATTAATAAATAAAAATATTTCAGGATATTGTAAAACAAGTTTAAAAGATAATATTGAAAATAACAATAAATATAAAAACAGTTTCAATAAAAATATTCAACAATAGATTTTCATAAATAAAATTGAATTAAAATGTTTCTTCACATTCTATAAAATTTTCAATGGTATCTATACAGACTTTCAGATTATTCTTATTTATTGGGCCAACAACTCTGGATATATCTATATATCATAAATTAATATTTCACAGAGCAATTATTGGCCTAAATTTAATACTTTTAAACTTAAATACAAGTTAGGGGACACGGAAACACCGCTACCCTCTAAATTGGATAATATAACACTTTCGCATCCGCCAAAAAGGACAGGACGATCGAATTTCTCAAAAATACAATACTTATCATGAGGTCTCAAAAACTCGACAGAACTATACTTCCAGTAGAATTTACTAAAAAGAAACCTGAGTTATTTTTGTCAGGATTAATGTAGATGTATACCCAAGAATCCGCAATCAGAACTACAATAGGAGAATTTTTAGTTTTAAGTAGAGCTTGAATATTAGTTCTTGTATAATTAGGAAAAAACTTTTAGATGCATTTAGGGAGAAAATTCACAGAAATTTTCTCAAAAAGTTTACAATTTTTCCCCATTGTCCAAATCCCATCAGGCAGGACAATGACGTCACAATGATGTACTTTGTTCAGACTTGACCAACTGGAAATTACACGAGAGCCTAAAGTTTTCGAACCATTCCCAAATCTCATCGTCAGATTGTAAAATTTCCCAAGAATACATTTCAAAAATTTGTTTAGTTCAGGTCCTGGAAGAGCACGAGGGACCTTTACCTTTATAAGTCTGACGAATATTATTTATATATGTTAAGGTCCCTCGTGCTCTTCCAGGACCTGTACTAAACAAATTTTTAAAATGTATTTTTGGAAAATTTTACAATAACCCATTAGGGAACTTTTTCGTTAAATGTATGTCTGTTCCTAATTCCGTTTGTACCATAATGATGTCTTTGATCTCGAATTTTTTTACCTTTTTGTAAATACTTGACGAGTATAGCACTGATGATGGCTTTTTATCCGAAAGCGCTTTGCGATTTGATAATGAATTTTACACGAAATACAAAATCTCTTCATTTTATTGATCAGTTACGTGTATGCAGCTAGTACGGATCTTCAGAATAAAACTCTCTGAGCAAACTCAACCTCCACAATTTTAATGCGAAAAATAATAATGAAAAAATCGTGAATCTTAACATAGCACGTGATGGGAACGGTTCGAAAGATTTAGGCACTTCTGATATATCAGCTTGCGCTCATAGACGGTAAATGCAGCCCTCGTCCTTGAGATTATCGATTAAAGTATGAAGAAAATGATGAAAACTAGACGATTATTCGTCACGCTCTTCAAATATCTGCCCCAGTGTCAATACTTGCCCCACCATCGCTCACCGCCCGTCTGCCCAACCTCAGCGGTCGCCCTTGAGCTGCGCGTAGCACCCCTGGCACACTCTGACCGGCTTGCATGGAGGTAAGTAACACGTGGTATCGCCGTTCAGAAGACCGTTTGCACCCCGATCGTATTTATGAATGTAACACGCGGGCTGGGCGTCCATCTAGCGCTATCGAGTGCTACTTTGCGCTTGAAGAACATACGCAGAAACTCCAAAAATGCACTGATTTATTATTCATTAGTATTCAGTTGTCTTCGTGATCTTGCAAAGGTAGTATCTATGATGGAGTCGTGCTTACCAGATGGCTATTGTTATTTAAAACACAATAATTATATTATATAGCAATGGGAAATGACGCACAAACACACTTTTTTGTTCCTTTGTTAGAAGAAACTATTCTGGAAACGCTACTGATAAGAGTGTTATGGATCTTGATGAAAGACCGGAGAAACAGAGGATAAATTGAAAGAATGGGCGTGTACACCTTAGTAGAACTTTTAACTCAAACCATGTTTATAATGATCCTTTTATACAAAAATAATGATTGACGACATAATCCGATCGAAAAATTAACTGGAATGTTTTATTTTTGGACATAAATAATAGTACCTTCTGAAAACGGACCCTCTCATGACGTAGAAACCTCATCTCGCCATAGTTAAAATTGACACTTATATCCGAGAGATCGAAATTGATATTGAAATATCTTTTGATATCCACTACCACTACTGCAGAAAAATATATTATTCAAGTAGTCGATTGTAGGTTGAATCATTGTAATATAAACAATCTCTAGACAACGAAATGTCTCAATCTCAAAACCATTTGCACCATTACAATTTCACAATTATCCAATATATTTCATAAACACAGCAACATTGCTTTGATGACCCGTTTTACATGGATATGCAAAAAGTTAATATAGGTTAGAATTGATCGTCTTCTTGTTCTTATTCTTTGTCCCAAAAATCAACTTGCCGATTTACCAATCTTAGTGCTTTTTCATAAATCATGTATCATTCATCTCTGTCTAGAATAGTCTTGTTTCAGTATTAGGGTTTTGACGTCACATCATCGCCTCGTTTTCAGAGGTCCGAAAAATCGGGGATTTCAATATTTTTTTATAAAACGTAGGGAGCTCACAACAAGAAACGGTTTGCGGTGGTGAGCTAGCTTGGGTGAGTTCTATCGAATTATGAAATAATTTTTTTTTGGGATATAAGCCCATTCATTGACCAATGAAGAAATTTGGTAGACGATCCACAACCCTTCCAACCAGCAGCAACCATAGAAGCATTAATGAAACACCACTTCAATTATTGCATACTTCTATTGAAAACAATAAGCCAAGTCATGCACCAATAACTAGAAAGGAAAAGAAGATATCAGTGCAGCCCACAGCAATAGCAAGAAGACATTCGAGATATAAAGGTATGAAAATATCAAAAAGATTTTGAGGTATATCACTAATTTTCATTTTCTCTATCTCTCCAGGTAAAAGATGATCCGAAGCGGCTAAATCTGAATGGGGGAAGAAAAACCCAATTGCACCGCATTCGCTCGACAAATGAGTGAGAAGCAATGTAGGATTGGGTGATAAAAAAATAGCGAAATAACTATTCGCTTCATTACTATGGTACTCACATTCCTTTCAATTTCGTAATAATTAAACTTCTTTTCCTAGATAGTTATCCCTTATTCCACCTGCTTTGAGAAAAAATGGCTTCTTTTCTATTAATGGTCTCTGAGGAATTGCATAAAATTTTTCTGAATCTCGTTTTATCATTACTGTAAAGTAGCACTTGATAGCGCCAGACGGACGTCCAGCACGCGTGTCACATTCAAAAATACGAAGGAGCTACCGAATGGCGATGCCACGTGTTACTTACCTCCATGCGACCGGCTTGAGGATGCGCAGGCACGATATCGCTCTCGAACGGGCAGCACTTCGAGCAGAAGACGCGACCACCGTTGAGGCAATGGTGCGTGCGCTCGTAGACGGTGACCTTGACCGAGCAGCCGGTGCACCGGTCGCAGCCGTCGTCCTTGGGATTCCCGATAAAAATATGAAGAAAATGATAAAAACTAGACGATTATTCGTCACTCCCTTCAAATATCTGCCCAAGAGTCAATACTTCCCCCAGCATAGCTCACCGTCCGTCTGCTCAGCCTCAGCGGTCGCCCTTGAGCTGCGCGTAGCACCCCTGGCACACTCTGACCGGCTTGAGGATGCGCAGGCGCGAGATCTCGCTCTCGAACCGGCTGCACTTCGAGCAGAAGACGCGGCCGCAGTTGCGGCAGTGGTGCTTGCGCTCGTAGACGGTGAACTTGACCGAGCAGCCGGCACACCGGTCGCAGCCCTCGTCCTTGAGCCAATGGTCGGCGGCCGCGCGGCCCGGCACGTCGCTCACGCTCCACGAGAAGACGCGGCCGCGCGTGTCGCCCACGTACACGCTGCGGTGGTCCCTGTAAAAGAATCATTCTGCTTGACTTTTGACATTTGAAATTTTCTGACGTCTGTCATGTCAATTTTCAAAACCTTTTCATAGTTTCGAGCACATGTGATGGGTTGCGTGCAAGAACTGTCAGATGACCGACCCTGGAGGCACAACATTGAAACACAACCTCACTTTTCTTATTCGTTCACAAGTGATTGAAATAGTTTTTCACAATTATTTTGGCATACGAATCGTATTTTTCGGCTTTTCATTGATTCGCTCTTGCCATCACATTGTGCTGTTGAACAATGCACAAAAACTGCAGTGGAAGACGAAGGATTCCGGTTGGTACATTATTTAAAAGTGAGTACTATAGTCACTCGCATAGTTTTCATTTTTGAAATTTTCAGATTTCTCAACAGGATTCCTTCTGCAATAGGAGCTATTAGAAATACTCGTGATATTTCTCAAATAATGCAAGAAGATTGGATTCATGCAATAAAATGGGAGGAATAAGATCATGTGTGTTGTAGACATTTTCAATCTATTAGCAGTATTAGCTTGTATTGCAGAAGTGGCAGAAGGCAGAAGGAATTTCAATAAGGAATGACAACATTTCATAATGAAAACTATGTGAAATTACTATTTACCTGAAAAATCATATTCCTTCGTCTCTCGCTACACTTTTTGTGCATTGTACAACAGCACAATGCGAAGGCATGCTTGCATTAATGAATAGCGCAAAAAACACGTTTCGTATGCCAAAATATTGTGAAAAAATATTTAAATTCTTTGATTCCTCTGTAAACAAATAAAAAAAGTGAGGTTGTGTTTCATGTCTTACGGATAGTATTACAGCTACAAAGAAGCCTTTCATCAAACCTGTGACATTCTGTAGGATATCAAAATGACCCAACCATTTCAACTATCGGTGAATTAGAAAGAAGCTGATATATTTGCAATGGCAATGGACAATCTCAGCACAAAAACTGACCAAACGCGCATGTTTACACTTCACTCAGCTCTGGACTCAGCTTGTGCCTCAGATCCATCATACATTCGATACCAAGACCAGGAGATATTTCATATGACCACAACATGCTTATAGCTGCAGCCCCAGGGAAGCCCTTTTAAGCCAATATGAAGAAATAAACATTTCAACTCACAGAAGTTTCAAGTTTATCAGTGATATGGAAATTATATCTCTCACAAAAAAAATAGAAGGTTCCAATGGAAAAATGTAGGACCTGTAATGTCTTTTGAAATGAATTTCCTGCACTTAAGAAGTCTTTTCTGATGATAAGAAATCGGTTCTGTTGAATGGGAGAAATGGATAAACGTTGAGAATCAAATATGAATTTGAAAACTGGATGCTGGCAGCTCCAACAAAAACTTACTACCTTTCTTCACTTCATTGGTCCAATAATGAGAACAATAAGGTGAATTTGTGATTCATAGATATATTTATTACTGATAATTGACTCTTATTTGGAGTGCCTATCTGAGAGAAATGTTTCTTTTATTAAGAGGAATCTACAGTTTTTCGTTGTGACACTTATTTGTTAACACCCTGTATACAGGGTATGTCACGACGACGACGTATGTCTTTAAGTATATCGAGAATCAGTCGGAAGAAATCCATGAAAATGTGCAGCGGCAACAATGCATTGCTGAAAATATTTTAAATGAAGAGAGCGTATTCTAAAATATGAGCATGCATATTTTCATGAATTTCTCCCGACTGATTCTCGATATACAGATAGTGTAAGCTCGTCGTGACATACCCTGTATAGTAAATCAGACATAATAATCGTTAAAGTAAAACTTGGAAACTCCATGGCCCACTAGCAAAAATCCATCATAGTCTGATATGTTTTAGTGTTTATTAGGATTTCTGGAAATCCTATGTATAAAGTTTTATGCGTCATTTTGAATGGAAACAAAAAACGGATTCAACCTCGGATTCAACCAAATGATAATAAAATGCATGTCGTATGTCCAAACTCATAACCTCTAAAGAAATAGAGTACGCCACTGAATTCTTCGCAAAATTCTCTGTTAGACGTAGTATTCGTAGTAACTCAGCACAACCTTCTTTCCAATAACTTCGTAGAGTCTAAGCCAAAATGTACATTTAAATCTGAAACACCCTGTATGCCTCCTTGTGCATTTTACACTCTTCGAGAAATTTGATAGAGTTTTTCACTACTTCTGACTATAAACTTCGTTCAAATCAATAGAGATTTTCGTGAAAATTATATTTTTAGCCTGTGTTTAATTTTTTCAAATCGAGACTCGAAAATAATAATGCCAGTATATCCGTGTTCAATTCTTCATCTTATATCTTGTATACTATATATCTGTTCCCCCTGTATAATTTCATTATCGTCATTAGTCATAGATAACTCATTTGTTCGGAAATTAATCGGTTAACAGCATGATTCAACTTATTAGTCATTCATTCGAGACCAGAGGTGGTGAATCAAGACAGTCTTATATTAGATGTCATCACGAACAGTCGAATTTTGTGATCTCAATTGACAAATACGCGAAAGGAATTATTTATCGTTCCAAGCGGAGTTTTCATTTAAAAATAAGTGCAAGAATTGTGTTTTTGTGTTCCTCATTCAATTCAGTGATTACATTATCGCGATCGTGTGCTGTTCTGGTGTTTCGTGATGTTTGATCAAATCTTCGCATTTTTCACGCTGGTGAGTAGAGAGAAATTCTCTCAAGTTTTCCTCATATTTCCATCTTTACTTTCAACTTCATTACCTTATATGTTTTCACAATCACAAAGGTACCGTTTGTTGAATATTTTACGATGAAGATATACTTTCTTCTGATTTTCGTACTTTCCGTTCAGAACGGTATTTTTTTAGAAGAAAATAATACGAAAAGAGCAAACCAGAAGAAAATAAGACGATTCGAGATTATTTCATGCAAACATATTTTTTTGGTTATACAAGGTGTTTCAGATATAAATGTACATACATCGATGTGTCTACCATCTTTTATAACTGTGATACAGAACGTAATCTTGATTTTGGTCAGTTCATAACTTTTGAACCATGGTGTATAATCGATTCATACTCGATAGGGTATAGGAACTTTTTGTAGTAGGTACATATTTATACATCCAGTTTTCAAATTCACATTCGATGCTCCACGATTATCCATTTTTCCATCCAACTGAACTGATTTTTCATTTTCAGAAGACTTCTTGAGTTTACTAGTACAACCATCAACAGAACACAGTTGATTTCTTGGTTTTTGAGTGATATGTTGATTCATGATTTATAAAATGATGTAGAATTGTGTTGGTAATTAATATGAAGTTCTTGTTCTGTACTCAAGAAAATCATGAAATCAATATCAAAGTAATTTGTAGAATGAATTACATGAAATATCAAATGAATGAACAGAATAACAAACAATAACAAAAATGACCTTGAATGCCCTGATAAACTGGTTCAAATGTGCCCACCAGATGACGTATCGGAATCATCACCTTGCCAATTGAAAGTATTGACATTTCAGTATTGACGTACCGCAGATGCATCAACATGATTTTCAACCAGTCAAATGTGAAATTCACAAAAACTAATTTTTCTTCTGAATAACTTTCATTAGAAAGCTGAGTGAACTCCTACAATCAGATTTCACCAAAATAAAGCTATTTGAGTAATCAAACCTCTATAATATTGCTTCTATACTGGTAGAGGTTTTTAGGTTGGCAACTTGGAGCGAAGTCCCCCATTGGAAAATTGGTTCACAGACAGTGCTTTCGTAAAATACTGAATATATTCATTTCTAGCCAAACTATCCATTTCTGAGAAATTTCCTGAGACAGGTAGATTTTTATTTTCCATTTGCCACATTTATGAGGAAAAATGAAATAAACAGGGTGATTCACGTTTGATTTATGACGTCCGTACCAATTTTTTCAAATATATACAGGGTTTTTGGATGTATGACTGATTGATATTCCTCATACAGGAAATGAAAAGAAATTCTGATTTGAGAAAACCTAATCACATATAAGATAGAGGGGGTTTCGTAATATGTGGGACACACTCCTAGGGATGATAGAGCATGTCAAAAACATAGGTCGTACAAGACTTCGTTTGCGAGATACAAGGTGTTAAATTTGATAAGGCTCTTAATTTTATTCGAAAATAAGAAAGAGGATGCAATGTTGTAGATAAATGCACCAATTGTTGAAACTCAATAAGTACAGGGTGAACAACTAAGAACAACTTTGATCGTCAATATCTTCCGTTCGTCAATATCTTGATCGTGTAATAATATGCATGCAATACATTTTCAATTCACGAGATCTATTGATACTCCAGAACACGCCGACAGCCGTTCTTAGTTCACCGGGTACACTTTGACAGTATCAGCATGTCTCGTAGCCTTTGCGTACAGTGTTGCCACAAAAATTGTTTGCATGGAGTGTAGTTGACATTAATTTTTGTGATCATCATTATTAATTATTTGTGAAATTCAGTCTTGAATGATTTGTCAGTGCCAAGTGTGCAAAAACACTTGCAATGGAGCAAAATAAAATTTAAAAAAAACAGCTGTTTAAAAGTAAAAATTAACTAAGGACAGGATGACTATCGACACGGTATGCATAATTATATTTTTAACAAACTTATCCCAAGTATGAAAAAAAAACGTTTTTGTCAACTTACTTTGACACTGCAAGAGCCGTAACAGATGCTGGTTCAGCATTATCTTTGCGATCGTATGCTGTATGCATTGTCAGTTTACTCCTGAATACTAATTGTCTTTGCCACTTGAAACCTGAGAAAAACATCAATTGTCAGCATCTTAAATCGATTTACGATAATGATACACTTTAGTACCTGGTCTGAGCGAATTCATTGGATTAATATGTCTTTTCTTTTCTGAAACCATGACGAAAGAATCGGTGAGACTCGTGTCAGATTTACTGGTTCTCATTCCAGATCCATCATCGACATCGATGCTGGCGATATCTGCACTGTTGCCACCTAAAAATTCAAACCAAATGACATATACACGTCTGGCAAAAGAATTATTCTCATTGGGGAAACCAACCGCCTAGAGGTTCACGAGTATCTGATAGAGAGAAAAACAAAACAACGAAACCACACTGCCTGCGCCTATGAGAAGAATGTGATTGGTTGATTTCTTGTTTGTTTTATTGTTCATTCACAATTTATTTTCTCAAGTTCAATGAAACTGGAGTCGATTTGTCTATTTATATATAAATATTGAAGTCTAATGGTCGACAGATCACAATTAAAGTGACCGTAGACAAGACAGAGAGAAATTAAATCTTTGTATACAGGTTGTTATTCAAGTATGTGGCCAAACTTCAAGAATCATCCAAATAATCACCTCTTGAAGTTTGGCCACATACTTAAATAACACCCTGTATATTGTTCTACTGGGCGCATAGAATGGGTAAAAATGTGCACTTGATCTTATCCGGGTGTGAATCTAACTCGTCAATCTATGTCTACAGAAATCTACGTAATTTCATCCCCCCCCCTTCTCCCAAGAAATAAATTTTTGATGATGATATATTAATGAAATATAATAGATCCTGTATTTGTTTTTACATAAAGAAAAGGAGAGCACAGATAAAAAAAAATCGTAAAAAATTATTCCAGAAGTTTTTGAAATACCAATAATAATAATGATAATAATAATAATTTTATTCATCCTTTATGATCACAGAGTACATGATATAGGATAAGTCATTAAAAGAAAGTGCTAAACTGTATATACGCTAACGATAGTATCGTCACGAATATATCTCACATTCACCAATAGAATCAACTATGTGTTTGGTTTAAAAATTCAGATAAGTCATAATAACATGCATCACACATTCGCTTGAATACACTGAAGTTGTTTTCTAATCTCATACAGACTGGCAAACGATTTAAAAATTGGATTCCCTTGTACAGTGGGCTTTTTTCATACAAACTGGTTCCATGTTTTGGTGGCCTAATAAGTTTCGAAGATCGAGTAGGATAATCGTGATACTCAGAATTGAGAGAAAAGTGTTCATAATTACTTTTAGCATAGGGAATGCATTTGTATATGAAACGTCAGAATTTCATGTTCCTCAAAATGGTTTCAACATGTTTATTTACTGTCTAGATTGAAAATCGGACGTTCAACCCTTTTTTGAGATATAAAACTCTGGATGCACCCCTTGCACTACCTCAAATAATGATATTGTAGGAAATATGCCAGTAGGCAATAGTAATATTCGTTTTACCAACTTTGACTGAGATAAACCAAGATTCTCAGTGCAGCTCAATAGCTCAGTTGTATTACATGTTTCATTTATCTTAGTCTGATGTGAGTAGTCTTAAGAACTTATTGAAACTTTTTCTTCCCCCTGACTCCAAAACTGAGCTTGCTATTCATATGTTGTTGTAGTGAGGAAAAGGTGAGACTGGATTAATTCTAGTAATTCTATGGTCCTGTGCTGAAAATTGCGAGGTTATATTTTCATTTTGACAAGCTTTCAGCTTCGAAGTTTCAGTCCACAGGTTAAATCCTTTGAAAAAAATAATTTGTTTGTTTCCAAAATTCCTTGATATAGGTGATGAAATCCAATCCTGTTATCTTTATTCAATCAACAACTCAGATCCGTCTCACCTCCTCCTAACTCAATTGATCTCAGTAGTGAGAATGTAACTAGGTAAAAAGAATATTGCTAATAGCATAGTAGACATATCAACTGACTCGTTGAAGAAATATTTTTCAATTGCATTATAGCAAAATAACCACTATTTAATTTCTTGCGAATGTGATTAATATTAGTATTCCAACTCATATTGTTGTCGACGAAAACACCTAAAAACTTTGTACATTTTGAAAAAGAAACCACAATATTATTAACAGAAATTCTGGTATCTTGAGGAATGTCATTTCTGGTGAAGAACTGCATAAAAATAGTTTTGGCAGAATTGACAATCAGAGAATTCCTCTCACACCACGTGGTAAATTCTGTTGACAAAATATTCATTTTCCTGATCAGCTCATCCGGCGATTCCGCATCAGTTGCCAAAGTGGTGTCATCATCATATAAAACCAAATGTTTCGTGCAGATGTTTTTTGGTAGATCATTCACGTATAATAAGAATATATGTTAAGAATTACGAGGATAAAATAACTTACTTACTTAAGTAGGACACCCTCCTGTACATCTTTTACTCACATTCACTTTTCCTGAATCCGACTTGCACTCTCGATTTTCGTCTCCTGGCTGGGGCCACTGGCGGAGCGCAGTCTTCAGTGTCGCTGCAAGTCTCTTTCTCGTCTTGCAATTCGCTTCTCCATTCTTTGCTGCTACCCTCGTCGCTTTTTTGCCTGTCCACAGAATTCAATCGAGTACCTTCTTCGGAAAGGCTACTTTCTGAACCGGATTTCATCAAGCTTCCTATAATAATTGACAGAAAAAAAATTCTAACATTAAAATTTTCATTCCTCTGTATACAAGGTTTTTGAACTCAAGTCGGCACTATTGCTAACTTGGTTATTATTGAAGCTACAAAATCAGTTGAATGGTCAAATTAGTAGTATTTTTTCCGCTGATTACGATGACGGAAACTAAACAAAAATCTAACATCGCGTCACGAGTTACGTCAAGAAGTACAATTTCTTTAAATGGGACACCCAGTATAAAATATTCTTGATAATAGTTTTATTCTAGATTCGAAAATGACTTCACTTTGACCACTCACTCATCTCTCATTTTTGAATTTAGGATAAAAGGTTTTCGGACATTTTTTCTACAGAATCGAATTTTCTATCAATTGAGATTATTGTTGAATTCAACTTTTTGACATAACTCGTTTTCGTCATCGTAATCAGAAGAAAAAATGCTACTAGTTTGCGTATTTAACTGACTTTGTAGCTCCAATAAACACCAAGTTAGCAATAGTGCCGACTTGAGTTTGAAAACCATGTATACTGAACACATATTTTTAATTTTTTTCGTGTGATCTAATTGGGAATCAGAAAAAATCGTGAAGATATAGTTGCGGCTCCTCCAGCATTTTCACAATGATGCTAGCAGCTCATTAGCAGCTTGTTTTTATTAAAATCTCTTCAAGAGATTTATATCAACTTATGTCTGGCAACAATGGTTATAAACCATACTAAGATGACATCAGGTCATAGCAAAATTATTTTTGAGGTTATCAGTGTATTTTGTTAAGTTTTTTGTTGACGTGATTTTTCAACTGAGTTTGCTATTGGACTGTGATCTGATTATTTGAGTTGCAATATTTGTGTATACGGTATACCTACTTCTTATACCTGGAGTGACCTTATAAATATAGTGACGACAGTAGACATAAATGGCTGCCATTTCCAGAAAGTCAAGTCACTGAACAGCTAAAAATCTGCAGGGTATCTCCTAATTAATGAATTTGCGCCTTCGAAGTGCCCACCTGATGTAAGGTTTAGATTTTCGATATTTTTATTTCATCATCTAAATAATCTAAGACTTACGAATCCCATAAGCCGAATTCTAATAGTTAATATCCAAGGTACTGACGTGTAGAGTTATAAAGTTTCATGTCTGATTGTTGGATGTTTTGTGTCCAAAGAGCAAAAAACAAAGACAAAGCATTGACAAAGTGAAATAGAATGAGTAGAATTGAATAGAGAAAACAAGACAGGTGGATGCATCTCCATATTAAAGTCTGACCAATCAAAAAGTGTACAACTATTGTCGCCACTCTATTCATAGTCACTCTACTTATACCTACTTCTGGTGGTACAGAATCTACCTTGAATTGAGAGAGACAGGTGGATGCATCTCCATATTAAAGTCTGACCAATCAAAAAGTGTACAACTATTGTCGTCACTATTCATAGTCACTCTACTTATACCTACTTCTGGTGTTACAGAATGTACCTTAAATTAAGATTTTGCTAACGGAAAATCTATATTATTCAGATTAAATTCGTCTCTCGGTTGTTGTATGAACGTTTTTTGAATGTGGATTCGATATTCAATCTCCTGAATATCTTGGGAAAGGAAGTAAAATAAAAGCCATCAAAGTTGAGTAAAATATTTTTGTGAGGATAGACTATACTGACGGCTTTCTTCTTATCCTTATTATTGAGTACATCAGTTTGAAGGAAATGAGTGAAGAAACTTATTATAGGCAAATTTCCACAAATGTCACTAGATCTAGGTAGTACATCATAGTCTGCTCCGTTAATAATTGTGAATTGCTGTATTTTGAAAATTAAAATTATTTAAATAATAATTTTATGATAATCCGAAAGGAAACTTTGTTATTTTGACAGTCCGATCTAGAAAAAGTTTAGCTGAATTTGACTAACGACTTACCAATTGACCCAGTACTCAATACGTGGATTTGTTTGACAAGCCTATGATGAATAGGTGACGGTTTAGCTACGGTCTCGTTACTCGGTTTCGGCGAATTCGGAGACTTGGGTGGATTTTCTAGAGGTGTTGAGGCAATTTTATCAATACTGTTTTCGTCCGGAACCTGAACGTAATCTATCGACCACATCTAAACAAAAAAAAAAACAGCTTGTACTTATTCTCTGGAATTTTCTGGAATATTTACCCTGGTAACCCCGTCTGTTGAACCAGTCATAATAACATTCAGATGGTCCCATTCATGGGTCTGGGAAAAAGCGACACACAGGATTTGCTGCATTCTGTCTGCTCTTCCGACGCAAGTATTCACGCTGGCCAACTCATCTCCATTTATATTCCAAACATGTAACCTGAAAGTACAAAGATTCCATCTTTCAAATTCAGTTGGAAGATGTTATGTTCAAGAAGATGGCTTCACCGACATAACCTACTATTCAGACAGCTTAACGTCATATTTCTTCAACCCGGAACTCTTTTGCGCTAGGTGCAAAAGAATCCAAACTGTCATTCATGACATTGACTCACGTCACTTGGTATTCGGAAACATGATTAAGAGTGAGTAAGACATATGACAGGTACTGAATGCGTATGGACTCTATAGTATCCAGTTCGATCTTGTAAATGGATGGGTTTTTGTCTTATGGTATTAGTGTTCTAGGTAGTAGGTTATTTGTTTGGAGACTTGAAAGACCTGCTTTGTAGAAAGAAACATGTTTTGCCACTTGTTTCATTTGTTTTTTTATACACGTTTTTCAAGTTTGAATTGAAAAAAAATCTAGTTTCCTAGACGTACTTGGGAAGTCATTTCATTCGAGATGGGGCATTTTATGTCAATACGCCCCTGCATAGACATATTATGTTTGCAGAGCGGGAAGATTTAATATATATATATTCATAACATAACCACAGTAAATCACATTTTATTCAGTACAAGATTCACAAAAATCATAACTTTGAAAATTATATCGAGTTCTAACCTCGAAAAAATGCTTAAATGATAATTCACTTCCAGACATCTCTCCTGATCATGACAATGTTGCCGAAATTGATATTTGATTTTAAGAATCAATATGTTTGGAAGTTTGGCATGTAAATAGAATATTACCCTCCATTATTCACACTAACACAATGAACCATCCTGATGAGAGCAATAAAGTCAGAAGTTCTATTTAGTAGGCGCATTTTTTTAGGATCTAGGTTTTTCTAGCTATTTTTCGATCGCACATTGGCGTTTTTCAACAACTGGTCGTTGGCAACGCTGTCGTCTTCCGTCGAGTACGTAAGAAAATGGACATAGACACGTTCACCCATTTTCATGTCTTGCAGATGTGCACCTTGTGGTAGTCTTTTTTGTGGCTTCCCCGGATATAGCAAAAATGAAACCCAGTTTTGTTATTTCAAATATTAGTATCATGATGTTGTAAAGTTTTGGAGCATCGGCTTGGGGATAGTCTGCATCTAAAGTGGCGCATGGAGTTAGTAACAAAGCCTACAAAGAAAACGCAGAGAGAGATGATGATGTGGTTGTGAGAAGAAGTAGGACGGTGTATGTAGGTGGGTGTGGAAAACTACCAGCTGAGCGTGAGATCGGGCCAATGCTACTTAGTGGACCTCGGTCTCTAACGGGGGTTAACAAGAATATATAGCCCACAAAACACACCCGAAAAACTCTGAAAGAGAGCTGATGAGCGGTGCCTGAAAATGATGTTAGCCAGTTATCTTAAGCGAACCACAACACTCATTGAAAACACCTTGGTGCTTGCAAAAAGGCCCCATTCGGGACTAGTTGCTGACGTGCAAACGTCCCCCTCCAGTACCAGTAGTAGTATTATCATGATGTAACCAACCTTTTTTTTATTCCCAAGCAAGCATTCCATTTTATACACTAAGTCACATTCTTCCTATGACACAATTTTGATTAGGCTGTGGATGGACATAACATGTCGTGGAGATGATTTCCGAGTATTATTTCGTAGTTAATACATTACTCCACATTGAGAAACCATGGACTTCTAGCAAAGATTACTTTATGAAGTATGTTAGTCTGTGCCGCCCGCCTTAGTGTAAATACTCGAGGATTCTACTCACCAGGTAGCAGCACAAGTGGCGATATCTCCGGTGAGATCGTTCACGGCCACCGCGGCCACCGGTCCCGCGTGTCCCCTCAACTGTCTCACGAACACCCCGCGCGACAAGTCCCAAATGATGGCGGTGCAATCCCGCGAGCCGGAGATGATGACGTTGTAGGCCGGGCTGGCGGCCAGACAGGTGATTGCGTCGTAGTGGCCGTACAGGCTGTGTTTGATCGAGAGGGTTTTTTTTCGAGAATCGTACTCCCATACTGTCACCACCTGATGAATTAAACGAGATATTTGGATCGATAGACAAACAAAACATGATCTGGTATAAGGAAGAACATAATTATATAGCTATAGGTAAACATTTCATCATTCAAAATACATCAACAACTATAAATTATTGGCGAACAAAGAATAATATTTTTAGAAAAAACATAACATGACCAATTTTAACCAGGTCGCTCAGTAATAATCAGTTTTATTTTTATTTTTGGATGTACCTATATTTCTGCAGTTTTTGATATTGGCAGGTAGTTTATTGAACTCAATTAAGGTTGAATGGAGTATGGAGCTAGCGACGTCAAGGTGAAACAAGTTATATTGTCTATATAGTTCCATGATTATGAATTTCAGAATTCCATAACAAAATAATATTCGACTTCAATTTTTTATTTATGATATTATATAAAATATTAAGTTCCAATTCTATATATTTGATCTGATGAAAACATATTTGTTATTTCATACAATTGATTGGTTGTTGGTTGGTGTATCAAATGGGAGACATACAGTACTTTTAACGATTTTCTATATAATGTTGATATTTTATTGAAATTATTTTTTGAACAAGATCCCCAAACATGTATCAAATAGTTGATACGCCTAAGTATATGAGAGTAGAGAATCATGTTTCCAATTTTATAGTCAAGTTTGGGACATCTCAATGCTTTTCTCTGTCAAAACATCAATATGTTTGTCCCACTTCAACCTGTCATCAAACCAAATACCAAGATATTTTATCTGATCAGTTTGTTTTAAGAATTCATTTTTCATTATAAGATCGACGTGATTTTTTTATTGAACAATCATATATTTTGTTTTATTAGTATTTATCGATAAAAGCTTGGAGTAGCCATTTTTCAAATATTTTCAACTCTTCATTTATCATCTGCATAATTGGTATATTTACTTGCTAGACCAATTTCACTGATATTTTGAACATAAGGTAAATATAGTATTGGTACAAAAACAGAGCCTTGTGGAACACCCTTATTGATTGATAATTTATTTGACACCGAGTTGGTGAAGAGTTGGTGAACTACGTATTGATTTTCATGTTTTCAAGATTTGAATTCAAAACATTTCTTTCGGCGAGTCCTATTGATTCCAAATTTTCTAGAAGTTTTATACGATCAACTGTGTCGAAAACCTTTTTGAGATCAATGAAAACAGCTACCACATAATTTCCTGAGTCAAGTCCTTTCTGAATACTATGCTACATTCCAAATAGGATGGTTTTCAATGATGTTTTTCAAGTTGGAATGGACGACATTACGTAAACATGAATAATTTGAACAAAAAATACATGAGAAATAAAAAGAAAACTGTCCATTTCATTGGCTGAAAACACACTACACTGTTTTATTGGCTGAAATATTCATCAATTCTCAAGGATAGAAATAGTTCCTCGGAAGAAACACGAGATGAGGTCTAGATTTGACTCACCGAACTTGTACCTGCGGTGACTATCAACTTTGGAGATGGACAGACGCAGGCTAAAATTTCCCCATAGTTTTGTACGACGCTTTCCGAAACGAACACGGCCTTGTCGCTCTCGTAATTCCCGATTCTGAGCGAATGGTCAGCGAAGCCCCAAGCGACATATCTGTTGAACACCGGCGGCATCAAGACTTTGTTCTGTTCGACTGCCAGGACTGCCCTCTCGACGTGGAGAATTTGGCCTACCGGGCTCTTTACTTCTGTGAAAAAACAAATGGAAATTTTCCTCCACTTCCGATAGGATGTTGGTTTTTCAGGGATCTTTTCAGATTCCAATGTCATAATAATATTTTTTCTATTTTCCGTCCATGATGAACTCATTATGACAACCAGAAGCGTATAGAAACAACTTCTATTATTAGGACACGCAGAATTCCTTTTTCCAAAGTTGGTAATGGTAACGTAAAACTTTCAGACACACTATCGTTTAGAAACAGGACAAATAATCCATGAAGAGAAAATAACCTCAAAAAAGAACGACAATAAAAATTGAATACATTAATTATATTATAGAACTGCAGAACGATGTTTCAATGAATGTTTCACATATTATATGTTATGACTGTAATAATCCATAATTATCATGTAATCAATAGTTGTTGCTTTGAAGCAATTGTTATACACATTCAAGTTTAACATTACAGGTATCTTGAGCATTTATTATCAAATTTGCTGGCAAGTTTTGTTGGGCTGTGGTTGACACAAAATGATTATTCGGGTTATTGTTGATGCAAAGCGATTGTGAGGTAAAGGCATCTGAATGTGCTATAGAAGTTGAAGGCTGTGAAGAAAACATTTGAGCTACCTCAATTTTTCTCTTCACAGAAGCTTCTATATGTAACCTTCAGCAATTGCAGAGGATTTCCATTCTCCATGGACCTTTATTATGACCAAATCACCGCTAGCCGTTTGGACAAATTCCCTCAGTTCAGGAGGGGTAAAACTTAAGTTTGCTTCAGTTTTTCTCAAAATAGAAAATTTAGATTTTCTACAGACCAACAATTCCAAATTATATCACTGGAATAATTGTATTGATTTGAATAATTTTTTCTACCATCTGTCAAATTTGGGAATGAACATTCAAATGTTTTTTTTAATGTTCCTGTTACCAACCATACTTCATATTTTTTAATATTTGATGTTTTTATTGATGACATTTTTCAAACAGGAGAACAAATGAATGTAAAATGATGGATAACATAGTATCTTACACATGTGTTATAAGACATATTGTCGCAGGCGTTGTTTGGAATACGACGAGCGAAGCGAGGGAGTACTAAAAAAATAGTGTTTATAACACTTGTATAATTATATACCAATCTGTAGTAGTAATATCGCGAGAAGAAATAAATTTTAAAGAAATTGAACAATACAACAGATCCAAATACTTCTGGAGAGGTAATAGACACGATCTCAGACTAAATATCAACAGTTATGCACCGCGTTTCATTCATGAATCATTGAAAACTTTACGCCAACACTCCACTCCGATTATTTATTGAGTAGTTCTATATATCAATTGGTCACTATGGAAATAATTCTAAATTTATGATTGACGGAGTTACTCTACGTATATCCACGTATATTCAAAATTATACAAGGTAGCTTGACACAATTGAACGTTCTGATTGGTTTAAAATCATATGAGAAAATTATGAATATTGTATAATCACGCTTCTACGTACCTGTGAAATATCAGGTTAGGATATTTTTGTAACTAACTTTTCTCTACAGATTTGATGCTGCCGAACCATATTATTCACGAAATAGTATTCTTTAGTTTTATGATATTGAATGAGTTATTGAAACACCGAAATCTGATCACACAATAGACCGAAAACTTTACGGTGCTGTTACGTACATCTTTAAACAATTCATATTTTTCATATCATAAGTTCATTATTTATTATGTTATGAAGGCTGTTATATTGGTTGTCATGAGCTACATATGCCAAGTTGAATGGGGTGTTTTTATACCAAAAGTCCTCTTGAATCATCGATTTGGCAGCGGTTCCACAGAGGTCCTTAGAATGTGACGTCTTTTACGCAGAAGAAAAAGCAAAATAAATCTCTCTTTTCAACCAGTTACTCTGAGGACACGATAGTCCAAAGGGCTGGAGTGGATTTTTTTCTTACCTTTGATTGGTTGTAGTGATGGCCTCAAAATATCGAGGTGGTGAAAGAACAATTTCTCAGGTTGTGGTAGGCTGAAAGCCTGGACAAGAGACCCAGTATCGATCACAGAGGTCCTGCTGCCAGGCACGAACATCTTTTTGCAGGGATGCGGCTTTTTGAACAGCTGTTTAGGAATTTGGCCGAAGTTGTTTATGAAACCGATGGTCGCGTTCTTCTTCAAAGGGTCATCGATACTAGAAAATTGAAAATTGCACAATACCTGTGAGTTTGTTGATGACTAAGGAGAAGGGTATAAACAGGTTTAAATAAGAGGATTTGAATCGGCTCAGTCGTTATTCCATTATTTGAACTATAAGATTTCCACAAAATGCTATTCTTTGTGAGATAATGGTACAATAAATATCCAAACATTGACTTATCTAATTTATATACAGAGTGATTTAATTCACGTAGGCCACACATCAGAAGTTTTCCAACTTGTAGCTTGCAGTTGGATTGAAAACTTGAAAATTGGTATGCTGTTATAGTCGATCATTCCCAGTATATATAATAATTTTGATCCTCCTGCTATACAGGATGTGCCAAAAGTCGGCACTAACTTTCTTATTTTGAAGAGAAACCTAAATTTTTCATAACCTAATTTATGTCAACTTATTTATCACACTTTTCGATATATGATGATTTCTTAGGAAATAATTACAGTCGTAGCAGTTTTCGAAAACATTTGTATCTCGCAAACCATTAAAAATTAGAGCACTAAAGTGGAACAGTTGGTAGTCCAGGCTAGAGTTCCTTAATATTCTTGACACTGCTGTTTTGACGTTTTTGTATATGACAAGCACTGGCAGTCAGACATAACCACAAATAAATATATGGAAAAAGCGGGAACTGACAGTAAACGGACGTAAATGACATTAATTTCAAAGGTTTGTCGAATTGAGAAAATTGGGAAAAGTTTGTGCTTCTCCGAACAGTGAAAATACTGGAAATTTTGTGAAACATAGTTACTTCGTGGAACTTTGATGTACCTATTTAGGAGATGGATTGTTTGTGTATCAAAGTTGAAATTTTTTCTTTCAGCAAGCAGAGCTGAACTGAAAGAAATGAAAATTCAAATTGAAACTTTCTTGAACGCGATTTTTTTTGTCTCTGGAACGCACGAGAGGAATGTTTAATTATTATTTATTTATTTATTCATACACCACTCAACAGAAACCATTACAGAGTGGGAGTAATCATGTTCGTGAAACATCGCGTTTACCTAGGAAGAATTCCAAAGATTCGCCGTTCTATAGACGAACGAGCGTTGTTCGACATTTTTCAAGGTTAACAACGAAGGGATGTGCTGACTGGAGTATTGCTAGTGATGGAATCATAGCAGAGATTTCTGAGGAACATTTCCCGTGGCAGTATCTAGTCGCGGGAATCAATGTTACCAGGTGGCGCTCGGTTTTCATCGTTCCATGTCAAAGCCACGTCAAAACTGGGGGGAAAACAGGCTCAATCCTCACTCACTCCCATTAGTGCCATTAGCTTGTGTACTGTGTGTGATAAGTTTTTGAATTTCTTGACATTAATTGTCAATATTCGATCGAAAACGCTGATAATGCCTGTTGTTGATGTTCTTTTGGCAGATATTTTGCTCTATTTAGATGGAAAAAGCCGACCAGTAGTGGAAGGAGAAGCAGTTCTCCGTGCTAATCATGTGATTTTGTGTGAGGCAGAAGACTTCAACAAAAGGCACATTTTTGCACTTTGTCTACAAACTTCGGCGATGAAATCTTTCCCACATGAAGTAAAATTGAAGTTGGGGTCCAGAGCATCTCCTGTAGAACAATGAATTTGTATTTGTTCATGCAAAGCAGGACAATCTGGGTATTGTAAACATGTTGTAGCTGTTCTTTTATATGTCAATTGCTTTGCTCGTCATAATTAGTTGAATTGTTTGAACTATCTCCAATTCTTCACCCGGTCACTGTTCACTGAACTAATAAAAATGTAATAATGTAAAAAATTAACCAACCCAACCATCATCACTACCAACAGTGCCAACACTTTATGTCATTGACAAGTCTGACTACAGCTACAGCAAGCTGAATGCAATGTAGTCTATGGCACTTTATACATAGACAACAGTTTGTTGTCCCCCAGTTTGAAGTTCGTATTATGTAATTTAGATGTCGCCCACTTTTGAATCTCGCGAATAGAAAAGTGAAAGGTCGCCGACTTTTCTAAGGTGTTCTGATGAGGTCAAATAGTCAAAGAGTCGAATTGTCTTGGGTGATTATTTTTCAGCTCATAAATGCACTTACATTTGTAGCATCTGAACTCAATCAAAAAAACATCACCTGCAGCCTGCAGCGCATTTTTTGTTTGTTTCTAAATTACAAAGATAACTGCCCTGATAAAACAATTTCAGTTCCCTCTAGAAATTGTTCTGTCGACGCCTACGATTGATAACACTGCAGTGACTCACTTGTAGATATCGACGTTCCCCTCATAGAAAAGATGATGGAACACATTGACCGCCTCCACTGCCGGTTGTCCCTGTTGCTTGCACCCGAAGATCAGATCGATCCAATGGTGCAGATTCTGCGACACATAGTCGCACTCCAGCGCCATGCGGTGCACCCGGATGAATTCGCGCGGGTCCTGCTTGGCCCACGCCGGCAAAATAACGTCGCCCAAGGTCACGCCGTTCTGCTTCACCCCTAAAATCAATCGAATGGTGTAATCACTTCCGTATTCGCGATAGAAAAATAACACGTCGCTCCACCTGACGGCAACAACTTGAACACTTCTGAGCCCTTGGTTTTGATGGAGTGACTAATAAGCTCAAAGAAAAAACAAATGTGACCAATGAAAATAAAGTGAACAGACCGCTTTGACGGCTTTCCATATGCGTACGCATATGTTCTATCGCGAATTTGAAGGAGTTTGGAAATCTCGTGATATTGCCTACTTTGTAAAAATGACGAGGCGTGGGAGTCTTACTAAATTTCCGAAGTTTCAAACTACATTTACAGGCATCATGACAGATTCATCGGACTTTGCATTTTCATCTTTACAGAACCCGAACTCAAAAAAATCCTGTGAAAATAATTTCTATAACAACAATGTGTTTGGGATCACACGTTAAAAGGTAAGACCCCCGTCATTCCTTGCTCGCACAAGTCTCTTGAAGACTTCTGAGGGTTGCTCGTAAGGGGGCAACCGAATGATGAATAAGAACAATTTTAGAACAATTTAGAACAATGTATATTACCATTTGAAATTTGAACAAAATCATGAATATGCCGAAAGTAAAGATGTATCGAAGCATGATTCTTCAATCGTTGTCAACCTTGGTTGCCACAAGAGTTGAAGAGAAGCTAAGTCTTATAAAGACATTCTATATCCGAGTCCTCATTGGTCAGTTGGTCACAATAAATCACGTGATACATTTTGGACGACTGTGCATTCGCTCGCTTAAAAAATTGTTGGGGACTCTTCAGATTCGAAAGAAGGGAAACAAATCCCTGAAAGTCCAGATCAACTTCATAAAATTCGAAACGCATTTTAAAATTTTCCATCGTTCACGACATTCATCATCGAATATGACAACTCCACGTTCCGAAGTCACATTCAATTGTTAATAGTATACATTTAAAGTGTGGTCGACCGACTTTGAGATATTTGTTGTTTTTCTTTTGAAACTACTTTGAACCACTTTGAGATATGGATGATTTTCATGATTTAATTTATATCGACAGTTAGTCTGACCATTGTCGATCTGAATGAAAACCTAGTAGGCGACCTAGTGTGAGGAGGATAGCTCCTGCCTACTAACTACCTAACTAGGTTGTCATCTAGAACGACAATGGTCTGACGAAACAATTGAAGAGTGGGCCTATCCTCAGGCTAAATGGACAGACTCCGCCATTCATTTGTAAATCATCAAAAAGTATACGCCAACAATCCTAAACACCAAACACGGATAAATGAATGAAATCACGAATAGTGGGGATAACTCTGCGGAATCATTTCCAAAGAATTGATTTTCTTTATAGATGAACCGCAATGTCTATCAATGTGTGTATGTGCATTAATAAATTAACTCTCACGTGTTATACATCCATCATTTTCTGAGTGGGGTTATTTGATATATTCAATATATTAAACACGCTTTTCATCAACAAAAGCAAACCCTCGAACAAGATCGAAGTTCTAAGTACCTGTGAAAAATCAAGATATTTTCAACACGTCAACTGCGAAGAAGCCCAAACGTTGGGTTTCACATGGTTGGTTAAATCGGCTCCGAAACCCTAAAGCTGGCTTTCATAATACATTTGCACTTCATCCGATGAAGTTCGACGAGTGGGTTTCAGGAAGCATTAAAGCATATAGAGCGATATTACGCGGGGCCTGGTAGACCTAAATAATGATTAAAAGTTGATTTACTCAAGTATTTGATAAACGAACACACATAAAAATACGAATACACATAATAAAATTGGGATAAAATGATTTTTTCACAGTTTGGATGCTTGTGTCCTTCAAAAAAACATGGCAAACAAAAAAAACGCTCACAATGTTGACATTTGTATCTTGATTTTGGCGTCCTCAATAGGGCTACTTTTCTTCCTTCTTCCTGCTATTCATCAAGTGTGATCAATAATAACCTTTACTGCACATGACGGGGCTTAGTTTTGCATGAAACCCCCATATGGGGCTTCTACTTCAGGATCCGAAACCCAAACGTTGGGTTTCATTTTCAAATCACTTTTTTCTCGTTGATTTCTATATTTATGATGAGTATCAAACATGAATTACATAAATGCAACTAAATGATCGATTAGCATTAAGTTTCGTCCAAATGTATTGTGGACAGTTAACATATTCTAACTAACTCTTCTTTACATATTTGACACATGATAATAAATGAGTTACTGAAACACCAAAAACTAATCACTTAATAGTCGAAAAACCATCAATAATGACAAAAACAACTAATGACATTTTTTGCAATGATTATTGCTAGTCTACTACGAAACTTTGCGGTGACGCCAAGTTCATCTTCGAATAATTCATATGAGTGTATTATTATGTGATAAAGGTTGTCCTATCTTTAATATTCTATTATTCAATTATCGATTTGGCAGCGGTTCCACCGAGTTCCTTAGAATGTGATGCCTTTTGCGCAGAAGGACCAACCAAATTAATTCACTCTTTTGAACTAGTTACTATAAGGACCCATCTCACCTAAATCGAACCGGTTCGCGTTGCTCAAATACTCGTCCAAGTAGAAAAACTCCGGTATGAGCTCCTTGACGTCGGCCATGTTGTGCTTGGAGGCGGACAGCCAGGCCTCCTTGACCGAGTGGAACATGCGGTCGGCGAGGTCGAAGTGCCCGCCCTGCAGCTTGAGGAAGTGCTGAGTGAAGGGCTCGAGTCTGACCAGGTACGAGCAGACGATCATCGCGCTGGAGTAGTGGGTGCCGTAGTGATACGGTGGGGTTTCTCCGTGGGGGTCGTCCCATTCCTGTGAAGACCACGAATATTGTATCCTATGTTAGGCTAATCCTAGAATATGGAGGACAAGTTTGGAGCCCGGAATTCATTTGAGATCGTAACATGTTCTGTGCAACAACGAGCAACTCGAATGTCCTTTGGTTTCAGAAGACCATGATACCAAAAACGTTTGAATTAGCTAAGCCTGATTACATTCGAAGATCGAAAACATCGTAGAGATTTTATTCTAACTTATTGGATTCTTCATGGATACCCACCCTCACTGTCATATGTTCCAGATAAACGCTGATATACGATTGAGAGGACATAATTTCAAACTTTTGAATAAGGAACAGTTCAGGACGTCAAAACGGCAGAACTTCATAGTTGATCGCGTTTTCTTGGCATTGAACAACCCAACACAGTTAATGCACCCTCAGTTTCATCATTCAAAAGTCTATTAGATCGTACCATCGAGTAAATTGTTTTTCACTTTAAATCGCATTATACCCGTTAGTTTAATTTTAAGATGTTCAATTTCTAGTCAATATTTTAATTGTTCTTCTTTTCTATTTAAACGTAATTGTTTGTCTGGTACTGTACATGTACATAAAAAATAATTGTTTCTTTGTGTAGCATACCTACTTCATGTATAAATGGGCTTTTATAGGTTCACATTTCAGCCCATTCTCACATTTTGATAATAATAAATGTGTTCGCCAAAGAACAATAGGGACATTTTTGATTGATACAATACTTCCATCAGCGTAATTATGGAGTGACTCAAGATTATTAAATTTTGGCAGATTGACCGTTTCACTCACTGTGTTCTCAAATGGGAACAGCCTGTTCTAATATGATTTTTATATGGCTCAGACTGTTTTCACTCTCATATCTCATCAAACTCTCATCATGATATTATTTCATTGAAAATGAACACGCTTGCAGCCATATGAGGAATATAGTAATGGATTATCAAATAAAATAAGCAGTATGTATGAGAGTGAGAATATGGCCTGTAGTTTTTCTCCGTGACGTTCCAATTGCTGCAACTGTCAAAGACACTGTTGTATGAACAAAAACACGCAGATGAATTTTGAATACTGATTATTTTATCAATTATTTTTTGGGTATTTCGTACAGGATTTTTCAGCACGTTGTACTATTTTTTGTATACTGTAAGTCAAGGGCACAAGCTAGCAAGGTGCACATAACCCTATTCTGATTCACTTCTAAATATTCATAATGTGTGATATATGGCTGAAAGAATTCAGAGGATACTTATCCCAATGGATCACTTTGTCCCTATTTGGAGAAATACACTTTGACCCAAAGGGTCATTTCAAATTAAAAATTCAATATACTAAAACCATAGAATCTATACAAAAAATTATAGATATTTATTTATTCTTGAGCGAGAACTGAAATACCCTGAGTCGGAGAAGCTTTGCTCCTATTTTTACTCGCGTATTTAAGAGATTTCAATTGAAAAAATTTGATAGGCGATAATACTGGAAAAAAATATATGAATCATAGAAACATGTCGTTTTCAAATAAAAAACCATAATAAAACCACAATACTACCAAAACTCACTTTGAATCTTTTTTTGAACTGTTCTAATCTATCTGGACTTTGTGCTCCCATGGGCCTGGAGAAATCCCGAAAGGTGGCGGGATCAGTCAGATCCAATTCTTCTGAATCATAATCCGCCAATATCCAGGGAAATACTGGGTACTGCATCAGATCGTTGTAAGATCGTCCAGCTAGGGTATTCAGGTACATGAGGTATTGGAAATTGGATATCTCGCCTCTCTGAAACACATAAAATGAATACTATACAGTTATACAAATTCGATTCGATCAATATACGAGTTGGTTACATAAATTTACAGCCGTGTACTACTTGCAATGAAGAAAATTTGGTTCGAGAATGCACTAATCATTTGGAAATTACTATAACGATCACCCAGTAGCCATGAGAGTCAACTTGTTAATGGCATAAGTGGCATTTGACATTTTTTGAAATTATTGAGGCGCTCTTATCTCAATCATGAAATATTTATAGAAATACAACTCGTGATACTATTTTTCTTGGAAATATCCGTCGATTGACATACTAGTCCAGTAACTTCGTCGCCTGAACATATGGGGGTAGTATGCGTCAAATCCGGTAGTTCTGATTTTTTGCAGACTTGTTTATGATGTTGACCTAATGAATGATCCAAATTTGTGACCTCGAGCACCGAACGCAACTTTGTCAAAAATCGAAAAAACCGCAAAAAAATCGTATTTTTTTAAATTTTGGCGATTATAACCCTGAAGGACTAGTTTTTGAAAAAGAAATCTCTCAGGACGTTTTCAAAGCAGATCAAATTTGCTACAATATGATACAAGAACTGTCTCTGTAGACCCAATAGTTTTCGAGATTAAGCCTTTCAAAGTTTTTAATTTTTTTCGAACTTCGCAATTTTTTGCAATGTTTTAGGCGTCACTCGAATATACTCTAGCGAGATAAAGTTTCAATTACCTCCGACGGAGTGTGCTAGTACTGTTCGTGTGAAGTCACGAATGCGACCCAGCTGTAGCACATTTCCGAACTTTTTAGGCAATCTAAACCACGGGACTTTTTAGCTGTCAAGATGGCGCCTGGTTGTAGGGCCATCACATATAATAAGTATTGGTTTTCTCTCAGGTACCTGTTACACATCCTTTGGTTTCTCATGATTGATTCTGTTGTTAGATCCTTTCTCTTCATGGCTGCTATCCACATTTCTCTTTTTATTCTTGATAGATCTTTTATCTGTGGATAATGGACAGAGTTTTTCACAGAATCACAGAAGGAATGTGAAAAAACTAAGCAAATTTTCCCGATCTGCAGGGCTTCCACTATCCACCACAATACATGTTACCCGCATTTTTGTTGAAATGGAGGATGACTTGTGGGCAAAAGACGTCGACAATTCATCACCATCCCCTGATGGGGATATGCCATCCCAATACGTCTTTCCAGATCCAGACGAACCTCAACCGGGACCTTATTCCAAGAGGGCTAAATTAATATGATTTTTTGATCTTTAATTTTACTCTATTTCCTAACAAATTAACTCATTAACTTTTGTTGTACTTATCTTTTTTATTTCATTTTTCGTAGCTCAGCCTAAACATCCTCGTTCACACTCCTCATTTTCTTTCTTATCATCTCATCATGAAAGTACAGGGCTGCGATTGTATAATCAGGGTCAAAATTCAATCAGACCGACAGGATTGCAAAAATTGCGAAGTTCGAAAAAAATGATAAACTTTGAAAGGCTCAATCTCGGAAACTAATGAGTCTACAGAGACAGTTTTTATATCATATTGTAGCAAATTCGGTCTACTTCAAAAACGTTCTGAAAGAGTTTTTTTCAAAAACTAGTCCTTTAGGGTTATAATCGTCCCTAACTGAAAAAAAAAGTATTTTTTCGCAGTTTTTTCGATTTTTGACAACGTTGCGTTCGGTGCTCAAGGTCACAAACTTGGATTATTCATTAGGTCAACATCATGAACAAGTCTGCAAAAAATCAGAACTACCGGATTTGACGCATACTGTGATGTATAAAGTTACTGGATTTGCTGCTTTAATTTCGCTCATGACAATGTCATTCTCGAAAATAATTAGGAAACAAGCTGTTCTAACAATCGCCGAATATTTCCTGCAAAATAGTATCACTTGTGGTATTACATATGAAAATTTGAATGTTGGGAAGCTCATTTAAAATGGTAAACTTACCACCCATCTTTGAGTAACGCTGGTATCCCCGATCAAGTTGCTCAGCAAACCGGCGGCCTGTTCCACGTTGGCGGTGCGTTTCTGGCCGGCCACCGACTGTTGGGCGCTGTCGGCGATACCGGTGGCCAGCGCCATGAACCTTTGGTACACTTTGTTCCGAATTTTCCTCGGAAAGGCCAGCAGGTAGTTCCTGCCGTCTCCGGAGAACACTTCCAGGCCCATCGGTTGCAGGAGGTACCTCCTCTTGTGAACTTCCCTAAAACAGAAATTCGACTTTGGTGAAATACAGAGTTAGGCATATGTGTGGAGACAAATCGAATCAAAATTTGCTTTATTGTCGAAAGAAAAGTGATTCTCAATGACAAAGCATATATGTTAAATAAACATCATCAAACATTAACGGTAACAAATACATGAACATTGGAAAATAAGTCACCAAAAACAATATTTGGAGCTGTACAATATAAACTGCCCCACATTTGAAGTGAGACAAGGAAAAATTTCTATCATTTTCAAACCGTCATAACTTTGGATTGCATCAACCAATTTTCAATTTCTTTCAAGATTCTGATAGCTCATTCCATTGAGTAAAACGTCAGTTCTTTTTTGTTATTCCACCTTTCCGACATGAAGACTTACAGGGTGATATCTGAAAATGTGAAAATTTTCGAAAAGTTTGGGATCACCCCGTTTCACCGGGATTTATTTTTATGTCTTATTGAGGGCGATAAAATGAAGGACAATGAGTTTTCCCGAAATGGTTCTGAATTCGAGAGGATTCATACAGGATGTTTCGATGTATGGAATTTTTCACATTATATTGCAATTTACGGCAAATTTGAGATCGCCCCGTTTGGCAGGGATTTTCATTATGTTTCATTGAGGGCGATATAAGATGGAGCATAATGAGTTTTCTCGAAATGCTTTCCGATTCAAGAAGATCCATACAGGAAGTTGTGATATATAATTTTTCACAATATATTGCATTCTGATGTTCAACGTTCAACCCACATAAACTCAACTTCAACAGAACTTCAGATTAGCTTATCCTGCTCAACGCTATCACTATACAATGTGTTGTACATTTTCAAACATACCGCGTATCATCGAATTTGTCAGACAAACCATGGTTTCCAAATTACGATTACGAAGATATTCTCGTTCGAAATTTCAATATGCTCAATAAGACGTGTGACAAAAATTGTTTTTTTTAGGCAATATTATGTTGTCTTCTAACTTCAGCGACAATTCTCGCACGATGTGGTAGTTCATTATTATTGTCATCAACCAGTATGAAATTGTCACCAACAGTTTTGGGCAACTGGAACGACAACTTCCCTAACACAATGAATGTCTTATTGATACTGAAGAGTATTCATACTCTTTCTCAAGATAACCATCAACGTGGGGCAACGATTTATCATGATACCGCCCCATGCTAATTTTATATACTTATCATTTTCTCATTATAAATATTGTGTTGATAATAATTATTAACGGCATTTTTTTTGTAATAGGTATTTCAATTTATTTCTACATCCCCTATATTCGAAAATGTACAACACATTGTGTAGTAATGGCGTTGATGATATGCCAATGTAAAATTCTGTTGAAGTTGAGTTTATGGTGGTTGAACATATCAGAATGCAATATGTTGTGAAAAATTCCATACATTCAAACATCCTGTATGAATCCCCTTGAATTCAAAACCATTTCGAAAAAACTCATTGTTCGTCATTTCATCGCCCTCAATAAAGCATAAAAAAAATTCCCGGTGAAATGGGGTTATCCCAAACTCTTTGAAAATGATCACATTTTCAGATATCACTCAGTAGGTCTCCATGTCGAAAAGGTGGAATAACAAAAAAGTACTGACGTTGTACCCAATGGAATGAGCTATCAGAATGTTGGAAGGAATTGAAAATTGGTTGATTCACTCCAAACTTATGACGATTCGAAATTGATAGAAGTTTTTGCTTGTCTCACTTCAAATGTGGAGCAGTTTAGTTGAAAAACAAAAATAAATAACATGTACTTAACAAAATAGTGCGTCGATAACTAACTAACACACAAAAGCACAACAGAAATGTAGAAATAAAATAAGATGAAATAAATGAGGATATAAAATAATATAAATTTGAATATAAAATTGAAGGAATCTAGACTCGAATGTAGATTTAAAATGAAATACAGTGTGACCCACTTCTAATGGAAACACCCCTGTATCTTACGTGATCGTTGGGTAAGGATCCTGAAATTTGCTGGAGCGAGAGATATACTAAAAATGCACTCTATGACCAAGTGGGGTCATCTTCAGTGATAGACACTGCTCGCCAACAGCGTAAGCAGCAAAAGTACATAATGTTTTGACATCATAGGTTCATTTCATTATGTTTTCTTGGAATTCGTATAGCATAAAATGAATCTTAAACACATCTATTAATATAATACTGAATTTTTGACAAGGTATATTTCCTGATGGAATGAAAATTGAACTGGCAACCCTGGTCCGCGCGGAGAGTGAGTTGACAACAAGTGTCTTTTGCTGTTGTCAAATTAATCATTCACGAAATCCGATAGATTTCAAGTCAGTGAAAATGAGTGTTTGAGGTCGACACAAAAATGTAATATGCACCTCGTCTGTCTATTGTCTCGCATGATTGCTAGACTCGACTACACTAAAGAGTGATTCGTCCTTGGTACATAAATAACTATTATTGAAAATGTCTACTAACCAAAATTTTGATTTTGCTTATGACTGTTTTTGAATTTTTTTGCATGGATGTTTAGAGTATCTGACACAGAATGATATTAGGGAAAAATATACAGGGCGTCATTTGAACAAAAATGAGTTGTAGAAACATCCAATATACTTCCGACACAAAGAATTATATCGATTACCTTCGCCACAAGAAATTCTTTCTGAACTTCGAAGAGTGAATATTAATTTTCAATGAATTTGATTATTTGATTCCATGACCTAAGAAATGTATAATTCCTCTGAGTTTAAAATGTTTTCTAGGTAATCAAGTATTTTTTCACATTACAAATTCAAGTAAGCACCTTATATCTTCATAGGAGAACTTGGAACATTGTCTCATAGCCCTCGATCTCCTAGGCGAGCCCGGATTCGGCAAAATCGGCTCATATTCATTGGTATTTTGGGGCACACTGTCTATATCGCGGATATCCCTATTTTTTAGTAACGTAAACCCGTCCACGATGTAACAATATTCTTGGCCGAACAGCAATAAACCTTCTGTAGTGTCCAAACCTTGTATTCGAGCACATCTGAACATATACGTGATCTGAAAAGGACAATAATTAATACAGTGACTTGCAGATTATACACATTGTAAATATATATTTTCCGAATAATTCTCTTGATAAACTTCATTATTCATAAAAAAATCTGCACCTCTCCAAACTTATAATGATCGAGCCTAAAATGCTCAAAACTGACCTAAAATATACTAAAACTCAAGAAACTTCTTATTCAAAATAAATGATTCATTAGCAACAAAGGAATTGTACTAAACAGAATTAGTGAGTGAGGCAGAGTGTTTTTCAACTGATTGAGCTTAGTTTAAAAACTTTGTAAAACAACGTAAAAAGATTATGTTATGCCAAAATTCAAGTAGGTAGATGAAAGATTCCATGATTCATAACCGAGAACAGTTCATTTTCAAGATGCTGAAATTTCAAGAAGGAATAAGTTTCGTTATAAACATTTGGAGAACGCTCTATATATTTGGATATTTGTTGAAAGCATACTTTGTACCTTTCAGAGTGTACTGTGGATTACCAGGGACGGGCCCTCGGGACAAGTGACTTATCTTCGTGTAAGAAAAGTAACAGGCATTAGATTTTCAATTATTTCCATATTTCTAAAGATATAGCCTTTGAAAGTATAACTTTTTGGTATTTTGATAACATACCTGTCTGTATACATATATTTTCGAGGTAAGAGTCCACATTAAGAAAAATCAACTGACCAAAAAATCGTGTTTTTAATATCATAAGGATGTTTTATTTTTTATGCTCAGAAATTCAACACCATCTATCTTGGAAAATGAGAACTATTTTTCGGTATATTTATGTACAATCTGACTATTTTTCTTGTTTCTATTGAAGCTTCCCCTGACTATTGTCGCTTAACACTCTGTATAACCCCACGTTGGGCGCCAATTTCTACCTTCTCGTTCTCTTCGAGTAACCTCAACAACGTCTGGTTATCCGGTTGGGGGGTCGTTTCTTCCTCCACGTCCGTGTCTTCTTGTTCGACCTCCGGATCAGACCGCAACCTGGTCAATTGGGGTAAAGCGGGGGTGTAGGGTAGCGGAGAAGGTTCCTCGATGACGCTATCCGATCGTTCCGGCTCCATGATACCGCTCACTCCGACGTGTTTCCGAAGCTGGAGGGCAGTGTAGTACTCTTTGCTGTGGTAGCTGGTCGCTACCTTGTACTTCAGCATGCCCTTTTCCTCGAACCTGAACGGGTAATGCAAATAGAATAGGTCGTTCCTCATGGTCTTTTTTCGCATTCTGTGAGGTCCCTCGGTCATGTCGAGCATCCATTTGTCCAAGTAGCACGGTTCCGGCGAGCCCCACAGCCCTCTTTCTCGGGTCAAGTCGTTCTCGGTCTGCAACCACTCTTGGTGTACGTAGCGCTGTGTGTGTTGAGTCGTGTTTTCGTGTTGTTGACGTCTCATTTCAACAAGATCTCTGAAAATGCAACAGATTCCTTTATTTTTCATATATTTACATATGAATGTGATGTTCTCGAATCCAGTGTTCAAATGTTCTATTTGATCGACTAACGTATTGAGACAAAACCTACACTTCTCGAAACACACTTGTTCATATAATACAGGTCTCCTGACTTCTGTAATTTATAAAATCCTCAAGTTCACTAGTTGGATTATCTTTTTTTTATGAAATACCGTGGCTTTGAATGATTATTTGAAAAAAAAATTAAAGAGCTTTAAGGAGAAAACAGTTTGTAATAGATAATAGAATGGTTAGGTACTTCATAATAATATAAGAATGATTTATAGTGAATTGTTACCATTGCTTTAATATATGTACAGTCAATGTGGGTAGTGAATTGTACTTACTTCAACAAACCAACATGTGTCGAAATCCACGTAAACACCTGCTTCTTCCCCATCCTGATCCTAACCCTCATTGTCTCGTCTTTCCTAACCTTAGTCCTGCTTGCCAACCTCGTCAAACCGCCAGTCACTTTATGTATCTTCGACTGTATCTGGTTGTGCAGCTCGTAGGGTATCCTATAAACAGCCTTACGTTCCACCTCAACATAATTCAACCACAACTTGGACGCCGAATCGAATACCTGGTCCCTCACTAACAGGAGCTCTGGCGCTTTGGAGTTGTGGTGTGACATCAGAGTGACCTTGAACACCTCCTCGATGGCGGGCTTCTTGCACACGTACAGCTCCTCCCACACCCTCAAGGCCGCTCCGGCCATTAGATTGCGTCCCTGGTGGCTCTGGAGCTGTTCGTCCCTCGATTCGAGGTCGCTGCTCGGGTTCACGTGCCACGTGGTCTTCATGTTCGAGTCCAGCATGATTTTCATGTCGGAGGTCAATTGGAGAAGACAGTAGGTCAGGCATCCGATGAAATCGAGTTCGTGGTTGCCTGACCCGAATACAATCAATCTGAGAACACAAAACAAGCTATTGCACTTCTGATGGCATTGATAAGTACCGATTGATGAGTGATGATGAGTAGAATCTCTTCAGATGCAGATAAGTTAACTCCACGTTGGGCGCCAAAAAGAATAGTTCTTATTTTCACGATGAATTCTAGAGCGATGAAAACGTATAATGAGAGTGCAAAAAATGAAAACTAGCATATTTCACATAATCAACCTAAAAACAGGAGTTTTTTTTCTTCATGTTCGAGTCCAGCATGTTTTGCATGTCAAGGTCGGTTGGAGGCGACAGTAGGTCAGGCATCAGATAAAATCCAGTTCGTGGTTGCCTGACCCGAATAAAATCAATCTGAGAACACAAGACATGCGATTGCACTCCTAATGGCCTCGAAATGTTCCGATTGATATAGTTCTGGCCAGCGGTTGGGCGCCATGAATATAAGTTCTCATTCTCACGCCGAATGCTAGAACCATGAGATAAAAATATAAATATATATCACATAATTGAACAAATTTCAGGATTTTTTAAAATGTGAATCTCACCGGTAGGAAGGAATGCCTTCCTTCCTGTGAAATATTTCACTCCACATTGGACTTCTACCGAAGATTAAGATGTAAATCGTTTATGGAACTGAAACTTGTGAGCTCACCTCTCGGCTTTGTACTCAATTTATGTATTAAAATTTATAATTTTTGCTGATGAATGTAACCATAATGAATTGATGACATGAAACGATTAAATAAAAAAAAAGATGCTGACAACATTTTACCTGTTTGTCGTTAGTTTGTGAAGGGCCTCCAAAACAGACATCTGATCGGCAATACTATCAGTCGGCCTGGACAGCAAAAACAGGATGCTCCTATTTAAGCAGTGGTACAAACTTTCCAGACTCAAATTTCCCGTTCTCCTCTTAGCTTGCCCGATCAATTTCACGATGAAATCGAAAACGTCGTGGGGATCTTTCGTGAGAGAGCCCTGCCAAAGTTTATCAACTATCCTCGCCGTCAAATAAAAAACGTTCGGAGCGACATGTTGAATATGGGCTGTCGGAAGTGGCACTATGGGTATGGCAGCCTGGTCTCCTACTAGCATATCAGCTGCTAGTAAGTGGTCCATCAGCGTCACTATCACTTCCGTTTGATAACATATCTGCTGAATGGTAGATGATTTTTCCGGGTAGGCGTCCAAGACCAAGTCTATCACAGGCGAAGTTTTACCAGTCACCGGTAGACTCAATGAATCCACCACGATTACTCTGATAAAGTCGATTATGAACTGTCTGGCTGGATGGGTTGATAGTGGTTGTTCCTCGGGTGGACCCAACATTACTATGGTTTCTGCTTCTTCTCCTACTGGGGTTGAGGCTCCACTGCTCTCTGTGCTTTCATCAGCAGAAGGTAATGGGAATAGCACACCTGCTAATGCTCCAAGAACTTCTGATGACATGAAAATCGGCATGAATTCGGGCATGTTGTGGTATAATTGAAACAACACCTGAAATTATCGTTTCTAAAGACGAACTTTCGGCACCATGCACACATAACAGAATTCGTTCACTCAGCAAACCGATTTTCAAATGTCTCAACAAATTTCAAGCTTTGAAATGATTTTTGGTTAAACATATGTAGGATGAACTAGTAGACCTATCGAAACTAGGTTATAGGACCAACTATTATTTATGAATTTATCAAAAAGGGTGAAGGACCTATTATGTACACCCTTTCCTAAAAACACAAGATTTCCATTGGATATCCGTTTTGTGTCCAAGGTGTCCATGGACATATTCTGGACAACAATAGGATGTCCACATTAAGTTATCCAATGAATGTCTTGGAAAAGTAATCCATATGGTGTTCATTCCATATCCCCTCAAATTATGTTTCTTAACACAACCGTATCGGGGGTCATCGACATCGTTCGGCTCTGTCGGTGACCACAGGCCTACAGGGACAGCCGGGTCAGAGCAGTGAGCCGTGGCCCGTGATGCCGTCCATTGTTGTTATTAACGTTGATGCATCGATAAGGATACATATCTGAGACTACTGAGACTGATAATCTCATCATTTTCAGATATATACCGTTCTGATGGTATTCACATAATTTGTTCGAATTTGTATTGAGTGATATTATTGTAATAGTCTGTTCCTTAATATTTGTGTTTTGTTAGGCCATTTCGGTTGAAGCATAAATAGATCACTTGAAGTAAAGCGAGCCATTCCATTATGTGTTGAAGAAGATGTTGAAGAATTTCAACTAGCAGATCGGATCTGAAATTGAGTGCCTAATAGTGGAAAAGTGGACTTGAAAAATTTGTTCAGACCGAAATCATATTGTGTCAACTCTACAAAACCGAAATGGTGAAGGGGGTTTCAAGAGAAGCAACATATCACATCAATTTGATAAAGAATATTATGTTCTTAAATATAATCACATTTTGAAGTATCAACCAGATATTATTCCTATATGAATATATATGTTTTAGACATTCTATGGATGTCCATGACTGATACCATATGGATGTCCATGACGGATAACATATGGATATCTAAAAAGTCAGGTAGATGGTAGAGAACAAACTAGATTTCAGAATAATATAGTTGTAATCTCCTCCTGACATATACCAACATAATTAATGGCAGACCTCTTGGGTAGTTGTTTAAAAATCGATTTGGTGAATGGTTCAAAAGAGTCAGTGTTTCTCTGTGAGATGTCCATTTACCTGTACGATAGAAGTTGGGTGTCTTTGCAACCACTCAGGAAACGACCCTTCTTCCGTATGCACTATGGCCCTAGTCATGCCGAGTAACACCACGACAGCTTCTGAGCACAAATTTATTCTCGGCATAACGCTGTTGATGCTCTGGTTGTTAATGGAAGCACCCCACAAGAAAGCCCAAACAGAATCCAGATCGAACTTTGTTTCCGCCGGTAATAGCTTAGCTGGTTGACCCATCATCAAGGATGTAAGTAAGAAGTAAATCTCAAAAATTTCCAAGTGATGGGGCAAAAGCCAGCCGAGGTATTGGAATCCAGGAATTTGAAGAGCTTCGGATTTTATATCGTTACAATGAGAATTGTTCAATTGGCAACCGAGCACCACAACCATCTTGTTGTGGGAAACAAGTTCGGTGTGACGTAGCCAGCCTCCACTGCTACTGGCCTCCCGAAAACTAAAAAAAAAATCTTCCTACTGCCCAAGAGATACATACATTGTTATTTATCATCATTACTCACCGAAACATCAACGACGGACTAGAACAAATGGCAACCAGCATCCTCAGAGCCCAAACTATGGTCGTGGAATGCAAATGGGGCTGCATGAAGAGCAGGATCCAATCAAACCCCAACGTTTTCGTAATCTCCTCCCCAATGTGATTCCTGCTCGAGAATATCATAGAATGTAACAGGCCCAGACACCTGTTCCTGAGCAAAATATTTTCTCCTTCGCCATCTCTATCACCATCGCCTTCGCGAAGAACTAGGTTCTTTTCGTTTTCTATAGAACAAGAAGGCAAAGTGGATGCGACGAATTGGCCGAAGAGTAAAAGATCATTTTGTCTCGGCTGGCCACTAAGTAAGACACTCAGAACAGAAAATAAAACTTGTCGCGTAGCCGGATGTTTCACGTCAGGGCAGATATGTAGGAGCTTCTCTACGAGTTGCAGATCCCTCATGATCCAGGAGTTATTTCGTTTTTCATTGGACTCGGCTGCTAGCTCGTACAAATGTTCCAAGTGGGACCGCAGAAGTTCACCTGGAGCCTCGTGCCACACTTCTAAATCGCAAAGCAAGTCCTGAAATGCAGTTTTATTGGGTATGGCAGACGACTCTCGTCCACTGTCCACAGTTCCCACAAGACTGAATGTTAGGTGCAGTATATGCGAATTCAGTAGGTTTCTCTTTCGTCTGAGCAGCATCGCTAATGTTTGATATCCTCTTTTTCGGTCCATCTCGGCCTGAGCTGCCTTGTTACTCCTTACGACACAAACCAAGGCTTTTACGCCGGCGTACAAGCTTTCCACATCTTGAGCCATCGCTATCAATCCGAGTAGTACTGAACAACCTCCGACTGTATCTATTGTTGTTGCTACAGGTCTTGGACAGAACACCCTAACCCCTGCAGAGTTTAAAATATTTAATATTTTGCGTCTATAATGAGCTCATTATGAGAAATACAATGCGTATCCAAACAGCTTCTTTTAGAATACGCATATTTTTTTTCAATGTTGGTAACATCAAATTGTGAGGTCAGATGTGGAATGTTTTTTATCAGAAATTGAAATTATCAAATTATATTGAAAAGTTCTGAACGATGAAATTTGGAGGCAAATGGCAAATTACTGAAAACCGAAACTGATCAGTACGATGAATTTTTGTACCTAAATACCCAATTATGACTCCTCCCAATGTCCTTGCAGATCCAGCCAGATGCCCTGCAGAGTTGTGCAATATCCTGATGGGAGTGGCACTTTCGTGACTCGACATACCGAGCTGCTTTGCTATGGACTTATTGTCAGTCCTGCTGTACACTTTCCTGATTTTGTTCAAGGTTAATTGAGATACCGCTTTTGCGTTCAACCCGAAAACGACTTTTTCTTCGGTAACCAGTTGCATCGTATCTGGATTGTTGAGATTGGGTGCCAAGAATGAGCCCATGTAGTGGGGGCCCAACTGATACATGCTCATTACGGTAGATGGCGGTAAAACCTAAAATAATAATGGGTCATCAGTTTATGATGCGTTGGGATTTTCAGTCGATACTGAAATCGTTCCAACGTTGGGCGCCAAAATTCACGACTTTTCAGGATCCTTGACCGAGAAATAATTGACTAACCTCTTCGAAGAGATGACACGGTCCCTGTTTCCAGCACAATCTGGAATACCTTCGCCACGCAGGTGGAGTTCCAATATACCCATACACCGACGAAGCCACTGTCAAATTGGCCGAAGCACCCCCAGGATTTTGAGAGATGTAATGCATTTTCTGAGAGTGAATCTGTTGGCCATCTAGATACAGCGAGAACGACGAGTTTTTCAATACAGCCCTATTCAAAACTACGACCACGTGGTGCCACTGGCCTTCTTGGAGGATGTCAGGGCACCAAACCCTGGCACTGTGTTCGCCAGAACCTTCTGGTTCCCAATCCCCAATATCTTAAAAAAGAAAGTTGAGTTTTGGTCAGTTAATTTCTTATCAGGTACACTCACATGATTTTTTCAATAATCACAAATTTGTGTTGATTAATAATATCACTACAATACTGGAAACAAATATTTTGTGTGCCTTTCTCTAAACTCAGAATTAGAAGAGATTCACATTTAAGTCACCAGATAAGGTCAGACTTCGTAACTTTTTTATTCATGGAGCGACTTTCACGATTTTTTTTTAATGTAGAGGGGGATATGGTGTATTTTGAAGCTAATCGGCTTCCAAAGTTTTGAAAAACCAAAGCCTACTACATCACATTCAGATGCTGAAAGATCCACAATCCATATTAGCGATTTTTTTAGAAAAACCGCGTACACCACTGGAATTGGCGTCCTCTTAAATATATTTGTACCAAGTTTTTTTATTGAAATAAACAGGGTTCGATTTTTATGTATTTATTAGGAATTTTTTGTAAGAGAACTATCTCCATGTGAAAAAAATCACCTCGTTCCAAATTGACGGAATTTGCTAATTTTTTCTTCATTTTCAATCACGGGAAAATAGTGGACCGCAACTCTTGGAAAGTTCAATATAGCTCCGGTAGGTAGAACATCGTGAATTGAAAGAAAAAACAAGAAATACTATTTCATCGTTTTGGAGTAAATAAATATTTCGTTTGCAAAAATGTTGTTCAGCTTTGCCTCTTTTTCTTTTATCGGAACCCCTTATGGAAATATGGAAAATTACATATGCGGGTTAGAAACAATGAAGAACAATATTATGAGGTCAGTTTTCTTGTAAAAAAAAATCCTAATTTGAATTCATAAAAAAATTTCCACTTTTCATTACTGAAAAACGCACGGCACTGGCCAAAATGATGTATGTCTCTGAAAAACTGATCCTTGATATTCATTCATGGCCGAAATTGACCGGTCCTAATTTGGTAAAGATCACTATACGAATTGCTGAGATATAGAGATGAAACTTGATATAGATCTATTTCAGAAGGCGCCGACTTCAGTAGTATACGCGGATTTTTTCTAAAAAAATCGCTAATAGAGATTTTGGATTTTCAGCCTCTGAATGTGATCTAATAGCCCTTGGTTTAAAAAATGGACGCCACTTGGTTCCAAAATATACCTTTACCGCTCTACATTCCAGAAAAAAATTGGTGAAAATAGCTTGATTTATAAAAAATTTATGAGGGTGGCCCACTTCTGTACATATGGATATTTATATACTTTTTTTTCTTGCATGTTAACGATTTCTTTATAGTGAAAACTACTGTAATCAGAAGAAAATAGGGATTGTGTATTGTATGCTACTATGTCTCTGTAAGAAGAATCTACTTACTCGGAAATTTTACTTTTAAGGGGATTTCTCAATGATTTGAATTAATGTTAACATCCAGCACATTCATAGCAGGTTTTATTATCGATTCATCCCTTTGAATAGTCAAGTCATTTGAAATAGAGGTGTTCACTGGACAGTGGCGATTTCGTTCTTTTTCTGAGGACACATCCAATCTAGCATATCCAATCGAGTACTTACGATTGGGAATATGTGTCTCCTGAGTCGAGACGATGATAGCCTTATCCCTAGCACTCAGCACGACAGACAGGCACACCAGATGGTCTTCTCTCGCCGCATTGAAATTCCTCACCAAGGTCAGCAGCCTAACGCAATGCGGGTCCGATCTAGAATCGGAAAACTTGTCGACGCACACCCAAGTGGAATAGCTCAGCCCGGTCTGCGGGGGAAACAGCCTGTCTCCAGCACCGATCCCCCCCAAAATACTGCTGTCTACCGCCGAGACCACGCTAGGCGCAGAGGGACTCTGCGGGGCGATGCTAGGCAGATAGAGGCACCCGAAGCCTTCCGCAGACATGTCGAACTCCACGAAAGGCGGCAACGTATAGGAAGACTGCGCTCTGAAGTCTTTAGGGGTGGTCATGGAGACGAGAGTTTTGATCCTGGTGAGGGGCACCGGGTGGCCCCCGGCCTCTTTCGATCCGAGAGGCAGGCAGCAGAGGGGGTCGCCCAGCCTCAGGAAGTGTCTCAGGTCTTTCGGTTCGATGGCTTGAGCGGCCAGTCTCTCCAGCATGTACTGGAGGGAGCCGTGCAACGGGTGGTTCTCGTTCTGTAGGGGTTCCGAAGCTATGAGAAGGATGGAACCGGCGAAACCCTTGTCGCACATCACTTGTTGATTGCGTTCGCTTCTCACCAAGGACTTTATGATTTCGGAGACGAACAGTTGGAGGCTCAGGTACATTTCGAAGTGTTCGTCCTTGATGCAAGGCAACAGTTGCAGCATGCAAACTACAACACCAGGATGGACTATTATGGGATCAGGAGCTGGTGGAACCAAGTTCAAGGAATTGACCTTCGACGCTCTTCCGTTTGTGTTATCTCCCTAGAAAGAAATTGTTGCTTCAACTTCGACACTCTGTATTTGAAGTTTACCGAATGAATTCAAAATAATGAATTTAGAAACGTAAAATGTATTCTTCTCTGTATATGAGATCCTCCAAGTTGCTTAGTGCCATAGTAGTACCTCAACAGTAGCAAATGAATATATTGGAGTTGACTCTACAAAAAAGGTGGGTGAATTTTACTCCAGAGATTTGACAAGGTAATTACAGGGCAAACAAGGATGAAGAAGTTTGTTTTTTGTTTCAAGTCAGGTTAGGTCCATTTGAATCGCAGTATATGATTGTTTTCATATCATTAAAGCATTCAAACTTGGTAAGTATTTTTTAACATCATATTACGATGTTGAAAATCATCATGAAATCTTAAGAAAATGAGATACTGTTTTAACCCGTATCATCCTACAGTGAGGTAAGCTCTTGAAACAAATACATGTTTTCTGATTTATTAACTTATTTAGTTTATGATTTAAGTTCACCCTAAATTTTCAACTTTGTGATTTTCTGACAGAAGATGTCTGATTCGACAACTATTGAATAAAAAAATCATGAACTTCATCTTGCATTATTTCCGAAGAACTGTTCATGAAATTCTAATTTGCACGAACTGAAGACTTCAACGGTGACACTGTATATTGAATTTATTTTAACACCATCCCGCATACCTATAATAGATATTGGAATTAGTAATAACTGTTCGGGAATTAATCGGTTGAAAGGATGACGTAACATATTTGTCATCAGAAGATGAATCAAACCAATATCAAACCAATCAGCAGTGTCGTTCTAGATTTCATCGCGTACAGTCGATTCAAGTAATATAAAAAAGGAGTCGAATTATTCAAAAGTAAAATTGAAATTCCTCTTCGGTTTAGTGATTGTATTCTCATTTGAGTGTATAGAAGTGGTATTTTTTCATGATGGTAAGTGTTTTTGTATATGAATATGGGATGGGTATTCATCACGTTGTTGGTATTTTGCTTCGGTATATTTTCATAACGATGACAAAATTTGAAATAAGCTTTCTTCACCCATATATACAGAGGAACACTACACTGTGTTTCACCACTTACCAAACCGATTTTTTTAAACGCCTCGAAACATGTTTCGCTAACTATGTTAGTATCTTCAGGAGAAGATTAAAAATTTAATTTTAAGCCTTTGGGGCCGTGCAGCAAAATTTTGGGATTTTTCACTTTGACATTGACCTCACGTTTGAGTAACGCCCACTGGCGAGAATGAAAAGGTTTGCTCTCATTGGGTCTCGCTGATTTCTGACAGAATTATAATCAGTATTTGAGCACTCATGTTAATACTTGAGATAGTTTTTGTTCATACCGAGACCGAGCTCTAGTGCTCGGTTCCATTCTCTTACTATCGACTTACTGGAACGGAAATGGATGAAGGTGAAGTATCTGTCCTATATTGTAACTCATAGGAGTGGAGTAAAATTCCAGATCCACTTGAGAGGTAACTAATGAAAGAACGCACAACCACGGAGATTAAAATACATTAACAGTGAATGTTGTCCACGCATGGACCGATGCTCGTTCAGAACATCTATGCTTGTTGTGTTCGGACTACTGTGGTCGGACTACTGTGGTCGAACTACTGTGGTCGGACTACTGTGGTCGAACTACTGTAGTCGGACTACTGTGGTCGAACTACTGTGGTCAGACCTGTCGCTGAACGTAGCCTGAAACTGAGATCTCTCTTTTATATTGATGTCATATTTTCGACAGGATTTTCTGCAAAATATGAAAAAAAAAAACGATTTTGAATCCATCAAGTAGTAGTATTTGAATAACAGGGCGATCGTAGTTCATATTCAATAAAAAGAAAGTGATAAATTTTACCGGAATACTGGATTGTCTGGACAACGGCGGCGACTTGAACAAAATATTCGTAGCAGCATTGCCTTTGTCGAACATATCAAGAGCCAAGTCGTAGAGCAGTCTGTATATTATAGTAGTGTAGGCTAGAGACGGTGATAACTCGTCAGGAATTCTGAAAAACAGAGTTCTACTTATATTCTCTGCGAGACTCAAGAAAACCTTTCATCTTACTTTGGATTCGTTACAGAACCACTAAACAAGTTGTTATAAGTATCCAGAAAATTGTTGACAGGTATTTCAAAATCATTCTCGCTTATAGTCAGCACTTTTTCTGTGTTGAAGCAACCGAGTAACCTCAACGTATCACAAAGGCTGGTTTTGCAAATCTCGTGGTAAAACAATTTCGCATTTGCAGGTTCAAACCTCATTGCTGTACATATTGTTTGAAAAACCAGACTCAGCAAATGTAAAACCTCTGGATTCGTAATTTCTTGACCAAGTTGCCCTTCTAAAGACACTAGAACACTTGTTACATACACAAATCCATTTGCCTAAAAAATAGATAGATTGTTACAGGGATATTTACAATGAGGTTCCGTTAGAAGTATACAGGATGTTACTTGATAGGCTTAGAGGCTGATTCGTGGAGTCATTTGTAAAAAAAATACTGGACTTCAAATAGGTGTCTAGGTCCTATTTCTCTAACGGTTAATTTTCGGTTTAGTGGTTGATGATAACAGTGGTTATAGAATGTGCATAAAGTAAACGGAAGTCGGCAGTTTGCATATTCTTCTAACGGAAGCTCATTGTTGATAACCCTGCATTTATGTATTTTCTTTCAAAACTGCCTGAATTGGAAGTGTTTAGCCTGCTAGGCCGCTAGATTCGACAACCAACCATCTCTTGTTCTTGCTCGAGATCTGGGAAAAATATCATTAAAGCCTTAGTAATTGATTCTACAAAAAGGAATTTACTGTGTGTATTCTAATGATTGATCGGTCGTCTATCATCGCGGTTAGCTGAAAGACTAAGCACTTCCTTGAGAATGGGGAAATTTGAAGTTGATTATATCCATTGTTTCCGAGACATTATTGACATGTGCTTGATGAAAACTCCTCAGAAAGAAACTTCCCCATTGAGACTAAAATGCACCACCAAAAGTAACCAACGTACTTTTCGAAAAACTGTCCTTGTTCTATGAGACTCTTTCAAGCACAATTTCAATGCTTCCAAAATATCAATTTTGAGTTGAAGTTGTATCCTTGGCGCTGAATGCAGAGTATTCAGCAACTGTGACATATCATCATCACCACCTGTAGTCAGAACGAGTTCTTTGATGATTCCTAAAAAAAAAACGCCAAATGATAAGACAAAAAAACAACTACTATTCAGTAATATTGATCGAAAATAAGAATCAACATAAAACGCTCATCATTAGCTTGAAACACGAAAGAGGAATTCCATTTTTTTATATAAATGTTTCAATATCTTGAAAACCATGAGGTTTTTACTGAGATCAAGTTGTGGTTTTCTGATAGGTTATGAACCTGTTTATCACCAATGAACTCAATATAAACATCTGGAAGGGAGACGGCCGTTCTCTTGAATAGCACAAAGTGTGTCAGGGGCAGCTGCAACAAAGATAGCATGATTTACGGTAACCTGTCTCTTTCCTACTCGTGTTGTTTAATGGTGGATTGGTGTTTACGTTTTCTTTTATCTAATAATTAAAGCACTTTAGATTTTTTTCTCTCATCTAAACAGGCAAGAAAGTGAAGACATAAGTTCATTGTCTTTGTTTATGTGAAATATCTATTCATTTGGCGTGTTTTGTTTTATAAAATGGACTGAATTTGTTGGTGTGAACACTGTGAACTGATTGTTGAGAAGGATTTGATAAACAATGGTGATTTTTTGTGTCGCCTTTGGATGCAAGAACGAGCAAGACAAAAGGACATTGTCATTCCATGGGTAAGTTGAATATTGTTCAGATTTTTGGAATATATAGTTCTTGAAATGATCATCAGTTAGGTGTACAATGTTCCCAGTCTCAGAATATGTTCAAAAACTATACCTATATTATTTGTCAAAGTTAAATACTTCCATGACTTTTCCATAAACATATCAAGTAATATTATTTGTTGCAGTTTTCCATTCAGACATTCTTGAATTATGGATTAAGGCAGTTCGTAGAGAGAGTTGGACTCCATCTAAAACCAGCAAGCTTTGTGGAGAGCATTTCCTGACAACTAATTATTTATTTAGACATACCAGGTACTACTAGGTTATTGAAATCAGATGCTGTACCCAGTATATTTCCATTTCCTAAGCATTTGTTACCAAAAAATACTGATCCTTGAAGGACAATAAGAAAACTCATAGGTACCTACCTAGTTGGTTAATAATGAAAAAAAGTATGTTTGGACCTCTTTAAAATAAAAAACTAGCTAGTAATTTATTTTCAGGATGCATCTGTGGAAGTTCATAACATTGGGTCCTAAGGAAGATGTTTCTCATATTATGGACTTTACCATGGGTTTCAGCTCCCAAGTTTCGAAGTTCATCAATAAAGAAACTCAAACTGTTCCTTTGGAGAAGGATATTGTATTGAGAATTGTTTTTTTTAAATTTCTAATAGGGATATGTTTCTAGGCAGTGACCTAATGGTAAAATAGGAACCAATGGAAATTATGCTCAAAATGGACCTTATAGGTAGTAAATACAATTCAAGAACCTCTTTTTAAATTTTTCCTATCGTTTTTATTTTTCTTCTGATAGTGCTAAGACATTGTGCCTCACTCACCCTGTACAATATATTGTGACATTTGACTTCCTAATCCTGAAAGAATAAAAATGAAATTTCATTCTGAAGTCAATACAAAAAATAATAATAATTTTTTAATGATAATTGATTACGACATCTTCCTTTTTTCCTATATGAATATTTTCATTTAATCACGTTTACTCTTAAATAAAAGCAAAAACGAGAAAATATTTCGAATAATGCGAGCGCTTCCCATTAGCGAACATAAGATAGAGAGAGATAGGTATCCGTAAACACTGCGGGTTGCCTGAACAATATTTTTGCCTCACTCGTCGATCACAGAGGGTCCCTTCCAGTTGTTTATATTGAGTTCATTGTTTATCACCAGCTAGCGTATGATTCATGGTTAACCAGACACCCTGTAGCTAAATGCACAAATATATATTTACCGAGAGTCGCATATCTGCATTCGGGGTACTGAACAAGCCTGTGCACACACTTGGCCCCACCGCACTCCCTCAAAACGTTGGCATTCGAACTGTTGCTGGTCAAAAGTATGGTCAACGCCTCTACCACCAACCCGCCTAACTGTCCTTGCCCCAAACTCGATTTGGACTTTTTGTCCTCCAGCAGGTTGGCGTACCGGTTCAAACAAGTCACGAACACTTCCAGCATACCGACCTCTCTGTACACGTCTTTAAATATGGCATTGTACTGCAAGACATTCAGAAGTGTTTGCATGCACAGAATGCTGCAGTCGTAGTGGTTGAGACTGTGCGTCTTCAAAAATATCGACATCGATATCAATTCTTTGCAAGGCACAAAGTTCAGCTGGAACACTAGGAATTTTATGAGTTCAAACAGCTTCTGTTGGATCTCGGCCGGTTTGTAGTGGATTTTCTCCATGAATTGACTCAAGGTATTCTGGTTTTCTAGTATGAAATAGTTAGCGTTATCGGAGTGATAGATACTGGATATTGCGTCGAGTATTGTTGAACATAGAAGAGACGAATTTGACTTCAGGAAGGTGCTTTGTAGTACCTGAATATAAAAGTTAGTAGGTCTAAATAGGTTTCTTCACTTGGATGATTTTCTATTTTCTATTTCTTCAATATATCAAGCTTGATATGACAAAAATTACTTAGGAAAATGTATTAGTTTCCTTGAAATTTCTTAGCATTCCGCATGATATACATATTTGGTGCACAAAATACTGACTGTGGTTCAACGTTTGCTTTGATCAAAAAATGTATGAACTTACGTGAAAAGCTTGAATGTTTCTTATGCTAGTCCCTCGCCCAGAGGGCTGTGGTAAATTGAAGCCTTGCATTTGGAATAGAGAACCAGTTGAGGCCTGTGAAGGTTTCAATTCTATGTAACCACAAGTACACAAAGATGCTACCATCAGAACGAGATTTCGTATAGATTCTTGAGCTTCATTCGAATTATCATTTTCTAACCTAAAATCCATTACAAAATATTAAGTGCTTCACGTTGGGCGCCAAAATATGAAACTCATACTGTAGTCAGAGAATGGATGGAAAATGGAAGTGCACTCACTTGAGTAAGAATTCAGACAGAAAAAGGTAGCCATGTGCTTGTCTGAAATCATCTAATAGAGTAGAAGAAACTTCACTAGAATCTTTGAGAAAACAAAATACTGTCACAAACATTTCAACCAATTCTAAAGGAGCCAACTCAGGAACTTTCTTCATATTTTCTATACATAGTGATACACAAGATTTTGCTGAAATAAGAAAAAATATCAATAAGGAAGTTTGTTGACTATATAAATCAATTTACAGTGAATATATCCAACAACAAGTGGGGTGAGTCCATGTCTAGAAAGCGTCATCAAGACTTCAGCAGCACTCTTTCTCCAAATAACATTGTACTGTGGACACCAGGAAGTGATGGCAGAAAAAAGTAGAGTCAAATCATCTTTCCTTGCTAATTCCTCAGCTGGAATTCTGTGGCTGCAAAGACGTACCAATACCTACAATTCAAATGAAATTCATCAGTAGAATAAATTAGATAGCATTATTTAAGATGATGATGAGTCAAAAGAGTTTTGTTGGATATCAATACCCACTAAAATTAATTTCAATAAGATAAATGTTTGACGTAGTTTTCACCTTTTAGCCTACAAAAGGTCAAAAATATCCAACACCTACTTCCTTTCCATACCCTTCCTGGGTACGCACGATGTTCTTCGAGCATCATAGGAATTGCCTGTCGTGCGCTCCAAGAGATGAAGAAAAATAGAGCAATTTTTATGCCATTTACCGATAGAATTTAGTGGAAGATTGAAATTTCAAATTTCTGTTGACATTCGTTTTGGAAATACCAAAAACTTTCACACCTCATATCTAAAGAACTAAGAATGTGCAAATTTGTTTCTTATTTTGACAAGTATTATAAATCTACCCTGATATGCTGGAACATTCTGTGTATTCATGATTCAGCGCCCATCAGTCCATAAAAATTCTACATTTTCTAAAGAAGTCATGGGATTCCAGGTAGACTCCAAATTTGTAATGAAAATAAATAGTGTAATAATGACGTAACTGTAATTACCTGAACAAATATTTTTTGTAAAAGAATCCTCCGTTCCTTTGGAGTGAAATCACTGTTCGTATCTTTGGTATTTGCCTCCTTTTCAGAAAGTTCTGGTAAGTCGAAGAAAAGATACAAGCATTTCACTAAAGTAGATGGCACTGAAACCTCAGACATAACCTGTAAAGTATATAAATTAAAACCAATTACACAAAACTGGATAGATATAATTTTACTTGAACTAATGTGAAATCTCCAGCAGCTAGTAAATTCAGAGTGGACAATAACATCCAGCCGTTACTAGATTCTTCGCAGTTTTCTATCTCTAGAAATTTGGCAATAGCGCAACTAGCTGTTTCCGTACTTTGGTTTGAAGCCCTCTTTCTTATTTCTGATACCATCAGTATCGACACCTGGTGGCAAAACGCCAAGATATCCCAGAATTTTTCATTCATGTCACATGTAGGACTTGAACCAAATACCTAAAAAAATACCTGTCATATATCTTATTCACTTTCCTTATATGCATTTGCCTCTGTTCACTCTGTTATTGCACTTCATTTGAATTTAAACTTTCTTCACTTCCATAACTTTCAACTAATTATCGGCTGATGATCTCTGATCATTTTAATAAACTTGTGGAGACGACTTTGGATTTTTCATCTATGAACAGTTGCAAGTGTCTTTCCTAAATGCTGAGTTGTGTCCCCAGATGGCATTCATGTATAATTTGGAATAAGGTGATGCAGGTTGGAAAGCATTAGGAACAATAATATGAAGTTAGTTTTCTTGCTTAAAAATCCCAATATGATTTCATAAGAATTTCACCCCCTTTCATTTTGATACGGGTCCCAATTTGGTGAAGATCGCACGAATAATAGCTGTAATAACGAGGGGAGGGGCGTTTGAAATGAGACACGCTGTAGATTCGTCAATGTTGAATATTTCTCCATGAAAATTGGTGCAGATCTATTTCAGAGGACGCCCAATCCAGTGGCGTAGGCGGATTTTTTTAAATCGCTAATATGGGTTCTGGATTTTTCAGCTTCTCAATGTGTTTTAGTAGGACTTGGTTTCTAAAATAAGTGGAGGCCGCTCAGCTCGAAAATACACCTTTGCTCATTCTACATTTCGAGAACACAATCGTGGAAATTGCTCCATACATAAGGAATTTTTGAGGGTGGCCCGAATTCAAATGGGTCACTCTGCATATATGATTCTTCTCTATTTTCATTTCATCATAAATCTGAACTATTAATTTCGTGAACAATTTGGTTCAGTTGTGAATATTATAACAGAAAGTTTTACTGCAGTTAACACCAAACTTCTGAATACTTAAACATATCAATGGAAACGACAACATCGCAATTGTGCTAGCAAAATCATGGTTTAGCTCTGTGGCTCTGTATGTACATAACAGATCGCCGCACTGATGGCAGCAAAATGGCAAAGGTGCAGAAATTTATTCTTTGATTTTTCTTTCTGAATAAATTCTGAGCCTTATAATATAAAACATGCAAATTTAATGCTTTTCATAAACTTCAAGGAGAAATAAAAATCTCAATATAAAAAAAAACTAGAAATTCTTGTGTTTTCACATGAAGCCTAAGAAATTCTCAAGGATTCCAATTTAACCGCGAATCACCCTACAATATTTTATCAACACACCACTTCCCGTGATTAACATCATTACAAATTGCATAATAAATATTAAAGGAATTTATTATAAATAGGAATCGAACCTATGTATGTACAGTAGTGTCGCGATAATCCGTATGCTTTTGTAATCCGCATTGCATTTTCGTTCCATTGAGATACTACGTAATCCGAATTTTAGTTGATTCAGTAATTCGAATTCATTTACGTGACTTATTTCTACATACATAAAAAAATTATGCTGGTTTTTGCGTTTATAAGTGCAGCTTCCTCACTGTGCGGGCTCTCTCATCGAAAATGGCACCTATTGAATGAAAATACAAAACAAAACTTACATTTTAAGGAGAAGTCAGAGGGTAAGTGGAAAATCTTTAGGCCTTAATTAGGTATGGATTAGTGGCGCCCAACGGTAAGCGACATTTAAAATAATATATAAAATTAAAGGATAAGTATTTAACAAATACAAAATGAAGGAATAAAGATACATATATACAGGCTGATTCACTGAATTATTTTGAAAATTTGGTTCCTTGGATAATTAGTTGTGTTCTATCGACCTGAAATATTCTCGCGCTGCGACGTTGCCGCTTTTATTGAAAAGTGGCAACAACTTTGATTTTTTTCAATGGGACACCCTGTATATCATTCCATTTTCAGATTCTCCCTGAAGAAATGATTTCATCGATTTATCACACCTGGGGTCTAGCGGGAATGATAACAATGATATAGGGTGTGAAAAATCGAGATTTTTCAACTTTAAAAATTTTTGGTGTAGAAATTGGTGTGTTTTACTTTTCACATACCATCAATTGATATTTAATTGAAATAGATATATGGGTCAAAAATCTTAATTCTGAACCACCCTGTATGACATGAAAACCGTTTTGACCAATTATGAATAGTTTCGACACAAAAAATTCCTAAAGTTGAGAAGTCTCGATGATGTACATTCTATAAATCTGTAATTATTACTGCTAGACCACAAATGTCACCTTCAGTCAATGAAATCAGCTCTTCAGGGAGAATCTGAAAATGGAATAATATACAGGGTGTCTCATTTAAAAAATCAAAGTTGTTGCTACTTTTCAATATAAAGGGCAACATCGCAACGCTGAGAATATTTTAGGTCGATAGAACACAACTAATTATTCAAGTCACTAACTTTTCAGAATGATCCTGAGTTGCGTTCTCCAAAAACGTCTAATGTGCCATCCACCGTGAATCAGCCTGTATATATCCATGTATGGGTTGCGTGCAAGAACTGTCAGATGATCGACCCTGGAGATGAAACATTGAAACCCAACCTCACTTTTCTTATTTGTCTAAAAATTATTGAAATAGTTTTTCACAATTATTTTGGCATATGAATCGTGTTTTTCGGCTATTCATCAATTTGCGCATGCCATCACATGGTGCTGTTGTACAATGCACAAAAAATGCAGCGAGAAGCGAAGGAATCCGGTTGGTACAATATGATTTAAAAGTAAGTACCTACTATAGTCACTCACATATAGTTTTCATTTTGAAATTTAGAAAAATCTCAAATTTCTCATCGGAATTCCTTCTGCGATATGAGCTAATAGAAATAGTAGTGGAATTTCTAAAAGAATTCAAGAAGATTGGATTCATGCAATCAAACGGGAGGACTCTGGTCTGACGTGCTGACGAAATATGATCGTGTGTGTTGTAGATATTTTCAATCTATTAGCAGTATTAGCTTCTATTGCAGAAGTGGCAGAAGGAATTTTAATGAGAAAAGACAAAATTTCATAGAGAAAACTATGTGAGATTACTATTTACCTGAAAAATTATATTCCTTCGTCTCTCGCTGCATTGTACAACAGCACAATGAGAAGGCATGCGTGAATTAATGAATAGCGCAAAAAACACGATTCCTATGCCAAAATATTGTGAAAAACTATTTCAATCCTTTTTATTCGTCTGTAAACAAATAAAAAAAGTTAGGTTGTATTTCAATGTTTTACAGAAGTGAAGTTGTGTTTCAATGTTTTACCTCCAGGGTCGGTCATCGTGCACGCGACCTATGATTCTGTTAGGTTATGTTGTTGTTTTTCATTCATTTTGGAAAAAATAAGTGAAAATTCTGTCCTGAATCTAGATGTTATTTCATCTGTCAATTGATAATATGAGCAATGTTCCAAAGTGTGACTACGCACTTGCGAGTACCATAATTTAAAATATTGTTGGTACCATAATTTCAAGCTGTTGGTACCATAATCGTGAATCCAAAGGTTGGCAACGCTGCTCAAGTTTTCGAACTGAGGTTGGGACTCGGTTTAGCCGAGCCGAACCATTATCGTTCTAGCTGACAACCTAGTTAGGTAGTTAGTAGGCAGGAGCTTATTATACCTCCTCGCACTAGGTCGCCTACTAGGTTTCCATTTAGATCGACAATGACCGAACGATCAGGTTAGGAATCAGTGAATGAATGAGTCTCAACCGATTTACACTAACTTGATTATAAGTACTTACGTTTCGACTACTTCACTTACTTTACAAAAGAGAGGCAGCATGTTGTACAGCTTGTCGTCCCTCTCTCGGTCGGTAAGCGGCTGCGGCGGATGCGTGTACTCGGAGAAGAGCTTCTTGAGGTGCATCAGCCCCAGCTGGGTGTGCGGCGAGGAGGGGGGCTCGGGCAGGTCCGAGGGGGCAGGGGTAGCCGACGCCCCCCCGTTCCGGAGCTTCCGCATTATGTTCATGTTGGGAGGTTAGTAGCCCCTGGGGAATCTTCGAAAATAGATTACAATGGAATTGTTTCACTCCCAAGAATAGTTTGGAAAGTATAGCCGGAATTTTTCTGGCAGGTGTGACTCCTGAATTTTTTTCGAATTTTTTCAGGATGATGTAATATTATTTTCAGGACCCTCACAATCGTGTTATTTGGGAGTGAAATGGGATTTAAGCTCAGAATGAAGAAAACGCTAATCATGGAGAAATATGCATTTATTATTTATGGTTTGTTATGAAAAGTGACGAAGCAATTACTTTCATTGTTCAACCACAGGCATAGACGTACAGGGTGGGCAAAATTGGGCGTTTTCACCGTCTATCTCAATAACTAGAGGAGTTATCGAAAAACCGATATCCATGATCCGGGTTCGATTTTGGAGAAACCTCGAATGGTACAATCAAATTTCGATATCTTCATTCGTTTTAGAGATACAGGGGGAAATTGAAAATTTGCCGATTTCGATTTTATTTTCTGACTACTTTACGGTGAGAGGTATCAAAAAATTTCAAACGTATATTCATACAGTATGATGCGTGGAATCCATTGGCATCATCAGAAATTGTATACAGGGTGACGTTGAAAAGATACGGCAGCCAATTATGTTTTTTCTAATGGAACACCCCGTATATTTTGGCACAGTTGAATAGTCCCAGGCGTTCTCATCACAAATATATATATATAACCCTACCTTTTCCTTCCACAATTTCAGATAGGATTCAAAAATTCGCAACTGTCGATACAAATGATACACTCATGGAGTCATGGACCAAGTGGGATCATCTGCAATGATAACACTGCTCGCCAGCAGCTATGGAATCATCGATATTTCTGGATAATGCTATCAACAGGCAGAATCGAGGTTGAAAATGACACTCTGTATATATTCACCAAATGTGGAAAATAAATATCATAGGGAATGTAATTTCCAGATAAATGGATATTTGGTAAGAAATGAAATAAGAAATTACGGAATTATGGAATTTGGACATCTTCTATAAGGCTATATTTTTCAATTGAGTAAAATATTGGTCTTATTTCTGTATCTCAAATGTCTTGATAACAATGATATCAAATCGAATAATTTCCCATTTTATTTCTCACCAAATATCAATTTGTCTGGAAATAACATTCCCTATGATATTCATTTTCCACCTTTGATGAATATATACTGAGTGTCATTTTCAACCTCGATTTTGCCTGTTGATAGCATTATCCAGAAATATCGATGATTCCATAGCTGCTGGCGAGCAGTGTTATCATTGGAGATGATCCCATTTGGTCCATGACTCCATGAGTGTATCATTTGTATCATTCTGACAGTTGCGAATTTCTGAATCCTACCTCAATTATTTTTACAGAAGATACGGGGGTGTAACCATAAGAAATGTGACACACTGAATATATTTTTGCGAATATATCTGAAATTGTGGAAGGAAAAGGTAGGGTTATATATATATTTGTAATGAGAACGCCTGGGACTATTCAACTGTGCCAAAATATACGGGGTGTTCCATTAGAAAAAACATAGTTGGCTGCCGTATCTTTTCAACGTCACCCTGTATACAATTTCTGATGATGGCAATGGATTCCACGCATCATACTGTATAAATATAAGTTTGAAACTTTTTGATACCTCTCACCGTAAAGTAGTCAGAAAATAAAATCGAAATCGGAAAATTCTCAATTTCCCCCTGTATCTCTAAAACGAATGAAGATATCGAAATTTCGATTGTGCCATTCAAGGTTTCTCCAAAATCGAACCCAGGACATGTATATCGGTTTTTCGATAACTCCTCTAGTTATTGAGATAGACGGTGAAAACGCCCAATTTTGCCCACCCTGTACATTGCATTTTCAACATCTCCTCCGATCTCGTCCTTGAACGGCTCCCGCAACTTTCCAGTCAGCAAGTCCGTGGTGATTTCGGAGAATCAATGACAGGCCAGTGATCAATTTTACCATATCGTTTGTCATTTGTTGGAATAGAAGCTTCTCTACTTGCAAGAACGGTTGGTTTATTGGCATTTTCATCCACCCACTCAACAAATATTCCTCCCGGCACTTCTACCTGTTCATGTGCATTCAACTCCCACTGGTCATCTTAATTGTGGAATCGATTTCCAGATTTAATCTTATCTGATTCAACAAATCGTAAATTTCATCTTGATCTTTTTGCAATTCAAAATCAATAATGATCATTGATCCGTAGCGGTACGCTCCCGGAGCACACAAATGTGATGGTACACAAGTATGTCCTGAAATCTGATCCCGAAAAAAATTTTGGAAACATCCACTGTGAACCACCATGTTGAATCATGTTTTCATTTGCCATTCAATGCATAAAATCATTCACAATATCTTATATAGTTGATGTTTTTGATTCACTCACCTTCAGTAAACATTTTTCAGTGGAGACCAATTGCACCACACAATGGTTTATTTTTTTTACGCCGCCTGAAAATAAAATAAGCAGCAAATGCGGTTTGCTCCGTGCAAATAGAACACTTAAAAGCATAGTGGCTGGTTCTCAATCCAGCAAAATGATATTTTGATCCTTATAAATGACTTAGATAATGCTCGTACAATTGTGAGGGTACGGGATATAGGACCCCGCAATAGGGGGGAAATTGGCTTTCGGTGAATTTTCTCGAATTTCGGATATGTATATCGTAGAACTGAAAAATAATCTGCATATTTTCAACATTGTCACCCTGTATCTCAAAAGTTAAGACTTTAAGGACATACGTTCATATGAAGTTTTCTTCTTGAAATGAGTCGAAGAATCACCCCCTGGAATATTAGCATGTCATCAAGGATCACCCTGTATGAGGTTTTATAACGATGTGATGAATGTAAATGATAATTAATTGAATCGATTTTGCCAAAAACCAAACATCCTGTTTATAAGATGGATTACCGACTCTCGGGAACCGAATTTCATTATTATTGAAATCTAGATTCAAAATTTTGGCGAACACGCCAGGACACATCTCGATTGTATTGTATGGTATTGTGAATATTTTACACATTAGTCGTGGATAATATACAGGGTGAGTTGTAACTATTTGGACCAAAATATGGCAATAGGACTAAATATGTCTCTATAGAATATTGGTGTAGAAAAAGATACAGGGCGTTGAAGTTGACTTTTTATTTTCGTTTTTTGCCAATATTTTCACTGTATATTCATCAATTGTTATCAAAATTGGCACAGAGGCATTATTTCATGTAGGGAATATTATTTTATGTACTTTTCTACATTTTGATACAGGGGGCGCGACGTGAATGATTCCTGATGATGAAATCGCCTGGTTACTTTTTTTGACGAAACTTTTGAGTGATTTTGATTAAAAATGACCTAAACATCATTTCTACGTAATATTGGTACACCTGTTTGAACACGATATTTTCATCCGCTTTCGAGAAAAACGCTGTTGAACAGTTCAGTCTCAGAAGTTCATCACAAATATTATTTAATTCATGAAGAGTGTGCTTTGAACTGTCAGATAATGTTGCTGGTAATGGCATTTCTTGTCAGAAAATGAATTTTGGTGCGAGTTTATAGTCAAAATTTTTTCGATTGAAATGTCTCGTCACAATCATTTTATGAATGAATAAATGCGGGATGCAACCAGAAGGTATGAATTGTAATATCTCTAATATCTAGACAGAAAGCAACCAAATCACAAAACTTTCTCAAATATATTTCATATACAATGAAATTATCAGCAAAAAACCAACAAAAAATGAAAAAAATTAACTTGAACGCCCTGTATCTCTTTTCACAGCAATATTTTATCAAGGCATGTTTGGCTCAATCGTCATATTTTGGTCCAAACAATCCGCCCTTAGCCTATGTCCCAATAGTTATGACTCACCCTGTATAGAAAACTTCGAGAAAGATGGATGGTTATTGGATTCCATGCGTTTCCATGACTTATTTTTTCAAACTTCAGCGCCCTGAAGCTCAGATACGGAGTACCTCCAGACATATAATTATGTGCATAGGAACTTTTTTTCTTAAAATGGCTAAAGGAAACACCCTCTTAAGTTTCGTACCGTAGTTAGGAAACACCCTGTATATGTAATTTAACAATAACAGTGATAAAATCGGGCCAGTAGGAATGTTACATACAATGTAATGTCATTTTACAGAAATATTTCGAAATCAAAATACCTATTTCAAATCAAATTATACTTTATTGTCCAACAAAAAGAAATTTTAGTGACAAAGCCACATGTGCAAAATACAGTAATCATATCGAAATTGAATAAAAAATATATAAATCATATTGAGGTTGAATCGTTCATCGTAATAATGACTATTAAAATAAAAATACGAAAAAACAAACAAAACATATATAAAACACAAAATAGTCCAGTAACTTTGTCGCCTGAACATAATATGGGGGTAGTATCAGGTATGCGTCAAATCCGGTAGTTCTGATTTTTTGCAGACTTGTTCATGATGTTGGCCTAATGAATGATCCAATTTTGTGACCTCGAGCACCGAACGCAACTTTGTCAAAAATCGAAAAAATCGCGAAAAAATCGTAAATTTTTCAAATTTTGGCGATTATAACCCTGAAAGGTTGGTTTAAAAAAAAGTTCTTTGGACGTTTTTAAAGCAGATCAAATTTGCTACAATATGATACAGAAACTGTCTTTGTAGATCCAATAGTTTTCGAGATTAAGCCTTTCAAAATTTATAATTTTTTTCGAACTTCGCAATTTTTTGCAATGTTTTAGGCATGGACGTATGGTTTTAGGCGTCACTCGAATATACCTACCAGACGTCATTTCGAAATGATTTGACAGGTCGTTAGATTATTATTATTCGTAGCTCAGCTTAAACATCCTCGTTCACACTCCTCATTTTCATTCTTATCATCTCATCATGAAAGTACAGGGCTTCGATTGTATAATCAGGGTCAAAATTCAATGAGAATGACAGGATTGCAAAAAATTGCGAAGTTCGAAAAAAATGATAAACTTTGAAAGGCTCAATCTCGGAAACTAATGAGTCTACAGAGACAGTATTTATATCATATTGTAGAAAATTTGGTCTACTTTAAAAACGTTTTGAAAGAGTTTTTTCAAAAACTAGTCCTTTAGGGTTATTATCGCCAAAAACTGAAAACCGAACGATTTTTTCGCAGTTTTTTCGATTTTTGACAAAGTTGCGCTCGGCGATCAAGGTCGCAAACTTGGATTATTCATTAGGTCAACATCATGAACAAGTCTGCAAAAAACCAGAACTACCGGATTTGACGCATACTGTGACACTGTGATGTATAAAGTTAGTGGGTTAAAAGGTGTAGATGAAAAATTATCATAGTAAATTCAGTTAAATTATAGTATGCCTTATTGAGAAGCAAATTTTTAAAAGACTTCCGAAAACTTCCTAAATCTTTTGTCGTTTAGTCTTCTTTAGGTAATTTGGTGAATGATTGTAATCTTCTTTAGGTAATTTGGTGAATGATTGTAATCTTCAAGCTTTCATAAATGAGCGCATTCTTAGTTAGCGTCGGTTTTGGTATTGCTAGTTGAATATTATGACAGTGTCTGGTATTATAACAATTGCAGAACAAATGATTTTTGTTCCTCTTGTGCAACAAACTATTTCCTTACATTCTATATGGAATATTACAGTGCCTACAGAGTCCATGATGAAGCATAGAAAAGTCTGCCAACTAAACATACTGGGATCAAGTTAACCACCTGCCTCAAGTTATCAGAGAGATGCCAACAGGTAAATTTAAAAATGTCTTGGAATGATTGCTTGGTAAAGGGGCATATTATAGCATTGATGACTACTATGCATGGAACTTGCTCTATGAACTGTGATGATTTGTCATTGTTCTATACATTTTAATGTTGTGTAATGAGATGTATTGTATTTTAGACCACTTGTACCTATACTATGACGTATATATCCACCTATGGTGGTAGCTGTGGTGATATGAATAAATTCTATTCTATTCTATACTGTATACAGTGCTTTGGTAAATTTACTGAATAATTTCTTTACCAGCAAACTATCCATTTATGATCGAACAGATCGATTTTAAATCTCAATATACCATATTTTCAACGGAAAATGAAATATACAGGGTGATGCACGTTTTAGTAATGCGACAATTTTCTGAAATTGGAACACCCTATATATCGTTCAATTTCTAAAATCCATGGATAGCTGGATTCAAAAATTCATCAATCATGGGGTTTGTTTACAGTGTGTCAGCTGATTTCGGTGATCTCTTTTTTTATTTTCTCCTTTGTGAGACCCTGGAAATGGTGGGGGATTTGTTTTCACACTGTTTTCATGCCCATTGGTGGGCCACTTACATTGTGTAAAGATGGTTTTTGGGATTTTCACACACACGACCCTCTAGTCAGTGAATATATCTAGAAATTTATTGACTTTTTATCAGAACATTCTCCACTGTTCCTTCACATTCACAGACAAGAACATGCTTTTACATACAGAGTGTGTCCTTAAAGTAATCTACCTTCTGGTTAACTTTTGAATAACTTGATATTTTCAACCTGAGAGTGTTTGATGGTGTTTGAACATCAAATAATCGTCAATAATTTCCTTGATGATTTCCAAAAATTGAGGTAGAAGTTCAACAGTTCCACTATGAGAGTCTTGCCATTTTGATAGAGAATTTTTATTTGTGTGAAGTAAACTCCCATTGCAGCAAAAAATACCTATTGAGACATTAAAAAGTTAAGAGGAAAGGTTGTATGAATACTTCATAGCTTTATTGAAGGTTAGTTAGGATTTCACTTTAGTGTTTAATGTTTCCTACTGGAATAGTGGAATAATTAATATATACTATGGATACCGAGATGGAAACTTATGTTGAATCATTTCATCATTAAGAATTTCCATATTTTTTCATAACTTTCATGCATATATGAATCTTCTTATTCGGAAATAAATTAAGAATACCATAATGATCCAGACTGATACACAGTATAAGACCTCTTCTCGTAAGAGGTCTTTTATACTTGGGACTCTGCTGTGGTGACTGATACACATTGGTTTGCCCATTTAAAATCACCCTGTATGTGTCAATTAATATAAGGTATAGGAGGATATGAATATACTGGTTAAAACTGCCGAGAAATGCATTCTTGGTACACATTATTCAATTTGAATGCACTTCAAGAATAATAACGCAAATAAAACTTTGAATTATTTCATGGTACAATCATCTAGAAGAGACCAAAAAGGAGGACGAGATCGATTTCTCTACGTAGGTGCGCCGATTAGTAAAATCATCAAGAAAAATGCAGTGTTAAAATTATTTAAATTACCTAATTGTTACAGACACGATGCACTAACATTTTGAAAAACGAACACTCATTTATTCAATAAAACAGCTGACACCGCCTTTTCAGTTTTCACAACAATAACATAAAAAATATAGACATTTTTAGCACACTTCTGATTCTGAACACGAAACTCGAAACTTCAATCGTCAAAAATGCATAGCACAACAAAAATAATGTCAAAATATCAACAGTGTTGTGAAATTGTCGTTTACAGGAAGTGATCCGGCAACAGTGTCGTATCATACTTCTTCTTAGTTTCTGGTAATCTTTCAGTGTCGGACATGTATCTTATCGTTTATTGTCGTCATATCATCAAGCTCAGTCATATCGTGTCTACAAATGGAAAAGTACTGCTTGAGACAATGAACTTTAGATCTTAGATCTGCTTCGTAGTACTTGAGTTGATGAAAAGAGAAGTTGTGAAGTTAGTTTCTATGGTTATGGGATTCAATTTTTGTTTATTTACTTTATTTTAAACTGTTTGTGAAAAGTTGAATGACAAATAATAATTTTAAATCGAGTTTAAAATCATTAAAATATTAAGAACCAGTTCTCAATTGCTTACCAACCAGTATGACTCTAAATAACGAGTCCGAACGAAATTACATAATCGGAACTTGTATGAAGATGTGTCCAGAAAAAGAGATCAAAATGTATTTTCAACTGGAAACGTAGACAATCTTTAATCACAAAACAATATTTTCAGGCGTGAACGTGAGAGATTACTACACATATTCGAAATTGTTCAAGGGACAGAAAACCATCCAATGCCAATAGCTCAAATAGATCAAATGGTCAAGTGTTTTTCACGTTCAGCTGCTGGAAAATTTATGCAAGATCCAGAAAACTTGAGACCCCCGGCTGTCCTTCTAGAAACTGTAAACTACCTTCTTGATAAGTAAGATCATCAGAAGGAAATAACTAGGATGATAATTCAATTCATCAGCATTGCAGGAAGAACTGATGTGTCATGGTTAATCATTTATGATTTTATAATGGATAGACTCAGATCAGTAAGGCAGGACATGGTGATCCAAAATGTCTCAAGAGCATATCAAATAACTATATTACAACCTATAATTAGATTCCTTGCTTATGCTTCATACAGGTGAAATAACTGAATACACATCTGCAAGTAAGCCTCTGATTCTGTTTTTCAGGTTATGTGAAGAAAATGTAACAGATTTTGACCCACATATCAACAACACCCATCTACAAGAGTGTTTGAAGAGGTTATTATGCATGTATGATTACTATGATGAACTCAATGATACTTCAAAAGATGGATCTGGCTTTTTCATTGATTTGTTGAAAGAAAGTCGCCAGTATTTTGAATCTCTATATGTAATTTTCAATTTAGGAAGTACTACTGCTATAACTAGAGCTATCAATTTGAGTAGCAAATGGAGGTCAGACTTTCAACATATTCTAATGATTTTACCTCACTGATCCATGATGATATTTCAGGAGTCATTTAATTGAAACATCTCTGGAAATTTCAATTTCATACTTGAATGGTAATTTTGTTAGAGTATGTAAGGCCATTGAAAGGTTACCAACATTATTAGCTTCACTTGCTACTCTACATTTACCTGAATTGAGAAGGTACAGGGGTCCACAGGATCTAGATTGATGAAATACTAATTAATTTCCTTGTAGGAGTAGCTTCAAAATAATGTCAACTGCCTACCATTCCAAAAATTTAAGATATCCTCTTGATGCCTTGCAGCATCTACTATTATACAATACACAGGATGAGATAATCTATGATTGTAAATATTATGGTTTGAATGTCCTGAATAATGGGATTCAGTTTTCAAAGACTGACTTTGATCAAAATAAACCAAAAGTATCTTATATCCATTATTAAAAATGAGTTTCTACATTTATTTTTTTCAGGTGCATTCTAGACGGTCAAAAGAAATTGATATCAAATTGAGCAATATAGATATTTCAACATTATTACTATTTGGGGAATGAGAATATTCCTCAAATGGGCCAATTAGAGACTGATATCATTTGATTAAATTTAGTATTGTATGTATCATATTGTACACTTTTTTATATTAGTACCAATGCACTTTTTTCTTGTGCCATTTTGGGAATTTATTCATTTATTTTTTCAGGTACAAAAATCCAACTGATGTATATACCTCATAAATCATCGACTTTTTTATACTCAATAAGTTTACATGAATTTGTTATTTTATGTATAATTAGTAGAAATATATGTTTATAAATATTTTCTGATTCATTTAATTTGATGCTCTCAAGAATAAAATAGGGAATTAAAGTAGGATGGAGTAAATTTTTTTATATACTGAAAATTGAACATTATATAGTGTTCTCAAAGTTGAGGCATTTCTACCAGAATAATCCATTTCAGGAAATATCACTTAAATGAAGGTTTTAATTTTCACAATATCGCCTTGATGCGGGCACACTTTTTATACTATCACTGTTAACTAAAATTATTCTTTTTCATCATTCGGTTGCCCCCTTACAAGCAACCCTCAAAAGTCTTCAAGAGACTCGTGCGAGCAAGGTATGACGGGTTTTACTTTTGACGTATATGATCCCAAACACTTTCAAAGGCGATCAGAAAACTTTCTGTGGTCGTGGTGAAAATCGAACCCACATACGGGCAACGTGGATAGAATACTGACGCTTCAACCACGAGGATACGTTGGCCATTAAAAATTAAATTTGCAAGTTCACTTTCAGCTTCAACGCGCGCTATATTCTGAAACTTCAGTATATTTCAGTATTTTCAACCGAGCTTACATGCCTGCATCAAAATATTTAAAAGCAAATTGCGCGCCTAAACTTTTTCCATATTAATTTCAATATTTTGAAGAAATTAACTCCGGTAGTTTACATGATCCAACGTGATCGTTTTCATTTGTTATATAAACTTCAAAATTTCTACATAATTGTCAAAACTTCTCCATTTTACCTTATGTTTGTTTTTTTTTTATCTGAAATCGAAATGTATAGCCGTATTTTAAAATGACTGCAACTGGTGAGTATTAAGTAAATGTATTCCTGTCCGTCTATGAACTAAAAACTTCATATTATTGGCATTAAAATTATGAATATTCTCGGAATTATTTGTCAATGTCAGAGACAGACGAAACAAATTGAGGAAATGTAGACACTTATTTGATATCGATTTCGGAGAGATGGTTCAAATCTGCTTCTGCCGTAGCAAGAAACTTCAAGGAAACACATGGTTTTCATTCTCAAATCCCAGAGAGACCCTTACGTCTGCCCAGTGCCCAGATATTCAACCCCATGAACAATCCCCCGCCTGCAACAACAGTGACTGATACAATCAAAAGGATGCAAGTGTCCCAATCTGGAATTTTGACTACCCTTCGATCTGTGAGAGAACCCATTGTGGGATATCAGGAAACTAGAGGTGTTTCCAGAAATGAGTGAGTACAATATTCTTTCAAATTATTAGCCTTTTGCCAACGTTACTCTTATCAAACAGAATGAAGATATACAGGGTCGTCCGGTTAGTAATACAAAAAAATCATCAGTGAGTTGTACTGGTTGAAATAATAAAAAAAGTTCATATAAACATATACTTTTGAACGCGTCGTTTTCAAGATATAGAGTGTTGAAAATATGAGTATTGATTTCTGATGGAAAGTTCCAAACGGTTTGAGATAAATCAACGTTTCTCATAGATACAAAATTTTCAATGCTCTATAGAAGATGAAATGAAAATTATTTCATAAATTAACTCAGTGGCAACTAACTAAATCTGGGGGTGGTGAAACTTTATCATTGTGTTTTTCCAATAATTATTTTTTATTAGCTTAGATTTCTCTTATTGGTAATCCGGTTCAATTCGAAAATGTTATAAGGCATTGGAAAAATACAACAGAACTATTATATGCAGATATCTGTTTTCAGATTTTGTACTCCAAAATGAAAAATTGAATGGATATATAAAATTTGGGGTGATTTTTTCCTTCACCACCCCCAGATTCAGCCGCCACTGAATCACTCTATGAAATAATTTTCACTTCATCTCATAGAGCGTGAAAAGTTAAGTATCTGTTATAAATTTTGTTGATTTGGATTTCTCATCAAAAAACTTTTTCCGCCCTCACTCATGTAATAATTCAGGTTTGTTCAGAATGAAACATAGTTTTATTAATTTTGAGGAAGAATTCATGATTGGTTCAGAAATTATCTATCAAATAGAAAACAATATGTTGAAGTGAGTGGTACTTGTAGCTCCTTAATGAACATCTCATGCGGTGTACCGCAAGGGTCAGTCTTGGGACCAGTTTTATTTTTGATCTACGTAAATTCAATATCAAACTTGAAATTGAGAGGAAAACTTGAATTATTCGCAGATGACACGACATTGATTTATTTCTCTAGAGATTCAAATAATATTATCATGGACATGAAAAGTGATTTAGAAAAAATATCCTCTTGGTTACTAGTTCATAAACTATCTCTCAATTATAACAAATCCTCATATATGTACATAGCAGAAAGAACACTGAACATTTCAAATAGAACATTATCCTTCAACAATAAACTCATCAAATATACAGATGTTACAAAATTTTTAGGTCTTTATATTGATGAACGACTATTGTGGAATAAACATTCAGATCATTTGAGAAACAAACTTGATCCCATTACAGGCATTCACTTCATTTCACGCTAGTAGAACAAGAACGAAATTTGGTGTCCTTAGGTAAAAATAGGCTTAGATAAAATTTTCATATTTTCGAAAACAAAAGAGTTTTTGAGGTGGTCCATACCTGAAATGCTGGTATACAATAAATCGGGAATTATTTTGATGAGAAGAGTTCAAAATCACAAGGGAATAAGATTGGAAATATATCAGTTTGATAAACTAAATATTCAATTAGTACAGGGTGATTCACCATAAATGTCCCCCCCTCTACCTCAGTTATTTTTAAACCGATTTCAAAATTTGAAATATCATCTTGAATGATTTTTGATTGAGTTTTTTTCCGCTACATCAGAAAATACAGGGTGCTCAGAACAAACGATCTACAGGGTACCATTTGATTTTTTAATATGGAACACCCTATTTTTCATTGTATTTTTAGATTCTCCCTGAAAAGCTGATTTGCTCAATGCATCACACTTGGGGTCTATCGGGAATGATTAGAGAGATATAGGGTGTTCAAAATCGAGATTTTTCAACTTTAGGATTTTTTTGAGACGAAACTATTCATCGTCGGTCAAAACGGCTTTCATGTCCATATCTGAACTTTTGATTTACTATCTACTGACATTTAATAATTGGAACAGATACAGGGTGATCAGAATTCTGAATCTTGAACCACCCTGTAAATGTTCCAATCAAATCTCAATAGACAGTTAATCAAAAATTAAGATGGAAACATAGGAGCCGTTTCGACCAATAATGAATAGTTTCGGGACAAAAAAATCCTAAACTTGAAAAATCTCGATTTTGAACACCCTATATCTCTGTTATCATTCCCGCTAGACCCCAAGTGTGATGCATTGATGAAATCAGCTCTTCAGGAAGAATCTAAAAATACAATGAAATACAGGGTGTTCCATTTGGAAAAATCGAGTAGTACTCTGTAGATCATTTGTTCCGATCACCCTGTATTTCCTGATGAAACGGGAAAAAAAATTCTGAGAAATCATTTTAGATCATCCTTCAAATTTTTAAATCAAGTCAAAAATAAGTGAGCTAGAGGGGGGGACAATTATGGTGAATCACCCTGTACATGTTCTGATGCTAGCCAATATTTTTTTCAGGAGTATTTCATTTGTGGCCCTTATGACATCTCTTTGCACTCATGCATACACTGCTGGTATAACCATACTGGTGATGCTGTGGAATTTAGCCCCCTTGCTGGATGGTTTTGTTTACTTTGCCAGATTCATACTGGACAAATTGATAGACATTTTCGAGACACCTGACCAAAAGGAGAAGCTCTTCAAATGCGCCATTTTCACTGGGGAAATTATTGTGGTGCTTTTTCTTATTTTTTTGATAATGGGTCTGATTTTTATGCCTGTGTATGTATTGACAGCAAGGATACTCCATAAAGTATGGGGCATGCTAGCATGGTAATGGGGTTAAGTTCACTATGGAATAAAAGGGATTTTAAAAAATCTGTTTTTTTATTTATTCTGGTACCATCTCCTATGTAGCTAAGTTGTATAATACCAAATACTTTCATTTATTCATCATTCTTATACAGGTCCCTCCAATACAAATACTTTCCCGTTTTTTTTGGAAATTATATAAGTAATATCACTTACCATATCAAAAAAATATTCTTTTGAAACAAAGTCCATATCAAAATATACCTATTTAGTTCAGTAATACACAACATTCAGTTCCATGATATTTTGGCAAATTCAGTTTATACTTTTCCTGTAATGTTGGAGGTACAAACCTTCCCCCCAAATAGTGATATTTCCCTTTGAAGAATTCTGCACATTTTTTTGGAGCTGTCAGGGAAATCAGCATCTCTGGTTTCATTCCATCTTCTGTGGCACCTGCTTCAACATCCCAACCACTGGGAATGTCAATACTGAAAAAGTAAACTCCATAAAATGAATTATGTGCAGTTAATTGATTACTTGATGGAATAAAGCAGTTTATCTATCTAACCTTTCAAGAGCCTACCTAAACTTCAATATGCAATAATATTTAATTTCAATAATCTTGTAAGTATACCTTGCTATTGGTAGACTGGTGTCCTTCATTAAATCAATAACTGGGACAAAAGCTTCTCTGATAGGTGGCTTGAAACTAAATCCAAATATTGCATCCACAATAAGACCAAACTCACGATTTAGTTGAGATTTGTTTGGCAAACATTCAGTTATTGGAATATTCATTAAAATGCACTGGTTCACCAGCCTCTTATACAAATCCTTGTCAGTTTTTTTAGGGTAATACACTACAGGATTGTATTCAAATAACTTCAGATGTCTTGCACATACCAGACCATCTCCTCCATTATTTCCAGGTCCACAGCAAACTAGAAAGGCTAATTTTAAAACTACCAAATGAGTTAAATGGAAGAGTTTAACTTAAAATGGATTTATTCTGGAGTTGTAATTCTGAGTATGATTTTCCTATGGCAGAAGCACAACTGAGACCTGCCAACTCCATCAGTTGATCCACCGAAAATTGATAGTTATTGAAAAGCTCCAAATCGATGTCTATTGCTTCTTGTTGTTGAAGGTATTTCACCATGTTAGATGCTGTGGGGGTCTGGCTGTATGATACAAAAGCTTTTAAAATTACCTGAAATGTATTTTATATTATGAAGTTGAAATGTTCCAGATTAAAAATATTCTCTTAAAATTCCTACAGGTTTTAGATTTGTTACTATGACTTTGAATTTCATTCCCAAAGCTGTGCCCAGGCCCCCAGAAGCAGAGATAAATAAAATAACTTTATATTTATAATTTTTAAGGTTGAAGGCTTGAAACAAGAAAATTTGTTTTGTGTTTAGGAACAGGGAGAACATTCCTTACAACCTAGCGCCATTAGGTATCACGGAACTTAAGTATTCTCCTCTATCTCTGGATTTGTTCGGACTGTGACTTACTGTGGCAAACGACTGACACTGACAGGTTGAAGTGAAATTAGTAAATTTTTGAGGTTGAACGGACATTGGACTTGTGAAGTGAAAGGAGTGATTTGGATTTTTGATTTATATTATTTTCTATTTCAATTTTCATACGTCATTCCTGCAATAATTGCAGTTTTAAATTTCATATTCTCTACTGAGCATAATTTTAGATGGTCTACTATATGCACGTCTACATATTAATGCATTTTATGTGACTTGTGAGTGAAAGAAACAATAGAGAAAAAACTACCATTATCTAACCTGGTGACACGTGAACTTTAAACTATATCACCTTTACTAGAGAATATCAAAATGTTCAAAGGTAATGCTATCAAAGGTCATGCATTGCAGCCACTGTTTGATTTTTGATTCCAATAATCATAGCTATTTTAAATCACCCATTGATGAAAAATAATGATCACTTACTGGTATAACATTCTCCCAAAACTGATTTTAACATACCACATACCTATACCTACCATCTAACTGATAGTAAGGTCAAGGTCAATGTGAATGGAAGCCCATGATTTGACATCATGTAACATGTAACTGAAATTGAACACACATCATTCAGTCTGCCATGGTCTCCTGTTAGATCTCCTATCATGTCTCAAATATAATGATTGCACAGTATCTTGGACTGTGATAATCAAATACTCTGTTGAAGTTGTGGTGTTTTTCTGCAGTTTTCAGGCAAAATGGCCCCACACAGCTGTAAGGGTTGTTTGAGAGGAATTATTGCTGAAAGAATGGCAATGTCTAGCAAAGAGAAACCTATGGAGGTGAATGGTACTGATGAGAATGGTATTGATGATAATCCATGTGAGTACCTAATAGGTTTAAGTAAGCTTCCTTATAAGAAATTGTATAAAGGTGGCATATCTTCATTTAGGTAGTAGGTATAGGGTATACTTAAGGACTTCCTTCAGGAGACAGTTATAATTCAGAATATTTGTATTTTCATTATTTTCCTTCATCATATAATAGTTGACTTATGGTTTGGGTTGGTTTATTAAGGCCCAGTTTTTTTTTCATCTTCAAACCAACAATCAAAGATTTTTCAAATAACATTGATTATTAGTTCCTTCAGATTGGCTAGGCCTGCAAGTTGCAAAATCCACTCCTCAATCCACTAGTAATACCTGTGAGGATAAATACAGTATAGTATAAGTTTAGAAATATTTTGTAAAATTTTCAATGTTTCACCTCCAATGAAGAGTTTGGAAGCTAATATTGCTTGTTATTTTTTTGTTACCAACATGTTGCATGTGATTATTACTAGATCAAATGTTTACAAAATTCCCTTTTATATATATATACAGTGATATTAGAGGACTGGCTTAAAATTATTGAAAATATTTGTAAAGAAAAAACTAATTCATCACTATATGCAAATACAATTCACCTATGCAATTAATCTGGCGTGAATTGTGATTATCATTTCAGAACAGTACTTTCCATTAGATTATGGTAGCTAAGTTTTCACCACATACAAAATTTGCAAAAGTTATTATAGGAATGTATCAAAATCAAAACTCTATTTTTGTTTTAATGTCTACATCAAATTATATATATCTACAATGGTGTTTCTGATTTTCAGATTTGTATGTTTTCATTCTCAACAGAATGCATTGCCCATTTGCATTTTGAATTTGTTAGTTTAATCTGAATAAAATATTTCCCTATTTTCAGCAATGCCTTGGTTTGGCATGGACATTGGTGGTACCCTCTGTAAATTGGTTTATTTTGAGCCCAAGGATCTGCCCAAAAGTGAAACCACTTCTGAAGTTGAGACCCTGAGAAATATCAGGCGTTATCTCACTAAAAATTCTGCATATGGAAAAACAGGACACCGTGATATACATCTACAAGTGAGTAGAATGTCAGGTATTTTCATATTTGTATTGTATTCATAATATAATATGTAGAGAAAAACAAAGGTTCACATGAAAGATTTATCATTGAAAAAGGTCTTTATGGTAATATTCAATAATCTGTATGGCTATGGATGACTAGAAATGAGATAAATTGGTTTTCATTTGAATGAAATTATTTTATGTAATCAATTTACTGAGCATATTTTGAGAATATTTATGAATATCAATTTCAGACATCATTATAATAATAATCAATTTTTAGTATAACTATAATAAAAGTTACAAGTTCATATTTGGTAACATAAGAAAAGAAGGAACATGTTGATAGTACAGACAATAAATTAATGTCAACATAATATTACTTTATCAAATGAATGGATAAATGGATAATTGCAAAATTCAGATATATAAATAATCTTAGGGAATATTAAACATTCATGTGATGTTATTAAATAATGATATAACTCCCGATTTCACAGGTTGATATGAAAATTCAGATCATTGAGTGTTTTTTTTTCATTCCTTTTTTCAATTCTATAAAAATAGTTTTTTTCTCTACCACATTATTTTTAATGAATGATTTATAATTGAATAATAACTTGGGGTCAAAGGGTCAGCTTGTTTGTTAATGAAATGTTTTAACATGATAATGAAGCAATCTGAATAACTAATGAAGGGTTCATCCAGATATGATTTCACAGCATACATTTGCATTATGAAATCATGTGTTTTCAAGTGGTATGATAACTTGAAGGATACTGATTATTTTTGTCTTCTATGTTTGGTCTTATAACAATGAAAGTGTTGGTTATTTGAATTCACCTTCATCTTTCTACTACAAGAGTTATTTGAAATCTAAACTTGTTTCAACAGTAAGAGATTATATTTAATGTTGAAGTTTGCTGATTGAGACCATGACTAACTTTGATACAGCATTGAGAAAATGAGATGTTTTGGATCCAGAAAGAATTTTTTTTCAAAATTTCTTCTAGAATGAGATTGCATTTTCTGAAGGATACGATGTTTTTTTTAGTTTCAAGGAACAACATTTCAAACACCACCAAAAAGTAGCAGAAAGATTAGGAAACATCTTCATCAAAATTATTTGTCGGATTTGAACGTTTTTTGTTTTGAATGACATATTACTTCCTTCTGAACATTGGTGTGCAAACTGTATACACATGAGAACCTTTTTTTATGAATACCGGGTGTAGCAATTGTAGTGTGGTTTTTCATGAATATTTGTAATACCCTGTGGTGTAAATACACTATGTAGAGCTTGTTTCAAAATGCTGAGTCAATCATCAGCTGATTGATTGAAAATATTCTTCCACGTCAATAAGGATGATAATGAGTTCAACAAAATTATGTTATTGGTGGTTTTTGTACTAAATAATGATCTCTGAGCAGTTGATGAAAGTTGTGAAGTTGACTTTTAGTTGACGACATTTTCCGAAGATTGATATGTATATCGTCAAGAAAAAAAGAACAATAAAACATTGAGACACCTGCTAATACATAGTCTCATCAAAAAAGCATCTTACATTCTTACAAACCAAGGGATCTGCTAGATATTGTTGGACAATTGTGGGTATTCTGTATATTGAATTAATACCCTGTATGTGGTTGAATACCATTTGAGCGCCCGAGAACCAAATTTGAAAAGTAGCTGTATATCACAATTTTTGTTCGTTGCTATATGTATATGTTGTTATATATAAGACTTGATATTCACATATAAAAATTATTGACAACTAATTGCATTTTTTCATTCTGATAGAAAGTACACATTTAAGCATTTATCTAAGCATTCATTATTCATTTAATATCACAAGTAATACAGTCCACCATATCGAAGAAGATTAAGCAAATCTAACCAATTGTTTTCAAAATGAAAGTATGATTTTCATCCATTTCACTGAAAATTAGAAAAAGCACTCCAATCTTACTTTCAATATCAATTCTGATACCCATGAGCATCATACCAGACAAAGTAACAATCTGGAAACTGTCAAATTAAATACCAAATTTGGGAAAATTCATTATATTTTTCTGAAATAAATATTTATAATAGTCTACCCAACAGAATGAAACCTTTCAAGTTCGTCACAAAATTCAACAGTGAACTGAAGAAATATATTTAACTCTCCTTGTATCAATTAATTCTAATTGAACTGCTCATCTTTCATTTTATTACACATTTGATTTTTTCTTGCATCCTTCTATAAACATGTACCTATGTTTCTTGGGATCAATAAATGTTATTATTATTATTACATAATACAGTGTGTGCCATCAGCTTGTGGACCAAACTCAACCTCTCTTCCTCTAGTCCGATCCATCGCGAAAAATTCTTCACAAAAACACGGATTTTTATTCCGTGCTAAAATTTACTTTGCACCTCAACAGCTTCTCATGATCTATAAAGCACAGATACGACTACTTTTAGAATACTGTACTCACATATGGGGTTCAGCACCCAAACATATGCTGATGCTCTTAGATTCCATCCTGAGAAGAGCCATTCACCTGATGGGTGATGCCACAGTCACTAATTTTGACCTCATTAGTACACCGCAGAAAAGTCGGCGACCTTTCACTTTTCTATAGATACTTCCATAGAAAATGTTCCTCAGAAATCTCTGCAATACCAGTCAGACGAACTGGACAGGCCCAGTCAGCACATATTTTCGTTCGTCTATAGAACGGCAAAGCTCTGGAATTCTTTGCCGATGGATTTCCAAGAACTTATAACCCTCCAAAAGTTTTAAAAAATTCCAACAGCTACCTCCTCTCCCTATCTTCTCTAAGTACACACGAACATTATAGGAATTTCCTTTCGTGCGCTCCAAGAGATAAGAAATGACCGATATGTTGAGAGGTAAAAATAATAAATGTGGCTGTCTGACTGCAGGAAATTTCTTTCTTGATCATTTTACACATAGATGGGCAAATACCATTTGTTCATAATATTCATCATGGATTGCAAAATTGATGATAAAGAATATGTTTATTAAATTGCAAATATATCCTCCAAACAAGGACCACTCATTCAAGGTCAGCCTCTTCCATGTGTGAATCGTATTTTGGTAAATAATTAAAAAATAGACATAAAGATGAACAAAAATCATGTTTGTTTATCATGATATATTGGGCATAATTTCAGATGGAGAATGTGACAATCCGGGGATTAGAAGGGACATTGCACTTCATTCGATTTCCAACAAATGAAATGAAAAACTTCTTGGCCTTAGCAAAATACAAAGGAATGGCCAAATTGGTGACCACTGTATGTGCTACAGGGGGTGGAGCTTACAAATTTGAAGATGATTTCAAAAGAGTGAGTTTTTCCTGAAGACCAATAGAAGAAGTATTGTCAAATAATTGACATTATCACATACTTCACAGCACCCTATTCAATGAATAATTGTCATTGTAATGAAGATCAATGCATACATTTGCTTCAGCTTTTTGGATGTGAAGGCTGATTCAATTGATTTGTTTCAGGAAGTCAATATGAAACTGGCAAAATTTGATGAGTTTGACTCTTTACTTACTGGTCTTCACTACATAGACAGGCATAACCCAACCGAATGTTATTATTGGAGCAATCCGACAGAGGAGAGTAAATGCAACAAAGTTAAATACGATTTTTCCAGTCCATATCCGTTTCTAATTGTCAATATTGGTTCTGGCGTTAGTGTCTTGGCAGTATATTCTGCTACAAACTATAAAAGGGTATCAGGTACGAGGTAAGATGGTTTCCCGCAATTGTAGGCGGTTTTAAATACTCGAAAAATGTTTATAGTATAGGGGGCGGTACTTTCTTAGGCCTTTGTTGCCTATTGACTGGATGCAATAGCTTTGAAGAAGCTATAGAATTGGCAGCCGAGGGTGACAATACTAATGTTGATAAATTAGTGAAAGATATCTATGGCGGTGATTATGCAAGATTTGGACTTCCAGGAGATCTAGTAGCTAGCAGGTTTGTTTTGCTTTTTCCCCGTTTTTTCTATTGTATTGTATGCTTTTTTTACTATTTCCTATTAATCTAGCTAATAGATTTAGTGATTTCACTTTTTTTTCAAGTAGCTCATAGAACATTGTTTCCAAGGAATACCTATTTCATAAGATGCCAACAAAGAAAATTGTATTTACAATACTTGTGGTTCTTTCGAACGCGTCAGTTTCTATACAGGACTTCCAAGATGTGTCTTAATCGTTGTTTTATTCATGAAGAAAACGAATTTATTTAAAATTTCGGTGACTTATTTATTTGGCATCTTGACATCCACCAATTGACCATATTTCAGTTAGAAAAATTTTGACTTTTGCTGTTTTTTGGCAGAAGTTGCTGTCAAGTTGAGTGTAATTTGTCGAATGCATTGTCATTTGTCAATGTCAGTTATGATCAATTTGGAAAACGAAGGGTCCGTGAAGTTGGCTTTGCTCTTATTCTCAATAATTTGACATTTGACACATTCGTTGCCAACATCAAATATGATCAATTCGGACATATTGGAATGGGGGCTAACATTTTTAGTCTCGTCAGTTGGCACTACTAGAACGTGAGGTCAATGTCAAAGTCAAAAAGGCTATGGCCTGTTTTATGGAGAATATTCGAAAAAAGTTATGTTGAATATTTGAACACAAAGAAAACGTCTAGTTATGGAAAGACCTGAGCAGACGTTGTTTTACTGTCAATGTGGAACTCTACTGCCAATTCTTTCATTGATGTAGAAAAAGATATTGTAGGAAGAGGCCAAATGACAGGAAAAGAATCAGTTCTACCAACCCTGACCTCACGTTTCAGTGGTGCGATGTGGTGGACAATGAATAATGTTGACCCTCATTGAATTATAATAATGAAAAAAAAAATGATCTCCTGTGAAAATTTGGATTCCTCAGAAACAATAACTAGTGCAATTAACGCTCTTTTGTATTTGATAACTGTGATCTTTCGTTATGCCTGCTTGCTTGTAACCTTTTTTTTTTTTCTTCTTCTTGTTCTCTGCTTATTTGCATGCTGTATCTCCGTTGACACTGAAGTTTCTCGGCCCTATGTAGCTTTGGCCAGATGAACTCAAAGGACAGGCGCAACAAAGCGACCAGGCAGGACCTTGCCAGAGCCACTTTGGTCACTATCACCAATAACATCGGGTCGATTGCGAGAATGTGTGCCATTCAAGAGAAAATCAAAAGGGTGAGTTATAGCCGTGACTATTTACCTTATCAAGATAAAATATCCCTATGAGAGCGATGAAGCCAGCAGGGGGATTCTGTTTCACGATCGACGATTATCGTACGAAACGATGATGAACTCGAAGTCAAATTCACTTCCTATTCTATTTCTCGATCAAGTAGCGATCGAATTCGACTTCGGAAATCGTCGGTTTTTTGGCGAAACGTTTTGATTCAATGAAACGAGCATCGAGGCCATAGCCCCAAAGCCATCACAAATTTGAGGTTATGGTGGTTATATTGTTTTTATGAATTCCATTTTTTGCAATCCTAAGACAAGAATAAGAATTATTCTGATTGTTCGAGTCGAGGTGGTATTTCAGCAGCTAAAGATAGGCAAAGAAATTTGGATCAAATTCGTCGGACGGATATTTTAGATTCTTGTTGTTGTCACCTTATGTTAATTTATTATTATTGGTTGTAATCAACTTCTTCATACTAAAATTTCATTTCTGACTGGATTTTCTCAATAAACAATAATCTATTGTGTGCCATTTGAAAAAGTTGGATTTCCAGCTAACTGTTCCAAATGTGATGCTCTAATTTCAAACGATTTGCTAATTAGGTTGACTAAACAATCAAACCTTGTTAAAAAAAATTAGGTTTCTATTCAAAACAAGAATATTAGTGTCAACTTCCGGAACATCCTGTATATCTGGGGGACTAAAAATATTTCAAATAGATTGGAAATGTTCGATTATGACACATTACTAATTTTCAAGTTTCCAATTCCATTGCAAGTTGTAAAAGTCGTTTACGTAAATCACTCTGTAAATCACTAAGCAATGGTTCGTTCGATCTGGCTGATATTGAGCATGAGGTATAGCAACATTAACAACCGACGTCAATCGAATTATATTGGAAGGCAAAATGAACAGAATTCTTTAGCAATTTTGAACAATGCATTGGCACATAATTTACAAAAAATCACATTTGAATGGAATGAGAAATATTTCGAGGTTAATAACACAGTGTTATAATGGTTGAATGTGAAAAATTCAATGTCAGTGGAGTAGCCTATTAATAGATAATTACATATATTGATTATTATGGAAGCTGTTGTTGAAACTATTTTCTTAATTTTACAAAATATGTAGGAAAAGGTCTACGAAAATTTAAAATAGGTTTAAACTAACTAATTATAATAAACTAGGATTGTATTTTTCCAACCCTGTATCTCAGGCGGGATGATTTTTAACATACAGTTTTGTTTTTACCTTAGAATAAAAGCAAGAAAACTAAGAGCAAAGTTTTTTCTACAGATGCATTCGAAATAGCTGACATCCGGTTTGACCTGATATAACTTTTTTTTAATGGTTTGGCTACCTTGATCTTTCATTCAATAACTTTTTTAGGTTGTTTTTGTTGGCAATTTCTTGAGGGTGAACCCTATAGCAATGAAATTGCTGGCATATGCTATGGATTATTGGTCGAACGGCACAATGAAGGCACTTTTCTTGGAGCACGAGGGCTATTTCGGGGCCGTAGGATGTCTTTTAAAATATCATGAGGCTGTTGAAAGTTGAAAATTTACCAAAGTGTTCGATATTGCCAGTTATTCGTCTCGGCATTCCGCAAAAACGTTTCAGGGAGGTTCCAGCTAAAATGGTATTTTTCTGTGTAGTGGTATTTACTGTTATTATTTATTGAGGAAACTGTTTGTATATTATTGTAACGTACGTATTTATACATTTTTATACATTTATTAGGGGGACAACCTATTTTGAGAATTATGAATGTCAAATTCGAAAAGGTGTTGGATTATTTTCGTTTCAATGGGTGAAAAAACAACGCACATTTGAAAACAGTTCAACAGGGTTATTTACAAGACGAACAATGTAGGGAAAACTTTTATATCAAATTAGCATCTAATGTTTTTATAATATGTGGTCTAGGCTTGGTTAGTTTGAGTCAAACATTCCTACTTTTTTTAACAATATAACTGAGCCTACTACTAGCAGAGCCAGGTTATGAAGTTAATCATGGTTCCTGTATTGTTAATTTGTCCTTGTCCCAACACTGTTTTGGTCATGCCCTCAATCAGTACCCATGAACATAATAAATTGCAGCTGTATTTGCAGGTTGAAAGTCTTATTGATGACATTTGTTAAATACTACCAAAGCTCCGATTACTGTCAGCTCAAAGTGGCAAAATCAATTGCAACGGGCATAGTTGATAAATAAAGGAAACCATAATTTATTGGAGAAAACCATATAAAAACCATTGTTGATGGAAAATATGATTTGCTCGAACCACAATAATTATTTTTTAATCGTATTCTGGTTCTTGATGTATAGTGTGAGACAGTCACCAACTGTTCTCAACCACTTTTTGGAAAACGCTAATAGACGATTTTAAGGTTTATCGATTGATGTCACCCTATATATGGAAAGCAACTCTTGTTCTGTAGCCCACATTTGAGGATCTTATTTGAAAAAATATATAGGGTCAAGAACAGTTGGTGACTCACCCTGTACCTGATATCCTACACACAGCATCACCGGTTTTACTTCCTTTTTGTTGACATACCTACATAACGAGGTGAAGCTTTGGAGCCGGTGGTTGAAAACTATTGAAACAGTATAGGTACTACCCAAAAAAACACAAAATAGATATTCAAGTACCAAGAACGAAATACTGTCTATTATAGTCGAGTCCTCAGATTGATGGCCGAGGCGAGACAAATGACAGTTTTTTGCCGAGGTACATATTGCATTTTTTCGTCGACCTCGAACACTTATATTCACACACCACGGTCTTATTAACACGTGAAATCTATCGAATTTCGTGAATAATTGATTTGAAAACTGCAAATGGCAGTCATTTTCAAATGATAATTCAATCGCCGCCCTCGCACCGTGCCGTGTCATAGTGACCACAGTGGACGAAGTACTTTCCTGCAAAAATAGTCGATTTTTCATTCAGAAATTAGTACTTGAAATGTAATTTTTCGTAGAAGTCGACGAAAAAATGTATTGTAAATATGTTTCTATTTTTTAGTGGATCTGAAAAATAGAAAAGAGTTGTATGTTATTCTATCAACTATATTTTCTTATCAGTTGAGTATTTGGGCATTTATTAAAATTTTTGTGTTTTTTGAAAGTAGATTTGGCAGCAGGCTGTCATAATTGTAATTTATAATATACTTATATACTCTTTTATATTTGGTTGCTGATAAAAACCAGTGGATTTGATTAGAGTACTGTCACTGACGACACCAATTGGTTTATTTATCAATTTAAAATGACTGGATTCACCTGAAGTTCAGCTTTAATATACCTCGTTATATACCTCAAAACATACTCAGCATGACGAATTAAGAGAACTGAGAAAATGCCCCTTCCTTTGCTGTCTACGTATCACAAAGTGAAGCCGAGTCGGTCATCTTTTCAATCAATCAATCAACTTAATTATTCCAAAGAATGGACTCAGCTGTTAGGTACTCAATGAAATCGTATAGTAATTGAAAGAAAACGAAAAAAAAAATGAGATAAGATGTCCATATTACATTACTGGAGTTGATGTTTCTTGGATTCTTTTTTAAAATTTTCAATCCTATCAATCAGCTTCAAGATTTCGTAGTGAATTTGTATTGTATCATTCCATTGATGCTTGGTGATTTTGCTTCAATATGAGCAGTGGATAATATAGTATTAATACATTTTTCGTGTATTCACATATTTGTTTAAAGCATGGTGACGTGTTCAGCTTATAAATGTGCAAATTCGAGGAATAAGAAAGAACCTGGGATCAATTTTCATAAGTTAGTCATAGATCTAAATACATTTGGATCTATGTAGATCTATGCATTAGTCCATCATTGAGATCGTGGTTTTCGCGTTGTTATATGAATAAAAATAGACGTTTGCTGAATTCGATTTCATTATGTTATATAGCAAAGCTTGTCAAATAATAATTAGACAATCAGTTATTATTCAAGAGGAAGTTTTCGAACTGATATAAGTGTAAGGTTAATGCGTACGTAATATGTTTGGTGTCTTATGTATGACTTCACTTCCCGAGTGATTCGGCATTTTCTTAGTCCTCTTAATTCGTTGCTCCGCAACAACGTATGCACATATTTTTTACAGTTATATACTATTAAAGATATTTTGGTATTTTGCTTAACTATTTCACGACGCTTTAATGGCATTCATTATAAATAAACAAGCCATATTCGATTCATTCTGATACCAACAGCTAAAATTATTTCATGTCAAATTAACAGACTTTTCTTTGCCATCCATGGTTACATCATTGAAAACACAAATGCTAATAGACCAAATGTCTTTGGCTTGCAATGAGGGCTAACATTATTTATTGTCCACCGAAATATGAGGTCAGGATTCTTCTTCCTTGTTTCTTTAACGTCGGCCTTTTTCTGCTACTGAGGCTAATCACCGACGCCGGTGAGCACACTACCCTCAACCAGAGGTACGGATGTTTAACGAGTTAACATGACGATGTTAACATCCATGACGTCGGGACCGCCGGCTTAACGTCCCCTCCGAAGGACAGCATATCCGTACCATATCTTGTGCTCATTGATATGGTATCTGTAGCTTTGATATGCTATTCCGCTACAGATGTGCGGGCTTTCCTTGAATGGTCACCCATCCAAGTACTAACCGCGCTCGACACTGCTTCACCTCAGATATCGAACGGCTAGTATTAAAGTCGTTTATTTTTCTTAGCTCAGTTATCAACAACACAAATTTCTAACACAACATTCCATAATTTGTACTGCCCCTAGATGTCCCTCCGCGTGGCGCGAAGGTGAGAGGATTTGTGGAGTGTTCGTCACAGAGACCCATCTCCTCGGGCTAGGCCCTTTATAAAGGTAATCTCGCTGTGGGTACCCAGAGGGGCGGGGGAGTTGCTCATACGTGATCAGTGCAGTGTTTCCGGTTTTTGGAGGAAACAATATGTAAAAAAAAATCTCCTTCTCGTTTGGCTCGGGCAGCTGGACCTCCACGTTTTTGTGTTTGTACACATGTCCGAGTTCAGTGTCGGGTTTGCTCGTGAGCCATGACACTATTTTATTTTCTTGTTTGGGAGATAGTGTTGACTAGATCCTCCCCGGTGTCTCAGACGTGCCGAGAATCCGGGAAGATTCCCGGATATAGATGTTCAGTCAGGTCCCCTAAAAACATCGGTTGATGCATATAACAGCCCGTGTTTTTTACGAATGTTGTGATGTTGTCTGACTGCGGTGATATTCCGGGCAAGTTCACTTCCAGCGATGTGGTATTTGTAGAATCTATGAGATATTTTCAAGATTTACTCGCTGATTCTAGGCAAATTACCACATCTCTCGTGGAGATCTGCCACTCGAGAGTATCTATCACCGTTGGTGATAATACGGAGTACTTTGTTTTGCAGCACCTGTAACCTATTCATATGAGTAGCTGGGGATGCTGCAGTAGGTCCTGGATAACAAGAGGTACATTTTCTTAATCTATCAGGTAGTTAGTATTTTTCCTGAATGACATATGGGTGTCCACCTTGACTCCCAGGTATTTCAAACGGCTAGTGCGTTACTTGAGAAGCTAGGGCGATGCCCGAGGTCTGGTATCTGATATCTTCTTCTCCGTCAATATAATAATTGGTCGTAAAGTTCCACATTGAGAGTGAATAAACGTAAGACGGTTCACATCTTTCGATAACTTGAGGTTTTTTATTTGTTCAAATATTCTACATTTTATTCAACTATTTTCGATAAAACAGGCCATAGCTTTTAGGGCTATCCGACAAAATTTTGGGATTTTTGACTTTGACATTGACCTCATGATATAGTGGGAGGGAGAATGTTAGCCCTCATTGGGCAGATTATGTGAGAGTTTAAAGATAAGTGAAATAGCATGCTCTCGTGTTGTGACGTCAGATGACAGTTACCACAGTTAATGGAATATATCTATCATGGATATTAAATTGCACTCATCTACCTATTAGAAATATACAATGTATTTTGTGGTAGAATTCCATTGCATCTCATAGTGGAAAGATACATTTCAAGTCATTTCTACAATTTTGATTTACAGTGTGGTCCGAATTATACCAGCGTTGAATTGAGAACTACAATCAGTGATGGGTTGATGGGCATATTCTCATTCTAGGGATATTTTATAGGAATGGGAGTTTTGTACCAGGCATAATATGCTTTCAATATTTTCATTCATAGTATTCAATTTGCCCTAATTTCTGTAGAGATGACGGAAAATTTAATGGAAAACTAACCTATTTGATCGAAATCCTGGAAATTTTTTATTCTGGGGGCAGGAATTTACCAAATACTAGCTCCAAATGGAAGAAGTTATATAGGTAAGTAAAACTGATCGACAGTGGAGTAGTCTAGGAAAATTTTTGAGTGAGTCATATTTTTGTAAAAAATAAACAATCATGAACGAAAAGTCGGAACTATTTAGAACGCAATGGATGTAATGATTGTTCAGGAGTTGGGTCAGTTAAGTCTAATATGCCAAAGAGATGAAAAATACTTATTTTGAATGGGTATTACGGACCACTCTGTAACTATAATTTGGAAAATAGCATGGTGAATTTTCAACAAATCTGTTTTAAGTACATACACCATGGTCACCATGTTGAGATGTAGTGGGGTAGCCTATACGCAAAAATAAAATAGGAAATAATATAATATACATAAGTTATAGAATATTATATAAGTTGTATAAGTATGTTTAGTCATTTGCTCTGGAAAATAAAAATTCAAGAACTAAATAATATTTTACGATGAGTCATTGCATATTTTTTAGATCAAATAATAAAATACTTATGCAATAGATACATTTTATTTTTAGTTGATCATGGTTAAACCAAGTCAAATGATTTATTCATGATCAAGTCAATGTTCATTTATTTCAATAAATGTTTTTTTTATTCCATGACACTGTGATTTTTTTCTCTAAAGCCCATTGAGGAAATGAGTATTATTCTTTATTTTCACTGTTTACAGGCTTGGACGTTTCACCGTTTATTAAAACATCTCTAATAACGTGAAGTACCTTTTGATAAAGAAATGAATGCCTGCAAAAAATCAATACTTCTATGATTTCCAGTTTCCACAAACCTGAATACCCCCAAGGATTGTTATAACTCAACAGGTTGGTTCATATTTATTTTAGTACTGAATAGAAACGAAATGCAAACCTCAAATTGGGGCATTTTTATTTTGAGAATATCATGTAAGTATAAGACTAATTGATCTGCTCAATATGGAATTGAATTCTAGCAACAGTTCTAAAATGGAAATGAGAAATTTTCCTCCTAATCAATCATCATTAATGATGTTCATAGTCCATGATTTAATGGCATCCACTTCAATAAAATAAAAAAATATTCCTTGAAATTTCAAAGCAAACTTTGAGGTTGACAATTCTTGACCATTCTAGAACACGTGATTCTGACATGGTTTCTTGAGGGGCACACAAACTATCTGTTAGGTTACCTTTGACGAGCATAGCTCCTGGCCATCCCTGGCACATCCACAATATAATAACAGTTTCACCAAACAAAATCATGAGATTGTTTCTGGTTCCAAGGGAAACGATCCCACTAATTCTGGTTTTATATGACAAATCTTGACAAAATACAATGTTTGCCCCTCAGCAACCTGTCAAATGACGTAATTCTGGAATGATTAATGGGTTGGCTGCAAGAACTGTCAGATGACCGACCCTGGAGGTGAAATATTGAAACACAACCTCACTTTTCTTATTCGTCTACAAAGGATTGGAATAGTTTTTCACAATTATTTTGGCATACCAATCGTGTTTTTCGGCTATCCATTAATTCGCGCGCGCGCACACAAAAAGTGCAGCGAGAGACGAAGGAATCCGGTTGGTACATTAGGATATAAGGGTAAGTATCTACTATAGTCACTCACATATAGTTTACATTTCGAAATTTGGTAATTTCTCTGATTCCTCATCAGAATTCCTTCTGCAATAGGAGCTAATAGAAATACTCGTGGAATTTCTAAAAGAATGCAAGAATATTGGATATATGCAATCAAACGGAAGGACTCTGGTCTGACATGCTGACGAAATATGATAGTGTGTGACATTTTCAATCTATTAGCAGTATTAGCTTCTATTGCAGAATGTATTTTAATAATAAATGACAAAATTTCATAATGAAAACTATGTGAGATTACTATTTACCTGAAAAATCATATTCCTTCTTATCTAACTGCATTTTTTGTGAATTGTACAACAGCACAATGAGATGGCATGCTTGAACCAATAAATAGAGCAAAACACACGATTGGTATGCCAAATTATTTTGAAAAACTAGTTCAATCCTTTGATTCCTCTGTAAACAAATAAAAAAAGCGAGGATGTGTTTCAATGTTTTACAGAAAAGCGAAGTTGAGTTTCAATGTTTTACAGAAAAGTGAGGTTGTGTTTCAATGTTTCGCCTCCAGGGTCGGTCATCTTGCCGTGACGTTGTCATTCACTCATTTGATTGGTTACGGTTGATCGGTCCTGTTGAGCTAATTAACAATTCTTGGAATACCCCTACTTACTTTGTCAATGGTTTGCAAATCCCAAGATGATCCTGTGGGACCTCGTAATATTCGCCGACTCCGGGATTACCGGAGCTCGGGTCCACCAACAAAAAATTGAATTTCATAGCAGTAACCACCGTAGATTTCGTTTCAACGAAAGTTACTATCTTCATAGGGACCGACTTGACAATGTTGAGGAACTTTTCATGGATTTTCTTGAGCTGAGGTGAATCTAAAATTTACAAGGTGTTGCAAATTTCAGAAATTCGTGCTTTGTCAGTAAACATATTTCGGTGAATTACTATAATTATCTTCTTATGTACAGAGCAAGTAAGGTCCATTTTGAACCAAATTGGTATATTTTCCCATATTTGGAAATTTGGAAAATGATTAGTCATCGAATTCCTTATCGGGGATATATTTTGATATATTTGAGGTAACTTTTCGTTTCATTTCAGTTTTTTTCTACGTCCTGTTGAAGGCCTATGATAATGCTTTTTAACGGAAGGTTCGTTTAGAAAGATTAGCTCTCTTCAAATGTACAAATATAGGTACGTTTCCGAGAAGAAAGGATTCAAAGTTGGTATTGTCGTTTCCAAATATGAAAACGTTTGTAAATTTGGCTTGAAAAAAAGACCTCAAAACCTCTTTTCAGATTTGTTTTTATCGTTTTTCCTCTCATAATAGAGCTGGACATCGAGTTTTGCTCACCCTGTACAGGATTGTGAGGGACGGTTCATACTGCTACCACCTATAAGTCTCTAAGGGCAATATCAAATAACCATATCAAAAAAATCACCCGATTAATGGTTTTCGTAAAAGAGCATGAACTGGTAACAAAAATATCATATTCAAAATGTTCCTTACTACTCATACAAGTGTTTGTTTTTGAAATATAGGGTGTCAAAATTGGAAGCATTAATTGTTATGAACATCTTTTGTATTTGCTTTCACCTTTCACATCATAAATCAACTCCTCCACACAAAACGCTATTTCATGATGACGTGAGTCATATTGACATCGATAAAAGAGGATGCACCTTTTTTATTGCTGCAAAACTGCCTGTTCCTTTCATCTAGTAGGTATGCACCTGATGTCACTCCAATTTCTCAATCTTGTCAAGTTTGATTGAATGAAACTAGCAAGATCGGCCGTTTTAGGAAAATTTCGTTAGAAGAAACCACAAAAAATACAAGTAACACAAAATAATTAATAAAGGTAATCATTATTGTTGTTTATTTGAATATTGTCGTTGATTTATCTTGCCCATCATCGATCTAAATGGCAGTTCATAAAAAAATACAACATTGATGAGGCGAAAAAATCTCGTTACTACCTAGAAATGAGCAGACATTGACAGATGGCTTCACAGTAGCCATAGCAGTACTATCCCTCCCCTCCCCCAAATAAGCTACGGCCATCCGCTTCATTCTGTCAGAATCTATCCTGTAATTATCACTCTTGAATCTCAATATTTAGTAATCAATAATAATAGAAGTGAGTAAAAATTCTAAAGACGGCAAAATTGAAACGAGGTACAAACGACAACACTCTATATGAGATTGACATTGACAAGTGTTTGAAGTCCAGATATTCACGTCCGTAAGACGTCCAAAAGTTGCCGTCCATGTGACGTTGGAAAGACGACGTCCTTTTGACGTCATGATTTGGACAAGTGACGAACTGGACCAAAAATAACCGAAATTAGCGGTTCTATAGACGTCATTTTCATCAGTGTGGCTGTCTGGGGGATAGCAGCTGTGTATTTTGGATATCAGTTAAAACAAAGAATGATAGTTAATTATTCATGAAATGAGAAATATTGTGTTAGTTGCTGAAAATGTGTGAACAGAAATGAAATTTTGATAGCTACAAAAGTAAGGGGAGAATGAAAGATATACACACTCACTTTCTCTAAGTTCTCGTACTTCTACTGATGGCCAGAGTAGTAGGGCAGTAGCATGACTCAAATTTGCTAGTCTTGATCCATTATGAGGAGTACTGTAGAATACTATACCTCTAGTATTCAAACAGACATTTTTAACGATAGGATTGGAACTCTCAAAAGCTACAAGTAGAAAAGATCAAAATAACCTGAATAGTCTTTGGTACACTTTCTTACCATTACACAGGATATTTTTGACAATCAGTCCACCCATAGAATGTGTAACCCATACTATAGGCCTATTGCCTAGCCCTGCTTCTAAAAGTTTGTCCAGGAGATCTTCACTACGCTCTTCCAATGTGAATTTAACTTTTTCTGCTGGACAAATAGGAGCCCACATTGATAAACTTGTATCATAATTTATACCTTAGAAAAATTAAAATAACTTTTTTGAACATCAAGATGAAACCTACAATATACCTACCAATTATTCTCAAATTACAGCAGTCTTCTGGTAGCCAGTCTTTGGGCCAACACTGTGTGTAACTATTACACCCATGTTGATGGGGCTTGTAATTTATCCCTGGACATGTATATGGCCCCTCAGCATTGGGAGTTGTATTTGTAGGAATATCATCCCAAACTATTTCATAGTCTTTGCAAATATCTTCAATTTCTATCTGCTCTTTCAGATTCTTTAGAAACTGTACTGGGGATTTATTAGTATCATGTGCAGGCAAACATGAACTTGGAACAACACTTTCTATAAAAAAAATTAATGACCAATTATTTGAGATACCTTTTCATAAGAATATTGTGGTTATTAATCCTGAATATAAATCTATTGAATTCTGACATAATATCCTAAATTGAAGCTGAAAATATATATATATGTATATTATGTTCCAAAGTTGGTAGAGATCATGAAAAAACTGAGAACAAACTAAGAATCAAAGAACTCTGCATTTCAAGAACTTATGATGAGCTTAGTGTTGAATCCAATCTCAAAGTATTCAATGTCTTTTCTTATTCAAAAACTGGAAGGATTCTCTCCAGTTAAAACAGAAAGCAATAAATTAAACTCTACCTTGCCAGTTGCATGCTTCTAATACAATCAAGAACACAATGTAACATTTTGAAAAATTGCTATGTGGGTACACAAACTACTTGAAAGTCTCAATTTGAAAAAATAAGGAATTCAAAAATATAAAATTGTTTTGACCATTATATGGACCATTCAATTGTAATCAAGTTGAGTTGTGGTCTATCCATTGAAGATATATACATTTGGTCAGCAAATAAACAATGCATACCTCTTTTTTCATTCTTACCAATGATACCAACAGCAGTTTTCTGTTTATTTCTTTGTCTCCAAGTGTAAAATACACCACCCAGAAGTCCATGCACAAAAACCACATCTACATCTTGTTTTTTAGCAGTTCTCATTACAGGGTGTAATAGATACAAACGTTGGGAATAATATACATTTTCATCCATGTCCAAATTTGCAAGAGCCCTAGCAGCTGGTATGGATATGCGCACATTTTCATCTTTTACCCATTCTGACAGAATTCCTATCCAACCTAGGAAAAATTTGCTTATATACAGAATGATTAGTATTCTTCAAATAAATTATTGATATATGGGTAAACTAGAAATATAATTATTTGCCTTACCTGATTTATGAATGGGTTCCAAAAGACTTTTATCATAAGACAAGAATGATATAATCTGACACAACTTCATTCTGATATCATCATTGTGTTTGTACCTATGGTGAATTTCCATCAGAAGTGGTAAACCATTGAGCAATACAATATCTTTTGCATGTTTAGCAACACTTGAATGGTGCAAGAGTGACTCCAAACATTTTGGTAGAATATCACTTTCTGATTGGACAAATTTGCTCAATTCCAATGCAGAAGAGTCATTATCAACTATGTGAATGTTGTCCTAAAATCATGGCATTGGTTGAATGGCATTTCAATAGAATCATACACCTATTTTATACCTGATTTTCCACGTTGCAAGACTAGCAGCATGTTGAAGAATAATGAAAAAACGAATAGGTACACATATATGATTGATTGTAATATACTTACATGTTCATAAACAAATACTTTGGACAGAAAATACCCCAAGCAAGGATGTTGAGACTTCATGTGAAGATTGATTAAGAAATCCCTCATTACATTTATCAACATATTTCTATTATAATCATGATAACGTAATGGTGGTTCCATAAAAAGTCTTTTGTCAACTTCTCCTGATCTAGCAAGTCCAACAGCTGTTTTAGAATCAATCATATTGGCCAGTAGAGAGCAATGCCACTGATCTAGGTTCTTTACTTTGGCTAGGCCCTTGAGAGCCTTGGTTCTGCAAGTCATATCTCCACTATTTGCTACTCTTACTAGTCTACGTGCATATGCAAATTTGAGCATATCCAAAGTGTTTTTAAATAAATTTGTTTTCTCATAAGGATAAAATAGTTCCAAGTCCACAAATTCTCCTTGATCATTATAATCATGAGCATCAGGTAATGCTGGTTTCCATTTTAGTACTGAAGTGTCTATGGTATTTTCTAGTATTTGGCGAGTTTTCTTCACTTGATAATAAACCCATCCTGCACTAATATATAGATTACAGTGGTTATAAAATTTTTTCAATAGTTATTACCTAATTCCTATGAATGAGAAGCTTAAGTACTTCAAAAACTTTTGATGGTGAATTTTATACATTTATTCAAATGATGATCGATCACTGTTCTAGTACAGGTTGCAGTTAGGTCATCAGTCATTGCACACTGATCAATGGGATTCTAATGTTTTTATTTTTTGTTTTTACTATTCTTGTAATTTATAATTTACCATTTACCTGAAAAATTCAAAAGTGTTCCGACATAACTTGTCAACATCTTCCTCTTCTTTTTCTTTCGGAATTCGTAAGGTAGGTGTACACCAAAAAGTATTTTGGCCTCTTCTAAAGTACTTGCGTTTGGGACAAAAGTTAAGGAAGAGCTGTCAGCTGTTGTCAGTCGTCAGTTGTGCCAAGCCAATAAGGTGTCAATAAAATCTTCAGTTTTCATCTTTGCCAACTTAACGAAAATTGTATAATGGAGTATCAGGAATAATTGGAAATTCCCACTATGCCAGATCCAGAATAAACAATAAACTCTTCTAAAAAGACAATAATACCATACTTTTCGGATTAAATTTTTTTTGGGGGGTTAGATAAATAGTCTATCTGGAAAATTAGAAATACGACCTTCATAGCATTACGGTTCTTTCTGTTGATATCCAGTTCAAACCAGTTGTATTGAGATTTTACATTTCAATAACCCATTGAAAAGTCACTTTCTCGGTCTCTTGTTGGTTGGGCTGTAGACCGCGCCATTTTGCTATACGTACACGTTTATTGGTTTTTCGATTTTTGCAGTTAATAAAAATCAAAAATGTCAGAAGAAACTTCAGCCGATCGAAACGTAGAAATATGGAAGATCAAGAAACTGATAAAAAGTTTGGAACTAGCTAGAGGGTAAGTGGGGCGATTATTGTGTCATAACCATATTGCTGTAAATTCTGAACTACCTATTAGTTTTTTTCCACGTTTTCTTACAGAAATGGAACTAGCATGATTTCTCTCATCATACCCCCTAAGGATCAAATTTCCAGAGTGAGCAAAATGTTAGCTGATGAATTTGGAACTGCATCAAACATCAAGTCTCGAGTTAACAGGCTTTCAGTACTTGGTGCAATCACGTCTGTCCAACATCGATTAAAACTATATACCAAAGGTGAGTTTCTACAATCTTAGAACTCATTTTTGTGCTCCTAATTGATGAATCTCATGTATTTTATGCATATTATGTTCATCTCATGATCTCACATGGTTTCAGTCCCTCCCAATGGTTTGGTTATTTACTGTGGAACAATAGTAACAGATGAAGGAAAAGAAAAAAAGGTCAACATAGATTTTGAACCTTTCAAACCAATCAATACCTCTTTGTATTTATGTGACAATAAGTTTCACACAGAAGCTCTTACTGCACTCTTGGCAGATGACAACAAATTTGGATTCATTGTTATGGATGGTAATGGTGCTTTGTTTGGTACTCTTCAAGGAAATACTAGAGAGGTGAGGAGATGTATGTTTTTTGTTGATTATAAAAAATGAAAGGTAAAGTCTACATTCTACTTAACATGGCAACAATAGGATGAAATGAGTACCTAGTAGTTGTCTATCAATATAATTTTTCTTTTCAAGGTTCTTCACAAGTTTACAGTAGATTTGCCAAAGAAACATGGTAGAGGAGGTCAGTCTGCTTTGCGTTTTGCCCGTCTCCGTATGGAAAAAAGGCACAACTATGTGAGAAAAGTGGCAGAAGTGGCTACACAGCTATTCATCACCAATGACAAGCCTAATATAGCTGGGCTCATATTGGCCGGTAGTGCCGATTTTAAGACTGAACTTAGCCAATCTGACATGTTTGATCCTGTAAGAATCTTTTTATTCCTCTACTTTACTAATACATTTTCATATCATTTTGTACACCTCCAAAAATGTCCTGATATATTGAATAATACCCTTATTCTTGAATAGAAATTCTAAGAATTCTCTCAAATTGACAAATATTCATTATCTCTATGCCCTATGTTGCAAAAATTTCAAAATTCACAATAGTAGATTTCTGACTCCTGGTAATAATGATTCAATTTTTCATATATATATGTCTAATGGTATTTTTATTTCTGGAATGTAACAATATTTGACTATGACCCTCATGAACAAAAAGAACATGTCCCTGAGTTGCAATTTTATTCTTCATAGATAATTTAAATTACTGACTGACATATTTACTGAAACTCACTATTCATGAGCAATAGGGTGTTGGAAATTATTTTGTTCCCATGCATTTTCTATACCATTTTGTTTCCTTGCATATACTATACCACTTATAATACACACATCTCAGGCAATGTATTAGGCAAGTAATAACTTCTAGAATATTATGTGTATAAAAATCAGATTTGATATGGTTGAATTGTATAGGAAGGGGAGAATTTCCACATATTTTTTACCATTTTCACAAGTGGCTATGATTTTGAATTTTCAAGTGGAACACCCTGTATTTCATAGCAGTTTTGGATTTAGGAGCAAATTATGGATCAGAATGTTACATCATTTTAAGAAGTTTTCACACTTCATTTTTTTGAGTCACCTATTATATTGCATCTGGGTGTGGAAAGTGACATGTTTCATGCTAGTGGACGCTTAGAACTAGATGCAGAGCGGTAAGTGCAAAAACCAAACGGAAATGCACTTTCCAATGAGTTCTGTACACTATTTTTTCTAGGACCACAAATATATAGATTCAATCATGAGTGTTTACCAGACCTGAGTATGTATCATGTTTCTAATCATATCCAATCAAATGGAGGTGATAATATTATTATTATTTAATTTGACTTCAAAATTGACATTAACTCAATATTACCTTTACATTAAAAATCTGCTGTTGCCATATGGAAACACTAGGCGCTTGTGATACATGTTTTTGGATATTAACACATATACCTACATTACATTATGATCATGAGCGGTAATTACTAATATCTTGATCTATCAGATCAATTTTGCCCATATACAAATGGTACTGCTTGATTACCTTCAAAAACAACGCATACCACCTGGTTTCTTCTGGCAAGTGCTGAATAACTTCGTCGTTTCCCGCTCAGGCATACAATTATTTGACCCAGCACATATTGAAATGGAAGTATTAGCATAATTCTGATGAGGATATTGACCTACCAATGGTTCAACAACATCCAGTAGCTCGGCCGGAGAGTCACCACACTCGCTAGGTATAAGCGCCTAGCGTTGCCAGATGGCAACACGAATATTTGATGCAGATATTCTACACAAAAAACATCCCTGCATTTTTTTTTTCAATATGTCACATTTATAACTTGAAGCATGTGCAACTTTATTATGAAAACAAAAATTGCGAAATCGTGACGTCCATGTTTTACTTCAGTTCAATTAAACTAAAGTTTCACAAATTCACGTGGCCGAACTAGCTTACTCATAACAAGAACTGACGAGATACATAACATAACTGGTTCATTTGCAAATCATGTGGGCTGTCTTTCACTCTTATAGCTAAATATTTGAGTTCTTGGGGAATTATTTGAATCCACCTGACTAGCGTTGCCATACGGCAATCTGATGATACTAATTTATTCATGATTGGATTGAAATTAGAAAATATTAGGACATCCGGAATTGATCAACACACTTTTATTATTTTATTTTCTATTTCTTTTTGGTTTGATTGTCTATAAAAGCGTGTCTTTACTCTAGTTTTACAAAAGCGTGTTTGTTAATGTTTTTATATTTCCTGTAAGTACCCAATTTTGACGAAAGAATCATTATCTCCGACCCCGAAAATTCTCAGGTACTAATTTTCAATAGAATCGGGTGATAATTACATAACCCGTTCACCATATTGTATCCGCCATATTGAATTTTTCCATTTTGACAAAAGCATCATAATTTCCGACCCCAAAAGATCGCAGATACCAATTTTGAATAAAATCGGATCATATTATGATTACAAAACTCGTCCACCATATTGGATCCGCCATCTCGAATTTTCCAATTTTGACGAAAGAATCATAATCTCCGACCTCGAAAACCCTCAAATACTAATTTTGAATAGAATCGGATCATAATTACAAAACTCGTCCACCATATTGGATCCGTCATCATGAATTCACTCATTCTGACGAGAAAATCAGAATCTCCGACCTCGAAAACTCCGAGATACCGATTTTGAATAGAATCGGATAATAAATAATACAAAACTCGTCCGCCATTCTGGAGCCCCAATTTTGTTTTTTTGTCAAACAAAAATTTTATGATGCCGATGACATAGATACATACATACATACAGGTGAATAATAATATAAGCATGTTGAAAAACTAACAGAACAGGCATTAATAGAAATCCAAACTGAGAAAAAGTAGAAAATAAAATATCAAAAGTGTGTTGATGAATACACAACATACAGTATACTGATTACCAAGGGCGTCGCCAGCGGAAAAAATAGCGGGGGGGGGGGCACCATAAAAAAACTGAAGAGAAAAATCAAATAGAAAGAGTTTAATGAGAAAATCAAAAAACAAAAAAAAATCTATACAGTAAATCAGTTGAAAAATAATCTTCTAGGGTTCTTTGGGAATTCGTTGGTCACTTATTGACGAAATCGTTCAAGTTTTTGAAAATATGTTGCCTGTGTATACTCATCATTGCGAGGCCATTGAGTCGAGCATCATACATGGTGCTCCTCAACCAGGTTTTGATTCTCCTAAGGCTACTAAATGACCTTTCAACTGTACAAAATATACTTTCGGAAGTTCTTTGCTCAAAGTGAGCGTTATCATAAGTAATATCACGATATTCTTAATATTCGAGATAATTCTGTCGCCTCATTGTTCACGAAATTGTATTGCTGAGCAACACCACGAGTCAGGACGAAAGGTAGGGCTGTACGGCAACACAATAGATTTGACAAGGAAATGTAGAATTATGAGAATATATTCAGAACAGAGTGGAGACTATTTCACGTTCACGAAGCAAAAAGGATTTATTTTGAATGAATGATTCATTCTGACAAGTACAGTCATTATTTTTTGCCAAATTGACAGACTTCGCTTCGCTACCTATGGTAACATCGTTGTAAACATCTAGTTTTCGCGATAAGCACACGTTTTCTCTGGCTTGTGATTGGTCAGATTATGTGATGAATGAAATAGTCGTTTCAATGATAGCAGGGTGACTGGTGAGCATTAATCGTAGGGGGGGGGGGCAGCTGCCCCACCCTGCCCCTCTCTGGCGACGCCCTTGCTGATTACAGAGTTGCTAATATTTTCTATGTTGTGTATTCATCAACAAACTTTTATTGATCTATTTTCTACTTCTTTTTCGGCTTACTATAAAAGCGTGTCTATTTAGTTGTTTAAACTACTATTTATTTGAAACAGAAACTTTACGAGAGTGTAACTCTTATTCTGAAACCCCTATTTGAAATCATCCGTCATCCAAACAACCGATTTCCAGAGACTGCAAGCGAAAGTCATCAAACTAGTGGACGTCTCCTATGGCGGCGAGAACGGCTTCAACCAGGCCATCGAACTGGCCGCCGAGTCCCTCCAGAACGTCAAGTTCATCCAGGAGAAGAAACTCATCGGCCGATACTTCGACGAGATCAGCCAGGACACCGGCAAGTACTGTTTCGGGGTGGAGGACACGCTGCGCGGGCTCGAACTGGGGGCCGTGGAGACGCTGATTTGTTGGGAGAACCTGGACATCCAGCGGTACGTGCTGAAGAACCACGCGACCGGGTCGGAGACCGTGCTGCACTTGACGCCCGAGCAGGAGAAGGATAAGTCGCATTTTAGCGATAAGGATGTAAGTTTCATCATCATCATCTTCATTATTCCCAAGAAACAATTGACAAATATGTTCATAAAGGAAAACGATATAAAGAGCAAAACATTTACAACAATTTATACACAAAAACAGAAATTCACCAAATGATTTGCAGACAATTGAATATGGACATATAATATTCCAGAACTTGAGGAATTCTGCCTTGAAAAATCTCTAAGTAGCTGAAACATCTGCTCTATTAATCATTACCAGAATGAGACATCCTAACAATCCTATCCACAATCTAGAGTACAGCCTATTGAGGCTAGCCCACTTTCCAAGTACAGTGAAATATCCGAAAACAAGAATTTCATCTCCCCATTCTGTATCATAAGGAACTATATAAGAACACAATATAAACACCCTGAGCACACTTTATGTGAGAGGCTAGTGCGATATTTCTTCTAGTACAGATCAGTTATTGGAACTTTTTTTTTCAATATAAAACTATCATTTCCATAACAATAACCTCAGAGATTATGGGGAATGTATAATTTCTGATAACCTTGATATGTATATATGAAACTTGTACTGTGGCTGAAGGTCCTTTTTAGATGACCTTTTATTATTAAATAGATAAAAACTTCTGTTAATAATGAATGAACAGATTTCAAAACGAATTGGTTTTGATTCTTTGTATGAAAGGAACGCCACTGAAAACCATCTAAAACCCCATTGAACTTGCTGAATAACACGTATGGAATATAATTCCATACATATCTTGGTCCTTCGAGCCAGATTCCATTAAAAAAGCCTTGCCAAGAACTTGGAACGTTGAACTTATCAACGTGCACCAATAGGCGAGTGTACCGCTAATGGTTACGTTTCAGTGTTCCACGGAGTTCTACAGTTTCCAGATGGTGCTGCAATATTAAAAATCGCCATAACTATGCATACATATTTATTATACAATCTGACAGGTATTGGTTTAATCATTTTCAGACTGGGGTAGAATTAGAATTAGTAGAATGTCAGCCGCTATTGGAGTGGTTAGCGAACAATTACAAGAACTTTGGTGCTACTTTAGAAATTATCACAGACAAGTCCCAAGAGGGTTCCCAATTTGTAAGAGGCTTTGGTGGAATTGGAGGTGAGAGATCATTTTTTCACGATTTATTTGATTTGTTCGCTCATTTTACTGATAACTAACATTTTCCCTTTATTGCTGCTTGGATCATGAAGGCATTCTACGGTACAAAGTGGATTTTCAGTCTTTGCAAGCTGACGAACCTTTGGATGACGTAGACCTTGACGACTATTAAAGGTCTGCTTTATCCATATTTTTACTTTGATCAAGGTACAGGAGTACTTAGCAGAATCATCGTAGTTTTTCACAATTTTCACCTTTTTCACAAAGAAAGATGAGATTGATTTGGTTTTAATAAAAGTATCCATCTGAAAAGTTGGTTCAAAGTCTTAAGTTTGTAGAATCCTTCAAATACAATGCATGAATGATGAAAGTAATGTTAGTCATGAAACAATTATTCTTCTCATTGATATTTTATTTATTTTCACTATGATGTGACATGTAAACAAAAAACTATTACTGAGCTTATCTAATGTTTTAAAAAATAACAGATGGTGATCAACATTGGATACTTTTCAGTGTTATGCACAGTATTCATAAATGACTTCATGTAATACTAGACAGTTTGTATGTTTATGAACTATAGACATCTGAGAGTTTTTTTTTTTCATGACAGTATTCACTGATGTAATCATGAATTTAACATCATAGAAACAATCCCTATGAACAGTTTTTCAAAGCCAGTTGTCCACAGTTTGTAAACACCAGTTGGATGGAAGTTTTAGTTTGTTATTGGATTTTATCTGTCCTTGTCTTCAGTGTTCCAACATAAACTATTCTAACCTTTTTTATATTCTACCTCTGGTTGGAATACCAGAGAATTCGGCGAAATTTCTGGTTGGGGATAGTGTGTTCACCGGCGTCGGTGATCAGCCTCAGTAGCAGAAAAAGGCCGACGTTGAATAAATGGGGAAGAAGAGGTTAATATGATCTTCTTCTTCATTTTTCCTATTTCCAATGTTACCAACATGAAATTTCCATTATTTTGCATTGGAACACTGAAGACATGGACTGGCTAGCTGAACTACTCTATTATTACTCCGGACTCGGATTTTTTGCTGACTATTGACTAGTATGTCAATAGCTTTGGTGATAGAAGAGCATGTGCACCAAATAAGTAAAAAAAAATCGTTGAAACACCCTATATTTTAGTGTTGAGGATTATAAGATCCAACAGTTGCAGTATATTAAGAACCACCTCCGTGACCGCTAATCCAAAGTTTTTCTCCTGGAAACTATACTGGATAATTCAAATTCGAGGACCACCATTGGGATCTTGGAATTTATATAGGGGATAGGAAGATGGTTCAATTAGGTCAAAGTTGCGCATTCATGTGACTAAAAATGTGCCGTCTAGGAAATTTTTGAATTCTGACTTCCTGGAGATGTTAATTTTTGAACAATATCTAATTTGATAGCATATTTACATTGCCACTTTTTCCCTGCTATACGATGACATTTTCAGATTCACTATCCGGCGTTTCATTAACTTTATTTTGTCATCGTATAGCAGGGAAAAATGAGTGCTCTAAATTTTCATATTATACAACGAATGACACCCGAAAAAAGTAAAAATGATTTACCAAAATCTTTGTTTTTTCGTATATCTCTGAAAATACTCCCAAAATTTTCTTGACAGCATATTTTTAATTACATAAATCCCCAACATTGCCCAACCATCTTCGTATCTCCTATAGTTTCCGACATCCCAATGGTGGCCCTTGAATTGTTTTAATTACCTGGTATACTCCACTTTGAGCCAAGACAACTTTCTCCACTCAGTTTGAATTTGCTTATCATTTTTTCTCTGGCATACATATTTTGAGTTTCATATTTGTTACGACAGGTTTGTTACGATACAAAGTTGACTTCCAAAGTCTGCAATTAGAGGAACTGGACATCGCTGGCGACTTCGATTTAGACGATTACTAAAATGTCTGTTGTTGCAATTGTGTGAAACTGACGAATTGGGGGAGCGGCGAGTGACGTCATTTCAGGAACCGCCCCTTCTTAGGGACTCAAAAATATATCATATTTATATGCCGGACATACTTGATGATGTTATTTATTAAATTTGTATTGATGTCATGTGCGCAGCACAGAGAAATAAACGATGTATTATTTCAAATAACATTTATTGCTCATAGATTTGTTTTAATTGTTGAATTTTGTATATGGATATTGTTTTTTGTAATTGGAAATATAGAACCCTTTTTAATTTTGATATAGGTAATGTAGATATACAAATTGTCCTGGAATTTTTTTTCTTTGCTATGTTTGTGTCTGGAAAAGTGATCATATAGATAGTTGTATTGATAGCATTCCGAATTTGATTGGAATCACAAGACTAATAACTGAAATAAAGAGGGGAAACTGCATTTGAAGTGTAACGCCCTGTATATAAGAAACTTATCAAGTTGACTTTTTTTATCCAGTCTTGTGCCTCCTGAAGGTGGGACACGATACAGGGTAATTGATTTCTCTAGATTTTTGGGTATATCCTCGTATTTGACACCTCAATATTCCTAGCAGATTTATCAACTGATTAATTTTTCAGAGAAATAAATTAAATTACCCTGCATATTATCCTTTTGAATAGGTTCACAAATTCAAAAAGATAACAGGGAAATAAGACATACATATTTTGATTTTGAGTTTAATATTACAATAGTTAGATGACACTCCCTCTCAGACATTCAATATAACAAATTGAAGAAAAGTTTGTAGGACATAATATCCAGGTTTGAAGTAATTTTTATATTTGAATTTAGGTATATTTTTTATTGTAAACCCAGTCAGCCTAGGTTACCAATGACTTTTAGTAATTGTGGTGCCAAATTGAATCTGTGCAGAGATATTGAATGAATAATTGAAAAGTACTGATTGTCTTGCCTCTGATGATTGGTCAACATTAAATAAAAAATGCGTGTACCTATTGTTGGTTCGTTTTCACTCTTTAGCTAACCTCATGCCTTATATTATGAGAAACTATCTGATTCATATTATGGCATTCCTGCTGATAGCATCCAAGTATTTCAGGATGCCTCGACTAGTTATATTTTCTGTCATGTAGAGGTCCGAGAAAACTTTCGTTGCCAAAAGGTCACCAGAGACATTTTTATCATTTCAAGACTTCACCTTTGCATTACCCAATCAAATTTTGGATCTAAAAACGAGCGCATGCGTCTCAAAAATATATCTATATGAAAAGGCCTATTGGATATAAAGTTTCAACATTTCCATCATTTAAAGAAGAAGTCAGAAGGAACAATAGATCAAAGAATGAGATAATAAAAGTATAGAAGAAGAAGTATTTAACCTAGTATTCTGCAAGTGACGTTTATTATATTTTAAATAAATAAAGATATTTAGTTAAATGTTTCAATAGATCTAGGACACAGTCTAGATCCTGGATACCAATATTTCCATACAATGGTGAACTACTAACATAATTCCATACAAGTAAATAGAATAATGAATTATATTTTCCAGAATATAAGTTCTTTTTCAAGTGATGATTTTGACACCAAGACCTGGATCAATGATATCCTCAAGAATGTTGAGAAAAAAGAAGCAAGTTGTCCTCCAACAAGTTCTGCCTATGCAATATCCATAATTTCATCATATATTTCTAGAGCAATTACACCATGTCTTTGGTGATGAAGCTGCAGCTTTATGTGCAGCAAGTGAATAATGCCCTAGAAGACACTAGCCAGCAAGTTCTTGCTTCCCTACCAAAAATTCTGAGAGATTCCAAAAATCTACAACAAGAAGCTCTGGTACTGAAAGAAAGAATGTCTATAGTTCGTGCTGAGATTGAGAAAATTGAGCAAGATACAGGAAAATCTATTGATATAATTGCAAAGTTAGATTCCATGCAGAACACATTGATAGTAGCCAAACAAGGACTTCATGAAAGTGACAATTGGACAATATTGGGTATTATTATTATTGTGCTGAAATTGATTGATTGTTTTTATTACCCCAAGAAACATATCTGTTTATTATAGGGATACATGAACACATAAAAAAAATTATAAAAGGTTAACTAATGAATTCCACTCAGTGGAAACAAACTCATTCTTTTTCTCAAGATGAAAGTTACAACATTTCAGTAGTAATCAAATCATGCCAAATATTGTTCAATCAAATTGTCCTGGCCAGGTATTGTTTAAGATTGACTTCAAATCTCCTTACATCCTGGAAATTTTTCAATTCAGAGTTTGTATCTCATTCAATACCATTACTTACATTAATCATTTTCCTGTGGTAGTTTGATTCATACTCAAACAGTGATGCCAAAGATTTAGTCATGTGGAGGAATACATTATATCATTTTATCCTCAAAATCAGTATTCAGTCCATTAATCCATCATTAGGAAAACATATTATAATATTGGTCCAAGAACCTAAGGACATTTTGAGCCCCCTTTTAACCAAAATACACATTTTTATATGTATCCTATTTTATGGAAATGTTCTACAATTTTAATTTGTTGACCATGCTTGATTTCAGAACTTCAATTACAATTGTCCTAAGGAAGTTATTATAAGAATCCCAACAGATTTGTAATAAGTTTGGAGTTGCCAGAGCCAAATTTTTTGTTAAAAAAAATCTCAAGTTCATTTTGATTTTACATAAATATTTGAGAATATGTGTTATTTATAGAATAGTTATTTATTGTTTTACTAGGCAGAAAAGCACAAGATTCAATGCTTTTCTGCATTAAATCTTCAAGCCTAGTAAAACAAATAACTATTAAGATTCCCTACAAATTAGTGAAAGTTGCCAGAGCCAGATTAATTCAGAGTCATTTATTTCTAGTGAATGATTTGGAGGAAATATTTGATTCAAAAAATGTTGAAAGTATATCTGAAAAAATTGTGGGAATGCAAAATTCCCTCAAACTTCTCATCAATGTTGCTGATTATGAAGATCGAAAATTACAACTGGAAGGTTTGAAAAATAGGTTGGAAGCTATTGCTAGTCCTTCAATAGTCCAAGTTTTCACAACTCATAATACAGGTATGAAGAAACTACTGTTCATTTTACACATGTAGATAACATTTGTAAATTTTAAATGTAGTGTTTCACTTGCAGATTATAATTACTATTTGTCCGGAGATTTATCCTATAGTGATCATATTTCCTTCTATCAATATACCAACAAAGTTGATGTAAATACTATGGATAAAAAAATTCCATACTTTTGGAGAATTCAATACTGAAAGTTCAAACACTACAGCATATTTCATATAATTTGTTAAATTTACAATACAATATTATATTCCTTAATCTAATGTTCAAGGTTCTTTCTATCATCAGTGCAATTTGTTTTAGAACAGTCTCAAATGTATGTGGATATATTCACATCAATAGGTCGTCTCCCACAATTATTGAAATATTACCAGAAATGTCAGAGAGACATACTTTTGAAAAAATGGCGAGATCAACTAGAAATAGAGCAAGATGAAACCACAATTCAGTGGATTCATAACTATTTCAATAACTTACTTTCAAATTGGCACACCCAATACAGGTATGTATTTGAATCAGAAATGTTGAATCATTGTTTTGTGCAGATGGATTTGATGTTTTTATTTGACAAGCAGAGACAGTCAGACATAACCACACATGAATGTAAAGCAGATCATATCCTCTTCTGCTTACACCCATAGTCTCAAACCTATTCATACTAATATTATCAAGAAGATTTGATTGTTTGTTTGTTAAATTCTTTTACGATTAGAAGCGGACATTATCCCTGATGCTACTTTTAACCGCGGGAAAATGCTTCATTCCTGTGGGAAAACGGTAATAGGACAACGGGTAGTAAGAATTATTGATTGATATTGATTGATTGTCTTTATTACCCCAAGAAAAATTTCTGTTTATGATAGGGATACATAAATACATATAAAAAATATTAATATAGGGTTAACTATAATGAATTAAACTAAGTGGAAACGAATTAATATTGTGTCTTATAAGATTATTATTCTTATCTTTCTTACATACTTACCTTTTAAACGGCTGTGATCGGGTTGAAATTTTATATGGGTATTTCAATGGTTTCCTACATGATGTGGCGCTGCTGTCATGCTCTCAGTCTTGTTCACAAAATTCAAAATTTCAATATCCAGATGAATAATGTCATTGAAGATACTGTGTTGAAAATCAATCAACGATAATAAATTGTACTGTAATTTCAATAAAGTGGTATAACCATTTTTTGTTTTATTGCATTCTTATGAAGATATATAATGATTTTGAAATCCAAAATAACTCCTGTGTATAGATGATGTGGATTTTCCTAATTCTGATTTTGGTATCTAAACCTTTTTCTCCAACTCTCCACCATTTTCTTCAATCTAAATTCTTCACTCTTTTTTACTGAAGGATCCTAAATTTCATTTGGGGCAATATTTTCTTGTCCCATTATTGTTCTAAACGATTAAACCGGTTAGTTTCTCTTTATATTTTTCTTGTTCACATGTTAATTTTGCTAGCTGAACCGATATTCCACGCCGATCGCTTAATTTTTTTCCACCATTTCTGTAATTGATTCAATATCGCCAGTATTTTTACAGTTTGAAATTGGACAAACTTGTATTCAATCAATTATTTTTCCCAATTCATACTCAATTTGACACTCCTTTGAAATTGATGTCATGTATATTCATGTTCTTGAGCTCCAGCTTATTGCATCCATTCATTTGTGATTATGTCAATGTCTACTCTATAGACATATATAAAAACTTCAAAATCATTAAGGAACTCTAGTAAGTATTCACATTTCTCCAACTTAATTTTTTATAATTCAGATGGTTCAATCAAGTTTTTGTTGATGAGTCTGCATCACGAGCATTGATGCAAATATACACTGATGTCTTATTGTCTTTGGACCCCAGTTTAAATGATTGCATTGATGCTGCTTTGAAACAAGTACCAGATAAATTGAGTTTTCTGCATGAAGTCAAGCAAACTACCACAGAGTTCAGAGATAGCTTGACTAATATTATTGATCAATCAAGTCAAGGTAAGTAGATGGCTTATGGCATTTATGTGAAATGTCTGAATAGATATAGAAACCATCCAATAATCAGTGTATATAAGAATTATTAGTATTTTCAAATTCAGGAAATTTACTAACAAATGCAGGTTTTTATAATCATGAAATAAAAAATGAAGGGACCTTTGCCATTCCATTCTTGAGACTCAAAAAAATATCAAACAGGTGCATAATATGATCTTGGAGTAAAACTCTAATTTGAAAAATCTACCGTCTAGGAAGTTATTCAAGACAACCAAATGGAAAATGCTATTCAAAATGCATTCTATTCAATTTATCAATTTTCAGACTGACATTTTCAGATGTTTCTATGATTCTATTTCATGGTGTATTGCTCCAAATTTCATTCGCTATGGGGAATATTTATATGTATATAAATGCTCCAATATTCTCTAGTAAAAGAGTATAAAATGTGTATTATATATTATTTATTATACAAGTACCTAATATTTTTGGCTCAATTTTTGATTGATGAAAAGTTAACATTGGACAAGCATATTGGCATGCTCAAAGAAAAAAATTCTTCCATAGTTGGTGCCCTGAGGAGATGTCCAAAACTTATAGCAAATACTGTTCTATACTCTCACATCCTTAGTAAAATGAACTATCTCATAAATAGTTGGAGTTCATGTTCCAAGAATAATTTTAACAAAATATCTGTACTATATAAAAAAAAGCATTAAAAGTACCGTATCTCTTCCATATGACACCCCATCCAATCAACTTTATGAAGAAATAAATACATTTTCTTTGGAAGAGCACTATCTGATAAATACTCTCAAAATTTCTTTGATATCATCAACAAACACCTCAAATCTAACTTCATTTTGGTAAGGAATTCTCAAATCCAAGAACATCATACTAGACAAAATGACTTGTTTCATCTTGATGCTGCTAATTCTACACTTGCCCAAAAAAAGTTGACTCACTGAGCTGTCTCAAAATTCAATAAATTACCTGATATCAAAAGTTTCACAAATATCACCTAATTCAAAATTAAAGTCAAGAAACATATCCTCTTGCAGAGAGAAAATCAAACCTGAGTGAATCATTTCTCATTCACTAATTTATTTCATAATGTTATAATGAATGTACTTTTCATGAGCTTCGATCTTGTTATATTATTATTATTATTTTTGAATCTGTTGTTTATTTCAATAACTTGGATTTAATAACGCATGAATAATCTCATACCAGATATGAATCTGTCTGATTATTCATGTTATTTCATTGTAAATGTTAATAAAATATATTTATATTCATATATTCACAAAGTATGTCAGTCTGAATGGGAACTGCGGTTCACTTTACCTACACTACCATTGAAAATATCTTCCAAGTCTTTGGAACAGTCCCTTGTCATTTCATGTAGATTATTCAGCAACTCTTTACATACAGAATGCATGTACTGCTTGATGCTTTCTTTTGGTCCTTTCAATTTTTCCTCACCTAGCAATGCTTCTAAACTTTTACATATCGCTTCAATACGTGCTTCACCGTCTTTCCACAGATCATTCAGTATTATTTCAGTTTGTTTTTCCACTTCTCTGATTTTTTCTTCATTTTTGACGTGTTCTTTGTCCAAAGCATGTTTTAGTTTTTTGATATCCTCCTTGTGGGCTTCGGCATTTTTGAGCATCTCTTCTACCATTGCATCTTTAATAGTATCCATATTTTTCTTTGCCACATCTAGAGCTTCATGTAGAACTTGTATTATTTGCGGTTTTAGTTCCTCTAATGCTGTCAATGTTTCATTCGCCATTCTTTCCTTTGGGATGTATCACCAGTTAATTTAGACTTTTCTCGTCATATTTGACAATTGGTGTACAAGGTGAAAGATGAATTGAAGCTGTATTTTGGTATTTCACTGTATGGTGTCAAAATCTGGTTGCCGGAAATATGATCAAAATCATCAGATCGAACTAGGATTGAACTTCATTTGATCGAAAATCAAAAGATCGAAGATCAATTTATCGAAATATCCATTGATCCATAGTATATTATCCTATATCCCTTTGTATAGATTCTAGGAATTCATTGATATGAAGGATTTCATTGTGAGAAGCTGTGAGGAGTATAACCTCAAATATAACTAGTGTTTCAACATAGTCCAGACTCGGTTGCGGTTTAGAAAAATGTCGTTAATAAATATAGGTAGTGAATGTAGAAAGGAAAAATTGATATGAGATGGATATTTTTATGTGAGAGAATACCAGCGCTATGACACCACATCGAGTCAGGTTAGGTTGTTTAGAAACAGATGCCTCTTTTATTCTCTCAAGTAATTTTCCCAAAAATATACTTTCTAGGAAGAAGGTTCATTTAGCCGAGTTAGGTTAGCTTATGCTATTATTTATGCTTATTTTCCTTCCTCAACCATCCGGCAAACAGTATAACGGCTGCAAAACGTGAAATGACTATAGGCATTTCAGGGTTCAATTCATATTTCGATTAAATGAAATATCGATCAATTGATTTTTCGATCAATAGATTTTCTATCAAATGTTCGATCAAACGATTTCGATAGAATAGTTTTCGATCATATTACCGACAACCTCAAACACTGTTTGGCATCATATATGGGAACATATTTTGATGATTATTTGTGTGACGTTTTCGTTTTTTCAACCGATAGCAATCGATTGTTCTAGCCAATCATTCGGTATCATACTGATAGCATTACATGGTCCGAACCGAATTAGTTGAAATAGTTGTCCTATGAACTCGGTTTGTTTTCATATTATTGCCAAATAAACAAGTTTTCGTAGAAAATTCAAAAAAGTTATCGATAATATTTGAAGGACTCTTGGTATTTATTATATTTGATAATTTATTCCGAAATTCTACTCCGACGTTACATAAATACGTGAAGTAGACGAAAATAATAGGGATTCCCATTTGTACGATCCAGAAGTTGAAAAACTGCCATCACCTAATATTTGAAAAATTTCAAATCTTGTAACTTGACGCATCTTGAAGCTACCTGAAAACGCCCATCTGTACAAATTATTAGAATAAGGCACCAAGGAGTGTAGATGAAAATCAACTTATAATTTTTGTATAGCAAAACCTGATCCAGATGAAACCTTCAAACTACAAAAATCTATTTTCCATCACATGGTCCCATACATTGGCAAATATGCGGCCTACGAACAGGCCAATCTGATGAAGCAACTCCCCACTCTCAACTGCATGAAAGATGAGTTAACAGACACCATCCAAGCTTTGGGGCTCTGCATCCCATCTGTCCTAGATATTTCTCGAGAAGCTCTAAAACGCTGCAAAGAAATAACTGAAAATTGCGGTTACTGTGGACTACTGGTAGCGTTACGAGCCTTTTTCCAAGGCTTCGCGGATTTTTACAGAGTCGCACTCAGGCAAATCGACAGGAACAAGAAAAGCGAGGAAGATTGGAGCGTTTTCCAGCTGTGTTTGTCGTTGTTACAAAACAGCGGCGAGATGATACTGAAATTACAGCAACTCGAGAAAGATTTGACTAACCAAGTGTTGGAACTGAACAAAAAAGAAATCTTGCAGTACAAACAACTGTTACTTAACCCGACGGATCTGAGGGAATTCGATTCTTTGGTTAAATGTGTCACGGACGGCACTCAGTTGTCGTTGCTAGATGCTGTTATGATGGAATTCAACAAGCTTTGCTCGGACATTCACCACACGACGTATCAGGTAGTTTTTGCACCCATCGCTACTCAGTTGGGTGTAGTGCAACTGGCAGAGACCTGGAGCCATTTCGATGGGTCCAGTATGCTGAATACTGACTTGCCCGATTACAGTTTCAGTCCTCAAGAATACATTACACAGGTAATTGAATTCACAAAAAATCAACAGTAACAATAAATAATAGTCATTGCCTCAACAAAGTGAACATATGTTTTTTTTTTCAAATTAATTACACAATAATCTGCTTTGGACTCATGTCATGTCATCAGATCCACAGAAAAACGTATTAAATGAGCTATATTTACACCTAAAATATAGTTAGTGTTGATGTTCGTGAATACGGTGATTGCATGTACTACCTGTTTGCCCAATATATGTATAGCTCATTGGGACGAGGGCCACACTTAGGTCTTTATTTTTCTTCAAAAAACTCAATGTTTTATTTGTTCTATGTATACCGGGTGTCTACAAATCTATTAGACGGGTCATAACTACTATGATATTAGGTGTATCAAAATGGGATTTGGTATTTATAGGTGTTGCATATTTTTCACTTTCTCGTCATTCAGTTTCACCAATGACTCTGTATATTGCAAAATACATTGTAACATTTATTGGATTTCTGAGACACTTCTGGATCAAAACGTGATATTTTCAAAAATTGTTTGTCTTTTTCAATATTTTCATGTAAGAAAGAATACTTGATTATATTATGCATCACGACTATCCATGGCACAATTGACAGAAGTGGATAAATTATTATTCAGTATGCGCCTCAATAATTAATGTGTCAAAAATTCCTTTTTTCGGAAAATGCTTGTCAAAAAATGGTCGCCATTTGAAAAATCAGACACAAAAATGTCATTTTGCCAACTCATCTTATACCTTTCTATCAAATTAATCACAAAAATTATTTTCAGATATCTTCTGAGGTCCTTAGTTCTGTATCTAGTAGTATCTGATCATGGCCACATAGATGCAATATTGAAAGTTACTTTAAAAAAGTGAAATATGCGTGAAAGATTTGTTAAATGTCACAGTCTGATCCAGAATTGTCTCAAAAATCCAAAATTGTTACAATATATAGGGTGTTCCATTTGAAAATTCAAAACCACAGGCATTTCCGGTGAAATCGAAAGTGATCGGAAAGTTCAAAATACACGAAAACTTTCCTCTTCACATACCATTTATCTATACCAAATGTCATTTTGATACACATAATATTCAAGGAGTTATGACTTGTCTCGTAGATTCGTTGACACCGTTCAGGTGTCCGGTTAACCTAACCTAACCGAACGCCTTAAAAATTAAGCCATTTTTTCTGTTGTTTATCAATTATAAGTTGAATAAGTGATTCTTATAATTTTGTTTTCCAGATTGGCCAATATTTGTTGATACTCCCCCAACATTTAGAGCCGTTTTTGTTCAAAGAAAACCCTTCTCTGACTTGCGCCCTAAGAGCAGTCGACCAAGAATACAGCAATGCCTCGGAAGGGGAGGGGGTTATGGCTCATATTTTCCTTACCATAGTAGCCAGGGGAACGTCTCAAGTTTTTTGTGAGAAGATCTTGTCAATTTGTCAACTCAGTCAATCAGCTAGTCGGCAGTTAGCCCACGATATAAGTGAGTACTTAACTACTTTTCAGTGTATGACATCAATATATGTATATATAACCAATTACTTAAATACAGATGACACATACCAAAATAGTTTTCATTATTGTTTATATTCATTTTACATGGTTAGCTTTGTTCAGATAGCCTCTTTTCATTAAAAGAATTATCAATAAATAATGACTCTTGATTTGTGGTTTCAACGTCTTGAAATCATGAATGAAGTAATAACACTTGTTCACTTCTTCCAGGAAATGTATAATCTCTGTTCCAGGTTACTTGCAGAACATTTTTGAGGAACTGGGATTATCTATGACTGAAAATTTGCAGCAACTCTCCACACTACTGAAACTGCCATCTGACCAATATCAATCACAAAGTGGAGGATGCTCAGCCCGATTAGTAGCAGCAGTCCGACAAATGAGAAATATCAAGTCATCTAATTGATTATGATTTAAGAAATATTTTATTGAGATGTTTGATTATGAAAGTTTTTATTATTACATTCGAAATTGAGCACTAAATTGAAATAGATGTTTTTTTTGCAAAAAAATACCTTAACTGCTCTCGTCATTCTTGGGGTCTTATTTGTTATCGATATAGGCTGAAAACAGCGATTTTCGAAATGAATGGAGAGTTTTCAGAGGACTTTATCTTGAGAAAAGTTTCCAAAAATCTGCCGACTCGATATCACTATGGAATCCGTTGACCGATTTTCAAAAACGAAGCTCTCTTCGAAAATATGGACATCTGAAATATTCAGATTTTCAAGGCCTACTATTGTATTTTTCTCTGAAAAGTGGTAGCCTATTCGATTCAAGCATAGCTGAAATACCCTCTGTATCAAAATCTAAGAGGTTGATATAACCACTGAAGTAGTAATTACGAAAATTAATTATGTTATAACTTTGTTGTCAATCAAAATTTTTCGATTCAATTTTGCGATTATACCTATAATCAATTGAAGGAATTTAGTGATGAAGTTGAAAGTGGCTACTGAAAATTGGAATTATAACTTGAAAATGTGCAGACTTTGGTAATTTTTCTGCTGAAAAAAAAATTGAAACGGTTGAAAACTATAGATTTTATCAGTTGCTCCGCTCTGAGTTTGCATTCGCGAACCGCGAATAGTGTGTCCTCAATTCTTGAGACCTGTCACACCCTGATGACGAAGTTTCCAATATTGAGATTTTTATCTCACTGTGAAGTTTGTAAAAATTTAATAATCCAACGTATTCTTTCGTAAGATAAAATTTTACTTTGGAAAAAAATAAATTCTGGCTCCTTCGCCATTTCTATGACAATTAGAAAAGCTACTTTCACACAGAGTTAAAATAAGATTCCCTGTGTCAGTAAGACGATGCCGCCATCATCAATATGCTTATAGAATTCCGGAAATTGTTCTTTGAATACATAATAACTATATCATATCAGCAATGGGATATAATATTTTTTTAATCCTACTTCGTCTAGTATTATGAATAATTTTCATAAATCTCTTAGTTGCTGGATGAAGTTGATTACTAATAAATGTTTATTATTATATTTTGCTATAGTATCTATGATTTTTCACTTTCGTTTTATTACAAAATGATAATCATAACTTGTCAGTATCATTATTTTGCAAATGAATTCGCTCCTCTATATAACGGAATGGATGTTTCAAGGAAAGTTGCAGATTAAATCTTGCAATAGCGCATAATACTTCGAGCCCGTCCACACCACACAAAATACCAACAGGCACACAGAGAGCTGATCTGATATTGTGGTTATGTATGGTTTTGTTAACCAGTTTTACTTGGGTCGAGCTTTGATCTCCAGTTATTCGTTCGCCTATGTCTATTTATAGTTTGTAGTTGTTTTGTTAGTTAGGTGATCATCGCTATTTTTCATGATATAAACATCAATAACTATGTCAAGTTGTATTCTTCTTCAATATTTATTATTCGTTAGATATTCGCTAGTTATATTCTCTATCATCAGCTATATTCAGCTTAGATTCAGAATGTACATCACAGTTTGACGGTTTTTGCTGGTGATACAGCAATTCTTGCATATTCGACAAATTTCGAGCAAGCAGCTAATTAACCTCCAAAGCGCGCTGAATTCTCTTCAGGAGTACTTCCTACGATGGAAGATCAAATTGAATCCTGCAAAAACACAATTGGTCGCACTCGTCCTCAGAATAGTCGTGGATGGTCATGAGTTAGAGTGGTCTTTACAAGTTAAATACTTAGGTGTGTGCATTGACAAAAAGCTCACCTGGGCCCAGCACATTGAACAGCAAGTTTCAAAAGCTAAACGAGCCATTGGAGCCCTGTATCCATTTCTAAACAGACGAAGTAAATTGGGTTTGAGGAAAAAAAATAATATTTACTTCATGGCTATCAGGCCAATTTTACTGTATGCCTCGGAAGTCTGGGGCCACACAGCTAAATCTCATATCACCAGATTACAAACATTACAAAACAAAATCGCGAGAATGGTGACAGGATCTTCTTGGTATGTTCGGAATAACCAGATCGTCAGAGATCTGAAACTCCCTTCAATCGTGTCCATTAGAGAACGGATCATCAAGACTCTCTGGGGCAGAAGAGCTGTTCGCATCAAACTTATTCAATACCGTTTTCATTTTGTTTTTTTTTGTTTCATGATAGATATAAGGATAAGAGGGACTCTTCCCTGGTCTGAATCAAATAAAAAAAAGATCCAATAATATTATGTACAGCATGGATAGAAAACTGAGAAGTTCCGAACTCATTTGATGAAAATTGATCTCCATTATTTCTAAAAAAAATCAATTACCCTTTATATTGAAATATACCATGTAAATAATACCAAGTTGTACATAAAATAATAAATTTATTAAATAAAACTACTGCGAAATTTCAGGCGTCCAAAACTTAAAAGTCCTATCATATGAGCTACTCGCTATGTACTGGTCATCAGGCGACACATCTACCGACATGATCTTACCGTCGTGCCCCGACAGCGTCTTCAGGGGCTGCCAGGTCCTGTTCGTCCAGAACTTGATCGTATTGTCGTAGGAAGCGGTCACCAGGTAGCTCCCCGTGTCTTTCTGGAACTTCACCTCGGAGATGAGGTTCGTGTGCGCGGGTATGGTGTAGAGAATGGCCCGCTTCCGGAGGTCCCAGATCTTGATAATAATAATAATAATATCAAACAATAACACGAGTTTCGGGCTTTCGGCCCTGAATCAGTACGGCGAAAGGAAGTGCAAAGGATAGGCAGCAAACAAATAAACGGAATCAACAAACAGAAGCCAGTTGCACATTTCTGAGAGCTATGTCCAATAATCTCTTCCTAGTGACGTTACAATTCCCTTGATAGATAGATGGATGAATAGATGGATACTTTTCTTGATCTCTTTTGATTATTTACATAACATGAGACAGGTCCTAATACTAGTAGTTGTAAGTACAGATATGTAATATGGGTAATGAAAATGGCGATGTAATATCAAAATAGTCATTTATGTATTAAGGGAATTATGAGGGCCTTAATTACCGATGGCAAAGTTTGCGTCCCGAGGGCCTCTGGCCCGAGGGACAGCAATTGCCAGAGGTTATTAAGGCTCTATTATTCCCGTGGTACATAGATAATTTTATTTCTGACTGACCGATTTTCATAATAATATGTCCATATTTAGAACGCAATAAATGTTTAAATTCATAACCTTTCTGGTATATTTGAATTAGGTAGCGTTGATTGTAGCATTGTTGGTTGTTGCTAGGTTGTCGCTATGTTACATGTTTATTTTTTTTTTAAGCGGCGGAAGTAATTTTCAGGGAACATTTGAAAATTGTACATTTATTATTTGTAATGACGTGAATTAGGAAAATATGCCTTAGTTTTCATCACATATAAACGTTTATAAGCATTTCTTGTATCATTTTCACCTGTAAAAGGTAAGAGGGAGTTTTTGAACCTTAATATCCCAAGGGAGTTATGACCCTCATTATAGATATCGTAACTATGACGATATAAGCTTATAATGTCACTGTCAGAAATAAAAGTATAAAAGTAAACACTCGATTTGGACTAGGACTAGCTAGAGTTCCTAAATGTACTTGACACTGCTGTTTTGACGTTTTTTGTATTTTAGAGTAGGGACACTATGACAAGCACTGACAATCAGACATAACCACAAATAAATTGATGGAAAAAGCGGGAACGGACAGTACACGGCACGGTACACGGACGTACATGACATAAATATCAAAGGTTTGACAAATTGAGAGAATTAGGAGAAAGATGCAAGTTTGTGCAGTTTCTAACTTTGAGAACACGGGAAATCAATTCACTACTCGAATTCCCATCGGATAACGTAATTCTACAAAAATGGAAACAGAATATGATGCGGCCGGCATGGAATATACGTTCAGGCCACATAATTTGCGAGGTATTCAAATTCCTTGGTAGGATATTGAACATTTTTCAACGCATTTTTATCAGGTACACTTCAGAACGGAAGATTCGATATTGAAGAATAGGATCGTATTGAGAGAAAGAGCCGAACCCACAATTTATAAACTGAGCGAGTAGAACCTTATTCCAATATCGAATCAACAAGAAACGAAGAACTTGCAGATAATGAAATTCATTTCGAAGATATTTTAAAAGAAAAAGACTTGAGAATGATCATCCGATGACCGGGTCCAATCCAACAATCCCCTTTAGCAATGTGCGAGGCGATCTATATAATCAGTCATTGGTTGAAATTTATCAGTTTTTACCCCATTCTATTAGTTCTAATAGTTATTTTGATATCTTTTGTTAATATCGTTAATTTGGCACTCTGTTGAATTCAAAAATAGTTCAGTGGCACAAACTAGATGTTAGAAAAGGAAATATTTATCGGACCTCTCCATATTTCAATGCGGCCAGGTTGGTAGCATTGAAGAGAAAGATGGAAGAGGAGAGAACTTTCCCCTCTATCGTTGAGGGTAGAAAATAGCTCAATTCAATCATTAGAATGGCTATGATTTTGAATTAGGCGCCATATAAAGGGTTTCTCAATAAGAACGCTCGATCTTTAAAGTGTAATAAAAAACAAAGTATCAATAAAACTGACATAATTCAATATTTATTTTGAAGCATATGTAACTACATTATGTTTTAAAAATTATGTCACTTGAATGTCCGCTCCAAATTCGGCAGTTTTGCTTGTTGACGAAGCCACTTGACCAAAAATGTGCCTCGTCACTAAAGATTGTTTTATTCGCAAAATCGCGGTCACCCTCCAACTGTTCTAGCACCCAGGCAGCGAATTCACGTCGATGCCTATGATCGTTGGGCTTTAATTCCTGCGTGATTTGCACCTTATATGGGTGAAGCGATAAGTCGTGATGCAGAATTCGCATGGTTGACATCCGCGAAAGTCCAAGTTCTTGAGCACGACGCGGAATAGTGTCGTGGATTCTCATGCACACTTGCTCGGACGGCCGCAATATTTTCAACGGATCTTACTCTTCACTGACGTACAGGAGTTCTTTGATCTGCCACTGAACCAGTTCCATCAAATTTGTTCATTAAACGGCGAATTGAGGACTCTACAGGACGATCATTAGCACCATAAATTGCGCGAAGTGCGCGGAATGTTTGCCGAACGGAACTTTGGTTTTGGTAATAAATTTTGACGATTTCGACACGTTGTTGAATTGTGTAACGCTCCATGATAAATGTTAAAGCTAACTGAATATTCCTGTCAAAGATAACGCCTGTGTGACTTTCGACCTTGTAATGCGCTGTTGCCAAAGATCGAGCGTTCTTATTGGGAAACCCTTTATTTAAATCTTCAGTGTTAACATTCCTTCAGAGGCAGCGCCACCTACTATCTTTTTATTTGGAATGTAGTATAAGGCAAATTTGGCTCCAACATTTTACGTGGAGGTGGATCATCTTGTTAGTGTAATAGTGTAGATAATCAAGGTTTTGAGTGAAATGGACGAAAAGGCATACTTTGCAGGTATTGTCCTCGCTGGCGGTAGCGATGTGGTAGCCGTCGGAAGAGAAGTCGATGCCGAGGATGCCTTTGAGGTGGCCCTCCATGAACATTATGCACCGGCCGGTGCGCAAGTCCCAGACGCGGCCGAAGGCATCCAAGCCTCTACAAAAGAAGAAGAAAAGTATCGATGAAGAATGATTTATTCATCCTTTGGAACATGTAGATACAATAATACGTATACATATAAAAAAATGTGAAACGAAATTGTTTACACTTTGTCCCGATCAGAAAACGATGATGACGAATTTATGCGGATTGCCCTAGATCTACCGGCTGTGTTAGAAAACGAGGGAAGCATTTATCATACAATAAATATACAGAGTGCTTCATCATGTATATGTGCAGGACTTCTGTATGTTTGTTCCCTAATTGAAATATGTGAACTCGGCTATTGAAATGATTAAATTTTTTCTAATTTCATCATCACCCAAAATTATAATGAATTATGGAAATAAGTTTGACAACTCTTTATTGGCGTATTTACAAACGCATATTTTCCTTTAAATAATTCACATATGTCAAAATCCGACATTACAGTGTTGTTGTGTTGTGTTTGTTACCATTCTAGGACTTTTTGTGTTTCAATTGATTTTCAGTGTTTTTGTTATGAAACTATATGAAGACAATAATTATTAAAATTCAATTATAGTTCGCCAGTGCATAGATTGTGAAAAATCTCACAAAAAATGTGAACATTGACGCACAGATCATAGTCCTTCCATTTTTTAAAGCCATATCTCTCTAACTTATTTGAAACATTGGAAGTATGTATGATTGTAAACAAATAATGTTTAATGAATGACTTGTTATGTCTCCCCTCTCTTTATATGTCATGATGTGTCATGTAAAAATTCACATATTTTTGATTAACCTGAATGAATGCACTGGAGCAAAGTTCTTTAATTACTTGTTCTACTGAAATTTCAGAAAATGTATTATTTCAATCATAGTGTTATTAGTGTTTCCATGTTCTCAATCATAATTGAAATTTTATGGCGTTTTTCAGGTCTTTAGAGGAACCTAATGTAGTTAGTGTTAGTGATTTGAAGCTAGAACATGTGGAGGTCACCCCTACAGACTTACATGTTCAAACAAAAGAAACAGCAGCATATCTTTAAGCATGCAAGAAATCATATTTTCCATACATCAGAGAAAACATATCAAGCACCAAGATTTGCATCAAATTTTATATTTGGAAGACTCTGAGTTTCATCCCTTGATAGAATTGAAATCAAATTTCCAGCATCCCTGCTCATATTATTATTGAGGACAACTTTACATACTTTAGGACATGAATCTTGTACTATTCATTTTCAATAAACCTTTCTAATTTCTATCCTTGAATAATTTTCTTCCTCAAACAGCTTCATTGTTCTGTGTTGTAGAGAAAATGGAACAGTTATGAAAAATTACAAGAAATGTAGGTACTTTAATGAAGAAACCACAAATAAAGCATACATATTAACAAAAACATACATCACACAGAACTGGTCTTGGACTGCAGATTTGTACTTACCCTGTAGCACAGACAGAACCATCACACTGGAATGAAATGCAGTAAACTGGTTTGACATGGCCCTCCTGATGAAGCACTTCAGTGCACTGCTGCAAATCCCATAACCTCCAAGAGTTGTCATAGCAACATGTTCCTAGAAATCTTCCTGATGGGTGGAACCTCAATCTTGAAACTCTGTGAGGCATGTGACCCTCTATGTCTGCTATTGGTTCCTCACTGGAATTGTGCAATATAGATGAAGATCAAGATTTTAATTTCTTTTACATTTTATGTCACTGGGTAGTGGGTTACAAATAAAGAACTAGCTTGAATCTCCTGAATGTTTTCCAATCATTTCTTCTAGTTCAAGGTATCAACAATGTATTACTAGTTTTCTATTGAGAGTCATATTCCAATTGTATCAAAAATATCCCCAGACTTTCTTCCATTTTTTCTATCAGAAATGTGGATATGGAGTCAAAATGTCACTATTATTAATAATAATTATAAAGTTTATTCAAAATGTTGACATAATATAAATTGAAAGTATATATATTGGTATTGAATAAACAGAGAAAATCTCATGAAGTATAACTTGTTGTAAGGTATATAAAATAGAAATTATGGTTTTTAAATCAATTGATCAACTCAAGACAGAAGAAAGTTATAAATAAAAATGTATTGTTTTTCATTCAATCATTGAAACCCCTGTTATTTGAAGTTACAAAATGAAAATCAAACTATTCACTTCCAGACCTATTGAAAAGTAGGAAGAAACCTAACCTAACCAGCCACACTATGAATTTAAAAAGGGAGTGAAATCACAACTCACCTTGTAAAATCCCATAGTTTAACAGATCCATCTGCTGCACATGAAGCCATATTGCAAATGTTATTTTCTTGACTTATAGTGGCTCTTGGATGGAATACAATAGCTCCAACATTACAAGTATGACCTTTGAGAGTTTGTACTAGTTCACAGTTAGGTACTGACCAAACTTTACACAGACCACTCCTAAAAATTAAAAAAAAAATCTGCACAAATTGTATCTTCTAACAAAAAAACTTACCAGGAAGCAGTAGCTAATAGTTGTGAGTTTGGACTGAATTGGCAATAAGAAATTGGTCTGGTATCACCAATCTGACTAGAGTAAATTGACATGGCTTGAATTTTTTTCTGTAGCTCTTGAGATTTGGCAGTCTTGGTAGCAGCTGGAATATCCACCATTTTTCTGGCTTCTTCTAATCTATTTTTGGCCCTTGGAAGTGAATACTCAGCTAACCACAGTCTGGCAATTCTCAAAGTATCTGGACCTTCATGGTACCATGTTGTTTCTTGGTCTTTTTCAAATAACTTTCTTTCTTCTTCAGCTTCCCTTCTTACTACTGCATCTTCACCTATTCTAAAATAAGCATGACATGTGATAAAATTCGGATAAAATATTGAATGAGTCTTTGGAAAATTTAGCACAAAACACAGGACAAATTCAATAATGAAATCCAAACACCCAGTTCTTGCCTGCTTAATATATCTCTCAATCTTGATCTTCTGTCTGCTGGGCCTTCCCCAAATAAACAAATTGGTTCTCCTAGCTGACGCAAGTTTCTCTTTACTTCTGCATCATCAGTTGATACATTAATAGACCTAGCTTTACGTCGCCTTTCAAATTCTTCCAGTAAGGCTTGTTTGTCTTTGGTCATAGCATCTTCTAGTTCCATATATTCTAGAAAAAAAATAATGTGCTGTTATTATCTAGAATTTCTTGAGTATCAGGTATTTATTTCTAGTGAAATATGTTATTTAGAACGTATTAGGTACCAGAGGGTTCTTGTATTTGATTTGCAGAAGGGGCAGCATCTGAATCATTGCTTTCTTCATTTTGAGCTTCTAGTCTCTCCTTTTCAGAGTCTTCTAGGGAGCCATAATGAATGGTTTTCGTCTTTTTGACGTACTGTACTTCTTCATCATCAGACATTATTCGATAGTTTGATAAATTTAAAGTAATTCACACTTTCAAATTCAAAACAAATAATAGCTGTTCTCCAACTTTTCAAATTTGTCAATTTGTTAACATAACCTTAAAATAGCTTAAGAAAACAACTCAAACTCAACATTCTTCTTATTATTCTTACTACTCATCAAATCAAGAGTGATTCGGCCGGACACCCTCTAGACAACAGAAACAGCAGAACATAAGAATTAGAAGAGTTTATGAGGTTAAGGACACCGTTGAAGAAATATTTTGAAAATGTTGTAATTTTTATTATTATTACTTTTTACCAGTTATTCCAATCTCAAATTAAAATTTATTGTAAATTAAAACACTCTATCATTACAAATAATAGTTCTGAAAATATTTTACGTTATAATATGACCAAAGAAATAGTGATAAGTTGAAGGATCTGAATACTTGAAATAGAATATTATATTGCCTCTCTGTGGGCCTTGCTGCAAGCACGCAAGTAAAGGTGATAAAAGCTTACATCATGCAAAATCAAACAAACTTTGGTTTTGGTGCCAATCCAACCACTCAAGCAACACCTGGAGGATTTCAATTTGGTGCACCAACCCAGAACACTTCCACAGCTCCAAGTTTATTTGGTTCTCAACCTGGTGGTAGGTATCACCCATAGCTAGAAATTTCCACTATCATAAATATTTCCTTTATGTTCAGCACCTGGAGTATTCAAGCCTACTACTGGATTTGGTTCCATTGCAACCCAGCCAACATCAGCTGCCCCAGCTTCTACAGGGGGATTTTTTGGCTCCACTCCAGCACAGCCTGCAGGTGAATATGATTCTCAAATCAATATATTAATTCATTGATTATTTTCCAGCCACCTCCACACTTGGGCTTTTCAACACTACATCAGCCACAACTGCAGCTCCAAGCCTATTTGGACCAGCTACTTCTGCTTCTACTCTTGGTTCAGGTACAACCCCTGCTGTTGCTTCTACTGGCCTCTCATTCAATTTAGGAGCAGCTGCCACTACATCAACCCCTGGATTTGGCTTTGGTCTGGGAGCTGCTACCAGCAGTGCCCCTACAAGTGCTGCACCTAGCTTTGGGTTTGGTCAAGGAGGTACTCTTGCTCCAAGTACCACTCCTGCTAGTGTTGGATTCAGTTTGGGTATGTTGATACTTATGCTAGTAAGCTAGGATCTGATCAGATAGTGATAACATATTTCTTTTCAGGAGGACCCACTGCAACTACTGCATCCAGTTTCAGTCTGGGCCTTGGTGGCAGCACTGCATCAGCTGTTGCTGCTGCAAGTGTTGCTCCTTCTATTGTAGGCCTAGGTGGTGTGGCAACTACTCAGGCAAAAGCAGTGTCTGCTGCTAAGGATGTATGTCCTAAAGAACAACCATTGCCAAATGAACTACTTCAAACTGTTGATGCTTTCAAGGAGATGGTTAAACAGCAGAAGTTGCACAGTTCTGATATTGCTAGATGTTCAGTTAGAGACTTTAGAAAGGTAAGGTTGATTAAGAGTCAAAATCACAGAAGTTTTTATACCATAAGATTGATACCAGATATCTTTTTGGATCAGTAAATCATAAATCATGGATTTTTTGTAACTAATCAAATCTTTCATTTTTTTATTCCTTGGTATCCTGAAGGAACATTTTATATGACTAATTATCACATGATTTAATGGATCAAAACCAACTTGGAAATTAATGAGCCCTCAGAAAATCAAAATTCAAATTACTGTCTGTTTATTTTAACAATATCTAACCACATACTCAGTTTCTGTTCATGTTCTCACCAAATTCACTCAGCACCATAGTGCATGACTCAGCACATTGAAAAAAGTAAATATCTTGAAAACAGTCACTTCCAGCATTTTTGAGGAAGTGTACCTTTTATACTTTAAAAAGATATGGCATTCAGGTTTTTTCATGAAGTGCTGAAAGTTTATTGTCAAATGAGGAATTTTAAATAAATAATCACAGCCTATGGAGGGCCCTGTAGGCACTATTTGAAAATTGATAGGAAATTAGCCTTTCTAGTCATTTCTAGAAAAATATATATCAGAATATATGGCTCTTAGAAGGATTATTTGAGATTTTTTTTCCATCAAAATTGTTACATGAGTGCACCAGCAATTTATATTGGTAATGACATTTCCATGGGGGCCAACAAAATGCACAAATTGCCTTGACAATGATGCCAATTTGGACAGAAAGCTATGATTAGTCTGATATCCATTACTTGATTTCTTCATTTCAGCAAATAATACAAATGTGGTTAGATAACTGAATAATACCTACACACCTACCTACCTGATAATTCCTGGTACTGAATAATTTCATTGCATATAATTAATTAGTTGGTTGGTTGTTGGTTGATTTCTGTTGGTGGATTATTCAAAATTGTAAGTGAAATTTTATTTTGTATTCAATCACAGTGCAGATATCTATGACATTCAGTTTCAAATATCTTCCAGTAGTATAGTACTTTCAAGTTTAGGTACTTACCTACATAAACCTAACTATAGTATAGGAAGAGGAACAAATTTTGAATCAATCATTACTAAATTGCTTACTTGGTTCTATTTTCTATTAATTTTCGTAGAAGCATCAACATCACTGCCATTGTTAATAAATATTATTAGAGTTAGAGTAATTAGAACACTGAAGCTATGGGAAGATTCAGGTATTATAACTTGGCAACATTGTGTGTTAGCACCAGTTGCTTCATATCTTCTGCTTGTGACCATAGTTGCCACATTAGCAATTACATTTTCCGGAAATGAGTACTTGAGATATAGTATCACTGATTCATTTGTTGATTATAACAATATTATTAGTCAACAAAATCATAACAACATAAACCAAACCATATGAAAAACATCTCACTGTTAGATGCCTGCATCACATTTTATCCTAGCTAATCTTGAAACTTATGAAATATTTTGGAGGTCAGAGTAAATTGAATGTGATTAGCAGTGAATTACCAAGCAATAAATCACCTACTACATAATGATTTCAAATCATGGTATTTCTTGCACCATCTTGCACATAAGATTCAAAGATTTCATAGAGAACTGGCAACAGCGGCGTGCTCTCCAGCCGTCACAAACTCCAACCAATCAAATTGCTAGGAGACATTGACATCACAGCTCAGGTATTGAAATGCGAGAATTGACAAGCCCCGGGGTTTATCGCGGGAGAGAGAAGGACATATAATGCCCTCTCACTCGCGAGAATGCATTTGGCACATAGCCGAAGCACAGTACTTCATCATACTTCGTCTCGTAAGCAACTGGTTGGCTCAGTAGGCAGAGCATCGGCATGCCAAGCCGGCGGGCCGGGGTTCGAATCCGTGCGAGGCTCATCTTTTTTTTATTTTTTTCTTGTTCTCAAGTGATTTCTAAAAAATATTCTCTATGGGAAATAGGTTCATTTAGGGGTTTTCTATGTTTGTGGTTTAGGCCAGAGGTGAGGTTCGGTTAGGTTAGGTTAGAATAGAATAGAATATTTTATTTGGTGTTAATAAACATTAAGTTTTACACAGGTCAACGAAACAAGTACAGATATACTCATAAAATAGATAGGTTAGGTTTTCTCATTTTTTATGCAGAAACAATATTTTCCTTCCTCAAGAAAAATTCTCCTTCTTCAAGAAAAAAGGTTCATCTGAGCGAGAGCGAGTTATACGTCCTTCTCTTTCCCGCGATGAACCCCGGGGCTGGTCAATTCTCGCTATTGAAATAGCATTCCCAATATTAAATAATTCATATTTTGTTCTTCAATATTCTCAATATACAGGCTGATTTACGGTGGAAGGCACATTATACGTTTCTGGAGAACGCAACATAGGATTATACTGAAAATTTGGTTTCTTGGATAATTAGTTGTGTTCTATCGACCTAAAATATTCTCAACACTGCGGCGTTGCCGCTTATATTGAAAAGTAGCAACATCTTTGAGTTTTTGAATGGAACATTCTATATATTATTCCATTTTCAAATTCTTCCTAAAGAGCTGATTTCATCGATCTATTACACTTGGGTCTAGCGGGAATGATAACAAAGATATAGGGTGCGACAAATCGAGATTTTTCAACTTCAATAATTTCTTGTGTGGAAACTATTCATAATTAGTCAAAACTGTTCTTATGTCTCTATCTCAACTTTTCATGTACTATCAATTGATATTTAAATGAAATAAATACAGGGTGGTTGAAAATCTTAATTCTGAACCACCCTGTACCTATTTCAATTAAATATTAATTGATAGTTAACAAAAAGTTGATATTGGTTAAATCCGTTTTGACTAATTATGAATAGTTTCCTGAAGTTGAAAAATATATATTTTTCACACCCTATATCTCTGTAATTGTCACTGCTATAGATCCCAAGTGTTATGGGTCAATAAAATCAGCTTTTCAGGGAGATTCTGAAAATTAAATAATATACAGGGTGTCCTATTTAAAAAATCAAAGTTGTTGCTACTTTTCAATATAAGCGGCAACATCGCAGCGCTGTATATCTGGTCAGGATAACGTTTTTGACATCCTATAACATCCATTCATAGAATTTCGGTGTGCACGGAAACCTGTTGGGGTGGTTGACTTCATATATTTCCGAGAGATCTCAGTATGTCCTCTTGAACGGTTTTAGATCAGAGAGAAGGTTATTTGAGTCCGGTGTACCCCAGGGATCACACCTAGGCCCTCTACTATTCAGTATATTCGTGAGCGACATTGAGGACCAGTTTATAAATTCCAAAATAAAATTATTTGCAGATGATTTGAAAGCATATAAAGAAATTAGGCAGCCATCTGACTACCACGGGTTTCAAGATGACCTAAATAGATTTTCCGCTTACTGCCTCACAAACAGACTATCGATTAACCTCAACAAGTGCTATCAGATTCTATTCTCTAAAATCCTTAACCCCCCTCATGAACACCTTTACATAAACAACCATCAGATCGTTGTTGTCAACGAAATAAAAGACCTTGGCATAATTTTAGATCGAAAGCTTACGTTTGAAAGTCACATTGAATGTACAGTCAGAAAATCCTTGAAAATATTAGGTTTCATCCTACGTAGTACGCACGACTTCAGAAATCACACTTCAATTTTAACAATGTACAAAACTTTAGTGAGACCTATCCTCGAGTACAACTCTGTAATATGGAATCCTGTTTATGAAAAATATGTTAAGCGATTAGAGTCTGTCCAAAGGAGGTTGATTAGTAATCTGAATTATCGTTTTTTTCGTCATAGGCATTATATTAATTATGAAGTGAATCTTGATTTCTACAAATTGGAACCGTTATTCTTGAGACGCGAATTCTATGACTCGTCTTTTGTATTCAAACTTATGAACAACCTCACTGACTCAGCATTATGCTTGCAACAACTATCACTAAATTGTAATCCCCGTATTTCATGAAATCGATTAACATTCTATCCACCACCATATTCAACAAATTACTATTGTAACTCTCCCCTTATCAGATGCATGAACTCTTATAACATAATCTGTGACCATGATATTGACATCTTCAGCAACAATTTCACAATGTTCAAGAAACAACTCAAGTACAAATTAACTATATTATATGGTAGAGCTGTAACCTGAGGCAGCATTGTACTCACTACATTCAGGTATATATATATATTTTTTTTCTCTTCTTTTCTTTGATCCTCAATAATAGTGGTAGTTCATTTAATGATATTTATATATTATTATTATTATTATTATATATTGTTACATTTTGTATAAACTTTAGCGACTAGCATAGCTCACATTGTAAACCATGATTGTATTCTGTGTCACCCTGTAATTGGACAAGCTCTTTGTTTGTCTGTTGGGTGTCCTCATTAAATAAATAAATAAATAAATAAATAAATAATAGCGAAAAGGGTCACATTTTACGATAGTAGAAAGGCCTCAAAAAAGCCGGGGTAGGAAATTTTTTGCAAAAAAATATCTTTTGCACAAGTAATTTTGCTAAAAATCAATTCAACGCCCTATATCTCCAAAACGAATTATTTCTAGACACAAATTTATAAAGACTGTTCTTATAGAACTTGTCTCAGGAATACATCATTTAAATATTTCAACATAACATACTGTAGAGGTAATCAAGTGTTTCCTCTATTATCATTCTCAATTCCAGGTGGAATCAGAAATTGATACCCTGACCAAACTCTTAACAGACGTAGAGAGTCAGCTCCAGAAAAACAGACACCTAGCTGAAAAACTCAAGTATGACACAGCCAAGTGTCTACAGAGTGTGGAAATAGCCCAACGAACACAAGACACACCTCCCGGACTACAATACGAGAACACTGCACCCCTAAAGTACTTCTTGGACCTCGCCGATAAATTCGAGGCAGAAATGCAGTCCTTGAAGGTCCAAATAGAAAGCGCCGATAACTACGTCAAAAATTACCGCAGTCCCAACACTCTGACCCCACAAGACCTAACTTTGGGCATCAGGAGACTGCATGAAACCTTCGTGGCTCTGGCAGGAAGACTGCATTCGGTGCACAGCCAAGTGGAATCGCAAAAGGAGTCCTACTTGAACATACGCCGGCAGGCTTACAACGACAACTCCAACCCTTTCGAGAAGCTTTACAAGCCCCAAGATATCATAATGAACAATCTGAAGAACAGCCTTGTTTTCTCCCCGCCCAAAGTAGCCTCCGGTCCTACGCCCTTCAGTAACTTGGCGTTGGGCAATAGTAACGCGATTTTGTTGCAGCAGAGCCAGACGGCTAGTAGTTTTTCGAGTAGTGGGGCTGCCGGTGGGTTCGGGAGTGCTGCGAAGGCGCCTGATACTTCCCTGTTTGGAAATAGCTCTTTTGTGCAAAATTCCAGTGGGTTTATGTTGCAGAAACCGCCGACTGGTACGAAGAGGGGAAAACAATGATACTCTTTGGGGTTTTTGTTGGAGTTGGACATCAATGATCAGTGAAGAAAATATATAAGATTTAAATTGATTTCGTATTTTTCATATGTATTGGTACAAGTTTTATTAAAATGAGTTGAAAATTATACAGTGATATCTCATTTTCACTACAATGAATCTAAAACAGTGATGACAGACCGATTTCTTGATGAATACACTAAGGAGTATAGAGAGGTTTCTAGTGAAAATATTAATTTGAGTACGTAATAAAGATTCCCTTTCGTGCACCCCAAAAGATTACAAATATTGCTTATAATTCCCATTCTGTGCTATGAGTATATTTTTTCAATAGAATATTCAGATCCAAACAGTGCATGAAGCTACTGTATATATCAGGATGGGTATATTCACAGTTCAAACCATGATGCCTATAATTACGTTATTACCTGTCTAATTCTGCTAATACCTAGATATATACCTAGCCAACTGACTTTGGATATACTATAATTATATTCCTACAATAATAAATAACCCATAATAACAAATTACACAAATAGGTATTTTATAACTTATGTTCATTTCAAAACACAGACTTACTGCGCCATTTGAATTGTTGTTGTCAATTCATTGGTGTGACTAATGTGACGTATTAATCCCAACACGCCTATTGTCCTTGAGCTGGCCAATCACACTGCAGAATGGCAATAATAAGGTATCTGAGAAACTTGAGAGAGATAGCTACAGTTCAGGACTATGATACGTCTTCGTAACGGCAAAACTGCGATATTATATCACGAATGTTTACATCGCTTCGATGTACAGAAGCAAACTGATCTGCGAGAATTTTTAGAAAAATTATTCAGATTCTCTTCTTCGGTGAAAAAGAATACCTACGTGATACGTTTCTCAACAAAGTGAAGATAAACCCGCAAGATCAAATATTCGTTACTTTACTATCAAACTATTCTTGGTTTGCTCACTACTCGCCAACAGGGAACATAATTTTTGATACAAATACAAATAACTGATCATTCTGATACCAAGGATAGCGCCGCTGAATGGACAGGAGCCTCGAGGAACACCAACCAGTAAGAACAACACATTTATATGTCAACGGAAGTCAGTGATGGTGTTACCTATATTATCACCTCAAGTTTGAAGACACATTTTTTATCGTTTCACTGCGATGTCACCTCGCATTACATCGTTAGTTTTATCGCAAAAACATATCGCTTTTCAATCACGAATAACATCGCAATTACATTGCGAAAAATATAACGCTGTTATAACGCAGAGAGCGACGTCGCATGGATGAAACTTGAGTGGGTCAAAATAACATCCCTCTGGCATCGCAGCGACGTCTATGCGACATAGAATGCGACATCGTAGGTCACAATTGTTACATCCCTTGGTTCTCACGATGTTCTCTGAACATAACAGGATATCCCTTTTCGTGGGAACCAGAACATAAAAAAATCTCTGTGATATAGATGCTAATGGGAATGATGGGATATAGATTCGATATTCACTCTTCAACTTTAACTTATAATATTGATTGTCAATCAAATGTAAATCTAAATCATGATTCATCAATTGAAACAGGTTATTTGGACAGATTTCATCCCTCGCCTTGGACTTGTTTGGTTTACTATAAAAACATAGAAATATTTGGAGTTCTTTGAAAACTAAAAATGATAGGTTGAAAATTCTTTCCATCAAATTATAAATCTGCGCAAAATGTGCATAACCTAGCACGAATTAATTATTCAACATCAACCGATTTCATATCTCTTCTCAAATGACTGATTTTTTCATGCTTAACGGACCACTGCATGTATACTATTGGTTATTGGATCAGTCAACGATTCTGTAAACTTTGGTTCAACCCTCGTATCCAGCATATGACTTCTGTGGCCGCTGCGGCCTGTTTGTTGCGCCGCCAAAAGCGTTCCCGCTTCTCAGAATTGCCCTTAGATGCCTTTGGCGCAGCCGTTCAAAGGCGGCAGGCGGTAATGAGCGGCAAGCGACAAAGAATGAAGAAAAAAAATTAAAATATCTTTAAAAATATTGTTCGAAAATAACATTAATGGACTCGATCCCCTCTATTTCCAAAAGGAGGAAGGTGGTGGGGTGGAAGTTATTCTTGAAAAAAATATCATTACCTTTGAGAATTTCAAAGAGATAGTATCGTGTTAAGTTGCGGAAATTATTTTTATTTCGCTTTCACATTTTTCATTTTGAAATGTTTGGTGATATTAGTGATTTTTCGTTTGACGAAAACTTCGTCAGAAATAATTTGAGTTTTTTGTTAGATGAAGAATCCAGCAGCACGAATTTCCATTTTTCGCATGAAAACGAAAGTAAGTAACACAAAATGTTATATTTACCTATAGGTATAGGTATAATAGGTATCAATAAGGTATGATAATAGGTATTTTCGAAATATTATTATCATTTTTAGTAACATAATTAAAATACTTATTTTGAAAATCAGAGTATATATGATGAGTACCTATAATACCTCTCTATACCTATGTATAAGTACCTACTGATTAAAAAAGTATTCAAAACAATCACATGTATAGGATAATAAGGAGTCAAGTAAGAGTAGTGCGATGATCGAAATTTGAAATCGATTTGAAATGACTGAAATATTTGTTGATGTTGATCTGAGACACTTATATTATCATTCACATAAGGATGGGGCTCATATGTGGTGATGTGAAGCCTTAGAAAATGAATTCCAAAAGATATTGAACTGCAGCACCTGCAGTCACTTCAATGGGAACTTCAAACACGCTGACGCCGCACAGTGCGGATTAAATGAATGTACAGGGTGTTATTCATCGAAAAGGGCCACTGCCTCTGTAAGCTCTCTACTGTGCCACTGCTAACTGCTTTATATCCCATATTAACGATATTTCTTCATCGAAAAAAAAACAATATGCGAAAGTTGATTGCCGCGATGAGGCCTTTTCACAGCCCTTATCAGAAGTTTTGCAGGGTGATCCTTAAAAGCGTGACAAACCAAAAATTAAAATTGATTGAATATTTTGCATTCAAATTCGGTGTATGGGTTCATCTTTGAATGGATCATTTTTAGACAGAAAGGCATTCCGGATATTTTATCCAGTGGTGCGCAACAGGGGGGGGGGGGTTGTGATAGCTTTTCCTCCTTTATTTTCTGAAGGAATTTCCATTATTTTCAATTTCTCGAATTCATTGTTCATTTTCATCGCAGCGATGGAACATTCGTAATATCGCAGTGTTGCCTCATGATTGCATATGAACATCGCACAGCGTTGAAACATTTGTGATATCGCACTCAGGGCCTTTTTCACCAAAAGGCACACAAGGCTCGGACCTTGGGCACGGTGGAAAGTGGGGCCCGAAAAACTCTTGAAAAAAATAATGATGATCCATTTAAATTTATTCTGACCCATTTCAAATGCTTATATCTCTGAAACCATTCAAGTTATCGTTGTGCAGTTTGGACTAGTCTATTTTGATATTTCTCAGGTTTTTTTTACAGGTTCACCTTCTCTCTTGAACTTCCAGTTCTACCGGAAACAAACTAGCCATTATTCAGGTATAGGGCAACTTTTTTATTTCATCGAAGCACCCTGTATATTTTTGCACATTCAGAACGACTGATCTTTTCTGTTCTTAACAATGTATAACAAGTTATGTTTTCTTAGAAAACTCAGAGTTATAACTCTTCGAAGCATCAACTGCATATTAGGATGTTATCCTGAAATGCTGAATTACCGTATATTGAGTATAAATCTGATGCAGATTTATGATGAGTTCATTTGCTTTTTCAGTCAAAGTAAACATTTTTTCAACTCGAAGAAAGTACAAATGCTCGACAATCTTTATTTGACACATCTAATCTGGCATTTCATGTGTTTTGATCAGGATTTCCAAAGACGACTTTGGTTACATTGCAAAATCTCATTAAATCATTCCACATGCAGTAGTTGTTTCAAACAGTTATAAATAACTCTGATAGTTTTCTAAGAAAACATAACTTGTTATACATTGTTAGAAAGAGAAAAGACCAGTCTTTCTGAATGTGCAAAAATATACAGGGTGATTCAATGAAATAAAAAAGTTGCCCTATACCTGAATAATGGCTAGTTTGTTTCCGGTAGAACCGGATGTTCAAGAGTGAAGGTGAACCTGTAAAAAAAACTCGAAAAATATCAAAATAGACTAGTCCAAACTGCACAACGATAACTTGAATGGTTTCAGAGATATAAGCATTTGAAATGGGTCAGAATATAACTGGTCACCCGGTATTTGAAGACCGAAAAATGCCATTAATACTCATATGTGATTTATATAATCATTCAACACGTCGCTAATTCTAGTAAATGAAAATAACGGCACTTTTGTTTATGTCGCCATCAATATGTTGCAAAACTTCTAAAACACCTATTATGTTTTAATTTCAGCAATACAATAGTATTTACCTCTACAAGGCGTTTTTCATTAGAATTTATCCATTATACTCGCATACTCCAATTGAATTTTGAGAAAGAGTTTAAAGCTCAGGAATCCTGTTAGTTTTCATGAACACAATTATTATCGAAACAAATTAATTTTTTGTATATAATACTCTTTGAAACCTGAGAAGTTAATAATTTCTCATACAAAAAACACCCTGTGTATGATATAGACACATAAGAACTACTGAATAAGTGTGTCTTTTATTTTTATCTCTTGGAGCGCACGAAAGGAAATTCCTATAATGTTCGAAGAACATCGTGCGTGCCTATAAGGAGGTAGGTATTGGTATTTTTTGAACATTTGATTGTCAACATTTTTTTAATGATTGTACAAAGCATTTCTCATCAATATAATGATGAAATTGATTTTTTGCTAGAAGAATGCCTGATATTACTAACTGATTTTTTGCATTAAAAAAATTGACAACTTAGGAAAGTACGTTGATAAGGAAGGGTAGAATCTTCTTGAAAAACTCATTGAATGAACAGAATGTCATCGTAGAGACCATTCTAAACGTAGAAAGTAATATTCTCGATGAGTTATAGAAATGAATGGTGCATGATTCCTAAAATTAATGTGAATAGTATTTTTTTTTTCTAACTGAAAATTGCTCAATCAATTATAAATGGGAATTACATTTTCATCAAACATTTTTGTGTTATAAAACTCAACAAAAAACTAAGTGTCAGAGGTAATAAGAAAAAATAGTATTGGAAAGCCATATATAGAATATAAGGGGCCCGCAGTTTTGCTTGGGCCTTGGGGCCCAACTAAATCAAAAATAGGCCCTGATCGCACTGTTACCTAAACGCGACATCTCTAATCTGGGATGATGATATCTCGTGATGAAATCTAATTGATATTTTATTTCAGATAGCATTTATAAGAATGTCACTGCCAAAGTAGAATGCTCAGCGAGCATAACCTGGTCTTCGGGTAGTTCTGGTTCTATTTGTTCTGTAAAAGAAGAGCCCACAAAATACGTGAACGTGTGCCTTTCATATGATAAGCCTAAACCAAAGCCCAGCTTGTCGCTGGAATCCAGATTTTCTTTCGATTTCGATATAGATATCGGCGGCGAGGCTGCCACTTCCACACCCATCACGAAACAGAAAAATAAAGCAGCACGGAAAGAAATACCGCCAGAAGAGAAAAGCAGCAGCGGGGTAAGAACTGATAGCCACCTTACATGATACTTACAGGGTGACCGTGAAAATGAGATGAATTTGTGAACTATATAAAAGATGTTTCACGGCGGATGGAACATTTTAAGAAGTATCTGGAGAAGCGAACGACAGATCATGTTGAAAATTTGTGGGATTGGATAATGAAGCATTCTCTATCCGTCTACATAGAATATTTTCATCAATACAGTGTTTCGCTTTTATAAGGAGATACATTTGTGAAACATATATACAGTGTGTCCCGTTTTTCATGATATCTCAGTTATTAATGATGCTAATGCTATTCTCTTGAAATTTTAGTGGTGATTGTATGTTAGAAAGATGAAATATTTAGCAGACTGAACAGTTTCATTCACCATAGGCGTGCAATGTTGAGGGGTACAAAAAAGGTCATTATTCAGAAAAAGGATATCAGGGCTCATTTTGAATAACTGTTTTTATCAGAACACACAATCATGTTACCTTTTTTTGTTTACCATTATCTGTCAATAAAAGCGATTATTATTATTATTATTATAATTAAAATTTCAAAAAAATCGCATAGTTGATAACTGAGATTTAAGGGTGTTGTGATGAAAAGCGGGATTTTGAAATATTTTATTTTAGCTCTTGGGATCTTGATTATAAGAATGGGATGCTGATTATGAATCTGATAAAAAAGTTATTTAAAATGAGTCCTAATATCCCCTTCCCAAATGACTCCTAATACCCTCTTCCCAAATGAAGGCCTTTTTTTGTACCCCTCAACATCGCACGCCAATGGGTGAATGAAACTGTTCATTCTGTTTAATACTTCCTTATTCTAACATACAATCACTACAAAGAGAATCGCAGCTTTAAATAACTGAGATATCAGGGTGTATTCATGGAAAGCGGGACACACTGTATACAAGGTGTTTCACGGTGGATGGAACATTAGAAGTATCTGGAGAACCAAACCACAGATCATTTCGAAATTTTGTGGGCTAGGATAATGAAACATACTCTATATATCCGTCTGGAATATTTTCATCAATACAGTGTTGTCGCTTTTATATCAGAAAGTATAGTAGCTATACTTTGTCATTTTGAAATCCATCTGTTATTAACAGTTTTCGTGATGAAAATAATTTTGTAATTTTTTCTGCAAAAACTAACCCATGAAGAATTACTATTTTTTCACAATGCAAATTCACATGACGTTGTGATTTGGGTCGTTGCATTGAATATTTTTTCTATGTACCAAATCTCAGTTACAGCATATAGGAAGGTTCAGGGACTCATGCAAATGACTGAGACTCAGTTTTTTAAACGGTTGAAGTTCCCTATACCAGGTGTAACAAGATCATGGTACACCAAAACCATTTTGATGAACTTAATTCGTCAATAAATCAACAAATTTTACATTCTTCACAGGATTCAATTTTTTCTAGCATTACACCTGTCGATATGAGTACCTATATCAGAATACACCAGAATTGTCATGGATCATGGCACACCCCGATGGAAAATCAATAATGTCACTAATGAGGTATACAGGGTGTTCCATTCGAAAATCAAAAGTTATTACCACTTTCGGTGTCACCGGAAGTGGAAAATGAAAAATAATTATGTCAAAACATATACGTTTATCAAGTTCGACGGGTCATTCAAAATTTCAATAATTTATCACTAAAACTAAAGAAGAAAAAGGGGGAGTACCATGATCCAGTTATGTTATGAATTCGTCTTCAATAAAATTATTGTTGCATAGTGATCAGATACAGTGCAGACTCGATAATCCGAACGTTCAATAATCCGAATTCTTCAGTAGTCCGAACAAGCATTTTCAATACATTGAGTACTCTATAATCCGAATTTCATAGTACTCGATAATCCGAACCTATAACTTTAGGCCTGTTCATTTCCTATAGAGATTGTGAGTGGAATGTTCAGGGATTCCCCTAATTGTTCTTTTGTTAGTATCTGGGATTTACATTACGCAAGAAAGAAAATAATATTCCGTTAAATGATATTCTTGTACTTCAAAGATTAAATGAAATGGCCTTTATAAATAATCAAAGATGTGTTAAGCAAACAAAAATTACAAATTACTTTAGAAACTAGTATTATATTCCTACTTTTATGCATATTTTAGTGTTACTTTTTCGTATTTATGTTTTTTTTTGCATTTCGTAATAAAAAATTTAAAAGAAAAACTGCTTCGGTAATCCGAATTTTTTGGTAATCCGAATCTCCTTGGTTTTTAGTTCGGATTATCGAGTCTGCACTGTAGTAGGCTATATGAACCTCATTCAGACAGAGAACTGACAGTATACTGACAATACTGACATATAATAATTCCTTTATTGTGTGACTGAATATCCCACCCCACCGTTACGAGAAAGTACGTTATTCTATTTTGTTGTAGATATGGAGCGACACTTCGATACTAGCCGAGCCTCTCGACAATCCAATAGTCACCCTGGAGTCCGAAGACGTTTGCAATTTTTGCCGAAAAAATGGCGAGCCCGAGCACGTCTATCAATCCCACATAACAAAAAAGTCTGATGGCACCGTCATGTGCCCCATTTTGAAGAAGTACGTATGCGAACTATGTGGTGCTACTGGCCCGAACGCTCATACTAGAAAGTATTGCGTTCTGTATAAGAGGAAGTTCCAGCCTAAAATGTCAATGAGGAGGCTGTCTAATGGGGTCGCCGTTTCTTGCTTCAACCATAAATAATAGTTATAACTTTTTATTTTTGTAACTGTTTTTTTTCTTCGAATTATTTATTTTTTCACTTGTTTTTATATTTAATAATAATAGATACACACAAATATTCGTATTTTTTATATTTCTGAAATCGCTTTGGAGAAATTATAGTCTAAATTCTACAATAAGCTTGGAATATAGGCCATTCCAATACTTATGGTAGATTATAATATTCTTATGTTGTACATACAAGGTGTCGGTGTCCCAGAATAACGCTAATTTATTTAGGGAGACGATTATACGCTGATTATTTTTTGACGTTTCTGAAAACCAATAATAACTTTTGATTTCAGTCATTTTTGTATGTTCTGACCAATCAAAACGCAATAATCTACCTAGATTATTGCGAGAAAAATTTCTTACCAAACATTTTTGATCAATTTAAAACCTGTATTTCATATCGTTACCGTGGCATTCCTCCTTGGGGACGGAGCATGAAATTACAGTGGAAATTTTTTGACGTTTATAAGTTCAATGACAATTACATTCAGCAGATTATTTCGAGTTCATTCTATAAGTCAATAAATAAAAATCATTTATCAACAGTTTACCATATAATATTATGTAGGTATGCTTGCAAACTCTAAATTTACAAAAACAAATGTTACTATGCGTTAGTTCTTACATTTCATCACAAACAACCATCAACATGTAAATTTTCTTAGCGAATACCACTTTAGCTTCAATTAATATCCGGGAATTTTTTCTCGACTCGGGAAATAATTGAAGCTCTCGTGATATTATAAGTGAAAATAAAACTGACAACGTCAGATTTGACTAGACTGTGTCGATGTTTGTCTTCAATATGCCAGAATATGATTGTAACAACACTAACAACAAAAAATAATCAATCGAATACCACTCGAGAGTTCGATAAATTGGAAAATAATTCTCCAGATCTTTTTCTCGAACTTACTATTTAGCAATAGCCACTGGAGCCCAAGTTTTCGAAAGTCTGTGGAATTATTTTCAATTTATTCTCTCTCTTGTGATATTACTACTGAAAATATGTGTAAAAATTGTCATCATTGTGCTTATGCAGAAGTGTTTCCTGGAGATCTTGATTTTAGCCCCAAACTCTAATATTCTGACCACAAAAACACTGTCAATTGACGCATATTGGGTATCATTGGAACAGGGTGTCCCGAAATTACATATGCGTTTTCCTTATAATAGGGTACCAAATTTTCCCAAAAATATTTTTCGATACAAAGTACCCCTTTTCAACATCTACTCGTGATGTTTGACTCAAAATATGAGAGGAACAATAATAAGAATAAATTGAAAAATATTATATTAGGTAGCCTATTGAGAAATAGTACTATTTTTATTACCCAGCAAATTTTTAAAATCGATTTATTTCAAAGGTGGTGAAAATATCATTTTCAGGTAAAAATAATGATATACCTATTCATATTTCCTAGTCAAACTGCCTAAATTTGCATGAAAAAGTTGGGGGAAGAAATGCCCCTAGCCCCACCTAGTTCCACGTCCCTGATAAAAATTTCATAAAATTCTCTCTGTATATGCACCGTAAAAAAAATTGTTTTATCATAAATAACTGCAATAAGATGGATTTAGTGAATATAGAATCCTTGAGAGCAATATAATTGATCAATAGTGATTGTTGGATGAGTGCACATGTTATTGTATTCTCAAAAATATGCCATTTATTCTGCAAGTTGGGTATGGCATTTTGATGACGAATTATGAAAATATTTTATATTTCATGAATGTTCTCATGAACTTATTTTACCATTTAAATTATATTTGACCATCCAGTACGTAGGAAACCAGCTGAATTCATCTCAGAAATTGTTTTGAAAAATACTGGTAAGAGATAACCTCTCGATGTGATTAGGATTTGTTGGAAGAATAATTGAAGGAAATATTCTGTAGATATGCTACAAAGAAGACTGGAAATCTGAAAAGATAAAGCAACAAATATCTCCGAGAATAACGCCAAATAAGCCATACTTATTAATTTATTATGACTTCAAATGCAGTAAACCCCCATTTAACAAAGTTCAAAAGGTGAGTAAAAGCTTACGATTTCTTTGGAATGTTCTAGTTAATCAATATTTCAACTTTCAGACATGTTCTTTTCTTAATTTCAACTATCATTGCGATCATAAATTCAAGAATAGACTATTTGAAAATTAAATTCGCAGTGTTACTGACTACTATGGAAGTAATTTCCTCAACTTGGACAAGGTTCAAACAAAATATTGAGGAACAGCGCTACGAAATACCGGATAAGGTAGTTGGATCCACTGTTTATAATGAACCTGAGAAAGTTTTGGTTGATGTAATTTTCATACATGGATTAGATGGTGCAATGAATAGCTCATGGAGACAAGGTTGGTGTGAGAAAAACCCTGTATAAGTAGGCCTTCATTTCAACAGCATTCACCGTATTATTTCTTCTAGGCACTTGGGATGAGGATGAGCATCAAAAGAACATATTTTCAGATTTATGGAAAAAAAGTCGTAGAAAAAAAACCCGGAAAAATATTGAGGTAGGTATGTATATCTAAATTCTACTATTAGATAAATTCTCATAGACAGAGTATCCTAGTTATACGCGGTTTAACTTGTCTAACATCGACAATCTATGAAAAAAAAAGGCCAGGCTTTAGAATGATTCAAAAAAATTTAACTCTCTTCCACAAATGATTAATTCACTTATATTTCATGTGAAACATGTATTAATGATAGTGGAATACATTCTAAACATGTGCTGTAATATATAAGGTAGTCATTTTAGTTTCAATTCACCAGTGGCGCCCTTATTAACAATTCAAAAGGGATCAATATCAGATGACTCAAAAATAATGATATACCCAGTATAGCACTAAGATTCAACGAATAATTTATCAATATGGGATGGGATACCTATCTGCACTGCAGATCGTAATGTTTTCATCGATAGATTTTGTTTCAACACGGAAAAAATTTAAACCTAACGAATAAGCGAACTTCAACACCTCGCATATTCAAAAACTAAAAACAAAAACACCAATATCTTCAATTCAACTATCGATGTCGAAGTTAGACAAGTCAAACTCTTTGTTCTCAATAAGGTGAACAACATTAGTGGTTGTTGGCCAATAGACTGGATTCCACAAGACTGCCAAGGTGCTAGAGTCATTTCTCTTGACTACATCACAGGATGGTTATGGTGTCCACCATTTATAAAAGAAAGAGAGGGGTGAGTCTTCAGAATATCCTAGTTGATGTAGGTACATTTTTATTCATTCATTCATGTTATTCTTAAAGTGAATAGTTAGAAAGAGATTTTTTTATTTTTTCTTTAAAAAAGACGTCACATTTTAAGGAGCTCTGTCAAATTGACAATCCGAGAGGAATATTCGGATAAAACATCTTATTCATTTCGAAATAAATAGCGTATGACAAAAAAATGGAATGAGTTTCATAATATAATAATATACCCATATCAACATATGTGTCAGAAACTCTGACTAATAATTATAAACTCAAGGTACATCGCAAAATGAAGAATGTAAATTAATTCGAGATGACGTGGCAGCACCGCGAAGTTACGTAGTAGACGAGCAATAATGGTAGTAAGAAATTGCATCTGTCTGTTATAAATGGTTTAGGGTACCTGAATAGTTTTCTTTGTTTCAGTAATTCATATAATGGTATTTATATTATTATTTTTTCAGAAATAACTTGATAACTAGGAGTGATGAAATGATTCAGGAATTGATAAAATTAGGGGTTGGAAAGAGACCTATAGTATGGGTTGGTCACTCAAAAGGTGGACTTTATATTAAACAAATTATAGTTAATGGTAAGAACAAGAACATAAATGAAATACACCAAGCAATAATACAGAGTACACGAATCAAGAAAATATAGAAAATTGTTATGAATTACTTAGAATATTTGTGATTTGATGAAATCTGAGTTTGTTTCCTTATACCAAAGTAGGCATAGGAATTGGGGATCTACTTAGCCTAACTCAAAAACATTATTTTTAGCGTGGGAGAGTCGAATAAAAGAAGTAGAACGCATTTTCAGGCAATCAAGAACAATTGCATGGTATGGAGTACCACATAGGGGATCATCGCTGTCACATTACACCCTCCCTTTGTTAAGAAGAAGTGTACCACTGTCAGAAACTGAAAGGAGTATGTATACGTATCGGTCTCATTTCACGATACAGTAGTGTTTGAGACTAAAGTGAAAGTTTGTTTGGCTAGTGTATTTAGTGCAACAGTTTCAATCACACGTCCATATGTAGGTATATGTCGGCGTCAATTAGTGAAATCCGTCATTCCCTGAAACGCCTAGTCATTTCACGTATTGCCGTCAAACAGCGTAACTTCCATTTTCAGCCTTCACTCCGTTTGCCGGAAGGTTGAAAAAGGAAAATATCCTTTCTGCATAAACATAAAAGAGGAGACTACTTCTCCTAAACAAAATCTAACCAAACTCGGCTAAATGAACCTATCCCTTCCATCATTTCAGGGAATGCTTGAAACTATTAGGCAAACGGTGTAGAAAATGCGTGAAATGACAGATTTCCCTGTTTGACGCCGACATATACACAGCTCAACAACCGTTTACTCAACTTGTCATTATTATTCGCGGGAATCAATGTTACCAGGTGGCGCTCGGTTTTCATCGTTCCATGTCAAAGCCACGTCAAAACTGGGGGAAAACAAACTCAATCCTCACTCAATCCTATCAGTGCCATTAGCTTGTGTATTGTGTACTGATAACAGTGATAAGTTTTCAAATTTCTTGACATTAATAATTGTCAATATTCGATCGAAAACGCTAATAATGCCTGTTGCAGATGTACTTTTGGCAGATAGTTTTCTCTATTTAGACGGAAAAAGCCGACCAGTAGTGGAAGGAGAGCAGTTCTCCGTGCTAATCATGTAATTTTGTGTGAGGCAGAAGACTTCAACAAAGGGCACATTTTTGCACTTTGTCTACAAACTTCGGCGATGAAATCTTCCGCACATGAAGTAAAATTGAAGTTGGTTTCCAGAGGAACTCCTGTAGAACAATGGATTTGTATTTGTTTATGCAAAGCAGGACAATCTGGGTATTGTAAACATGTTGTAGCTGTTCTTTTATATGTCAATTGATTTGCTCGTCATAATTAGTTTGAATTGTTTGAACTATCTCCAATTCTCCACCCGCTCACTGTTCACTAAACTAATAAAAATGTAATAATGTGAAAAAATTAACCAACTCAACCATCATCACTACCAACAGTGCCAACACTTTATGTCATTGATATACACTATGCACTTTATCCATAGACAACAGTTTGTTTTCCCCCAGTTTGATGTTCGTATTATGTAACCTAGATGTCGCCCACTTCGTGAATCTCGCGAATAGCCACCAAAACTCAACTGTTATTTGCAGACTGTGATTTCCTACAAAACCTACATAGAACATTTTTACAAATAATCGAGAAGGAGAATGTGGAGATTGAAATTTCGAGTTTTATAGAAACAAAATGTACCTTAGTTATGCCTTTTGTATATTGGCAAGTTATACCAATCGAATCAGCAGGTGAGTTTCCTCAATTCAATGGCTCTCTTTCTCTACCCCTAAAGGAAAAACAACAATATGATAATCCTTGGTAGAATTCCATGGTTTCTCAAAGTGAAATGAAGTAATAAGTACTAAATGATACACAAAGTAATCTCCACGACATTTATGTTGATAAACACATCATTTAAAATATCCGAAAAATGTAGTGGAGATGACTGTGCATCATTCAGTATTTATAACAATAAAATCACTGGCTGTCAAAAATTCACTTTGAAAACGACAAGAATAAATACTATTTTCATTCTCTTACAGAGCCAAATATTGGGAGGAAGTATCTTGTTCCTGTGGATCACGTAGACATTTGCAAACCGAGAGGGAAAAATTGCTATTTGTATGTAGGATTATCAGAGTCGATCAAGAAATTAGCAGGACAAAAGGAGTTATATCAAAATGTTTAATAAATAAAAAATCTACATAAAATGTTCAATACATAAGACATGTAATGCTACTAAAACATTTTCAAATAATATAAGTAAATATAAATGTTTTATAACAATCAACATTCATAATAATTACTCTTCCGTGATTCCTTAAACCGAACATAAATGTTATACAGATCGTTAAAGAATAATATTAAGTAAAATGAATTGCCCATATCATCTGGAGGTTGCTAGTAAAAAGGAACTTCATTCTCTATCACTTCCTTCTCATCTGAGAAAAGGAGAAATAATATGCGATTTTGATTCTGAATACAGAGACTAAATCAGTACTAACAAATAATACTAATATTATTTTGAATTTTTACACTGGTGTCAATTTACGGGCGTGGAATGTTATAATTTTGAAGATAAAAGTTGAAAAAAAAAAAAATACAGTATTGAATTATATTCAGTGTCTCCACATTTAAGGACTCACCACAACCCCTGTGAAATCTATATTCAACACCAGTACCCTGAAACCTACCATTAAGTATCTTCTACTAATGGCTCAGTTGTTCTTCCTTGAGGTTTTGAATTATGTCTATGTGTAGTTAAGATGTTTTTCAGTTTCCAGTGGTTTCCATTCATTAGGATATTTGTTGAAAACAAGCACCCGATCTGGAAAAATTGGCACCGCAAGGAGTCAGAAAACCGAGAACTAGTCATCTAGCCAATCAAAATATAGTAGGAATAATCTACGCACTGCCACTGGAATTATCAATCTGCATAAAAATCATGGAGTTGGTAACAAAAAATAATCTATTGAGTACCACTGGGGTGCCCCACAAGAAAGAAAATAATTCTATAGCCTTAGCTTGTTTTCCAACAAGATATCTGTCTAATTATTTTCAATTATTGGTTCTCTCTCATGTGATATTAGTAAAGACAATTGTATTTGATTCAATAATGATGGCCGACTTGATCAATTTGATCAGATTGGTTTCCTAGTATTATAATAATTATCAGTGGATGAATTTAGACAGAATATAGAAATGATCTCAGACAGGGATTCTCATCTAGTATCATTGAAAATATACATGTACCGATTTCCACCAATCTAAAATACAGTGTCCGAGAAAAAAACTATCCCTAATTGGAATTTAAACTCGACAATGAAACATTTACATTTTCGAAAGAAAAAAAAACAGTGGGGTTGAGTACTTAATGTGGACACACTGTATGTTTATGTAAGAAAATCAGAAAGCGTACCTTCCCAAACCAACTAAGAAGTGAAACAAGAGCCACTTCTTTAGACTTTAGAAATACCTCCTCAACCAATGCGCAATTTCGGTGAAATATAGGGTTCAAAAATAAGTCCTTCCTAATCTACCCCACATTGTTTTAAACCAGCTAAAATATCGAATCTGTAGAGGGGTAGATTTGAAATTATTGCAGAACGTGTTTGGTTTGAGAAACTTGATCGACGCGCTGTATAACTTCTTACTTGTTTATGACTTATGATTAGGCACTCAAACAATAATTGTATAAATATAGATTGTATAATATAAGTTTGCAATAAGAAAACATGAATTCCATGTTTAAATACAAATATATGACAAATTCTATATGCTATGCTCTATAGTTTTATCCTTAGGTATACATAAATAATGTACTTAAATCTAGATATTTTTTTCTAGCGGGCCAACTTGGATCAATACCCCTACATATTATAATGCACACTTAATAGAAATACTGAGAATGGAGCAAATACATTGCATACCAGGAGAGTTCTGATTTCGGTGGAAAAATTGCAATGCAAAATCATTCATAAAATAAATATCCATATCGAATCAAAATACCTAAGAACTATTGTCATTTTTTGGTTTAGAAATTTTCACTGAACATTATGAAAATGAAATAGGTACATATTATAGTACAAATAAATGTGTTTCGAATGCGTTAAAATTAGAGTTAACTAATTCTTCAGGAATCTGCCAGCAAAAAATAAAAAACTGGAAAATATCAACTGGGGAAAAATATACTTTTGTTCTTTACATTCAAAGAAGGTACTTGAAGTGCCTTGGAATCGATTTATTAAAGTAAAATGAAGAAATTATTGAATGGTGATACGAACTTGTTACATTACTCTTTGAGAAAAGATAATTTCAGTAAAACTAAAGAAAATACACTTTCCATCATGTGATCTTCCATTTGAGGGCTTATCTTTGAAGACGTTTCCAGTTTTGAATAAAACTTTTGTTAACATTAATGAATTCCAGCAATACTAGAGAAAAAAACTAACGGGAAACATTTTTACAAAAAACACGACGGATTTCTTCCCAAGAAAATACACACAAAGTGGTCAGTAGTCCCAATCAGTACATGCAATCATTGATCTGCATCCAGAAAAAGCCATTTTCTATTATCATGATCTTGCCATACTCCCAAAAAGTTAATCGAGACCTAATCATAGTCCAATATTTTTCACAATGTACAGTGTGTCCAGTTTGCGATGCTTTTGCGGGATATCTCGGTTATCTTTGGGGATAGAATCTTGCTATTTTCGCGGTCCTGTGCCAATTTTTTTTTCAAAACTAAAAAAAATGTTTGCGCCACTGGATTCTTCATAACATTCTCTATGGGATAAGATGTTAATTTGACATTATCGCTGAGAAACTTCGTAGATATAGAGGGGGTCCAAGAAGTATGAATTATCAAAATCACCCTGTATCTCATGAACGGAAACAGTTATGCAAAATCTGATTCGGCCATCTTGAGTTTCACATAAGAGTCGCACCGGACCGCGAAAACCACAAGGTTCTATCTCCAAAGATAACTAAGTTATCATCATCATCATCATCAATCAGATCGAAACTGGTCTGGGATTGCCTTCAAAGCCTGCTAACCCTGGCTAACCACAACAAGGTAACTCTTCAATAGGTGCCAGGGCATAGGGGAATTGAAGGCAATGAAGCAGCTGACGCTCTTGCTAGGCAAGGGTCTGCGGCGTTGTTCCTGGGACCGGAACTCCGGAACCTGTGTTCGGTATCCCCTAAACCTCAATACGCGGCTGGCTGGCAAGGTGGATGCAAGAAAGACATCAGGCATACTGGAACAATGTACCAGGACAAAGATACAGTAAACTGATGGTTGGAACACTGTCCAAAACAGTGACTAACGACATTCTGAGCCTGAACAGAAGTCAGATCAGACAAGTGACGGGACTAATAACCGGTCACTGCCCCTTGAGGAAACATATGCATCAAATGGGCATCTATACAGACGAACCCATATGCAGACTATGCAATGAGGAGGAAGAAACTGCCACCAATGTAATATTGGAATGCGAAGCACTAGCGCGTTGGAGATACAACCTTCTGGGAGCAGTAAACTCTCAAGAGGCCTTTCCAAAGAATGATTTGGTGAAGAGGCTGCTAAACCTTTTCAAGGTAGCGAACCTGTTCACCTGAGTCAGCAGCATGATCAGGAATACAATAGGCCCAAAGGCTGCAGTGTTTTCAATCAAGTTATCATCAAAAAGCATCGAAAACTAGACACACTATAGTGTGGAATGTGGCTTCGCCCATGAAAAATCTTGCCATGATTGTCTTGTAAGAAACAACTTATCTGATCTTGGACACGGAAATTTTGAAAATATCTAGTAATAACAGTTCATGAATTATCTCCAAGGATAAACCAAACGTATCCACAAAACCTTAAGCAATGTTATCACCTTCCTCAAGAACCACCCCGTATAATATAACCTATGAAGTAAAGCACTAAAAATAGGGCTGCAACCTCTGAGTCAGTGCAGAAGAACTTTGTCCAGTTACAGACCTTGTGATATGTGGCTAATGCTAAACTAATTCTGTCAATACGTCATGTCAATGTAATTTGTTATGTTTCACGCTGACCGATAATCTCAAAGAGTTTTCATCTTTTTGAGTACAGTGCATCCAATTTTGGTTGAGACTGACTGCCTGGTTTCTCCGTGGTTATTGAAGATAACCTTGCGGTTTTCACGTTTGTGTCAGAGTAGGAGAGCCGGCTGATGAAATGATATATGTCCCTATTCTGAGCAGAATAATCGAAATCCTGTGCGGAAATTTGCACTCGAATTTGCGATTTGCTAACGAGATAAGAATTATGCCATCCGATACCAATTGAATGGTAGATCTCAAAAACCTACCTGGGCCAAATCTACAGCACAGCGATTTATTTGCTCCTATCATTCCGGACATACTTCCGTCATGTGATAACGAGTTGAAACAAAAAGCAAATAATAGGGGATGATGTCACCTTGCGAATATCCAAAGATGCCGCGATTCGAACTGATCTAAGTTAGTGGCAGAGCGTGAATATTTCGCCCTTGTCGAAAGATAATATCCGATGGTCAAGTATTCTAATCCACATGTTGAGTTTTACACTGGTCCATCAGATATTATTTTTAGAAGGGAACGGAATATTCTCGGAAGTATCGACGCTCTGCCACTAACTTAGAGTTTGAATCGCGGCATCTTTGGATATTCGCTAGGTGACATTATCCCTTATTATTTTCTCTTTGTTTCAACTCGTTGTCACATGACGGAAGTATGTCGAGAATGATAGCAGCAAATGAATCGAAGGTTTATGAATTAACCTTCGAATTGTTTTGTTTTGAAGTGAAAATATTTTTTTAGGGTTATGGTAATGTCACTTTGTTGGTAAATATATGTCTACTGATCAATTTTATCGTTACCTCTACTTTAGATAACATCAGTTTTATAATGGATTAGTCTTCGGAGAATGTTGGTGCTTTAATTGAAGAATACCAAAAATATCCTTGTTTGTATAAAATCAAACACCCATTATATCACAATAGAATCGCTCGAGTATAGGCTTTGACAAATATGAAATTTTAATGTGGATTGACCTCATTTCTGGTAAAATACATTTTCATATATTTGTATTTTTTTAGCTTTTTATTTTGTCCAGAAGAAAAGTGAACTGATCATTATTCATTCTCATGAAATTTGTACTTCTATGATACAGTGTCTTCAGAAAGGAGTTCATTGTGTACCATGCCCACGACACCCTTGTTCCTCCTCTGCAGCCATCCACGAAACCTTTTTTTTTTTTGTCCATTTTTTAATTCCGATTTTTTCAAACGAATACGCTGAGCATAGCAAACACATTTGCAGAAATGCAGACAGTTAGATTTTTTTGACGAGAAACCATTACTTATATCATTTTTCAATTTTGAATATCTTCTTTCAAAAATATATTTTGAGGTTAGTATACACGCACAATATATTATTTCATAACAACATCTTATCTGTGATCTCTATGTCCTGTCACACAGCACTGACTTTCCCCACAGAAAATGATTTAGATTATTCTGAATGTTTATTTGTGTTTACAACTGATCCATTTTATGAGTGAAAAACTGGCCCGCGTCAAACGGACTTAATTAAACGAAGTTCTTAGTGAAACATTATTTCTAATAACTTCGTCTAAAAAGTATGAATTTTTAAAATCGCTCTATCTCATAAACGGAAACAGTTATGCAAAATCTGATTATGACATATTGATCATTCTAGAACACGTGATTTTGACATGGTTTCTTGAGGGGCACACAAACTATCTGTTAGAGGTTACTTTTGATGAGCATAGCCCTGACCATCCCTGCCACATCTACAATATAATAACAGTTTCACCAAACACAATTATGGAATTCTTTCTGGTTCCAACTCGGATTCCAAGGAAAACGATCCCACTTATTCTGGTTTTATATGACATATCTTGACAAAATACGTTTGCCCCTCAGCAACCTGTCAAATGACGTAATTCTGGAATGATTTATAGGTCGCGTGCACGATGACCGACCCTGGAGGCAAAATATTGAAACACAACCTCATTCTTCTGTGAATTATTGAAACACAACCTCACTTTTTTACTTGGTTACAGAGGAATCAAAGGATTGAAATAGTTTTTCACAATATTTTGGCATACGAATCGTGTTTTTTGTGCTATTCATTAATTCGAGCATGCCTTCAGATTGTGCTGTTGTACAATGTACAAAAAATGCAGCAAGAGACTAAAGAATATGATTTTTCAGGTAAATAGTAATCTCACATAGTTATCATTATGAAATGTTGTCATTCCTTATTAAAATTGCTTCTGCCTTCTGTCACTTCTGCAATGCAAGCTAATACTGCTAATAGATTGAAAATGTCTACAACACACACGATCGTCAGCATGTCAGACCAGTCCTCCCGATTGATTGCATGAATCCAATTTTCTGGCATTATTTTAGAAATTTCAGATGTATTTCTTTTAGCTTCTATCGCAGAAAGAATTCCGATGAGAAATTACTTCGTCTTCCGCTGCAGTTTTTGTGCATTTCACAACAGCTTAATGTGATGGCTTCAGCGAATTGATGAATAGCGGAAAAATACGAATCGTATGCCAAAATAATTGTGAAAAACTATCACTAGTAAACAAATAAGTGAAGTGACGTTTGTGTTTCAATATTTTGCCTCCAGTGTCGGTCATCTGACAGTTCTTGCACGCAACCCATTTGGCTGAGACTGAGGGGTAACACAGGTAGGTTTATGAATTAACCTTCGAATTGTTTTGTTTTGAAGTGAAAATATTTTTTTTAGGGTTATGGTAAGTCACTTTGTTGGTAATTGGAAAAGGTAATCAAGGTATTATAAATTACAAATAATATATGTCTACTGATCAATTTTACCGTTACCTCTACTTTAGATAACATCAGTTTTATAATGGATTAGTCTTCGGAGAATGATGGTGCTTTAATTGATGAATACCAAAAATATCCTTATATCACAATAGAATCGCTCGAGTATAGGCTTTGACAAATATGAAATTTTAATGTGGATTGACCTCATTTCTGGTAAAATATATTCTCGTATATCTTTTGAGCTATTTATTCCATGATACAGGGTCTTCAGAAAGGAGTTCATTGTGTATTATGCCCACGACACCCTCGTTCCTCCTCTGCAGCCATCCACAAAACCTTTTTTTTTGTCCATTTTTCCATTCGATTTATTTAAACGAATACGCTGAGCATAGCAAACACATTTGCAGAAATGCAGACAGTTAGATTTTTTTGACGAGAAACCATTACTTATATCATTTTTCAATTTTGAATATCTTCTTTCAAAAATATATTTTGAGGTTAGTATACACGCACAATATATTATTTCATAACAACATCTTATCTGTGATCTCTATGTCCTGTCACACAGCACTGAATTTCCCCACAGAAAATGATTTAGATTATTCTAAATGTTTATTTGTGTTCACAACTGATCCATTTTATGAATGAAAAACTGGTCCGCGTCAAACGGACTTATTAAACGAAGTTCTTAGTGAAACATTATTTCTAATAACTTCGTAGATATAGAAGGGGTCTAAGAAGTATGAATTTTTGAATCGCCCTGTATTTCATAAACGGAAACAGTTATGCAAAATCTGATTAGGACATATTGATCATTCTAGAACACGTGATTCTGACATGGTTTCTTGAGGGGCACACAAACTATCTGTTAGAGGTTACTTTTGATGAGCATAGTCCTGACCATCCCTGCCACATCTACAATATAATAACAGTTTCACCAAACACAATTATGGAATTCTTTCTGGTTCCAACTCAGATTCCAAGGAAAACGATCCCACTTATTCTGGTTTTATATGACATATCTTGACAAAATACAATGTATGCCCCTCAGCAACCTGTCAAATGACGTAATTCTGGAATGATTTATTGAGTTTTAAGAAAAAGTAAGGAACGTGAAAACTTCAAGGCTCTATATCAATGAGAAACGAGAAACCTGTCAGTCTCAACCAAAATGAGATGCACTGTACATTTAAAAAAAGTCATTGCAAAAATGAAGGGAATAAGTACTGTACAGGGTATAAAGAGCTGTAGGTATATTATATACAATATATTGCGAATGGAACAAGTATTTTTATACTGACAGTTACTTTCTCAAACCTCAATCGTATTTCCGGAATTATGTACTTATTGTTGTCCCTTTTCATGTTCCATATCGGCATGAAAGATATTGAATTTGAAAAAACTTCTCCGTGATAAAACTAACACAAGAATATCAAATTACATTGAAATTGTCATGGAAAAGGGGATGTTCAATAAATGTTCCTACATAATGATGATTGAACTAATATCACTTATTTTTTCATTATAGAGAATTAAATTTATGAATGCAGGCGCGGATACAAGGGGAGGGGGGATAATTGGGAACTGAAACTCATAAGAAATATAGGCTGAATTGATTAGTTCTGGTAGAATGTAATAATTTAGAATAACAAAATATATAATATGTTTGAGGATAACTATTTTGTTTGTAGCACAACTTGTCAGGTATTCATCTCTGGAAAAATAGAATTTTAGTCTATGGCCCTGGAACTTAAGTTCGATTTTATCAATGTAAGGGAGATGTTCACCTCTCGACAATCGCAAAATGACCTGAAACGGCTATGACGATACATCTCCTCCCAAAAATCTCCATAGATCCTCGCTTGCATGCAAATGGTATCGACTAGATGAGGAATCAAGAGTTCAGGAATTGTATTCCTAATATTCCCACATCTTGTAGTATCTTTTGATATCTAACATATTCAATTTCGAAGATTATACTAAAATCGAAAGATATTCCAGCCAATGTTCAAGATACCATAGTCAATATTCCTTTTTTTCAAAATGGATTATTGATATCTTGGAATCCAAGTTCATCAAATTCACATTTTCACTAAAGATGCTATACTGTGCCTGTCTAAAGCCTGTTTTACCCCTACTAATTTTTGAACCACCTGGTATATCGTTAGGAAATTTGGAAGAATCAAATAGGATATGAACTTCTACTTTTTCATGTGGAAACTTAAGCTTCAGGTTTCAGAATGGCGGCTGACGGCCATCTTGAATTATTATTTCAAACAGCCCGTATACTATTCCATTTTCGAAATCTTCTCTTAACAGCTTCATCAGATACACTTTACCCCTAAATTCGATAGTTTTCGAAATTTTAACCTTCAAAAAGTGACATTTTGGTCATTTCAAACTCAACCAAGAACTCTGATGTTGCTTTCAATCAAGTTTGCTTTGGAAATCACGGCGACGATTTTTTTTCCGAATCAAACTTTATTGAAAGCAACAATCGAGTTTTTGCTTGGGTTTCAATAACCAAAAAGTCATTTGTATGTAAATGTGTATGAGATGAATCTGTTAGGAGTTATGAGAAGATTTGGAAAATAACTGTTCCATTTATAAAAATAACCCAAGATGGCGCTCAGTCGCCATTTAAAAACTTTGTGCTCTCGTTTTTTATGGAAAAGTGGGTTTCCATCTCCTATTTGAGCACTAGTAGTAAAATTAGTAGGGATGGGGAACGGACTCTAGACGGGCACAAGATATTCAGTGTATGTAAATACTATGGAATTGAATCATTCAGGATTTTCCATAATAATATGTGATCTGGTGTAAAAAAAATGAGAGATTTCTATGAATATAGGTCGTGGAGGAACATTTGCGTCATAGAAGACACTGAAGTTGAAAACGAAAAATTAGTTTTGTTGACTTGTTAGAGAACCACTCCACGAAAATTCTTGATATTTTGGTGAATCACTGAGTACCTAAGAGTACCTTCCAGTGCACCTTAGGGTGCATTGATGGTTGATATTGCAGAAGAAAACATGGGTGGCGATGAAAATTTTCGAAATTCTGTTCGAAAATATGAGAGCATGAAATGTTATAGAGGAAACAACAAAACACCAATGGTATGGAATGGAGTGATTAAAAAAAGAGGGATATATGGACAAGACAATGACTTCAAAGAAGAAGTATTGGTAGAGGAGTCCTACCTATGATTTTTGATAATGTCAGCATGGAAGATCTCCATAGTTTCCAGAATTACCTAAGAATGGATGAGAGATGTTTCACTTTTTTATTGAATAAAATCAAACCCTATATATTAAAAAGAAAAAAATTGAAGTAGGTATGTGTGAATGTATACCTGCAGAAATGAGGTGAGATAATGACCTCTAGTCCCTAGTCAAAGTCAACCTAAGATAAATTTCGAATTGGAGCAGTCATAATATCAATGTTAGTACATATTTCTTATTAATTCCCAAGATAAAACAGAAACATGGAAAACGAACGTGCTAACCTTATTGTTTTATCCAACATGTTGAATATTCAAGACAAGTTCAAAATTTCAGCTGCTATTTGACGTGACATTATTGATGACACCACAGATCTGTAGTTTGATCAAATTGTTGGACCATGAGACACGGCTTCAGCACTATGCAAGTCACAGAACAGACTAATTTCTGCCATCACGATAAGTCATACGGAGTGGACATAAAAAATGTCATTTAATTTTTTCAACATATATTCGCGACATATATTCATGGGATCTTCAACCATTTTTCGAGACCTCTTGAAGTTCGTCTCACACATTATCGGTTACCCTGTATTTCAATTTCTATGAGAATTTGGATGACAGTCTGATAATTCAATTTTAAGTTTCAAATTCAGAGACTTATTTTTGTAAAATAAATCAATAAAGTTGTAAGCAAAGAACTTAAATATGAAAAATTCAATCATTAAACGTTGACTCATCCCCTTTTCACGACAAACTCGCAATTTTATTTTAATTTACATCATTCTCAACAACGGAAATTTGGTATCCTCTGTACGACTATCTCGTCATTTTCAATAATTTGTTCGTCGAAGAAATAAAACCTTGCGTCCTACATAACTTAAAAACAAACAGTACAAAAATTACTTTGGTCTTTACAAAATACTAAAGAGTGGAAACGAACGTTCATCACGAAAACTTACGGACTCATTTCCCTTGATCGGCGCTCTCGGAATGATCGGAGTTATTGTTGACAGTGCTTTCCGGCCTCTCTTTCTTGACGATAGAAATGTCCGGACAATTAGCCAGCGAACTGTTTGCAGAAGGCGTCGGACCTGTAAAAACATAAAAACCTCTAATTTCTATTCATAGTGGAACAACTTTGTCTGGACACTACACATCATATTGTAAACACTCAATCACTGACTTATGGAACGAGAACAATGACTCCCTTGTTTCACAAAAATCATCTAAATCTATTGTGAATGGAAAAGCATACATGCTTCTACGAGCAGAAGGTTGCAAGGACACGGAACAAAGGTCGGAGAAGCAACAGTACGAATTTAGATGGAGTGCTGTCGAATAAAAACGATGGAAATACTGAGTTGATTTCTTCCAAGATAACCTCAAATGCGAATGATAGAATCGAAAATATGAAATCTCAGGCCAGGTAGCCGTGCGGTCTGAATGAATGGCGGTCTCTATCTATTGTTATTTAGTCACCCGCAAATATACAAGTGTCTGTTATTATCCCCACCATTCGCGATTTCATTCATTCAACCGTGATTGGCGTTTAGGATTATTGTCGTATACGTTTTAATGATTTATGAATGAATCGCGGTGTCTAGCTATTGTTATTTAGTCAACCGCTAATGTACAAGTGTCTGTTATTATCCCCACCATTCGAGATTTCATCCATTTCACCGTGTTTCATGTTTAGGATTGTTGGCGTATACATTTCAATGATTTATAGTAGTAGTAGTAGTAGTAGTAGTATATATTCTGTTTAAAAATTTACAAGAAATCTTACATCGTCAAAAAAAAAACATTTTGCAATAGTATAAAACACGGCACAAAATATTGTAAAAAGATAAAAGTATATAACAAAAAATAGTACACTATACATAACTAGTATCATATTTTCAAATTTCTAATGGAATCAATAATATCTTGAATATTTTGAAAAGCATTCTTCAGCAAAAACGATTTTATTACAGATCTGAAACGAGGCATACTAATGTCTTTAATTTATGAATGAATCACCGTGACGATCTATAGTTATTTAGTCACCCACATATGTACAAGTGTCTGTTATTATCCCCACCATTCACGATTTCATTCATTCAACCGTATTTCGCATTTATGTATGATTTGAGGTGTCTATTGCTATTTAATGTGAGGTTGAATATCACTGCTTGTCAAATGACCGTTCGCAACACACAAAAAACGCCAATTCCATTAGGAAACTTTAGACCTACCTGGCGACACGGACGTGACCAGACTCTGGAACACGTTGACGCTGTTCGCCGGATTGTCGGGCAAGATGGAGTCGGCCTCCTCCTCCGACTCGTCGTACGACTCGCCGGCCATCGAACGTCGGCTCGAGTTCGCGTCCGGCGCGTCGATCTGAGACATCGAGATCAGGTAGTTGGAGAGCGTCTGCGGCGTGACGTTGAGCTGCTCGGCCGCCCGGAACAGCGTGATCTCCTTGCGCTTGAGCTTGAGGAGGATGTCGGTGGGGCCCTGCTCGGTCCAGAAGTCGCGGACTCTGTGGAATAGAGAGAACATGGTCGTGCCAAGTTGAGGGCTTAAATAATGTGTTGAGCTGCTTGTTCAACTCAGCCTTTTGACTTATCAGGTGACTGATCTATCTGGTCGAGTATTGAAACGCAATGAAAGTGTTTAGTCTGGTCAGAGAATAGTTGTTGATAAACCCAGAATCTCAAGACTAAGAGATCCTAGGGAAATTTCGTGAATCAATTGTCAGCTGATGCAAGACAGACTGTTTTGACTTGCCATCAGTTGCACTGACCAGCTGACAATCGATTCACGAAGGGTACCTCCATATGTTATACAAATCGAAGCCCTGAGGGGGCAGAAGGACGATCTAGCCTCCATAGCCATCTAGTGGCTTAAGTGCAAAAGTGTGTAGGTAGATTCAACAATCATACCTTGCGAGTACGTCGTGCATATAGACCCCTACATCTATATGCTTACAGAAAAGACACCATGTTAGAATTCTGGAGACTATCGCAACACCTGTAATACTTAAAGTGGTTTAATGTTCCAATATCACCATCTGTTACATACTTGACGAGACGCAATGCACTCTCATACAAAAATCAAAGATAGAGAAAGATATATCGATATACTCTTCCCAGGACTTGTGTAGGAAGGAAGATGCGAGGATCCTTTATCTAAGCGAAAAACATATTCTTGTCCTTGTCTGGCAGAACATATGATTTGCTTCAGAATCGTTTGTGGTTCTGTTTGATTGTCACTGCTTGTCTAGTGTCCGTACTCTTATATACAAAAAACCGTCAAAATTGCAGTTTCAAGTACATTTAGGAACTCTACTCAATCCCATCGCAAAGAAGCATGGCTTTGCGACACTATTCTACCTGGATCTCCAAGAAGAGTTCTGCGAGCACACTCACCTGTAGGGATGCTTGAGACACCCGTATGAATCCCGATACCGCCCGTACAGCGTCCCGTAGGACACGCCCAGCAGCTCCGCCGCCACCTTCATCTCCAAATTCTTCGTCTTGATGGCGTCCATCACGCGCTTCGTGAACGGCTCCTCCCAGAACTGCTGCCGCCTGCCCGTGTTCAGGTAGTCGTTCATCTTGACCACGTCGGGCCAGTCCTTCTCGAGGGCGGGCGTTAGGAAGGACTGGGCAGACGACGAGGCCGAGGGGGCGGACGAGTTGGCCGCCCCTTTCGAGAACCTGCCCGGGTCGGTGTAGGAGTTGTTGCTTTGCTCGTCGATCAGGACTTCGTCGTCGTCCAGGGACTGGGAGCCGAAAGAATTGTTAGTATTGTATTTTTTATTGAACATAATGCAACATCATCCTAATTGGGAATCCGTTAACCGATTTCTATTCGAAAATGTGGACAAACCTGAACTATTCAGGTTCAGGACTACTACTGTTTGTTGAATCATAACTCGGATCATAGTTTCAAAAACTTTTTCCAAAAAAGTGGAATGCCTATTCACTACAGGCATAGTTAAGATACCCTCATACCAAATTAAACAATCTAAACGGGCGGAGGTTTTCAATTATCATCTGAATACCTTTAAATCAAGATAACAGTATGGGGTTTCGAAAAATGATTTTGAATAAAAAAAAAACATGAAAAGTTGACAGTGGGTGATGTTAGCTAAGATTTGAAAAAATAATGATCATGTAATAGCTTTATTACTTCCATTAATAATCTTTTAGAATGACAATCAAATTATATCTTCCAAGAACCCTCAACTTCATCGTTGTCAAAATATCCTAACATCACAGTGTGATTATAATAGTTATAATATAATGTATCACTCATCTGATATTTTATAAACACTGATAAGCTTGTTTTTCAATATGAATTTGGTCCAATATCTAGAGTATTTTGCCACATTTGATTTGATTGGAAGAAATATTGTTGAGCTGGAAGATTGAATCAACTGCACTAAACCAGAGTTCAGGTTCATTCTTCCAAAATGCTGGAAGCGTGAATGATTTTGCACGGGAAAATTCGGTATTTTCGCCTCGATCTCTTGAAGGTTGTGGAATACTTCCATTTGACGAAATATCATCCGTAACATCCGCAGAACTTTGTTCATTTGTTGATTCGGTGATCGTTTTCTTCAACTCTTCTAATTTGTTATCAACCTCTTCGATATATTCCATGAGTTCGACGCATAAACATTCCAATTTGTTTAGTTTAATATGCATATTATCATTATCATCGGTAGTTTGGACTTCAACGTTTTCCACTGTTTCAGTATTGATTTCCGAATTATTTACCTGAGCCCATAAATCAGTGAAGTCAAAATCATTCGTATCGCTTATATTTTCATATCTTCTTCCAATTTCAGATTTTAATAAGATTCGCAAGTCGGCCACCGTTCCGTTGGAATGTCTTTCGAGGAGGCGAAAGAGCTTAACTAGCTGGTCTTTAGTTAAATTCTGTAATAAGAGTTTAACCAGGTTCGAAAATTATACTGCTTCGTCGGGGTCACCAATTGTAATAGCTTTATTACTCTTATTAATAATCTTTTAGAATGACAATCTATTTTTTTAAAGTTCTGGTTCCCACGAAAAGGGATATCCTATAATGTTAAGAGAACATCGTGAGAACCAAGGGAAATAAGGTAGGAATTGGTGTTCTTCTTAAATTTCTGGAGGTTATATGCCATGGGGAACACCTCCCTTATATCTTCCAAGAACCTTCAACTTCATCGTTGTCAAAATATCCTAACATTACAGTGTGATCATAATCGTTATCATAATATAATGTATCACTACAATCACAGCCTACTCATAGTATCTGAAGAGTAGTTTTATTTGCTTTTTTGAGTTTTATGTTGTCAGCCTGTATTGAAAAAAAAAACGGAAAGAAGTGAAAAAGAGATACCATGAAACAACTCACCAACTCTTTCTTGATCTTGACTCTGTTATCATCGTTGTTATCGGCTCCCTCGTGTGAAGGATGGTCTTCCTCCCAAATGTTCAAATCGTGTTCGCTGCTCGACATGGCGTCATTGGAGTAACCATCCTCAGGGGCGCCGGATACCGCCATGATTTTTGGAGATGTGAAAGTACTTTCATAGTCATCTATGGGCGGTCGACCTCGTTTTCGTTTTGTAGACGGTGTAGGACTTGAATATAGATTATAGACCATCAATCAATCAATCAATCAATCAATCAATCAATCAATCAATCAGTCAGTCAATCAATCATTCAATCAATGTATTCTTATGCTACAAGGAGCGGTAATTTACTGAGGTTGAGACAACACCGCACTCAGATTTTTCAAAAGTCACACTTCACAACAGGTCCGAGGTTCTTCAATTCCCTGCCCTCAGATTTGAAGGGAATATCAACTTTGGCAAAATTAAAAAAAAGTGAATGATTATCTGCTGGAAAGAAGTTTCTATTCTGTGAAGGAATTTCTGGAGACAAAAATCTGAAGTGAGATGATTGTATTTTTAAAGTGATTGTATTTTAAATGTTTACCTCCAATCATTGTTTTTGAATGTTCTGAATGTTAGACTGTTAGACCCATTTTATCTTCATGTCAATGTAGGTATTAACTTTTATGTGTTTGTATATTCTCTTAATAATAATTTTATACAACTTTTTTTTGGGCGATTCCTATATCATTATTATTATTATTACATGTAATACCACAAGTATTTTGCCGGAAATATTCGGCGAGTGTTACGACTGTTTGTTACCTAATAATATCGCCGAATGACATTGTTTATAAAACATTTTGAGCCGTAGGCGAGAAGTTTTGGAACAATGTCAGGTGAAACTGCATTCATCATGCGTTGGCTTTTTTTTCGAACTGTTTTTTCGTACCTACGTATTTTTGTCTGAAAACTACGAATTTGATAATGAAAAAGTGAACAAACCACTATTCATCGAGATATTTCAAGAAAAAGTTCGAAATTTCACCTTCTTTTCCTTCTTGTCTTCTTATTTTGCATTGGACACTTTCTATATTCATGATGTACTTCAATGACACATATTTATATAGAAAATTCAAAAGAAAATATGTTTTTTATGGTGAGTTATTCATATTTATTGAACATGCATACCAGATGACGGGTCATTTAATCAATAGGCAATCCAAATACGATATGTCAAATGTCAACAGATTGCTTTTGAATTACATTGCACACGCCATTATTTTAAATGATATCCTTTCTTCTTTTCACTAAATATTGATAAAACACAAGAAAATCATATTCCTAGTTGACACATATAATAGAAAAAAATGTGTCGTATATTGTAATATATATAATTTGTCCAATGATGAAAATAGAAGGAGAAATTCTTCTAAATGCTATCCAGAATGCAGGCGAAGAAGGTGTAATTTGTAACTTTACAGTGAAATATCTTAGTAAATAATGGTTTGCTCACATTTTCATTATGAAATTCGTGTTTTTCAGACGAAAATACGTAGTACCAAAAAAATTTTTCGAAAAAAAAAATCGCATGATAAATGCAGTTTTACCCAATGTCATGGGCGAAATTAAAGCAGCAAGCTGGAGCATCGACGAATATATCCAGGAAAAATAGTATCACGAGTTGTATTCGTATGAATATTCCATGATAGAGATAATAAACGAGCGGCTCGCGAGAGTTGCGCACACTGCATCCATCATTCTGGCTTCCAACATAATTGACGTTTAAAACGTCCAAAATTGTATCGCTAAAAAACGACGAAGGTTGATCACTTGTGGGTCAATTCGGCTTCTGTACTGGTAGAGCAAGTCCGATAAAATTTAGTAAACAAAAAAATATCGCTGTAATACAGAAGAAACCGTAAAAATGACCGATTCTGTTTGATTCTAGAGACCAAGAGTGGAATAGTACCTAATAATCCCTCTAGGGAATGAATCATTGCCAGAATGTTTTTGAGCACATCAATTTTCTTTAAAAATTCATGTACTCAAAGAAATGTATATTATAGGATCAGATACATAATTATTATAAAAACTAGCTGACCCGGCAAACGTTATTTTGCCATAAACATTATTTCTAGAATTTTTTTTTATCGATAAATATTCATCAAAAAATGTTTATTATTTTATTTCTACGTCTTTCCGCCATATTGGATCCGCCATCTTGAATTTCCCAATTTTGAAGAATGAAATCATAATCTCCGACCCCGACAACAACCAGATACAATTTTTGAATAGAATCGGATCATAATTACAAAACTCGTCCGCAATATTGGATCCTCCATCTTCAATTTCCTAATTCTGATGAAAGAATCATAATCTCTGACCCCAAAATCTCCCAGATACAAATTTTGAATGGAATCGGACCATAGTTACAAAAATATCTTGGATTTCCAAATTTTGATGATAGAATTATCATCTCCGACTCCGAAAACCCCCATAAACCAATTTTGAATAGAATCTGATCATAATTAAAAAAACTCTTCCGCCATATAAGCTCTACCATTTTGAATTTCTCAATTTTGACGAAGGAATCATAATCTCCGACCTCGTAAACCCCCAATTACCAATTTTGATAGAATCTGAACATAATCACAAGTCGTCCGCCATATTGGATCCGCCATCTTGAATTTCAAAATTTGGTCGAAAGAATTATAATCTCCGACCCTTAAAACCCCCATATACCAATTTTGAATAGAATCGGACCATAATTAAAAAACTCGTCCGCCATATTGCATCCGCCATTTTGAATTTCCTATTTTTGACGAATAAATCATAATTTCCGATCCCGAAAATCCCCAGATACCAATTTTGTATAAAATCGGATTACAAAACTCGTCCGCCATATTGGATCCGCCATCTTGAAGTTACGAATACGCACAAAAATTCTCATACGAATCGGTCGAGGCGTTTCGGAGGAGTTTAGCCAGTAACACCATGACTGGGACAAGAAAATTTTATATATTAGATATTAGATAATTGATATATAATTTTCTCACTAGGTTTTCGGGAAATGAACAATATTGTATGTAATCAATATTGTCTAATTAAATGATAGCTGTCATGTGCCAGAAAATGTCCACTTATTAATTTCAAAGGAATTTATACTGCTGCAGCCTGTACTGGTGAAGGACATAATTTCAATCTCATGAAGGAACATTTCAGGACGTCAGAACGACAGAAGTTCAGAAATATTATATTCTGATGAAACATGAATACCATGATTTTCACATACACAATTTGTATAAATCAATATTTAAATCTTCTGGATTCCATTATATTCTAGGAACAGTGCATACCTAGGTAGGTTTTTTAATCAATTTTTGGGGATATAGGTTGTTGTTAATACTTCCCTGGCACTGTCTTTAGGCTATAAACCACTTTTACACAATTACAAGTTATCTCATGGGTATCTCCCAAATGATTTATGACGGTCAATTTTTAGAAACCTGTGAGTATGAGTCTGTAATACAACAAATAGTTTATTTAGATTTTTTTCCATCAATTCATCTGAACATTTTTCGAATTGCCAAAATAAACCAGAGAATTTAAATGACCAGGCACCACTGTAATCTTTGTGACGTCACTGAGAGAAATATAGCTGTCAATAACATTTAATTTAACAGTGGACTTAATGATGTTGCCAATTCAAAGAATAATATTGTTCTTATTTGTCCTCAAAAAGAAAAACCAACAATATTAGTCTAGTTATGACCAGATGATAGTCATTATGAATTTCATTTTGACATCACCCTGTTGGTTCCAATTATTGTTGTTGTTTCATCATGTTTCATAGACATGGTTGCCAACTAGTCCAAGACTTAGTCCTCACTTAAGTATTTTGCTTATTTCTTGGAGTGCATGAAAGGAAATTCCTATAATTGGGAGGAAAGGGAGTGGAAGTAGGTGTTGATAGATAATAATTGCTTAATTTCAAATCTCAACTCTGAATTCACCTACTAATTGCTTCAATGGTTTCAGTAACAGTGAGTAGATGAAGTCAAACTACTAAGGGAGATGAAATTGTCATGTTGGACTGAGTTTCAAGCCAACTGAAGTAGAAGCACTTATGGTTGCCACCTTTGAATTTCTGATTTTCGGGGCAAAGTAATTGTAAATGCAGGACAATCAATTGAATATAGGGACAAATAAATATTCAATGAAAATGTTGAAAAGTTTGAGGAATTATAATAGTGGTACATAACTGGCAATATCACAAGTAATTTAGAATCAAATCAATGCAACTCAGAGGCATTAGAGGGATCCAGAAGGAACCTTCTAGATTTGTATATCTGAAATAGGACAATAAGTAGCAATAAGTAGAGGTAGTAAATCTACTAACTCAGAGTTTCATGGACTATTGATGACTGAAGTTATTCTTCAAGGATCTGTTTCAGGACCAATCTCATATTCATTATATATTATCCAAAATATCATCAAAATATAAATAGAAATTAATCATAATATCATCATTGGAAAGGTGTTTTCAGGGGAGGGATAACAATAAAAATGCACAAAATTCAGGACATTGCATGTCCTGCAAGTTATCTTGACAGGACACACCACAAAATACTTCAAATTCAGATCATCCTGCCAAATTAGCAGTTGAGGTGGAAGCAGAATAGGCCACAAGATTATAGGCAGTGCACATTCAACAATTCCAAAACGATGAGGAAAATTGAAAATTAGTAGTTATTTCCTAGCTAAGATAGATATATTATTATATACAATGGTTAACTTACCTGTTTGGCATTATAGCTTGAACCTGTGGAATTGCTGTTTGTACTCCATTGGAACTAGAATCTCCATTTCCAGATTGTTCTTCATCTCTCCAAGAAACTTCAGCCAAACCTTTTATTTTTAGTTCTTCAGCTGTTTTTAACAAAGTTGCTAGATGACACTGGAAATTGAAATGGCTCATGTACTTATTTCCATTGTTTTCCATAGCAAGCATTGTTTTATTCATGTTTTATTGGTCAATGTTTTTTGACAAGGTGAGACCATGCATTGATCTAAATTCTAAATCAATATGACTGGCTATAATATGAAATAAATGATATAGGGCAGGCAAAAAATACTACTGATAGTAGAGGCTAGTGATACAGTTTTGAGTACAAGATAACTAGGATACTTACATGTTCTACATTGATTTCTCCTTTGTACATGAACTCTACTAAACATTTGATATCTACATATTTTACATCTTTCATGATAAGTATTGGATCTTTCTCTTCATACTGAGAAAGTATAGTTTCGAAATATGTACTGCAAGCAGATAGGACAATTTTGTGGGCCTTTATTGTTCTTCCCTCACATGCTAAAGTAACATCACAGAAAGCTTCACGTTCCAGAAGCTGCGAAAACATAGTCTGCAAATTGGAATGATGGTACCTCCATCTCAAACAATATTGTTGAGGAAGCATTTTGAACGATTTTCTTGGTTATGTTGATAAAATATAATGTTACACTTTTATTATTCTCTCATTTAGAGCATGAACAGAATGTTTCTCCTGGAATATCTGTGAATCAGCCTAAAAACAACCCAAAACACGAAAAAAAAATCGATAATAATTGCACAGTTTTGGGTTTCTTTTTAAAACTCCATCACGTTTTCAAAACACTAGAAGATTACAGCAACACAAAACACACCTTACGACACATTACGATTCTCAATGAATCACTTTAAACTATGGATGACCTTTTCTCAAAATTTGGAGACGCGTATGTAGATGTTCAGTCATTTGGAAAATTCCAATAAAAAAATATGTCCCTCCGTCTTTTATGAGTCAGTGAGCCAATAGAAAACACGTAAGACCCCTATAAACCATGTATAGTCTCTATGTTCGCCGGGCCAAGCCTTTCAGGCAAATCAATACCCGTTCGTCTTAAAAAAAATACACTCAAAAAATTTCCAATAAATTTTCTACATTTCCCCCAACTTGTTCACACACACTACAAACGCCCAACGCGGAACTTTGAAGAAAATGCATGGGTATCTTTCATTTCAGATTAATCTAACGGCATCGAATAAACAAGTACATAAACTCAAAACGGGGTCAAAAATTGTATTCGCTATGGTGACTGTACCAACGATAATTAGGCCTTTCTTCATATTTATTTTTATAAACTTGAGATTTTTCAGAAACTGAGAAAAGAAATAGAAAGAGAAAATCTATAGACAGGTTTCAAGTTCAATGATCCGGATACCGGATCGTTCGAGTCAAAAACAAAACAAGAAAAACACAAAAATAGGCGCCTAACCGAGTCCCTATCACTTATATTTTAATTATTCATCTTCATTCATTTGCTCCAATTTGGAATAATTTCAGAAATCTAATTTATTTCCCTAATAAGATGGAATGTCATGGACCTTTTGTCTCTTTCTAATTTTTCGGAAAAAACCTTCGAGAGAGATAGGAAAACACGCTGTCGTGAAGTAAACATTATGAAAACCAGAAAGAATTGGCGATTTTCGCCTAACGAACAACGACGAAACGAGCTACCTTTCTCCCTCTGGCGAGGTAACGTAGAACATGTTGACATTTGCCACTTGCAACGATGCCAAACCTACCAAGCTATTGACATTTTCAGATTTTCATGAAAAAATCACGACCATGTTTTCCAGTTTTCCACACAGTTCACACTGGTTTTCCGAAGTGCTCGTAGTTGGCCTTGACTTGACTTGACCCTCCGTTTCAAGTTGCTCAAACCCGCCTCCTACGATACAGGGTCCACTGTCCAGGGACCTATATACAATGAACTCAATACCTATATAAGGACCTCAACTCACATTTACAGGCATTTATTTTTTTCAGGTCAATGGCGCGAAAGCATACATAGAATATTGTATACCAGGTTATGCAGGTACAAGCACTGATCAGTTCTAATGATGTGTGATCTATTTCTTTGGATCATAGAGGTAAAATCTAAAGGTGAATCAGATATCCATTTGTTGTAAGTTGTACCTAGATAGTGCGTCTAATAAATAATGTGGCATCATTGATGAAAGTAAGAAGGTAACTTATTTTCAATCGTGACGTGAATTCAACGTTTCCGATGTAGATGGCGTTACTATAGATTTCGAACAAGATTGGTAGATTTGATGATTATTTGTTTCAATTCTACCAACCTTGATTTCGAACAGTTATTTCTTTTTTCCAAAGAGACGATATGAGACGATGAATATCGGGGGTATCGATATGGTTTGTGCACAGAGCCGGATTTAGCTTTTTGGTATGCTAGAATTTTGTCAACAATCTGTGTGAAAATAAACTCTGGTATACCACTTTTTTTTCTGTAATTTCTATAGCACTCAGTACAGACATATTTTCAAAACTGCCTCCGGCTTGTGAACATGTGTATTAACGGCCAGATACAGGGTGATCAGAATTCTGAATCTTGAACCACCCTGTTGAGATAGGGACATGTGAGCCGTTTTGACCGATAATGAATAGTTTCGACACAAAAAAATCCTAAAGTTGAAAAATCTCGATTTTGAACACCCTATATCTCTGTAATAATTTTCGATAGACTCCAAGTGTGAAGTATCGATGAAATCAGCTTTTCAGGAAGAATAAAAGAATGCGATAAAATACAGGGTGTTCCATTCGAAATATCAATGTTGCTACTACTTTCTAGTAGAAGCGGCAACACTGCATTGTCGAAAATATTTTAAATGAAGAGAGCGTATTCTGAAATATAAGCATGCACATATTCATGGATTTCGACTGATTCTCGATATGAAGATAGTGTAAGCTCGTATCGTGACATACCCTTTATACCTCGATCAAGGATTATCAGATACTAAAATGATATATAATGTATATAAAATTGATTCCTCATAAATAATAAAGAATATAAATTATACCTACTTAGTTTTATTGTGACTTGAGTTTATGATTAAGATGATTTATTTCAGCTGGTGAGTTGAAAGATAAGAAATTGACTGAATTATGGATGCATACCTGAGCAATATAAAGAAAGCATCAGCAACAGCTTCTGATTGTAATTCTGAGAAAGTACAGCAAAATGTATGTCATGAATTTCACAATCATATTGTTCATCCAACTTATAGTGTTATGCGGAAGTGCCGTAGTTCCAGGTGAGATTTTTTCGAATGTTTCATTCAGTATTAAACGTTATAAAACGAATAAGTAGTTATACATATTGGTACATTTTGGAAACCATTGGCGTTTCAAGGTCGCTTAGATGAAAAAAAAAAAGAAAAATAATTATTCACGTGTCTGTGATTATTCAGGTCGCAATTTTTGAAAATCGAATAACTATACCTACCATTCGAATACATGATATTGAAATTAAAAAAAATTCTAGGTTGCGAGATAGATCCTTTTGTCTCGAATGCACCATTGCTAATAAGATCAGGGACATCCAAAATACTGTATCCTTCATACAACAAAACCACCGTAAGATTCAACGTGGGTGACACTGTGGAGTTTTCATGCCCTCAAACAACACTCCTAGTGGACGGTGCAAGAACCGAATCAATCGTAGAAGCAACTTGCATATCCAACCAGCTGTTCCGATTGACAGGCAAGAAATTCCTCTGGAATCAAATATCTTGTGACAAAACTCCAGTATCGACTAGTAGATTCGTCACTGGGAGCTGCGGCAGTAACACTAGGCTAGCCGAAATCGGCTTCCAATTAGACAGCACAAGATTTCTACACACGATGACTGTTTGCTTCAACACCAAAACCCAATCTTCACTCTGGTGCCAAACCGAGATATCCTCCAACATAGCTTCTCGTGTATCAGGTACACCAAGACCATACTTTTTCCAAGACGAAGGTTTCTACAACTTCACAGTCAACAATTTTTACACCAGAAGCAGGCAGCGCAAGACGATCAACAACCTATTGGGTTTGCCGAACAATTCCCTCAAGTATATCGACAATGGGTCTCTGTATTACTTGGCAAGAGGTCACCTGAGTGCTAGAGCAGATTTTGTTTATGCAGCCCAGCAAAACGCCACCTTCAAGTACATCAATACCGCGCCACATTGGCAATCTTTCAATGGAAGAAACTGGAACATAGCCGAAGCAGATACGAGGTCCTATGCCAGCTCCCGCAATGTGAGCTTGCAAGTCTGGACTGGCACTTACGGCATAGCTACTCTACCCCACGAAAATACTAGACAACAAGTAGATTTGTACCTTTACGTGAACAATGGAGATAAAGCTATGCCAGTGCCAGCTATGTTTTGGAAGCTGGTTTATAATCCTGCGGACAGGAGAGGGGTGGTTCTAATTGGTCTGAACAACCCGCATCAGTCAGATGTGTCGAAGAATATAATTTGCGATGATGTTTCTAGTAAGATGACTTGGCTCAACTGGAACGGGAAGAATATTGACCAAGGATATTCGTATGCTTGTAATGTCGCTAGCTTCAGGAAGGTTGTCGCTTATGCTCCAAGCCTTCCTGTATCAGGATTGTTAATTTGATTTTCGAATTCGACGTTGTTTTTTTCTTATATTCTTTCCATCTTTTGAATAAGAAATAGGTTGATACGTGATAAACAAGCAGAATATATTTGATTTTTCATTTGCAATAAAATTCCCCAATAACTGATCCTATTGAATAACCAGCTGAATACCAATAATATGGGTCACTGATTCGAATGAGGGATACTTATCAATTGAATGAAAATGTAAAAAATAAGCGAATATATTACAAAAAAGGGTACTTATCAAAATATTAAACTGAAAAATAAAAAATTCATCTTAAAAAAATAAAAAACATAAAAAAAGAACAAACTAGGTAGGTACATCTGATTTGATAATACAACACATAATAAATAACGTAATAAGGTATTAAATACCAACAAGAAACAAAAAGATATTTGCATTTTATAAAGGAAGGGCCTTGTATCCTGTATCACATTTCATAATGAGTACTCCTATTTTTCTACTTGGAATTGGAAGTTCATTAGCTCGCCTTTCTTCAAACCACTCACTTGAAGATGTGATATCTGTGTCTGTGTCGCTAAAATCGTACACTACAAAATTAAAAAAGGAAACATGTGGTTTTTTTGAGGCTCTAGTTTAAGAGATGAGAGCAAGACAGATTTATAATCTATTATTAGAATATCCCTATTTGATTCTCCAGGGCAACAAATGAAGACTGTGGCACAGATAGACCAGGAGATGGTGACAGGTGACGTTCTCCCATTTAACACTGCATGCCTTTTCAAGGCTTCATAATTACCCCTAAAATATGAACAATAGAAGGGTTCCTGGCTGCCGCACGTGTACAGGGTGGGCTAAATTGGTCACTTTTAAAGAGAAAGTCCTATTGTCCAACTAGATAGAAGTAAACTGATGTCGGTGCCGGATGATCGATTCTGATGCAAAACTCAATGGTGAAAACCGCATATCGATATCTGTCTTCGTTTCGTAGTTACGAGGTTTTCTTCTTCGAAAAGGGGCATTTTTATAAAGTGGCTACAATTTTTTTTGCAAAAATTGTATGTGCTCATGAAAATAAATGCAAAACATTAAAAGGCACTGAAATCGGCTTGCCTATATCATGTTCAAGAATATAACTTGTTCTTCTTGAAGGAAAAGTTCTATTTTGAAACTAGGTATATGGTGACTGATTTCAGTGCCTGAGGATCAATTTTCATGACGAAAACAATGCTTTGGAAATGTTATTATGGAAACGAAGAATTTTTGACAAAAACACCTTGTAACTCTGAAACTAAGATAGATATCGATTTGAAGTTTTCAGATCAACAGGCACCAATAACATCAGTTTTTTTCTATCTAGTTCGGGAATAGGACTCTACTTTTAAAAGTGTCGAATTTGGCCCACCCTGTACACTTCATGAGGAAAAGCGCTTTTCTTTTTGTGATGAATTTTCGTGTTTTTCCGCGATATTATACTGCCTGCCGTTGTGATATAGGTACAGAAGTTCAAACAAACTGAAGCGCTAATATTTGATGGCATGCAATCCGCAGCGGCCGAAAGGGCTCAAAAATGTTAAGAAAAACTGAAGCAAATTAAAGGGGACAGTGTTTTCAAATTGCAACTCGATGTAAAAAATTGAAGTTTTAGTAACAAAAACACTCCGTAAAATAGGCATGCGCCACTTGTCTGCCCAACGGTGGATAATTTCGGGAGAACACATTTGTTTAATTAATTGATAGTAGGTAATTTGGCAAATAAAGACATGCATGACGGAAGTTGCGAAAAACATATATTTTCTATACATACCACTTGATGATACATTTGAAGAGACCTTCTCATCGGTCTTCTCAATGTGATTAGACTCAAAAGACTTGGTCCCAGCCGCCACAAACGAATTCAAACTGGCCAAATCGCCTTCATTAGCCGATTTTTCCATACTCAAACATTCTGGCACGAGCTTGAGCGGCTTCTTCACTTGGATGAGTTTGGCCTTAAAGTCGAGTATGAGACGGCATTCGTGCAAATTGTTGTCCGCCAGTTCCAAGGCGGCTCTAACTTTGGTTTTGGTGAGAAAAGGGTATTGTGGATGTATTTGATCGGTGTAGTATTTCATCAGCACTCCTTTCGTTAATCTACTTGTAGGTTTATGTGTTTGATTCACCTAAGGCAGAGGTTACGACAAATGAATGTGCAAGTAGGACTCTTCGAGCCTCGATTCATTCAGAAAATGGTACCGGGGGTGGTATAAGTAAATGCATTGTCAGATATGATATTGAAGTTACACTTACACATGAGCCCTATTATAATTGGGTCTATATTTTTGTGAAAATATGAATACTAGAAGCACTTTAGATAAAAAATGGGCAAATTATCTTCTCTTCTCTCTCTTTCAACCCTGCTGAATTCGAAAATGTTTGTCGCCAAAGCGAAATTTCAACGCCGAAGTGAAATATTCAAGATGACGGCCAAAATTTCGTCAAAAACTCATGTATTTCGCAATACCTTTCGACTCAAACAGTGATTTTGATTCAACATCTAAGTATGTTTTTCAGTACGAAATCATTATTGGCCACCTGTCAATTACAACTGGAAATATTAAGTTTCCAAAGTAGCGCCCAAGAAGGTGCCCAATATATTTTTTCATCTCGTGGAGCGCACGAAAGGAAATTCCTATTATGTTCAAAGAACATCGTGCATTCCTAGGATAGGGAGAGGAGGTAGGTGTTTTGGTAAAGTGCTGATCGACATATTTCAAGGTTGACAACGAAAGGATGTGCTGACTGGGCTTGCCGAGTTGGAATAATAGCAGAGATTTCTGAAAAACAGTTTCCGTGGAAGTATCTATAGAAAAGTGCTCTAATGAAGTCAAAGTATTAGTGAGTGTGGCATCACCCACCAGGTGGATGGCTCTTCTCAGTTCTCTGGATGGAACCTAAGAGCATCAGCGTATATGGTGATTTGAATTCCCATATCCATGTTATTGTTATCATAAAAATCAAATAACGGCTGCATAAAATCGTGAAATTATCTCCAACATCCTTCATAACCAACTGAATGGGTCCATACATACAGCCTCCTTTGCATATTTGCATTTGGCACTGATGGATTTTTCCAAATTTTTCTGTTAGTTTTTCATAAGTTCAATATTTGATTTCTTATGTGTTTTTCTTGATTATTTCTCGAGTTATTTCTGTACGTTCATAAAAAATCATCTGTTCAATTCTTTTTTGAAAGCTATTAATAATTCTATGAGAGAAAAATTACAGACACTCTCTACCCTCAAACTAATCCTGAAAGTCATCGAAAACGTGATTAACCTGCCATGTTACTAACTTCACTTTTATTTTTCTAGAACTATAATGCTATCTATTGGCTGATGATGGGCTTGTATAAGTTCGAAACATGTACCGTCACGATTGATCTTTGATCAATCTATTGAAACTTGTGGAGATGACTGGGTTTTCATCTATGAACTACTACACTACTCCTCTTTGAGTTACCATCGACTTCTCCCAAAGATTAAAAACCTACATCTGGAAATGTCACTTCTGATTTTCTGATTGTAATTTCAACAATTCGAATGACAATATCGTCTTTGATTATACCTAACCATATCTGTGAATTTCAATTCGCCTCTCTAACCCTTAGGAAACTTGCGGAAGACACGAGGGCAGACATGATTTTCCGAAATTTCACTACCAGTTGTAATCATTTCAAGGTTTCCAATGATACTTTCGATCCCGAAAATATACAGGGTGTCCTTGGACTTGCTCTTCTCCTCTCAGGAATGTATAGATGGGGTCAAAACATCACCAGAACTTCATATTTATCTAACTTCTTTCCTAAAATACTTCGTTACCAAGTTACGGGCCTAAGTACTGAACTGCTGTTTGTTTAATACTTTATGTTTTTTATTTTTGTTATAAATGTTGCTGTTGTTGTAAACGTTAACATAATGATTTTTGTGTGAATATTTTTTATTTCAAATAATGGTAGACGAATAGACGATCGCGTTTGAGGTCGTGAACAAAAGTGCATTTTTATCAAAAATCGTTGCTCCGATCGATTTTCCACAGGAGTAATTTTATTCAGGATATTGTCAAGGTATTTTGCTGAAAATTATTGAAAAACATCTTCCATTTGAAAGTTTTGAGGTGTGGACCATCGGGCGTAGTCCTTTCCTGACTCTTTATAGCAAAACAACTGACTCCTGCATGAAAGCTCAGCGAAGGAATTCATTTGTTTAGTCAATCACCAAAATTTGGATGATTTTGAATATTTTACTTTGAAAGTTATCAAAGGAAAACATTTTTCATTTTCTGACTTTTAGGGCCTGTCAAGCGGCTCGCAACTTTGTAAGGAATAAGGATTTTAGTAAAAAAAGTTATATATGAAGTACTGGTGATATTTTGACGTCATCTAATCATCTATACATTCCCGAGAGGAAAAGAAGTCCAAGCAGAACACAAGATTTTCGGATTTTGCCACGACCTTGGCCACTATCTTGGATATCTCACTTCCTTGGAAGTTGGAATGGAAAATTGGCTACCATTTCTAAGACACCTGTATTTATATACCTACTAAACCTACTTAATCTTATTTGAGAGAGTTTTCTCAATTTGAGAAAAAACTTGGAACTGTACCTATCCTGAGAGGTGGGTTGTTATTAATTTTGGGGTTGATCGAGGGGTTGACTCAGGCTAGCCCTCTACCCCTCTACCTTTCCCCGCCTATGGGCAAAAACAAATTAGGTAGATAGATACATAATTTATGATACAAAGGGTGATATAGGTAGGTAGTTATTCGAGATATTTGAGTCAGAAAATAGAAAATATTCTTGCACTTGATTAAATACCTAATTTCTACAACCCCTGCTTACATGCTCAGATGAACATTCATGAAATAATCTTTGATATATCTATCAAATATTTAAAGATGACCGAAACAGTACTGATGAGTTGACTGATTTGAATGAAATAATAAATAATAAATACCATCATCATGAAAACATTACTTACCTGATGGTGATAAATACTGGTGGGAACTACCCCATTTGTCACTCTCTTGGCCGCTTGGAAATTGTTCGGCATTTTTGACACCCACATGTTATTACCCGAAGCTGGATTATTTATTGTCGGCTTCATTTTTTGTTTATAATCATTTGGGGAAACAAACCCAAATATGTTGAATAATTAGTTGAGATGTTAAACACAATAATACACAATAATGGTGGTGAACGATAAATATTAACTTGCACGCATGTAGGTAAATTACAAGAAAAAAAAATGTAAACACGAAAAGGTTAGGTGATTTGGTGCAAGCAGAAGATAAATTAAACTCCTGGAAGATTAGCAACCCGCTACGTTATGACGTGTTCTAGGTCCAGTCCAGAATTGTCGTTTTTAGCGGTTTATTAAAAATGAGATAGACACCACCCTTTTTAGCGGTAAAATGGGTAGAGCAGTGGCAAATTTAAAAGCCATTGATGTATTGCGGGTTGTAGGTTGTGTAGGAGGATTTTGGGTTGTAGGTATTGGTTTTACGCATGGCCGTAAATAAGTAATCGTCACATATTGTTCCACAAATTTATTGAATACAATATAAATATCTAAAATAGGCATAGGTTATAATATCTAATTCCTATGTACTATCAACAACATTAAGTTCTATAACTGCCATAACTGGGAATGATAGGTAAATCATGGATTTCCAGACCCGGTCAAACTATACCTTCCTATCATGATGAAAATCTTCCTATGCTATCACAGAGGTGTTAAATTACTAGATTAAGTACCTAGCAAAAGTTTAAATATGGATTTTGAAGAGAAGATTTAAGTTATGGCGATTTTGTGATTGTAGATTCATTTATTGTTTCTATTGTCTCCAATTCCTCTATTGATGTATTGATGATGGTGGTATTGCTTTTTCTGAAAATAGAAAGATATATAAAAAGGGTGTCCCGGGAATAAGGTAATGCCGTAAATGATAGAGGGCTGATGATATAGAGTGAGCCAAAATATTGTCAGTAGGTACTTATATAAAAAAATATCTACTGGCTTCCTTAATGGAGTTATTGACTTCGAAAGTTTGAATAAAAAAATATAACCACCATCATCGAGCATTCCTTCGTTCCTCTGATCATCAAACTTTATTTTTTCTTATAGGTGCCTGTTATTGGATTATTATAAATAATAATAGCATATGCATGATGAATCTGAAAATGTCATCGTATGGCAGGGAAATAGTGGCAATATGAATGTTGAGAAAACCAGTTTTAATCTTCTCCTGAAGATGCTAACATAGTTAGCGAAACACGTGTCGAGGTGTAAAAAATCGGTTTGATTAGTGGTAAAACAGTCGTGTGTATAGTGTATTATCGTGCTAAAATAAGGTCTCAGTCTTCGATATATTGTTATTAGTATATTACTATATAATATATTCGAATCGATAACTAATGTGGGTCACTGGTGGACAAAAACTGATTTTCTCTAGAATTCAAATTACCTACAATTTTACATTCAGAAGGTTCGTGAGTGGGGGGGGGCATCGCCTCTCTCTGCCCTTCCCCTCCCCTGAATCCACTCCTGCTCTTTTCTGAGCCAGTCAAATTTCGTTGCATTATACTACCAGGTGGTCGAAAGTTAGTAGTTTTATATGTTTGTTTTCTTGAACTAACCGTTGCCGACTAAATAATTATTTACGTTCTTGAAAATGCTTTTAAACATATAGTTTGAAATCTTGAGGAATTTTTGAATTATTCTCGATAGGGTTTTGAAAATTGGTGGGTAGCAAGTATACCAAATTGCTCTTTATTTGATGAAACAAATTTTCTTCTATCACTTCCAGTTTCACCAAAAACGACCCCAACTTTCTATTTTCTAATTGTATTCCATAATTGGTTAGGGATTGCCATAACGAATTCAACGATACCGGGTTTGATAGGGTTATTTCAAACGATTACAAGTTTCCATATGCTCAATGGGTGTGACTTCGCAATATCAAAACTTCTTTCTCTGTCAAACTCGTTGATTATATGGAAACGCGAACGCGAATATCTGCGTAATCGTTTGAAATAACCCTATCAAACCAGGTATCGATGAATTCGTTATGACAATCCCTATCCGATTATGGAATACAATACAGAGTGTCCCATTTAAAAATCAGATGTTGGGGTCGTTTCCAGTGAAACCAGAAGTGATAGATCAAAAATTGTTTTTAATGAGCAATTTGGTATACTAGCTGCCCACCAATTTTAAAAACCATATCTCGAAAAGTTACAGTCTTGGCCGTTTTTGTGCATTTCTATGTATATGATATCATGAAAAATTGATCCATTTTCAATGAAAACGCACGGCACTGTCCAAAATTATCTTCGTCTCTGAAAAACGGACCATATTGATAGCTATTCATATCGGTCCAAACTTGGTGAAAATCGCACGACTAAAAGCTCTGAGCTGAAGTGTTTCGTGCTTTTGACTGCTGAAAATTGATCACCTGATAGATATATATAGGGTACTTCAGAAATTGAGACTATGGATGAAATGGGCGAATACATTTTTGTCAAAAAAATTCGACTATATTGAGCTGTGTGAATCATTGATTAGAGGTGCTTGCTTTTCATCAGAGAACCGTGTAAGTATCATTAACTTTTGCAATGTTGCCGGACGGTTTTTTTTTCTTTTTATCGCTTGGAGCGCACGAAAAGGAATCCCTATAATGTTCAAAGAACATCGTGCGTTCCTAGGGAGGATAGGGACAGGAGGTGGGTATTGGAATTTTTTTTTGGACTTTTAATAGTTATTGGTAGGAACGCACATTTCTTGAAAAATGTTTAAAAAAATTGTTTGTGTCTTATCGTGTTATTATATGTCATTATGTCTTATACTTATAACACCTCATTTTATTCATTGCCCCGATTTCGGAAACACCCTGCTTAAAACTATGGTGGTCTATTAATCATCGTATAAAATTATATTACCTTTAAATCACAAAAGAATGTGATTCTTATAATTAATTTTGTTTGTCATTGTCAGTCTGGGGAATATTTTGTTGAATTATTAGTCGCTTTGAATTGGGATAGTCGATAAATTGAGGTATACTCGATTGAAAAACTACACAAATCGCCAGCACTATGGTGTGTCTATAAATATTTTCGAAAACATATTTTCTTTAAAAGGTCAAAGTGAGTATTTATTTCGGTACTTCGAAAATACTCAGGAATCACCTGTGAATGCGATCTACTTTGTTTGTTCTAGTAGTAAATAAATTGAAATTGACCAGTGAATAATTCAAATGTATTATAGCCATCCTGTTGAAATGTCATGAGATGTTAGGTGCAATTGTGTTGTGGAAATTAGGAAATGTTGAGAGTATGATGAGGATGTTTCGAAGGTAAGCTCAACCTAAATAAATCATTACATTCACGCCAATCTTACCATCTTCATTTCTGGTTGTCAAATTCAATACTTCCTTATTGACAATATCTTTCCCTGTGTCAAGTGTTTCAACTGTCTCTTCCACTTGGGTGGTATCTTGTCCAATTTCCTGACTGGCGTCCTGATCTCTATCCCATGGTCTTTTAGTTCCCCTACACTCATTATTAGTGTAACAGTAATAAGAGTGTCCTTTACAAAAAGGGTGTCTTCTGATTCCCGCTGTCTGATTTCTTGTAAATAGAGATTTGCACCTATAGGGTATATAATATATCCTCATATTTATGTACATATGGAGAACTAAAAGTAGCACTCTGTAAATTTGTGGGGACGGTGAAGGAAAATGAAAAGTGCAACAACTATAGTATATATTGTTTAACCAGCACGAAATCATAGTGAATTACCACAAGAATGAAGTATGCCATTTCTGTTTCTTTGGCTTGTAGCCATTCGATTTTCCTTTAAGTAATGCTCATCTATCAGGCAGAGCTGTCATTGCTTGAAATTTGACATTTCATGGAAGATGAGACTTTGTGAAATAGTAACACAAGAAGTCATTGTGATATATCAGAAACGGAAATAAAATTGATGACGTTCAAAATACCTCATTGATTTATCGCACACAGTAAAATGAGCAATGTTGTGTTATAGACTTGAAAATGGTTTATTGTTTAACGAGCATGGAATAAATAAAATTGATGACAAAGTACCTCATTGATGGATCGAACACAGTAAAACAAAAGCAATTTTGTGTTATAGCTATAGAAAAAAATATTTTCCTTATTATGAGGCTCCCGATTTTTCCGGAAGTTACGTGTCATCATTCATGAAAATGCATAAATTCATTTGGAGTTTTCGGGGGAAAACTTGTCTCAGATTGGTTTTAATACCAACTCTTGCTGTATACAGTTGAAATAAATATACCTTCTTGCGTAAAGTAATTTGTCCACTGCGCTGAAAAAATCATTCTTGGAAATGCTGAGCACGGTATGTAGGGTGGCAGGATGAGTTTCAGGAAAAAGCTGCATCAGTCTCAGAAAGTAGAAGAACTGACTAGAAGACTGATGCAAGGATGATGGAGACTTGTCAGTTGATACACTAGGTGCTGTAGAAATGTCACCAATATTCTGAAAAAAAAAGTAGTTCTAAAAACACGAAGTATAGTAAGAGTAGGTGAAAAAATAAAGTTCATATGAACATGTGTCTCAACTTGCTCCGTTTTTGAGATACAGGATGTTGAAGTTGAAAGTATTAATTGTTTTTATTTATAACCCCCCTGTATAAGTTTTCATGGTGCCGGAATTCAGAATGATTCTAATTGGGGTTATTGAGTAATCTCAATGGAAGTCTTGAAAACACCTACATTGAAATCTGGAGTCAAATAGAATTTTTATTGTTTCCTCTAAAACTAGATACAAAAATCACATAGAGGATACAGAAGTTGTTATTTCAATAGTTCAATCTAATGAAAATATGAAACTCAGAAAAACTGGTGGTGTACAATGACATTCACCATGAATATCTATAAATTTACCCAGTGTGACGTCACTGGAAATAACATTTCGAATCTGATTGCACTAGAAGAAGCGCCATATTACTATTAACAAAACCACAACGTTTTATTGAAATTGATGAAAAGACAATTGGGAAATGAATAAAAAAAAGATTGTTCATGGAAATATTAATACCCTGAATCTCGAAAACGAAGCATCTTATAAATACAATGACCAATAATTGATTGAGTCAATGTATAACATTTTATAAACGTTGGTCGTCATGATTATTGTCTATGTCAAAGTATTAGCGATTTCATATTTGATCAAGTAGATGAATTTAGAAGGTGGTCATGCAAACAAATAGGACATATGAAAATGCGAGACCACTCATCACTCATATATTATAATGTATGAGTTCTTGTAGATTCCAATAGGATCTGATTCTCAATATGTCAACTGATTGAAGGAATACGAATATAATTATTATTGTTTTTTTGTATTGGATTGAGGCATATACCTACCTGATGGAGAATTAATTCGTTTCCAAATTTTCATTGAAATATTTGGTTTTCAGCGATCGACATCGGTATGTTCATAATTGACAGTTTCATTTAAATACTGACTTAGTTATCACTCAGAATACGTCATACGAACCGTAGTTTCAGTCGTGGACAAGTCACCAGGTCTATTTTTGTTCAGCGATGATGGACACGGTTGTAAATTGCTCCAAGGGCAGCTAATAGGCTTTTTGAACACCACTTTATAATTATGACACTCATCTATCGGTTTATTGGATGTATTTGCCTTTGGATTCATACCAAAAAAGTTCGCACTGACTTCAGCAGGTGATCAGACAAAAATTGATATTTTGTGCGATGAATCTGTAAGGAACGGTAGAACTATTTTCTTATCCGACACATTTTTGTTAAGCTCTCATTGTTGATTGAACTCTGATGGAGTTATGACAACGTGATTGTCAGTTCACACCTTTGTTGATTTCGTCTCCAAATCAAACCATTGAAAATTTCTATCTGTACAGTGTGTACAGGCTAATCATCTCAAATATCTGGTGAAAAACTCAATATTCAAGGAAATACATTCAATTAATGGCATGTAGGGAGACACTTTCGAATATAAGAATATGAGAATGCTATAACCCCCTCACCCCAATGAGCAATAACAATAACCCCTCTTCGATTTTCCAAATGACACTATATGGTAGATATGTGTAACATAGGTATCATTTCAAAGAAAGAACAATGATGTTACGCTTTTCAAAGAGTTGAAACTTGTTATAAATAGTAGGAATCTGATTGAGATGATATGGAAATATAAAAAGTACGAGGCCGCTTGTTATTTGATGATTAGCAAAAACGCATACGAATTATTTAATTTTTTGTATAAAATGTCACTTTTCGAACATATCTTTCTTCCTATGGGAAAAAGTGAGTAATTTCTCCCGGATATATTTATATATTATATATATACTGTTGATGGCTTTTTTTGTGATAGTTCCGAAAAATAAGGCAATAATACCGTCTCCGAGAAAGACCTGCAAGTCCTTTTAATCTTCCATTCCACTTCGCGGTTACGTAAATTAATAAACGACCACTAAGTTCGCAAGTTTTTTTAATCAAATCACATAATTAGACTGACTGACTGATATTTGATTACTCCAAAACGATGATGAAGATGCCTGCAAAAAGATGCTTGCAACGTAGGTGTACCTAATTCCTGTTGAAAACACGTCGATAATTTTCTGATTGAAATATACCTAATGTGATATCTTCTCAATATTGATTCGTCCTTTCTAGTGTGACAGAAAAAAAAATAGTATAATATTATTCACGGGAAAAATTAGATTTAAGCTCACACAACCTCGAGCTAAAATCTACTACTTTTCCCTTGTATATAATAAATATATAACTATTTTCATGAAACTGTCGGGACTCCCCAAATTTTGGTTTAGAAATAGCTTAAATGTAGGGATATATATAATACCATCCGAAACGTGTTATAGCAGGTGGAGTTCTGACAATATACCTCTATGTATTAAGTAAATGTAGCATGTAAGTATGCTGCGATGAATATAAATTAAAATAAATGATATGCAAATGTACAAGTTTATCATAATGCAGCTCCTGAAAACCTGCGAACATAAAGATATCAATGAAATGTTTTTAGGAAAATGAACATAAATATTAATTTACATTATATTCTATAACTTTGCATACTTCAGATGATCAGAGACGGTTATAAACTCCCTATAGTTGTTCTCTTCCATTACAATACGGAACACGCACAATTTTTAGATTTGTTGAAATTAGAATCTGACTCTGTTATGATCAGTTTGTATGTTATCAAAACTCGCGGATCATCCATTCGCTTATACTGACCCACTGAAGTATGGGAAAAAAGCCGAGGAGAAAGCAGTGTTCTGAGACGTAGAAATGTATTGATTACAATTGAAATACTCCCAGTCGAGCACATAAGGTCTCTTAGGGAAATGTGTGCTTTTCAATCAAGGAAAAAGATATAAAAGACGAGAGGTCATTATCATGTATAGCGCTGAGCTCTATGGTTATCAGATCTGAAATGGTTTGGGGACATCGGAAAAACTTGTTGAGGAACAGTGTTCAACATGAAATTGTTTTATTCTCATTTTTTCATAGCTAGATGATATTTATGTATGTATGATTAGTTGTTTTTTGATGATACAAAAATATAACATCTCTATGCTGTTTATGAATTTTTCGAACTTTTGAGTTGAATTCAAAAAAACGAGCTAGCCACCCTTTTCGGGGTGAAGAGAAATTGAGTAGCGAACAAACTCGCTAGGAAAGGATCTAAAACACCCTTGGTGTGACCAGAACTTTTCTGCGGGATCAGCAGTAGAAATGAGAAAAGAAGAATACGCTGAACAGAGTATAGACATCTTGGAAAATATTCAAGGTCTCAGACAGGCTAAGATTCTATAGGGTACATATTATTATAATGCAAAAATAAACTTACTACTACATATACTAAGGAAAGCATACGTAATAGAGGAGGGATGAGGTGCTACCTGCCCTATACCTATAGAAACACCTCATATCCTGAAATTTTTGAGTGATATAGGACTAGAAAAATTGCAATAGCTACGGAGAACAACCTCATCAGGTATTGCAAAGAATGGGACACAATAGATCTCGCAGTGTATTCAGCCCTTATGCATACAATACAATGCAAGGCTTATTTGTTTATGTTTGCTTAACCAGCTAAACTTAAACAAAGGGGTCCCAGGTAGCATATTAGTAATATTGCATTAATATTGTTAAATGTTCACTTTTTATTTCTCGCCAATATTGATTTGACATTATCACATTTTATGACCAATACAACTACGAATATTCAACCAATATTGATGTGAAAATATTTCACCAATGTTTTCAAGACGACATTGATGCGGTTTTTCAATATTCTACCCACATTTTGAAACTGTATATTGTACCAATATCACCGGAATGTTCACATTTTGTTTCTCGCCAATATTACGTTCACAAAATTTTGCTGATATTTTCGTAATTTTGCACCGATATTATCCCAATATATAGTTGTGCTACTTGGGAACTATGGGGCACTATGGAACTTGAAAATCTGCCATTGGTGAAGTTAAATTCGGTATTGAAGTGAATCAAAGTTACATTAGCTTCAATTAACAATAACAGTATATGTGTTGCTGTGTCAAGGTCTCGAAAAATCTGATTTTCATAATTTAAAGGCATTTGACCTTGACCAAATAATGTAACCTGCGGCGCATTTTTGGCTCGTTATCATATAATATATCATATCTACCAATCCCTTTATATTTTCGACATCTGGTCATCCATAGCTATTGCCAAAAAAAATTGCGTTTCGCTTGGTGAATAAATCCAATTCGAGCACTGATACCAACAATGAAAAAAAGAAAAGAAAAAGGACAGACTATTTCCATCGCGGATCGTTCTAGCGCAAACAGTGACCGATCGCAAGGCCTCTCGCATGCTTGAGCTACAAATAGCAGAAAATCGCCGCTAGCAAGTTTCTAGTCACTTTTCCGTGCCAAAGCTGTGTCGAGCTCTGCTCGAATCGAAACGCGACCAGGAATGAGTTTCGTCAAAAACATCTTCGGGATGGGCGACAAGGACACTGACGCGCCTGAGGATGACGAGGACGCCAGCGAAGAAACGTCGAGCTCGTCGGACGCCGGCTTCTTCAGTAACATGAACAGCAGCAGCGATTTGCAGGGGCGTTTGGAGGGAGGATCGGCCATTGATGCGGATTGTTCGTCTATTTCCAATTTTTTCGGATACTGGTACGTTTTTGTAGTTTTTCGGTGTACAGGGCGATTCAAACTTCCTACCCTTAGCTTATAAGAGGAAGAGGAAAACTGCGAATGAGAATTTGGCAGAGGGTATTTAAAAAGCTGTGTGTAAAGGTATATTTTTTTGTATTCAAAAATTTTTCAACCCTTTTCAATATGGCGAAGGGTCAGAAAAACTATTTTTCTACAAGCGTGCGTGATTCACCCTATACCCGCACGCAATTTAGTTTGGGAAGTGTTAAAAACATAGATATGATAATATCGCAAAATACAGGGTGTTCCTTAAAGACATGATAATATTTGAGGAGGTGATAATCTGACTCATTTTAAGAAGACAACTTCATGTGAGCGTATGTCCTAAAAGTCTGAACTTTTGAGATACAGGGTGATGAAGTTGTTTTGAAAAATATTCAGTTTTTTGATGATAACTAAGACAATATTGTATACATCTGTATGAAATTTGGTACACGTCTTGTATGCATTTTTATGCATTTTCTGATGTACGAAGATTTTCATTTTCTCTACCAGTGGCACCGTTACGGGAAAATTATTGTTTATATTTTACTTAGAAGTGAGCAACGACGAAAATTTTCGAAATTTCAAAGGATATTTAATTATGTACAAAAAAGATCCTCTTGTTGATACTCGATAGAACGCTTCGTTTTCGAGGAAAAACGGAAAAACGCGACCAGACTTCAAATTTTGATGTTTGAGTAGGTACTCCATTCAGGACGCTTCGCTCGCACGTTAAAATATCTCGATCATTAATCGCCCTCATTAATACACTATAGTTGGTTAAATAACTATTTCCTGCCTATATACTATTATCTCTAAGAAATGTCAATACAAAAAAACCATGGCGATTCACAATGTGTAATTTGTTTTTTAAAAACGGAAGCAGATTCATTGCGAAACTTCCATTTTTATACTTACTTCTTCTGCTTCAAATATTTTTTTAACTAGGTGTCATTGACTATTGATCGAATTACTCTTCTAGGTTTCTAATATTGAAATTCATATCGATTTTTCCTTACTCACAGGAAAATTGAATTGATGCTTATATTTTTCCATACAGGCTGTTTCTTAAAAACTGGTAAATTTGCTTCCTAATAAGGGACCCTATACGTCTCTTCGAATAGTACACCCTGAGAAAGACGGTTTTTCCTCAATATTTCTATTTCCAAAAATCATAAAATTTGTTGAATATCATATGAACTTTCAATGCTGAATCTTCAAACAGAGTGTTTAGGGTAAAAACATTATTTTTTCACATTCTGATATCAGAATATGATACCGGTTCACTTCTGGTAACTTCTGCATTCGTAAAAGGATTTTCCTGAGATTTGGTACAGCTTTTCAAGCAACCATTTCGGAGTTGATTACATTACAATCCAATATTCGATTTTACTATAAGCGACTTTGTTTTTTAAAATGTAAAAACCCTCTCTATTTTTACATATTCAAGTTCAACAGGTCAAAACAAGTGCAATCTTCATGACCAGATTAAGAAATGTTTTTTTTCACAGCTCACTTGTAACATTATTCGAGCTGCAAGTAACTAGTTTTGAATGATTTTTGAATTTATACAATTTGTCATACGGCACCAAAATACGAAAATGATATGTAATTTTTTTCCTCAATGTATGTTCTAGATAGACATGTAGATTGTAGGTGGACCATAGAATGTTTCATCAACACAAAAAGCATTTTTTCAGTAAAAATTATGTTTCAATAGTATGTGGGACTCATTGAAAATAGCCTTGACCCCATCTCGTTATCCAACAGATAAGATAAAACAGCAATTTTGAATTTAAATTTTTTCGAAAAAATGACATTTGATATATATATTTCAGTTGTTTTCACTTGTTGAACTTGAATATAAAAAACATATTCAGGGTGTTCCATTAAAAAAAAACGAATTTTCTGACATTTCCAGAAAAAAACCAAATTTCAGAAAAATCAGTTTACAAATGCAGAAGCGTGCAGACGTTACAGGGGTATCCCCATACCCTGTGTGACTCAGTATACAATAGAATATTGGAATTTGGTACACTGCATAAACTCTTGGAACCAAATTAGATTCATTGCCCAATATATCAAAATTTTTATAAAGAGCACTATTTTGCATGCTTAAATACGTGATTTTAATTATATTTACCTACATCTGGCTCGTTCAATTCCAATATTGAGCAAACTTCATGTCTGTTGAGTTAATGTTATGAGGTGTTAAAAATCATCAATTTATTTGTGATTTGGCTGAACTGCCAATGGGTACCTAATGGGTCATTAAATTGTTCAATCAGCCAGGTGTTAACGATCGGTGGGTTCAAGAATATTACGAGTAGACTTGAAATCTAATTTAAACTCTATAGCATTACATAAATGGATGAACTTCTCATTTTCTAAGTGGATTTTTGAATACAACATGTTTATTTTTCTGAACTGTTATTGTTAACCTTGTGCATATAGTTCGCAACTAATTTTAACTCTTTATTTATTTTAAAAAATCATCAGACGAACAGGATTTAAATGGATTTTACTTTGAGAATATTTGAGTGAGCCGCGTCAAATGAAATATTAGTCTGAGTGTGACAAGAATTAGAGGTCAGGGTATTAGTTCATACTGCCAAGTAAACTATGTAAATCGACTATTGGAAAATTCTGGGAAAATTACCACAAAATTATCAATTTGTTCAGTGTGTGTTCATCCATAGCGCACCAAATGCTGAATACTAAAGATGACTGTGATTACGTATACTCGTTTGTTTTTTATTTAATCAGGCAGACTGAGTATTTCGTATATCAAATCATTATTATCATTAAATTTAAAAAAAGAAAGTTTTGAAAATAATTCCATAGCCACCATGAGGTGTGTTTTGTCATTTAATCTTGTAGTCTGTATGTTTTTTGAAATATAAAATCATCTTGGATATCGAAGGAATCTATGTATCCTATGGAAAGGAAAAAAAAAATAGTTTGCAATGAAAAATCCACACGAGTGAACTCGTGCTGCCCAGGGGGGTTAGGAAAAAATTTTCAAAACTATTTATCTTGTCATTTAATTAGGTAGATAGATTTTTTACACCACTAGCTATAGAACCTATCATTATTTTACTCCTTTCGAAGGCGAAAAGTGTGTTTCACTACCAAGGCAGTTTTCGTTATTTTATGAACCACTATATAGTCTATAGTCAATAAAGACATAGCCATTTCTGTTATAATTAATCCGAATTCACTGTTCTGAAGCGATATTCACAGGAGTCCCACTCGAATTTAGAAGGTATATATTTATTGATATCTATATACTTGTCATATGCTGTCATGGTGACTAGATTTTATTTAGAATTAGATTTTGTGAAAAAACATAAGGGTAATAAAGTACTTCCCATTGAAGCTAGGGAGAAATCTGAATTTTGTGAGAATCATTATGATTTTATTCCAAAAAATATCCAGTCCGCAAGATTTTATGAAACGAAAAAAACACACGGTAGAGCGCTAGATGTGGCTATAAGGAAAAACATTAATCTTCTCATCTATAGTTTCATGGAATAAATCGATTTTTGTCGGAAATCAGATGATTTGATTTTCACGAATAACCAGTCCGCAAGATTTCCGAAAATCACAGGAAATTCCTACCAGAGGATAGCCAGAAAAGATGTGATTGCTACGCGTGGGATTTGGACTCACTATATATATTTCCTGGCACATCTAAAACACACACACCACACACATGACCATTTTTCTATACAAAGGTGCTTTGTAGCCATTTCATATCATTGTTATGAATAGAAAGCAAACAATAATGACCCTTTTGGAATGTTCCAAATGACCAAAGCCAAAATAGATTTTGATGCAAATACGTTTCTCCTATATTTACACTAAGTAGGAACAATGAAGTGCAGGTTGGTGTGACGTAGTTTGGTATGGTTCGGTCAGAAATAACAAGACTATAAATTACTCATCAAATTATTTATGTATAATCTTCATGGTTTACAAAATCATAAAACAAGATCGGTCTAAATTATCCCGATAACTGCTACCATTTAGGTTGAGAATAGCTCTCAGTTCTCACTTTATTTAGGCATCAGTTCTCATGTATACGGGGATTTTGAATGAGAAAAAGATTTTCCTCGACTTCTTTTCTTCCTTCTTCCTTGCTATGGAGAATTTGAAAAAGTGTAGTTTCTTCAAATGAAACAGACCTATATTTTATTGCATATTTCGAATGAGTTGTTCCTTCTAATTTGATAAATATACAGGGTGAGTCATGAGAAACTGTACATACTATCCTACTACGAATAAAAGCCCCTTATGGGAATACCTACCCAATGTCCATCAGAAAGTGTCTTCTACACTTCATTTCCAATATTTAGAGTGAATTATGAGATTTGGCAAAACATCTTTGGTCCTAACTTTCCAACGGCGTCTTAGATTCGTCTGATTTTTTTCATGGAATATTCCGTTACTGCTCTCTAATCGAATGATTCATTCAGAATCGGGAAAACACAGGACCGTACTTGAAAAATTTAGATAGTTTAGTTTATAGCAAAAGGTTCATGCTGTATATAGTTTTTGTAAACTGTGACAGGGAATTTTCGGAGGTCACAAACAAACATCAAAAATAGAATATTTCAAATGTTCCTCAAACTTCCACTGCAGTTTGTAAAAAACTATAAATTTTATAAAAAAAAACAAAAATTTCCCAAAAAATGTATTTATTTGGAAATTAATACTTCCCAGCCCATAAATTTTACGAATAAAAGTGAGAATTATATTTTCAATGCCTCAGCTCAATGGAAATCAACATATCATTTAATTTTCAGGCCTGGATTCAGTAATTCAATTTTTTTGTGGAGGATAATAATCATCCTGTAGATCTCTTTCGAATCAGTGGATGAGGTATATGTGAAAATATTGATGGCCATCGCTATAAATAATTTTATGATTTCAATCCACAGTTTGATAATCTATTCGATTTGTTTTATTCAGATATTTTGATCACTTATTTTCCTTACTATAATTTATTATTATCGGCATTTGTCAGTATAGCTTTTGAAAAATAATTGAGAGTAAATATTTATTTTCTGTTCGACTATTTCGAGTTAGTTGAATGGATCACCATCAACATCCAAACATATACAGGGTGATTATTACCCTCTACAAAAAATGGAATGATGAAATCCAGGCCTGGAAATGAAAGAACATGTTGATTTTCATTGGGCTAAAGCATTGAAAATGTGAGTCTCACTTTTATTTGTGAAATTTATGCGTTGCGAAGTAATTATTTTCGAATGAATAAAATTTGTTGTCAAACTTTCGTTTTTGCTTATAATTTATCGTTTTTTGAAAAATTCTGTGAAAGTGTGAGGAGACTTTCGAATATTTGATTTTTGATGCTCGTTTGTGTGCTTTGAAAACTCTTTGTCACAGTTCACAAAAACCATACACAGAACGAACTCTTTGATAAAAACTAAACTATCGAAATTTTTCAAAAACGGTCCTGGATTTTTTCGATTCTGAGTAGGTCAGTCGATTAGGGTTCAGTAGAGGAATATGCCATGAAAAAATCAGACGAATCGAAGGAGCCTTCGAAAAATTATGTCCAAAAGATGTTTTGCCAAATCTCATAATTCACCCTATATATTGGTAAAGAAGAAAATAAGACACTTTCTGATGGTCATTAGGTGTTCCCCTCGAGGGCCTCTATTCGTGGTAGGAGTGTGTACAGTTCCTCATGACTCACCCTGTATATTCATGATATATTCCATGAATATAATTTAAGAATCAATTCAAATTATTTTGATCAATTCAAGTTATCTCGGGCTGAGAAGATAGAATGTTAATTTAAACGTAACACACTAGGATTGAATCAGATAATTTCATGACTAAAATTTTAATCCATTTCGAGTTTCAATTCTTAAAAAAAAACTTTAGTTTTGAGAGTTCTTGAGATATCAAAAGAATATTGTGCAAACTGAGGAACCACCATGATACAAGGACAGAATGCTAAAATTATGTTTCGAGTTGACTGTCTTGCGATCTATTTTCGTACACCCCTACCAAACTCTAGCATTTTATTATTCATATTTTCAATTTCCACACAAAATTTTCGCTCGATTTACGCTGCATCAAAACTTCACCACATCGGTCAGTGGGTGGTTTAATAACGCAACAATAATAGTAGATTATACCACGAGTCAATAATGATAGCTATTATTCTCGAGGATTTTTTACGAATCGAGCCGCGTTAGCGGCGAGGGAGTAACATTCCGAGAGAATAATAGCCATTATTGCGAGTAGTATACTCTACTTTATTTGCGACTAATATATAAACTTGTGGTTTTTGAAGTATAATGCCATATATTAATCCCGCAGGGAATAATGGCGAGGGATTAATAGTCTTTATTCCCTGCGGGATTAATATATGGCATTATACTTCAAAAACCACAAGTATAATATATTAGTCGTGAATAAAGAATATTAAGTACGAAATAATGTCGAGTTGAAAATATCCAGAGAAGCCATTCGAATAAAAAGTGATAAAAAACTTGAAGTCTTTTCTAAATTTAACACAGAATTCAGTCTTGCGATTATTTTTCAGTATACTTGAAACCTCCACAGCGTTAAACTCATCGGAATTTCTAGGCGTGAAAATAGTTCGAAACATTTCTAAAATGTGTAGTTCGTTTTGTTTGCCTTCATTCGAGCAACAATAAAAATGTTCAGTTTCTTTAAGAAATCTAAAAAAGACTCAGACAAAAAGAACAGAGACCAGTTTCAAAACAAAGAAAGCAAAAGCCAGCAAGGTGAAAATCCAGGTAAAAATAATCGCGATGAGATCGTTAACAAGTCTGCGTCTGAAAGTGACTCAGAACCGCTGCCAAACAATTTCTCGGAATCCGAAACCGTCCCGCGAAAAAATGTGCCGAATGCAGCTACTAGTGCCGTGACAGAATCCGAGAAAACCGACGCGAATCCAGACATCATCGCGACCATGTCCCAGATTCCCGTCGAAACCCCCAAAAAACCGCCGCCCTTCGGTGCGAAGCCTTGCGGGCACGGTACCACCCCCATATCACCCAGAGTACCACCAGCACCAGCCAACAGATCCAACAACAGTACCCCCACCGCCAGTCCCGTGTTGGAGCTCAGGAAACACTTCAGGATCAGCGGAATCGAGAACGTCACTAGCCACCCCCAAGGAAAGACCAACGACATGGGGGGTGAGAACACGGTGATAGTTAGCGACATGGGGGATGAGAACACGGTGAAAATTAACGACGTGGAGGGTGTGAACACGGTGAAAGTCAACGATAAGGGGGTTACGGACACGGTCGCGGGGAGGTTGAAGCTTCACGTCAGTTTGCCTACACCTGCTGCCAAAGATCAGAATAATACGTAGGTAGATATTTGTTTTGACAGTGTTCATGCAGATGATACCAAGAGCCTATACTGGTCTTGGAGAGTGATAGGGAATTTTCTGCGTTGTTCAAGATACTGGTATGATTTGTCATGCGGGGCAGATTGGTTCCAGTTTAACGAACGCTGCAGCCTTATTGGCATATTGTATCTGTTATGGTCTTTAAGGAGTTGTTTAGCCTCCTCGGGGTGCCTAGAGATAAACACAGTGAGTGAAACACCTCTCTATACTGCCACCCACAATATGGAACTAGTTTTTAAAGGATACCCAGTTAACTATACATACTCAGATTCTCTAAATTAGTATACCTACAACCTCTTTCAACTATCAGTCTGTTTGTTGGTTCTGGCCATATAGATGAACCAGTGTAGTGTTTCTATAGTTCTGGTTTTCTTTTCATAAGTGGTATCTTAGATGAATAAGCGAGTGTTTGTCCTTATTTGCGATCTTTTCATAGGTTCAGTAAGTTTCAGTACGTCTCAAAAAGGTAAAAAAAAAAACCTACACCTACTATATCCTCCCTACTGACGCACGATGTTCCTCGAACATAGGAATTTCCTTCTGTGCGCTCCAAGAGATAACAAAAAAGTCTATGGTGAGATTGGTTGAGGGTATAATTTATAAAATTCTCTTTCTGAACAATTCTATCGTTTTAAACATCTTCAGTATGAGGTAAGTAGGCTCTGTGTACCATTATTGTATGGTATTGCCACCTGTGAACCCTATTTCATAGACTCAGTTTTGGGAAAATACATCAGCTTTGAAACTCCACATTTAGCTGCTACCATACCTATACCTACCTTGTAGGTGTATGCTATTATTTCGAAACATATACAAACTAATCAAAAAGTTAACTAAATTAGCTTATTGTCATATGATACTGTAGTAAAACTGGATATAACGAATAACGATCACTTATTTTCAGAGAATGAACAAGCTTAGGGCTTGAAAGTGTGAACTATAAAGTGTTCTTTGAGTCAATTTTCATACTTTGATGTTTTTGCGTGCGTCATATAGATAAGAGGAAGTGTTATTTGACGTAGATCTGATTCACGTGTACCCACTTGGGGTTTAAATTTAGATTCAACACAGAGCGAACGTTATATTGCATCCTGCTTGCATCTTAGAAACAAAATTAGGTTATAGATACGATTGACGTCAAAAAATCGGGTAGATCGGCGAGTTTTTTGGAAAATTTACGAAATATCGAATCAGGACATGCAAATATTATGAAGATATCAAAGACTCGCATATGTGTTCTAATTATAATCTGATAGGTACATTTTACGAAATTGTTAGGCAGTTAGGGATTCATGGAAATCTGCGATATAAATACGTGAATATGCATTACAGTGTTCAACAATATAAATGTAAATATATATAAATATAAAACTATAAGAAGTATATCATATTCTAAACCTTGGCAAATGAAAATCTCAGTCAACTGAAGTTGACATTATAGTTATTAACGTGACAGTGTAATAATATCAGTTCCTTAATAATGTAGTATCCCACGAGTTGCGTAAAAAATTGTATCTACAACGTAATTAACATTTTAATAACTATCTTTAAATGTAGGTACCTCATTGATATTCCACTTCGACGTACCTATTTCGGATAATTGAAACCACAAGTTACCTGTGATCATTTTTGTAATCGTAGCAACGGTAGATATAAACAAAGCCGTTCATAGATGTTAAATTGAATGTCAGATCGATATTCAGAACCATCATTAAATTTCTTGAGTGAAAATGGCTTCAAGGGAAGATGATCTATCATCCAATATTGAAAATGCGATGACAAGTGTTATTTGAATTTTCTTTGTGTTCATTCAACAAACGATTCATTTTGGTTGGAATTTATTTCTTATCTCATTACCGCACTAGTGCAGTAATAGATTCAAAAAAGCACTAGTGCGGTAATAGATTCAAAAAAGCACTAGTGCGGTAATTCACGTCATTATTACATTGAAAATAGTGTCAAATCATAATCATCACTTGACAGTTGTAGATAAACATTATTTTGCTTCTATTGCTTCTTATTTCATTCTAATATAGGTAAAGATTTATAAAACTTCTCTATATATAGGTACTCTATAGTATTCATAGTCTATATAATGTATAGCCATCCATATTTTATAATAGCCTTAAATAATTGTCGGATATCTTTTATTTTCGCTAATTATTCTGAGGAGAATTTGATTGAAATTGATTCATTTGAGTAATGATAGATGTTTTCATATTTTCCAGGAAAAATCTCGTGAATCAAGAGGCAAAATTCCAGAGTCAGCTCAACGATCTTTCTAAACAGTTGTCTATAAGAGATGCCGAGGCCAACAAACTCAAATTTCAAATGGAAGAACTGCAGAGAGATGTTTTTGCTAAATCCGCTGGAATGGATAGTAAGATTTCATTGTTATATCATATTCAGGAAGTTATCTATAATATTTTTAATTCTAGGGTTAGAATCAGAACTGAGCGCTGCTCAGAAAGAATGCGAAACTATAAGACAGAGGATACGTGTGTTAGAAAACGAATTAGATAATCAGAAACGAATGAACAGTCAACTGAGTACTGATATATCAGAAAAAACAGGTAGGATATAATAAATCATTATCTATATTTACTTATACAGGGTGTCCTTAAAAGGTCTTTACAAAAAGCTACCACATATTCTTCAGACCAAAACAATTCGATACAAGCAAACTTACCTCAGTAAAAAGTTGCCTAGTTTGGGCGCTAGACGGCTCTGAAGTTGAAATTTTCAAATCGATTTTGCTTCATAACTTTGGAACGGCTCATGATATTTTTTTCAAATTTGGTACGTTGGCATAGACTCATCGGGCAATGGAACTCATATCATAATCATAATGAATATCATTCCATGGGCGTAGAACTTGATTTTTTTCAGGAAATAAACATCTAAAACTTCTACGCCAATGAAAAAAAATCAGTTTCAGTATGACATCTAGATAGCCCAAATCATTCAATACAAAAAAGGTACTCTTGATAAAATTCGATTACTCTGATGGTTTCGACAATATTTAAGTTTTAGTGATTTCGCGCATATTTAAATAATAAAACGATTGATAGATATTGCATGAAAGTTTTTCAAAATGTTCACTATTTTCGCGTGAACAAAGATTTATACGACGCAAAAAGTTGAAATCCTAATCATAATGAATATCATTCCATGGGCGTAGAACTTGCTTTTTTCAGTAAATAAACATCTAAAACTCCTACGCCAATGGAAAAAGTTAGTTTCAATATGAAATCTAGATTGTTCAACTCATTCACTACAAAAAAGGTACTCTTGACAAATGGTCGAATGGTTTCAACAAAATTTTAATTTCAGTGATTAAGAGCATAATCAATAATAAAACGATTAACAGATATTTCATAAAAATTGTTCAAAATGTTCACCATTTTCACGTATACAAAGATTTATACAACGCAAAAAGTTGAGATGTACTTTTTGCATAGGTTATTTCTATTGAAAATAAGTAGCACTGGTTTTTTTTCTGAAGACTATTATTATCTGCTCGAAAACAGTGATATTCACATTCTTGGTTTCCATAGTTTCATCTGTGCTGATTTGTCGAGTTTTATTGACGTTGATTGTTGATATAGGACTTTTCTGATTTATCATGGCCGTACAATACACCAATGAAGAATACACCGATATGTTATTGATGGTATTCGGATATTGTCAAGGAAATGGTCGAGAGAGTGTGAGGGTGTATTCGGCAAGGTTTCCAAATCGTCGCGTACCAAGCCACCCAACCTTTGCTGCCGTTGAGAGACGTCTTCGGGAGACCGGTCATTTTGCTCCTAGAACTGGTGATTATGGAAGACAGCGTTATGTATTTACAACATCTACGAAATACGTTGCCAAATTCGTTGGAAGATTTACCACTCCAACATCGGGTAGATATGTGGTTTATGCACGATGGAGCTCCACCACATTTTTCGGTGGATGTTAGGAATTTTTTAAACCAACAGTACCCAGACAGATGGATAGGTAGAGGTAATGATGCACCCGTGAATTGGCCACCACGTTCTCCAGACTTAACACCGATGGATTATTTTGTATGGGGTTATCTCAAGTCTACGGTTTACAAGACCCCTGTGAATACTGTAGAACAATTATGGCAACGTATCCAACAGGCGACGAATAATCTTACAGGCGATGAAGAAGTTATGCAAAGAGTACATTTCAACTTTTTGCGTCGTATAAATCTTTGTATACGTGAAAATGGTGAACATTTTGAACAATTTTTATGAAATATCTGTTAATCGTTTATTATTAATTATGCTCTAAATCACTAAAATTAAAATTTTGTCGAAACCATGAGAGGAATCGACTTTTGTCAAGAGTACCTTTTTTGTAGTGAATGAGTTGAATAATTTAGATTTCATATTGAAACTAACTTTTTTCCATTGGCGTAGGAGTTTTAGATGTTTATTTCCTGAAAAAATCAAGTTCTACGCCCATGGAATGATATTCATTATGATTATGATATGAGTTTCATTGCCCGATGAGTCTATGCCAACGTACCAAATTTGAAAAAAATCTCATGAGCCGTTCAAAAGTTATGAAGCAAAATCGATTTGAAAATTTCAACTTCAGAGCCGTCTAGCGCCCAAACTAAGCAACTTTTTACTGAGGTAAGTTTGCTTGTATCGAATTGTTTTGGTCTGAAGAATATGTGGTAGCTTTTTGTAAAGACCTTTTAAGGACACCCTGTATAACAAACTATTTTTTCAGATGCATTTCAAAGTTTTGAGCGCGATTCCAAATATAAAATAGAAGAACTTGAAGACACAATCAAAGGATTACGAATAAGGATAGATGACTTGGAAAACCAACTGAAATCCCTGAGAGAAGAAAAAGAGCACCTAGAAAAAAGGCACACAGAACTGCTGACTGAGAGAGATGAAGAAAAGAAAAAAATTGCCGAAACCTTAGAGCAAGCCCAAATTCAGAGGCAAGATATAGAGAAAAAATGGAAGGAAGACTTCGAGAAACTGAGGACTATCAATATAATGAAAGAACAGGAAACTTTAGATGATTTTGAGTGGAAACTGAGAGAAGTACAACAAAAATGCAAGGCGCGGTTAGAAGAGAAAGATAAAGTTGTCGAAGAAAAACTACAGGAAGCTTATAGAACAGCCGAGGAAAAGATGAAGCAGGCTCAAGAAATGACGGAAAAGGTAAGAAATCACAGACAAATGAAAGTTCTTTGCCACAGCCCGCTGGAGAATGAAATTGATCATTCCATATTATATTTTCTAGCTGGAGAATCTTAAAGTATACGAGACTGAAATAGAAAATCTACGTAGCTTGACGACAGGCCAAAAAGAAGCAATGAATAATCTTATCAAGCAACAAGAAGAGATGAAGCAAACCGAAGAGAGCTTAAAAAATGAAACCAAAAAGCTCCGGAATCTAATGGAAATGGAGAAAGAGAATCTACAGCACATGCAGAGAATGCACCATCAAGACATTCTGGACAAAGAGAGACAACTCAAACAGACTCTGAACGACAAACGAACGGAAATTGCAATGTATTGGGAGGAGAGGTTGCTCAATGAATGTGGCAGATTGAAGGTCGAATTGGAACAAATACACGACGAAGAAAAATGGAATGCAATGGAAAGCGTGAGGAAAGCGAAAGATGAGGCTTTTCAGAAGGCTCAGAAACATTGGGATACAAAGTTGGGACAATGTTTGAAAGAGGTAGGTTGAATCTAGTTTTGTAGCTATTGACCATCAACTGACGATCATTGTCATATTATATAAATCTCATCCAGGAATGGAGGAAGAAACAGAGAGAAATAGGATATTACATAGCTATAGATACTAAATGATACACAAAGTCATCTCCACGACATTCAATGTGATTAACACATCGAAAATTCATACATGTTTCGGATATATATACATATGTCCATCATTAGCCTTACATCAGAAATTACATAATTGTCATTGGGATAAAAAGGTTATGTCAACAACTTTTACATTAGATAAAATAGTGAAGGGTTTTTAACTGTGGAAAATTAATTATGGGGAAACCCAAACAAACCCCCGGAATTATTTCATTATAATTCCACACTCATTGTAGGGTTAAAAGAGTACCTAACACGTGCTTAAAGTTACTTTTCGCACTTGTTAGGTAATAGTATATTGTTAAACGAGCATGGAATGATAGTGATTTCCTACGAGAACGAAATTTGCATCATGAGCCAAAGGCGAACGCTGCAACAATTCGAGTAGGAAATTAGCATTCCGTGCAAGTTATACACTATAATTTGTCTACGGCTATAATAGATAACAGCGGCATTTTTGATTTCTTCGGCTTGTAGCCATCTGATTTCCTGTCAAGTCATGCTCATCTATTAGACATTGCTTGCAATTTGACATTCCATGAGCGATGAGACTTTTTTATCAGATACGGAAATGATGACTGATGACGTACAGAGTACCTCATAGATTTATCGAACACAGTAAAACAAGAGCAATTTTGTGTTATAGCCGTAGAAAAACTTCTATTTCCTATGACCATCTATGAAAGCCTGATATTGCACGCTTCTACGATAGTAGAAAAAATAAATTTCAGCTTCAGGCACAAATTCAGCAAATTGATACTTCTAATGAGATTATTGTCAAATTCATTGAACTATAAAGGTACATTGTATTCTTTGGAATTCATCTTTATAGGTGTCTTCTTTGAAGAAATCTCTAGCTGAAAAAGATAAACATTACAAAGAAGAAATGGTTAGCCAACAAACAGAAACCGACAGAGAATTGATGGAACTAAGGCGACTGATGGATAAAATAGATATGATGCATCACGAAAAATATGAAAAGTTAGTTTCAGAACATGATAGTGAAATAGGTAACAATTTTACTGTAGAAATATATACCCATTTTCCATTATCTATGTCTTCCATTCATTGGCAGTGTGCCTAACTAATATAATTTGCTTCCTGGAATATGTTAATTCTCCAAATCATCTAGCAATGTCTGTGATTTGAGGAATCTAAATTTTCAGATCGGATAAACCTAGAACACGAAATGAGAGTTCAAGAAACTGAAAATTACTGGAAAACTCAGATAAGTTCTTTGAGAATCTCTCTGGAGGCAGTGAAAGAACAAATGGAGAAGGAATCTCAGCAAAAAATGGAGGGGTTGATCGAACAACACAGGACTCAATTAGGTTAGTTCAACAACAATCGTGCAGTTCTAGTTCTAGTGCTGTTTTTGTCACCTTTCCCAAGATTTACCTATACTCTCGTTGATCCATAATCATAATCCATCCCAATTTTTTTCCTTTAAAATGATGGTGCAGAAAATGCAAAGAGATTAGTGACAATATATTCAATATCTAGTATAATTCTGAATCCTCATCTATATTAACTAAAATGTTCTTGAAGATGAACAGTGGGACAATCTTATTCACCAAAAAAGCGAAGCTATCCAGTTACTCGAAGAAGAATACATTTCCAAATATCGAACTCTGGAAGAGCAATTTTACACTCAACAAAAATCGCATAGCCTCAGAGAAGTGGAGCTGTTGAAAACCATTGATTCCTTGAAACACGAATTGCAGAGTAAAGAATCCACGATAGAAGATTTGCAAAATAACGTGGATACTCTGGAAGGAGGAGTACAAGTTTTGAACCAAGAAATTGCACAACAATGTGAAGATATAGCTAAAGCTAGGAGAGAATCCGATCAAAAAATAAAGTAAGATTAGTATGGTATGATATTCTAACCTCATAATACTCTGTCATCATTATTATACCTATATACTTTTGGTAATAGAATATTCATCTTGTAATGTGTTCTTCACATGTAATTACCAAGTCCTAAAGTATATCGGGTGAAAATGATTTTTTTAGGGGTCTTCTAGAAACATTAGCACAGTTACAAGAAGGACATGAAAAGGAAAGTGAAACTTATCGATTAAAATTTTTGAGTTCCCAGAAACAATCACAAGAAACTATTGACCATTTACAAAAAAAATGCCAATGTCTGACGAAGTTGTGAGTGTTTAACACTCCTCATGATCCACAATCAATACCAATGTCCATTTTTGCGTTTTTTTCCAGATTCGAAGAAGTAAGACAGAGGTACGAAAGAAGAGAATCCAGGCAAGAAGATATTAACAAAATAGCCGATTTGAAACAAGTCATAGCCGAACAAGAGAAAGACTTGGCATGTATCAACGAAGAAAAACGGTATTTCCAGATGAAGCTGATAGCTTTGGAGAAGCATCTGGAAGAAAACGTTTCAGCCGAAGAAGAGGAATTCGAAGACGCGCATGCGCAACCTTTGAAACCTGAAGTGCTTCTGGAATACGCTGGTTCACCAAATAGTCCTATCTCCATACCTCCCACGATACCTGAATGTGATGAATGAGTAATATTGTTTTTAGGGGTGTTTTTTTTATTTGTATACCTACTTTATTGTTGCACACTTTTCCACTACTTGTATATGATCGCAAACATTGGTTACTATTTGTAAAAAATATATTGTTTCTTTTTCAACGCAAAAGTTGAAACCTTGTTATTATTCACAAACTCTGTATACAGGCACCACTCGTAATTTTTTATCAATAAAATTCAAATTCCAAACAATCAAAATTTGAAACGAGAAATCGTATACGAGGTGAGATAAAAGAGCAACAAACTTGACAAAAGAATCATCTGCCATATTGATCGGAGAAGTGATAATACTGTGAACGGTGCTGTTTCAATTCATCGTTCAAAAAGAATAATTTCTCTGCTTCGAGAGAATCAACCATTTTTTTTTAATTCAATGATGTAGATTGTAGATATATAAGTCGAGTTCCTTCTGTCAATGAAATGCGTTAACAATTCTATTAAAATCAATGAAAACTGTTCATATAACAGACAGACAGTATTCAATTGAAAGTAAAGTCGAAATGATCGAGTAGAGACAATGATTTTTATTCTTCGGTTGATACTGTAGAAAATTGACATTTGTATCAGTTACACTGTTTCACCACTAATCAAACGAATTGTTTAAACGCCTCGACACTAGCAATACCAATCAGACGAACTAGACAAGCCCAGTCAGCACATCGTTGTCAACCTCGAAAGATGTCGAACAGCACTGTATCAAGACTCCTTCATCCATAGAACGGCTAGGCTCTGGAATTCATTGCCTGTGGAAGTATTCCCAACAACATATAATCTCCAAAAGTTAAAAAAAAAATCCAATACCTACCTCCTGTCCCTATCCTCCCTAGGAACGCACGATGCTCTTTGAACATTATAGGGATTCCCTTTCGTGCGCTCCAAGCGATAAAAAAAATATGTTAGTGTTCGATATACTTGTATCAGTTTTTAATAGTGCATGTTTTTCCAGCACTAGCTATAAAACCTACCATTATTTACTGCCTTTCGAGTCGTAAAATGTGTTTTTACTACCAAGGTAGTTTTCGTAATTTTATGACCACCTCTGCTTCAGTTAACCCGAATCTACTGTTCTGATCAGATATTCGCAGGAATGACACTCGAATCTAGTAAAGGTATTTATCAAGGTATTTATCAATAACGACTTGAGTCATGATCATGGCTAAGTATTGAAAATAAGTGCTGTCATAGTGACCCTAGGTCCATATATCGGTTTCACATAACTAACATGATTGAAATATATTGAAAGTGGCGAAAGAAATGTAATATAAACCTTGGTATAGTGAAGAATATTATCACCACGGAACCTTTATACCCCTCTGCTGAAGCCTCAGAGTAATAATGATATTTTTTTCTACCTTGGTGTATAAATAACTATTTCTGCCACCTACCTTGGATTAAAAAAAAAGGGTGTCCCTTAATGATATGCTTATATTCAAGGGGCCGATTATTCGACCCATTTCAAGAATTAGACTTCATATGAACATATCTCGTATACGTCCTAAATTTTGAGATACAGGTTGTTAATGTCGAATTCTTTTTTCTCCACTCTGTATCTTTTCGTGATGGCAAAATTCAGTCTGCTTATATGTGACTGAATGTGGTCCAGTGATGGATGTTCTGAATGGAGTATACTGAGACATCAAAATTTGAAGTCTGGTCTGGTTTTTCCGTTTTTTCTCTGAAACGAAGCGTTCTATCGAGTATCAACAAGAGTATCTTTTTTGTAGGTACATTTTGTTGAATAGCCATTCATAGCATTGTACGAATTTTGAAAATTTTCCGTCGCTGCTCACTTTTAAGTAAAATATAAACAATAAAATTCCCGTAACGGTGCCACTGGTACCAAATTTCATGAAGATGTATACAATATTGTCTCAGTTATTATCAAGAAACTGAACATTTTTCAAAACTTCATCACCCTGTATCTCAAAAGTTAAGACTTTTATGACACTCGTTCATGTGAAGTTTACTTCTTAAAATGAGTCACCCCCTCAAATATCAGCATATGTCTTTGAGGAACACCCTGTATAGTGGTATAGGTATGTGAATGATATCCTGAATGAAAAAAAAAGTATGTTGAAACTTTGGTGTAGTTAATTGATGAGGTCTTGAGATCAATAAAATAATCAAAAACTTGATGTATTTCCAGCTGTTGAAAATTCGTAATCTTGAAAATCAGAAATGTTATAGATGCAGTTTGTTCAGTAGCAGACCTCCTTATAAATGGTGTACATCACTGGCAACACCTGACGAAATCCACTGAACTACCTATACAATAATTTTACAGCTCTGAAATCGCGATAGCAAGACAGAAAGCCGCTATTAGAAGTTCCATAAGTTTGTTAGTAAAAACGAGCAAGGGAAGGGGTATCAAAAACGTTTGTACAATCATAATTCGGCCTTGTACATCGCGTGTTCCGAGCTCCGACATCATCATCAATTTATTCACTTGTTTTCAGCCATGGCGAGCCGAGTTCCCACAGTAACTTTCAACAACGGAAAAAAGTTCCCGATTTTCGGTCTGGGAACATGGAAGGTGAGTCTAGACTCTAGTTTCAAATTCAAAGTATAGCCTGAAATAAATAATATTATATATAGCGGCTCAGTAGCGTAACCTGCTGTGATTATTATCGATCGAACATCGAACCACTGATAGCACCGGCCGGCGACCAGCAAATAATTGAAGGCTGTTGAAGGCGGGGCCGGATTCAGGGGTTATTAGAAGGCCCCAGGATACTTGAACCTGATGATATATTGTATACACGTCCGGTCGTAAAGTAGCGCTTTACCGCCCGGTTTCGCGGACGAAAAGTGGCACTTTATCGTCCAAGGCCAACTTTATCGGCCGGCGTGAAGGTAGTTCGTTTAAGCATGCCTGTATAATTCAGGACCTTTATCTTTTGTTTGTGATGGTTCATTATCTACTATAACATCAGTTCTCTTAAAATGTCTGAGATGCAAAATGATATAATCGAGCCCAAAATACGTTATCTGTGATTAACAATTGACAGCAAATAATATATCTAATACCTAGTCTACTTCTATTTCAAAAATTTGACTGAGTTATAACATATTGATTCCATATCTATGATTCCATCAATGATATTAATTACTGCTGACATCGTTCTTGAGAGATTAACGTAACTATAGCTTTTATTGACCTGCTCGGGCTCTTATACTTACACTCTATAGTCCATAAACGTCTATTTTACGCTCTTCACACATTAAAAACTATTATGCACGACCGGGCGTAAAGTAATACTTAATGGCCCTAAAGCGATAAAGGAGTACAGCGAGCAACAAAGTAGGTGATCGGGCGGTGAGGTAAATACTGTTTTTCCGGTCATTTCTAGTAGACTGCCATTCGATCTTTTTTCGCCATTGGCATACATATAGAATGTCTTTGTAGCCCTCGATAAAACTGGGTAGAAAACTGAATCAATATATGATAATTATCAAATACTCTTACTTCACAAGAATTAAAATCTAATGAATCGATCAATTGTTGGTAATTTAATAACGTGGCAGATAACAAAAAATTATGTAACTTGAGAACTGAGCAAATAAAATGAAGGTCACTGTTTTTTATCATCCGAATTTCATCCAAGTTATTATCTTAGTCATATACCCAATGAATGCCATAAAATATATCAAAATTAGGTGGGTACCTATAGCACCAAACATAGTTTATGTTCGGTGCCTATGGGTACTTATGCGATGAAGCTAATTTGCAAATTGCTCAGGATCTTTTAGATTTCATCCGAAAATATAGAGTTATCTGAATATGTGAAGATGAATTGACAATAATTCGACAGCAGACAAGTTTGAGAAAATTCGGTAACATTATGTGGTATTCAATAAATTATTTTTCAATACTCTTTCAATATTTTTATGCAGATTGTTGACAGGTATGTCAAAAATGAATCAATAATGAATCTAAAACGGAGACCAAGAATTTTTCTGGAACACTCCATATTACTTATTTCCAAAAATAGTCAAGTCAGATTCTCATAATTTAAAAGAAAACATCCTGAAATGGCCGTTTATCCTTAGCGCATATATGGAGAATATGATAACATTCTAGCTTCTACTGCTAGGGACTAATGACGTACACAATTATATTTATCAAGGAGAATCAGGGCCGGATGCCGAATTATCCATAAGGTGGATCACGCCAAAAAATAAAAAATTCATCGAACGATTTGTTTTTGTAAAATTTTCATACTTTCTAAATTCCTTTTTTTGACGCATGTTGTCATTTTATGGAATAGGTATTTTATATGATACTAAAAATAGCTGTAGAAAACTGTAGAAAATCGCTGTAAATAGAAAAAGGGCAAAGGAAAGAGGCCCAGAGAATTGCATTACCTAGGGACCCCATCATTACTTCTCAATAGCATACCTTATTGGAATGTTCTTAGAATTTTTCCGTTACTAATTAACATTGTTTGCTCGATAAGCGAGTCATGAATTTTGAATTATTATCAAGACAGGGCAAACAACTGGTCGATAAGCAAATGAATCAATACACATGAATAGCAAATAGTTTATCAATGATTAAATTTGCAAAACACCAATCAACCAAGAATTACTGATACATTTTAACAAACCTAGGAGACTGAGGCAACTGATATATTAATTCTTTCAACTGTGATCTCCCGCTAATTCACTCTGCCAGAAATCATGTATCATTCATCTCTGTCTGGAATAGTCCTGTTTCAGTATTAGGGTTTTGACGTCACATCATCGCCTCGTTTTCAGAGATCAGAAAAATCGGGGATTTCAATAATTTTTTATAAAACGTAGGGAGCTCACAGCGATAAACGGTTTGCTGTGGTGAGCTAGTTTGGGTGAGTTCTATCGAATTATGGAATAAAAATTTGTTGTGATATAAGCCCATTAAAGTATATGATCCCTTTTTGGTTTTTGATTCACGTCAATATCTTTTCTTTTTTGAAAAAGATACAAGTGTTTCAAGTATGATTTTTTGAAATTTTCATTAACAATAATTCAGAACCATTCTCCAATCATCTGCTTCATCATGTTTTAGAAGGAAGTGTGTCCCTTTTCAACACAATGGTTCTCTATTAATGCCAATATCTTTTTTTCAATAGAAGATACAAGTGTTTTAAGGAAGTATGGATTTTTTGATTTTTTATCACAATAATTCAGAACCTATAGAACATCTTTGAGATGAACTCCAGAGGCTCATTTCCCTTCGTCCGGTCTTGTCAGAGACAATTCAAGAGCTACGACCCACCCTTCAAGGAACATTTGAGGTGAATCCTCAAGTCAAGACTGCTTGACAAGTTAGATAAACTCAATGCCAGGGCGATTGAATACTGTAATTCAAGTTCGCGGAGGGCATATCCATTATTGACTAGGTACATCTAGAGGCCTGATTTTTGTTTGTTTTTAGTACTTAACTGAGGTTTCTGTTTGCTAGTGAATGTTAAATGAACGGGGTGGAAGTGAATCATATCAATTTATAGATGCTCTTCGAGTTTTTAATAGATTAGTTCATGTAGGTTCTCCAATTTTAAAAAATCCATACTTTCCTGAAACACTTGTATCTTCCCTGAAAAAGAAAATATTTACGTGAATCAAAGACGCATCTCAGCATTTATACCCCAATAAGGCGTTTAACGTCCCCGCAATGAACGCGAATGCCGAATGCCACCTGGCAACCTTTACTTATATTTTTTCTGGATCTTCTAGTCGAAACCTGGTGAGGTCACTCAGGCTGTCAAAGACGCCATTGACATCGGCTACCGCCATATCGACTGCGCCCACGTCTATGGCAACGAGAAAGAGGTCGGTGCAGGCCTAGCTGCAAAATTCGCTGACGGGACCGTCAAAAGAGAAGACGTGTTCATCACCAGCAAGCTGTGGAATACCATGCACCGTCCCGATCTGGTAGAACCGGCTCTGAAAGAGACCCTCAAAAATTTGGGCCTGGCCTACTTGGATCTGTATCTGATACACTGGCCATTCGCTCTGAAGGTAAGCGAGAAGATCCCACCTAGTACCTATACAAATAGCAGACAAATTGAAATTTCTATGGATAATCATTTGTGTTACTTATTCAGGAAGATGGTGCCTTATTCCCTACAAACCCAGATGGTACAGTCGCGTACAGTGACGCGGATTACGTAGACACCTGGAAGGCTATGGAAGCAGTACAAAAGAAAGGTCTGACCACATCCATTGGAGTGTCAAACTTCAACAAGAGGCAACTAGAACGCCTCCTCCAGAACTCCACCATTCCACCAGTTACCAACCAGGTACCTACCATAATATACTCTACTGAAGATATAACCATTGCTGTATTACCATTTTTTCTAGATCGAGGTCCACCCGTACTTGAACCAACAGAGGCTGATCGACTATCTGAAGTCCAAGAACATCGTGGTCACCGCTTACAGTCCTCTGGGTTCCCGTGATAGGCCGAATGCCAAGCCTGGAGACGTTGAGCTTCTTGACGATGCCAAGATCAGTCAGATCGCTAAGAAGTACAATAAGACCCCCGCGCAAGTGGTGTTGAAGTACCAGGTGCAGAGGGGTTGCATCACCATCCCCAAGTCTGTTAACAAGTCAAGGATCCAGCAGAATTTCGAAATATGGGATTTCACTCTGAGCCAGGAAGATATCGATCTCATCAACACTTTCGATTGTAATGGGAGGACTTGTCCGTATGATGAGTAAGTGTCTGAGTCTTTTTTTACGCTGGAGATTCAGTTTGTTATGATTTATATGTTATGTGTCATCAGTGTATTTCCCTTCTGATGGAAGACCACTGTATCTTCCGTGATTCTTGAGGCAAGGTTCTGAATTTCGGAAAAGCGAGGAAACTCATAGCCATATCATTAGTGACTTGTGGTAGAAGGCAAGATTGGTCGGAAATCTCTTCGAATTCTAAAGAATCCATTGGGATAATTAACTAATGATTGATTTTTTTCCAGAAGAATTTCCAATTCACTCCCACGATAGCGAACTCTTTTGTATATTATACATCTAATTATTATTCATGTATCTGATTTTTTTCTTTTTTTTTCAGTGCATTTACTCACAAGGATCATCCGTTCGTCAAAGATGAATTTTGAAATGTGCCCGTCAAGTTGGAAGACAAACAAAATTGTTACTGAAGTTTTATTATCATATAATAATGTACAAATATGTGGTTTCAATCTTTGAATACATCGATTTACAAACACATTCGCTTCCTTCGTACTATACACACCCTTCATTTGAACACTCGATATTATATTTATCATTAATTATTGTTGAGTGAGAAAACTAGTGAACTGAAGATATTACACATTTTTAGTATCAACAGAAGCCATGTCACTTCCAGTTGACATCACTCGTATTATTTTTTCACAATTTTAGTTCTAAATTTTCTTCTAAAATAAAAAATATTTCATGATTCTTTGGCATTCCATAAAAAGTGTTTACCTACAAGGTGATTCTTAAATCTATCAACTTGCACGCACAAAAATCATAGATGATGAATAATGAAAATGAATTCAAAAAGTTACTGCTGTTTTTTGGGTCCCGAGATTATTTCGCATGAACAACGCAGGATTTGTGATTTGTTTCACTAGGCGGAAAAGCACAAGATTTAATGCCGCGGCTGGCGTTTCATAGCCAAAGCGTAACTGAGGCTAGGAAACCAGCCAAAAGACATTGAATATATTCTTTTCTACCATGTGAAACATATAATTTTTCTTTTTTTTGTTTCAATTTCACGCAAAGTCCAAATTATCCATCATGTTCTGTTCGCCCAAAGTCATTGTCAATTTCGATTACCAATTCAATTCAAATTACTTGGAACGTTGCATACTGCATAGGTACTAACAAACCTTACCTAGGCAGAACTTTTTCTGCCCAGACATGAAAGTATACCTTTTCAGTCATTAAAAAGCTTTGCTGCATCTATAAAGTGGATTCTATTCAATTATAATAGTGCGTCGTATACCTATTTGAAGTTGATTTTTTCAATTGAAAATAAATATATGGCATGATAATTAAAAATGGAACCCTCTTTTTTCAAATAGTTGAATGTGGAATCTGAAATTCATTTTCTCCATTCAGTTATAAGTTAGGAATCATCCTGTATACAAATAGTGAAAAAAGAAAAGAAGGTAAACGAACACGCATCTATTGATTATTCAATTTTGAACTTGATGGTGGATAAGTGTTAGGAATATGGCCAGAATATCATCAAAACTCCAATCGGAGAGTGCTTAGAGCAAATAAAAGTCTGAAGGACATTTTTCATAAAATACCAGAAAAAAACTAATACGTTCAACGTTGGATCAATGATTTGTAAAATCCCTTGAAAGTGCCAAACATATTATCCGCCTATGTTCTTAATGATTAAATTCAAGGTTATTCTAGTAAATTAAACATAGCAATAGCACTCTGAATAAAATCTGGTTGAGATTTCGTAACGTTCATTTGAACACGAGAATGTAGATAAAATATTGAATCTCTTTCGAGTTATCAACTAAGTATTTTTTGACTTTATCTGATTTGTTCAGGAGTTCTCAAAGTTATTCAATTCAGATAACACGGCGATCTCTCGAAAATTATTTTCAAATACTGATGACCTCGGGAATATAAGTGAGTATCACGATATATTCGATATTCTAGTTAAAAATATTCAGTAAGTAGTAGACGTGGAAATAGAAAAAATGGCGAGAGCACCTACTGTAAAACTAAACAGTGGATTCGAATTTCCTGTACTCGGTCTAGGGACATGGAAGGTAATTATCTCAAATATACTTACTTCTTTATTCAATAGGGAGAACATTAATTTTCTCATTACATCATAGTTATATATATGCTCAGGATTTTCGTCTGCTTTTTCTTATTTATCTGATAGGTACCTACTTAATATAGTATCTTATCTAATGGTATTCATATATTTAGTTTACAAGCTTCAACCTCTCATTCTTATTTAGAAAATAAATAACAACTTTTGGCGAAGGCCCATATAACTTTTGATCTCTTGCGGTATTATAACAAAATATAATACTCGGTAAAAAAAGTAGCTGTAAAAATTCAGCAGTCCCATAAAACAGTGATATATTTATTATCCCGAAAAATTTTGGTCAAATGATTTCTCTTATCAAGCAGAGATCGGCTTTAAATAATATGAAATTTCAATAGCTTCATCAGGGGCACTCGTACTATTTTATTTTCTTGGAAGGGGGGTTATGGGTTATCGTTTATTGTTGAATAAAGAAAGAGACAGAATAGGTACCAATTATTATGAAAATGTATCTACATTGTGTCCCTAAAAGGCCTGTACAAAATCTCAGCACATATTCCTGAGTTCAAAATAAGCTGGTTTGAAGCAACCTATCTCATCCAAGGGTCGTAAAGTACAAAAATTAAAATCGAATTTTTCAAAATGTATGAAAATTTTTGAAAATTGGTAGCCGAGGGCTTTTTGGGATGTGAAATCCGAATACGGACACTTTTTCAGTGTGACCATTAGAGAGCGCTCACCAAATGCACTTCTCATGGTTAGAATGGCCATGACTCTTTTCTCAGTGTAGTTTTTTACTTATTTTGTTGAGAAAATAATTTCCTGAATATTTTCAAGTAAAAAAGGTACATTGGTGAAAATTCGCTGACCTAAGTCGTTTTCGAAATTTTTCGGGTTTTAGTGTTCGATGCCGCACAGCAATATATATATTATTTTGAACGAAAAATGTTTGCTGTTATCTTCGTAGATATAATTTGGTCAATGAATGAGCAGTGTGCAAATTTGATGATGATGATAATGCTCGATAAAATGATTTTTCAAATTGATATTCTGGAGCGTACTGTCGATTTTCATTTTTTAAATTTACTGAAGTGAGTTGCTTTGAATTGGCTTATTTCGACCCCAGGATGAGATACAGATCTTTTAGGGACACCCTGTTCAATAATTTGAAATAGATGCTTTTTAAATTATGATTCTTTCAAAGAACGTAATTTTCTGGAAAATTTTGAAAATTGAGGAAGCAATTATAGTTTTCTTTCGAATAATGTTCCTCGTAATGAAAGTTGAATTTTTTGTTGTTCTTAGTCTAAGCCTGGTGAAGTAACTCAAGCAGTCAAAGACGCCATTGACGCTGGATACCGACACATCGACTGTGCCCACTACTACCAAAATGAGGCCGAAGTGGGGGCAGCTATCAAGGAAAAAATCCAGAGCGGGGTAGTCAAAAGGGCAGACCTCTTCGTCACCAGCAAACTGTGGAGCACATTCCTGAAACCCGATCTAGTTGAACCCAACCTTAGGCTGATCCTAAGCCACTTAGGGCTGGACTACTTGGATTTGTTCTTGATCCACTGGCCATGTGCTCTCAAGGTAATAATCTCGTCTGAGTATTTCTGGTTCAGAAGGTAGGTATACTGATGATAGATACTCATGTTGCTACTCGGGTAGTGACAATATAACATGGTGCGCCAGGCGCATCCAAAATGCATCTTTTCTACGCATATAATGTCACTGTTGGAGCACTGTGGTGGGAGTCTCTACTGAAACCGTGAGCTCGCTGGCAACTGTTTTACTCAGTGTTGCCATCACGGCTTATTTACGGCTAGAACAGGCCTTTTCAAGAGGTGATCTGGAGGGTAAATGTTGCATCTGGGCTAGAGGATAATTTGGCCATTTGAGAAACCTCTAATGTTTTTTTCTGGCCTTATATATAAATCAATATTTTACCAATAAACTACATTAATCCAGAGTTACCAACCATTCAAAGTAGGTATACGACTTTTGACATTATTGATATGCTTTTATGATCCTGCCACTTTTACCACAGAATAGTAGGTGATGCTATTACTGACTAAAGAATGACAACTGATATTCTAGCTCTAACTACATAATTCGATATTTAATACTGTGTTATTGATTTGATTCCATGTAAAACTATATTTGCATCCTTATTTTAGAATCATGTATATACAAGCCATGCTCAATACTAAAGCATTCACAAACGCCTGGCTGAGATAACTAAAAGTCCTAACTTGTAAACACTGGAATAGCCTTTTCCATTCAACTGAAATTATTATAGTATGTGTATTCATATATGATAATGTGTAAAATTGCAGTAGAAACAACTTTCATTCGTAAACTTTTTTGGAATTCAAACAAATAAGCATATTTTTAGTGATTATTTTCAATTTGTCATATTTTTTGAGATCCAAGTCGAAATTATTAAAAGTTCTTCCTATATGATGCCGACTTTATGAATGACACTGTATGTACATAGAGGGTTTGAATTTGGTTCGAGTGTTTTAAAAATGTAATTCCGTCAGTATTCATATAAGGTTATTAATTATCCATTCTCGACCTTTGTTCTACTACCAATGAATTGATGAAACGAATATTCTTTTTGGTAATCGAAAACTAAAATTTAAATTTAGTCTATTTTACGATCCAAGTGTTGAACAGTTTGGGTAAGGAAATTATTGTTTGCCGTTTTCAGGAAGGAGGAGCGCTCTTGCCAAAAAGACCAGACCACGATGTTCTTTCAGAATTCAGTAACGTTGACTATATTGATACATGGAAAGAATTGGAGAGGCTCCAAAAACTTGGTTTAACAAGATCCATAGGTGTCTCTAACTTCAACAAAAGACAAATTGAGAGAATAATCGATAATGGAACTATCGTTCCTGCCACAAACCAGGTAAGTAGAGGGTGATTAAACATCGCTTTCAGAAAACATTCAGGATAGACGACTAATGAGTTCTATATTTTTTAAAACCCTTTTCAACTACCAAAATAAAGAATATTGGAAACACAAAAAACTAATGCAAAAATTCATTGCAGGTTGAATGCCATCCGTATCTGAACCAGAAGAAACTGATAGCTTTCTGTAAATCTAAAGGTATTGTTATTACAGCGTACAGCCCCCTAGGATCCCCTGATAGACCATGGGCACAACCTGGCGATCCAATTCTCACCGAGGAACCAAAAATCAAAGCTTTAGCGACAAAATACAACAAATCAAGTGCACAAATTATCTTGAGGTAGGTTACTATAATACTACAGCCAAAACACAATCTACACATACCTATATATATACACGGTGTCCCTGGGTTTCCTTTTTTCCTCTCGGGAATGTATAGATGGGGTGAAAATATAACCAGTACTTCATATAACTTGTTCTCCTAAGATCCTTCTTTATACCAAGTTACGGGCCCTCGAGGTTACAGAATGAAAAATGTTCTTCTTTCATAACTTTCATAGTATGAATATTCGTCATTCAATTTTTGGTGTTTGACGAAACAAATTGATTCCTTCAATGACATTTCAAGCAGGAGTCACTGGAGGCAGAATTTGTTCTGCTACAAAGTCAGGAACGGGCACCCCTCGATTGTCCACACCCCAAAACTTTGGAATGATAGATAGTTTTCAATATTTCTTAACAAAACAAAGTTACCTGGACTGAGGAAAATCGATCAGAGCAACGATTTCTGATAAAAATCCACATTTACTCGACGACATAAAACCCGATCGTCCATCATTATTATAGCAATGAAAAATTTTCACAGCAGAAATAATTATGATAAGGGTAATTCAATAACATCTATAACAGGGATAATACAAAATATGCTGAAATAAAGTGAAAAAAATAGGGCCCGTAACTTGGTGACGTAGGATTTTAGGAAAAACGTTATATGAAGTACTAGTGATATTTTGCCCTATCTATACATTTCCGAGAGGAAAAGAGGAAGTCCAGGGTCCATTTCTTCCCGTCACTTTGACGCTACACTTATTTGCGTCTCCAAATTGTATCAAATCCCATTTCCTCCAATTCGAAAAATCAATCATTGTCTGCTAAATGTGGAGAAAAAAATCTATTGAGCTGTAACTACTGGTCTGCTCTATGCTCAGTTGAGTGTATAAACACCAGAGGATGTTACCGTATCGGGCGAAATAATCTTCACTTTTTTATAGATTGTCAAAATTTGTGGCTATGTAAGTTATGTCAGTGTCAAGAGCTGTCGTGCCATCATGACTTGTATTGTATTCTTACTAAAAGATCTTTCTTTTTCAATTCTCATTGTTCTAATATTCCTTTCGTTCATAGATAAAGTTTTGTGTTGTGCTTCCGCAGTATTATAGTAGTTTATTCTGATTGATTATTTGTTACAAACCCTGTCTCTCAATTGTGCCTACCAGGGAATGTGAAACCGTCTCAATTCATGGATTTTCAAGTGATATTTCTTTGCGACATGAGTGGATATATTTGATACTGAGTGTTACAGACTCATCACAAGAGTAAGATAACCAGATCCCTGAACGAAAGCTAATAATCGATACTATACTGATTCTACCTCTTATTCAATTTAGCTGTTGAACGTTACGAAATTGGGGACTATTGTAGTGTCGGTAGCATCCAAGTTGAGAAGAAATGATTTTTTGAATTTTTGAATGATTGAGTGACCCGTTACTATGTCGTGATACTGAACTCACATAACTCACTGAACAAACTATTCCGACGTCCGAGACTGCAGAGAGCAGGCGTATCGGCCACAGAAATCTGTAATCTTGCTTGAGCAGACCTGATACTACAGAGCTCACTAGATTTTTTCTCCATATTTAGCAGACAATGCAGTTATCCATTAGCTGAACTTTCACTTCACCCAATATCTCACACAAAAAATTAAAATGGAGTATAGTTGAAATAGGTGATATGATGAGAATCTCTGGGATGAATATGGTTTTTCTATATTTTATAGGTATTTGATCCAGTTGGGAGTAGTAGTCATACCCAAGTCAGTTAACCGGGCAAGAATTGTTCAGAACATCAATGTGTTCGACTTCGAGTTGAGTACTGAAGATGTAGCTATTATGGACACTTTCAACTGCAATGGAAGGGTTTGCCAGTTCGTAGAGTGAGTATTATAACTCGACTATCACTCTGTGGTTCGATTCGTATCTAAACTAATTTTTTTTTCACAGAGCATCAGGTCATCCACACCACCCATTTGAACATGATGAATATTAAAGTTAGCAATTTTATCTGAACATCTTATCCTGATTCAATTAGCGAATAAATTCTTTGTTCCACAAATTATAGTCATGTTGTTTTACTTTTCGTATGAGCCAATTACCCAAAATCTGAAAGATAAATGACGGTTCCTCAGGAATCTGAAATTTTTATTTTAACAATAAATGCATCTGAGGATGTTCTAGGTATACTTTGTTTGTATTGAATAGGCTCCAAAACTACAATACCGATTCGGAAAATTCTTCAACCATTAGAAGCCGACATAATCCCTGATGAATATAGGTGACTTTTTACCGCAGGAAAATGCTTCATTTCTACGGGATAACGGGTAATAGATCAACGGGTAGTAACTTCTAAACGGCTGAAATTTGATATGGATATTTCGATGGTTTCCTGGATGATATCAAAATTTATTTGGACGCGGAAGGTGGCGCTGCTGTGAGTAGGTACGTCAACTAATAAACGGCTTGACCAATTGGTTTGACATTTTTAATACGTGAAACAACAAAACATACTGAGAGAATGAATAGGTGTGAGTACATAACAGTAGCTATAGGTAAGCACAAAAAAATTGAAAAAATATCAAAAAAATATGTACTGTAGATACGCGCATAGCTCAGAACGACTGGAATTTTTTTTTAAAGGGTACACCAAAAGCTTATTCAAATACAATTATCTTCAGAAAATTATTTTCAGAATGTTATAAAAATATTGAAGAGCCCTTGGTATATGCCACACCATGTTTCAAGGGAGATCTAAAAGGTTTCTATTAAAGAGAATTCTACAGGGTGTCCGGAGATAAAACCGACAAGACTTGTGGGGTTATAGGGACTGTCAATATGATTGCAAAATGCCATAAACCAATGTCCAAAACCGCTTCGTTATTGACATACAGAGTGATTTGTGGATTTTGACAAAAAATTCAATCCGCCATATCAAATACAGGGATTAACCGACTAGATTCAAATTTGGTACACGGATTACACTGAAAAGCATCAACAAGTAGCCCTTTGATCGAAACCAATATCAGGACCGGAATGATATTTTTCCCCTATGTTCAGTTATTGTGAGAATAACTCACCCTGTATAATAATAACAAGAAATTTCAACTCAGATTCGACATCTACGGTAAAAATTGTATAGGAATTTGTTGAAAAATCTCTTGGCACTATCTTAGTTATTCCGTAATTAATTATTATTTTAATTTTTTTCTTTCAAAATTCAATAATTGTCGGAAAAAGTACTATCAAAATTGGTAATATAATAAATATTAATGAAACCATGACATGAATATCGTTATTTTCTTCAATCAGTCCGTGAATCGTAGTAAAATTAAATTGTTGTTCTGAAATTGTTCTATCCGTCATTCGGTTGCCCCCTTACGAGCAACCCTCAGAAGTCTTCGAGAGTCTTGTGCGAGCAAGGAATGACGGGGGCTTTACCTTGTGTCAAATTCAGAATTTCATTATGGAAAACCATTGTTCAGCTGTCATCAGCGTTTGTTTTATTGGTGTTCATTCATTATTCCAGTGTTTTTAGGATCAAACTATAGTTCTGAGAGTGTGCTTATGATGCCGTTTCATTTCACTTATGAGGAATTCCCAGATATTCTATTTGTGTTTGGGCTTTAACTGGTGATGTTTACCTAAATTTCCTGGTCAATTCTTGACCGGATCTATTGCAAGGTGTAAATACCTGAGGTATATGGTTTCAGCATGATGGTGCTAGACCTCACGTTCCAGTTCCAGTTAGAAACCATCTCGATGCCAATTACCCCAATAGATGGATTGGCCGTGGAGGTTCAGTAAATTGGCCACCGCTATCCCCTGATCTAACTCATCTAGATTATTTTTTATGAGGTCATTTAAAGTAAGAAGTTCATAATCAAGAATTTTTTTATGGAAAATTACTGCTGCATGTGTTAGTGTTAGAAATAACCCTCAAATAATTCGCAAGTCAGTGAATCATCTAATAGCACGCTCTCAAAAATGTATTGATGTTGGAGGGCTCTACTTCGAAAATGTTTTGTAATACTGGGTAGTGAAACTTTTTCACGAATTCGTTGCTTTTGTTATGTTCATTACAAACAGTTATTGTTCGTTGTGTAGTATTCTCATAAATTCAATTTCATTAGTGAGCGAATATAATTTACGAAAACTTCACTGTAATTCTTCTTTAACAGGTTCTTATACGATTTTTTTAGATTCCGAATCTACGATCAGATTATTGATAACTATTGATGTACTAGTTCAGCTCACATGACCAAACAAAACACTCATTCCAATCCTCATACGAATTTATTCTTCAGTTTTTCGGGTTATGAGAATATTTCATTTTACTCCGATTCATGAACTGATCGAAGAAAATAACGACATTCATGTCATGGTTTCGTAAATATACGTACTTTATCCGACAATGATTGATTTTTCGATGAAAAAAATCAAAATAATAATTAATTACGGAATAACTAAGATGGTGCCAGGAGATTTTTGAACAAATTCCTATACAATTTTCACCGTAGATTGCGAATCTGAGTTGACATTTTTGGTTATTATGATACAGGGTGAGTTATCCTAACAATAACTCAACATATAGGGGAAAAATATTATTCCGGTCCTGATATTGGTTTCGATCAAAGGGCTACTTGTTGACGCTTTTCAGTGTAATTCGTGTACCAAATTTGAATCCAATCGGCTAATCCCTGTATTTTATATGGCGGATTGAATTTTTTGTCAAAATCCACAAATCACTCTGTATCTCAGTAACGAAGCCGTTTTGGACATTCGTTTATGGCATTTTGCAATCATATTGACAGTCCCTATAACCCCATGAGTTTTGTCGGTTTCATCTCCGGACACCCTGTATAAGATGAAATGAAAAATTGGAGCTAGTATAGAGGTAGATCCAGAGGAACATCAGCAAACTTCATATTATGTTATAGTTCAAATACTCAATCCAGTTCAAGTGAAGCATGGGAGACATTAAGCCAATGAAATGAAAAAGGAATCATATTTTGGAATACGTATTTTATTAATGATTTTGATGTTAAACATTATTCAAAACTCGTCATTCTTGAATGGATGATCAGGATGGTCCAAAGATCTGAAATGAAAGAAACCAATTGAATTCTGTTGTTTATACCCAAGTGGTAAAAAATACTCACGCTGTCATTGGGACAAAACGCCCATTACAATCGAAGGTATCTAAATAGGCGATGTCTTCTTTAGACAGTGAAAAATCAAAAATGTCGAAATTCTGTTGAATCCTAGATTTTGTAATGGATTTTGGAATTGTGACCACTCCTCTCTCGATCTGGTACCTAAAAATGAGAAACAAAATATGAAAAATAAACATTCTACATAATATATAGGGAGGTAGGATGGTTATACAGGGTGTTTCAAAAAAACCTAACCCCCTTGCTAGGGTAGGTACAACATTGCAAAATAAGTTGGGTTTGCTCAGTAAAAAATATCGTAACGCCATCCGTTTTCAAGATACAAGGTGTTGAAACAATTTTTTTTACACATTTTTCACGATTATGTTGAAACTACTGGCAACGTTGTGATGAAATTTTGTATGAATGTTTCTTGGAATCTGACACATTGCATGCATTTGTTTTTATATCTGACTGTCATAGAGGGCGCTAGTTACACGGTTCGTACCGAGTAGTTTTTTTGAGGTTATATTTTTCAATCCAAATTTGATGTTAACTTGAACATCATTCAATTTCACACCAGAAAGGTACTCTTGGTGAAACTCGATACTATGTTCCGTTTTCGGAATATTGGATTTGAAAATGATGAAGTGGTAACTGTTGCTGGTATAAAGCTATGTATTAGAGTGAGTATTATGAAAAATTATCACCTATTTATTGAAAACCGTAAACAACAATACATTTCTGATGCAAAACTCATTGATTTAACAATGAATCACAAGAATAACATCGAAACAGATTTGACTAAGAACATCATGGATTACACAGTTTTGTTGTATATTGAGCAGAAAGTCTATGCTACATAGGTAAATTCACGTAGAATATTTCATGTTTCTAGTCAAATATCTCTTAATTTTTTACTTATGTTTCTTTGTTCCATCAATAACTTCAGCACAAGAATAATTTTATTGTTTTCGAACCTGAATAAATAGGTAATTGAACTCAATTCATTTTATACCAGCATCATTATACTACTCCATTATTTTCAAATCGAAATATTCCGAAAACGGAACATAGTATCGAGTTTCACCTGGAGTACCTTTTTGGTGTAAAATGGAATGATGTTCAAGTTCATATCATATTCGGATTGAAAAATCTAGCCTCAAAAAAGTTATGTTCAAAACTACTAGGTACGAACCGTGTAACTAGCGCCCTCTATGAGAGTCAGATATTAAAACGAATTCATGCGATGTGTCAGATTTCAAGGAACATCCATACAAAATGCCATTACAATGTTGCCAGTAGTTTCGGAATAATCGTAAAAACTGTGTAAAAAAATAATTTTTTCAACACCTTGTATCATGAAAACGGATGCCGTTACGACATTTTTTCACTGAGCAAACCCAACTTATTTTGCAATTTTCTACCAACCCTAGAAAGGGGGTTAGGTTTTTTTGAGACACCCTGTATAGACGTGTTACTAATTACTAAAGTCAGAGTTGGTAGTTTACAATTAAAATCATTTAAGTAGTTTAAATAAGAGTATCATATCCGAAATTGGGCACCATATTACTCATTAGTTTCAAAAATATCTCCGAAAACTCGATAAATTTGCAGTCATGGAATAATCATCAGATTTTTTAGCACAAGTTATTCAGTTTCAGTTTACCTCAACAAAATTTGTGCTGGACTTTTGCCGTATTTGGTGGCAACTTGTTTCAACTTGGGGTCATCCATGAGCTGAGGTTCATCTGCCGTAGCCCAAGGTCTGTCTGGGGATCCCAGAGGACTGTATCCGGTGATGGCGATACCCTTGGAACGACAGAAGTCGATGAGCCTTCTTTGGTTCAGATACGGGTGGCATTCAACCTGAAATACAACAAAAGCAAGAGTGAAACACAAGATTTTTGTTCGTTACATCGGGTCTAAGAGAATGTGTAGGTATACAGTGTCATTCAGAAAGTTGGCATCATACGGGAAAAACTTTTAATAATAATTCATTTTATAATTTGATTTGTGCGTTGAGTTTTGCTTAAAAAAATATGAGAATTGGCCTACTCGCTCGGAGTCACGTGACACTGTATAAGAGAGATAGCTCAAAACGCCCCCATTTGTCCACTACTCTTAAATTTGTAATTTCTATCAGATTAAGGAGAGAATCTGTAGATTTTTTTTCTTCTGGCGTGCTCCCCATCTATTTGGATACAATTTCCCGAAATACTGTTATTTTACATAAACAAGGTATTTTTGAAATAAGTGCACATATTACGCACATTAATATGATACAGTCTGAGCATAGATTAATTAACGATATTAATCTATGGTCTGAGGAATATTCCCATGATATTAGATTTTTTCTAATTCTTCGAATTTAAATGATTGAACTTCGCGTGATTGTGCCTACCGCATGGAAATTTGAACAGAGGTGACGTCAGATTTGCTACAGTATAGAACTTTGGGCGGAAAAAGAGGCCTAACCTCAAATTTTATTTCGATCCCTAAATTTTTTTTATTAGTGCCATTCGATAGTACACGTTGAGCTTTCTCAGTGTTCGAAATATTTGCACTTATTTCAATGCCACCCTGTATATGCTATCATGCAGGATAGGTATCCATCATAGAAACTTTACCTGGTTGATAGCTGGCTTGATGGTTGCAATTTCCAGCACTCTTTCTATTTGTTTTTTATTGAAGTTTGAGATCCCAATGGACCTTGCAAGACCTTTCTTTGAGCATTTTTCCATGGCTTTCCAGGTTTCCACATAGTCCACGTTACTAAATATTATGTTGCCAGCTGCATCTTTGGGGAATATTTCAGTATCTTCCTGCGAATGAGGATCATTTTATATGATTAATTCAAAATTAACTGACAATGGAAAAAAGAGAGCTTGGATGACCTTATTGAATTTTATTACTTTACCTGGTACGCTTGGGGCCAATGTATAAGATACAAATCCAAATAATCTAATCCCAAATTCTCCAGAGTAACCCTCAAAGCTCCCTCCACGAGATCGGGCCTGTGGAATGTGTTCCACAGTTTGCTCGTGATGAAGAGGTCTTCTCTTTTGACAGTTCCATCGCCTAGTTTGGCCTTAAGAGCTGCCCCCACTTCTTTCTCGTTGCCGTACACGAAAGCGCAATCGATGTGGCGGTAGCCGATGTCGATGGCATCTTTCACTGCTTGCTCCACTTCACCTGTTTTGGACTGAAGAGAAGGTACATTCAATATTTATATATATTTTCTATGTTCGCAGAATCAGTGAACATAATTATACAGCGTGTCTTACTTCAAACGCGGCCCCTCTATATCTCAGCTGGGATTGTTACCAAATTTGGGCTGATATAATCAATTTTGCAGAGACAAACATCATTATCGACAGTGGCGTGCGTTTTTATGGTCATAATGAGAGAAGAGTTTTCATGAAATCATATTAGGCATTTTTTGCACGAAAACTAAGATCATAGACAGTTGAAGTGTTGCCATGAACGTTAACGTAATAAACGTAGAAATTAAACTTTACGTGAACGTTATTTCCCCAAACTATACTAGAAATATGCCAATGAGTCAAAATTATCAAATTCGGGATCCCCAAGGAGTTCTGCATCAAGGAGTCCTATCATTTTAACAGGAATACATGTTCAGATCAAAACATAAAACGAAAAATGACAAATACAAACCGAAAACATAATGCATAAGGCATGTTCTTTTTTGCACCACATTTTCATTTATTTTTTGGAGTCATCAGTGATGAAAAAAAAAACGCAGTTATTTGACATGACAATCACAACTGTTATTTCCTTTATTCTCGTGATTTGGTGGGGATTCAGATTGTTTTCAATTAAAAGCTCAGAATTGGCGAAAACTAATGTAAAATGGAAAATGATGTATTTAAAGTATTATTGAAGTCCTTTTCTCCAGATCCAGAAGTTCGAGCAGTTCTTCTGATAGTTCCGAAGATGAAATATTAATTATGTTGGGGAGTAGACGAGATAGTTGAAAATTCTCAACAACCTATATATACAAAACATGATTATCATGATATGGATAGTCATTAACAAGAATTCTCTGTTGGTACTCAAGTTCCTGAATTTTGTTCCACACTTTCGCCCATCACTGTATAATGATGGAATGATTCGCTTTTCATACCTAACTGAGGGACTAAACAGATTTTGATAACAAGTTGCAAGAATATTTCATATTTCGTAAGTAGTTATGGATATACGAAGCTTTTCGAAATTTCGTATATCTCCAAAAATACCTATTCGGAATTTCCCAAGTTTCGACACGGCATTTTGTTAGGTATAAAATTGCCACAATTCAACCGACCCTGTATCTCTTACTGTTTACGAGAACCCAATAATCAGGCTCGAATTCCAGCCACCCTGTACATATTATATACATTATTTTTTTCACCTTCCCCAGTATACCCACTTTCGATATCGAAACTTATTAGTAATAGATAAAAGAACTTGTTCGGAAATTTATCATTAGAAGAAGACATAACTGATAACTTGATTAGTCATAACTCATAAGGGTGAATCAAGCATATATCAGTCTCACAGTCTCGCACCAGATTTGATCGCGTTCGGTCGTGTTCGGTCGGTTCAGTTTTCAGTCTTGCAGTTCAGTGAATATATAATGCAATTGTGTATGTGTGAGGTAATGATTGTGTGTGTGTGTTTGTGTGGTGATTCGTTACCCAACATCGAAGTTTTTTGCATTGGCAATACACGTTGTCCTATTTTCAATACGGTGAGTGTTTTTTTTATATGAACTTGTGAGGTATTTATGACGCGATGGTTATTTTTCATTCAATTTATTCATACGTACAGAGCATTCCAGACCTAAATGTACATGCGATACCTGTAGATAGAGGACACTTTGATTCCAATAAATCACGTCCTATTGATGTATCTAGCGTCTTTTAATACTGAGGTACAGGACGTTATCTCGATTTTGTCAATTCTTTATCTAGTCATAATTTATGAACCACTTTGTATATTTCGCATTCATCCCTGGAAGATATAGGTATCTCACTCATTCTACCCATAAAAACTAAATGGAAATTGACAGTAGAAGAAAAATAATAAAAACAGACTCACAAGGTTTATTCTCCTTGTCGAAACACAAGATACGTTTTCACTATTAGAGAAGATATGAAGGGAGCAGTGTATGAATTTTAAATAGATCACCCTATATATATTTCCTCACAAGTGGAAAGCCCTTCCGGAGAGCTTTTCCAAAAATACAGCACCCAAAATATTCATATTCTGTATTTCTCAAAATATAGGCATTCAAATCTAAAAAAAGTTCAATCCATTTTTTGAATTATTTTCGAAAGTAGGCCTTGTCAATTTTTTTCATCTCTTGGAGCGCAGAAAAGGAAATTATAGGGAGAGGAAGTCTCGGAGGAGCTACAATATTGATTTTCAGTGATCACTGCCCGAGTCACTGCCAAAAAAATTTTATGCAATAATTGTCATGACGTTCTTTCGAAAATCGTTCAGTACCTAATCGATCAAACTCTGATATAGCTTTGATTGCCCATAAATTGAGAAACACAGAAGATAAATACAGGGTGTTAGTGAGTAAGTACCTACGACAAACTTCAGGGGGTCATTCCATGTGATATTTCAGAAAATAAAGGGTATATAAACATGTGTCCTGTCGAGGTACAGGGTGATAATCGAGGTATTAATATTTCCATGAAAAATCGTGTAATCATTACTCAAATGTCTTTTTACCAATTTGAATGAAACTTGGTGGTTTTGTTGAATGTAACATGAAGCTTCTTTTAATGTGATTTAATTCAGAATACTATTTTCAGTGGCGTCACAGTGGGTTAATTTATCGATATTGTCGGTTAAAATCATTATACGCAACTGGTTTTTCTGACTTCCATACGAGGGGTAAACAGCGGTCAAAATTGTGTACACCAAACTTCAATTTCACAAGGAATTCTGAGGAATTCCAAAGAATTTCAAGGAATTCCAAAGAATTTCAAGGAATTCCAAAGAATTCCAAGGGATTCCAAGGAATTTCGAGGAACTCCAGTTGTTTGTACACCAGAATTATGCCACACTTCACACAAGGAATTCCAAGAAACTCCAAGGACTTCCAAGAAATTCCAAGGAAATCCAGAAATCCAAGACATTTCAAGGAATTCCAAAGCATTCCAAGGAAATCCAGGGAATTGCTAAGAATTCCAGTTGTTTGTACACCATGATTTTACCGCACTCCACCCAAAGAATTCCGAGGAAATTCAAAGAATTCCAAGGAAATCGAAGGAATTCCAAGAAATTCCAGTTGCTTGTAGAACAGGAATATATCGCATTTCACCCAAGGAATTCCAGGAAATTCCAAAGAAATATAAGTTAAATCGAAGAAATTCCAAGGAATTACAAACAAATCCAAGGAAGTACAAGGAAATCCAAAGAATTCCAAGGAAATCCAAGGGATTCCGAGAAAATCCAAGGAATTCCAGTTGATTGTACACCAGAATTCCACCGCTTCCATATGTTAATTAAATTGAACAATTGAAATATCAACTTTCTTGTCCTCTGTGTTTCCTTTTTGGGATTTTTTCAGTCTCCAACCATACTGAATTTTGCTCGGAATTTTGGCACCATGAAAGCTTATACAGGGGCGTTATAAATAAAAACAATTAATACTTCCAACTTCAACATCCTGTATATCAAAAACAAAGCAAGTTAGGACAGATGTTTCTATGAACTGTATTTCCTAGAATATCACAATTAAACACCCCCTGAAGTTTTTCGCACTTCTTCACTAACAACCTGTATACTGATAGTACGGTATTTTTGGAAAGCTCTTCGAAAGCTCTTTCCAATGGTGATGAGGAAATATACATTTAGGGCGTTCTATTTGAAATTCATACAATTTTTGCTGTTTCCTGTGTTACGAAAAGGAAAAAAAACCCTGTGAATTTATATTTTTAATTTTTTTTCTACTGTCAACAATAAAAGAGTTACATGGGGCAGGGGGGGTACTGTATAACGTGTCACCCGCTAAACCTAATTCTTATTCACCTTTCCCATTATACCCACTTTCTATATCAACACTTGTTAGTCATAGATGATAAACTTGCTCGGAAATTTACCGGTAAACGAAGACAACTGATTAGTCATTAGGGTGAATCGGGTGAATCAACAATAATATCAGTCATATACCAGATTTCGTCGTGAACGGTCGATTTAAAAAAGAACTAGTATCCATAATAATTGAGTGAGAAATCAAAATGTATCTTTCAGTTTAGTGATTATAATGCAATTGTATGTGTGTGTGTGAGGTTAGGATTGTGTGTGTGTTGTGATTTGTTACGCAACATTGTAGTTTTTTTGCCATTGGACATACACGTTGTCGTTTTTTCAAGATGGTAAGTATTTTTTTTATGAAAACTTGAGGTATTCATCACGTGAGGGTTATTTTGATTAAATTTATTCGTACGTACAGGGTATTTCAGATACTAAAATGTACATGAGTAACCTGTAGATAGATGTTTCCTAATTATTCCTTATTGATGTGTCTTTTAATACTGAGATACAGAACGTTATCACGATTTTGGTACAATTTTTATCTAGTCATAATTTATGAACCACTATGTATAATCTATTCATACTTGGTAGATATATTTCACTTATATTACCCATGAAAACTAAATAGAAATCGAGATCAGAATCCAGGCCCGTCTAGGAAGAACAGAACACTCTGTAAGTATGGCAAAATTCTGTAGGTCTGTTTTCATATCTTGAGAGAGCGAAATAAAATGAATCAACTACATTTCACGATCGCGCTTATTCCAATTTCACGAATGTTTTATTATAATAATAATAATAATAATACGTCTTTTTTGATCATTTGCAGAACAACAATAAACAAAATAACAATAGTTATTTATTATACAAGGGAAAAAAGTAGTAGATTTTAGGTCCAGGTTGTGTTGTCTCCCGACGCGTAGCGGAGGGAGACAAAAAACCGTGAGCTAAAATCTAATATTTTTCCCGTGTATAATACACTATTTTTTTCTGTGACAGAAGGAAGGACGAATCAATATTGAGAAGATCTTACATTATTTCGAAATCTGAAAATTATCGACGTGAAATTTCAAGTTTTTAACAGTAGGGACACCTGCGTTTTATAGGCATCTTTATCATTCTTTTGAAGTACCTAATCAAATATCTGATGTCACTTCTGACAGTTCAATTCTGTGATTAGATTTTAAAAAATTGCGAATTCAGTAGTTGTTTAGTAATATACGAAACCGCGAAGTCGAATGGAAGATGAAAGGACTTGCAGTTCTTTCTCGGAGACGGTATTATTGACTCATTTTTCGGAACTATAGCACAACAAAAGCCATTAACAGAGTATATATATGTGATATATATCCGGGAAAAAAGTACTCACTTTTTTCCCACGGGAAAAAAGTAATTTATGAAAAGTGACATTTTATAACCTGCCAACAGAGATGAAATGCCAAACTTTTTTCCCGTCACAGAAAAAAATATTTTACACACTCAGACTCAAACTGCAATGACGAAAAAGCGAAGTATCAGCATACAGCTGTTTTTCAACTATGTGTTATTTTTCGAAATATTCAGCTCGATTTTGAGATATAATAAAACCTCGAATAAAACTCATAGAATGTCCATGAAAATAATTTAATCTGTTGCACAAATGCGGAACCACATAAGAAATATTGAAGTTAGAAACAAATCCCTTATTATCTCATATACTGTATGAGTTAGTAATAACTTTCGTTTATATACAGGACTGTCCAAATAATTCCAGTCAACTAGAATGATGTCGGTGAGTTGCATGTTTTCTTACGTAGTTCTTATCAAGCACAAAGCATGATGTGTATTTCAAGAAGCTAATACTAGAATACTTTATACAGTGTGTTTATTTCTCATAAACATCGCAAAGTGAAAATACGAGTTTTCAGCCAATACTTCGACATTCATTTGATTAAATCTAGTTTAGTTGAACTCATAATTATCATTATCAGGTAGGTACTACATTTTGGTTTCAATAGAAAATAATATGTTCTAGTTTTGAAAAGTAATTTGTCTTTTCAATAATGACGGAAGTGTTGAAACGTCTTCGTAGCCAGTTGCGTAAAGTGAAATATTACCCAACTAGTAATGAAATGATCATTTCGAGACCAGTTACGCTAGCACGTAATGATAATATTATGAATCAGCCATTTTCCACTAACGAAGATATGAAACGATTGTATTTAGTGAATTTCGTCGCTGAATTTTTGTCATATTATACAGGGTGACATTTTGTACACTTCCCACCCTCAATATCTTCCTTTCAGTGAATAATATGAGAAATCGAAAAGACAGGTCAATTTCAATTTCAAGGGACACACTTCAACGATGTTACCCTTAGAATCTCAAATGAAAGGGGGTCGAGTGGTACATCATTTTGAAGGTCGTTCAATTCTCTTTCCAGCGGTACCCTAGTTTATCATTTTCTGTTGAGCATTTTCCGAAAAAGTCCGTGTAAATTGAAAAACTTACCACCCTTGATATCTCCCTTCCAGAAAATCATCATCATCATCATCTTTATTATTCCCAAGAAACAATTGACGTATATGTTTATAACAGGGAACATTAAAAAAATAAACCATAATGTATTACATTACATTCAAAATATAGTATATATAGATATAATAATTATTCTAGTAATGGGCTTGTATCACAAAAAAAATTTATTTCATAATTCGAACCACCGCAAACCGTTTCTTGCTGTGAGCTCCCTACGTTTTATAAAAAATTATTGAAATCCCCGATTTTTCGGACCTCTGAAAACGAGGCGATGATGTGACGTCAAAACCCTAATACTGAAACAAGACTATTCCAGACAGAGATGAATGATACATGATTTCTGACAGAGTGAATTAGCGCGAGATCACAGTTGAAATTGAAATAATTAATATATCAGTAGTTGCCTCAGTCTCTGTCGGGGTTTGGTATTTTCTTTTAACTATGGCGAGATGAGGTTTCTACATCATAAGAGAGTCCGTTTTCAGAAGGTACTATTATTTATGTCCAAAAATAAAACATTCCACTTAATTTTTCGATCGAATTATATCGTCAATCATTTTTTATGTATGAAAGGATCATTATAAACATGGTTTGAGATAAAAGTTCTACTAAGGTGTACACGCCCATTCTTATAGTTTGGGCAGATTTTTGTTTGAGTGAATGAATGATTAAAATAATTGATATGTTATATGATCTCAATAGGGATGACATGACAAAATTCAGACGAATAAATATTTTTTGAGTTCTTCCTTGAATTTTTAGGTATTGATATTTTTTTATGTTTAAGGATGACACTTTAAATGCATACTTTTAGCCCTTTTGGATCAACCCCCTAGGAGGGGTAGATATTACCCTTAGAACCTTGTATAAAAAGGGGGTCAAGATGCACTTCATTTTGAAGGGCGTTCTATTCTTTTTCCAACCGTAGGTACCCTAGTTTATCATTTTTTGATAAGTATTTTCCGAAAAAGGCCGTTCTAAACTAACAGAAGTAATTAGAACGTGCCCGCACTGATATGTATGGGTTTCAGCTACTTTCAGTTCAAAATTTTCCAACCATGTTGACTGAAAGGAGAGTTAATAATACACTAATACTAACCTGAAAACTCGCCTGAAAACCATACATCTCAGTGCAGGCTTGAACATACAGAAGTAATTACACTTCTGTATGTTCAGAATGGCATTTTTCGGAAACTGCTCATCAAAAAATGACTGAAATGAAAAACTGTTTAAAAAAGATTTGAACGACCTTCAAATTGATGTGTCACACCCTTACCGTTTGATACTCTACGGGTAACGTCTACTCCTCCTAGAGAACTAAGAGGGTTGGAACCCTTGAAAATGAAATGAAATTGTAATCTCTGGTAGAAGTAAGTCCATGTTTGCTCAAAGTGGAGTGGAATTTTTAAAGGAGGAAGGAAAGCTCAAAGTCATCTCCACAACTTTAATATGAAGTTTATTCAACGGGACATGTTTCGAACTTATAAAAGTCCATCTTCAGCCGTATTTAAGAAATTAATGGAGGTGAAACATTGTTTGTTTTAACAATGATGTCGATGTCTCTCATCATAATGTCATTGATGAAGAATAAATAAATTGAGGAATAAACGGGTTTTCATTAAAAACGAAAGGGCCCCGTGCCCTGAGAACGCGCACTTATGAATCAATCAAAAGTCAAGTCCCAGAAGGGAAACTTGACGAACACACAAGGTGCTCAAAATAGTGCGCTCTCTCAAGGGTACGGGACCCTTTCCTGTAATACACCAATATGGTTATTTTGAGCACCTTGTGTGTTCGTCAAGTTTCCCTTCTGGGACTTGACTTTTGATTGATTCATAAGTGCGCGTTCTCAGGGTACGGGGCCCTTCATTTTTAATGAAAACCCGTTTATTCCTCAATTTATTTATTCTTCATCAATGACATTATGATGAGAGACATCGACATCATTGTTAAAACAAACAATGTTTCACCTCCATTAATTTCTTAAATACGGCTGAAGATGGACTTTTATAAGTTCGAAACATGTCCCGTTGAATAAACTTCATATTAAAGTTGTGGAGATGACTTTGAGCTTTCCTTCCTCCTTTAAATGAAATTGTGTTCTGATTTTTCAAATTATTTACTGAAAGGGAGATATTGAGGGTAGGAAGTTTTCGAAATTTCACCCTGTATTGTTTGACGGATACTTGGCGAAGTCAATATTCCTACTGAAATCATTCTGTTCAAGCTAAATTTCCATTCAAAATTAGATAAAACATTGTACTTAACAAGTTTGGAAATCCATTTTGTGTACGGTTCAAGATTCAGAATTCTGATCACTCTGTATCTGTTCCAATTGTGAAACGTTTTGACCAATGATCAATAGTTTCGACACAAAAAAATCCCAAAGTTGAAAAATCTCGATTTTGACATTTTGACCCTATATCTCTGTAATCATTTCCGCTAGACCCCAAGATTGATGAAAACATTGATCAAATCAACTCTTCAAGGATAATCTGAAAATGTAATGTAATACAAGGTGTTCCAATTGAAATAACAAAGTTGTTGCTACTTTTCTTTAGAAGCGGCAACTCCGCAGCGCTGAAAATATTTCAGAACGATATCAACCTCGAAAATGTAGTTGACATGTTCCGTTTTTTTTATAATCCATTTCTGGCGACCTACAGAGCCTCTGTTTTGTTTTCAATGGGCCACTCTGTGTAATACCCCATCACAACTAAAACATAAATGTCCCAAATTATACAGGAATGCTTATGACTCGTAATAACATACGCCAGGCGGTAAAATAGTCCTCGGGCAACCACATAACTGGGCGGTAAAGTACTACTTTACGCCCAATCGTGCATACAGATAATCAACAAATCAATTCATTGAGAAGTAATATAAGAGAGGATGAAGGTAAGTTAACGCGATCAACAGGAAATGCTTAGTGAAAGGTAGAGGAAAAGGAGTACGGGTACGGAAGAAAAACTCCAGAAAGAAACACCGAAGGAGCAGGGATAGTAGTGGTGCGCTTGCCCTAGAGTACAGGGTGACTTCGTATATTTTGACCCCTACCTACAGCTCGATCTTTACGAGGAAGAAATAAACTTCAGGTATGGAAATCTACAAGGGAGGGTGCTACAGTATGCACTATAGAAAAGCAACAGTCGTTGTTTTAACGGAGCAGTGCTGTCAGAACAGTGGAATGGAACCATGTTTTGTTCCATATGTGATACAATGTAATGTATGGCCCAATTAGAACAAATAATATCAATCCATAGTTTTTGTTTCAGGATATTGCAAGAACAATGAGAATTATCGCAGATTTCCCATAATCTTGGGAAACTTTCATATTCGTTTGCAGGACCATTCACTCCGGAACAGATAGATAAAGTATATAATATATGAAGCAATCAACGAAACGTAATACTGATAAAGTTTTTTCAGGAAATTCCTACTATCTCTGATGTCTCAGGATTTTAGAACCTGCATTTGCAGAAAATCCTCATTCCTTTGTAGGACAGAACACTTCAAAACTCTACATCTGTGGATGTCATACCAGATAGATGAATCAAAAAAGGGGATTTTTAAGATAAGTTTCCTTTAACGTTAAATTAGTCTCTCCATAAGTAGAATTCATAGTTCTATACTTCTTCGAACATTTCTTCGTAAGAAAGCGGCTTTTATCAATTCACTAAATTCATTTCATCAGTCGAATAATTAGTCGACATTCAATTATGTGAGTGTATGGAATCACGTCAGGTACCCTTACGAGGGGAGTGTATCAACTTTGGCGTTCGTAATGCCTCTCTACAAAGGAGGGTGTCGCCTTCAAGAGTTAGGTATAAACAGTGGTTTTAAACCTGTTTTTTCCAAATTTATCATGCACTATGAGAAAGCAACAGTCGTTGTTTTAATGGAGCAGTGCTCTCAGAAGAGTGGAACAATGTTTTCTTCCATATGTGATACAATGTAATATATATCCTAATTAGAAATAAATAATACTAATCCTATGTTTTTTTTTCAGAATAATCCAGGAACAATGAAATTAATTGCAGATTTCTCAGAATCTTGGGAGAATTTCATATTCGTTTGCAGTACCATTCACATTCGTTTGCAGTACCATTCACTTGGGAACATATAGATAAAGTAAATAGAATATGGAGCAATCAACGAAACGTAAAACTAATCAAGTTTTTTTAGAATATTCCTGGAACGATGAGAAATATCTCTGATGTCTCAGAATTTCAAAGCCTGCATTTGCAAAAAATCCACATTTATTTGTACGACAGACCACTTCAAAACTCTATATCTGTGAATGTCATACCAGATAGATAAATGAAATGAGGGAATTTTAAAGATAAGTTTCCATAAACGTAAAATTAGCCTCTCCATGAATAAAATTCATAGTTCTATACTTCTTCGAACATTCCTTCGTAAAAAAGCGGCTTTTATCGATTCACTAAATTCATTTCATCAGTCGAATAATTAGTCGACATTCAATTATGTGAGTGTATGGAATCACGTCAGGTACCCTTACGAGGGGAGTGTATCAACTTTGGCGTTCGTAATGCCTCTCTACAAAGGAGGGTGTCGCCTTCAAGAGTTAGGTATAAACAGTGGTTTTATACCAGTTTTTTCCAAATTTATCATGCACTATGGAAAAGCAACAGTCGTTGTTTTAATGAAGCAGTGCTCTCAGAAGAGTGGAACCATATTTTCTTCCATATGTGATATAATGTTATGTATGGCCCAATTTGAACAAATAATACTAATCCATAGTTTTTGTTTCAGGATATTGCAGGAACAGTGGTTTTATACCAGTTTTTTCCAAATTTATCATGGATTATGGAAAAGCAACAGTCGTTGTCTTAATGGAGCAGTGTTCTCAGAAGGGTGGAACCATGTTTTCTTCCATATGTGATACATTGTTATGTATGGCCCAATTAGAACAAATAATACCAATTCATAGTTTTTGTTTCAGGATATTGTAAGAACAATGAGAATTATCGCAGATTTCCCATAATCTTGAGAAAATTTTATTCACTCCGGAACAGATAGATAAAGTATATAATATATGAAGCGATCAGCGAAACGTAATACTGATTGAGTTTTTTCAGGAAATTCCTGGAATTATGCAAACTATCTCTGATGTCTCAGGATTTTAGAAACTGCATTTGCAAAAAATCCTCATTCCTTTGTAGGACAGATCACTTCAAAACTCTACATCTGTGGATGTCATACCAGATAGATGAATCAAATAAGGGGATTTTTAAGATAAGTTAATAATAAATACAATTCATAGTTCTATTCTTCTTCGAACATTCCTTCGTGAAAAAGCGGCTTTTATCGATTCACTAAATTCATTTCATCAGTCGAATAATTAGTCGACATTCAATTATGTGAGTGTAAGGAATCACGTCAGGTACCCTTACGAGGGAAGTGTATCAACTTTGGCGTTCGTAATGCCTCTCTACAAAGGAGGGTGTCGCCTTCAAGAGTTAGGTATAAACAGTGGTTTTATACCTGTTTTTTCCAAATTTATCATGCACTATGAAAAAGCAACAGTCGTTGTTTTAATGGAGCAGTGCTCTCAGAAGAGTGGAACAATGTTTTCTTCCATATGTGATACAATGTAATATATATCCTAATTAGAAATAAATAATACTAATCCTATGTTTTTTTTTCAGAATAATCCAGGAACAATGAAATTAATTGCAGATTTCTCAGAATCTTGGGAGAATTTCATATTCGTTTGCAGTACCATTCACATTCGTTTGCAGTACCATTCACTTGGGAACATATAGATAAAGTAAATAGAATATGGAGCAATCAACGAAACGTAACACTAATCAAGTTTTTTTAGAATATTCCTGGAACGATGAGAACTATCTCTGATGTCTCAGAATTTCAAAGCCTGCATTTGCAAAAAATCCACATTTATTTGTACGACAGACCACTTCAAAACTCTATATCTGTGAATGTCATACCAGATAGATAAATGAAATAAGGGGATTTTAAAGATAAGTTTCCATAAACGTAAAATTAGTCTCTCCATGAATAAAATTCATAGTTCTATACTTCTTCGAACATTCCTTCGTAAAAAAGCGGCTTTTATCGATTCACTAAATTCATTTCATCAGTCGAATAATTAGTCGACATTCAATTATGTGAGTGTATGGAATCACGTCAGGTACCCTTACGAGGGGAGTGTATCAACTTTGGCGTTCGTAATGCCTCTCTACAAAGGAGGGTGTCGCCTTTAAGAGTTAGGTATAAACAGTGGTTTTATACCAGTTTTTTCCAAATTTATTATGCACTATGGGAAAGCAACAGTCGTTGTTTTAATGGAGCAGTGCTCTCAGGAGAGTGGAACGATGTTTTCTTCTTCCATATGTGATACAAAGTAATGTATGTCCCAATTAGAACAAATAATACTAATCCATAGTTTTTGTTTCAGGATATTGCAGAAACAATGAGAATTATTGCAGATTTCCCATAATCTTGGGGAAATTTCATATTCGGTTGCAGGACCATTCACTCCGGAACAGGTAGATATAGTATAATATAATATATGAAGCAATCAACGAAACGTAATACTGATTTAGTTTTTTCAGGAAATTCCTGGAATTATGCAAACTATCTCTGATGTCTCAGAATTTCAGAACCTGCATTTGCAGAAAATTCTCATTCCTTTGTAGAACAGAACACTTCAAAACTCTACTCTCTAAGATAAGTCTCCATAAACGTTAAATTAGTCTCTCCATAAATAGAATTCATAGTTCTATTCTTCTTCGAACATTCCTCCGTAAAAAAGCGGCTTTTATCGATTCACTAAATCCATTTCATCAGTCGAATAATTAGTCGACATTCAATTATGTGAGTGTATGGAATCACGTCAGGTACCCTTACGAGGGGAGTGTATCAACTTTGGCGTTCGTAATGCCTCTCTACAAAGGAGGGTGTCGCCTTCAAGAGTTAGGTATAAACAGTGGTTTTATACCAGTTTTTTCCAAATTCATCATGCACTATGGAAAAGCAACAGTCGTTGTTTTATTGGAGCAGTGCTCTCAGAAGAGTGGAACCATGTTTTCTTCCATATGTGATACAAGGTTATGTATGGCCCAATTTGAACAAATAATATTGATCCATAGTTTTTGTTTCAGGATATTGCAGGAACGATGAGAATTATCGCAGATTTACCAGTATCTTGGGAAAATTTCATATTTGTTTGCAGGACCATTCACTCCGGAACAGATAGATGAAGTAAATAATATATGAAGCAATCAACAAAACGTGATACTGATTAAGTTTTTTCAGGATATTCCTGGAATTATGAAAACTATCTCTGATGTCTCAGAATTTCAAAACCTGCATTTGCAAGAAATCCTCATTTATTTGTACGACAGAACACTTCAAAACTCTACATCTGTGAATGTCATACCAGATAGATAAATCGAATACGGGGATTTTTAAGATAAGTTTTCATAAACGTTAAATTAGTCTCTCCTTAAATACAGTTCATAGTTCTATTCTTCTTCGATCATTCCTCCGTAAAAAAGCGGCTTTTATCGATTCACTAAATTCATTTTATCAGTCGAATAATTAGTCGACATTCAATTATGTGAGTGTATGGAGTCACGTCAGGTACCCTTACGAGGGGAGTGTATCAACTTTGGCGTTCGTAATACCTCTCTACAAAGGAGGGTGTCGCCTTTAAGAGTTAGGTATAAACAGTGGTTTTATACCAGTTTTTTCCAAATTTATCATGCACTATGGAAAAGCAATAGTCGTTGTTTTAATGGAGCAGTTCTCTCAGAAGAGTGGGACCATATTTTCTTCCATATGTGATACAATGTAATGTATGGCCCAATTAGAACAAATAATACTAATCCATAGTTTTTGTTTCAGGATATTGCAGGAACAATGAGAATTATCGCAGATTTCCCATAATCTTGGGAAAATTTCATATTCGTTTGCAGGACCATTCACTCCGGAACAGATAGATAAAGCATATAATATATGAAGCAATCAGCGAAACGTAATACTGATTAAGTTTTTTCAGGAAATTCCTGGAATTATGCAAACTATCTCTGATGTCTCAGAATTTTAGAACCTGCATTTGCAAAAAATCCCCATTTGTAGGACAGAACACTTAAAAACTTCACATCTGTGGATGTCATACCGGATGGATGAATCAAATAAGGGGATTTTTAAGATAAGTTTCCATAAACGTTTAATTAGTCTCACCATAAATGTTTAATTAGTCTCACCATAAATAGAATTCATAGTTCTATACTTCTTCGAACATTCCTTCTTAAAAAAGCGGCTTTTATCGATTCACTAAATTCATTTCATCAGTCGAATAATTAGTCGACATTCAATTATGTGAGTGTATGGAACCACGTCAGGTACCCTTACGAGGGGAGTGTATCAACTTTGGCGTTCGTAATGCCTCTCTACAAAGGAGGGTGTCGCCTTCAAGAGTTAGGTATAAACAGTGGTTTTATACCAGTTTTTTCCAAATTTATCATGCACTATGGAAAAGCAACAGTCGTTGTTTCAATGAAGCAGTGCTCTCAGAAGAGTGGAACCATGTTTCCTTCCATATGTGATACAATGTAATGAATGGCTCAATTAGAACAAATAATACTAATACATAGTTTTTGTTCCAGGATATTGCAAGAACAATGAGAATTATCGCAGATTTCACAGTATCTTGGGAAAATTCAATATTCACTCCGGAACAGATAAATAAAGTAAATGATATATTGAGCAATCAACAAAACGTAATATTGATTAAGTTTTTTCAGGATATTCCTGGAATTATGCAAACTATCTCTGATGTCTCAGAATTTCAAAACCTGCATTTGCAAAGAAGAGTGGAACCATGTTTTCTTCCATATGTGATACAATGTAATATATATCCTAATTAGAAATAAATAATACTAATGCTATGTTTTTTTCAGAATAATCCAGGAACAATAAAAATTATTGCAGATTTCTCAGAATCTTGGGAGAATTTCATATTCGTTTGCAGGACCATTCACTTTGGAACATATAGATAAAGTGAATAGAATATGGAGCAATCAACAAAACGTAATACTAATCAAGTTTTTTAGAATATTCCTGGAACGATGCAAACTATCTCTGATGTTCAAAGCCTGCATTTGCAAAAAATCCACATTCATTTGTACGACAGACCACTTCAAAACTCTACATCTGTGAATGTCATACCAGAAGATAAATGAAATAAGGGGATTCTTAAGATAAGTTTTCATTAACTTCGAATTTGTCATTCCTAAAATACAAATCATTTTATTAACGATAAGTTTGTCTTTCAAATATTAAATAGATATTGAAAATTAAATATCGGCTGGTCACAAAATGTTAATGTTACTAAACATTGACAATAGATTGCTTATTGAATAGCGAAATGAAAAATTGGTTTGATATTGGGACAATCTAGTAGTTCTATATTCAATATGAAATTTGAAACCGAGTACTATGTACTCTTTAAGTACATTGAAATGACCACTACTTAGTGCCGGCTTTTTATTTTCAAGTACCTAAAGTAAATAGATTAAATCTCATCTCTAGGTGAGCTGGTTGCAAATTTCGACAGGCATCTTATAACGAGATGTTATACGTGTCAATCACCATCCTGTGCAAAATGATGGCAAAACTATCCTTTTCTGTGCGGTGATTTGGACTCAATTTCGCGATTTGATAAGGATATGAGTATTATGCCATCAGATACCAATTGAATGGTAGATCTCAAAAACCTACACCTGTGTGATAACGAATTGAAACGAAAAGCAAACAGAATGGGATAATGATAATATCCTCTTCGTGAATATCCAAACGTGCTGCGATTCAAACTGATCCAAGGTTAGTGGCAGAGCGTCAAATGTTTCCGAGAATATTTTGCCCCTCACGAAAAGTAATATCCGATGGACCAGTGTTAAACTCATGTGGTGCTCGCACTACAAGTACTCATTCAAATCCACATGTTGAGTTTAACACTGGTTCATGGGATATTATCTTTCGAGAGCGGCGAAATATTCTAGGCGGAAATATTGACGCTCTCTGTCACTATCTTAGATCAGTTTGAATAGCGGCACGTTTGGATATCCGCAAAGGGAACATTATTCCAATTCAGTTGCTTTTTGTTTCAACTCGTTATTACATGACGGAAGTATGTCCGGAATAATGGCAGTAATTCAATTGTTATCGGATGGCATAATTCTCATCTCGTTATCAAAACGCGAAATTGAGTGGAAATTAACACACAGGAAAGTGCCATTTTTTTATCATTTTGCTCAGGATAGTGAATGGCACATGTGCTGTTCACTAAGATACAATGTTTTTACATCATCATCATTTCGTTATCAGATGACTGTCGAACTCTACAGTCGGCTCTTGAACTATAATTTTATTATCCAATATACCATCAAATTTTTCATATAAATACAGGATATGTAAGATATATATGTATGTACATGTATGTATGTATGGATATGTGCTATGTACGTTGTACCATGTAAGTACATTCAAATAACCACTACTTAGTGCCAATTTTTTATTTTCAAGTCGTACCTATATAGTAAACAGGTTAGATCTCATCTGAAATTCCATCAAATTGTTCAAATGAATGAAACTCATATGTAAGTTAGATATTATAACTGGAGTTTGATTCCTTATTGAGTATTGTTAGACTCGAAACTTATTGATGAATCGAAGTATACAAGTTAGGCAAACATAATTTTCCTATAGAGGCTATAGGAAAATAGTGTGATGGGTAAGCTTTGTTACCCCACTCACACACGATACGAAGCGTATGGCAACGTTGCCGTTCTCTCCGATGGAATGAACATCCACCGAATGCACACGGTTATCCCAATAGAAACATTATTTTTGCCAGACATGTATACATTGTGTTAATGATGGAAAAATAATGAATGTAATAAATACACTGTATGGTGAAATATAGTTCCATATACATGATAAGAAATGTGGGTATGTGATAATAGGTCTGGGTTTCATAATAATCTCGATGGGGCTCTTGAGTAGTCTACTCAATAAATACTTAATCTTATTGATTTGGCGACCTCGTATCATGTCTTGTCGTTTTATTTTATAAATTATACAATAAGCGATAATTTTTCGCATGGAATTACTTTGGTTTGAATATCCTCCGAATAAATTCAGAAAATTCCAGTTCCAATCACTAACTTCCTAACCACGACAACTGCATTCGCAAATAATTCATATCTCTGTTTATGTTCGGTGATGATACTGACCTATATACTTATTCTACCGATTGATTTTCAAGTAGGTATATATATGGTGGATACTTTAACTGGAAACAATTCGCTACTGGGGGAGTGAATGGTTTTTCTGAAAATTTTCGCGACACGTCAACGTTTAAATGTATTTTTCTACTCACATAACTAAAATGGCATTTAGCGTACGGATATGTACCTACCACGCTAAATGATCGATTAATCACGGATTGTCAATCTGATTTATTCAAAATATTAAACACGTTACCATTGCAACACGATTTCATATACACATTACCATGGCAATGCAGTTCATTAAACACAGCTTCAGTAATTTGAGACATGTCTGGCCTGCCAATTTATTGTATTAACTGTCAACTGTTATTTTCGAATTTTGTATCAGAATTATTCAAACAATATATATTCGTTATTTGTATCAGAATTCATCATTGAAAATATATGCGAAAAGTAGACGAAAGTGAAATCGAAGAGAATGTTCTGGCACTTGCATATCTCCAAGAAGTGTAAAAATGAAGCATCCATCTTTGAAAACAATTTATTTATTCTGCGCTGGTTTGCATGCAGTTGCATGTATTATGTTCTCAATTCCCATTCCGTTCGAATTATTTTGTAGGTGAGCAGGAATTGCAGGTATGTTTATGTAATTTTCGGAGTTCGTGGAAAAATCATAGCATGTAACGCGTTTATAAACTCATCTAGACACTCGTTTATCAAACACTCGCTCCGCTCGTGCTTAAACTACTCGTTACTAAAAGGACGTTTATAACACTTGTTACATAATATACTATTCAACGTATTTTTATCAAAATTTCGACTTCTAGTGACAGTGATATATGGCTTTTCCACCAGAGCTTGCGATAACACTTGGTTTCAAACTGTGAATACGGCAAAAAAACTAAATTTATTTTTGCGGCTCTATAAAAACCGATAAAAACACTGGAATACAACTGCAGATAGCAATTGTAGCAAAAAATTGCCATCAATAAAAAAAATTAAATTAGACTAGTACGCTGGATTCCTCTTTCCACCAGCTTTCCAATGATGCGCGCGTCACAAGCCATAGGGTTAAATTTGAAAAAATCATGTCGAAGGCGGTTTCAGCTACCCCTGGAGGGATATAATCTCGATATAGCTTGCAAAATTCGTTGACGTAGGTATGTCGGAAATTTTTAGAAAAAATATTCACCTCTCCGCTAACGAATTTATTCCAGTCAAAGTCTCCAGACTGTATATAGACTTTTGTTTACTGGTCTAAATCGCCTACTCCGATTGATTTTATAGAATATAGAATTCTGTTCACTGGCTTAAACCTTGCGAACTTGCCATTATTGTATTGAACTCAATAATATTTCCAACTAGGTATCTAATTACATTATTATAATGTCAGGATCTCAAGGATAACTCACCTTCCACGTACCCAATCCAAAAGCTGGGATTTCATAGCCACTGTTTAACTTTATTGTCGGAACCTTCACCATTTTGCAGCAAGTAAGGCGAACACCTAGCGGAGTGGGTTTTTGAATCAATCAAAATCAACCACTCGACGATATTTATTTATGGTTATCTTTATGTTTATTCAACGAACAAATACCGTTCAATTTTTATCTATGATGAACATTTTAATCGAGGACGTGGATCAGTAAGTTTCGTTTCACTGTGTTTTTACAGTATTACTAGCTGAAAGAATCAAATCAACTCAATATAACCATAGGCGTCGGAACTTCAACTTCCAAAGGGGAGCCAAATATATCTAAATGAAATAATGAGTACAAGTACTGTTTGGATATTGTGTATATGCATGTTGCATGTTTGTGTATTTATACAGGGTTATTCAAATTTATCGCTCGTCATTTGGATATCGAGAAGCAAGGACAGATCTTTCAAATATTCAAATTTTCTATTATGAATTTGTATTTCTCATTTTGATTACATCGTGAGAAATAATTTTGAAATGTAGAATGTCGTGTATTCATAAAAACTGTTCATTCATATAGTAACCCGGAAAAATATACACTTTCCAGAAATTAAGGCACCATCGAAAAGTATCCAGAAGTTTGATAAGCATTTTCTACAAAAGTACATGTCCGATTTAGGCGTTTTTGTTTAGAATGACAGGTTGCCTCCTTCTGAATATTGGCATGCTAACTGTATTCGTATGGAAACTTCTTTTTTACGAATACCGGGTGTATCAATAGTAGCGTGTTTTTTCATGAAATTTGAAACACCCTGGTAGGGTGCAACAGTTGCAGTATCAAGTTAGAATTGAAATAACACTTCAGTCTTATCTTTTTCTAACATTCCTTCTTTGAGTTCACTCCATTATCTTTCCTATTACTCCAAAAACACTAGTTTATAGCATAACATGCTTTTATTGAATTAAATTGGCATTTTTTGACTGATCGCACGGAAATTGTGATCATAAATGGAAGATGGAAGCCTTACAGCTGATGATAGGTACATATTGGAGATTTCAGAACAACATAAATAGTGTGAGGATTTTTTTATGCAAGATAATGCCAGGCTTCAAGTCGCCCGAGTTGTGAGAAATTACCTAGTCGGTATTGCTACCATGGCATGGCCAGCTCGGAGTCCGGATTTAAATCCCATTGAGGATTTCTGGAACAGTCTAAGGACAAGAGGTTACAAAAGGAACGTAACTTGAAAACTTTGAAAGACGCACGGAAGAGACTGTCTCGAATTTGGGAAGACCTGGACTAGGCCAGGTAGCCGTGCGGACAGGGCAGTGTCAGTATTTCTATTCCGCATTCGCTTGCCGGTCGTGGGTTCAATTCCCGCGACTGCAGAAATTTTTCTGATGGCCTTAAGAAAGTGTTTGGGATCACACGTTAAAAGGTAAGGCCACCGTCATTCCTTGCTCGCACAAGACTCTCGAAGACTTCTGAGGGATGCTCGTAAAGGTGCAACCGAATGACGGATAGAACAATTTTAGAACAATTTAAAATGACATAAGGTCTCTTCTTTTAAGTATAGGCCGTCTTTTCCAAGAAGTTATTCTTTTAACTAGTGACTTCACATTCTGTTTCGTTTTTTCGTTATGGTTAAATTTGGATATTCATTCATTATTCCAGATTTTTTGGGATTTTCTCTCCTCATTTCAATAAAATAAAAATATGAATATTATTTCAATATACGTGTAGTAAGGATAAATCAGATGATTTGCCCCAAAATGTCACTGCGTTTAAAGAATTTTCAGAGAGCTTGAAAAAAAAATTCACTAGCTTGTCAGTGACAATTTGTATTGAAAAAATTTGGAGAAGAGAAATACAGGTATGTAGAAAGAGTATCAAATTTTTATTTAGCTTTGGGCGTTTCGGTAACGAATCTGCTCCCATTTTCAACAAAAAAAAATCCATCAACAATAAGCAGATTTACGCATTCATTGAATTGTCTTACCGGATTACACTCAAGCATATTTTGGGTTGTGATCAACTTGACATTTATATTTCGAATTTTGTTGCCGTTGAGAAATTTAACTACAAAAACTGCCCGAAAAAACGACTTGTCCTACGGAGTCGGAATTTTTTCGAAATGTCAAGTTCACTCTTCGACAAAAAAAAGCTCTCATGTAATATTATAAGTGACCTTGATGAGGAAACGTTGAAGACATACACCGGGAAACGTTGAAGACATACACCGGAATTATTTTTGTTATTAGTGACAACTGACCTGAATGTTTGAGTGATCTCGAACAGGAAAAGAAACCCAAATGATTTTCAATGGTATATATTTCGTTCAAATAATGATACAGCACAGTAGGTGGATCATATACATTTCATTTACATCAAAATTCGTTCTCCTTGAAAGGGTAATCAGGAGAATCCTTGAGTTCCTCGGCATGGCAAGCCCTGACATTAATGTTGAGACTATCCATTACAGCCATATCTTCTTCTGACAGTTCAAAATCGAATATATCGATATTTTGTTTGAGTCTTTCAAAGTTCGAAGATTTAGGGATGGGAATCACACCTGAAAATAACAGGTATATAAATGTGGTTCTTGAAATTTTGTTCGACACAACTTTTCAAGTCGATGAGAAAACATTTCTAGAGTAGGATAAAGAAAAAAAGGAATTGCACAAGAGGTAAGGAAATATGTCATGTATGCACTCCTATTCTCCTTGTCAATGTTTATATTGCTTTTCTTATATCAACCTATATTCTCTCTGTCGCGCCCTTCCAAGGTAATATAAATTATTAATACATTATTTTTTTACGAGAAAAATAGAAAGAGTTCCGGTTAAATGATTCCACCCGGTATATTCTGGGTCTGACCAAGTGTTGCGGAGTCATTCCGAAATTGTACTAAATCCAAGTATATTATACTGAATTGAGAAAATAATACTTCAAAATTTACGATTCACACATTTGATGAAAAACTTCATATTCATTTATGAAAATTTAAAATAATAATATATAGCACATTGAAACACCTCTGAAAAACGTAGGTCATGAAACAAATATAACTAATTGAAGCCGAAAATAAGAAATGAAAAGGAACATATCAGACGAGCGCTTCATTATCATTAGGATTCCAATTATAACATATTGTTACGTTATTCGGATGCAGAAGCGAACACGACACTATTTATTTTCGAACTGATTCATTTGAACTAAAGAAACACCTACTATTTAAGTAAAACGATTTATATCACGCGGTATATAACTGTCTCTCTGACACTCGCTGCTCGACTGACTGACGGCAGTTGTTCGGCCGTTTATATATGAGATTCCTTGGAAGGCTTTGGTTCGAGAACGTTCTCGAATGATCTTCCGTCTCCTTCTTTTTGTTCTAGAAGCTTCTTAGAACAGAACCTCTCTCTCTAATTGTTCCATCGATTGTTTCCAGAACACTCCAGAATCTTCTGTCACGTTATTTGTCACTGCGGCATATATTGAGTGATCGGAATTATGCTGGTGTATGTTGGAATCATTGGGAGGTTGGAGAACAATCTGGGATGCGTGTTACAGGTTGATCGTTGTACTCCTGTCTTACTGATGATGTTTCTAAAGCTCCTCTTAGGGAAATATCATTACAATATCTTCACCAAATAATTGTTTTGTTTGCAATAATAGCTTGGGCTATCCTATGGGGCTATCCGGCTCTTGTTTTTGAACTAGATTAGTGTTAATTGTATTAACGTACTAAATGTGTATGAAATTTACTAGAAAATTAAAATAGTACTAAAAATGGCTACTCTTGAGCAGGGCCTACTTCATCCTGACTCTTCCACTCACCCAGTTGGTAAACGTACCTCAAGATAACTTGAGGACCCGTTTTTCCGTATTTCTTTCCAATGCCTTCGACTTCGGGGGTTTTCAAGTCTACAACAGGGTCGCCTGGTTTGATCCATGGCCGAGCTGGGGATCCCAAAGGGCTGTAACCTTGAATCGCCAACTGGCGTTCTTTGCAGAACTTTATGAGTTGCTTGTTGTTGAAATATGGATTCACTTCGATCTGGAACACGATGGATATTTTGCCAAAAACATATCAAACCTGTGAGTGTCGAAGTGGGAAAAATTCAATAGGATTTGTCTAGTGGCAACCTTGACCTGCGAACCGTGAGGCATGATACAGGATGTTCCAGAATAACGCTCGTATACTACGGAAATTAATTCCATAAATGAAAATGGTAAGATAATTATGTTCCTATCAACATGTGTCCGACAATGCTTCATCTTATAGAATCACGAAATTTTGAACATCTCAGAAATAGTAACGTGGTACAAAAAATGATATGATATTCAGGGATGTGTGAAATTTGTAACGGATACTCTATAAAAATACTCCAAGTTTTTTGTTTCAGGATATATATCTCTCGTTTTTAGTACCAGAATAGCACTTTTCCATAAAAAAGGTACTTTTGTTAGAATGCCTTGAAACAAACCGTTTTCTGGAGAAGTGTAATTTTTCATTTTGATATCGGAAAAATTCACAATGATTTTGATTCATTCACCTATTGAACAAGTATGTAAAATTTACCTAATTTCCATGCGGATATTCAACAAATCAACATCACGTTCAACTCTAATGAAACAAAATCCCTGGAAATACAATATTTCAATCATTAAGCTCCTCTTTCTTCATCACAAGAACGAACGCTCAAAATCATCGTGTTTTTTTCCCGACATCAAAATGAAAAAATTGCAGTTTTCTGGAAAACAATTCGTTTTACGGGCATTCTATCAGGAGTAGGTACCTTTTTTTATGTAAAAGTGATTGAAGATTCGTATTCTAGTAGGTACTAAGAATGCAATGAATCATGAAAGAAATAAATTGATGTATTATTTTATTTATAGCATTAGTTACGAGTTCCGCACCTCCCTGTATATCATATCACTTATTCCGTATCAGAAAACGATATGTAAGATGAAATCGCCCTCACAAACAAGATTTTTTGATTCTAGGATGAATGGTAACAAAGATATATGAACAAAAACTGATGCATTTGAGGACGTACCTCCAAATGCCTTAGCGACTCCATAGGAAGGTCACATAAAAATGAAACTATTTTATTTTCTAATTTTCATCTGAAGAATATCCTCCCGGAGTATACCAACGTTGTTCTGGAACACCGTGTATAAATGTTTCTCTAGATTTTGATTTTTGATAGATAAATAGTATAAGTCAAACTTGAATACACTAGACTAGATCACTAGATCATTAGTTTGTCCAAGAAGAAATGTGTAGATAGGGGACAAATTTTGAACTAATAAAAATGCACACTGAAAAGTTTATCAGTTAAGGTTGGGATTATGTCCGACATATAAGCATTTTCAATTGAAAAAATGCAATATATCGTTTTATTATTATTATTATTATTATTACATGAATTTCGGCAATCCAACATAGGTTAAAATCAAGATGGTACCTGTTAGGTGGCATACAAAAATAACCATAAGAATCTGATAATAATATTGCGATATATAATAATAATACTTTTGATACGAATAAAGTTTGACCCGATGAAACAATTTATTAATCATTTCATTCTCAACTTGTGTTCTTCGTTGGCATTATTTCAATCGAGATTTCAATAATTGTGTTTTGGCACTGAACATTGAAAACGAGGCAAAATATTCAATTGTTTCAAAAAATACAATAGTCATGAGTTCGGATGTGGAGGTTATGTGAGTCATTCATCTCACAGAAAGAAGTTAACATTTTTTTCAATATCAATTTTGTAAATTGGTACCAATGAACCGATTTTCCGCAGGATATTCAAGATTACCTGATTCATCACAGGCTTGATCTTGCAATTGTCCAGGATCCTTTGAACTTGCTTGCTGTTGAAATTCGACAAACCGATACTTTTCGCTAGCTTGAGCTCCACGCATCTCTCCATTCCCCTCCAAGTTTTCACGAAATCGTATGGAATGTTGACGGCATCCTTGAAGGGAAGGTTGAAATCGACCTTTCCCAGGTTCTTTTGGGCGCACGGCCAATGGACGAGGTACAAGTCCACATAACACAAGCCGAAGTTCTTCAAGGATCTCTTGCAAGCCTCTACCACCTGTACAGGGTCTTCACGTATATTTTGAACTCCCACTCAACTTTTTTATGTATTGTTCAAATTTCTTTTTCGATGAACGTTCTTTCGTATTTTTTCTGTAGATTTTATACAGAGAAATGCACAAAAACGACCAGTGCTGTAACTTGTGAATCATTGGGGGGTAAGCACACCAAATTGCTCATTTATTGACAAAACAATGTTTGTTGTAACACTTCCGGTTTCACCAGAAACGACCCCAACTTTTGATTTCTGAAAGGGACACCCTGTGTTTGATAGGTTTGTTTCAAACTATCAGGAAGATATTTGCGTTCGAAGTTTCCATAATATGATGTTCGCTCACTGGGTGTAACTTCGCAATATCGAAACTTCTTTCTCTGTCACACTCATTGAGCATTTGGAAACTTAGAACGCGAATACAGTGTGTTCCACTTTACCATGCTCACCATGGGTATATTTTTAACGGTGAGAGATACGAGGTCGGTTAAATAACACCAAATGTGGAGTTTGTCAAGGCCAACTATAATGTGAAAAAATATTTTGATAAAATCTATTCGTTTTTGTTTTATACGCAAAAAATAGATTTTGATCATTTTCATGTCCCCTCCGTAACTTCTTTATTTATGAAAATATTCAAATAGGAATTTCACATTCTCATGGCAGATTTTCAAAGTGATTTCGAAAAAAATATGAAATTTATACCAACTCTTCTAGAATTTGAGATATCAGCACCAACTTTAGTTTTTCAAATGTAGGTCATAGCTCACTATGCCTTAGTTACAAATAACTGTTTTTTCTCTTACAGATGATGTGTCGCAGTAATAGTTTTGTGTTGATAACAACGGAGTTATCGTCATTTATACAAAAACAAAAAATTATTTGGTAGCCGCCATCTTGAAATTTATGAATTTTAACAAAGAAATCATGATCTCCGACCTCAAAAACCCCCACTTACCAATTTTGAATGGAATCGGACCAAATCTTGTCCGCCATCTTGGAGCAGCCATTTTTTTTAATTTCAACAAAAATTCCACTACTCCAATCAACTTTGAATTTGGCAGGTGTTCATAATTTCAGTGACCATACATTATGGAATTTTTGTTGAAATTAAAAAGAAATGGCTGCTCTAAGATGGCGGACAAGATTTAGTCCGATTCCATTCAAAATTGGTAAGTGGAGGTTTTTGAGGTCGGAGATCATGATTTTTTTGTTAAAATTCATAAATTCAAGATGGCGGCTACCAAATAATTTTTTATTCTGTTTATTCGTGATCGTTTGAAATAACCCTATCAATCCCGGTATTGTTGAATTCGTTTTGATAAGCCCCATTTGCTACCCACTAAAAAAGATCCGATTTCGAATGATTCACACGTTATAGCACTGACCGTTTTTTGTGCACTCATCTCTGTATGCCAACAGGAACAGTTGAACGTGAACATCTCAAAACATACTTTTGGGCAATATTTTTCAATTTTTTACTAGGACACCCTGTATTTTATTGCATTTTCAGGGACATGCTAAGGACGTCCTTGCGTGGACATTCTACAATATGTAGGTCTCTAAAGGAAGCAATTTGTAGCACATGTGAAATGATGTACCAGCAGGAACATTCCATGGACGTCCTTGCTCGGACATTACATGATATGTACAGGATGGGACGACCCAAAAGGACAATTATTCTGGGTCCGGGACATTCGGACTTGAATTGTACCAAATGAGGTCGTCCCTAGGCCGTTGCATGCTATTAGGAAACCTTTTAAATACCTACTTCTTCTTCCTCATGGAATGTGTTCCATAACTTGGTAGTGATGAACAATTCATTTCTGTGTACAGTCTCGTCTGCTAATTTCGCTCTAATCGCATTTCCGATTTCTTTTTCGTTACCATACAGCCATGCGCAGTCTATATGCCGATAGCCAATATCGATTGCGTATTTGACAGCTTCCTCTACTTCTCCTGGTTTGGACTAAAAAAAAAAAGTTATACACAGAGTGTTCTCATTAGTATACGGCTGAAAGTCAGAAATGAATAATCCAAGGAAAAAGAATAAAAATAATTGCAGAATATCCCGCACCGTGCGGAGTCGGTGGGTTTGAAGTACCCTTTGAAGTGAGTGCAGGTGCGGTACGAACAGAGCTGGGCCGGGTACTGATAAATTGTACTCGAGTACCGGGTACCGGGTACTGTTTATAATTGAAGAACGAGTACAGAGTACCGAGTACCCCACTCATCATTGGATGTACTCAGAGTAAAGTACTCCGAGTACAAGTACCCGAATTTCACGGGTACTCATTTAAAGTACATTTGAATAGAGAATTGAGGAATTTTGCATCAGTATTAGTTATTATTAACAATAATAATATCAACAACTTCAACAATTGTCTTTTACAAATTATAAAATTGACCCATTCATTTCTTATTCATTACTAATACGAAAATTAAAGCAAAAATCAAACTACTTATTTGTCGTTGTTCACGTCTATACGTATCTCTATATGAGAAAAATATTATTGCAAAATACTATACCCTTATACCTCTTAGTTTAGTGTGGTTTAGTCTTAAGAAAACAACAGAAACGATACAAAAAACATTTGACTCTATAACTGTTACACAGTGTACAAAACAAAAACTCCGCGTTTGGTTCTGATTGAAGTGCTGACTGATATAACATATAACAGCGATTTCCCGTGTTGCACTCGCATATGCACAGACAAGTTTATTCTTGCAAAAAGTACCCGGAAAATGTACTCGTTTAATAAACGCGGGTACCAAGTACTTTTCCCGAAATGCTACGGGTACGAGTACCGGGTACTATATTGAAAATGTACTCGGGTAGTGGGTACTGAGTACACAAAATGTACTCAGAGTACAATATTTGAGTACTTGTACTCGAGTACTGCCCAGCTCTGGGTACGAACCTCTGCAATTGTTTTTGGATAAACTTTATAAAACTCCACTAGAGCAGATCATCTGGGATATACTATAACCACCTATAACCTTATATTATGTAGGCGCACTTATACACTTATGAACCTGAAAGTTTTTCACAGTTGATTCTTCAAAGCACTGAGTGATACCATCAGATATTTTGAATATAATGATCCAAAAAAATATTGTGTTTCAAGTTTTACCCACAGGATGCCTCATTTCAAAGTCCAAAGTCATGGTTAAAATTCTGGAAGTTTTGGGAAAAGTCAAGTAATTTTTACATAAATGAGATTTGCTATTCACAAGCAACATTTATGGGAAACAGGAATTTGAAGTTTGTATTATGGGAAAAAGAACCAAAAGTAAATTCCCTATTACTGAGAAATAAGAGAGCTAGAAAATACCGCAACATCTCATCTACAAAAAAAAAACAATCAAGTTGTGGTTGTCAAAATGCTGCCCAAATCTTTCATCATCGTCAAACGTACGTCAACAACATTTTGGCACACAGATTTTTCATGAAAAATTCCAGTGAAAAAATGGCATCCTACTTGCAAAACACAGAAGAAATTACTGGCGCTAATACTGTGAACAGACAACTCCTAGAGAACCAAACATTCCTCCACCATGAAAACGAAAATCTTCAACACGATGTTACCAGACTTTCCCGACAACTCGAAAACCTCAGAAAGGCCTCAGTGAGCCCTGATCTGTTTGAAACCCTTAAAAAAGAGAAAGACCACCTTCTGGCGCTGAACGACACGTTGAGGAAGAAAATAAAGCACATGAAAAATCCATCGACCCATTTGGACAAAAAAGATTCACAGAAAGAAACCCAGGAAAAGCTAGAACTGATCAGAACGGTACAAGAGCTAGACAGGCTCTTAGAAAAAATAAAAAAATCAGAAAAATTCGAAGTCAAACCCTGCGAAAACGAAACTGCCAAAGTCGTGGAAGCTCTAACAAAAAAAATCGATGAGGAGCAAAGGAAAAACGAGGAGGCAACTGAAGCTTTAAGAAAATTGCGCGAAGATGACGAAAAATACATACTCAGAGAAAAACTGACAGACATGAAGCAGCTGATAACCGATTTGGAAGTGGAAAACACGAAATTACGCTTTGAAAGCGAACAACTAGCCGAAGATGTGGAAAACTACAAGAAGCAACTCAGTGAAGCTACAGATGAAGCCAAATCGGCAACAAAAAAATACTACGAACTTGAAGACGAGAAAGATAGACTCAAGAGCATCATTTCAGATCTAGAAAACGAGAAAATCAAGCTGAAGAAGGAAATGATAGAAGAAATGAATGAGGCCAATAGAGCTAAAAGAGTTTCTGTTGATACAGAAATAGCTCTGCATCATATTTCTGAGGCTTATGAGAATAAAAGAAAAGAAAACCAAGCCCTTCACGCACAACTCGATGATGCCGAGAAAATCATAAGGGGATTCAAAAATCAGTTTGACCCTATTTACTGAGTTCAATTGCATGTATTCACATATATATAGTAGTAGGTATATAGGCGTTAAAATACACCAGTAATGTTTTGTGCAATCGAAAAAATAATTATGGAATTAAATGTCATCTCAACGATTCAACGAAGTACGATAAATGTTTCATTTAGTATTTTGAATTTGAAAAAATATTCAGTAATCTTAGGAGTCTCGAAAGATGTTCAGTATGGAAGAAACAAGCATGAGGTTTGTACTACAATTTACACTTACACTTACTATTAACCATGTTCCTAATCCAAGAGCGGGACATGACAATGCATTATTCAATATCACCGTGGGAGGTGATTTAGCACGAGTCACAGGTTTGGCAGTCATATTATTTGGGAACCATTACAATATTTATGATTTTCAGCTATCTGAATTAATTTTTATTGTTAATCAGCATGATGTTTTTGTTGACAGGATCATTGTATACAAAGCCATAAAAAAATCAGCATGATATTGGAAAAATGACATCATGTCAGTGTCAATAACATTCGCAAAATAGAAGGAGACCTATATACAAGTAGATGAATAATACCACATAATACTGAGTAGGTGCAGGTGAATCGGTAGTATAACTTGAAACGGATTAATTTTTTTGCAGAGAATAGGAGGTCACGTCACGTACTAGATATATTTCATGATTAGTTCAATTAAAATACATAAAACAAAGTCAAGAATGATCATATCCATCTAGAATTTCGATAAAAAAATATCATGTTTTTTTTCTCAACTACTCTTCTGTCAACTTCTATCCAACAAAAATTTACAAATAATCAATTTACATGAACCCAGTTGGAAGTTGAGAGTTATCAGCATGGTCGAAATTGAAGATCCATTCTAACGATTTTATTTCATATTCTTTTATTGAACCGGTCGAAGTTGTGCTGTGTAAATTGAAGAGCAGTTCGTATGGCAGTTTGCCTGATCTTTCTGAATCTGACGAAATTTTTCGAAAAAAGTGTAATCACAAAGTGAAATTTCTTGACATAAAAATAAAACATGAAGTCCTGATCTAGACTTCCTTTCATGATATGCCATCTTGAATAGTTTCAGTATAGTGAAACGTCGCTGCCAAATTTCAGAGAATTACGGTGCATCATTTTTGAAATATCGGCCATCAAAATTTATATCCCTGTATCTTTGTTATGGAGGGCCAAAACATTTTTTTATATATATGTATACATCTTAGATCATACTGTATGATCTAAGGTATACATCAACTCGTCTTGACTTTCCCTATTCACCATTTGACTATGTGATTCTCCTCATGAATCATCCTGTATCAAAATGACTTTCTCTCAAAATATATCGAAACTTGATAATACCCAGCATATTTTTGGAAGTTGAATGGAAAATTAGGAAAAGTAATTATATCTTCTTTTAAATTCCCTGTGAGAATAATTGCAGAAATCAGAGTAAATCTTCTCTATTATTCAATTAAATTAGTGGGTTTGATAAATTTGTCATTCATAAGTAAACAGAGAAAGAAGTGTGATAAAAATTAATTTGTACTTACCAACCACGTTCCTAAAGCCAAAGCTGGGCAGACTTCTTCATTATTGAGAGAAATATTTGGAACCACCATCTTGATAATTCAAACACTGCTCGATTTATGTTGTTGATGTTCATTTTATCAAGGTTATTTCTACTAAAATAGTTAATGTAAATATGTTCCAATACAATATAGCTGCGAAACTGTCGATAACGAATGTAAATAATAAATTTATATTTCAGGACATTTAAAGTTGAGTTGTGATGGTTCATTATCTAGTATTACAGTTTTCATGATATTCCTGAGATGCAAAATGTTACGATCGAACCCAAAATAAGTTATCTGTGATCATTATAATTGACAGTAAATATAAAAGTCTGCTATTTAAAAAATTCGACCCTGTATTTCATTGCATTTTTAGATTCTCCCTAAAGAGTTGATTTCATCAATATATCACACTTGGTGTCTAGCGGAAATGATTACAGGGTGTTCGAAATCGAGATTTTTCAACTTTAGGTTTTTTTTGTTTCTAAACTATTCATTATTGGTCATAACGACCCACATGTCATATCTTGACTTTTGATTTACTGCCTACTGACATTTTATTGGAACAGTACAGGGTGGTTCAGGGTTCAGAATTCTGATCACCCTGTATCTGTTCCAATTAAACGTCAGTAGATAGTAAATCAAAAGATTTTCAACACCCTATATCCCTGAAATTTCCGCTCGATCACAAGTGTGATATATTTAATAAATTGGCTGTCCAGGAACAATCTGAAAATGCAATGAAATACAGGGAATTATTTTAAAAACAACTGGGATCGGTTAAAAAATAATAAAGCTATGATAGGGAGGACATTTATGGTAAATCACCCTGTACATACCAACTGTCCATCGACCTTACTAGGGGTCCTTCAGCTCGTGAGTGTTCTAACTCCATACGCCACCTTATTATAGGATCAGCACAGTTGATTGGAACGCAACAGAGAATCGTGCGGAATCATCTCCGACCGAGACTACGAAAATAATAATGGGCGTGTACACCTTAGTAGAACTTTCAACTCAAACCATGATTATAATGATCCTTTTATACATAAATAATGATTGACACTCACACGGCGCGGTGGAGTTTTTTCATTTTCCATTGTCACTCGAAATTAGGACTTTCCATCTTCATCATTATATCTATGTTTTCGGTTGAGTAACCGACAAAAATTATGACTGACTCCTATATACAGGGTGTTTCCTAACTACGGTTCCTAACTGCAGAGGGTGATTCGTTAGGTCATTTTGAGAAAAAAAGTTCCTATGAACATATGTCCTGAGTTGCTTCGTTTCTGAGATACAGGTCGGTGAAATAAAAGAAAAAAAACGGTAATTATAAAATATCATGAATATCCTGGAACAGATTTGGTTGAAATTTGGTACTTTCATTCGTCAAATTTTCTAAAGTTTTAGCATATCAAGCGTCCATTATATTTTTGGCGGAAAAAATGAAAAATTCATTTCTCCAATGCAGGTGTTCATGATATGCAATACAGTGGCTTTAATTTTTTTTCTCGGAAACGAAGCTGGATATGAAGAAACTACAAGAGACCAAAAAGTTGTATTTTGTGTTGTTCAATTGAAAAAAAAATTGAAATTCACCAAAAACAGTCGGTGGCGTACTTTTTTTACAATATTGTTGGCTGTGGTGCCCACTGAGACGCCACTGGCCCCAATAATTTCAATCTAAATAGGTCTAAATAAGCGCCTTGTTGATACAAATAAAAGTACCAAATTTCAACCAAATCGGTTCCATGATATTCATGATAATTCGTAATTACCGTTTTTTTTTCTTCAATTTCATCGCCCTGTATCTCAGAAACGAAGCAACTCCGGACATATGTTATTAATAGGATCTTCTCTTCCAACGAATCACCACCTGCAGTTAGGAACCGTAGTTAGGAAACACCCTGTATAACGGATAGACGATTCAAGACGTAGGTAAAAACATAATAGGAATTGACACTATTGGGCCCGTGCCGGCTGAATTATAGGCAAACGATATAATATGCCATGCAATGGGCCGACGTTTGACCAGTGCAGCTTGGCCATGCCCAGCAATCTTCCGATCTATCATGCACTGGGCAAGAAGGCGGCCAGAGATTGAATATTTGCTGGGTAGGTACACCTTTCTTGAAATGATATTTGTGTACGGAATTTATTTGCATTTCCATATTTATGTTCAAAATGATACCTCTCAATCGAGCATTTTCAACCCAAGTATCATATTTACTGTCCTTTGAATTCAATTTTTAGGTTTCCAATTGTAATATTTTAAACACAGCGACTTTTGGAACAGATCATCTGATCTTGTCCTTATTCATATTTCATAGTAACGAGGAGATAAAATACCGAAAATTTCATGGAAGGAATATTTGGATTTATGAATTGTCGATATTGCATGTTGTAGATTATTTAGTCTTATTAAAAGTACTGTGGAGGGGAAGATATTCATACAGGGTGCATGAAGAATCTTAGGGTTCATTTTGCAATTGATTAGATTATACATGGATGATTGAACATAAATGGTTTATATTTAGTAACAAAACAAAATCAGATAATATAAACATAATTTATTTGTATAATCATCATTATAATATAATACAAGTTACCTACTTCTTACAGTATAAACAAGTATAAATTATTATGGCAAGACATCAGGATATTTTTGTACCATTCTGTACCAATCTGATCAATATCAACCAATCAAGCGTTATTCTTGATAGACATTCTTAGGAAAATTATTTATTTTGTTAATGACTAATACTTTATATAGAACAGAAAAATCGCATCACTATCTGTTATACAGACATAATTTAGTTGAAGTAACTCAACTGTTAAAAGTGAAACAACATAAATGTACTTACTACAGGACAGGCTCCCAATAGGTCGAGATGTTGAAAAACTGATAAATAATTTTCCTCAAAAAACCATTTATCTTTGCCATTCTCAATAAGGATACGATTTAATCACAGCAAAGCAGACACAGCTTTCTCATCAAACTTCAATAATTATTCGAAACATTTTTTCAACAATCTTCAGGGCAACATAAAAGGATGATGAACAATTTGAGAACATGTCAATCTCAACCTCTCTAGGAAAATTAATACATATTAATATTTCTGAGAATAAAGTCCTGAGGCTCTTATTGTATTTCCCATTTGAATCTAGCCTAATTCAGTATATGTACAGCATGTCTCACTTTAAACGGATCTCCCTCTATATCTCAGCAATTAGTCGTGGCATTTTTACCAAATTTAGAGCATCAAGGATAACCATCAATAATCAGTTTTTGAGAGACAAACATCCTTTTGGACGGTGCCGTAAGTTTTTATTAAAATAAAAAGGAGTCGATTCTATATGAAATCATATTAGGATTTTTTTCGCAAGAAAACTATTGATCTTCATGCTTTGGAACCTCACAAAAATAGTGAATTCAAATTAACTGCAAATTTTGGAACGTTCAATAGCTCCGATAGGTACAAAATGATGATTTGAATGAAAAACCAAAATATCCTGTTCTGTTTGTTGAACTCAACGTTTCCGAGTGAAATATTATTTACGTTCGCAAAAATGCTGTTTAGATGTGCCTGTTTTTATGATAGTTACCATATGAAAATTCACATATGGGGTTTTGAAACCACAAAGAACGATATTATGAGGTCAGTTTTCCTGTAAGAATGCCTAATAAGATTTCATACCAAAATTATCCAATTTCATTTTAATAAAAACACACAGCCCAGTTCAAAATGATGTTGGTCTCTGAAAAACTGATCATATTGACGGTTATTCATACTAGTCAAAATTTGGTAAGATTCGCAGGACTAGTTGCTGAGATAGATTATCTGAGATATAGAAAGAGGCCGTTTGAAGTGAGACAATTTATGAAGATTTGAGATTTTTTATGAGCCCTTTCATCTAATCGGTTTTTATAAAAAAATGAACCAATTAACTCTATTTGGGAAAAATGTCAGGTTGTCATTGTTACCAACATCCGAAATCAAATCGGCTTCCTTAAATATTCACATTATGCATTCAGCATCCATTGAGAAAATGGCATATTATTAACAATATACCTAATGAAAATTATGATTTTGAATCAACAATAACTCTGAAGCAGAAATTTCTTAAAAAATAACTTTTTTTCTATGACGGGAAACAAGTTTGGCATTCCATCTCTGTTGACAGGTTATAAAATGTCACTTTTCATAAATTACTTTTTTCCCACGGGAAAAAGTGAATGCTTTATCAAATTACAGAATTATTAGAGTGTAATTACTGTTGACAACTTCAAATTTCACGTCGATAATTTTCTGATTTAAATTAATGTAATATCTTCTCAATATTCATTCGTCCTTTTTCCTGTCACAAAAAAAATTGATTTTAGCTCACGCGACCTGGAGCTTAAAGCTACTAATTTTTTCCCTTGTATAATAAATAACTATTTAACGCTTCTGTTCAATAGTACGGATGAATATCTCCTTTTAGAAAAGCATATTTTCTCCACAAAAATTAAATATCGATCTGAAAAATTAAACTGTCTTGAAAGTTTAGGAATACATTATGTTAATACCGGGTATTCAACAATGATTGAGAACCACGTGACAGATTACTATTCAACCAAGAAAACATTCTAATCTCTTCATCATGAGTGGAAAAGAGACGTCATATTAAAAACGGTCACATGGCATTCAATCATTGCTGAAGATCCGTTACATATAAGTACAGAAATGTCGGAATCCCCATTTTTCGTCATATAAGCATACAGGGTGAATAACTTTCAATTTGAAGTTGGGAAATGAAGAATGATTGATTAGTTGAGAATTTTTTCCACAACTTTCCCAAAGGTCATATTCAGAATTTAGTGAGATTTTCTTGTGATGTTTCCAGCTACCGAGATTGTGAAATTGGAACATGAATTTTAGAGAATTAAGTTCATCCATACTCTAGACAATACTCATACCTACTTGTTTCAATATTTTTTATGAATTTAAATAATTATATGGAAAAATAACATGCTTTGTAATATTGAAAAAATCAGGCTGAAATTACAAAAAAAAAGAAATTGAACTGGAAAATGTTCCACTAGAATGTATGAAATAACTACTGCTTGGCTGCTAGAATTCTTATTTTATGGGAGTAGTACAGTTCAATTGTCCTTGTTATAGCCAAAGATAAAAACTTTTTCGCCCTGTATATCTATCATAACCGAAATACTTTCAATTAAAATACTGATCACCAGCATTAAATGCTCGCTTGTAATCGCATATAAAAAAATATAAAAAACGAGATCAGCCAAAAACCCGAGAATTGTACGAAAAACTATTTCACTAAACAGCTACAGAATTCACTGAATTATCCGAACTATGTGTTGGTGTTTCCAAAGCCGTTATCCTTTGCTGAAGGTGTTGAACCTTGAACACAATAAGCATTAGGGAAATAAATACTGACATTTACTGAAGACGAGTATTTCAATGAGGGCTGAAATTATTTATCATCGCGCCACTGGAACGTGAGATCAGAGTTGATAGAACTGATAAATATACTTCTTTTCGTTTGTCATTTCGCCTCTTCCTATGATATCTCCTTCTCCGTCAATGTAATTTCGGACATCCAGTCACGGATTGACGAAAATTATAAATGTGGCTTCTTGTCCTTGGACCTATGTAAGGCAATGGGCGTGTACACCTTAGTAGAACTTTTAACTCAAACCATGTTTATAATGATCCTATAATACATAAATAATGATTGACGACCTAATTCGATCGAAAAATTAACTGGAATGTTTCATTTTTGGACATAAATAATATTACCTTCTGAAAACGGACCCTCTTATGACGTAGAAACCTCATCTCGCCATAGTTAGAAGAAAATACCAAACGCCCGACGGAGACTGAGGCAACTGATATATTAATTCTTTCAACTGTGATCTCGCGCAAATTCACTCTGTTAGAAATCATGTATCATTCATCTTTGTCTGGAATAGTCTTGTTTCAGTATTAGGGTTTTGACGTCACATCATCGCCTCGTTTTCAGAGGTCCGAAAAATCGGGAATTTCAATAATTTTTTATAAAACGTAGGGAGCTCACAGCAAGAAACGGTTTGCGGTGGTGAGCTAGTTTGGGTGAGTTCTATCGAATTATGAAATACAATTTTTTTGTGATATAAGCCCATTGACACTGTATCATACCATTATAATAAATAAATTATATTCAATCAGTGTCAGAGGAAGAATTCATGATAGGTTCACACATTATTTGACAAATAGAAAGCAGTATGTTGAAGTGAATCATACTTGTGACTCACTAAAAAATATCACATGTGGAGTACCGCAAGGATCAGTTCTGGGACCAATTTCATTCTCAATTTATATTGATTCAATATCAACTCTGAACTTGAAAGGAAAGCTTAAATTATTTGCGGATGATACATTTCATTTTAAGAAACAATATTACCTTGTTTCCACTGAGTAGAATTCCTTAATTGACCCTTTATTATATTTTTTTATGTATTCATGTATCCCTATTATAAACAGAAATGTTTCTTGGGGTAATTAAGACAATCAAGTACCACATTGAGAGTAAAACACGTAAGTCTGCTCAAGTATTTCCATAACTTGAGGTTCTCTATTTGTTCAAATACTCTACATAATTTTTCCGAATAGTTTCGATGAAACAGGCCACAACCTCAAGGGCCCGGTAAAATTTTGGGATTTTTGACTTTGACATTGACCTCACGTTTTAGTAATGCCAACTGGTGAGACTGAAAATTTTAGCCCTCATTGACAATATCTATAATGCTATCAAGAATAAAATAAATAAGTACTTGGACATTTTTACGTATTGAAAACCAAAGAAAAATCAATCGAACGCTATGATTTCTCTACGTCACATCGATCGAGAGAAATCTACGATTTTCCGCTAGATAGTTGATCCGTAATAATTGTGGTCCCTCTATTTTATTTATTTTTTCAACTATGTATTCGCAAAAATTGTTTGAATTTTGTTGTAATATGTGAACATAATTTATTCCTCCAGAACAGTGCTCTTATGTACCTGAAAGTTGATGATGAAGCGTTGAAGCTTCGAAACATGTCCCGTAATTCCGTAATTTGATAACAATAGAGTATAGTTTTGGTGGAGTAGACTGTAAGAATTTCGTCCTGTCCTAGAGTTACAGTAATCTATTTTTTCCACCACTAGCTATAGAACCTACCATTATTTTCTCTTTTTGAAGGTAGTTTTTGTCATTTTATGAACCACTGATCAATAAAGACATAGCCACCTTTGTCATTATCTGTTCTGTTATTCACAGGAAAGTATTACTAGTGGTGAAAAAATTGTAATATACACCTTGGTAGTAAAGCTGAAGGCTGAAGCCTCGTGATATAATCTTGGTCTCTGGGTGATAATGATATTAATTTAATACCTTGCTGTATAAATAACTATTTTCTGTCTTACCTGTGCTGTGTGTTTTTCTACCATAACAAACATTTGTTGCTCCATTTTCTTATATTTTGCTTGATACTTTTTATTATTTCTATCTACAGTGTCAGCCAATATACTGAAACAGAAAAAAATACGATCAACATCAATAACAAAACCAAAACATGTGTTCTAGAATAAAGGGTGTGATTTCTAGGCTGATTTTAAAAATAGCATCCTTATAACCCTTCCCTAGAATTTTGGGATTTTACCTGCTAGTTTCTATAAGTAAAAATATTACTTTACTATCCAAAATGTCACTACACTTAAAGAAGTACCCTATTCGAAACTTAATAACTAAAATTCAATCGGTACTCAGTGACATCTTGTTTGAAAAACCTTCCCCTAGAATTTTGGGTTTTTCCTTGCTAGTTTCTATGAGTAAAAATATCACTTTACTATCAAAATGTCACTGCACTTAAAGAAGTACCCTATTCGAAAGTTAATACAAAAATTCAATCGGTACTCAGTGACATCTTGTTTCAAAAATGTTTTAAGAAGAATATAGCTAAAAAAAAGGAATTTCACTCATCTTTAGACGTTTCGAGAAGATATATAGGAAATTCTGAGATTGAAATTAATGTCACCAACTTCAATTCAATTCAATTCGATATAATGCATTATTGCCATAAATACAATTGTATTTGTTGACAAAGCTCGTACATATACAAATTTAAATGAAATATAATAAGCAATATGCAATTGAAAATGTGAAACCTAAAATGCATAGGGAGTAAAATATATCATAAATAATAAAACCAAATTATGAAATATGATGTTTTGTCGCCAACCGCTCTAATCTTTTTTAATCTTTGAGTGATCTAAAACTTCCTCTAGATGATGAGCTACTCACCTATTGGTGTGATTCAGGTCTTGTACTATATCTCTGCCCTCCAGCAGTCTGGCCTCGGCGTTTTTGGTGACGTGCTCCAGCGTCGTCACCAATTCCTGTAACCTAACTTTCAGTCTTGCCTCTCTCGCCAAAGCTTGCATCAATTCGAATTCGACCCCCTGGGCGTGTTCTGCATCAGAATAACCCCTTTCCTGAAGAAAAAAACAAGCCCGATGACATGTAAATTAGGTTCGATGAGCCTATGTTGAACTGTTAATTCTCCATATTCGATAGACTCAATCAAATTGAGATGTTTCATCGACTGAAGAGATGACAACATAAATAATGAGCTAGAAAACTGATTAATTTTTTTTTTATTGATTTTCATAGTGATGCTTTGAAATTTGTCAATTTTGACATGGAAACAATGGTTCGCTTCCCATCTCTACATACTTTTGAATTATCGGATTCTAAGAAGACAATAGTTGCGTTTTATTTACCCGATTTCGCCACCGAAATCTTCAATGTGTTGTTTATTTACAACTTTTCGGTTGCTACTTTTCATTCCGTCTCACTACAAGGAATGACGTGAATGAGTGTTGACAGTGGTCAAGAAATGAAATGAGATTGACGAAAAACGAAACTTTTTGAAAGTAGAAGACATTTAAATGACATTTTTATGATTCTTTCAAGTAAGACAGGTTTTATATCTTCATTCCCAGAGAAAATTCATTCTCTCGATCTCAGACAACTTTCTCCGATCACCACAATCACTGCTCCAAATATGCGTTGATTCGTTTTCCTGATTTTTGACGCTAGTATTATGTGTTGAAATTATTCGGAGCTCCAGTATATTACAAATATAACCTCTATTATCTACAGTGTGACCCACTTATAATGGAAACACCCCTGTATCTCACGTAATCGTTGGGTAAGGATCCTGAAATTTGCTAGAGCGATAGCTATATCAAAAATGCACTCTATGACCAAGTGGGGTCAGTGATATACACTATACACTGCTCGCTAACAGCCATGGAACCACCCCAATTTCCAGAAAATTATATTAGGAGTCAAAATAGGTTGAAAATCACTTCGGATTCGGAATGAGGACGCCCAATTCACTAACTATTCATAGTTTTCCTAGAGAATTTTCAGTTCAGAAAAATTAAATTTTGTCTCACTTCTCATGGAAGCACCCCCGTATCTCACGTAATTATTGAAGTAGGGTTCTGGAATTTGCAGGAGGAAGGGATAGTCCAAAGATAAAGTCAACAACGTAGGATACGGGGGTGCTTCCGTAAAAAGTGTGACAAAATTTGATTTTTCAGAACTGAAAATTTTCCAGGAAAAATATTTTGTGAACTGGGCGTCCTGATTCCGAATCTGAATGATTTTTGACCTATTTTGACTCCTAATATCATTTCCGGAAATTGAGGTGGTTCCATGTGTATATAACTGAAGATGACCTCACTTGGTCATGCAATGCATTTTTGGTATATCTCTCGCTCCAGCAAAGTTCGGGATCCTTACCCAACGATTACGTAAGATACATCAGAAGTGGGTCACACATGTCATTTTTTCTCATGGAAAGATTGCAAGTTCATGAAGTTTCTCGTTTCATTTGTAAACGTCATTCTGTTTCCATCACCGTTACCAGAATGGAAGAAATAAAACGCATCTACTGACGTGAAGGCTCAGTAGCAGTTGACTTCACAGGGACTTTCAATTCAATTTTTCTAATTTTGACATGTAATTAGACCCTTTTCAAAACTGACGGAAGTTTTAAAATGTCTTCCTTTACGTAACTAGTTGTGTAAAGTAAAATATTACATAACGGGTGATGAAATGTCCATTTCAACACCGGTTACGCAATAAAAGTATGGATGTAGGAATAGAATAGTGCATTTTGTGATGCTTTCTCGATATCACTTGAGAAATCTGAACTTGAATCAACCATTTTCAGCTAATTGAAACATCGAACAAGTCAACTTCGTGAATTTCGCTGCCGATTCGTAATTATTGTTTGACGCTTGACGGATAATTCAAAGTGACGGGCGAAGTCAACTTGCCTACTAAATTTTGTACATAAGCGGTAGAACTCATTGAGGACAGGTCATCATTTCTGTTCAAGCGAAATTGTTCATCAAAATTACAAAAAATATTATACGTAACTAGTTAGGAAACGCATTTTTTCGCGAAATTGCTCTTGTTTTACTGTTTCCCATAAATCAATAAGGTACATTGTATGTCTTCAATTGCATTTCCTTATCTCCCATGAAATGTTAAATCTCAAGCAATGACAGCTCTGTCTAATAGAGAAAATCAGATGGCTACATGCCGAAGAAATGAAAAATTTCGCTATTATCAGTTACAGCCGTAGACCAAGTATACTGTATAACTCGCACGAAATGCCAATTTCCCAGTCGTACTTCATTCTCATGGAAAATGACCGTGCTCATTAAATAATGTACTATTGTGTATGTGCGCCATCGTCACACAAAATGACGCATTTTCTAAATGGTTATGTAAATATCTATTCCAATATTGGAAAATTGATCTGTCCTTCGAAATTTTTGGTCAGGGAAACTTCGTCTTTATTCTTCGTTGATGACATTATGGCATATTTTCTGATGACTGAAATTTACTAGAGATTGTGAGATTCTCCAAAAATTGATTCACGGACAAGATATTTTTGAAATCCTCTAGTATAGAAAGTCGATTTTTTGATTTTGTCAAAATATCTCAGAGATTAGTGGGATTAAGTGAGACCAAAGACCAAATATGTTGATTTGAAGAGAATTTTTTATCTCTTGGAGCGCACGAAAGGACAGTCCTATGATGATTTGTGCATATCAGGAGGGGTGAAAGAACTTACAGTCACAACTCCACCACATGAAAAATTTAATAACGACCAACGGTCATGGACATAAGGACATGTTTCGAAGGAATAATCCTTCATCAGCAAATTCGTAACAAGAAAATTTGTAAGAAGAAACAACGTTTTTAAGTATTAATTAAAAATCTAAATGTACCTACCATTATTGGTAGAAGAACTCAAAAAACGTGCATATATTGGTTAGATTTGCGAGATTTTACGCTTCATGCATATTGGAAGGAAAGCATATAACATATTAATCTTCATCCTACCTTATTTTGTGTCGCCAATACGAGAAGGGCTTCCGTGTCTTTTAGTTGTCCTTGGAGATTCTTGAGGGCAGCAGATTGGGCCTTCAGTTGCCCTTCTGCATATTTGAACTTGAGTTCGATGGCGCTTTTTTCTTTCTCCGACACAAACAGTTTCGATATGAGTTCAGCCTTGTCTTCTCTCAATCCCATCAATTCCTAAAGAAAAAAATCGAAAATATTCACAGAGTACCACAAAAACATTAAGGAGAGCCTAAATACCTATTTAACGATCCAGAAACCATTTTCGTTTTCAATGTTTCAAAGTTAACCAAATAGTTTGTATTGTTACTAGGGATGGGGCTTAAATTAAATAATATATTTTTCAATTGATGCAAATACTCTCCAAACTGTTCATTTCCCTATTATTTGTTAGTAGTATCAAGAAAAAATTGGGTAACATCTTAAACGGATTATATTTGAAGTGATCCATATGTTCTTTAAATCTTGTGCTCATGTTTTGGCATGACTGCCCGATATTTCTCATATTACAATTATCATTTACCTGCATTAGTACCGCCATTTCCAGATCCATTTTTCTAGCTTCTTGTGTATTAGAGGGTCGTACGGGGTAATTTTCTATTTGAGTCGATTCCAATACTACGTAGGTTCCCTGGATGTTACTCCTCTCGGCCTTCAGCCTTGACATGTGTTCTCTCAGTCTTGCTTCGTGGTCAGATGTCCATGGTTCATCCCTTAATAAACATTTTGTCGTGAATTGGAGTTGGGTGTAACTTTTCGCAGAGTGAAAAATGAAAATTTCACAATGATAAATGTCAAAAAGTTGCAAATGGGGTGTCGTTGTACTCACAATGTTATTCTCTATCGAAATAAGTGAAAATATACTGGGTTTCCCGCTTAAAATAGGAAAATAATGGCCATTTTCGATCAAACCGGAAGTGACAGAAAACAACTGAATAAGTTAAATAATGCATATTCATGTACTATAGTTACACAAAGAATTTCATTTGTTTATCTGTAGAAACAAAAAAGTGAAAAGGAATATTCTCAGATATATTTATGAACACAAAAAATGGATATAGGTATATATAAAGAAATAAATTGAGAATTCGCATTATCCATGTGATGAAAATATTAATTCTTTCTCGGTATAAAATATATCTATAAAAAATACCCATTCTCTGGCCATGATTCCGCAGAGTTATCCCCACAATTCACGATTTTATTCATCTATCCGTGTTTGGCGTATAGGATTGTTGGCGTACACCTTTTGATGATATATTCTTGATTCTAGTACAAAATAGGCGTATAGTGTCATACTGGCTTTACATCAGCCCTCGACACATCAGATCTACCCCAAGGGGATTGTTTATTCATCAGGATGGTCCATACGGCCGTAACCATTTCAAAGATTGAATCAACATGACATCATGCTAACCATTGACTGTAGTGATTTAATCAAGAATACTCGACCTCAATTTATCATTTTGACCATTCAAGAAATATATCCCTATTTTATTTCATTGAAATGAATGCAGTTACTCCACGGACTACAGATAGGTATTTTGAATAAACTGGGAAAAATCTTAGGAAGTGAACCTTGTAGTAAGTATAAAAAAACAGATGTACATAGGTCAATGAATATTCAACAATATCAAATTATCACAAGGGAAAATTTGTCTCATTAGGAAATGTATATAATTCATATATACTGAACTGAGCATTTCATTCAATTCGCATAATTATTTATATTTATGAATACTTAATCACAATTATCATTTAGATGTTTCTAATTATATTATTGAATGTTAATAAAAGAGATAAAATCATTTTTAGGGGAGTCTAATATCCATTTTTTATTTTTATCGTAAAGAATTGGAGTGATTTTGTTTTTATGATACCATTTGGAATTTCATTATATAGGTGATGAATTAAAAAATTATAATTTCTACGTCCAATTGACTTGTTTGTTTTATATTCCAATGTTATGTTATTTTTATTTATTATGTCCTGGAGGCATATAACCTCAAGAAATTCAAGAAAAACATACACATACAAGATATCCCTTTTCGTGGGAACCAGAACATAAAAAAAAGTCCTTGCACTCACCCGTCGTCAGCCGGACTGCCCAAACCGTGGTTCTGCCACGGCGACAGCAGCACGTCGGCGCTCTGGCTGGAGTCCAGGTGGCGCAGCAGCCGTCTGGCCACCGCCTCGGCGGCGCTGCGGTCGCCCGACCGCCCCGCATCTTCTTCCTCTTCTTTTTCATCCTCCTCGAGCGCAGGCGCGGTCTCCAGCAGCGCCAGTAGCACGTCGTACGCCTCTATGGTGCGGTCGCTGACACCCAAAGCGAGCCTCAAGGCGATCGCGTTCGATTCGTATTTGCCGCACAGCAGGGCCAGTCTGCAATATGCGAATCTTGCTAAGGAATACGCCCTCTACCGTTTTCTAATATAACTAACGTATGGGCCATTGATTGCTTTATTTACATCAGTTTGCATGTGTTTTGTATGAGAAGTAGTTGTGTTTAAATCGTTTATGATTTTGTTTGAGGAATATTGAAAAGGAACATTCTCAGATATATTTATGAACACAAAAAATGGATATATATATAAAGAAATACATTGAGAATTCGCATTCTCCATGTGATGAAAATATTAATTCTCGAATATTACGACGCAGACACGAGATTTTATGAGACAACGTTTAGAACGTCAAAATGAAAGTGTATACGAGTTTCCTGTTTATTCTCTTTCATTCCGATGTGAAACCCATATTTGACTGGAGTATAATAAAAAAATGTGAAAAACGTCTTGCTCACCTATCACAATGAGCTTTCGTCTCCGCTAAAGTAAGCACCAGCACAGTGTTCTGAGACCTGGCGTGCTCCAGTTTGGTGTTGACCTTCTTCAGTTCGATGTCCAGACACTGCTTCTCGGCCTGGACGTCGCACTGCTTCAGGATGTCCCCTACTATGTGCTCCGCCACTGCCGTGGAAACGTCCGAATTCGCCAAATCGTTGGAATTGAACCCTACACTCATCAATATAAGGCTATGATAGAAACTAGAAACTACATCATTAAATCACTCAATTCAATCAGTTATAATTTATTAGAAGTGTTCTGTTCAAGATCTTTTGAATGGCCGATTTAAGGTACATACAATCTTTCTTATTAAGAAATAGTGGAAGATTAGACGATTTTTATCTGCATGGAAACACATCAGGTATTCTTACGAGGGGAGTGTACCGACACTTGGCGTCTGTGTGTCCTCTATACAAGGAGGATATCGTTCAAGTTATCTGCAGTATTTTCCATGTGTTTCATGAACATGATCACAGAAAATTGTTGTCTGCTTGCTATTCAAGAACTGTTCATCGGGTTGGTTCCATATTTGAATGTTTGTTACGAATACGATTAAAGTTATCTTCAATATGAATGAATAAAAACGAATCCAGTGATTTTCAGTTTTTTCGAAATATCTCAGGAACGACTGAAGTGTTTTCAAATTGCAAAACGTCATATCGAAAATAATGAAATTATGCAACTTCCATCTAATTTGATCAACTTTCTATCTATTACCGAACAGGAGATAGCAATACTGTCCCTATTAAATCGGCAGGACCCTGTCAGAAGTCCATACTTTTCTCTGAGTGGATTCTAATGATGAAAGGGTTAGAAAACACAAAATCATTTCCACAACGTTTAATAATCAAAAGATTATTTGGGGGATGAGGTTTCGGACAGTCATTAGTCCATCATCAGCTTTAATCCTTACAAACCAAAGGTCCTATAATATGAATACAAGGAAATCATGAAAAATATATGAAATAGAGAATTTACTCACGTGGTCGCTCTTAGCAATCCTTACCTTACCTATCTCCTCTTCGTTTTAGGTCGAGTGGTGCTTTTGTTTGTCCACCATTCTTTATCTACGGACAGTTGACATTTGTCACTGCCTTATGTGTCATCATAGAACTCGTCGCGTCTTGTGAATTGAGCGTTTTTGTCCTCCATTCTCCATCATCTGATGATGAAGGCTGGATTTCGAGTAATCATTTGACTCCACCGTTTTTCTGTTTTTTCCAAAAATGGGTTTTGCTATTAAATTTTCATTATGCACGCTCTCACAGGGGTACAGGGCCCTTTACAATTAACCTGACACGTGGTGCTTTGCACAACAATTTCAATCAATATTTTTTTTAATGTTTTTTTTTCATTCCCACGTGAGTAAATTTTCTATTTCATATATTTATGATTGATATATAATTAACTTGTATTCATATTATAGGACTTTTGGATTGTGAGGATTGAGGCTGATGATGGACACATAACTGTCCGAATCATGTTCTCCTAAATAATCTTTTGATTATCAAATGTTTTGGAGATGATTTTGTGTTTTCTAACCCTTTCATATAAATAGCTATTCCTCCCTCGGCATTAAATAGCTATTTCAACTACTGGTGCTCACTAGGGTCCCTTGATGGAATTTGACATTAAAGTCATCCTAACAGGGTACGGACAGATCATAGCTGCATTCTTTTCTAATGATCTAGAGATTTTAGTTCTGTCTACTGGCATCCCTGACATTGCTGTCACGTCACATCCATGGGCGCTACAGAAAATCATTCAAAATTTTAATTATAGTTATGTACAGGGTATTTACTTGTTGAGGAAGATCATATGGCGAACGAGTTTTGTAATTATGATCCGATTCTATTCAAAATTGGCAGATATGTGGGTTGTGGGTTTCCGGGGTTGGAGATGATGATTGTTTCGTCAAACTTGGAAAATTCAAGATGACGGATCCAATATATGTATAGCAAACGAAATTTCTAATTATGATCTGATTCTTTTTAAGTTTGGTATCTGAGGGTTTTCGGGGTCGAACTTCATGAGTTTTTGTCAAAATTGGTATCTGGGGATTTCTGGGGTCGGAGATTATAGTTATTTCGTCAAAATTGGGATATTCAAGATGATGGATTCAATATGGTGGATGAGTTTTGTAACGAAGACCCGATTCTATTCAAAATCGATATCTGGGGGTTTTCGGGGTAGGAGATAATGATTGTTTCGCCAAAAATTGAAACATTCAAGATGACGGATCCAATATAGCGAAAGACATTAGTTTATATAATTATTACTCTACCACAAATAGAAAATATGTTGGATGCAAGAATGAAAATAACGTGCCCATTAGTTATACTGCGTATACTTAGCGTATACCTACTTCTTTGTTACTTTCATCAATAAATTATTCAAAAATGACTCTTTACTCAGAAGAGACTGAAAAACCATATGTATAACATGGGGGTGAAGTATATTCTATTCTTTATTTTCCTGCACATTCTACGTATTAATTTTTATCAGCCTACTTTTCGCCCTATACGAAGTTTTATACATAGTGTGATATTAGTAACTCCATGAATTCTTCTCCGAGTTGGATTTCTGAAAATACATTTAGCACACATGACATGAGTACAGTAGTCCAGATACCCACATCGAGGTTTCCACCATTTCTCAATCATAAGGCTCAGCTCATAGGTAAACTACTGCTCAGCTTGAAATCAGAATTTATTCAGTCAATTCAGTCGACCCTGGTATACAGTCTAAGAACAGTCTCTTTTGCTGAAATATATCGAGCTTTCAGTACAATTTATATGTTCCCTAAATCGCAAAGATTATGCTGGAGTAGTTAACTCTAAAACTAGAGGATTGTTCATCTATATCTTGGTATAGTTGAATCAGGAATTCCATATGGAAATTACGTATGATACGCCAGTGACCTCAATATAACCTAAAAAACAACGAATGTTAAAAATCTAGTGTTTATCCCCAGAATTGAATAAGGATGGAACTATATAACTGTTTCACAAACACTTTAGAGTGAGAGGAGACGAGGATCTGTCCATACCCTGTTATGATGACTTTAACGTCAATTACCATCAAGGGACCCTAGTGCTCACCTCTCTGGCTGTCAGTGGCCCGTTTCAGCTTTATCCTCTCGGCCACCTTGGTCACCGGCACACACCCGAACGTCCTCACGTTCGTCCTGTGCACCGGCACGATGTTGCCATACTTCACTCCGTTCTTCTCCTCGTGCAACGGTTCGCAGTCCGCTTCGATGTGCGACTCCGGGGACTCCGGGGTTTCTTCGTCCGCCGTCGAGGCGATGCGGGCCAGCTTGGAGTTGGCCTCGTGCAGCTGGTGCTTGAGGTGCGTTATTTCGGTCTTGAGGGGCTCCAGTAATTCCGAAAACGGGGACGTGGTGTTGGTCAGCTTGGGTTCGGGTAGTTCTTGGGGACTGTCGGAAGACTGAAAATGAAAATAAACTTGAAACCTGAATGTTAATGAGTTGTTGATAGAGCCCGAGAAGTTACAGCTCAAATTTCTGAGTGGTGTTCTCTAAATGTATTGTTGCTGAATACTGCCAAATCTCAAAATGCCCAACTTTGCTACAAAAACTCTAGATAAAAGCTATTTGGTCAAAATAAACAATGAAACAATCCATCAAGTTAATTATACAAGATTTTTGGGGGTCAATATTGATAATAAGCTTGCCTGGAATGATCATTTTGATAGTGTTAAACTTAAGCTTAGTTAACATATACCGGGTGACCCGGAACCAATTTACCCCCCTGTATCTTCGTTATTATTTTATATGGATGTTTCAAATTCGGTACTTCGATTTGATGTTATGAATGTACAATTTAGCAAGTATCAATCCAAATATGTCACTTCCGGTTTGACCGGAAGCGCATCCAATTTTTATATTTCGAATAGGAAGTATTATTTTTTTTTTGAAAATTACAATTCGGTATAGAATTACCTTTTCAATGACATATCACAATCATACTTTCAATTTACAATCTGCGGGTATAATTGACATTTTATAAAAAAAATACTTTTTGTGTTCCCCTCGTAACGGAACATTTTCATGAAAGTATGCTGTGGAAGATTGAACAATATCATGTAAGTAACAATAATTCATGGCCAAACTTTTTACTTTCATGAAAATGTTCCGTTACGAGGGGAACACAAAAAGTATTTTTTTTTATAAAATGTCAATTATACCAGCAGATTGTATATTGAAAGTATGATTGTGATATGTCATTGTAAAGGTAATTCTATACCAAATTGTAATTTTCAAAAAAAAATAATACTTCCTATTCGAAATATAAAAATTGGATGCGCTTCCGGTCAAACCGGAAGTGACATATTTGGATTGATACTTGCTAAATTGTACATTCATAACATCAAATCAAAGTACTGAATTTGAAACATCCATACAAAATAACAACGAAGATACAGGGGGGTAAATTGGTTCCGGGTCACCCGGTATATCTACTTCGTCAATTGAGACAAACAGTTTCTTTGGATGCTCTTGAACTTCTATATCACAGTTTGATTCAATCTCTCATAGCTCATGGTCTAGAACAATGGGGTTTATCTGCCAAATTTCCCGAAGTATTTATTAGACAGAAAAATGCAATAAGAATTATGGCAGTTGCATCATCCAGAGATCATTGCAGGCATTATGATATTTTAACAATGCCCAGTTTGTATATCTATGTAACTTCAACATATATCAGGAATAATTTCTCAAGTATACCCAAAATGGAACAAATTCATGATCATTTCACTAGGAATTGTAATCAATTGCATCTACGTCGTAGTATCTTGTCAGTATCACAGAATCATTCAATGTACTATGGAGTTGAGCTGTATAATAATCTCAGTGAAGACATTAAATTGTCTTCAAATCCTAATGTGTTCAAAAGGCAACTCAAATCATTTTTATTGCAAAAAGCATATTACTCAGTTGATGAATTTCTCCTGGTATCATGATGTGAGTAAATTATTCTAATGATCAGATTATTTTAATGATATTTTAATGTTTAGTGTTATTTGTCTAGTATTTCATTAATATATTATAATCATTCTCAATTTCTTTTTTTCAAGTTGATGGTTAGTGTTAATATGAAGTATTGTTCAACTTTCCTAATGAATATATTTAGTTTTCATTGCATGACCTGTTGAATTAGCTAGTATTTTACAATGATGTTATGATTCTTTCCTAATTTTTATTGTAGAAGAAAACTTATTCAATAATAGTTTGATTGATTGATTGTTACCTAGAATCTAACCCACAGGCAGTGTGGCGGTGTATGACTTCACATAATGGGGAAGCTTCCTATATTGAGGTTTTCATTTCACTGTGAAGTTTGTAAAAAAATAATATATACGTATTTTTTCTTTTTTTCGTAAGATCAAATTCCACTTCAGGAAAGAATAAATAAAAGAGCAACTTGGCTCCTCCACCATTCCTATGACTTACTTTCTGAAACTCCACATTCATACAGTTAAAATACGATTCCCTGTGCCAGTACGACTGGATATCGAACAAAATTACTATGGAAAAAGGCTCAATAGATTCAATTCGTTTCCTAACAAATCTAATGTAATTGTGATTTATTGTTTTTGGTAGATAGATAGATAGATAAATTATGAAATATTTTGAAAATTAATTTAGTCTCCTTTGGGCAACAGATGCTTCTATCATCATAGTACGGCCATATAGAAAGTAGGCAAAAACACACGAGATACAGCCTCAGTAAGTATCTCTTTACGCACAGTAAGCAGATCGCACAGTTTTCGTTTATCCGCCAGTCATGATCGCGTAATCGCCGTCAACAGCGGATGACATAACTGTCAAGATTTATAATTCAGACTGTTTGTCCAAACTTTTTTGATGTACTATATGGTAGTACGTTATGCGTGTTGTAAAACAATTACGCACTCATGGAATTTCCATTCGTGCGTAATATGCTTCTGCCAACACATATTACGTAATATACTATTATATGAATTGTCAATTGGTACTTAATGGTTTCTAGATGATTTGGTAAATACTACTTACAGGCATTTTATTCTCTACGTCTGATAATTCATTATCTAATGGTTCTAATTCGCTAACCTCTAGTGGACATGTGATCGACTCTTCATGGACACTCGTACATGATTCTGAAAAAAAAAAACTAATATTTTTCAATAGGCAAGGGTATTCATCCACAACCGTTAAGAAGTGATCGAGGAAACCATCAACATCTTCATTTTCCTAGTACATGCATCTTCAATGTTTTACCTGATACTTCATCTTCTTCTGCGATAGCCATCGCTCTTTGTTGGTGCAATTTTCTAGTGAGCTCAGCAATAACAGAATGCAATTCGGTAAGTTGCTCTTCATACCTCTGTGCTTGTTCGTCCAATTGCAACTGAAGTTTTTCCTGAAGAAAAGCAAAAAACATAAATCAGAACTACAATTTTAACAATCGTAAATAAAAAAATAGTAATCAACTGAAACAGCAGCATTTAAAAATATTGATAATAAGAGATACTTTCATCTGAAGGTCACATTTATAAGGAAAGAATGTAATGAAAAATCACCCAAGTTGCATGTTTTTAGTATGCATCCAAAACATTAGCCTTATTACCCTGCCATTTTCAAATTCACAATATACCTGGACTTTTTCGATATTCCCTTATACGAAATATCGTCAAGGGATTATTTCCCAGATTATCCTGTTTCCATTTTCACGATTTAAATTGTTCTGTGCCAGCGCTTTTCCAATATTGGCAATATCACATAATATCGGATCAATTTTCATTATAGTATTCCAACCCATTTTTGTTTTATAACTCATAACGAAACACAATTGATTTTATATTATTTTCCCATTTCACCTGTAGATCCTGTTATTACAACAGAGTGTCGAATTCATGCCATATATCTATTTAATAGTGATCTTTTCATGTATTAATAGTATTACACTTTTTTTTTTCAATAATGAAAATAATCACCTATATAAAAACGGTAGCTTTTGATATGACGTGTTATACCGATAAGCACCGATAGGACTCGTGATTTTATCAATCGATTTGTTCTCATATTTTTGCCAAATGAACAAAACTTGAAGGACACGTGATATAACCATCGATAGTCTTTGAAGCATATTTTGTACTGGTTGATTCTTAATGTTTCAATTTGCGCTGATAATTTGTTGAAAATATCAACTTGCAACTTTCAAGAAGGTTTTCTAGTAGCATGCCATGGACTTCAGCAGTATTTACAAACTTTCCTATAGGAAATCGTAGAAACCATCCATATTTTTCAAAGTGGTCCAATTGATATTTAGAAGAAAAAGCAATAAAGGTCCCAAAGTCTGTCAACCACGAAAAATCGTTTAAAAAGTAGTTCAACTAGTTTCGGCCACAGGCCATCATCAGACACAAAAATGATGTATTCATAAGTACCTAAAAGATAATTATGGACATTGTTAAAGAGTCAAAAATGAGTAAAGAAATCGATATACTAACCTCAGCGATACATATTACGAGCAAATTAAATCAAAAGCCTAGGTCTGATTTCACAACATTATCAGTCCTGAATTTAAAATAGGTTTAATCTGGAAAGTGTCCAGTAAAACCAGATCAGCATTATATTATGGAAGAAGAACATTGGCACAATTTTGTTAAAACTTTAAAATATTCTCTCACGTGAGATTCATCAGATTATGCAAAATGTAAATGCTACGACGGAATCCGAAGAACCAGAAACATCATAAATCACATAAAATGTAAAACATGATAAAGAACGAGTGAAACAAGTAAATGTCAATAACAAATGACATACAAATAAAAATTGAATTAAGTGATGACACCTCTATTAGAGATGGACAAATGAAATGAATATGCAGTAAATTAGCCAGAGTTCTGTATTCTTGGAATAAAATAAATGAAAACGATCCAGTTCTTTTGTTGATCCATCTCCAGATCAATGTTCTCACGAAACTTTTCTATATGAATATTAATGTAGTTACTCATCCAAACATTAGTTTTCTTGTCAAAAATTCGATATCCTCTTGAAGTTGAGACGAGCGGACGAGAAACAACTTATATATTCACAGCGGAATCTTCCAAGAATCCCTTTTTCAGGGAACGTTTTAGAGCTCCTTAACCTTCGGGTATGAATTTAAAGAAGGCTCATTCGGCACGACATGCAAAACAGTTTGGCCCCATTCTACAGAGTGGCTGAAAATCCAGGTGAAGTGGCGCAATCAGTTGAAAATTTGGAAAATTCCGAAAAAAATAAACACTCATGAAGCATTTTCTACGCTAAAGGCACCTATTTGAAAGAACTCACCGAAATAAATAACACTCCACCTTCCCTATAGGATGGCGTATTCAAATTTGAAATCTGATGACGTTTCATCTCCTACAACTACAAACCACCATAAAAATAAAATTTGGTTCTAAAAACGGTCCTCATCTGGGCTTGCAAAAGTTATGACCAATCACAAATTTCGTATCGGTGACAAAAATTGACAGTTTATGTAGTTTTTTAATATTCAATACGAAACTATAAACGTTTGCTATGGCAACGATTGAAAATCGAAATTTGTGATGATGACAAAAAATTAAATGGGAGATCTGGTCTGTATTGAAAAATAAAAAATAAGTTGATGATGGTTTCCCTGAAGATGAAACGTCAAGCTTCAACTTGGGAAATGCCATTTCGTAGGGAAGAAAAAGTGACCTTGACAAAGGGTCGTCCAATAACGTCAAAACGATATATACATATTATTTTTCTGGAGTAATCTCCGAGAGTATTCGGAATTACCCAATTTTTTTAGTGCCATTTTGTTCGACCTTGTATTTTGTACGCTTTTCGAGATCCCAATGATGAGACTCGAATTTCAGCCACCCTGTACTAAGACTGGGTAAGCCTCTAGTGCATTTTCATTCTTGATTCGTTCGCGAAGTCTTGAGAAAAATGTGCATTTCCAGGAATTGAATTATGGATATCGAAAACTCTTTTCTGTTTTCATTTCAAAAGAAAAGAATGAATAGAGTGCCAGTAATATTCATTCAGTCGTTTTTTCGTTAATATCGCAAGAATCCTTGAACCAATCTGTTTGAAATTTGGCAGTGTAATGTCGCCATTATAAGATTTTTGAGAAACCTATTCTTTCACACCTAAAACTATACATTTCCGAATCCATGTTCATAGACATGAATTACATCCCCTGCATATCATCGAAAAAAAATTGGAACCCATAAAAAATAATCATAATATATAATAATAATATAATAATTTATTTACCATGTAGAATAATACATTACATCACATCACACATTTCTCGTAAACCATGCTACAAGGGTAAATAAAGGGAGTGATCCAAATAAGTTCATTTAAGAACTTGTCTATGAATATCTCATCAATTATTTCATTTGATAGTTCGATATGATACATATTGAGGCAGGTGAGTTCAATATAATAGTTTGAGGAATCACTCCATTTATACTTTTTAGTTCTTCAAAATCGAGGGTATACTGAAGATGACTTGAAGTCTAAGATGATATTTATGTGCAAGCGATTTATTTCTAAACATACAGTGTGACTAAAAATTCGAAATGTGAATGATGTGGTCTCGCATGTGATCTACTGGCTTCTAAAGCCTATACAGGGTGAATCTGAAACTGAGATTTTTTATTTAACAGGGTATATATCTCGCCAAAATAATTTGTTTGGCCTAATGCTTCATTTCCCTCCTAAAGTTTTTTGGTTCACTTCAAAACGATAATTAATAGGTTGAAAATGTAAAAAGAGGTTTTTGATTAGTGTTCCTGATGAAATAATGCAATTTTAGGGTATCTAATGCTGGACTAATATAACGGCTTTTTTGCGTTTTTTTGAGAAAATGTAAACAAACTGTTTTATAGTTGGAGTCTTTTTTAAAATATTAAATACCTGTACCTCCGTTATCTTAAATATTTTATATGATCAATGTTTGCCAAACAATTTATTTTGGTGAGATATACCTTGTATATGTCGGTAATATTTCTTTCAGGTCTGTATACAGGCCGCGCTACAAAATATCGTTTAGTTTGAAAATTAATAGATACAATACCTATGTGAACAATAAATCCTTTCTTCACGTTAGCAAGGACGTTAGACTTTGAAATTATTTTCGAGATACCAATTTAAAGTGAATTTATCCTCTTGACGCTACGCCAATATAACTAGTAATTAAAACTGGTGAAGAAGGAACACAAAGACCTATTTCACGATACTTTAATGAAAACATGGAACCAAAAAGACAGAAGAGAGTAGGAATAAAGAGCAATTATCCAATTATGATGGATAGTTCCGCATTTTGCTATATCCATGATCGACCGAAATTTGAATAAAACAATCGATAAACGAATGGCGTAGGGGCTTCAAGAGTGAGAATTGCAACCAACTTTTTTATTTGAAATGGAAAACAAAACTTTTTCGAAAAATTACAATTACGTATCTATATTTTCCAGGTTAAAAATGATATTGAAATAGTCGAAGAAGGGGTAACTTCAACACTATTTTCCGCAACCAAAAACTTCTGATTTTGGTCCCAATAATCTGAAATTTATACGGAACACGTAACACGTTCTATCATTAATATTGTTGATATTATTTCAGTCCAGTAAAACAAAATTCAAGGCCAGTCATGAAATAAGTACATCTATTTTCAGATGCGACTTGTGCAACTCATGGCATACTTGACCATTTTACTCATTATTTTTCCAATTGAATAGGCAGGAAGTTTGCATTCAGATAGTGTATTGAATATACTGTACGTGCTACTCTATTGAACCAACAGGATTGAAATCAGGAAGCCATCCATGGACATAAAAATCCAATATGTTTGTATCTATTGAACAGGGAGATTCAGTTTTCAGAACCATATTAGGAAGTTGACGAAATCTTTCGAGTTATTCAGAGAATGAAAAATCAAAATTGTCACTTCCTCATTATTTTGAAACTTGTCGATCACTTATCCTATTGAATATTGCAGTATAAAATCTTACACTGGGTGATTTGGAGAGAAATCTATGGAAATCATCAACTTTTACACTCTGTATCTTGCGTCCAGTAGTAACATAATCAAGAAATTACAGTACATATATCAATCATCGAATAGTTACAGCGAATATTGCACACTAGGAATAGCGAACTAGGCGAACTTTGAAAAATAACAATTTTCTGAAACTATTCCACAAAAATTCACTCATTGTAAAAATGAAAAACAAAATGTGAAGAACAGATGTAGCATTGATAACAAATTAAGATATCACAAGGGGTAACATCTTGACCACTCTATATAGAGTGTTCCAGAGTTTCAGTAAAAGGGCAAATTTTGTGTCTTTTTGTTACGCTCGAGTTACGCTAGAACATCTTGAAAGTTGATGTTCGATGGCTATAAAGAATGGAATATTCTCTATCATTTAATGTTTTGGCGAGAGAACCCATATATACCTCAAAATTTGATTATTTCGTCAAACTATTAAAAATACAATACGCAGACAATGATAAATAGCAGCGACCATAGGGGCAACAGTATGCATTGAGAATTAATTTTATGTGGTGTGACTGGTGATCAAAATAGCGAAATCTAGCAATAAACGTCACCATTAATAACCTCGTTCCGAATGATATGGAACGATCGAACCTGGAGTTAGATAATAGCAATTTCTCTACCTAGTGCTGCCTAGAGAGGGACCTGGCTACAGCCATATAGGGGCAATTTCATGCCCGGAAATGATAATGTTTTCACTTCTCAAATTAATATATGGCATGATTTGATTACTCAGAATGATGCAATGGAGCTATGGAGCTTTTCCACACTACGTGTACACTCGGTATGTATATGTCACTCACCACTCATCACAAATTTTCGTTCAATAAGAACATGGACACATGAAAAGCAATTTAAAAAATGGACGCTGCCACCAAATTCCAAAATAAAACCAGACTTATGGCGAAGGCGAAATTGATCAATAAATATTATTATTTGAATATTCATAATCGACAGCATTCAGGAACGTTTTATACTTGACCTACCATTATTTTAACCCCTCCTAATGTCCGTTGATACGTTTAATTTCATTACTATTTAATATTCTGTTGCTGCTTATTATGTAATTTTTTCATCTCCCAAAGTTTATTGTCCAATGAAACTGAAAATGGGTATATATATACAAGGTGAGTCAGAAATAAATCGACAAACTCGAGGTTGATAGTAAAAAGCCATCTTAAATTTGTCATAACCTTCAAACTATTAAAACAAAAGTTTTCAGTAAAGGGAAACCATGACATCGTTTTTAATATGTGAAACTGTAACAAATTTTATTTATTTTGATAGATTATTTGGCGCATAGAATATTTATGCGCTGAAGGAAATACGAAAATTAAATCCGAAGCATGAATCTCCATTTTGTTCAATACATAATTGACATCTTCTGATCATGGACTGTCACACGTTTTGGAAGATGACTGGTGTATTCTGGATTACCATGCCTGCTGCTAAAATTCTAGCAGTTAAATCTTCTACAGATTCTACAGGTGTTGAATAGACTATGGATTTGAAGTACCCCCAAAGGAAAAAATCTAGTGGAGTTGAATCGGGAGAACGTGCAGGCCAATGAACGGGACCATATCTACCTATCCACTGATCAGGCAACTTCTGGTCAAGAAACTGACGAGCTGTATGCTGGGAATAGGCCGATGCTCCGTCGTGCTGATACCACATTCTTTGATGGACTAAGATAAGTATTTCTTCCAGTAAACCAGGAAGAACTTCATCTAGAAATATTCTGTAGGACTGTCCATTAAAACGAGGAGTAAGAAGATATAGTCCCCCAATATGATTCTCTATAATACCTTCCCAAATATTGACAAAAAACTTCTGTTGGTAGCCTTTTCGGGACATACCATGAGGATTTCCTTCATCCCATAAATGGCTTTTCTTGCTATTGAAATATCCATCTCCTGTGAAACATGCCTCATCGGTGAATAATACATATCTAGGAAAGTCATTGGCATCTTGGTATTTCCCAAAAAGAAAAACCCTACGGGGACCATAATCACCAGCATTCAGGGCCATCACCTTCTGTGAGTGGAACGGATACAATGGGGAAGTTTTCTTCAGATGAATTTTCATGAAATACGTTAGGAACTCTCATTTTTATGTCCACGCTGTATAGAATGACGACCGATAAAGCAAGCCCAAGTCGTTTTCATTTTCAAATTGAAGCAACTTCTAATTTTCGGAACGGCAAACTGTGACGTACATACTGAATCTAGGCTGAAAATAGCTGATGATGAAGAATATAGCTGGCGAATAGCTAACGAATAGCTAACGAATGGAAAACGAATGAAAAAAATAGAAGAAGAAGTAAAACTGGTAAACACAAACATACATAACCACAAATGCAGTCCGAGCAGGAATGCAGAGGGTAGTTGGCTTCATTATTAATTGTTCACGTGCTACTGGACTAACTGTAGACTGTGAAACTTGCATATTTTTCTGCTATACCGGAAACTAAATGAATGCTGCATCGAAATATGACCAACCTTTATCAATCAAATCATTGTGCAAAATTCCAGTGACATTGAATGAGTAAGTGCAAGTTTCTTGACTCAATCCGGAAGTCTCTAACAAACAGCGAGGCTCTGGAACACATTGCCAAGGGAGGTGTTCCCCGAGGCATATAACCTCCAGAAGCCTAAGAACGCCAATTTCTACCTTATTTCCCTTGGTTCTCACGATGTTCTCTGAACATTACAGGATATCCCTTTTCGTGGGATCCAGAACATAAAAAAATAAAAAATTTCCTGACAATTCCAGGTCTTCCCGTTAAGTAGCGGCCGTGTATTTTAGTTTTGTAGTATTTTCGTCATTAGCGGAATATACATACTCTCTGTTTATACGATATATGGTTGATATAGGTGGGGTTCACGCCTTCTCTATCTCTAGGTCAGCCTAAATTGAAAATCGATTTCTTATACGCGACACCATCGCGACACTTTCCACCACATAATATCTTCCTCGATGTGCACACCTACCAAGCCACTTACATTGGCGTATTCAGAAGTCCCCTCTTAGGAAATTGTGAATATTTTGTTGAGAGAGGAATTTCAAATTACAGTGAATGAAAATTCTATAGCTTAATTTCATCACTCAATCATCTTCCTCGAAAATGTTTGGACGAAATGGAATTACTACAAAATGGATGCAAGTTGACAGTGTGCCATTCGTCGCCCTGTATGATAATAAAACCATCATTCTTTATTCCGTTTCTTGATTTTATGATTCTAGTTTCTGAAAACAGAAAACCTAATTGAATTCGGTTGAATTTTTGGGGAGTTCTAATCTCATGAATTTGAGCGAACATTTCCCTCATACAGGGTGGAGACTCTAACTGGAATGAATTCGCTACTGGGGGAGTTAATGATTTTTCTGAATATTTGCCAGACACGTCAACGTTTAAATGTATTTACCTACATTTGGCGAGCAATATCAGGGGCAGCTGGAACCAACCCCAACATGTTTTTTTCAAATGCAACCCTATGGCTTGCGACCCCTCATTGGAAAGCTGGTTGAAAGAGGAATCAAGCGTACTGATCATATCTCAGTTTGCAGCACGTATGGTGGTCGCACAAAATGAAAATATAATTTCGAAGTTCAACATATTTTCATCAAAATTTCGACTTCCTGGAAGGGGAACAAACCTTTCATTCCCCCATGAATCGCCACTGCCAACCTAGCCGTGATTTACTGCCGAAATATTCGATCCTGACTCGGAAATTACATGCCATTTATGCATTGGATATGATTGGATTGATGTTCATAAGGTTTCAAAGCAATATTGGAAAAATGAGTCGAAGATCATATACAGGGTAGTCAGGGTATTAGAACGATACGAGTGGAGCTTGAAACCTCGCTTAAAACTATACCTACAGGAAGCAGAACCTATGTCGTACGATATCGTATGTCTTGAATTTCTATTTTTTCGATATTCAGAGTGTCATGTACGAACTGAAAATATACAGGATAAAGAACTGAAATTCATTGGATACCGCAGTTTGGGCATTTTTTTTCGCAATTTCTGATCCGTGGATTTTTTAGAAGTCCTGAAAAGGAGATTCGAATGAAAAAACATCTTGGAGCCTTTGCCAACAAATTCATTTCCTACCTTGCATCTTCCTTCCTATGCGTTGTGATTCTAATAATTATTTCATTTGAAATTCGGAATCTACAGCTATCAAGCTCATCCTCCAATACTCGAATTTAAACAGTCGATGAGTAATATTCTGCATATCATCCCATCGTTTTGTTGAATTCAAATAGCACAGTACAATACTACTATAGGTCTCATTTGCAATTTGGTTCTCATAGTTTCCATCGCCCTTCTACAAATACCGAGACAAACACGGAAAAAAATATTGTTTGAATCAACAAAAATTCTGAAAATTCAACAAAATCTGAGTGTCATATATCCACGACAAAATATTTTGTTACTTCAACAAATTTGTCTTGTCAGTTTGCAACTTAAAATTCATTTGATGTAATTAATTATTGATTCAAATCAACGGCAAGATATGGTTAAAGGTTAAATGAACAGACTGAATTATTCGAGGAATTATTTCAAAACTGAGAGAAATTAGATTAGAGATTGATTTTTCGCAGTTGAATCAAGACTATTAGCCTGCAAGCGTCATTAGAAGTTCTAGGACAATCGAAGCGAGCGTAGATAGGTGGAAAGGAACCCCATCTAGTGGCGAAAATACAACTAGATAGCCAATCAACAAAAGATTTGTTTGATAAAACTTTTTCAAATGAGTAGTATCAGTAGAGTTATAAGAATTAAACTTGAATCAAATTTTGAAACTTCCATTTATATGAATATATTCTTATGCTATTCATAAAATAATCTTCCTGAATATTACTCGACCATGACAATAGAGACTATTTTCTTTAATTCATCTCAAGTAACTCATATTTTGAGACAACTCAATTCTACCATATGAACGATAATAATCAAAGAATAACTCCCTCGAGGTCAAGCTCTCAGGATTTATTCAGATTATTGATGTTCATAAGGTCTCATCAAAAAATTGTCATTGTCAAAATACAAGGTGACTCTTATTAGAATTATGAAGAAAATGATAGTCGGCTATTTATCATGGTCTCGGGATATTAATTACGACTATTCTGAAATTCAATTGACGTTTTCTGAAATTTAATTGACTATTCTAAAATACAAATGATGCTTTCTAGAATACAAGTGACTATCCTGAAATGCAATTGACTGGAAAAGGTGTAGAGCTAGTAGTGGAAACAAAAATGGATGGTGCATGCGATTTGATGAGGGCTCAACGAACTATCTTCAGTTTCTCTTTCTGCCCACGCGGAACTCTCCTATTTTACACGAGTCTTTCCCTTTTGCCGCAGCAAGCATGATTTCAGGTTCCTTCACTAATTTAGTGGCACTTTCCTATTCTCCAGTGGCCTACTTTCCGGATTCCTTCCGGCCTCTCTACCTTTGAGAAAATGTCACTTTGAGGCCATTCCTTCCGCCTACTGCTTAATATTCTCGTCTGTGCTCAGCACAAGGTGAATTTCACAAAGTTCGGTTCAGAAATTGAACTTTGTTGTCGCGTCGTAGAATAATGGGTAAATACTGTTTGTTTAGGCAAGCGTATGCAGAAGGCTATTAGTTTCGCATTCCAGTGGGGTTGCTCCACATAACAATATACAGGTTAATCAAGTTTCAACAAAATATCTAATCACAAGTGGTGAGTTCCTCAATTAATGACTATAAAACCAGTAAAATTCTTGTGACAATGTTGAGGAGCCATTCAATGTATTTGGGACAATGATGAATTTGTTAAATAATAATCAAGGAGTTAATAATGTATTACAGGGTGATTTCAGGAAATTTGATATGCTGTCATTTTAATCATACAAAATCTTCATTATCATTCTATAAACAGGGTGAGTCAGTTTTTTGTAGCAGGAGTTCAACATCTGAGCACTATTGGGTGCAATCGAGCGTTCTTGAATACCTACAGGATGATACACTTTTGAGGGTCGTACCTGAGTTAACCCTCTCGAACTGTTTTGCGTGCCGCCTCTGTTCTCTATGAAACATCAATTTAGATTCTTCCTTCAAATTGGATACTTTTTGGTTTCTTCTGTTTTTTCGATAGCTGTATGGGTTTCAAGATAAATGCCAAAACTAATTTACTTGTACACGGTGTGCCAAATTAGATATAGAACAAAACTGATGTTGGTGCCTGTTGATTAATTCACATGACAAACTCAATGGTGAAAACTGCATATCGATATCTACCTTTGCTTTAGGTGTTTTTCGAGAATATGAATTTTTGAAAAGTGTCTGAAGCTCATTTCTTTGTTAAAAATTATTCGTTTCCATAAAAACATTCCAAAGCCTTGTGTTTGTCATGAAAATTGATCTTCAGGCACTGAAATCAGTCACCGTTTGTTTCAAGAAGAACAAGTCATATTCTTGAACAAGATATAGGGAGGCCGATTTCAGTGCCTCAGGAATGATTGTTATCACAAACTAATGCTTTGCAGTTATTTTCATGAGAACACCTTGTAACTCCGAAAGGAAGACAGATATCAATATGCGGTTTTCACCATTGAGTTTTGCATGAGAATCGATCCCCAGGCACAGACAGTTTTCTTCTATCTAGATGGAGAATAGTACTTTTCCTTAAGAAGTGACCAATTTGCCCACCCTGAACATAATAATTTTTCGAGTCCTAACGCAATTTTTGAAGTTATCGAGCGTTCTTTAATACCTACAGAATGATGGGGCCGTGCAAACTTTGAAACCTTGTATATCGGAAACGAAGCCCCCACGCATATATTATTATGTTAACAGGAGATTTTCATCTTGAAAAAATGTCTTCTTCAAGCTTTAAAGGTCCTGCTACAAAAAACTGACTCGCCCTGTATATCCCAGCGAAATTAGGTTAATACGGTATCAGCTATATTTGGAGGATAACAAATAACTTGAATATACAGGATGTGTATGAATGAATAAGACTGATTTTCTATACCAGCTAAATTAATTTTTCCAGTGAAAACAGACATTTCAGTACACACCATTCACAAACTCACACTTTATCGACTTTTACCCGTCAAATTCCTGATTTTTCAAAACGTAGCTAGATATGAGATTTCAACCGATTTCAACAGACATAAGTGATAGATTATTTTAAAAATCTTGAACATACTTCATCTCGGAAACGAATTACTTTCGGACAGGAAATGTTTACATGAACTTTTTCTAATTATGACTCAAAACCACAAAAGTTTCATGCAAAATGAATGAAACACCCTCCATATTTCAATATTTCAACTTGTACAAAAATAACGTTTTTAGTATCTATATTACCTATTCAAGTGATCAAAACCAATAACTACTAATGATTCGTTCGATTTTGAAGTGTCGTCCTTTACTAGGAATGACAGCTCTTTCTACTAGCATCTAATATGTCGTTTTGATTCTGGCCTGATTACTCAGAACGAAAAAGTACAGGGTGATGAACTATTCAGAGTAACAACAATAGAAAGTTCAATGATTTTCTCAGGTTCAGACCCGATAATATGAATACCTATATTATTCGTAAGTATCTTTATTCATACACGTTTGAACATTCTGTTTCTTGAATTTTACCCGAAAGTGTGATAAATCCATATAGCGAAACACCATCGTATGGATTTGAAAAAAGCACCCCTGTTTCTTTCATTCATCAACTTTATCTCAGAATATAATAATAGTAAGTGAAAATACCATGGTTAACATGATTAAAAACTGTTGATCTCGAAATAGTTATGTGGATGGCGATTCTGATAGTCAGAAATTACAGGAGATCTCCCCAATATTTATATTCACGTGAAACGCCAACAACGTAAATTAGATAACATTCGAATCCGAAACGTAATCCGAAATGGGATATTATCGAATAATCCCCAACCCTCGATTTCCACGATTCGCAGGGCTCGGGAAAATGCCGGAAAATATTTATATTAGATTCGAGATTAGATCTGGATGATATAATTGATGTCTCGTCTGGCTGATGGAAAAAAGTATGGAGATGTTATGCTGACGCGTGCAGGAATGTGATTTGGGAATTAGAATGGTAGGATATTTGTTTCATTTTTATGAATTTCATAATCACGAAATTGTCAGAATATTATGATTATTCATGAAATTCTCAACATATTTTCAACGCATGTTTTGAATCTTCGGTCGGTTTGTTATTCACGAATTTGTGTTGCCTCCCGAGTTATCATGTTCAAGAGAGTGGAGCTTTTTTTCTATGTAGATGTAAAATGTTGATGGGTCGTACAGGCTAAGAGACCTCTCAATCTCAATCACTGCGACCTAGAAGATCTATTGTGATTACCCTTGTTTAGTTTTGGTCCTCTAACCTTAGACTTCTGATGAAGCCTAGAATTTTCCTGACAGTTGAATTTTCCACCACAGCAGGTGTGAGATAGACCTGTTCTAGGTGATTCAGCTTTTGGCGGACTAATACTTTACATGAGCAAAGTATGTGTTCGGTCGCATTGTTGCAGAAGCGGCAAGTGTCAGTCTCCGCCAGGCCCATCTTTTAGAGGTGGAACCTCAGAGGGCAGTGTCCTGTGAATAAGCCTGTGATAAGCTTCAGCTCTGGTTTGCTGAGGCTGAGTAGCTCTTTGGCTCGGTTCTGCGAATGGTTGATGAACCTTTTTGCTTGTCGTTGACCTGTAGTTGCTCTCCAGTAGGAGGACTTTTCAATTTCTTCCCATTTCATGAGTTCTCCCTTTAGGTGACATTTGCTTATCCCACAAAAAGGCTCAGGACCAAAGAGTGCAGATACTGCACTTTTCTCTGCCAGGCGATCAGCTGCCTCATTTTCGTCGATTCCTTCATGCCGTGGAACCTACATAAGTGTGACTTTGTTGTCCTACATCCCAGTGTTTCAAAGCAGTCCCACATGTAATCTTTGATGTAAAAACAAATGATTTTAGGGCTTTTAGTGCGGCTGGGCCTCGGGCTGGGCTGTCGGAGCAGATACATATGTTCGCACCACTCAGACCTTCGCTCAGGCACCTGGCATGAATTTCAGCTTGGAAGATAGTGGTGGAGTGACCTAAGGCTTCAATCACTAGACAAAGGCGAAGTTTTCTTTCTTCGGTATATATTATTCTCAATATCCAACGCTATAGTAGTCCAATCAGAATTGACAGACAGCTAGTGCTTTTGCGAACATATATACAAGTTTTCTTTGGTTTGTAATTGGTCATATGTGAGAATTTTACGATGAAGGAAATATAGTCATGCTAGAAATCTAGACAGATCTAGAATCAAAAATTGAAATTATAAAAATGCCTATACCTACATCTATGGACATATATTTTGAGAAACACTATCGCTGGTTATATTCTATAATTGAAGAAACAATAAATCACAAATAAACTGGGCGTCAATTGAAACGTTAATAGTGAAATTTGGCATCAAGTTTGACTTCTCGTAATTTCTAAAATATTGAACGAATTTTGAATTGCCGCCCAGATTGTGAATGCCTTTTTCATCGTCTTTCGAACCGTTCCTTACAGCTTCTTCTAAATTAATCAGGATCCATGATACAGGGTGAAACAAAGTTACGTGCATTTTGGAAAACATTTCTCCGCCCCCCCCATTTTGTCGGAAGCTCACGATGCTCATATTTTATTCAGGCATTTCATAAATAGCAACCATACCTCGGGACATTTTCGAGTTTTTGCCAAAAACTACTGTGGTTTCCGAGAAAAAAATTTGTTTAGCATTTTTTTTAAATGGACTAATTACCTGTATCCTCAGAACGATGAATCAGTCTCTTTATTGTCATGACTGACTTATTGAAAATGGTATACTTAAATGAGTTTGGGTATATCCTAATCGTCGTGACCTGAAATAATAATTATCTGTAGGTACTGAATTATAATTTATATCACTATAGTGATCTTACCTAATGATATTTTCCATTTCGACCCGATTTGAACGAGGCATCTTTAAATTTTTTAGGACCCGAATTACACTGACGTTTTCATGAAAATTGGCAATTGATATAACCTCTATGCATACCTACATTGTTTCAACAATACGCTGTTATAGAAACAAGGTATCGTTGTTTGTATTTTTTGATGAGATGTGTTGATTAACTGCTCACTAAGGTAGAAAACTTTTATCATAGACTGCGGAGTAATAAATTATTGATTGTTTTTGAGTAACCTGGTATACATACCTGCTCCAACGATTTCCTGGAAATGCATAAAAGCATCCATTTATGGAACTTCTCTAAAATTAGTCCATTTAAAAAAAATGCAAAAAAATTTTTTTTTTCGGAAACCACAGTAGTTTTTGGCAGAAACTCGAAAACGTCCCGAGGTATGGTTGCTATTTATGAAATGCCCGAATAAAATATGAGCATCGTGGTCTTCTGACAAAATGGGGGGGCGGAGAAATTTCTTTAAAAATGCACGAAACTTTGTTTCACCCTGTATCACGGGTCCTGTTCAATTTAGAAGAAGCTCTAAGGAACGGTTCGAAAGACGATGAAAAAGGCATTCAGAATCTGGGCGGCAATTCGAAATTCGTTCAATATTTTAGAAATTACGAGAAGTCAAACTTGATGCCAAATTTCACTATTAACGTTTCAATTGACGCCCAGTTTAGATCCCTTCATGGAAATGGAACAGCCACCCACCTTAGTACGACTCGTTACTGTATATTTGATATGATGTGTGAAACAAAACACATACATGGTTAGCGTCGAGGTTAGCGTGTTCTGTTCCATTATCGATATTTACCACCACCGTGGTTATGCATCGAATTGCGGTTTGTTCCGGAAATATATAGACGGTAATCTTAGAAATGCCGCTACTCCGGTTACATAAGGGTACAACATAGGTTTCTTCAAACCAAACCAAACCCGGAATAATTGCCATCTCGCGTAATTCGAAAACGCTGGCAAAACGTCCTGCATCCTTAGTCACATCCTCATCTGCGTCAATTATGATGAACAAGCCAATTTTCTCGCAATTTTCCCTCCTTACACAAGTGGATTATAAACGAGGAAACTGGAACATTGAGGATTCATCTCCGTAACCACGAATTTGGATCGAGAGAACTGGCAACTAACTCAACATTTCACTTAAAAATCAACTTTCATAATCAATTTTCAACATCAGTTGCCTGAGTGAATACCAATGAAAATGATTATGGAAAGCCATACAAGGTGTCACATGATTATCTTACAGTATATTGGCAATCAATTTCTCGACCAAAAATTCAAAAACAAAATTCGAATGATCAGGGGTCGAAAACCCGCTCCCTAGAGACCTTTGAGACTTCCATGGAGGTGTTTTTTTATTATCATTTCCGAAACTGTTCGAGATACAATAATTACATTTTGTAAAGATGCAGAATTCAGAGATGTATCAAACAAGATCGGCTTAGTCAACTGCTAGATCTCATAACTAAGAGATCCAGGATGAACAGAGATGTCCCAATTGTCAGCAGAAGCGAGACAGTATACTGTTACGACCCACCAGGTCTCATCAGCCGCTCTCGGTCTGCTGACAACTGGGACAACTCTACGCTTCGGGTATATCACCCATTTGGAAGACGCAGGGTATAACATGAAGTTCTAGTCATGTTGTAGCCATCTAGTGGCAAAGCTCTGAGGTAGGATCAAGAGATCGCGACACACACTGTATCGCGCTGCCATCTATAGTCACACGTACATACCTTACGTCTATACGCTACAGAGTGGATTTTTCCACCGACCTATTGAACTGCTAGATCTCATAACTAAGAGATCCAGGATGAACAGTGTACGTTCCGCTGTCGCTTTTTTGTTATATAGCAAACATTTCTGCAATTTCATCACAAAAACTGAAAATTATCAAAGTTTGTCTCGTAACCCGATTATAACTTTACTTCTTATTTGTTGGTTTCCAGACTGGCAATTATTAACATCGTTTGAATGCCGAACAAATGAAAATCTTGTTTTAAACCTATCTATAGATATATAGAATGGAAAAGCCCATAACGGGTGAATATTTCTTTTGTACTCTAAAAATATATTCAATATAGAATACGGTATCCAACTGTCCCATCTCCACAAAAAAGCGTAGGCAATCATATAGATTTCATTGTGGACGGAACTTCACAATATTTTCAACAGAAACTAAGGCATAATTATTGCTGCTAGTACTTTCCCCAGGAAAAAATTAAGATTATTCAGATAGGTGTATCTCAAATCAAAAGCATGTTCATTTTTAGGAATATTGAGATAACAGGTTATCTAAAAATTCACTAACTTTTCAATACATGCTTCACTAGACTATACAGGATGATTCACGGTGGATGGTACATTAGACGTTTCTGGTGAATTTGAAAATTCGATGGAGAACATATTCGGACATTCTATACTCAACTGAAATATTTTCGTGTTGCCATTTCTGTTAAAAAGTTGTAGCAACTCTTGTGTAATTGGTGTTTTGAAAATTCCATTGTAACACAAAATGACGAGTTTCTTAACTGATTACGTAAATATCTATTTTCTAACACTAGCTCTAGAACATACCATCGTCACAGAATACTCAACAATTGTTTAGTATTCTGTGCCATTGTTCACTCCTTTTGAAGGGGTGAAGTGTAGATTTCGTAATTTTATGAACCACTAGTCAATGAAGACCCTCTGATGTAATAGGCGAGTGGAATATTTTTTTTTTCTTAAATAGAATCATCACTCGAGTACCTTTCAATTTCATATTTTTTAAGAATTTTTTGGTCGATTTTCAGGTGCTAAAATCATCAATAATGCCAAGGTAATTTTCAAACAGCTAGAAATTTACCACCAGTAAAATCTGTTATGATTTGTGGATTATTGCTTATCATGAATTTGTGTAAATAATAATTTTATTAATTCACATTAGAGGACAATTGAATCGGTGAACGTGATAACCACGGCGCAAGACTTGTGGGCGTGATCTTGTCAGTTTTCAGCATTCAGCACAATGTTGTCAAGTCTCCAACATTCTCATGATATTTTGTTATGGGGAATAAGAAATATTTGGACATGCTGGTTGCTCAAGAATCATGGGTTCCTCCTATTATGTTTCATTCAACGACAGGACTCTAACATCTTTTCGATAACTTGATTATAATTCGTGACTTGACAACCTTGCTTCATGAGTGGAAATGGAAGATTATCTGACCAATAACGAAACAGCATAAAAACTGACGTCAACATTTATTCGACGTATCGCCAAATGGCGGCCATGAAGGTTCGTTTGAAATGAGCTCTGAAATTCAACAATTTCGAACAACGCATGGACTCATTATTTACATAAAAAAAACCTGAGACGTGTTACAAAAATTAATTTAGGTTTCTAACGACATCGCGGAGTAATTGAATGCCAATAATTCATTATCACTCCACTCGCCCAAGATTCGCAGGATTGGCACTCGAATCTCGTAGGTATATTTCAATAACGAATTGTCATATTATGCTGTCATGGTCATGGCTACTAGATGTTGATCAAAGTTGAAAAGAAGTGCTTTCATATTGACAATAGGTCCATATTTCAGTTTCACAGAACTATAGTGTTTGAAATATAGTGCTAGTGGTGGAAATTAGTGAAAAATATTATTACCACGGGACCTTATACTCCTCGGCTGAAACCTCGGAATATAATCTTGGTCACTGGGTAATACTGATATTCTTTACTACCTTGGTGTATAAATAACTATTTCATACGTTTTCACGAGATTTTAGTAATAACTTTTGTTCCTCTTCACTCGACTATCGATATGTATAAATACAATATGAATGGGTATCGTGTATGGATGGATACAGATATCGACGTGAGTGGAAGAATGGACCCTTCCTGCTCGAAACCTAGTGAATGATTCAGTTTCCTTGTTCCCTGAGCCAGTTGCCAGCTCGCATAACTCCGCCCTTGCACCTTGCTCGTGCCATCGACAATCAGGGATGTTCCTGCTAGTACAATTGTACTATCACTAGTACTATCCACTGATTTTTAGTACTAGTAATAGAAAATAGATGCAATTCTGGTACTATTTTCAATTTTTGGTCTTTGAGTCCATGAAGTTCTATTTATCGGTATATTAATGAATAAGAAGACATTTTATAGAAATTTAAGAGAAGAAACATAATGAGAATGGAAATTACCATTGATGACAAATGACTTCGACATGATTGTTGACTTTGATCTTTGGAATTTGAATGTTTGTTTATTACATGTTTGGATGGGAATGATTTATTTTTGAAGTATTTTTAAATAGAGATTGAGAAGTATTTTGTACTTCTATTTCAACATCTTAGCTTTTACCTACATAGGAATTGAAGTTATATGCAATAAGTTTGAAGGTTCAAGATTTGAGATATATGTAATCAAAATAAAAACAGGATGCAAAAACAGGATGCCAAAACAGAATTGAAATATAAAAGCTGGAATTCCATCAATAAGGTTGTTTGACGACTTTCTCTTCAAATTCAAGATGATATGACAGAAATATAGTTCCGTGTGAAAAATGATTGCTGTGATTGGTTGGGTTTCTGAATTTTAAGTCGCATAAAGACCATCACGTCCGTATCTAAAACATGAAACTTATTGCCTAATGCATGAAATTGTGTTCTGTAGTTCGCCACAAGGACCTGTGTGTTCATTTTATAATTCTTGCATCTTGAATTATAAAACTCAACACTGATAACATAAAACTTCAATTGTGTCGCAGCCTTTACCAACATTTCAAAAGCTGGACCCTCCCAAGCTGCAGATATGTGTTACTAAATGCCTGGTTTTAAAATCTGACATTACCACTAATAATCTAGTACCTTACACTCGAATCTAGTACGAAAATGAGTTCAATTCTAGTACGATAAATTTTAACCCAGGAACATCACTGACGTCAATATTGAATTAGTTTTGCGGAACGACTGAATTCTAGAAGATAGTTCACTTAGTGAAATCCGTTTGTCGGTACAGCCCAACATTGCATTTTTTGCTTTTCTATAAATCATTGCACCGCCAAACGGTTGCGGTCGGTTGACAGCTAATTAGATTGCGATTTCAAAGGCCCCGGCAGTCGTTAGCCGGCAGAATTCAGCGGTCGGCTAGGTCGCGGCGAGATCTCTTAGAAGTCGAAAAATGAACGAGTGAACTGTCTTATAGTTTATCTTCTGTAGTCTATGACGATACCGACCCAGCAAAACGTTTTCGATTGCCTTTCCTGGCACCATACGACGGATGACCCAGCTACGAATGGAAATTTCGGCATACATAACCCATTGTGATGGGTTCGGAGCGAGAATTGTTAATGCCGGATCCGGATAACGAAAACCGAAAAGTTTTGGTTATTCACGAGGGGTAAATTCCGTCGGAAATCTGGACTAGACTGCCAGTCCTCGGAAGTCCTTGAAACTCTTCAGCACTCTTAGAAATTTTTTGCTAAGTCATTGGCCTCTATGAAAGTTTTTTTGAATCATATATAGGAAGAATTAGGAATTATTTGGAATCATTGGAAATCACTGCAAGTCTTTGGAAGCCATAGTCCCAAGGGTATGTAAAAAAATTGTATAACCATGACGATATAATAAACATTGTAATTTGTGATTACCTAAAAGGTACATCTTTGGTATTATTCTTTATAGGATTATATCCTGATAATCATCTACACTCTTATAAGTCAAACATATCGATAAGTTTGTCAATATACTGGGTGGCCCACGAGGTTTTGGCCAGTCGATATCTCGGAAACTATTTGAACTATAATTTTGAAATTTGGTGGTTTCAAACAGTGGAATGTGTTGTTCATTTTTGATATTTTTGTAATGCTTTTTCTACTTATTTTGTTTAGGAAGTTGTTCTTCAATAAATTTTCCATTTTCCATTTATTTGACAGCTTATATTGTCACCGTTTCACATAAAAACCCTAACAATGATGGTATCGTAGTATTTGCATTAGAAAGGTCTTAACAAAAATGCAATAATATACAGGGTGTTCCATTTAAAATTTTGAAGTTGATATCACGTGATTGGAAATGCGATGTTGCAATAAAACCCTCTTATACCAAAAATGGTCACCGCATTCCATTGTTCAAAACCACAAAAATTCAAAATTGTAGTTCAAATAGTTTTCGAGATATCGACTGGCCAAAACCTCGTGGGCCACCCTGTATAATAAACATTGTAATTTGTGATGATAAACTAAAAGGTACATCTTTGGTATTATTCATTATAGGATTATATCCTGATAATCATCTATACTCTTATAAGTCAAACATATCGATAAGTTTATCAATATATACCGAATTATTGATTTACCGATATATCGATATTTATCGATAGTTATCGATAATATTAAGTATGGATATTTTTCTATTTGTATACCCTTCAGAAAGTGAAAATAAACATTATAATTATTATTATTATACATTTTGAGCAATTGTTACGTGGAAAATAAATTAAATTTTGATATTTGATATATATATATATATATATATAGGTACTAATATAACTTTGTGACTTCCATTGCATTGAACAGGCGGACCGACCTCCACTGTTTCTGATCCTATATATGAAAACATAATTGCATATTTATCAATAGGGGAATATATATAACCAAGTTTTCTAGAGAGGGGTAAGCATTTCCTTTTTTTTATTTATTCATATATATCGTACGAAGTGACTTCCAATTCATATATTCAAATTAATCATAGCTAGGCCGTTATAGACTCCGACCTCTAAGCCAGATATTCGGTGGTCACATCGATGATTCAAAGGAATACCGGGTGACACAGGTTATCGGGCCACCCCTGTAACTTCTGCATTCGTCAACGGATTTTCCTGAAATTCGGTACAGTTATATAAGCAACTATTCCGGATTTGATCACATCACAATCCAATATGGCGGACTTCCGGTTTTTCTGGAAATGCCAGCAATTTAGTTTTCTCAAAGGAACACCCTGTATATTCTTACATATTCAAGTTCAACAGGTCAAAACAAGTGCAATCTTGATGTCAAATGTCATTTATACCACAGCCTACCTAGTTGAAATATTATTCTAACTGCAAGGAAATTCATAAACTAGTTGTTGATTTTTGAATGTATACAATTTGTTACTGCACCGAAAAACAAAAATGATATGTCATTTTGTTCCTCAATGTATGTTCTAGAGAGACGGGTAGGTGGCCCATAGGGGTTCCATTTGAAAAAAAAATATTTTTGATCAAAAAGTGATGTGGCTGAATTGTTTCCTGGATAAGTGACACAAAAAATAATTTTTCAGTATAAAATTATGTTCTTCTGTTATGTGTGACTCATTGTGAATAGTCTTGACCACATCTATCCATTTATCCACGAGGTAAAATGAAAAAACAATTTCAATTCAAATTTTTTCGAAATAATGACATTTGAAATAGATATTGCACTTGTTTCGACCTGTTGAACTTGAATATGAAAAAATATACAGGGTGTTTCATTTGAAAAAACAAAGTTGCTGGCATTTCCAGAAATACCGGAAGTCCGCCATATTGGATTGTAATGTGATCAAATCCGAAATAATTGCTTATATAACTGTACCGAATTTCAGAAAAATCCGTTGATGAATGCAGAAGTTACAGGGGTGGCCCGATACCCTGTGTCACCCGAACTTTCTGAGAACTCCGCAAATGTATTTATTTCTAGTTCAGTACTTCATTGAGTTCGAATACCGAATAAATTAGAACTCATAAATAATATGTTTATTTCTGAATAAGTACAAACATTACAAAGAATTCATTTATGACTTCGCATCAAATGCTGTAACATTGATTTCACAACTGTAGGATCTCTAGAAATTCCATTATCTGATCTCGATGAATGATCCGAATTTACTTTTGGGTAAACTAATTTCCTTCGCAGTCCATCATGAAATGCAACAAGATGATTTCGATAAATTATTCAGAAATTATTGATGTATTTTCTTAATCTTGAAAGAATCAGCATACTGAATGAAGGATAATATACAGAAGGAGACAGAACCATTTGCTGGTCTATGGGTTGTTTCACTTTTGATCTGCCAAACTTCAAGAGGTCCGCAATCGCTTCGTTTTTCTTTTACAGGGTGTTGATATTAAAAAAATTTACCTTTTTTTCATTATTCGAAATTTATTTGGGATTTTCTCTCCTCGTTTCTATAAAATGAAAATATGAATATTATTTCAATATACGTGTAGTAAGGACAAATCAGATGATTAGCCCCAAATTGTCACTGCGTTTAAAGAATTTTTCTATCAGAGAGCCTAAAAGGAGAATTCACTAGCTTGTCAGTGACAATTTGTATAAAAAAAAGTTAAGAGAAGAGAAATAAAATTTTCGTGTGACAATTGGTGACGTTGGCAATCAAATGAGTTACAGGATGTCTTCATAAATTAATCTTGAATTCACCATTTTCATGTTCAGATTTCAGTAGTGAATACCATGTTCTGTCTATATCAACTGAACAAGAAGCAATGCTATTGCTTTCGTTATCTTCTTTTCCAATGATTTCAATATTATTCCACTCTGCCATATATTGTCCATCTTGATATACTCTGCCATATATTGTCCATCTTAATAATATTGAAATCATTGGAAAGAAAGATAACAACCAGAAGAGAAAAATCAAGGAATCTGCTTGCACTCTTCTGAACGAAGGCAATAGCATTGCTTCTTGTTCAGTTGATATAGACAGAACATGGTATTCACTACTGAATTCTGAACATGACAATGGTTAATTCAAGATTGATTAATGAAAACATCCTGTAACTCATTTCATTGCCAATGTCACCAATTGTCACTGAGAACTAAGAAGTTTCAATACAGATACGATATTGCTATTAAAATGACCATTTTTATGATGAAAACGGAAGCAGATTTGGTCCCGAAACGTCCGAAGATAAGTGAAAATTCGATATTCCTTCTATTAAACTCTATTAATTTCTCTTCTCCAAACTTTTCTCAATACGAATTGTCACTGACAAGCTAGTGAATTTTTCATTTTGCTCTCTGATAGGAAAATTCTTTTAACGCAGTGACATTTTGGAGCGAATCATCTGATTTGTCATATTCATATTTTTATTTTATGGAAACGAAAAGAGAAAATCCCAAGAAAATTTGAAATAATGAATGTTCCACCTCCTCGATTAACCTACAGACAGTATCCAATCTTTATTTCATGAATATTCCGAAAACCCTCATCCCGATTACCTTGAAACTTGGTTGAAAATCTTTTGAAGTAATTCAATCCGCCTCTCAATCCAGTGGTTTACATATTTGTGATCCATTTTAATACACTATCATTGCAGAATTGAACTGAAACTGTTATGAATCAAGAACTTCTGGATAATACATATCAAGGTTGAAGGAAAAATGGATTGTTCGAATAGCAGAATGATGATGGACATAATAAAATGAAGAAAATGCATCTAGTGTGTTTTTCATCAACGATAGAATATTCGAAACATTTACCCACCTTGTATAATGATTCTCGAGAGTAATTTAATAGTTTCATGAATGATGGTCAAACATATAAACCCCTGGTATAGCGAAATCTAGAAGTTGAAACATTTTCTAAAAGAAAAGCTCCCATTCCAATGTGCTAGAAAGTATATAATAATTTATTTGGATGTTTGACGTAGGTTATTCTGTAAGTTACTAATTCGAAAGCTTGCCGCGCCAAGTTATTTGTTGAAATAGGTACAGGAGCGGCAAGCTTTTGAATATGTCACTCACAGAATGAGCTACGTTACACATCCAAAGAAATTATTTTTCACTTCTTGGCGCATTTCAATAAGAGCTTGTATGTGAGAAGTATTTTTCTCCGACCCCAAAAACTTCCACATACCAATATTGAATCGAATCGGATCATAATCAGAAATCTCCTCTGCCATCTTGGAGCCGCCATTTTGAATATATGAACTTTGACAACAAATTTATAATTTCCGACCCCGAAAACCCCGACATACTTATTTTGAATTGAATCAGACAATAACCACATATCTCGTCGCCATTTTGAATTCATAATACTTTCATTATATTCGAACTTTGGAGACCCTGAGATACTGATTTTAAATCAAATCGGAATATAATCACAAACCATGTCCGCCATCTTGGAGCGGCAATCTTGAATTTATGAATTCTGACAACAAATTCATGATTTACGATCCCAGATACTGATTTTGAATCGAATCGGATCATAATCTTAAATCACGTTCGCCATCTTAGAGACGCCATTTTGAATTCATACATTTTGACAACAAATTCATAATCTTCGACCTCGTGAATCCCACACACTAATTTGGAATCCAATTAAACAATAACTACAAATCTCGTCGCCATATTGGAGCTGCCATTTTGAATTCATGAATTTTGACAATAAATTCATATTCTCGACACCGTACATTCCCAAATCAATTTTGAATCGAATTGATTCATAATAACAAATCACTCTGCCACAAATATTATAACCGAATTATTTTTATTACTGTTCATTCCACTACGAATCCAGAAAAAGCAGCAACATTCCAGCAGGCAAATTTTCACATAATACTTGATAAGCAATCTCTCAGTTTATATGGAGAATTTTCCATTAACGATACAATATTCGAAAAATAGAAATCATTATTCTAAACAGAATTCGAATATCCAGGCATGGTGATTAGGATTTGATCATATTGATTGTTAAACGTTCACGAGAAATAATTTGATAAAAGGGAGAATAATAAATCAATTCAGGGATTTACAGCCTCACTTGTGGGTCGTACCTATGCATCATTTTCCTATGAATGCTAACATTTTCAAAAATCTCTGAATACATCGTTATGAACAATATAACCATGTTCCTAGCCACTGAGTGCTGAAAAAAATATTCATAATAAGCCAGGGCAAAAACTAGAAGATAAAAGGTACTCACCTGTTCATGAAGAACCTATAATTCCAATATCAATCAATTGATTCCAACTTACCTCCTTTCGCATCATATAACGCCTTTGCCATATCTACGATTTTCCTACTCTTCTCCATTTTCCGGAATCTCTCAAAACTGAACAAGTCAATAAATTAAACAGATCAGTTCGTCAGCGGAGGTCATAAAGTACTGAGACTGAAAGTTTCACCAGAAGCGATATCAGCGCCCGCGGGAGATATCGGAACTAAAACCATATATTTGGTGATATTCGTAGGCCGGAGTGACCTCCACCGTTAAATTTGAAGATAGACTGGGACAACCATTCTAATTGCTTCTGCTAAAAAAACTACACGATACGTTGTGACCTCCGCTTTCGGAGGTGATAACGTCATATATGAGGTCTTAACGTACACCCAACATACATTTTAGGAGGTCACTTCGTATAGGATATAGGTATATATATATATATATATATATATATATATATATATATAGGTACTAATATAACTTTGTGACTTCCATTGCATTGAACAGGCGGACCGACCTCCACTGTTTCTGATCCTATATATGAAAACATATTTGCATATTTATCAATAGGGGAATATATATTACCAAGTTTTCTAGAGAGGGGTAAGCATTTCTTTTTTTTTATTTATTCATATATATCGTACGAAGTGACTTCCAATTCATATATTCAAATTAATCATAGCTAGGCCGTTATAGACTCCGACCTCTAAGCCAGATATTCGGTGGTCACATCGATGATTCAAAGGAATATAATAGTGTGAATTATCAAGACAATTATTGTGTTGATGAACTTTCTGAGAACTCCGCAAATGTATTTATTTCTAGTTCAGTACTTCATTAAGTTCGAATACCGAATAAATTAGAACTCATAAATAATATGTTTATTTCTGAATAAGTACAAACATTACAAAGAATTCATTTATGACTTCGCATCAAATGCTGTAACATTGATTTCACAACTGTAGGATCTCTAGAAATTCCATTATCTGATCTCGGTGAATGATCCGAATTCACTTTTGAGTAAACTAATTTCCTTCGCAGTCCATCCTGAAATGCAACAAGATGATTTCGATAAATTATTCAGAAATTATTGATGTATTTTCTGAATCTTGAAAGAATCAGCATACTGAATGAAGGATAATATACAGAAGAAGACAGAATCATTTGCTGGACTATGGGTTGTTTCACTTTTGATCTGCCAAACTTCAAGAGGTCCGCAATCGCTTCATTTTCCTTTTACAGGGTGTTGATATTAAAAAAATGTATCTTTTTTTCATTATTCGATATTTATTTGGGTTTTTCTCTCCTCGTTTCTATAAAATGAAAATATGAATATTATTTCAATATACGTGTAGTAAGGACAAATCAGATGACTAGCTCCAAATTGTCACTGCGTTTAAAGAATTTTTCTATCAGAGAGCCTAAAAGGAAAATTCACTAGCTTGTCAGTGACAATTTGTATTAAAAAAAGTTTGGAGAAGAGAAATAAAATTTTCGTGTGACAATTGGTGACGTTGGCAATCAAATGAGTTACAGGATGTCTTCATAAATTAATCTTGAATTCACCATTTTCATGTTCAGATTTCAGTAGTGAATACCATATTCTGTCTATATCAACTGAACAAGAAGCAATGCTATTGCCTTCGTTCAGAAGAATGCAAGCAGATTCCTTGATTTTTCTCTTCTGGTTGTTATCTTCTTTTCCAATGATTTCAATATTATTCCACTCTGCCATATATTGTCCATCTTAATATACTCTGCCATATATTGTCCATCTTAATAATATTGAAATCATTGGGAAAAAAGATAATAACCAGAAGAGAAAAATCAATGAATCTGCTTGCACTCTTCTGAACGAAGGTAATAGCATTGCTTCTTGTTCAGTTGATATAGACAGAACATGGTATTCACTACTGAAATCTGAACATAAAAAAGGTTAATTCAAGATTGATTAATGAAAACATCCTGTAACTCATTTCATTGCCAACGTCACCAAGTGTCACTGAGAACTGGGAAGTTTCAAGACAGATACGATATTGCTATTAAAATGACCATTTTTTATGATGAAAACGGAAGCAGATCTGGTCCCGAAACGTCCAAAGATAAGTGAAAATTCGATATTCCTTCTATTAAACTCTATTTTTCTTCTCCAAACTTTTCTCAATACCAATTGTCACTGACAAGCTAGTGAATTTTTCATTTATGCTCTCTGATAGGAAAATTCTTTTAACGCAGTGACATTTTGGGGCGAATCATCTGATTTGTCCTTACTACACGTATATTGAAATAATATTCATATTTTTATTTTATAGAAACGAAAAGAGAAAATCCCAAGAAAATTTGGAATAATGAATGTTCCACCTCCTCGATTAACCTACAGACAGTATCCAATCTTTTTTTCATGAATATTCCGAAAACCCTCATCCCGATTACCTTGTAACTTGGTTGGAAATCTTCTGAAGTAATTCAATCCGCCTCTCATTCCAGTGGTTTACATATTTGTAATCCATTTTAATACACTATCATTGCAGAATTGAACTGAAGCTGTTATCAATCAAGAACTTCTGAATAATACATATCAAGGTTGAACGGAAAATGGATTGTTCGAATAGCAGAATGATGATGGACATAATAAAATGAAGAAAATGCATCTAGTGTGTTTTTCATCAACGATAGAATATTCGAAACATTTACCCACCTTGTATAATGATTCTCGAGAGTAATTTAATAGTTTCATGAATGATGGTCAAACATATAAACCCCTGGTATAGCGAAATCTAGAAGTTGAAACATTTTCTAAAAGAAAAGCTCCCATTCCAATGTGCTAGAAAGTATATAATAATTTATTTGGATGTTTGACGTAGGTTATTCTGTAAGTTACTAATTCGAAAGCTTGCTGCAACAAGTTATTTGTTGAAATAGGTACAGGAGCGGCAAGCTTTTGAATATGTCACTCACAGAATGAGCTGCGTTACACATCCAAAGAAATTATTTTTCACTTCTTGGCGCATTTCAATAAGAGCTTGTATGTGAGAAGTATCCTTCTCCGACCCCAAAAACTTCCACATACCAATATTGAATCGAATCGGATCATAATCAGAAATCTCCTCTGCCATCTTGGAGCCGCCATTTTGAATATATGAACTTTGACAACAAATTTATAATTTCCGACCCCGAAAACCCCGACATACTTATTTTGAATTGAATCAGACAATAACCACATATCTCGTCGCCATTTTGAATTCATAATAATTTCATTATATTCGAACTTTGGAGACCCTAAGATACTAATTTTAAATCAAATCGGAATATAATCACAAACCACGTCCGCCATCTTGGAGTGGCAATCTTGGATTTATGAATTCTGTCAACAAATTCATGATTTACGATCCCAGATACTGATTTTGAATCGAATCGGATCATAATCTCAAATCACGTTCGCCATCTTAGAGACGCCATTTTTAATTCATACATTTTGAAAACAAATTCATAATCTCCGACCTCGTGAATCCCACACACTAATTTCGAATCCAATTAAACAATAACTACAAATCTCGTCGCCATATTGGAGCTGCCATTTTGAATTCATGAATTTTGACAATAAATTCATATTCTCGACACCGTACATACCCAAATCAATTTTGAATCGAATTGATTCATAATAACAAATCTCTCTGCCACAAATATTATAACCGAATTATTTTTATTACTTCATCCCACTACGAATCCAGAAAAAGCAGCAACATTCCAGCAGGCAAATTTTCACATAATACTTGATAAGCAATCTCTCAGTTTATATGGAGAATTTTCCATTGACGATACAATATTCGAAAAATCGAAATCATTATTCTAAACAGAATTCGAATATCCAGGCATGGTGATTAGGATTTGATCATATTGATTGTTGAACGTTCACGAGAAATAATTTGATGTAAGGGAGAATAAAAAATCAATTCAGGGATTTACAGCCTCACTTGTGGGTCGTACCTATGCATCATTTTCCTATGAATGCAAACATTTTCAAAAATCTCTGAATACATCGTTATGAACAATATAACCATGTTCCTAGCCACTGAGTGCTAAAAAAAATATCCATAATAAGCCGGGGCAAAGACTAGAAGATAAAAGGTACTCACCTGTTCATGAAGAACCTATAATTCCAATATCGATGAATTGATTCCAACTTACCTCCTTTCGCATCATATAACGCCTTTGCCATATCTACGATTTTCCTACTCTTCTCCATTTTCCAAATTCTCTCAAAACTGAACAAGTCAATAAATTAAACAGATCAGTTCGTCAGCGGAGGTCATAAAGTACTGAGACTGAGAGTTTCACCAGAAGCGAAATCAGCGCCCGCGGGAGATATCGGAACTAAAACCATATATTTGGTGATATTCGTAGGTCGGAGTGACCTCCACCGTTAAATTTGAAGATAGACTGGGACAACCATTCTAATTGCTTCTGCTAAAAAAACTACACGATACGTTGTGACCTCCGCTTTCGGAGGTGATAACGTCATATATGAGGTCTTAACGTACACCCAACATACATTTTAGGAGGTCACTTCGTATAGGATATAGGTATATATATATATATATATATATATATATCGATATTTTTGGAATTATATATCGATCAGCCGTGGATTTGACTCAGATTAAGAAGTGACACAGGAAGGTTTTTGGGATCTACCATCAAATTGGTATCAGATGGCATATTTCTTATCTCGTTATCAAGTCGCAAAATTGAGTGCAAAGTACCGCACGGAAAAGTGCAACTCTTCAATCATATTGCTCAGGACACTGAATGGCGATAAAAAACAATGTTTTTTCATGCCTTTGGAACATATAACATTTCGTTATTTCGACATTTGCAGAAGGCACTCCTACTGTGAATGGATGTTGCTTTGGAACTCACTAAATGTCATAGTTATTCTCTGTTGCGTCATTGGTCGTCTATGGAAGCATTGGAAATCACTGCAATAAGTCTTTGGAAGTCATTGTATGCCGTTTTGGAACTCACTAGATGACATTGTTATTATTTGTTTGGTCAGTATAGTCCTCAATGGAAAATTAGGAAATCACTGCCATTCAAAAGTAATCTGTAACTCACTGAAAGTCTGCTATAGAAAAATAATTTATGATGATAAGTATGTCATGAAGATGTCAAACTTGATTCGAGGCACGAAATGTTTTACTCACTGAAGGAAAAGTGTTCACTGATTTTTATCTCTAGATGAGGAAAAACTATGCAATGGGGATGTGAATCTGAGAGTTGACGTTGTTTGGAAACAGTAATATTTCACCTGAAAGCGTACATTATTGTTGTCTGAACGGAATTTATCATATTAGGAAAATGGAAAATAAAATTGCGCGAAGCGGTAGGAAAATCTCGAGCTTTTATCAGTGTTGACATGAATCTTTTTCCGAAAGAATGTATTTCATTTTAGGACGGTCACTACACATTTTCTTCTTCGTACCTTCTTCCGAGCCAACTTCAATGTCTTCATATTTTATAATTAGGTAAAGATTAACCGTCTCAAGACGTTTTACTTTGAATGAAATAGCTATTTTAATTTCCTCTAATGATGAGATTTTGCGATTTCATATATTTTTTTTCTTCTTCCACATAATATAGGTTTCAAAGCTGATGACTTCCTCATCTTCTCGTCTCTATTGATATAAATTGAGTATTAGTAATAATCGTAAGATCTATTAGAAAAATGCTCTGTGAACTCACACATTTTTTCTTGCGTCTAGAGAATAGGCGTCACAAATTGAAATGCATGGCGGTATACCAAATTATCAACAAAATAACAGTATTGAGAGTGTTAAATCACAGTCATTACTTGATAGTTGTAGAAAAATTAATCATCAATGTATTAATGACTTGCTACTACTGAAATGATAAATTATCCTTACTGATGCTCTTCTTCTACCAGAGTGATTAAGATTTTTTCATTAGAAAATGAGGTTTCATAACAATCTCATTCCGAGCAATATCACAAATGAATTATTAGTAAATGAATTATTAGTAAAAGATATCTCCCGAGACCGAATCGTGGTATGAGGAAAATTAGATTGTGATTGATGAGATTGTGTCTATGAATGTCGATGAGCACATCAGCACAGCGGAGAATTCCAGTTAACAAATCGTCTGATTTATGAAGGGTGGTTTACGTTCGAAATGGCAACAACTACTCAATTAGAAGATGATTTTATTGAATACCTTGTATATAAAAAGTGGTCAGGATCAGTTTTACAACAATTAGCTTGGATTCACTCAATTCACCTAGGAATTCCAAGGATTTCTGGTGTCACAAAAATGTCCAAGGTTTTCCAAGGTTATCTTTGATATCCAAAGAATTTCCAGGTAATTCATCAGGTGTACAGGAAATTCCGAGGTATTCAAATTCTTGATGATCTCCAAGGAATACCAAGAATTAGGATAAATAATCTCTAGGAATTTTAAGGATTTCCAAGAAATATCGAAGAATTTAAGATATCCCAATATTCCTTTCCATCTCTATTTTGACAACTTTTTTACAACTCTACAGTTGATTGAGGAATTGGATAAAATGGGGTTGAAAGGGACTGGTACAATCAGAGAAAATCGTATCGGCAAAGAATGCACTCTTTCTCACTCTACGAAAATGAAAAAGAAAGATAGAGGTTCATTTGAATATGTGTCTTCAGATTTTAGCAATATCGTGTTATGCAAATGGCACGATAATAGCGTTGTTACTATCGCCTCAAATCATAATGAAGTCTTACCAACTGTCCCAGTAAAGCGATTTTCCCAAAAAGAGAAAAAAATGTTTTAGTGCCACAACCTCAAATAATCAAGAAATATATGAAAATATGGGAGGGGTGGATAGAGCAGATCAGAACATCAGCCTTTAGAGGACTTCAATTAGAGGTAAAAAATGGTATTTTCCACTTATATGTCATTGCTTAGATATGGCGACACAGAATGCGTGGCAACTATATAGGCAAGGCGGTGGACCAAAAACCATGCATCTGTCTTTCAGAAGATCTGTCGCTCTATCCATATTAGAAACTTTCAAAAAATCATCAAGAAGAGGACCAAGTCGTCCATCTGCAAGTTTACATGAACATTCGAAATATGATAGGCTTGATCACTTAGTCGTTTATAAGGAAAAGTAGACCCGTTGTGGTGTATGTCATGAAAACTGTAATGTCATTTGTGAAAAATGTTCAATTGCATTGCACCCCAAACACTGTTTTCTTAGCTATCATACTGTTTGATTTGAAAATTCAATCATATTATGTTCTGAATATACGTTAATTTTTTTGACCAACAAGTGTTTCATTTTCCCACCACTCTTTTGAAAGAACACCATTTTCCAAAAAAAAATAAGGATTTTTTTCAGAAAAAGATGTAACAATGTCATTGTGTGGTTTCAGTAGATCACAGAAATATCGACAAATCATTGTTTTTGCGAAGAAAAAGTTTCGGGCATATCTGGGTTAACTACAATGATAATTATAATTATAATTTTTATGTTAATAATAATAACAATAACAAGAATGAAAATAAAACCAGATGCGAGTTCTGTGGAGTTAACATCTCGGTGAAACACATCATCTCTGAATGTCCCGGGCTTGAGCGACAAAGAGTATCCAATGGACTATCGAATGACCTTCAGAAAAATCTTCAAGGAAACAATATACTGAATCTCATGAAATTTCTCAAGTCAATTGATATCCTGAACGAAATATAGACACTGTAAACTCTGATTTGTAATGTAATGTAAGTTAATGTGATGTAATTATTGTTCCATCGCTAAAAACCTCTAATGGTTGATGCGATTTATTTCAAAAAAAAAAAAAAATGAAAATAAAAAATCACAAGGATACCTACGCAATTCCCGGAACATCCCCTACTACCTCCCGGCGGCCTAGTGACCGCCTCCGCATCAGGCGTTCTGCAAGTGGACGTCGTCGTCGTCGTGGTAACCGCCTCCAGTAGGGGCGGCTGCTCGCCTTCCACTGCCGCCCTTCGGGACCCGGGGCAGCACAGCCACGAGCGGCGGCCCGACGGTTCGCAGCCGCCGCCCGCGTACGGCTCGTCGTAGGTGCGCTCCTCCAGATGGCGGGGCTGGAGGTGGAGCGGGTCGGTCTTACTGATGGTGTACAGGTGGCCGAAACTCAGGTCTCTATGCGCGCGCCGCGAAGAAAGAACGATGAATGGCGGGAGGTGATTATAGGGGATGCAATCTCGCCGTTTTCACGAGATCTCGGCTTTCTTTGGGACGGAATCTCGCGAGTTTTTAATAAATAATATACAGGGTGGAGCATTAGTCCGTCGGAGCTCGATTGCTCGAATTCTATGATAGCTAGAAACTTGATTCTGAAACGAATGTGAATGAGACAACAAGCATAACTAGAAATTATTGACGCATAGACAGGGGGCACCGGAAAAAATCTGGAGGATCAGGATCACTTTTTTTATTGGAATGCCCTATATATTAGCACATTTCTTGAAGCATCTCTGTGACCTCCATCCACTCCTATAATATTGTTGAATATATCTCGATAATTTCAAAGTTATTAATTTTTTTGTCGGAATAATGTCATCTGCAGATGCATACCGAAAAAATCACTGTAGTCACAATGGGGAAGACCACTGAGGGAAGAAATCCGTGCAAACCTCTTTCAATCGACGAATCATGATTTACATTTTATGTACAATCAATATTATGAGTTGAAGTTGAAGGGAATCGAATCTATATCGTTTTGAAATCAGCATATTTCATTTGATATTTCAAACAGCCAAATATGATGATGGAGTCGTGACGTATTAGTCCCGAACTGTAGCTATCTCTCTCTAATACCTCGTCATTCTGCAGTGTTGCAGTGTAATTGGTCAGTTCAAGGACAATAGGCGTGTTGGGACAAAGACGTCGCACCAGTCACACCAATGAATTGATGAAATTGCAAATGGCGCAGGAATTGTGTGTTTTGAAATGGACATATGCTAATTTATTTTTTTCATCGTCTTAGCATGAATGAAAAAATTCAAAATTAATTCACTGGTAGTTTTTCAGTATAGAGTTCACGATAATGTCGTTTTAAAAAATCAGTGGTCTTCCCATCATTTGGAAAGATGATGCATGATACTTCTGTAGAATTTTCATGTCCCCAAATTATACAGGGTGGCTAAAAATGATTTTTCATTTCAGAACTTTTGGAAGTGATTTTTCTCGAGTTTTTCAAATGGAACACCCCGTATATTTTTAGGCCATTTGGTGTAAAATCGAAACACAAAGATCTTTATCACAACATCCATATTGATATTCGCAACCATTTTTGAATTATTGAACTTCGAGAATCGAAATCAGATGGCTTCAAGACGAAGAAATCGAAAATGCCACTGTTATCTATTATAGCCGTAGAAAAATTATAGTGTATAACTTGCACGGAATGCTAATTTCCTAATCGAATGAAATGAGAGACTCTTGTTTGATTCTAGAAGAGAAGACTGATTGTTTATGTCATTTCGCATTTGTTTAGGTTAGTCAAAGTTTACTACCGAGTTTACTACTCAACAGTTTTTTGAAAATAAAAGATAGTTACGTCAATGTTAAATACATAAGTTTCTTGAAAAAACTCGCAGAAATGAATGTTTCTTTCATACCTATAATTCTTTTTATTTCCTCCTAATTCATTCAAATATTGTGATTATTGACGAGAATAAACATACAAAACTGTCAATCTCGTGAGATATCGCGGTATTATTATTCATAAACTCGCCAGATCAAGCCTGAGCCCCAATCTCGCGAGATTGCATTCCCTAAAGATGAGTGGTTGAGGATTGGAGGTAAGTAGTGGAGGTAGACTATTTCCGACACTCCTTCTGACTTCTTCCGTTATTGATAAGGGGTAAATCGCCACGAAAGTCTGGTTTACACTTCATTGGAAGCGAGATTGGTAGTCACTGAAAGTCATTGGAAGTATCTGGAGGTCATTGGAAGTCTCTGAGAAGGCATTGAAATCACTGGGAGTCTTCGGTTGCCTTTGGAAGTCTTTGACATTTATTGAAGTTCACTGGAAGTCATTGTAAATCAGTGTAAGTCATTGAAAGTCACTGCAAGGCATTGGTAGCCGTTAAAAAGCTTTGGAAGTCATTGGAAATCTGTGGAAGTCACTTGAATTATTTGGTAGTCAATGGAAGTTTTTGGAATTCATTAGTCTCTGTCCGAGTCTCTGTCACATTGAAAGTCACTGGAAGTCAATGGAAGTTATTAGAAATCATTGGAAATCTACGGAAGTCACTGGAAGTCATTGGAAGATATTTGGTCTTTGTTCATTGGAAGTCTAGTGTACAAATTTTTCGTGGAGATCTACCACTCGGAAAAAGTAGATACGAGTGCGAGAAGCTAATATTGTATTCGATCGCCAACTGTTCTCTTTTTCGATTTCTACTCATAAATATCCTAGTAATACTAGAGAGAGTCAAACTTTTTCGAGGAACCTATCAAACAATTCATTTTTTCCACCACTAGCTATAGAACCTACCATTATCTCGCCATTTGAAGGCGTATAGTGTGTTTTTATTACCAAGGTAGTTTTCGTCATTTTATGAACCACTATAATTCACTGTTCTAATTCGATATTCACAGGAATGGCAATCGAATCTAGTAGTTATTTATCAATAACGACTTGTCATATGCTGTCATGTTGAATAGATTCCAGTTAGAATTGATGAGAAGTGCTTTCATAGTGACATAGGTCCACATTTCAGTTCCAGAGAACTAAAATGATTGAAATATATTGCTAGTGGTGAAGAACAATTGATATACACCTTGGTAGTCCAGAATATTAATACCATGGGACCTTACACCTCTGGGCTGAGGCCTCGGGATATAATCTTGGTCCCTGTGTAATAATAGCATTATTAAGTACCTTGGTGTATAAATAACTATTTTCTACAACTATCGAATTAGAGTCCATTCCTGACACGATTTTCCACAGGTAATGACTGTCGTTGCTGCGTGTTGCTGTTGTAAAACCAGTAATACGTACGAATATAAAATAGGTATTTGTTCTAGGACTTTTTCACCAACAGAACATTTGTGTAAAGAAAAGGTTAGGTTAGGTTACAGCATCAAATTAAGTCCAAAAACTATCGAAAAGTAATCAAAATCTGTTTTTTTTATGTTCTGGTTCCCACGAGCATCGTCCATGAGAATATCTATAAAATAGAGCCAGATCGACAACTTTTCTACGGTGTTCCAGAGAAGTGAGTGAGTTTGTGAGCGAATTCTATACTGACAATCCTAATTTGGTTTGGTGACCATCTAATTTTCATTCCTTCATAAATCGATCAGAAATAGTCTACCGTCGAGTCTACCGTCCACTATTAACCCACAACCACACAAACACGGTAACATACAGTGAGAGAAACTTACCTCCCAAAATGCCCGGCCACGCAACACTTGGCGTGATCAGGCTCCGCCCACTCGCAATTCCTGTAACTCAGCTCGTAATCACGAAGGAAGTTCGGCCTGCCGTCAGCCGACACCTTGCCGAACAGGAAGTTCGGGTGCATGTGCGCGTTGTTCGAGGGCGCATGCGCCTTCTCATGCGCGTGCGCGTTCTCGGTGCGTTTCCGGGTACCGACCGCGTCCGCCGCCTGCGATGGGCGTTTCTCGGGCGTTTGGACGCCGGCGCACGTCTCCACCGGGTTGAACAGGTAGGTGGTGAGGCAGCTTTTGTCCTCGTCGCCACCTCCGACCTCCGGGAGGTCGGAGTTGTCTTGGATCGAGGCCAGAGTGGCGAGTTTTCGCTTGTACACCCGGTAGACACTTGAAACTTGAATAGTCGACGAGGGGCTGGTACTTATCACATTTCACTGGTTTTTGGTCGAGGCAATGATATGGTCTAGGCTTTTCCCGAGGCTCTTTCAAGGTTTATTTTCACCATGATGATTTAGGTATGTGTACCACAGACATAAATTACTAGCTAGACTGCTAATGCCATTAGATCAATGCTCGTTTATTTACGAGATTCAGGACCTTCCGGTATAAGGTTTGTTCTTTTATTCATCGATGAATCATGCGCATGAGACATTCACTCAAATTCATCAAATAGTATGTATTTTAATCTCGATTTTAATTCACCACTCCAAACACCGCTCAAACAGCAGATAGTTCTCAAATTCAGCAGGTAATTCAATCTGATATTCATCTGATACATCGGCATGAAGGACTGATTCATTGATGAATTCAAAGAGGGAGATAATATGTCAAATGGTGAAATCACTGAAAACTGTGAGGTATAAAGAATTAGAACACCAAACTTTATTATTCCTTATTACTATCATAATTTTAATAATTAGGTACAAAGTAATTCGTGTTCGATATGCTAGTATCTTATCTTTTTTAGAGTATTGCTAATCCGCAATGATGCTTTCATTAGGCTCATTCATTTTTGTACACATCAAATCGTTCCTATATTCAGTTGAAATGGGCTTATATCACAAAACATTTTTATTTCATAATTCGATAGAAATCACCCAAACTAGCTCACCACCGCAAACCGTTTCTTGCTGTGAGCTCCCTACGTTCAATAAAAAATTATTGAAATCCCCGATTTTTCGGACCTCTGAAAACGAGGCGATAATGTGACGTCAAAACCCTAATACTGAAACAAGACTATTCCAGACAGAGATGAATGATACATGATTTCTGACAGAGTGAATTAGCGCGAGATCACAGTTGAAAGAATTAATATATCAGTTGCCTCAGTCTCCGTCGGGCGTTTGGTATTTTCTTTTAAAATAAAACATCCCAGTTAATTTTTCGATCGAATTAGGTCGTCAATCATTATTTATGTATAAAAGGATCATTATAAACATGGTTTCAGTTAAAAGTTTTACTAAGGTGTACACGCCCATTCTACATTTCCTATACAACTTTGCCATTTTTTTCCATAGGACTTGTAGGTGTAGGTAATATCACCTCCTTTCACTTCCCGACCACACATAGACCGTAATTTATTTTTTCTTTCATTTTTGTTATATTCTCTTCCTCTCTCAATGTGTTTCATTCTACTAGATTTTTTTTCGGTTTCAAAAAATTATCGATACTGGTCTAAGAGCAATTTGGATGAGACTTTCTGGTTGCTGGGGTGTACATATAGCGGTCTTGATAGTAGTTATGCCAGTGATGTATACCGAGTGTGGGTCAGATTTGTAGGACCAAAGTTTTCGAAGTTGGTACTTGACTTACGGTAGGTACATTTAATAGATATAGGACCAGTCATGAAAAATTCAAGATGGTCTAAGGAATTGGTAATCACCTAAACGTGAATCAGGTAGTAGAATTATTTAGTTGATCCGTCATCTCGAAAATATAGGAAATGAGTCAACTAACATTCTCGAAAAGTTTGGTACTATAGATACCTGTACGTATACTTATTTGAGATTCTGAATGAAAGAAGAATAACTCATATATAAATAGTCATTTTCAGAGTGTACCACTCTTCAATATCTAATTATTTCTTATTGAAATCTTCGAGGAAATAATTGTTAGTATACCGAGTGGCCAATAGTAAACTCCACAGTATTAACACTTCATTTAGTTTATAGAGATAATTCTTTGAAATATAAACAGTTGTACGTAGATCGAATTTTGCATTCATTCATATATATACAGGGATATGATAAAGTAATGCACAAAATTCATAAAACGTACAACGATCACTTTTGAAAAAAATGCAAAAACACGTCAAACTGTTCTTTTTATTCCGCATCTTTTGACATGAGTTATCAAAATAACACGTCAAAGTTGTCAAAGTTATGACGTCATCAACAAATTTTTTTAATGGGAAGCTAAGATTTTTATTACATTATACGAGCCCTACTGCAACTATTTTTCCCTTGTGTAAAAACACAAGCTCTATCACATAATGTAATAAAAATCTTAGCTTCCCATTAAAAAAAATGTGTTGATAACGTCATAACTTTGACAACTTTGACGTGTTATTTTTGTAATTTATGTCAAAAGATGCGGAATAAAAAAAACAGTTTGACGTGTTTTTGCATTTTTTTAAAAAGTGATCGTTGTACGTTTTATGAATTTTGTGCATTACTTTATCATAACCCTGTATATATTTTTTAATGGGATATTCTCCGGAGTATTTCGACTCCTTGGATCCTGGAGATCATTTTCCAAACATATTGGCGCCTTTTTCAGGTCTTAATTCCGAAAGTGAAAATCCGATAATTTTCAAGAAAATATGTGTGGCTAAATGATAATAACAGCAAGATCCGACACTTTTTTGCAATAAGGAATAATCGAACGATCAATCAAATTTACATAACAAGTTATTAAGTGATTAACGGTTTTGGATTTTCAATTAAAATATCCAATCGATCCTTCATGACATATTAAAATAGCTCGTATAATAACTACAACTTGATATAAAACTTTGATAATTACATAGAAAACTTCATCTTCATCAGCTTCGTATATATAGTATCGTTCATGATAGTAATTTGAGAAATAAAAATCAAATGAGATAAGATCAATTATTTCTTCAGATTAACTATATAGGCAAGAAATCGAAAATGATCAAGAAACATTCTCTTAATGAAAAAGAAGTTTTATACTCGCTTCATCATTATTTTTTTCGAAACAACACACTGCATTTACGAAAACAACTCCAACTGCTGATTTATTATTCTTTCAAAGAACAATACTGAAATGGATTTACATCAGATGTGTTCGAGTACACAAAGTTTGCTTTGGCAACTGAAAAAAGCCGGAAAGTTCTTTCATTTTGATGAAATACACCATATGTCGGAAGAGCTACACAATATTTCAAACTAAACTTCGAGAACCTCTCAAAAAAATGGCCCATAAAAGATATAAATAGCAATAAAGAATAACCCAAGGAATAAACTAAGACGATTAGTGAAGAAAAACAAAAGTTTGCATACCTAACAAATTTATCATTGACGCATGTCAAACTGATATTTCATAAATCGAAAATTCATCGCATCAGAACTCAGAACTCCAGATTGAGTCCGTTATGAACATAATACTTGTAGTTTCAATAATCCATTATATATTATTTGTTATGTGATATTATTCAAGGAATTTCAAAAAAGAGGAGTAACATTTTTTGACCTATAACAAAACATTCAATATAGGTTGAAACAATCGTTGAAGTTATAAAAGAATGTTTACAGAGAATAAAAAATAGTAATCCAAAACCAATAGCATCTGAAAAGCGGATAAGAGATGCATACTTCCATATCGAAATCACTGTTTTTTATTGAAGGTCTTTTATTTCGAGCAAAAATCTACTTTACACCTCAACAGCTTCTCATGATCTACAAAGAACAAATACAGCCAGTTTTCGAATACGGTTCTCACATATTGGGGTTCAGCACCCAAACACACGCTGATGCTCTAATAGATTCCATCCAGAGAAAAGCCATTCGCTTGGTGGGTGATGCCAAACTCTCTAATCCTTTGATCTCATTGGAACACCGTAAAAAAGTCGGCGACCTTCCACTTTTCTATAGATACTTCCACGAGAAATGTTCCTCAGAAATCTTTGCTATCATTCCATCACTAGCAAAGCCAGTGAGGCGATTTGGCCAGGCCCAGTCAGCACATCCTTTCGTTGTAAACCTTGAAATACGTCGAACAACACTCTATCAAAACTCGTCTATAGAACGGCAAAGCTTTGGAATTGTTTGCCAATGGCTGTATTCCCAAGAACTTATAAAATCCAAAAGTTTCCTGTGCTCCAATAGATAAAAAAGGCTCAACCATTTTTCGGTTGTATTTCTTCGGTTGTATTTCTTGTTCATTAAAGTGTAGAACTGTCAAAATCCTATTTAATATTTTCTCAAGCTAGAGGGACCGTATTTGGGTCTATTCGTATTCGTGTATACGATATTGAAATAGGAGTTAAACATTAGTTCAATTTCAACAAAAATTATTTAGGGAATTTGCCAAACAATGAATGTATTGTGGAATATTTGACCGAATTACCAAAAATCGCATGCATGAAATCTTAGCTTTAGGAAGAGGGAAGAGAAACAGCAAACTTCAAAGATACATAAACCTAATTTGTCTAATGAAATAAACACAACCGACTACCGTTAATTCGAGGACTTCTCAAATAAACAGCTATTTTGTAGCATCCTCTAATTGATTAATTGCTTTTCTCTGCGATGAGCCACATACGGTTTCATACGGTACAGGGCCATTCAGAATACTTATGAAAATCTTCTGCAAGGTTGACTATAGAAAAGAAATGAAAAAAATCGAATGAAGAAAATGAATAGTTTTTATTGAGAACCAAATTTCAATGAAGATTCCTCGGAAGATTCAGATGTCAAAAAATCGAACAGCTATACCTCCTCTCCCTTTCCTTCCTATAGGTATGCACGATGTTCTTCGAACATTCTAGGAATTTCCTTTCGTGCGCCCCAAGAGATGATAAAAAATCAGATAGACAGGGACAGAGCAAGGCAACTACTTAGATCAGCAGGCTTTAGACGTTGATTGATATATTACGCTAAGCGTAATATATCAATCAACGCTTTAAGCGGCGTTCACAACCAAACTTTTTACGTTTTGCTTTTTACGTTTCGTATTCTGATTGGTGAAGCAGAATCTGAAATTAAACGTGAACTAAACCAACGTAAATATCATTCACAACAACAAAAAATCAACGTGACTTTTTATGGCTCAGTTGCCTTGGTTTTGTTACTTGTTTTTCATCCTGAAATGAAGTAAATAATCATAACAATAATATTGATCAGATAATTAATAATATTGAATTGATAGAACTGGCGGTGACGAAAATTGATCCATATTCAATACTTGAAGAGAAAAGTCAATCTTCAACAAGAATAAAATAATGAATTGAACACCTATCTACTATTCTGTGGATTCACGAACAAATCATGAAAATATTATCATAACTTCCATATTATCACAGGATGTTCCATATTATTCGTCTATTTTTACTATTTTCACAGACGATGGCTTCTTGCAACGCAAAAAGCTGAATATTTTCAGCTTTTTGCGTCATTTCAATTACAGATTTTGCTTCACCAATCAGAATACGAAACGTAAAAAGCAAAACGTAAAAAGTTTGGTTGTGAACGCCGCTTTAGAGTTGTGTTGTTAGTTTATCTTTTTTCAAGTTTCATGATAGATTATGCGTTTTATTTTAATTTAATTTTTTCACTGCTCTTGTTTCTCTATAAAACCTAATGTATTATCTCATTGAACTACAAATAAACTATTAATATTATTATTTATTTTTATTATTTCGTAAACGGTAATCGATAGGAGGTTGATCGAAATGCATAAATTATATCTCTTTAATATGAAGTTTTACAAATAAAAAAAATCAGCTGTTTCTAACCCTGATTTTGTTTTCACGAGTGTTTTCTATTTTCTCTGTTGATATTTGGAAATTAAATACTGTCAACTGCCTTAAACTCGACCTAATATATGTTTGTGCAATCAAATATGAAATCAAGATTTTCCAATTTCTCTGCAAATAAATAAAAGGTGTATCATGGAAATGAATGAGGTTTCATTATCCATATCTCAGTTTTGCGATATCTATATTTGTTTCATGTGCATTAAAAGTTTTTGTTCATTTTCAATATAGGTCATGTAGGTAGAAGCTATTAGAATATACGGAATGACGGTAGGTATGACCCTGTAAATGTATTGATGATATGATATGGGCCTCTCTCGTATAAGTACGGTTTATAATGTAAACTATAAATAGAGATAATTACTTGGAAGTCGAGTTCAATAAATTAATTTCGTGACAAGTGCGTCTCTTGAGAGACATGTGCGAGAAGCATATTCCTAATAGTGAAAATGGAACTGATGAAAAATTATAATAGATACGCACCATGTGGGAAATGAAATAATTATCATGAGGCGTGGGCCAAAAATCCATGTCCACTTTCTATTTTCCTTTATAATTTTGTTATTAATAGTTTGTTTCATAGGCGTCTGCATAATGTTCACCGAATAACATGTCAAGAAATATTGTATTGAAGAATTTCGGACGAAAGTACAAATTGTTTTTTTCTACCAGTAGCCATAGAACCGACCACAACTTACTCATTTTCAAAGCGTGAACAACCAAAGTCGTTTTTTGCTTATTCTATCAACTATTGGTTCATAAAAACATATTACCACGGGACGTTGTTAATAATAATAATAGTCTTCACCATTGCTATTACCTATATATACAGTATGATGCAAATGTATGGAATAAATTCATTTCAAAACAAGACGACTTCCGAAAAAATCCAAAAACTAGACTTCAGAACTTTATTAATTGATTTATTTTTTTAAATAGACGACCCTTCGTTGTTCAATTCTCAGTAGCAGACCTCTGCAAGATTCAGTTAATCAAATGATAAGCCATTTTAATTTCAAGTTTCTTATGCAAAATGTTGACTGTTGAATAGACGATCAGTAGACTTTTCAAACGAGGTGTCACATGACCCCTGTTTTCATTTGAAAAATCGTTCATTACGTCATTACTCCAACACCGGTGACGTAACATCTCTCAATGGATATCATGAGATGAGGCTTCAAAAATGAAACCTCACGTGTTTTTGGAATTTTTTAAAATGTCGCCCATTTCTGAAATAATGAATTTATTCCATACATTTGCATCATACTATAACTTGTATTGGTGTATTTTTGTTAAGTGGACATACTGTACTTTCCCTCATATTGTGATGACTGAAAAAAAATCCAGAATATTGATAGTGATGGCTCATCCTCGCTCATTTGAAACTACGGAGAGCTCCATGGCTAAAAACTTCTCCCATTAATTGGGTCGCACAAACAAGTTTTACGAGGCTCTGTACTTTATGAGTAGAAAAACAAACGAACGTTCAAGGTTTAACGTTTAACAATTTATTTTATAGAAGATAAATGGACAACTACCCGAAATAAAAAGTAAAAATAATGAATTGAAATAATAATCATTCACCTTAGATGAAGATAATTCAATACCTTCGTTATACAGCATGTTTCATAATTGGATGTCAATATTCTAAGAAGAAAGTTCCATGCATATGAAGGTATGCCCTAAACGTCCTAACTTTGGAGATACAGGGTGATAGTTTTTTATTAATATCTGTAATACCACTTTAGATATTCTGATGAAATTTGGCATACATGTACAGTCGTCTTCAAAGAACATGTCGCACATGGACTGTGTCAGCCGAGGTGTCAGCTCTCTTATCACAGCTGCAATAAGAGCGCTCACACCGTCCAACCGCGACATCTTCACTGAAGACGAGTGTACTATGTATCAAGAGGCATCAGTTAGTGTACCACATTTTTTTTCGTTGCCACCAATGGCGTTCGTATGGAATTTCACATACCTATTTTGGCAGACATTGATGGTACGCCACTGATTAATCGCGAAATTGACATCATTCCTGAAATTCCTAATAATTTCTAAGCAAATTTGATCATCACAATTTTTTCTATCTGATGCACGGTTATCATATTTCAGAAATACAATTCATAGTTTATGAACTTCGTATTCGTATTTGGTATTTTGGAACTATAACTTTTCATTGTAATAGGCTATATTAATTTTTGAGGAATTTACCACCCTGTATTTCACAAGTTAGGACGTTTAGGTCATATGTTCATATGAAACTTTCTTCTTATATAGAATGGCCCAAGAATCGTCTCCTCGAATATTGACATTCAATTATGAAACACCCTGTATATACCTGGTTTATCTTCCTGATGGTGTGATCGAGGTGTGATCCTATAGAAATATCTAGAGGAATATACAACAACATAACATTCCAACTCCTTTGCGAGTACATTTCGTTCTGTTCTGGAAGCAAACCCTATTGCAGCTGTCACCACACAAAATAAATACAGGAGAAAGCATAAAAAGTATCGGAAATGAATAGAATAAACCTTGGAATAAACAATATAGGTAGGTAGTATGTCGAATACATCGAATTTTTTCTTTCGTAGAACATTCTCAAATCAAACTCAGGATATGAAATGTCTCGAATAAATCTCCAATTCCATATTGACATAGGTGCAGACGAATTATTTCAGTCGTTCCATATAGAACTTCACAGAATTTCGTCTAAGATCCGAACCTAAGTCGACCTTCACCGAGCTGATAATAGAACGAAATATATTTTATCATGAATTTAGTATATTAGAAAACATATTAAAAATGGGTTGCCTAAAAAAATCCTGGGCAGACTATTTTTAATTATTTTTCGAAAAATTATTTTTAATCAAATGTTGCAACATCAGGATAATAAAAAAATTGTGTCCTGACTGAAAGTATGAAACGTATAGAATGTGCAGCCGTTGGGGTGTCTACTATTTACCTGGGCGAACTACTGGTTTGTCAGGTAAACACAGGTATATCGATGCCAGTTACTTTCACTGGATTGGATAATTTAAAAAAATGCGAGAAAAAATGTATATCATCATAAGCGCTGTTTAATTGCGAACACGTTGATATAGGGTTGTCTGCGAAAATTCCGGTCCGATTAGGGGTTTTTAATTTCAACGCGCGTGGAAGTGTGTGACAGAGAGATCCGAGGTAAGTATACTGTGTGATAATAAAGGACCCAACATCGCAGTCGCTTGTGATGGGACCCTGAATAGTAGAAAGTGCGCATGCTCGGTGTGTAAACTATGGAGGGTAGAGGTACCTCTACTACCCTTCATATAGTAAACAGTGCGTGTTATTTTGGAGCAACTGATATTTCAGTAGCAAAAAAAAATAATTAATTAATTACATAATAATTAAATATATTTAATATAATACTAATATATAAAAACAATATAATATCAGTATATTGCGTTATAACCATAATGATATACCTATCTATAATCTATAATAGACAATAAAAATATCAAATACTTACTTTGAAATTTTTTTGCTCTTTCTGGAAATAGAAACAAAGTGGACCGCCAAAAATTTAAATTAAGAAATAACAAAAAAGATAGACTAGACATCTTGTATTACGATTTGAAATTTTATTAAAAAACAGTATAAATACAAAAATAATATTAATGAAAAATAAATTCTAATAAATATTTTCTATTCAATATCTGATTCTTCAGAAGTATCATTTTGACTCTCGAATTCGTCTGATTCATTAGATTCTTCCTCATTTGCTTCCATTTCGACAATGTCCTGGATTTTCAAAGGAGTTTGATCTCCGATAAAACCTGTTGGTTTTAAGAAATCATCAAAATGCCAACCATAGTTTTCAGGATTTGACTTCGCACACTTTCTACTATTCAGGGTCCCATCACAAGCGACTGCGATGTTGGGTCCTTTATTATCACACAGTATACTTACCTCGGATCTCTCTGTCACACACTTCCACGCGCGTTGAAATTAAAAACCCCTAATCGGACCGGAATTTTCGCAGACAACCCTATATCAACGTGTTCGCAATTAAACAGCGCTTATGATGATATACATTTTTTTAAATTATCCAATCCAGTGAAAGCAACTGGCATCGATATACCTGTGTTTACCTGACAACCCAGTAGTTCGCCCAGGTAAATAGTAGACACCCCAACGGCTGCACATTCTATACGTTTCATACTTTCAGTCAGGACACAATTTTTTTATTATCCTGATGTTGCAACATTTAATTAAAAATAATTTTTCGAAAAATAATTAAAAATAGTCTGCCCAGGATTTTTTTAGGCAACCCATTTTTAATATGTTTTCTAATATACTAAATTCATGATAAAATATATTTCGTTCTATTATCAGCTCGGTGAAGGTCGACTTAGGTTCGGATCTTCTACAATAATTGATGACTTCGCCAATATTAGCGATATTGAGCAAAATTTGGCGAAAGAGCCATAAGCCTTCGCCACAATTCCAAGTCCGGAATAAGTTCATTGAAAAATATTTCACTAATAAAAACTAACGTTCTTATATTATTCAAATTAAATCGATTGGGCTCGTGAGAGATGGTCAAAATCGGTTTACAAAACTTGTTCCACAGTGACACGTGAATCCACACATGATGATATCTTCAAAAAGCCATTTTCAATAATAGTTATTTATTATACAAGGGGGAAAAGTGGATTTGGGCTAATAATATAATACACTATTTTTTCTGTGACAGGATTGTAATCAGAAAACTATCAACGTGAAATTTGATAATTTAAACAGTGATGACACCTGCGTGCGAAGTTAGTGGTTGTTTATACGTAAAACCACGAGGTGTAATTCAAGATAAAAGGACCTGCAGTTCTTTCTCGGAGACGGTGTTATTGGTTTATTTTTCGGAACTATGGCACAACAAAAGCCATCAACAGTGTATATATATCCGAGAAAAAAGTACTTTACTAATTTATGAAAAGTGACATTTCATAACCTGGCAACAGATATGGAACTTTAAACTTTTTTCCAGTCACAGAAAAAAAATAATTTGTATCCTCACTTATTACAGAGTCAACCGTAAACAGTGAAAATTGCTATTATTTATGAGTTTTTCTTCTTCATCTATGTGCCTAGATGTAACGCATGTTTATCAAGTGACAGTTCTACGATAACAGGAAATCTTAGACCAAGACTAAAATGCACAAAACCTACGATATAACTGATATTCTTTCAATCTGAATTAACTGAAATATTTCACTTGAACTGAACTGAATTGCATGTCAACTGATTCAGTTCAGTTCAAGTGAAATGTGTCAGTTCGTTCAGAACGAAAGAATATCACTATAGAATATTTACAAGAATCAGGCTTATTACGCGTCTACTTTCAACACCAAAACAAACACGGAAACTGCGTTATCTGTCAATCAACCCCGCTATGCGGCAAGGTCACCACAACACCGACAACTTAACGACGCATCACATTTCACAGCACACTACAAAACAATCGACGATTTGATACCGCGACACATCTAGCGTCGTCAACGCGTGCATAAAATTGTGCATCTAGTGTGCCATGAGGAAAATGACGCGCAGCACGAAACACTAACTTCACGTTATAGCCGCGACACTAATCATAATCAAAAAGGAATCAACGGTAGGTCAATTCTGGCGGAATTCAGCGTTGTCAACGCGTAGAAAAATCATCGAATGCGGGATCTAGTGTGCTAGGATCCGCGGAAAAATCGTGCAGCGCCGAAGGAGGTCGGCAGCGGATTCCCGAGAAAATGCCACGTCTGGCGATGCATCCGACGGCGACGTTACGTAATGCATACGTAACCGAGCGTCGGGACGTGGTGAAGTAGGGCGATAGGGGTGGGAGGGGTTGGTAGGTGGACGTTGGGGGATCGCGAGAAAACCTGCGGGACGGTCAGGGATCAGCGATGAGCAAATTATATTGGCAATTACTTTGCGGTCTTAATCCCATTAGGTTAGGTCATTGGAATGGCGATACACCGAACTGTTGTTTACCTCTGCAAGGAAATTAGGTCCCCATGAGAACCCTCTGGTCATACGAAAGCCCAAATAGTTTTCTCGTTTTTGATTTCCAATCTATGCGAATTCATATGCTACTTCTAATTCCTTGAAGTTTTTCCTCACTCTCATTAATTTCCTCTCAATTGTTTCAATATACTCGATTATTTCCTCGATTATTACTTGTTTCATTGCCTGTCATTCTTTTTTCCGAAAAGACATTAACTTTGATTTTTTCAATGAAACACCCTATTTGTTTTCTAACATGTCGATAGAGCCTTTTTTTCTGATTACAAAAATATATATGAGTTGCATATTAATTTGTATGAAACATAATTGAGTTATTGATTATCAAAGTTTACCAAAATATACCGAATCTTCCATTCAAACTGTCTATTCATATTTTTTTGTATTGAGATTGAACGATTTCAATTTCATAATAAACAATACCATGACATCTCCATGGAACATGAACAATATATAAACGTTATTTCAAAGCCCACTATATTCAAGTTACATTAGATGATATGAAGTGAAGGTTCATAATACGGTATTTTGGTAAATTTTGATCATCTATCAACTATTTTTCATCCAAATATGCAACTCATATATATTTTTGAAATCAGAAAAAAGGCTCTATCGACATGTCGTAAACTATATAGGGTGTTTCATTTGAAAAATCGAAGTTGAAATCGTTTCTGGAAAAACGAATCTGTCTATGAAACAACTTCCCGAAATGAAAATTTGGGTCGTTTTACACAACTTTTTCATTTAACATTTTTTCATATATCTGAAAACGAAAGAGTTAAGGAGTAATACATAGTTACATAGATTAGAATAATTAAGGCCTGTTCGTTTGTATTGCTAAACTTGCTAAAGTTGTCACTGTTCAGCAGGTAGAGCCAGCACAAACGAACAGGCCTATAAATTTCATTAGATTCCATTAGATTCCATTAGATTCCATTAGATTCCATTAGATTCCATTAGATTCCATTAGATTCCATTAGATTCCATTAGATTCCATTAGATTCCATTAAACTCTATTAAATCCCACTAAATTCCATCCAATTTCATCAAATTCCATTCAATTCCATTGAATCCCACTGACTTCCATTCAATTCCACTCAATTTAGCGGTAATTGAAAATGTTCTATCTATCGTGTCCAGTTAATAGTAGGTACTATCAGGCCCCTCTTTCCCACTGGGCACACTGGGCACGTGCCCAGGGCCCCGCGATGATTGGGGCCCCCTAGTCCCGATAGCTACTTGAAAATTGATCAGAGTAAAAATTAAAAAATGGTATACTGGAAATATATAATCTTTTGAAAGAGAGCAAAATTGAAGACACCTTTTCCTAATGTAGAAATCGCACTGAGAATCTTTCTAAGTATGAAACTGCAGTGGGGAACGCTCCTTCTCCAAATTAAAACGAAAAAGTGAATTAAGAAGTACAATGCTACAAGACAAGAGAGATTGAATAGTTTGTCGCTTATGCCGATAGAATGATTAGAATGTGATATGCTCGAAAACAATTAACGATTTTGCTCAATTCAAATCTAGAAGGGTTCCTCTTCAATCAGCATAGATACTAGATATAAGGAGTATAAGGACTAATCGTGGATGCTGGTTACTTAGTGTGGATTACATGATAAAATCGATTCATCATATCTAATATAAATGTAAAGAAATTAAAATAATGCTAAAACTTTGCATTTCTGCGTTATTTGTCTATTCTAACATAATAGTTATTTAACCAACTAGTGTATCAATTTAGGCGATTAATGATCGAGATATTTTAACGTGCGAGCGAAGCTAGCGCGTTGTTGACTATATTTCTCATTTCTCCTGCAATGAAGAAAACTTGGTTCGCGAATTCATCATTCATCTGGAAACTACTAAAAATCACCTAGTAGCCTAGTTACTTACATTAGTGACATTTGACATCTGTCGAAATGATCAACATAGAAAATAAATTCCTTGTGTTAGAAAACAGGGGTTAAAATCGTTTCACAAACTTGGAAAGGCGAACCCGTTAACGGAAAATCTTCAATGGAATCCATATTTTCGATTCGAATGCAGATTCCGTGAGTTATAGCATAAACAATGAATGCACGCGGTGTATGTTTGGTTGCCTATAAAACAATCGTGCATTAATAGACAAATTGATCATCAATGGGGGTCATTAATGAACGATTTCATAAAAATTAAACTTATTCGTTAACACGAGATCGACGGAAATAGTACTTTATTATGGTCATAGGGGCCCCATTATTCTAATGTGCCCAGGGCCTCTGATACGTGAAAGACGGTCCTGGGTACTATGAAAGAGTGCAGAGCAGAAGGTACACGGAGGTTCCAAAGCTCTTTTCGATTCCTTTCCATTACTCTCATTGTGTCTACTCAATCTATTGTACCCAGTTTTTCTCTTCCCTTGGGTTTTGATAAAGAAAGGTATATTGTGTCAGGGTAAAACGTGGTAAAACTGATACTGATGTTGCGAAAATCGAAAGCAACTCACTCCAAATATCCCAAAAATCTGCTGATATACATGTTGACCGAGAAAATATATTGCATATCTGCGAAAACGAAAAGTATTTGACTAGGCATTTGGAAACTGCTTCTTCTCTATTTTCGAATTGAAAGATCAGGGAATAGGCGCGCTGGATGAGAATGGCACTGGTTTTAGAATAAATGAGAATAATTGAGACAATGTGAATACTGTGCCGCATAACTTCCTGTCTAGGTCAGCAAGCTGGAATCAAACGGCGATATCAAATTGAGACCTCCGCCTGTACAGGGGGCGAACGAAAAGTTCAGTTATCGATGTAGTGTAGACTGTATAGTAGGGGTGGGCAAATTTATCGATATATCGATAATTATCGATAACTATAGATAATATCGATGAAAAATCAGATGAAAAATTATCGTTTTATCGATAATATCGATGATATCGATTATATCGATAATATCGATAATAATTATCGATACAATTTTCGATGATTTTCGTTAATTTTCGATATATCCGTTGATTTTTATCTGTGATCTCTCACACCTATAGTACATTCCAAATAAGAAGTCATAGAAAAGCGTTGACCTTCGCTTTCATTGGTTAATATCGGAGGCAATTTTACACTTGCCTAATATGACTTACGACGTGGCTTAACGGTTGAAGTTTTTCATTTAAGGAAGATGCCCACATCATAAAATCTCGATTATTTTTCGTACATTAAAATTTTACCATCATTTTGGATGAGGCGTCATATATTTATTTCGTCAGTGTAAACATTCCTTCAGAAGAAGCGCCACCTATTATCTTCTTATTTGGAATATGAAATTTGGTTCACGTCTTTTATGCATCAAGGTGCTTTTTCTGATGTACGAAAATTTTCATTTTCTCTACCAGTGGCACCGTTACGGAAAAATTATTGTTTATATTTTACTTAAAAGTGAGCAACGACTAAAAATTTTCAAATTTCATACAGTGCTATAACAGGCTATTTAATTATCTTCAAAAATTATCCTCTTGTTGATACTCGATAGATCGCTTCGTTTTCGAGAAAAAACGGAAAAACAAGACCAGACTTCATATTTTGATGTTTAAGTAGTCCATTTCAGGACATCCCTGGGAACATTTATTACTGGATAACCACCTTATGTAACATTTTGAAATTTGTATACCGATTCACTCACATAGCAGAATGAATTTTGCCATCACGAAAAGCTATACAGGGTCTCAAAAGTTAGGACGTTTACGACATATGTTCATATGAAGTTTTATTCTTGAAATGGGTCGGAGAATCGGCCCCTTGAATATTAGTATATCATCAAGGAACACCCTGTATAATATCGATCAATTATCGAAGTTATCGATATTATCGATATATTGTGTACTGTATATAGTATACAAAAAAATATTGTTATTCGATGACTTTTTTTTATTTATGAAATTTACTTGGCTGTCTCTTTCTTTTTAGTGCCTTCATGAATTAGAATTCGGTTAACGGTACTGTCGGTACTCATTCATTCATTCATATGGAATTCGGGCTGATTCAATGTCTACGAGGACAATTGAAACCGGCCAAAATGTGTACGTGCGAACAACCTTTCCGTGCCAAATTAATTGGTAAAGGGTACAGGCATTTTGAAGTGAACTCGGACAGGACACGATTTGGGAAGTTTCAATGACCCTTTATTGGAATCCATCAGGGAGACATGGTTCGAAACTCTGAATGTAAATTTGGAGATCACTCGCAAGTTCTCGAGACTAGTAGCGATGCGGTATTTATTTATTCATTTATTTATTTTTCACACTGTTCAACAGGTTGTCCCAAAGAAGAAGGGATGTTTTTACACTTACCCTCCAACGCATGTGACACCAATTTTCGAAGATTTATTGTTAGTTAAGTTATCGAGAAAAAATCGTCTTTGAGGTGTCCTATTCAAAGGGGCGTAGCTTCCTTAGGTAACATTTTCGGACCCTCATTAATAGGAACTTTTTGTCACATTTGTATGCAAGGAATGCGCCCCTGAAAGGATGCCGCTTACTTTTGAATCACCCAGTATATCATCCAGAACTTTTACCGATATTTTCAACCATTGATGTATTGCTCAAAAACTGAAAATCTACCACCATTATCCAATATGGTGCAGCATGAACAGAGCATCTCACTTTTGGCACTTTTGCGTGGTACCCCCTTATTTTTAGAGATGATAGAAGGATTGCGGTTTTTGCAACAGGGTGCTACTTTTTATGAAATTGAAAAAGAGATACCGCGCAAGAGTACCGAAAATGGGATACCCTGTACAGATTACAGATTGAGCACTATAGAACTGTGTCTGAACGAGTCTCTCTTTTGACAAAATGTTTTTCCACGTAAGGAGAAATGCTTGCCTACAATGATTGGACGAATAGGAGAACATTTTCATTATTTCCACCCAGAACCCTAGAAGAAACAATGTAGCAAGAGAAACCTGCTAGAATTGCAAATGGGGTGCATCCTGCATTTGTTAGCGGCGGCTTGTACAAGCTAATTTGCAGTTTGCAGCGTTGCTTTTAACAAAGTTAAGTGATTTATTTAGACTGCGAGGCACGAACTGCTGCTGAAATTCGAAAACTTTGATTTATCAGAGTTTTCTGTGTTATCTTCGTGCTTCGAACAGACGAAAGCTAGGAACACCTTCAGGGACAAGAAAATAAATGCAAGCCCTACAAGAGTACCACTAATCCACTGAATCCTCGTTTATACACTGAAAAATCATTGATTTCGGCGATCTATTTCTCATCATTATCTCTCCTCGTCCCTCTAAATAAACTGCATGACAAATGGATTGGTCTACCTGAACATTTCACTCAATTTTGAAATCAAATATTATAAAAATACTAGTCCGATTCTGGAACGGTTTGTTCCATGTTGTGTAATATTTGTTCAAGAATAAGATGGTCTACCTACTCTGAACATGAAGTTCCTGTTTTCAGATCTACAGGGGAAAACATTGACCCATTACAAAAATGAATATTTTCAAAGTTATCCCAATCACATTGACAAATTTTCGGATTTTTTTCCAGGGCATATTATGAATGCTTGATGTGTTTTGCCGAAACTGTTCGGAGATTTTTCCGCTAGCATACTTCATTAACATGCAACATCTTTTTTTATGGAAAATTGACGTTTTTCGAAATGTCTTCAATTTCAGCTGATCTGTTCATGAAGAGAGTTTGTTCATGAAATCGGTACAGGGAGGGATTCATCACTTGAATTTCTTTGAGATATTGAGCAAATACCGATTTACAGGGTAATTCGAGATTCCAAAAAACTTTAAATTCAGTTATGCATATTTTCCACTGCAATGGTGTGTGGTGAAATGGCCTACCCGTTCGCATTCTTTTTTTTTGTATTAATTTGGAGACCCCTCGGTTCGGTAGGTAGGTACCCTATCCAACCAAGTATCGAATTTGTATTATAATCGATAACCGAATATGGAATGGGTCATAAAGAGTATTATCGCTAATATAAAGATTTCAACTTTCAGAAAACCTTTTTACTTTATTTCGTCTCGAATCTGACCATTACAATCATATATTTTTGACTCAATCACTTTTCCTGTCAAAATCCCCTAATACTATGTGTACAGAATTAACTAAAATATAAATTAGCCGTGACATTCTCCCCGCGGTGAAGGAAGTTATTTTTCTTCACTACTTATTTCTAAACGGCATAATTTCTTGACTGGCCTCCGGAAAGTAGAGGTACTAGTTTTCACTTCGGCAACTCTTATTCTTCCATCGGGCCCTGGAAATACTTTTTCTATCTTTCCCATTGTCCAAGCATTTCTTCGTATGTTGTCATCTGCTATTAATACAATATCTCCAACTTTGATCTCTTGGTTATCATCTGTCCACTTAGATCGTTTATTTAGCCGTGGTAAATACTCTTTGACCCATCGACGCCAAAATATATCTGTTAACATCTGGGATTTCTTCCACTGTTTACGCAATGATGAGTTTGATTCGCTGATACATACTGGTCCGTTCTGATTCCCGTATCCAATCAAGAAATGATTGGGAGTCAACGCCTCAGGATCAGCAGCATCAACAGAAACATAGGTTAGTGGACGTGAATTTACTATGTTTTCCGCCTCTGCTAATAGTGTCAGAAGAGTTTCATCTCTGAGAGATTGGTTATATAAAGCAACTCCAATGGTCTTCTTAACAGAACCAATCAGCCGCTCCCAGACGCCGGCCATGTGTGGCGCTGCAGGTGGTAAAAAATGAAAGTCAATACCTTCTGAAGCCATTGTATCATGCAAAGCAGACGTATTCATTTCCGCTAGACATTTTCTCAACTCTTCAGCGGCTCCACGGAGATTTGTTCCATTATCGCTGAAGATCTTTGAGGGTTTTCCTCGACGAGCTATCATCCTCCTGATGGCCATGATAGTGGAATCGGTGGTTAAAGTATGCGCAACCTCTAGATGAATAGCCCGAACTGCCATGCAAGTGAACAGAACACCCCATCTCTTCTCTCGACGACGGCCAACGCAAACTTGCAGGGGTCCAAAATAATCCATACCCACATTCACGAAGGCTCGAACATCTGGGGTCAACCGTACTGCTGGTAGTTGTCCCATTTTTGGCACCACAGGTTTCGCTTTCGATTTTCTGCATATAAGACAACTGGAGAATGTTGACTTCACTGCAGCTCTCCCATCGATGATCCAAAATCGTTGTCTCACGTCGTTCAGAATTGTTTCTATACCTTGGTGTCGGAATTTCTCATGATAGTATTGCAACATGAGCTTCGTGTATGGATGCTTTGGACTTAGAATATATGGTTTCTTTGTTCTGTATTCCATATGAGTAGCCAAGTTCAGTCTACCATCTACAATTACCAACCCATCTTCATCAAGCGCGGGACACAATTGTTTAAGACGACTTCTCCGGTCTAAAGCTGTATCTTTTTTCAGGGTACAGATATCATCCCAGAAGCTTTGCTGTTGAGATTTTCCTATCCAATATTTTTCGGCTGCATTCATTTCTTGCACTGTCAGATCTTTTGGGATGTTAATATCTTCTTTTCTTACTTTCCTTAATAACTTGTTTATGTATCTTTTTACCCAAGAAGTAGTTCGGATCAAGCGAATCCATTTGGAAAATCTTTCAATCTTGAATATATCCTCTTCTTTTTCAGTAGATACTGCTACAAATTCTGCTTTCATCTCTGAAGAATACTCTGGACACGTTGTACATGTAATCTCATTTTCTGAAGGCCAATATTCTTCAGAATTTCTCAGAAATTGTGGACCATGAAACCAGTTATGTAATATAGTTTCGATTGAATCATTCGATTTTATTCTAGTGGCATAATCTGCAACATTTTCATTCGTGGGTACCCACCGCCATTCTTCAACCGATGTCGATTCTTGAATTTCACCTATTCGATGTGCCACAAATTGTTTGAAATCTCTTCCATCGCTTCGTATCCACTGTATGACACATTTGGAGTCTGACCAGAAGTATTTTTGACAAATTTCTATCTCCAATTCATCACATATTGTGCGCGATAATCTGCTGGCCATCACTGCAGCTTGAAGTTCAAGCCTGGGAATCGACAAAGGTTTCAGTGGGGCTACCCTAGTCTTTGCTGATATCATAGCTACATCTATGAAACCTTCCCCGACAATGCGAAGATAGGTTACACTGGAGAACGCTTTTTCACTGCTATCACAGAATGTATGTAATTCGAGTCTTTTTGCTGTAGGAATATTAGTGGAATAACATCTCGGAATTTTAACTTTTTCAATTTCCTTAAGATCACCAAGCCATTTCAACCATCTTTCTTCGATACTTCCGGGAACATGGTCATCCCAGCTTATACCTGACCGCCATACATCTTGCATGAGTATTTTCGCCCTAACTGTGAAGCAAGCTAGCAGGCCTAGAGGGTCATAAACCGACATAATATTTTTCAATATTTGTCTTTTTGTGAAACTCTTAGACGAGTCAGCAGCTTTCAAGACATTAGCATTTATTTTGAATAAAAGTTCATCCGTGGTTGACTGCCACCATATCCCAAGAACTCTTTCAGGTGAACAAGCATCGTTTTCGAATGTTTTCATCATCAACATGTCTTCAGACAGAGTGTTTCTCACCAAATTCGAATTTGATATCCAATTGACAACCTCGAAGCCTCCAAGCTTATGAACATTAAAAACATCCTGTATCATTTGAAGTGCTTCTTCTTCTGAATCTAAAGAATCCAAATAATCATCCACATAAAATTTCTCAGTTATGGCTTTCAAAACTTTTTCTGAAGGAGCTTCTTGTTTGGCGTTCAAATTCTTGATGAATTGTGCGCAAACCGGGGAACATGCTGCACCAAACGTCATCACCTGCATCTCAAAAACTTCTGGTGGTATTTCGAAGTTCAATCCTCTCCACAGAAAACGCTGAGCACATCGATCGACTTCACGGATTTTTACCTGGTGAAACATCTCACGTATGTCACCACATATGCCATATCTTCGCTGCCTGAACTTCCATAAAACCGAAGTGAGGGACTGAAGTAAGTCTGGCCCGGACATTAGGTTATCATTCAAGCTCTCCCCGTTACATTTAGCTGAAGCATCGAAAACCAATCGGATTTTTCCAGGCTTGTTTTCATTCACAGTGGCAAAATGAGGTAAATACCAGGTTCTTGATGTTTCAATATTCGCTTCATCAGATGGAACTTTCTTCGCGTATCCTTTTTCTAGGTAGCTATCAATCTTTTTACAATACTCCAAGGCGAACTTGTCATTTTTCCGGAACTTTTTCTCTAAACAACTCAGTCTTTGTAGAGCGACGGTCTTACTCTCTGGAAGTGTAACATTTTCGGATTTCCAAAGAAGACCTATTTCAAATCGATCACCTACTTTTCTAGCCGTTTCATTCATAAGTTCCATAGCTCGTGCATTTTCTTTACCCAAAACATTTGAAACCATGGCTACACCAAATGCTTCCGTCGAAAAGGAATTCCTCATCAATTCTTCCAGACGAACTTCATTATCACAAATATGGAAGATCTGTGCATGCATGCTACCTGAACCAGGACTAAGACCATGCAATGACCAACCTAGTTTGCATTTGGTAGCAACAGGTAAGTTATCTGGACCATTTCGAAACTGTCTGGGTAATATCAAATTAATATTGTCTTGACCAATCAATATCATTGGTCTTTCATTGGCAAAACTTTCAATTGGAAGGTCGTTCAAGTACTCATAAGCTATCCAATCGTCCATATTTACAGTTTGTTCTGGGAGAGAAAGCCCCTTCACGGTCCTGACATTTTCCAAAGAATATCTTCTGGAATTTTCTCTCACTCCAGATATCTTGAAATTCAATCTTTCAGATTTGTCCATGTTTGAGGTTATACCATTAGTCCACTGGATACAAAGTGGCTCGTTCTCTCCACGCAATCCTATTTCCCTAACAATACTTTCCTCAACTAATGTGACAGTTGATGCTTCGTCGCATAACGCTAAGACATTCAGTACACCATTTGGTCCAAATATGGAAACCGGAATCATCCTAAGCAGAATTTTCGCATTTGCGTGTCTAATTGAACATACTGTCTCGTTCTGGCTATTGTTGCTACATGTTGATGGGTTCGATTGTTGACTATCAGCCGAGGAAATATTCGTTTTGTGCAACAAAGGGTGATGGAAATACTTGCATCCATCTTTTCCACATTCCTGTCGCTTCTTGCATCTGAATTTCTGATGACCTTTCTGTAGACATGAAAAACACAATTTTTTATCGGTGATTGTTTTCCACCTACTATCAACGTCATCATCGTTCATTCTTGGACAGGAACCTTCTACATGTTTATTCTCACAATAGAAGCAGATTTGTTTTCTTGATATTTCTTTTGTTGCCAATACCCTCTCATTTTTCTGTTGCCATGCCGAACTTCTCGAATTATATTTATTTTCAGTAATGTTAGGAATTTTCGGAGAACTAATGTAACAAGCAGCATTCGCAATTTCTGCCAGCCAAATAGAAAAATCTTCTAAAGTCGCTTTGCCTTCTTTTTTCACCAGAAGCTCGCCCCATTTCAGCTTGATTATCTCGGGTAATTTTCCAACCAGGTCTTTCAGCAGCTGAGGGTTGTTGAGATGATCCAAAGACACTAAAGCTTTCATGGTAGATATGAGATTTCTCACCTCATGTGATAAATGAATCAGCTTATCAGCATTGGTATCTCTAAAATATGGAATAGCTTTGATTCGTGAGATCATTACCTCAATGACTTGTTCCGTTCTCCCAAAGCGCATTTTCAGGGTGTCCATGATCAAATCTACGTTATTAGAGGTGAGCAGCATGCCGGCTACTGAAGTCTTCGCTTCCCCCCTCAAACATTTTTGTAGTTTGATTAATATTTCATCATTACTATATTGACACATTTTCACTATTTGCTGATATCTTTGAAGGAACAAAGGCCAATTCTCTGGATTTCCATCAAAAACTGGAAAATCCTTGTCCACTACATTCCTTGCTAACAACGTGTCGTGTCTAGCTGGAGAAACCGATTTCAAGACACTGGAAAGAGTTTCACACAGCAGTTGAATGTCTGTCGGATCCTTATTTTTCTTTGGATTGTCTGGTTCATGAATGCTTTCTTCTTTTCTAGGATCATCTACATCAATGTTGTTTACCCATTGAGCAACAGAGGTTACAGAATGAACGTAATTCCGTTGGTCTTCTTTACTACAGCATTCACTATCTTCAATGTCCACTGCTTCCATCTCAGCTTCTTTCAGTTGATGCTCCATTTCAAGAATCTTCATCTTATTTTCAATTTCCCTCCGTTGCTTTTCTAATTCTTGTCTTTCCCTTTCTGTCTGAATTGCAAGACGTTTTTTAGATAAACAAAGAGATGCTTGTGATCTGGATCTAGATTTGCATGATGCACTTTTCATAGAACGTAGTTCAGAACGCCCTGTATCATCATGACTTTTTCTGATAGACATGTCACTATTATTGACGTTTTTCGAAATACCTGGTGAATTCAAACTTTGAGTTTCATTCTGTAGAGTCTGAGGAACACTACTCTGAGGAGCACCATTGAGTTCTGTCATGGATGAAGGATGTATATCGTGTCCTTCTCCAAACCCTCTGGGCCACAGAAAGTCGCAGGACAATTTTCTGTTCACACCTGCATTACTCCTAACACACCTTTTCTCCTTCCTGGAATCTTGTCCGTCCATAGCTGTTTCAAGTTTTTCTCGAAGGACCACAATATTATCGCTAATATAAAGATTTCAACTTTCAGAAAACCTTTTTACTTTATTTCGTCTCGAATCTGACCATTACAATCATATATTTTTGACTCAATCACTTTTCCTGTCAAAATCCCCTAATACTATGTGTACAGAATTAACTAAAATATAAATTAGCCGTGACAAAGAGATAGAATTCGATTCCAGTCTCTAATATTCAAACTAAACATAACATCATTTTTGTCTGCTGTTGATTCAGTTAGGAGCATAAGGTATTGAAAAGATCAATGGGATTAACATTCTGAATATCGAGTTTCACATCCATTTACTCCATTTTCAATTTCAATCGACGTATTTTAAGCCGTTGTTATTGAGCATTTACGCACGAACGGAAGACCATAAGGCATAATATAATCCCTTTTACAGGGCCAGGGAAATTATAGCCATTATAATAGCAGCCCAAGATAATTAAAGCCAAAGTGATCCCGAATATAGACAACCAAGCATACACTACTAGTGTGTCGGCTGGCAATGTTCTGTTGCTGTACATGTTAAAAAAAGAAGAAGAGAAAAATGTCAAGATTGTCAAGTAAAACCATCAACATTGAATTTTCTGCAGAGTTCCTGTTCCTGATATTTTTTTTGATATTTGATTGACAAATTTCGAAAATTACTTGTGAGCTGAATATTTTTAGTTTCTCCATGGAAATGGAAGAGCAAGACTTTCAAAGATTTTACTTCTGAGAGATATCTTAACCTAACTTAAAAAGTCTTGAAAATGTGGAAATTTCCAAGATTTCATCATTCCAATAGAAATATCTATTCCATTGAAGGATGGAAGAGCGCAAGCAATAAATTGAGTACTAAAGTGAAAGGCACATTCCTAGAAAAATGGATGAAATACTGGAAACTTGTTGTGAGAGACTACACAGAAGTTGCAATCAACTTGAAACAAGAAATGAAGCAGAAAAAACTAAAATCAGCTATATATCTATCTGGTTTAGGATTTTTGGGCTACTCTATTACCCACAACCCTGATTTGCAAACTTTCAGAGCAAAATATGTGCAGTGTGCAAATGACTTGGCTTTAGTTAGTCAAGACTTAGCAAATCCAGAATCATTAAACCATCTGAAGTATGTTCAACACTGTTTCAATGCTAACCTAATTCGTTACATGAACTTGGGTGTATTCTCAATAGTGTGGGCAGATCAATACAGCAATGAATGTGACACTTATGAAAGTAATTGTTCATACTTGCAAGTACCTTATAGAAAGTTCACAGAAAGAATACTAGATATTGGATTTCTGAATATCTGGTGGATAACTTCAAGAAAAATGCTTGACTATGATATAAACTATTAGAATTAGACTATTTGTTGTTTCTAGTTGTACTTAAAAATGATAATAAAAACTCACCTTGAATTCTAATTCAGTATAGTGTTCTGTATTCTTCAGTATGTTCTTGGGCACTGGACTCATATCCCTTGCACCTGAATCCCACTCCCACTGATCCAGTTTGCCTACAAAATATCCAAAATACCTTTTGTGTTTTTAATACATTAACATGTTATTGATATTATTGAAAAATATGGTACCTTGACTATGGTCACTGATGTTATCTTTGCTGGCAGTTTTTAATGCATCAATTTCTGGCCTTAGAGCTAACCTCCTTTGCAAAAATTGCTCATATGAAATTCTGCCTTGTGAATCAGCACCCAGTTGAAGCATGAGCTCATCTAGGGAGTCTTCTAGACTTAATTCTCTGCATATAGCAAGGAGATCTTGACTAAAAACAGAAAACCCATTAGAGTACTATTATAGTGGATATCTCGGTGGATATTATGATTTTATGGTATCCATACCTATCAATGTATCCATCTCCATTTGCATCACAAGCCTGGAAGAGTCTTCGAACCCTTTCTTCATCGCCAATCGAACTAGCACTTTCACTTGCACCGTCTGTATCTGCCATACCTACCCCAAATCAAGATTCACAAGTCATTAGGGGATGATTTGGGCATAAGTAGAAACCGAAATTTCACATTAATTTCTTGATCGTCCTTATTTTAATCCCGATATCATAGGAACATTATCAGATATTATTCGAAGAATTAAATATTTCTGTTTATTTACCTACTTTATTTATGTACACGGATCTTTAATCTTCATTGTTTTTGTTATTATCAAGTTTTATGTTATCCTTCCTTCAACCACAGTTGCAGTGAGTGACAGAGTGACACTAGTGAGTGACAGTCATTCATTAAGTTAGAAGAATGATGGAAGTGTTAGAAATTAAAGTATGGTCCTTGACAGTTGAGGGAATATTGTGCTTCCACATGGCTAATAAACCTTTATTTCATCAATATGAATACCTCATTTATCATTCATGAAGAAGCCATCAGAGAAGATTTTTTCGAATATGGTTTTGATTTTGAGTTTTGACATGTGTTCCAAGAAAAAAATCATAATAAGAAACGTCAGACGTCACATTCGTCACATTGTAGTTGTAGAATGTAAACAACAAAAAACAACATTCTCCTTGACTCCTTGGCTTGGACAACATTGATCATGTCAACAAGACAAGATGAAAAATAGTAAATACTTCTAGTAAATTCGAATAACAAATGGATTTAGATCGCTATAAAATAAATTCAGTGCCACCTACAGTATATTACATTCCAAGTTTCATTACTTCAGAAGAAGAATCTCTTATTCTGAAAAATGTTTATTCCGTTCCTAAACCTAAGTGGACATGCCTGTCCAATCGTAGATTACAAGATTATGGAGGTGTACCACATGAGAAAGGTATGATTCCAGAAAAAATTCCTAGTTGGTTAGAATTGATCATGAACAAAATTGACCAATTTCATCTTTTTGGTGACAAGAAGGTAAACCAAGTTCTTGTAAATGAGTATTTGCCTGGTCAGGGTATAATGCCCCATAGTGATGGACCACTATTTTATCCTACTATAGCAACTATAACTTGTGGATCACATACTGTCCTAGAATTCAGCAAGAATGATGAAAAACGAGAAAAAATATGTGATTTGATGCTAGAATCATGTAGTCTTGTGATAATCAAAGATGATATGTATTCAAAATATTTACATTCCATTTCAGAGAGAGTTGAGGACAAGATATCTGACTGTGTTAATATTGATAATAATTATAATAATTGTAGGATTGATACTAGTGATGTTCTGAAGAGGTCCACAAGAGTATCTTTAACAATAAGAAGTGTTCATAAAGTTCTGAAAATAAAACTTTGGTAGCTATTGTTCTTTGTTTGATTCGCATTTTGAATAATTTGAATTCAATTTCAGAAATTAACATTTTTTATGTATATTTAGTTGCATAACCAACAGGAATGACAGTCTCGGACGACAGTGTTGCCAGTGCTAATACGCTCCCATCATATCTACGACAATTATTTTAATTTCGAACTATTTCAATGTCTTTTATCTCTGCCATCTGGTACCTATTCGCGGTAGTCAAGGTCAACATCTGACGTTGCGATGACAAGACGACATGAAAACTACGGAAAACATGTCTAACTTACAATCTAAGCCAGGAGTTAGGTTACTGATTTTCACGAGAAGGTAAAAAACGAACATAAATATATCGCTGGCCGCTGGCTTGCTTCTAACAGTTCTTGTCGGTGATGCCAATGTGTGTGCTTAATTACTGCATTTGCACGTATTGGCATTTCCTTGCACCAGAAATTCAGTAATGACATTTTGTGTGGATTCTGCACGGAATCACTGGTCTTGTAAGGATTTTGCACGTATTTTCTACTATAATCGTTGCGCATTTTCATGTGCTTTTGAAATTTCTGAAGTCACAAATTGACAATATTTATTTTTAATTTCTGTGTGTCAGTAGGGTGTATACTGTGGTGTCAGTGCAGTATCGGTATTAAATAACAACTATATATAGTGAGATGATTGTAGAAGCTTGGGGTTGTGTGGAATTTACTCCATCAAACCAACAAAATGCTTGAAAGTACTATTTGGAAAATGCATGTATAGTTCTTCATAATAGTAGAAATTCTATCGACGTGTTAAATGTTTATTCATTTTTTTTTACTTTTCTTCATCACAGTGAGCAATATAATAGTGCGACTGTCACATCTAGAAAAAAAACAGCACTAATAGTATATATTACGTAATATGTGTTGTAAGAAACATATTACGCACGAATGGAAAAGTTATTCCATGAGTGCGTAATTGCTTTACAACATGCATTACGTACTATACTTTACCTACTGCCATATAGTACATCAAAAAAGTTTGGACAAACAGTCTTAATTGAAATTCTTGACAGTTATATTATATGTAATCCGGAATAAACGGAAACTGTGCGATGTGCTTACTGTGCGTAAAGAGATACTTAGTGAGGCTGTATCTCGTGTGCTCATGCCTACTTTTCATAGTGGCCGTAGGTAAAAGTATGTAATGATATTTAATCGTGTGTTAAAATTTACCATCCCGGCACATGTCTACGCATACGGTTGCTTATTGCTTTGTACCCTACCTTTAAAAGGTGTCGATAGAAATCATGGTTACATAATCAAACAGCAAAACTAACACAATAATTCAAGGATACCAGTACTCCATCCGTTTCTTTCAATTCGATTAATTCACAAAAAAAAAACGGACTTTATTGCAGTAATTTGCGCAGATTGCCGTTGGCTCATAGGTCGCGTGCACGAAGACCGACCCTGGAGGCAAAATATTGAAACACAACCTCATTCTTCTGTGAATTATTGAAACACAACCTCACTTTTTTATTTGGTTACAGAAGAATCAAAAGGTTGAAATAGTTTTTCACAATATTTTGGCAAACGAATCGTGTTTCTTGCGTTATTCATTAATTCAAGCATGCCTTCGCATTGTGCTGTTGAACAATGAACAAAAAATGCAGCAAGAGACTAGGGAATATGATTTTTCAGGTAAATAGTAATCTCACATAGTTAGCATTATGAAATGTTGTCATTCCTTATTAAATTCCTTCTGCCTCCTGCCACTTCTGCAATACAAGCTATTGCTGCTAATAGATTGAAAATGTCTACAACACACACGATCGTCAGCATGTCAGACCAGTCCTCCCGATTGATTGCATCAATCCAATCTTCTTGCATTATTCTAGAAATTTCAGGTATATTTCTATTAGCTGATCCTATTGCAGAAGGAATTCCGATGAGAAATCAGAGAAATAACCAAATTTCAAAAATGAAAACTATGTGAGTGACTATAGTAGGTACTTACTTTTGAATCATAATTTACCATCCGGAATGCTTCATCTTCCGCTGCAGTTTTTGTGCATTTTACAACAGCACAATGTTATTATATATTCAAATAGATAATTCAGTTAGACAGTTTTTATATGTTTATTTATTATTCAGTCCGTTCACATCTCATTTACCATGACTACCATTCAGCACACTATAATCATATTCCATAGAGTATTCTATATAGTGTGATCATTATACAACATGCCCCTTTCATAAAAATCAAGGAGTAAAATAACAATAAACAATTCGATGTGATCATTATACAACATGCCCCTTCTATAAAAATCGAGGAGGAGTCAAAATAACAATCAAATGACACAAAATCTCATCCATCTTGAAGACAACTCTTCATTGGATCAGTACACGAAGTCTCTCAAGGTAGAAGGTATCTTCAGTATTCGACCTCTAGAAGACATCCGAACATTCTCTCTTCCTTGTATCATCTCGTTTTTTTCTGCGGATCCGTTTCTCGGCATCAATGCTGCTTCTTCTGAGTGTTCTCTGCCGCCCCCGGAGCTTCTATTCTTCCTCGGACTGCCTCTTGTAATTTCCGGTACATCGGGAATGGTTGTTGGAAAATCTTCTGAGGATGATGAACTTGAATGATAGTTATCGAAGTATTCAGACTCTTTGGAGGTGTGAGCTAACACGCATCGTTTGGGAGAGATTGGGACGGTTTGAGTTCTATTATTAGTTTTATTTGTTGGGACTGGTTTCAAATTTATTCGATTCCTTCTGTATGTTCCGCCATCATTAGTTTCAACGAGATAGCTTTCAGGTTGGCGATGAGGACTGATAATCCTTCCAGGTATCCAATTTCGAATTCCTTTCTGCATCATCACTGGTTGATCATGTTGTAAAGGTGATAATCGTTGAGCATTTTTATCATAGTACGATGAAGATAAAGTTTGATTATTCTTCAAAATTATCAAGTTCCTGTTAGTGTCAAAATTTGGCTTCAATATCCTTCTAGAAACTGGTAGTGTCGTGTTGAATTTTCTTCCCATCAGCATCTCAGCAGGAGAGGGTAAATTAGCTTTTGATGTACTATTATATTCCATTGTTACCAGATAAGGATTTTTGTGTGGGCATTTCAACAACATGTTTTTCAACGTTTGAATATGTCTTTCTATCAATCCGTTCGATTGAGAATAAGTGGGACTAGATGTCACATGTCGTATATCAAGGTCTTTCAGGAAATTGATGAACAAATAAGAACCGAAAGGAGGACCATTATCAGACATAACAGTAGCTGGTAGTCCATGAGATTTGAATATAAAACATAATGCATCTATAACGGAGGCTGCATTTTTATTCTTCAATAATACTAATTCCATGAATTTCGAGTGATAATCACATAAAACAAGAAAATTATCCTCATTCACCTGCATGAAATCAATTCCAATTTTCTCCCATGGTAATTCAGGAACTGGATGGGGGTGTAGTGGTTGTTTTTTATTCGATTTGGAGAATTGCAGGCATGTCAAACATCCAGATATCAAATCATGAATTTGTTTATTTATATTAGGCCAAAAAACTGAATCTTGGGCTTTTTTCTGACAAGCAATAATTCCTTGATGTGCTGAATGCAATCTTCTCAAAATCTCATCACGTTGGTCAGATGGTATGATTAGCTGATTGCCTCTAAAAAGAAGTCCTTCCATTTCATGAATTTCCGATTTATATGGATAATATGGTTTAGCTTCTCGTTTCACAGAAATTGAATGCTTTGGCCAACCATTCTTTAAATAATATCTCACGACTCCCAATTCAATATCTTGTTCTGTACTGTGAATTAAAGATTCTAATTTTTCATCCGAAGCCAAAATAATGGTACTTATTTGAAAATCGTCCATGAACCTAGTATCTTCATTCTGATTCATTGGAGCTCTTGACAAAATGTCTGGTATGTATAATTCTTTACCTGGGACATACTTCAGATTGATATCATATCTAAACAACCGAAGCACTAACCTCTGTAACCTAGGAGTCAGAGTTTCTATTGATTTATTTATCAATCCTAAAAGTTGTTTGTGATCTGTGATAGCATCAAAAGAACGACCATATAAATAATAGTTGAATTTCTCACATCCTACAACAATTGCCAACAATTCTTTTTCTATTTGGGCATAATTACGTTGCGCTTGAGTCAAAGAAGCTGACCAATATGCAACAGGATGTCTATCTTGACTTATATAGCCACCGATACCATACTGACAAGCATCTGTAGCCAATGTTACACGTTTATTGGGATTGAAATGACTCAAAACTGGAGCGTTTACGATCATATTTTTCAAATTCATGAATGCTTGAGCCTGTTACATAGAGAAGAATAATGGTTGAATCTTTTACAGTGATGGCAAATTTTTCCCCATGCAGGACATTTTCCGAATTCATGTGAAGTTCCACACCTATAACACGTCTTTTGACTATTTTTATTAACGAATACCTTTCTATTTTTGTAAGTATTATTATTATCATTTCCTTTAGAATCAATCTTTATTTTATCTATCGTACTATATGTCATACCTTCATCATTCGAACTGCCACTGATATTTTTTGACAAACCTGTCATAACTTTCATTTGCTTCTTAGATTCTTCACTTGCTCTGCAAATTTCAATACAGCTAATAAGAGTTAGGTCCTTTGTATTCAACAATTTTTCTCTCAGCGGATCACTGGAAATTCCACATACCATCCTGTCACGTATTAACGAATCACCCAGATCTCCAAATCCACAGTCTAATGCCTTTTGCCTTAAAATAGTCACATATTGATCAATTGATTGCCCTACCTGCTGGTTAGAAGTGAAGAACAGAAATCGGCTGTAAGTTTCATTCTTATATGGAGCAAAATATTGCGACAACTTTTCCATAATAACTTTAACGGTCCTTTCATTTCCTTCCTCTTCAATATATAATGTATTATAAATATCCAAACCGTACTCTCCCAGAATGTGCAAGAGTGTAGCTCTTTGCCTTTCCACAGGCTGTATTTCCAGATTCATAGCAGTCCAGTATAACTCCACCTGCTGTTTCCATCTTTGCCATGATCTTGCTGGATCATATCCGGGGTCGAATATCTTCGGGGGTTGAAGGTTCGCCATCATATGAATATTTTATATAATTATCAAGCGTTTTTAGCTGCCACCATATTATATATTCAAATAGATAATTCAGTTAGACAGTTTTTATATGTTTATTTATTATTCAGTCCGTTCACATCTCATTTACCATGACTACCATTCAGCACACTATAATCATATTCCATAGAGTATTCTATATAGTGTGATCATTATACAACAAATGTGATGGCATGAGCGAATTGATGAATAGCGGAAAAATACGATTCATATGCCAAAATAATTGTGGAAAACTATTTCGATCACTTGTAAACAAATTAGAAAAGTGACGTTGTGTTTTGCCTCCAGTGTCGGTCATCTGACAGTTCTTGCACGCAACCTATTGGCAACACTGGTTCTTATAACCTAAAAAATTTTAAATGACTGAAATGTCAAATTCATGAACTTGAGGTTAAATAACAAATTTGTTTGTTTATTAACAATTATTTTACATAAATGCTCATTTCTGAATGTTACAATGATTTAGCTCGTGCCATAAATGAAAACAACCAATATGCATTGCCTCAAAACAATTTTATTCAACAAAACTCATAATGCAAGTCTATGGAAAGTAATCAATCATCTCACGTTTTCTACTACAACTGTCTCCCAGAAAATAGATTCATTGAACATTTTTGATCGTAATACCAAAAGTCTTCAAAGGGAAAGAGCTGCGACAGCTGAAGATGTGAATCTCTATGATTACTTGAAAGATGAGATTGGTTTTCGACTTGCAGATCGAATATTTGACATTAAAAGAAAGTTCAAAGTAGCAGCAGACATAGGTTGTAAAGCAATGCACTATTTGATCTTGTATACATTTCATTTGCTCTACAGGATGTCATCGTGGATATGTATCAAAACATATTTCCCCTGAATCAGTTGAAGAACTTATACTGTGTGATGTTAGTCTCACAAATTTAAATTCAGCTCCAGTCATGGATGGTATTAGAATAAGGAAGCAAATCCTGGATGAAGAGCATATAGAGGTAATACAAGACACCTGATTTCCAGGAGTGTATTCAGTTTTCTTTTTAGTTTGAACCCAATTCTTTAGATCTAGTTGTTTCTTGTTTGAGCCTCCACTGGGTGAATGACCTACCAAATGCTTTCAAGCAAATACTTGACTGCTTGAAAGAAGATGGGGTTCTTCTAGCAGCTGTATTTGGGGGAGACACACTATATGAGCTTAGATCATCCCTACAATTGGCAGAATTAGAAAGACGTGGTGGTCTGTCTCCTCATATCTCACCTTTCACTGAAGTGAGGGATATTGGAAGTTTGTTGACTAGAGCTGGATTCACTATGTTGACCATTGATACTGATGAAATTGTGGTAAATTATCCTTCAATATTTGAGCTCATGTGGGATTTAAAAGGTGGGAAATTGATTAATTATTATATCAATATTATTTCTAATTTTTTTCCCATAGGAATGGCCGAAAGTAATGCTGCCTTGAATAGATCACTTCACTTGCATCGTGATACTCAGTTTGCTGCAGGGGCTATATATAAACAACTGTATGGAATAACAGATCCAGAAACTGGCAATGTTACAGTACCAGCTACATTTCAGGTAAATCTTTATCAGACAAGGCAATAATTCTATTCAGCAATGCATTTTTGAATCATCAAACTTTTCAGAATCCAATGTGAACTTGATGTGAGCTCTTTACTATCCCAAATGAGAGAGAAATGTTCTCTCCTTTTCCATCTTTCTAATCAGTTATTCTTGGAGTTAATGAACTCCATTGTATCCTGAGATAACCTATAATTTCCAATTATTCTTCTCACTATTTATTAAAACTTTCCAGATTATCAATATGTTAGGTTGGAAACCACATCCAAAGCAGCCTAAACCTATTGAAAGAGGTTCTGGAGAAGTTTCCCTCAAAGATTTATATAGGTTGGATGAAATTGTCAAGGAGGTGAAGACAGTAAAAACTGATGATGAGAAGAACTGATGGTTATTATTATTATTCATAGTCTATTATTCTGATTTATGAGGTGATGAAAGAATGGTTAATTATTTTTAATAAATGATATTTCCTATTTTGAGTTTCAATTACAGTGACTTACTGGGTATATTGATCATCTACATCTACAGTGCCTATATATAGTCATCATCAGGTAAATATACAGCCTTTGAAATTGTTTCAAGATCGTTCTCATTTCTACTAGCAGAATATATTCTTCAAGCACTTCCATATGTGTGAAAAGGGTAATTTAGAATGCCCTTAAACGAGCCGTTTTCGAGAAAAGGGACATTTTTTATTTTGATTTTCAAATAAATTCACATACTTAGTGGTTATTATGGTGTTCTTAATCAAGGCTGGTTGCCATTGTAACATTGGTCAAAAACTGACGACGGAAAGGTAAAGGTTCTTGTTCATAGAAGGTCCGTAAGAGGCGCTGATATATGGTCATATTTCTAAGGGCCAGCGGACCAAATAACAATCATTTATACTTTTACGACACAAAAAATACAGAAATGGTGTTTGTTCCTTCTTGATAGTATTCAATGATGGTTATTCACCTTACAAGAAGTGCAGAAAGTAGTAGGTACTTTTCAAGTATTCATTTCGCGTCGCAATGTCAAAAACAGAATCAAACTGCAAATAATTATATTCCAGCTAGTAAGTATGTGGAGATTTGGAATTATTTGCGAGGCAGAGAATTAGTAAAGGAGATTGAAAAATCAACTGCAGATAATACAAAAAGAAGTAAGTCTTCCATTTGGATCCAATTTATAGCGAATTTTGTGAACAAACAATATCCGGCTAGATCTGAACTCTCGCGTGGTATTACTCCCGATAAAATCGTGAGAGAGAATTCGTACATCGACATTTATTAGAAAGACACTCATATTGCGATCTTCAATTGGTTATTGTCAAGTTTGGGCAAAACAAAAGCAAATACCATATCACTTATATATAACTATACTAATATTATAAAGAGGAAAGATCTGTTTGTTTGTATTGAATTGGTCCGAAACTACTGCATCGATTTGAAAAAATCTTTCACCATTAGAAGCCGACATTATATCCCTGATGAACATAGGCAGAAATAAGTTACCCACTACATATAGGTTACTTTTTACCGCGGTAAAATGCTTCATTCCTACGGGAAAACGGGTAACAGGACAACGGGTAGTAAGAATAATTATCCATCCGTAGATGAGATGAAAGGAATATTGAGGAAACTGTTTAAAACAAACTAGGAATAGATTATTGGACATAGCCCGTATAGACACGTGTTTCGGGCTTTTGGCCCTCATCAGTACGGTGAAAGAAGTGCAAAAGATAGAAAGAACACTTATTGGTGGAAGACGGAACAACAAATCGACGGAGTCAACAATAAACAAAAGCCATCCGCACATTTGTGGTTTCGGTCAGAAGACCCTATGTCCAATAATCTATTCCTAGTTTGTTTAAAACAGTTTCCTCAATATTCCTTTCATCTTGATTCTACTCCTGGACTCGGATGTCACGCAAGTAGCTATAGCTGCCTCTGTGGTGACGTTAGTTGTATCCCTGAAAATGCAGGATCTTCTGACCGAAACCACAAATGTGCGGCTGGCTTTTGTTTGTTGACGGGCAGGACAGCTAGTCTCAAATAAAATAATAATGCCAATTCAAATTTTATTTATTTAATAATTTTGCCCTGTGGACGAGCCGGCTATGCGTGCTCGGATCCGGCGCCGATGCGGAACGGCCGCGCGGGGTGGCGAGGGGGCTTCACGGACCGACGACCGCGACGCGCTTCCCGGACGCTCTGGCCGGCCGTGCGGAACGCGGCTGTTGTCCTGTTGTGTAGTGGCCATCTTCTCCATGGCTGGCTAGATGTGTGTGCGTTTGCTTTGCTGGGCGCCAGTGTTGCCAACGACCAGGTTGCTGAAAAGCGCCAATCGGCCATTGAAAAATATACAGGGTGGGGGCATTTTTTTTATTCAACAACTTATTTACAAATTTTGTTTTAGATTCTAGTTAAATCAGGTAAATTCCTAAGTAGTAAAAAATCATTGTAATCACAATTATGAAGTTTAGGAGTTAATAATCATAATATCGTTCGATGGAAAGATGCGTGATATTTCTGTGGAATTTTCATGCCCTCAAATTATACAGGGTGGCTAAAAATGATTTTTCAATTCGGAACTTTTGGAAGTGATTTTTCTCGAGTTTTTCAAATGAAACACCCCATATATTTTTAGGCCATTTGGTGTAAAATCGAAACACGAACTTTTATCTCAACATCTATATATATATTGATATTTGTAAATACCTATCGTGTTTAAATAGGAGAATGAATGATGCTTATCTCATATTTTCTAATCAGAATCACTAAAAAGTTTCGTCAATGAAAGTTACCAGTCGATTACATCTTCAGGAATCATTCACATGACGACCTGCTCTCTAACAAACTGTAGAATAATGCATGAAATCATATTCCCTGTATAAATGTCCCAATAGTTATAACACGAAAAGGCCAGTTCTAGCCGTAAATAAGCTGTGTTGGCAACACTGCGGGGCGCTCTGTCTGGTCTGCAGGACCGGATCGGCTCTTTTCTTGGCGCCATCTAGATTATCATCGGCGAAAAAATACCGGCCAATGTTCATGAGCACGTAGCCACATGGTGGGTGCTACTCACACCGAATTATACACTCATCTAGAATGCCAATGCATGGAAAATTTATTGCGCACGTGCATTTCTGAGCTTGCGCAGTATGCAACACTGATACCGTGTTATTGGAATGATGTCAGGACCAGCCCCCAAAATTCTATTCTTTTTTTTTATCAACATACAGTCGTTTGATTACTTGGATTCGTACAGAAATGCGTTCCTTATATACATGAAATAACTACCACTCATGAAATAAATCAGTTGAAAATCAAATAAAAAATTCTATTGACTATTGAGACCAGAGACCTGTGTACTTCATTTGACAGCACCCTCCATTTTACACACTGTTGCCACGTGGATATATCGAACTGTTTGTTCTGTGGGATTTTTCACCAAAATAGTCACTGAAGCATAAAGCTCTATATTTTCTTGATAACTCTTAGAGAGTTATTGAGGGAAAATTCACGTACCCTTTATTATATCCATATAATACTCCTCTCGATGACATAAAACATTTTAGATTTGAGGTCGCAATGCGCAAACTCAGAAGTGCACTTACCTTATCTGTAGTGTGTAAATTTGTTCTCGCGCTCATGAAGTGCTAACAAGACTTAGTACCATTTCTGGTTGCGCAAATATAAAAGAGATGCACTTTCTAGGGGACTAACATAAAATGTTACCGTTTCTCGAAAAACGATGACTTGCTGTCGATATCATTAATTCAAAGAATGGTTGGTACCTATAATATAATCTCTCCTGTGAAATGCCAACATGAATTCTTCATATTACTAGCACTGAGAGAGAAAAATAGTCTTCCCCATCTGTCCTTGTCTTCATTGTTCCAACATAACATAATGATATTTTTATGTTGGCAACACTGGAAATGAGAAGAAATGGAGAAGAAGACCATTCTAACCTTTTTCATATTGAGGTAAATATGATCTTCTTCTCCATTGTTTCCCATTTCCAATGATACTGAAGACAAGGACATATGGGGAAGACATTTTTTTTTACTCTCAACGCTAGAGGAGAAGTGCCTAAATCTTCGAACCATTGCCATCACGTCTGCAGGACCGGTTCGACACTTTTTTGGGCACCATCTAGAAAATTATCACCGGCAAAAAAATACCGGCCAATATTTATGAGCATGTACCTAGGTAGCCGCTCTTCATCTTGGCGTTTAGGCTTGTTTGGTTCTCTTTCTGGTCTGCATCAGGACCAGATAAACGCTTTTCTGGGTGTCATCTAAAAAATTATCACCGGCAAAAAAATACTGGCCAATGTTCTTCTTCTCTGGTCTGCAGGACCGGCTCAACACTTTTCTGGGCGCCATCTAGAAAATTATCACCGGCAGAAAGATACCAGAAATATTTATGAGCAGGTAAGTGGACGCATCTTCTTCTTAGCATTTGGGTTTGTTTGGTGCTCTGTCTGCTCTGGATCAAGACCAGATCGACACTTTTCTGGATGCCTTCAAGGAAATTATCACCGGCAAAAAAATTCCGGACATTATTTAAGAGCATGTTGGTGACCGCATCTCCTTCTTGGCGTTCAAGTTTGTTTGGTGTTCTGTCTGGTCTGCAGGACCGGATCGAGACTTTTCTGGGCGCCCTAGGCTCTCAAACAATGCGTGCCTCTGAATCATAAATACAGTGTGGAAAGCTATATATGGTGAAAAAAAAAATTGTATCTCTATGACAGACACTTATTCTGAAAAAATCAAAATTTTCAAATTGTATGAGGCGTCAAGTTACACTTTGTTAAAGAGGTAAGTATTTTAGATCTCTATACAGAGGGTAGGGCATTAGCACGTCGAAGCTCGATTGCTCGAGTTTTAGGATAGCTAGAAACTTGCATCATTTTATCCCGTGGTGTTTCGGAAATGTCCATGAAATATCATCTTCAGGAGCCCTCTTTCAGGAGTTCGTAGCTCCCTTAGGAGACATTTCTCGACTCATGTTCATTGGAACTTTTCTTCCTATTTTTGGTCGTAGAAACCGCTGGTGGAGTTTGGCAGAATACTTTCGGGACACCCTGTATAGAGATGTGTCTCAATCTCAATGGGCAACATGTGGTTGTTGAGTTCGTGATTTCATTTTGAATAATTTTGTTATTTTTTACTGTGTACTCAACTAGTACATGTACTATTTCGATTTGCTTTGGTTCTGAAATCAATTGTTTCAATAAAAAAACTGGTTTACTAAATTATTGATTGAACTTTTGATGTTTCAATAACAGATGAGAATGTGTGTTGATGAAAATGACCAACCTGAAATTTTCAAAGTTCAATAATTCGAAAATGGTTACGAATATCAATATGGATGTTGGGATGAAAGATTTTACATCAAATGATGAAAAAATATATCTCTTAAATATTTGTGACGACAGTGATTTTTTCGGTCGGCATCTGCAGATGAAATTATTTCGACATGAAAATTCATAACTTTGATATGATCGAGATATAGTAAACGATAATATAGAGGTGGATGGAGATTACATGGATGCTTAAAAAAATGTGCAAATATACAGCTAGAGCAATAGTTTCTAGTTATGGACCTTGTTGTATCATTCATATTCGTTTTTTAATCAAGCTTCTAGCTATTATAGAACTCGAGCAATCGAGCTCCGACGTACTAATGCTCCACCCTGTATAAAGTTCTATTTTTTCTATTCGGGGCAGTCGAAAAGATCTAACATTTATTGAAATGTTTGTCCAAATTATTGGTAATGGCAGTATTTCAGTGTCCATTGTCCAGGCCATCGAACATTAACTGTTCTGAAAGTTGATGTTCGATGTCCAGGCGTAAATATTTTAGTAGATTCATTCTATATACACGTAATACAATCAAGCAGTACTAGAATGACCTATATTCTATATTTCTCTCAATTTTGATTTATATCGTGAAAATAAATTTTGAAAAAATAATTCAAAATCTTCATCAAGAGTAAAATTATCATATATTTGGAAATACAAGTTTTGTTAAAAGTTAATACTTGATTCGTTTTCATCATGTATGTACGCCACTGGCCAATATCAGCTTCTCAAGCGAAGTCACTCATATCGTTTTATCAATTTTGAAAAACAGGCGTATCAATCAGCGATGAAAAATTGAGCTGATGATAAAACATCATTTATATGATCTACAGGGAACATAAAAAGAGACAATGAAATTGTTAAATCAAATTTGAATTATTTTCAAAATGAAGTAGCGACGAAATAACACTTCTCTGAACCACTCTGTATACTGTAAATAGGTTACTTTGTACTGTAGCATCAATGAACCTCATTTGTCGGTTGAATTGAAAAAGTCCTTGAACACACTGAAGGATCACAAAACCATGAAAAAATATCGACTTCCATTTCAAACATGGATATTATATCGCTACCTACATAATGTTATTTAAAATTATTCTGAACAAAAAACAGTACAATTGCCAAATATAGAATATCACGAAAAAAGTAGTACGGAAAGGTGATATCAAAATGTAGATATTGTGCGGATACCGGAGTTCACATCAATATTTTGGATACATTCGCATTTGGCAAGAAAATTTTTAGCTCAATGTGTATAGGTCTAACATTATATAATCATTCTATTTGATTCTATATTATATCATGTTTTATTTTATACTTTCAACAGGAACAAGAGTTGAATGAGTATAATAATAAGAATAATTTTCTTATTACCTAAATAAGTAGTAGGTATTACCTATAGATATTATGCATTTCTAGTAATAGTTTCCTGTTGATTTCACTCATATATGATAGCATTTGTGCTTGAATTATTTCCAGGGATAATTCAAGCATGTAGCATTACTACACCTTGGTAATCGATAAAAAATGGCATACAAAAAGTGGATGACATTGAAAATCAACTGGATTTAAAATAATAATTCCAAATGTTTGTGTAAAATAATGAATAAATATCTATCTATCCCCAAGAATAATTCAAGCATGTTTTTACTTCACTGATTATCGACACAAAAGTGGATGAAATTGAGAACAACTGGAAATGAAATGAAAACTGCTAATGGTTTTATAAAATTATAAATAAAATTTCTATAAAAAGCAAATAAAGTAGTTTTTAATCAAGAATTCATTAACAAGCAGATAATATCTTTAACTTCAGGAGGTGATTCCTCACAATATTAATATGAATTGTCCAAATAAGTATATATGTCCGGAAACGCTTCTGTTTTAATATACAGAGGGTGTTGAAGTTTCATTTTTTTCATTCGTGTTTAAAATTTTACAGAAACTTCAACAAAACATTTAACTGTTTAATTACCAATACCGGCAAGACTACTTACTTCAACGTCAAAGTCATTTCCTATTAGCATTCTTGTGAAAAATGCAAAATGATGGTATAATAACCTCAACATGCATCTATTATCAAATATAGTCGACTTGAAATTTTCAAGTCCAAATAAGTATCTAGTTAACGATTGCTTATAGCGACTCTTAACAACGGTAGCTTTTTACATACCTATACATGATAGAGGAATCGTTTTTTTTACTGGGAAATTTGCCAGAAGTTCCTATGCTTCCAAAAAGGAAAAAAAGGAAAAGACGTGCAGGTAGCGCCAATTCGACACTTCAAAAACCTCTCAATACCAATTTTCGTTTAATTAAGATCATTATTTCGTTATGAGTTATTTAAAACAAAAACGAGAATGAAAACAAAACCCTGAATCTTGGAGTCGAAACGTTTCCGGACTTATTTGCACAATTCATGTTGAAATCACCTCCTGAAGTTCATCAAAGTATTTTTTAATCGCCCTGGATAAGTACCCGAAATTATGAGGTATAAGTTGCTGAGGGTTGAAATCATAACAATAATATGATTCATTCATATGCATTGATGATACAAAAAATTTTATTTCAGAAAATAAATATGTGTTAACAAAACCACACCGTTTTATTGAAATTGATGGAAAGACAATCGAGTAATAAATTAAAAAACGATTTTTCATGGAAATACTGATACCCTGTATCTCGAAAACGAAGCAAGTTAGGACACATGTTTATATGAACTTTATTTCCTAAAATATCACAAGGAATCGCCCCTTGAATTTTTTCGGTGTTATTCAGATACACTCTGTATATTGGAGAATGAGCCTTTTCCTTTTCCAGTATCCGGTTCTTTCGCCAAAATATGAAATAACTATATGGCGCTCTCAACAAGAATTGTTCAAAATCAAAGCAATGATGGCTCAGACGGCATCGTCAAAAATGAATAACAGATATTGCCTTTCGCCGGGTAATGAACTTCTGATAAATTCACTATATCTACACTTCATTGTTTATTTTCGATTCGAGTTGTATTGCAATAGATGACGCATGGATTGCGTTATGAGAAATGGTCCCCAGATCATGCATTATTATTACTTACCAGCAGTGCGATTGCTTACCAAGCAATCAACATAAAGCAATGTCAGAAAATCGAAATAGTAGGAATCATTTTGTTATTGTTGACAACTCCATATTCCTGCAAATATTGAGCAATCCTATTATTAGAAGTTAAAAACTCAACAAACGATAAGATTTCCACAAAATTGTTTGTGAAGTTTTTTACATTTATTATGGATTTTCAATACAAAAATCGTGAAATTGTTCGTTGAGACTCAATTCATTCATTAGAACCCCCGTATATCTTGTACTTGTTTTTTGAATATTATTTCCTTGTATATTATAATTTTCCTCAACTTTGGTCGAATATTTACTTTAAATTCCTTTTGTCATAATTTATTACTTTCTATTTTTCTACTGTCAATAAATTATAAAAATGTTATAAGTAGAACATTCATCTCTTCAAGAGCGAATAACGCGAAAACCATTAGAGCTAGACAATCTGAAAAAGAGTAAACTTTTTATGTAAAATCGAACGAGCTTTCAGATTTTTCACTTATTTTGATCATCATTGAATGGACAAAGAAGATATGATGTAATTTACTGAAGAAACAGAGTGCGTCTAGCGCCCTCTATGAGCAATCACAAAATACGTTGCAAATTCGTATTCCTCATGTCAGAAAATCTGAAACTATAAGGTCATCATTTATGCTGTTAAAACTTACAAAGTTATTGAGAATATTTAAAATAGAATCTCCTAGAACACCCTGTATCTCCTAAACCAGCAACATTCTTATTATATAGGCATGTTAGGGTGAATATCAATATTTTAGTGTTCACTATCTGTAGTTCAATGAATTACCCTGTATAGCTGATCAAATTTATATTTTTCTAATGTTTTTTAGAGATATTATTTCTGTAACCAATGGTGTAATCGATTATGTAATTATTGTTCTGTACAAAATGATACCTACTTGGTTCTCGATACCACCACTTATACACCATTCTTTTTCCACAACACAACTATTATGATAATGAAAGATAGTATTTTGTTTTATATGGAGTCTAAGTATTGGAAAAAGATAAGCAATTAAATAATACCTTACAAAGGACTTTGTTTATTCAAAATGGAAATTTTATTCATCGTTTTTTCCTGCTTTGTTATCAGATATAATTCATTGTTCGATATGTGGTATCAGCATGGAAAGTATAGTTGTTTTCTGCTAGATAATTCAATTTTTCAAAGGAAAGTGCAATTTTCACCTTCAGCTTTTCTTATCTGAAATTTTTACAGATACCTGTACCAAAGGTAATTCGATGATATATTATCCTCTGGAATTCATTGCCTGTGGAAGTATTCCCAACAACATATAATCTCCAGAAGTTCAAAAAAATTCCAATACCTACCTCCTGTCCCTATCCTCCCTAGGAACGCACGATGTTCTTTGAACATTATAGGGATTCCCTAGAAAATAAGGTGTAAGTATACCTATACTTTGTTAACAAGGGAAGCTTTCGTGACTGTTTTGTATATTCAATCATTGAGTATTATGATTTGAGGAGGCCAATATAGAGGTGTTTGACAAAAAACGCCTCAAGCCGTAGCGTCCTGATGACTTCTTTGAACTAAATAGTGAATGGAATAACTTTCAAATATTTTGAGAAAGCAAAATATCTTCAACTTCACCGTCAGCGACTGTCATTTTCTTCAAATGGAACCTAAAATGTCTTCAAGATGTTTGCTAATGGAGATTTTATTTTTCGAATTCGATGATTTACCTCTATCCAGGTTGAACTTTGTGCATAATTAATCAAGAAAACAAATGAGCTGTCCCTCACATTTCATTATGCTATTTAGGAGATAATGATGAGTTGAAACCTCAAACTGTGTGAATATACCTATTAGAAGAATGACAAACACTGATTCACATGAGTACCTACCTATATCTCATTGTATTTCACAGCACACTTGAAAAATAGCTGGAAAGACCTATTCTTTGATGACGGAGAACTTTTCGTCATTATTTTTGTATACGAAAGTCAACATGTTATATACCTTCATCATTGAATTCATGAGAAAATCTATCATGTATAAGAAGAGATAAGAAAATTACCTTTTGACAACCAAAACTGATGTCATTAACTGATGTTGAAGTTGAAAAAAAATCTGTTACTTTTTAAATCATCGGAATCGAATGATTATCGAGTATGATGTTTTCAAAATTGCAACCCTTCTGAAACTTTCGTCCAGAATGAATGCCTATAGATAGTTTAGATTGATTATGTAAACACCATCAGATATTCACCTATAATCTTGTGAAATATCATTTAATCTGAACAATAATATATGCAAAATGTTTACAATACTACCACTACTTCAGGTATACTTTCAACATAGCCTATATTAACAATTAACAATAAAAATGCATGAAGAAAGCAAATTTTCAAAAAACTAGCGGTGTTATGTATCACTGGAAAACATCAAAATGACTGATTGGTAGATTAACATTTAGTCATGGTACCTACCCGAAAGGAAAGAAAGATAATAATTGAGAAGATAACTTGAAAATGTTGATTTGTAAATAATTTGTGTGTGACTATACTATTACGTCTAAATATTCACAGAAATCCGATAATGATATATCGAATGATGTTCTGAGATTTTTCTAAATGATGACCTCTCATTTTCTCAACACGCATATAAATACATGTACAGAGTGTCCAAAAGTATTTGAAGATACTTCATTACATTGTTAAAGTAGAGATAGCTTATTGGAGCTTGATAGGTCTGAATATAGCATTAGGGGTTCATAAGATTTTTCGTTCTATTGAAAAATATTCCCCCATAAACTGAGATATTTTTTACACAAACACACACACACATAACAAATTTCCTATTTAATGTTTCTCACATTACAGTGATGAAAACGAGTTATAACCTAAGTGTCAAATTTTATTTGACATCTACGCAGAATAGGTCGTAGGGTTCATCTTCTCATCATATTGAAAGCAACTCCAATTTATGAAATTTTCTCACCCAATCTCCCACGCAGCAGAATTAATTTTCGATAGTTTTTTTCTCGTTATACATTAGAAAATTTCCCTCGTCTTGCATTCGTGACCTTGGAAAAATTATCGGTAATAATTCTGCTGCTAGGGAGATTATAAGTGATACTTCTTCAGTTTACTCGATGAAAACCACAACTCTTGAGATTGTTTTACTCCGCAGCTTGCTTGATGCTATTGTGATGTAATGAGACCATCAGAGATGTACAGTTAGACAAGTACGAAGAATGGAACAATTTCTATGTAATTCATAATTTCATAAAAATAGATGCCATCCCATCATTGTTTCAATTGTTTGCTTTGTTCCTATCACGTTTCTTCACTGATGAAGAACATTGAAACATAAAATAGGTATAGGTAGGTACTATAGGTACTAGGCAGGTATATCAAATGGTAGTGCAGAATCTGACGCGGTTAGTTTTAGTTGTCAACTCACAATAATATAGCATGTATGTAAGTTTAGTTACAATATTAGTTGATACCGCAAATTTCAATGTGAAACTCCATCAAATACCAATGAGTTGTTTTTTCCTGCAAAAATTTTACAATGAAATAATTCCTGTAGATTACAAATCAGTGCAGTGTGTTCAAATGAATTTATTTTGGCTGTTTGCTGTTCTGAGTCAATTATAATTCCGTCAGATAATTAAGAATGATCATTAGGGAGGTAAAGATCTCCGCCGAATGTTGATGTGTTGGTAGACTTGAATTATAATTATGATATAACTTGCTTTTTATTGTCATAAATCTAGTTCACATGGATGAACAATAGCGAAATTCCCATCATTTTCTAACAATCATCCAAACACATAATTGTTTCTAGCACCATAATGTAAAAAGCCAATGGTGTGGTCCATCAAAAATGTTGAAGATGAGCTCATACATAAGAGGCTCTCATATACCAGGTGTGCCTAATAATGAGGAGGTTAATTTTCATGATCCTCTATTAAGTTTTCGAATGAGGTTTTTGAAAACTGTGGATAAATAAGAAATATTAAAAATGAGCATACCTGAAATACCACAGTAATACTCAGTGAAGTCAAAAAAGGTTTTTCGGCAACTGAATTGCCATTCACAGTAGATAGAACTGAAAAGACATCTAAAATAAGCTAACTTTATAGTACCTATACCTATTTTTCGGGATATTATCCATAAACAGCGAGGGTGATGGAAGAATTTGATGATATCCTATTCATACATACTGTTTTACGGTTCAGAGTGCAGTTTTACTCCAATGAACATGATAGTAAATCAGAAAGTTTGGAACTAGGGAAGGCACCTATAAAGATGTCTTGAATTATATGAAGTGATAGGGTGACTACAATCTCAAGGAGCAACATCAATTTGGGGATTTACTATATAAATATGACTATGAATAGTCCTTTTTTCAGGGAGATGAGTGTGAAAAGTGAGAAAATCATAATCATCATGCTTTTGAAGTCAACTTGAAAAGACAGCACATCATGAAAATATACGAATATTATTTCAAATGTCATATATCATTTTGCTCAGTTGCGTTCAAACGAAAGATATATGAAAGAATCAATACATGAACGTTGATGTCTAGTTCCTTCAGAATATTTCAGTATCATAGTAAATAATCCAGAAAATATTTACGGAACGTCGAAAAGCATGAAATAATGTTATTTTACCACTTGTAGATGTTTTTGATGTTATAATCTCCACCTCCTTTCCCTAATCTCCCTAAGTACTCAAAAACTGTGCCAAAAAGTTTCTTTTCGGCCCGCTCGTTGGAAACATTATAGTTATATAGGTATGCGTACATTTGCGAAATGATAATGCTTTTGGGTATATACTCCGCCTATGATTTCGAATGTATCATAAAATATAAATAAACATAATAGCCGACCATTCCATTTCCTCTTTCATTATTTCAAAATGATATGTAATGGTACTACTGTAATTCATGAAAATCACGAACATTTTCAAGGTCGACATAAAAAAACCATTTATTCCACGTTTGATGGAATTCTCATCAAACTCCATGTTTATAGATGTTGGAAATATGATGCAAAATGCCGACATGACAACCAGATATACAGGGCGTGAGATTCAATTAGATCACAACATTCACCAAGTCATTATAATGCTCACATTTTCAAGGACTATACTGAAAAATGATTAGGAAAAATTCGAGTACCTTTTAGCTTTGTTTGTGACATAATTATATAGGTACAAAGTTGAAAGATTTTTTATGAGAATAATCTCTTAAAAATAGCATGCAAAAAATTTAAAATCTATTAAAATGTGACCCCCATCAGAGTGCCGTCTATACATGGAGGAGGATGAACCAGCTAAACACATTTTAGCTACATGCCCTGCAGTGGCCAGAGTCAGATTTTCAACATTTGGCAATACAACAGCAGGGCCAGAAAACCTGATGAATTTTTCTCCCAACGTACTCCTTTAATTTCGCCAAGAAAACCTGGGGCCCACTTACGTTCAAACTTAACCTAACCCATCAGATATTCAACATTATTTTTATATTATTCAGAAATATAACTAGAGAAACAAAATAGAAAAGGTGGTTCATGAGTGCATGTGTCACAAGTAATAGCAACCGAAGGTAAACTGGAGATCTACTCGCCTACGTCATTATATAGAAAAACATGGCGAATCTCTAGCTGTGGCGTTGGATCGAAGACATTCGACTGTGTTTGGCACCAAGGAACCCTTCACAAACTATCATCATACACGGCTTACCACCTCAGCTATATGCCATCTTTTATCGAGTTCTCTTTACCAAACTTTTTCTTACTTCATATCAATGATCTGTTGGGATCAACCACTTGCCCCTATCCATAGCTTTGCAGTAGATAGTACTCTCCATACTGCGTTCTCTTATAGGATTTCCATTCATATCCAGGAAACTAAGAACTTACAAAGACGGCAGGTAAACGCTGTCAATGACGATCATGCTGAACTTACAACCAAGTTGAATTCAACTTCACCAAGACTCAATCCTATATTTTCTCTAGAAAGGCGCAACTCAGTATGCCTGATTGAACAAAGTCTGGTACTACCATTCCCACCAAGACCACTATATCTATATATTTGCTCGGTATTTCCATCAGCAATACTCTTTCATTTAGGATAATCATGCCCGATCCTACGCGAAAGCTGCTTCACAAAAACTCGGATTCTTATTCCGTGCGAAAATCTACTTTACTCCTCAACAGCTTCTCATGATCTACAAAGGACAGATACTGTTCTCATTTGTGGGGTTCAACACCCAAACATACGCTGATATGCTCTTAGATTATCCAGAGAAGAGCTATATTCGCCTCGGTGGGTGATGCAACACTCACTAATTCTTTGACAGTATAGAAAAGTCGGTGACCTTTCACTTTTTTATAGATACTTCCACTGGAAAAATAATCAACATCTACTTCCTTTCCGTATCCTCCCTGGGTACGCATGATGTTCTTCGAACATTATGGGAGTTTTCTTTGTGCGCTCCAAGAGATGGAAAAAAAATGAAATCAACATGTTATTATAGTAGACTCATTCGGGTACCATTCATTTCAAATTGTAAGTGGACATAAAAACATCAGTACGACCAAATACCGCAAGTCTGAAAAAAAATCAATCATACACCATCATGCACCAGTTGATTGCACAGCAAGATTCAAGAAGCAAAAAGCCATCAGATACTTTCGCGTGTTAGGCAGATGTTTTTCGTAGATCCGTGTAATATAGGAACGGTAAATGATACAGAAATGATTTTGTCATAAGCAGAAGCTTCCGGAAACATTATATTGTAAATAATCCGTTATGCAGCATTGTGAACATGAGATAATAAAGGAACAAATTTCATAAATTATAATAAAATTCTTGAAATATCTACTTTCATACTAATCTTTCAAATTGCATAATTGATATGAGTGAAACACAATTCTGTTAGTGTTGGAGGTACACAGGTTTATTCATCAAAGAAGCGTGACCAAGCACAAATCAATCATTTATTACAACCAAAAACGGAATACTAAGAACGTATTTCGGCAACTTAGTTGCCATCCTCAAAAGAACTGAAATAGAAATTTTCTTCAGAAATTGGACAACTCCACTTTATAATATGACAAATCTTTGTTTTTCTTATGTACCCTGTCTTTTGATGAGATAGGTATTCTACGTGATGGTATTTAAGGCAAAGAATTCTATGAGATACGCATAGGGAAAATAACTAAAAGTGTTTTACTATTGGTAGGTAGGGTAATTCTGCCAAATGACAAACCAACATTTTTTTCATGTTACGCCTATGATAAAATCTCTAGTGAACCTTTCAGTTCCGTTAGCAAATCGTGAGCCATCTGAAGAGCAGAAATAAAGAAGAAGAGGATATCCACCATCCACCTGACGCTGCTATCAGATATGTAAGATCGATGTAAGATAGATCCCATGCATTACACAAACTGGGTCTTTTATTTTGTACTGTAGGTACATCCCAGCCAACCATGAGATGTATAAGTGATGTATACGCTACATCACTTTGTGACATGCGATATCGCATTTGAAGTCACAAACATGCTACCGATACAACGTGGCGATGTGAAAATGTCCGACTCAAGCAACATCACTGTGACGTCGTTCAGACATGAAATGCGACATCACATGCAAAATCACCACCAGGTCACATACAAGTGTACATTTCATATTACAAATACATCACACTGCGACATCGATGATGTGGTCGCCGTACCTGCTGTGATATTCGTGGGATATATAATAATAATAATCATTCAACTTTACGAAGAAAATGTTTATTTTCCGAAAGTAAAAACAGATGATACAAAACTTATCATGACAATCACCCTAATTAGTTATCTTGAAGTAAAACATGACACATATAAATAGCAATACAATACAAATACACATTATTCATAAATGATACATATCAAATACACTTACATTATCTTGGGATCTTTCATCCACCTTGTTTTAGATTGCAATAGTCCTATCTCAGAGGTAATCACAATATTACCTATTGTGATTGAACTCACGACCGTCGTTCTTAAATGATTGTATACCTCCAATTTGAAACTGCTATAATAATATGTGTGCTATGAATCATCTCAGATATTTCAACAGAGAATTTGGAAGGAAATAGTCTGTACGGAGTCGGACTCATTCACTGACTGACATGGCCATGCACAGCTCAACATGGCGTCTGGCGTGTGCGTTCGTTTTGCGCATGTCTGCGTCACACTCACAGGTCACAAAGATATCTCATGAGGATATCAATGTGAATTATTTAGTTAACGTCGAAGAGATGTAGTTTGAAGAAGTCTCTGCCACATTACATAGTTTCCTGGTCGCGATGTCACCTTGCGACGTTGATATCGAATCTACGTCGATAAGATGTGTTAACGAGATATTGCATTCATGCAAGGTTGTTACATCACACAGATGTTGATGTCACACGATGGTTGGCTGGGATACATACTTCTTGGATGTCGATATTACGATACCTAGTCAACAAAGTAACGTGAGGTTCATTGGCGTGATGGCGTGTTTAGAGACGGAATGAGAATACAATTTAAGTGCAGTATTCTTCACATACAGGTGGTGTCCGGAAATTACATAGGAAAAAATGAAAAAATAGTTATAAAAGTTCACATTAACATGGGTCCAGAAATGGCCATCTGAAGGATATATAGCCTGAGAGGATGGTTTTATTTGAATATTTTAGAAACTCTTTATGATAAGATGACCACATTTACCTCACTTTTTATGCCCGATTGAAAATGTTGAGAATTTCCCTTAATTTTAATCAGGGGCGTGGGAAATAGGTGGGGCTAAGAGAACTTTTGTCCCCAACTCCTCTGTTAATGTAATTTTCGGCAGTTTGATCATGAAATATGAAAATATTATCATTTTTGCTCCTGTTTAGTTTCTATAGCATTCACCATTTTCTATAATAGTCTGCTGCGTAATAAAAACATCAAGAGAAGATGTAAAATGGGTATTTTCCATCAAATCATGATTATTGGGAAAATTCGGTACCCTATTGAGGAAAAACCACAATTTTCATTACGCAGCAGAATTCTGAAATATATTTATCTCGAAAAAGGTGACCAAATTAAACTGCCCTAGCCTTACCTGTTTCCCAGCCCCTGATCAAAATTTTGGAAAACTATCAACATTTTCAATTTGGGCATAAAAAGTTAGGGTACATGAAAGTTCAAAGCTGGTTACGGTTTCGAAAATAAAACATAAAACCATCATTTCGGGATCTTGTTCATATGATTTTTAACTTAGACACCTTTTATATCTCCCAAGCAAAGCCTTGTACGACTTTTGTTTATTGAAACTTTTCAATTTTTTTGAGACGCATATTACGAAACACCCTGTATATAGGAGTTTCTGAAAACCATGATTTCCATCTCAAAGTAGTAGTGATATTGATTTCGGCCAATACCAGAATATTCACCCGATCATTGTTTTTTGTTTCGAATGAAAGCTAAATATGGTGCCCATATTAAAAGTTCTATAGTCTGAATTATTTTTTTCTGCATATCTGTCAGTAATCTGCATAAAAATCATGAGTTTTGCGTGATAATTTTTTTTCACTTTCTCGAGATATGATTACAAAAAACAGAGCAACTCAAACCCATATAGCTCACCAAAGGGCCTTTCAAAATTACAAGTTGAATAGGTTTTTACGTTAGACAACTCGATTTCTGTACTCAACTTTTTCTTCGTTTTAACATTCTTCTTATAAGATCTAATATTTTATAAGTCTCTGCACAACATCACGTACTTTACCAAAACTCGTTCGTCCATAGAATAACGCCAAAACTTTGTAAAATCATGACCCTTTTGCAAATGTCAAAGATGAATATTCGGTCAGAAAACTTGTCTTGGTTTTATAGAGACCGATAACTTCCCGAAATAATATCTGTTGAATGTTGACATAATTTTTTTCATCTCTTGCCGCGTTTGTATCGAAAAGTAGTGGCAATTTTAATGTTGTTTCAAATTGATGATGTTATTTTAATGATTTTTCGAAACTACGCAGATTTCTCATCAAAATGACATTATAAACTTCATTAACGTACCGGGTGTCCCATTCAAAAAAACTGTCAATTCTATTTTTACACGGATGATGATCACTCTGTATGTTTAGGATAGGATTACAATAAAATGAAATCAACGTGAGTCACGTCAGTGACAGTGAGTAACACAGGTGAGCATTTTTCCGAAATATTTTTGGTACGGTAGACGTTTGAGTTATTCCATTTGGCACATCCATACTCTGTATAATAGAATGGCAACAGCAGTGGCATTGGCCCGTCAATTTGGACAGGATAGAAAGATATTAACAACAAAAACAAGAGAGAGGCGATCCCACAACCAAAGTAACTGTTGTTCACCTTTTACCAGTGAACACAGTGGCGTCACTAGCGGTGGGAATGCCACGTAGGTATTCTAAAAATAAGCGAGACATAAGCTACCTAGAAAACGTGGGATTATCTTGAAAATATAACGATGTTCTGAATATTCGAGATAATTCTGTCGCTTCATTGTTCACGAAATTGTGTTGCTGTTTGACAAAACAATTGATTTAACAATGAAAGACAGAATTATGAAAAGATATTCAGAACAGAGCGGTATTTTGCTAGACTATTTCACGTTCACGGAGCATAAAAAGCATTTAATATAAATGAGTGATTAATTCTGACAAATAGAGCCATAATAATTATTGTATGCCAAACTGACAGACTTTGCTTCGCATTTTATGGTTACATCGTTGAAGACATCAACGCTGATCGACCAATCAGAATTGAAAGTCAGCTATGAAATAGTCATTTCGACAATGAAAACTTGAGTTTTAATGTAGATGAAAGAAAAAATAAGCAACCGATCAACCGCCAGAGGAGTTTCAATTTCCAGTTGAATAGGATAAAAGGTTCTAAAGCTGGAATGATTTACTTAAGTATTGATTGTAGGAAAAAAACTACCTACGTCTATAGCAATAATTATGAAATATCACTCATCTGATAGCTCCTGTCAACTTTCGATAACATTAACAATCCACAAGGAATTGAGAATTCTATATGGATATGATTATATGAATTCATGCACAACTTTACTTTATCTTAAATTAAGGACCAGGGTGATGACTGGTTCATATTTCAGGTATCAATTTTGAACTCACCATTAAACTTCTCTATTTCGTAAATTCGGACTAAGACTTAAGTCTTGCATGAGTTCACCATTACTACGGAAAACCTTTAAATTCAGAAAATATGTACTAGTAGTCTGAAAATAATATATAAATCGCTTCACAGAAAACAATTCACGCATCGCTTACTTATTTGATTATCACAGCAAGGCTTAGAAAAATGTCTTCTGTAACTTGATCCACAATAATCACTAACCGTTTGGATTCCCGCCACCTGCAGATGAGCTATTGTTATTTTGTGTTTCCTCAAGCTTCAAGTGGTGAATTGGTTCAGTAGTTGGAGTGTTGGATTATGGAGATGAGGTTCCTTGTTCCATGATCGAAGTCCATCGGCCAACTTCATTCGAAGTACTGGAGTATATGAACCATGAGGTTCTTGGATCAAACCCCATCGACCAACTTTTATATATTCTTTCACAATATTCCTTATTCTTTCAATTTTATAATAGGTTGTTTTTCTGAAACCACATTCCACTCACAAACAAATGATTTTTCCAGTTATGGTGATCCGCAAATATTTGTATATACAGGGTGACATAGAAAAAAGTACATTGCATAGTGCCACACAATAAAGGATACTAAAATAAGAAAAAAAGTTCCTATGAACATGGGTCCGCAAGGCCTTCGTTTAAAAGATACGGGGTGTTGAATTCAATTTTGTTTTGGGTTTTCTTTGAATATCTTTAGCCAAAGACGCAAGAAATGGATAAAATGTGGTATACAGGGGTTTTTCATCATGCTAAATCCAAATATGATCTTAGTTTTGTGATGACTGATAGAGGGCGCTACATACAGGGTTCCATCCCTATTGAATCGGTCGTAACTTTTTTGCTATACCCTGTATGTCATTTTCGACGGAAAAAATTTGTTATCCCTTCTTTTATACTTAAGAAAGGTATACCTTGTCCAAGTCGCTAGGAGCAATGGTTCCAATACAAATGCATCTATACCTTTTCAACTTCAATTTCGGAATCGGTAAGTTATATTTCGGAAAAAGTAATCTCGATTTCAGAATTGGTTAGTTCGATTTCAGAAATGATAAACTCAATTTCAGAATCGGTGAGATGAATTTCAGAAAAAGTCCATTCAATTTCAGAAATGGTAAGTTGTATTTCAGAATTATTATTGGTAGGTTCAATTTCAGAAGATGAAATCCTTTTATATGTTTGAAAGGTTTTTAATTTCAAAAGAGAAGATTGTTTACAGTGGATGAACGGTGTTTGAGAGCCCTATGTTGAATCAGATTGAACACATATGGGGTGCCTTCAAGTCAGAAGTGAAGAGCTTCTTGCAAGAGCATCGCCAAAGGGTCATAGCTGGGGATCCGAACAGCTTGCTCAACCAGATAGAATTCAGACTGCGATGTCTTGAGAAATGTGCAGATCATTCAATGAAAATGATAACACCTCAAATGTGTTCGCATTCTCATAATCATGTGCAACGCTATTATCTTCCAGCGATTCGGATGGAAGGCATTTGTGGATTAAATTGAGATTATAATTATGTTATTGAATTGTTTTGACAAGTTGAATATTGTAAATATGGTTTGTTAATCTCACATACAATTGGAAACATTTCGAACAAATATAAGGATTTTTTTTCTGAAATTGAACTTACCAATTCTGAAATACAACTTACCATTTCTGAAATTGAATGGACTTTTTCTGAAATTCATCTCACCGATTCTGAAATTGAGTTTACCATTTCTGAAATCGAACTAACCAATTCTGAAATCGAGATTACTTTTTCCGAAATTGAAGTTGAAAAGGTATAAAAGCCGACAATGCACGCAAATTATTCAAAACGCGCCAAAGTAACTTTTGCAAAAACAATGATAAATACTTCAACAATTACATTTTAATGGTATGATGAAAAATATGATTGATTAGAACAAAACATTTAGTTTTTAGAAGATGTTCAAATTGTTGCCCTTGTACTTCAATACATTTTTCCATTAAAATTCAATATCCCGTATCTTTTAACCGAAGGCCTTGCGGACCCATGTTCATGGGAACTTTTTTCCTTATTTTAGTGTCCTCTATTGTGTAGCACTATACAATGTACTTCTTTCTATGTCACCCTGTATATCCACCTTTAGTAGACGGTTGAATTTAGTCTCAAATAGGAACCTCAAAATAATTAACAAACGGAACGAAATCTAACCTTACGGTGTGAAAAATTGGTATGAATATAGTCAGGCCAGTTTACCAAAATCATAGAAGGTACAAACGTGGCCATGCTTGTTACGGCACTGAAGAAACACCTCTTCCACCTTCGCAAATGCGAATCATCTGATATACGACTACTATCCCGACCCTAGAATACCTCTTCGAGGTACACCGTTCGAAGAAAACAAAAGGCTCCTTTGTTCTGACCGATCTAATGACGAAATCGTCAAAAGGCACGCCAATTAAAGTGCTCTTAGCTTCTAGCTAAGTCAATGGCCCACCGCAGTGTTGTCATTTCCCAACAATTATGACTATACCAAGGAAAAAAACATAACAAAAAACTAGAAATATAAATATTATGTATATCTATTTATGGAATAGAAATATTTATCTCTATTGTAATATATGAATCAATCGAGTGTTTGCATGGTCACCTGATGACAAACTACAAAGTTCTTGTTGGTGCCACTGATGGGCACATGGAAACATTGTTTTGGTTATATTTTCATAGTCTTTTGAAATGGTATTATTATATTCTTCCTATCAAATGAAATTGAATACGTAGGTACTGTATATCATTGATCCAGTTGTCAAGTTTTTGAAGAAAGAGGATCAGATCAGTTCATTCACTCCGTCGAAGTGGTAAAAGTTAGGCACAATTTTTTAGGGTTAGAGGACCAAAACTAGATGAGGGTAATCACAATAAATCTTCTTGGTCTCTATAAATTACAACATTTCATTCGGGAATAATATTAGAATGAAGGATCGATTCTTTTAGGTCACTTCGGGTGGGAAAATTGATTTAATTTCATAGATCCATGGACGTAAAAACAATGAGTTCAAAATATGGGTCTCATATTTTATAAACAAATACCAGGAATTTACGTGTGACGTGAGGTTTTATTTCCAAAACCCTCGGTATATCAAAAATATCAAATTTGTTACTTTCGTTGTGAACTCACTCAATGTACAGAGTGGTCCAGACTTGTCTCCCGATATTTCTGGGGCTGAAAGTATTACATTCGAAAACAAAGTTGATATTCTGACATAGTCTGACATTCCTGCAAATCCTCATGAGAATTTTTTTTTCATCGTATTTGGTATTTTGATAAACCAACCCATTTTCGAATAATTTGTCATCATTACTAATCAACGTGCAATTACTCGTGCAAATCAATATTTTTTCCAAAGTGCGGAGTACGGAAAGTCCACTTTTCCGCACTCATTCTAGTGTTGAAAGAGTCACTAGTGCGGAAAAGTTTTGACATTTGAATACTCAATAATAATAAATGTCTATATGTTAACTTTTGGTTTTTTACCACACGCTAGTAGAAAAAATAGTGTACCTAACACTGGTTAGGTATAAATTACTATTTCTATTGACTCTGCTTTCACACATAAAGATGAAATATTAGATCGACATCCATCATCTAGTCAACTCGATTATAAATCGAAGGGAATCCATTTCAAATTCATTTTGACTCATTGTAAAACTAATGTTCATCATCCCCATACTTTCAAAGGTATATTATATCTCCCTTGAAATCCAGCTTTTAGAAATGAGTTTGTAAGAGGTAATAACTTCGTTTTTGAATGTACTTCACCCATGTACAAAAATATTGGGATATAATTCTGGACTACCGTGTATAATTTCCTCATACTATATCGCTACTATCAAAATTAAAGCGATAAATAAAATGATAAATCACAAAACGATATCTTCCAAAATCATTTTACAAAAACTCATTCTTTCATATCGTTCCTTCGTTTTCCATTAGCCACTTCATCTATTGCCCCAATTTCGGAAACGCCCTGTCTATATGTAGACAGTACCATTATATCAATTGTTCTTCTTCCATTATGACGTTCATTTCTCAAGTTACGTCTTATTTTAATGATGAAATGATGAAGACATCAAAGAGAACGAGAAAGCCTTTCAGTTGCTTTTTATCAGATTGAAAAGTTCCTGTTCTCATCGATCATAGATATCAAATTTTATGTAATTTCCAGATAGAGGCTCGTAGAATCAAATTAAGGACCCTCCTCATCAGTTGTGTAAACCTAGAGGATTATTGAAAATGTTGATATACTGAAATATGCTGGAACAAATAAAGTTACTATATGTGCAAATGATGACTTATAAGGAGTGTACATATAATTCCGATGGTAATGCCACTCCTAGACATAATTGAAAAAATTGGAAGAAGGTGAGAATGCATTAGTGTGAATAGTGCGTATATATATATGATTCTAGTTTTAATAGCGATATAGTTTCCTGTAATAGTCTGATTCATTTTCAAACAATCCAATCGTATATGTATGTACATGTATATGGTATGCTTTATTGGTAAATACAACTAATGAACTAATCTAATAGTATGTGATTTTGTGACGCATCTTGTTCCTGAGTTTACCAATAATCCTTCACATAAGTATATGCGGAATGGATTCTATATAGCTTTTCATCAATAAAATTCCCAATGGCGTTTGTGGTTTCACATAGGTTATATCCAACTAGGTATATACTTCAAACTATAATTATTATGAGTACGTTTAAGCATAAAAAACGTACAGGTTTGAGTACTGGAGGTGGACTTGTGCAACATCACTACATAGAACTTGATTTAACATGATTATAATCAGAAACTATATACATTATATCATAATGTACAAGCTATCGTTTTGGTTAATTAAATAAGATTTTGAATAGACATCTTTCTCCCCTGATGTAAAAGTCAATGCATGATGAAGTTATCTCATCCGGAGTTCGGGTTCATAGAATTTGTAGATCAAATGAATAAGGCATTTCATGAAATTTGAATCACAATATTCAATGGTGTAGCTATTTCCCGGTATTTCGTATTGCACTGTCTAACTTTTTCAATAAAGTGGAAAGTTAGATCCCATTAAAGCCCTACCAACCGGCATTTGTGGTTTGGTAACACGATATAAAAAAAAACAATGATCAGAAACTAATTATTATGGTCACGAGAAAGTCTGGAATTCAATTTCAATCCTGCATCTGAATTGGTCACACTTGAACATCGAGCTAGCTAACCCAAGTAGGTACCAAACCAGCTAACTACGAGCTGTTATTACCGCTATAAATACCACTACAAAGAACCGGCACCACTGCTACCCAGATGACTACATTTCCAATCACCACTTCCTAGTAGGTACCTGTCAGCGACCATCTGACGTCAGTTTCGTCAGTCCGTGCGAAAACACTTCTTGCAGGTCAGGGAACCGGAGGCCGTGTCTACCAGAGGCTTTGTGGATGGCACTGAAAGTCCACGGGGCTGTCAAAGTCCCCCGTGAATTCTTCTAGTGCCATTCGCAGGCCAATGTCGAGGCAAATCCTAGAAGAAGAACCACTTGATCTGTACGTGCACTCTACACCACGAATCGACTCGCACTGTGCATTGTGGCGGAGGTTCGAGCGACAGGTAGCTTCGGGTTCCCCTCTACTTGCCTCTGCTAGCAAAGGACATTGCACCTGTACGATGGTGGGCACCGTGACATTACTCTGATGGGTGCTTATTAGTCATCCATTGGTAACTCTGCTGACAAGTCGGTCGGAACGCGAGCGCGGGGCCAGGACGGATCCCTGAGGAACTCCGGGAGGGTTATTACGGCTGAGGCGAGCTATCATTGGTCCTGATGAATAGGATTTGGGTGGATGCTCGGAGCAAGAGCGTTAACTGGGCTATTAGGCTTTGCTTGGAGGATAGGTGCCTGTTGGGGTGTCCCAGTTCGTGCATTTCAAACGCATATTGTAGTCAGGGGCTTCAGGGGGTGGCCATAGGCTCATGCACTCCCAGTCCTGTTCGTAATCCCCTTTAAACAAATAATGCATTCTGAATGACAGAACCAATGGAACAAACTGCAGATCAACTTTATAGCCCTCTGCACTTGTTACAGAATGACGGAGACTGAGATCGAATAGTTATTTTCTGACTCACCGAATATTTTTCCCATTTTTGTTTGCTTTGATGTGGAAACTATTTTTTGGCATACATGGAAATTTCTTAATTCTCAAAACAATTATAGACTCCTTCACAAACTACCATCTTACGGCTTACCAGTTACCACAGTAATCATCAGATCTACCAACCTTGAGTCACCACCACGTGGTAGTAGACGGAGTACCTATACAGGGTATGTCATGACGAGCTTACACTATCTTTATATCGAGAATCAATCGGGAGAAATCCATGAAAATGTGCATGCTTATATTTTAGAATACGCTCTCTTCATTTAAAATATTTTCGACAATGCAGTGTTGCTACTTCTACTAGAAAGTAGTAGTAACATTGATATTTCAAATGGAACACCCTGTATTTTGTCGCATTTGTAGATCCTTCCTGAAGAGCTGATTTTATCGATACATCACACTTGGGGGTCTATCGAAAAAGATTACAGAGATATAGGGTGTTCAAAATCGAGATTTTTTTGTGTCGAAACTATTCATTATCGGTCAAAACGGCTCACATGTCCCAATCTCTCTCTTTATGTTATTATATTCCTATGTGTTACTAGTATTTTCGAGGAATAATTTGCTGGAAAAATCAACAATCCCCACTTTCCACACCAATCGCCTTCTATCAGTCGTTTTATGAAGTAGGTGTACAGCAACCTCACGAAACTTCTTGTTCACAGCGAATTTCCGGGCATTAGAGACATTCAGAAGGCTCATGATTCTCACCATGCCGAATTCTTATGATGCCCAATTCTTGCGATATCTAGTTCTTACAATATGACCACCTTCTATAGATTCTCACCAGAAAAAGAATGGCTGAATGGACATTGATTTGCATACCTCGGGAAAGGAGCATATTGGAAAAACGATTGAAAGTACCTCAAATTCTCAAATTAATCCATTCTCCACCTTGATATTTTCACAGAATAGTTATTTTTGTATCTAGAGCGCGAAATGCTACTTTGGTGATCGAGATCTGATTTTTTTACGAGGCGTAGCCGAGTTAAAAAAATAGTCGAGATGACCAAAGTATTTCGCGCTCGAGTTGCAAACAAAATTTTTTCTACAAACGTCAAAAAATATAGTTCTAAAGTGAAAATATGCTTAGCTTGATATAAAAAATAGTGTTGAACTGGCTTAAAAGGTCTCCCCCTATCCTCCCTAGGTACGCACGATGTTCCACGAACATAATAGGAATTTCCTTTCGTGCGCTCCAAGAGAAAAAACAAAGTTATTGTTGAACATTCAGAAATAAATGATTTTGTGGATGTCTGCTCGATTGAGGACCATAAAGTTGAAATATAAATATCTCATATATTTTTTAAAACAATGCGCGAAGTAGGTACTTCGCGCACTGTTTTACTTCGCGCATTGTTTTGTGCAAGGAATCATGGTAACGTAGGAAACTGAAAAAAAGTGTCACTTCGCAATTTGTTATCAATGCGCGAACCTTGTCATTTTTTGACGTTTGTAGAAAAAAATATGTTAAGATGAAAGAAAAAGATTGGCTGTATAATACACATTGACTTATCTACATATCGGAATAAACGATTGAGAAAACCTCATAAACTAAATTTTCAAACCAATCAATTCTTCACCTTGATTTTCTCTCAGAAAAATAGATTAAGATGAGAAAAAATAACGGCAACCTTCGTAAATATCGACATGAATGTATTGACATGGTACACAGTGAAAAAAAACACCAGTTCACACCAGCTAACACCCTTGGGTCTTGGGTGTCCCCTGAAGACCTGATTATTATATGGATTAACACTGATATTTTTAACACTATTATAGGGTGTCATTCGTTCTTATATACAGTCAAGAAACTACACTAGAGTACCTAGTGCTAATTTGATCGGTTCGTGTCATTCAACAATAAAGTTATGTACTATACAATCATTTGGTGATTAATTTGACACCATCTTTCACTCTTGATTAGTGTGAATACTCAAAGCTTTTACTGATAATATTATGATATACGAATATTTTTCGGATATTTTTCTGTTGTGAATCACACTTATTGAGTGTTATCACGCTGAGAAGCGGTGCTTTCTTGTCTGCATCCGACTTAACACGACTTTAATATACTAACATTATAGTATTCAGTGTATAAGATGATTCTTTGTAGTCAGAGTTGAGACTTAACAAAACATCTCTGAGCTGATACTATTTGAAGGCTGTCGAGAGACGAGCGTCGAAGGAGCGCTAGTGTCGCAATCCTTCAAGATATTTACTCAATATTTTTCTGTGCACAAAATTTATACTTCGATATTCAATTTTATGTTTCAATCTGGTTTGATACAGGTGCCCTATATATCGTGATATACCTACAGAATTGTTATCCATTCTTCAGTGAGTTTAGGTTTTTCAGTGGGAGTATTTTCTCAACAGTAGTTCTTTTACAGATTTTTTGAAGAGGTTATCATTGTGAAGTTTGTATAGCTACTTGCAAGATGGTAATACATTTTGATTCCCATATTTGAAATACAATTTTCGAATTTTTTGGTTTTGTGTTCAGGGATAGATAAAAAGTCAGAATGTCTGGTTTCGTAATTATGTAAAGATGACTTTTTGGTATATTTGGATAAATTTTCCCTCACATACAGTAGGCTTCTGTATATATAGATGCATGGAAGAGACATGAGGTTATGTTTGATACAGACCTGCTTGCAAGAATCATGAGGATGCATGTTAAAAATATTCCTTATGATTTTTTTTTGCAGCAAATATTTTATGCCTATCTATAGACTGACCCCATAAGACAATGTTATAGTGCTGTATGCGAGACTGTAATAGACATTCAATAAGGCATCTGTGGGCAAAGAATGTTTTATCTGCGAAATTGCGAAGTAGGTTGAATTGAGTTTTTTCACTGTGCGCTATGTGATCAGTCCATCTCAGATTGTGATCAACATAGACTCCTAGGAATTTTGTACAAGTTGTTGATGTTATTTTTGTGTTCCTTATATTGAGAAATAGTAATTCATTACTTGGAGCATTGTGTGAATGAAAGTATATATTTTCCCCGAGTTCAGAATCAATCCATGTCTGTTACACCAGCTGCAAAACTTCTGAATGACGTCCTCAACTAATCCTTGAAGCTCCTCATGGGATCCTGCTGAGACCGCTATAGATGTGTCGTCAGCAAATAGTGTAGATACATTCGAACTCGTGTGCTGTGGTAAGTCGTTGATAAAGAGCAAGAAAATCAACGGTCCCAGCAGGGATCCCTGAGGAACTCCAGTTTCTACTCTGTGTAGTTCCGAGTATTTATTAGATATTTTTACTATCATTTTCCGTTCATATAGTCAATAGCTTCTTTCAATAATAAGCTATTATTTCTTCGAACTTCGAATATCATTTTTGTGTGTTTTGCAGGATATGGATATCCGTTGTGCTCGAGTTATTTTCATAATTTGCCAGTCCCTCGTACACAGAAGAAGATAATTTAAGCTTATATTATGATGCAGTTTTGAGTTTGTATAGTTGCAGGCACGTCTGATAAATTTCCATATGAAATAATGCTCACCAAAATATCAGCCATCAGCCGGTCATAGCATATAAGTTGATTCACCCTCACCCGTATAAAGTTGAACTATCGTCATGTTCATGATTAGGTATTTCTCTTTTCCTGGACGCACGTGCCACGTGCAGATAACAGATATACATACTGTGTACATACAGAGTTACTGGTGATTAGTAGGTTTTTCTTCGATGGGTTATAGCTGATTAGCAATATATACAGGGTGAGTCAGAATAAGACCGACTCATTTTGTTTCCTTGTAGATATATCTTTCAAGTCATTAAGTTGTTCATTCTTTCTGGAAAATCGAATACCGAAAAAAATCATTGTTTTCAAATATAAGTACATATAGGTACTGAATATCTAAAAAAAGGGGATTCACTATATTTTTGTAACTTGACCAGTTAATAAATGAAGAACTAATAATAATAATATATTAGCCCCAGTTGTTTAGAATACATTTTAGGTTGTCCTGTATACAGAAAATATGGAACGATCACAATTATGAATAGAAATGAGGTACATATATATGTGTATATTAAACGTTTGAGAAAAGTACAATATTAGACTTGACAATTAAAGAGAAAATCGCAGTGGTGTCTCGTGAAAGGAGAAGTCAAGATATGCATCATGTGAATAGAAGGCATATTGTTATTCGGTGAAATTTTCATTATTGCTGCTTCAAATTTTCTGATCGGTGGCTTCTTCAGTACAATCGGCAATTTTATAAAAAGCTTGAGAGATGTATAATAAATTGGCTGTTGCGTTTTTTGGAGCCGGTGGTAGGGTATACTGAAGGATCTTTTTTTCCGAGTATCATAATCATGGTAGGATGAATTTAAAGATAAAGAGTTCTCATTTTCCTTTACAAACATGACACATTGTAAGATGAAAGCCGAAGGTAAAGTTAGAATATTCAACTTTTTCAATAACGGTTTGCAATGATATCGGTAACCAGCATTCCCACGACTTTTTTTTGGAGTTTGAACATTCTCTCACTGCCTACAGAGTTTTCCCAAAATATAAGTCCATACGAAAAAATGGCATAGAAGTTACTATAATAATATGTAAGTGCAGTATCCAAAGTGGTGAATTCCATTAGTTTTCTAATTTGGTATACTACCTACTTTATTCAATTTCATTGCTGTGTAATCGATGTGATCTTTCCAGTTCAATTTTGTATCAATGTGGATGCCTAATAATTTGACACTTCTTTGTTGTTTATGATTGAAGGAACATAGTTCATTGGTTTTTGCCGTATTGAGTCTCAAATTGTTTGCTGAAAACCATTCAGACGATTTTGTTGCCGTTTCCCAGTTTTCCAGTCTCTATGTGTTTATATCGCGACCAGCATTCACAATCGTAGTATCATCGGCATATTTTATCATATAATACCATGAATATGATAAGGAATATTGGTCCCAATATAGATCCTTGAGGGACACCAATCTTAATAGGTAGATATAGTCTGATTGGTCACCAGAAGGTAGGACAACTTGTTGCTGTCGACTATCTAACTAGGAGGCCATCAATTCGGGACGAAATATTCAGAAAAGAATTCCGCAGTTTTTGGTGTAAAAAATATCTGAATTGGATTAACGATGTATGAGTTTCAGCGAGATAAATAAAGAATATTTTATTGAAATTTCTGAAAGGGAAGTGAATAATGTGATTTTTTCAAAATTTTATTAAAAATTATGGATTACTGAATAGACATTATGAAGTACATACATAAGCCTATCGATCAGCGCAAGAATCATTCAGATACCTCTATCAGACCAGTAGTTACAACAATTAAATTAAAAAATTTCAAAATTGCAATTATTTCTCGATTTTTTCTCATAACTTTTGTCACGACCAACGTGGCGTGTTGTAGATTTCCATTCCTCATGTGAAATTACATAACAAATCAGTCTGCAAAGGTCCCATTAAGATATACCGAAATTTTGGGTTGGTGTAAGATAAACCGAGGCTGCCGCCGGACTAATTATAATAAGGTACAGTTTAGACATCAGCTTCTCAGATTGAAGATGGCTTTTACAAGCAGCATGGTGTGTTCTAGAACTATGGTAGCGGAAACAATTTTCAAATTATAACACCAACCGAGAAAAACATGGGGATGAAATTTGAGAAACTGAAGATAGAGGTGGCTTTCAGCGAATTGCTCGATGGAGAGTTGATTTGGCCTCATTATTCTGAAGAGCATTTAGTCCCACATAATATGTGTGACAAAATAACCATTCAGTATCATCTATTGGGTTTGATATTCATGCGGTATAATTACTTTTCATGTTGCTAAGAAACTATAAAGTTTGTTAGCAAGACAAGTTGAACTGAAAGCCATTTGGGTTTTCAACTGTGAGATTGAATTATATTCGGTACCAACAGTCACCTGGTTTTAGGTATGTACTATTATTGTATACAATCATGAATGTTACATAGAGTATATCTGAATATGCGAATATGTTTATGATATTAACACTTCATTTAATTTTAGTTCTGTTGCTTGTCAAACCTGTCAGACTGTTGTAATAAAATCCATATCTGAGTTTGTTGCGAACCTATTCTTCTTCATCTGGCGCCCAACTAAGGAACAAACTAGAAAAATGGATAGATATAACCTGAGGAGAAGACCTGTTTTGCCAAAAACCAATCCTCTACCTGGGGTAAGGGTAGAACCATCAAAAGCGAACGTTGGTCGAGTTAGGAATCTACAGGATGTTGCAGCTTCTGAATCGCACTTCAGTGAGCCGTCTACATCAGGACCTCAATATTATCCGGGACAGGATATGGGGAATCTCATAGGAGATAACAGACGTGATTTGACTTTTCCACAAAGTTACGAACCTGATGCACCGTGTGATGGAAATATACATAGAGTTTATAATTTGCATAGAAATCTCAACGAATCCGAAACTCAAGGAGTACAGAATAATGTAGATTTAATATCTATTGTAACACAGGTTGTATCTGCAATGCAAAATTTGAATGTTTTACCTAAACCCACAACAGAAATCTCAAACAACGGGACTGATGGCTCGCCGAAGAGTGTCAATGCTATTGAGATTCTTCGACAGTTACCAGTTTTCGATAATAAGGGAAGTATTCATCCTATAGATTTTCTCTCACAGTTGGAATATTTTCATCAAGTTCATCAAGTACCTTTCGAATATTTCAAACTCAGTATCGTTAATCATTTTAAAGGAGAGGCTTTGATGTGGTATCAAGCGTTTGTAACTATTTTCATTGACTTTCCAGCCTTTAAACAAGCTTTTATCGGTCAATTTTGGAATGAGGATATTCAGTTTGACGTACAAGATAAGTTGAGAAAGCTTCGATACGAAAATGGTTCTTTTGTTACACATTTTTTGCGTTGTGTTAATTTATCCAAACATTTATCCACGGCTCAGAGTGAGCTGGATATCATTAAGAAAATAGCTCGTGTTTTCCCTCCCCATATTTCCAGTACTTTAATGTATTGTGAATCATTATCATTGGCTTTGGATAGACTCAGACAAGCTGACGCCTATCATAATATTAACTCTGCAATGTTTTCAAACTTCCAACCCTCTTACCGAAATAATGATACTGCGGGAACGACAAACTCCCAATATTTCCACCGAAATAATGACACACGAGGAAGTTTTCTGATGAAACCAGAAAATTGCATATGGAACGTGGCGAGTCGAAAAGATATCCGGAAAAAGTTAACAAGGTGTCTGTAATTGAGGTTGATAATCAGTTACTATCCGATTGCGATTTGAATACGGGAAACGAGTCGGTACCTCATTTGAATTAGGTCCGTCAGTGAGGTCGGCAATCAAAAGGATCGATGTATGTAATAATCCGCGTGAAGATTTATTGTTAGATAACGACTATGAAAGAGATAGTATAACTACACGTACGCCAACCATTGAGATCAATTTGTACAATTTCAAATTTCCAGCAATAATTGATACAGGGAGTGACATTTGTTGTTTGAGTGATGAAGTATGGCAACAAATTGAAATATTTCACCCGGACATTCCTACATTTTCTTGTACTGGCGTTACTGTCATGGGTGCGTTTGGCTCCAAACAAAATAGAGTTAGACAGCAATCACTTTTAACATTCTCAATTTCTCAAAACGAGTTTTGTTTTGAATTCTTTGTTATTTCAGATTTAATTTATCCTATTATAATTGGCATTGACTTTTTACGTTCGGTTAAATCCAAATTAGATTTGGATAATGAAAAATTATTGATCAAGATTTCAAATAATTGGATAGTGGTTCCCGAACTGAAAGTAAACGACGATTGTCGATATACTGAAATTCCAAAACTCAGGAACTTCTTCATAAAAACAAATAATATATTATTGCCAGATATTGATTATTCAATGTCTACGGATGAATTAAAGGCAGTAGTTACTGGTTCTCCTTTGAGCGAACACCAAAAGTATGAGGTAAGTGATTTATTAATAAAATTCAAAGAAATTTTTTCGGATAAACCCGGCAGAACACATGAATATGAGTATGACATTCGAATGCGGGATACATCAGAATTTTGTCAAAGACAGTACCCAATCCCAATTGCCCAAAGGATGGCGGTAAGGAAACAATTGGATACCATGATTAAATGGGGAGTAATAACTAAAACACCCACACCTTACATTTCTCCAATAATGGCCACGGTTAAGAAAGATAATTCCGTCCGAATATGCTTAGATGCAAGATTTTTAAATCAAAGAATTGAAAAAGAACACAATACCCCGAAACCGGTAGATGAAATTTTGAGGTCTGTTGGAACATTCAAATACATGTCATCACTAGATTTGAGTTGCGGTTACTGGCAAATCCCTTTAACTACGAATTCCCAAAAATATACCGGTTTTAAGTTTGAGGGTGAAACCTATTGTTTCTGTACTTTGCCATTTGGCCTGTCTACTAGTGTAAGTACGTTCGTCAGGTGTTTGAATACAATTTTCGGTAACGAGTTTAGTAGTTTCTTGGTAGTGTACGTGGACGATATCTTAATTTTATCAAAATCATTCGAAGAACACTTAATTCATATCGAAAAAGTTTTACATCGTATACAAAAAGCTGGCTTCACTGTAAAATTCAGAAAATGTCAGTTTTTTCGTGAGGAAATGGTGTTTCTTGGCTACATACTCGACTCTCAAGGGATTCGCCCGAATTCAGATCGGATTCAAGCCATAAAAGATTACAAAGTACCTAGAAATATCAAAGAACTGCAAAGCTTTTTAGGACTTGCTAATTTTGATAGGTCTTTCTGTAAAGACTTTTCAGCTTTGACTGTTCCTTTGTCTAGTCTTCTGAAGAAAAAAACACCCTGGAGATGGACCGACGTAGAACAAAATGCTTTTGATTCCATAAAGAGAAAAATTGTAGAAAGTACGCTTCTCTATCATCCAGTTGATAATGTACCTTATTCTTTGGAGACAGATGCCAGTGATAGAGCTCTTGGATGTCATCTTTTTCAAGTGATAGATGGTGAGCGTAAATCGATTGCTTGGGCTTCAAGGGTTCTTCTTGATCGTGAAACTAGATATTCAGTGAATGAGAAGGAAGCTTTAGGTGTTGTTTGGGCATTGTCCAAGTTCAGAATTTATTTATTGGGTAGGAAATTCACCATATTCACGGATAATAACTCTGTAACCTACTTGAAAACATGCAGATTACTTTCGGCCAGAATATCAAGATATGCGCTAGCACTGCAAGAATACGACTTCGATATCAAGTATATTCCTGGATCAAAAAATATCATAGCAGATGCTCTTTCTAGATTCTCAGCAATAAGACCTCCCACTCCATCAAATAAATCTTTCAAAGTCCTTCCCATTAAAAACTTCTCGAAAAAAATTTTAGATATCTTAAAGAAAATTTCAATTCATCAACAAGAAGACCGGAAACTTGGAGATATCATCAAAAATATTAACGAAGACCCAAAACTGCAAGAAAGATTTTTAATCCATGATAAAAAATTGTATATTAGACATTCTTGTGAAGAGTATTACTTACTATGTATACCTAAATCATTTGCGTCTATATTCGTAGATCAATATCATCAGTTATATGGACATTTTGGAGTCTATAAAACTTGGCATGCCATTAGATCAGAATTATGGTGGAACAATATGATCAAAGATGTGAAAAAAACTGTTAGCTCTTGTGAAATATGCCAAAAAGCGAAATGTAGTATCTTACCTAAACCGGATTTAATTTCAATAATTCCTTCGTCAAAAAATGAACTAGTAGCACTGGATTTGTATGGTCCGCTTCCTATCAGCAGAGGAGGAGTTTCATATGTGTTGGTTTTGTTAGACGTATTTTCCAAATTTGTTACATTATATGCCCTGAAAAAAGCTACCACGCGTACCATTTTGAATCGTTTGATAAAAGATTATTTCCCGAAGGTAGGCAAAGTAGTTAGTATTTTGAGTGACCATGGGACACAATTTACCTCAACGAAATGGAAAGAAACTCTCGAGGCATTGGAGATCAAAGTTATACATTCATCGGTACGTAGGCCACAAGCTAACCCGTCGGAACGAGTAATGCGTGAGATAGGAAGATTATTTAGGACGTATTGTCATGATCATCAAAAACGGTGGGCGAATGAATTGCAAAACTTAGCGGATTTTATCAATTCAGTATGTCATGAATCGACAGGCTATAGTCCGCGTGAATTACAGTTAGGCATCGAGAAAAAAAGACTTCTACCTGCTGACCTACGTGGTCCATTGGTTGAAGAAAATAAGTTAAATGTAGCAACTAAAATGATTCTAGCAAAGGAAACATTGATGGGTAAAGCAGCACGAAGAAAGGCAACTTTCAGTAGTAGAAAATATAAAGAGTTTAAAGCAGGTGACATGGTGTTACTTCGTGCTAACCCAATTTCGTCTGCATTGAAAGAAGAAACCAAAAAATTCCTTCTTTTATATGAAGGTCCATTCCGGATCAAAAAGGTGATTACTCCGGTAACATTCATACTAGAGCATGTGGATAAAAACGAAGAAAGAGGTATGTTTCATGCATGTCATCTCAAACATTTCAATTCAATAGAACGAACTTTGAATACTTGAGGGCAAGAGGAGTCACATCCGTCATGTGGGAAAAAAAATCAATTCACTTTATTCTCATATAGTGAACTCCGCATACATAGCCTGGGTATACGAAGTTCAAGGGGGGCAAGATGTGACAAAATAACCATTCAGTATCATCTATTGGGTTTGATATTCATGCGGTATAATTACTTTTCATGTTGCTAAGAAACTATAAAGTTTGTTAGCAAGACAAGTTGAACTGAAAGCCATTTGGGTTTTCAACTGTGAGATTGAATTATATTCGGTACCAACAGTCACCTGGTTTTAGGTATGTACTATTATTGTATACAATCATGAATGTTACATAGAGTATATCTGAATATGGGAATATGTTTATGATATTAACACTTCATTTAATTTTAGTTCTGTTGCTTGTCAAACCTGTCAGACTGTTGTAATAAAATCCATATCTGAGTTTGTTGCGAACTTATTCTTCTTCATATGTTAACACTTCTTTTCATTTTTGTTTGTTAGAGATCACCTAGATATCTGCTAGATACCCTGTAACTACATACAGAAACCGTGGAACTTTCTTTGTCTTCTCGCAGCGTGATTGATGTGACCGAAACAATTTTTTTTGCGGTTGTTCGGCCCCAAAATATCCTACTAGATCCCGTTGGAATTGTGTGTAACGCCGTTAACAATAATGAACAAAGCTGGGCTATTTGTCGAGCTTCTTATTTCTTATTGCCCGTATTACGCAACAGTAGCCACCAAACGGCTTTTTTCCGATTCAATTCAACTCGACCGAAAAGTGCTTCCGTTCTCTATAATAATAACATTCTTGAGAATATCTGTTGGGAATCGATTAAACGCCGTAAAAATAAAAATCTGTTACGTGGTTTTTGTCGTGTTTGAATTAAACAGCGACTACAATGGCAGAAAGGATATTGACTGCCATTCAGTGCAGTGTGGTAGAGGAAAGGGCTAAACTTTTTTGGTTCTTGATGAATTGCATTTCATGTATCGAGTCTACGCACCATTAAGCAGATCTCCTAAAAAAATAATGGTGAAATACACATCATTCATTGTTTCCCAATGAAAATTATGTGTATTTATATATCGTATCACCTCGTTATCGAAACGTTTGCAAATGAAAATACAATAAAATTAACTTTTTCTACGGCTAATATAAAATTGCTCTTGTTTTACTGTGTTCGATACATCAATGAGGTACTTTGTATAACATCAATTTTATTTCCGTATCTGATATCACAATGACTCCATTGTGTTATTATTTCAAAAAATCTCATCGCTCATGGCATGTCAAATTGCAAGCAATGACAGTTCTGTCTAATAAATGAGCATTACTTGACAAGAAATCGAAAATGCCGAATTTTGGACTACCCTGTATACGTTCAAATTAAATATCAGTAGATAGTAAATCAAAAGTTAAGATGGGAACATGTGAACCGATCTGACCATTAATCAAAAGTTTCGACACAAAAAAATCCTAAATTCGAAAAATCTCGATTTTGAACACCCTAAATCTCTGTAATCATTTTCGCTAGGTCTCGAATGTGATGTATTGATGGAATCAGCTCACAAAGGAAAATCCGAAAATGCAATAAACTACAGGGTGTAATATAATAAGAAGTATAACTTTGATATGCCACGCATATTTGAGTCACCCTGTATACGCAAAGTGATTAAGAAATATGCTGCTTATGAGCCTAGACCATCACAACAATCTTTATTCATCTATCTCAAACAGCGAAGCCGTTATCTCACTTTCCCATTTCAATGACTCACCCTGTAGAATACCTACAGGGTATGGATAGTTGGAAGTAATAACTGCTTTTTATGATCACCCTGTATATAGACGACACTCAATACTCCCGGAATATGCCTACTGCACAAAAAGAGCATTGGTTAAGTTGTTTTAGTTGAAGTGCAGGAACGTGTATCTATATCACATGAATAGTACGTTGATATCAATGTAAATACAAGTTTCGGACTACAACAGAAAAATGAAACATAAACCTAGGAACTTCTATTTTGATCAGCATTAGAACAACCTCTCCTCATTGGAAAATCGGAAACTGAAAAGGATCAGAAGGAGATTTAGTGGTACTCAATACCAGTCATAGTACCTTATTCATGTTTCCGTTACATTCAAAATGAACACTTCATCATTTTTTCAGTTCCTACCAGCAAAATTTCGTTTTAACTAAGGAGCAAACGTGATACACATATCATTAATCAATTAAAATCAGCTGATGTGATTGACAAACAAGCACCATATTCTGTGTAAGTCGCATACTATTCCTATTATATATGTCAGCTAAAATTAGAGTTGGAACAGAAAAACTTTTTTGATTACATTGGTTTGATTCAAACAATAAAAGTAGAATAGATGATATCCGTTTCATCATGGATTAATTGGTTTTGAATTCCGATAAAGATTTTGACAAATTATTTTGATCGAATATCAGTATCAAGTTCCTTCAACTTTTGTAGCAAGCTAGAAACAAACATGTATTTTCCGATTTATACGTAGGGTTGTTTTTCGCATACCTACATCCTGTATGAATTATTGACGCTCTGCCACTAACTTAGATCAGTTTGGGATGCGGCACGTTTGGATATTCGCTCGCAAATGGAACATGATCCCCATTCATTTGCTTTTTGTTTCAACTCGAAATTGAGGCAAATTACCGCACAGGAAAGTGCAATTTTTCAATAATATGGCTCACAATCGTGATTGGCACAGGTGCCGTTTGATGAATAAGAATGTTTTTAGATGCCTCTGGTACATATCACAATCATATCGTTATCAGATGACGGTTGAAATTTGCAGGCGGCTCTCCTACTATCAATCATTTCAGAGATTTCCATTTGAAGGACTAGAAAATCACCTATTACTCACTTATTAAATCTATTTGCTACACTACTAATGAATTTAACAGCTTAGAAATAGAAATTAATCGAATTAATGAAGATAATGGCATTAGCCATTTTATGGATTGGTGTTTTGCCTTCCCACGCGTGTTATAACAAGGATGACCATACAAGCCATTGATGAGAGTTCAGTCAATGGTACAACCAGTTGTGGATCACACCACCTTTCTCAAATTTTGATTGCTGCTTATAGGAGACAACATAATCTAGTATAACAAAATTTCACGAAATTGATGAGGAATTCTTTATATTATGTTGTATATATACGGTGTGTTGCACTTCGAGTAGCAGAAATTCATTATTTTTTAATAGGTCGGTTTCATTAATGTTGCCCAAAACTTCGATGTCAGATTTTTGGGCCATAATAGAAAAATAAGTTCAAATAAACATATAGGTATGTATGTGGGTATATGAATTCATTTCGCAACACCCTCCTATATAGGAATCCGTTGACCGATTTTCAAAAACAACGAGATGTCTTCGAAAATGTGGACAAATCTGAAATATTAAAACTTTCAAGGCATATAAATGTTTGATGAATGAGTCAAAACATCAAAAATGATATAGGGTGTTGCGTTGAAATTTTGTATGAGGGTATTTCAGCTATGTCTGAATCGGATATTATCTATTCACTTTTTCGGAAACAAATTGACGGCAACCATCACTTTAGAAGTTGTTTAGATACATTGCTGTATTAAGGTGAAACTTTTTGCAGAAAGTCGATTTTGATTTTTTACTTAAAAATACATGCGGCCACATTTCGATTGACAACCTGGTCAAAATATATTAATTCTATTCATGAAAATATGTTAAAATTTGATGTTCATTAATTAACAGATGAACGTAGTAATTCATCGAATTTTTTGTTATTTGAAAATCGGTCAACTGATTCCAAATTGTTGGAGTTGTGGGTTTCTTGAAAATACGATTATTTATTGATTTTGGAAAGAGGCTACAACTGACTTTGAACAAATTCACATTCTATTGTTCACTTCTCAATTGGGTGTAATCTGAACCTATCAAAGTATATAAAGTAATACCAGAGGCGCGCCCAAAGGCCTGTTCGTTAGTTATTATTTATGAAATTCAAAGTGTTTACACAGGGTACTCTCAAGAAAAAGATATTCCAGATATGGGGTATCTTGGGATTTGTGTCATGGGTACTTAAACCGATAGAGGTATTTTTTTGTGAAAAAATTGGCTGACATGCTCTCTTCTTTTTTTTATTCGTGCAGGCTATAAGGAAAACTGAATATTAAAAAAAAATTTTTTCGACAATTGGCTGACCCGTAATACAATGAATTCCTGCAACTTAAAGAGAAACACTCGTACAATAAATAATTGTATTGATCAAAAAATCATCGAAATCTTATCGTTTGTAAATTTTTTCATTTACTATGCACAGTTCCATCGAGTTCATACAAAATATTTCTGTTGAGAATACCTGTTCTCTCTCATCATATTATATGGTATATATTATATAAGAACCGTAGGAACCTATAGTTATCTGATACATATACCTTTCTTGAAGACACGGTTCAACTCAAGAGTATCTCATAGTGGGAATAAACTATACAGGGAAAATTCAAGGGGTGTTTCCTTGTGACGTTCTAGCAAATAAAGTTCATATAAACATATGTCCTAACTTGCTCCGTTTTTGAGATATAGGATGTTGAAGTTGGAAGTATCAATTGTTTTTATTTATAAGCCCCCCCCCCCTGTATAAGCTTTCATGGTGCCAAAATTCAGTATGGATGGAGACTGAGAAAGCCCCAGAATTCCAAAATGATTCTAATTGGGGTTATTGAGTAATCTCAATGGAAGTCTTGAAAACACCTACATTAAAATTTGAAATCAAATTTTTATTGTTTCCTCAAAAACTAAGCGACATACAAATATCACACAGATGATAAAAAAGTTGTTATTTCAATAGTTCAATCTAATAAAAATATGAAACTCAGAAAAACCGTTGGTATACAATGACATTCACCATGAATATCGATAAATTTACCCACTGTGACGCCACTGGAAATATTATTTCGAATCTAATTGCACTAGAAGAAGCTCCATATTACTATTAACAAAACCAAGCGTGATATGGAAATTGATGAAAAGACAATTGAGATATGAATAGAAACAAGATTTTTCATGGAAATATTAATACCCTGTATCTTGAAAATGAATATTTGAAAATTTCCTAAAATATCACAAGGAATCGCCTCTTGAAGTTTTTCGGTGTTATTTAGATACACCCTGTATAGGAACTATACTTGGGGGCTCGCAGGAGTTGCAAATAGGGACTTTCGGACCCCCTGGGTCCGTCCCATGTTCCGCAAGAATTTCAAGTGTAACATTGTTTTAATTGCTAACAGAAAGGAAGTGTTTCTGTATTATTTTCCCAGGCGAATAATGCCCTTTCATCTGCACATAGTGTAATGTCATAATAAAAAAAACCTGTTCTAAATAAAACTATATACAACGAAATGCATGCTTGTGGTTTGGTGTGACGGTGAGACCAGTGAGACTTCTTCAATTCGGTATGGTTTTTGTTCTGTACTGTGTATAGATTTTCTCGAGAATCGACAGTGGTGTCCAAGAAATTCAATAGACTTCATGATGAGACCCTCAGTCACCCATCAATAAAGGCTGAAAAAGGATTGATGACCTTTGAAACTTTTAGTTTGTCTTTCAGTTATTGTCCCTTCATGCTTTTGAACTCATGCTATTGTATCAACTCATATCGTTACACATGGAGAATACTAGTATACTGTACTTGCATCCTGTAAACAGTGTTAACAGATGCTACACCATGGAATGTCGCGAAAAATTTTGAGAAAAGTCACAAGTGTAAAAACAAATTCTCCATATGGACCCGAAATTTTTTGAATTTGCGATTTATTTGTCAATTTTAGGCACCTGGTGAATGGTGGTCATTGGTCAAGTAGAAGAATCTATGGAAAACTTGTTTAATTGTGATGAAAAAAACGAGTTGGAAATTACGTTTTGAGGTTGCAACCCTCAAACTTACTATACCAAAGTATTACTTTTCCTGCCTAGGCAGCAAAGTGCAATTCAATATTAAGTTCATATTTCGATTCTACACATTTCTTGCAGGAAGAAGATAATAAACTGTAGTAGCAATTGAATTACTTCCATTGAGTGTCATAAAGGATAAAAAGAAGAGTACATTCAAATAACGGAGACGAGAAATTACAAATGAAGAGAATTATACTGTAGATATTTTGAAAAATAGTTAATATACCTATATCTACTATGCACTTTGTTGGTGAACCAAATATTATGGCTATCTATAAAAAATATAAGTGAAGGGACAAAAATTGTGGTCAACATACCACTCATTTTGTTGTGAGATTAAAATCTGGTTGATAACCAATTTTCTTGATCAAAACAACAATTCCATTCGTATGGTGACTAAACATATTCAACTATTTTTCGCTGGTTGATTTGATTATTAAACAAGATAGGTGTATATAAAATTTTTTTCACCACTAGCAATACATTTCAATCATTTTGGTTCTGTGAAACTGAAATATAAACCTATTGTCACTATGGAAACACTTCTTTTCAATTCCAATGAAAATCTGGTAGCCATAACCATGACAGAGCCTATGATAAGTCTAAGATGATAAGTCGTTGTTGATAAATACCTACTAGATTCGAGTGCCTTTCTTGAGAACCTCGCATCAGAACAGTGAATTCGGGTTAATTGCGATTTTCACAGAGGTGGCTATGGCTCTATTGACTAGTGGTTCATAAAATTACGAAAACTACCTCGGTAGTAAAAACACACTTTACAGTTCGAAAAGGAGTAAATAATGGTAGGTTTTATAGCTTGTGGTGAAAAAAATATATGTATTAACGTGATGTAGTATGATTATTAATGAATTCATGTAATAAAAAATGCAATCGGAGGAGCTCAAGAAAAGCAAGGGTTACGGAGAAGTAAGCTCGATGGACGCACCATCGATGGTGCGTTCATTTTCCAGATCCCAATCTGACGCGAAGAAGGCATTGCTCTTCGTTTGGCCCACCGGAGCGTGTCTCCTCTTCTTCTTCATCTTCGTCTTCTCCTTCTTCTTCTCCTTCCAACTGCCGACCTCATTAAACGAGAAAATTGCGCCCGACTGCTCATTTTCTAGGATCTGCTCGAATAATAGAAAATCCTTTTTTGCTTCGCCGGGCTGCCGGTGACTTACTCCACGAGTAAAAGTTTACAGCGTGATTCTGAAAAGCTCTATCGTCCAAATGGGTTTTCTAACTCTTGGAGCGCACGAAAGGGAATCCCTATAATACTGTCTGTAGGTTCAGATGATTCGCCCCAAAATGTCACTGAGTTTAGAGAATTTTCCTTTCAGAGAACCGAAAAGAAAAATTCACTAGCTTGTCAGTGACAATTTGTATCGAAAAAGGTTTGGAGCAGAGAAATAAAGCTATACATATAGAAAGAATATCAAATTTTCAATTTGCTTTGGACGTTTCGGGAACGAGTCTGCTCCCGTTTTCAACATAAAAATCGGAGACAATAACATTGCTTTCTGTTCAGTTGATATAGATAGAACATGGTTTTCACTACTAAAATCTGAGAATGAAAGTGGTAAATTCAAGACTAATTGATGAAAACATCCTGTAACTCATTTGATTGCTAACTTCATCAATTGTCACTGAGAACTGAAAAGTATCAAGACAAATACGAATTTGCTATTCAAATATCCATTTTTTATGTTAAAAACGGGAGCAGATTCGTTCCCGAAACGTCAAAAGCTAAGTGAAAATTTGATATTTCTTCTATATACCTTAATATCTCTTCTCCAAACCATTTTCAATATAAATTGTCACTGCCGAGCTAGTGATTTTTTCTTTTAGGCTCTCTGATAGAAAAATTCTTTAAACGCAGTGACATTTTGGGGCAAATCATCTGATTGGTATCACTATCAGCAATAACCTTTCTTGGGGAAATCACGTGAGATCAATTGCTAAAAGTGCATCCAAAAACTGTTTCGGGCCAGGAGATATTCCACTTCCAGTCAGCTGCTTATGATCTATAAGGCACAGATCCGACCTGTCCTGGAACACTCTTCCCATATTTGGAGTGCAGCACCCAAACATACCCTGAAACTGTTGAATTCTGTCCAAAAAAAGGGCAATTCGTCTCGTGGGTGATGCCTCGCTCACAAACTCACTCACTTCTCTGGAACACCGTAGAAAAGTTGGCGATCTGGCTCTATTTTATAGATTTTTGTGATATTAAGTAATCCAGAGAAGAAAATTCAGAAGAACTTTTCAAGATAATATTTATTATAACAACTAAACTTCCATAGATACTCAACCACAACATACAGGGTCACATAATAATATAATTCACATCTGAGAGATAAAGCCTCATTTCATTCAACACTCCCACTCTTTATGACTGATGGGAATTGAACACCTATGATTTTCAAGATTCTCAGTAATGTTTCTTTTGGAACTGCTTTCGTGAATATATCTGCAGATTGTTCTTCTGTGGGGATGTATGAAATCATCAATGAACCATTTTCGACCAATTCTCTGATGTAGTGATACTTCACATCTATATGCTTGGTACGTCGATGATGTTGATCAGCATTCCTCACCAAACGTATTGTGCTCTGATTATCAACCATCAATATTGTAGGATGATCCATAGGAATATTCAATTCCATTAAAAACTGTCTCAGCCAAACAACTTCTTGAGCTGCTTCAGAAGCAGCTACATACTCTGATTCAGTTGTAGACCGTGACACACATCTTTGTTGACGAGAAGCCCAAGTGATAGGACCACCCGCCAGTGTGCTAATATAGCCACTTGTCGAGCGTCGTGTATCCAAATCCCCAGCGAAATCTTTATCGGAAACAGCTGTCAGTTTCGTTTCTTCTCCAGAATACATGATGCCTAAGTTCTTTGTCCCTTGTAGATATCGCAATATGCGTTTCACAGCCGTCCAATGAGCAATACCAGGATCAGCCAAAAATTTACTGACTTGACTAACTGCAAACATTATGTCTGGACGTGACACAATTGCGAGGAACATTAAACTACCTACGACTTCTCGATAAGGAGTTTCTCTCATTCTTGATTTTTCTTCATCATTTTTAGGACACATATCAAGTTGCAAGCTGTTATTTGGATCTGCAGGTACTGCACACGGTTTGCAATCTTGCATGTTGAACTTCTTCAGAATTTTCATGACGTAATTCGGTTGATTGATGAAAATTTGACCTTCACTAGTTCTCGAAATTTCTATTCCAATGAAAACTTCTGGTTTGCAAATTGTTATTTCAAATCTGGATCCAAGCTCTTGCAATATTCTGTCGATTAAACTTGTAGATCTGCAGAATAGGAGACCGTCATCGACATATAGTGCCAAATAAACTTCTTCTGACTGAAATTCTGCATAGAAAACACATCTGTCCGATTCGAGTTGATGGAACTTGAAAGTTTTCAGGAATCCAACAAATGTTTCATTCCAGTTACGGGGCGATTGTTTCAAACCATATAAACTCTTTTGTAACTTACAAACCAAATTGGAATTTTCTGTTATTAAGCCTTTTGGTATGTCCATAAATATTTCTTCATGCAAATCTCCATACAGGAAGGCGGTTTTAACATCGAACTGGCTGATGTTCATCTTCTTCATAGATGCTATTGCAAAGAGTGTTCGAATTGAATCATACCTAACAACTGGGGAAAATGTTTCATTATAATCCAACCCAGCTGTTTGTGAGTAGCCCTTAGCTACTAATCTAGCCTTATATCTGTATATAGAACTATCTGGTTTATACTTGATTTTGAAAACCCATTTGCATGGTATACTCTTACGATTTTGTGGCAATTCTTGTAATATCCAGGTGTTATTTTTCTTCAAGGAATCGATTTCTTCTTTTATTGCGGCTTTCCAATATTCCTTCTGATCACATGAGATAGCCTCATCATAAGTTGTGGGTTCATCAACTATTGCTGAACATGCAATTGCTTGATCGTCCGAATATCTTCTAGGTCTATGAATATTCTTACGATCTCGAAGACTTCGGCTTGCTCCCACTGTTGGTGATTCCTGTTCATTTCCTTGAATCTTGACTTCTTCTTCTAGGTCAAAAACTTCCTGTGTAGAAGTATTTTTCTCTTCTTCCTGATTTTCTATTTCCTCTCTTATATCATCTTGATTGTTAGGTTCGAATAAAATGTGGTTATTTCCAGTATTAGAATCTCGTGCAAAATTTTCATTAAAGATCACATTAGCAGAAACTGTGACTCTTCTTGTGATCGGGTTATACACTCTATAATTTGTGCTGTTTCCATCATAACCAACCAGCACTTGTTTTGTGGACTTGTGAGAAAATTTGGATCTGAATTGTTTGGGGATGAATGAATAAGCTTCTGCGCCAAAAATTCTCATATGATTCAATATAGACGGTTTACCTGTCCATTTTTCATATGGTGTTATCCCTTGGTTAGCTTTGCACGGCCTTCTATTCAGAGTATATACAGCAGTATTGACTGCTTCTGCCCATAAATTATTGGGAAGTTTACTATTTGTCAGCATGGCTCTTGCACTTTCAGTGATAGACCGGATGTCGCGTTCTGCCTTACCATTCTGCTCTGGCGTATATGGTGAACTGGTTTCATGGATAATACCGTTTTTCTTGAAATGATCAAGGAAATGGTGATTCTTGAATTCTAATCCATTATCACTCTTGAATATCTTGATGGAATTTCCGGTTTGGTTTTCCAAAAATTTTTCAAATTCCATGAATTTTGCGAAAACGTCACTTTTGTGTTTAATGAAATAAACAGAACGATAAGAGGAACAATCGTCTTTGAATAACACAAAATAATCAGCACCACCTAGAGATGTCGTTGGCATTCTTCCACATACATCAGCATGAATGTATTCTCCAACTTTGTGTAAGTTTTGTCTCACTATCTCTCTGAAGGTTTTTCTATGCTGTTTACCGTATTGACATGCCTCGCAAAAATATCCATCAACATTTCGAATTTTCAGTCCAGGGATGTTACCAGTATCCGCCATCTCTTTTAGAGTTTGAAAATTCACATGACCCATACGCTCGTGCCAAAGCATGACTGGGTTTGTGATCGCTGAATTTGCTTCCTGTTTTTCAACAATTTTGAACTCCATCACATAACATTGATTGCTTTGTTTTATGCCTTTTGCAAGCAGTTCATTTCCATCGAGTACCTGTATAGTACTATGATTGAAGATCACCTTGTAGTTTCTCTTTGTAGCTGCCCCAATTGAGAAGAGATTTTTCTTCAACTGCGGTACATACAGAGTATCCTCGAGGGTTTTTGGCACTGAACGACCATCAACCAGTGCTATGATTTCAATTGATCCAACAGCTTTAGCATATACGAATGAATTGTCACCGATCTGAATAGGAATTTCATGATCCAGTACATTCATATTTGAGAACCATTCTTCATGGAAAGTCATATGCGAAGATGCGGCGCTATCAGCTAGCCACACATCTGAATAACCATTGGTAGATACATTCTTCATTTCTGCGCTAAGAGCTTGATTTCTGTTCTCCTGTGTTTGATGTCTTGAATTATATCTTTCTACTGCTGCTTTCCTTTTTCTGCATTCTATTTTCAAATGCCCTCTCTTTTGACAATAATAGCATGTTAGATTTCTTTTAGTTTTATTGTTTGAATCTTCTGAGTTGCTTTGGCTTTTTGAAATTAGATTTTTACCTTTCAAATTTATTGCCGCGAATGCAGTTGCTGCTTCCTCTGTATGAGTGAGCTGAGTTTCCTCTTTCAGTAAACGAGTGGCAAGATTCTCGAACGTCTGTTTCGTTTCATCATATGAGTCCCAAGCAGTTATGAATGAGCCATATTTCGCTGGTAGACTGCCCAAGACCTTGGCAATTTTATCAATCTCACTCACTTTTTCATCCACATCGGTCAACGCTTGTGCCATTGCTTCAACTTTGCTTATATGTTTAGCAATACTGTCTGATTCACTCATTCTATAATTGAAGAATTCTTGTTTGAGAATGACCTTATTCACTGCAGAACGTTGTTCATGTATTATTTTCATTCGTTTCCACATATCAGATGCAGTTTCACATGACATGACCGTTTGAAGCTGATCAAATTCCATGGATGAAGATATTATCAGCATTGCTTTAGCATTTTGACTATCCCAGTCTTGAATCTGTTGTTCACTTGCATTATCGGCTGGTTTCAACAACTTTCCGCTTACCAAATCATGAACTTTTTCAGCTTTGAAAATTATTTCCATTTGGTACTTCCACAGTTGGAAATTGCTGCCATCAAATTTCTGTATGGATAGTGATCTGACTTTGTCCATCTTATATTCTTTCACTCTACCCTGTTTAACACTTGTGAAACTTGCTATGTAGGTGATTTCCAATACTTGTGATGAACACCCAGGTTAAATTTGTTAGAATATGAAAAATGAATTGTCAAGTGGACAGACTATGTCAATTGCTGTCACCAGGAACAGTATTTTGTTGAAAATACACTCCAATTATTTCTTGGACCTTTCTTCTTCACGATGACCTTCTTCTGGATACTTCCAACACTTTATGCCTGCACTGGGCCCATAACCTTTTGTGATATTAAGTAATCCAGAGAAGAAAATTCAGAAGAACTTTTCAAGATAATATTTATTATAACAACTAAACTTCCATAGATACTCAACCACAACATACAGGGTCACATAATAATATAATTCACATCTGAGAGATAAAGCCTCATTTCATTCAACATATTCCCATGAAATATCAACAATTGTTCCTCCCTTGTCAGTCCTCGCGAGATTAACCCGTCGAGTTGAGGCTTCGCACCACCCCGTGGTCACTTTGGAGACCTGCAGAACATCTATTTCCAAAGATTCGTTCATCCAACGAACAGCGAGGCTCTGGAAAGTGTTCCCCGAGGCATATAACCTCCAGAAATTTGAGAAGAACACCAATTCCTACCTCATTTCCCTTGGTTCTCACGATGTTCTCTGGACATTACAAGAAATCCCTTTTCGACTGGACAAATCTACAACCAATATTACTTATACGTGTCTCGTTGGTTTCATGCAGTTGCATAGTATTATGTATTCTGTTCTCAATTCCTATTCCCTTCGGATTATTTTGTAGGTTAGCATTAGTCTCACGTTTGGAATTATGGGATCTTTTCGAAGAAACTACATATGAGTTTGCAGAAAAAGTGTAGTATGTAACTTTTCCAGACACTCGCTCTGCTCTGCTGTGCTCGTGCTCAAAGCAATCGTTACTAAAAAGACGTTCATAACACTTGTTACATAATATACTATTTCACCCCGTGTCCCGCCCTATATAATTAGAACATAATTGAGCTTCTTTCAGCTCAGAAATATTCCCAAGGTTATACCCCAGGTTGAAATATTTGAAGGCCCAAGCACATATTTACGAGACAAACATAATTAATCAATCACCCCGTATAGATACTCGTATGCAATATTATACGGTTCCAATCCATGCATTACTTTCTTCTTCATTCTAATTGTAGAATAGCAGGTAAATGGTGCATCCAACTTGCACACTCGTTATCATAGTTGAGTACCTATATTGTTATTACGTCCAATAAATAGTACTTACAAGGTGAATTTGTTGCAGCGGAACAAAAATCTAGAATCGGGAAATTCCATCAACCATATAGACCAGGAGCTGGTGACAGGTGACAGTTTCCCATTTTACACTGCATGCATTTTAAAGTTTTATAATTAAAATGTCTTGGAGATGACTTCGAGTATTATTATTTAATTATTAATTTAAGTTCAAAAATGGTCAATTGCACTTCCAAATTATCATGTGTATTTGAAAAACCTTTGTCTACTTCTATGGAACGCGAGGTTTCACATCATTGGAATACTGAAGCAGAGCATCTGCCTAATCATTCTCTTCACACTGTTTTTGAGGAAGAAAATGAAGGCAAATCATTCAGGTGAATCTTTGTTATACAGAGAGCACGTTGAAGTATACATATACCTTATTTTTTGCATTTACTTTCATATTGGACTGCAACTTCGGGTTGTAAATAATGGAACATGGGCTAACTAGATGATATTATTATGAAACCAACTCTGCAGCATTAGTTATCATCAGATTGCTATTCTGATTGTGAATGTGAGATTTATTGTTTCCGATTGAATCAAATCGTTTTTCATTTTAATTTTCCGCTTTATTAGGTGTTTACGTTCGGATTAATCGAAAATTGCAATTACTTGATCGATTCGAAGCTTGACGGCTTGTTATTTTCCCACAGTTAACAGAAGATAACAATGAGAAGTCCATCATAGTGTTGATTGACTCATGAGGATATGTTTCTGGATCAAGTTCAATGATTTGTCTGGGTACTTTTCAAGAGTGCATGGAATATAATTTATGTTAGAATCTGAAAAACGGCAACCTCAATGTTTTCATGACCAAATAAAATAATAGGTACCAGGGAAACAAAATAAGAATTACATTTCAATAGATACAGTCTTCCCCATCATAATGAATTACACGTAATTTCCTATTTGAAATGATGATTTCTAAATATGGTTAGATGACGAAGAATAGAAGCCTAAAATATAGTAGAATCGTCTCCACAAATTTGATAGTTCTGCCTAAAATGACATACCCTCAGCGTTTTGCCTCATAGAGAGCATCAGAAAAATTTGTTATAGCTACCTTTTTGCACACCATTGTGTTATTTATATTGAACGTTTCCCGAACTTATGATCAAATGAAGAATAAACTGTAACTATGTAATTGAAATATAGCTGATCAACGGCAAACTTCACAAATTAAGGTTATACGTCCTGCTGGAAAATCGGTACACTCACAGTGGGTCCAGTGTTCAACATTTGATGCATTTTATCCACTTTTCCCTACTTCTGGATTTCCAGAATAATGAGTTACAACAGAGGCAAGCTGCATTGTCGTCTTCGTTACTGTTGACTTCAGATAGGTCTGGTATAGGTCCTATAATATTGCCAAAAACGAAACATATATAGTTTCGATTGAATGTAGGATTAATGTTTGAATCCATCCAATAAATGAAAAATAATAATCATTCTATAGCAACAGAGACTAACGCAGCTTCAAATCATTAACACGTGTTCACAATATTTTTATTAAATCTATAATCTGAATTAATCCACTGGACACTCACAATTCTGAAAAATATTCACAAAGATGGAACTATGGATATCAGAGAGACGCCATGAGGTATACACAGAGTGCTACTAACATGAATACTGGCACTAACATTTCTAGATTTGTGCAACGCTCCGAATTCAAATTCGTAGTCTTGTATAAAATTCGGAAATGTTCCTAACTACGCCACTGGAAATACGATTGGCCAAATTTTATCTCTATATCATTTGCCATCAGGGTCTCACTAATTCTTTTCGGCATATTTTCGATTTTTGTTCAGCGTTTGCCTAGAAATTGAATAGAACTTATTATTTTTCATAAACTTTGACACCATCATCTATCTTGAAAACGAATAAAATTGAGAAATAATTCAGAGGAACGTTTTGTACTGATATGAGCAAAGAAATTACCCCTTTCAATATGTATGTACATGACATTTACGAGCACCCTTTATATGTATATTAGGTATGAGTAATGAATCAAGAGATATCACCCTGTATTGTTCGTTATATCATGGCATTTATTTCAGGTTGGTTTCTCATAGCATGCTTATAGTACCTATATATTATTTATGTCATGTTGTGTTCAAGTTCATGGAAGCATTAACAAAATTATGAAAAGATTGTTTATAATTGGCAGAAAACAGAACTAGTTTTTTAGATTCTAACATAATGTGATGATGAGCAGAGACCTATTTAATGGATTGGAACCACATTGGAACCAAGACTGTTGAAAGATGATAATTTTCATTATTTTTTACTGATTCATTAACATGGTTTTCATTGACTAGGTAACAATAGTTAATTTGGCGCATTGAAATTTCAAAAATGAATTTGTCGCACCTAAAGATGTAGAGAACCAATCAATGAGTTCGACAAACATTTTTGGATTTCTGAGTCAATTCTGGAAAAGTGAAAATTATGCGAAAACTTTTGTTTTTACATATACCATTTACCTACACCAAATCTCATTTTGATATACATAATTTTCTGGATGTTATGACTTGTCTAATAGATTCGTCGACACCTCCGGTTCATTATCAGATCTTTGTTGTCATTATAATATATGTCATATCAACGCCACATTTTCCCATTTTCTGAATATTTTCGAACATGGTTGATTTACAAAACTATGAGTAAAAGAAGTGGAGTATCATCGCCCGTACGCTACCGACATGTTCTTTTTGCCTTATCTTCTAAAACATCTGTACCACACCTCCATAATATAACTACGACACGATTCCTACCTCTATACTTTTCATATCTATATCGCCCATGAAATGGAAGTCCTTATTCGTTCGATATTCAATCGATTTCGATGATTAAAAAAGTGGCAAAAGGGCGACTGCTGATACGGAATTCCACCTGTGGACCCGTACCTTGGCAGCGTTTTTGAATCAATTAACCGCCCTGAACAGAATAGGGTGACGCGCTTGGCAGGTCAAGGATAACTCATCGCGCAGGAGAATACACCTGCTTGGAATCAAAATCTGTAATGTCTAAGCAAAATGCTATACAGGGTGTGTCCTGCAGGTCGTAATGATCGTAGAGTACATAAAACCGTTGCAGTGAATATTAAAGTATTTTATTTCTTTTCGAATTGTTTGCAGACAAAATAAGAAATTGATAGGTATATTACTTCGATGGAAATACTTTTTGTACGGAAAAAGTTAAAATCGATATTGAAATTCATATAAGTATACGGCTGAAATCAGAGAGAGGGAAGAATTAGTAAACTATACCATTTCAACCACTAAAGTCAATTGCATCTTCCCCACTAAACATGAAAACATCACTTAAACATAAATGTTATATTACATTGTTACTTTGTGATGTTATTCAGAGAGATGCATAATGTCACAGATACGTTGCGGGAATAGGCTTATGTGCCTCTTTTAAATATTACAATGTAATGTTGATAGTAAATATTGTATAAATATATCAGGAATCACATAAAATCGATGTTACTTTATAACGTATATTCAATGTTACTGGATACATCTAAACAATATTGTATTTTAACATTCTAATTATTTTCTAGGAGTTTTTAGGTTATGTCTATTTTGTCTGGAATCATCAAGACAATCATCTAAATGATCTTCACAAAAGACAGAGAAGATGATCTATCCCTGAATAAGAATTGATCTTACCGTACTCCTGAAAGACTATAAGTATGATCCAGTTACATAGTGATAATTTGAGACAGATTAACTACTATCTATCTATGTATCAATTTAGTTATTATGCTTCATGAATCCAGTCATACCAAGCTTAGCTTTATGATTTCTGCATAGTCCAGTGATCTCTTACTGACTTTCTGAAAAGTAATAGGTAAATATATCCGAGTTTTTGGAAGTTTTCTGACTTATTTTTTTTTTGAAATTCTCTTCTATGTTCTTCTTCTAGCTATGACATATAACTCACCCATTATTTTTGTAATTCGTGCAATATGAACACAATGCGTATTCACGAATCCCTCCTATACTTTTTCACATATTATGAAATGCAGATACAGATTGGTTGCATTTCTATATTCCAGCAGAACAAACCTGGAATCTAAATAGGTATCATGAGCAGTTCATATTTTCATTCGAGTCTATTTATTGAGTCCTAGACTTCTTTAGTTCTTGACTTACTTTAATAACTACGAATAATATCTGGAAATCAATATTATCACTGATCACACTGTTCGACCTGTTCACCATAATAGACAACGAACAAAATGGCTGGAATGGAATTGAATTGACTTTTGACAATTGACAAGGTTACTTTGCTGTAGAAGGAAAAATATTATCCCCTTATATCCCCTATACATGTTAGCTACGTTATAAGGTGGTGAAACGAAAACGTTGCACAAATAACATAACAACTCTGTCTGAGATATATCTGATGAACCTAAAATCGACATATCACAATATTATCTAATGGTATTGATATCAATATTGATGCAACGTGTAATAAACGTTTTACTTCATAATATTATGTTAGATACTTCAGAAGGACATTATGGCAATGTTATTTCAACAATATCACAAAACTTATAACTGAAAAATATTTTTGTTATGTATCATGTTTAGTGGGTCATATCACACACAAACTTGCTAAAGTTGAGGAGTTTTTAAGCTGATGTGAATGAAAACTTCATCACCTTGTATATGCCGAAATAAACGACAAATACCCTGTATATATTGACTTCTGATGATATATCTATATTCAGTGCGCACCATATGTAATAATGGATAAATGCATTTTTTACATTATTATAGCCAATATTTTCAAGAAAAACCCTGAAACACTTCGATTCAAGTTCAGAGATACACTTTGTGAAATGAAGAAATAATCATCCTCCATCACCCCCCTCATCGTGACAACCATCACCCCAATTTTTTTCAATGAAATAGGAGGTTGAGCTATACCTCATTTTGAAGTGTTATACCCATAGTGTACCTATATTCAATAGGCCTCTTCATTAAGATGACAGAGATGAATAGAAATTTAACTGGTGCGCTTGCTCCCTATTGAAGGTCGTTTGCAAGTTTCTCGATGGCGCCTACTCTGATAAACCTTTTGACGTGGGTAAGGTTACAATCCATATTTACAGGAAACATATTACCGACCGATAAATATTTGGATATATACCTATATGATTTGGATCAGAGCAGTGAACTAAGCTGAAAAAATGGTTATTTCTGAGATTGGGGTCAAGTGTTCGTTAATGACGTGTTCCGTAGTTTCTAAATTCTGTGTATAATACCTAATCCACCATAGAAAAAAGAAAATCTCTGTTCTACAACAGTATTATTTCAGTGATTTGAAATATTTTCCATTTCAATAGTTGATACATTTTTTGTTCTGGTTCTTAAAAGAGGAAATTCATAAGATTTCATGCTTTAAATAGGTTCATATGATAGAAAGAAGTGAGGCTTATTAAAATCGGCTACAAAAAAGATTTCTTGCTTCTATCTCTCAAATTGAAATTTGAATGAAAATGTTGAGCACAGTATTTATTCGACACAGAACAATGATGGAAATAGATTCATCCCTCACAGAACCAAGGTTTTGAACGATTTTCCGATTATGGCGCCTCTATCGCAAATACCTGAACCCCACGTCCAAAAGTCGCTTGCAATTGTTCCATATCGAGAGTTAGTCTGACGAAACAATTGAAGAGTGAGCCCACCAGTTAAATTTCTATACATCTCTAAGATGACAAATGACTATCTGTGTTTACATCTCGTATCCATCGCATCCAACGACAGTGGCGGCCATTTTCACCGAAACACTTGCACCACGCTCCTCAGTAACGAATAAGTAACGTTTTTTCGATTTAATACACACCAGGATACCAGGAATATGGAAACGAAAATAATATTGTTGTTTCTCAATGACGAATGCCCATTGTGGTTGACACTGTTGACATTTGACAGAACGGCAATAAAAACCGCCATATTCGAAATGGCCAATCAGAATTTTGTGTCGGAACTACATCTAATGAGACTTCACCTTCGCATTACCCAATCAAATTTTGGATCTAAAAACGAGCGCATGCGTCTTGAGAATATATCTATATGAAAAGGCCTATTGTCAAAAATCAGGTAGGGAACACTCAACTCCCTATTTCATTTGAAAAATTGAAGGGGCGGTTGTCACGTTGAGGGAGGTGAAGGAGGGGCATTTTTTCATGTCACAAAGTGCCTTTTCAAAAATATAAATCGACGTGTTTCAGGGTTTTTCTTGAAAATGGCTAATAATGTAGGAAATGAGTTTATATCCGTTTTACTATATATGGTTCGCACTGGATATGCATTTTATATATCCTTTATTATGTACGAAAGCGTAGAAGGGTCATCAAAAATAAGAGAATAAAAGGAATTATTGCAACTTGTAACGTGCAGCAATTCAATTACTGCAACTTACAACTCGCAATAATTCAAAATACTGCAACATTCAACTTGCAGTAATTGAATTACTGCAACTTACAACTTGCAGTAATTTGAATCACTGCAACATATAACTACCAGTAATTCGAAATAATGCAACATACAATTAGCAGTAATTTAAATCACTGCAACTTACAACTTGCAGTAATTAAAGCACAAAACAGGCTGAGAAGAAGATTAACTGAGGTTAACTCATAGATCAACTATACTCTCTTAACTTAAATACCAGCTAGATTCCATTATTAACACCGTATAGAAGTTCACCATCAAAAGCTTGGATTGCATCCACCTTGTTTTGATATTTTTATACCTTTACAGGGGCAATTACTGATGAACTTGTTAATTCTTAGATGAATAGTGAAGATTTTTAATAAGGGAATGACTGACAAGTCTTGTATTTCAAGAAGACAATTTATTCAATAATATTCAATGTCAAGGTAACAAATCATATACATAGTATCCTATTTTATGATAATATCAACACTACCCCTTAAACTAGGAATACATATAATCACCCTGTAATGAATAAATTCAACATTTGATCTCGTTGGATACAACCTACAAAATTGATATCATAGCAAACCAATATGTTTCATACAATCATTATGTTTGGATCCACACAATGCTTTTGTCATCATATCGGCCGGCATCTGACTAGTTGACATGTATCTGAGACTTATGTTGTTATCTTCAATACATTGACGAATAAAATGAAACCGAATGTCAATATGTTTAGTCCTGCTATGAAAAACAGGATTAGTTGACAATTTTATGGCACTCTGATTATCATTATAAATGATCATTGGTTTAGAACATTCTGTGAGTTCTCCTAGCAAATTAAGCAAATATACTGCCTCTTTTGCACTTTCTGATAGTGCAATGTACTCAGATTCGGTACTGGATAAAGATACTGAACGTTGTTTCTTACTACCCCAAGAAATTGCAGCCCCAGCAAAAACAAAAACAAATCCACTGAATGAGCGCCTATCTATAGCATTTCCACCCCAATCAGCATCAACAAAACCCATAAGGCTAATTCCAGTAGACCTGAATACCAAACTTTGATCGATAGTTCCCTTTAAGTATTTTAGAATCCTCTTTGCATGCTTCCACAGTTCGATTGAATAGTTCGAATTGAATTGACTCAATGAATTCACTGCAAAAGATATATCAGGTCGAGTACATATAGCTAAATACATAAGTGCACCAATGAGACTCTGATATGGCACATCCGGTATATCTCTAGTTTCAGGAAAACATAGTTTCAATTTCGATTCCATGGGTGTTTTTACAGGATTACAGTCCATCATCTTGTATCTGTCAAGGATTTCTAAAATGTATTTCTTCTGATTTATCGAAATATTATCTCCATCTCTGATGATATGGATTCCTAAACAATATTTCGCATCTCCTAGGTCTTGCATATCAAAAATTGACATCAATTTCTTTTTGATTCTTTGTTTTTCATTATCATCGCTCGAGAAGATCAATAAGTCATCAACATAAATAGCAATCATCAGACTATATTTCTCTGTCATTTTATGGTAAATGCAACATTCATGAGCAGATTGTTTGAATCCTAGCCTGATCAATTCCTCATGAATTTTTCTATTCCATGATCTGGCCGCTTGCTTGAGACCATACAAAGCTTTGTGCAATAAACACACCTTATCCTCATTATCTTGGTCAATGAATTCTTCGGGTTGTCTCATATATACCACTTCTTGTAAATCACCATTCAAGAATGCAGTTTTCACATCCATGTGATCAATGGAGAGGTGTAATTCAGCAGCAATACCTATCAGCATTCGAATTGTCTCTTTCCTAACAACTGGTGCAAAGGTTTCATCATAATCGATACCATGAATCTGTTTGAAACCTTTGGCAACCAATCTCGCCTTGTATCTACAAATTTCACCATTTGCATCTCTTTTTACTTTGAAGACCCATTTGCATGGAATAGGAGATACATCTACTGGCTTTTCAACAAGTGTCCAGACCTTATTCTGTTGTATTGAATTATATTCTGCAGCCATCGCATCAAGCCATTTGTGCTTGTCAGTTCTAGTCAGTGCTTCATGAACTGTAGCTGGATCATCATCATGCATGTTATTTTCAGTTGTTCTGTAGACCATATAGCCTGGAAATTCTCTAGTTTTCCTTTCTCGACGTGGATACCTGCGTTCAACATTTATATCGTCTACAAGGATATCACTAGGTTCATCTCCTGCTCTATTTACATCAGTCCCAACAACTGAAGAAGACTCACCTTCAGATATGGAGTGCTCAGAATCAGCATTTCCTGATATTTCAATCCTTTGTACATCAGGATTTGTTAGACGTTCTTGCACCGTTTCATCCAGAATCAGTACCTCATTTTCGAGCGTATTTGATTCTACTTGTGGTAAATCAAAAAATGACGAGTTTTCGAAAAATATAACATCTTTAGATCTGATCAGTTCATTATCACTATCTAATAATCTATAGCAATTGTCATCTGTTGAGTCATCACAATATCCCACGAACACATGCTGTTCACTCTTAGCATCCCATTTTTTTCTTTTCTGCTTAGGAGTATGCACCATAACTTTACAACCAAATACTCTTAGATGCCGTAAGTTGGGTATTTCTCCTGTCCATATTTCAATGGGTGTCTTCCCCTGAGTGGATGCATGTGGACTTCGATTCTTAAGGTAGACAGCAGTATTGCATGCTTCAGCCCAGAAACTTTTTGGACACCTTGTATCTTGCATCATCGACCTTGCTTTTTCGCAAATAGACCTATTTGTCCTCTCTGCTATTCCATTTTGCTCTGGAGTGTAAGCCATGGTGATTTCATGTTTGATACCTTGTTCCTTAAGAAAATTTTTCATAACATTGTTAACATACTCACCGCCACCATCTGATCTCAGTATCTTTACAGTTTTATCAGTTTGATTCTCTACTAAAGATTTATATTCAAGAAATTTTGTCATAGTTTCATTTTTTTGTTTGAGGAAATACACAAAAATAAACCTAGAATGATCATCAATCAATGTTAGCATGTAAACACACCCTCCCAAAGATTTTTCTTCCATAGGTCCGCATAAATCACTATGGACTCTTCCTAATAATTCTTTTGCACGTTTCTTGTTGGCTTTTCCGGTTCTAACAAGTGGTGCCCTTGACTGTTTTCCTTCAACACAGGCAATACAAGGGCTCATGCACTTATCATTGGAAAAATCAACACCAAGAACCATACCTTTGATTTGCTCCATTCCTTTTTGACCCAAATGACCTAGACGACGATGCCACAAGTCTTTTGAAACAATTTTTTCAGGATTTGTTGAAGCTGATTGATGTGAAGAATGTGCTATCATAACAGATTGTGTGATATTACCTGATGGTTGATTCAGTTTGTAAGTACCATTGAATTCAGAACCCGTAATCCTTACTTGACCCTGTATATCACAATCATTTTCATGATACATCATACAACCTTTCCTAGAAAAAACAACGATCAGTCCTTTATCAACAATTTTTGAAACTGAGAGTAAATTTGCCGCCAAATCGGGAATATATGCTACATTAGTGATAGTTTTTTCGCCATCACTCAGTACAACTTTAGCATCTCCTATACCTACTGATTTTAATACAGCATCATCTGCTACGACTACCTCAGAAACCTCAGGACGGAAGTTTGTCAACCAGTCTTGCCGATTCGACATGTGACAAGAAGCACAAGAATCAATAAACCATCCATGTTCTTTCGCTCCATTATCAGCCTTATATGCAGTATACAAAGCTCTGAAGTCCCGTTTATTCTCACATTGCTTGATGGCAGAGGAAGACGCTGCCTTTGTCGTAGAATCAGGAAGTCTTGAATTCTTCTCCTCTGGACAATCACTCCGCTTGTGCCCTTTTTGATTACACCGTGTACATTTGAAAGGAAAATTCGACTTCTTTCTTCCTGAATTCGCCTTCTGATATCTCTGTTGAGTCTTGACTACAAAAGCAGTATCATTACTCTCACGTTCTTTATTCCGCTGATCTTCTGTTAATAATTTTCTCTTCACTAACTCGCTCGTGATTTTCTGACCGCTACTCTCCAATGCCATGATCAATGGATCGTACGATATAGGAAGCCCACTCAGCATTATAACTCCAATGTATTCATCATCTACAGGTGCATTCATATCTGATAATCGCTGAGACAACATGACGATTTCAGAAACATACGATGACACATCTTTGAAATCATGAAGTTTACATGCCATAAGCTGACGTTGAAGGCTGAGACGTCCGATCAAACCAGATGGTTCGAACATCTTTTTGAGATTTGTCCAGGCTTCTTTAGCAGTTTTCGTTCCAACCAAGTGTACATAGAGTTGTGGTTCTACCATCAAACCTATTTTTCCTCTGACTTTTTGGTCTACATTAGCGTCGAAATCTTCTACTGAACCAGCAGCATATCGAAAAAGATCATCGGCAGATAAATATAGCTCCATGGCAAATTTCCAAGTTTTATAATTCTCACTGCCTTTCAACTTGTCAAAGGACGGTAAAGTTGAAGAACTAGCCATGACGTCAAATTTCAACACTCGGTATATGAATGTTTATCACAAAAGGAACTTTCAGATAAATACCTTCAAAATCTTCTCACAAGTTGTTCCAGACGACTTTATGAACGTTCTGGGCCCATAACCTGATGAACTTGTTAATTCTTAGATGAATAGTGAAGATTTTTAATAAGGGAATGACTGACAAGTCTTGTATTTCAAGAAGACAATTTATTCAATAATATTCAATGTCAAGGTAACAAATCATATACATAGTATCCTATTTTATGATAATATCAACAATTACATGGGTACCTAATAGAATAGATCAGGATGAGTTGGTTCAATTTTATTTTCAGTTGGGATTAAGCCACAAGGAATTGATGGCTGTGCTAACATTGAACCATAATATAACAGTCAGTGGTGAAAGCACCTTGAAAATACATCTCAGAAGTCTTGGACTGTGAAGAAGAAAATATTTAACAGATCTTACTGAAGTAATTCAGTTCCTTTTGTACTAATACTGGTTAGAAGAGGGTTGGAATTACTGCCAGTTGTAAGTTGCAGTGATTCGAATTGCTGCTAGTTGTATGTTGCATTATTTCGAATTACTGCTAGTTATAAGGTGCAGTGATTCAAATTACTGCAAGTTGCATGTTGCAGTATTTCGAATTACTTGTAAGTTGCAGTAATTCAATTAATGCAAGTTGTATGTTGCACTATTTTGAATTAATGCAAGTTGTAAGTTGCAGTAATTGAATTACTGCACGTTACAAGTTGCAATAATTAGATTTTTTATTTTCGATGACCCTTCTACTCTTTCGTAATTATGCGATAATTACAATAGAAAGGTGAGATGATTACAACAGAAATATACCTACTTTCTGATCAATTAGGTATCATATTGATCCAAGATAACGTCCGCTTCATCAGTATGCAATAATTATGGATCAAAATCACTCGGAAGAAAAAGGGTAAATACTACTGTGACTAGAGCTCATGTAAAAAAAAGAAGAGACATTTTCAAATTGACGTGTGACGTTAGTGACGTGTGACGTGCATGACGTGTCTATTTGCGTTGATGTTGATGTGTTTTCGGTTTTTGGCTGCTGGCATCAATCGCGAAGCGCAAAACTTTGTTGAAACTACATAATAATTTTGTAAAATGCCACCTAAAGAGAAAGAATCCAAAGAAAAAGATGATAAGGTGAATATTGAAATATCATGTAGCCTATCAGAGTAGGATCAAGGTAGTTTTTCAGCACAGATCAATAATTAACCTCTCTTTTTCAGCCTGTAAAAATAAATAAATGGGACGGTTCTGCAGTAAAAAATGCCCTAGATGATGCCGTGAAAGAGGTATGTACAATCTAATTATTTATTCCACATTCCAAATATATTTTGATGCAAAGACAGTTTTAGAAAATACACTGTGCACCAATACAATTCCCTTTTTTTGTAGGTACTTACAAAAAAATTCAACTATATTGAAAATTTTGCTCTCATGGATGGAAGGCTGGTTATATGTGGTATTGCAGTTGGTGTAGCTATGTTTGCTTTGATTTGGGATTACTTGTACCCATTTCCACAATCCAGGTACACATTTAGTTCAATTTCTACCATATGTTCAGGTTTTTTTTACCTTAATTGTCACACACATTTTGGTACCCCTTCATAGCCCTGGGTAGTTGTAAAGTGCAATTGCCAAGTGCCCCTAATTTCTAGACAAATTTGTAATGTAGATGCACATTGATTAATTTTTTTTTTTCAGGCCAATTCTAATTTTCTCTGTTGCAACATATTTTTTCATGATGGGAATTTTGACTCTCTACACTACTTACAAAGAAAAAGGAATTTTTGCAGTTTGTATCCAAAAAGATAGTTCTAAGAAGGAATGTACATGGGAAGCTAGTTCATATATGCAAAAGTAAGCATCATATATTTAGGCATACAATATACTATGTTCAAGCCTTCAAGCTCAATTTTAATTCTACCATAAGTTTGTTTCATGGTTCACCAAGTTCTTGCAGTTTTTGATATTTGAACTGAAAAATATCTCCATAAATGTACTATGCAAACATACCAAGTGTTCCTTGTTGGAACACTTGTTATGTATTGTAATTGTTGTTCCAAAAAAAATTGTTCTATCCCTCATTTGGTTGCCCCCCTTATGAGCAATCCTCAGAAATCCTCAAGAGACTTGTGCAAGCAAGGAATGACAGGAGCCTTACCTTTTAACATGTGATCTCAAACACTTTCTTGGGCCATCAGAAAAAGTTCTGCAGTCCTTTGGATTCAAACCCAAGATCATTTGTTTTTGAAAATATACATTTTACTTATTTTTTCAGGTATGATGATAAGTATAACTTAACCCTGTCTGTGATAGACAGTAAAACAAAACAGCGTAGAGACACAAATTCTAAGAAAAGTGTTGCCAATTTTGTTGATGTGAATGGCAGCATAGTGACTGAATTGGTAGAGGCAGAAATCACAAGGATGCACAATTCCCTTCTTGCTGATCGTAAGGACAAGTGATTCTTAAGATATACTTGATTTTGCCTTTAAATTATTCCATGGTTTTATATTTGCAATTAAATTCGTTTGGTTCTTCATAAGATGATGTATTTTTGATAAACATAATATCAGTTTATTGAAGAAAATAATGATTAGAACACAATTAATTTGGTCAATTACAATGATAATGAAAATTTGTGGCAAGAAATCACTAAAACAAAATGTGTTTCCACAAAGGATAATACAGAAATATATGTAAGATGCTTCTACTACACAAATATGTTCATGAGGCATTTTGGCTACCTATCCTGGGTGAGATAGTGAACATGATTGATTTCAAAGTTTGGTTTGGAATTTGGTAATAGAGACATTTTATGCTATTTGTTTGGGAGCAATTACTATTAATTACAATCATAATTAGTTTGAGACTGGTTTGAATTGAAAAACAAAAGAGTTTAAGAAGTTTTTTCTGCTCTAGTAGTAATTTTCTAATTTTTGGAATTATACCAGTTATGAATACACCATGATTCTCAACTAATATGCACTTTCAAAAATATAGCTCATGGTAAATAATGTTTAATGATACAAAAAAAGGATGGTGAAAGTTTTTGGTTTTCTGAGATATATCATAAAATTTTGAAAAAGAATTGATTGCTACTTCTCATGTGCTCATAAAATGCCAAGTAGTTTCATTTTTATTGTAAGTTATATTGGGGATTCATTTATTCATTCAAAATAAATATGGATCAATATATTATATTAAATGCAATTGCAAATTACGTTATCAAGTTATCAGTCTGAAAAAAAATGTTTTTGGAAATTTTATTTCATAACATTACTTAATTTACCCTGAGTATATTGTTTCTCTAGTTTATCCATATAAGGAAAAATGTTTCAAAATTGTTCTTAAGTTGAGAATCACCCTGTATATTCCTGTATCACAGATTGAAATCCTGAATAAATGTGAATCTACAAAGTTCCAGGATGTAGACATCTCTGCATATGAAATAATTATAATATTGACATAAGGTCAACTTGTGGTCAAAGAATTGGAAATTGGCAGTACAAGTACAATTATTCCACTATTATAGTCATCAAGAAGTATCATAACACAATAACACATTACACAATTTTTTTCCGATCTATATTTACATTTTAAGAAAATATACTTTGAAAATGAGTACAAACATGAAAGGATAGTGTTATTTTTGATCGAAAAATGATCTGAAAGTTACTCAGGATGTTGTTCACACTGATGAAAACGTGTTCATGTCTGTGTCTGATCATATTAAAAAAATCGTTCTAGTGCTAATTGAAGATTATCATGCAAACTTCATTTTGTTTGGGCAAGCATGATTCAGTCTGTACTCAATGTAGACAATCCCACTGTTATGCCAGTAGTACAGGGCCAGTACCACGAAAAAATGCCACCATTGGTGAGAATGTCCTATGTAGTCGAATTGCCCCGCCGAAAATCTTTCTGGTATTTTTGTGATGTATATCAGGAAGGCTGTTGCACTAATCAAGTACATTCCTAGTACTCTTGGTAAAAGAAGCTAAAACAAACAATAGGTATTGTGATAAATTTGAATAATGTCATCTAACTGAGAATATCGTTTTTCTGTACTTTTGGTAATAATAAGAGCTCCGAATGTTATTCTGATATATTTGAAATGTCCTCACTCATAGCTCCAAATGACTTTCAATGACAAATTGATTTACGGCAGTAAAAACGTACTAGGAAAATATCTGCTAGTAGTGGAAAATACTATATTTGTTCTCGCTTTGCTTGCTTATTTAGGAAGTAGACATTTGAAGATCAACTTCAACAGGATCTTCAGTTTCTTTCATAGATAATGATGTACAATCTAGTCGAATCTTATACCTAGAAATTTATCAGTTTATTGTTTTCGTAATTTTTCTGTCACTCCGCTAACAACTCTGATGGACCTTTCATGCACATTCTGTATAAAAAAGAGATCAACTTCTCCACAAAATATACAGCTAGGGCAAAAGAGGGGGAACATTCGCGCATTTTCCGTCTATTTGATGGACATGACAGGGATTATAATGTTTTGATAAATTATTCATCTTTGTATTTATATAATACTTTTTATAGTAGTGGTGAGAGCTGTTACTATACTGGGTGGTGAAAGAAAAAAACCAAAGTTTATCTAATTCATGATATTGAAAATAAAAATAACTTACACTGACAACGGGATTTTCAAGTCCTCCCATATGGAAAGTCCAATGTATGGTTGGTATGACACCATAAGCTCCCCATGCTGCGAATACTAACATTTTTATGTTAGAATTGACATTGAGGCTTGGAATTTGTAGGGTCATCGCAAAAACGAATATTACAGTTACTGTCATGGTGTAAAACATCTGCCAATACTGGAAAAAATTGCAATTCATTATTCGTACTTTTGAAATTTTGTAGATAGTCTGCATGCTCCATGCTCTACACCTTTTCCTATATTAGTTCAAAAAGCGTCAAGTTAATTTCAAAAAGTATCAATTGTATTTCAAGTCAGTAATTTTAATTTCAAGAAGTATTAAAAGTATTTCAAAATTATCATTTCAATATCAAAATTATCAATTCAATTTCAAAATGCTTCAATTGTATTTCAAATAAGTCATTTTAATTTCAAAATCCATCATTTCAATTTCAAAACTAAGCATTTCTATTGATGATGCCACAATGACAGGAACCAAATAAGCCAGAAGCTTTCCAATATTATATATAGGGAATGAAAATATCACCATTGCCTGTGCTTTTTCAGATTTGAAATTCAAATGATACATTATGAAATACATTTGATATTTTTTGAAATACAAATGATAAAGTGTTAGTTTTTGAAATTAATTGGATAATTTTGAGATACAATTGATGTTTTTGAAATGACTATAATTTGAAATAACACGCATTTTGAAATTGAATTGATAATTTTGAAATAAATTTGATACTTTTCAAAATTAAATTGACTAATTTGAAATACAAATGATGCTTTTTGGAAATCTAAATGACAATTTAGAAATGCAATTGACCATTTTGAACTAAAATTGGAAAAGGTTTAGTTTGTGAGACAGTACCTTTCTTGCTCGAAACCCTCTAGACTTACAATTTTGATAAAATATTTTAGATTAATTTGTCAACAAATACAGTATAAGTAAGTGAGTAAGTAAGTAAGTAAGTATAAGTAAGAATAAGTAAGTAAGTAAGTTATAAACGCTCGTTGATGATGTAATAAGTAATGATGCATGAATTTTTCTTCTGAAAGCTGATAGATATATTGCAATTGACGTCAAAAATTAAAAAAATGCGGTTATTATATAGTTAGTTCGACTAGCTTTTTCATAAAAATTATTTGAATTCTCAACAGAGGTGCAGAATGAGTTGTAGAGGGTAAAAAAATCTTTTGTATGAACCGATGAAAAGCTATTCAAAAAATCGAAGTTAGGGGAAGTTATTTCGTATATACAGGGGATGTAAAAATTCAAATATTTGATGAAACTTCACTCACAGTGTCGCACCAGAAAGCATAGTAAATTCCAGAGGTGTAAATAGCCAGTAAAGACAGAGCTATTCCAAAGAGATCGTACGATAAAAAAGTGTTGCAGTCTTTTTCTGATCTACACATAAAGGTGTGGTACAATGCTGACATAGTCATGCACGCCTAGAAGAAAACAAACATTAATACAATGTACATTGATTTGAACTTTTGATCTGTATTTACCACAAAGCAGCACATAAATACAAAAACAATAATTTTGTCTGACAAAGTAGCTTGAACTTTCAGTATACAGAAGTCATATGCTATCAAACTAATGAAGAGCATAAGTCCGAATATGTGGGACCATATGTTGATCGTTTCGTTTGTCCACCAGAATATACTGAAAATTAAAAGAAAAAGAATATATATAAAGTATACCATACACCTAGCCATACACGGTAGACCAGAAATGTTTCCAATTTCAATGAAACAAAATGATATTATTCTTGAAGCAGATGAACTGTGATATAAAACGCCGATATTATTTGAAGTTATTTTTATTCTCGGTGGAACAGAAATGTCTACTGATATTTTCTAGGGCTTATACCTGGTGGCTACGGAAGTATATTGCCTACGGAATATCTCAGTTATTGTATGAAGTAGGTTTGTGAAATTTGGAGCGTCGATAAAATGACATAAGAGCTAGAATTTGAGCATATTGACATGTCGAAGTTGACTTCCGGTCTGACCGGAAGTAACATCAACTTTCTTATTTTGAATGGAAACCCTTTTTTTTTTCTTTTCGCTTTATTCAGCATCAGCATTCAATTCCCTTTCAGATGACATATCACAAGTTGGTATCTAACTTCCAGAAACTAGATCAGAAAATTATTATTATTGAAATTCACCGAGTAGGCCTTGGAAGCAAAATGAAAGCCAAAAATTGAAAAGTTGGCTATGGAAACCATACGTCACTTGATAACAGTTGCTACTACTGTGATATTTTATTTTCATTCGTCGGCGTTATAAAAAGCCGCAAAAAAAATATTGGAAAAATTGGGAAAAAACAATACATTGCATCTATATCCTAAGTCAATACCGGTTGTTTTCTTGAACGTTGAACTAATTATCGGCTGATGATGAGCTTATATAAGCCCGGAACATGTACAGTTGTGTGCATGAACCAGTCGTACAGCAGTTATAGGCTAGTGTGAGTCAGGCTTGTAAATCTTGATTAATCTTCTTATCGACTCTGACGAGTAGTGTCAAAATTCAAATTATTTCTGTCTGTAATGGGCAAATGTGTACGTGTACTACTTTTAAATGAAATCTGGAACATCATAGGCAGGTTTACAAACCTCGTACTACTTGTTTATGCACACAACTGGACATTCAATGATTTTTTATCATTTCGATAAAAGTTGTGGAGATAACTTTGAGTTTTTCGTCTATCAATTTCAAATATTTGTCTTGACGAATATAACCTGACTAATATTCTGTGGAGGCTAATAAATTTTGACTGCATATAGGTGAATACTCAAGCATTTGCTTTTAATAATAATTTATTTCGGAATTCGACTTGGGCGTTGAGTCACTTGACTTTCGTTACATTATCCGATCAAGTAGGCCATTTACCACATAACGTGGAAGTCGAATTTCAAAATAAATAAGAACGTCCATAGGATATACCTACTTCAAGTATATTTAAATATTCTCAGAGTATCATCACAATATATAATCTCTGATATTGTGAAGGCTAATAAATTTTGACTGCATATAGGTGAATACCTACTCAAGCATAGCTTATTTCGGAATTCGACTTGGGCGTTGATTTTTTTCTTTATAAAAGATGAAAAATGGCCTACACGTTCGGAGTCACTTGACTTTCGTTACATTCTCCGATCAAGTAGGCCATTTACCAATTTTTTTTTTAAGCAAGAAACATAACGTGTAAGTCGAATTTCAAAATAAATTAGAAGGTCCATAGGATATACTTCAAGAATATTTCAATAATCTCAGATTATCCTCACAATATGATAAAAATATTCTAGGGACTTTCTATATGAACATTCGGAATGGACTGTTTTAAATATTCTGAGAATATTCCTAGTATATATTGAAGGAGAAGGAAGAAAGTTGGAAAAGCTTGCTCAAAAGAATATTCTTAGAATATTTTAAAATGAAAGTTTGTTGAATATTCTTTGTTGAATGAGAATATTCTATGATCATTCTGAGAACATTCTAAGATGAGTATATTTGAACGTTGTCAGAATATCCACTGAATATTCTGTGCTGTCACTGCTGTCTGGGTATAAAGCCAACTGTATGAATGACACTGTATAGAAATCTCGTCCAAATGATATCGACAACATTTTCGACCGGCATGAAATATGGTGTTGTATATGAATATTGTATGATTTTGAGATTTTGAGTTTTTCACCTTTCGAGACATAAGTTGGTGGATAAAATTCTTCGGTATCCAGTCCGAATATAAGGGTTATGCTTCATATAGTCAGGTGCGTCCTCGAATTGCAACAAGGTCCGAGCTTTTTCGTAATAAATATCATCGTGGATTTCTTCGTTCCTCGTTTTGCCTTTGTCTTCGTCTTTTTCTGACAGGGCTGGCGTCAGATTTTCCAAAAGTGATTCTGTGTAGTCGGCGGTGCCAGATTTCTAAAACAAAAACAAAAAATGCAAAACTCATCAAAAATTGAATTCTGTGGATTACTCTGACTTAGTTAGTCGATTATGTGATCTTTCTTTGGTATGGTATCATGAAAATCTATAGATATTTTCACATTCTGGAGTTATACTTTTTCGAAAATAAAAATTGTGTTTTGGTAACCAAAAATGAAGTTATAATTTGTTATCGAATAACAATGAGAAAAACTTCTCAGGTTTTCCCGAAATTACATGGAAATATATCAATCATGCAGATTCCAGGAACAGAAATAGTAAAAAAAAACATATAAACATGGTTCCAGAAATTATTTTCTCCAGGGGCTCCTGGGGAGTTATAACCATCTGAAGGATAGCTCAAGATGATGGTATATTTTTGTAAATATTGTCAAAATCCTCTGTGATAAAATTACCAAATTTTGTATCGATCTAACTTTTTATGTCTATTGAAAATGAGAAATATGTGATGCTAGATGCACTTTTTCCCTCAACTCCTTTGTTTATGCAATTTTCGGCAGTTCGACCAAGAAATAATAAAATATCATTCTTTTTACTTGAAAATGATAAGTACTTTTGGTTAGTTTAGATAGCACTGACCATTTTCGAGATAAATCGATTTTGAAAGTCTGCTTCTTGATAAAACGCACCTAACATATTATTTTTCAATTAAGTGTCGCATCGTTCAATGAAACACTTCCAAATCGGGCATAAACAGTTAGGTACATGTGCAAAATTTGGTCGGACCATTGAGTATTCACACTGTATATAATCAAGGGTCGGACCCATGTTTATTTGATCTTTTTTACTTCTTTTGTTCCTAGAATCTATGGTTGAAATCTTTCTATATGAAATCACATTCATGTACATTTTTGGGTGATGTAGTTTGGAAATCGTTGAAACTTTCTTTGAACCTTTCCCAAAAATGGCGTCGAGCACCTTCGCCAAACTTGGCGTAGAGAAACTTCGCCAATACTGCCGTTCAGAACTCCGCCAAAATTTAACAATGACTCTCCAAAATAGTCGTTGGGAACCATCAGTGTTTTATAGTGTCCGTATGTAGATAGGTAAACTACTTTTTGGCGGTTAATAGGCACAGGCCCTGATTTACCATTCGGCCGGCCCTGGCGTAGAGCGGCAAATTTTCATTGGCGGGTTTCCAAGAGAGAGAGGAAAAAACTGCGCACATCAATATGAAGAGTAACTGAAGACAATGTTACGTCAAATTTACTAGCTGTCGATCATAATTTAGTATAACAGTTGATGAATGATATATAATTGTATTTTACATGAACAGGCACATAAGAAAATTCAGTTACACCTAAAAACTCTTTAGCTTTTCGGCTAGTCAATTTGAAAATATTTGACCACTCTTTTAACATTTCGCTATACCTACTGGAGAGCATCTTATCTTCTCACGAAATCAGAGAGGTATATCAAACAATTCTTCAAATATCTATACCAATCAAGCAAACAGCAGAGACGATAATCAAATCTCATATCACACTATCAGAACCTGAGCAGGATACTAGTATCGCCCAATTGGACGATGCCACAAATCCTGAATCTGTACATAAACTTTTGTTAGTATAAGCAAGATTTCATTGTCTTCAATGCCACGTTGTGATGCTGATCACTGGTAGCAGGAACACATAAGAACGGTTAGATGAACAAAACAATCGAACAGGTTTCTTGTGGCTTCTTGGATAGTTGGTCACGTGTAGTTAGCTGGAACGCCGTCGGTTGTTACATTATTTCCTACTTCAAAGATTTTTGTAGCAGGAATACAGCAAACAGTGATGGTCGAATTTATAATCTCTACAAATACTTTTTACGTTAATGAAAATCAGTCAATTAACAATGAGCCCATTAGATGAATATGTTTCGGTTTATACTAACGGCATGACATACTTTATGAGTCCAAGGTCCAAGAATAGTAAGGGTTGGGAACAAAAGTGCTATTGAAATACATTCATCATCAACAATTTTAAAATATATAGACTCAGCTATGGACATCGCATACTTTCTAATAAACCACAAAAGTTTGTTGAAATTGTCAACTCAAATTGAATTCTGTAAAAAAATTTAGATATCGACTTTTGTTAATAATGTCCACTGTGCCCGAAGTGTCCGAACTGCCATATATAGTATAGTTAGGCCAAGAATCTAGAGTTGAATATGGAAGACGCGTAATTTTGACTGAAACAATTGGTCACTGTTTTCAAACTCTATAGTGTATTATCGACCTATAATGCTATAATTCCCAAAATTTTCAAAAACTATACTGAGTTCTGTAGTTATCAACAATTTCAACTTTTCTCTGCTTATATGAAGCGTATTTAATATGTTTGAAATAAATGTTTAGTACAAATAATGTGGCTTACATAGATACCAAATTATGATTTTTTATACCCGAAAACGTTAGGGTGATTGCAGAAAATTACTTTTAAAACTTCAACTTTCTCCATTTTTACCATTAGTATATTATATTTCATCAGAACAAGAATCTGATAGGTATACTTCTATATACATTCACTTGAGAACCACCCAATATATAGCATGGAAAACACCATCGATATAAAACAAATCGATCATTTACTCATTTACTATCCGCCATAAAAAAGCCTCACAGTTTTAAGTTTCAGTGTGCTCCCTCTATTCCTGCAACACTGTTAACTTTTCACGATACCACATTTTCCACCACAAGCAACAGGTTGGTGACAGAACAAGCACTAATGATACCAGCCAACTTATCGTCAATCGAAGACTATTAGTATCTGGCAGCAGTTTACCTGCTGTTGCAGCCGTCACTGCTGTCAGTCTTGTGGCGTCAGCGTCGAGAAGCGCCGTTTCGCAGCAGGATAGCAGGAAACGAAAGAAGGTATCGTATTCCCTCTGCTTGCAGGAATGTTGGTCGCACAACCGAGCGCAGTTAACAGTTCTTCGATGTTCTGCGCTCCTGTTACGACGAAGTCTGAACGGTTCGAGGTGGATTCCTGCTAAATTCCTGCCATACTCGGCCGCGTTTCGAAACCAAGCAACATCGCAAGTGTGTGTCTGTGTGTATGTAGAAGCGCTTAAAAATGAGACAGCAGGAATCGTTCGAAATTGTTATTGTTGTGGAATTTTTGCTGGTTCCTGTGGCTCCTGCTAGCCTGATAGCAGATTCTTTTGTTGTGGAGACGACATTGTAGTGGAACAATGGGGAATTGCGTTATAATGGGCAGTGCTGCAGTGCATCATTGAATGCCTGAATGGGGACGAGTCTCGTTTGAATTTTTTGATACAATGTGATGTTTGGTCTATCGAACCATGTTTCACTAAATTCTATTCAGTGGTGGATCCAATGAATGAGGAGGGCCGTAGAAGGTCAAGAAAAGTCAATAGTTTTTGATCTGGATATTTTTCAAAGGAAGTTTTTTCTTCATTGGAAGTTGAAAGGTGACTGCCCTGTTGTGAGAAACATAGTTATCCATCCCCATTACATCGTCTACCATTACTTTTAACATAACAATTAAAGTAGTTGGATCAAGAAGAAAAACTTTCATAAAGTTGCGTCAACACACTCCACTTACATATTTCATAAGTCTGATTTTGACTCTTGAAATTTCATTATGACGACACAAAATATTTGTTATTTCTTGGAGCTCACAAAAGGGAAACCCTAGTCTGTGCGTAGCTTAGGAGGATATAGGGAAGGTATAGTAGAGTTTTTTTTCTAATTTTGGGGATTTAAAGTTCAAAAGAAATACTTCATCCTTTGGCAAAAAATTCTAGAGATTTGCCGTTCTATAAGAAAACGAGTTTTGGTAAAGAGTTGTTCGACATATCTCGAGATTGACGACGGAAGGATGTGCTCAATGGGCTTGTCGCGTACGTCTGACTGGTATTGCTTGTGATGTGATGGAATGATATCAGATATATTTCTGAAGAACTAGAAATGTGAAAGGTCTATATTTCCACTTCTCAAATCTCACTTCTTGAGATATGTACTATTCAGTCATAGGTACCATTGGCTATTTTTTGGACATTAATTCATGTAAATCCTATAATAATTATGTAATAATATGTTTGAATAAACAATAAAAATGTCGTTTTCGTAATGTTTACGTAATTGTGTATTCAGTTCACCACTTGATTTCGAACTTGGAATTCCTTTTACATACTTTATTATGACGAGTCCACATATATTATCTTTTGGTTATTTTCAGGTCATTGTTAATATTGTCATTGTTATTCCATCACGTACCTACTATAAGGTAGTTCAAGTTCAATAATATTTATTGTACCTAATTATTTAGCTATACTGGATTACTAAAAATATAGATACAGTTAATAAATCTAGACTTCACTTAGAGGCATATTCCGAGGCATATTCAATCAAACTCTCACCCACTGTTTCATACACTCCTTCCTAAATTTTTGAGTTATTGTACAGTCAGATGCAAAAAATATGTCGTGGTTGGATGGTGTTAGCTTTCTTTTATTTCAAAAGCAATGGGCTCTTATCACAAAAAAAATTATTTCATAATTCGATAGAATTCACCCAAACCAACTCACCACCGCAAACCGTTTCTTGCTGTGAGCTCCCTACGTTTTATAAAAAATTATTGAAATCCCCGATTTTTCGGACCTCTGAAAACGAGGCGATGATGTGTCGGGCGTTTGGTATTTTCTTTTAACTATGGCGAGATGAGGTTTCTACGTCATAAGAGGGTCCGTTTTCAGAAGGTACTATTATTTATGTCCAAAAATAAAACATTTCAGTTAATTTTTCGATCGAATTATGTCGTCAATCATTATTTATGTATAAAAGGATCATTATAAACATGGTTTGAGTTGAAAGTTCTACTGAGGTGTACACGCCCATTAGAAGTGCTGTCACCGCCCATGTGTGACATGTCCATTGCATCTGACTGTATATTCATCTCGGTTCTTAATCTATGAGTAAATTGAAAAAATAATCAGTTCAGTTCGTAGTCCTGCAGATATTTGCATTTCCTCATCGTATCATGAAGAAGTGCTTGGAGTTTGGCAGGTTAGATTTGATTCACTCTGTATAATCTAATCTGCATGGGCCATCATATAAATTGGATAAATATAGTTCCGAAAGATTTAGTGAATTGATGCCAAAATGAAACATGATGATATAAGTAATGTCCATGAATATGACCTACTAAAATTTTTATTCAGCATTCAGTTTATGATGTGATTTACACTTTCTTCTCCTCGAATTCAATACATTTTATGGAAGAACTTGACACAAAATCGAGATGAAAGTTGTTTAAATTCCTAATGAGGTTGAACACCCTCATACTTCTATACTAACCTAACCTGACCATCATCGAGACAGTTGAAGCTCTTCAATCATAATTTTTAAATTTTTCATAAATTTAATCTTATTCTTTATATCAATTTTGTCAGTGATGATATTACCAGAACTCCTGAATGGAACAAAAATGGGAGCGAGAAGAATTATTCGAGTTTGAATTCTCTCTTTGAATTTTCAACGAATTATTTAATATTTTGTACCTAAGAGAAAGATGTGTGTTACATTTCTCAACTGAACCAATACAAATTTCTTTTTTCCCCCTATCAGAAAATCCCAATTCAACTTAAAAAAATACCTCGCGGTTTTCAAAATATTGGAACTTTTATATAAAGAAAATTGACTCCTTATCTCAGGTCTTTCTCTCATATTCCAAGCAAATAAGGAGTGTTCACTGAGTATCAGTATATTGTAACATTCGCACAAGGCAGATTTTCGAAGTTTTTAAGGCCATTATGTTCAGGTTTTCGTAAAAGATATTGATTTGCCACAAAGGAAGTTGGAAGTTTCAGAATAGAAATCCTGATGAAGGATCGAAATCGGAAGATTTTTCTTGAAGACTATATAAATGGCTGCTATATCAGAAATTTACCTTCTGCGATTGATACAACTATATCAATAATATTTATCGATAATATAATAATTAACAAAGAGTCTGTGAGGTTTTTACTGAGGTCCAGCTGTGATTTTCTGATCGGTTATACCGCGGGTGACCAGGAACCAATTTACTCCCCTGTATCTTCGTTGCTATTTTGAATGGATGTTTCAAATTTGGCACATCGATTTGATTGCATCAGTGTATGATTTTGATAGTATCAGACGCAATATGACACTTCTGGTTTGACTGGAAGGGCATCCAATTCTTTTACTTCAAATACAAAGTATATTTTTTTCTGGATATTACGATCCAGAATGGAATTATCTGTCTAACGATATATCTCAATCATATTTTCAATCCACAATTTAGTCATATATGTATATAATTCAGATTTTACAAAAAAACTTTTTGTATTCCCCTCGTAACGGAATAATTTTATGAAACTGTGCAATGGATAATGAAACAATAGCATGTGAGTAACAACAATTCGATGTCAAAGTTCTTTGACAATAATTTTTATGCACGATAGGAAACTATTTTTTACAATTTCAGTTTCTCTTTATTTTTCGAAACCAATGAACTCTCTTTTGTTTCAAATGCTCATATAATTTCTTGAAGTTGGTTATAAACGCCCATACGAATTGAGATAGTAGACAGGAATGAATTTCAATTTTTCGTTTCGTATTTAGTTTCAATGATGATTCAATTTCATATTATTGATGGCTGTAATATTGAATTGTATCCATGGGATACGAATTATTATCGAAACTGCAGAATCTGACGCAACAGAATACGAAAAGTATTTTTTCATAAAATCTCAATTATACAGGGTGTTGTTTAAGTATGTGGCCAAACTTTGAGGAACAATTTTTATAGTGGTTCTAAGACGAAAAGTTCATGTGACCATAGCTCCGAAAGTGCATTATTTTCAAAATGCAGTGTCAAACATTTTTGAAAAATATTCTAGTCATAGCTTAATTAACATTTCACTACTATACAAATAACACTGCAATATTTTAACAAAGTTGGATCAGAGATTTTTGCGATATTTACGGAAAACGGATTTTTCATTAATCTTTTTGACACCCTGTATCCTGAAAACGGTGTATTTCCGGACCTATGCTTACATGAACTTTCCGACTTGGAATCACTCGAAAAATCAACTGTTGAAGTTTGGCCACATACTTAAATTACACCCTGTATATATGAGTAGATTGTATATCGAAGGTAATCATTGTGATGTAGGTTATTTGAAACAAAGATGTTGAATGATGGTATCAATTTTGAAGAGGTAGTTTTATATATACAAGGTGTTCCAGTTTTTTATAGCAGGACTTTAACAGCTTGAAGGAGACATTTTTTCAAGATGAAAATCTCAAACAAATATATATGCGTGGGAGCTTCGTTTCCGATTCAGGTTTCAGATTTTTTTTATGTTTTTTGAATTTTCTCCTACATATTTCGGAATAAATGATTGAAATTTGATACACCTAATACACTTCGAAAATTCAATATTTTAGGCCATTGAGCATTTTTGAATACCTACAGGGTGATAGACTTCCAGGGGTCGTACCCAATTTAACCCTGTCGAACTTTTTTGAGTGCCGTCTCTTCTTTCAATGGGACATAGATTCAGATTGTCCTTTCAATTTGGAAACTTCTTGCCCCCCTGTAAATTTTTCGAAAACTGTATGGATCTCGAGATAAATGCCAAAAATAATTTACTTGTAATAAAACCGATATTTCTCAAACACACTTATTTGATATTTCTTAAACATTTTATTGGAAAATAGAATGACCGAAAGCTTCCATACCAAATGAAATTCAGTTGCAAGATTAAATTGATTTTTTGAACACCATTATAATTAAAACTAGAAAAAACAAAACATAAAGAAAATCTGAAACTTTGACACCCTGTAAATCTTAAAAAAATGTCTTCTTCAAGCTGTTAGTCCTGCTACAGAAAACTGAAACACCCTGTATATTTATATATCCCGTCTAAATATATTTTTGGGGCACACTGTATACCGATCCTATTATTGAACAAGATGTAAATTTCTCTCAGCGCACTGCTGCTTATCCTTGAATAAGAGTTGAGAGATTTCAATTGGCACCAATTTTTTTCAAATGAAAATACACGTATTAATATTATACGTCGGTCGATCTTGTGTATAAGATTCCGTTACGAATCGAATCAACAGTTTCATTATAATTGAGGAGAAAGTAGAGAAACGGCTTGAAGATGCAAGGCATGTTCCTTTTGAAAAGATCACTCACCTTTGCGGATGTACAGCAGGTTTCATTGCCATTGTCGTCTGTTGCTATCTCGTGTTTGATAGTTGCTAACGTCGTGACCGTCATTCTCTACAAACAAACAAAAAATACAAATTAGTAGGCTTGTCAGTAGGTAATCTACGGCTCTACACATCACATCAAAGATCACATGGGACTGCTTTGAAACACTCATGCAACTGGGAAAGGAAAACAAAGTCACACTTATGTGGGTTCCAGGCCATGAAGGAATCAAAAGAAATGAGGCAGCTGATCGCCTTGCAAAAAAAGGTGCAGCATCTGCACTTTTTGGTCCTGAGCCTTTTTGTGGGATAAGCAAATATCACCTAAAGGAAGAACTCAGGAAATGGGAAGAAATTGAAAAGTCCTTCTACTGAAGAGCAACTCCAGGTCAACGACAAGCGAAAAGGTGCATCAACCATTCGCAGAACCGAGCCAAAGAGCTACTCAGCCTCAGTAAACCAGAGCTGAAGCTTATCACAGGCTTTCTCACAGGACACGGCCCTCTGAGGTACCACCTCAAAAAGATGGGCCTGGCGGAGACTGACACTTGCCGCTTTTGTAACAATGCGACCGAAACCTCGGAACACATACTTTGCTCATGTGAAGTATTAGTCCGCCAAAGGCTGAACCACCTAGAACAGGTCTATCTCACCCCTGCTGAGGTGGAAAATTCAACAGTCAGAAAAATTGTAGGCTTCATCAGAAGTCTAGGGTTAGAGGACCAAAACTAGATAGGGGTAATCCCAAGATCTTCTAGGTCGCAGTGATCCAGAGGTCTCCCAGCCTATACGACCCATCTACAATCTACAATCTACGGCTCTACATTGAATTCTCTAAGATGTGGCTGCGATGTCTCATAGGTATACAAGGTGTTTTTGAAATAAGTGCACATATTCAGCACATTAATATGATACAGTCTAAGGAATATTCCCATGATATCAGATTTTTTCTAATTCTCTAATTAACGAGAAATTTCATCCCAAAAATTGAACAAAATACGAGAAAAAAAAATTGAGTACGCCACTAAAAAACAATTTAAATGATTGAAATCCGCGTGATCGTGCCTATACCGCCTGGAAGTTTGAACAGAGATTACTGCGATTCGATAGTACCTACACGTCGAGCTTTCTCAGTGTTTGAAATATTTGCACTTATTTCAATGCCACCCTGTATATATACGCACGGTATCACTTCGTAAGTCGCCAATCATGCAATGCTCAACATCTTTCGGTATATAGATAGGCAACTATATTCAGATGGAGTAAATTTAGACAAATCTAGGTGAAATAACAACTAATTATGAAAACAACACCTATTCTTGATGTTCAGAAAGTATGACGGGGGGCTTGAGGTAGGTAGATCGAATTCATGAACTAAATCTAATGCAAAATAATACTTTCCCAATCAACAATGAGAATTTTATTATATCATATGGTGTTCGGTATACAGGTAATGAGAGAACAATAGTTATTTTTATTGTACAAGGGAAAAAAGTAGTAGATTTTAGCTCCAGGTTGTGTTGTCTCCCGACGCAGTATAATATTTTTTCCGTGTACAATACACTATTTTTTTCTGTGACAGGAAAAAGGACGAATCAATATGAGAACCATGAGAATTCAATTTCAGAATAAGAAATAATAATTCCATAGTACCATGCATGACTGCAACACTACATTTTTGACACAACAAATATTTTTCATAAAAAACTGGTTCAAGTAGTAAGTTCCTAATGTGAAACTCACATTCTATTTAGTGAAAAACATATTTTTTGTTGTTCAATGAGCCTGTCATCAGTATCATTGTTGGATTATTGATATTTACCTACGATAGGTAAGCATTTTCACATTGCGTATGGGTCAATGTTTCTATTATTATAAACATTTCGAGATTGTACGTGTACGATCATTCATGAATGACGCTTCTAAATATTTTCCGCTTTTCACTCGACTTCCTCTGTATATAGGAATTAAAAGTTATACTGCATGCTCTTATTGGCCATCGATTATATAGACGATAATAATTATTGATAAGTTATTTTGTAATTACGTATTGGGCATACCTATTTCACTATCAGCTGTAAAACAATTATCATTACCTTTGAGTAGGTCATTACTGAGCAGAGTATTTCTATTGGTAGGTTTTTGAATATATGAAACATCCTTGGGAATATATGTATAGGTAATATATTAAATAATTAAATTATACTGAATTATTGAAATAGCTGCGAAATAGGTATATTCTTAGAATCATACTAAATAAACACAATAAGACAAACTTGAATTGAATTATTTATAGGTATGTATTAAGTATTTCATATTTTCGAGAGCTTAAAACCGAGCTTGAAACACTTCGGCGTGGGTCCTTCGCCAAAATATGAAAATCAACGAATTTAATTTTGAATAGTAGAATTCTAATGATATCTCATGTATTATTTGAGTATGCTTGAATAAAAACTTTAAATTTTGCTTGAAAGTCAAATTACTCCCATGGGAGGAGAAGAAATATTACCTCCCGTGGAAGGTAAAACAAATTGGTTTAAACAAATTCAATGTGACAGAAGCGTTAATTGTCAAATACTTTCTGTAGCCTTAGATCATGTAACTCACTGATTTGAATCGAGACTCGAGGCATAGACCGCTTGAAGCACAATTTTTTTATAACTGATGGAATAAATTCGTTAAATTCGTTAACGGGGAGGTCAATATTTTTTTTGGAAATTCCCGACATACATCAACGATTTAATGTATTCACCTACTTTTTGCAACCTAACCCTATGGCTTGTGACCCTTCATTGGAAAGCTGGTGGAAAGAGGAATCCAGCGAAGTAATCAGATGTTAGTTTTTCATACGTTTAAAAGTTGCATATTCAAATTTTTTTTTCAACGTATCAATCGCTCAAAATGTGTGTCGAACAATTGATGGCAATTTTTTGCTACAACTGCTATCTGCTATTGTATTTCAGTGATTTTATAGATCCGCAAGCTATCCCTGAAGGGTTATATTCTACATATTGCTCGCCAAATGTAGGTAAATACATTTAAACGTTGACGTGTCTCGCTAATCTTCAGAAAAATCACCCAATAGCGAATACATTCCAGTTAAAGTCTCTACCCTGTATATATTTTGGAAGTAATAAAGGTCCATTTCCTCCCATGTGTGTTTAATGCAAATAATCAAACTTCACACGCGTGAGGAAATAATGGTTACCTTTGCTCCCTTGATATATAAATAGTTATTTGATAGCAGTTAATATGCTTGAATGCAATGATTATCTGATCTTTTTGATGCACCAGAGGATATACTACCTATATACCTATAACTCAAGTAGAAAAAGAAGTAGAACTTGGATAATGAATGGAAGAAGGATTCTTCCTTTATCAAGTCGCATCAGGTTGATGTAATTTTTAACAGTAGCTATATCAAGAGACCAAAACAGAATCTGTGAACTTTGCGAGTAACAATACCATGTTCTATACGGTGCTCTACAATTAAACCATACTGAAACTGGTATAGCTAACTGATTTTCAATACCCACCGTGTTTTTGGCCGTAAAATTAGCCGTATGTGCCTCAAATCATGAACGGATGCTGCTTCACAATAACGAACAATAACTTATCACCGTGTTTGGCAAGACTGTTGTGTTATGTAGCAACTTTCTCGCCAGCAGAACCACTAGATCGTCCGCGAAACTACTATGTGCTACAAAAAGAGGTCCGCCGTTTACTTCAACGATACTTGCGCGACTGTTTCGCTGGATTTGTTCAATCTCGGATTTTCCTTGGCCTCCCTGTTTGTGTAATTTGTTCATTTCAATCGCATAATATAGGTACGGTGTGTCCCACTTTGGGCACTAAACCACCAGCCGCGTCGTGCTGACCGGGTCGATTCTGTTTGCAAATAGCAATATGGTTGCCATCCTAGCAAGATTCGAAAAAGTGGAATTCTAATCATCGATTTTTAGCAATATGATCTGTCAAGTAATGACATCTGGTCAGCTTTCTTGCTATCTCGGCAACATCAATTTTGTGCTTGCTATCTTATAACAAGGTAATGGATTCTTTGTTTTTGCACTTCAATTTCTTCCAAGTGTATGAAAATTCAGAAAATAGTGGATCAAAAACATATGAGAGTTTACTTGTGTCACTGACTACTCGGAAACCTTTCCTCAAAGCAAAGATCATACTTGCTCAAAATTTCAATTTGTAGAAGAATTATTGAAAAACTTAGAATGGTGATAACAAACATATAGGAAAGGTACACTACTGTGACCAACTACTTGGAAACCATTTCTTGAAGTTCCAATTTGTAGAGGGAATATGACACTACAATTTCGGCATAGCAGAGAAAGAAGAAAACCATTTCAGTTGCCTGATGGATAGTTTATCAAGCTATTTTGCAAAAATGTTTGAAAAAAATCACGAATATTTTCATCCGGCTTTTAGTTGTTTTCTCATTTCGGGGACATGATTAATTACTTGCAGCAGTCGCACAACGACGATTCAGCAAATACAAATAAATCTCTCAATTTGAACAATATAATTTTGAAGTCAGAGCAGGACAGACTAATTTGACTAAATGACTCTTCTTCTTCATGAAATGATGGCAGTTGAAAACAGTGTTGTCAGAACAGTGTTGTCAGCTCAAAAATTCTCAATTTTTCAACAATATTGCAATCACTTGAACTTATAACCAATCTTGCAGTTATTCTGCAAACAGAATGCAGAACTTCATAGCAATATTGTTATATATTATGATCATAGCAAGTTTACTATCTTAGCAATGTTATAACAAGATCCGAACAGAATCGACCCGATTATATGTATATTGGGGTGCAAGTGCAAAAACTGCAAAAGGGCAAGTATTAGGGTTCCAAAAGGTGTGACCAATTTATATTCATCATACAGGACGTGGAAAGAAATTCTGAAAAAGAAACTATATGATCACATAAATGAACATAAAAATATCAATTCTTTCTCGGTTTTATCTAACTTCTGATGTCTTTTTGGTGTCCACTGGCGGCCATATTCTGGAAAATACGACCCATCACGGCCGCCATCAGGGGGCAGTGGTCCGATGGCTCCATATCCCAATTTGTTCATATTATATCGGTCTAAAAAAGTACACAATAGTTTAGCTAATCTGCTGTACTTAAAGATAATGCTATCAATGTTCTGAAACTTTAATGAAGTTGTTGATTTGACATTATCGAGAGCGAATTCTTGGAGAGTGTAACAAGCTATAATGAGCTACTCAAACATACCACAATAATGAGGGCGTGTAATTAAAAAAAAAGAGTGGTATATAGGCTAAAAGGGGTGGTTTATAGAGAGGCACTTTCATTGTGTAATTTTTGTGCAACACACTTTCTCATTCAAGCCCGTTTTTTCAGAACGTTGATAGTGTCACCCGTTTTCGAGAAAAAATGTCCCTGAGAGGTCTGTATGAAATCTTAACACGCATAGTCCTGAGGTCAATATAAGCCGATTTAAAGCAACTTACCTCAGTCCGAAATTATTGCTCCGTTTCCAAGATACAGGATGCTAAATTTGAAAAATAAAAATCGACAAATAGGTATCTAGGTACATACATACACTCCAAAAAAATAATTTTGAAAAACCCATTTTCACACTGCTCATTCACTGAGCAAATTACATCCACGAAGAAAACAGCAAACATTTTTCGTTCAAAATAATGTAAATGTTGCCGTGCCGCATCGTACACTGAAAATCGAAAAATATCGAAAATGACTCAATTTAGGGAATTTTTAACAGGGTACCTTTTTGCTTGGGAATATTCAGAATAGAGTATTTCCTAAACAAAATAATTCAAAAAGTACACTGAGAAGAAAGGTATGGCCATTCTAAACCATAAGAAGTGCATTGCGTAAGCGCGTTAAGAATAGAATAGAATAGAATAGAATTTTATTTATACCAGAGACAAATTTACAATTTGTGTAGTACAAGTCCTAACTACTTATCTAATATGTGAGAATAATATGTGCTTACAACTATAACAATATTACAAAGCAAATATGGAATTTGCAATTATTTGATTGTCTATCCGATTGTGCCGTATTCGAGTTTCGCACCCCAAACAACCCTCGGCTACCAATTTTTTTTACTTTTAAACTTTTCCACCCTGTATCTCGGAAATGGACTGAGGTAAGTTTTGTTTCAAATCGGCTTATTTTGAACTCAGGAATATGTGCTGAGATTTTCTACAGACCTTTCAGGGACACCCTGTATAAATACAGTTGGGACCCGATGATGATGAAAAAAACAACAAAGTAATTAGATAACATAATATTATGAATTATTAAATTTTGGTCACTAAATTATTTGAGTTGGTTGAAAAAAAAAAAGTGTTTCCGCCCGGGATCGAACCGGGGACCTTCCGCGTGTTAGGCGGATGTGATAACCACTACACCACGGAAACAACTAACAGTTTAGCTTGTGAAACTAATATAGACTTATATTGTCTTCAGTCATAGTCATTGCGTTTGGCATTACTTGAGATGTTTAGGCATTTTAGCAATACTTTATAGTTTATACTGAATTGGATTATTTTATATTGATATTGAGAATTTGAGCTCAAATAAATCAACTAATCTTCGATATAATCCATTCACAAATTGAAAGGCGAAAAGTAGTGGAAGCCATTAGTACAAATAACAGTAGAAGAAAACGTATTCTTAGTTGCCTATGCAAAGTAACTAGCTTATTAGAAAACAAGAATAATTATCTAAATGAATTTGCCAAAAATGCCCATTATTTTCTCTGAATGTTATTACTCCCTTGAGAATGATAACTATCATTATTGACTGGTGATATAATATATTAAACCTATACTATACCTATAGACATATACAGGGTGTCCCAGAATTAGCCTGCCAAACTTCACCAGCGGCGTTTACGACCAAAAATAGAAAGAAAAATTTCAATGAACATGAGTCGAGAAATGTCTCCTAAGGGAGATACGGTCCCCTGGAAGGGGGCACCTGAAGATGAAGTTTCTTGAGTATTTCCGAAACTACATGTAATAAAAAGATGCAATTTGGTACAAGACCTAAAATTTTCATGCCCAATGCAGTGAGAATAAAATTATTTCGAAATTTCAATCAGGAGTGTATGATACAAGGTGAGACTGCATTAAATATTACTCAACATTTTTTATATGCATATTTTTTGACAATTTAATTTCGGATTATGGAATTTCACACCTTTTTACAGAAAAAAGGTACTCTTGTTTCGTGACGATCAGATGTATTATTATCGGGTAAAAGCAATTTAAAAATATTGTTACATCTCAGATATTATGAATAACATTGCGATGAGGCGTAGTGGAAATGGAAAAAAATGCACAAAAATTGAAGTAGGGTAGACCGGGGCCAATTGTAACAGGGGTCAATTGAAACATAGCTAATAGTTTCTAAACCGCCGCACCTGTGTGCACGTCGCTTCGATACGTGGTGCATCTAGTCCCTCCCGCCACGCATTGTGTACAGTTCGATCATCCGAACGAGATAACGGTCATTGTGACGAGTGTTCTGTTTTCATATACACAAAGTAAGTTTTCATTTTCTCGGTAGATCTTCGATAGTTATTTCCCTATGTATGTCATGACTCTCATTTATGGTATAAGTGTTTTGGGTGGTCTTTCAGATCATCGTGTGTATGTTTCCCACGTCTACTTTATTTACAAATATTTCATTTTTGCCCTTCAAGGTCTGAACACGCATTGGGGTCAATTGTAACATTCTCATTGGGGTCGATTGTAACGTTACAAATGACCCCGTTCAATTTCTGTACATGCGTTTTAATCCATGTTCTCCTCATTATAGATGCCACGAACACGAATTCAAAATACAGAGCGGAATTTGAAAAGTACTTCTACCTATGAACGAGCATACGAACAAGTTCTTGGTGGTCAATCTGTGCGGGGAGCTGCTAAAGAATTTGGACTATGTCATGTCTCATTAATGCGATATAAGAGGAAGAGAGAAGCAAACGCAGACGCAGAAAATGCTGATCAAGTTATTTCCATGGGGTACAACTCTCACACAAGAGTTTTTTCTGCAAACCAAGAGGTTGAGATGTCAAAATACATCACGAAAGCAGCAGATATTTACTTTGGCCTCTCCCCGAAAGAAATACGAAGATTGGCCTATGAACTGGCTGAGAAGTATCATCTAAAAGCGCCTACATCTTGGGCTACTAACAAAATTGCTGGAGAGGATTGGTTTTCTGGATTCATGAAACGACACAAGGATTTATCCATAAGGTGTGCTCAAGCTACAAGTCTCTCGAGAGCTACAAGCTTCAACAAAACAAATGTGAAGGCCTTCTTCGATAATCTGAGTAGAGTGATGGATCGCGAAAAGTTTGCAGCGAAAGATATTTACAATATTGATGAGACGGGTGTCACTACTGTCCAGAAACCTAATAGGGTAGTAGCCAAAAAAGGAATTCGGCAAGTAGGTGCACTTACATCTGGTGAGCGTGGAACTCTTGTGACAGTTACTATAGCTGTGAGTGCCATAGGAAATTATGTCCCGCCAATGTTCGTTTTTCCACGCATAAGGTATCAACATCATTTCATAAGAGATGGCCCAATTGGGTGCATTGGCACAGGGAATTCTTCGGGGTGGATGCAAGAAACCGAGTTTGTGATGTTCCTTAAACACTTCCAGAATCACATAAACTCATCAGTTGATAAAAAAGTACTACTCCTATTGGACAACCATTCCTCACATATCACGATAGAGGCGCTAGATTTCTGTAAGGCTAATGGTATAGTAATGCTATCATTTCCACCCCACTGCTCCCATAAGCTCCAGCCATTAGATAGATCCGTTTTCGGACCATTCAAAAAAGCGGTGAACAGTGCTAGCGATTGCTGGATGAGAAACAATCCTGGTAAACCCATGTCAATCTACGACATACCAAGCATCGTATCTAATGCTTTACCCTTAACATTAACTCAAACCAATATACAAGCTGGCTTCAAGTGTACAGGAATATACCCATTTAACGCAGACATATTCACTGACATCGATTTCGCACCCTCTTATGTTACGGACAGACCGATCCCCATGTCAAAGCTCCAAGATACACCTTCACACCAAACGGAAAGTGCAAATATATCTCAAGCTATTCTGCCTCAGCCAGAATTTGAAACCACAGCTATTTCAGTGCTTGATAATTCGCCTTCCGATGGGGAAGTACCAGAAATTTCGAATCCAATTGAGAATGAGATGAATGTTGACACTCCATCAACATCGAAAGATACTGGCGCCACGAAGAATCCAACTGAATTTTCTCCGGAATTCGTTAGACCATTTCCGAAAGCAGAACCCAGAAAAAACACGAATAGAGGAAGAATAAAGAGGAAGTCTGCTGTGTATACCGACACTCCAGAGAAAGATCTTATTAGATTAGAATCTGAAGCAAGAGAAAATAAGAAAAGAGCTCATGTGGTGAAAAGGAATATAACTGATGTGAAAGGGAAAGGGAAGGCGAAATATATATCAAAGAAAACAAAAAAAATATCTAGAAACGATTCTCCAGAAACGAGTGAAGATGAAGAATATTATTGTTTAGTTTGCATGGAGTCCTACAGCAGTAGCAAGCCAGGGGAACAGTGGCTGCAGTGCTCTGATTGCAAACTCTGGGCACATGAGGAATGTACTCCAAGTTCTTATCCTTATGTTTGTCATAATTGTGATTCAGAATGACTTTTTATCTTTATTTTTCATTATCTAACCTCAAGTATAATAACTATTTAATAAAAGTTCAATAATAAACAATTTCAAGAAAAAACAGTGGTGTGTTACTATTGACCCCGTTAACTGTTACAACTGAGCCGGGGTCGGGGACGGTTGTAACATCGTTCAACTTTTTGAAAAATGAATTTGTGATGCTATGCTTAACATCCCAGAGACATTTGAACACATTAACTTTGTGAACAAGTGAGTTACCAATTATTAGGCGAAATCAATTTGTCCTACAATTATTAACCTAAAAACAGCAAGTGTTGAAAGTCAAAATGTTACAATTGCCCCCGGTCTACCCTAGTTTCGTCATCATCATTTTCCTATTTTTCGCGCTTTCTTGAGGTTGTTTGGTGAAAATAAGTACTTCATTTTTTTATAGCCACTATGATTTGAAAATTGACAACGTTATGCATTAGATGTGAGCTCGGATGTGAGTGCATCAATATTTTTGAATCGATTTCACTCGAAAATGATACATCTTTTCGATGCGGAACAAGAGCATCTTTTTTTGTGAAACGATGTGGACTTTCATAATCCAAGATTAAATTGTCAAAAAATATGCATACGAAGAAGTTTGAGCAATATTATATGTAGTCCTACCCTGTATTATACACTCCTGAATGAAACTTTGAAATGATTTTATGTTCACCGCATTGGGCATGGAAAGTTTAGTTCGTGTACCAAATTGCATTATTTCATAACGTGGCGTTTCGGAAATATTCAAGAAATATCATCTTCAGGGCCCCCCTCTCAAGGGGCCGTAACTCCCTTAGGAGACATTTCTCGACTCATGTTCATTGGAACTTTTCTTCCTATTTTTGGTCGAAGAAGCCCCTGGTGAAGTTTGGCAGGCTAATTTCGGGACACCCGTATAATATATGTCTATGACTATATCTATATGGGATAGGTGAAGCATCTATAAGTCATTATGGCGGAGGAGCCAAAATATGAAGCTACGTCACTGGTAGATATTATCCAAAAATCTATTGCACATTCTTATTCATGAAAACAAAAAAGACATGAAATTCAATAGTCTCTCTAAAATGTATAAGTACGATTTTCAAATTTTGTGAGAAATATTTTTTCAAGATATATCAATGAAAAACTTTTTTTTCAAACTTGGACACCCTATATATATATCTCGGACCCATGTTCATATGAACTGCTGTATAATAGTCCAATGACAATTTAAAAAAGAAATTATTAGTACTATTTCATAATCGGATCTCACAGAGAGAAACCCTAACAACACAGGGACATCCTAGGTACGTCCCTTTTATGTCCCAACGTGTACTGTCGGTACAAGGACATGATTGGGACATCCCTAGGATGTCCTGCTCAGTATTTCCAGAGGATGTCCCGACTGGGACATCCCTGAGTTGTCCCATTCATGTCCCTGATGTATATCTTGAAATCTATTTGCTATTTGTATCAGAATTGATTTGTTACAACAAAATATTGAAAATGCATATTTGTGATCCCACTGGGAAAATCCAGTCTTTATATTTTCTATACCCATCCAATTCACTACAGTACATTCAGCTCAATTTTATAACTTTTGAAATTTATTGATTAGATATTTACTGATGAGAGGTGCGCAGTAGTGCGCACTCCGTGTATATAATTATCTCTCTGCTATATATGCGTCAAACGAGGACAGATACCCTAATAACAACACAGGGATTTCCTAGGTACGTCCCTTTTTTGTCCCGCGGTACAAGGACATGATTGGGACATCCAGGGGATGTCCTGCAGTGGTTGTCCAGTGTCCCTGGAGTATCTGATATCCATTCACATCAGAGTCATTGAATTTCATCAAACTATTGAGTTGAATTTTTTCGAAAATGTTTGTTTCTCTTCCGGAAAATGATTGTAATGACACTAAAGAATGAAGTCTCAGAACTTCTTAAGAAATTACCATTTTTCGCAGACAGAAATCGTACATGCATAATGCCCCTCATTTTCAAACACCCAAGAATGATAATAATTATACCCAATTCCTAATAAAGTTGTATTTATTCAGGTTTCTGTAGTTAAGTCCTGTTTATAAATCTGTTTAGTACATAAATCTTCAGGAGGCATGATAGCCAATGGAGCAAGGTGCGTGCATGATAAGCCAAAGGCCCCGGGTTCAATCCCTACTCGACCTGCACCTTTTTTTCTTTCGTCGAAAGAATGTCCCTGGGATATCCTTGGGACGTCCTAGGGATATCCCTTCATCGTACTTGGTACATCCCAGGGACGTACCAGAAGGACGTCCCTTGGATGCCTTTTTTAGCGGCCAGCGGATGTCCCTGAGACATCCCTAGTATGTACGTTGTCCCGACAAAGGACATCCCTGGGATGTCCTAGAATAAAATCAGGGACATCCATGGGAAGTCCCTAGGATGTACTGGTGTTGTTAGGGAAGTAGGTACCAATATGGTACCTATACTTCCAGTTTTTTGATAATGAAATCTCCTTATAGATCAAGCTTCAATATTAAAGATCTAAGGAGTCTCCCTAATAACACATGATGTCCATTGGACATCCGTTTTGTGTCCATTATATGTCCAAGGTGTCCATGGACACATTCTGGACATCCATAGGATGTCCACAGGCAGCAATCCTATGGATGTCCAGGAAAAGTAATCCATATACTGTCCATTTCATGTCCTTTCTGATAATGTTCCTTAACACAACGTCCAACTCATGTCAATAAGATAATGTCCAATGGACATCAATTTGCAGTAGTCCATACACAGTCCATATGATGTAAATTGTTACTTTTTCGTCTCGGGTATCATCGAGATCGTTCGGCTCCTTCGCTGGCGACAGCTGTGCTGTGCACAGGGTTAGCCGGAGCCGTGTGATGTGTGATGCCGTCCGCCATTTTTGTTTTGTTGTTGAACATCGGGGCACGGACAGAACGCCTGAGACTGATGATTTTATTGATTTATTCTCAAATCTAGCGTTTTGGTAATATCCATACAATCCATTCGAATTTTGTGTACTATTCATAATGACATTATTGTTATAATCTGTTTCATAATATTTGTGTGTGAACGACGAGTGTTTTGTGATGCTATTTCATTCGATCGAAGAACACATGAGTCACTTATTCATTCAAGTGCATGAAGGCCATTATTCCATTGCGGACGTGTTGATGAAGATGTCTAAGGATTTCAACATTAGAACTGGTCTGAAATTGAGTGCCTATCTATACATAATATTTAGTGCAAATTAATGTGAACTTGAGAAATTGGTTCAAATCGATTGTATCAACTGTATCAAACTGGAATGATGAAAGGAGTTAAAGTATATCCAATATCAATTGCAGAATATCCTGCACATTGCGGCGTCGGCGTGTTTGAAGTTTCCTTTGAAGTGACTGCAGGTGCGGCACAAGATTCTGCAATTGTTTTTGGATAAACTATACCATAAAATTACATTAATTTAATATTTTATATTATGAAGATTATTTGTAGTGTTCTTGAATATACCTACTCACATTTTCAAGTAATAACCAGAAACATAGATTCTATTTATTGACCAGATCGTCCTATATAAATGTACATTTTATATACTAGATATCCAATGGATGTACAGAGTGATAATGTCCTACGGTCCTACGGATGTACGGTATGGACATCCATTAGATGTCCGTTTGGGACTTCCTATGGATGTCCAAAAAGGTGGAAAGTGAATGTCCCATGGATGTCCATATGCAGTCCCGTGTACGCATTCTAGTTGTCCATTGGATATCCAGATTGTCCAGACGAGTCTGTCCAATGGATGTCCATTGGACTAACTTGTGTTATTAGGGCTACAGGTAGAAACGACGCACACATGATATGGTTGCATTATATTTATAGGTAGAAGAACCATGAATGATCGACATATTTTTTGTTATAAAAACTTCCGCCAACATTACAGGATTCAATGGATACAACTGAAAAAAAAAAACACTCGAAGTTATTTAATTATTTAATGTCCTGTTTAAATGATGACGAGAAAATATATATAACAAAATATCCTAAACTTTCTTACCAAGTAGATAATTAAGAAGTTCGATATTCTTCAAATTCAATAATTAATTTAAAATTAAGGAAACAATATGTACGGTATGTCGTAGAAAGAAAATGAAAGGAGGGGACAGACAACCGGGAAACCAATAAAATGAAACCTGTACATTATGTATCAGAAACTTCCAAATGACTACATCGAGATTTTGTTACATTTTACATTTCATGTATAAAAAAAAAACGATTACAAGTTAACGTTATGATAGTACTTGCCTATAAGAGAAAAATGAGAGTTCAACAAATCCAGAAAAACAATTCAATTTTTATCAGTCTGAGGAAAAAACTCCACCATCATCTGATAACGACATGATATGTCCCAAAGGCATGTAGAAACATTGTATTTTATCGAACGACACCTATGCCAATCACTATCCTGAGCAAAATGATTGAAAACTAGCACTTTCCTGTGCAATAATTTGCACTCCACTCGCGATTTGATAACGCGATAAGATTTATGCCATACGATATAAATGGAATGGTAGATTTATATAAAAAACCTATCTGTGCCACCCCTCTATCTGAGCTAAATTTAGGGCACAGCGATTCATTTGCTCCCGTCATGTGACTCATATGTGATAACGAGTTGAGTTTGTGAATATCCAAACGTGCCGCGATTCAAACTGATTCAAGTTAGTGCATGGAACAGCAACTTTCGTTGATGGCAGAGCGTCAATATTCCGGGAATATTTTGCCCCTCTCAAAGATAATATCCGATGAACCAGTGTAAAACTCAACATGTGCATTAAAATACTTGTAGTGCGAGCACCACACGAGTTTCACACTGGTCCATCGGATATCATATTTCGAGAAGGGCGAAAAATCGGAAATATTTTTGTTTTTATGCCTTTGGAACATTATATAGGTTATAACGTTTCGTTATCAGATGAAGGTCGAAATAAGCAGGCGGCTCTCTTACTATAACGAAAAGCTACATTTTGCACATCTTAATCCAAACCTTCAACTCATCAAAAGTTTCACGTTTTACCTATCCCACCCGAGACTCTTTTGCTGTATAGATTTATGTATCAATAGTGCCTATCTGTTTGAATCAAACACTCTGATTTCCATGTCTTTATTAGACTATCTCAGATTGAAACAATGCAATAATTATTGTACAATTACAAATCTTCATAATTAGACAAAAAATATAGTAGTGGCTCCCAGATCTGCATGAGTTGAAAATAAATATGTAATCTTATCTATTGCATTTGCAAGCGAATTACTCAAATAATCATCAATTATTTGTACATTCAGCAAACACCTAAACGTGGAGATAAATAAATATTTATAGGAGCAAAATTAATAAAAATGATAATCCAAAATCTTTTGATGTACAACTTCTCTTTGCAGGTGATTATATATTATTCAAAATGGAAATATTTATAATAGGAGCTAGATTGTGTTGAGCTATAACACATCAGAAATTCAAAACAAGACGTGCCAAGTTCTTCATGCACATTTGGAAAAAATACATGCTGCTGTAAACAAACTTTTTTCGCCAGAACGTCTCGAAATTTTCGTTATAGACAGGAAATATTGCATAAAAAAGTCGGTACGATCAAAACGGCTCATTCACAAGATGAAAATTTCTTTTCCTTATTTGGTCATCAATAACTTCACAATGACAACCAAACATAAAAATGTTTACATTGTTTGTTGAAGCATTGTGAAAACAGACCACACAGAGAGCTCTACAGCTTTCAGATATACAGAGGGTTATTTTAATATATTTGGTTGAAAGGATTCATCTATATTTCCTTCAATCAGGTCCAACACCACTAAACAAACAATTGACCTCACAGGTCTTGTAATCTGAGATCAGAAATATACAGCATGTCTCATTTCAAACGGCCCCCCCTCTATATCTCAGCTATCAGTCGTGCGATCTTTACCAAATTTGTATCGGTAAAAATAATCATCAAAGACAAACATCATTTTAGACAGTGCCGTGCATTTTTATTGAAATGAATAGGGGTCAGTTTTTTATTAAATCATATTAGGCATTTTTTCACAGGAAAACTGACCTCATAATATTGTTCTTCATGGTTTCGAATCCACATATGTGGATTTTCATAAATTACCTATGAAGGGTTTCAGAAAAACCGGCACATCTAAACAGCATTTTTGCGAACGTAATAATTATTAACTCGGAAATAGTGAGTCCAACATAAAAATCATAACTCGTTTTTCCTTCCAAATCATGATTTTCCACCTACCGGTGCCATTGAACGTTCCAAAATTCGTAGTTGATTTGAAGTCACTATTTATTTGAGACTGAAAATGAAAAAAATGGAGCCAATCCTGTTAATTCGGAATTAGGGGATTTTGCGCATATGGAGGTTTGAAAGCATGAGGAACAACAATATGTGGTTGGATTTCCTGTAAAAAAATGCCTAATACGATTTTATGAAAATGGTTATTCATACCACACCAAATTTGATTGGAATCGCATGACTAATAACTGAGATATAGAGAGGGGGCCGTTTGAAGTGAGACACGCTGTATATTTCTTTGGCGGAACACCCTATAAAATTCTACATCATTTTGACATTTTCCTCACGAATTCAAATGTATAGGTTCTAGTTGTCTAATCATCGACATCTTCAATCTTAAAAATTGTAGTCGTCATCGAACTTCAATTGAACACCCCATATTATATTTTCTCATTTTATTCTTGAATCCAAATATCATGTAGGTCAAGTTCTTACATTTTCACATATTAGACCTTGAAACTTGTTAGTTATAAGTGCAGTATATTAGGATGATCCATAGCACTGTTTCTTTCCACCATTGTTATCGTTTGACTTTTGTTAGTATCACATTATCATAGAGTAATCTCATAAATATTTATATCTTTCAACAGGAGCGTAGACAGTCAAAATATGGCGAAAATCCCTGTACGGATGTTCATTTCATTAAAAAAAATATTTTTTCACAGAATCAATCTCAAACTGATTTCACTTATCGAAAACGTGTATCGAATCCTTTTGAAAATATCATAGGCACGCCACTGGTAAACTATAAAAACTCATTTATTTGATTAGCATCAGTGACCCTTGAAATATTTTGATATCCCCGGCAAATGGAAAATATATTTCAACAACCAAAATAAGTCATCATTTATAAATGCACTGTAAGAGATAACCATCCTGGTTCATAACCAGTCATCAGAAATTCCAAAACCGAGATATTTGAATTTATGACAAACCATAATTACGATAATTTTCAATCAATAACAATATACCATGGCGTCCCCATACAAATTACAGAATATAATGTGGAAAAAGTATCTTCCTGTATAGGGAAGGTTATAACACTTAGATGATCAACAAGTTTGACAATGGATTATGTTCTAATCCTGATAAATAATGAGAAATCGAGTAAACTTCAATACACTAATTATGAAAAAAAATCCACCATGAAACAATGTAGTATGTAATAATTCAATTAATTTCATCAAAGTGGGACAGGTTAAACCTATAACACCCTGTATACTGAAAGGTAGGGGAACAAAGAGTGGGAGTTAGGCATGTTTCCATTATTTTCGAAAATTTAGACAGATTGAACTTGAAACCCCCTTTGTATCACAAGAGAAGAGACGAGAAAATGAAAGCAAACATACTGCCTACTTTGCTCTATTTCTGAAATGATCCACCCAAAAGCATCAGCTCAAAACTTGACAGCTGCATGGTTTATTTGACAGTTTTACAGTATTTGGATGGATGAGGCACATTCGGGGGTGCCCAAATCTAACACTTTTTGTTTTGAGAAACAACCCAACTTTGCTACAGCTCAACACAAAGAATGCTAAATCGGACCAGATATTAGTCCGCCCTTTGTCTTTTTCACAAACCGACCGTGACGAGATCTCAAAAAGTGTCAAACACCCTAAATTATCCAGAAAAAAATCATTTATTATATAGTACACCTAATCGAATCCACAAAACCTACATTTTAATTTATCTAACAATAATATATTATGAGTTTTGAGTGTGGCGGGCACCCAAACGAGGGGGGCCAGGGAAAATGTTGCCTTCCCGTTTGCTTGCTCAGAACGTGTTTGAATTTTCCCCAGATGGCCCCAAAGTCGAAAAGCAAAATGTACAATTTGATAGTTATGTATTTTTTTTAAGAAAAACAAGAATTAAACAGAGGCTGGCTATCTATCCCCCTCCGGTGTGTGTTCAATTAAATAAATTGTTTTTTTTTTCATCTAATATGTGAAAAGTGGGTATGGGGGGCCGGTCCATCACATGGCGTATTTGCGAGTCCACTCGCGCGCTAACTCGTTGTACTTTTCCCTGTCGGTCTTGTATATCCTAGCGATTTCTGGTACTAACGGATCGTCAGGGTTCGGATCGCACAAGAGTGAGCAGATTGATAACAGTACTGAAAAAAAAAATAATTGTCAGTTTTCAAAAAAACATTGACGTTTTCCAGTCACAAAACGGACCCTGGTGTGCACACTCTTCAATTGTTTCGTCAGACTAATAGCATATTCCACTGGATTGCACTGACAAGGTATAGATGCGCATTTGGCACTGCACTAACTTCGGACAAAATTCCTCTAGTTGCATGTAGATAACGCGAAATATTCTGGTACTGTATGCATGAATATGACATTATAAATATTCGACGGTTATGTTTTGGGCAACGTGTTGTTGAATCCTTATAGACTTGAGCAAGCTAGATATGGGTGAAAAGTCCTAAGATCGAATTCTACTCCACCTACTTTCTTTTTTCTTTTCAAAATGATTGATTGATCAAAATATTGTGGAGACATTTATTGTTGAGGCCGATTCGCGATAGAAAATAAGTGTACGCCACCTATCAGTGTTCTTGAAAGCTGTCAAAGCGGCCTGTTTACTTCGTTTTCATTGGTTCACATTTGTTTTTTGTTTGTGCTTATTGATCACATCATCAAAACAAACCGCTCTGAAGTGTTCAAGTTGTTGCCGTCAGGTAGGGCAACGTGTTATTTTCTATCGCGAATAGTGATTCGCTATTTCAATTATGGTTTTTTCTGGATCGAGGTTTTAGATTATTTAAAGAAAGTAATCTTCTATCATATGCAAAAGGGTATTTTCCGTAAAATATACTGTTGTTTCGGCGATGGGGAATCAATTGCTAATTGTTTCAATACATTCATCTCAAAATCTGAACATAACAAATAATGTGAATAAACACCCACTAACTTTTAGCATTATTGAGCCAAAAAAAATTGAATTAACGAGTTCTTTTACTAGTCGAACATACATTCTGCTCTATCCTTGAGTAGTGCCTGCTCAGTCGAATTGAAATAATATTGATAATGTCTGAGTGCATACCAGCCGAATACACATGCATGTCTAACATTGGAACTAAATGCGCAATAGTGCAGCCAGTCGAATATACTACAAGTTTCCCAGCTACAAAACGGACCATAAAGTTTGAATCCATGACAGCCAGAATTGTGAACAACTACTTGACGGTGAGCTGTTTATAATTCCTCTGGTGTGCCCACCCTTCAATAATTGTTTAGTCAGACTAACTCTCGATATGAATAATTGAATGCGAGTTCGGAACGTGGGGTTCTCATATTCGATAATAGATGGCGTGAACGATGGACGATTTCTTGAAAAATTTCAAAATGCGTTTCGAATCTTATTATGAAGTTGAACTAGACTTTCAAGGATGTGTGTCCCTTCTTTCAGGACCTGAAGAGTGCGTTGATGAATATTACCTGATAAGAAGAGACAGGACGTAAAAGAGACAGAGCGCAACAAATAATCCGTGCGGAAACATCTTGATCTTGACATATCTGTCACGAGTGTCATATTCTCTGCTTATTCATGATTTTGTTCAAATTTCAAATATAAATATTATAAATTAGAAGCAAAGATATTATATTATTAGTTGAGTGAGTGTTTCCATCATGAACTGACTGCTGCAATGTGACCAATCGTTTAATCTTGTGTACCAAAAGTGAGTAAACAAACTATTATCACACGATTTTCTTGAGTTAGGACTTCATGTCGTTCATGAATTTACCATTGAAAGTCGAGAATATAACGCACCCTTTTTCATTTGAACAAAACATTGTGAAAATGTAAACTCAAATGAATGAGTCATGATGCCTGTAAATTTGGTTTGAAACTTCGGAAATTCAGCAGGATTCTCCCACGCCTCGCTATTTTCACAAAGTAGTCGATATCGAGAGATTTCGAAACTCCTTTCAATAGGAAGTGATAACACCATTTGACTTCCTATACATCTATCTTGATGGCGTTTATGTCAATCTTCTCAATCTTGTGTTGTCAGAATGTCAGAAAATTATCTAATCTTTGGAAATGTCGCGATTTGGAGTGGAAAATTGAAGAATCCATCATCAAAGTACAGTCAAAAAATGTTTTTGGTCGAATTAAACTTGACATTTATTATTTGAGTTTTGTTGCCTTTAGGATATTCAACTGACAAAAACTGCCAGGAAAAATTACAAAAAATTAAATCATCTCTAGATGATGATTTTGAGTTTGATCTTACAGATTACTTACCATATCACTCAACTTTGAGTTGCCATTGACACCAGATTAATGTAGATTGTAGAAAATGTAATTAATACCCAATACCTCCATGATGAATTCACTTCCAGTGAAATCAACAGTAAAAAAACGCTCGGTTGTATTATAAATCTTTCCTTATTCTGTTACTCAGGGTAACAAGTAGAACGGACACAAGGTGGTCAAAACAAACATAATAAAACAGTAAAAATATAGATCAATGCCATTAATTTGAGACTGAGGGAAGTAAATATTGGATATTTTCATTTATTTTGTTCCCATGGCAACCTTTGATGAAAACACAGAATTAGAAAATTTTTGGTTCCTAAAATAAAGTTCTGTAATAATAAATGATAGGCAGAGAGACAGGATTCAACAACTGGTAATAATTATAATCACCAATCAAAATAATTATTCAAATAATTTTTTGTAGTTGTTTGACATAGAATATCACCAGCAAACCTGGTTTTGATGATAACTCGAATTTGCTTCATCCTATGTATTTCTCAAATAGTTCACAAAATGGGTATTCAAAAAATTAATTCCATGTTCTACATATTCAAGTTTTTTATGCAACAGATGGTACAACAGAAACATTGATATTTCACATATTATAATCAAATGAGCTCTGTGCTAATATCAAACAATGGATTTTAGCTTCTCCTTGTTCATTGAGTAATGCAAAAAAATATTTTGTAGTTTGAAACACTTGGATATGGAGAATGTTTATATAAATATAAATGATAAAGCACATTTTCAAGTGTTTTTTTTTTTCTTATGTAGAAGTTTATATTTTCTCTGAGTGGAGTGTAATGATATGATTAGAAAACATAAAATCATCACCACAACCTTGTGATATATTGAAAAAATCAATATGATACACTGTAGTGAAAGTTGCAAGGAATATTTCCCAGTCTTTCATTAATTAGAGCAACAATTAACAGCAAAATAGTTATTTATACAAGGTAGTAGTATTACCCTGGGACTGACATTATATCCAGAGGCTTCAGCCCAGGGGTATGAGGTCCTGTGGTAATATTATTCTTTAGTACCAAGGTGTATATTAAATTTTATTCACCACTAGTAGTATATTTCATTTCAAATATGGACCTATTGTCACTATGAAAGCACTTCTTTTCAATTCAGTTTAAAATCTAGTAGCCATGACAGCATATGACAAGCCATAATTGATAAATACTCCGATAAATACCTACTAGATTCCAGTGCCATTCCTGAGAATCATGCATAAGAACAGGAAATTCAGGTTAATTATATCAGATGTGCCAATGTCTTCATTAACTAGTGTCTCATAAAATAAAAAGCTACCTTGGTAGAAAAAACACACTTTACATCTTGAAAAGGAATAAATAATGGTAGGTTCTAGAGTTAGTGGTGGAAAAATAAATAAACAATGTTTTCAAAAATAATCAGTTGTAATGGAGCATTTTCAGTTTGAAAAGCTAGAAAGCATGACAACTATGAACATATCCACTAAATGTTTTATTAAAAAACAAATCATTAAGGACATGAACAAAATATAAATGATGTTCAATTCAAAATATAATTGCACCCTTATTGCAGGTGACCTATTGTTCTTTGTAGAAATTTTCACCTTCATTAGAGTTTCTTCAACAAAAGTCATGGTGGATTAAAAATGAATGTGAAGATCTATAATCTCTTGATGTTTTAAGATGAATTATAAAGTGTCTTAGAAACCATGACTCATCATGGCATTTACAAATACTTGGATATTCCCTTCATTTAAAACCTGTTCTCATCAAACCATATTACAATATAGTGAGATTAAAAAAATGTTTTGATTATTTCCATTGATATCATGCGTTTCTGTTTTTAGTTTTCAAAATTACACACCCTATGCAAAGGAACACAAATAATTATCTATATTCAACTATATAACTAACTAAATTTCAATTTGGTGCCTTCAATTTGAAAAATGTGATTTAGAAAAATAATGTGGGTGTCTCACCTTTTGAAATAGTTAGAGCTGGGGACCACTGAGAACGTAGAATGTCCAGACAAATGCTACCATTACTATTTATGTTAGGATGATAGATTCTTGTTGTAAATGCCACTTTGGGAGGTTTAAATGGATAGTCTGTTGGAAAGTGGATTGTTAGGAAAAATACTCCACCTTGGTATGGACTATCTGGCTGAAAATATGAAGAACAAAAAAAAAATTAATACAATTTTGACACAACTTTGAGATATTGAATGATGAATGTACTTCCACAAGTGTATAAAATGCCTTTTATATAAAAAATAATGATTAAGATTATTGTTCCCTAATCATATATTCAACAGAACAGTAATATTTGCCTTAAATTCAATACTTTTCAAAATTATCATCATAAAGTTACTAACATCAAAAGAAATGTCAAAAAGAATATAATATTTCATGATCATTCTTTGATTTGTTGAATGAATACTTGCTTGGAAATTGTGAATTCCAAATTCACTATCAACTATTTCTTGAAACAACAAATATATTTGATCACCATTAACATCCAATATTAGAGAATAGTTGGTTAGTATTTCCAACTGATAGTATCACCTGCATCATTAAACCTGGGGGTATTTGTAATGAATAAGGTAGGTACCTGCATAGTTTCACTATGAAACTGAGCTCTTTTTGCTAAGCTTCTGATGTTCAAAGGAGAGAAAATTTCTCATCATAATTATTCAATTATTTTTAATTGCAGGATTTCATTTTTTGGAACGAATATATATGATCTTAATCAAATTGCTATAATTGATAAATGAAATCAGTAATGCAATGCTTGATCACAGCATTAGATTTTTGAAATTTGAAATGGATGGTAACTAACTATAAATAATGAAGTATCTATATTTTCATGATAGCAAGTCAATAAGCATAAATCCCAGTGAAAAAATGGACAGCAGTAAACAAATTCTACAGGAGAATAACAAGTTCACACAATCACACCATGTCATCACTTCTAGAATCTAAATATTAAAATATTATAGTTGAAAAAATCTAAACAATTAGTAGAATCCATCTATTCCATCCATCTGTATTATTTTCATATGGATTGTGGCACCAAAATATATTTAGTGAAACATAGTAATGGTCTGATTATTATCTGAAGAAGTTGAATTATTATATTCAGCCAACTGGAATGATGATCAACAGATAAAACAAGAAACATGAAAATATAAAACCATAAATATTCAAGGCCAAATCAAAAATTCAACAAACACAATGCAGCTGTAATCAACCTTTCCAGAAATTTCGTCCTCACATTATCAGTGATTCTATCTGTGAAAATTAGTCAATTGAAAAAGTAAACAAGATAACTAGTTCAAAAAATACTTACTGGTCCCATGATTGTGGCTTGCCAGTGAAATACTGAAATAAAGAAGAGGACCCAAAGTCAAATACAGTGAAACAGGTATTTTCAAAGCACTTACAGTCATCTCCAACAGGTCCTGCTGAACATTGTGCTGGAGGATCTCTGCCGAGGTCTTGTAGTTCCTAGACCAGAAAAAAATAATGGAATACTAGGAATATATCTGATTCTTGAGTTAATTATAGACACCTGAAAGTTAGATGCCTAATAAGGAGAGGTTACAAGTTAGATACTTGAAACTTCAATCTGATGTCCTCAATTAAGCTACACAGGTAAAATTTGTGAAATGTCATTGACACAAAATTAATGAGTAATGTTCACCACCATCAGTTGGTTATCCCCTCCGTTACATAGTATGTATCCGGCATTTTTTTCCATAAATTTTGCCACAAATAAATAAGAAAAATGTTGTGCACCTGTCAATAACTTCACATCACTAGAAAAAAATGTTGAGATATCAACCTTGTGCATTTATTAGACGGAATTAGCCCAAGGAAACTACAGTACACGATAAGATGATGTTCTAAAAGTGTTCACATTGCTTTATCACAAAATCGTTAAGGGCGTTTAGCTGGCGAAAATACAACTTCCAACTTCTTCTATGATACTCCAAATAACAAATCACTGAGAGTCTGAACTTCCACATACCTTATTAATTCGTTTTAAAGCCATTTGGTGTAGTCTGTGTGTGATATATACTGGCTTTTCACCAGACAATGAAAGCGCGAGCCAAGGACCTCTGATAGAGATTGCAAAGATGGCCTCCGTCAAAATCACAGACACGACGTAGATCAAAAAAAATCTATTTAAGGTTCATTCGTCCAAAAATGTCTAGGGTGCTGAATGGACGACTGAAACTAAACACAAGAAAAAGTAAAATGCTTGCAAACACCCCGTTTTCACTTAATAATGCACTCAAAAGTTGTAATGTTCCAGAAGAAATGACTGATCACTTCCGTGGCGACCTTTGGTTTCTGTCGGTAAAGTAGACTTTCTGCACTCTGTAGCTGTCAAATAAATGAGATTTCTCAAAAAAAAGTTGTCAGGGTTCCGCCAATGTTCTGTACCAGCAGGTTCAAACGTAAAGTTTTCACTATTGACTAACAGGTGTCACTAGTATTGAAAAAATCCAAGGTTGGTAGAACAGTAAAGCTGATGATTTGAAAGCTGTTGTACAGGGTGAATCAACTTTCCGAAAGAAATATAGTGTGTAAATAATGTATGGAACAAATCCATTATGTTCCAAACCTAAATGGTTTGAAAAAAATCTCGGACACGTCGATTTATTTTATTTCAATGTATTATATTCAGTATAGTGATACTATATGAGTGCGAGAACTTCACAATTGTCGGTCAGATTTGAGATGTTTATAACTAAATCTCAATCTGATTATTTGAACTGCTAAACTGACACTCTTTGTAATAAAGTAATAAAACCGAAAAATGTCAAAATTCAATCTTATTTACACGACATTGAAACTATTCTTCCTATTTCTGATCGTGAAGCCGCTGGTGAAATTTTTGGCAGAGTGATTTCGGGACACCCTAGTATAACCATAGAAAATGAGAGTAATCATGTCTGTAAAACAAATCTGATTGAAAAATGAATAAACACAGAGGTGAAAAAGGTGTTCATTCCGTGTGATTTTTTTGCGGTAGTATGTACAACAATGCTAATAATAGTAATAATACCAACTATACTTAGGTGAATATTTAATATAAGCTGTTTGCATTAAATAAAAAATAATCAAAGTGTATATTTATAGTTATACTGGTCACTCTTGACGCTAACAAAATGCTGAGTAGGCACGCCAAAATCTTCCAACTTGTCATACTGTCCTGAGGACCCTTTGCCACTATTCTTCTTCTCCTCCTCTTTTTCCAGCGCTTCTTCTTCTAGTGCTTTGTTGTACTCGTCAACTTGCCCCCTTGTAGCCGCAGGACGTTTTTCAGTATTCGGAGTGAACAGGGGCAGAGGAAAGAAGAAAGGTATCCTGCTTGATACTCTGGAGCGTTCTGGACGTGGCAAGAAATCCAGATCTGGCATCGGTGGGAGGAAGTGGGGCAATCTGAAAGGAGGCGATTTGAGTCGGATTCCCGCCGAAATTTGCACAGGGTGTTTGCCGATGGTGAAGCTGCCTTCAAAAATGTCGTTTCTGGATGATGGGTTTGCAACTTCTTGCTGGAAATAGGGGCTCGAAGTTCTCGATTGGTAAGTTGCTGATGGAGATGAAGAGGATATTGTCAGTAGAAGTAGGAGTGATTTTATTGGGCCGATCTAAAAAAATTTAAAGATACCTGAGTAATATTATTGTAGCAATACAGGTTGTTTATCGAATCGTTACATATCATGGACGTATAAATACGTCCATGTTACATATAGGAGTATTAAGGATGGATGGCATTCGGCAACATTGTCGAGTCAAATATAAAAAAAAAAACGCAATATGTGCAGTAATTTTGATGGCGCATTCCGAAAAGCAATTGAAAAAAGTGTGTCCCATTGACAAAGACTCATCATCTGCCAATATCTTTGAATTCGAACACCCTATTGATAATTTTGGATAATAATCGTTTAAGTAACTCTACTTAGTAAAAAACACTGATTGTTTGGCAATTTGAAGTATTTGAACAGTTTTATATCTTCATGATAAAATGCTGCGAACCTTAAATTTGGATGAACCTGTATGCACTTACATAATATAATATGAGATGATAATAATCACACGATCTATTAATTTATTGAACCACATAAACATTACTCGCATTTATTATATAGAGTGTGACTGCTATCACGTTATTAAATTCATAATCATTCGCATATATTATACAGGTACTTATATCTACGAATATGTATTTAGGTGACTGATTTACGTTACCTTGTCTTTCTAATTTGTTCAAATTCAATACCCTGATACCTATACCTCTGACATCCAAATAATATAGTGATATAAAAATTGCAGTGCGATAAATATATGTAAGTAAAATCATCGTCAATCTGATATGGATAAACTTCAATAAAACTGTTTTAACCTGAGAACTTAATCAAATTATTGGCCCTTTGGTTGTTATCTTATTCATTCAAATAAGAAACGGAAAATATCGAGTGCACAAAAAAACTAGGATCAGAGAAATCAGATTTTGAAATTAGGTGCGGATATGAAGTAAAGTGTGTAAAACGATCCTTTTGAATCCAAATATTAGAAAATATACAGGGTGTCTCATTTAAAAATCGACAGTTTGGGTTACTTCCGGTTGAACCGGAAGTTATAGAACATTGTTTTGTCAATTTATGAGTATATGTAGTTTATAGTATACCTGCTAGGAATATACCTACCCATTTCTGGTTCAGAAGTTACAGCATTTTGGCTGTTTTTCGTTTCCACGATATAGTGTTGAAATACAGGGTGTTTCATGGCTTCATCTCATTGCCTTCTTGTTTTGATGAAGAATCAGGTATAGGACTAGAGGTCTTATAAGTGCTTATATAGTTAAGGGGTCTCAAAGTTCATCGAAATAACGTTTACGCAAAAAAAATCATCTTGTTAGTACACAGGCACAACCGAATATATTGTTCAGCTATCCATATTTTTGTTTGGAAATATCCATCTTCTATTGTTACTATAATAGCCGGAATATCATTATGATTGCTGGTACATAAAGCGACTACGTGTAATACAATTCAAAATAAGATGATTGGACCCAACTTATTAATATAAAAAAATCTACTGTTTATCCGTGGGACAAGTTCAAAGTTCACCAAATAAAACATATTGTTGGGCGCTGTTACAAAATGAGTTGAACAAAATGGATGGAATTTTTCAAAAGTTCATTTCAGAGGATAACCCTTTTGTCAACTATCGACGAAACGAGGAAGAAATTGTAGAAGGGTTGAAACCACCCTCACCCCCTGAAACTTCTTTCAGAACATTCTTAGGGGTGGTAGTAGGGTTCTCGAATTTCTTGAACGAGATTATTAATTATTAGTTTGTAACTCTTGTGAAAATTTCGTATTCCGCATAGTTCCGAAAGAAAAAAATTTTATCTCAAATAATGCTAAGACATATTTCTATAGTAAAAGTTTGATAAAATTGTAATACAAAATTATTTGGCAGCGGAAACAAACCAATCGACATTTGTATCAATGAAGGTGGGGGTGATATTGAACATTAACTTAGAAAGAGGACGTTCTGCCTCTGTTTCCACTGTCAACTAAATTTTTCATTACAATTATATTAAACTTTTACTATAGGAATATCTGTTAGCAGTTTCTAAGAAAACATTTTTTTCCTGTGTAGAATAAAGACTTGAAGGTGTCATTTTACCCATCAGGAAAATATTTTGCAGCAATATTTTGAGTCGGATATATCGAAAAGTATCTATTCTCAGGAAATTACTTTATTGTCAAAAATAGAGGATTCTGAGATGAAATCAAAAACACTGTTCATTTTTTTGATTCACGACATGGAGTACCGGTACCGATATCTGAGCACTTGAAGATCTTCATACGTTCTTACCCTAAATTCGCCATAAAATCAAAATCCGTTGTTTCTCGAATTATTCAGTTATTAAAAATAGTACGAACCATTTCCATTTTTTGTTTGTAGTCCAAATATCCTTGACGAACACTTTATCAACGCTCTAGACCACTATACTAAAATGGTTATAGATACTCGATGTCTCGCTTTCTTCGTCAATGTTGATCTGGTTGGTCAAGAATGCTCAAGCCTGCATGACAAGCATTCTGAAGAAATAAGAAATACTGCCAAACGTAACATGACATAACAAGGAATGATCGGTCCCCTACTTATTTATCGACCCAACAAATCATTTCACTTAGTTTCAAGTTCAATGGGAAATCGAATTGAAGTATAGTCTGATACGCACTGACGAATAGCTTTCAATCTGTAATAAGTACCCCTTCACTGAAGAAAAAGCTGAATTAATGTTCCATCAATGAATATTAAAATGTAAATGCTCATACAGGGTGATATTAGGCGACCATATATAATAGACCTCATGAGACTATGTGCTGCATTGGTTCAAGAGTCTGCTATAGACTACGTCGAACGCATCTAGACTTAATTATTTAGGTAGTTTATAGAAAGAGTGTGGACACGCTTGTCACCACTGACATTTATGAATTATTATCATTCTCAGATTCAAAATGTCACTTCTGAAAATTGTCGTCCCAGCGAAAATGTTTTCGAATATATCTTGTTCGTTAAAGAATTGCAAAACTTCTAAGAATGATGCGGTTACCATTTATATTTGAGTTGCCCAAAGACGAGAAGAGATTTCAAGTGTTTCGTTGAAGCTTCAACTTCCAATATTCATTTCATGGAAATTCATTCAATTATGTAATATTGATATAGCTACAAAATGCTTTGTTCCATATTTGTGTCTCATGTTTTTTGTTCAGATGTTTAACAATATGACTGTGCCGACACTCTTCAAAGGGCGTAAAATACGTTTATAGGTGAGTGTTTAAAGAAAAAATGATGAAACTAACAAATATATAATTTTTTTGCTCTACCCCTCCTTCCCCACAGAAAAAAATTACTACACCCTTGTAGGCGACACAGTAGTGATATTATTGATTATTTCTCATTCATTCTTTCATTCGCCATTTTAATATACAGTGAGGACGTAAAAAGTCCTCCCCCCCCTTTTACCTTTGAACGGAACAAGCTAGCGAGGTCGGGTAAAATTCAGGCAAAAAGGTACCTCTTTTACTACTATTCGGCATGAAAATGGTTGTGGTCACGTGACCTAGTATCAAGTGGGCACCATCAACTTTTTTTTTTCAAATTCAAATAGGGGTCACGTGGTACCTCGTTTTGAAGGCCTTTAGATTATCTATCCAACACCGCTTCGTTTGTACAAATCGGCCAAGCCGTTTCAAAATGACAAGCGTTTGAAATTTGCTTCAAATATTAATATTAATGCATAAAAAATCTGAATAAATTTTAATTGCAACATGATTTCAAGTAGGAATTGTAACAAGTGCTCAAACATGCTCGAAATGTTCATCGTTCACTTATTGACACTGAAAAATCGGTTTTGGAATTCAATCCGAACGTGATTTACTGTTTCCCAGGTACATTTCAAACGCTTGTCATTTTGAAACGGCTTGACTGAATTTCACACACAATGCAGAGTTGGATAGAGAATCGCAAGGCCTTCAAAACAAGGTACCACGTGACCCCTCTTCACATTTAAAAAAAAAAAGTTGATGGTGCCGACTTGACACTATGTCACGTGACCACAACCATTTTCATGCCAAATAGTAGTGAAAGAAGTACCTTTTTGCCTGGATTTTACCCGACCTCGCTAGCTTGTTCCGTTCAAAGGTTAAAGGGGGGGGAGGACTTTTTACGTCCTCACTGTATAAAGTCATATGTTTCTCTCGATTTTTAGTAAATTTTCCCCGAATAAAAATATTCGGTAGTACTATACAGGGTGAGTCAATAATGTGTTCTCCTTCGATATTAGCCAAACCGTCAGGTATATAAAAAAAATCGAATAAAACAGTTATAGAAATTTATGACAGCTATCACCTAAAATTACTTTCATATCTATAGGATGTTCGATTCCCAAGATATCGGCTGATGATGGGTACTTAAATGGGACACCCTGTATATTATTGCATCTTTGAACACTTGGGGTCTGGCGGAAATGATTTCAGAGTTATAGGTTGTTCAGAATCGAAAATTTTCAAATTTGGGATCTTTTCATTGTGTCAGAACTATTCATTATTGGTCGAAATGGCTTACATATTTCTATCTCAACCTTTGATCTACTATCTATTGAAATTTAATGGGAATAGATACAGGGTGATCAGAAATCTTGTATTTTGAACCACCCTGAATTTGTTCCAATTGAGTGTCAGTCGTAGATGGTGAATCAAAAGTTGAGATATGACATGTAAGCCGTTTCGACCGATCATGAATAGTTTTAACACAAAAAAATCACAAAGTTGAAAAATATAGATTTTCAACACCCTATATCTCTATAAACATTTCAGCTAGTCTCCAAGTGCGGAATCAGCTCTTGAGAGAGAATCTAAAAATGTAGTAATATACAGGGTGTCTCATTTGAAAACACCCCCATCATCAACCGATATCTTGGAATTCGAACACGCTATAGATATGAAAATAATTCTAGGTGATAGTTCTCAAGAAACCCTATAACTATTGTATTCGAAATTTTTCTATTTATCTGACGGTTTGGCTAATATAGAAGGAGAACACACTATTGACTCACCCTGTACATATATTTCAATTTGAGTATCTTTATTCAATGGCTACAACACAAAATAGCTCTTGTTTTAGTAGGCACTGTTTCCGATAAATCAATGAGGTACATTGTATGTCATCAATAATTTCACTCCCTTATCTGATTGGTGTTATTATTTCACAATAAATGTTATCTCCCATAAAATGTCAAATATGTGGAAATTATGGTTATTTATAGAATAAATTGTTAGAATATCTGATAAAAAACAACTACTTTCCTGGCTAACACCACAGAATATTGAATCATATCTGATGAGTGTTGTTATATTTTGGTCATAATTCGATAAACACGAGCACAAATGACATGGACAAGGGTTACACTTGCTCATAACTCGGCTGCCTGCCGAATACTACATGAGCCAGTCTTCACACACGTCTGTCATAGGCTCTGATCTAAGCACATTCCACTGAGCAGTAGCGCATCTAGTTGCTAGATGCTAACAAGTGTTAATAAAATCCTGAGCTCAATTTATGGAGATTTAACTCAATTCACCTAGATAAAATTCGTCTCCTGTCTGAGTTAACAGCGTGTTTAATCTGAAAATTTTATCAGTAGTATCATTGTCATAGTTAGCAAGAAGTGTAGATACTATACATTATACGCACCCTAATGAATTATTTATAAAGGATTCTGATAGATATACTACCAAGGGCGTATACGACAAGGGCTGAAGCCTCTAGATATAATAATGATCCCTGGGTGATAATGACATTCTTCCCTACCTTGGTGTCTAAATAATTATTATTCCTTATCAACTGGGTAATATCAGGCTTGACAGGAGGAAGTTGAATTCTCATGTCTTGTTCGGTATCAACTTTATTGTGGTATTTTGTTTTTGTAGCTGTATTTGCTGGAAATCCCGTTTCACAAAAGTACGTTGTTGGAAATGACAAATGAAAATTCAAAAACTCTGTTGCAACTTTGGGATATCCCTGCACCAAAAATCATTCAGTGGAATTGTTTTTAACAATACAAATAATTCATGAATCTGATTTGACATATTATTTTCAGGCTTTTGCAATTTCAATGAACAAGGATTTTGAATCCATGAGTTTCTTTTCAGTTTCTTATTCGGTCGGATCAGAAAAGTTGAAATCAAGAGTCGCTCGCAGATCAATGGAAATATTTTCATAACTCCATTAACTTGTTTATATGAACAACCTTCGTATAATGAATATCACAAGTGGCAAATTTTGTAATGTCATTTTTACGTATCAAGAAACTAATCCTCCTGGTATGCGAGGAATTCACTTACCTGTAGATGTAGAATAATGATGATAAATTGCTGAATTTTTTCTTGCGTGATGTCTATGAAAATACAACCATTAACTTAAAATTATCATTATTATCATTACTATATAGAAGATAACCAGCTAGTGGATGTAAATAATGGAAATACGTTGGATAAACATAAAATTAGTGGAGAATTATCGATAATGAACTTGGCAATTTCTTCGGATTTATTATTCATTTACAGGGTTGGACAGAAAAACGAAGAACATAGAAATAATAACTATATACTCATTTAATTTTCAAATTGAATATTTCAGGTATATCTAACTGAACTAAGATTTTCCAGATGCCGAGACAATTTATCGTTCCAACCCTGTACATGCATCTCAATTTTCGATATTTCAGGTCCTCTTCTTTCTCAATCTCTAGTAGTTCATTCTGGATAATTATATGTATAGACGTGATGATTTCAGAAGGTACATCTACCATCTACTTTTTTCATCTCTTGGGGAGCAAGAATGAAAAATTCAATGATGTTCGTGGAACATCGTGCGTACCTACTTTGATTTGAATTTTTGGAGGTTGTAAGTTCTTGGGAATACTTGCATTGGCAAAGAACTCCGTTCGCCGTTCTATAGACGAGCAATTTTTGATAGAGTGTTGTTCGATATATTTCAAGGTTGTCGATCGGATGTGCTGACTTGGTCTGTCGAGTTCGTCTAACTGATATTGCTAGTGATGGAATTATATAGCAGATATTTCTGAGGAACATTTTCCGTTGAAGTATATCTATAGAAAAGTCAAGTGTCGCCGACTTTTCTACGGTGTTCTAATGATTTCAAAGAGTTAGTGAGTGTGGCATCAGCGTATGTTTGGGTGCTGACCCTATACATGAGAACAGTATTATGAAACTGGCCGTATCTGTGCTTTGTAGATCATGAGAAGCTGTTGAGGGTGAAGTTGATTTTCGCAAGGAACAGTTTTTGTAAAGTAGCTTTTGCGATGGATCGAACATTCGGATTTCATATACATCAATATATAAGAGATGGGAATTCTACGAACAGAACGCAGTATGGAGAGTACTATCATCTGCGAAGCTGTGGATAGGGCGAGTGGTTGCCTCCTATCCTACAGATCATTAGTATGAAGTATATGAAAATGTTGGTGTCAAAATTGATCCTCGTTGATCGCCGGAACTGATGGCAATGGTATCAGACGATACTCCGTCCACCACCACATGAAGCGATATGTCTGAAAGAAAACTCAATAAAAGATGGCATAGCTGAGGTGGTAAACCATTTGATGGTAGTTTGTGAAGCAGTCCTTGGTGCCTTGATAGATAGTAAGATATTTACCTACATTACCTTTGTTTTCAAATTCATAAACAATTTCACTTATTACGCACATGTTTATATCATCAATAAACATATTATCAATTCATACATCTGATGCTTATGAAATTAATAAAGATGCAGGTATTTCAATTAAAAATAATTGAAGTGAATCGGGAACAAATCTATATATTAGCATATCATTCTGTATTTAGATATAAGTATATTTTATGCAACCATTTCAGAAAATTCCAATATGATATAATCAATCTCATCACTTATGTTGACGAAGCATATCCAGACAAGGACGAAAAATCTGCAATAGTACTGAAACATTTGAAATCGAACAATTCTTCCTGATAATGAAATAAACTGCTCAACACATGGAACGCATAAACCGATTTTCAATTTATTTTCAGATGTCTCGGTACTGTCCAAACATTTTCAAAATTGTCACACTCTTTACTGAAATATGGGTATTTTTATAAGATAATGCATAATTTGATGCTCTAATATCTATTGGCTCGTGTTCCTGTCATTCTGGTTCGAACGGTGGTCAAAAATCATGAAATTTGGTGGTCCTCAAACAACAATTATGTCATATCAAGTGATAAAATGGAATGAAAAAACGCTTTGATTGCCAGAAAACTTCTCAATCGGTTTCCTCACATAAGAATACTTCAAAATCTTCTTCATCAAAACAATAAGGAGTTTTCACTTAATGACATCATTGTTATCTTAGGATAACCCTGTATATAGGCATATGTTTATCGTGCATCATTCCAAGATTTTAGACCACCGTTCGAACCAGAATGACAGGAACACGATGCCAAAAGAAATTGAAGAATCCAATTTTTCATTATCTTACAAAAATATTCATATTTCTCATTCCGAAGAGATGCAACAATCATGTGTCCACGTTCGATAGTCAATGAAACGAGCATTCAGAAACTAAAAAAAATTGTATTGGGGCAATCGAAAGTTATGATGATTCATATATGATCGAAAAAATGCGATTTGACGTTTCATGTGTTGAGCAGTTTAGGTATGTACCTACTAATTATTAGGAACTGTGTATCAACGTCATGTATTTTTCCACAATCGGCAAACAATTTCTTACATTGATGAATAATCGATTCTATACAATGCAGTCACGAAATAGGTACTCTAATTACGTACAGATTTTTACACTACCTAGTAATTATTACTTGACTTGCATTCAAATTTGGAATAGAAAGTGTGAGGTCACACATTTTTTCCGAACACGAAGCAGTATTATTCGTTGTATCAATTCCTATACAATAATGTTTCGGTTCAAAGATCATTACCCAGATAGATTCAGTTTGAAGACGTAGGACCGAACAATGCAACAGAGATTTATTATTTCATGTAATCAAATAAATCAATTCATTCTTTGATTGAATCATATACATACTGAAATCATATTATACTCACAAAGCAAGACTATATCCAAAGTGATACTTGTATAATAGTATAGTAGTCCTTGTTTCGCCATCTGTGACTGTGCACCCTACTTACTCTGCTGCTGTTGTTGTTGACTCCTTGTAGAAGATAAAGAAAGCCTCCTTTTAGAAGGATACGCAATCGGTAATATTTTATACTATGTAGTTTTCTGTATGTCTACGCCGTGTGATGGTAGCTTTAGTTGATGTGATTGCTAATGTATATGTAGATGTCAGTGTTTCAATTTGCCTTCGTTTCCTGATAGGAAAACAAACCATCCCAATGGGGCACTGAAGATATTTTGAAAATCTGCCTCTTGAAAGAAGAAATTATGATATATTTATTAAAATAATGATAAGTTGAATACTCTGATAATTTTGTGAAATTATCCAGTTATCAATATAGAGTTAGTACACAGTAGTGATCTATCTTGCTATTTTCGTAATGGTTTTATTATCTCGAAATTGGGTATCCCCTTGTGAATTTCCAAAAATTCTTAAAATAGTAAAAGTGTTAGTGTCCCAATCAAAGTTAATTTTCTTACTATGATTTATCAGAATATATGTGAACACCCTGTGCATACATCAGGATACCACTCTTTTTTTATATGATATAGGTATGTGAAAATGTGTATTTCAGTCCTAATCGAACTTGACATTGACCAAATTTAGAAAGTTTGTGGTTGGATTTGTTAGATCACTGCCAATGCCATGATATTAGTGAATTCCTATTCTTCATTGGCATTTATCTATAATCTGTAATATTAATATTAGGGCTGTGTCAAGTCATTCGTTCGACCACAGTGGTGATACCAAAATGGTCAATGGCTGACTCGACTTCCATTAGAAATTGATGAACTTTGTGGGCAATTTTGAAACATGACCGATATTACCAAACATCTGGCTGGTCAAACTGGTGGTCAGACTTCATACTGAACGTATGTGCCTGGTCAAACCACATACTCGACACAGCCTAGTTAGGTACCACTTGTCCACTGCATCAGGAACTTCAGAAATTCGAAAACACATTTTTACGCATGTCATAACGGACATTCAAAATTGGCGAAGGTACATCAATAATTTGGCGGATTTTTAATAATTTGGCGGATTTTAGGTATCTGTTCGCCAAATTTTCGCAAACAGAAATAGGATCGATGATCGATACGAACTAAAATTGGTTCTGAATATCGCTGTTCCCAAGCTTAATCGACTTTATCTGATTGGTAATATTCCAGAATAGTATCAAAAACTATGTAGAATTCGCTCTGAAATTACGGTTTATTTCATATATTAAACCTTTTGACAATATTGAGACATAATCGAGATTGCACTGAATAAATAATTCCTATTCAATATCAATCTGCAGCAACTTGAAATGGAAATGAATCAACGAGTAAGCATCTGATTCTTGATTCATGTGATTATGATTCCGAAGTTCTACTCAGTGTTTTTGAATATGGAACATTTTCATTAAACGTATATTCACGGTTATAGTACCCATTCTATTTTTTTATTTATGGAAAGTGCAATGTAATGTATGACCTCCAAGTGGTTCTTGCACCCGTTAGACGGGTATATAATGTGTTTTGCTTAATTTATACAATGTCAGATCTTTCCGGATTTTATTGGATCAATAATTACGAAGTGAGTGGAGACATGGATAATGAATAAATTACATTTCTTGTTGTATTCAGGCATTCCATAATCATTAATGTCTCATTAATATCATCGATATCACTATTTTCAGTTGTCAAAATAGGGTACCTAGAAGATAGATGGTAAATACAAAATTGACCGGAAAAAGTACCTACATAGGTAGGTCCATCATACAGAACATTTATTGAAAAGAGGAGAGGAAGGTCTTTCAGTAGAGTTGAAAATATGTGTATAGGGTCTCAATAAATAAATACCCTACCGGAAATTCGAACTTTCAGCTAGAAGAATACCTACAGTTGCAATTTCCCTTATTGGTTCAAGGGTATCTCCGATAATTTGGGCTCATGCTGGAACATAGAATATATTTTTTTAATTGCTTGGAGCGCACGAAAGGGAATCCCTATAATGTTCAAAGAACATCGTGCGTTCCTAGGGAGGATAGGGATAGGAGGTAGGTATTGGAATTTTTTTTGAACTTCTGGATATTATATGTTGTTGGGAATACTTCCTCAGGCAATGAATTCCAGAGCCTAGCCGTTCTATGGATGAAGGAATTTTGATAAAGTGCTGTTCGACATCTTTCGAGGTTGACAACGAAAGGATGTGCTGACTGGGCTTGTCTAGTTCGTCTGACTGGTATTGCTAGTGAAGGAATGATAGCAGAGATTTCCGAAGAACATTTCCCGTGGAAGTATCAGTAGAAAAGTGAAAGGTCGCCGACCTTTCTACGGTGTTCCAATGATGTCAAAGAGTGAGTGAGTGTGGCGTCACCCACCAGGCGAATGGCTCTTCTCTGGATGGAATCTGAGAGCATCAGCGTATGTTTTGGTGCTGAACCCCATATGTGGGAACAGTATTCTAGAACAGGCCGTATCTGCGCTTTGTAGATCATGAGAAGCTGTTGTATACTGGTACATAATCGATTCAACAACAAAAATTGTAATTGGATTATATTTTATCTATTCCGAAATAATAGTTTTTAACGAAGAGGAAAAACCCTTCTTGTGCTCATCTTCATGATTAGCACATCAAGCATACTAATGAGATTTCTATTCAACTCATATAATATAGGCGTATAGGTCGATGCCGTGTTGTAGGTACTTACATTGCAAGAGTCGTGATAAGTCATATTGTGGTAATGAAATTGAAAATTTTTTATAGGATATTCAATTCATGATATTACGTAATTGTTCGACATGAGTCAACCGTTATTGAAAGTGATACAATCTATGTACATGGTGAACCACCATAAATTCCCCCTTTCTTAATTTCTTGTTCCTAAAAATATTTGAAGATTCCACAAGCCAGTTGGTGGGATTTTTCTAAATCATTCCCATCAGAGTGTACTAATGAAAAACTGGACGGAACGAGGGAGAAATGAAGAGAAACTCTTGAAAAAAATGTTTTCATGATACAACCTGCCTATTCTGAGGAATTTAGTGGTGCTTTCACTCCCTGAGGTCAAATATTAAACGTAACAAACCAAAATTCAATTTTCTCAACGGAAACCCCTGATTAAATTCTGTAAGCTTTTGCTAACACAAAAATTAATATACCTTCTTTATCTAATGTCATCTTATCTTTTTTGTGACCCCAGACCAGAAAACCAATATTATGTGATGAATTAGTGCGATCACTCAATCAATTTGGATATGTATTCACTTGATGCTGCAAGAAACAACTGTCAAATATATTCTCACTGTATACAGGGTGTCCTGAAATTAGATTCTTTGATCAAAAATAGGAAGAAAAAATCCAATGGCACCTAAAGGAACAACTGCCATATTATAAAGTGATGCAATCCGGTACAAGAACTGAACTTATTATGCATAATGCAGTAAAAATGATATCACTCCGAAATTTCATTCAGGAGTGATTAATACAGGGTGGGACTACGTTAAATATTGCCCAAACTTTTCTGTATGCATATTTTTCGATAATTTAATCTCGAATTATAAAAATCCACACCGATTTACAGAATCAGATGTATCAATTTCAATTAAAATCGATTTAAAAATATGGTAACACCCACATCTTATGCATAACGTTGCCATTTTTCAAATCTTATACCCGAAATAAGCCTGCCATACTTTTTTTTCATCAAAAAGTTTTGTCATCTATACAGATATACGGGGTGCCCCGAAATCAGCCTGCAATACTTCAGTAGCAGATTCTTCGAACGAAAATAAGAAAATAATAAGTTCCTAAAAAGATACAGAACGAAAGTACATTTTTTCTGTAGAACGGTGTGGATTTTCATAATCCGAGATCAAATTGTAGAAAAATATGCATGCAAAAAAGTTTGAGCAATATTTATTGTATTACCACCCTGTATTGAACACTCCTGATTGACATTTTGAAATGATATCATTTTCACTGCATTGGGCATAGAAAGTTCAGTTCTTGTACCGGATTGCATCATTTCATCACATGGAGTTTCGGAAATATACAGGAAATATCATCTTCAGGAGCCCCATTCAAGGAGGTTGTAGCCATTTTTCAACTTATGTGTATTGGAACATTTCTTCCTATTTTTGATCGAAGAATCTGCTACTGAAGTATGGCAGGCTAATTTCGGGACACCCTGTATATCTGTATAGATCACAAAACTTTTGATCAGAAGAAACAGTTGAAGATAGCGTTTATCTTGTGATCATAAGGAATCGAAGATAATGAAAAATATATGATATATATAGGGTGTTTTGCATTTAAGAACATGATGGATTTATGATTTTCCACGCTTTCAAGGATCGCCCTGTATAGCTCACTAGTATTTGTTTCATTTCCTCGGGTTGGAAATAACATGAATACCTTTAATCGATAACCCTGAACCCATATTGAATTGGTTTTTTTTAGCCAAGTAATAGTTCTATTCGACGGTATAGGTCACTGGAGATAAATGATTGGATGATAGTCATTGGTCTTTTATTTTTTATTTTATAGATCTTATCAGTCTGATATCACATTCACTTTAGTACCAGCAAACTACTAACAATTATTATACACGAATAAATATAGTTGTTATTCAATGATATCATAGATGATCATGAAAAACTCCTGAATCAACATCCTTGTTTTTACATGACTTGAAAACAAAAAAATGATCAAATACTTTGATTTCGATATTGTGTACCCTTGAAATATTTATTTGTGCTCAGGAAACCCTCTGTTTAGTATTTTGTAAGACTTCTACGCAGTTGCCAACATCTTAAACCCCTTACTGCTAAAAATCAACCCCAACAACCCCTCTCATTGACTCTTGAAACTGAACTGAAAACCGTCAGGCGACCTATTCAAATTCAACTTCCCAGGAGGATAGAACCTGTGCGGCGACGGAGTGGTACTAGGCTGGTACTGTGGCTGATACTGTTGCTGAGGCTGGTACTGAGGCTGCGGCTGATACTGAGGCTGAGGCCGGTACTGAGGCTGAGGCTGCGGCTGGTACTGCGGCTGCGGCTGGTATTGTGGCTGCGGCTGGTACTGAGGCTGAGGTCTAGGCTGCGAGTACTCGGGAGGGTTGTACTGGGGCAGAGGCTGGTAGTTGGGTCTTGGAGCGACAGGTAGGGTGGTGGGGATAGGCTGCGGTATGCCATCTCCGGAAGCCATGAAGCCGTCTTTGCCTGCGGTCAGAGTAAAATTAAAAGATCAAGTTTAACTTTTTTTGCATTTCCATAATAATAATAACTGGAATAATGGTTCGCCTTGAAACAGAATTGTATTATTGTGTTTGTATTGCAGGAGTATTCAATTGAACATTTCCACTTATCACAAGTAGATGAACCAGAAAATTGGAAACTCGTTACCTGAAAAAACTGTCAATATATCAATGATATGACCGTTTATGAGACTGCATAGTGAAAAAGTACCTAGCTACCATTGAATGATACCGAATGATAAAATTGGATAGGATGGATTTGTAACATTTAGAATTAATTTATACAGCAACATTAGGTAAGTAATACCGTTCATCAAATTGTACCAAGAATTTTTCACCATTATACTGTTAATGTGTTACTTTTGCAATCTTCTCTATTTTTGATATTGGATTTTGATATGCCAGGTTACTACCCCATTGATATTGTTAGTCCATCTGTCCATGTAGAACAAATCTCGAAAAGCTTATGGTGTTGGGAAACTCCAGGAGGATATCCAGAGATACAGACTAACATTAGAGCAAACAAATGGTTTAATATAGTTGGGTAAATTATAATGGAGTATGAGATGTTCAATGTGGATGTGGAAAAGTAGGAGATGATGATAATTTTTCCTTTGAGTGCAAAAATAACAGACAAAATATCGATATATTATACCTCAGATTGAATAATATATTATAATAACATCCCCCGTTTCATACCAAAGCCTAATCAGACATCTGAATTTTCATCAAATTAAAAGTCAAGATAACATGATGGAATTGAGGCAGTATGAATGAGAAACCCCAACAAATTTTTGGCCTAAGGTCTCAATATGTACTTTTTGATATACTTGTGACATCATAGTGTGGGAATATTTATAATACCTACCGTAAATGTAATATAACATTGGCCTACTCGTGACTAATGGGAAAATGAGGGCTAATAACACCTAAAACACAAACCTACATGACCTGGTTAAAACCGCAAGAAGCCAGAAACATAAAATAAAAAGAAAAAGAAGAAGAGGACGAAGCCACTGTTCCTCCGGACTAGCTGATGGTATGCCCCTGGCCGTTGAAGTCCAGGTAGGAGTAGCTCCCTCTCCTGGTGCCATCACGAGAATCAAGGCAGTATGAATGAGAAACCCCTTCATATTTTTGACCAAAGGTCTAACTATGTACTATTTTATAGACTTGTGACGTCATAGTGTGGGAATCTTCGTAACACCTACCTTAAATGATTCTTAAATGTAATATACTCGAACTTTTACCAAACAATACAAATCTTATACCCACAACGAGTCAGAAAACCAAGAAACATATAAGAAAAAAAGAAGGAGAAGGAGAAAAAAAAAGAAGAAGAAGAAGCCACTGTACCTGCGGTGTAGCTGATGGTGTGCCTCTGGCCGTTGGGGTCCAGGTAGGAGTAGCTGCCTCTCCTGGTGCCGTCTGGGGAGCTCTCCTCTTTGAAGTTGACGCCATCCTCCTGCTGGTATTGGGCGCCGAAGCGTCCGTCTGCTTGGAGGTAGCGGTCCTCGGCCAAGATGGCCGCCGTGCGAGGGTCTCCATGGTAGCCTTGCCCACAGGCTGATGCTACTAGGGCTACTGCTACGACCTGGAAAAGTATAGGCAACGTTTCCACGATGTATAACCTACTAGATTGCACCTAGAGAGGAAAAAAAAGGGAGAGAGAAAGGAATTGAATCCGACATAAATGTGAGATGCAAAGAATTTCGTCCAAGGTCACGTGCCAACTAGACGATCACCGTATTCGGAGAAATATGAATAAATGAGTGTCGTATTCCTAAGGCGATTTGAACATTATTTTCTCTCATAATATACTACCCAAAATCATCTAACTACTTTGTAGAGCAGAAAAATTATCAAACACAATTCATTGGCCTACTACGATCACAAAAAGTCCAGGAAAATTCAAGAAAAATTTGATAATGGCGAATGATTCGGATTGGTCACAAATATTCCTACGAGTATATCAATTTTCAAAACAATATCGCGAATGGGTGTTTTTTATCAACGATATACAATTTTTGAATAATTGCTTCATTCAAGTCTCCGTGTATAATAATAAGATTGGATAATTGTTTTTTGTTCGACGAAGTGGATAATTTTGGGTAGTATACTATGAGAAAAAAAAAATCTGAAATCGTCCTAGGAAGGACAGGTCCATTAAAACCAAGTTCGATTTTGTAATTGAATGAGCTTCGATCTTATGGAATAAGCAATCTAGTTACTGATTTAGGTCGGTGAGAGAGAAAGATAAAGAAAATAAAACAATGAAAACAACAAAGTACCTAGAGAAAGGCAATGACCAGGTATCAGTTATAATCTCTCTAGTGCACTTGATTTTTTTCGTGGGTGGGGCTCTGAGAGTCAATTTATTCAGCATTCGCAGAGATAAATGTCATAAAATAGGAATCATCTTGTTTCACTCAAAAAACGAAATAAATGAAACAATATCACACAATAATTTAGTCACTTAGTGGTGTTACAGTACTCAATTCATGTGTTTATGGTGTTAAAATTTTCCGCTCAATAGATTGAACTCAGTTCACCCCTGATGATAAACAGGAAACTAGATATGTTTCAAATAAAACATTTCAAGGAGTCCTCACTAGTGTCCTCTTATTTCTATTGAATTTTCATTGAATTATAAGAAAGTTATTCTAAGAAAACCTATTTTCAGCAGTGTCCTTAAGGGGTAGTGATGGTAGCGAAAAATATAGGAACTTGTAAATATCATATTTTTAGGAACACCCTGTACACAAGTTCAATAATATGGAAATATCCGTTTTTAATGAATATTCTATAACTCCTCATGAGAAAATACTATGAAATGAATGGACCAGTTATTAACATACACTTCGCATTGGATCAAGCAACCACTGAAACAAAGAAACGCGAGTAAGGTCAACTAGATTCCACGGAAGTACGAACTTTTCCTTTCTCCATTTACACAAGATTCTATTGAAAATACCGAAGAATTTTGAGGTTTTCACTGATAACATGGATGTGAAAACTCAGTGAAGTGCGAGATGAGATCCCAAAAATCTACTCAAATGAAAATTTTGGATACTTACAAATTGGAACATGGTGCAGATTCGTTAGTATTTTCTACCAGGAAGGCAAAACTACTACTACTGCCCCCCTCAGGTGCCAATTTAGTTTTATACTGAGCCACAGCCTTGGTTTAGCCGACCCTGATGAACACTCCCTACAACAACAATATTCTGTTATGCTATATTATAGACTTTGGTGGATTATCTATCTATTATATAGTATACACAGATATTCACACATAAGATTATGGAAACGGATTTGGTAATAAGGAAATCTTGAATATGAAAATATCCATACTAGTTAGATATTCAAATTAATTTTCGTAGATTGAAACAGAAAATCGGGAAGTAGGAACGGATTTTTTTTTGGGAATTTTTTGGGTTGGTTTATTATGCACAGAAAAAAATGCTAGTTTACATTTGAGTATAAAGTTAGTCTTGAACAATCATTCTCAAAATAAGTGTTTTTACATTCGAATTGAAAGTATCTCTATTAAAAGAAGCCTACTCTCATTATAAAAACACAGATACTCTTGATCATCAAGATTAGGATACATTTTCTTGGATATTTTTTACTCTCAATCCAACAAAATAACTTGTCTGAAAACAAGAACAGATATAAAGTACATTTTGAAATTAATTCATTTTTTTCTAACAAAATGCAAAACTTGCGTCAATAGATTCTATCGTTAATTTGCTATTATGTCAACATTGATTTAAAATAAATGCATTCTTCTAACTAAGATATGCATTCTTAATTGTAAGGAACATACTCTTTATCGAGAAGTTCCGTTCATTATATCAAGAATAACTATTGTTATGGTTAGAATCAAATAAATCTCATATGAATATTAGTTACAATTTCACCCAAGAATAGGCTACTTTTGATCCGAATGTCATATACTTGGATCACAGATTAGCTAAACTTCAAGGCAGACCAAGAAAAATTCGTTGGTAGAGAGGGGGTATTGCAGGTCGCGTCATGTCCTATCTTGCGTCGGTCGAGGACGGGACTCGGGAAGTCGGGACAGTTTTTGTGAGGCAATAAGCCGCGGAAAGGTAAACTGAACAACAAACACCTATTTAGTTTTGCCGGTGATTTTGTCGTTTATGGCAATGGAAGTGTTGAAAAATATGGAGGAGCTCTTACGAGAATGGAAACTGGAAGAATTCATTCCATTATTCAACGGTAAGAAGTTTGTTATGAAAAAAAAAAACATGGCGACCAGTGAGCTGATGGTGCCTGGTCATAATTATTCCTCGGTATCAGCGTTGCACCAGATTCTGTGGCATGTGTTAGTTCGCAAATTGAAAAACTAAAAATGTTTCTTATATATTATTCCTATAGCTAGTAGAATAATGGATAAAGGTAACAGATTAGATTATTCATAATGATTTGCCAGGTATATATCCAGACTTTTAGGAAAATCTAATTTGCTCATCAGCAAGTTACTAGATAGGTAATATTGTTAGTTTTGTCATACCTGTTTATAATTATAATATTCATAGTACGGTCACTCGATTTATAATACTTAATTATCATGCAAAAATTACAATATCAATATGCAGATTGACAGGAAAGGTAACTTATAATATTCATCAACATTTTTTCATGCCTTGCGACTATATTTTCTACTGCAAAAATGTCAATCAAATACATATTACGATTTTCGATACAAGTTCGTTGCTTTTTCTAGGACATGAAAAATCGGAACACAATATGTCAATGCTATCCGAAGATTTGATTAAAGAATTAATTCCTAGTATAGGAAAACGAATGATGTTCCTTGGAAAATGGAGGAAAATGCGAAAGAAAAATCATCGGTATGTATACATATATTAATATTCATCTTTACATACGTAGGTAATGTAGTTATACAGGGTGACCCATTAGTGCGAGAAAGTCCAATATCTTCGTTATCATTGGAGATACATAAACAAAACTCATATAATTATGTTTCAGGGTGAATAGCACGAGCAGCAAAATGTCAGTGCATCTTCTAATTACGATGCAGAAGAAATACAGAACATTGCTAGATCAAGAACATTTCTATATTGAGCTGAATATCCCTAGAGCTAAATAAAATGTAGATGAAATTCGAACGAATACAAATTATTTTGAGCTCGACTTATCATAGTCTTTAAATAATGCTTCTTATTCTTGCATCAAGCATACCTACCTATTTTTGCTCTGAGAATGAAGAAATGGTTCACTTATTTGAAGTTTTCTTAGCTTTCCATCAAGTGTGGAAAATCATTGAATATGAATGTAACTTAAGTTATTTTGATTTGATTAATTCTTTGTTCAAGATGAAATTGAAGCTACGATCAATAATTCTTATACTTATGACAAGTATTTATCATTCACAGGGAAACTAAGAATCAATTTGCTGGAAGAATATACTATATTTAATCATATTTGGCTTGCTTTCAATTGGAGTTTTGTTAAGGTTTAGAATAATTATTGCTATACTTAGGTTAAGTTCACTATTGATTATTACCAATAAAATGTACAGATCGGTATGAGAATAACGTGCATTTCAAATTAAGTATAGTTCTCATTGCGGATATATGAGTCTAACTTACATTTCAGTCAAGACTACTATTCTAGCATATAGTATATATTTTTTTCTGTGTGCGTTCCGTATAGAAATTGAGATCGAAATATTGGAGAATGTTCATGTCTCCTAAGAGTGCTTTCTTCATCAATTCATTGCCTGAATAAGAAATCAAGTCCTTTTCGTTTGTCTTGATGTGCCGAAGAATAAGAAGATATGATTTATTTATTCAAAGATTTTTCGAAAGGGACAATATCATAAAAAGTTGAGACACATATATACATTGGGGTATTGGCTTTTTGCCTCTCTCTCAAAAATCACCGACATAACTTCATTTCCCATTAAATAATTAACTATGTTATAAAAATAAGTTTTTCGCCATCACGATGCTTCAAAGTATTTTTCCACGTGAGTACAACCATCTTATCTTTGGTTCGTCATTTTGTTATCAGAATTTTTGATTTGATTGAAAAAATTTTGTTTTTTCACTTTTTCACTTTTTACCATCAATTACTGATCAATCATCATTGTTATACTTATAAAAATCACCATTGCTCTTTTATCCTACTGAAATTTTTGAATCAATTCAATTTTGCATTTACAATTTTTGTTTTTCCATTTCAATTTCTTCTTGATATAAAATCATATTTGGTTTTTCTATTGTAGATACACTTTGTTGCTAATTTGACTGAAGATGGCCATTTGAATGACCGAAACATGTATCAAACCTTATTGAAGCAGGATTGACTGCCTCCTTTGACATTAAAATTGTGGAAACGACTTTGAGTTTTCTTTCTTGATCATTCCACTCCACTTCGAGTATGGACTACTACAGAAGATACAAATATACAGCTCTAAGCTTTCAGATAATTATGATAAGAGTCTAGCAGCCTTGAAAATTTACACATTTTAGTTAGACGATTTCATAATAATCTACATTGAAAGGAAGCTTTGAGGAACCTGTATAGTGTATAGCCTTTTCCAAATCTCTGTACCTATATCTTAACAATCTTGAATACATGAATTTAGGAAACATAATAATATCTCGAAAATATTTTCTTTTACTCTCGTCAAAGATGAAATAAGTCCCTATAGTTTTATTTCCATATACTATTGTGAAACGTGTATATTGAATGCAGAATTTGAGAGGCAGAAAAATTTCGGTCGATAGCCATTTAGTTATAAAGTTGTTATTATATAATATATAATATGATCAATATAGTACGTACCTATAATTATGATCATTATTATTAAAACATGTTCTTCGAAAATCATAGGAATTTCCTTTCGTGCGATCCAAGAGTTAAAAAAATCGTATAAGCTCATCGGTTTATAGTGAAAGCAATAATTATTATAGATATGTCTGGCTACACCAACAACACTTATGTGTATTAATAGTTGCCTATACTCAGAGTGAATTTCGATGTTCTGCTCTTATGAAATTAAATACAGGACTCTTTATGGTTTCTTTCATGAAGTATATTAGGTTCATTGCTTCTCGTCTAGATGGTGCAAGACTTTTGAAGATACATGATATGTTGGTCATGCTATTGTTTGGAGACTGTGGATAATTGATCACATACAAACAGGTAGTAAGAAGTCTGAAAATGTTTTTCGGCAACTAAGAAAGGCTACAGTTGAAAAGAGAATACAGATTAGCTATTCTTAGATGGGACTGAGATGTTTATAAGTAACAGATGAGACCTGATCATGTTCTAAATATATTGGGTAAACTCACCAATACATATGCACACGATTTTAAGAACATATTTCACACTTCAGATATGATCGGATCTATGAATCAAGTGTAGTTCAACATAATCTTGGAACTAGTTAGCCCATTGATTCGAATAATTCAAGATTTGAAAATTTAATTGAAAAGAGCAACGAATGGTTCAATTAGGAAGTCTGATGTCTCTTTAATGAGCAACGCATTTACGTCAAAAACATTTTCAGAACCAGACTTTTTCAATCTCTTTATAGCTGTTTGTACTTCTAATGCGGTAGTTGGGGCTAGGAAAAAACGAAACTTTGGGGATGACAATTGTTTCAACAGATCAGAATTAGTAAGAGTGAAATTCGGTGAAGTTTTAATAATATTTTCAGCAATTGTACTGAAAAATATGTTGAAGTCGTCAGGACTGAAACCTGTTATTTCGTTTTTATTCGATTTCTTATTGAATTCAAAATTGACGATACGTCACCTATCTTTGGATATATTAGTAGAATTTGATAGGAAATTATCATAGGCTGATTTCTTCGTTGATGCTATAGTTTTCGTATAATCTGTTTTCAGATTTTTGTATACTAACCAAGTTTCGGATTCATTCGTGTTGTTTGCGACTATTTTAACTGTCGACAGAATTTTCCGTTTGTTTTTCAGTTCTTCATTGAAACAATTTACCGGTGGTTTATTTGAGCGACATTTTCTCAAGGGAAAATGTTTATTTACCAACGCACTGTATGTGTTTATGAGCCAATTAACAGATTGGTTTACATTGTCCAAATGATCGTAAACTAGATTCCAGTTAGCTTGACTTATTGAGTTTCTATTTGAGAAATGCCTTGTAGATTGTAGTTGTAGATGGGTCGTATAGGCTGGGAGACCTCTCGATCACTGCGACCTAGCAGATCTATTGTGATTACCCCTATCTAGTTTTGGTCCTCTAACCATAGACTTCTGATGAAGCCTACGATTTTCCTGACGGTTGACTTTTCCACTTCAGCAGGGGTGAGATAGACCTGTTCTAGGTGGTTCAGCCTTTGGCGGACTAATACTTCACATGAGCAAAGTATGTGTTCCGCGGTTTCGGTCTCATTGTTACAAAAGCGGCAAGTGTCAGTCTCCGCCAGACCCATCTTTTTGAGGTGGTACCTCAGAGGGCCGTGTCCTGTGAGAAAGCCTGTGATATGCTTTAGCTCTGGTTTGCTGAGGCTGAGTAGCTCTTTGGCTCGGTTCTGCGAATGGTTGATGAACCTTTTCGCTTGTCGTTGACCTGGAGTTGCTCTTCAGTAGGAGGACTTTTCAATTTCTTCCCATTTCTCGAGTTCTTCCTTTAGGTGACATTTGCTTATCCCAGAAAAAGGCTCAGGACCAAAAAGTGCAGATGTTGCACTTTTTTTTGCAAGTCGATCAGCTGCCTCATTTCCTTTGATTCCTTCATGCCCTGGAACCCACATAAGTCACATAAGAAAGGCCTTCGAAGAGCCACATTCGCATCAGTAACCTTCTTCATGAATGTAATAATGAATTGATTCAAGTGGTCAGAGAGACAAGGACCATACACTCCTACTGTCCGATGTTCAGGGCTCTTATCCGTGATCAGATTTTCAATGCAATCACAGCTAGAACACAAAAAAAAACGCTACATATTCAGTTTGTGATATCAATTACAAGTCCCCAAACATTATCTAAAGAATAAAGAACTGCACAAACCTTGACTTTTTATGTGAGGTATACTTTGAAATAAGAAATCTTGGAACTTCAACACTCAGTATATCGGAAAAGTCTTATTTTGACCTGAAAAATAGGACCCTGTAATTTTGATACTGAATTTTGAAACAACCTGAATCTACTGCTTCTTCAGCGGAGATGAATGAGATAAGATTATGGTATTCATGGTATTTAGAGAAATGATGTCGTTCAATGGGAGCGAAGTTGAGGATTTGGAAGCCCATATCAAAATATCCGTTGAGAAAGTTAGCTCGGTAGACTGATGATTGAATAAACATAAACAGGAATTCCGAGAAATCTCTTGCATCTTCTCATGGCCCTGTATGGGATGATAATTGAAAATGATTCCATGCTGGAATGGAAAAGATATAATCGAAATTTTTCAACTTAACTCCCAGTAGGTATGTTGAATAAAAATTAGTATTGTTTATGAGCTTGCGAAACACATTCCTTTTAACACTAAGTATGCATGTGATATAGACTCATAAAATAAAATGAATGGTTCAATCAATGAAAATCATTATACGGAGAATAGCACAACCGCAAAAGTACAAAAAATATAAAATGAATATTATTTTAAATTCGAGTGTGATGGCGAATATTTTTGCACAGTATAGCAACCGAGTCTGCTATCAGCAATCAAAGCTTTAAGAGCTGTGACTAGACATGGAGCCAATAAAGTAAATTGCGATAACAATCAGAATGGAATTATAAAAATAATTTTTAATGCACTAATATTTTTGTTAATTGACAAGCAGAGCTATGTATTTATTCAACAGGCAAGGTTGCATTACTAATGGTTTAGTATGTTTTCTATATATAATAAAAGATACTTTCCTTATACGGTAAAATTGCATTTTATTTTAGATGAATAATTCGAGACTCAAGGGGTGGAACATTTCTTGATTTGAAAAACTCATCAACTACACTGATCGACCCAGTGATGAGTATAATCATTCACGACAAGAACAAAAAGTTCAGTCAAACTCAATTTAGGTTTTCAATCCATATCGTTTTCCTTACATATACATTTCTGGATGTACATTCATCCCTTCAGGTTATAATTTCATAACTAATATATGTTCTTGGGCACTTATTTACTAATATTTGATCGTGCAATCTACATTCCTTCATCGCATGATGATAATAAGACCCAGTATAGACCCAGTGAATAAAAAATTGACTGCGATTCTGTAGCAGTTCAATGGAAGATGAAAATATGGGTTGTCTCTCCTTTGGGCGAAATTTGTTTGACTTTATGTTTGTGGCCACTTATTTTCTTATTTTTGGTCATGGAATTTACTGCCAAAGTATTCCATCTTTTTCAGTAGCTCCATAGTAGCTTCAAATTATAGCACGTTCTAATTATTGCTCAGTTTTTGAGTTGTGTGTGAGATCGTCCGTTTTAATAGCATTTCATAATTCGTTTTCAGCTTGCAGACCTCAAAATATATGTTTTCTTGGTTAAAAAATCAGTAATATACTATGAGTTTCGAAAAAGGAGTTGAATATATCCAGAAATCATTCGATTTTTACCGATTCTTAGGTTGCAAACGAGGATAATTGTCTGGAAAGATATACAAGCTGGAACCTGGAAGATATAGAAGGATTGTGAAATACCGACTCTGAAAAGGGTAATGTGAGGATTGCTGCAGAAGTATAATTTTTTTTTTCGTTTTGTTATTCAATTCTTTGCTGCAATTTAAATTTTGAGAAATTTAGTCTTTTGAATTAATTTCCATTTATTTCGACGGAAGATGTTCTGTAGGAATGGCTTTTTGTTTCAAATATCTGTTTATTTGTGTTTTTTTGGAGGTATTCAATAAAACAACTGTACCTACTTCCAAACTTGTTCGAAAAAGTTTTGCATGGAAGTGTTGCGAACAATGAATATAAGGTAGGTACCATTATTTAAGTTAGTTCATTTTCGGTTGACGGCAAGCTACCACTCATCTTCTCATCATTAGGTCTCCATCCTTGGAAAAGAATATTCGATATCTGTGCCATTCATATATTTGTTGGAATTTTCATGACCAGAAACGACACGAGTGGGCATTTTGCAATTATTTCATTTAATTTTCGAAGTTACATATTTGAATTGGGACATCGATCACGAAAACAAACAATATAAATGTCAGTTATATCCCAGTTGACGCCATGCGCAGAACAAGACGAGTTTAACCTTTCTGTCGAGCACATCATCTTTTCCTTCCACTATGGTTAAACTTAAATTTGATTACAAACTGATTGATCTATAACATGGGCCACCCTGTATACGAAAACGGATACCCATAACTTTTGTCGTGTGGCATACCCGCGGAGCACTATGCGATATTGCAATATTCAAGAATGCTTTCCTGCAAAGTGGTCAGCATTGAACTGGGAGCGGCGCTATATAAAGATTGGCTATTCTTCAATTACAACGGAAAATAGTCCGAGTGTCAGTCCGAACGTCCATCAGTCAGTCAGTCAGTCAGTCAATCAGTGTGTTGGTCGGTTTTCCAATTTCCTGAAATGGCTGGGTCAGCACTGTTTCTTGTAAGTTTCTTCTCGGACGTTCGCTAGAACAAAAATATTCCATGATTTTCCATCTATTTCAAGATCCTCGAATTTATTTGGCATATACAGGATGGGAATGAATAAGTGAGAAAAATTTCATAGGGTAATATGAGTACTGTCTGTAGGTTAATCGAGGAGGTGGTACATTCATTATTCCAAATTTTTCGGGATTTTCTCTCCTCGTTTCTATAAAATAAAAATATGAATATTATTTCAATATACGTGTAGTAAGGACAAATCAGATGATTTGCCCCAAAATGTCACTGCGTTCAAAGAATTTTTCTAACTTTTTTCAATACAAATTGTCACTGACAAGCTAGTGAATTTTTCTTTTAGGCTCTCTGATAGGAACATTCTCTAAAAGCAGTGACATTTTGGGGCAAATCATCTGATTTGTCCTTACTACACGTATATATTGAAATAATATTCATATTTTTATTTTATAGAAACGAGGAGAGAAAATCCCAAAAAATTTGGAATAATGCTAATATGAGTGTTTCAAAAGACGGGATCAATATTCAAGGAGCTTATTCTCTAGATCAAAATATGTTTTTTTCTGTGACGGGAAAAAAGTTTGGCATTTCATCTCTGTTGGCAGGTTATAAAATGTCACTTTTCATAAATTACTTTTTTCCCGTGGGAAAAAAGTGAGTATTTCTTTCCCGGATATATATCACATATATATACTCTGTTAATGGCTTTTGTTGTGCTATAGTTCCGAAAAATGAGTCAATAATACCGTCTCCGAGAAAGAACTGCAAGTCCTTTTATCTTCCATTCGACTTCGCGGTTTCGTATATTACTAAACAACTACTGAATTCGCAATTTTTTAAAATAAAATCACAGAATTGAACTGACAGAAGTGACATCAGATATTTGATTACTTCAAAAGAATGATAAAGATGTCTATAAAACGCAGGTGTCCCTACTGTTAAAAACTTGAAATTTCACTTCGATAATTTTCAGATTTCGAAATAATGTAATATCTTCTCAATATTGATTCGTCCTTCCTTCTGTCACAGAAAAAAATAGTGTATTATACACGGGAAAAATATTAGATTTTAGCTCACGGTTTTTTGTCTCCCTCCGCTACGCGTCGGGAGACAACACAACCTGGAGCTAAAATCTACTACTTTTTTCCCTTGTATAATAAATAACTATTTTTTCTCATAACCATGTGTCTGAAAACGTTTCGTTACCGTTTTCTTCATAGCTTTTCTATTTTTCGAGATATTCTGATCAAATTTGAAACATAGATTACGTTTTGGGATTCAAATCATACAGCATGTTGAGTGATTGTAGGAATTCACAGGGAGATATATTTTCAGGAGTCAAGCCCATTTTGTAATACGAAATGAGTTGTTCGTTCGTTTATAAACTTTTTTGTCTCTTGTCATTTTTATATACGCATCTGCAACCGTTATCGAGGAAAATAAAAAGTAGTAGATTCTAGCTCCAGATTGTGTGAGCTAAATTCTAATATTTTTTCCGTGTATACTACACTATTTTTATTTTGTGACAGGAAAACGGTGAATCAATATTGAGAAAAAATATTACATTATATTGAAATCAGAAAATTATCGATGTGAAGTTTTTCACAGGATTTACACCTGCGTTGCATTTTTTGCAGGCATCTTTATTATTCTTTTGAAGTTACCAAATATCTGTTTGCCTAATTCTGTGATTTCTCGGGTCTGGGAGACGGTGTCATTGGCTTATTTTTCGGAACTTGCACAACAAAAGCCCCCAATATGTAGGTTTCTATACAGGGTGTAATTCCTGAGACCACTTCAAGAAAAATAGTCTATATAAACTTGTTGGAGATACAGGGTGTTGAAATACAGAAAATAAATATTCTTTCTATAAACATTTCATTAGAAAAAAGTAGTTTATTTTGACGAGATCTACCATACATACTTAGTTTTTGTGACCTGCATGGATATAGAAAATTGTAAATATCTCGAAAACGATCACCTCCAGCATAGATCTAGATGATTTCCCACGTGAAAAAAACCCTGGGTACCAAAATTTGTGCAAATAACTCATTTCTGTTGCAAAAGTTATTTTTAAAGAGCGAACAGAAACAGTTAATGTCAACACCCTGTACGTATCTCCGAAACGATGCATTTCCGGACACAAGTTTATTTCGACTTTTTGTTCTTAAAACTATCACAGGAATACGTCACTTGAATATTTGAACCTACTCATGTTACACCCTGTATAATAGTGAAATACTTAAGTTTGGTACAAATTATCTGATTTGTCCCTATACTCCTAGTATATCAAAATGATACTAATGTTCTTATTCATAAATACGAGGATAGGAAATACATTTCTTTCAGTTGTATAATATTAGAATACATCAAAATACTCCATACTACTATGGAATCAATTATTCACTTCAATTATTCCAATGTCATAAATTTAACGACTTTATTGCTTTTTTTACATCTGACTTGAGATCATTTTTCCATTCACTGTGACCTTATAAACATTGCTGACATGCATACCTCAAACATAGCAATATTTTCCCTTTTAAGGGAGGCCGTTTTCATTTGACACTCAATAAAGAACAAATAGTGGGTGTGCAAATGTATCTCAGTACAATGAGGAGACCAGCATCGTACAAGCGAAAAAGTGATCAAAATGAAATCGAATATATGGTCCGGCTCGTAAAAGATGACCGTTGAAAGAATGTGAGCTCAGAGCACAACATAAATGTTCTGAACATCAGCTCACTTTCAATTTAACCCAGATATGCCTACCGTCCTTCCATAAGGACACTGCGTAAAAAGTTTTCTACTGCGAAATTTGGATATCTTCGCGAATTTTCCCATGGATGGCACTACTCATGACTGAAATATTTCGATTAAGTATTGATTTTGTGTTGAAATGAAAGTATTTCCTAATCATTTTTGTTGTCAAAAAATGTTGAGGCATTGTGTGTTTTGAAACTACATCTCACAACCTCAAATTTTCAAATGTTCTTTGAGAAGGACAGTAGGCATATAAGCAACTTCTTTTCAGTGGTTTCACTTTCTACAATCTTTAGAAGATGACAAATCTAATAATGAACAATCTAAAATATCTGTGGCAATCATGTCTCCTCTCGAAAAACGGGATTATCTCATTTTCCTCGAAATACAAGTGTATTAAAGTCAACCTATATTCAGGAGAAAAAATTAGTGAATTGTAACATGATTGAGAAATTTTCGAAAAAATAAAATAATAGTATGGCTTCCCAGCGACTTGGCAGCAAGTCTCCAGAGGCCGGTCATTGTAAGGATCGCGAGTAATAACTGGTACTGGTAATACCATTCCCACCAAGACCACTGTACCGATGCTCGGTTTTTCCATCAGCAATACTCCTTCATGGGAAAATCATGTCCGATCCATCGCAAAAGCTGCTTCACAAAAACTCGTATCTTTATTCCGTTCGAAAATCTAATTCACACCTCAACAACTTTTCATGATCTACAAAGCACAGACACAACCAGTTCTAGAATACTGCTCTCACATATGAGGTTCAGCACCCAAACATACACTAATGCTCTTAATAGATTCCATCCAGAGAGGTCATCCGCCTAGTAGGTGACGCCACACTCACTAATACTTTGACTTCGATAGAACACCCTAGAAAAGTTGGCGACCTTCCACTTCTCTATATAGATACTTCCACGGGAAATGTTCTTCAGAAATCTCTGCTATCATTCCATCACTAGCAATATTCCTCAGATGAATTCGACAGGCCCAGTCAGCACAATCTTTCGTTGTCAACCTTGAAATATGTCGAACAACACTCAACCAAAACTCCTTCGTCAATAGAACGGCAAAGCTCACGAATGCTTCTCCAATGGAAGTAATATCCAAAAGTTAAAACAAAATTCAACACCCACCTCCTCTCTCTATCCTCCCCATGTTCTTCGAGCATTGTAGGAATTTCCTTTCGTGCCCCCCAACAGATAAAAAAAGTACTCCCTTGAAGAAGCACCATGTATCGGGTGGTCACAAAAAAACCGGAAGTTTTTATTTTCCTCGTAGTTTCATCATTTCTCAACGACGCCAAGAAATTCGAATTCGGTTGAGAAATGATGAAACCACGAGGAATATAAAAACTTCCGTTTTTTTTGTGACCACCCGATATATCGAACTCTAGAATGTGGCGCCTTCTACTCGTTAAAATGTTGCGTGGAAATGTATAATATGCCCTTGCTGAGTTTTTTATAATGAACATAAAATAAGAAATATACGTGAAATAGTGAAATAGATATAATTCCTGAATATTTTACAGAACCATTACATACATTCTTCATGAAATTGATGAAGTGAAGTCATGTTCAAGGCATTATTTTGCATTAAATAGCACGGAAACTTATTTACAACCATAAATACTGTTAGAATTACAGAATGGTTCGCAATTATTTACATAAGATACATATGTTCTATAGTAACCAATTACTTACGAGAAAAAACTCCAGACATTACTCATTTTTCAACACGATTAATGGTTCTGATTTATAGCTTTATTAAAGTTGTTTTTCTCCAGTGCAGGAAATGTTTTTAGAAACCTTCGATTGTTGAGCACGATCTGGTCCAAATGCCATCAAGTTTTTTGAATATTTATAATGAACCAAATGATAGATGTATAGACAGGATGAAACTGAGAACACATGATAAAAATCTTTCTGAAATAATAAAATGACCCACTATATCCGAAATAGAATTGAAAAAAATAGTATCCCGAATATAAGATAACTTAACCTCAATGATCCCACCATTTGAAAATCGTTTCGCTTATACAATCATGATGTGTAGGTGAGACTAGTGTGAATACTCAATGAAATAAGGTGATTTTCTTCTGTTTAATGGAACAATAGTATAGTATTCAACAAGCATATAATGAGAGTTTATGTCACGAGCGTAGCGAGTAGCATAATGATCCTGAGTGAATAATAGCTCATTATATGCGAGTAGAATACTATACTTTGTCCACGACTACTATTATTATCTTTGGTATATAAATTTATTTTCAACAAATGTTTGATCATAACTCATTTGACATTAGGAAAACTAGAAATTGATGATACCTGTTATAATAATTATTTGTCCAAGCAGAACGGTAGCCATTTAGTACACCAGTACAAAATAGCAGTGAATAACCATAATTCACTGGATTAGAGTTCCTAGGGTACGCGATATAACATAAAAGGAACTTTAGACCAGTGAATAATGGTTATTCACCGCTATTATTCACTGGTGTAAAAAATGGCTATCGTTTTGCTTGAAGTTCAACAATCGTGGCCAAATAATTAATATAACTAGTATCTTCAATTTTCATGATGAAACAGTTGTTAAAAATAAATTCATATATAATAAAGACAATAGTAGTATTATGCCACTCACTACTCTCGTGACATAAACTCAACCTTCGTGAATAATAGCCCTCATTTAATGCTTGTTGAATATTTTACTATCAAAAGAAATACCCTATATTCAATTTTAACACCATCCAACCACGAACTTTTCTCTGCATTTGATTGTACGTCCTTAAGGCAGCTGGTGCTGATTGAGTAATTATTTCAATATATCATCAGTTCTGCATGAATAATCACCTCCATTCGAATTCCAAAGAAAATTCCGAATTGAAATCAACTGAAAATCACGATACGATTATCTTGTGGCTTGATTCAAACAAGGAATAACCGTTATAATTGAAATTTAAAACACACCGTAATTGCCAATCAGCGCTGATTATTTCTCGATGCTATATATAGTTGCAGCATCGACCTTGCCTGTAATTCTCCAAGAATTTACATTTTCAATGAGATAATTTAATCTGAGATTCATTTATTTTTCAGACCTTCATCTGCATTATCGCCTGTGTCCAAGTTGGCAGGACACAAAATAGTAGGCACAATGCGTATGCTACTATCCTGCAGGACACAAGAAACGAACCCACTCCAGATGGTAGGTCCAAATCTGTCACTACATTTGTCAAATCTCGTATATCAAGGTTCCAGTATCTTCATCTGTATTTCAGTTCTCAACTACTATGGATCACTCGGAAAGTCCCTATCTTCAACACACGAGAAAAAAAAAGGAATTGTTGAATAAAGCAATATTTAGAGGAATCGTTGAATCAAGCAAAATTTATTTCAATGATCCAAATGAAAATGTCATACACTGTGACCCTTTTAAAATGGAACCACCCCTGTATCTTACGTAATCGTTGGGTAAGGATACTGAAATTTGCTGGAGCGAGAGATATACCAAAAATGCACTCTGTGACTGAGTGGGGTCATCTTCAGTGATATACACTGCTCGCCAACAGCCATGAAACTACCCCAATTTCCGGAAAATGATATTAGGAGTCAAAATAGGTCGAAAATCACTTCAGATTTGGAATCAGGACGCCCAGGGACAAAATTTTGAGGTGCGACGGTGCGATTAGGTCTTGAAATGAATGAAATTATATTTTGTTTCACAGCGAATTTGAAGTTTGAATCAAGTAAATATACCTTGCATGAACTCTAAATCTCATTCAATCAAACACATCCATGAAAAAGAGGCTAACACAAATATTTTGTTTATATTTTGATAACATTCAGTTCATTTAAGAGAAACTGTTTTCCAATTCGCAAATTGTTTTGTTGATCCAAATTCAGTATAACATTCGGGAATTTATAAAAATTTCCCATCAATAAACTAATACACTAGAATACCTAGTGAACTTCTATGCTAAAGATCTTCAGTCTTCACTGCTGTTCTTCAGCTTCAAAAGCGAATAATCATCAGAGTTTATGTATACCTAATGAATTAGAGGCAGGCATAGACGAGACCAAAAGATTGTGGCAGAAATGTAGCTTGACATTGAAAGGACGCCACAGGGCTGAAAATATTTTAGAACGATGTCCCCCTCAAAAATGTAGTTGACGTGTTTTAGATTTTTTTCATAATCCGGTTTTGGCGACCAACAGAGCCTTTGTTTCGTTTTCGACGGGCAACCCTGTATAGAAAATGTATGAGAGACAGTTTCTACTTTTCCTAAAGTTGAAAGATAGCTGGGGTACAAGGGGGTCCCAAAGTGCAACATTTTCAATTTCGCCCTGTACCTCGAAAACGTAGCGTGCTATGAAAATTTCGTTCGCTGTATCGTGAGATTCACAAAAAAAAGCCAATCTCCGGAAAAACCGCAATTCTCTATCTTGGCAACAATTCTCGAATGGGGATCCAATAACTTGGTAGATTTCAATGAAAACAGAACACAAGTATGCCTTTTCTCTAGAAAAGCCGATCTCGCTGTGGCCAACATAAGCTTGTCAGGAGTAACAATACCTTTGAAGACATCTATTTCGATGCTTGGTATTACTATGAGCAATGACCTTCCTTGGGAAAATCACGTGAGATCAATTGCCAAAAATGCATCCCAAAAACTTGGTTTCCTGTTTCGGGCCAGGAGCTATTTCACTTCCAGTCAGCTGCTTATGATCTATAAGGCACAGATCCGACCTGTCCTGGATTACTGTTCGGAGTGCAGCACCCAAACATACCCTGGAACTGTTGGATTCTGTCCAAAAAAGAGCAATTCGTCTCGTGGGTGATGCCTTGCTCACAAACTCATTCACTTTTCTGGATCACCGTAGAAAAGTTGGCGATCTGGCTCTGTTTTACAGATATCTTCATGGACGATGCTCTTCTGAAATATCAACAGTTGTTCCTTCCTTGGTATTCCCTGCGAGATTAACCCGTCGATTTGAGGCTTCGCACCCCTTCGTGGTCACTTTGGAAACCTGCAGAACATCTCTTTCCAAAGACTCGTTCATCCAACGAGCAGCGAGGCTCTCGAACACATTACCAAGGGAGGTATTTCCCGAGGCATATAACCTCCAGAAATCTGGGAAGAACACCAATTCCTACTTTATTTCCCTTGGTTCTCACGATGTTCTCTGAACATTACAGGATATTCCTTTTTGGTGGGAACCAGAACATAAAAAAAGTGTTTTTAAAATAAGTGGAATATTCCGTTACATACCAACTGTTCTAGGTACCTTTGGCTATCTTTACAAGACCGAAGATGGAATCACCAGTTCAGCCCGGGGCGATCCGAACGGCATGATCCACGGCGGCTTCTCCTACACGGACCCCACTGGACTCCGAGTGAACATCAACTACAACGCCGGGGCTAGAACCGCCCCTGGACCAGCTGCCCCAGCTGCAGCTGCACCTTCAGCCGCCAAAAGCAAGTACTACACTCAGCCGATCGCTGCTGCTCCGAGATCTAGGGCTCCAGCACCTGTCTACAGGGAGGAACCACAGTATTACAGGTATATGGAAGTGGATACAGTATAACACTAGATATACAGCACTTACATCTGTGTCTCCTTGGAATTTCGCATGTAGGTGACGTCACCCACAACACACGATATGTCTTCTTTCTTCATAGTGAAAACTTTCTAGTAAGCCGCCGATACCACAGTAGACTGTGTACCTGACACAGCTGAACATTAAATCTATGAAAAACATGGACTGATATACGAGTCAACGAGAAACCCTTGAGCGATTTCCAGCTGACAAATGGAAAGCTGCGAGAGATTCGAGGAAAATGTGTAAGCGATGTCCTCGAAAACTTCGAACACGGACAATAGTCTCGCTGGAGAATCAGCGATTGACTGCTCATATGAGTAGGCCGCCCCAGACAGAAGCCGATTCTGGTCGTGGCTCGCGGATATGGTCAGTGATTGCAAAGCCCGACGAGGCTATGCATGTTGAATATGGTTTTTGATTTATCATCTAAACGTGAATTTGCACTCGGTACAGTGTTCGCATTCAACTCTAATCCAACTGGGTTCACTTCGGGAAATACTAATTGAATGAAACCAAGTTTCGGGAAAAGGGACCTAACCTAACCTGACTTCCACAGCAGGTTGAACCCGAGCTGAAGCCATGGCGTATTTTTTTCATTTTACCGGAGGAAGATTTATTGAGTTAGGTTAGATTGCTTAGAAAAAGTGGTATCCTTTTTTATGCAGAAAGGATATTATTCTTCTTCCTTATATTACGTTATTACGTCTTAGCTTATCAGATGGATCTTTACTCAGGTTATCTATTGAAAACACTCAATAATTCGTTTTTTAGTAAATTTCCAAATTTACGATGATATATTTTTTTTTTCCGTTTTCAGTGAACCATCTGAAGATCAATATGACCTACCACCAATCACCCAGTATAGACCAAGGGCTAGACCAACCTATAACAGGCAACCAGTGGATGTTTACCAGCAAAGGAGAAGTAGCGAGAATGATATCAATGACGATTACAACTACAGAGGTTGAGAACATATTATTGAACACATTTTCTACGTGTTGATCAGTGAAATTGTAAAAGACATAATATGGCATTGAGTGCCAAGTGAAATAATTCAAGTCCGTATCTGTATACGTTCTTGGCTTCCTTATCATACATTTTTGAAACTTCTCAAATTAGTTGTTTGAATTATGTTGTTATCAATATTAGATATAATGATGTCGAGTATACCTATACTTCTGCATGTTTCATCAAAATCATTTATTTATCATTTTTTATGTAATTCGCCTTACAAAAGCAACACTTTACTCATACTTAATTCATTCTTTGTATGAGCAAATCAATATATAATTTGCAAATATTTTAGTTCGATCAGATACAGGGTGATTCACATAAGAACCGACATAGAGCAGGGGCATGTAGGAGGTCTCAAAATATGGCTATTCAATGCAACTCACCTCTATACCAAGTTGCTTCCCTAAGGAGTTATAGGCTTTGAAAGTGAAGTTATAAATTTTGAAAAAAATCAATATTCAACAGAATTTTATTAACCCTCGATGGATTTCAAAAATATTTGCTTTGTTGGGTGGGCAATTCAATTCTAAAACTGTTCTTATTTCAGTAATTTTTCGAAAAACCTCATCATTTTCATCAAAAACTCGAATAACTGAAAACGCGCGCTCTAGGGGTGTTATTTAAAATCATCGAAAATTCAAAAGTTGGCTATGAAAACTCTAGTTACTGTCAAGTAACGCCCTAAATACATCCACAAAGTGTACCAAATTTGGTTGCTTTAAGTTCAAGAATAACGGAGATAATGATTTTTTTCAAAATTTATAACTTCACTTTCAAAGCCTGTAACTCCTTAGGGAAGCAACTTGGTATAGAGGTAAGTTGCATTAAATTGCCATATTTTGAGACCCCCTACATGCCCCTGCTCTATGTCGGTTCTTATGTGAATCACCCTGTATGATGTTGAATTTCTAAAAATTTTGATATTGCAACCGCTAACCAGATAGATAAAATATGTTTCATATGTATCGGAATGTACCTATAATTCATCAATCTACTTGATATTGGGTTTGAATTATAGTCAGTGTATGATATTTTTTCGTCAAAGTTATTGAATTAGATGATTACAAATAAATATATGGTTGCTTTCAAATTAATAGCAGTTCAATTTATTTAGTAAAGTCACAGCGTTGGAATAGAAATGACATGTTTGGATGTATACAATAGCTATTTGTGTATTTAGAGCGCAAAGTGATAGATTGCCGCTCCGCATCGCGCGGTAATCTTTGGAGAGCGGCAATAACACTTTGTGCTCGAAATACACACAAGATTTTTTCTACTAACGCAGCTTTTGGAAATAACTACCCTGAAAGTATGAGCGATTGAAATAGTTGAAAAAGTTCTTATCCATATTATCCCATATGTCCAAAGGAAACAAAAAAAGAAAAATTGAAATAATAATAATAATAATAATAATAACATTTATTCAATAAATCATGACAATGAATATATAATAATACTTAAGTAACGATGATAACAATAATGATTCAGAATAAATGTAGGGGACAGGGAATCTATATACTGATCCTGAAATCTGATGACTTCTGGTTTTATCACTTTAATATTCAGATACACTTTAGCAGGTGCTAGACTGTATATCTGAACATCGTGGTTAACCTAATTTTCCATGTTTTTTTTTCTGAGCTTGAACCAGTATCTAATTATTTACACAAAATGTTCACATAAAATTATCAAACTATTACACGATACAATAGATATAACAATGGTAATAACAATAACACTACTTACAAAAATGATAAAAACAATGATAATAATGATACTTCAGAACGAATATGTAAATATATATATATATAAACTCTTAAATTATTTGGGACTGCAGCAAAACGAAGGTGTACTCTTATAACATTATATTTCCAATATTTCGACAATGAATATTGTCATCATCAGGGAGCTACAATTTATGAAAATTTCTTTAAAAAGGCTCTGTAAAATTATCAGTAAAGTACTTACAATGTCAGTGAGAATGGTCGTTGAAAGATGGTAACAGTAGTAGATTCACAAGACACATCAGTAATTTGTAATACATTAGAACAGTGGACACAAGATCAATTTAAAATTGTAAAAGTTGAAAATAGTAAAATGAGATTTATTTTTTATTGAATTTTATTTATAAATTTTTTATATTCGGCTGCCGAAACACATGGCCATGCTCGAATTTGTTGAGAAATTTGCGGGAACTTATATTGAGGTTAACAATGACAATTGTCAATTGACACTAAGTCAGTCATTTGTCAATTGTTACTGCTTGTGGGACATGTAGGTAGTATACAGTTGGTACAGTTACAGTTACTTCTACTGTTACTGTAACTGTACCAACTGTATACTACCTACATGTCCCACAAGCAGTAACAATTGACAAATGACTGACTTAGTGTCAATTGACAATTGTCATTGTTAACCTCAATATAAGTTCCCGCAAATTTCTCAACAAATTCGAGCATGGCCATGTGTTTCGGCAGCCGAATATAAAAAATTTATAAATAAAATTCAATAAAAAATAAATCTCATTTTACTATTTTCAACTTTTACAATTTTAAATTGATCTTGTGTCCACTGTTCTAATGTATTACAAATTACTGATGTGTCTTGTGAATCTACTACTGTTACCATCTTTCAACGACCATTCTCACTGACATTGTAAGTACTTTACTGATAATTTTACAGAGCCTTTTTAAAGAAATTTTCATAAATTGTAGCTCCCTGATGATGACAATATTCATTGTCGAAATATTGGAAATATAATGTTATAAGAGTACACCTTCGTTTTGCTGCAGTCCCAAATAATTTAAGAGTTTTTAACCAACTAGTCAGCAAAAGACTACCCTTCTGCTTATATATATATATATATATGAAAAAAAATAAAACTAAGACTAGGGACTATTGGGGAAAGCATATGTATATGCCAATATTGTGATGCTGATGGTAGATTTATTAATTATAACAATACTAGCGTTTCAGTCAACAGCCACTGTGATAGGGCGTACTTGAATGATTTGGTGTGGCAATCTATTTTGTGTTGGAGTGGTAAGTGATTGAATAGGCTTTGACCAATATACGTGAAGCATCGTTGTCCAATAGACTTTTGGACTCTTGGTAAGATTATATTCTCATTATCACTGACAATACACTGAAATAACTGACAAGCCAGAAAAAAAAAGTGATTTCCCACGAGGCGAATGCTGCAATCTTCATATTTGTATTCATAGAGACAAGGAAAAAGAACACTCCAAAAATCTATATCAAGTTCCCTCCATATATGTAAGTATGCATGGAAAAATTAGGGGAACAATTTTTGTGAGAAAAAAAACGTTTTTTGAGAAGGAAATGTAATCCTTGCAGTCGGGTTGTTCCATTGAAGGAAGGCAACAGATAAAGATGTTTATACCTTTGCGGCAATTCAGAAGAAAGCGATTTTCGCTCAAATAGGCTCTGAGTGTAACTTAATAGTTCAAAGGGATGCTGCGAATTCATCAAATTTACGTGGTCGGTAAACCTTCCAAAAATTTGCTGGTAATTGTGGATAACAATAACGGAGCGGGCTGTGGTTTTTCTTTGTGCAAACAAGTGGCAAGGTGGATTTTTTCATAATGCAACAGTTTGAGGGAGTTGTTTCCTTCCTGTTAAGACATCAAAGTCGGTGAAAGTTCCTGTAGAGGAACGCATAATAGACACATCCTTTTACCACTTCATTCAATATTTCGCACAATGATGCTTGCAAATACAGTATGTTTCACCAAAGTATCTAATAAGTGAAAATGTGTAAAATACTGAACTATTTGACTCAAAACATTTTGGTTGTTGGACACACAATTGAATAAAAATTACGATAATAATGAATGTAAACTTTTCAGAATTTGTTTTTCATACACCGATAAAGAAAGATTTAGCCGATTTTCTGTTACACTGAAAAAAAATAATTATTGAAATTTCACTCAAGGTCCACGCAATAATGTGTCGATTTCGGTCCACGCCCGATTAAGTTGAAAGATTACCCTACTTGACTGTGTAAAATGGTAATTCATGGACCGATTTAATCAAATTTGTTGTTAACATTGTCATTGATAGAAAAACTTGATGAGATATCTAGTTTGAGTTGAGAGTTCACTCAAAAATCGCAATCAGTAAATTCAATCACAACCACATATGCAGTCACTCAAATGAATTTTCTCCAGTGTATATATACGACGACATACCTGCTACTCTTCGAACTTGAGTTTATTTTCGTTCCAAATGCCTGAAACATCTATAATTTGCTGAACAGGAGAAAACTATTCTTTTTGGACCTCTCCTTCTCACTTTTGTGTTACTGACAGAGGAGAGAAATGAGCATATAATTTATAAACACAATTGGATAAATCCATCAAAAAACGCCAGTTTTTAGTGAGTCTTCGACGTATTCTATATACTTTTTACGAAAGTTTCAGGGAGTATAGTTCCTACTCTAAGTGTGTAACTTTTATGGTTTTTTACAACTTCAAATTCATTTTTTTTGTAACGTCGCTCAGCTCCCTAAGAGAAATTTAGCATTATTGTTTAGTAACTATCTACTTTACTGAGGTTTTTCCGACGTTGTCCTTATGCGTAGATTTCACTTTTATACCTACGTAATCATAATTAACAAATCTCATCTGATATGTTCGCTAGCTCAGACTCCGCGACACTTTCAACTCTTGATACCACCCCCATTTTTGACCGCTTCTATTACCTTCTAACCTTGTGTCGGTCTAGCCGACGTAGACCAGGAGACCCGCAGACTCCACCTCAGTGAGTACTTTTTCATTATTTTCACTCCACACTAATAATGAATTCCATTGGATACAAACTGAATAAAAATCAATCTAAACCCCAGGATTCCCGAAAAACAATCATTCCCCAGGTATAACTATTGGTCATGACCCACTAGAACGTGAACACCACACAAAATTTCTTGGCTTAATTATTGACAACGAGCTGAAATTTGATGATCACATCTTGGCTCTAAGTAAAAAACTGGCCTCGGGGTGTTACGCCGTAAAAATGGCTACAAGCGAGATTGGTTCAGAAACAGCTAAAACAGTGTATCACGCTCTTATAGAGTCCCACCTCAGATACGGTATTGCTTTCTGGGGCATGTGCAGCCAACAAAGGTTCAATAGCATTTTCATTCTACAGAAGAGGGCATTACGATATATATGTAGGGTGTCTCCCAAACATTCATGCAGGCCGCTCTTCGTCTCTCAGAGAATACTCACTCTACCTTCTTTACTAGTACTAGAAAGCTTAGTCTTTAAAAATCGTGACAATTTAGATAATCCCCAGTTGTATCACAGAACACGTAGGACATATAATCTCAAACTACCTCTACCTATACCTTCCTCGAACCTGACCAGAAAATCACTCATATACGAAGGCATAAAAATATATAACCACCTACCCTTACGCCTGAAGACTATTAACTCTTTCAAAAATTTTAGAAAATCTGTTAAAGAAGCATTACTTGATGGAGCTCACTATACTTTGGAGGAGTACTATTCTGAGACGTGGTAGAGTATTTTTTGTACTACATAGTTATATTTCGTTTATTTATATGACACGACTTTATAGATTGAGTCAAACTTATTATTTTACACGGATTTTTTGTTCGACTTATATGTTTTTATATATATACACACAAACTGACTTTAATTAGTAAGTGAGATTGTTTATTTCAAATGTATTTTTTACGACTTATACTTTTTTATATATTTATATACCTGACTTCATAGGTTAAATGAAACTTTGTCAACAAGATATTTTCTTATGACAATAAAGTATATTCTCTCTCTTTCTCTCCCCTTGATACTGACGTTGCAGAACTTGAAATTGAACAGCGATCTGAGTAAAACAGGCTATTCTCATTCTGATGAGGAAATTGTCTTGAAAATAAACGGTACTCGGTACTGCTTCCTCTGTCCATCCAAGTTACAAAGGATGACAAATTTCGTATGTACTCACTGCAGGAAGACAATTCGTCTTGGATGTTTCAAAAAAATCTGTGCAACCTGTGTTGAACAAAGGGAGGAATAACTCGCTGTACGAATTTTTTCCTCGGGATTATTTTTCTTGTTTTTTACGTTTTAACTTTTTTTCAACACTAATTACCATCATGCTCAAACAAATGTAAAATTAATTTTTTCGTTTCAAGGTCAGAAATATGTGTATTTTTTGGTACTTTGGGTATTTGCAAATAACTATCATCATATACCTTCACGATGTTGTATTTTGTTAAAATTAGTGTTGAGTACTTTAAAAACCTGGATACTATTAGTGCAGAACTCAGATTGCAATTATTCCAATGTGCATTCCTTAGTCTGCAGGGGCAGCGAGTTTCATTATCAATCAATCAATCAAAATATACTTTATTGTCTGAAGAAAAAAATCTCTTTGACACAGTAAAACATACATACATAAATAATGGATAAAATATACCTAATATCACAGTGTCTATAGTAAGAAAGTGATGCAACAACCATACTCTTGATAAAAAAACAAAAAAATAAATAAGAAAGACAGTATCAATACGGATTAAAAGTGTATGTACTATTATGTTCAATGGGTGCCAGAAGACGAGGTAAGGCAACCAAAAATGGGACGTAAGAGACATTTTTGGTCCAAGGTCAAATGCCCTCGAATTTGAAACTATCAAAATTCAATGCCAATTATTTTTGCCTCTTCCTATCCAGCCCAGAAACGCACGAATTTTTGCATGAAAGAGATTTATTTTCCTGTGATCCAAAAGAGGGGCCTTTCATACTGTTGTTAAATTGAATATGTAATCGAAATAACCCTTTTCATTATTAATTCGATGGTTTGAATGAACATTCTGGAAGTAAAAAAACTCACTTTCACGATTTGCTCACGTTGAGGAAATCATGATATTCATTGTGTTCAGATGAAATTTTAATTAAAAACTCTTCGGTATTGAAAATGACCGTAACTGCCATTTTTTCGCAATATCCTTCTGGATGAACATTATCAAAACAGTGAAAATATTCTGAAAAAACGATGAAACCAACCAGAAAATAATTCACCTCACAGTGGTTACGGGGTAAATGTATGCTGAAATAGCTAAGCTACAAGAGATGACAAGAATAGTGATACAGTTACCTACCCCAAAGTAATTGCGACAATTTATCAGAACAAAACATGTAACATTTTCCCACAATGTCCTCATGCAATTTAATACCGATGTTTTGAAAACCTCTCACGAAATCAGCTGTCCCCGCCAACTTTCTGATTCGAGTACCATTACCCAACACAAACAATTGACTATAGAGACTTGGATAACTGCGACCCAGCGTTGTGAATTTTTCGCATTGTTGCCTCCAGACAATGGGGAACTTTTTGGCCCACCACAATGATCGTTGCTGCTAGAAATAATCATCGGGATACTCGATGTTGCAGAGCTGCAAGGATGCTCAAGGCTTTTGTTTTAATTTGTTACCAATTTGGGGGTTATTGGGGTGGGTAAACGATGGGGTTTGTTTGAATAGGCCGTATGGCGGCTATTATCGCCTGCAGGGTTTGAACAATGCTTTCTCTATAATTATGAGTTATTGGTTTTCAATCATTCATTCGGAATGTGGCCGAAGTCTACAGACCTTTCGAAATTAATTGAACATGCAACAAGTTGGTAAATTATACTGGTATGTTTATGCTTTTTGTAGCAAAATGCAATAAAATGAATGATCAAGTCTCCGACAGAGAAAACAAAACGTATAGTCTTAGCATTCCGTGCAAGTTATACACTAGGATAATATTTCTACGGCTATAATAGATAACAGCGGCATCTTCGATTTCTTGGTCTTGTAGCCATCTCATTTCCTGTCAAGTAATGCTCATCTTTTAGACAAAGCTGTCATTGCTTGAAATTTGACATTCCATGAGCGATGAGATTTTCTTGATATAATAACACAATTGGGTCATTGTGATATCAGATACGGAAATAAAATTGATGACATACAAAGTACCTCATTGATGTATAAAACGCGAGCAATCTTGTATTATAGCCGTAGAAAATAGTATATTGTGCAACAAGTGGGGTGCTTTTTCCACATGTTGCACACTATACTTTTTCTACAACTGCACATTTTATTCATTTTATAATGTGGCACTATGCCACATCGAATGTTGTGACCAAAGAGTAGACACCTTTCCTAGTTCCTCAAAGTATTTCAAAAAAGTACACTTTCCGAAAAAGATTTTATTTCTGTATTTTTTCAGATTCCATAGATTTTCCGATTATGTCAATTCATATACTTTTTTCTTGAAATTTCCGGAAACAAATCCAACATTCGCAGCTTCTTCCATTATCTCTGTCTCTGGTGGTGTATTTATCAAAATCGTCACATCTCGGTATATACATCATATTATTTTTATGAATTGTTGGAATAATGATGGAAAATGCGATTTTTATCAAAAGCACTAATGAGAACTACCCTAAAGAATTCAAAAAACAGTTCTATATATTTTTTTACCAATATTGAAGACTAGATGCATAATGATATTAAATAGATGATTAAGAATCACGTGTCGAATAATTTTCGGTTCGGGTTCATATATCTATTATTAATTGTTTTCTCTTTCATCCTCATCAACTGAAAAAAATATTCGGTAGATAGGTAGGTAGGCTTTGTTACTTACTCCATACGCCACCTTAGGAGCAGCACTGTTAATTGGAACGCAACAGTTTGTCAGTGAATCATGCAGGACTATCGCCAGCCCTGGCTGATGGCATTTGAACCCATTTGAATCCCGACTATCAATGTTTTTTATATTTCATGATATTGAGGAAAAATACATTGCATGTGGTTTCAAAGAGCGCATACCATTGTTCTAGGATATGGTGAGATATATTCAAACAAAACGCATTAGAACATGATGATGCATCAAAAACAAACTCCATGGATAACAGTTAATACTAAGTAATCTTCTTATATTTGCCACCCACCGACAAGGGGTGTTCTGTTTCTCAAAGTAATAATTATGTATTGCTGTATTATAAAGAATAATAGATAATACACACTCTACCTGCACGAGGTCATTTGAAAGTGGAAGAAGAGTCAAAGAAATTAGCACCTCAGAAGGTATTAGAACTACACAGACTTCCCCTTCTGTATTGTTGTTAGATAAGTACAATTTCGAGATGAGAAGAAGATTTCACGGGGATTGGTTATGTTCAATGCGTTAGCAAATGCTATAGCGATCAGAAAGATTTTCTAGAAATTCTAGGATCCTTTCCAGGAAATGATTAACTTTGAGATTGGTTGATGCTGAATTTTGCCAAGAAAATATGAAAATATTCATATTCTGGATTATTAATGTTTGTTTCCATATTTTTGAAAACTGATCATTTATTATCGATATGTACACAGTAGACACTAATGTTTTTCAAATATATAAAATATTCACGTTCCACTCTGTATTATATAGGCTAAGATTTGGCTATGGAGTGAGAAGCCTCGATGGTAAATATATAACCTCAAACCAAAGTATCTCAGAATCGTATGTATGTCTGGGGGCCTTGGGCTCTTACTCTATATTGTACTATCCACCTTGATTCACCCTACATACTCATACGTATACACGACAAAATATAATCTTGAAATGAGTAAATCTAGGTATATCTTGTTTCAGAGCGAATTTGAAGTTTGAATTGAGTGAATATGTCTTGAATGAACTCTCTGGATCTTATTCAATCAAGCACATCCATGAATTGCTCATGAAGAGATATTGAGTTGGCTCAAACAATCATTTTGTTAAATTCAAAATAACAAGATATTGATTCAATCGAATATTAAGCTGATTCAATGAAATATTTGGTTGATTCAAAGAAATATTTGGTTGATTCAACGAATTATTTGGTTGATTCAATGAAATATTTGGTTAATTCAATGAAATATTTGGTTGATTCAATGAAATATTTCGTTGATTCAAGAGAAATTGTATTTTCATTCGACAAATTGTTTTGTTGAATCAAATTCAGTATTAATTCGGGAGTTTTCTGAAATTTTACATCAAAAGAATGAACTAAACTAGGAAACTAGTCGATTTCTAGCATAGATCTCTCGTCTTTACTTCCCTTCAGCTGATGCAAAACTATTTCGGATTGCTAATCATCCTAAGTTCGATTCATCCAGCTGATATTTCAAAGACGAAGAATCCGGCCTCACGTATATAATGCATTCGAGGCATGCATAGACGAGGCGGAATGATCGCCATCTAGAGGCGAAAATGAAACTTGATGTAGAATGAACAAAATATTTCATTGATATTACATATTTCGTTGCTCTATTCAAGCAAATGATCCGTTCGAAACGAGTTCATTGCTACATCGGAATAAGAAAACTTGTATGTTGTTTCAAAGATATATTCTCATCAAAATGATCATTATTTCATCAAATCAACAAAATGTTTATAGTTGAATCAACATCGACATTATTTTGGATCAACATGATTTGTTCTTGAGAAAACCATATATTTTGTTGATGGAATTGCTATATTATACTGTTGATTCAATTAGATTACATTCTTGATTTGAACAAGCTGCTTCCATGAAATAATCATGTATCTGGTTGATTCAACAAAAAATTGCTCAGTCTAACACAGATAATTCAAGCATAAATAATTGGTTGATGCAACCAATCCTTTTTTTCCGTGATAGTATTTGTCGGAAAGGTTTATCCCGAAGTATATCCAAATGGGCAAAATTTAATAAAAAAATCTGTCTGATGATTCCACAAACGACAATACGTGATCCACCCCTCGCAAATTGCATTTATCCCGGAGATCTCATTGCCCCATCCACTTAATTTAGACATTTTGCCATTGCGGTTTCGAGCACTAAGATGGCGGCTTAGCATCATTTGTCAACTACCCTCTTAGAATGTTACCGTCCTCCCAGACTCTGCACCCCAAAAAAGACCAGTCTAAATGCGGGGTTTTGGTGACATCCAGTATAATGTATGGCTTAATAATACAGTGTTGAAAAGGCAGGTCACTTTGTACCAAACTTCATTATTTCATTTGATCCTGTCAGAGGAATCCCATCCGCAATGAGATTACAGCGGAGCTATAGGTTATGTTAGGTTAAGTTTTGGAAGGTTTCACTGTTATTCCATTCTGGTAAGAGGGTGATCTAGCACAGCTGTGAGATTTAAGCTTGCCATTGAGTCAGTCCGTGCATATGTCAGTCTACGTATGTAGGCTTTATGGATGCTTTTGTACTGCGATTTGTTGCTATTTATTTTGTAAATAAATGTGAACTTTACGGCATTTTGTTGAAATTTGGATGTCACGGCTTTCTTAGTATTTGCAGTTTTATTCTTCGGAAAATAACCGAGCTGTTTGTTTAGATTCTTTTTATGTATTTCGAACTTTTGTATGTGTTGTATAGAGAGGCTTTCGAATTGTGGATGCATATATATAGGTATTCCGAGTAAAGATGCGAATAGAGGAGAACCGTATATATGACGAATTTCCTGAGATTTTTCTTGGTAAAAAAATGTTTCTCATCAACAAGTGAACCTGCCTACTACTTTTCAATTAATCTATTACATTCATTTACTGTCAATAAATTTATCTTCGTTCTTCACCCTAGATCACAACCTTCTATGTGAGAAGTTGATGTACTACGGATTTTCTGAAAATGCTGTCCAGCATATTTCTAATTACCTTAGTGACCTCTGCCATAAAGTCATCCTGGATAACAAGATGTCGAACGTGCTGCCTGTAATCCAAGGGGTGCCTCAGGGATCGATTTTGGGACCGCTTCTATTCTCGTTATATACACTCACCGGCACAAAATTCCGCCACCCTGAAATTTTGTCCAAGTTTGATGTTCTATAACTTATTTATTTTTCATCCGATTTTCATGATTTTGTTATCAGTTTGTAGATCCATTTATTATGTTTTTCTTCAATCATTTTATAAAGTATCATTTTTCGATTAGGCTATATTATACAGGAGGAAATCAAAATGTTGTTTTTTGTCGTAATTTCAAAACACCCTGTAGGGAAACTGAGGTGGATAATTCTGTTTACATACTGTTTCTTGTAATCTCTGATGTATTCTAAACATTTATTTTTTTGATTCATTCCATTATCTCATTTGTGCTGAGAGCTGCAAAATTTTAAATGAAACGATGTTATTTTTTGAAAATGTACCTATGTCAAGATTTCGGTTAAAAATTATCGACGTTGGCTTTGGACGCGATTATTGTGGCAGAATGTTTGACAGTGAGAAAATTATAATTTGTTGTGTGTCAATATGGTATTAACTCCAGCAGACGTGGGTAGAATTGTTGCGTTAATAGAGGATGGCCGTAGCAAAAGTTATGTCGCCCGCACTCTGAGAATTCCGCGGTCAACAGTTCGAAATGCCTGGAGTAGGTATTTACAGACGGGAATTTTTACTAGACGGCAAGGCTCTGGCAGAAGGAGAATGACCAGTGCAGCTGATGATCACTTTGTCTCCATTAATTCTTTAAGAGATCGAAGATCTACTGCTGTGTGTATAAAAAATGACTTGCAAATTATTCGTGGAGTAAACGTAAGTGAAAGAACGATACGTAGAAGATTGGCAGAAGCTGGGCTTTATTCACGAAGGCCAACAATATGTCCACGATTACTTCCTCGCCATCGACAACACCGACTGAGATTTGCAAGATCGCATTCTGACTGGACTCTAGAACAGTGGGGAAACGTACTATTCACAGATGAATCCAGGGTTTGTTTAAGGTCGCCGGATGGTCGTGAGCGGGTATACAGACGTAGAAACGAAAGATATGCTGACTGCACCATATCAGAACGAATCTCATATCATGGCGGTTCAGTCATGATTTGGGCGGGTATTTCTACCGAAGCACGTACCAATCTTGTATTTATTGAAAATGGAGCCCTAACCGCCCACCGTTACATTGAGGAAATCCTCCAAGAAGTTGTTGTTCCATTTGCTCCTTTTATTGGGAACGAATTCACATTAATGCATGATAATGCTAGACCTCAGGTTGCACATGTAGTGAGCGAATACCTGGATGAAGTTGGACTTCCAAGATTGGAATGGCCTGCATGTAGCCCGGATCTCAACCCAATCGAACATCTTTGGGACCAACTTAAAAGAGCCGTTCGTCAACGTCCTGTACAACCACAAACCTTGCAAAACTTACGACTGGCGCTGACCGAAGAATATGAAGCTATTCCTCAAGAAAGAATAAGTGACCTTATTCATTCGATGCCGCGAAGACTGCAAGCTGTCATTGCTGCGAGAGGAGGAAATACACGTTATTGAATTGTTTTTGTTGATTAACTTCATGATATACCTGGTGTTTCTTTTTCTTAATAAAAATAGGCTTCAAATCAGCGTTTCATTTAAAATTTTGCAACTCTCAGCACAAATGAGATAATGGAATGAATCAAAAAAATAAATGTTTAGAATACATCAGAGATTACAAGAAACAGTATGTAAACAAAATTATCCATCTCAGTTTCCCTACAGGGTGTTTTGAAATTACGACAAAAAACAACATTTTGATTTCCTCCTGTATAATATAGCCTAATCGATAAATGATACTTTATAAAATGATTGAGGAAAAACATGATAAATGGATCTACAAACTGATAACAAAATCATGGAAATCGGATAAAAAATGAATAAGTTATAAAACTTCAAACTTGGACAAAATTTCAGGGTGGCGGAATTTTGTGCCGGTGAGTGTATATCCGATTTCCACACATTCACTCGTAATTGTACCATACATCATTACGCCGATGATACGCAGCTGTATCTTCCTTTTGATGTCGATTCTATAGACACCTTTGAAAATTTGATCAATGATGACCTCGAAGCCCTCCTCAATATCTCCACAGTCCACAACCTCAAATTAAACGCCAACAAATCGACAGCAGTATTATTCGGTAGACTTAAATCTATAGACAAACCGTTCCAAATCAAATTCGTATCAAAGTAGGAGACACATACCTTGATTTCCAAAATGTTTCAAAAAACTTAGGCCTATGGCTAGACTCAGAACTACGATTCAATGGGCATGTCTCTACTTTGATCCAATCTTCTTACAGTACACTGAGACAACTCTATCCTAACCGCGACTTACTATCCACTAAACAAACTACAACTTTGCGAATCGCTAATCTTTTCTAAAATATTCTACTGCGACTCAGTTTATGGGCCTGCGATACTTCAATCTGATTCCTTACGTTTGCAAAAAATTCAAAATAGTTGTTTACGCTTCGCTTATGGAATCATAAAATTTGACCACGTCACTCATAAACTGAAGAATTCAGGCTGGTTGAGTCTTGAGAACTATCGCTTATTACATTTATTGAAACTTGTTCACAAAATTATGTATCTCCAGCAACCTGAGTATTTATTTAACGAACTGCAAACATTTTCAGATATAAATCAAATTCCTACACGCAATAGACTTACCTTAGTGATACCCAGGCATAATACAGAGCTATTCGAGAGGTCTTTTTCATACAAGGCTTGCACTGAATATAACCAATTATCCGTGGAAATTAGGTCCTACACGATACTGAATCTTAAGAAACGCCTAAAACAATTACTATTGAGCAGGATGTGAATTGAGATATTCTTGGACAGGCAAATGAACTGGTACATGACTTCTATTCTTATCATTGCTATTATCCTCATTATCGCTATTATTATTAATTCAAATTCATTGAAAACTCTCATTGTTATTATAATTATTATCATTATTATTTTCATTATTTTATATTTACATTATGAATATTTCATTATTATCACTGCTATTATTATTGGTATCATTATTTTTAATATTCAACTTATATTCATTATTTTCTTGTAACTATTATTATTTTCACTATTATTTGTTCTAATATTGAATTGATCTGTTTAGGAATATATTCTGAGTAATAGAAATGGTCTTCTACCGGGTTAAGTTGAAAAACAGCCTAAGCTGAACTTCGCCCTTCATCAATGCATTATCAAACACTCTCAATCTTGATGCAATTTTTAGTTTGTAATTTGTAATTGATTAATGAAGACCATTATTATTATTATTATCATTGTTAAATATTGATACCTTGATGCATTACATTTTAACTCTTCATCATAAATAAAAATGTGTGCTCTGACATCCATCTCGAGTTATATAGCTCCTTATCTCAAATTATTGAAGTGAAGTAACCATATTCTACTTGGATAAGGTCAAACATTTTGTGCTAGTCGTTGGTAGCAATTACTGTCAAATTGAGTATCTCCACTAACTGATAACCTCACAATACAAAATGTCAAATCCTTCAAAATATGGTCAATTTGATCATTCACATTGTTTTCAATATCAAATTTGAACAGTTGACATAAATTTTTCAGAAACTTTCAAAAAAGGATTAGTGGTAGAAATTGGTTCGACAGAAACGCGCCTGCCCAAGTCACCCCTTAGTATAATAATGTATAATGATGAATAAAGAAGTGGTTCTTTGGGACAAAGCATGATCTAATTTCTAATGAAACCATCTTGGTAGGTCATTTTTTATCTCTTGGATCGAACGAAAGAAAATTCCTATAATGTACCGTGGTATATCATTCGTTATGGTTAGACTACTGAATAATAATAAGAAAATAGTTATTTACATGCCATTAAGGTAGTAAAGAATATTATTATCACCTAGAGACGAAGATCATATCCCGTGGCTTATTGATAAATATACCTAAGTACTATAGATTCGAGTGCCATTCCTGCGAATCTCGCATCAGAACAGTTGATTCGTGTTGATTATATCCTGTCACAGAGGTAGCTACGTATTCATTGACTAGTTGTTCATGAAATGATGAAAAGTACCTTGGTAGAAAAATTACACTTAATGCCTTGAGAAGGAGTAGACAATGGTAGGATCTATAGCTAGTGGTGGAGAAGTTTTAATATCCATAACTTGCCGTTTCAAATTGTTCTTACATAACATGTTGATTACATGTAAATCGAAATGAGATTGGATACTAAAAATGACATTGAAATGAATTTTCAAATGTGAAATGTCATCTTTGGCTTTTGAAAATGAAACTGAATTTGAAAATGCACATTTGAATTTTCTCCTTCCGTGTGTTCGATGAAAACATTTTCTTCGTGAATAATTTGAAGAATTTATACTGCCCAGTATTAGTATTGCGAATAGTTTTCTCTCCCTCTGCCCCAAGCAAAAAACGATTCAAAGTATGGCTTACAATGAGCCAGGGGTTAGGGCTAAGTGCTCAGTTTAGTTTGGGATTATCTCCGTAGAGTGAGTGACTGTTGAATGGCAACATAATCCAACTGACGTTCCTTATATTTCATCCCCTGTTTTGTATAATTCGCGCCTGAGGCGTTGCAACTTTTTTCTCTGTAAACATAGGAGCTGTGGTTTGATGTTCTGATTCGATACACCCTAAGAGCAACAATTTTTATAGTGAAGACTTTATAACAGTACACTGTTTCATTCGGATCGAAAGTGACACTTTGTTTGACAAGCGAATTTTGCATTTGCGTGCCGTGCGAAAGCAAAATTTGCGAGTCAAACAAAGTCACTTTTGATCCGAATGGAACATGCTATTTTTCCTGCAACCAAAAGAATGAACTAAAATAAATTAGTGAAGTAACCACCAATGCCTAGAACTGAGAAAGGATCAGGAGCTGGTATTTATGGGGCCAAGCCAAAGACAAGAATCTCACTGAGCTTAGGTAAATACGCAACGGTGTTTCAGGCAGGAATTATTGCAATAGGTACATCATTGCATGAAAGAATTGATAAGGCAAGAGTTTAAAGGCAAAACCATTGCAATCTATTCAGATAGCCAGGCGGCAATCAAAGTAGTCAACTCTATGCAAGTTAACTCAAAACTACTATGGGACTGCTTAGAAACCCTGAATGAACTGGGCAGTCAGAACAGACTGACTCTAGCATGGGTACCAGCACATACAGGGTACGAGGGCAATGAAGAGGCAGACTCACTTGCCCGAGCAGGAGCAAACAAAGCTCTGAATGGCCCAGAACCCTTCTGTGGTATTGCAGAAGCTATACAAAAGACAAGTATCAAATCATGGATGCAAACCAAATATCAAGAATGGTGGAACAACTCGCCAGGAATGAGACAGGCAAAAGAGTTTATTAAAGAAACATCGCCAACATTCACAGAATATCTACTGAGCCAGAAACGAAGTGCAACTAGAATACTAGTGGGACTTCTCACAGGGCATTGTAGGCTCAACAAACACATGAGTACGATAGGTCTGACTGAAGAACTGCTGTGCAGGTTCTGTCAGGAGGAGGAGGAAACAGCAGTACGCATACTTTGCCACTGCGAGGGCTTGTTAAGACTAACGTTCCTTACGCTGGGTGAGGAAAAACCAGGAGCCCAAAGATACACAGGGGATCTGAAAGCTAGCCTATGGAGCTATGCAACTCATATATATTTTTGGAATCAAAAGAAAAAGCTCTATCGACATATTGGAAAATATATAGGGTGTTCCATTGAAAAAATCAAAGTTGATGTCCTTTCTGGAAAAACGATTGACCCTGTATATGAAACAACTTCACGAAATGAAAGGTTGGGTCGTTTCAAACAACTTTTTCATTCAACATTTTTTCATACCTCCGAAAACAAAAAAGTTAAGGGGGGGTTCCATTTTAAGAGGCGCACCCTGTACCTACTTGTTTCATGGAAATAATTTTGAACACTTTCTTCGATAGGTACCTCTTCATCATTGAATTAGTGCAAAACACTCAACAAAAGAATACATTCTGGAAAGTAATCTCCTTTATTTTCTTGAAACCTTCAACTTTTCATCAGTACTTGATGATCATGATGATTAGATTGCCACTCAATTTTGGTTTTAAAGCTATGCATATTCAAGTTCCTACCATTTTCAAAACTGCACTGACTTCGCACCACCTATTAGAGTTCGTACGAGCTTCTAAACTATGTATGTATGCGAACCAGTTTTCCAATGGAATTTAAAACCCGACACTAATTTTAACAAAGGAATACAAATTATGCAATCAGTGCGAGCCAGTTTTACCAATATCAGTATCTTACACTACAACCAAATAAAAAACACTTTGTAATCTTATCAGTTGGTGTCGTTGTAGGATCGATATTTGTTCCGTCGAAAATTTCCAGTGATATCTGGTGATATGAATGATGAACGCGGACAACGATACCGAGAAATTGTTAGATAACTCGGACGATGGAGAAACATTTGGCTCTTATCACGGTAGAAGACGTAGTGTCAGTTCGCGCGAGAAGATGAAGGTTTTACTGAGTTGCTTGGTGATCGGTTCGTTGATCAGTTTTCTCTTCGGGTTATCGGCAGGGGCGCTATATGGGTATGGAAATTCATCAGGGATATTTAACAACTTCAAGCCGGCCAAAATTTCGAAATCAGGTGAATAATTAAAATTTTTGAAGTGATAACTGCTACTAATTATCCCGCAATTATTTCATGCACGTGAGGTATTGAGTCAAAAAATTTTATACTGGAATTATATCTAGAAAGAAAACATTAAGTGAATATTTACTATCCCTGTACCTTGGGAAATATAATTCATAATATCACATACATTATATTGGATATAAAATTATAATTATATGATATATAATATACAGTGTGACCCACTTCTAATGAAAACACCCCTGTATCTTACGTAATCGTTGGGTGAGGATCCTGAAATTCGCTGGAGCGAAAGATATACCAAAAATGCACTTTTTGAACAAGTGGGACCATCTTCAGTGATATAGGAGTCCAAATAGGTTGAAAATCACATCGGATTCGGAATTGGGACGCCCAATTCCCTAACTACCTATTCATACTTTTCATAGAAAATTTTCAGTTCAGAAAAATTGAATTTTGTCTCACTTCTCATGGAAGCACCCCCGTATCTCACGCAATTATTGAGGTAGGGTTGCAGGAGGCAGGGAAAGTCCAAAGATGAAGTCAATTACGCAAGATACGGGGGTGCTTCCGTAAAAAGTGCGAAAAAATTCAATTTTTCAGAACTGAAAATTTTCCAGGAAATATATGAATAGTTAGAGAATTGGGCGACCTGATTCCGAATCGGAAGTGATTTTCTACCTATTTTGACTCCTAATATCATTTTCCAGAAATTGGGGTGGTTCTATGGCTATTGGCGAGCAGTGTATATTACTGAAGATGACCCCACTTGGTCATAGAGTGCATTTTTGGTATATCTCTCGCTCCAGAAAATTTCAGGATCCTCACCAAACGATTACGTAAGATACAGAGGTGTTTCTATCAGAAGTAGTAAGTTCTAGTCTAGTTCATACTTTTCGCAAATATACGTTAAAATTTATATCATTCAGATTTGTCCATAAGATAGAATTCATCACTTCCAACTTGTGGTCCTATAAGCACACCAAGTTTTTTTTAAATTGTTCTTTGGATATTTCTTCCTCAGTTCTCGATATATTTTTAGAGAACACAATGAGGCTGCGTGGGTTGTGTCAAATCAATTAAAAGTTTCTGAAAATAAAAAAAGTTTCACGTCACACGGTAATTCCTCTTGTGTAGAAATCTACCACTGTGCATTGTAGATACACAAATAATTATTTCCAGTCAGACATCAGTATAGTTGTTCGACTGGGTGTTCCAGTTTGTTTCTGCCTAACTATAATGAAGCATTGAGACGAGAATGTTCCGATATTTTTTCAAGTTCTGCAATCAAAAATGAACTTTCTCGAGCAATCGTACTCGAAAAAAGTACTTCGTGTTCTGTACACATCAGTATGCGAAGTATATTTTCGCAGCCGGTATTATTTGATGAATGTAGTGACTGGTGCCTATTTTACTAAACCTTTGGTATTCACTACCGACTATTTCTCTGAGTGTATACAATCGAAAGTTGAGACATTTATGAACTGTTCTTCTTATAATGAGCTGAGGAACCATATCCTCTATTTTTAGTCATCAATTGAATTACACCCTGTATAGGATCGACCTAGACTTATCTCTCGGTGGAAAAGATCATGTGTCAGTCAGTCAGTCATTGAAAAGTGTGCAAAGAACTGATGTTCGGCGCTGAAAGATTGGGAATAATTTTTGATGTTTCAGTCTTTATGTTACAGCCATATCCTCATCTTTTTGAGCAGATTTTATGTTTCAATTCCAATTAAATCCACATTTGTGAGTTTTGAAACTTATTCACTAGTCTAATATTTCTTTCCTTCCTAATTTCAAATTATTTAAAATCACCTTAACATCCTGCTTATATGATGTGGATCGAATTGATGATATTTATAGACTGCTGTTGAAAATCGAGTCCTTATGATATAATGGGCTCAGTTTTATACAATGTATTACAAGTTCAGCACAATTTTTTTCAAGTTCATTTCACTAGAAAAACCTTCTGTTCTCTTCACAAGTAATGAGAGGTAGGTCTTGGTTTTCCTATGAGAGACCTGAAACAATTCGAGAGAATCGAGAGGGGTATATATGAGAATGATTATATCTGCTGAAGTTGAATGTTCACTGTTTTAGTGTTCATCATACTTGAATGAATATGAGAATCCCATTCTATTTCATTCAATACTATTCTATTTTTTCAATATCACTAATTTCAGCTTTCCAGATCCAAGATGGACATATGATTGCAAAACCTCGAAATGTGTGAGAAGAAGACGAACATTTCTCAACGAGCCACAAATATCTCTAGAAACATGCAACATGTTGTGTTCCATACCATCACTATGGCCAAAACCGAAGTCATTACGAACAAAAAACGGCATCTCAACCTCTTTCAACAAAAACCACATTTCTCTGAGAAAAAACGTTCCTATTGCCATAGAAAAATATCTGAGAGAAGCTATCAACATCTTCATGAACAATTTACCTACTCTACGTGGAACGACTAAGGCAAAAAATATAAACGATTCCGAAGTTATCGTTGACATCACTGTAGCCAGCCACGAAACCAAACTGTCACCGTCAACGAATGAGAGCTACAGCCTCTCAGTCACCCAAACTCGTACCAACGTGCTCGCAAACATAACAGCGCCCACGTACTTTGGCGCCAGGCATGCTTTAGAAACGCTTAGTCAGCTCATATGGTCGGACAGCTCGTTGAATAGTCTCAGAATATACCACGATATCTTCATAGAAGACGCGCCTGCGTTTCCCCACCGTGGAGTAATGGTGGATACCGCGAGAAACTTCTTTCCCGTGGAGCGACTATTGAGGGTGATCGAGGGAATGGCTGCTTCCAAACTGAACGTCTTCCATCTTCATTTGACTGACGCTGTCAGTTTTCCGGTGGTGCTGCCAAATAATCCGCAGTTCGCGCAGTATGGGGCGTATCAACCTGATATGGTTTATACCGTGGATGATATCAAAGGTAAAACTCATATTCGTATGGCTCTTTTCACCAAGTTTAATTCATGTTTTTCTTTTATCGTCGTTGTTCCAAAGTTATCTTTGGCCAGCGTATATTCGTAGATCAATGTTCGAATGGGGTTTCATTGGATCAGGTATCACTTCAGCCAGAGGTCTCTGCATCTCTGTCTGATGACTGCCCTGCACTGATGACTATGACATACCTATAGCTGTTGTTCATTTTGTTACACTTGTATTCATTAGTACAATTGCATGTTTCAGGTCTGATCGAATTTGCTAGGATCAGAGGAATCAGAACCATCCTCGAAATAGATGCACCCAGTCACCTTAATGAAGGTTGGAACTATCCTACAGAAAACAAAGAGAAACTCGTCATATGTGGTGAAGAAGACGTCTTCAACGGTCACTTGAATCCTGATAACAAACAAGCTTTGGACGTACTCCAAAGCATATACCAAGACCTTTTGGCTCTTGGTACCGACAATGAAACTTTTCATGTTGGTGGTGATGAAGTCAATATGACTTGTTACGGACAGACCAAGTCCGCCGTGGGTTTCAATAGTACCAACGACTTCTGGGTGGACTTTGCTAACAACATTTTCAAAACTGTCATCACTGCAAACCATAACCGTCCTCCCAATAACCTAGTTATCTGGTCCAGCCCACTGACAGACTACTACATTCAGTCCTTGAAGTATCCGAAAGACATTGTTGTTCAGTACTGGTTCGGAAGCTTGGAACCCATCCTAAGAAACGGCAACAAAGTGATATTTTCCACGGTTGGCAAGTGGTACTTAGACTGTGGATTCGGTCCTTGGAAACCTAGTGATATCAGTGGGGTGTGCGACCCTTACACCTCTTGGCAGACTTTTTACAAGTACAGACCTTGGAGTGAGTATGCAGATCACGTGACGCAAGTTCTGGGAGGTGAGGCCTGCTTGTGGTCTGAGCAAGTCGATGTATCGGCCTTGGAGACGAGGATTTGGCCCAGAGCAGCAGCAATGGCGGAGAGATTGTGGACTGATGAGGAAAGTTTTGATAGTTATGATGTATTTTCGAGGATGTCTAGTCATAGAGAAAGGTTGATAGAGAGAGGTTTTCAAGTATCTGCGATTTGGCCTCTCTGGTGTACGCTGAATCCTGGAAAATGCTGAGAATGTTATTGATAGGCACTAGGCAGTGGTCCAGACCAAACAAACTCATTAATATAACAATATTTATTGACAATGGTCTATTCTTGGTACCTATATTTATCAGTTCTTATGGAATGTATGAATACATGTTCCATTTGAGATATCACATGTCATTCACTGAAATATGGTGGTTCTATAGTTCCGACCAACGGGGCAATCTCATAAAAGTAGGTATAAGAAATAGTAATTACAAATACAATACAAATTCTTTATTCATCACTGGAAACTTCTGTACAGATCATGACTATAAAATATAGAAAAGCCAAATTAAAAAATACACAATGGGGAAGACCACTGATTTTTTAAAACGACATTATCGTGAACTCTATACTGAAAAACTACCAGTGAATTAATTTCGAATTTTTTCATTCATGCTAAGACGATGAAACAAATAAATTAGTATGTATCAATTTCAAAACACACAATTCCTGCGCCATTTGAAATTTCATCAATTCATTGGTGTGACTGGTGCGACGTCTTATTCCCAACACGCCTATCGTCCTTGAACTGACCAATCACACTGCAACACTGCAGAATGACGAGGTATCAGAGAGAGATAGCTACAGTTCGGGACTAATACGTCACGACTCCACTATCATATTTGGCTGTTTGAAATATCGAATGAAATATGCTGATTCAAAACGATATAAATTCGATTCCCTTCAGCTTCAACTCATAATATTGATTGTACATAAAATGTGAATCATGATTCGTCGATTGAAAGAGGTTTGCACGGATTTCTTTCCTCAGTGGTCTTCCCCATTAAAATAAGTGGTACAACAGTTATTCATTGAAATATAAATTATATTCAATACAGGTAGGTATACACAATTGACACAATTTATGACAGTTCTAAAATTTTTCACATTGCTAAAAAAAATCATTAATATACAATAAAATGAATGCATTGTATAAGAAGTATGCTGTTAGCTCATCTTTATATTTGTTTCTACTTTCTATTTCACCGAAGAGATCTTGAAATTTGTTGTATAAAACTATATTTGTTGATAGGTGTGTGAGTTTTGACTAACTGTGAGTCTGTAATAAGACTGATGGAACTGATTACGACTACGTGTTTCATACTTAGGTACTAAGTATGAAACACGTAGTAATACGAATGTATTCTCGGTCTCTTAGTAATCTGTCGAGTGGTTTTCTATCATTGTTTGTAGACCCGATATTTAATTAGATTACATGCTTTTCTGACCAAGAACCAAATGAACTCCTACGCTAATGTAATACATACATAGAAATCCAGTATTTTGTTGAAATAATTATAGAAATTGATTTGCGGCTTCAGTTGCTGCCCAATTTTTTAATGATAGGGTGATGCTTCTCTTCACTTGATTTGGTAAGGGAGACAGACATTGAAGGGGTTTTGAATTGCATTGTCCAAACACTGAATAGATTTAAGCTCTGCTTGATAAAGGAAGGATGACGCTTTTTCACGAATATGACGCTTCTCTTGTTCTGGTACATCAGCTGATGTAATAATTTTTTTGAATGCACCCTCCACCACACATTTCATAATTGCAAAGGATTAAATAACACATAATCGGTGGTTGTCACCAAGTTGAAAATATTATTATCATTCAAATAGTTCTGGTTTAGTGCAAGTTTAGCACCCCTTTTTTGATGGCAATGACATAGCTTTTGTCATCCTTGAATGCGTGTGGGATATTAAATTAGAGAAAGATTTCAATGATTTAGACAGTGGGAATGTTCAGTTTGATTGAAATATAAAACATTACAAACAGGACATTAACAAGGTGACGCTGCTCACAACACAAAGTGGACAAAACCAGAAACAGGACACCAGAAATTTTGGAGTTTGATTAATGACACCTTTTGCTTCAATAAGGTTCCAATAAAAAAACCGTAAATCCATTACAAATTTCTATCAATCAGAGTGACATCTACATAATCTATCCACAATCTTGAAATAGAGTCATGTCGATGAAATAGAAATTGCCCACACAAACAATGTTTGTACATTGTGTTCCATGGTTGAGCAGTTTTGCTTAAAGGTGAGGTCAAGAAATCTTGTAGCTCCGTAGGAGTAGCTGAACCTCAATAAACTGTATTCAATAATGTGTTTACTGTTCCTCATAAAATAGTGATTCTAATGCTTCGTCTGATATCTGCAAAAATAAACACAAAAAAGGGGTGTCACTATCACAATATGGTTTCTGAATTCTGATTCAATTTCGAAATGAGCTCAGAATAGATGTCCTAGTGTTGAACCATTTTTTGCCCCGATCAGTTATTGACACCCAATATTAATTACAGATTGCATTCAATTCATAATTTCCTTTGAGGCACATAGTGTGTCAAAAATTGATACATATAGGTGTCAATAAATAAAACATGCAAGCATTGTAGAAGGTAGCTGCTCGAATATAATTCTGTATAGTGTTGTTGAAATTCTAACTGCTAATTATTAGTACTGCTTTTGATTTGTAATGGTATCAATTTCGAGATGAATATGTTCAATCGATTTGTGTGATTGTCAATAGCTGGTGCTTCTAAGGTTCAGTTACTACTGCCTGTCTTTACAGAACTAGATTTTATAGCTGAGAAATCGATAATGAATACAGTTGGTACCCATTGTCAACAATAGCGAGATATTACTGTTTCGGTCTTCAAGTTCTCATCAGTCATCCTCGACATGTTGGTATGCTGGTAACTATGTCAACTCCAATATCGAACACATTGGAATTTGCAACAACCAATGGTATAAATACTATAAATGAAGACTTCCTGATGCGACATAGAAATGAAGCTCTGGATATTTCAGAATTCAACCAACAGTTTGGCAAATGTAACTGGAAGAACATTACTTTGATAGTTGGGAGAAGTCAGACAGCAGTGCTTTCTTCTAGGAGCCAAGAAGGACAACGTCCTGGTTAAGAGAGGCCAGAAAACAGTTATGACATGAATAACGACGAAACCCTATTATTCATTAACCCAGTTGATTCTCAGTAGTATCCAATAGATATAAATATTTTCAAAAGCAATAACCAACGAGAAAAATATGCTCTGAAGTCGTTTCAATTCTATATCAGTTAAGAAAATTCCTCAAACTCCCACGCCTAAAAATAATGTATCATGCATAAGTCGAATCATTTCTTCATTACGGAATAATTGGATGGGGTGGTATTAGAAAAACACATTCATCACTACTAGATATCATGCGGAAATGATTCCTGAAAAGGATACAACATAAACCAAATACTCACGCATCAGACCAGATATATACAGATCTTTTAGTCTTAGATATCAGGCCACTATACTGTAAGTCGGTTCTCCAGTTTGTACCAGGAAGGAAAACATTTATTGAACCATTAATCCACAAAAATAATACTAGAAATGCAACAAATACCTGTCTACCTAGAGCAAATAAATATATTGGTTAGAAATGTTTCGCCTAAATTGCACCTCGTCTCCATAACCTATTGCCTGAAACTCTCAAAAATGAAATGCACAAGTTATTATTTAAGTTTAAACTGAAATCCTGGATGCTTTCATGTGATGAACGTATTTTCAATCATAGTTATGACTTCGAAATTCACTGATTATGTAAAAAAAAAGAAAAAAATCCTCATATTATATTTTCTACTTTTTTCAACACTTATTTATGTATTCTACTTATTTGTCAATTATTCACAACTCTCCAGAGTGAGCGTATTGGAATGGAAAGGATGAGTTACTCATTGACAAATTCTCGAACTTTGAGCCACCCTTTCATTTACCTATGCCTTACTTATGTCGGATTGATTTAATTGATGTATTTTAAGATAAATAAAATATTATTATTATTATTATTATTATTATTATTATTATTATTATTATTATTATTATTATATTATTATTCAGTTTTTTCAATGTCCAATAGAAATTTCATACATGACCTTCACCGTCTTAAGGTGTCAATAGCTGGTGCCATCCCCTTACATATTTTTTTAAAATACCTGGTATCCTTCTGGGGCAAGTTGGCTCCCGGATATATGAACTTCCTGAGCCAATTCAGATAGAATCCAACAAAACTGCATGCACCTACTAAACAGACACTCCGAGGCGTTATATCTACAGGGTATTCGACGTTGTTTGGATGCTCAACCTCACACGGTGTTCGAGCACCAATTGGAGTGGCTTCGTGGCTGAAGTGGTCTATCGAAATTTGCGGAAACGGGAGACGAAAGTAGGCCGTGAAACTGACAGACCCGCATTGTTTGTGAAGACAGTCGGGATATTCCCGTGAGAGAAACCTGGGTTTTGTTCTATCCCGTATATGAAGGTACGTGTGAAAAAATGATTCGCAAAAGATGGAACTTCCGTATACATTAACCTATAACGATATACAGGGTGTCCCAGAACAAAGTACATTAAATTCAACAGGGTGAACTAGAGTTCAAAATAGGTCGATTCGGACCAACTTACCTCTATACGAAAATACACCGTTGGGCCGTGAGAGGTCGAAGAATGGAATTTTTTTTTCAGATTCTATTGAATATTTCAAAATCCTTGAGAGGTAATGCTCTGAAATTCGGAAAGCAGTCAACTATAAGAAGTGTGCATATATAGATAACATGTCTCATCAGTGCAATCGATATACAGCATTCCGATTGGAGAAAATCCATAGAACTTTTTTTGAGTACGCCACTGACCATATTTTAATATCTAATTGAATAACAAAATCAATTATCTATCTTCTTTCTCACCACATTTCTTTCTAAATTTTGCTTGGTTTACGATATATCTGAAAAAATTCTTTCGGAGTCCCTCCATATCATCCATAGTCCAAGATATCAGAGTTATCGTGTTCTGCAGGTTTCTTCCTCCTTCATGTTGATATTTTGGTCACGTATTCATGTTGATTATTTAATAACCTTTTCATCATACAGGATGGCCCATTTTCAACTTGACAGGGAGATTTTGGGTGAAAATAGCGTAGATACGAAAAAATGCTCAGATCGGATACCTTCTGTATTGAATTTGTGTAGTGATTTTGATTCGGAGAAGGATGAATAGAAAATTATTATTATCCCTATTATTATTTATTATTATTATAATTATTCTTTGTCTCTGAGATCCAGTTTATTTTTCAATTATTGATTTGATGAACTCATCTGATGAAGAGCTTGCTAAAATGAATATGATATCTGTGCCCCCGAACTCTCAACAGAACGAAAAAAACCTGCAAACGACTTTGATTGTTAGCAGGAGGTGCAAACTAAAATCAACCGATCTGAGCATTTGTTCGTATCTTCGCTATTATCACCCAAAATCTCCCTGTCAAGTTGAAAATGGCCATCCTGTATGATGAAAAGGTTATTAAATGATTTTTTTTTTTTTTTTTTAAGATAAAATCTTTATTGGCTAATTTTTAATATATACAATGATGAGCTTAGGTTATGTTAGTGCAGGAGTGCTAGGTAGTCTGCAAGCTGATATGGAGGGCTTATTGTTGAAACCAGTGTAAATAAGTGTCCTATTGCCTGAATCACATCCGTGTGTAGAGGTTCATCAAAGCGCCATCCTGGTGTTGTGAGGAATTTGATATTGATCCTTGCTTGAGGAATCCCTGTGTGCTTGCAAATCCATTGGCTGATATAGTCCCATATTACATGCAGTCCGGAGCACTGGGTAAAGTGATGTTCAAGGGTGTCCAGGGAAGAACAAAGCGGGCATCTATTGTTCGGGTGATTGTGTAGTTCTGCTATTCGTGATTGCACTGGGAAGGTGTTGTTCACTATCTGGTACCATATGTCTCTTTGCTGTGGTGTAAGCTTCTTGGAGTTTATATTTTTCCAAATCCTATTCCAGTTAGCATTGGGATTTTTACTTTGCTCCTTAGGTGTAGGCAGGCTGCGTAGTTGTTCCTTGTCAAAGATTAACATGAATACATGACCAAGATATCAACATGAAGGAGGAAGAAACCTGCAGAACACGATAACTCTGATATCTTGGACTATGGATGATATGGAGGGACTCCGAAAGAATTTTTTCAGATATCTCGTAAACCAAGCAAAATTTAGAAAGAAATGTAGTTTAAAAAAAAGATAGATAATTGATTTTTTTATTCAAGTAGATATTGAAATATTGTCAGTGGCGTACTCAAAAAAAGTTCTATGGATTTTCTCCAATCAGAATGCTAAATTTGTATCTTCCTGTATATCGATTGAACTGATGAGACCTGTTATCTATGCACATTTCTTATAGTTGACTGCCTTCCAAATTTCAGAGCATTACCTCTCAAGGATTTTGAAATATTCAAAAAAATCTGAAAAAAAAAATCCATTCATCGTCCTCTCACGGCCCAACAGTGCATTTTCGTACAGAGGTAAGTTGGTCCCAATCGACCTATTTTGAACTCTAGTTCACCCTGTTGAATTCAATGTACGTTGTTCTGGAACACCCTGTTCAATCTATCATATTCAATTGAATCTGGTTCGTACTTCCATATTGAGAAACTAGAGTCAGCTAATACAAATTCTGTATGTATAAGAAGTATTCAATTTGTTTATGAACTCCTCTGAGACACTCAATAATAAAATGTAGCAAATAGAACATGTATAATTATCATGATGTACTAGTTGAGGTTCATATAAACGAAACATATGTCGGTCTCAGAGTATAATGCTATGATGTAGTAATCTTTTTGTATGAAAAGGCGCATATTATGTTCTTGGAATCAAACAAAAGCCAGCAGCAACGGACACATCTTAAAATTTCTGAAATTCTAATCCGATATCGGGAACTTAAAAAGTAACGGAGATTTGGTAAAAGATCGAATCTGACCATTGTGTTGGTAATGTCAGGTAAGCAAGAAGGAGAAGTAAGCCAGAAAAGCCATCACTAATGAGCATTGTCCGTTTTTGGCAAACAAAAGTCGGAACTTTTGAGTTATGGGAACAAAACACTTCATTCCGCTTTATCCCGGTATTAACTTTCAAATAGTGTCCGTTCTACCGTGAAACTTGTTGACAAATTGCTACCTTTCTTGGATCGACACAAAACGGCAATCCTTTTCTGTTTAGAAAATATTTCGTTTCACGGGTTAGCAAAGGGATTAGCGCCTATCGCGAAAATAAATCTCGAACATTTGAAAATTGCGAGAGAAATTGTTGATCAAAATTCCGAATTGTTGAAGTGATGGTGAAATGTCTTTTTCCGTCGACCTCGTATTAACGACTAAGTTTAATGTATATGAAATCGTTCATTAATGACCCCTATTAATGAACGATTTGTCTATTATAGGCCAAGCAATGGGGGACTCAAAAGTGCTTTACCTGGAAAAAAATACAGGAGTTTTGAAACTTGGCAGTCATGTACATATATATGACCTCAGTTACGCGTATGATTTGCGACCTCGTCAAGTCGCCGCTAGCCCCGCCATATTGAAAAAATTGCACCTAAAATCAGTTTTTTCATGATATCTCTTTTTCAGTACTTCATAAACAAAAAATAGGTATCACAACAATTGTAGGACAGGAAATTCTCTACAAATTTTGTAAAAAAAGTTTTTTTCTGGGATCAATATTTCCAGAGTTGCATCGATATAAATCAGGGCAATCTTAGTAAAATTGTACAATGCTTCCCTTACAGTGTCAATTATCGCTAGAATTTGTTTAGTTATTCAGTAATCATTACTTATACTCGTTTTCACACCACCTGAGGTAGAGTAATGGCGCGTTTTTTTTATTATGGTGCCCCCAGTAGGCCTAATCCACATTTCAATGTTTCTAAAACAATTATTATTGCTGGCTTCATCTCAATACTCTAGAGTCTAGATGGACCAGGTTCGCTTGGATTCACACTAATTTCGTATGTGTTTTCTGCATCTGATTCATCTTCCCCGGAATCTTCGTCTATAACATCAAACGTCGGCAGTAGAATGATATCATCTGGGTCTTCGTCATCAGAGTCGATCAACATGTTTGCGATTTTTTCGCAAGAATTTCCTGTGCAGTACATGCAAATTATCGAACAATTCAAACCCGCCTTTCTGCAGCTGCATACTGAGACACATCCTTTTTTAAATTTGCATGAAATGAATTTCAGAAGTACTTCTGGAGCAGGATCTTTGGTTGTTCTAACAGCAGTGAGTCCGACCTTACTCCTTTTCCATCCCCATTTTTCCGGATTTTTTTCAACACCATACCAAGCTTGAACTTGATGATAGGTGCGGAATGAATGTTGTTTTGCCGCTGCTGCTGTGGGGGGAAGTGAAGCAAGGTTGAACTTACTCTTTGTCGCCGATCTCGAAAACTGCTGATATCGGAGAAAATCCAGAGATGAATCCTTTTGAGATACTCCATAGAGTTTGATCAAGAAATTTTCTGCTGCTACTGCAATTGCGTTGGCGTCTGCAGTTTCATCCTTGAATACTTCGATAATTTCATTCAATTCCGGGAATTTCATAATCATCTTGAGAAATTTTTGTTCTTGCCTTGGTTGAAAATGGCAGATGTTGTGTCACATCCACTAAAGGCGTGTAAAAACAATATATACTTCGTACGGAGTAAATCTTTTCTGAAGTTTTCCCCTTGCCCGGTTTCAAGAAATTAACATTTGGATGATGATTTCCTAGTGCAACTAGAAGTATCAGTAGGTCGATATCTTCTCCAACGATAAACACAGAGTTTGAAGATGATGCTGTGGATGTTGCTGTCCTAACAATTAAGGTGTCAGCGTCTTCTATGGCCTGATGGACAGTAAAGTTTGATTTCTCAAATTTATCTTTCAGTAAGGATATAAGACGACTCTTGTTGTGATTGTTGGCTAGGAACCTGGATTGTGGGTATGTCGTTATCATCGATTCATCAAACAATATATCCGCAGATGTTAACTTTTTTGATCGTAGAAGACGTTCTGCACTTTTACTGCTTTTTTGTGCAGCATCAGCTGGATATCCATCAAATACAATGATTGAATTTGAACCATAGTATTTTGTTACGTATTGTATATACTTTGTACAAATAGAAACGAGAGATTCGTTGCACTCTGTTCTTCTCAGCAACGAATATAACTAATAATATTGAATATGTGAAAAAACTGCACTGCTGGACCGCAAGCATTATTGTATCATCGATGTTGAATAATTTGCTATAACTTATGCCTATGTGACTCCTTAACCATTGGTCGCACAAAAAAATATATTCATTCAAAGTTGTAGAGAATTTTCTCCTCTACAAATTTTATAAGCACTATTTTTCACCTAGGAGGTACTGGAAGAGAGATATCATGGAAAAACTGATTTTGGGTACCATCTTTTCAATATGGCGGCGCCAGCGGCGGTATGACGTGGTCGCAAACTTGAGGTGTTATTAGGGTCATGAAGATCAACCGATCTGCAAATTTTCAAAACTCCTGTATTTTCTTCCAGGTAAATCTACCCATTGCTTTGCCTATTAATGCACGATTGTTTCATAGGCAACCAAAGATACACCGCGTGCATTCATTGTTTATGCTATAACTTACGGAATCTGCATCTTGATCGAAAATATGGATTTCATTGAAGATTTTTCGCTAACGGGTTCGCCTTTCCAAGTTTCTAACACGATTTTAAGCCCAGTTTTCTACAAATGTCAAATGTCACTAATGTCAGTAACATGGCTACTGGGTGATTCTTATAATTAGCAGTTTCCGGATGAATGATGAATTCGCGAACCAAGTTTTCTTCATTGCAGGAGAAATGAGGAATATAGTCGACGGAAAAATTTTGTAACCAACTTGTATATTAAAAGGCGATTAATACACTAGTTGGTTAAATAACTATTCCTATACAATTAACTTCATAACTATATGACAAAAGGCTTGCTGGTGGAAATATTATTATTTAAATTGTTTTCCATTCATACACCAATTCACATCAGCTAACACACTTAGGTTTCCCCTGTGTACCATCATAGGGTGGTATTCGTTCTAACATACAGTCAAGAAGTACACTATATATAGAGTACCTAGTGCTAATTTGATCGGTACGTGTTATTCAACACCAAAGTGGTGTACTATACAATCATTTGGTGATTACTTTGACACTCTGTATCTGTTGCGTTTTTGCTTTTACTGATAATATTATGATATGCGAAAATGTTTATCACGCTGAGAAGCGGTGCTCTCTTGTCTGCATATGAGTGTTGAATAACACAACTGTGATAAGGATGGAGAGAAGATGGTGAAAACACTGATAGTGTTTTGCTTTGACCAAAACGCTTACACCTCATTGTCATCAATAATGACATAATAGTTCTCACTTCTCCACAAGATGGCAAATTTCTAACAGATTTCTGTAATATCAACCTTACTTCTTGACAATTGTCAGTGTCACTCACAGTGTATTCAAATTCAAAATTCCAATTTCTCAGATTTCCAGTGTTTTTCTTGTGTGTTATTCAAATCCCAGTTTCCAGTGTGTTTTATTTCGATTTTTGGAATCCACTTATCATTATGGTAATTTTTCACTGTGTAATATTTTCAAGGTATTTAAAAATGGTCGGGTTACACTTTTGTTTCAGGACAACATTTTGAATCACCGACGTAAGTTCTGTGGGGTAATTTTTTCTGAACAAAAACTGGTATTTCTTTAATGTATTCTCTATTTCGTATTGGTAGAGCCCTTCCTAACTTCAGATATACAGGATGTTTGGTTCACCGACGTATATCTGAAAAGAGCGTGATAGGTGAGAACGTTCCGAACATATTTAACCATATACAATATGTTATGAATTTCGATATATCATCGTTTTGTCAAACATTCTATATATCTGATGATTGTATGTTTTTTTTCATAGGAAGCTGAATACGCGTATATCAACGATATTGAACACATAATGGAATCTAAATGTCTTTTAGTAATGAATTCTGAATGCCCATAAAAAACGTCATATTTGCCTATTTTGAATTTCTTGTAAGACCAATATTGACTAAGATAGCTATTTAATGAAATATAAACAATCACTCTGTACCTCCAGATCTGAATGTCATGATAATAAGAGATAATGTCAGTTATTTTTATGTCCGGATTTATAAAGAACTCGTGAATTTTTGATTACTAGGTAATATTCTTTTTCGTCTATTCGGTACAAACCTATATTCAATTGGTAGAAGGAAAGAAACACACACATGGGTTTATCATAAATCCTTTTATTTACAAATGAAAATCCTCAAATGAATTCTCTGAATTCAGTACTACGATAGCACATAATACCATATAAAAATCTTATACTCTCTCATACGAAAATATTTCTCAAATAACTCTTATATTCATCTAATAAAGCTTTTCAGCACCAGCAGTCAACACCGGTGCCCAGGGCCACCGAAACCCTCTGTAGGGTTCCGGCGGCAAAATTATTATATACATCACAGTGATTTTTGGCAGTGCCCTTTGCATCTGTATGCTTGTGTAAAAAGTCCTCTCAAACACTTGGTCATTCAAGTGCATATGTATGCCTCATGAATGTTTTTCTTCCAAACCGCAATGTCTGGTCAACCAATAGCATATGTATGCCTTGTTAATAAGATTTTTCCTCAAAGAGCTGCTTGGGATTTGTACATGTCGCAGATGATCCTCACTATCGGAATATTCCCAATCGTTCTTCTGAAGAACAGTTCTTCTATGGTCTCTCCAGGTACATTCCTCAGCGTCGGCAGTAACAACAACAGCTTGCCGAACCTCAGTGGCTGCCCTGGATGAGCTGTGCTGATGTACTTGTTCAGCATCAGCTGCGTCTCATCCTGGATAGCTGCTATCTTTCCAGGATCATTCAGCACCTTGCTCTCCGCTTGTATAGGAGAAGAACCAGACGCCTTTTCGAAGGAAGTTTTGAACAAGACAATGGCTCTCAAGCAAGCGAACTCCTGCAGGTCCATGCCTAGCTGCCTGAGATTGATGAGCAAGTCTTGGAAGTCTTGCACGGTTTGTAAGAAGGCTCCGTGGTTTCCGAGTCTCTCTAGCACACCACACTCTGCTACCAGTCTTGCCAGGTTGCTGATCGGAAGAAACTGGACAGCGCCAAGGATGAAGAGCTCTCTCCAGCTTTCTTCCAAGAGGATCAGCTGGTCCGAGAAGAGCAGAGTTGTGAAGGATGGGATACTTCGGGCCCATTTGACGTTCATTAACAGAAGCCTAGCTGCAGCCTCGCAGATAACTGCTGGGTCGAGAAGCGATGGTGTAGTTGTCATCATTGCAGGAACTGGTACTGGAAGCTGTAACGGAAAGGAAGAATTGATATGAGTGTTTTGTGTATATAATATTAATTAGCACGAAGCAGTCCATAGCTCTGACATCTCTAGGTTTTCTTTTATTTTACAATGATGCTTACCCTTGGCATGTTTATTATTGTATTGCACAGGAATCCTGCTGGTGGAAGAAACGGGAATCGACTTTCCATAACAGGTGATGAAGAAGGTTTGGGAATGGCCAAGTTCAAAGCACCGGAAGGTGGTGATACCATCATCCGCTCTCTGGCTTCGTTGAAATAGTTGGACATTTGTTGCCTTCTTAGCGTAGAATTGCGTGGTCCCCTTTCATGCTGCACTGCTGTAAAAACAAAATTACCATTGAGAAATTGTAATAACTCACGACCCCTCTGTGGCACTCGAGCTCTAGGGCTCAATATTGCCAAGAAAAACAACTTCGTGACTATTGTGACACCTGGTGTATTCGAGTGGAATGCCTACTCGACGTTAAAGTTAGTTTGATCGAAGGAGGCTATTGTTTCTTTAGCTTTTATTGATGGATTCTTATTCAGGTTATAAGATTATGAAACTGTTACGAGTACTGAAAAATTATTTCCAAATAGGAACACTCGACTGTAGAGTCATTAAGACTCAAGAACTGGAAAATCGTTATACTCTACACCCCTTCTGGTTTTTGATGGCTTGAAATTGGCAGTCATCCTAATTCAAAAGATGGATAATATAAGTGTAAAGGCAGAATATAAGAATTGAAGTTTAATGCTATTGCTGTTTCCAACCACAAATAAATGAAACCGGGGTTTTTGTTACTATTTTAATTCGTTATTTTTGAACAACCACTACCAATAATGTGTCAAGCATTTGGATCATTAGATATTATGAATCAATCAAATGCATCTGGTGATCAATTGACTGTGATAAGTCAATGCGGAAACCTGAAAGTGTCTTATATATTGTTGTTTCTCTTACCATCTTTGTTCATTCCTGCTTCCTGGCATTTCTGCAGTCTGCAAGCTCTGCATTGATTCCTGTGGGTTTTGTCGATGACGCAGGATCCTTCGTCTTTTGCCTTGCAGACGTACTGTCGGTTCCTTCGGATGGACCTTTTGAAAAATCCCGCGCAGCCATCGCAAGCGAAAATGTTGTAGTGTTTGCCTGAAGAGAAATCTCCACAGACTTTGCAGGGAATGTCCAAAATCCTGCCTGGAAAATAAAAGAAAAAATTTAGTATAATTATTCTTCATGATAGTACCAATATTTTTTACGGAGAGAAAATTTTAAAAAAATTATTGAGTGGGTGTTGGAAATTGGGGAACCTATAAATTTTTTATATTGAACAAAAGCAATTTGAAAATATTGTTACACCTCAGATATTACGCATAACCATGACATTGTAGAGGCGTAGTGGAAATGGAAAAAAGTGCACAGAAATTGACGTAGTTTTTTCATCATTTCCCTATTTTTGCGCTTTTATGATATTGTTTGTCTCCGAAAAAGAACTGCAAGTCCTTTTATCTTTCATTCAACATTACTAAACAACCACTAAGTTCGCATTTTTTTCAAATCAAATCACAGAATTAGACTGACAGAAATTTGATTACTTCAAAAGAATGATAATAATGCCTGCAAGCAGATTCTTGCAACGCAGGTGTAATTCCTGTTAAAAATTTCACGTCGATGATTTCCTGATTTTATAATAATGTATTATCTTCTCAATATTGATTCGTCGTTTTTCCTGTCACTGGAAAAAATTGTGTATTATACACGGGAAAAATATAAGATTTTAGCTCACAGTTTTTTGTCTCCCTCCGCTACGCGTCCAGACAACACAACCTCGAGCCAAAATCTACTACTTTTTTCCCTTTTTTATAGATGAATATTGATTTTTGGACGGGGTTATGAAATATTTTCCAGGTGTGTTCCTTATAAACTTGTATAAAGTACATTATTTTTTCGGCGACCGTGTCGCACAATCAATAAATCACGTTCCTATATGATCTTCTGATTTCAAGTGTAAAAGTCAGCAATTTAGGCACATTCGATAAAAACTTCATACTTTTAACTGCTTACCGATTAAAACACCAAAAGATAAGAACATGAATTTCTCGGTTGGGAAACAACCCAGCCTACGAATTGTCAATTCCGAGTAAGTACAGAAAATCCGATAAAATTCAAGATTATTACACGTGCTTGATTGACGCATAAACGTTAAAAACAATTTGTTTGAACAGTGATGGTATCAGTATAACATCCCAAAGTCAAGTATGCCAAAACGATTCTATTATTCTGTAGAAGTCAAATAATGTTCACACTACCCGCCTCAATTAGGCATTCCAGAACACGTGACTTTTGACAAATTTCTAATGGCCGCCTGTAGGCACACAAGTATTTTTTGTTGATTCACGTAGCAGCAGTATAATCTTTGATAAATATATCAAATAATAATAATGGTTGTTTTGAATAAAAGTGGATATTTATTATCCTTGGACCGCTATAACAAAGATATTGCCACACGAAAGTATGTGTGCCTACAGTCGGCCATATTGATTTAGATGGTTTGACAGCATCTTGGATAGGTCAATTGACCATATTTTCAGGGGTTAAATAAGTATTTTTCTTCGGCTATAACACGAAATTGCTCTTGTTTTACTGTGTTCGATACATCAATGAGGTACTTTATATGTCATCAATTTCATTTCCGTATCTGATATCACGATGACTCCATTGTGTTATTATTTCAAAAAAACTCATCGCCCATGGAATGTCAAATTTCAAGCAATGACAGGCTATGTCTAATAGATGAGCATTACTTGACAGGAAATCAGATGGCTACAAGCAGAAGAAATCGAAAATGCCGCTGTTATCTGTTACAGTCGTAGAAAAATTATAGTGTATATCTTGCACGATATGCTATTTCCTTCTCGAATGATTGCAGCATCATTCACCTATGGCTCCTGCTGCAATTTTCATTCTCGTAGGAAATCACTTTCCGTGCTCGTTAATAAAATCATCAACAATGTCAAAATTATCGGGATTCTATTGGATCAAAGACTGGTAAATTGTTATTTATTGAAAATTAAAGCAAGAACAAAATTTCGTGCCCTTCGTATTCAAACCAATTATAATTGATATTGACAAAAGAAAATGCAGTGATAAACGCGACACTCAATTTAACAATATAGTTGCTTTACGCACTGTTTTATCACAGATTTGAGGTTTCTCAATCTGTGGTTTAACCACTAAACAAACCGAACAAAAAAAAAGTGAAATATGGTCAATTCATTACATTACAATTTGTCATTCAAACATTTTTTTACTAGCGGAGGTATAAAATTACCTACACTGTTGCTAGACAATGCTATTTCTTCTTCATTATGACGGCCGACGGAAAAAATTACTATACTACATATACAGGGTCTTGACTTGACCTCCCCTGTATACGTAGAATCCTATACCAGAATCCACCGGGACCAGTCGATTATTATATTTGGGGGGAGCATTTTTGACAGTTAAACGAACTTGATGTTTTCATCCCCCCAACCACAACTTTGAAATTTCTATCTCAACTAAAATACTTTCGGCACATCATTTTAAAGCCATTTCTTTCGCGAATCCTTTGGTACATCGTCTTCGGAAATCAGTTGAGATTCGACAGAGTTATTGAACAAAATCAATACGTGACAATACTTTTCAAATGACAGACATTCGCGTTTTGACTTATAACCAAAATTGCGCACTTATTAAAAGTTTCTATATCTAATACACAATAATATATTCATAACTATTTTGAAGGCTATATTGTCCAATGACTTTTTTATGAATGCAAACAGATAATTATGGAATGAAATAATTTTTTAACAGGATGGTGCACCCGCTCAATATATACTGTTATCGTGCGGACATTTTTAGATGGTCATTTCCCAGGCCTTTGGATTGGTAGATGCGGTCTCATCAAATGGCCATCAAGATCACCTGATCTAACCCGTTTGGACTTTTTTATGAGGTTATTTGAAATTGCGATTGATGCCACGCAACTTGAAATACTAGACGTGCCACGTATGAGAATTATGGAAGAATGCCGATTAATAAAACCAGATGTCTTCAGTAATATTCGAAAAGAATTTGAAAAAAGTTCGTATATATCATTGTTTGCAAGTTAATGGAGGTCACTTTGAACTGAACATTGAATGACACTATAATCTTGCGTAAGCTTCCTCAATGGTAGGCTATATCGGTTTGTCAATTATTATTGTCAAGTATTAATTGATTTTAATCAATTACTCTGTCTTCCAAACACGATGCAGGGCTTTAAAATGATGATGTGTTGGAAGTAGGGTAGTTCTATTTGGCATTTCAAAGTTGATAAATATCCAATTAAAATGAAAACTTAGCAGAGTATACACTTTTAAATTAGAACTAGTTTATTGACACAAGTAAATCGAGTTACTCTACTATCAACAAGCCCTATCATTTGATACCCATATTGTAGAAGTGCAATAAAAATAACTATCCCGCAATGAATATTGGATTTAGAATGACGTCACATTATTCCTCGAGTTGCTCTCAAAGATCCCTTTCATTTGATATATACAAAATTTCAGCTCAATCGGTTGAAGATATCTATTTCAAAATTCAGTTCAAATACTCCATCCGAACAAACATATGCATAAAATAATGGAACTTCAATAAGAAACAGGTTGTTCACGTGAGTTCTCCGAGCACTTTTGTTTTATGGTCACGTTCACATTTTGATTCCCCCCAATTTTTTTATTATTATTATGAAATATGGGGCGGTTATAAAAGAACAATCTCCATCAACACTATCAACAGGTATATTCAGTTGTTCTGAAAAAGAACAATTTTTCGAATATTGGCATCAAAATTAATATCTGTATTACGAAAGTGTGGCAATCTATGAAAATCATCAACTATAATGACGCATCATCATAATTTGGTAATACCTATACATCTATTTATCTCAATGTGAATTCCAGAGGGGTTCCACTTAATTTCCACCAATATAATTTGGCTCCTTTCATATTATTTTTAAGTAAAACAATCTTAATATTTTTGTATCTACTACATTTAAAAACGTTTAGAGTATACGGTATATACAGATAGGTATATTATGTCCAAATACGTGTAGTTATTGCAAAAAAATAAATTTGAAAAACATTTAACAACCATTGATTCTCTTATTAGCGATATTTTGTTGATAAGTATCCACAATTTTCGATTACCTTCAATTTCGAGGAAGGCCAATTCTTACTGGTTATAAATGAATGTATCTATAGAACTGAAATTATTATAAACTGCTAAACAATAACATTGGTTACATTATTTTTCCAATTGGTATTTGTTTTGATTGAGATAGTAAGTTTACAAATCGCTAATGATAATAATTGAATTCAACAGTGAGTGATGACGACTTAGGAATCTGGTCACATATATAGTAGCAGATTAAAACAACCCTGAAAACTTACTTGATGAGGATGGACTCTGCGGCTTCATTTGCAGATGATGCTGCTCCAGATGCATCATATCGGCACTCTGTTGCACACTAGTACTAATCATCGTCAAAATTCCTACACAGTCACTAACTAAATTTCAAAACTCCACCACCAAAAAACTATTCCAGCTTCACAACCTGACTACCCGATGTCGTTTGAAGTTGCCTCAAATTCACAACAGACTTTTAAACGCCGAAAATCATTCAAATCGCCGAAATGAATGAAGCCCTTTTGACTTAGGTCGCAATGCCGACGCGCCATTGGTCGTGGGACCCTTTGAGAGTGGTTAGCTCCACCCTTCGAACGTACTAGGCCCTTAGGGAGGGGTTTACGCAGGCGGTAAGTCGGTGGGTCCCTGCCGCGGCTTCGAGGGAAATTAGGTGTATTAGTCATGAAACAAATGCCCTGGGCCCTTAGAGCTGACCGAAAGGTTATTCATAAAGAAATTAGAGATAATACGGTGTATTTCTGAAAGTTGGCATCATATTATATGGGAAAAACTCTTTCAACTTGGGTGTTAGGTTTTACTTCAAAAAAGATGAAATAGGGCTCACTTTTTCGGGGTATAACATGACTTTAGTTACATGTCAAAATTTACTATTTTTCAAAATACTCGCGGAAAAGGCTTATGGTTTGAATTTCATGATCGTTCACTTGGAGAAGTTGTTTCTATTTCAATTCTACACATGTGTCTCAATTTTGAAGTCTGAAGTATTCGAACGTATGTACCTATAGGTAATTATTATCTTTGATCCCATTGTGCAATGATAGTCATGGAATATCTCGCTCATTTTTAAAGATACACTGATACAGACATGCGGTTGCTGCGAATATTTGCTCCTTTTTTTCGTATTGGAGAGAACTTTGTAATATATCCAAACCACATTCGATTTCTCGTAGTTATCATATTCTGGATTATTCGCTAGGTTGATGACCAAAATGCTTTTTTTATAGTCGGCTACCTACTTAGTATATATTTATGTCCATAGCTTTAATAGTCAATAAATTTATATTGATATAAATGTTGCATGTTGGTGAAAATGACCTAGTAACCAGCAAGAAGGTGAATATAACAATATGACTCTTTTTGATTCCTCACCAAGTTCATAATGATCTTTCAGGTACTTTGAATACATCAATTTTGTGTCTGATGATGGCCTGTGGCCGAAACTAATTTCTCTACTTATATGAATAATTTTTCGTGGTCGACAGACTTTGGGACTTCTATTGTTTTTTCTTATAAAAACAATTGGACCACTTTGAGAAATATGGATGGTTTCCATGATAAACATATATGAATTGAATATGTAATATGTGAAGTTGAAAATAAATATGGAATGAAAGTGGAAAATGTTGCCGAACAACTCGTAACCAAAATTTGTTCGTCTAATAGAACGACAGAGCATTGAAATTCTTTACCAAGAATTTGTAATCTCCAAAAGTTAAAAAAATAATACGAGGCGCTATTCAAACATTATAGGGATTCCCAATCGTGCGCTTCAAGAGATAAGAAAATAAGGAAATACTGGGCTAATACTCATAATATCTTCTATATGTATTATAATGCCTATTGAGTGAAGCTTTTCATCAAAATAGAAATGTACATCAATTGGTTTCATCAAGAACTCTATTTGGTTGAAATTCTGTCAAAATTGTGTACAGTATTTCTCGAACATTTTCCATATTTCTGAGACATTTTGTGTCAGTATAATTTGAAGGGTATAGCAATAAAATAGTTACACAATTCACAAAGGTATAGACCGGAAAATTTTTACTGTGTACGCACAGTTATATTGAAAATGTTAAACTTTGGTTTCTATCCAAAAAAACGACTGCTTCTATTGGAAATTTGACGACGCCACTGGATTCTACGTAAAAAAATGTATGAGACAGTTTCATATTCAATAGATGTAGGTTGAAAGGTACAGGGGGGTCCTATAATGCAATATTTCCAATTTCGTCCTGAATCTCAAAAACGAATTGGGCAATGAAATTTTTTTAAAACCGTAAATCTCTACCTTCAAAAATAAAAAATTAACGAGATATCCCGTAAAAAATAAGATAAGAATACATGAGATCAATTTTTTTGGGATTTTCTCTCCTCGTCTCTAATATGAAATGAAAATATGAATACTATTTCAATAAACGTGTAGTGAGGACAAATCAAATGAAAAGAATTTTCCTATCAGAGAGCCTAAAACAAAAATTCACCAGCTTGTCAGTGATGATTTGTATTGAAAAAGATATATAAAAAAAATATCAAATTTTCACTTATCATCGTTTTGGGATGGAATCTACTTCATCTTTCAACATAAAAATTGAATTTTTCGTATTGCAAATTCGTATCTGTCTTGACACTTGAAAGTTCTCAGTAACAATTGGTGACGTGTGAAGACAAATACGAATTTGCCATACGAAAAATCCATTTTTTATGTTGAAAACGGGAGCAGATTCGTCCCGAAATATCCGAAGATAAGTGAAAATTTTATATTTTTTCTATACCTTTATTTCTCTTCTCCAAACCTTTTTCAATACAAATTGTCACTGACAAGCTGGTGAGTTTTTCTTTTAGGCTATCTGATAGGAAAATTCTTTAAAAGCAGTGACATTTTGATGCAAATCATCTGATTTGTCGATCCTCACTACATGTATATTGAAATAGTATTCATATTTTTATTTTATAGAGACGTGGAGAGAAAATCCCAAAAAAATCTGGAACAATGAATTAACCTACAGACAATATTTTCGAATTTATTACTCACTTACTTTGGATTTGGATTTTGGGATTCATGTTATACACAAACACTTCATTCTTCATTATAATCATCTGAGAAGACTCCTCCAGAATGGATCAGACTTTTCGCGATCAACTCATCACCGATACAGTCAAGTGGATAATCAAGGAAAACCAAAGTTCGAGACAGATTGTGATTTCGATTTTCGAGTGACTCTTTCTCCGTATAGAAACAGTCAATCTTCAAGATTATTGGATAAGATATTTGATACTTAAAGTCGCAAGTGGAAGATAATCAAAAATTGATTCGGATGCGAGAGGCTATAGTGATACATGAGAATTTCTTATCCGATAAGACTGAATTGTTTTGTAAAAAGTCTAGGAGTTGTAGACAACAAGATTTTTTTTGTATTCTACTTGTATATAAAATTATTTTCCTCAAAATGATTGCTAGTATCTACTTTTTAGCATGAAGTATGTGCATACTACCTACATGCTCCACAGGGTATACAGGTTGTCCCAAAATTAGCCTGCCAAACTTCACCTGCAATTTGGTACAAGAACTCATTTCAATATTTCAATCAGGAGTGTATAATACAGGGTGGGACTACATTGAATATTGGTCAAAATTTTTATACCTATGCATAGTTTTCGACAATTTGATCTCGGATTATGAAATTTCACACCTCTTTACAGACAAAAGGTATACTCTTGTTCAGTGACGATCAGATGTATTATCATCGGGTAAAAACAATTTAAAAATATTGTTACGTCTCAGATATTATGCAAAACATTGCAATGAGACGTAATAGAGGAGGAAAAAAAATGCACGAAAATATAAGTATAGTTTTTTCATCATCATTTTCTTATTCTTCGCGCTTTCATGGGATTATTTGGTAAAAAGAAAATACTTGATTTTTTTATAGCCACTATGGTTCGAAAATTGGCCATGTTATGCATAATATGTATGAGTGCAACAATATTTTTGAATCAATTTCACTCGAGAATTATACATCTGATCGATGCGGAACAAGAGCACTTTTTTGTGGAATGGTGTGGATTTTCATAATCCGAGATTAAATTATTGTCAAAAAAATATGCATACGAAAAAGTTTGAGCTGTAGTTAATGAAGTCCCACCCTGTATTATACACTCCAGAATGAAACTCTGAAATGATTTTATGTTCACCGCATTGGGCATGGAAAGTTTTAGTTCTTGTACGTACGTATCACGTGGCGTTTCGGAAATATTCAAGAAATACTATCTTCAGGAGCTCCTTTCAGGGGGCCATAGATCCCTTAGGATATACATTTCTCGACTTCTTGAAACTTTTCTTCCTATTTTTGATCGAAGAAGCCGCTGGTAGATTCGACATTTTCCTATTGTTGTGACGAATAAGCCAAAATCAAAAGTTTTGCATTTGTTTATATCAAATTATGAACAAATCAAACATTATATTCTTTAAATTTCAGGTAATAATTATTATGCTGTGGCATCATCAGATGATGCTGCATCGGAAATTTCGACAGGGCATTTCCATACTTCCTCTCATCACTGCTGCCTTCCATTATTATTCATTGCTTCATTCGCAGTAAATTGTCATAGAATGTTCTCAAAAGGAAAAGGTCAACTTTTAGTGTCATTTGACATTTGTCGAAATTATCAACATACATGGAAAATAAATTCCTTTAGTTAGAAAACAGAGTTTAAAATCATTTCAGGAACGTTAAAAGGCTAACCTGTTAAAGTATAATCTTCGATGAAATCTTTGAGTATTCACACTATTGTATAAGTGTGAATACTCAATGATATAATCAAGGATGAAATCCATATTTTAGATTTGCAGATTCCGTAAGATATAGTGCAAACATCGAATGGATGCGGTGTTTGTTTGGTTGCGTATACTACAATCATCCATTAATAGACAATTGATCATTAATATAGGGGTCATTAACGATCAATTTCAATAACATTAAACTTACTCGTTCATACGATCCGAGGTCGACGGACATAGTTTTTTTCGACCTAATCCGTAAGTTTGAAAAAAATTATGTCTCTCTTCTTTTTGTATCGTAAATTTCACAAAATTCTCCGAAAAAATACAAGATATAGAGTTGGCACACTATGTATATAGTTGTTCATCAGTGAAATTATATCTTGAAATTATTCGTTTAATAACATATAACGTCTTCACGTTTGCCGAAAATCTTCCTTTAGTCGCAATAGTATGAAATGTTGTGATGTCTGGTGTGATGTAGAACAAATGAAGTTAGACCAACTATGCAAAAAACAATACCAACTCACATAATGAAAAATATTGAAAGATTTCGCATACTCTGATTTATAATTGAACAATCTCAATTCTGCAAAAAATGCCTTCCCAAGTATATCTGATACGTATCTCTTTTTCACATGAAAATATTTATTGTTTATGATAATAAAATCCTTCGATAACTATTATTTATCGAAGAAAAACTTTGAGCGACAATAACTATAGAAACATTCAATATGTGGGTTGGAATAGGTATAGTTGTTTTCATTGATGGGCCCAATTGAAGGTAGCTTCCTTCTAAGTAATTTGAATTCATCGTAAAGAGAACATTGGGAAAGTATTCAAATGATCATTCAACAAAATCCATGAATGGATATTATCAACCCATGAATGATTATGCTAATTTCGTAGTAACCGTAGTAGGTATATTTACTATATACGGCCATAAAGTTAAAAATATTCCAATTACCGCCGAATCTGCTTATTGCCTTCCGGGCTGAATGATAATCCTATTAGGATCATTATATTCTTATTATTCGACACTTTGCCGCTCAATATCAGGTAAATTGAGTTGAGCCGGATGTCATTACCTATACATTGCACGTTCGAATTAAAAATAAATAGCCTACTTAGATTTTTGCGGGCAAATTTTGGCTCACCTACATGTCAACATCAAAAAGTCAACTAAAAAGTTGAAAAATCATTTTCGATTGGTTACATTTTTAATTCACTTATAATTCAATTGTATAGAAACTATCCTGTATGAAATTGGCATGTGCATCTTACACGCAGGTGTAGAAATCCAGAAGCGTAGAAGAACCACGGGTTTTTTGTTTTTCATCAATTGATGGAAGATTTCGACTTTTATGTCAGAATTTCAAACTTTGAGATTCGATAGAATAAATTGAGATAAATTTCATGTCTATCAACTCATTTTGTTGTGGAGAAATTGGTTATGATATACAGGGTTAATCACAAAGGTCATAGTGTAAATTTACATGCGGAAGGTGATTTTCTGATTATACAGTTCTCGATATCAAATTATCTGTCATTGTAATCATACATTTGATTGCCAGATCTGATGATAGTTGAAATAGGATAAGCATTCAGATTCTGTATACAGGGTGTTTCCTAGCCTCTGTGACAAAATGAAAGGTGCGAATCTTCATGCACTTAATTTCGAGTCGAAAATCTAGTATATTTTTTTTCATATATGGCATAGATTCTGGAATACAAGGTGTTTTTTTCAACAGACAGTCTGTATTTCGGGAGCGAAGTGCCATTCAAACAATTTTCATACCATATTTTCGCCTTGTTGTTATCGATTCGAAAGAAAAATGTTGTGTGGTTGACATGCATCATCATGCATATAATAAATTGGTTTTAATTTTTTTGCCGAAAACAAAGAGAGATACGGAAACACCTTCTGAGACAAAAAAATGATTACATTAGTTGTCTTAACCAAAAAAAATATAGAAATCACAGATTGAGTCAGTATAGCGTATAATTTTCCAGTTGTTCTATCTATGATGTCTAAATGAGCCATTTACCACTAAATAACTTGATGGAATCTCAACGAAATTGGTGATGCATATATATGTCAGAAGTTCAATGAAAAACCGATTCAAAAACATGATTTGAACAACATTTATCATGAAAAATAAGCGATATTCGAAAAAAAAAACTATTTCCCATTTTTTCCGGAAATGGAGCGACGATTCGCTCCTTTCATTTTCTCAGAGAGGTCAAAAAACATTATCTAGGTTCTTGTTTTGATAATGAAGTGAAAAATTATAAATTATAACCCTATTTCAACATCTAGTATAAGGAAGATAATATGATGTTCATGGTGCTAGTCAGTTGATTACTTTTCAACCTATCGGCAGGATGGAAACAAGTCCTCATATGAATTTCAACGTATAATACAGTGGCATTCTCATTTTATTTCTAAAATAGCTCATTTTCAGATAATGAAGCTTTCATATTTTTTTTCAAATATTTCGAAAAAAAAATATTTGACTTCATTTTCTAAATGAGTGCGCCACTGTATTAAACGTAGAAAGTTATATAAGGATCCGTTCTCATCCTGCCGATATGTTGAAAAGTAATCAAGATACGGGAGGTGCTCACGAAGTGAGAATTTCCAACTTTGCCCTGTATCTCAATAACATGAAGGGCTGTGAAAATTCTGTTTGCAGCATTATTCGTTTTACAAAAAAGTTGACAAGTATTGAATGAAGCCGATTTCTAGTAAAAAAAATATTTCGTACTCTAGATATTATACACTGCAGGATGATGAACATTCGTCAGATTGAGTTCCTATATTTTGGGAAAAAGGCGGAATTTCAGGATGAAAGTCACTTCAGTGGCAATTCCGAATATTTTGAAACATTGAACCTATCAAAAAAGAATTCAAAATATTTATACATTGTCATTAGATGCCATATATGCGCACCCTCTAACATTGAGGTGAATAACGCTGATATCAAAATATTTTTAATAAAGGGTAGCTGTTCGTTATGAACAGGGGTTGTTATATTGGCTGTATTATGATCGTATATTGCTGTTTATTAAATTAATAACTTGCATTCCAATAAAATGGATCTGATGATTATATTTATGCATCAGTGGATAAAATGTGTATATACCGGGTGAACCAGGGTATCGGACCACCCCTGTAACTTCTGCATTCGCGAACGGATTTTTCTGAAATTTGATACATCAGTTATTATAAGCAAACCTACTCGGATTTGATCACATTAAAATCCGAAATTGAGGACTTCCGGTTTTTTCTGGAAATGCCAGCAACTTTGTTCTTTCAAATGGAACACCCTGTATATTTTTACATACGTAAGTTCAACAGGTGAAATTGCAATCTTTATATCGAATGTAATTTTTTTGGAAGAGTCGAAATTATTCGAACTATATACAAGGAAATTCATGAACTATAGTTGTTGATTTTTCAATGTATATACCCTGTATACCCTGTATCTAAATAACACCGAAACAATTCAAGGGATGATTTCTTGTGATATTTTAGGAAATAATCTTCACATCAACATGTATCCCAACTTACTTCGTTTCCGAGATACAGGGTATTCATATTTCCATGAAATATATTGTTTCTATTTATTTCTCAATTGTCTTTTCATCAATTTCAATAAGACGTTGTCGTTTTGTTAATAATAATAAAAAATAGCAGAATCCGTCTACTAGGTATTCAATCCATTTATATCGAAAATGCCCAAATTAATAAGATAGCAGCAGCAATGTTGAAATCTAAAACATTGGAAATTCTATATCATATCACGCACTCATCAATTCCCATAGGTACACATGGATGTACACTTATGTATAATTGAGGATGTATCCGATAACAGGGTGTTCACGGAAATAAGGGCACAGGTATTTTCCGTAATATCTCACGACCTCCCTAAAAAATCTCTGGACCACATGTCACAAGCATCACACCCACATGCTCTATCCCAAAGAATATGACAACACAGAAATAATCGCATGGAATTCATGCCCCTGTATCTAAATGGTATAAGGGTGAAAATATAGCCCAGTTGAATAGGGGATGTCGTTATATTCGACGTCAGCTAGATTGCATTTACTGCCGTAGAATAGATGCGTGTATATTACTATATATTTCACTACACACCCCTCTCTTTAGTATGACGATACATCTAAAATTACACTGTTGTTAGCCAGGTGGATTACGAATTTAGCGTTAAGGTTCATATTTTTTTATCTTTCAGAAAATATGGAAAATATCCGTTTTGTATTAGAAACAATAAGTAGTATATTGTTTCGAATTCTGAATAATATCCTGGGTGTCAACAAATTCATTAGACAAACTGATGGTCTGCAGAGTTCCGCGGGTATGAGATTTAAATTCGAGATGGGGTGTAGAATTCGAATGTAGGATCGAAAATTAGAAAAATGTATTTCAATACTCCCCCATCTCTTCCCGATTCACCAGGAACGAGAACACCTTCCGATTTCCAAATAGGACACCCTGTATTTCATTCCATAATCGGTTAGAGGGTATCATAGCGAATTTAACAATACTTCATTTGATGAGGTTTCAGCAAATCCGCGAGAAGTCCGGCCTTGTGCAGGCAAGTCTAGAAATTGACGATGCCGGGGAATTGGTAATGGGCCTATGATTTCCCTATACTTCGGTGCCTATACTGAGTAACCATCAGTTAAAAATAATATGATGGCCTTGTGATGGTGAGATGTCTGGACCCAGTCGAACACTAACGAGTTGTGGCCCTTTGCTGGCCAATATCCTGTTTAGAGCTGCGCGATATTAGATTTCACATATCGACTATCGATACGTCAAAACATATCGATAAGTTTCGATATATCGATATATTTGGAATTATATATCAATATATCGATTTTTTCCCATGCCGATCTGAAAATAATTTTATTTTTTCCTCCTTTATATACCTTCAGAACTCTTAGGGAAACTACGACTTGTCTAATGAATACGTTAACACCCGATATCGTGGTATCGACCATTTTTTTTCAAAACATATTTTGCATCAGAACAAATGCTTCAGTTGGGATGACGTTTTATTCTGAAATGAAGTGATTTCCAGAAAACAAATGTGATGCTATATGCTATACAGGGTGGCCCACGGTCGATGGTACCTTAGACGTATACGGAAAACGGTACATTGGATTATCCTGAAAATTTTGTTACTCTAATAAGCGTTTGGGATCTAACGATTCAAAATATTTTCAGCGATGCAGCGTTGCCACTTTTACCAAAAAGTAGCATCATCTTTGTTATTTCAAATGGAACACCCTGTATTTCATTGCGTTTTTAGATTCTTCTCGAAGAGCTGATTTCATCAATGCATCACACTTGGGGTCTAGCAGGAATTATTACAGAGATATAGGGTGTTCAAAATCGAGATTTTTCAATTTCAGGAATTTTTTGTGTGAATGTACTGTTTTCCGTATACGTCTAAGGTACCATCGACCGTGGGCCACCCTGTATACTGCGGGAATTATTTGGAAAGACTAACGAAGGATTTCCAATCATTAAATACGCCCAAAACAAAGTCACCCACTATTTGTTGAATGTTTATTCAGAATAACTATCTGAGTATCAAACAAAAAAGGTGATTTTTCTACAATATTAAGATTTTACAGGGGTGATACTGTATATTATCATGACCCTGCAGTGGTGGCCTGCGGTCTCTCAGACCGACCAGAATCTATTTTTTTAATTTTGCTGCTGTCGCGCAATCCCCCCTAGCTTAACCTTTTTTGGGTCTATTCACGCACTGTAAACCAGGTAGCGCTAGCGTCAGCACGAAGCTAGTATAGTTATTGTTTTCGGACTGTCAGACCGACGTCACCAGTGAAGTAACAAATCTGCCATATTATTATTTCGTCTTTGAATTCATTTCATGTGAAATTGAGCGTATTCAACCAAAGCTGTATATTCTTATAGAATAAAATATTATTTCTAACAGAAATCATCCATATTAGAAGCAGAACAACCAAAAATTCTACATCACATGAAAACATGTATGACCGATGAAGAGGATCTTGAATTGAATTGAATTTTTTCAATAATATGATGTGATTCTCAATGATGTTTCCTTTGAGCAAAATCATATTTTTTATCACAAAAAATATTGAATGTCTCTCAGACCGACGTCATCGCTCATGACCCGAAATCATAAAACAAAATCCCATCAGAAATCAAAGAAACATATTAAAATCTTTTGAGACGAATCCTTTTGAGAAGGAAATGATATTTGGTATAAAGATAAGAAAGGTATTGTCAATGAAATCAATATACTACAGCGTTAACTATCTCACCGAAATTAGCATATAAGCTCATTTTAAAATGGAGGTATAAAGTTTGTTGTAAACTCACTTCGCTTTAATCCTGATAAAACAACCTAAATCCGGATGTTCGAAAAGCCATTCTGGCTGTATTAAATGGATTATCTTTGCCTACGAAATTGATAGGTCAAAGTGGGAAAAACCCAAATCATGAAATTATTACCTATGTTGGCCGTTGAAAGGAAGACTAAGATAGTCCTAAATATGGTTGAATTGTCTAGACAAGATTGTAAAATGCACATTTTTACACTGCCAAATACTTATTACTATCTCAGCAGTCACTTTTCTATTTATTATAGCATGCTAAACAATACGATGATGACTGTTTCAATATTTTGAGACCAAAATAAAACTTTAACCTTGAACTCTAGGATAACAACTTCCTCCAAAGTCATGAATATCAGAAAAATTGACACTTCATTTGTGAGGTGGACTATAATATACCTTGAAAACCTTCAAGTTGATTTCAAGCTCACATGTTTGTGGCTTTTTTGATATTATTTCGAAATAATGTATGTAAACCCCAAAATTATTAGCACTGAGTACACCCCATCCTGAATCAGTTCCATGTACATAGTAAATTTTAATACACAAAAATTATTGGAGCAGAGCATTGTATTTGTTCAATCGATCAAGAAGTTTTTTTGAGATTTCAATTTCCATAATAGTTCAACTGGGCAAATTTTTTCAACTTTTCAGCTGCATTTCTGTACCTAGGAGAATTGAGAAATTGTATCGAAATTTGGCTTACTCAAATAAGTTCTATCTATTTTTGTTTTATTTCCCTAGGTGGCCTACCTAACAAGATCTCCAAACTATATTATAGTATAAGTATTCAGTGTATTCGTAAAGTAGGTACTGAATAGATTATTCGTACAGAACTGAATAGATTCATTTTTAGCCAAATCATCCATTTCTGAATCAGTCAAACCAAAACTGTTTTAGTTCACTGTACCAATATATCACCTGACGAAGCTACTGTATTATCGAAACATGTTGTGTGTCTAAGAATTTAGTGGAAATCTTATCGTTTCTGAAGTATTTACATTTGCCATGAATTTCCATCAAGCAACGGCCGAGTCGATTAAAAAAAAAACAGTATATGAGTTATATCTATTGATTTATTTTCCTATATATTGGAGATTAGACCTAGACCCCTCTGGGATGAATCTTAACTATGCCACTGCTTGATGTAGAGCTAATCTACCTACATTTGAAATAATTTTTTCATACTGAATGTCCGGTTACAACTATGTATGTACATATACATTGTTATGTATGCCAAGACCGACATTCAGTATGAAAAACTCATTTTGTATGTAGGTAAGTACCTGGACAAGTGACACAATAAAACAGTACAAATATACCATTACCAAAAATTTAGAAAAAAATTTCGATGAACTTTGAATCTTTCGACTGCTTTTTTGCGGATATGGCTCAACCGAATTAAATAAAAAGTATAGACCGTTGCAAAGAGATTTGCAACACCTATAACAAAAGGTGTAAAAGGGGTTGATCTGGAGGATGACAGGTGGTTGAAACATTTTATGTTAAAAAGTAGATTTTCAAAACGGATTTTATTCTTTCATAGGTTTATACACACTTTATATCACTATGTTGATTGGAAAAAATGAATACTCAACAATCCCTATATGTTGCGAACTACATACAATCGTCCTGAAAAAACATCTCAAAATTTCGAGATTTCGAGGAAATGAGCCATCGTATTATACCTTGTATTAAATCAGCTTGAAATTCCCAGTATTCCCACGATAATTGGGGGAAACAAATGACCCGCGAACAACCCCATCTATATAACTATGGATGATGTATCGGAACTCCAGTTGTTTTCTGTACCATATGCGCGAGCCAGATACTTCATACAGCGTGAGACCACTGTCAGCATCACAAATTGTCATTTATGTTATGTTGTGTAAAGCATTGTTTCAGAGGGGTGAGATATCGATATTCAACTAGCAACCAGTTAGATCGATGATTAGGTCCTGGATCACGCTAGTTATATAATAATTAGCAATCTGTTGATGGCTATCCGTGGGAAATTAGGGTGAAGGTATGACGATCCTATATACCTATGGGGACAGATATCTATTCTGTGTGTCATCCCTAGAGCTTTAAAAATTACGCCACATGACGGAATTCATCTGTGAATTTATAGATTTTCAATGGGTTATGACAAACAGTTATAAATATTTTATCAAAAATGTGGAGAAAAGTTCACAGTGAGCATAATATTCAACATCCCAAATTTTAGTAATATATACATATTTTCGAGATGTATCTATGATATATAATATTCTCTTCGTAGTGACATATACTGATGATAATAATAATAATGATAATACTTTGATCTTCATTATACATATAGATATACAGGGTGAATCTGAAAGTGAGTTTTTTCATTTAACAGGGTATATATCTCGCCAAAATAAGTTGTTTGGCCAAAAATTGTTTACGTAAAAAATGTAATATAACAGAGTTAGAGGCCTTTCAAGGTTTTGTACATTGATGAAGAATCTAATTTCATTCATCTAATATTTATTAGAGAAAATATTTTGAAAAAATCGCACTTTTAAACGAAAATTAATAGGTTGAAAACGTGAAAAGAGGTATTTGATTAATTTATCTGGTGAAATAATGCAACTGTACTCAGGGTATGTAATGTTGGGCTAACCACGGCTTCCTTGTGATTTTTTTGTGAAAATGTAAACAAAATGTTTCATAGTTGGAGTCTTCTGAACCTATAAATTGCTGTACCTCCGTTATTTTAAATATTTTATATCATCAATATTTTGCCAAACAACTTATTTTGGTGAGATATAATATATCCTGTTAAAAGGAATACCTCACTTTCAGATTCACCCTGTAGGTACTGATAAAACTATAATTATGTGATCATCATATTCGACCATAAGTGGGCGAGATTTGACTTATGGAAATGATAGTTATACATCATTACCTCAAATGACCTGAATGCACTTTTTTTACACTCTAAGAAAACTGTTGGTGTCTTTTTCAATTCCAGACTATCACAATTAACACTAACTCTATTCAACACCAAAATTATACTATCCTATCATAAGTATTGGGAATTTGATATCGTGGGGTTCGACGGTGTAATTCGTGATACATTATGGCAGATCTGAATTCGGAAACATACTTTTCATACTCATTATTTGAATTCAAACTGTGAACATCAAATTATACTATTCATGAATCACGAAGTTGATATATTCTGAAAAATAGTAGGTGTTATTTTTCAAAATTTTTATCATGAAAGTGATCAACTATCATATTTCTCATGTAACTATCAATTTTATGAATAACCCATATTCACACAAATAATTTCTCTTCAAGATATTCACCTAGTAATGAGATTGAGATTCCTTATCTGAGGATGCCTTGAGGACTCCTCAGTACTTGACATTAAACTTGTTTTATAGACTTCCCTTGAGTATTCCTTCTGAAAGGAGCCCTCACACTTGGCAACATTGTATACTTTTAGTGTTCTGTGACCAAAATTGTTGTTTCATATCACGTGTTTGTCACAAAATGTAAAATGTCAAATTCGATAATGTTTACTGTTGATGAAATATGACAGTAATAAATCATTTATTGTTAATGAATAAAGCATAGAAACAGGTGCGCTTTTAATGAATAAGCCTTTTTAACTATGAATATGGCTAGTCAATTATGAACAACTTTGACTTTAACTAATATTTGATGACTTTTACTGGGATTTTCCTTCCGGTGTACGGAAAAGTATCTTTTCCGCATGATTTTTCGATATGCCAAGAAATATTCCTGAAAATAATAATAGCAAAACGCCCCCCTTACCCGTCAGTAGCAAGTATCAAACACTGCTTTTCGGATCTGCAACTAAACATCACATATTAATCGAAGTACATTTGAATCAGAAAATTAATATCATTAGATGAAGTACATGGATGTTGAATCGGAGACATATCTGAATGATATTTTCATCGTTCGTAACTGGATTGCTACATATCCGCTTTCTTTCCGACTAGTGGTTTTTCCAGTAGGCATCTTCCACATTCTCAATTACGTGGGTTATAAGGACTTTGCATGCCAAAAGATGTGCTGCTCGGATCTGAAACTAAGGATCAATTTCAAATTTTCATCGTGAGACCTACATAGAATATAAATCTATGAAAAGTCTGGATATTGTTTTCAACATTCGTAACTGGAATGCGATATATTCTTGTAATTCATCAATACGTCAAATATCTCAATGAAGACGAGGCAGGCAGATAAACAACAATTTTCTCTGCAATGAAGAACACTGTATATACCTAACCCACCATGCGCCTACCTCCTTTGCAGAGAGGGTTTATAAACGCCGAGTTGATACTCTCCCCTCGTAAGGGTACCTGTCGTGTTTCCATAGAGACATAAAGGTGAATATCTGTCTATCTGTTTCCTTGAGAATCTGGAAAGGATGAATGGATATCAATATATCGCCTTCCGTACGAATATAAGGATCTGAATTCTGTGAAGTATACTCTGGTCGGTTCTCTTTGCGGATCTTCTGTTCGGTTCGGCTTGAATGGGTGGTTTTCTCCGATTGAGTGGCAAGTTTCAAATACTGCTTTTCGGATCTGTAACTAAACATCACATATTAATCGAAGTACATTTGACTGAGACATACCTGAATGATATTTTCATCGTCCGTAACTGGATTGCTACATATCCGCTTTCTTTCCGAATAGTGGTTTTGCCAGTAGGCATCTTCCACATTCTCAATTACGTGGGTTATATTGAGGTCAAACAATAATGTACTGCTCGGATCTAAAACTAAGTATCAATTACGAATTTGAATCGTGAGACCTACATAGAATATAAATCTATGAAAAGTCTGGATATTGTTTTCAACAATCGTAACTGGAATGCGATATATTCTTGTAATGCATCAATTCATCAACTATCTCAATGAAGACGAGGCAGGCAGATAAACAACAATTTTCTCTGCAATGAAGAACACTGTATATACCTAACCCACCATGCGCCTACCTCCTTTGCAGAGAGGGTTTATAAACGCCGAGTTGATACTCTCCCCTCGTAAGGGTACCTGTCGTGTTTCCATAGAGACATAAAGGTGAATATCTGTCTATCTGTTTCCTTGAGAATCTGGAAAGGATGAATGGATATCAATATATCGCCTTCCGTACGAATATAAGGATCTGAATTCTGTGAAGTATACTCATCAGGTCGGTTCTCTTTGCGGATCTTCTGTTCGGTTCGGCTTGAATGGGTGGTTTTCTCCGATTGAGTGGCAAGTTTCAAATTCTGCTTTTCGGATCTGTAACTAAACATCACATATTAATTGAAGTACATTTGACTGAGACATACCTGAATGATATTTTCATCGTCCGTAACTGGATTGCTACATATCCGCTTTCTTTCCGAATAGTGGTTTTGCCAGTAGGTATCTTCCACTTTCCAATTACGTGGGTTATATTTAGGACCTTGAAGGTCAAACAATAATGTACTGCTCGGATCTAAAACTAAGTATCAATTACGAATTTGAATCGTGAGACCTACATAGAATATAAAATCTATGAAAAGTCTGGATATTTTTTTCAAAATTCGTAACTGGAATGCGATATATTCTTGTGATTCATCAATTCATCAACTATCTCAATGAAGACGAGGCAGGCAGATAAACAACAATTTTCTCTGCAATGAAGAACACTGTATATACCTAACCCACCATGCGCCAACCTCCTTTGCAGAGAGGGTTTATAAACGCCGAGTTGATACTCTCCCCTCGTAAGGGTACCTGTCGTGTTTCCATAGAGACATAAAGGTGAATATCTGTCTATCTGTTTCCTTGAGAATCTGGAAAGGATGAATGGATATCAATATATCGCCTTCCGTACGAATATAAGGATCTGAATTCTGTAAAGTATACTCTGGTTGGTTCTCTTTGCGGATCTTCTGTTCGGTTCGTCTTGAATGGGTGGTTTTCTCCGATTGAGTGGCAAGTATCAAATATTGCTTTTCGGATCTGCAACTAAACATCACATATCAATCGAAGTACATTTGACTGAGACATACCTGAATGATATTTTCATCGTCCGTAACTGGATTGCTATATTTCCCTTTTTTTTCGAATAGTGGTTTTTCCAGTAGGCATCTTCCACATTTTCAATTAGGTGGATTATATTGAGGACCTTGAAGGACAAACAATAATGTACTGCTCGGATCTAAAACTAAGTATCAATTTCAAATTTGAATCGTGAGACCTACATAGAATATAAATCTATGAAAAGTCTGGATATTGTTCTCAACATTCGTAACTGGAACGTGATATATTTTTGTAATTCATCAATTATCTCAATGAAGACATAAAGGTGAATATCTGTCTTATCTGTTTTCTTGATTCTATTTAAGAATTTAAAAAATCAGTACACTCGCCTATTTTATTTTTGTGGGTGGTTCCATGGCTATTAGCAAGCAGTATATATTAGTGAAGATGACTCCACTTGGTCATAGTGTGTATTTTCAGTATATATCTACCACTCCTGCAAATTTCAGAATCCTAACTCAACAAATACGAAAGATACAGGGATGCTTCCATTAGAAGTGAGACACACTGTGCATTGTTCATCTTGAGTCACTTCTTATCTTTATACCTCTTCATCTGAAATGTCATCTCCAAAATGAGCCTGAGATTTTGAAAATCGGTTGACAAGGAAGAAAGTTATGACTGCAAAACCTGAAAGTTAGTTACTGAAAGTAAGTAAAAGAGATAATGAGACAATTTGAGAAATGTCTCAAGGTAATCTGCCGTCAAAGTTGAAAAAACAAGTTTTTGTTAATTTGGGGTCCCTTTGGAAATTCCAAAATTTTTCACAGTTTCAGGTGACACCCTGTTGCGAGTTTATATGAAGTTAGTTTGATAAGAGTTCGGACACAGCTGAACTTTTGTTCTTTTCTATTTTCTATAATACAATGGTTTAAGTGAATAAAAGAATAAGACATATATTCTGCTCTTTGACTTTTCAATCTCCCTAGTAGCGCCTGATTGTCAGATACGATTTTAGAGGTTATATTTTCTGTCAAATCAATCATAGCCGTAGATGGACAATGGATATGGGGTACAAACACCCACTTCAATTCATAGTGATACACTTTTAGCAGAACGACTGTTATATAAATGGAAAGAATGCATGTAACAACATTTTGATTAGAAAATATACACATATGGATAAACTTATTGCTATAATTCCTTATTGTATGTGAAACAGTACTCCAGGGTGATAAAGTATAAAACATGAAGTTATTAATATTAAATTGAAGGAAGTTTTTTCAGGAATATACAGAAAGTAACATAAGTACGTTCAAGTGAAGTATTCCTGAGACAATTTTAAGAAAAAAAGTCTACATAAGCTTGTGTCCGGAAATGCTTCATTTATACAGATACAGGGTGTTGACATACAGAGAACAAATCATGGTTCGATAAACATTTCATAGGAAAAAAGTAGTTTATTAGTTTAATTTGACGAGACCTAGCAAATACTTGGTTTTGTAAAGTTCTCAGCAACTTCACTTACCGCCTTAGGAGCTATGTAACATGGATCTATATAGAAAATATTTCCAAAACGATAACCTACAGCGTAATTGAGACCCTTATGATAATTCCCTTGATACATAAATACCTATTCACTTTTCACTGTGGAATTTTGAATTTGGTCGGCACCAAAAACGCCATATTCAATAATATTTCACGTTGTAGTTTACTTGCTTCTCTTAGTTTCGTTTTCAAATCTTCAATTTCATTATGTAATTTTGAGATCAATTCCTCTTTTTCCATGATCATTTTGTTCTGTATTTTGTGTGATGATAATACTGGAATTTTGTTCTTGAAATCGTCTGCTTTGTAAATTGATGAAACAGCAGATTTTCTCAGAACAGATTTTGAAATCTTCTATATGAAAATGGGCCTGAAATATAGTTTCATTTTGATCAGATGCTGTTACAAGAAGTGAATTCTAATGTGTACCTCACGAATTTCGCTCTTATTCAAATTGATTTTCCACCCAGGCCGTGTCATATCTTCCTTCCATAAGCAAATGGTTGATATTTGTTTTGGAAAATTGAATGAATGATATCCATTTTTTCAGAATTGGCACAATTCATTACACAGCAAGTGATTTCCATAACTGCTTTCTCCTCGAAAGTATAATTATGAAATTTTATTTCAATTCTGACGCTTATAAAATTTATTGTCAAATTCAAACAATTTTGAATGAAAAAGAGCGGGACGACTATGGTGCTCTTGTCACAATGCAAGGTGTGTGACTTATTGAATCTAAACATTGAAAAACCCTAACCGTGTCCACTTTCTGCGATACGGATTGACAAATTGTTCTCGGGTTTGTTCTAATCACATACATTTCTCACAAAAAATACATATATTAACCGCAACATTGGTCACACGTAGTGAAAATAAACCAAAGGGGTACCTACTCTAAGATTTCTAGATGTATCGAGTGGTATCGGCTCAAAATACCTATCACGACCTATCAGATTATACTAACACTCATAATAAAAAATTAAGAATAACTCACCAGCGTGATATGAATATTATTGAATGAGGAATACAAAAACACATAACTATCACTCATTTTTTAGAGAACACTCCGTTTGGTACGATAAATAATTCCTTTCGCGTATTTTTCAATGTCTATCACAAAATTCGACCGTTCGTGATGACATCTAATATGAGACTGTCTTGATTTATCACCTGGTGACGAATGAATGACTGATAAGATGAATCATGCTGCTAACCGATTAATTTCCGAACAAATGATTTATCTATGACTGATGATGATAATGGAATTATACCGGGGAAAATCTATGTCTAATGATGATAATGGAATTATACGGGGGGAGGGAAGGTATATAGTATACAAAATATAAGATAAAGTAATAATATAATACTGCCAGTATTATTTTCGAAAGTCTATTGATTTGAAAAAATTGAACACAGGCTGAAAATATAATCTTTCCCAAAATCTCTAGATAAGTTTTGAACTGGAAAGAGTAGGGAAATAATGAACAATGTGGCCTACCTTTTTATGACAATTCATTGTATGGAACGAAATCCATCCTGATTCGGCTGTAATTATGTTGAAATTTGAGGACTGTTTTTTTTGTAATCGTCTTATTTTATCCTGGTTCGTTTTTTTCGCATTATTTTGTTTTAAAAAAATACAGTTCCGAACAGAAAGCACGAAAATCAGAAGAAAGTTTTCCTTGATCGGAAAATAATACAACAAACGGTACAAAACATATAGGGTAATGGAGTTAAATGAATACAGGGAAACTTGAAGAAAAATTTAGAGGATTTCTCTCCACTCACAAGCGTGAAAAAAGTGAATAAGCTTGATCTGATGAAACAACACGAACCACTAGAACACACACGATTCCGATATTGTTATTGAATCGAATGAGGGATACAAAAACACTATAGAAGATAATTGTAGACGTAAATATATATACATGTCCAAATGTAAACAAACTCGCACTGTAATATAAGGGATTGAACTGATATTACCATCACACTTCATAACTTTTGCGTTGGTCCAAATCACAAGGAAATCATCAACGATTTCATAAAGATGCTCACGCGATATCAGATGGAAGCTAAACCAAGATGATGGCCCATGCGCATGACAGTTTTCTAATTATTACCAAATGAATTATCATAGTTACCAAACGAAGAATAAAATGAAATATCCATTGTTATCCATTATATTACGTATATTTATAATAAACAAATGTATCATAATGAATAAACACATATAGATTTATTAACAGACACTGTATCATTGTTAATTATCACCAAATCACATTATAATTATAAATTCATCTTATTGATTATCACTTCGTGAATCGGCGTAATAAATGAATTGTTAACAAATATGACAGTAATAAATCATTTATTGTTATTAAATAAAGCATGGAAACAGGTACGATTTTGATAAATAAGCCATTTTATTTATGAACATGGCTAATCAATTATGAACAAATTTGACGTTAACAAATATTTGATAATTATTGCTGAGATTTTTCTTTCGGTGCAGCTTCTATTGGAAATCGATATACTCCAATCAGATACTCTGTACAAATTTCAAGACTTGAATATTCATTTGATTACAACATTCAATTTCATTATTCCATTCATGGAATTCATAACATAACCTGAAATGATACGAGAAATTGGATCAAGGAATGCTCAAGGTACCTCTTTACCTTCCTTGGAATTGGCATTTCCTTGAGGCTTCCTTTGAGCTCATATCACGACTATAAATTGGAAACTGCACGTAAAGTTTTACGTAAATTCAACAAAAATCTATTACTGTTCTGAGATGCGTATAAGTTTTTTTTATCATGTAATCTACATCATGATTCTTGATTTTTGAAGCGTATAGATCTTCATCTTATCTATCTATATATAGGTAGGTACCTTTATGAATTGACTTTACGTTCGCTGATCGAACAGTAAGTACCTAAATCTCGACCTAAACTTGGTTTGGCTTAGCAATCAGTGAACACACCTGATAAACCTTTTCTCTATCATCAGACGTCCCCCCAAAATCAGATATCCTTGCTCATCACAAGCGTATATACATAGTCTGTGAATGGATCTACCTCATCAAATGGCTGCTTCACATCCTGGCATAATAAACCTCTCCCGTTATCAGTGCATCCATCAAGTTTGAGAACAAAAATATGAGGATGACAGAGATAAAATCGCTCGCATATTATATCAATTATCAGGCTTTATCTAAATGCTCTCATTGCGGCTATGCTGAGCGACCTCTGTGTTCTATAAACTATACAGGGAGATATGGGGTGTAACGTGGACGTCGTTTCATTAGCGGAGAATAACTGACTTGTCAGGGGTATTGTATAAAAGCAAAGGAAAGGTAATGTCTTATTCGATATCTGAAACGCAAATACCGTCATTGTGGTGATACTGTTCCCACATAATTATGTGGTTCAGCACCCAAACATACCGGGTGTCAACGAATCTATCAGAAAAGCCAAAACTTCTAGAATATCTGTTGTATCAAAATTGAATTCAATATCGGGATATGGTATGTGAAGAGAAAAGTTCGCATATTTTTCAGTTCCCGGCCACTTCCGGTTCCACCAAGAAACCATATACCGAATTTGAATGCATTATATTCAATTTTTTGCGAAAAACCTATTTAAATTGCTTAATTTCAACGCCCTGTATCTCGAGAACTGTACACTTGAAGACCGTATGTCCCTATCTCAGTGATTATGAAATCACGAGGGCTATCACCTGTCAAGCGTTGTCGGTCGAATTTCGCAACACCCTGTATATAGGTGACCGTGATTGGACCACCGTAAACCTATCTAAGGACCTCAGGTGATGTCAGAGAATTTAAATAATTGCAAAGTTCTAGTGACTAGTATGATAGATAGGAGGTAGACAAATTGACGAAATCGCATTTCCGTGTTTGACTATTATTTTTCAAATGGCGACAAGTTTCTGACAAGCACTACCCGAAAAAAGGATTTTTTGACGAGTCTATAATATAACGATAAGTAGTAATTTATTTGCGATTGGATTGAAAATAAGAGCTTGAATTTAATATCACTAAGGAAAATACATTCGAGGGAATATTAGTGGGAAGCATTTCATTTCATTCATACACATATGTTTTCTTTTGCTCTGATTTCATAGTATTTCATGTTTTAAGTCTTGATGAAGGAATTTAACATTTTCGAGAGCTCGACTAATAAATCGTAGAAATCTAACTGATATTGGTCACGACTGCTTCCCACTAATATTCCCCCGAATATATTCTATAGAACAATAATCACGAAAGCTTTCTTTTAAGGAATATATTGTATATTTATTCTTTCACACTTGTCAAGTGTGCCAAGGATTGCCATGAGGCATAATATTTTGCAGTAATTGGAAAACAAAACACTCAGGTGACAGTGACATAAACGTTATGAACAGACAGTAAAATGTTTTTCATTTGAATTAAATTTCAGTTCAGTTATGTTTCAAAAAAATGTATAAGCAAAGTGAAAAGTGGATACCCGTATATATCTGTCAAACAATATGATGGTCACAAATCATCGACGGAATTCACGAAATGGACTCGTATGTAATTTTCATTAGTGGAAAATAGCTGATTTGAGTTCAGATTTATCAAGTGATATCGAGAAGCAGCACAAAATGCACTATTTTGTTCATCCATTCATATTTTCATTCCGTAACTGTCAAAATTAAAGAAAATATGATATAGAGATACTTAGCAATTTTTATCAATTATAAACGTGCCTATACTCACTTTTTACATAATCATAGATAGTCTTGTTGTTGGAGCCTTTCGTTAATTAGTACTATATATCACTATTTGGTATACATTATAGGAATTTCCTTTCGTGCGCTCCAAGCGATAAAAAAAATACTATTGATATTGATGTCGTCAGTCCGTCAGTTTCTCTCTTTATCCAGTTTTCACAAGACACAACTACTTGTGCCGTCATTCTTCAATAGATCATTTTGTCTCAATTTTTAGAACTAATCTCTGAATCATCTCATGTTGATGGTTAGTTAAATATGACAAAAGCAACATGTCATATTAGCTGAGACAACTTCACTATTTTCCAACGGCTTCTAATCCTTTTACTTTCATCCTAGCGCCGTCCATGGCAGTTAATCTTCTGCATTGTCAGGAAGATCAAAGTTGGCCATTGTTTGGCAGTAGTAGCAGCCGGCACTGCCACCTCTGATCCCACTCGAATGTCACTTCATTATCAGTTACTTATCGTTTTTTGCGGTTTTCTGTTTTTATCCCCTGAACTCGAAAACGCATCATTAGGTGGATTGTTCAATGTTTTTAACACAACAAAATTTAAATATACTGTACTGTATACTTGTACAAAGGGTCGAAATTTCAAAAAGAAATATTAGGCAATTAATGTTTCGAAAACGTGAGTCTGTATGGGAAGGGGGGCATCAGTTTCATCATCAACCATCCAAGTAATTAAAAATCGAATCGACTTCGATTTAATCACTTGGATGACCAAGTGTTGGTACCCTCCATAAAGTACTCTGGGCCATGGGCACATTGCCCTCCATTAAATGTTAAAAATGTCAATTCATATTGAATAATATTATTGTTGCCCCCTTTTTTTCATTTCCACAAATTGTCTCAAAATGCTTCTGCTGATGATGGACTATTGATAGTCCGAAACATGTACAGATACTGATAATTCTGATAATAAATTTGTGGAGATGACTTAGTGTGTCTTGCGTATAAATTTATTCACTCCACTTTGTAATACCATGGACTTCTACGCATAGTTTGTAATATTGTTCCTCCCGTGGGAGTAAATTTACAACTTTATCTCCTTAAATGAGGGAGCAAACGTCTATTTTCGATTCAGTGAATAGATAAAATATGAAACCCAGAAAAACCAGAAGCCCGCAATGATATTCACCACTGGTAGGCTACCGAAATTATATAGTAGGTTCTTTGAATCTGATTATCTTTCTTGATGTTACTTTCAACAAAAATCAAAAAGTTTCCCTGAAATTGACGAAATGACTGTTCAGTTAATGATAAATAGTTATTTATTATACAAGGCAAAAAAGTAGTAGATTTTACTCCAACGGAGGGAGACAAAAAACCGTGAGCTAAAATCTAATATTTTTCCCGTGTATAATACACTATTTTTTTCTGTGACAGAAGAAAGGACGAATCAATATTGGGAAGATATTACATTATTTTGAAATCTGAAAATTATCGACGTGACCTCACACCTGCGTTGTAGGCATCTTTATCATTCTTTTGAAGTAATCAAATATCTTATGTGACTTCTGTCAGTCTAATTCTGTGATTTGATTTCAAAAAATTTGCGAATTTAGTGGTTGTTTAGCAATATACGTAACCGCGAAGTCGAATGGAACATAAAAGGACTTGCAGTTCTTTCTCAGAGACGGTATTATTGACTCATTTTTCGGAACTATAACACAACAAAAGCCATCAACAGTGTATATATATATGTGATATATATCCAGGAAAAAAGTAATTTATGAAAGGTGACATTTTATATCCTGCCAACAGAGATGAAATGCCAAACTTTTTTCCCGTCACAGAAACAAAAACGATTATTTATGGAAACATTGATCTCGAAAACGAAGCAAAGCAAGTCTGTGTCTGAATATGTTGTTTCTGAACTAAGAGTGTTTATTCTCAATTTAGAATATGTTCATCAATTTAAAAATGATTAGTCTCAATCTAAACTTGAAAAGTTATAATGTGTTTCATGAAATGCACCCTTTATTACTTGAATAATAAAAAACCCGGACGATTCAACTAGAAAAAATTCGAATCCTCATTTGAACGGGGGCTCATCTCCATCCCTATCGCTACAAACAATCACCCCTAAAAGGGCTTTCAGCTTGTGTGTGATTACCGATATCGGGCGAGCATTTTCGGCTTGCTTTCCGCACGCCAAGGAACAGGGTTTCCGATGAATAATCCTGTATTTAGTCGCAAAGGCACAAAGGCAGAAGAGGACACAACAGCGGGCCATGTGCACAGACGCCATTTTGCGTTTTTACCTATGCCATACAGGGGGAAACTACGAAAGAAATACGTTATCAATATAATAAACACAGAATAATACACAAAATCATCTCTACCACGGTCAACTGTGGAAAATCATATCAAGGGTTTTATACTTTGGACATACATAATTATGTCCATCATCAGCCGTTCAAGAAATTAGTCGTACAATTGAAACAATGGGGAAGACCACTGATTTTTTAAAACGACATTATCGTGAACTCTATACTGAAAAACTACCAGTGAATTAATTTTGAATTTTTTCATTCATGCTAAGACGATGAAAAAAATAAATCAGTATATGTCCATTTTAAAACACACAAAATTCCTGCGCCATTCGAAATTTCATCAATTCATTGGTGTGACTGGTGCGACGTCTTAGTCCCAACACGCCTATTGTCCTTGAACTGACCAATTACACTGCAACACTGCAGAATGACGAGGTATCAGAGAGAGATAGCTACAGTTCGGGACTAATACGTCACGACTCCACCATCACATTTGGCTGTTTGAAATATCGAATGAAATATGCAGATTTCAAAACGATATAGATTCGATTCCCTTCAACTTTAACTCATAATATTGATTGTACATAAAATGTAAATCATGATTCGTCGATTGAAAGAGGTTTGCACGGATTTCTTCCCTCAGTGGTCTTCCCCATTAAGTACCTATATGAGTGATCGTTTGATAGACTTCTACCAGAGATTTTCGTTATACTCAACTTCCACAATAATATGTATTCACAGTTTCCTTATTTCCTTCAAAATATGTCAACATTTTCATAAATATTGTGGAGATGACTTCCCTGCTGTTATCTTCCTGTATGCACTATTCGGAGTGTCTCATAATCAGCGTAAGATTATTTGACAGTAGATTCCTCTAAAACAAGATAGAAATCTTGGGAGTGACCATGTATATAGGTCAAAAATTCACTCTAAAGGATTTTTTTATCATTAGTTCCGAAACAGTTTGGGATAAAATAATGAAATTCAAATGGTCATTTGACTTTCACGATGAACTAAAAAATCTGAACAAAATTATATTTTCCTTCTTGAAAAGTGTATTAAACAGGATGGGCTTAGAGAACTTTTAGTCGGTACTTTTTTAAAGGAATTATTATTTTATGGATTTCACTACAAGAATCAAAAATTGAGAGATATTCAGAAAATCAGATACATAGTTTGTTGATATCATGAATCATTCGTATGAATTTAAAAAACTATATTTCTAATACGCTTCTAATTCAAGTAGTTTACAAATCAGATTCTCCATCATCAATCACCATTCAGATTGAATAATTATACAAAATATATTTTTTCGGTTTTTTTCATCAATGATATTTTTCCTAATAATTTATTTCATCTCTAAGAGGCTGAAGCTTGTTAGAAGCGATTTTTCAACAATTTAATTTGAACTTTTCTCATTTTCAGTTGTGAAATCTATACTGTCGAGTTATTGCATACTAATTATAGGACATCCTGTATAGAACAAATAATATTATGAATCACAAAAGTTTCATTCAAGGAGGAATTAAGTATAAATAATGATGTGGAAAAAACTTCGCCTCGAAATATTGTTAGTGAAACACATCTTTAACAATTTGTATCTTCAACAAACATGTTTTAAAAATTTTTTCTGACTCTACATTCATGAGGAATGTGAATGTGGTCCTTGAGAATACTTAAGCTGAAGATAGCTCATCAGTGATTCATAAATGTGATGACTTTCACATCCAGACATTTTCGATAAAGAGAAAAAACACTTTTATAAAAGAATCTTGTTTGGGTTCAGGGAATCGAATTTCTATCACTTGAACTTATAACCAATCTTGCAGCTATTCTGCAAACAGAATACAGAACTCCATAGCAATATTGTTATATGTTATGATCATAACAATATTATTATCTTAGCAATGTTATAACAAGATCCGAACAGAATCGACCCGATTAACTGTTAGTACAACACGTGTCGAATAACGGTCTTTGATATAATGATAATATAATGTTGAACTGTTATCCAGCATTCACCCTGTATGCTCTGACCGACAAACAATAAGCATATGCGCCTCGAACCGAAATCATCCCCGATCCTCAACTGCAGCATCCTATCCCTTCGTCGATTGTTCCCTTGCAAGGCAGCCATGATTCACTTTGTGTCTGGCCGTCCAACCAGCTAATGAGGATAACTAGAGTTAGGTCAATTCTTTTGAAAAACCTTCTCGTACCAAATTGCGCTTCCCTACATATCCAGGTGCCACCGATGTCTGAATGGAGGTTGCCTTGCCTTGCTGACTTTCCGAGCTCAGACCGACCTTGATTCACAAGTTAAAGTTCTTAATGATGTTGTAATAGCGGTTAGGGAGAAGGGAGAGGTATCCCGAGAAACTTGTTTTGTGGATTTGAAAATCACCACGGCAAAGAAAGCATTTTTCTCTCGTAGTAGTTTCCAAAAGCGTCAATCGTATTTCAGAATCAGTTGAATTTCAGGATAAGTGTCAATTGAATTTCAGAATAGTCACTTGTATTCCAGAAAACGTCAATTGTATTTCGGAATAGTCAATTCAATTTCAGAATGCGTCAATTGTATTTCAGAATGGTCAATACATTTTCAGAAAGTGTCATTTGTATTTCAGAAAATATCGATTGAAATTCTAGTGACACTTTCTGAAATTCAGTTGACTATTCTGAAATATTGCACTTATATTGGCTCTATAATATCAATTCGATATGATGAAAATGATATCACATCTATATCATTCTTGAATTGATTTCAATATCGAATCGATATTATCTAAATAATATTTCTCCTATATTGTGTTTGGGATGATTACTTAAAATAATAATAATAATAAATGCTTTTATTGTCTCAAAGGAACAAAGCCAGAGTGCAACTCGCCGATAAATCGACAGTTGCTCTTCCACTCAACCATAATACAGGGCGATTCACAACCTACACGCACAAACCCGGAAATTGACAGCCATGACCAGTCTAGCCAATATTAGTTCATCAATATGAGACCCATTTCATATAGATATAACTTATGAAATATGACAGAACCAATATTGCACTGATACTGGATTTTCAATATCAAATCGATATTAGTAATATTTTTCTAAGTATTTTAGCAACGTTATAACAGCTGGCACCTCTAGCACGTCTTCAACAAACCACTGCTCAGATCGAGGCATCGAATACCGCAGCATTCATTCAAATTGGTATTCTGGGATAAAGTAAAATAAAATGGATCCGATATTGTACAAATATTGCAATTTTTTTTTTCATGAGGCTAATATGGCTTCGTATTTTGAATTTCAATGTTGTAGTTGTTCAATGTTGTTCAATGTTGAATATTATTAGTAGGCAAATATGAAATCAATATGGAATTTACATATGAGAAGTATAAAATAGCGGTTTCTATATGAGTTGGCATCATATCTTTGTCCAATCTTGTATATAGAAATATAAACTTGATACTCAATATTGGATGAAGTATATCGAAACAAGATTTTAATTCAGCTTACCACCAAGATCATATAATGTTCATATTGTTTCAATATTCAACTAATATTAGTGTTCTACCTGAGAAGTAACAACTATTATATCACTCCTAAGCAAAATGACAAAGAAACTAAAATAATAATCAACGTATTGAATAAATAACTTTTGTTTCCATGGTATACATGATATTAACTATACTACTGTTTGTTTTGAACATTTGACACGACAATCACACTGAACTTTTCACTATTTCACCTCTGAATAAACAGATTTTTCAACAATCAGTTGTTTCTTTGGTTAGTTTGCCTAGTTATGCTTTATTTCAGTCTTTAGGGCTTGATGGTTGATTTTATAGTCTTTGTATGGAGAGACTAAAGGACATATTAACTATTTTGATCTTGAGACTTCAAAAAACCTAATGACAGGAAGTTTATACTATCCAATATTTATTTCTCTTTCACTTCATCAATGGGCAATAAATAGTCCATTTCTCGAAAATTTCAACTGGAAGCTCACTTCACTCCACTTGAATGCACCTTTTATGCAGTGTGGGCGTCACAATGCAGGTAATAAACCTTTGAAGAAACCAGAACAATTTGTTTGACATAAAAATGACAAATCGCCATAATAAACGACCATTATACAGGGCACCCTGAAATAACTCGAACGTTTTATGAATGGGGACATTAAAGGCCTGCTATAGTGCTAGTATAGACCTCAAAAGACTCAATGAATGCCACAGAACGGGTGTTGAAAATCGGAATAATTGGAAGTGATTTGTCACTTTGCGATCTGAGATGAATGTGTTTACTTTTGACATTCCTATTAGTGATGCGGACGGAATTTTGACAACGGTGGTCAAATTACTTTTATGCACATAATATGTATAGGGATGCATTGCTAACAGTCACAGGTACACCAATAAGGATAGCCAGTCGTCAGAAAAAAGTTTGAGTCACAGGAAGTTGTTATAAATGATCTTGAATTTACCATTTTCATGCTCGAATGTTTAGAAGTCAATAAAATGTTCTAGTAGGAAGCATGCAAGCAAATTCTTTGATTTCTCTTCTTTAGTTGTTACCCAACGAGCACAAAAACATCTCAGAGATGTTAAAAGTACGAGATCTCGAGACATTGAACCTCCACTGCGATGTTCTGTTCACACATGAATAGAACTATTATAGGACAGCCAATGTCCGCCGCAGGCGGCAATTATCGAGATGTCCTCGATATGTCACAAAACTACCTTCTCCCTAGTTCTTTTTAAAGCCTTTTCATGGACACAACAAAACATTTTCAACGCGTCTTGCGCACATTAAATCGCTGTAAAAAAAACATTTTCGAGGAACTTTTCTGAAGCCTTTTGTCAAAATGAACTTTTGCATTAGGATTCCATTTCTCTTGAATGAAAAAATGCACCAAAAATAGATTGAACATAAAAATATTTTCTTGATATGAAATTACCTTCTTAATCGGTTTCTGAGTAGTGCTTACTACACACAGACATTTAATTGGAAATAGGTCTCCCAATTTTTGAAATGTTCTCCACAATGCATAATTTAGCTACTGCGGAGAAGCTGTGTATTGATAAATTCGTACTTTTATATATTGATTACACTGAGGCACCGAACAACACATCTTGGATTTGATGGTCATTATTACAAACTAAATAAGTCTTCTAACACAATAAACCTCACCAAATTCCTTTCTGTTCGTTAGCAGCGTGATGTAAGCGTGACACGCTGCAAACGCGAATGCCAATTGCGAACAAGAAGAACAAAATCGAAAACAAATCAGAATTCATCGTATTGTGACGTAAGCATGAGACGTTGTGGTGGGGCAAACAAAGAAAGGGCACAAAAGAACAAAAACAATACTTTCAATATCCTTCTAAGACCTCTTTGGGAAGTGCATATTACGCCTCAAAAAAACATCCTCATGCCTACATTTCTGAAACATCCAAAACATCCCAGGGATACCTCTCAGTAGGCAAACAAAGAAATGCCACAGAAGAACAAAAACAATACTTCAATATCCTTCAAAGACCTCTTTGGTCAGTGCATATTACGTCTCAAAATAACATCTTCATGCCAACATTTTCAAAGCATCCCAAAACATCCCAGGGATGTTTGTGCTCGCTGGGTATCTTCTTTTCAAATCATTTCATTCCGTGTTATTTAATTATCTGGTCAAACTACAAGAGGTGATAGCCAGGAAAATAGGTGGTTTCTGTTGAATAAACCGAGAAAGGATTGATATTTTCATCACATATAGAATGCGAATTCTCAATGTATCTCTTTATATACAGTGTGTGCGATTTCAACCTGCAACACCCTCCTAATTCAGAACCCGTCGACCGATTTTCAGAAACAAAAATGCCATAATATGCTACTCAACGAGCTACATCCAAAAATGTGGACAAATTTGAAATATTCAGGTTTTCAAGGCCTACTTTTGTTTGTTGGAGGGGTCAAAATTTCAAAAACGACTATTAGGCAATTTTTTTTCGTAACAGTGACTTTCCTATTCGATTCAAGCAAAGCTGAAATACCTCCATACGAAATTTGAACGCAAAATCTCATAAAGGGTGTTAGTCATTTAATGGAAAATTTTGGAATTATTGATTTTTCGATTCACCCTGTGTTGAAATCTATGGAGTTGATATAACCGGTTGAGTAGTTATTCAATAGAGGAACAGATCGAATACATAGGTACGAAGTTTCAACGCTGTAACTTCTACAGGAAGATCTCTTTAGATCAACCAAAAATCAATAAAACTGAAGTTGAGATTCATCATTCTGAAAACTCAAGTAAACCGTATTTCACACACTACACCACACAGTCACTTTCAAAATCGTCTTGTTCGATAAGGAGCTGTCGAATATAACACAAATAGAAAGACAGACAGACAAATACTCTCTAAAGATTGCTAGGAAATATCTCGGGACTGATGTTTGATGTGATCATAATAATATTACCGATTTTGGCGAAATGGAATGAAAATTTGAGATGACAATGAATATTTTTAAGTATAGAGAGTATTTTCCCAGATCAGTCACCAGTTTCTATATTTCCTAGAAATAAGTTATGGATCATAATGAAAAAAATTTCGATTTCAATGTCATTAAAATTATTGGTTGACCTAGAGAGATCTTCCTATAGAAGTTACAGCGATGAAACTTCGTACCTATGTATTTGATGTGTTTCTCTATTGAATAACTACTCCACTGGTTATATCAACTCCTCAGATTTTGATACAGGGTAAATCGAAAAATCAAAAATATCAAAATTCGCCATTGAATAAATAACATCCTATATGAGATTTTGCGTTCAAACTTCGTATAGAGGTAGTTCAGCTATGCCTCAATCGAATAGGCTATAGACACTATTAAAAAAAATGCCTAATAGTCGTTTTTGAAATTTTGACCCCTCCAACAAACAAAAGTAGGCCTTGAAAATCTGAATATTTCGAATTTGTCCACATTTTCGAATAGAGCTAGTTGAGTGCTATATCATGGAATTTTCGTTTTTGAAAATTGGTCGACGAGTTCCAAATTAGGAGGGTGTTGCGGGTTGAAATCGCTCACACTGTATATATATACATTTTTTTATGTTCATAATCATACCTGAGAATATTCATTTTCAATAGTTGATATATGGTTTATATTATGGACATATATAAGTAGGTATGAACTCAATTATTTATTTTGAATTCCATTCAAATTTCACATTGTATACTTGGCCACCCTATCTTAAATTATGACTTTTTGGTTGCAGCAGAACAATGAGAGATGACGTACATACGTCATGTCACTTACTCACGGCTTAGCGCTATTATAGTGATCGAACTAAAACTAACCCTCTTCAAGAAGAATAAGAAGCAGTACGAGTAAGACGATCTGCAATCTCGGTGTAGTTTTACATGATGTTCATTCATCGAGTTCTTTTGTACTGAGGCAGTCTTTTCTGTGAACTGTGATTTTCTGGTCTATTAAAGAATTTTCACAATAGCTCTGGGAGTATTGAAGAAGTTCTTTGAACTATTTGTTATCGATGTGGGTGTATTCTTTCGATGTCAAAATTTATCAGAGTGTGAAATTTGCTGAAATCAACTGTTGCAGGTGCACACCTGATGGCGTGTCTCTCATGTGAAAAACCATGGAATAAAAAATTAAGTATATACCATCCTAATTGGAATGTAACAATTTATAATTGCTGAAGAACTCCTTATACTCTAAAATTAACTGTTTCTTAGTTTCAATTACCGTAAAATGAGGTAACTTGGGACAAATTCACTTTCATTTTTTCTAGGGATGCAAGGCAACAATATGCCGTATTGGGGTTAAATGGCACTGTACTAGTTTTACACTAAAAATGCAGGTTGAACTGCTCAAATTTCACTTGGGACAGAAGAAAAATGAAAATAATACCCCAGTACACATCTTGAGTTGACATTTTTTGCTTAGAGAATTATTTATAGAGGGAAGACAAATCTGAAAATATATTTAATTATTTATTACAAAAATGCAAAAATACTTGAATGAAGAATAATGGTGAGTACATGTTGAATGTTTCAACGATTTTTATCGTAAAGACCAAAAAGAACTGAAAAAATTAGTGTCTCGAGCGAGTTACTCTATATCATGACTGTTTTCAAAAAAATATTTGAAAATCTAAAAGGAAAAAAAAATTGTCCACTCTATAGCAAATAAGTAACATTTTTTCTGATGATATATATTGAATCACTTTATATTGATTCAGATATTGTCGAAAATTAATTACACATTTTCAGTCAGACATCATATTCAGTTGAGTTCTGAACAGCTGCATATTTTTTTATATTCCTTTTTTTTTCGAACCTTACTCATATTGCTCCTGACCATACCGAACAATTGCTAAAAATTGTGATACCGACATTTTTTGTTCAACGTTCGAAAAGAATCATCATCTGTGTTGAAATAAATGCATAGATGAGAATATCAATAAATAATTATTATTATAATTATTGAAATATCAATGGTATTGATGATGGAATCACGGCCGGCTATTATAAATATTAAGTTTAAATGATTTTCCGCCACTGAACAATATAAACGAAAGCAATATGGCATAAAAAAGTGGCAAAAATTGTTTATCATCGCATCAAAAGAAACGCTGAAAAAGTGGTGAATCATGCATTCAGTTCCTTCAGTTTCTCATTTAAACGAATGTCGCGATCGTGTGAGTTTGTGTTGTTATTGTGCATGATATTTACTTGTTTAAATAGAAAATCAAGAATTTCCGAACATTCAAAAGACTGATAGATGTAGTGACTCGATGAAACTGTGCCGCCTTTAGGTATGCCGATTGTTTTTTTTTTTATTTTCGACTGTTATTCTAACAGTCGATCCGATCATGCAAATTTTGTTATTTCTCGTCACACAAACCATGTCAACCATACATGTAGGGTAATTTTCAATCACTATTATGGTGGGTGTGCTATAACGCATTCATATCAGGCCTGTTCGTTTGTGTTTGCTCTACCTGCTGAACTTGATTTTTTTTATGACTCTCTGTTTACTTTATGCCATGAACAGAGACAACTATGGGAGAAGAATCAACTTTGGCAAGTTAAGCAATACAAACGAACAGGCCTATTGAGTACTTTTGATGCAATTATGTTATAATATATGTGCAGAAAAGACGAATTCAAGGTATGTGAGTCGCACACCATGTTATATTTCCACTATAATCACTATGACACCAAGAAAATGTTCGGTGAAACTGCGTTTATCATGCGATGAGTTCATTTTTTCGAATACTTTTTTGGTATCTACGTATTTTTGTCTTAAAAACACGAATTTGATAATGAAAATGTGAACAAACCACTATTTATCGAGATATTTTAAGGAAAAGTTCGAAATTTCGCCCTCTTTGTCCCCTTGTGTTGGATGCTTTTACAGCTACTCGCTCTTCTTATTTTGTCATTAGACACTTTATATAGTTATGATGTACTTCAATGACACATTTTTATATAGAAAATTCAACAGGAAATATGATTTTTATGGTGAATTTCTCATATTTAGTGAACAAGCATACCAGATGACGGCCATTTTTTCAATAGTCAATCCGAATACGAGATGTGAAATGTCAACATATTACTTTTGAATGACATTACACACGCCATTATTTTGAATGATATTCTTCCTTCTTCTCACTAAATATAGATAAATCACAAGCAAATCATATTTCTAGTTGACTCATATAATAGAAAAAATGTGTCGTTCATTGTAATATATATAAATTGTCAAATGATGAACAAAGAAATGCGATCCAGAAGACAGGCGGAAAAGGAGGTGAAATTTGTAACTTTATAGTGAAATATCTTGATAAATAAAGGTTTGTTCACATTTTCATTATCAAATTCGTGGTTTTCAGACAAAAATACGTAAGTACTACTATTTTTCAGTGCATGAACATATCGTGCGGAAAAGTTACTTCACCGCACTAGTGCTGAAAGGTTATTGTATTATTGAAAATAAGGATATTCAGGACTACCTGAATGATCCATGTAACTATTCTGTATTATTTGTCATTTCGTAGCATCATTATAAAATATTGTTTATTAATAGTTATTTAACCAACAAGTGTATTAATGAGGGCGATTAATGATCGAGATGTTAATGTTCGAGATCATTAATCGCCTTTTAATATACAAGTTGGTTACAAAATTTTTCCGTCGACTATATTTCTCATTTCTCCTGCAATAAAGAAAACTTGGTTCGCGAATTCATCATTCATCCGGATACTGCTAGGAATCACCCAGTATCCTTGTTACTGACATTAGTGTCATTTGAAATTTGTCGAAATGATCAACATAGGAAATTAATTCCTTGTGCTAGAAAACAGGGATCAAAATCGTGTCAGAAACTTGGAAAGGCGAACCCGTTATAACGGAAAATCTTCGATGAAATCCATATTTTCGATTTAAATGCAGATTCCGCTAGTTATAGCATAAACAATGAATACACGCGGTGTATGTTTGGTTGCCTATAAAACAATCATGCATTGATAGACAAATCGTCCATAAATAGGGGTCATTAATGAACGATTTCATATACATTAAACTTAGTTGTTAATACGAGGTCGACGGAAAAATCCTTTTTTTTATAAATAATATGGACAAAACACACGTAGGAAAAATAACTATTCACTTCTCGCACTACAAGGCTAATAATTAATTTCATAGAACACCAACTGAATATAAATCAATTTTAAGCCCAGGACTTCCCGAAAAACATCAATCCCCTTAATAATGTCTTTTCAGAACATGAAATTAATAGGTTTGATGAATATGACAGCAATCTAACTGAAACTGGCTATTCTCGTTCTGATGAGGAAATTCTCTTGAAAATAAACGGTACCATCTCCTCTGATGTCTATCCAGGTTAAACAGGATGACAAAATACTTATACACTCATAGCAGAAAGCAAATTTGTCTTGGATGTTCCAGAAAAATCTCTGCTACCTGCACGAATTTTTTCCTCATATATTTACAAGAAGAAAAAAACTAGGGGCTCAAAGTCGGTCGACCACACTTCATATAATAGTAGTAACTAACATTTTACATATGTAACCGGTTTCGGCGCTACGGCCATCATCAGACAAATAATAAGTACCGAACAATACAATTTAAACAAACATCACTGGATAAGTAACAATCATGCCATGGGTTGAGACACGGGCAATAAGTTGATTTTGTTAGAGAGATTATGAAATAAAATCTTACCTTACTTTACCTTACCTTACTATCTCAGCTTACTATCTCAGCTGCCAGGAGAATTTGGACACAACAAGAGATCAAGCGTCACTATAGCAACCTCAATCTTGTCAATATCAAACTGAAATTTATTTTTTTCCTTTTGAATTCCAGAATTAGTCATTTAGAGTTTACTGTAATTGATAGGGATATTCGTGACTGGGTTGAAGATTCAGGTGATATTTTATTTCATAATCTCTCTAACAAAATCAACTTATTGCCCGTGTCTCAACCCATGGCATGATTGTTACTTATCCAGTGATGTTTGTTTAAATTGTATTGTTCGGTACTTATTATTTGTCTGATGATGGCCGTAGCGCCGAAAACGGTTACATATGTGAAATGTTAGTTACTACTATTATATGAAGTGTGGTCGACCGACTTTGAGCCCCTAGTTTTTTTTTCTTCTTGAAAATACTGTGGACCACTTTGAGAAAATGGATGATTTTCATGATTCATATATTTACATTTTTCTTCAACACTAATTACTATATTCAATTCAATCATTATACCTCAACGATGTATTTTTGTTAAAATTGGCGATGAGTACTTCCAAAATAATCAATACTTCTAAAATTACTGATCTGCGATTTATTTCGTTAGGAAGAGAACTTTATTCGAAAAAGAAAGCTCTCGCATTTTTAGTGAGGAGAAAACCAGTTATCACCAGTGAATAAATTCGATCATCTCTTTCATATGAGTCTTCCCAACGGGTAAGAATGATGAATCCCATCAAAGCAACCTTCTGGTTAGTCTAGTAGTCGATTCAGACAAGACGTCTCCACTAAAAAAATCTCCTCAACTTTCCATTGAATTCCTTAAGAAGGTCCGCCCCGGATGCGACGTCAAAAGCCCATAAAGCTCCCTTAAAGCGCAAAGGTCCTAACCTGCGAGTCCTACAAACGACTTGAACCTTTGTTCTTCCTCTTCTTTTTCATTTCACTAAATAATGGGCGTTCTACACCTGATCCCGTCTTCCGATCGCCTTTTCATAGCCAACTTGCTCGATGTGAAAGAAATACGATAGGTTTTTTTCTCAGGGAGTGGTACGAAATGAAAAGTGAAGTCGTTATTTTCCGTTTTAGTGTCATGTGACATCGCTTCCGGCCTAACGCATCCAATTATTAGGCGCTTTTTGAATCGAGAGCACCTCCTGGAGATAAGATAATCCTTGAAGCAGGGAGATTCGCTTCCCAAAATGGTATTCAATAATTCCACAAGCTTTCATACCGTATATGTTGCACTTCATTTCTTTTTTCAAAGCTTCTACAGAGTTCACTTTTGAATAAATAGAAAAAACTTCTAGTGGTGCAAAAGTTGTACCGGGTGACACGTTATAAAGTACGACCCCCTATAACTTTATTATTTTTGACAGTAGAAAAAAAAATTTAAAATCGTCTTACAGTGGATTTTATTTCCTCATCGAATCGACTGATATATTTTTAGTATCTCAGGAGATATACAGGGAGCAAGAAAAAGTGCAAAAATTTTAAATGGAACGCCCTATATATTTTTGCGCCATTAGATAGACCTTTCGATAAACTTTCCGAAAATATCCCACTCAATACACTGATCTTCAGAATTTCTCATAATATAGACGTTTGAACCTGAAATTCGTTTCTATTGATTTCTGAATGAATAACAACTATTCTTTGATTGTAGATAGTATGCCATAAGGTAACCATGAGTAACTGGAAAAATAATGAGGGTTTGTGAAGATAAATTCCTTTGTCATTTCTTGTTAATTTCCTCCATAATCAATTCTTGAATCATGGTTTAGTAACTTTATTCATAGAAAATAACCAAAACGCATCCGCTGCAAGACGTGGCTATGAATCGCGTTTTCCGAATGGTAATATTCCATCAAGGCAAACCATCAAGAACATTTACTCAAAGGTTAGAAGGACTTCCAATTTACAGCGAAAAAGAGAACATGTGGTTATGACGAAAATCATTAATTGAATATCTTACTGAATCATATAGAGAATCCGAAAAAATCATTGAGGACTTCGGCAAAAGAATTAAGCGCACGTTTCGGACCACATAAGAATTCAAGGAAGACTATCCGTGGAGTTTTGAAAAAATATAAATTCAGACCTTATAAATTCCATACGGTACAAAAATTTACAGAGATTCATAGAAATCAATGACTGAATTTTTGCAACTTCATGTTGAATAGATTGAATAATGATAGAAAATGCTAATTTCCGGAAATTAAATCAATATCACAAGTCTGACTTTGAGCTATTACTTACTGTCAATGAGTATTGAATATCATAACGATATATGAATTACCTAGATTCATTGTCACAGCATACTCTCAAAAATCATTTGAGGATCGATAAACACTTTGTTTTGGAAGTCTTGAAAACACAAATTGAAATTTGGAGTCAAATCGATTTTTTATTGTTTCCTAAAAAATTAAGCTAGACACAAAAATTAAACAGAGAATACAAAAGTTGTTATTTCAATAGTTCAATCTAATAAATATATGAAACTCGGAGAAACCGGTGGCGTACAATGACATTCACCATAAATATCGATGAATTTAACCACTGTGACGCCACTGGAAATATCATTTGGAATTTAATTGCACCAGGAGAAGCCTCATATCACTATTAACAAAACCACAACGTTTTATCGAAATTGATGAAAGGACAATTGAGAAATGAATAGAAAAAAGATTTTTCATCGACATATTAATACCCTGTATCTCGAAAACGAAGCAAGTTAGGACACATGTTTATATGAATTTTATTTCCTAAAATATCACCTTTGAATTTTTTCGGTGTTATTTAGATACACCCTGTATACCGGGTGTCCCAGATCTTTTCATACAGTCAATATCTCAGTTATGCTGCTTGAACATTTTTTTTAAAGAAATAAACTTTTGTCAAACCCCCATGACTTTGAGACCATTGTGTCAGAGTCAACGTCTGAAACTACCCCTGAAAAATCACCCCATCTTCATTTTTTCAAGTTACCTCCATTTTTTCAGAGTCAACGTCTGTCAAGCTACCCCTGAAAAATCACCCCAACTTCATTTTTTCAAGTTACCTAAATTTTTTCAGAGTCAACGTCTGTCAAACTACCCCTGAAAAATCACCCCAGCTTCATTTTTTCAAGTTACCTCCATTTTTTCAGAGTCAACGTCTGTCGAGCTACCCCTGAAAAATCACCCCAACATCATTTTATCAAGTTACCTAAATTTTTTCAGAGTCAACGTCTGTCAAGCTAGCCCTGAAAAATCACCACAACTTCATTTTTTCAAGTTACCTAAATTTTTTTGTTGATAAGTGAAGTGCAATCAATTATTGTAACTTTAACTTCAATGTATCACACTTGAAATTTTGACATAAGTACTTACGAAATACTTCCAAAATTAAAAAATGCAAAGAAGAGTATCAGGTGTAGTTTTTGTGATGTTTTTTACAGTTGCTTGTACACGCGTTATTAGTCAGTTTGTAGGTACTGTGTGTCCCACTTAAATGTGTCACTCCCCTTTATCCTCATAATTCTCAACAAATGTTGGTTGAAGTGATGGAAAATATGGGATACTCTGCCAAATTTTCCAATTCTCGAATCCTACATACCTGCCAAAGAATTCCATACCTTCGGAACTCTGATAAGTCTGATATAACCATGGCTTATCTAAAAAAATGCGTTGATACCCGGTAGACGAACATTTCACTCCTTGAAAATGAAGTTGTGGAACGAAATTATAATATAAATCGTGCTCACCTGAATTATGGGACCATTCGAATTCTCATACAATTTACTATATGATGAAGTCCCATCTTGAAAAGGCACAAGGGCCCACAAAAGAGCCCTCGGCTCTTCCTGTGTCGCCCAACAACAGGACGGGATAAGGGTGATGACTGCGAAAACGAAAACTCTGTCTATAGGCAGGCCTCCACCATGTCTAGCACAAGAAATGGAAGATAACGACAGGACCGGCTCTCGTGATATTTAGTCACCATTCACCATTCACATGCCCATGGAAATTAGGTCAACTATAACAACACGACATTGTTGAGATTGTAGTTTATTTGACATCCTGAAAATGTGGAATGGCAGTTGAATGATATACAGGGTATCGAGAATCAGTCGGGAGAAATCCATGAAAATATGCATGCTTATATTTTAGAATACGCTCTCTTCATTTGAAATATATTCGACAATGCAGTGTTGCCTCTTCTACTAGAAAGTAGTACCCACAATGATATTTCAAATAGAACAACCTGTATTTTATCGCATTTTTAGATTTTCCTTGAAGAGCTGATTTTATCGATCATTTGGGGTCTATCGAAAAAGATCAGAGAGATATAAGGTGTTCAAAATCGAGATTCTTCTACTTTAAGATTTTTTTAGTATCGAAACTATTATTAGTCAGAACAACTTACATGTCTCTATCTCAACTTTTGATTCACTATTTACTGATATTTAATCGGAACAGATACAGGGTGGTTCAAGATCCACATTTCTAATCACCCAGTAAATAGTAAATCAAAAGTTGAGACCTTTCCTCATCTTCAGGACGCAAGATTTATTACCAAATATTGATAAATCGTCCCCAATTTATGGAGAAAAATTTTAGTAGAAAGATCTGAGGTCCATTCGAATGGACGTGAATTATTTTTGAGAATAATTCATTTGATAGGTGAGAAATCTGTTCTGTATTTATTTGAAACGTACAATTCTTGATAATCAACACTTGAACTACTTTAAAAAAATAATAAAGGGCAAGAATATAATAAAACTCACTCTCGTACGTAGAACGTCCGAAGGTACTCATTTTTACAGCTGGTGTTCTCTTTTTGCTACTTCAAAATCATAACCTACCTTCACAGATGGCACCACATGTAAGTCAATTATATTGTACATACAGTTCTCAGAGCATCAGCTATATAAAAAATCTCATAATGATTGAAATACAGCATGTCCATTGAAATGGACGCAAGATTGAGAAATGGGCGTCAGCCCCAAAATCGTGTAAATAATTGAGTTTTATCAAATAATTGTTTTAGATGACTGGGAGTTTTACTACTACTCCATCCATCTACTCCACTTTGAGATACCTTGAAAAGTTAGGAATAAGAATAAAAATATTTACCCACTTTATTTTTGATTTGATTAAAACTGATAACATTTAAGGCACAGACATCAACATCAAAGCTGAGCTGCAGCTCAGAGTTCAGAGATGAAGAAAGAAATCTTCTTTTTCAATACAGAGACCCACAACGGCCATAACCAGGATTTTTCATGTACTTTGGTCCGTTGCTCGACTATCTATACTTTTTTGAAAACTATCGATTGTATAGGTAGTGCATATTTCTAAGAAACTATCGATACTATCGAAAGTACCATCGATAGTTTCCTATCTCTACCGTGCATGTCTCTATTATTTTTCTGATTACGATCCTGTGAACAAGGCTTTCGTGATGATTCCGGTGGCATGAACCATCGTGGGACAGTTCTGAAATGACAGACTTCGACATAAAGAAGAAAAGGAGATGCTGGTAGTCAAGATTTTATCGATCATTGTGCCCGGATCTGTTGACACCACTTACCTGTTGTTGATGTCATATTTTGCCGTCTTTTATACAAATGGGGTGGGGTGTGATATGAATGGAAGAGGCGTGAGGAATGAGGATATTTTTATTCAGTTCTTGGACGCATCTGGTGTAAATGAAGATGACTAGGAAGATATGGACAGGAAAGGGTCACTATATTATACTGTAACAGTTCATACATTTTTATCTCTCCTTAAACAAATAATCAGTCTAAATCGCATATATATTTCTTTTTTACAAACATATATAAAATCACTAGATGAAAATAGTCAACTAATAAGAATGAAAGTGCCTGGTTCAAGAACTCATTCAACTCATCCTGTTTGATTCAGGTAGGTATACGTGGGAAGATTCCAGTAATCTATTCATCAAATGCCCTTTATATTTTTGATATTCATCATACCTCCTCAAGAAGAGTCCTTACTATTCAGTGTCCTAAGACGGTGTATAAAGACCACAAGTGGATTTACTTTCTGACGTAGGTGCCTCCAGCCCTCTATAGCTATTATTCCATCTGAAGGAGTTAAAAAAGAGAAATATAGGACTCTAAAACCGTCGCAGTAGGTATTCTCGAAGACCAAGACCGAATAATGTTTCCAAGATCGTTTCCCTTTGATATTTTTTCACTTATTGTAGAGCTGATATTTTTCTGACCTTCATTAGCAATATGTATATGTATGGTACCTACCTTTCATCCGATTTTGAAAAAGTAAAAATCGCATCTACCTATCCATGTATTGAAGGACAAAAATGTGACATGTGGATTTGAACAGATAGTGTGGACTTTACTGGTCAATGGATGTCTATAGAATTTCTCAGATATTGATCAATTCATATTCACCTATTGCTTTGGTGTCATCATTGTTGTTTGTGTCTCCTCTAGTGGTTATAGATGTATAGTCGCCATCTGTTGATTCTATTTGTGAGTATATTCTTTTCACAAGAAATTATCAAGATGAAGGATTAGTGCATGCTTATAGATTGCTGAAATGGTAACGCTTTGTCATCAATATAATAATGAAGAGATTGCTAGAGATTGTTCTGTGTTCAGTTTCAAAACATAATATATATATGGTGTTCCTGGAAGGTCTATACAAAATCTCAGCACATAATAAAAATCCACATATTATACACTCCAAAAAAGTATTTTGAAGAATCAATTTTGCATTGCTCATTCACTGACCAAATTAATCCACAAAGATAACAGCAATTATTATTCATTCGAAATAATTTGAATATTCCGGTGCGGCGGGAGGAGGGAGAAAAGGCGATTGCATATCTATGCATTGTGTAAAAGATGTTTGTGAAGTATTTTCGTGAAACGAAACAAATGTTTGTGTATATCAATTTGTGAAATATGTATATATCCATATAGCGGAAAATTACACAATAATATACACATCTTCCAAAGCACAAAATTGTATTGACTAACTACACCTCCTTTGAAATAATAACACTATTTGTGTAATATTTTGCCACAGGTGTGCAATTTTCTTCCACTTGGTAACGGCGTCCTATCCCGTTCTCCTTCGACCTACTTATATCTCAATCTCAATATTTTGAATTCCTAATTAGTACGGCAAATTGAAAAAAAGTGACATCTTCCAGATTTACAGTCAGTCGGTTGGTGCTATGGATGGATAGAATTCATTTGTAATGGTTATCGTCGTTATGCAAACCTTTCAACAGCGTTGTATGGTTGGTTGCCTATAAGAACTGAAGTACTGCGAGTGGTACTGTTCTGAAAAAATCATGTCGCTCATAATCTATGCCTAATCCAAATCGAAAAATTGAAAAAATGGATAACTGCTATAATTTATTCTTTATTTCGTTGATCCTACATTTGTTTATAGCTTGTAATTCCAAGTCGAATGAGAGAAGAAGTATAGTTAGGTAATTATAGGTGGCTAGGTTGGTACTTATGTAGGTTCTTCTCAAATGAATATTTTGAATTGTCTCGGCTTCAGTGTAAGTAGGAATTGGCGTATTATGGCGTATTTCACTTGAGAGAAGCTATACCTATAGGTATGTGCCTACTGTGCGAAATTTGTGGTGTTTTTGAAAGAATTTGGAGGAAATCTCCCGGGAAATCTTGTCATTTCGTGAAATTTTGACATTAAAGAATCAGATTTAACTGATTTTGTAGTCTTCTAAACTAATTTATACTAGGTGTATTTCACCAGTTCCAGTAGTACATATTATTAGTATATTATATTATGTAAGAAGAAGAAGATATAAGTTACCTATCTAGACTAGAGCAATGAACACACTGATTTGAGCCTTTTTACTACACCTTGCAAACCTGTATTCAATTCACGATCAAAGTTTTCAACCTTCGATAGCTCAGTTGGTAGAGCGGTGGACTGTAGTGGGAATATCAAAATGTAGACATCCATAGGTCGCTGGTTCAAATCCGGCTCGAAGGAAACTTTTTTTTATTTTTTGTATGGCCTGTTCGTTTTGTTTTGCTAAATATTGATTATTTAAATGGATTGGAATTAATTTGACCCAATTTTGTTTCTTGACATTGATTTTTTCAGTACAAGCGATACCTATATGTAAAAACCAGACCTAAACCAGAATCTGTCTGGCTTAGTGGCTGTGCATGCAAGTTTCTATTATACCTATATATACCGGGTGTCAACGAATCTATTAGACAAGTTATAACTTCTAGACCATTAGATGTATCAAAATGAGATTTGGTATAGGTAAAGGTATGTGACGAGGAGAGTTCTCACATATTTTTCACTTTCCGGTCACATCCTGTTTCACCGGAAATGGCTCCAGTTCTAAATTTTTAAATGGAACACCCTGTATATTGTAACATTTTTGGATTTTTGAAACAATTCTAGATCAGAATGTGACATTTTCGAAAGTTTTTATGCCTACTTGATGTTTTCGGATTCACTTTAGAAATTACATCTAGGTGGCCATGATCGGAAGTAAACTAATCTTCAGGTGATATCAGAAAATTACAATCGTGAAGTTTTAGTGACAAGTATTACAAATAAGAACATAAATTAAATATGACTGACGAAAATACTTCATATTAATTCATTTTCTTTTGTCAAGAAATCAAAAAATGTTACAATACACAGGGTGTTCCATTTGAAAATTTAGAACCGGAGCCACATTCTATTTATCTATGCCAATAAATCTCATTTTGATACACCTAATGGTCTAGAAGTTATGACTTGTCTAATAGATTCGTTGACACCCGGTAGATATTGTTGCTTTAACCACTTACCTTCTACCTAAACATTTGCGGCTGAGCCTGTCATGCCCATAATTATTTTGATTGGATCAGTAAAGGCGACAAAAACTGAAGGTGGGTATTATAATAATCTGAATAGTAAACAAACCGGATACAAATCGGCGAATATCTAGATTAGTATCTTTAGATGACGATCAAAAAATCAAACAACACTGTTTAAATCGTTAATTGTAGTGGACAAGTGGTTTTTATCTGAAACGGGGTTTTTTGTTAATTTCTTGGGGCGATCAAACAATCACGGACGACCTTGCGAGGCCTTTGACGTTTGAAAATTTAGCTGCAGTGGCGCATCATAATTTACAAAAATTAATTGTTGTATAATAATTGTTATTGAATTTTCATAATCATAATACCAAATATACAGCATCTTCATGTTTCAACAACATTAACAATAGAAATTCTGAAATAAATTAACGAATCAAACATGACTGGTGGACTGCGGTCGAAGAGAGATTTGATAATTTCTTCTATAGGTATAGTTCAATAATTAAACAAATGAGTCGATTTCATTAATATTTCATTTTATTTGTACCTACCTGGAATAGATACAAAACTAATGAGAATTATTATGCCTAATATTCGTCGAAACTTATACATGAGCAATGGAAAATATCACCTAGCTATAACGAGTATATTATTTTATAATAATATGATAGCACATTTGAAATTGAATGTTCAATGTTTGAACTAAATATCTCAACCACTTGAATGATCCCAATAAATTGTTAGCTTGAAGTCAACATTCGATAGACACAGATCTATAATGCATTCAGAATTACAAAAATGCAATTTTTTTTGTAAGAAAACAGAATATTCCCCTTCTCGGTATAAGTATTTCAATGAATTGAAAATGGTTTCTACAGTGGTTGGATCTTGAAAGAAAGACTTTTTTTCCTACTGAGAGGAGGACACATTTCCTAAACTAATTTGTTACATATGGAGCAAAAATTTCCTGATGAGTTCCTGATGATGACTAATCTACATGCACATGCAATTGAAAAATGAGATAGATTATCTTAAATAATTGATGTTACAGAAAATAATATAGTACAGTGATTTGGTATATCACAACCAAGGCACATCTGATGTGGATGGAGAGTTATAAAAAAGCAAAATGATTGTGAGAAATAAACAATGTATGTTCTCATTTCACTTGTGAATAGTAAGTAACAAATTCGATTGGTAAAGACAATCATTATCATCTGAATATCGTTTTTTTTTGTATAAAAATTCCTATTTGTATTCAGATTCACTAGCAAATTCATGGCATTTTCAATAACACATTTAATACGGTCCTAACTAAAATGAACGATCTTCACTGACGTTAATATTATTCAGGGTGGGACTGTGAAGCAACAACCCTACTCATTTGAACAAAATGTTAATTTATGAATAACCAGAAAGTTGTTCTCAAACCAAGTTGGAGCTTTTTGTTGAATTCAAAGTGATAAGTAATAGTAACATATACAGGGTTATTTATTAGGAATGTGTAATCTCTAAACTACACTTAGGAAACACCAAAATATGAAAATTCAGCCTAAACATGCCTTATCAAAATCTTAGTGGATTAGGGTGTTCAAGAAGAAGATTTTATTTCAAAATTTCTCAGTAACTCTGTAAGTTTAAACAGCAAGAACATGAAATTTCGTAGTTTCAGGTTTTCTGACATGAAAAATACGAATTTGTAACTTATGATTGCTCATAGAGAGCGCTAGTGGCACTCTGTTACTTCTTCTTCTTCATTGAATAATGGTTGAAATAAGTCAAAAATCAAAAAGCCATACATAAAAATGGTACCTACTCTTTTTTTTATTGTTGAACATCAACGCGTTTTGGCGTTATCCGCTCTTGAGAATATTTGATGTTCCACTTATAATATTTTTACTATTCACAATCATAAAGTGAGCGAAGTGACAGTGAAAAAACATTCAGTAATCAATAATAACAATCAATTACAACGCCAACAACAAACAGAATTCCAAAGTGTTCGGTCTACCAAAGTTATGGAGAAATTGAAATTGAAATGTTCTATTGAACACTCTACTCTGTATGTGCAACATTTTTATAAGGCATTTTGGGCTGAATCTCCATATTTTAGTGATTACTATCAGAGATTGCCCAGATACAGCGTCATTCATAAAGTCGGCATTATATATGTATGTATATAGGAAAAACTTTTGATAATAATTTATTCGGAAATTCGAGTTGAGCGTTAAGTTTTGCTTTAAAAAATATGAAAACTGGGCTACTCTATCGGAGTCACGTGACTCTCACGACATGTCTGAAGTTTACTAAGAAAAGTTGTTTCTTTTCCAATTCAACATAATTATGTGTGACGTTTCCTGACAACTTTCATATTTTTATATTTTTTCTATGAAATGTCTGTAACAAAAAAACCAACTCCGATAAAACTATTTCATTCTAGTAGCTTTATCATACTACAAACTCTCAATACTGATAAATTATCGACAGAAATATGATTTTTTTCAGAAAATAATAATCCCCGCTTCAAATGTCTGTTATGTTTGATGCAAAGTTGACGTACCGTCTATAATTCAGGAGCAAAATTGATTTGAATTGAATTTTTCAGTAATAAAATGATGCCAAAGTTATCAATCAAAATATCATCAAACTACTTTACGTAACTAACCAGAGTTTAGGACAGTTTTGTCGAAGTTACAATAATTAGAAGGAATCAAAAATTATCAAGAACTAAAAGTTGCAATAGCAGGAGTACAAATTCGATACAAATTTTCCTTCTCGAAATTAGAACGAATAAGCCTATTTTCTGCGATTAATTTGAAAAAAAAACGTACTCCGACCGAGTATAGGCATATTTTCCATTCTTTGTGAAGCAAAACTTGATGCCCAAGTCCGATTTCAAAATAAATTATCAAAAGTTTCTTCCATTCATGATGCCAACTCATGAATGAAACTGTATAAAACAAAAACTGACATATGCGGTTATTTTTAGTATGACCTCATCAACTTCCAGATATCACTACTTAATTTCTGAGTAAATTGTTAAGTTCAACGATCCCACCCTTCACAAAATTCATAAATAATATAATATACAAAAACATCATCCTACAATCTTCGACTACATCGATAAAGGAACTAAAATCCACACTTCAAGCACCACGAACACATAATCACAGGGACAAAAACTTCAGCAGCGCCTCAGATATCAGCCTAGGGTTAATGGTACCGTCAGCAGTATACCTAACCCCTCTCAGAGACCCATCGTCATGACTAACCACCCCGTATTCGCCCACAATGAAACCGTCAGCCGTACGCTCCTCCACACGGTACTTCCTGTAGTTCCTTCCTTCCACAACATAACCAACTTTTTGATTGTCTTCAGCCTTCTTAACTGATTGGATCCCGTGAGCTCTGCCATTGGTGACAACGCTAACAGCTTCGTCCACCTCGTAATTCTGCTCAGGCATACCGTAGACCTTCGGCAAGTGTGGACGACTAGTGGGCTGGATCGCAGCTGCTTTCGCTGGGCTCCAAGCGCTTCTGGTCTCGTTAGTCTTAGCGCTGTTGTCTGAGTGGTAGGTGTTGGTGTAGGGAGCCTTGGCACCATTGTAATTGCGTTCGTGGCGTTCGTGCACTATCGGCTTCTCGGTATCCACGGGTACTCCAGGCACTGCCTGCAGTATGGAGCTGTAGGATACCGACCGAGCTCTGCTAGGCTCGCTAGGGTCGTCATGGTAGATGACGGTTTGGTGGTATGGCTGTTTGGAGGCTTTATCGAGGAAACCAAGACCTGGATCATAGGACGACCCTGACTGCGTTGGAAGCTCTCTCACGGTGGCTGGATAGCTGCGGGTGAATTCGGGCACCAAGTCGCTATCCTTAGTTATGGGCTCGTTTTCTTCTACGCTGAGCTCGCTTTTGCTAGCTCTGGCTACTATACTAGGATGCTCTTCGCTAGCTACTATGTTCTGGTCTTCTGGTTCAGTCGTTGCTGTGCTACTGGACGTTGTGCTATCTACGGTCAGGGAATGATATTGTCCTTTGTGCACTGACGAGGATACTCTTACTGCTAAAATGATACCGTCACTGTCACTTCTGTCTGTGTCACTGCTAGTATCACTGAATTGTTCTGTGGTTTGAGCAAATGATAAGGTGCTTCTGACGCGCCTGGTGGTGGGTTTTCTTGTGGTTGTCGGTGGTTCTGTTTCTTCTAGTAGGAGGATGGTTGTCGGTTGAGTGGAGGTTGAGGTTTCGCTGTAGGCTCGTCGCAGTGAGGCGTCCATGAAGACTGAAAGGAAGTCGGCTCCTGCGAGGATGTCTTGATCTGCAAAAGGCTCCTGCTTTCTGATTGGCAGGCCTTCGATTGCCATCTTTGTGCCGCACGTTATCTGAAAAAGAACATAATTTATCTGTAGATTGTGGATATCATGCACATCACATTATTTCATTTCTGGCGAGTGAATAATGATATTCTGCATTGATAGTTTTATTTCGGAATCAGAAGAGTACATCTTCAGCCTGAGTCATAAGTTCAACACGAAAATAATGACAGTATTTAGGGTTGACGTACATTGGAGTTAAGAAAAACCCCTTGTAACTCTGCAACGAAGGAATAAATCGATGTCACAGGAGTATTCTGTGTCGATGTGCTGTTTACCCCATTGGGAGAGACCGACATCATAAATAATTTGTAGATAACTGTTTCTCCACTTCGCCTTTAAAAGTGTCTAATTTTCTCCACCGCTACTGAGTTAAAAATTAAATATTTCTCTCAGATTCTCTGTCTTCTTCGATAAAATACCTACCAAAATAACTGACAGGGTGCAGGGTCATGTAGTTGTCTGATTTCTTCGTTGATCGACGTTCTTTCAGCAAGTAAATGCTGCTTGGGGGATTTCATCTGCAATATTTATTGCACTCCATCGACCTTATAAATAAATTTATGTGCAGTAGCGTACCAAACGGTAGCAGCCATTTCAAATCAAAAATTAATATCATACTTTTATATTGGAAAGCTTCTCCGTTTGAGGGTATGTTCATCTTTTCATTAGTAACCCAAATTTGCGATCAATCCAATACAAATAATTATACGATACGACTTTTGTAATGTATACAGGGTGAGTCAGAATAAGACCGACAAACTTCATACACGGATTCCCCACCCCATTTTGAGGTGAAAAAAATCTATCAACGTCCTAAAATGCATCCTCACTGAGATACAGGGTGTCGAAAGCACGAAACAAGTTAATATTTCTCTAAATTTCTCTAGAACCCCTGTAGCAAAAAATATGAAACTCGGTATACCGATCCAGATTGATCAGGGTAATCATAAAGAGTTCTCATTTCTTAATTTTGTCAACCAGTGGCATAGTAATTATATAGTAGTTATATTTTTCCTTAGACAGATGAATTGTCAAATTGGTGTATGACATCAGTTAGTCTCATCAATACCTAACCTGAAAGTAATAACATTCTGCATGCCTAACTGCCTGCCTTACCAAGATATTTGCTAAAAACTAATGATGTGATGAACTTTTACGAGAAATCACAAAATTTTTCATCCTCCAGAACATTTTTGAATGTTGATTAGAGCAAAAGCATTGCACGGATGAGTCAGAATTAGTTCGAAAAACTTCTATTACTTCTTATTCCACACTTTATTTCGAGGTAAACAGCTTATATCGAAGAATGTCTTCAGGTGCAACCTATTTGAGATACTAGTTGTCAAATATGTCAATTGGATCATTATATATTACTCGAACACGCTGGTATGGAAAAAATCGAGAGGATCATACTTTATTTTCTTTTCATTCGTTATACTCAGTTGCAAAACTGGGGCTATTATGAACATTGGAATAGAAAATGACACAGGAATCCATTGATAGCAAAAAAGTTGTCAGTTGTCAGAATTTCAAATGTTCTTCGGAAATCTCTGCTATCATCCCTTCACTAGCATTACCAGTCAGTCGAACTAGACAAGCCCAGTCAGCACACCCTTTCGTTGTCAACCTCGAAAGATGTCGAACGGCACTTCATCAAAACTCCTTCGTCCATAGAACGGCTAGGCTCTGGAATTCATTGCCTGAAATACGAGCCTGCATTCGTAACATAGGTCAACAAGTTTATTTCAAGTATAATCCACGAATCAATATGGATACGAGGCAGCTTTCACCTCATAAGAGTAAGATAGCAAATTTAAAAGGTTCAGGTATCATTCAACCCAAAATAATTTTTTAAATCATAATTCTGAATATTTGCCTTATGTGACTCGATTCAAAATTCTAGCGAATTTACAAAGTTGTTAAAAGATATTTATGGCATGTGGAACATCAATAGCAAGAGGATAGACTAGAGAACTTTTGAGGGAGTTGGAAGATCCTGGTCGCTGTTGGTTTTTTTTAGGAGTCATGTAAAGTCACAGCTTCAATTTGAGTTTCACATATTTCGAAACTCTGCGAGTAAATTAAAGAAAAACTAGATGACTTATGTCACTAGTGTTGTATTTAAAAGTACTCTGACACAATACACTTCTGAATAGAATTGAAATCCAGAGTCTACGCCTCATACTTTTTTCAAAACTTGAATTTGAATGTGAAATTTGGGTCTTCTTTTGGTGAACAGATAAAAAGACGATTAAAAATAATCCAGAGGGCATGAAAGGTGTGAACTAGTCTTAAAGGATAGCAGATGACCCCTTCATTCGACCATTTCAATTTGGCACACGATGCACCAAACACCCTGTATATATGATTTTATCCACGAACGCATATATTTGATGCCTATCTCTCGAGTCTCGATCCAAATCCATGTGTTACATGATCTAAGGTTACAGACAGTCTTTTGAATCTGAAAAGTTGACACTTTTGTCGATTTGCGAGCAAAACGGAAGATTTTGGTATGTATGTACGTCACTGTGCGTGGTAAGATTCTTGGAACGGACTTGATGTTTTGGAAATATGCGCCGGCTCTGATGGTAACGTTATCCCTCTGACATTTCGAATACGAGATAAATGTAAATACTTTATGTATTACGAAATTTATTTCACTTGAAGAATTTAAATTTTATAAGGCGAATCATGAAAATAAACAATATTATGTCAAGATTCGGTCGAGTTGTGGACCCGTTGAAATATTATACGAAAAAAAAATCAAGGAGATTTGCATTTCATGGCTGTCTTTTCCACAGTTAATATACATGACCAAATATTGCACAAAGATCCAAATGTGTTGCAAATTTTCTGAAACGTACACACCGTTACCTTCAATGTTCACTCATCCTGGTCAGGAAAAGATCAAAACTCATCATAATATATCAGTTTCGTAATTTTTCAGGTATATATCTATACATAAAATTCCGATATATGATTCCTCACATTCAATTGCTATCATTAAGTACTTAACATGAAATTAATTAACGATTAAATGAAGTTCATGTTCTGCTGATGGCAGGTGATAAGATCTTTATGAGGATCTTATATTATTTATATTTAATAGTATGGCAAGGAACGGTGTGTTCATCAATGTCATTGGCGTATGAAGACAACATTTCTTATGAACAAAACTATATGTTGTCTGAAATGTATTGATTTATTTTTCATAGGTGCGACTAATAGCTGAAATATCAATCGAAAAATGTTCATGGACAAAAGGGCAAAAGTCCCTTTTTTATGTTTTTTTCTCGAACTCATATCAACTTATATTTCGTATGGAGGGCAAATCAAACTTCAATTGACGGACCAAGGTATTTATTCTCCTGCCAATAAGTACTTTTCAAATCAGTTTTCGAACAATGTGTAACAGCAAGGATTCTGAAATAATTTGTTTTTGTCATTTACACATTACATGCATGTTTGTTGAGCAATGTCCTCTTAATGAATTTAATTGTATCAGAAACATAAATGAAGTTACAGTACCCAGACGGAAAAAATCTCGTTCACGGCAACAATAAATGTTGTTGAATGTAACAAAAATTCCCATCGCGAACAGTTTAAATAATTGAATTGAAATATTTGTTTTGTTGTTGTAGTTTTGAATGAACCGCTCATTCCAAATAAATAATTACCAACAATATTTCATTGGTGCAACAAATCTATTTTTTTATGTATACCTACATACTGTGTGACACAGACTTATTTATGGTACAATTGCTTTTTCCCTTCGTTTCCAAAGCTCTAGTTCTGAAATTTGGAACATTGAATTTTCTCAAGAGTACTTATTGACATATTTGGACAAGAACTCGAATGGGGTGTATCATGAGTGATATATATGTGACACGGTATAACTAAAAAGTTCATTATCAATATTTTTACTGCTGTTATAATTTCTGGTGTAAACCACAAATTGTATATAATCTAGGAATATCAATCAAATTGTATTTTTCTCTCATTAGCAAAACTTGATAATCTACGTCTATGAATAGTGCCGTGATACTGACAGCGATTGTATCTGTTGCAAAATGCACACACACAGCAATTTTTTTTCTTCTACGTTATACAAGGACGTCTTCTATAGTCTACAATCGACTGCAGGAACACCCTTTTTCGATATTTTCACTATATATATATATGCAAAGATATATTGGCAATCTATATATAATAATTATTGTTGCCCGACTATTCAAATAACCTCTTATACATAGTGACCAAAACAGTGAGTGACTCACAAAAATTAGTGGTTTTCCAAATATTCAAGACTTTTGTTTTTATTCGATTTATCCCAAAATATAATAAATATCCCTGGTCACAGAATGGACATATTTGTTTTATATAAACTCATGTGGGATCTTGATGTGATTACTAAAGTTATATGAACAATTTTGGATGGATTTTGTTGATAAAAATAATCAAAGGCTGCTATGTTTTCACGTAATATGATTATATAAATTGATCTTCTCTGGAAATATGAATAGATGGAAGTAATCACTTCGTATCATTGTTATTGGTTACTTCAATAAAAAATATACATTGATATTGATAAACCTACTATAGGTATACTTATCATTTACTTACATGCTGAATGAAGGTTGTTGATAATGGAAATAATGAATTTCAAGATATTGGACAGAATACCTACATTTTTTCAAAATGGGTCCTTCTACTTCATTAACCTTAAAGAAAAATATTGAAGTTAGGTATGTGTCTAGTAGATTATATAAACCACTAATATTTGTTCTATTCTATATTCGCGATGAAAATGTGAGTTACTTAGATGATACACCCTGTATAATAATTGTTATCTACCATGCAACTCTAAGATCAAATAACTATATATTATTCCGTATGAATGAATATTTATGATATATCCGTTATATTATATATATATAATGATAGTTAATTGTTCGAGGTATTTGAATATTGTGATTGTGGGTGTATAGATGAAGAGAATTTATGCTACAGGTTGACTGCAATTGTCGATATCTTGGACGTGGTAAATGCTGTGAACAGTGATTCATAAATCATAAATCTCATATTTGAAATGAAGGCTTACATTCCCAATAGAGATGCGTTTACCAAATATCCCGTTGTTATAACGAAATTAGGGGATCAAAATATGAGGAAAATCACTGTATTCAGCACATATTACAATTCAAGAAATCATACTTCGATATATCTTCTCTGCAGTGAATTACATCGATTTATCCTGATGGGTTTTTGGACCGCAATAATCCAAATACCTATCCTATGGCTATGGCGATCAATTCCAAACTCTGTATCGTTGCTACCGATAAAACGATTTTTATTTATGTCGGTGATCCTTCCTTATTCATGGTGTAAAAACCTATACATATATCCATTTTTTTTGTGTTCATAAATATATCTGAGAATATTCCTTTTCAATATGAAATACATTATAGTTTCGTACAACACGAAATGTATTGTTGATTTGTGAATATTGTTTGTTGAAGTTCAATCATTGTGTAGGCATCTATCTTTAGATCTTCTATTACTCTAGCTATGAGTACACAAATTTGATCACACAAAACATGAACCTGTTTATGCACAGGGGCCACAGGGGTGTACAAATAAGTTTCAAATAATGAAACGTATACTGATTTTGTTGAAGCAATAGTAGAAGATGGAGAATAGATACAAAGCATACAAGAATACTGGGATAATTTTATACTAGAGAGGAGTTCATAGAATGATAGTGTAAACCTATACAATATGAATAGTTTCCAGTGACCCGATTCCAACACTGCTTTCAGCAACAAACCCAATAATCATCACTCATTTCGAATGGCTGATAATATATCCTTCGATCCTTGATGGTTGAGTATTCAATCCATACTGTGACTTGGGATAATGATTCCAAGTTTTGTTCGATAATGAAGCTGTAAGTAAGCAGTTCGAGACATCCAGCAAAATAATGGCTCGGTCGTGATATGATGAAGTAAATTGATTACTTCCAAGAAAGTACAGATCGCGAAACCTGTTCGCCACTTTTTAATGAGGTGGAGAACATGATATGATCATCATAGGATACAGTGGAGTTTGATTGAGTTGTAAGAAAAATATAGCACATTGCATCAATGTGAGTTTGAATAAAGGAGTAGTGACTGTTTCAGTGACGTCACTGGCGATCTACATTAAATCAGTAGGTCTTGGGGTGTAACATTTCAAAAAATACTGAGGCATATTCAGTGTGGACCATCGAAGACGATCCAACCAAGTTTTCTCCATTGTGTTGCAATTAATGAAAAACCGCTCGGACGATTTCAATTTCGCAGGGGTCACATTTTTCTGTGATTATCATATTCCAAAGTTGAAACCCTGAAGCGTAACGGGCATCAACTTCCGATTTCAAAATGGAACACCCTGTATTTCATTGCATTTTTAGATTCTCCCTGGAGAGCTGATTTCATCAATGTATCACACTTGGGGTCTAGCAGGAAAGATTACAGAGATAAAGGTTGTTCAAAATAGAGATTTTTCAACTTAAGGATTTTTTTTGTGTCAAAACTTTTTTAATTGGAATAAATACAGGGTGTGTTTTGAAACATTTCCCAAACACTCTGTATCAAGGGGTGGTCTAACGAGATTGCACCTTTATATTGTTCAGTCGTTTATGATTTTTCTATTGAATGGAACACTTCATTCTCTGAGCATGACATATGTTTACTTCTTATTGCAATTCATCTTGAACTACGAAGAATTTTCTCGTTTGATACAGTACCAGCAGCTTTTTTTTATTTAAATCTGAACGCCAACTGCGATTACATAACGCGTAATCGAACTGATTTATGTATCACTGCACAATGTGTTAAATCATGATCTATGTGCTACTTAAGTCCATAAATATGGTTCAAGAGCATTTGTATGATGTATATTATAACAACAATGGTGTATAGGAGATTCATGAGAATGTTGATTCAGACGAATGTTTCGACGCTCCCAGAAGGATTAAACATCAATAATTGGTGCTTCTCACAGTAAAAAAACAAAATTTGTTGCATCAACCACTTATTTGTGTTTTGATTATTGTCGTCGGATTTAGCAAAATCAATATTTTTTACGAGGCCTTTATTAGCTTGGTATGTATGTTTGTATGTTTGTATTCTTGTATGTTTGTATTTTTTGAGATGAGTTTTTTTTGATTTAATAACGCAATGGAGTCATTGTGATATCAGATACGGAAATAAAGTTGATGACAAACAAAGTACCTCATCGATGGATCGCTCACAGTAAAACAAGAGCAATTTTGTGTTATAGCAGTAGAAAAAAATTGTTTTTCAAAGCACCGGTTAAGGATCAGGATTATTGTAAAGGGCTCTGTGTCTTTGTGAGAGCGTACACATTCAATATGTGATGGCAAACTCCTTTTTGAAAAAAAACCAAAAACGGTTGAGTCAAATAAACTGGTCAACATTGATAACGTCATATGGTGCAAAATATAACCTAAATTCAAAGTTGGATGACTCACGAATGCACTAACCAATTTAGAATCGGTTTCCACCGATGATTAGCCTAATATTTCATCAGTTTGTCGTGGAAATATGAAACTTCAGTGATCTCAGATTTCTGAATTACAAAACCATTTCGAGGACTAACTCCAGACTTCTTCATGTCGATGTACGGCTCCATTGTATCACTCGTGGGACAGATAAAATTAGGTTTCATCCAATGAGGAGTACGTTATTCTCCATTTGATCATTCAGTATTTCTTGTATCACTTTGTATAGACTTCTCCAGGAGTTTCTGTGTTCTAATACTATCACATATCTGGAGACTATAAATTCAAAGGTTGATTCTTCGAACAAGAACATCAACTCCCAATTTCATTCATTCATGAATATTCATAACAAGATTATCAAAGCTCTAAATTTGAAATTCCGAAAACGTTCCGAGGAAAACTAAAAACAATGTATGTAAAACATGAGATTTTAAGGGTATTGTGAAGGCTTCAACATTGGTATTCCAATTGAATGTCATTTCGATCAAACATAAATGATTATGTTGATCCAAAAATGATGATGATATTGAATCAATGATAAACATTTTGTTCACTTGATGAAATGAACATTCGAATAAGAAAAATGGGTGATCACATTTTAATGACAAATAATGCATCTGTAGAACTGGACGATAAAATATGTAGTTAGGAACTGAATTAGGTATCTGATTATAGCAGTAATTTGAGATTTCCCTCCTTAGATAAATAATTTATCACATGAGAATGTCAACCTTCATAGACTCTAGACTGTGAACGAGTTGTTGAATGAAACGACAAGTTTAGTGTCCATTACATCATTCGACACTTAATTAATGACAATCGCTAAGTCGAGCGCAAGACTCGATCAAAGGTGGTACCCAAGTACCGATACCACCGTTTTCACACGAAAGAATGGCAGATATGTAGCAGCTAACAATTTGTTACGATATCGTGCCGTGATCCAATAACATTTTAGTGTCGCATCACGACAATGATACCATTACCATTACGCTTTAAGGCAGTGCCGGATTTAGGGAAGGGCATCCTGAGCTACAGCCCTGGAGCCTCCACAAAAAAGGGGCTCCTACAACGGAGGCCCCAGCAAAATTCTAAGAAAAATCATTCGAATTCCTACGAGTAAACAACTCTTTCTTATGAAAGCCTTTTTTTTCGTTGTTTTACCTACATTCCCAAGCATTGAAATGCACTGAGAATTTTGGTGTTGATGATATCAAATTGCAAACTGTCTATTAATGCTATCTCTACTCAACCCTGAGAGTGATTTACTCCGGGAAGTGGTTTTCAGCAAAATTATCAACGTTTTTTCCTCTGAAAAAGCTCGCAAGGACCATTCGTTAACTCAAAAATTCAGTGTACTTATGTGAAGTTGGCACCGACTTTTTTCAAAAACTGAATTTCTATCGGAGTTCTGGGTAGATACGATAGAGTTCTGGAGTTCCTGACAAAATATTTCAATAGTTCTGGTTAATTGTAGAAAATAACCGAAAAACAAAATTGTGGGTGCTAACCGGCACCGCTTTTTTCACAGAAAAGATTTCTGATGAGAAATTTCGACGTTTTTGAAAGAGTTCTGGAGTTCCTGATATATTTCAACGAAAGTTCCGGCGAAATAACGAAGTTATTCCTATTTTTAATAGGGACATTCATGCGCTTATATAGCATCCACCACTTTCTGAAGTTCGGATCGGAGTTCTGGGTAGCATCAGTCGAGTTCCACATACTATATAGGTAACTTTTTTATCTAAAATCGAAACTTTAGTTTTCATGAGCGAAAACAAAGGACCGACTGAAAAAAAAAGTTTCGTGAAAGATTTGGAAACGAGAGACAATAGAGGAGTTTTTGATCGGAGTTCTGGGTAGCTCTATTGTCTCTTCTTTCCAAATCGTTCACAAAACATATTTTTTTCAATCGGTCCCTCGTTTCCGCTTATAAAAACTAAAGTTTCGATTTTAGGGAAAAAAGTTATCTAGATAGTAAAGAGAACTCGACTGGTGCTACCCAGAACTCCGATCAGAACTCCTCTATTGTCTCTCCTTTCCAAATCGTTCACAAAACATATTTTTTTTAATCGGTCCCTCGTTTCCGCTTATAAAAACTAAAGTTTCGATTTTAGAGAGAAAAGTTATCTAGATAGTAAAGAGAATTCGACTGGTGCTACCCAGAACTCCGATCAGAACTTCTCTATTTTTTCTCCTTCCAAATCGTTCACAAAACATATTTTTTTCAATCGGTCCCTCGTTTCCGCTTATAAAAACTGAAGTTTCGATTTTAAAGAAAGAAGTTATCTAGATAGTAAAGATAACTCGACTGGTGCTACCCAGAACTCCGATCAGAACTTCACTATTTTTTCTCCTTTCCAAATCGTTCACAAAACATATTTTTTTCAATCGGTCCCTCTTTCCCGCTTATAAAAACTAAAGTTTTGATTCCAGAGAAAAAAGTTATCAAGATAGTATCTAGAACTCGACTAGTGCTACCCAGAACTCCGATCAGAACTCCTCTATTGTCTCCCCTTTCCAAATCTTTCACAAAACTTTTTTTTTCCAGTCGGTCCCCCGAACTTTACAAAGTGCGGTGTATGCTACATGAGCGTATGAATGTCCCTATTAAAAATAGGAATAACTTTGTTAGTTCGTCGGAACTATCGTTGAAATATATCAGGAATCCCAGAACTCTTCCAAATACGTCGACATTTCTCATCAGAACTTTTTTCTGTGAAAAAGGCGGCGCCGCGTAAAGTTAGCACCCACAATTTTGTTTTTCGGTTATTTCCTACAAATAACCAGAACTATTGAATTTTTTTGTCAGGAACTCCAGAACTCTATCGTATCTACCAAGAACTCCGATAAAAAATCAGTTTTTCAAAAAAGTCGGCGCCAACTTCACATGAGTAACTAATTTACTTGGTTTCACAATAAATTTGTTGACTGGAAATTTTTTTCCACTCCATTGTTGCCCCAGGTGCTCTGTAAATCCGTCCCTGTTCTAAGGTGAAATGGAAGTTGGCGCCACAGTGGAGTTCAAGGTTGAGCTAGTTTAACGAACATAACCTCGCATTTGATCGAATTGCTCTGTAATTTCTTCCCACTGCTGGTACGTGTTTTGTAGTACTGTTGGCGGAAAGCAATTTTTTGCTTAGGAGATTTAAGCGACAAATTTGGAGCGCCCATACGAACAAAAACTAGTTTGTGATACGTCCTTAATCGTTGCTTTTTAATTGCTCAAACCTGAGATTAATCTTGTTTTGGGTATCATTAAAATGTGGTCCAGGACATTAAGTATGCTTTTTTAGGTCTATCTATGCACCAAGTGAAAAATGAAATCATTTCTTCCCTGTTCACATAAATATACCTATTTTTTTTATTCATTGACTATAATAGGTAGACACATAATATACATAATAACATATGATGGGTTATAATTTGTAATGAAATTTCTAAAATTCATTTCATTCATCAGTCGGGTTTGTTCTGCTCGCATTAATTTCAGTTGTAAAATGTATAAAACTTCAAAATGAACAAATGTGGAAATCATGAAACATAAGGAACATTCAAAATATCTTTGATTCGACTCATATCTTCTTCTTCTGCAATGAATCTTGAAGGGATCGGCCTTCCTATTCTGTGCTCGTGTTTGTGTTTGCATTGTTTTTTCACATATTTATTTTCGAAATTGTCCACAAATTCTACTTTATTTTGAAATGTGATTCTCATTGACAGATAAACCGAATTTGTTTTAGTTTCTTTTGATGTTTGCCATTATGTACACCTGTAATAGTTCTATGTACGAATCAATGAATCAGAAATCGGGAGTAATTTTCAATGGAGCACCATCACTAAATCTGCAATATTTCGAAATTTTTCTTTCTATAGAATGATAGACCGAAGAAGAGATAACCCAACCTAACCCAACCTAAACCTTACCTTGTTAACTCAATGTTTGTGAAAAAATCATATATTATATAGAACTGGGCCAGTTAAAAACTTGATAATGAGTGAAGTGCAATGGTGAACGATTTGCAAACAATGCTCACTACCTTTCAACATTATTTGTTTTGTTTCAGAATTTAGAATGAATTTAATTCTTGCTGTCTTTGTATATAAATATATAAATTCATGTAACTTCATAGGTGTTAGTATATAGGATCATTTTTCTTCAAAAAGTTTACTCTTGACGAACCATAACTGGTTTCATTAGTTCACTCAAGCTGTAGTTATTTATTATTTCAGTTATTTTTTTAATCCACTTAATAACAGAGGAATTGGCCGTTAAAATGTAGATCTGTGACCGTTTCTTCAGCACCACATTCCAAGAGTTTTTTCAGATTCGTTTTTTACCGATACTTCGAAGAAAACAGTGCTTTTATTTAGCTAATCATCTATAATCACAACTTATATAGTGTCGATCTTCTCGCGATTGATACAAACAATTTTACATTATAATACGATAAAGTTAGTCGATAATCATGAATAATCATTAAATTAGGTAATATATATTTAAGAAATGGAGCAGCGATTATCATTTTCTTTGCGTAGCCAGATTAGCTCTGCATACTATGAGGAGAACTATAAATATTCATATAGTCTCAAGGACATCACTGTCTTCCCCATTCTCATTGAAAATATGCTCTTAGTTCCACTGGTACAACTCATACAGAAGAAGTCAGACGCCCATTTGACTTTTTAATTAGGAATCATTGATCATCAATTTCAGATACCTATAAATCATTTGGCTACATGGTATTGGGGTCCTCCCGTATTGAATAAATACATGATTCTATTATACTCTACCGAAGAACAATTTGAATTAAGTTTTTATTTTCTATGTCTAAAATTACCTTGAGATAATTATGGAGTCATACGAAGTACTTTTCAATGAGCGACCTCATCATATTATTGATGGAAATAAATATTTGATTCATTGTAAATATGTACATACGTATAGCGAAATGTTTCAATTTTCTGGAATTCAAAGTAGGTAAGTAGGTACTTAGTTCCTATCTATTTTTATATATATTTTTGTTACAGATGATGATTTTCTCATTCAACATATTAGTATATAAGGTTAGTTTTCTGCTAGGCGATTTTGGCTTTGCCGATGCTAGCGATGAAACGTGATTATGATATTGGTTAATTCCATTTGGTTAACTGCCATTCTACCTTGATGCAGAAAACTAACCTTCACTCGAGGTGTCACTATAGTAAAACCAAACAATAAATCCAAACAGCTGATAAACTGACAACTGTCAAGCTGGTTTGTCTGGTTAGGTTCTAGGAAAAATTACTACCAATAAGTTTAACAAAAAACCAGAACATAGTAAACAGGCCACTTTGAACTCAGAACTAACTGAAATTTCACTAGAACCACTCTATGCTAGAACTTAACTGAATCAGTTAACATGCGTTCTTTCGAAAGACTTTATTTCGATACGATACACTACTGCTTTCTGTGCAGAATTATCTGTTAATCAATTCCATTAACTTCGTCGATATAGAAATTGTTCCAAAAATATAAATTCCTAAAATAACAACCGAGAAACCTGGCAGTCCCAATCAAAATGGGATGCATGATCAATTTAGTTTTTTCCTAATAAGTCGAGTAATATTAGGTAAGTTTTGGTACCAATGCACGTTTAATGTATATGAATAAATGGAGAAAAGAAAAGTTGTAAAAAACATGTCTCGGGTCGGGTCAAAGGCTGCATACATGATGGTATGTTCTGCAAGGCGCTAGTAGTGAAAAAATGGTGTCTATTCCCTAACAAATGAAATAATCTGCGCCCTGCGGTGTATGAACAGGTTATGTCGTGAATTCTTTCACGTATAAAAAGAACTATACACATGCAAGTCCCATTATACCGAAATTGCTTCGAGTTGCAGGAAATGTGTAGTTTCGGCCTTGCCAAGGTCATCGCGATCGTGTGGTATTTATCGTTATGTCTGCCGAAATTGGCTTTAGTCGAGATAGAATGTGGTCAGGAAGAAATTTAATATGTATGTGGTTCTCCGCTTGGAATTTGATTACATTCCTAGAGCGATTGGAATTTCACAAAAACAGAGTTAGGAGGAAGAGCTTTTTGCTGAGATATAGCCGCCATATACAGGGTGTATCTGAATAACACCGAAAATATTCAAGGGGCGATTCCTTGTGATATTTTAGAAAATAAAGGTCATATGAACATATGTCCTAACTTGCTTCGTTTTCCAGATACAGGGTATTATTATATCTATGAAAAATCTTTTTTTTTTCATTACTCAATTGTCCTTGCATCAATGTCATCAAAACATTGTGATTTTGTTAATAGTAGGTGTTTTCAAGACTTCCATTGAGATTACTCTATTACAATCATTTCGAAACTTTAGGGCTTCCTCAGTCCCCAATAACCATACTGAAATTTGGCACCATGGAAGCTCATACAGGGGCGTTATAAATAAAAGTATTCTGATATAGTTATCGATGCGCGAACCTTATTATAACTTTTTGACGTTTGTAGAAAAACATATTGGTTGCTTTTTGAAAATCAGAGGTTGAGGGTGCATGATTTCGCTGGAGTATGGTCTTTGGTTTGTTATTGGTCAGATCATGTGAGAATTTGAAGATTAGTGGAATAATAATAATCAGAAATGCTCATATCAACTATATTCCTTAATCATCAGCAGTCATTACAATTACATACATTTATTGATAAATTGTCCTTTATCCCGATTTTATATCGTCGGTTTTGATGAATTGTGATGCACATCGTATGTACACTCATTTATTACCATATAAATAGTTCATGCTCGAAAGCTTTAATTAGATCAAGATTTTATCATTCACAATGTTGGAAATTCAGTATTTCTTGAGTAATTGGTTCGAAATAACGAGCATTGTCCAATAAGTGGACTGGAATTTCTTAATAAGCCCCGAAACACTTTCAGCTGCTGGCAAAACTCGCATTAGTGACGTACTTTTGCGACCTTGGAACGTTAGATTTTTATCTCTGACTATCTGAGTCTTTGCCAGTAATATAGGTACTTTTTTATGAATAACTAGATCTGAACGATCGATCGATAGGTTGCCATAAAATAGACTGAGTACCTATTTCAAAATTATTTCCCATACATACAATAGAGTTTCGATTAATGATATATTCAGTGATAATTAATCGTATTATTAAACTACTCACATTGTGTATACATGTGATTCATAAGCATGCACCTTCAGCTTTTTTTTGAACATTCAAGCTTCCCATGTTATATTATACAGGGTGTCTGTAAAAGGTCTTTACAAAAACATACCACCATTGAGTATTTATTTATTTACTAACGGGTGAACCCAGTGTGAAAAAAAAACATGAATATATATAGCCTGTATAGATTTATACATATCTAAACTTTGAATACAATGAACATTAAAAATAAAAACATTACATTATTGCGAGAATGCGTTTGACTCTTTCAATGCCAGTGTTAAAAATGTCCCAGTTCACTCTGTTACTCAGCGTGAATAAACAAAGATACCACATAATTCCCTAGACCAAAATAAGTCGATTCAAGTGAAATTACCTCAGTACAAAGTTGCATCGTTTGGGCTCCAAAGGCCTTGAAGTTACAATTTTTAAATCGTTTTTCCCATATAAATTTAAAACGGCATGTGCGATTTTGCTGAAATTTGGTATATTGATAGAATTTTATGTAAAAACAATGGTGTTAAAATTTTGTCCGATAATAATACATAGGCGTAGAACTTGATTTTTCAAATGATTGCACCTTCAAAAATTTTACGCCAATGGAAGAAAAGGAGTTTGAGTATGAAATGTAGATTGCGCAACTCATTTACTTTAAAAAAGGTACTCTCGATAAGACTCGATTGCTCTCATGGTCTTGACGAAATTTGCATTTTAGTAATTTTAGAACATGAACAATAATTATTAAAATACAAACTTTGTGGAAACCATGAGAGTAAATCGAGTGTTATCAAGGGTACTTTTTTGTAGTAATTGAGTACCCAATCCAAATTTCATACTCAAACCCCTTTTCTGCCATTGGCGTAGAATTTCTAAAGGTGCAATTATTTAGAAAATCGGCTTGTTTCGTAATCTTTTTGTAAAATAATAATTCTGGGAGATATCCAGGGTGGATAGTCTTGAATGGACCACCCGGTATATTGAATATAAAGAGGAAAGATTATTGAATAGGCTCCGAAACTACTGGATCGATTTGGCTGTAAATTGGTGGGGAGGTAGCTTGGAACCAGGAGAAGGTTATAGGTTACTTTTTATCCCGGTACCATAAGGAAATTCAAGATGGCGGATCTAAGATATCGGACGAGTTTTGTAATTATGGCCCGATTCTATTCACCTAGGGGTTTTCTGGGTCGGAGATTATGATTCCTTCGTCAAAATTAAGAAATCCAAGAAGGCGGATCCAAAATGGCGGATTTTGTAAGTAGGATCCGATTTTATTCAAATTTGGTATCTGGTGGTTCTCGGGTCGGAGATTATGATTCTTTCGTCAAAATTAAGAAATTCAAGATGGCTGACCCAATATGGCGTACGAGTTTTGTAATTATGATCCGACTTTCTTCAAAATTGTTATCTGGGTGAGTGAGAGATTATGATTATTTTGTCAACATTCGGAAAGGGCGGGATTTGGAAATTCAAGAATTGGAACCAATATACCGGAAGAGTTTTGTAATCATATACCGATTGTGTTCAAAATTTGTAAGTAATCGTTTTCTGGATCTAAAATTATGATTCCTTCGTCAAATTAAGGGAATTTAAGATGGTAGATCCAATATTATTCTTTCGTCAGAATTGGGAGATTTAAGTGAAATTAAAAAAAAGTTGGGAATAAAATAATAATAGTGTTTTGATAAATATTGAACTCAAAAAATATATTGTAGAAATAATGTATATAGTGAAACAACGTTTGCGAGGTCTGCTATTATTGAATATGAAAGTGATTATCCAATTAAGCCGCATTATTTAAAGCTATACTTTTGTTGTCCAAGGAACCAATGTTTATGTGTATAAATCAAATCGGAATATTCTCAGCACGATGTTCTCCGAACATTATAGGAATTTCCTTTAGTGCGCTCCAAGAGATAAAAGAAAAGATGTATGCCACCATGAAATACATCGAATATGATATGCAATGAACTGTTGACTAAAAAATGAAGGTGGGGGTGGTTTTTCAGGGGTAGTTTGACAGACGATGAATCTGTTACAATGACTTCAAAGTCATTTTGGTTTGACAGGAGCGAATTCTTTTGAATTTCATTTCCAAACAACATCACTATGAGATATTGGCTGAATGGATAGATCTGGGACACCCGGTATTTTGAAATTTCGGAAAATCATAAATGTCGGTATCAGAAGTTTCCTTTAAAATTTTGTCATTTCATACAGACAGACCAGTACAATAACCCAGGGTCTTCTCTGAATCGTATGTTTACTCTTTTTTTCATATTTCCATAGTCATTGCCCTTGCAATGTATGAAATCGCCCATAAACCCATGAATCCTCAAGAATCCATATGATTGTGCAATAAAATGTGAGTTGATTGGTTGGTATTTCACGGTGATAATATTAACTGTACATTGATGATCCTGAAAAAAAATCTGGTGAACAGCTCCAATAAACCTGATCAAAAATAATGCGAGCCCATAAAATTGATGGTGACTTTACACTACGCCGAATTTAAATTTCTGTCGGCGCGGCTTTGTTCTAAAAATAATTTATCGCTAGATAATTGGAAAATAAATGATCATATAATAAATCAAAACTTTTTACAGTAGCCAACTAATTCTAATCATAAACGCTTAGACTGATAGAGCTATATAAGTTATGCTGACGCCCTCAGCGAAATTTAATAACTTCCAAATGAAGAAGTTATTTAGACAAGGTCAGATTTCTCATATGCCGATGTTCAAGAATATTCGACATAATATATTTCATCGCAATATAAATGTTTCATCCATTATAATTATCCTGATAATGACAAAAAATGCTTTCAAAATGTTCCGTCTAACTTATTCTAGGTGATTAATATATTGATTCAATAAAAATATGTTGAACTGAAGTGAATATGTCATCAATACAGCATCCACGATGAGTGATAGCAATATTTCATCAATAGACAACTAGCTTAGGTAAAAAAGCAGTAAATTATCAATAATTTGCCAATGGCTGAATATTTTGATATTTGCATAAAATGTTCTCGTTATCTTTGCATTTCAGAGGAAACATTTTGAAAATTCAGGACTTCCACTTTGGATTCATATATTCCGATTAACTGAAATGATTGTAACTGAAATGATCGTGTATATAAATGCGATGACTATGCTATCTTAGCAAGGTCTCAGATCGAATGTTACTCAACAAACTATAAATTCTAACAATATATATATTCATAAGTTTCGCATTGGGTTCCTATAGGTATATTATGGAGACAACACTTAAGTATTCCGGGATCTTTCTGCATAAAACAATAGTGAAATTTGAAAACACTTCAATTGTTATTTTTGCGTGTACATATAAGGATTTTCTTTCCTGGTTTTGATGAAAAGAAATATCAGTATCACTATTGTAGTAAATATGATTTGTCCAGAAGTGTCACAGGTTTTGGTGTATCTGGAGAGCCATTCGATATTCAGTTATTCAATGATTATCAATAATTATCTGAAATTGTAGAGGTGAACAAACTGTTTTTCTCGTTCAATTCTTTTGTCTGTCATTGGAGTAGTTCGCCCAATAATGAGAAATAACCACCAAATGATAAACATCTTGGGCGTATGTGATTGAAAATTTTAATTATCCTATTAAACCGCAAGTCCACTGTCTGCAAATTACTTTTTGGTCGTTTTCTTCAACAAGAGTTTGAATTACCCCGCATATAATTTATTACGGTTGTAAATTTTACGGTTTAATTGTAACTTTGTGCAAAGCTTTGTGTCACATTGGCCAATTATATTGCTTAGAGAGCTTCACTGACAAAAATTCCATCACAAGATGCCACGATCTTGGAAGGAAAATGGGAAATTTAAAATGTTCAGTAAAGTTATGGAAATATACCAATTCAAAATGTATTGAAAAGGAATATTCTCAGATATATTTATGAACACAAAAAATGGATATATAAATAAAGAAATACATTGAGAATTCGTATTCTCCATGTGATGAAAATATTAATTCTTCCTCGGTTTATTCAACAGAAAACAACTACTTTCCTGGCTATATGTCAAGACGAATATTGAATTACATCTATTGAACACACACGATAAGAATTTGAAAACAAAATCTTCTGAAGTAGAGAATTTGCATTCTCCTTCATATAAAGATATGCATATGATATCATTCTGAATATTCAACAGAAAACAACAACTTTCCTGGATATTTGCCACGTCGAACATTCAAAAAAAGAGCATAAAATATCAAAATCCTCTTTTATTCATTATGAACTGAGTATGGGGACCGAGGAGATCACAATGTTGGAGCTTGACTTCTACATTTCATGTTCATGTGAATAATTATAACGTTGAATGCTTTTTGGACCAACCATGTACAATGTTTTTATCATTTGTTCTTTGTTTGTCGATTCAATTATTGCTTTAACAGTTTTCCAACCAGTTTCTAATAATCATGCGATACTTCTCGATATGGTGCATCCGCCAATTCTTGCAAAAGAGGGTTTCTCGTCTATGCGATCATAGCAGTCTCTATCTGATAAATTGGGTTTCTCGTTTTCCCGAACGTTTTGATGTTTAGCAGAAAAGTTTCAATAATATGTGTACATACCTGTTCCTTTGAAATTGGAGTAATCACGTAAGTACGCTCCTTCACCAAATATTTCAAATTGGGGTTTCTCGTCTAGACGAGCATTGAAGTCTCCGTATTGTATATTCGAGTTTTCCGTCTTCCCGCGCATTTGACATCGGTTAAAACCAACAATAATAGACCTACAGATATGGTCAACCAACGGAATGAAAATGCAGTGCTCCTATCTACCTGCCGACCAATCACAATTCAAATCTGGCAACGGCATTGAACGACCTAAAGCTCATATCATGAAAGCACATAAAAGTGTCACAGTCAATGGCGAGGAACATAAAAACGGACATAACTTACGCTTTGCGTCAACACACGCCATTACGGACGATAAAGGAAGGCGAAAGAGTTTGTAAATTTCGGGTTACGACCCGTTTTGAATCACTCAACGACATTGAGTTAATGACATTTGCTATATAGTAGTCATCAGATGACTTCGATTCTACTAGAGTTCTCGAGAAACTTTTATTATGATTATGTATGTATATGTACACTGTATGGGCACGTATAGGGTGGGTTGAGGTCGATGGTACCTTAAACGTTTACGGAGAAGTGGACATAGGATCATTCTGAAAATTTCCCACCAAACATTCGCGATCAATAAGGGTAGGAGATACGAAGTCGCGTAAATAGGGAAAAAGTTGCGCATTTGGAGGCTCATATCAAGAGCCTTCGAAAATTTTGAAAATTATTTTTAGTTTTTGAGTTATATCGAAAAAAGTGAATTTTTGGGATTTCTATTTTATTTTTTTTCTCCGTTATTATAAGAGATACAGAAAAACTAAAAATACTTTTCAATAGCAACTTTTGATGACGTTCAATGTGGGGAAAGCATCATCAACTTTTGTTTTTAAAATACGGTCCTGATAATTTTTTCACAGATTCTGAGACGTTTTTTTATTCTAAATTCAACCATGTACTATACAAGGTGATTCGAATGTGTTTCGACCTATTTTCGTCCATCATCAATGTTATTTCGAACTTCCAAAAGAAAAAAAGCCATCAGTTCCACTTATTTCTGATCATTTAGTGTCAAACTTGATGGATTAGTTATTCAATACTGTAGAGAAAATAAAAAATATTTCACACAATCATTTGATCAATGCAGCGTTTAAAATTGTTGATGAATTCTTACACGAATTACTTTAACAACTTAACTTTGACAATACCTACAGAGACATTCATAACAAATGTTCAAAATGATAACCATTATTTTCTGAACAAAGATATCCTCTTCTCACAGTTGCTTCTAAGACATTACTAAGCATTTCTGGGGTTATTTTATTGAATGCTTCGATGACACTGTCCCTTAGTTCTTCTTCATCATCAAAATTAATTTGCGTATACAAAGTTTTTGATATATCCCCTAAGAAAAAATCCAGCTGTGTCAAATCAGGCTACCGCGCCGGCCAAGGGACCGTAGAATGGGTACCAATCCATTTCTCTGGATAAAAATGCACGGACTTCTCCGAAATTATGTACCGGATCTTGTTGAAACCAACAGTTCTGAACTTCCGCAATCGGTGAATCATCCAGAGCTTCCTCAAGATGATTCTTAAGCAAATTTCTAGAACGTTCGGAAGTCTATGTTTCATGGTGAATAAAAGGACCAATAATTCGTATACCAAATATTGCAACCCACATATCAAAGCCGAAACGGTGTTGGTGTCTCGCTGTAATGTATAAATGTTCATTTTCTCGTGAACAATAATGTGTATTTTTTCTATCGAAGATACCATGATTAGTGACCATGCTTTCATCAGTCCAGATGATTATTCGAGGGAAATCTGCAAAATTTCGACATTTCCTGGTATACCACTAACAGAATGTCCTGTGCCTTTCGTCATTGTCTGGTCTTAGCGCTTGACATATTCTGAATTTGTATGGATGGAATTTTTGTTTCCGCAAAATGAAATGGGTTGTTGATTGAAACCAGTTGATGAGGTGGTATCTATTAGTGAGTTGACTGATTTTCTTTCAAAATAAGTGGAACTGATGGCATTTTTCCTTTGGAATTTCGATAAAACATTGATGATGGCTGAAAATAGGGTCGAAACACACATGAACCACTTTGTATAATACATGATTGAATTCAGAATAAGAAAACCTTTCAGAATCTGTGAAAAAATTATCAGGACCGTATTCAAAAAACAAAAGTAGAGTATGGTTCCACGAATACGAAACGTCGCATAAAAAAATCGGTATCGCCACGTTAAACGTCATTAAAAGTTGCTACGAAAAAGTATTTTCAGTTTTCGTGTATCTCTAATAATAACGGAGAAAAAAAATAAAATAGATATTCCAAAAATTCACCTTTTTCGATATAACTCAAAAACTAAAAATGATTTTCAAAATTTCCGAAGGTTCTTGATATGAGCCTCCAAATGCGCAACTTTTTCCCCATTTTACCGACTTCGTAGCTCTTACCGTTTTCGAGATCCCCATGCTGGTCAACCTTATTTTGGACAGACTGTATAGCAACTAAACAAATTTCTTGGAAATTATTTCCTCCTCCTCAGGGACCGGAGCATGAAATTGCACTGGAAATTTTTTGACGTTTATAGGTTAAATGACATTTACATTCAACTTCAGATTATTTCGAGTTCATTCTATAAGTCAATAAATAAAAATCATCCATCAACAGTTTAGCATATAATATTATGTAGGCATACTTCCAATATAATATTTCAGTGTGAAAATTCCTTACCGATTCTCCTTAAAGGTTTGATTTCATCGATATATTATCACAAATGGGGTCTATAGCGAGAATGAACTACTCAATCATTATCGGTCAAAACAGCTTTTATGTACCTATCTCAACTTTCGATTTGAAAGTTTCGACATAAAAAAATACCAAAGTTGAAAAATCTCGATTTTGAATACCTTTCATCTCTGTAATCATCCACACTAGACCCAAAGTGTGATGCATCGATGGAATCTGCTCCTTATGGAGAATCAGAAAATTCAACAAAATACAGGTTATTCCACTTGAAATAACAAAGTAATCGCTACTTTTCGATGGAAGCGGCAACACTGCATTGTCGAAAATATTCTATATCGATAGACCAATAACAATTATTCACTCGAGTTACAAAATTTTCTCGTTCTTCGTGAATGTCTAAGGTACCATCTTCCATGACCCACCCTGTATATAGGCACCAAAGTGGTTGATATACTTTTTATCACCTTACAGGAGTTATACAGTGTGACCCACTTCTAATGGAAACACCCCTGTATCTTACGAAATCGTTGGAAAAGGATCCTGAAATTTGCAGAAGCGTGAGATATACCAAAAATGCACTCTATGACCAAGTGAGGTCATCTTCAATGATATACACTGCTCGTCAACAGCCATGGAACCACCCCAATTTCCGGAAAATGAAATTAGGAGTCAAAAGAGGTTGCGGAGCAAATAAATCCTGCTTCAAGTGATCTTGCTCCTGTCAAACGAACACTCAGTCTTCAATTGCTCGGAACAAACGAACATCAAATATTGCTCACATCACTTCTTAACAGGCCTTATACTGACATCTGACTACATAGATCTCCTGATGGTATTCCAAGTTATAAAATCTAGTTAAGCTGTCTACTGACATTGAATTTTGTATTACCTTGCTGATATATTTGAAGCGCGCGCAGGTATCTGGTTACGATGATGATTTACGATATTTGCATTTTGCATCTCGGCAATTTACCCGTTTTTAATTAAGCGACGTACACAACGTAAATCATGAGCTGCTAGATTGGACCATTGCAAGGATGAAATAATGAATATGTATACGTTCGCGGGTAATGAGATTAAATTTATCGCATTTTCAAGCGAACTGAAAGCGGAGATGACGAGTTTAATGGTTTTATCGGTGGGGTTATCTTAGAGGTTATTCAATTCAATTCAATTCAAAATATACTTTATTGTAGAAAAAAATTCTTATTGACAAAGCATGAATTTGTCTTAAAATATATAAATAAAGCAACATATTGGACAACAGAAAGTATAAAAGTTAACATTAAGACAAGACGTAAGATACAACAAACATTTTTTAAGAAAGACATGGTTTAATAAATAATTTAAAATCAGGCGATTTGACCTCACAGGTTTAGGTACTCAAAATCTGTCTTGAAAATATTCTCCCAAGCTGTAATATGCTTTTGAAAGCAGAAGTTCTTTCACACGCTTTCGAAATGCTTTTAAGTCTGTCATACTTTTCTGTAGAACAAATACAGTTTCAATTGATCAATATCAGGATATATATTTGAAGTAAAATGAGACAGAGGAGAATTAATTAATTCAATTAATGATTCTTCTCAACCATTTATAGGACGATTTTATTATTCGAACACTTGAAGAGAAATGGGTTCTCAGCACACTCAGATATGGATTTTATTTCACAACAGTCTGACAGGTTCGACAAGCAACAGAACTAAAATTAGATAAAGTGGTAATATCATGAACATATTCGCATATTTAGATCTACTCTATGTGATATCTATGATTTTATACAATAATAGTACATACCTATAGCCAGGCGACTGTTGGTACCGAATATAATTCAATCTCACAGTTGAAAACTCGAATGGCTTTCAGTTCAACTTGTCTTGCTAACAAACTTCGTAGTTTCTTAGCAACATGAAAGGAAACTATACCGCAAATTCAATAGATGATACTGAATGATTATTTCGTCACACACTCTTGTAATATTTTAGGAATGTTCAGAACGAGACAGAGATTTATTAATTTTGATCGAAATATGATGATTGTAGATGAAATAGAATACAAACCTCGGTAGGAAGTTTCATTTCTGTCTCGAGATTATAGCTAACACCGACGATTTGCGTCTCGGTTAACAAACTAGTCTCACGACAGGAATGAGTCACTTTTCACCTGGGTGTGTAATATACTATTCATTCGTTCCAATTTATTGGTTTTCCACATGATGAAACCTGGTACTACGCGGTACTTTTCAAGAAGGACTGCTACCCCAATTCTATTAAATTTGGGTTATTCACAGACCAGCATTCATTCTCTGTATATGATGAATTGGGACTCCATATGCCAGCTTTGGTGCATCGACACTGTTAATTCGAACGCAACAGCGAATCCTGCAGAATTATCTACGGTAGTGGCTTCGAAAATTAGAATTTATAAGTCGTTTTATAGATAAAAAATATCTGCTCTGCCTAACCCACTGCGTTATTCCACCGCTATTTTTGTTGTAAAATCAATAGGATTCAATTTTTTTTTCAACCGACGCATACATTTGTGGTATAACAAAAATATTTTGAACTTGTATGCTAGTGACCTATTTTGTATTCAAAATAATGATATTTGATAGAATACGTTGAGGTCTTATGAATGTTAAGAGGTTAGGGCATATGTTCATATGAACTTTTCTCGTCAGCTCGAGGAACCATATTCAAAATGTTTAGCCATCAATTGAATTACGCCCTGTATATGTATATATTTTTTTATAACATCTATGCATCTATTGATATTTCTTTGAACACTGATCATATTAGTGAGTTATTATTTTCGCGTCACTTGAAGATCAATCAGTAACAACGTAGCTGAATGTCAGGGACGACACAAAATGTAGAAATCAATAATTTTTGCCAAAAATGGTCGGATCCTGAGTGGCCATTATAGTATACTAGCTGTCCGGCCCGGCTTCGCATTTAAAAATATTAGACAATTTTCGCAGTCGTATCGCGTATCTACAGAACATATACGGAAAAAAGGAATTGTTGAATCAAGCAAAATTTGATTGAATGAAGCAAATAAAAGTGTCATATATGCACGACAAAATATAATCTTGAATTGAGTAAATATGTCTTGAATGAACTCTGGATCTTATTCAATCAAGCTTATCCATGAATTGTTCATGAAGAGATATTGAATTGGCTCAAACAATCATTTTGTTTGATTCAAAATAACAAGATATTGATCCAATCAAATATTTAGTTGATTCAATGAAATATTTGGTTGATTCAGAGAAATATTTGGTTAATTCAATGAAATATTTGGTTAATTTAATGAAATATTTTGTTGGTTCAATGAAATATTTCGTTGATTCAAGAGAAATTGTATTTTCATTCGACGAATTGTTTTGTTGAATCAAATTCAGTATTGATTCGGGAGACTAGTCAACTTCTAGCTTAGATCTCCAGTCTTTACTTCCCTTCAGCTGATGCAAAACTATTTCGGATTGCTAATCATCCCAAGTTATCCAGCTGATATTTCAAAGACGAAGAATCCGGCCTCACCTATATAATGAATTCGAGGCATGCATAGACGAGGCGAAATGATCGCCCTCTAGAGCCGAAAATGTAATTTGATGTAGAATAAACAAAATATTTCATTGATATTACATATTTCGTTGCTCTATTCAAGCAAATGATCCGTTCGAAACGAGTTCATTGCTACATCGGAATAAGAGAATTTGTATGTTGTTTCAAACATATATTCTCATCAAAATGATCATTATTTCATCGAATCAACAAAATGTTTACAGTTGAATCAACATCGACATTATTTTGGATCGACATAATTTATTCTTGACAAAACCATATATTTTGTTGATGGAATTGATATTATACTGTTGATTCAATTAGACTACCTTCTTGATTTGAACAAGCTGCTTCCATGAAATAATCATGTATCTGGTTGATTCTACAAAAAATTGCTCAGTCCAACAAAAATAATTCAAGCATAAATAATTGGTTGATGCAACCAATCTTTTTTTCCGTGTATTTATTCGCTTTGATTTCAAATTTTTCTTGCTCACCTATAGCTACCATTATATATTTACTTAGACCTATTTTCATTCTCTCAGTATCTTTTGTTTTTTTTTTGTTTTACGTAATACAGATTTCAACCCAATCGGTCAAGCAGTTTAGTAGTTAACGTAACGACAGCAGTACTTGAAATTGCATTTTCAGATACAGATTTCAACCCAATCGGTCAACCAGTTTAGTAGTTAACGCAACGACAGCAGTGCTTGAAATTGCATTTTCAGATACAGATTTCAACCTAATCGGTCAAGCAGTTTAGTAGTTAACGTAACGACAGCAGTGCATGAAATTGCATTTTCAGATCATCCAGGAAACCATCTAAATACCCATATGAAATTTCAACCCAATTGGTTCAGCCATTTAGAAGTTATGTGAAAAAGATAAGTAGGGAAGGATAATTCTCACGACCCGTTATCCTTTTACCCGTTTTCCCGTAGGAATGAAGAATTTTTCCGCAGTGAAAAGTACCCTATGTTAATTAGCTTTAATGTCGGATCCTGATGGTGAAAGAATTTTCCAAATCGGTTCAGTAGTTTTGGAGCCTATTCAATATAAACAAACAAACATGCAAACAAATATTTTTCCTTCATGATATAAATATAAATCAAGAACTTTAGTTGGCTATTTGTGATATTGAATTATCATTCAGATCATCAGATCTATAGACAAGCTTGATGGCAGATTATTTTCATTCCATTTTCGTCTGGAGATACCTACCGTACCGCTCATTCACATCATGCGATACGCATAACCATTCATAAATCAATCGATACCTCGTTCTTGAGTCGATTAATCATCACCAAACGACAGGCTCCCGGAGATAGGTCCCCCCTTATGTCACAACAACACCATGGGAAACATGATATCATAATGCGTAAAGTGTGGTAATTAATCGGTATATACCTATACCTATACGATAGGTATTGCAAATGAACAATAGGTGTGCCTTTTGCGTGGTCATACCCATAGCTGTTCGGTATAGTGTGTCCTGTTCTGTGGGATAGTATAATGTTCATATGTATACCGCTCAAAATGTTTATGAATATTGATGGGTTTCCTACCACTCCTACCCAAGAGAGTTCATTGAGATTCATTCTAATAGTCAAAATCCGACCATTACATATTTTCAGTTCTTTTTGCAATTTTGTCTAACGCTGTACTTAGATTATTCCTCGAAACCATGACAGAATTACTCGATTTATAGATATATATGAATAAAAAAGTATTCCACAAGGATCTATTTTGGCACCAACATCGTTCCTACTTTATATCAATGATCTGTTTGGAGAAATACAGGCTTGTATTTTGGCTGCGTTGACTTATACTATGTTGTTGGTTTCCTCAGGCTGTGATTTTAGCAAGATCTTCATTGAGGGCGTTGACTTGCCTCGTGATGGGTTCTCAGTTTCCTGAGAAGAAATAGGAATTCTGGAAGAGACCGAAGTATGTAGATTGTAGAGTACTATCAACTACAAAACTCTCTCCCAATAGATCATTGATATGGAGTAGGAACAATGTCGGTGCTAAAATCGATCCTTGTGGAACGCTGTGGAACTGATGGCTATGGTGTCAGACGATCCACTGTCTAGCACCATATGGAGCGATCTGCCTGAAGAAAACTCGATAAATCAAGTCATAGCCGAGGTGGTGAGCCGTTTGATGGTAGTTTGTGAAGAAGTCCTCGGTGCCAAACACAGTTTTTTTATGTTCTGATTCCCACAAAAAAAGATCATCGTGAGAACCAGAAGAAATAAGGTAGGAATTGGTGTTCATCTTGAATTTCTGGAGGTTATCGTTGGATGAACGAGTCTTTGGAAAGAGATGTTCTGCAGGTCTCCAAAGTGACCACGAATGCTTGCGAAGCCCCAACCCGACGAGTTAATCTCGCGGGGACTGCCAATAGAGGAACAATTGTTGATATTTCAGGAGAGCATGGTCCATGAGAATATCTATAAAATAGAACTAGATCGCCAACTTTTCTACGGTATTCCAGAAAAGTGAGTGAGTTTGTGAGCGAGGCTCCACCCACGAGACGAATTGCCCTTTTTTGGACAGAATCCAACAGTTTCAGGGTATGTTTGGGTGCTGCACTCCAAATACGGGAATAGTATTCCAGGACAGGTTGGATCTGTACCTTATAGATCATAAGCAGCTGATTGCAAGGGAAATTACTCCTGGCCCGAAACAGAAAACCAAGTTTTTGGGATGCACTTTTAGCAGTTGATCTCACGTGATTTTCCCAAGAAAGGTTATTGCTGATAGTGATACCAAGCATCGAAAAGGATGTCTTCAAAGGTATGGTTACTCCTGACAAGTTCATTTTGGGCACAGTGAGATCGGCTTGTCTAGAGAATAGGCATGCTCGTGTTTTGTTCATTTTAGCATTGTTGCCAAGTCCATGTTTATGTTGTCAACATTTCTCCCTCGTTCCTTTCTGATTTGCCTGGCTGGTATTGGAGCCCTGGAAGAGAAGGCGGTATGGAGGGTACTATCTAAAGCCACAGCTAGTGACTCCCCATCATGTTTTTCTAATGAAGCTTGCCATATATGGGTAACGCAGGCAAGTAAATTGCCAGTTGATAATCGATGGCGAACGCCATATTGTCTATTACCTATATTTCCTGATCTTCCGAGATATTCGATAAGCTCAATATTGATGGCTTTCTCCATCACTTTGGAGAGAACTGATAACAGGGCAATAGACCTATGATTGTTGGGCAGGTTTTCCTTTCCTTTTTCGGGGATGTTATTGTGTGTAGTCCTAAAGCTCCATACAGGGTGATACATTTTTTTTTGATAAAGTGTAGTGGTTGAAAGATCTTCCAGAAATATTGAGGAAATACCTGTTCATCTAGATATTTTAGTGATTATTATATAGCTAATTGCCTTATTATCATTTGCCAATTAACGCCTCTGAGCTATTCTTCTACGTTGGTCGTTTTTTATCTCGAACACGACGACAGTACGTGAAACCGTGGGCAGGACAGAGGAGTTTGGTACCCAGTGGAGTGGAGTCGGTACTCCCTCGGGGTCCATATACATCATCAGAACGTATCGACACAGACCGTCGATTAGTAGGAATTTATTTGACTAGAATAGTAAGAAATCAGAATAGCAAATCATCAGAACCATATTTCAGCGACTGCAATATGTACAACCCGTAATTTGTCGAACCGTACTTTGACAGACTGCATTATGTCAGAATGCATAAATCACAATAGTATATCGAAAGACTGCCATATATTCAGAAGTGTACTTTGCCAAACCAGTAAATAAAATACTCTTCATGTCGTCAGAATCATAAAAATATATAATCGTAAAGTCATAGAACCGTAAAAGCACAGACTGTAATTCAGCGACCCGTACTCTGTAGACCACCATTTCATCAGAATGAACATTCCCGACCAGCAAACTGGCAGAATTGTGATGTACAGAATCTGAAAATGGCAGAATGCGAAAAGTTCATACCCGTAAAAAGACAGACTGTCGATTTTTGATACCCGTAAAATGAAAGATCCGTACAATGACAGACTCGTAAAAGCACAGACTGCCAATACTCTAGATCCGTAAAATGCAAGAACCGTACATCGACAGACTCATAATCCATCGGACTACCGGAATTTCCGATCCATAATTCATCAAAACCGTAAAACGACAGACCCGTAAAACAGCAGAATCGTAAAATGACAGACTCGTACAATGGCAGAATCGTGCAGCTACCAAACCCGTAAATTTTCAGAATTTTTTGGATTAAGACCCGTGAAATAGCAGAACCGTAAAATGGCAGAACCGTACATTGACAGACCCGTAAAACATCAGAACCGTACATCGACAGACCGTCAATATACCAGAATGTGTGAGACGCGTGGAGACTCGGAACAAGCGGTAGCGCATTGTTGCCAAGTTGAATCGATAGAAATTCCTTGCTATACCTACTCAAATCTGATTCAAACTGTTTTATGAAGAATTCTAGAGGGCCGAGAAAGGTTCGTACATTGTAGTATTTGTGTTTGATAATCTGTTTGATTCGAATCAGGAAGATATTGACATGATAATTTGATTGTATCAAGATAAAGAAGTATATATCATTCATTTTGTTGAAAAATTATATAACAAAACATCATCAGACATGTGAATATAACGATGTTTTCTATGTATAATAGGTGAATCTATTCTCGGAGATTCTATAAGGCAGAAATGGAATCATTGTATGTCCATTTCTGAACATATAAATATTGGAGAAAAACATCAAACTTTCAAACTTTTCTATAGTCCAATGGTCTGAGATTCGGATCAGAGTGTATACCTTTCAATTTGATTCTCCAATCAAATAGTAAATAATATAAATAAAGAACTTGTAGCATTTGTATATCGCTATTTCGTTTCGGGAAACCTACTCCCCAAGAGTTTTCGAATCTAGTGATTTCTTATTGTCAATTGTGCTTAAATCCCTCACATGACTTCAGTTATAGATTATATATAGGGTGTCCCAAAATTGCTCTACTGGAAGTAGAGGTCAAAATAAGTTGATTGGACCCAATTCGTTTATATACCAAAATGTTCCGTTCGTCAATGATGTACTTTGTATGTGATCAATTTCATTTGCGTTTCGGATATCATAATGACTTCATTCATCTTCCTTGAAATGTCAAATCTCAAGCAATGGCGGCTCGAAATACCGCCTGTTGGTTGATCGAGGAGGTGTTACATACATTTTACTTGATTATTTGGGATAATCCCTCCTCGCTTCTACAAAATAATAATATGAGCATAATTTCAATATACAGTGTGGTCATTCGAGTGTGCAACATATGGGAATCTTCTTAATGAATTGCACAACCAAAATACAGATAGTGCCAAGAGTTGGTGCATGTTCGATCAGCATTTCAGGTGCACTCAGAATAGTTGCAAGTCAAACAGCATACAGGGTAGGTAAAAAGATATAAAAAGTGCTCAGGAGTAAAGTACCCGTATTTCAAAAAATTCAGCACAATGTTATTGAGAAAAGTTGATCACAATTAAAATTCATACCTAAATACCAGAACATGGCTTCCTAAGACATTCTTCAGTTCTTCAATTCCTTTCGTTAATAAATTCCCATTTCTTTTTCAAATTCAAGCATATTTTTGCATTCAACTCGGATTTCAATTTTTTAGGAAATCACAAACTTCATGTTTGTTGCAACGATATTCAGCTCAACTTTGAAATTTTGCGAACCCTATTTTCAACAAGGTAAAACATCATTAATGATAATATGCATATTCAAAAACCTTCATTTAATGTGAACATTTTGTATTTGAAATGTTTATGAAAAAGCTGAACAAATTGATCGACAACCATGATATCTTTTGAAAAATCACGGACACCCAAGGAACAGAACAAATGAGGGTTGACAGTAAATATTGAGGCAGTTTGGTGACATACTCCTTATCTAATGATGTTTTACCTTGTTGAAAATATGGTTTGCGAAATCTCAAAATTAAGCTGTATATCGTTGCAACAAACATCAAGTTTGTGATTCCCTAAAAAAATAAAATAAAAATAAAAATAAAAAGTTGATTGCACAAAAGTGCATTAATTTCAACAAAAGTATGATCAACTGATTTTGTTATGATCAAATTATGAAAGTTTTTAGGGTGAATATAAAAAAAAAATACAAATTGGGAAGTTATTAATGGAACAAATCGAAACACTAAAATATGTCTTAGGAGGCCATGTTTTGGTTTTCAGGAAAAACTTTCAATTGTAAAGAACTTTTTTCCATAACAGTTTGCTGAATTTTCTGAAATATAAGGGTACTTTACTCCTGAGCATTTTTTATATTTTTTGACCTACCCTGTATGCTGTTTGACTTGCAACGATTCTAAGTGCACCTTAAATGATTACCGAACATGCACCAACCTTTGACACTATCTGTATTTTGGTTGTGCAATTCATCAAAAAAATTTCCATATGTTGCACACTGTACAAGTACAGAGGATTTGCCCCAAAATTTTACTGAAATTCAAATGTCACTCTGTATGAATAATTTTACGTAAGTCGATAGAGCGAAAAAATACCTTTCGAATGACATTTGTTTTCAAAATGGCGGATCATGCAGGAACCGTTTTGTCTGCAATCATCATGGACACATTGTGACGTCATCCGTCGAATTTCTGGCAAGCATCCTTATAAAATAAAAAATTTACGAAGCACTTGGATTAGTTATTGATGGAACATATTTTTCAACGCTTGAAGCGCACGAAAGGAAATCCCTATGATAATTTGTTTTTATTAAGTCATCATTTCAAACAATTTTCTTAGTCTTAAATTCCCCCAAGAATGTGAAATAGGAATGGTACTTTATTCAAGGAAAGTTCAGCATAAAGAGGTCATTATGTTGTTTTTATAGGAATATTGAGGAATGTTAAATGAAAAAGTTTCAAGTTTTCAATGGAACACCCTGAATTCAGCTTTCCATGAAGATTTCGAGAATTCAATAGTTGATAGGATGTTCCATTCGAGAAGTTGTCTATTATAAATGTGGAAATTGAGAATGAAAATCAACCTGTTTCAGGATATCCCTTGGAAATATTGAGTTTGGCTCGAAATTCTTTTTTATTTAATTTGACATGTGATGTGGAACTTTTCAAAACTACGGAAATATTGAAACTTCTCACTTTTCGTATAACCTGTGGTGTAAAGTGAAATATAACATAACTGGTTTAACTGGTGATGAAATATTATTCACTACAGCACCAGTTACGTTATTGAATATGTGGTTGGACGAAAAGAATAATGTATTTCAAGCTGCTTTCTCAATATCAGTTGGAAAAACTGAACTTGAATCAGCCATTTTCCACTGATGGAAGTATCGAACGAGTCTTTTTCGTGAATTTGGTCACTAATTTGCGACCATATTATTTTATGACGGATACTTCGAAGTGACGGGCGGAGTCGACTTGCCTGTACTCAATTTTTGTACATAATCGGTAGAATTCATGTAGAAATGATGGTCATTATATTATCTGTTCGAGCGAAAATTTCTAGCAAAATTTGAAAAAAAATTACACGTAATACGTTCGTTCGTCTCGCATAATCCCGTCGTCAAACAAAATGACGCGTTTCCTAACTGGTTACGTATAAAGCACTGTACATTTCACACTTTGTCGACCATCGCCATATCAACGAAGTTCCTCAGTGATGAAAAATGCGATAATGACTAATTGAAATTTTATCTCATAGAGAATGTCACTCAGAAACTAGTGGCGCACTCATTTTTTTTTTCGGGGTAAGTATATGATTTTGGAGATAAGTACGCATCAAACTTATGATTTTTTCAGTAGAACACCCTGTATTTCATCCGCTCATCAAATTCCTTGTTTTCTTTCCTTTCGAATCATGTATAATGTTATGAATATAAAATTTTCAAAGATGCTCCAAAATCAATGAAGCATGGACTTTCATAGTGATATAGATTTTTTAAATAAAAAAGTTCCACTTGAACTTTTGATTTTACCATGAAGAGGAAAAAACGATTCCAACACTGAATAACTAACACAAAACAAAACGTAGGTACCTAATAGCAACAAATAAATAGTAATAAGAAGTATACATAATGTTGAATAAGCAGCTGTTTCAATATTTACTAAAACAATTGAATTTCGAAATCATTCAGTAACTTATTCATTGAATTATTCGAATTGATGTCCCTTTTCTCTATCACACAATTGACACAATTCCTCAACAGGTACAAGTACACTGGTATGCAGAAATCATGTCGCAGTTGGACGGTGTAACCGCTTTTATTGTAGCGGTGATTTAGAGCGCTTACATCGTCCAACTGCGACATGTTTTCTGAATACGAGTGTACGTCTTAATACACTAGGAAGCACAACAATCTTGAAGAAATTCGTGCAGAATGGTGTAACAACAGAGGCAGTTTTTTAGGAATTACAAAGATATCCTTCAATGATTTTTAATGCGTCTTCAGGTTAGGTGTGTCAATTGTGTCAATTGTGGCAATTGTGTGGAAAACTGGGCAACAATCAAGTTACTGTATAATTTCGAAATTCAACTGTTTTGGTGAATACCCAATCAGGTGCCTCTTTTACATCATGAATTTATTCTTATTACTTCTTATTTGTTGCTATTAGGTACACCTAGGTACGTTTTATGTTCTGTTAGGTAATTAGTGTCAGTATATCGTTTTTGTCCTCATCACAACAATATCAGAAGTAATATTCCTCCAATTAGACTTTTTCATATAAAAAATCAATAGTCCACTATTGAAATACAATGTTTGAGTGATTTTTGAGCATCTTTGAATTTATCTATACAATATACCGGGTGGCTACGGAAGTATTGCCTACGGAATATCTCAGTTATTGTATGAAGTAGGTTTGTGAAATTTGGAGCGTCGATATAATGACATAAGAGCTAGAATTTGAGCATATTGACATGTCGAAGTTAACTTCCGGTCTGACCGAAAGTAACATCAACTTTGTTATTTTAAATGGAAACCCTATTTTTTTTCCTCTCGCTTTATTCAGCATTCAATTCCCTTTTTAATGACATATCACAAGTTGGTATCTAACCAGAAACTAGATCAGAAAAAAATTATTATTGAAATTCACCGAGTAGGCCGTGGAAGCAAAATGAAAGCCAAAAAATGACTTTCTATTATATATTATATCATTAGAAAGGAATGGTTATGCTGAATAGTACAGGCAAGAAAAAGTTGTATGTTCCTATTTAAATTATGGACCTACAGAGTATTGTTTTTTTCCCAATTTTTCCAATATTTTTTTTTGGCGGCTTTTTATAACGCCGACGAATGAAAATAAAATATCGCAGTAGTAGCAACTGTTATCAAGTGACGTATGGTTTCCATAGCCAACTTTTCATTATTTGGCTTTCATTTTGCTTCCACGGCCTACTCGGTGAATTTCAATAATATTTTTTTTCTGATCTAGTTTCTGGTTAGTTACCAACTTGTGATATGTCATTAGAAAGGGAATTGATTGCTGAATAAAGCGAAAAGAAAAAACAAAGGGTTTCCATTTAAAATAAGAAAGTTGATGTTACTTCCGGTCAGACCGGAAGTTAACTTCGACATGTCAATATGCTCAAATTCTAGCTCTTATGTCATTATATCGACGCTCCAAATTTCACAAACCTACTGCATACAATAACTGAGATATTCCGTAGGCAATACTTCCGTAGCCACCCGGTATATCATTTTGAAGGAGAAAAGAGGAATTTAATGAGCTAATAAATTGAAAAAAGTTTGAGTTGAATCTCCAAAACCATACTGCGAAAAAGGAATTGAGTACGACATTGGAATCTGAATGATATTCTTCATGACAAAAGATTTGAAAAACTCCGTAAATATAGAGGGTGTCCAAAATGTGAAATAAGTTATAGGCAAAATCTGAATTTCACAAAAAAGTGGCACAGAACCGCAAAAACCGCAAGGTTCCATGTTCCACAACAACAGAGATACCTCAGATGTCTGAACCAAAATGGAATACACTGTACAGGGTGATTCAAACTCCCCGCCCTTGGCTCATAACAAGGAAAGGAAAACTGCAGATGGAAATCTCTCAGAGGGGATATATTTATCCTTATTTGAAAATATCTCAGCTCCTTTCAAAATGGCGGAAATGACGTCTGCAAAATTATTTTTTCCACAGAGTCACAATTTTTCCTCATATTCTGAAAAAACATATATTTTTTTAAACATCTTCCATCGTGAAACTTTCTTTCTTTCTTCATTAAATTGATAGCTATGATGTGATATATTATGATTGGCATTTTCAAATAAACTTCAACTGATCCCGCCGTGATAAAAATCAAGTCGACCGGAAAACAAATAGTAAGTAATTTGATATATTTTGCATTCAATCATTCATCATTTAGAACCGATTAAAGCTGAAACCAGCTGACTCGATTTTTGATTACGGCAGGGTCAGTTGATATTCATTCGAAAATATTCTTTGCATAAAGTCACAATTTTTTTCTCATGTTCTGAAAGAAAATATTTCATTCAACAACTTTCAGAAAGGAAATTTTCCCTATCATCATTTGGTTGATAGCTATCGGGACTTTGATGTTAGCAGTTTTGAATAAATCTTAACTGACCCCGTTGTAATGAAAATCAAGGCAAATCGTTTTGCAAGCAATATGGATTGGGATACATTTTGCATTCATATTTGAACCGATTGAAACGTAAACCTGGCGACTTGTTACGGCGGGGTCAGTTGAGATTTATTTGAAAATACCAAAGATTATTGAAATGGAAATACTAAATCCAGAGTCCCACGGCTTTTAACCAAATGGAGATAGGAGAAACTTGTCATGATGAAAGTTGTTAAAAAAATATGTTCTTACGGAATATGAGGAAAAAATAGTGGCTTAGTAAAAAAAAATTATCTGACGCTATCTCGGGAAAAGTTGAAATATATTTGAATACGAGAACATATACTTTACACGACACATCCATTCTAATCCTCTCTGCCGTATTTGCATTTGCAGTTTTCCTTTTCCTGTTATGAGCCAAGGGCGGAAAGTTTGAATCACCCTGTACAAAATGGTTTCATGCTCACATAGGTCATCTTTTGATCAGAAAATCATTCCGGACATATAAGTATTATTCAGTGTTGCGCTTCAGCGCTACAGGGGCTAAGTTTTCCTCCCATAATTTTTTTATCTAATTTCAATCTTTCATTTGAGGAACTTGGTAGCACTTTCAATATTTGAGGGATCAAAAGTAAATACTGGCGTTTTTTCTCAAACGCTATAGCAATAATGCTTTCGAAGCAATATGATAACCACGGCCTTTCATTAATTTCTTGCATATTTAATCAATTTTTTCACTCCTCAGGTGCATAATAGTTATTATAATACACCAAGATAGTGAAGAATATTAGTATTACCCAGGGACAGCAATACATTACAATCATTACATTTTTGTGGAACTGAGATATGAACCTATTGCTACTATGAAAGCACTTCTTTTCAATTTAAAAAAAATCTAGTAGTAAATGCCATCAGAACAGTGAGTTCGGTTTATTATATCAGAGGTGGGTGGCTATGTCTTTATTGACTTGTGGTTATAAAATGACGAAAACTACCTTGGCAGTAAAAGTACACTTCACGCCTCGGGAAGGAGTAAATAATGTTGGGTTTTATAGCTAGTGGTGGAAAAAATAGTATATATACCACGGGACTGATATTAGGATAATAAGGAATACGAACAAACTGAAAGAAGATCAGGAAGGAAAGAAATTTGTTTCATCATTCGTAGACCGATGTCATTCGATATTCTCTGGTTCTTTCAATACGTGTATGAATGAAGGTAGGTGTACCAGATTTGTACCTGTTCAGTTTCCAAAATCAATGAATATGTTTTCCATTTAAATTTTTTGACTCATGATTTTGGTGAAAATAATCACTTATTCGAAGGGTAGGAGAAAATCCAATTCTCATTTATTTTCGAAATCTAGCCGGCCTACTCCGGTCGAGCTACCAACTTTTCGCATCGGGATCAAAAGTACTACAATTTTGGTTTCATCCAATTTCTCGAAATCCTTGTTCAATTCTGTTGAAAAAACGAGTGACACCTTGTTTTGAAGAATGTTTGAAATAGGAAGAATACCATAAAAATATTAGGTACATTTTCACATTGACGTTTCCGGAGCGAATTTGCTTCCGTATTCAACATAAAAATGGAACATGTTTTAGTACGGCAGACGGTGCGGTCTATCGTTCAATAACCCAATCATGGGGTATAACTTAATTGAACATCAAGGACATTTTTTGTCATCATCATCCACATATATAATGAGAAATTACGACATCGCCCCATGGTCGAGAGATTTTCTACAGGGAAAAATGTACGAAGATCGCGTTTTTCAATATGTCTGAAAAATAGCAGTCTAACAATAATGGGGATGAAGCTAAAAAAACATATGAGGGCTCATTTTGTAGCCTGAAGTATAACCAATCGAATGGTGTATTGACAATTCATATCTTATCATCCGAATATCTAAAAATTTCACCACTTTCAAAAACTATCCTATATAATTTTTCAATATTTCATTAATCTTCAACAAGCAAGAACTCGATTATTTTCCAAATGAGCTACATCATATTTTCCCATCAAAAATTGCGTAATTTTATGAGGAACATTTCATCTCGATCAATGGTATGGATATTCCTAACAGTTTTTGTTCTGCAATTAAATTTTTAGGACAGCGCACCACAGTCGAGGCGTTTCGTCGGAGCAGAAATGTAAAATCAATAAACCATTCTAAGCGTAACGATCGATGAAACTTTCACTCGTCGCGCGCTTAGACCGTATTCTTCATTAAAATATGCTCATTTTGTCGTAATGGAAGATATGGTGAGCAATTTATATTTAACTAGATATCTTCGAATGTATAGTTGATTGTCACAAATGCAAATTAGGCGGTTTTTACAAGAAACATCTTACAGAAAAGTAAACAATGTACATTTATTGATGGTCTTCGTCATCGCATTTTTCAATATTCTTACAATGAGCGTTACATTTACATTCAGTACAACAAAATACATCCTCTGTTTTGCAAATGCACTTCTGTGTTGAACATGTTTTTTCTGTACGCAGTAAATTCATACACCCAAATGGTCTACTGGTTAGCGCTGTCGACTTTCAGTCTGAAGGTCCATGGTTCGAATCGCTGGAAACTTGAACTTTTTTTTGCAACTTTTTTGATTTTTTACTTCATTCTGGTTTTCCTTTTTCATAAAATACTAGAAGTCAAATAGGTTAGTGCGTTTAGGATAAACAGTCTCATTTTATTCAATTTTGTTGAAGAACTCAACTTTTGAAATAAATTATTAATCAATGTGTTTCTACACTCCATTCGGTTTTCCTTCCACAAAAATATTGCAATCGGGGATAGGTTAGTTCGTTAAGGATGAATAGTTTCTGAGTTCTGCCTAAGTACTTCGAAGATGAGATATTACGGTCGGCGTGGTTTGTGCTAGCGTACAGTATATTTAGTAAAATCGCAGCCAGGAAAGTAGTTGTTTTCTGTTGAATATACTGAGGAAGAATTGATAATTTCATCACATACCGAATGCGAATTCTCTATGTATTTCTTTATATCTAAATAAACAGGTGCGGAAAAGTATGACTTTCGGCATTTGTTAGGTAAACTACATTTTCGTCTAAACTCGACAATGCGAAGATCAATTATTGTTTTATTGATTGTTCTATCTCAGATTCACAGAGACTGTTCAAAAAACTGCTTAGGAACTGGTGATGGGTTCAGTTTTGACGAGTGGATATGGTCAATATCATGGAAAACTAGTCTTCAAGTTCTGAATGGTTGGAGATGACATTTCGAGAATTACACAGATTAATATTAGCTTTGAGTATTCACACTCAGTTTTCATTCGTAGGTTACCCGATTTCATCTTCGAATTTTGTCCGCCCTATATCCTATTTTTATCTGGTGGCGCCTATGGTCCAAGGTCACCTGATATAGATCAGAATCAGAATCAGATAGACAAGAACGTTTATTTAATAGCTTCCATAGTGAGTTTTACAAGAACGTTTATTCAACGGCTTCCATATGTATGTATGTATGTATGTATAAGCATTTTTTCATCAATCCCTATCTACAGCAGCGCACTAATTATCGTTAATAAAGAATTCTCGAAACTAAATTCCGTAGCTGAACTTCGATTTCAATCTAGTTTCGTATCACCTTCTTCCATTTTCTAGAAATATGGGTACAAAATACAAAATGAATGAATTTGGGTATGACATAGATTCATATAAAGAACATCCAATATCTTGTATCTATAATCAAACTTTGAAAACTCCAAAGTTTGTTGTGAAAAAAAATTGTAAAATTGTTTTATCCGTCATTCGGTTGCCCCCTTCCGAGCAACCCTCAGAAGTCTTCGAAAGTCTTGTGCGAGCAAGGAATGACGGGGGCCTTACCTTTTAACGTGTGATCCCAAACACTTGTAACATGCCAAACACCTATTTCTCGAACCCTTCTCTCAACTGACTTCAAGGAATTGTAGTTTTTAAGAAAATACTTCGAATAAACACTTTCTTCTCCATATAGCAAAAAAGTTGGGTGACGTTCATATATTTCATATTGAAATGTGGTCATTCATCACTTCATATCATATGAACGATCTTATTCTCGAGTGTACAAGAGCAATAGGAACATAAAAGCAGGTCGAACTGAAAGTATACGTAGAATCCCCACATGACGTGAGAGCAGGCAACACTGTGACCGGCGTTCGCTCTGCGCGTGGCTGGTAGGCCTCTCTGCAGTCTGTCATTTTACGGTTCTGCTGCATTACATTCTGATGAATTCCGATTCTGCCAATGTACGGTTTTGATTTTTTACGGTTCTGCTGACGTACAGTTCCTACATTTCACGATTCTGTCGATGTACGGTTCTGAATTTTTACGATTCTGTTATTTTACGGATCTAACATTTTACTATTCTGCTGAATTACGGTTCTGATAGTTTACGATTCTATCACAATACAGTATATGACATTACAGTCTGATGAAGTACATTCTGTCATTGTACGTTCTGATATAATATGATTCTGATGAAATACGGTCTGTTGTATTACGAGTCTGTCGATGTACGGTTTTAGCATTTTACGATTCTTTCAATTTACAGTTCTGATATTTTGAGATTCTGTGAATATGCTGTTCTGATTTTTTGCTATTCTGTCAATGTACGGTTCTGACATTTTACTATTCTGTCGATAAACGGTCTGTTGTATTTCGATTCTGACAAAGTACGGTCTGCTAATGTGCGGTCTGTCATTCTGCGATTCTGACGAATTACGGTCTGTGTTGTTATGATTCTGACGAAATATCATTCCGCTGTGATGTTGGTTTGTTAGTTTTCGATTCTGTATATTTGCGGATCTGCGATATTGCTATTATAGAAAAATACACATCTGCGCATTTGCAATCTGTTATTGTCTGGTATGCTCATGTACAGTATACAAAATACGGTTTGAGGGATTGCGGTTCTGTGCATCTACAGTAGAGATAAATACGATTCCTATAAAATATTGTTCTGTTAAGTTACTGGTTTGAAAATGTATATTCTGATGGATTACGGATCTGCGATTTTACATTCTGGTGATTTGTGTGTTCCCACTCCCTCGCGGTAGTCGCGGTAGCACAGCGGAAGCAGTACCGCAGCCGCAAGGTCATCGGGTCTGATCTAGTTCGATCGGATACGGTCACAGTGTTGCCAAGCTATGGAAAGTTTCCCATTTTGTGGGAATTTTTGATTACGGTGGAAAACACCAAGAGAATGTGGCAAATTATAGGGAATCTCTGAACTAAATCGTAATATTCTATGGAAAAATTGCAATTTGCAAGTTACCACTGTAGATTGAGCATAAGGTATATACAGGTTTTCTATAAATGATTGTAGCTGCCCAGTAAACCATTTTGTGTTTCTTAAATGTTTCCGAAACTAATTCAGAGTAATATGAAACATTTCATCTATATACATTCATGATATATTCTAGAGACCATAAATGGTATATACAGGGTGTAACATGAGTACGTTGAAATATTTGTGTAACATATCTCTGAGAACATTTTTAGAAAAAGAGTTTATATGAATTAGTATCCGGCAATGGTTTATTCCGGATATATAGGGTGTTGAAATTGAATTCTTTTACTCGCTTTTCAACAATAACTTTTGCAAAACATAAGTTATTTGCACGAAATTTGGTAGCCAGGGTTATTTTGACGTGGGAAATCATAATTTCATTTTAATTTTCATGCATCTAGAGGGCGCTGTGAACGCTGTCATTTGCTATTGTCAAATTAATTATTCACGAAATCCAATAGATGTCACGTGTGAATAGGACTCTGATGTGGATATAAGTGTTTGAGGTCGACAAAAAAAAATATGTACCTCGGCGAAAAACTGTCTAATATCTCTCCTGAATTTTCCAGACTCGACTGTAAAAACAGTTTTTCATCCTTGGTATATGTTTCACTATTTTTGAAAAAGTATAAAACTATTGAGTCCATATTGCCTAACTACTGTGAGTTCATACCTGAAGAAAATCCAGATGAACTCGAGCGAGATCATCAATTCTTTAATAAATACTGAAAACGTTGATTTCAAGGACAAGCAATAGAAGTGCATTCTTCTTGATGATAACGATTTTAACGTTGCGTACAATTGTTTACGTAGTCAAAAATTGTAATCGAAGGTAACCTATTTGTTCGCTCCTGAAAAATTGAAACAATTAATAACTATAATGATTAATTGGATATCGTTTTCGAAATAGTAGTGATTATTACTGAATTACCAATTCTAGCATTAGCGGATAATGTATAGAAACTAACATTGCAAAATATTTAAACAATAATAATTATATGTATTGAAAACAATTTTTCTACCATACACACAAGTGTTTAGCTATACATAACCGATCATTTGCAATTGTTTGGAATCATAAATTTACATACATGATTGTTATTATGATTCGATATACAAATGTCATTATCATGTGCTTTTTTTGGTGGGCTGTTGAAATATTTGTTTTTGGCATTGAAACTGACAATAATTCAAGGTTTTCATGCGGGTTTTTACTAGCACAAAAGTTATGTAATTTGGGATGAACCAAAGATGGTTCCGCATTGAGTTATAAGAACTTGTAGCAAGAAGTATATTGTTTCTTCCGTATTTTGAATTATATAACTGAATTAACCCTCACAATTATCACAAATACGAGCACGAATACCATGAAATTTCAATTAATTCGTCTGAAGTCAGTCTTTCAGTCCACAACTGAGCGAAAATTAACTTCTTTTTTTTGTCATGATGCTGGACATATGGTGTATGAATAACTATTTCTTGCGTTCTCACAAGACGAAATGAACGAAACAAACTGAAATTAATGAATAATTATGAAAATTAACATACTCCTGCGCTAATTCCATACTGTGGCATTGTTTTTTTTTTCTCCAAAAAGTCAAAAAAAATCTGCTCTCCATCCAAATCGAGTTGGATATTCCATTTCAAATCAACTAATTCATCATCATATCTGAGTATCTGAGAGACAGGTGTGGTACGACCTTTATCTACATATTTGCCAGGTATTTCAATAACGCCATTCGTTTTTGTTATACAGTAATGACGACGAAAGTATCAGAATTCCGCTATAATAATTTGGTTTGATACAATTATAATCATCAAGATTGAATCTGTAACGTAAATGTTAATTCGATATCCACATATTTGGTCATGAGGTCAACGATTCCAACATCAATATGATACTGGGTAACTTGAATGCCATAAACTATGGGTGCTTTGTTTTCAATATGTTCAATCAAAAATCAAAAATGGTATCTCCTCGCATGGTGTGTTTTCACTCGTAATACCACTAGAGTTTACATTCTCGTGTCTAACTATCATGTTCTTATTTGTAATCCAATCGCAAATAAATTAGTATCGTTAGATTCGTCAAAATATCCTTTTTTCGGAAAGTGCTTGTCAAAAAATGGTCGCCATTTGAAAAATAATAGTTAGACACGAAAATGTAATTTTGCCAACTTGTCTTATTCATATCTATCATACCTTTCACTGAAACTTCGCGATTGTAATTTTCTGATATCACCTGAGGTCCTTAGATTAGTTTACTTCCGATCATGGCCACCTATAGATGTAATTTCAAAAATTACTCCGAAAAAATTGAGTAGGCATAAAAACTTCCGAAAATGTCACATTCTGATCTAGAATTGTCTCAGAAATCCAAAAATGTTACAATATACAGGGTGTTCCGTTTAAAAATTTAGAACCGGAGCCATTTCCGGTGAAACCGGAAGTGACCGGGAAGTGGAAAATATGTGAAAACTCTCCTCTTTACATACCATTCACCTATACCAAATCTCATCTTGATACACCTAATGGTCTAGAAGTTATGACTTGTCTAATAGATTCGTTGACACCCGGTATTAAAGTTAGGCAAGCCAGAGGTTAGTTTATTTAATTGTACCAGTATTTCAACTGATGAAGCTACTGTGTTCGTTTGTGAAGTTTTTACATTTGCTATGGGCTTTCATTAAGTAACGGCCGAGTCAAATCGTAACTTCGAGAATCTGTTTGTATCTCAGGATTCGACCCTCTCTTTCGAAATTTATGGTGAATTAGTGACCTCTGCCCTCTCTCGATAAACGATAAAGCAAATATAAAATACCTGTTCTTGAAATGCCTTAACAGATGAATAATTTAGGATCTGGGCCAGTGACTAGGATATAATACGCGTGTCCAAAAAGCGCGTCCAAATGAAACGTTGTTGCCCAATTTGAAGGTCGTATAGATTTGTTTTGCGTAATAGAAAGCCAATTGCATTCTGGGAATGAGCAATAATTTATATTTTCGTTGTTTTTGTGCATTACTTCATGTCATCTCCGCCTGATTGATTACTTAAGGTACATACATTCGTGAACATCACTTCGAATAACATGAAGCTATGCTTTACCACTACAACACAACAATTTGTTGATGTTTAATGCGGTGATAGATAAATATAGCGAAAGAACCACGTGTTGAGTATCTACAAAATATTGTAAGCGAATGGTAAACAGTGTCATGTGATTAAAGCTGCCAAAATGTGAATTATCGCATTACGCCAAAATGTTTCAATCAGACATATCGATTAGTGAGTTAAGACCGACGTTTCACGACAATCGCTATGCAGACCTATTTTCCAGCCTCGTTTTCTGTCAAACGAAAAGTCCAAATTAAAAACGGTTTGGATGATCGTAAGGACGAAAGCTCAAGCTAGGAGTTGAAGTAATTTTCGAACTCAAACTCGTTTGTTGAAGAAAACAGGCGATGATTGAAAAATGTAAACATTGGGAAATATTGTGTCACAGATTTTAATGAGAATTGATTTAACTCCTAGATACACTAAAATGCCATACCCTGCCCAAATTCTGGCTTCCAAAATCACACCGTTCCAAAGAAAACGATACTTATTCTTGTGTTGGGTGAGCAAAATAAGTTGACATTTTCACGGGTTATATCTCTAACTAAAGTGCTCTTCTTCTTCTTTCACAATATGAGCTCGAGAATGCACTCAGACTCAGACAGTTGTCAAAAGATATGTTGTATTGGGTGTTGCATTCGCATGAATAGGTGTTGATTACACAAAATCGAAATTTTTGGGGCATTTCCGATTATGTGATGAACAAACTTATGAGGGAAAATTGACCAAGGATATCCCTTTCCGTGGGAACCAGAACATAAAAAAGGAGGAATTCTTGTTTTCAATAGCATTTGGTCATCGCAGCATCGAACTGAACAGGCGATTCCAAAAAACAATAATCATTTTTCCAAAAAACGGAATTGTTTTCCTGATGAGGATGATCATGCTTTCAAAGCAATATGAATTATTCATTGCCTAGGATGCCTTTAATGGTATAACTAGGAAAAATGGTTCGAATATATTGCCCACGGAATTTTTGAACCCGCAGTATAATGCGATAAGATTCAGAAAATCGAAAACAGTCGAAACGCAACTTTCAAGCAATGTTTTCCGATTGGAAATCAATTCTTTGAGTACATAATTATGTGAACGATTTTGATATATGAGGCATAATTTATTTGGATTTCATCAATAATTGTTTTCGTTTGAAACACAACACAGTTGCAAATGGATTTACCAATTTTCTTTTCATTTTCTCAGATGAAAAATGAATCGAAATCAGATATACATTCATGAAATCTCCATGTCCATGAACATAATTCGGATAAAGGGTGAAATCAAAGTTCACATCAGTAGCCAAGATATTTTTCGAATAGCACACTCAGTATATTTCACGAATATATAATCAACTCATAATAATTTACTGTCACGGTTTCAGAAAAATCATTAATACAATATTTGACCTTATATATATGAGTTTTTGACAAATTGGTTTCTCATTGGTCAAGGAATCAACCCTTGGAAGTCAGTACTTATGAAACATCACAAGTACTAATTGCGATGTTATTTTGGGTTTTATAAATTATTCTGTCATTATTCAATCACACCTATAAATTGTTTCCACAAGAGAATGCACTGGTAAGGTCGTGGTATGTGATTAGTCAAAAGTAAGTGTAAATGAGAAATTACTGGAGAATTTGCATGAGATTATGATAATTAAAATATCCAATAGTCATTTTCAAGATTGTGTGACGCTTGGGAGAGATGTGTATGAATTTATTCAAAATGATTCCAATGATCGCACCTCCTGGAAGAATGCGTAAATAAAGATAAATCAGATATTTCAATTAATAGCTTCCTTATTGTGAAATCAGAAGATGACTTTGGTAACTACCTGTTCTATATAATCATCTGCAACGAAATATGAATTTTATACATATATACGAAGGTATTCCAAAGAACTTTGTCCATATAACCGAAACCAGGTTTCGAATAGTGAAATTTTGAACGCTTTGACATTTTGGGTCGGGACGACTCATTTGATTTGTCCTTTTCATAAGTATGTTGAAATAATATACATGATGTCTACTAACTCATCTTTATATCTGAACGAGGACAGAAAATTCAAATATGTATAAAAATATTCCACTGACTTCAAATCATGTCGACGTCATATTCTGATTAATGTTATTGAACCGGCCGTTTTCAATTAAATCGTTATAATATATTCAAATGAATTCGAGATAGCATCGAAACTATTACAGTTGACATTAAAACAATTGCATTTTTACGAGCAACCACTATTCAGAATGCTATCCTGAAAAAATTTAAACGAGCGTTCAATGGAGATTTACATACTGAAACGATATACAATTGGCGGTGACGTTAAATAAAAAAAAAAATGAACTAAATATATGAATACGTTTCTATTGTTGAATACATGCAGAAGAAGGAATTTGTCGATTTGGACAAAATTCAAAATGCAAGCAAAATGGAATTGAAAAATATTTTTGGAAAATCTTAGTTTTTTCACATGATATCTATAGCCCTTGTAATCCAAGTAACCTTTTTTTTCAAATATAGTCAATCATTTCCTGTGGAAACCTCAAAAACGATCAAATTTCCTGGAATGTCTCTTGAATTTCCTTCGGCGGTTTCATCCTCAATTTTGACTAATTGTATTTTTTCATACATTCACAATGTTGAAAAAAAAAGCAGCTTATGCAATTTATCATGAAAGTGAATTATTTGACCTTACTAGGCACTCAAATGATTCCATTCAATCTATATTATACACTTCAGATGGATAGGAATTCCGAATTTCGGTTCACACGAGCATAATTATTCTATACAAATCAATAGGTCTATCACCTTGGTGAATTATCTGATGAATCTCTCATAGGTGATTAGTGAATCAATTGTATATCATCAAAGTTTGGCTAGCTGATATGGGTCATCAGAAATCGATCATAAATCAGATATTATTGATTAGTCTGTCTGTAAAAAACAAAACTGCTAGTTGCAACAAGAGAATTATGGAATGAATTGTTCGAATCAGTACATCAACTTGAAATATAATACAAATTCCATGAATAGTGTGACATCATCAGAAGCTTCATGTTACCAATAGTTGATGAAAAATATGCTTGATGACATTGAATGGTTTAGAAGAGACCACTAAGAGAACATTTTCATGATCCTGAGCACAGAATAGTATATTATGTAATAAGTGTCATAAACGTCCTTTTAGTCACGAGTATTTTAAGCACGAGCGCAGCATAGCGGAGCAAGTGTTTGATAAACGAGTGTCTAGATGAATTCATAAACGCGTTACATACTATACTTTTTCTACGAACTCCTAAATTTCTCTTCGACAAAATCCCATAGTTCTGATGATAAGATAAATCTACCAGCTAACCTACAAATCAATTCGAAGGGAATGGGAATTGAGAACACAATACTATGCAACTACACGCAACCAACGAAGCACGTATAAGTGATATTTGTTGTAGATGTATCTAGTCCATAGGGTACATGAATTTTACTAACCTTTGTGAATAAGAAGTTTTCATCTGACGTATACGTCAGATGGAAACCATGAGCAACGAATTGCGGATTCGAATCACCACACATGCATTTCATTTGGCGAAATCCTGAAATTATTCAACTCAATTTCGCCGAATGAAATGAATTGTGGTTATATTGTGATTGTGGAAGTACCCAGGCATTTACTATATTTGCATGAACCTCAATAAAATATCGGATTGATAACAAACTCGTTATTGAAAGAAATATAGTATATTATTGATATTCAAGAACTAACTATATTTGCACGAAACTCGGTGGAAGATCGAATTGATGACAAACTCGTTATATTGAAAGAAATATAGTATATTATTGACATTCAAGTCTTACTATACTTGAAAATTCCATTGGAATCCAATGGGTCCTTATAATTGAATCAATGATAGTATCCAATTGGTAATCAAATATATTCTTATCATTGAATAGATACTTATTCTACTTCTGGAATACGGAACTGAATATATAATTGAATGAATGGCTTTTCCATTCATAATATATGATAGTTTTTTTTTCTGTGTAGAAGATAAGAACTCTTCGATTCGCTAAGGTATCAAAGTTTTCGATTTTTCAGGTTTTGTAATATTCTGATTGCATATATTTTGCTTGCATAAATATTCTTACGTCTATGTATTGTCATGCTCAGCATGAAATATATATAATACATATCCCACAAAGATGAGAGCTTCAGTTTTAAACAGAGTCGAGAACAGAGTATTGGAAATATGCAAGTATACTCACCTAAAACATCATCTTTCGATTACACTTCCGTCCACATTTCGCATACATTTTTGATGAGGAATTCTGATACAAACAGAAATTGTTTGAATAATTCTGACTGTCTCCGATTGCAAATTGCAACAAAAATCGAAAATGACAGTTGACAGTTCCTAAAATTGACTGGCCGGACTGTGTTGCCAAGGTGATGTGTTTAAGAAATTGTGTTGTCATGGTAACGTTACAACACATAATTACAAACATTTTTTATACAGTGGAGTATATTCATACATATCTGCTCTGTATATCAGAGGATTCTCCGCGTGGTGCAGAGGTGGCTGGTGTTGGCAATGGAATTCTTTCTCGGTATATATTCAACATAAAACAACCACTTTCCTGGCTATATGGTATATGCCACGACGATCATTGGATTATATGAATAAGGGGTTCAAACTTAACCAATGGAAATATGTTATTTTTACAGACTTTCAATGACATATTCGTGATTGAGTTTTTTCAATTCAGACTTTGCGTTCCACGCCCTGTATGATGAATATCAATTTGTCATATACATCTGAACAAAATTAGTCCCTATGGGCAATATTGAATAAGTGTGGTTCTATTTTCAAAACTGACACCAGAGGTCATTCACTTGTCGCAAATAGTGTTCGGTTTCTTGTTTGCGTTAAATTTTGAAACATGCTGATGTATGAAGACCTATGTTTTTTTTTCATGACAGCATAGAAACTAATATTTCTTGTCAAAAGTCGTTTACTCGTACCGCATGGAATTGCTCAAATTATTTCACGAAATGTATTGGAGAAACGACTAACCCGACTGAGGTCAGCAATGAACCATAAATAATTATACGAAGAGAGTCGGTAAATTGAAAATGCTTGAATATGGAATAGTAATCGTCTAGTTACAATTTTTTCTCGCTTGGTTTATTGCAAAGTCGATGCGACGCGGTTCTGAATATAAAGAGCGGAGCCCGTTTGTGTGGAAGCCACTCCTGTTCAACAAAGATTTATCGAATATCTAGACCATGCAATGTCTTCTTTTTCTTTCTTCCTTCTCTACAGGGTGTCCGAAATTAAGAAAAGAACGAACGAACGAGGAAGAAATGTTGACAACATAAATATGGCAACAATTCTCGAATGGGGATCCAATAACTTGGTAGATTTCAATGCAAACAAAACACAAGCATGCCTTTTCTCTAGAAAAGCCGATCTCACTGTGCCCAACACAAGCTTGTCAGGAGTAACCATACCTTTGAAGACATCCATTTCGATGCTTGGTATTACTATCAGCCAACACCTTCCTTGGGAAAAACACGTGAGATCAATTGCTAAAAGTGCATCCCAAAAACTTGGTTTTCTGTTTCGGGCCAGGAGCTATTCCACTTCCAGTCAGCTGCTCATGATCTATAAGGCACAGATCCAACCTGTCCTGGAATACTGTTCCCATATTTGGAGTGCAGCACCCAAACATATACCCTGAAACTGTTGGATTCTGTCCAAAAAAGGGCAATTCGTCTCGTGGGTGATGCCTCGATCACAAACTCACTCACTGGCGATCTGGCTCTACTTTATAGATATTTTCATGGACGATGCCCTTTTGAAATATCAACAATAATTGTTCCTCCCTTGGCAGTCCCCGCGAGATTAACCCGTCGAGTTGAGGCTTCGCACCCCTTCGTGGTCACTTTGGAGACCTGCAGAACATCTCTCCTAAGACTCGTTCATCCAACGAACTGCGAGGCACTGGAGCACATTGCCAAGGGCGGTGTTCACCGAGGCATATAACCTCCAGTAATTCAAGAAGAACACCAATTCCTACCTTATTTCCCTTGGTTCTCACGATGTTCTTTGAACATTACAGGATATCCCTTTTCTTGAGAACCAGAACACAAAAAAAAATCTACACGTATAAGAATAAGGAAAAACTCCACACAACATGTATCGAAAAATTATTTCTCAGAAAGCATAACACTATACAGGGTGTCCCAGAATAATATTCGTATACTCTAGGAGGTGATTCTGCAGATGAAAATAAGAAGAAATGTACCGTGTCTGAAATTTAGTCCTAAGAGCGCTAGAGCTAGGTAAGTCCTTGGATGAGGTTTTCTCCAATTGTTTTTGTTATCATTGATGCTAGAAGCACGGAATTTGTTACCTGAGGGTGAGTGACGAGTTTCGAATCTCACTGTATATTGAATCATGTTTTACGTACTTACCACGAAACGATTTCTAAGATCATTCCACCCTCAGGTACAACATTTTGTGCTTCTAAGATCAAAGATAACAAAGATAATTGAAGAAAACTGCATTCAATTAGGTATTATTTTCAGACCCTGTTGATAGGAATTTTTTTTTATTTTCATCTGCAGAATCACCACCCGGGATACGAACGTTATTCTGGGACACCCTATATATTAACTCCTTGAAAAAGGGCCTGTCAAAATGACCCTATAGATAATAAGGAATAAAAAATTAGAGATGCAGGTCTGCAATTGATCAATTCTAATCTTAAACGCTTTTTGAACCAATCATAGAGCTATTCCTTATTCCTATTCATTATTCTTTTGCATTGTGTTTCTTTGTAGTCACCGCAAGTGCGGTCAAAACAACTATTTCGAACTGGGCGGAGGAAAAAAGACTCCAATACTGGTCTGAATTACCAGTATTAACCCATTCGAGAGCGTTCCTGCCTGAACCATCGGAAAATATTTCCACGCAGATCCTCTAGAATGGAGCAGGGGTAACCTAACAGGACAGCTGACGAAGCACTGATGTCGTCTAATAACGAATTCCATTCGTGAACCTGATTGTGCACTAGTTTTGCACCAGTATTGCACTGACACTACGTTGGTTTTCTCCAAAATGTGAACTGGTGCATTCCCAATGGAATACGAAATACATGTGATAACATAATGATCAAATAATTGTCAGTGGTTAGATTGGTTGAGTTAGTTTGTTTTCGTTTATAACTTCTCGAATTTATATCGAATTCGTTTTATGGATGATTAAGTTCCTGCAAACCTATGAAAAGAAAAAGTTCATAATAGGAATGATAACTATGCGCTGTATTAATATGAACTCATAATGCATATACATGCAAGATTCCTTGGACTAATATTGAATCAAATAGAAAAATAACTGGATCTATTTACTCAGGAACTGACCGTCCTGATAGTCCTGAATAACTTAGAAGGGGAAGGACTCCTGTTGATAGCCAATATACAATTCAATATAATTCAAAATTCAGTTGAACAATGAAAACATAATTGTTATTATCAACATATATCTTAAATTTCATATAATGATTATAATATCCCAATAAAAGCTCGTCATGAGCCATTTAACAAAAGCGGAGCTTAAATAATAAAGTGTGTGATAGTGATTGTGTGTAGGAGTTGTTATGCAATTTTCGTTGCACCTCTATTAGCAAGATAAGACAGTTTGTGAATTCTTCTGTCCACTCTTCAAATCATATATAGAACATTTACTGCGTCGATTGAATAAATAAATTAAGGAATTTTCGTATAGCGATGTAGAATTTTGACGCATAACACAATTCTGCAAGAAAAACTTCATTTAATTTTCCATTACCAGATCATATCTAACTGTCAAGTTGAAACTAACCTGTTACTCGAGATATTTCTATATAAATGCTCCTTCTGAATACATTATACCTACCTTATAATATGGTTATGCATACAAATAGTATAGTGTCAAGGACAATGGATGCCAATTCACTTTGTTGTCGGCATTGTATCGGTTGATATTTATTAAATAATAATGGCTATTACCTGTTCATATCAAATGCGAATTAACAGACAAATAATTTATGAGAAATCCGAGAGATTTCACTATCATGCTGAATAAATGAATTATTATTTTTTTTATAGTGATTCTGTTTCGAAGAAGATCTAAGAAGTGATAGGGTTCATGATGAACACTTCACTTTAAGAACATGATATCAATTATCTATAGATATATGCTATGATTTCTCGTTTCTCCATTTTTTTCTCGATCTAAAAGTTTATTCCATGTAACTTCTTTTCACTCATTACATACTTATTCCACAACAAATGGTGGTAGAATGATATCTCAAGGTATACCAGCGGACTCTGAGAAAGTTTCATGTTCCTTGTAGAATTTGAAAATGTTCATAAAACGTTTTGAGGAAGTTATCACAAACATGAACCTTCAAATTCAATTAAGCATTCATCAGATTTGAAAATTTTTTCTCACTTTGCTTTGTAACCATGCACAGATATGGGTAGTGATATGAATATATAAATGTCATTCAACATAATTTATCAATTTCACGAATTATCTAGCTCGACTGAGTATAAATGATTGATAGACCTCCTACTATTCCGCCTAATGAAGATCATTAATTTTAATTTGATTCTTGGAACATAATTGAATTTTCGGATATTTTGTTATACATCAGGGTGCCCGAATTCTTGTACATTGATTTCGATGGCTTTTTAAGAATCGAAAAAGGGGATTTTTATTTGTAAACATACCTTCAGAATCACACCATAATTGAAAAAAAGGTGTTGAAGTTCGATCGAAAAAATATTTGTGCAGTGCGTCAAAAATGGAGAATAGTTTCAGAGCATTCATCATCAGCAGCAATAATTGTTATATTCGGTGTACCTGTCAATTGTCAATCTCTCCCACCCAATGTATATGCTCTTTGACACAACTTCACATAAATAGGCCAATCTACCGGATTCAGATGTTGATCTTTAATACTATCCAAAGTCCTTGGTATAATCTGATAATTCTTCAATATGATGGATGCAAGATGATGTCTCCTTTAAATGGTTCCTTTCGAACATATTTTGCCAATTCAAGATGATTCAGGTTACCAGGGACGGACTAGCTTCAACACAATTATTACGCTATGTTATTTTTATACATATATTCTTTCTGAATCCGGGAGATTGCTCATATCTTCTAGGATATGCTTGGTGGATATATCACCAATGATTCAAATGGATTCGAATACATATAAATCGGTATTCTAAACTTATGATCATCGGTTCAAGTGAGAGCTGATCAGTGGCGGCTCCTCAGAGGAGGCCACGGAGGCTGAGCCTTCTCAGAGATTTTCCTTAAACAGATATTATCTATACTCTCTCATTAAAAGGACACCAAAATACATGGATTTTTATTTTATTTCCCCTTTTTAGGTAAATATTTTTGAATTCGCAACAGTGCTTGCCCACGCATCACACGTTAAAGTCTGCAAATCACGCGTAAACTATTCAACTTGGCAACATCTATAGGAGGCTAGACTCCTTCACAAGGCGAAACCCACGCACGCAATGCAATTGCCCGAATAGCACGTGTTTGTCGTGTCGCGTCGCAAATTGTGGACAATCCAGCGCGGGTGCATTGTTTATGTTTAGGTTAATGGTTAGGGGCTCTATAAATTTCTGAAAAATGTGTGTTTTAAACGATTGCGATTTAGTGGAATACTTTTTGGTGAAGCCATTCAGTGCGTTGTCTTATGAAGATAAATTGATTGTGAAAAACAAACGTCCGACATCGGAATTAAAAAATCTGATTGTAACATGTAACAAACAAAATCGTACGTTCAATTCTGATAATTATAAAGAATATATCTGGTTGACGGGATCTGAGGTAAGGAATAAGCTATTTTGTTGGTACTGCGTATTATTTTCAACCGATGAGTCATCATGTTGGGGGCGATTAGGATATAATGATTTGAAAAATTTGCCTCGCGGATTGGATAGACAATGCAAATCACAGGAACACATCTCTTCAAGTATTAAGTTCAGGTAAACTGGAAAACAGAATTTCATTAAAGCTATCGATTTGGGTTGGTAGAGAGTTGTTTTTCACAATAAATCTCATATCATTCAGCCTCTCTGTCATGAAAGTCACGAGCCGCCACTGGAGCTGATATGAGTGGAAATATTTCTGTTCACATGTATGTACATACATGAATTCTAGTATTATCTACTGTGTCCATGGAGACGTGACACATCTTGAACTTGGCCGTAAAGAAATTTTATCTCTAACGTCTTGGTTTCCCTCGAAGATAAAATAACAGTAATTTTTGTTGTTCTTCAACGTAGGTGTGTAGCAAAATCATGTAGGTACTTGTTCGTAGATTTTTACCGTCGGGACTTTTGAACAGTTCTGTGGGATTGCGAATATCAAATATCCTATCACCTTGCCAATAGTTTTATTCAAAGTACCTAACAACATTCATTCGAATAAACTTTATTTCTTCTAAGACATTCCTTTTCAGATTCTCGATTTGTATCTGTCTTTTATCCTCGCATGAAAAAATCGTTACTTTTACATAACATCTATTAAGTATCGCGACCATACAAAATGTTCAAATATTGCTTTGGTCTCATTCCAGTCGAGTTTGAAGTTTGAACGGATAAGATTCGTAGATTTACAATATACAAGGTGATTTAGGTTTTAAGGTAAAAACTGAAATGGGTGATAGATATCTTCATTTTATTCAAAACAGTTTCTATAGACATGGGTCCTATCTCGATCAGTAGCGGAGCTACAAGGGGTCAAAATTCAGTTTTTTTATCAATTGAAATATCTCGCTCACTCCTAGAGATATTAATTCGAAATTGGGTGTGGTCAATACTTCCTAGAAGATCAACATTTGAAGCATTTTTAAGATTCTCAAAATCTACAGGGTGATACCTTTTTGGGGGTAGATGATTCCTAATCCCCCCTCCCCAACTTTTGACATCTTCGAGTTGCAAAATAGGGTGGATCACTGAATTTGAATGCTTTCCGACCTTCAATTATTTTCTAGAAATGAACTGCTTTCGAGATAAATAAGCATATCCGATCTATAACATGTTAATTTCGACCGATTTTGCCTATGTTTCGCTCGAATTCTATTCTTGGACAAAATTCCTTGAGAATGCAATGATATGTACTAAAATTACCATGATTTTAAGCATGTGTCCAATATTGATCAGTAGCGGGGATACAGAGGGTAGAAGGTCAGGTTGTTATTATCAATACGACGCAGAAAATTGGTGTTGAACCACTGCATGGTTAAGCCGCGCCACAACCAGTTGTATCTTATTTATTTTTCAATATCTTTGAAGAACTCGACAAATAATATAACATTCAACCTGTCGGGAAAATGTTGCCTTATCAATTCACTATACATATATTCTCAACTATTCATCATCGTCAATATTGTAAACGAATTTTGTTCAAGAATAAAATTCAATAGGAAAAAAAATAGATGAAATTCACGTGTTTTAGAACGAATATGCTCATACAGCTCGAAATCGGTTTATTTCTCGGGAAAAAATCAGAAGCAAAAAAGCCTTCAAATTGAACGATTCATCCTATTTGGGAACTGGAACATGTCAGAGGCGAACAACAAAAAAGTTTGAGGGAGGTAAAGAAGCCTCTACCCCCAAAAACGGGTCCCCTGTAGATATTGAAAACCTTTTAAACACTCTATATTAAAATTAAAGTTTGACCCTCTGTAGCTCTGCTACTGATCGAGTTCGTACTCATGTTTATAAGAACTTTTTCGATAAAAATGATCTATCATCATTTTAGTTTGTACTTCGAAACCTGAATCACCCTGAATAAGCTCGATATCGGGAATATCTAGTGAGCTGATTCCCTCAACTGGAAATTTGGATAAATTTTTATATCCATTCATGTTAGATCAGATGACTTAAGGTTCTACAAATTGGGAAGTTAAGGAAATATCTAAAGAAAATTATTTTTGTGGATCATTCAAGAATGATTTCGACCTCAAACTTCAATTCCAGATTATTCACTTCATTTTGGAGTTGAATGTTCTGTTATACATAATATATGTTCTATATATATCCTCACCCTGTGATACGTTATCTTTTTCGAAGAAATTCAATTCATTTCTAATAAAATGGGTAATTCATTGGCTACTTTACGACACGTCTTGATTTAGAAGACTTTTAACATAACACTGATATCAATGTTGTAATGTTCGTGGGGATATTCTCGAAATTGAAGCGATTGATTGAACAGATAAGGAAAGAACAAGAAGAAATTCAATTAGATTAGATAGATGGCAATTCTGCCAAAAAAAAAAAAACATTTCGGAAAATATTGAACCTGGCAGTTATACCTATAAGCATTTGCTTTCGCCGAGGTCAGAAGCATCGAAAGTATTAATAATTATCGCAATGTTGCCGAACGTTCAATAATGGTGAAAGAAATGATATAACAAGATTGAAAAACATCATATGTCTTATATAGCATGCCAATTCATCTCGCATTTTATCAATATCTTTGATTTCAAATACACCCAGTATAAGGTGAAATAATGCAGTTGATGTTTATCTCTTATATGGTCATTCATTACACACTCATATCAATTTGTGACCATCCAAGTCAAAAGACGGTAACGACGTTTTAACAACAAAATTGCCTGACGTAATTAGACTGGCAGTTTACGTAGAATGCGAGTATTCACTTCTGAACATCAGCTCCAGTGAAAAATGGCCCATTTAAATTCCTCCACCACGGCACTTCACCAAGATAAATCTGATAAGGAATTTTGTACTGCAATTAGCTTTAATCGAGGCCTAAATCCATTTATACGGACGTCACAATCGGTTCTTCGAATGCCTCGGCGTTTTTCACGAAACAAGGTAATTGTCAAGGACAGAACAGATGCCACACCTGATTAGTGATACACTCAGTATTCGAGCTTATGTGGGAAACGAGTTCATTTGGAACCAACTGCTGATTTCTGAGACGAAAATGCACCATCAGGTCAATAACATTTTGGGACATTGATATGGGCCAATTTCTACAGGGTGTTGCGAAATTCGATCGACAACGCTTGACAGGTAATAGCCCTCGTGATTTCATGATCACTGAGATAGGGACATACGGCCTCCAAGTGTTCAGTTCTCGAGATAGAGGGCGTTGAAGTTAAGAAATAAAAATAGCTGTTTCGCAATATCTCAAGAATAATTGAATATAATGCATTCAAATTCGGTATATGATTTTATCTTTGAATGGGTCATATTTTGACCAAGAATTCATTCCGGACATTTTTCCAGTAGTTTCCTCCCATATTTTCTACGCCACTGATTAAATTTCAATTATTTCCAATTCTTCGAATTTATTGTTCAATTTTGTTCAAAAAATGTATCACCTTCAACTGAGCTAATATGAACTGTTTTCGAGATATTCGACCCAAAATAGAAGATTGCATAGTGATATTTAATCATTTTCAGTAGTGGAAAATTGCAAAAGTATATTTCCGGTGTTGAGTAGATTATATACTATTCAGATCTCATCCTGTAGCTGAACAGAAATAGTTATTCCAGGCATAAAGAAAAAAAAACATGTTTGTAATTTTCTACTACTAGGAAGGAAGATGAAAAATTACTATGTATACTTCTATTTTGGGTCAAATATCTCGAAAACAGTTCATATTAGCTCGTGATTCATTTGGACGAACCAAAAAAACCCTTCATAATGAGACCTAGATCGTTGAATTTCGTTACACCAAACTGTAGTAATGAGAGTTTTTTCAAAGTACTATTCATCCTTTCCTCCCTCTTTCATTTAAAGAGCTAGCGCAATTTGTTTTATCGAAATGATTGGAAATCAACTCGAGAACATGGAAAAAGTGTTTTTGATATGTCTTGATATATAAAATTTTCATATAAACCCGTTTTTTGAGTTGACCAATGCAATTATGCCCTCTAGCGGCTGTCCTGGAAACTTGGAAATAATTTCCAGAGATTTTTCTTGGCCACTTTTATCATGAATATTTTTTTCCGAAACCTGTACGGCAAATAGTTTCCGAGATACAGCCGGCGTCTTTTCTTAGTGGTACACCCGGTACATACATACCGGGTGGCTACGGAAGTATTGCCTACGGAATATCTCAGTTATTGTATGAAGTAGATTTGTGAAATTTGGAGCGTCGATGTAATGACATAAGAGCTAGAATTTGAGCATATTGACATGTCGAAGTTGACTTCCGGTCTGACCGGAAGTAACATCAACTTCCTTAATTTAAATGGAAACCCTTTTTTTTCGCTTTATTCAGCATTCAATTCCCTTTCTAATGACATATCACAAGTTGGTATCTAACCAGAAACTAGATCAGAAAAAAATTATTATTGAAAGTCACCGAGTAGGCCGTGGAAGCAAAATGAAAGCCAAAAATTGAAAAGTTGGCTATGGAAACCATACGTCACTTGATAACAGTTGCTACTACTGTGAAAAAGTTGTATGTTCCTATTCAAGTTATGGACCTACAGAGTATTGTTTTTTTCCCAATTTTTCCAGTATTTTTTTTGACGGCTTTTTATAACGCCGACGAATGGAAATAAAATATCACAGTAGTAGCAACTGTTATCAAGTGACGTATGGTTTCCATAGCCAACTTTTCAAATTTTGGCTTTCATTTTGCTTCCACGGCCTACTCGGTGAATTTCAATAATAATTTTTTTCTGATCAAGTTTCTGGTTAGATACCAACTTGTGATATGTCATTAGAAAGGGAATTGAATGCTGAATAAAGCGGAAAGAAAAAAAAATAGGGTTTCTATTTAAAATTAGAAAGTTGATGTTACTTCCGGTCAGACCAGAAGTTAACTTCGGCATGTCAATATGCTCAAATTCTAGCTCTTATGTCATTATATCGACGCTTCAAATTTCACAAACCTACTTCATACAATAACTGAGATATTTCGTAAGCAATACTTCCGTAGCCACCCGGTATATCTAAATCAAACTATCAATTAGTCCAAAACTCCAAAATCGTTCTGAAATCATTTTGTTTTTGATGAACTCTTGGATACTTTCAACAAGCATACTGTTATTGTCCCCAAGTTATTCTAATTTTTATCCCCGATATATTATATCGTTCGAGACTCTCAATGAAGTAACGAAAATACCGACAAGTTATTTAGGATTTTCGTAAGAATGGCATTGTTCGGGAAGTAGGGATTTCGAGTAATGCGTGATGATTATCTTCGATTTTAAGTTCGAGAAAATCATAGGAAATCATCAGGATCAGTTCAAGAATAACTCAGGAAATCGAGAGAAATCTGAGGAATTCTGAGAAAATCAAGTTTGCAAAAAAATTGAGAGTTGTCCAGTAGCTAGAGGAAAATTGAAGGGATTTTAAGAAAATCAGAAGAACGTTGAAGTAACCCTGGTATGCTAGAGGATACGAACAATGCGAGACATACAGGGTGATTCAAAAGTAAGCGGCATCCTTTCAGAGGCGTATTCCTTGCATGAAAATAAGGCAAAAAGTTCCTATTGATAAGGATCCGAAAATGCTTCCTAAGGGAGCTACGGCCCTTTGAATAGGACACCTCAAAGACGGTTTTTTCTCTATAACTTTAAAATCCTTCACAACAAATTTTTAAAAATTGGTGTACGGCATAAACATTCGATGGTAAATAGGACTCCGTATTCGAAATTTCAGAATTTCATTCAGGGGCGTCACATGCGGGAGAGGGTAAGTGTAAAAATATCCCTTCTTCTCCGGATATTCAGGTTACTGTGATTTCGTTTGGAAATTATAAAATTCTAGAGTTTTTTACGTGAAAAAGGTCCTCCTAGTTCATGTCGATAGAGCGTACCATTTAGGAGAAAATCGACTTTGAAAACTTTCTGATTTGCGTCTGTTTACTGATGTAGGTAAATTAATATGCATTTTCCGAGGGGTAATCCACTCTCTCAAAAACGTACACGGATTGGACAGATTGGACGTAGGATTGGACCGATATTATCGTATATTATCGATTATTAAAAATACGAGATTGGACATTTACATTGCGAGAATAGGAATATTGGGCTAAGAATGGACCTTGGATTGGACAGATTTCATCGGGATTGGACACCAAGTGTACACATATTGGACATAGTGGTTGACCCCTCGGCATTTTCATAGCTCCCTTAGGAAGCATTTTCGGATCCTTATCAATAGGAACTTTTTGCCTTATTTTCAAGCAAGGAATACGCCTCTGAAAGGATGCCGCTTACTTTTGAATCACCCTGTATATAGAGGCGCATATAGGTATAATAAAATCCAGAAAAGTTGCTAGACCAGACTGTGATTTTCAAAAACTTCATTTGAAAATCCAAAGAAATCTAATTCAATCGTTACAATTATATTATATATCATTTTCATTATGGTTCTGTTTTCCTATTCCAAAAACTTTTTCAGGTAGGTAGGTTCCATGTGAGTGGGGCGAATACCGCTGCGACCCCAGATGGAACTATTGTGGCTCACCCTTAGAGGTTACAGTTTACTATAAAATTCACTTCTTTATACAGACTTCATGGTTGAATGGGATTAGATTTGTATTCTTCAAGTAGGAAAAATATTAAAAATCTATGTTCTGAGGAAGAGCCGATATCTGTCAAAACGTCTTTATATTGTCATTGTCACAAAAACTCTAATATCTCGAGAGCGGTTACATTTTTTGTATTTTGTTGAGAGTATCATTCATAGGTATAATTTCATTCCCTCTATCAGATGCTTTTGTTTTTTTTTTACCGGAAAGAATACAAGGAAAGAAGTATCCATCAAAAAAATTATGAACCACCTTCTAAAAACACCCTTTATAACAATAACGGAAATGTAGGAGTGTTTCAAAAAACTATATGACATCAACACAAATTTATGCAGGAAATTTCAATTTGTGTGGTACCGGAAAAATTATTTTAAGAGACATTTTGGGCCATTAGTTTATTCATCAAACTATACTTATTTTTCAATGTACTATCGCATCCAGAAAGCTGGATTCAAATTTTTGACTCATCCTTCATTTTCATTGCGGAATACAGGAACTTCGTACTTACGGAAATGACCAGGAAGTAGACGCCCAGCGAAAAGCAGACCAAAAACGATGTCGGCACGGCTGAGACACACATCGCTCGCTTCTATCGCTCTGTCATGTCACTTCGTCATGTCATTTCACTCGCGAAACTGCTCGCGTCAAGTGCGCGACCCAGCGATGCTGGCAGGACACTGAAACGCTGAAGGAAACGCCGTAGTGCCGGAGTCGCGAGTTGGCCCGGAGTCGCCCGGAGTCGAGATAGCGGCGGTGGCGCGAAAGATCTAGTGGATTTGGCGAAGGCGGGCGCATCTTTTAAGTGGATCTCGATGAGATGATGGGTTATTCCGGAAGCTGTCGGGTGATTAGGATTCCACGACTGGTCGTCGAGAGGTGTTTTGCAATGGTGCTGTACTCTGTACTAGGTGTTGCAAATCTCAGAGTAGATAATACGGGAAGAAAGTTATATGGAAAATACATTGGTCCGGAAGTCAATGATATACTGCTGTAAATGTCACAATTCATCGGGTCGATTATGTTTACAAATAGCAATATGGTTATAGAGAAGATATTGCTATCATAGCAATATTCGAAAGGGTGAAATTTCTATCATTGATTTTTGCAATATGATCTGTCAATTTCAGTGGCATCTTCTTAGCTTTCTTGCTATCTTGGCAACATCAATTTTGTGCTTGCTATCTAATAACGAGAAAGTGGATTCTTCGTTTTTGATTTGCACTTCAAGCTTTTCCAATTCAGAAAATAGGTGATTAGAAAGATATGAGAGTTTAGTTGTGTTAGTAACTAATTGAAAACCTTTCCTTGGAGAAAATAAGTGATTAGAAAGATATGACAGTTTAGTTGTGCTAGTGACTACTTGAAAGCCTTCCCTTGAAGTTCCAATATGCACAGAAAATAGAAGACTACAATTTCGGCATTTCATCAGATCAACCTATTCAATTTCATTCTAAACCAGCGAACCATTTAAGTTGCCTGGTGGATAGTTTAACAAGCTATTTCGCGAATGAGCCAGCAACGTGAGTTTTTCCGATTATACGAATCGGGTCAGTTTCCAAAAAATTCACGATCACTTTCATTCGGCTTTTGATTTTTTCCTTATTTCGGGGACATGATTGATTACTTGAACTACTCCGCACATCGCCGACCAAATTCAGCAAATAGAAAAAATCTGCCAAATCGGGTAAAATAATTTTTTAAATGTCAGTGCAGGACAGGCTCTTAAAAAATGGGTTAGAAACAGTGTAGTCAGCTGAAAAATTCTCCATTTTTCAACAATATTGCTATCACTTGAACTCATAACCAATTTTGCAGTAACTACCAATACCAATATATTGTTATCTTAGCAATAATTTAATAACAAGATCCAAACAAAGTCGACCCGATTAATGACTCTTTGGAGTTTTATAGCCAACTCTAATTTTTTTGAGGGGTTTCATCTTGGGGTTTGGATTCAGGTTTCAAAAACCAAGTTGATTAATTCATAAAAACGTTTCGACCATAACCAAGGCCTTTGTCAATTCAAATCTTCAATCATGATAGTCTCGACCAATAGTAGCTTATATTTTAGAAATATGTTTTCATATACCTTCATCCAACAGAGTAATGAATATGTATTAAGAAAATGGCAGGAGAATCGATTTATTACCATTGAAAATAAGAAGACGATAGTACAAAAATAAGGGCACTGATTGTATATAATTGAATCATAGATAATTTGCAATACACATCAGAAGATATACCATGCACTGTCTGACAAAACCAAGGAGAATTTAATTTTTCACTATCGAATTGTATTTTGAGAATTCAAACACTGTATTTTCTGTTGAATCTGTTGTTCTCCCAAAAAATTAAACATTATGTATATTCATGTTATGTTTCGTAATCAAATGCACACGTTATTGAATTCTTGTTTGTACTATTTTCAAGTAGAAGACAATGAAGATATTCAGAGGGTGTCAAGAGACATGGCTCATATAAGGCATTCCTGATATTGGAGGGCAAACTATTTTTTCCAACATTCATTTTCACTAACTACCTAAGCCGACGGCACCTTTTTTGTCGGTAAGATGTCATAAAAAAAACTCTTTTTTTCTGCAATCGGCTCAAAAGTCGTCCATATTTGTTCCAAAATCAGCTCTTGAAGTTGAAATTCCTCTTCCTGAAACAATGAAATGATCAATATGTATATTGCTAAGCAACACTTTTAGTGTCTAGGAGCTAAAGTTGAAGTTCAACTCCAAGGAACTAAAAACGTGTCGGATGACAGCTGAAATGATAGCTGCATTAACACTGACATGCTCTAGTGAATAAAAATAGTGGTATTTTCACTGATATATTTTATTGATTAGATATCAATTATTTCGATTTCAAAAAGAACATTTTACTTCTGATGTCATTTGGAGGAACAATGTTTTTTTTATCAACAAAAATGTATTGTCATTTTGTTTTGGTTTCTTTTGTCCTCTATAACCCACTTAATTTATCGCTTCAATTCCGCGAGCACCCTGTATAGATTCAGTCCAAAGATTTCTTAATCACCAAAAGATGGATTTTGATCGATTATTCTTATTTTCAATAACAGTATCAACCAGCTTAATAGTTGGTTTTTCTGATGAACATGACGAATATTGGAATCCTAACTCTAAGAGATGATGACTTTCCGTCTCTCTTTCGGCATGCAAGGACGGACGTTCACTGGACAAAAATAATGCAATGCTATAAAGTGGTCCATAGACGTTCTATGCTTGGATCTTGGATCATTCAAAGTACTAGGTTTAAAATCTCTCAAATCCCTGACATGACATGAGATGCATGGATGCCAGGCTCGATGAGGTCAAAGGAGAAGCCTCGGGAGAAACCAAATTCTTTCATTTATATATACAGCGTGTCTCACTTTAAACGTCCCCTCCTCTATATCTCAGCTGTTAGTCGTGCGATTCTCACCAAATTTGGACTGATATGAATAACCATAAATATACTCAGTTTTTCTGATACAGAATCAGGAAAACTAACTCCATACATAATATTGTTTTCGTGGTTTCGAACATATATGAATTTTCATATAATTTCTATGGAAGATTTCGAACAAACAGGTATGTACATATATTAACAGTATTCTCACGAACGTTAGAGTTCAATAAAAACAAGTAGGTATGTCTAATTTTTTTTTTCATGATTTCCTACCTATCGGAGCTATTGAACATATCAAAATTTGAGTACGTTATTTCTTCAAAAATAAAAAAAATTAAGCCAATCCTAGTTATTCGAAATAAGTGAATTTTTGCATATGGAGGTTTGAAACCATGGAGGTACAATGTTATGAAGTTAGATTTTCTCCTTATATGCGCTTCCATAAAAAATCGACCCCTTTTGTCTCAATTCTAACTCACGGCACTGTCCATAATGACATATTTCTCTGATCATAGTGTTGGTTATTCATACCACCCCAAATTTGGGAAGAATCGCACAATTGATAACTGAGATATGAAGGGGAGGCCGTTTAATGGTGTTGCTTCATTGAGGGAATCAATATCAAAATTGAGTCCGAAAATTTATAATAAATTGAGTGAAGGGCCTCCCCGATGAATATCTGGAGTTTTAGAATCATTATTATCAACAAAAATATGATTAGAATTCAGAACGTGATTTTCGAAGACACTATTAGTTTGAATTTTCCAATAATTTCCAAATGTTCGTCAACTCTGCTGTGAATTCTTCTACCACTATGACCTATATATCGTGAATAGCAACACAGGGTCAGAGCAAGTTTCATTGTTCAGATTAAAATAGGTGGAAAATAATTTTCAAATCGTTCGAAACTTTTCCTGAAAATAATAGTAGAGAAACGAGCTTTGGGTTCATCGAGAAGAAAATGAGTTATGATACAGTGATCATTGATAGAGTTTGTTTTTTTGCATATTCCAATCTTCATTTTCGTAACGTTCTTCTACCTGTTAGCAGAAAACACCAACATTTCCGTCATAGAAAACTCTTCTGAACACATATTCACGTCAGATTTGAAAGCACCCTTGATAGTGTATGGACAACTTTAGTATCAACCTCTTTGGCGACCGCCAAAAATTACACACATCGGATAATTAATAGTAATTTGAGCTCAATTCCCTTTAAACGGATTCCGAATATCAAGTGAATCACGATGGTAGATCAATGTAATGACATTGAAAACAAATGAGACATAAAATTTCGATATGTACTGGACTACTGGAGTATAGTTTGTTTAGTATGGAAAGAACGGAGTTGGTACCATTTTTCACACCTAGTGCGGAAAATACTGATTTCCTACGTGAGATCTTATTCTCTACTATGAATTATCTATTATTTTGATAATCAAGAATGTCGAATATCATTTCACGATATTTGATACGGAGAGAGTATGATTAAAATTCCACGGATCGTATATTGAACTTGACATCAATCGGGAATAATTATTCGATTATGACTCAACACGATGATGATAACATTACCTCAAAAGTTCATTGTCGACTGATGTCAGGAATTGGGAGAGGTATTTCATTTCGGAAACAGGCAGCGTATAATTTTGCATTGAGACGGAATTTGATAAAGATTCAGAAACAAGAACTATTAGACATTAGACGTAGAAGTAAGCTGAAGGAATGGGGATAATTCTCCCTTTGTATCTATTCAACAGTGGTGCCCTAATGAATATTTGAGTTATACAGGGTGTTCCTCAAAGACATGCTAATATTTGAGGGGCTGATTCTTAGACTTATTTCAAGAATAAAACTTTATATGTCCTAAAAGTCTTAACTTTTGAGATACAGGGTAATGAAGTTTTGAAAAATATTCTTGATGATAACTAAGACAATATCGTATACATCTTCATGAAATTTTATTATTATATCCCCAACACTGACTGAATTTCAAAGTCTATCCACAACTCTCGAGCGTATATAAACTGCTTCACATTTGAAGTGAGACAAGCGAACATTTTGTTTGTTTTCGAACCGTGATAACTTTGGATGAGATCAACCGATCTTTGATTGGTTTTGAGATTGTGATTGCCCAGTTGATTGGCTATAACATATTTTTTTTACGTTTCTCCACCATTTCGGAATTATGACCACAGGATGATATCTGAAAGTGTGATACTTTCCGAAAAGTTTGAGGTCGCCCCGTTAGCAGGATAATTTTTTTAAAATTTTTCTGACGGCAAAAACATGAAGACTAATGTGTTGCCTCGAAATGGTTTCGGATTCATCAAGATCCATACAGGATGTTTTGAGATATGCAATTTTGAACAACATAATGGCTATTCGAATTTTTTGAATACCTTAAATTCATTGGTTAACCCCTCGGTATAATATGTTGTCTGGTAAATAATCAGAAATTGTCAAACATTTGATTATTGTAATAAAATATGCCACGACTAACTAATGAACAATTACAAATGGTTTTCAGAATGAGAGATGGTGGTTTGAATGTTGAAGACATTGGACAGTATTTCGATACATCAAGAGCTTCAATATACAGGGCAATCCGTCGTCACGATCGAACAGGAGATCCTAATTATCGTCACGGAGGTGGACGACAACGGAAGACTTCAGATAGAAATGATAATTTCTTAGTTACTTCGGTACGTCGTCTTCGAACACAGACTGCTGGACAACTGAACTGTGCACTAAGAAATGCAACAGGAGTTGTTGTCTCAGATGAGACAATCAGAAGAAGGCTTCATGAGCGCAATCTGAGAGCGAGAAGGAGGGCATCTTGTACTTTGTTAAAGCTGAACCACAGGATAGCTCGAAGACTTTGGGCTCAGAACCATTTGAACTGGGGAATAGTTGATTGGAGGAGATGTTTATTCGTTGATGAGAGTAGGTGTAATATGTTCAGATCAGATGGAAGGATTTTAGTATGGCGAGAACGGGGTGAGAGGTTTCTGGAGGAAAACATGGAGGCGCGGGTGGCATTTGGGGGTGGGGGTGTTACGATATGGGGCGGTATCATGATGAATCATCGCACCACGTTGGTTATTTTGAGGGAAAGTATGAATGCTGTTCGATATCGTGACATGTGTATAAGAGATGTTGTTATACCAGTTGCTCAAAACTTTGGAGACAATTTCGTACTGGTCGATGATAATGCACGACCACATCGTGCGAGAATTGTAACCGAAGTTCTGAGACAACATAATATTGAAAGAATGGAATGGCCACCCGTATCTCCAGACATGAACCCAATAGAACATGTATGGGCTAGGTTAAAATTATGTTTGAAGAGAAGAGAAGGTGAAATGATGAATATTCAACAACTGGAAGATGCGATAGTGGAAGAATGGACAGCTATTCCCCAAGATTTCATTGATGGCTTGATAACAAGTATGCCGAGAAGATTTAGGGCTCTCGCAGCGGCCACGGGTGGTGTAACAAAATATTGATAATCGACCACATCTGCCGTTGTTAATTTTTCTTTATTAAAAAAATATTGTGTTACGTATTATCTGTATTCTCTTCGTGGTATATGTTCATCAATTCTCATTCTCTATATCCACGGAAAAAAAACATCCTAGCTTTGACAATTTCATTCATAAAATGACCACACTCCACATTCACTTTATTCCTCCCTGCGAACTAACCCTGAAGGTTTTTCGTTCAATCACGAAATCACTTTTGCTAATCCATGATATTGCATATCTCAAAACATCCTGTATGGATCTTGATGAATCCGAAACCATTTCGAGGAAACACATCAGGGTTCATGTTTTTGCCGTCAGAAAAATTTAAAAAAAGTTATCCTGCTAACGGGGCGACCTCAAACTTTTCGGAAATTATCACACTTTCAGATATCATCCTGTAGGTCATAATTCTGAAATGGTGGAGAAACGTAAAAAAAATATGTTATAGCCAATCAACTGGGCAATCACAATCTCAAAACTAATCAAAGATCGGTTGATCTCATCCAAAGTTATCACGGTTCGAAAACAAACAAAATGTTCGCTTGTCTCACTTCAAATGTGGAGCAGTTTAGTTCCAAACAATTATTTTCGTTGTTTTTGTTCACTGTTGTGTAATGGCATCAGTTAAATTATCGTAAAGACAGTCATCATCCAACAATGTCTTCGCAAGTTCCCGGATTCGCTCTTGAAAACCAATTTGTCTGGTACTTAGTGCATCTTCAATTGAAGATTGCGTCTCGAAGTTTATTACGTCGAAGCGAGGGCGAAATTTTAATAGCTCATAAGGTCATCGTTAAAGGTGTTTCAATGTAGACTTGTTTGTACATTATAATATTATCTTTGCCAGTAACTTTCATTGTTCATAAATTATCTGTTGCATGGAGTGGCACATACCAGGGGCGTACGTCACTATATTTAATGTTGAAACACTTTCGCTACTGAGCTAAAATTTCAAAATCTGACTTTATGGGCCAAGCTTATTTTCACCAATGGTACCTTCTGTAAGCATTGCTATTAGTATTTGTTCATACCCACACAATTATAGTACCCATCAACCCCCCCCCCCATGCCAAAACTTCAAGTTTCTTTTCATGCTGCTAATCGGCAGAGACCATAACCTTATGTTTTTCTCAATGCCGTTGTTTTCTAGGAAATACACCGCTGTTCATTCAGACAAATAATAGTCCTTGTATCATTCAGGATATCCCTGGCCTCTGAAAAGCAGTACATGGTGTATCATAAGTGATACAGTAGGCAATGAATGTGTTAATATCATATTTTTTATTTATAAAACGAGTTATAGATTCTAATTTTCGTAGGACGAATCCGACCTGTCCTGGAATACTGTTCCCATATTTGGAGTGCAGCACCGAAACATACCCTGACACTGTTGGATTCTGTCCAAAAAAGGGCAATTCGTCTCATGGGTGATGCCTCGCTCCCGAACTCACCGACTTCTCTGGAATGCCGTAGAAATGTTGGAGATCTGAATCTATTTTATAGATATTTTCATGGACGATGCTCTTCCGAAATATCAACAATTGTTTCTCCCTTAGCAGTACCCGCGAGATTAACACGTCGAGTTGAGGCTTCGCACCCCTTCGTGGTCACTTTGGAAACCTGCAGAACATCTCATTCCAAAGGCTCGTTCATCCAATGAACAGCGAGGCTCTGGAACACATTGGACATTGCCAAGGGAGGTGTTTCCCGAGGCATATAACCTCCAGAAATTTGAAAAGAACACCAATTCCTAGCTTATTTCTCTTGGTTCTCACGATATTCTCTGAACATTACGCAGCCTCGGCCGGAGATGATTCCGCACGATTCGCTGTTTCGTTCCAATTAACAGGGCTGCTCCTAAGGTGGCGTATTGAGCTAGTAACAAAGCCTACAAAGAACACACTTGGGTTGAAGGACCTCTTGTAAGGTCGATTGCCAGTGTATGTATATACATATCAACCAAGTACTTAAAGGCTATGTCACGACGAGCTCAGACTATCTCTATATCGAGAATTAGTCAGGATAAATCCATAAGCATGGTTATATTCTAGAATACACTCTCTTCATTCAAAATATTTTCAGCAATGCAGTATTGCCGCTTCTATTCAAAAGTAGCAACAACTTTATTACTTCAAAATAAATACCCTGTATTTTATTGCATTTTCAGATTCTCCCTGGAGAGTTGATTTCATCGATACATCACACTTGGGTTCAATCGGAAATGATTACAGAGATATAGGGTGTTCAAAATCGTGATTCCTCAACATTAGGATTTCGTTTGTGTCGAAACCATTGATCATCTGCCAAAACGGCTCACATGTCCCTATCTCAACTCTTGATTTACTATTTACTGATATTTAATCGGAACAGATACAGGTTGATCAGAATTCTGAATCTTGAACCACCTTGTATCTGTTCCGATTAAATATCAGTGAATAGTTAATCGAGAGTTGAGATAGGGACATGTGAGCCGTTTTGACCGATAATCAATAGTTTCGACACAAAAAAATCCTGAATTTGAAAAATCTCGAGTTTGAACACCATTATATCTCTATAATCATTCTCGATAGACCCCAAGTGTGATATATCGATGAAATCAGCTTTTCAGGGAGAATCTGAAAATGCGATGAAATAATAATAATAATAATAATCGTCTTTATTTCTTGCTAATACAGGTAATTTACATTATTACTCGTTGTTTTTCAAGCTTATGAAAGAAAAGGGCGGAGATCAATTTATCTCTAGCAAATTGCTCTTTCACTCAACCCTGGTAGTACTGCACTGAGCGAGGAGTATAAACAAAATAAGAAAAAAAAGAAATATGTTGCTAAGAATTTGATCGCAGAAACCTCCCAAGAATGGACTATCGGAATTGTAGAAGAAAATTATATAAATATATCTACTGTTGGGAAGAGATATATTCTTTAAGTTCTGATTTGAACTTTTCCAATGATTGCTTTTTCATGTCTGTGGGTAGAGAATTATAAATATTGCATATCTGATAAGAGAATGAACGTTTGAAAAATTCAGTTTTAAATTTTGGTGGTGTAAGGGTACCTCTGAACCTTATGTTCAAATTGTGCACCCCCGAACGAAAAGTTATTTTTCGATGTAAATAACATGGCTTTTTACTCAGAACAATTTTATGAAACAGGCAAGCAAATACAGTATTCTGAAATACGAGCATGCACATTTTCATGGATTTCTCCCGTCTTACCTACTTACCTACTTACCTAGGTACTTACTTAATAACCTCTACTGTACTTTACGATTTGACGAATCAGGTGTCCCCCGCTCATGCTCTCAGGGTTTGCATCGGTCTGCATCCTTTATATTTGGCTCAGCCATTCGAGATGAATTATTTTGCGAGAGGATGAATCGAAATCGGGGTGTAATAAACACCATTAGAACTCGGCGGGTGGTCGCTGTTGCCTGATGTATGGGGTATTAATGGCTCGACGGGTGGTGCAATCCGTTATCGGTTCAGACATTGCAACCACTGCAACGAGTTCATGTATAAGTATATAGGAAGGATTCGATAGACAAGAATACTGATTATAAATTGATTTGACGTTCATCACGATGAGACATTTTTTTTGGATTTTTTATTTCTTCTAGATTTCCCAATATTAGTTTACCTAACAAGTGCAGAAAGTGTTGCATTTCCGCACGCGATTGCAGATGCATTTCGTGGAAAAGTCACTTTACCCACGTTCTAGGTAAACTATTTCATTCACAACCATATACAGGGTGTCTGTAAAAGGTCTTTACAAAATCATACCACATATCATCACAGTGAAATAGTTCGCCCACAGACACCAGTGAAACTATAAATATATCACAGCCGTCTAGTGGCGCCATAATTATAGTTTCATGAATTATTTCTACAGAATCCTTTAGATACATTCAATTCAATCAATAGGGAACCTCATGAATAGATGTCTCTCTATGTGAATAATATTTGTGACTGTACTAAGGGAACAGGTACAAAGTCACCTACAGTGTTGCCAGTATTTAATCAGAGTACGTCGCAAATTAGTAGTAGTAGAAATTCATAAGTGGAATGATATATTTCACATGATTATATTTACCACCTAGTATTCCCATCCTGTGATGACCTCACCATAGAATGAAAGTCATACGATAGTTTATATCTAACATATATTATTGATTCTCTGTCACAGTGATTGTGGCCAAACTCCTCCGAAACGGCTTGACCGATTCTTATGAAAATTTTTGTGCATTTTTGGTAGGTCTGATAATCGATCGTAAACTATTTTTTAAATTGGAAACTCAAGATGGCGGATCCAATAAGGCGGACGAGTTTTCCAATTATGATCCGATTCTATTCAAAATCTCTGTATCGGGTGGTTTTCGGGATTGATAATAATGATACTTTCGTCAGAATAAGGAAATTGAATATGGTGGATCCAATATGGCGGACGAGTTTTGTACTTGTGATCCGAATATTTTCAAAATTGGTATCTGGGGGTTTTCGGTATCGGAGAATATGATTCTTTTGTCAAAATCAGAAAAATAAAGATGACGGATCCAATATGGTAGAGTTTTGTAATTATAAAAAAATTTCAATACCTACCTCCTATCCCTATCCTCTCTAGGAACGCACGATGTTCTTTGAATATTTCTTTGAACATTATAGGGATTCCCTATCGTGCGCTCCAAGCGAAATAAAAATAATCCTATTCTATTCAAAATTGGTATTTGGGGGTTTTCGGTATCGGAGTTTATGATTCTTTTGTCGACATTAAAAAAATAAAGATATCGGATCCAATATATGGCGGACGAGTTTTGTTCATGATCCGATTATTTTCAAAAATTCGTAGGTATCTGAGGGTTTTCGGTATCGGGGAATATGATTCTTTTGTCAAAATCAGAAAAATGAAGATGACAGATCCAATATGGTAGAGTTTCGTAATTATAACCCTATTCTATTCAAAATTGGTATTTGGGGGTTTTCGGTATCGGAGTTTATGATTCTTTTGTCAAAATTAGGAAATTGAAGATGGCGGATCTAATTTGCATATTGGATCCGGATCTATATAGGTTTTCGTTGAAAGGGATTTTCTCTTTTTATTTCAGAGTTCTGTGGTCAGAGAATGAAGAAGTTATACGTATCATTGTACCTTTGGTTCTTATAATCATTTGAACTTCCCGGAGATTTTGAAGTTTTTGTTGACATGTTTTCTCTGTGCGTTTTTGAAACATTTCAGACACATTTACCTGATGAAAATAGATGAGATGTTTATGATATATTATTATCAAAAATTTTTCCCATATGATGCCAACTTTATGAATGATACTGTAGAGTGTAGAAACATAATATAAACAAAACACCTGCTAACGTCAAATGGATCTCGCTCTGTGCGGATGACTCGAATCTACTTGGATGGTAAAGCCACAAAGCCATTGAATTTGGACTCGCGATACTCATCTCACTCCCAGAAGCCCATCAAGTCGTCTCAATAAGTCGCCTGTTAGGCCAGTCATTGGGGATTTTTACCTGGAAAAAAGTCCGGAAGTTTTGAAACTTTGTAGGATTATAGTTTTGGGTGTCCAGAACTAAAATTCACAAAATGCACATTCCGGGACATGCCGCCGGCGCCGCCATCTTGCCAAGATGGCGCTCAAAAACGGTTTTTTGAAAATATCTCCAAAACGGTGCGTTTGTAGAAAAAATATGGGGACATAAAAATTTAAGATTAAGAAATTTTCTACAAGAAATGTTCCCAGTATATTTTTGCTGAAGTGAGCCGTTTAGGCCCAAGAGCTGATGGAATGACATCATATCTATCTAATTGGTTTCTCGTTATATTTATAGCTTGCTGACAGAGGATATTTCCTATAAAATATGTACCTAGAATATTCTCGCTAAAGTACCCTCGTTAAGGCACAAGTGCCCTTACCAAATTACAAATGTTGCGTAAGTTTTCTGTAGTGGCGAGTTTCGGAAATAATATGTGTATCAGGGATCCCCAAATCTGATATTCAAGGACTTTAAGAATATTTATCACGAAACGGTGGATATCCATTATTCAATTAATCGATGAATTCATCAATTAATCCATGTTAATAATTTATGATCAATCAATTTCGATTTTAAATGCGCCAAATTTGAAAAATGAACCGCCCAAAAAATATCGCCCAATTTGTGTGATGTTATTATTCTTTCAAAGAGTCTAATGAAACTAAATTTTTTTTGCTATTCATACGAGGTTTTTTTTGAAATAAGTACATATATTCAGCAATTTTTTCATGTCCGTTTTTCTCGTAAAATTACTGATTGGCAAATTGTGTTCGTTAGGAAAGGTAATTTAGTTGATGAAAAAGTTCTTGTGTTTTTACCGTTTATAAAAATATCTCATCTGAAATATATATTTTGTGTATTTACTCATATTGGGATGGAGTGGTAAAGACAAGAAAGCAAAATTTCAAATTTCTATGAATTTATGGGCGGTTTTACAGTACGAGAAGGTACCTATATCTACGGATACATAGTATAGGTACGAAATTTACTCATAACCATCCTGCACCCACATACTTCTGGAGCAAAGTCGCCAGATTCGTCGATAATGCAATTTTTATATCGCCCAAATGATCGCAAGTCACAAATGCAAAATTTTTGTCGCATTATTGATCTAAAAATCGTCCAATATAACGAGGAACAAATTGAATAGCCCGTTTTATTATAAAATATGAATTTATACGCATAGTTAGGGGCAGTTTATAGAAATTAACAGAATATGTTGTCATTCAATCAGCTCTTGAGCCTAAACGGCTCTCTTTAACAGAAATGTGCTTGGAACATTTCTTGTAGAAAATTTCTTCATCTTAAATTTTTATTTCTTTATATTTTTCCTAAAAACGCACCGTTTTGGAGATATTTTCAAAAAACCGTTTTTGAGCGCCATCTTGGCAAGATGGCGGCGCCGGCGGCATGTCCCGGAATTTGCATTTTGTGAATTTTAGTTCTGGACACCCAAAACTATAATCCCACAAAGTTTCAAAACTTCCGGACTTTTTTCCAGGTAAGCCTTATTTTGGATCCCCAATGACTGAACTATGTCGCCAAGTTCAATTTTTGGTCGCCAAAATAGGTTCAGAGATAGCCCAATTGTCGAGAAATCGCCCATACTGGCAACACTGGTCACTTATCGATTTTTCTTTGAAGTCCAGTTGGAATCGTTCGGGGAATCACACACACTGCCTGATACCGCGACACCGCCCGCTCCTAAAGTTGCAGTGCTGCCAGCGTTCTGCTATTTTATATTATAACACTGATGATTTTGTATATATCAGTAGGGGTCAATCGTTCATGTTCATGACATTTCCTTAGACCTGGCATCACTGGTCACTGGTTGAAACTAAGTAGCACCAGATTTCTAATTCTTAGCAAATGAGAAAAGGAGGAAAGGATTGATTACTTGCTTTCATAAAAAATAATCTTCTGAGTTTCATATGGGCCTATCACAAAAGACAATATTTTGTTTATGCCTACACTAATTTTTAATTATGAATATTACCTGTCATGAGTGGATTATGTATACTTACTTCAACACCAGTTTTTTGAATGGGAATTCAAGATAATCAAAACTATTTTCTATAAATTGGAAGAAAAGTGGTGGTTACGTTACGATTGAGATATGGGATATGAGAATTTCTCAATTTTGACCAAATGATCATAATCTCCGACCCCGAAAACCCCCAAATACCAATTTTGAATAGAATTGGTCGATAATTACAAAACTCGTCCGCCATATTGAAACCGCCATCTTGAATTTCCCAATTTTGACTAAAGATTCTGAATCTGTGACCCGAAAATCCCAGATACAGATTTTGAAAACAATTGGTCTATAATTTCGAAACTTGTCCGCCATATTGGATCCGCCATCTTGGATTTCCAAATTTTGAAGAAATAATTGTTATCTCCGACTCCGAAAACCCCCTAGGTACCAATTTTGAACAGAATCGGATTATATTTGAACAACTCGTCTGCCATATATTGTATCCGCCATTCTGAATCTCCTCATTTTGACGAAGAAATCATAATATCCGATCCCGAAAACCCTCAATTTTGAATAGAATCGGATTACAAAACTCGTCCGTCATATTGGATATCCGCCATCTTGAATTTTCAATTTGAAAAATCGTTTACGACTGATTCTCAGACCTACCGAATATGCACAAAAATCTTCATAAGAATCGGCCAAGCCGTTCGGAGGAGTTTGGCGTCAAACACCGTGACAGGAACAGGAGAATTTTATATATTAGATTAATATTATCAATCAACAGAGTCAGTTATGCAATACACTCGATAGACTATAAAAAGAAAAAAAAGCGCAATAACTTACAAAAAATCGCAATGACGCAAAACGAAGTTAAAAAGCGCCTTATTGGCAACACTGTTCCCCAGACCCAGAAAGAAGAAATGAATAGAAAGAGAACTGTAATGTTTGTATTAGTTCTTGAAGGAGCGCAGCACGGTAGATTCACTGTGTAGCCCTCTGAAAGACAATAGCTGAACTACTCTGCCACTGTCGAAACCTCGCTAACAATATGGCGATATTGAAAATAGATGCAGAAACGTCAGAATTAATTTTACGAACAATACATTCCCAAACGACAATGTTCCAGAAGCAGATTATTTCATCAAAAATTCATTGAATCGCTAACTTAGGGTATGCCAGGTTTTTATTCGATTCTGTTACACAAACGTTCTCAATGTTATTGTTTTTCATTTCCATATATTTTTTTACACAAATCGAATTTCGCTGGAAAATTCCTTCATTTCCTATTCTCAACCTTCGTCTTTAATATGTACCAACCACTTTTGCGCTTACACTTATAGTTTATTAATGATTTGGTACCAAACTGACCTCTGCATGGCAGTTTTGACCTTTGTACAAAGTTGCATCGTTTGGGCTCCAGAGGACCATGAAGTTACAATTTTTAAATCGTTTTTCCCATATAAATTTAAAACAGCATATGCGATTTTGCTGTAATTTGGTATATTGATAGAGTTCTATGTGGCAAAAAAATGGTGTTAAATGTTTGTCCGATATCAATCCATAGGCGTAGAACTTGATTTTTTACAATAATTGCACATTCAACAATTCTACGCCAATGGAATAAAAGGAGTTTGAGTATGAAAATTAGATTGCGCAACTCATTTACATCAAAAAAGGTACTCTTGATAAGACTCGATTACTCTCATGGTTTTCGCAAAATTTTTGTTTTAATAATTTAAAGTGTATAGGTTTCACAAAAATATTTATTTACAACATAATCAAAATAAATAGAGATTTTACAATAATTGTTCAAAATGTTCACCATTTCCACCCATAGATTTATACGTCGAAGAAAATCAACTATACTATATTCATTTCACTTTCGCATGATCAAATTCACAATAATCTATCGCTTTATCAAGTTCATCGAAGCATTGTTAGCTTCATTCCCATCAAAAGTAATGTGCATTGCAGATTTTGAATTCCACGAAGTGTTTTGACTGAAGTTCTGAAGTATGAAATTTTCAGGTATTTATCGCTCATGCATAAAACATATTAGAAGCAAGGTTGAGACAGAAAATTTGTGAATGGGTTTTCAATTGATTAGACATCAGGAATTTCGAACAGCATTGATACTGTATCTTTATATTCGTATAATTTGGTTCACCAGCTGTGAAAGATCGCCCATTTTATTCTTCAACATAATGAACTGATATTACGAAATGTAATTGATTATCTTAGCGGATAGAAGAAAACAAAAACGTAACAAAGCATTTTAACTTTATTTGTATGATATTTCCTTCACGGTGAAATCATTTTTGTCAATTTCGAGAGTGGGAGTTATTTTTTGAACATCATGGAAAAAATTACTGCCCTGTCGATAGCACCAGAGAGTTTTCTTCTGTTTCATCCTTCTTTCTTCATCATAGAATTGCAATTATTTTATTATATGACACTGCGATACAGAATCTACCATAATATATGATTTTTATTTGACATCATACTATTTCTGAGGCATCTCAGAGTGCCACGCAGTATTATTAAACCTTCCAATTCGTTCAACAAGTATAATGATGAAGAAAAGAATTCGGACGCCAATGTTCGTTCGGCTGTTTCCGGAATTTTGGCTGCTCACCTTTGGCTGCAGAGTTCACACCAGTGAACTTAAATACGTTCTCACCTCTCCTGAACCTCCCTTATGTATCTCAATACGAGTATTTATTTCAATAATAAACGAATATTCTGATGACCCTTGAAGAGCATAATTCGAACAAACCAACTTTCAAGATCCATGCTTTCTTCCACCTATACCTCAAAGCTCAGGGTAATCAAGGTGGCGCCTATATCGTTCATCCATGTTCATTTGACGGCTTAATTTCTTCTCACTCCGAATATCCCGTATACGATCTACGTTGGAATTTGTTTGCTCGTAACGGTTGACAAAAATATCTCTGCAAAAATGCGGCGAGGTTCACCTCTGTTCCGTAAAATTGTAAATCTCATTGTTATTATCACATTTTGATATTGGAAAGATATTACAATATAATAAAATCTGACTATCGATGTGAAATTCTGAACTGTTGCTATGGAAACCTTTTGAAGTAGATAATTGAATATCTATCAATTGGATGTTGTGATTTGATTTAACAAGATTGCGAATATAGTTGTTGTTTAGTAACAAACGAAACCGCGAAGTGGAATGGAAGATAAAAAAGTCTTGCAGTTCTTTCTCGGAGACGGTTCATTTTTCGGTACTGGTACAACAACGGAAGCCATGAATAGTGTATATACAAGGTATCCCGATATTGCTAGGACACAGAGCTACCACGTGTAATGGGGATCTAAATATGTTGATTGTACCCAATTCATTACTATACGAAAAACATTTGTCCGTGAGGAGAGTGCAGAGTTTACATAGAAAAAAACGTGTGCATTCCAATTTTTTACGTCTAATTGATTCATGCTGATGATGATGACCGTCTTTTTTTCTCATAAAAAAAGTTATCGTATTGAATTGGATTGAAAATGTCGTTAACTTCGAAATTATCTGTGATACGGCAGGTCAGAGCAAATAGCAGAGCATAGAATAAGCTCCCAATTGGAAACATATTATTGTTTGTTCCATCGTAATAGAGTTTATGATTTGCTTCTATTTTATAATTGCGAAAAGACTCTCTCGGCCTTAATCACACATATTATATGGGTTTACTCAACTGATTTATACTACGTTAATACAGTGAATTTTGTTGGCATGTTGTTGAAATCAAATAGGTATACTCATGTGGAGGTCAGAATAGAGAATAAACAATTCGAAAATTTAGGGATTATATTTATCGGAAAAGATAACAACTAATGCATGCATATCTCATCATAAATAAAGATACACATCCAGTATTTCACGTATAAAATTCTTGTTGCGTTCGATTGTTGAATATAATACTTATTTTCGACCATGAGGTGCCAAAAATTGTAGCCAGTCGCTCAAATGAGATATTTATTAGTATATTATCCAAGGTGCACAAAAAGGTATTACTCATTTACTATTAATATTACTCACGAAGATGGAATTTGCATTATACAAGCGGTAAGCGTGATCTGTTACCATTTGAGTAGATAATAACTATTATGCAATAGTAAAATAACATCTATTGCAGGAGTAGAACCTAACTAGTTTTTTTGTTAGATTTACGACAAACATAGTCCTAGATAAGGATAACTTATGATATTTTTTCTACAAACGTCAAAAAATGACAAGGTTCGCGCATTGATAACAAATTGCGAAGTGACACTTTTTTTTAGTTTCCTACGTTACAATGATACCTTGCACAAAACAATGCGCGAAGTAAAACAGTGCGCGAAGTACCTACTTCGCGCACTGTTATGTAAAATAGATGAGATATTTATATTTCAACTTAATGGTCCACAATCGAGCAAACATCCACGAAATCATTCATTACTGAATGTTTAATAAATAACTTCGTTTTATCTCTTGGAGCGCACGAAAGGAAATTCCTATTATGTTCGTGGAACTTCGTGCGTACCTAGGGAGGATCGGGGGAGGTCATTAAAGCCTGTTCAACACTATTTTTCATATCAAGCTGAGCATATCTCCACTTTAGAACAATATTTTTTGAGGTTTGTAGAAAAAATGTTGTTTGCAACTCGAGCGCGAAATACTTTGGTCATCTCGACTATTTTTTCAACTCGGCTACGCCTCGTTAAAAAAATCAGATCTCGATCACCAAAGTAGCATTTCGCGCTCTAGATACAAAAATAACTATTATACGGTTTCATGCACAACCTACCACATCAGATGAAGTTTATATAAAATCGGAATCACCATAATATTAGATAGTTTCTCATGAAAAATTCACCATTTTCGCATTTGGTGAGAAAGCAGTACCTCTTTAAGCATTTTTAATTGAAATATTCAAAAGAGAAATGATATTGGTCCATATTGAATAGATAAACTTACATAAATGAAAAACTGTCTGATGGCCTGATTCCTTCAAAACAATCCCAATATACTTGAGACATTATTATTTCAAGAAAATCTATCAGCGACTCAATCTTTTCTAGGACAAAATGTGATCACCCTGTAGATTGTGCAATACTTAAAGGTCGCGTGCAAGAACTGTCAGATGACCGACCCTGGAGGCAAAACATTGACACACAACGTCACTTTTCTTATTTGTTTACAAGTGATCGAAATAGTTTTTCACAATTATTTTTGCAAATGAATCGTATTTTTCCGCTATTCATCAATTCGCTCATGCCATCACATTGTGCTGTTGTAAAATGCACAAAAACTGCAGCGGAAGATGAAGGAATCCGGATGGTACATTATGATTTAAAAGTAAGTACCTATACTATAGTCACTCACATATAGTTTTCATTTTTGGAATTTGGTTATTTCTCTGATTTCTCATCGGAATTCCTTCTGCGATAGGAGCTAATAGAAATACACCTGAAATTTCTAAAACAATGCAAGAAGATTGGATTCATGCAATCAATCCGGAGGACTGGTCTGACATGCTGACGATCGTGTGTGTTGTAGACATTTTCAATCTATTAGCAGTATTAGCTTGTATTGCAGAAGTGGCAGAAGGCAGAAGGAATTTTAATAAGGAATGACAACATTCCATAATGATAACTATGTGAGATTACTATTTACCTGAAAAATCATATTCCCTAGTCTCTTGCTGCATTTTTTGTGCATTGTACAACAGCACAATGCAAAGGCATGCTTGAATCAATGAATAACGCAAGAAACACGATTCATATGCCAAAATATTGTGAAAAACTATTTCGACATTTTGATCCCTCTGTAAACAAATAAAAAAGTGAGGTTGTGTTTCAATAATTCATAGAAGAGTGAGGTTGTGTTTCAATAATTCACAGAAGAGTGAGGTTGTGTTTCAATATTTTGCCTCCAGGGTCGGTCATCGTGCACGCGACCTATAAACTTCCATAAATGAAAAACTGTCTGATGGTCTGATGCCTTCAAAACAATCCCTATATACTTGAGACATTATTATTTCAAGAAAATCTATCAGCAACTTAGTCTTTTTTAGGAGAAAATGTGATCACCCTGTAGATCGTTCAATACTTCGATGAATAACTTTCGATATCTATTTAGATCAACAGTTTGAACAAAATCGGTCCTTCACCAAATATTGAAGTAAATCTGGGTTTCTCGCTTAGACAAGCATCGCAGTCTCCTGAGAAACTAATTGGGTTTCTCGTCTAGCCAAGCGTCTGGATCTCAATACAATTTTCCACAGGTTTATTCCTGATTCAATTGAATGTTTCTGTATTGAGGAATGTCCCAAAGACGCATTATTTTCCACATATTAGGTCCTTGATTCCGTTTTCAGTTTCCATATTAAAAATTGGCGAATGCGCCAAAACTTTATACAGTCTGTCCAAGATAAGGTTGCACAGCATGGGGATCTCGGAAACGGTAGGAGATACGAAGTCGGTTAAATGGGGAAAAAGTTGCGCATTCGGAGGCTCATACCAACAGCCTTCGAAAATTTTCAAAATTGTTTTAAGTTTTCCAGTTATATCGAAAAAAGTGAAATTTTGGAATATCTATTTTTTTTTTCTCCGTTATAATTAGAGATACAGAAAAACTGGAAATACTTTTTCATAGCAACTTTTGATGACGTTTAACGTGGTGATACCGATTTTTTTATGCGACGTTTCGTATTCGTAGAACCATCACCAACTTTTGTTTTTCATATACGGTCCTGATAATGCTTTCACAGATTCTGAAAGCTTTCTTTATTCTGAATTCAACCATGTATTATACAAGGTGGTTTGAATGTAATTCGAACTTTTATTAGCCATCATCAATGTTTTTTTCGAAATTCCAAAGGAAAAATGCCATCAGTTTCACTTATTTCTGATTATTCAGTGTCAAACATTGATGGACTAGTTATCCAATACTGGAAAGTGAAAAAAAAATCCACTGAATTATTCAATGCAGCGCTTCGAATTGTTTATGAATTGTATTCATATTTTAATCCGAAGGAGCTTGTCATAATTAAATTTTTCGAACTAATTATTCCTATAAGTCTATCAATCGGAACTAGTTGATGAGGTATCAGTTTGTTGGCTAATTTTCCTTCAAAATAAGTGAAACTGATGGCCTTTTTCCTTTGGAATTTCGAAAAAAACATTGATGATGGCTAAAAATAGTTCGAAACATATTCAAACCACCTTGTTCAATACATGGTTGAATTCAAAATAAAAAAAGCTTTCAGAATCTGTGAAAGAATTATCAGGGCCGTATTTAAAAAACAAAAGTTGATGATGGTTCTACGAATACGAAACGTCGCATAGAAAAATCGGTATCACCACGTTGAACGTCATCAAAAGTTGCTATAGAAAAGTATTTTCAGTTTTCCTGTATCTCTAATAATAACGGAGAAAAAAAATAAAATAGAGATTCAAAAAATTCACTTTTTTCGATTTAACTGAAAAACTAAAAAAAATTTTGAAAATGTTCGAAGGCTGTTGGTATGAGCCTCCGAATGCGCAACTTTTTCCCCATTTAACCGACTTCGTATCTCCTACCGTTTCCGAGATCCCCATGCTGTTCAACCTTATCTTGGACAGACTGTATAGCGTTAACATTCATTTTCAAACAAATATTTCTTTGTGTATATGTTAAACAGAATTCTGGAATCAAAATGAAGATAAATTCATTTTAAGTTTTTGAGCATGATTATTTAGTTATGATTATGATCAAGCAAATACTTTCTCTGCATTCTGTTTCTTGTACGCCACTGGAGTGAAGGCAAATGTGATTGATAAATCCGAGTTAGAGCGTTACCACCGATAAAATAACGTAGAGAAACTACCAAACGCGTTTAGAGGGGCAGGGCAAACATACCTCCGCCCAGCGAATTTCATTAATCTACAGGAGATTCTTTTTATTTCTCCTGTGGCGATACCAAGGACCAAGGACCTTCCAAATCGCATTCTTCAGCGGAATCGTCATGTTTTATTCGAGAAAGGGGTTAAAGCTCTGACAAAATCACAGACAGTTTATGTTGCCAGGTCAAAGGTGTGAGTAGAAACTAATTATGTTGTGTGAATTATTTTCATGTTTATACCTGGGAATGAATGGACAGTGGTGAGAAATACACACATAGAAATTGTCGCTCTCAAAAAACCTGATCATTTGTAGGGATTGGTTTTCAATCTAGGTACCTATTCAATGGATATAAGCAAGAAATATGTACCTCATTTGAAATAAATGGTAACCGGAGAAGTAAAATAAGAATTGATTATAATTATAGACATGTAGGTACTAATAATCGAGCTGATATATATTTTTCGTACCTATCCCGAGATTCAGCAGGTACTAAAGTTTCGATTGCCGCTTTCGCCGCAATTTTTATATCGGAATCTGAACTTTCCTGATCCGAATTCATGCCAAAGAATTTTGTTTCGAAGTGAAATTAACGCGTCAAAGATGACAGTTCGCCGAATGAGTGACAACCGAGAACACAATAGATTTACGACAACCATACGCCCAACCCTTGCAACGCTTGCTTGTTACATATTCCTAATGAATCGTCAGTTCAAGGAATATTGAATATTTTTGATTAAATGATCAGCTTTTTGGTAGTAGGTTAAATATTGTACTATATTCGTATCGTAAACTCATATTACGATAATCGATGGGATATCAAACTCGGACTTCGGGCTCGTTTGACAAATTTCCCATCTCTTTATCAAAACTCCTTCATCCATAAAACGGCTAGGCTCTGGAATTCATTGCCTGAGGAAGTATTCCCAACAACATAATATAATCTCCAGAAGTTCAAAAAAAATTCCAATAACTACCTCCTATCCCTATCCTCCCTAGGAACGCACGATGTTCTTTGAACATTATAGGGATTCCCTTTCGTGCGCTCCAAGCGATAAAAAAATCTCATATCGTAATATGAGTCCCATACCACTGTAAACATTTTTGAGAGAGTGTCATTTGCTGTTGTCAAATTAATTATTCACGAAATCCAATAGATGTCACGTCTGAAAAGGACCGTGATGTGAATATAAGTGTTTGAGGTCGACGAAAAAATGTAATATCCACCTCGCAAAAAAATGTCTATTGTATCGCCTGATTGCTAGCCTCGGCTATTAATTTGCAGACTTGACTATAACGGACAGTCTTTCGTCCTTGGTACATGAATAACCCTTTGGTACGGTCTATTTCATCAAAATCAAGAAATTTCGCAGGCTTTTAATTTGCAGACTTGACTATAACGGACAGTCTTTCGTCCTTGGTACATGAATAACCCTTTGGTACGATCTATTTTATCAAAATCAAGAAATTTCGCAGGCTTCGCAAAGTTCGCCAATTTTTATCTTATTTCAGAAACACTACACATCTGTACAATTGGCATTTCTTCAAACTTCAAACAATAGTTATTTTTGTATCTAGTGCGCGAAATGCTACTGAACATGGCCTAGAAATAGCCTTACCTAATACAGACTAGACCAGTAACCCACGTTTATAAAAAATGGCGAAGGAACATGTTTCAAATGTGACGCGATCTAATGAGTAGGAAGCTAACAAATTGTTGGAGGATTTCAATAAAGTTTCCCCTGTGGATTCTCCAGTTTCCTGCATGAATATGAACATATAAACATATTCCTAAAAAACCGTTTTATGGTACGTGGTATATGACTTTTCGGTGCACCTTATGACAATACCGATACCACACTGTTTACAGTTACGGTATGTAGACTTTCACTACAACAGCTGTGTATTACTGCTTGCCTACATACGAGTTACGAATTTAATATCATGATGTTGGTGTATCCGGAAATTTCACCAGTGTGCAACCGATTAGTTAATGATTTGGTGAACCAGGTGAACCACTCAAGAATATCCGCACTATCCACACTCCACAGAAGTCCAAAAGACTCATCCCAAAACCCACAGCAAACTCACATTAGTATTATAGTTAAACCACTAGTAACCATTTTCGATTTCTTTGTCTGAATGTAGTTGAGCATGTACCTTTTTCATCACTATACATATTAGGGACAACAATATCTATGATATATGGTATAAAAAACCTATGTAGGTATTGATTGAAGTAGGTACATATTATTCCCTGACAAAACTTGGAATTCTCGTAAAAATAGGGTCAATTTGGGCTATAGTATTCAGCATACTTACTATATCATTCACGAAATTTACCTGTGGAAGTGATCTTATATACTATATGTATGGGAGTAGATGATTATTTCAATGTATAGGAATAAAATATAGTTGTACTGGGCTCGAATTTCTATCCAAGGTTGCCAATAGACTGTAACCAAAAAAACCTGCATTAACTAGGTAATACAATTACCTTTTACTGCCTTTTCAAGCTTTCGCTCTATTTTTCCCGGGCGAGACACGATTATGTAAGTCACGTTTTCTACTTGGGGCGTATGAGAATGAAATTCAAAATCGGTACACACCTACGCATGTTCAAACAGAAAAAGGAGGTTCAATGTTGCATGAGCTTGCAAGAATTGTTTTTTCTGGATCAGAATTTACATTAATGCCATCAGAGATCAATGATATATTCATTCGTGGTTCAAACCAATCATCTAGATAGTTACATTGAACATATAGAAACATCTGAGAAATTCATGGAATAGATGAATGCTCATATCGACCTTCACCAACTGGAATCTATAGCAATATTCTTTTTACCTTGTTACATTCTCATCACTGAGAAGGAGGTGAGACGGATCTGAGTTGTCGATTGAATAAGAAGAACACGTTTTTATCTGTCAGTAAGGGCAAGGGAAGAAAACATAACCCAACATAATTCGACCAAAATGGAAAATGACTGAGAAAATTAATGAGGAGCATAGAGATATTATTGTAGTGAGTATTCAAAGCATATTTCAAAGAATTCAACCTGTGGACTGAAACTTCGAAGCTGCAAGCATGACAAAATGAAAATATAACCTCACAATTTTCAGCACAGAATCACAGAATTACTAGAATTAATCCAGTCTCATCTTTTTCTCACTACAACACCAGATGAATAGCAAGCTCAGTTGAAGTGAGGGGAAAGAAATAGTCTCAATAAGTTCTCGAGACAACTCACATCAGACTAAGATAAATGAAACATGTTATTCAGCTGAGCTATTGAGCTGCACTGAGAATCTTGGTTAATCTCAGTAAAAGTTGGTAAAAATAATATTACTATAGTTTTCAATAACATGAAGGAATTCTCCAGCGGCTGATCTGAACGAATAATGTTTTTTCTCATCATGGACAATATATCGTATCTATACTGTTTTGTGTTTACGATTACAGATTCATATGAAATACGTCACTCCATAGCTATATCCTTTTGTTGGAAAAAAATTTCTCATCACAAAAAAAATGTATTTTTTGAGGGTGCAGGTGTCGTTATTCTTATCTTATTCTCTTCCTCAAAAGCGATTGAATCGAGAATCAGTAGTTTTTTTCTATGGTTCTTATGAGATACCTACTTGGGTTAATGGTTTCATAGGATAGGTAAATATACATATTATATACATTAGTATCTATATCTTCCGAGGTCGGCACGCCTGAAAAATGAGTTTTCCTTGTCAATAACCTGATCTACATTCCTCGAATAGTTTAGATGTTTGCAAGGTGTAAGCTTCGCGAAAATGATAATGAAACATCAGGGTCCAATTAAATCATAGTAGTATCTGTACAAAGGAATCTATAAATTGTGTTATGAACCTCGAAGCATTTTTGGTAGAAGCAGGTTCGATCAATCAAATAAATTTGGAGTTTCCTGAGTAGAACTCACCAAATTATAACCCAACCTATATCGGCACACCTAGTTGTTTTCCAGAAGATTGATATTCTTCATACTCACAATTTTCTAGGAATAACAAAATAAAAAAGTCATTATTTCTATAAACTATCAACTTAGTATTTGTATATTGAATTATTGTTCTGTTTTTTTCAGGTTAAATAGAATTAAAACAAATTCTCCCTGTTTCCGTAGAATTACTCTGGATACAAAATAATACAATATTGAAGAAAATCTTGACATTCTCATAACATTTATGAAATAGAAATGATGCAAACAATAATTATCCCTTTATAAATGGTTTTCCTGAAATTTTGCTCTCATTATAATTTAATAAAAAAAAATTGAACTCCAATACACATTCCATCAGTTTTTTGTGTAAATTGACAACAAATACAAGTAGAAACAAATGAATGAAAATAATATGCATGGTTTCCGAGAAGAAATTGTATTTACTGTAATTCCTCCTATACAGGGTGGCCCACGAGGTTTTGGCCAGTCGATATCTCGGAAACTATTTGAACTATAATTTTGAAATTTGGTGGTTTCAAACAGTGGAATGTGGTGTTCATTTTTGATATTTTTGTAATGCTTTTTCTACTTATTTTGTTTAGGAAGTTGTTCTTCAATAAATTTTCCATTTTCCATTTATTTGACAGCTTATATTGTCACCGTTTCACATGAAAACCCTAACAATGATGGTATCGTAGTATTTGCATTAGAAAGGTCTTAACAAAAATGCAATAATATACAGGGTGTTCCATTTGAAATTTTGAAGTTGATATCACGTGATTGGAAATGCAATGTTGCAATAAAACCCTCTTATACCAAAAATGGTCACCGCATTCCATTGTTCAAAACCACAAAAATTCAAAATTGTAGTTCAAATAGATTTCGAGATATCGACTGGCCAAAACCTCGTGGGCCACCCTGTATATAGACATATTTCTGGACAGCCATAACTTTCAGTTCGTCTTCAATGACCCAGCTTGCTATCAGTGCTGCCCGCATTATTGAACAACCTATATACTGAGTAGTTCATTTTCAAATTTTGAAAGAAATATTTTGAGAAATACATATTGTTTCGTAAACTATTATGCCTCTCATTTCATACACGTGCGAATATAAAATATCATTTCACTTGATTCTTTGGGATTTTCTCTCCTCGTTTCTATAAAATAGAAGTATTCGTATTATTTCAATATATTTGTAGGAGGACAAATCATATAATTTGCCCCAAAATGTCACTGCGTTCAACAAATTTTTCTATCAGGGAGTCTAAAAGAAAAATCCAGTAGCATGAAATATTTCATAGAGTTGTCCTAAAAATTTTTGCTTATGATTATGGAATCAAATTTGTTTGTGCTATCGATTCTTTCCTCAACCAATTCGTGCACCCTGTACCTACAACAAGCTGCTATTCATCCTCTTACCACTCTCTAGTTCAGTAAATATTACGAATTTTAAGTTTTAAGAGTTTAGAATTTTTCCAACGTGAGTTTTTTTTTAAGAAAACTCAAAGTGACCCACCTTGTCAAACAGATATCTAATCACCAATTAGCTATTCCACATAATATGCTGATTGCTCAATGATCAAGTGTAGAGTTGTTATGGGAAGTGCTATCGAAATTGATGATCCGGAAGATTTCGTACGAAGGTCAACATCAGGGCGGCTGGACAAGAAGTCCAATATTTTTGTACCTGTCAGTGTGTGGGGCACACATTTTGTATATTATACATAACCTTGCTAACAAACACGCAATTGTGGGGATATGAACTATAAAAGCATTGGGTAAGGCTGGGCGAGGCTGTTTACTTCTTTTCATATCGGTTATAGTGCTTTGGCCAGATGAGGATTTTCGTAAGTATTTATGGTGGCGATTGTTTTGTTATGATGTGCAGAAGTGACGTAGTGACAGGTGTGTGAAAATGGTGGGGCATTTTCCTGATGAACAAGATCCAAAATTTGAGATAGTGTTTTTCACAGTTGATAATTGGAGTTGGAATTACCCCGTTCATTGGTTGCTATATCACCCTGTACATTCATTTTTTTCGTGAAATCTCGATTCCTGTCATACAATCTTGAATACTGTACAAGTTGATCAATGTTTTGTGCTGGGTCTTCGAGCTTCGAGTAGTAAATATATCCATTAATCTTGCAAAACACTCTGTATATCAACAATCTAGGATGACTCAAAATCTTGAAATTTGAGTTCGCTGTTTTCAATCCAGCTATTGTTGGTTTTTATCTAAATATTGATACTTATTGCAAATGAGCTCTGAAGATAATCAACTCAATGTGAGTAAATGGTGAAAGTAAAATTTTCAATATTTGGTGGGAGATCTGGTTCTTCAAATATATCATTAAAGTATGTTCTGACAACTTTTACTCATTTTATATAAGACACTGAATAACCATATAGTTGAAGGTTATAATACAAGGACCATTTCAATTGATTACCTCATAACAATAATTTGATATTTATTTTATTCGAAGTAATTAACAAATTTTAATAGAAGTCTTGCTATTTTTGTTTTGTAATGCAAAAATAATTCCACCATTTCAAATTATACACTTTTTTCAGAGCTTATGAACATCTATTTACAAGTAACATGATATATAATTGTAACCAACACACCTGACATAAAACATTGTGATTTTTTTCAAGAATTTTGAATGTTTGAAACATGTCACTGTATAGTCAAGAGTTTAAATAATCACCATACCCATATCTTGTAACGCTTTGTGATCTTGACATCTGAATAATAACCTTGAATGAAAAAAGTTGCGGTTGAAGGACTTCTATTTGTCGTGTGAATAATTAATCTTTCAGAAATATTCAATTTTTCGACGAGTCATGAGCAAGCTCCTATATCTATTATATCTTGATTTCAAGGTTCTGCTACTTTCCAAGACACTTCCTGTTCACTGCTGTAAAGGTTTTTCCAACTTCTTACCACACCCTCTAAAATTCAGCTTCAGAACCATTATTGATCATCGATAGAAAAAATAATTCATATTGAAAATATAATATATGGCACAGTTGCAATTTGATTCACTTTTGTTATATTATAACATATAATCTCAATATGTACGTAAAGAAAACATGATTGTTCATCCAATGTATCCACATGAATTGAAAGTTATTAGGATAGAAAAATTCAAGGATGTTACATATCTCAATTTTGTAGCCGATATTCTGACTGACTCACCCATTCAGGAATTATTGTACATAGAAATCCCGATAAAAAATAAATTTTCAGTATATCCCTGTATCATAATCGTCTGCAAAGTCCTACCTCAAGAAGACTGAAGAATTTTCGATCCATCAGAGGGATATTTCATTCACGTTACCAGTTGAACCCGGTTATAGTATTTTGGAGAAGGTGTTGGAACTGTTGGAAGGCAGCTACGTCATTATGATGTCAACATTAACCAATTTTTAATTCCTATTTCTTTCACTTCACACAGTTTACCCCTCGGTTTACCCAATAATAACTTCACTATTTCATTTTGAATCTAAAAGAAGAATATTTGTTGTTTATGCATGTTTTATTCATCATGTGTAAACCTAATTGATCATGTCTATAAAAATTGAAAATGAAAAAAAATAGGTCATGTGCAACCATGTTGTTCATGTTGATTTGACCTCTGTTTTTGTCAGGAGGAAGAGATATATTACTTCATTTGATTAAATCAAAACAATCACTCTTCTAAGAGTCATCATCAGGTGTCATCATTTCAGGAATCCTCATTTCAGGAATCCTCATTTTTATGAAACCTGAATAGATTATTACCTAGACTAAGATTTCTATCGCATATTTCGAATGAGAAGAAGAGAGATAATTGATGCCATATTTATCCAAAATATAGTGTTTAAAAGTTGTAATACCCAATCAGGGGGTTCAAACTGGATACTTGTGATTTTTATAGACCTCTAATCGCAGATTCGTGATAGAGTCTCAATTCAGAATTTCTTTCCACGCAAAGCAGGAACGTGTATCTTGTACTTCAAGATTGACTCTATTGATTTGTAATTTGACTGTTCCCATGTATTTTCCATCTTCCACTTTGTAAACAATTCTTCGAGTTTGGCATTAACCACCTTTACTTTTATCATCGTTGGAGTTGGTGAACCCAAACGGAAATGACGTCACGTTTAGACAAAATGAAATGGGATTATCAGCTTCAACCATGACGGGTAATGTGAATGAAATAACCCTTTGAGGTGTTTAAAAAACCAGTAGAGGAGTCAATATATCTCTGCGCACTGAATTATAATCCTAATTTTTTGGTTGACACTCCACTCTCGCTTTGCGAACCACAAATTACCAAAAAGCTTTCAAATCTATAAACATACATTGAATTCTAGATCATATCGGCCACCCTATTGGCCGTTACCTACGCAGCCAAAAACCAACAATACGCTCCCCCTGTAGCCATCCTCAAGCAAATCGACAAACACAACGAAGACGGCTCCTACAGCTATGGCTACGAAGCAGCTGATGGCACCTTCAAAATCGAGACCAAATACGCAGACGGCCAAGTCTACGGCAAATACGGCTACATTGATGACACCGGAGCCTTGAGAGAAGTGGAGTACGGCGCCAGCAAAAGAGGCTTCGAACCCTCTGGCTCGGAGATCCAAGTAGCCCCTCCAACTTTGAGGAACCCTCAGAGCCCAGTGAGGCCTCTTGCCCCGGAAGAAGAAGACGACGGCCAGTACAGAGAAGATCCAAGCGTGTACTACCAGAACGAGCCAGCAGCCCAATCGAGGCCCCAGCCGAAGCGACCACAAGCCAGTCGCTATCAGCCGCAGTCGATCTACAGCCAGGCTCAGTACGAGCCTGAGCCTGAGCCGTACAGACCTGCCTATAGGCCGGAGCCTGCCTACAGACCCGAGCCTGCTTACAGGCCGGAGCCTGCCTACAGACCCGAGCCTGCTTACAGGCCGGAGCCCACTTATAAGCCGGCGTACCGGCCGCAGCAGGCTTCCTACAGGCCGAAGTCCTACTATGCGCAGGAGGAGCCTGCGTACGAGCCTGAGTACAGGGCGGAGCAGCCTAGGAGCTACCAACCTGCCTACCAGCCGCAGCCACAGCCTCAGCCTCAGCCCTATAGGCCGCAGTCTAACTTCGGATTCAGCAACAACATTAACTGGAATAATCCGCCGCAGCCGAGTTATAACAACAATTATAACCAGAATAGTAATAGTAATGGGCCCTCTTGGAATGGGCATCCTGCTAGTAATGTGGATCTTTGGACTGGGTCATATTCGGTTAATTATAAATAATAAATTAACGTTTGGGACTGACTAGTTGTTACAAAATGTTTTTTTTTCTGCCATGATGTTTTCTTTCTCAGGTGATTTGCTTCTTGAACCTTGAAGGTTTTGTTTCTAAGAATATAAATCACAGAATACTGCCATCGAATGAAGTTGTAGTAGATAATATTATATCATAGACAATACTTTGGGGACAATGAAAATTACCAGTGAGAATGATCCCATTACTTCGAAAATAGTTGTTTGTCCAAATTTCCTTCTGGAATCCGTATTGCCAAACTTGCTGGATCAGTTGAAGAAAGTTATTATTTCAAAATAACTGAGTGAAATTATTTCGCAGGAACTACGTACTAGTCTCGTTTTCTAATAATGTTATAAGACAAAGATGGCATAGTCTTTACAAAGTCACTTGAGACAGCTTGATCATAAAAATTTCACCGCGCTTGTCGGTCCCTTTGAATAAATCAAATGGACCATGTGCCGCCGGCAATGATTTTTGATGAATTTGTTCCAAGTGACTTCGTGAAGACTATACCGATGTCTAGCATTTTAAGCACAGATCGTTATGGAACATTATGATATTAATTATATTTTTGATCAATTTTCTTTCGACACTAACCCAGGTGAAAATAATTGGTGATGAATTGAAACTATCAGGTGTGTATAGTAGCTTCTGTTTCTCATCAAAATACGAATTCTTAACTCGATTAGACGAATACCCTTGTCAAAAATGTTATATTTTTGAAAGAAACCTGACAATAAGCACGCTTATCTGTAGATTTTCCATATTCTCTATTTTTCTGTTAACTCCATTCGATATTTATTCTGCCTAAATAATAGAGGCACTTGTATATACCTACTATATGCCTCATTACTTTTGTATACATATTTGGAAAATAAAAACCTATACTCAAAAAACCTTCTCTCTCCTGATTCACTTTCCTTCCCATCAATGATTATAGTTCTAATTTCAAAAATTCATAACTAACACATAAATTGTTATTGTCGATCCGTGGACATAGCAAACTTGATTTTACGATCCTTGCCTATGAATAACTATGCTCCACCTTTTTGAAGAAATAGTTTCACAATAATTCATGATTCTGGTATTCTCGGTGGCTTTTGAAGCGGCTAGAGATACGGGTGGAGTCAGGAAAACCTTGAATCAATGCTCTGGAATGCGATAAAGACCTGTGCAAAGACCTCCTACTGAACTAGTTTTTCTAACATTTGATATTTTGCAATTCGATCGCGTCTATAGATAGGCCTAGATAAGTGTAAGTGTACCTATAATACTGTTAAATGCAGTGGCACACCTGATCTGATTGATTCTGGGTTCTGTTATTGTAGTTTGATTTATAAACACGAAGACCAAAGAGCTCTAGATTCGCTTCAACTCTTGATATGAGATTCTAGATCGGGTGATCCAAATTTGATTCACCGCCCTACTTCTTCATCCTTGATTTGAGTTAATAAACTGCTCGACACATGAAACGTAAAATCGCATTTTTTCGATCATATTTGAATCATCATAACTTTCGATATCCTCAACCGATTTTAAATTATTTTTCAGTTTCTGAAAGCTCGCTTCATTGACTATCGAAGCTATGGATATCACTATTTCATCTTTTCCGGATGAGATTCTACAGGATGATAATCAAAGCTGTGCATTTTTTCAAAATTTCAAACGCCTCCCGTTTGAAAGAAACATTTTCCATTTTTTTGGAGGGCAAAAACATACTGCTTCATATGTTCTCTCGATACTGTGAAAATTTTTTTTGGATTGTCACACGCGTTACTGAAATTTGAATGTTTTATTAAGATAATGCATAATTTGATGCTCTATAATTTCTATTGGCTTTGTGCTCCTGTCAATCTGGTTCGAACGGTGGTCAGAAATCTTGAAATGATGCATGATCAACCTATTCTTATATACAGGGTGGTCCTCAAACAACAATTATGACATCAAGTAATAAAAAAAATCTTGTTTGGACGAGCAAGAAAATTTCTAAGCAGGAAACCGATTGAGAAATTTTCTGGCGATCGAAGCGTGTAGGAGATCACCATGTTATGTTAAAATTGTAAAAAAAAAACGGATTTTCAGAGCGTCGTTCTCACTTTGTTATAGATTTCCAGGAGATAATTTCAAGGCAAATGAGATAAACTGAAGAAATATACAGGATGTCGTCTAGATAAAAAAAGTTGCTGCCGAGACATACCATGCAACTAACAGAATTCATCACAATTGCGATATATTAATGAGTATCAGGATGTGATTTCATCTGCGGTGAACGTCTTTACAAAGGACTTATATTGGATATTTTTCGAAAATCAAAAGAATGGCAAACGTGAGTCAAATGGATATGTAATGAAGAGTATCCTGACTCAGAAATTTTCTTGCTCGTCAAAACAATTTTTTTTTTCAATACTCGATGTCACAATTGTTGTTTGAGGACCACCTTGTACATGAGAATGGGTTGATCATGCATCATTTCAAGATTTTGACCACCAGATTGACAGAAAGACAAAGCCAATTAAAATAAGAGCATCAAATTATGCATTATCTCAATAAAGCATTCATATTTCAGTAACGCGTGTGACAATTTGAAATTTGAAATTTTTGGAAAAATGTACAGTTTTCATTATCATCCTGTTGAATCTGATCCGGAAAAGATGAAATAGTGATATCCATAGGTTCGATAGTCAATGGAACGTGCTTCCAAAGACTGAAAAATAATTGATAATTGGTTGAGGTTATCGAAAATTATGATGATGAAAATGATGATGTATCGCAAACTATAGTTCTTACTCATTTACTTTGAGTGTATTGGTAGAAGTTTCTTTGTTAACACTGTTTACCTATGAGTTTGAAACTTTGGAAACTAACAGTTCTGCGTTTGTTTATTAGTGAGGGTTAATTAGTCTACCACGATGAGGAATTTCTACAAACCCATTGTTTATCCTCATTCAGGAGAATATCATGAAAATTTTGTATTCATCATTTATCAGATAATAATTATGTGCGCCAATGGTTCGGTGTCTATAGTAGGAGTATTACAGGATATTCACTATAGATATACAAGATAATTGTTTTTGTAAGACGAAGAAGGTATTATATACAATTGTGGAAGTATAGGTTTGTACGTACATTTAAATCGTGGTTCAAAAACATGGATGACGAATCCAATTGAGTTTCTCATAATAATTGTAATCGATGGAGTGGAGATTATTTTATCAGAGATAGACAATGAAGAATCGCAAACATATCTTTCAAAGGCAAAATAACCCAGCAGGCGTATTTTCAGAATCTTAATTAAAACTGAAATTTTCAAAATGTTTCCGCTTCCAGATGCCTTTCAAAATGTTCTACACGGTGGGTAAGATTTTTGCTCAATTATTTGGAGGGGGTCATATAGAGACTACCATAATGAATAATTAAAGGCCTTGTTTATAACTATACATTGAAAACAGGGCATTGGATTAATGAGGGCATTGCAGTTTGAATAATAAGAATGAATTATTTGACGCCTTTCGATTCTGTGCTGACCACGTCTACAGATCAATTCAGAAATAGTAACAGGAATTCATATTCCTTTTCTTGAAATAATCAGAACGCTACTGACTATTCTTGAGGAAATCAATGATTCGATGAATTACTTTTCAATTATAAAGAAGGAATTATTATTATGAGATCATCAAAACGGATTTTTAGAGCGTCGTTCTCACTTTGTTATAGATTTCCAGGAGATAATTTCAAGGCAAATGAGATAAACTGAAGAAATATACAGGATGTCGTCTAGATAAAAAAGTTGCTGCCGAGACATACCATGCAACTAACAGAATTCATCACAATTGCGATATATTAATGAGTATCAGGATGTGATTTCATCTGCGGTGAACGTCTTTACAAAGGACTTATATTGGATATTTTTCGAAAATCAAAAGAATGGCAAACGTGAGTCAAATGGATATGTAATGAAGAGTATCCTGACTCAGAAATTTTCTTGCTCGTCAAAACAATTTTTTTTTTCAATACTCGATGTCACAATTGTTGTTTGAGGACCACCTTGTACATGAGAATGGGTTGATCATGCATCATTTCAAGATTTTGACCACCAGATTGACAGAAAGACAAAGCCAATTAAAATAAGAGCATCAAATTATGCATTATCTCAATAAAGCATTCATATTTCAGTAACGCGTGTGACAATTTGAAATTTGAAATTTTTGGAAAAATGTACAGTTTTCATTATCATCCTGTTGAATCTGATCCGGAAAAGATGAAATAGTGATATCCATAGGTTCGATAGTCAATGGAACGTGCTTCCAAAGACTGAAAAATAATTGATAATTGGTTGAGGTTATCGAAAATTATGATGATGAAAATGATGATGTATCGCAAACTATAGTTCTTACTCATTTACTTTGAGTGTATTGGTAGAAGTTTCTTTGTTAACACTGTTTACCTATGAGTTTGAAACTTTGGAAACTAACAGTTCTGCGTTTGTTTATTAGTGAGGGTTAATTAGTCTACCACGATGAGGAATTTCTACAAACCCATTGTTTATCCTCATTCAGGAGAATATCATGAAAATTTTGTATTCATCATTTATCAGATAATAATTATGTGCGCCAATGGTTCGGTGTCTATAGTAGGAGTATTACAGGATATTCACTATAGATATACAAGATAATTGTTTTTGTAAGACGAAGAAGGTATTATATACAATTGTGGAAGTATAGGTTTGTACGTACATTTAAATCGTGGTTCAAAAACATGGATGACGAATCCAATTGAGTTTCTCATAATAATTGTAATCGATGGAGTGGAGATTATTTTATCAGAGATAGACAATGAAGAATCGCAAACATATCTTTCAAAGGCAAAATAACCCAGCAGGCGTATTTTCAGAATCTTAATTAAAACTGAAATTTTCAAAATGTTTCCGCTTCCAGATGCCTTTCAAAATGTTCTACACGGTGGGTAAGATTTTTGCTCAATTATTTGGAGGGGGTCATATAGAGACTACCATAATGAATAATTAAAGGCCTTGTTTATAACTATACATTGAAAACAGGGCATTGGATTAATGAGGGCATTGCAGTTTGAATAATAAGAATGAATTATTTGACGCCTTTCGATTCTGTGCTGACCACGTCTACAGATCAATTCAGAAATAGTAACAGGAATTCATATTCCTTTCCTTGAAATAATCAGAACGCTACTGACTATTCTTGAGGAAATCAATGATTCCATGAATTACTTCTCAATTATAAAGAAGGAATTATTATTATGAGATCATCAAGCCGTTTTTGATTCATCTGCAGTGGGTGAATTAGCTTGTATATATACATGCTTGTAAAGATGCATACGTACAAATTTAACGAATTTTACAAATTTCACCAAAATGTAATCATGCCTCCAAACGGATTCAAAAATTTTCTTTATCGATATTCAATACAGAATCAACAGTAAACTTGACGAAACTAATACATTGTTGGTTTTCAACACGAAAAGTCCCATCATTTTGATAGTCTCTATTACCTCTGAAAATGAACGTATAAAAATCTAGATCACCCTTTACATAGGTATATCATATATTTTTTCTAATATACCACAATATATATGAGCAAAAGAATATTTCACAATAACTGAACATTCCATTTGACAATCAATTACATAAAAAAAATAACTTTCGTTTCGATCTAGTTAATATGTGGAGGTTTATTTCAAATGTAATCTGAAGTAGGTATAGGTTGTGAAATACTGTTTGTTGTATTCTTAGTAAAAGTTTCAGTATGTTATATCGATACCTACGTTTCTCCAGTTTACATTATTTGCCAAATTCCTTATGAAGTCCTTATGCATTTTCACCGGAACACACCATAAAATCAGGGTTTCTGGGTATCTATTGATGATAAGGCGATTTAAAATCATTAGCTCTGAATTTGGAGTGGTTTTTATTGGGATTTCAAGGTATCGTAAATTTGATAGATGAATCTTCAGCCATAAAACAAGAGATGCTGATAGCAATTATAGGAAGGCACCCGATAAGTGATTCACGATGGATGGTATTATAAATATCTTGAAAACGGAAAGACATATAATCTGAAAATAATTATATAAATAATTTTTTATATGTATATCAATAATCGAGTATTCTCTATCCGTCTAGAATATTCCCATCGATACAGTGTTGCCGCTTGTATCAAATGGAAGTACGTATAAGTTTAATTATATCTCAAATTAACCACTTTGTGAATGTTTTTCTACGAGTCCATGTTGATTTCACATCGAGTTAGTCTTTTCAGGATAATATATATATAATCCAAAACATCAAGATAGTAAGAGTGTTGTGTCTGACGGTTACTCGAGAAGGTGGACCATTTATTTAACCAGATTCTTTTGGGAATTTCGCTCCTCTTCTCACAGTTCCATTTGTATAAAAACTAGAAGAGGAAATCCAAAAACACCTGGTTGAATAACTGAGTAAAAACCTAGTTTTGCAAATGGACCACCCTGCATACTATTGCATGTCCTAATCCCCCATTGAATATCCTTCAAAACTTCCTCGATAATTGCCTAAACCTATATCTGCGAATGTTTTGGAGATATAAGTCAATTTCTAAAAATCATCTAAAAAAATGGAATATACCGGGTGATCCATGGGAAAAGCGCATACCGTAAGGGTAGATGAAGGACTTCTGAATAATCTATTTCTCCTTAGTCTATCATTTTTTATAATCGGGATGCAGGGTGATTTATTGATTCTCCCCATTTTTTCAATTAATCATAATTTATGGTATCCTGGTTGTTATAAAAAATGATAGACCAATGAAATATTGATTATCAAGGAGTACCTCGGTGTCCTCCATCTACCCTTACTGTATGCACATTCCCCAATGAAGCACCCTGTATATTTTGATATTGTGGAATAGTCAGAATAAAGGATGATCTGAATAACAAATGGGCAAATTCCGATTATTCTTGATATTTGATCAGATATCCACCATAACATTCCAACTTTTACACTAGTTTATTGGTGTTCGTGCACTTAGTTTCTTCCATCTGAAACATTTTATAAACTTGTATATTGGCACATATGAAGGGCGCATTGAACAACGGATCAACATTGACCTATTTCCTACGGCATGGGCGTTATTCAACTCATTCTTGATAGGTATTTCATTCGATATATTATTATGTGGACTACCCATCGGATATTACGACAATATTATTGCTACTTTGGTATATTTCCGTTCTCGAATGTCGTTCAAGTGGCTCAATTTCACTTTCTTTCGGCTAGCGGTTATGTAAAATTCTAAAATCTGGTTCAAGTTCTCATGAAACTATTGAATAATATTTTGTAGGAATCGATTATCTACATTAATTTGTTCAATGAGCACTTGAAAATTGTATAGGATTCCATGTATATTTTCTTCAAATACTACTTGAAAATCATGGCTCTCACATATCACGTTATATAAATATAAAAATTGGGTTTTTGAAACACTATTATGATAGGTTTTTATATATTCGTTGATGTATACAGGGTGGGTCATTAGTGCGTCGATTGCTCGAGTTCTATGATAGCTATAATGGTGATTTGAAAACGAATGTCAATGAGAGAAGAAGGTTCCGTAACTAGAAATTATTGCCGCATATACAGGGGGCATCGGAAAAAACCTAGAGGGTCTGGATCACTTTTTTAAAATAAATTGCACTATATACTAGCACATTTTCTGAAGCATTCCTGTGACCTTTATCCACTCCTATAATATTGTTGACTATTTCTCGATCATTTCAAAGTAATTAATTTTTTTGTTGAAATAATGTCATCTGCAGATCCACACCGGAAAAATCACTGTACACTGTACCAAGTATGTCATAACTGGAAAACATCGAAAATTTTCGATCAATGAATCGGTTCATTTGCAAATAAATTATCGTATTTTAAAACACTTCGAAAATTCGAGTGGCCCACTTAATTCTTTGAGCACTTTGGTTTGGACATTCTTGAACAATATTTGACTCGATAAACATTTGAAATTGTATTTTTCATATTTTGACTCGACCGAATCGACGAATTTATTTTCAGTGGAAGGTCCTTATGTTAAAAATTACAAAACGATTTCGAGATATCGACTTGAAGATTTGAGGAAGTTGATTTGAATATTGAAGAAAACATTCCTGGGGAACAAGGGAATTCCTGCACTAGTGCGGTAAAGTGAAAAATATATAATTTAAAATTTTATTTTCACTCAAAAAAGGAATAAGAACCAATTATCATGAATATAGACATACTATTATCAGGTAATAATCTACAATTATTATAATATCAATATCTACAAAAATTGAACCTCATTTGAAATAAATGGTAATCGGAGAAATAAAACATCCTATCCCGGGATTTAGCAGATACTGAAGTCTCGATTGCTGCATTCGCCGCAATTTCTATCTAAACTTTCCAGATCCGAATTAATGCCGATAATTTTTTTTTTCTAATTGAAATTAACGCGTCAAAGTTGACAGTTCGCCGAATGAGTGACAACCGAGTAATAGATTCACGACAACTATACGCCCAACTCTTGCAACGCTTGCTTGTTACATATTCCTAATGAATCGTCAGTTCACGAAATATTGAATATTTTTGATTGAATAATTAGATTTTTGGTAGTAGGTAAAATATTATACTATATTCGTATCGTAAACTCATATTACGATTCATTTTACTTGAGTTTTTGGGATTTTCTCTCCTCGTTTCTATAAAGATATGCTCATTATTTCAATATGTTTGTAGTGGGACAAATCAGATGATTTGCCCCAAAAAGTCACTGCGTTTAACACATTTTACTATCAGGGAGCCTAAAATAAAAATTCAGTAGCTTGTCAGTGAAACTTTGTACGAAAAAATGTTGGAAGGAAAGAAATATAGATATATTGGAAAAATATCAAATTTTTACTTATCTTTGGACGTTTTGGAAACGAATCTGCTCCCGTTCTCAACATGAAAATGCAAAATATTTGCCTTTGGAAGTTGTGCTCTGCTTATAGTTTGATTGATACTTCTCAGTGTATCATACTGATGTTGGCATATGAATGAGTGATTTGATACTTCAAATTAGTTACAGGATGTTTTCATTAATTGATATTGAATCTACCATTTCCATGTTCTGTTTTCAGTAGTGAATATCATGTTCTATCTAAATTCAAGATCAATTAATGGAAACATCCTGTAACTCATTTGTAGACTAAAATCACTCATTCATATGCCAATATCAGTATGACACACTGAGAAGTGTCAAACTATAAGCAGAGCACAACTTCCAAAGAAAAATATTTTGCATTTTTATGTTGAGAACAGAAGCAGATTCGTTCTCAAAACGTCCAAAGATAAGTAAAAATTCAATATGTTCTCAATATATCTATATTTTCTTTCCTTCAAACATTTTTTCAAACAAAGTGTCACTGACAAGCTACTGAATTTTTCTTTTAGGCTTCCTGATAGAAAAATGTGTTAAAAGCAGTGACATTTTAGGGCATATCATCTGATTTGTCCCACAACAAATATACTGAAATAATACACAGATTTTTATTTTATAGAAACGAAGAAAGAAAATCCTAAAAGATCAAGTAAAATGAAAGTACCAACTTCCTCGATTAACGTACATACAGTATCATATCACGATAATCGATGGGTTATCAATTTCCCCATCTCATATCGTAGAATGAGTCTTTACGATACTCGTATCGTGAATATCTATTTCATATTTTGTCTCGACCGATTCGACGAATTTTTTTTTTTCAGTGAAAGGTCCTTGGGGACAGCAGGAACCGCCGACTGCAGGAGTCTGGCGAACCCAGGAGACCTTGCCCCCCTCTCCCCTGTCTTCGCGCCGGTGGCGGCGCCTTATAAAAGGTAATTGTGGACCCCCGCGCCACTCTAGTGCACATCGCCTGGCCACTCTCGAGCATGTCGCTTTTTAGATACGTGAGTACCCACTTGCCCCACTCTCTCCCATTTCTGGTGGCTCTCGCCCAGTGTTGCCATGTTAGTGTTTGATCGGCAGAATCAAGGGGTTTTCATGTCGATTTGGTGATAATTTTTCGATTTGTTGAGAAATCTGGGGTATTTTCTGGTGATATTCTTGAGAGAAAAAGTAGTGTGGCTTTCCTTCATCAACTGACAGTTACAAAGAAGGAGAATGTTATATATATCTGTGGTTTGTATTCTGAAGACATAGGTGTGAAACAATTCCTTTCTAACCAATATTCTGAGTTAACGATATTAGTGTAGAATTTCAATGCCAATGTCAATTTGTCATTTCTATAGATAAGTGAACCTTCTCTACTTCAGCTATGTCATCAATCCTAGTTTTTCGTGTTTCTTGATAACGTTATAGAATTCCGTGGAGATTTTTGAATAACTGGTCTAGTATTCTTGATGTCAAGGTGGGTTTATACAGCAAATAAAATATAATAAGGAATAAGATAAGATAATTCAAGGAATAAGGAATAAAATCCACTGTTTATACAGGTAACCAGAATAAAATAACGATTAATTAATTAACCAATCCAATCACGGCATTGACTACAATGACGTCTCATGTTTCATGTTCTATGGAAATTTTGTGACAGAATTCATTTGGGTCATGCGCATTATCATTTTCGGGATAGAATAAAATAAAATGATGAAAGTTGGTAATCTTTTATTTTATTCTAATTCTTAATTTGTTCCCTGTATAAACGGTTCCATGGAAATGCCCATGTTGAACTTTCTTATTTTATCCTATTTCTATTTTGTTCTAATTGCTGTATAAACTCACCTTCATTGGGATCTAGAGCATCAAAGGGTGTTTCATTCGGGAAAAATTTCGATTTTGTTTATATACAAACATGAAAGATCAAGTTCATTATAGAGATATTATTTTAAAATATCTGGGCTATCAAAAATCAGGTATATATGCATAAATGATGAATTAAAAAGCGGTTCAGAACGACACGTGATCATTGGTGTAATGGTACAGATTGAGAAAAAATACTATGAAGAAATGCATACTCACATTCCTAGCAATGATTCGAAATCATCGAGAAAAACCTAATTCCATTACTTATCATGGTGTTTCCGAAAATGGGGCAATTCATAAAATGGGGTGTTCTAGGAAACAAAATGACATGAAGAATCACAAGAAGAAATTGTTTTGAAAGTTTTTAAAAAAATGTCCCTTCCCACCATTAGCCTCTGATCCATGATTCACAAAAGTTTCAGGCAAACTTTGAAGCTCAATATCTTCCAAAATATTTTTTGTTCGACGAAAATGAAATCTTATTACTCGTCTCCTATCATCCATTCAATCGATAGCTTCAATTTCGGAAACACTCAGTATCGACACAGCAATATTTAACTCAAAATTTTTGGCTGATCAATATATGCGTGGGTTTGCATGTCTGGGAAACTAAAATTCAGTTTAGACGCGTCACGTCATCACTGGTATAATTTGCGAATATTTTTCAATCTTTCCACAAATATCTGATTTTTTTCTTCTAAATAGCTTGCGCATGACTGTAGAGGAACATTGAATTTTTTCAACAATACCTAACTATACAGTTTGTGTATTGTTCTTTATTATTAAAACGTTTCAAAATTATGTATATACCTTATGACTTTCGACCTGAAATCAAAACTGTATAACAAAACTTTTTGATCCATTTCTTCATCGAAATGTGTCATAAAAGAATCCTGAAGGAATGACATCTCATCTCACATCTTGTCCTCATTATTCCACAGTAATATTTCATTCTAGATAGTCATCGATAGGTTAAACTTTAATCTCTGCGTTCAATTGTTTCGTCAGCCTCAAAAGAATTTATCCAGACATTTAAAGGAAAATTCGCAATAAAACGTGACATGGCTTAGCTAATCTCATGCTAATCTCAATGAGCATCTCTAAAATTTCTCCAGTGGTGTTCTCTTGAACTCAATAACATCATAACTTGCATATATTCCATATTTCATACATATTAAAATTGTCGTAAAATTGAGTTTCCTGAACAGAACATGTTATACTGAGATTATCTACATAATCATTATATCACAGAGCAAATAAATAGATAGTTCATTGAATTGAAAACTGTAAAGTACATATGAAAAATGTATTCTTTTTGAAGTATTTATAGATTATGCCACTGTTTGCTAATGAATACCTCTAGCATTTGAGGTTGAAAGCGACCCGAATCGCTTTGTTTCTTGCAGCATACAAAGCATTGGTATATACCTCCAAGAAAGAAAAATATCTGAAGGATTTATATGCTATTATAAATCCAGTCGTATATGAGGAAATAATACAGGCAAAAAATGCTGGGAAGGTCATAAACGCTGTGGGTATAATTGATATTGCAAATCCTGTTTCAGAGGTTGAAAATATTTTTCCATCTCGATAGCAAACTTGTTGGTCATAACTGTCGATGATAACGAAAAAAATAGTTTTTCTTTTCAAAACATAATCGCAATTATAACAATTTTGATCCAACAAATTTTTTTTTTTGCTCTATCTAGTTGTCGGTAGAGATAAAAATAATAAACATACAACTAGCGAGTTCACCAAATCTTCAAAAAATGAAACTATGCGACTTCGCCAAAAATTATATAGGAAAGCTATCAAACTTCCGTAATTCTGCAAGACATCGTTCAATTATAATGATTGGCTCTACTAAAACATCGTTGAAGCCACTTACCAAATGGACATTCTTTTCATACAAGGTTCTGACCTCTGATATCTATAAAATGCTATAAAAATGCTTGGATATTCATTTGAAAGATGCCAACGCCTATATATAGAATCTATCATCCTTAACAAACCATTATTGAAAGCGTCAAGGTTTTCCATATAGATATGTATATTCAATTAATTTTGGATTTTAGTGAATTTCTGATGAGTGAAACTTCATCCAAATTTATTTCATTTGTGCATAGATATATCGGAATTGTAGGAAATAATGGAATTTATTTTCGCAAAGCGTTATTCTCAATACGATTTCTCCTGAAGCTAAAGGTCACCCTGTATATAAATCCTTGGTTTTCATAATTATGTATGAATTAGCAAATACCGGTACTGTTATACTTATTCGATATCGAAACCGTTTGTCATGGTTCAACAAGATCAAGTTATGTCCAAGTCGACCTTGTCTGCATTTCAATGCAGAAATAGTCCACGAATAAAAGTAAATGCTATCAATGCAGAACATATTCAAATTCGTCAAACAGGTTTCGATTTCCTTGCACTTTGGGATTGAGTAATCGACAATTTTCGGACTCGTTAAGTACCAGAAAGAAAAAGTCAACCTTAATTATATGATGAGAATCAATCAGGCTACGCCTTGATAGCACTTGTTCTGCAATTGACATTAACTTTCAGAGAGCAGATCTCATCTGATTCATGTCTGATCGTTCCAATCAACGATGACAAGCTAAGTCAACACACTGCTTTGTTATTAACCTCTGTATCTGTGAAACAATCCTCTACCAAAACTATTTCGTTCATAGAACGGCGAAGCTTCCTAGTTTTTCGCCCAGGGATGTTTTATCAAGAACCTATATCCTCCAAAAAGTTAAGGAACTCCAATATCCATGAACCTAGGTACTTACTGTCTCTCTCTTTCTAATCCCAGTTATGCATGATGTAAATTTCTAATCAAAATAGGTCAAAAAGTACCTATTCAACTCCTCTGCAGTGTTCGAGTGAAACATTTTTTTTATTCTGAGGACTGTCTTCTTTGTTTGAGTCGATACCTCATTGATTCTTTCATAATGCACATCCATATCGTTTTTGTTTATTCACAAAATCAGTAGTATAATATAATGTATCTACTTTGTGGTATTAATTGGAGAATCATCTGAGAAATCGAGAGACTATACCGAAAATCTTTTCTACTGAAAGCTTTTCTTTTTGATTTTATCATGTTTGCCAACATTTTCTGACGTGACATTCTCCGTTTTATTTTCTAGTTGGCTGTGTTAACCCTCCTAGGCGTTAGTCTGGCCCAGGACTACTACGATGAAGAACCCAGACCAAGACCAGCGCCTGCTAGAATTCAGTCAGGCTATTCTGGGGCCCAATCAGCTCCTAGGCCTACTCCTGTGGCCATCCTGAAACAAATTAACAGGTACGTACTGGCTCAAATACATCATTATAATCAACTAATTTTCAATTCCGTGTACTAATGTCAATCAACAAAGGTGAATATTTATTGACCTCAACCAACAAATATAAATCTGGCTGTATATCTATATCTTCAACATTTTCTCTGTTTATGATCTCATTTACATGATTGATTATTGAAATTTTTTTGACATTTCCACGTGATCATATCTTCAAGGGTGAGGTTGGCTACAGAGGTATCAAATTTCAAAAGTTCATAAAATTGGCGTCACTCTCAAAATCATTTTATCTTTATGAGATCAATGACTACTATATTGTTAAGTATTGAAGATAAAGGTAGGAACAACTTCTTGCAATCATCCTTTTACAATTTAATTACAATTGACTCAGACATGACACTCGATTTGACGATAACTACTGCCAACAATAGCATAAAATGTCTAATCTAAAATTGTTTTATCTCTTGGAGCACACGGAAGGAAATTCCTACAATGTTCGTGGATCATCGTGCGTACCTAGGGAGGATAGGCAGATAAGGGGGGTGTTGGAATTTTTTTTTTAACTTTAAGAGGTCATCAGTTGATGGAAATACCTCCATTGTTGTCATTTCGATAATCTTAAAAAACAGAAAAAAATAACGTTCACTGAAACTGAAGCTCATCATGACAGTAAAATGTGTTATTTCTTGCTCGAACGTTCCATACCTATTTATGACATGCTCATTTTGATTTAAGGCACAATGAAGATGGTTCCTACACTTATGGATACGAGGCAGCTGATGGCACATTTAAAATCGAAACCAAACAAGCCACCGGTGAAGTTAAAGGCAAATATGGATACGTCGATGACGTTGGAAAGGTGAACATAAAACAATAGTATATTTATGTTGTAGCCATCTAGTGGCAAAGCTCTAATGTAGGATACAGAAATCGTGACACACACTGTACGGTGCTGCCATCTATAGGCACACGTACAGACCCCTACGTCTATACGCTATTTAACGATCACGGAATGTTAAGTCATTTTCCACGAGAATGATGTTTGCCGTATGCGAATGCTGCAAATCATACGAATGGGAAATTAGCATTTCTGATTACACATTCACGAATGTTCATGCAGGTCATTCAATGAGAACATATACCTCATAAGTGTTTGAATTCTTTTAAATCATGTGCAACTCAACTATCCTTCTGCGATTCGAATGGAAGACATGTCTGTATAGATTATTTGAAGATTAAGTTGAGTTTATGTAATTTAATGGTTTTTAAAAATTTGAATCTACCAAACATGGATTTTTCTTTCCACATGCAACTTGAAATATGTCAAACAAATATGAGAATTTATTTTCTGTAATACAACTTACCATATCTGAAATTGAATGGACTTTTCCTGAATTCCATTTCACCGATTCTGAAATTGAGTTCACCATTCCTGAAATCGAACTATAACTAATTCTGAAATCAAGTTCACCTTCTCCAAACTGAAACTTACCGATTCCGAAATTGAAGTTGAAAACGTATAGTGTCTCAAGTACATTTAGGAACTCTAGCTGACAGTGATTGCCCACATATGCTGGACCATCCTGTATAGTAGACATCCTGACACTGGTTATATTCCAGGTGCGCGTGGTTGAATACGGTGCAGACAAACATGGCTTCGATCCCTCTGGCGAGGGCATCACCGTCCCGCCGCCGACGCTGGTGGACGAGAGCGCCAGAGATGGCCAGCAGCAGGACGGGCAGTACTACGAGCCCCAAGCCCCGGTGAGGCCCGCGAGGCCCGTGAGGCCTCGGCCGCAGCCCCAGCCGCAGCAGAGCTTCGAGGCCTTCTCGCCGCCGCAGCAGTTCGAGCCTGCGCCAGCGCCTCCAAGGGCGCAGATTCCAGGTGGGAACGAACTCAGATGCGTGGATTCATTTTTTTTTATTGAAATGTAATCAGTTGCTCCGAATCGTCTTTTCCCATGTGATGAAAGAAATTTGCACTATTTTTTTTATGTTCTGGTTCCCACGAAAAGTGATATCCTGTAATGTTCAGAGAACATCGTTAGAACCAAGGGAAATAAAGTAGGAATTGGTGTTCTTCTTGAGTTTCTGGAGGTTATATGCCTCGAGGAACACCTACCTTGGCAATGTATTCCAGAGCCTCGCTGTTCGTTGGATGAACGAGTCTTTGGAAAGACATGTTCTGCAGGTCCCCAAAGTGACCACGAAGGGGGTGCGAAGCCTCAACTCGACGGGTTAATCTCGCGGGGACTGCCAAGGGAGGAACAATTGTTGATATTCCAGAAGAGCATCGTCCTTTGAAAATATCTATAAAATAGAGCCAGATCGCCAACTTTTCTACGGTGTTCCAGAGAAGTGAGTGAGTTCGTGAGCGATGCATCACCCACGAGACGAATTGCCCTTTTCTGAACAGAATCCAACAGTTTCAAGGTATCTTGGGTGCTGCATTCCAAATATGGGAACAGTATTCCAGTACAGGTCAGATCTGTGCCTTATAGATCATAAGCAGCTGACTGGAAGTGAAATAGCTCCTGGCCCGAAACAAAAAATCAAGTTTTTGGGATGCACTTTTAGCAATTGATCTCATGTGATTTTCCCAAGAAAAGATATTGCTGATAGTAATAGCAAGCATTGAAATGAATGTCTTCAAAGGTAATGTTTGGGCATAGTGAGATAGGCTTTTCTAGAGAGAAGGCGGCATGCATGTGTTTTGTTTGCATTGAATTCTACCAAGTTATTGGATCCACATTCAAGAGTTGTTGTTAAGTCCATATTTATGTTGTCAACATTTCTCCCTCGTTCGTTTCTGATTTGCCTGGCTGGTATTGGGGCCCTGGAAGAGAAGGCGGTATGGAGGGTACTATCATCAGCGAAGCTGTGTACTGGACATGAAGTTGCTTCCAACAAATCGTTGATATGAAGTAGAAATAGTGTTGGTGCTAGAATTGATCCTTGCGGAACACCAGCATTTATGATAAGAGAGTCAGATGATACTCTGTCGACCACTACATGGAGAGACCTGTTTGAGAGAGAACTAGCTAGCAGAGAACATAGCTGGGGAGGCAAGCCATAAGATGGAAGCTTATTGGCGAGGAGTCCGTGGTGCCAGACTCGATCGAATGCCTTGGAGATATCAAGTGCCACGGCTAAGGTTTCACCATATTTTTCAATAGATTGCTGCCATATATGTGAGACGTAAGCGAGCAGGTCACCCAGTGGATCTCTGATGACGGAAGCCATATTGCCTATCGTTGATAATACCTGAATGTTCCAGGTATTTCATGAGCTCGATATTGATAGCTTCCTCCATGATCTTTGAAATAATAGATAGCAGTGCGATCGGTCTGTAGTTGCTAGGTCGATTCTTTTTGCCTTTTTTAGGAACTGGTTGTACTCTTGCAATTTTCCAGTTGGACGGGAATATCCCCAATTTGTAAGAGTAGTTGAACAACTTCTATAGAGAACAGTTCGGGAGCACATTTCTTGAGAACAATCGGTGGAATTCCGTCGGCCATAAGCTTTGTTGGTGTTGAGACCCATGAAATCTTCCTTATAGTACGTTGGCGAAAGGTGATCTCGGGTATATGACTGTCAATTGGCGTTATGTTTGGAGTGGAATTTCCAGCAAATAAATGCGCAAATATGTTGGTTTTCTCCTGCAATTATTCGCCCGTTTTCCAGGCGCCGCCCCTGCCCCCGCTCCCGCCGACGTCCAACACTTCGACTTCGGCCCGCCGGCCCACCCTGCCCCTGCCAGGTCGTTTGCGCCCGCCCCCAGGCCAAGGCCCGCCCCAGCCCAATTCGGCTTCGACGATGACGGCAGCTACGAGCAGAGGCCCGCCCCGAGAATGACGTACGCTCAGCCCGCCCCACAGCAGTACGCACCGAGGCCCGCGCCGCAGTACGCGCCGGCTCCCAGGCCGGCTGCCCCTAGGCCTCTGCCGTCGGTGAGTATTGGCAAAGCATTCTATACACCCTGTATCAGGTCTTTATGACAGAGAAATGCACAAGAAACGGCTAGTGCTGTATCTTCTGTATCATTCGAAATCGGATTTTGAAATTTGGTGGGTGGCAACTATACCAAATTGCTTATTTATCGTCCAAACATTTTTGATTCATTCCTTCCGGTTTCACCAGAGACGACCCCAACTTTTGATTTTTAAATGAAACACAGTGGCGAATTTAGGGAGGAGGAAGGAGGTCTCGCATTAAATTCAAATTTGATTTTTTCAATTCCTTCCTGACGAAATGAATGAAACAACAAATTTTCAGGTTATACAGGGTGTTTCTTAAGTACGCGTAGGAAATTCAGGAGCATGTTGCTGACGTCAAAATAAGAAGAAAAGTTCGTATGAACATAATATATGTCTGAAAGTTATGCGTTTCTGAGATACAGTGTCAAAGTTTAATTCTTATTTTTGTTTTTGAATTTCAAAATATTTGTGATATTGGAATAAAATTTGGTATCTAGGGGTATTTTTCAATGACAAATTCAAATTTTATGTTAGTTTGTCTCTTTCGTGGGGGTGGCGCCACCTACATGTCTTTTGAGTATTTATTCAGAGGAAATTTAGTTTTGTTCTTAAAAATGTAGTTGCATAATTCATAAATATATAAAGAAAATATTGTCAGAACATTATATTTGACAAGCAATACTCTACAAGAGTTGGTTGAAGGAACGCCTGCCACACTACTCTCAATATTCTTTTTCGCAAAATGAAAATATCATGAATAGAAGTTGAGTTGCCCACAAACATATACCAGATCTAATTCTTGACGCTACCTGAGAGTGGTACAAGGATAACAGTTGAGGCTCCTGTAAGACTTGTTTGAGATTTCTGAACGAATAACACAAAGAGTTCAGTCTCTTGCATAAGTATACGCAATGATTTTTCCAGTTGATATTTTCATCAATGATCAGGCCCAGGGCCCAGGAATTTTGTTTCATTAGTATTGTTTATTGATACATCGTTGATGCGGACGGTTAAGGTAGACATGTTTTTTGCCAGTTGTGGAATTTCACGATTTGTGTTTTAGAGACATTCAAATATAAATAGTTTGAGCTACACCATTCATATATAAATTTAAAAACCCTTGCGGAACACCTATACTCACTAATTTCGTTTCAGAATTGATTTGTGATGTGACGTGTTAGTGTCAGGGATGCCAGTAGACAAAACTAAAGTCTCTAGATCAATAAAAAAGAATGCAGCAGCAGCTATGATCTGTCCGTACCTTGTAAAGATGACTTTAACGTCAATGTCCATCAAGGGACCCTACTTAAAGCCATTCAGATTTTTTCTAATGAAATTGAAAGCATTGATGCACTCTAGAACCCATTGAGCAATTTTTTCCCCAAATTTATGTGCGTAGGTATTTAAAAATCATCCTGCTACAGATATAAAGCAACCTTTGTGATTTTTTTTGGTCATCAAAAAAATAATGTTCATGATAATAATAATAATTTTTTTTGTTAGATACCTCAGGCGTCAGGTCGTGGTGGCATATTGGACCAGCTGAGCAAGGACTATGCTCTACCAAATGACGGTGCAGCTCCACTGCACGATATCAGCTTTGGCTACTATTGATAGCATTCAGCCAATGGTGCGTAAGACGAATTTCTGGTGTTGAGGGAGTTGAGGTCAACTCCATTGTGATACACCTATTATTTCTGTGATGGAATAATCATTTCCGCTTTTTTTATACCCTATGTAAAATTTACTCTCTTACTGTTGTAGAACTTCTGTGCTATTTTGTTTCTTTATTTCCTAAATAATTGTTATTAACTCTTCTTTCAGTCTTGAGTTTTTTTCCTCTTCTTATTATACCTATATGTCTATGCATGCTTAAATGTGTCCCCCGCCCCTTCATCCTCGTAATTCTCAACATATTTTATTGGTTATTCAAAAACTTTTTCGAATCGGTGCTCACTTTTTCTTTACATCAACAAAATACGGCTAAAACAAACTTTATCTCATAATTCGATGAAGCTCGTCAATCTGAATTCAAAAATATAAATCATTCATTTATTATTATCGACTGAAATTTAGATCATCTCATTCGAAACAAATTTTTTCCAAGCCAGTATTCTGTTGATATAAAGCACCAATTCAAGAAATTCGTGAAAAATTATTCCAGAAGAGTTTTAGAAAGACCAAAATATGTTTAGAATTGCATGTATGAGTGTGGTTGAACATTTTCGCATTCAATTCTATTATTTATCAATAACACTTAGGCATTTGTTTTGATTTTCTGGGATTGTCTATCCTCGACTATAAATAAATAGATATTCATTATACAAGGGATGGAAAGTAGTAGAATTTAGCTCCAGCTTGAATTATCTCAGTCAATATTGAGAAGATATTACATTACTTTAAAATCAGAAAATTATCGACGTGAAATTTTAAGTTTTTAACAGGAATACTCATGCGTTGCAGGCCGCTTTATCATTCTCTTGAAGTAATCAAATATCTGTCAGTCTAATAATGTGATGAGATTTTATAAAATTGCGAACTTGTCTCCTAAACGACATTTCACTCTCTTGAAACTTTTTTGGTGTTATGCTAACATAATTTGGCACTCTCTAACAAAACTTATTTATGCCATTAGTTATAATATAATCTTTCTCTATACACTATAGCATCAAGGGGAAGCTTTCGTGACTGTTCTATAATAATATTCTTGGAAATATTAGTGGGATGCAGTCTGGACCAATGAATTAATTAGATTTCTTCGTATTTGTCGAGCTTTCGAAAATTTTTATTTTCTTTATCAAGACTAAAAACATAATTCTATATAAAATTAGCACAAAAAGGAAACATAGGGGTATAAATAAAATGAAATGATTTGACATTTTTTTGTCAAATCATTTCATTTTATTTATACACCTATGTTTCCTTTTTGTGCTAATTTTATATAGAATTTCATGTTTTTAGTCTTGATAAAGAAAATAAAAATTTTCGAAAGCTCGACAAATAACGAAGAAATCTAATTAATTCATTGGTCCAGACTGCATCCCACTAATATTTCCAAGAATATCACTATAGCATCTTGATATTTCATTTCTTCGCTTGTTTATAGCAACTTCTTGTGCATGTTCTTTCTATTTGTTTCCAATTTACATGAATATGACTATTCTATATAACACCTTTATTTATATTGTAACCTTTCAACAGTTCTCTATTTCTTCAAACCATTTTGTTAACTAATGTTTCCTTTCCCCACTTGACTTCTATTAATTACATTCGCATGATATGACATATCAAGGACAGATAATGAGGTGGAGAGGTCTAGCATTTTTTGCACTTGTTCATTCAGCCTCATACCTCAGAGAAAATCAACTTCAACTGCCCCAACACAGTTTATAAAAAAATGAAATACCAACTTGCAGCCTCTCTCTGATAGACTATCGAGAGACTGACGCTCTTACTCGTGAGTACAAATATCCGAACATCTCTATATTTTTGTCACCATGTAGAATATAGTCTGTCAATTTCTAACTACTTCCTGCTTACTTACTCACAATGTAATTAAGTTGATTTCATGTCTCAGGTATTTGCACTCACTATGACTGTAATTTTGTATATAGTTGTATTATGTTTTACTATACATCTGCATTTGATTGTTTAATATTGTCCACGAATTTAATCAATTGAAAATATTAAAAATGAGTACCCCTTGATGTGATTTTTCTTTAGGACAATGATGATGACCAAAATGATTGGACTTGCTCAAATCATAATTATTATTGGACAATCATCTCAACATTGTTCATGAAAGTGCTGCAGAAATTTTTATAATAATGGCGTTTTTGGACAGGGATATATTATCATTTACCAACCATCCATTTACGGTAAAAATAAATGTTCAGAAAAACGTTTGTTTGAACTTTCTTCACATTCAATTCAGTCTACAAGCCTTTCAATATGTAACTTGCGACTGAATCTTCTTGTATAAGAAGCGAAATATATATATGTGAGCTGAAATATAACATGAAAATTGAATATCAACCAATAAATGTCCAAATGCTTTTCATGCTACACTTTTCCACTGTTGTTGACTGGTGATGGCCATTTGAATGGTCGAAACATGGATATATTAGATATTTCCTTTTTAGTCACTATGACCAGAGTCAGAAGTTTCAAGATAGACAATGATTGATAATGGTCGATCTCAAATGAAACAACATTGTTCTAGTAGATAAAATATAATTGATTCTTTTATATAATGTATATTTACCTATAATAATAATAATAATAATAACTCTCTCATATATAGTGCAAAGTGCACGATTACACATCCCATTATAGCCAACTTAAAATTGATTAGATCATAATAGATTAACATTAGATTTTTATATAATTTAATGAATATTTCTCAACATATACAGTTTTCATTAACATATAAATTCCTATATACAGGGTGATCGTTAACAGCCAATTGAAAAATTCTACGAATTTCCTCTGAGACTGGTAATGACCCAATATTGACTTTTCAAAATATCCTAAATATTTTTTCTATTCATCCCTTATGGACACATATCAGAATGTCATTTGCTTTTGACAAGTACGCCTTAGTTATGATTTGGGTAGTTTTGTAAACATACACTGAGTGTTGATTTACAGATTAGGTCCAATTAGATAAGCCCAACCACTGAAAAATCAGTACCTATGTGGTTCCCATAGGCCATCATCAAAATCCTGTGACTACCGTTATATTTTTGATTATCGACTTTTGTGCTACATATCAATCGAGCTATGTCATGAACCGACGAAAAAGGCGACAGGAAGACACTGTGACTAGCAGAGCAGTATTAAAAAAATAGAAATTCGAGAAAATCTCAACATTTCAATCTGTTTCTCATCCCATTGCATATTTTCAGCATGAAATGAACAAATAACGAAATTATAGTACCGTTTTAGTTACCCAGTATAAATACAACACCTGCTAAGACGAACAATAAATAATTTTATAATCAAGAACATCTAAAAAAATATAGGGAAAAACAAGAAAATAACAAACAGGGTGTTTCCTGAGTCTGAGAAAGAAAATGCTGGAAATTATATGAAGACAAGTTCTTATAAATATTCAATGTCCGTAAATCTTATTGGTTCATTAATAACAACTGTCTTATGTTTCGGCAAATTTCAGTGAAATTTTCACAATCATTTGATATCTCCAGGGAAGAAGATCGGAGAGTTTTATGTAGATGAAAAAACAGCACTTCGTAGATTTTTCGCCACTAACCGGGTGGCTACGGAATATCTCAGTTATTGTATGAAGTAGGTTTGTGAAATTTAGAGCGTCGATATAATGACATAAGAGCTAGAATTTGAGCATATTGATATGTCGAAGTCAACTTCCGGTCTGACCGGAAGTAACATCCACTTTCTTATTTTAAATGGAAACCCTATCATTTTTTCTTTTCGCTTTATTCAGCATTCAATTCCCTTTCTAATGACATATCACAAGCTGGTATCCAACCCAAAACTAGATCAGAAAAAAATTATTATTGAAATTCACCGAGTAGGCCGTGGAAGCAAAATGAAAGCCAAAAATTGAAAAGTTGGATATGGAAACCATACGTCACTTGATGACAGTTGCTACTACTGTGATATTTTATTTTCATTCGTCGGCGTTATTAAGAGCCGCCAAAAAAAATATTGGAAAAATTGGGAAAAAAACAATACTCTGTATGTCCATAACTTAAATAGGAACATACAACTTTTTCTTGCCTGTACTATTCAGCATAACCATTCCTCTCTAATGATATAATAGAAAGTCATTTTTTGGCATTCATTTTGCTTCCACGGCCTACTCGGTGAATTTAAATAATAATTTTTTTCTGATCTAGTTTCTGGTTAGATACCAACTTGTGATATGTCATTAGAAAGGGAATTGAATGCTAAATAAAGCGAAAAGAAAAAAAAATAGGGTTGCCATTTAAAATAAGAAAGTTGATGTTACTTCCGGTCAGACCGGAAGTTAACTTCGACATGTCAATATGCTCAAATTCTAGCTCTTATGTCATTATATCGACGCTCCAAACTCACAAACCTACTTCATACAATAACTGAGATATTCCGTAGGCAATACTTCCGTAGCCACCCGGTATTTTGTTAATTATGGATCTCCTTTCAAGCGATCCAAGGGATATGAAAAACTAGAATTACAATTTTTATCTCGCTTCATTCTAGAAGAAAACAAAAGAAACCAAATATGTGCTCATCTGAATCTATTTTCTGAGGAAAACTGAAATATTAGTTCAATAAGTTCCAAGCAATCAAAACGTATTTTTGGTTGAGCACCATGAGGATGTTTCAAGCTAAAAACATTTTTCTCAACTCATAAAATAAACTTTTGAGTTTTATCAAAATATTTATCAAAGCATTTATCTGCTGCTTACCAATTTTTTTTTTCTTAAGAACCAAGCGAGGTACGTACGTACAAAAAATCAGAAGCCAAAAATCTTGTATTTTTATCCCACAGGGAGGAAGGAATGCTCGAAGTCATCTCCGAGCATTCCTTCCTCCCTGTGAAATATTTCACTCCACTTTGAGCAATATGGACTTCTACCAAAGATTGTATTTTTATATTAAGTTGCCTTATCCGTCCTATCAACTGAAACCGGCCCAAAGAATACTTTCATGAAATATCAACAAATTGTGAAAATATTACTAAAATCTGCCGAATCGATTTCCAAACCTCATTGAAGAATCAATTCCTTCGAGAAACTTGTTCAGATTTGCATAGACTCAGGAAACACCATGCAGGAGAAAAATATATCATTCCTAAACGTATCAAAAGATAGGCGCAATAAAATCTGGACAAAAATAAACATTTCAACAAACAACCGATCCCCCCTGTATATACAACACTTTCCAGCCACTTCATCACTTGAAAATTTCGTCTAGGTAATTCTCAAAAAATAGCCACCGGCATTACATAATCCTCGTATGTACAATTCGACTGGAATAACACCCCATATCATGTCGATCGAGCGACAAACAATATTTGCTCGCCCGAAAACATCACATCTCTAGTAATTAGATATTAGACAGCAATATGTCAGAGGTCCCAGGTAACTCTCCGAAGCACAGGGCGGGCTTATTCGACGCAAAAAACTTCAGAACATTCATATCATACCATGTTATCGAGAACATGAACATGGTATCATTATTTTGGTAAGTACGACTTTTCTAATCATAGATTTCATGACTCAATACTCGATACCTTGAAAACGAATGAAGATATTGAAAATTTCGAAACAAAATCTTGTATCAGATGTATATTCTATTTCCATAAGATCCCTCCAAACGTTTTGCCTCCAATACACAGGGTTGGAAGAATATTTCATTTCTCAAATCATACACCTATACCCACCCCTATTGCATATCTGGAAAGAGTGATTTTTCTGATTCCAAAAATAAATAATTTCATGCCATATGGAAAAGGAATACGAAGTATGGAGAGCACCATTCATAAGAGAAAACAACATCTGATTCAACATTTTACTTCGATATTTTCATTATTTTAATTAGTTTTCGTTGGAAGTGTGAAATCTATAGCATCCTATTGGCAATCTCCCGTACATTTTGACGGTTACGTTAAATTCAACATTCCATATTTCAACCACCATCTCATTTTCAATAACATATGACAAGATGACATTTCTTTCCCAAATGGCATTCAATTTACAGTAGTTGTAGTATATAGCAACTATGAACTTCGTTGGTATGTATGTACAAACCAACTGGCCTCCTCAATTGAGGTCCTTCAGCCCAAATTCCTTGAAAATCTAGTACCCTTTGACAGCCAATTAAATAATCAACTCATTAGTATCCATGGTAACACGATCATCAGCAATATTATATTTAGATACAAATTTGAATATGAATAAATGAACGTTTTGACAAAAAAATATTTTCGTTGTTGATACTTTGGTTTCAAAGGATCTCCACTTATTCGTTTTTATTCACTAAATTCATTTTTTGACTGTCCCATGTTCCTTGCTGGTGAGGGATTTTTGAAAAAAAAATCAGTGTTGCTTCCATTTTGTAATGTCATGTTTTCCATGGAATGATATGGAGAAATATGCGTTCCAGATAAAAACAACTTGTTTGGATCGGGAATGGAAATTTCATGTTGATAACACAACAAATTTGAATAAATAGGGAAGAAGACCATTCTAACTTTGTAAATGAAGGGGGTTAGATTGGTTTCCTCATCATTTAACGTTGAAATCCTGAAGAGAAGCTTGCTGAACTTCTCTATCATCTTTCACAACATTGAAACTAGAATGTTTATGGAGCATCCGGTATATTTTTTCGAGAAGAGGTACTATAGACGGGCATATGATACACCACTTCAAATGGTGGTGATGAATGCAGCAGTTGAAGTTGTAAGCTCAAAGTCTCAAGTTTCAAGTCTGAAGTTGCGAGTTGTGGGAGACAAATTTGTATTCATGCAGCAATAATCAGGGAACTGTCATTCCACAAGAAATAATTCTTTTATTGGCTACTATTGCTTGCATGTTTCAGGTGACACAGCATCAACTTTTTTTATCACTGTACCCGTTTAAACAACTATGAATGTTGAACATTTCAATTTAGAATTTCAAGCAAGAAAATTAGGAGTGATTTTCAGAACTCAGTGTATAGCGATAGAAAAGAAAATAATTCTGAATAATGCGCATCATGATCTATCACAGTTCTATACCGAATTAAAAGTTGAACGGCTGATGCAGGGTCCAAGTGAATCACCTTGTATACCCAATTAATTCAACATTGACCAATTCAACGCTCTAAAATTCAATATTATTCAATTATGCTAGAATGATCTGAAGTTTTTTGTGCAAAAAACCCCCACCTCGTTCAATTAAGGCAAAATGGCAATCAATCTAGAAAATCAAGTCTCAAACGAGAGAATGACCTTGAGACCTCCGAACTCTATATCGCTGATGTTATAGCACCACACCAAGTACGGAAACACGTATAAAAATACCAAAACATTACGCTTTGGTCCTCTAATTCAATCAATTCATAATTAAATTTCATAATTAAAAGCCCTGTTTATTAATACTTAGGAAATGCGTCGGAACTAGAGGTGGAGAATAGAAAATCGAAAATATATAATAAACCTATTTTTAAATATACAGAAACTTCACAATGATCATTTAAATAGAATATATTCGATCAATGCCAAGCCTCTTAAATCATTAATATTAATATAACATCAAACAACCAAATTACAATCAACAGACAATAACCCACAGGAAATTACGAGATTTGAAAAATCACAGTTAACACAATAATTGAATTGAAATACTCAAGTAATGGACATCAAAAAATGCAGTGTAAACAAGGAAACTTTCAAATAGCATATAGTGGGAGAGCCAGCAGCAAACAACGACCGATAACGAAATGTTTTATGCTCCAAAGACATGTAAAAATATAGTATTATATTGAAAGGCACCTGTGCCAATTACTTTCCTGAGCAAGATAATTGAAAAATGACACTTTCCTGTGCGGTAATTGTCACTCAATTTTGTGATTCGAAAACGAGATAGGAATTATGCCATCCGATATGAATTGATTCGTAGATTTGAATAACCTACCCGTGCAACCCCTTAATCTTAGTAAAATCCACGGTTCAGCGATTCATTCATTTGCTGCCATTATAAGGAATTGAAACACAAAACAAAAATAATAATTCAAACTGATCTAAGTTAGTGGCAGAGCGTCAATAGTTCAGAGAATATTTTGACGGATATTATCCCCTTTTATCTGCTTTTTGTTTTAATGAGTATGTCCGAAATACTTAATGGTATATTTCGCCTCAGATTAATAGGTTATGCAAATTACCGCACAGGAAAGTGCAATTTTGTCATTATTTCGCTCAGGATAGTGATTGGCACAGGTACCGTTCGATAAAATACAATGTACTTACATGCCATTGGGACATATACCGGTTGTCCCAAGTTATCGTATACAGGCAATTTCTCGCTTATTTGACAAGATAATTGAAAAATTCAGAAACTGCATTGAATGGCAATGAAGTACCTTCCTCATTACATATAAAAAAATCTATTACATTCGCCAGTTCTCTGGCAGTTATCTCCCACTTTTTATTTTCAAATGGCACCCCCTGTATATTGTCATTGAAAATTGCGTGCCATCCGATGAGGAATACAACGATAGCATATACTTGGTATTTTTTCATTATTGTAACAAAAACAGCAACATCCAATGAAGTATGAATTTCAACTGAAATAGCTTTTATCTGAATCAAAAAATGAACTAAAAATCTCAGCAAGTGTTCAACATTATTATGACATGAGAAGCATCGGCTTGTTTAAACAAAAAACATGAGCAGAGACAATATTTCATTTTTATAAGGATAATTGAGTAATTATTTCAGATTTTTTTTTGGGGATTTTCTCTCCTTGTCTCTATAAAATAAAAATATGAATTCGCGATAGAAAATAAGCGTACGCCACCTATCGGAGTTTTTGGAAGCTGTCAAAGCGGCATGCTTACTTTCTTTTCATTGGTTCACATCTGTTTTTGTTTGTGCTCCTTGGTCATATCACAATGACAATTTGTATTGAAAAAGGTTTGGAAAAGAGAAAATTTGATTTTTTTTCAATATACCTATATTTCTCTTACCCAAACCTTCTTCAATACAAATTGTCACTGACAAGCTAGTTAATTTTTCTTTTAGGCTCTCTGATAGGAGAATTCTTCAAACGGAGTGACTACATGTATATTGAAATAGTATTCAAATATTTATTTCATAGAGACGAGAGAAAATCCCAAAAAACCTCATCGATTAACCAACAGATAGTATTCGATAATTGAGTAACTTGAAACAAGTCAAAAAATGTGACCCGTAATTTCCAATGACAATATATAGGGGATGCCATTTGAAAATTAAATGTGGTGGGTAGCTGCCAGAGAACTGTAAACTATAATGGATTTCTTTATATGTCATTAGGAAGTTACTTCATTGCCATTCAATGAAGTTTTTGAATTTTTCAACTATCTTGTCAAATAAGCGAGATATTGCCTGTATACGACACCTCGGGACGCCCGGAGCGTGACTGGGTAATCAAGTCACATACGATGGGCGCGTCCAATAGGGCAGCGCCTTGGATTTCATAAACGTGGGTTTTGATGTACTAATCTCAAAATTATGTAAAAATCATAAAGGTATATAAGACAGTAGCGAGTTTCTATATGGAATCCCGATTCTCCATCTCTGGTCCCTACGTCCAATACCCTAGCAGTACTTGCGAGCCTAGTCCGGCCCACGAATTCACATTGAGGTTCCTAAAATAATCGATGTCCGCGGGCCCTTCCCTTCTTCGACAACATCCTCAAACCCCATCGCAAATCAGCCTTCAATTCCTCAATAATCAGTTGGGGGTAATTTTGCACTTATCATGTGATGTTTTTTTTTCAAAAAATGTGTTTGTCACTTACGAATTTTTGTCTGCAAAACACGAATTCCATAATGAAAACCTGAACCAACTCCTATTTACCGGGATTTTACACGATATAGTTCGAAACTCCAGCATCTTTTTTCGCTTATCTTGGATACACATTAACAACGATTTGCCCTTTTTATTCATTATTGGATACATCACAAGGAAAGCTTCATCCCCGGATTTTAGGGCTTAAAAATGAAAATCCGGATTCCTGATTCCAGGGGGAACGAATTGTCTGCTTTCTTCATCCCCGTAACTGAAACCCCCTACAAGGGAGAAAGCTAAAACCCCGAAATTTGAATAGGGATTGGGGATGTTGCGATACCTCATTTTGAAGATTTCATGGAGTACTATCCGACTCTTTAATTTTGCGTCAAAATGAAATGATAGATAAAATAATGGAAGAGGCAATGACGAATTTACTTCTAAAAATATTATTCCCGTTTGAATAATGATTGAAAAATTCTTTATCCAAAAAGTTTGATGACACACTATCTGTTAGATTTGCCTTAGATCATCGTGAATATTTGACAATAGATTTGACATGGTTATGAGCTGAGGTAAATCGAACAGATAGTGCGTCCACAAACTTTTTGTGACAAGAAATATCAAATAAATCAATACTTTTCGAATCCTACTCTATTAAGAATAATATTTTCGACATTGCCTCTTCCACTATTTTATCTCTCATTCCGTTAACGATGAAAATTTTGACGCGAAATTACAATCTGAAAAATGAGGAATCCCAACACCACATCCCTATTAAAAATCCGGGGGTTGTGGCTCCTCCTGGTAGAGGTTTGAAATTACGGGGATGAAGACAGTAGACAAGTTGTATTCCCCACGAATCAGAAATTGACGGGTTCCAGCGTTTTTCCGATTTTCATTTCAAAGCCCTACAATCGGGTTGTAAAGTTTTCGTTGGGCTACCATATACGTATAAATGTACTTCAATGACACATTCGAATATGACTAGGAATATAATTTTTCTTTTAATTTTCCATATTTTGTGAACAATCACACCAGCTGACGGCCATTCAATTATCAAAGACATACGCTGCATGTCAAATATGCAAGAATTCACTATCACCGTCGGTAAATAAGATATCTTCAATTTACTCTAAGAAGGGATAATATCATCTGAAATGATGACGGGTGTAACGTCATTCAAAAGCAATCACGTATTTGATAATTGACAAATTTACAAATAGAATGACCTCAATTATATTTTTTGATGACTTTCATGAATAATGAGTCATTGAAATACATAAAGCAATGTTTTCTCGAAGTTAGCCACACAAACCGGGTAAAACATTAATTTTCCTCGGAGTGTATTCCAAACTATGATGTTATAGTAAACCAACCACACAAACCTGCTCACTGAGGTAGTTTACGGAGTTGTTATGGCTTTTGATGGGCACTGGATTGGGCTCCTGCTGTTGTAATACTCTGAGGTTATAATTGTTAAGAAAAAATATTACTACGAGACAATTATGTATTCATAAGAAGTATTTTTCAATGCGAGATTCCATCATATTATTGTGAAAATAAATATTTGAATCATCGTAAATGAGTACATAGCAAATTGTTCAAATTTTCTTGAATTTGAAGATGGTAAGTTCCTAGTTCCTATTCATGATATATTTTTGTTACAGATATTGAATTTCATATTCATCATATTAGTATTACCACTAAAACCAAAAAATAAACAAACACAGCTGGTAAACTGACATCTGTCAAGCTCCACAAGTAAACCGTGACGTCATAATGAAGTTAACCTCGTTTGTCTGGTTAGGTTCGAGAAAAATGACTACAATGTCCAAATGACAATGATAGGAAGGGCAAGTAGCTGTAAATGCGAGAAAAGAAGGTGGAATTTCGAACTTTTTCGTGAAATATCTCGATAACTAATGGTTGGTACACAATCTCATGACTAAATTCGTATTTTTCAGGCGAAAATACGACAGTAACAAACCCATTTTCGAAAAAACCAAACTATCGCATGACAAGTGCAAAATCCCCATCAGTCGCGCGAACCGAACAAAGGAAACCGCCCCCCGACCTGTCACTTACAGAAACGACGCTATCCCCAACGACAAGACGATGCCCAGCACCAGCACCGACACGGCGTAGACGTAGATGCAGTACTCCTCGGGCCACCTGGTCGCCTGCCACACGGAATGATAGAGAGAGCGGTGCCTGACGGCATGGTGGGGATGGGGAGACGACTGTACGGTAGGCGTGGCCTTGCCAACCAATGCCGACTCGGCCGGGGGCGTGGCAAAGCTGAGGGCGGGCGAGCAGGGGCCGGGCAGCTCGCCGGTGGGCGTGGTCGGTGTCAGGCGTGCGGGGCAGACGCGCGTGACGTAGTCTGTGCCGGGGTCCAGGTCGTCGATGGTGCACTTGCATTCCGAGGTCTTGTAGACCTGGAAGAGAATCGTAGAATCGAAATTCGCGTAACCACAAACAAGAAATCAAAATGCGTTTCCTAGCTAGTTACGTACAATATTTTTTTCTAATTTAATAAAATAAATTGTTTGAACAGCCATAACGACATTAGTTCCGCCGATTATACTATACAAAATTTAGTAGGCAAGTTGACGTCGAACAATCAAAAACAGGGTGTAACTAAATAAGTGTAAAACATTTAATGAGGTGATTCCTCATCGAAAAAAGATAGGATAGGATAGAATTTTTTTCACAAGCACTAAGAAAGTTACAGAATTGAAATTAACCTGACATTTTCTACTACCAAAATACACTTAGCCAGTAATTTATTGGGTTCACCCCATGGTTGTAAGGGGTGGAAAACGCAATCCCTAAATTTTATTTCCAATGTAACTTTTTGTCTTATTATTTGTTTACCATTTGAAAATTGAGCGTGTGTTGTAGACATTTTCAATCTTCTAGCAGTATTAGCTTCTATTGCAGAAGTGGCAGAAGTAATTTCAATAAGAAATGACAAAATTGCATAATGAAAACTATGTGAGATTCGTCTTCGCTGCATTTTTTGTGCATTGTACAACAGTACAATGAGAAGGCATGCTTGAATTAATGAATAGCGCAAAGAATACGATTCGAATGCCAAAATGTGGTGAAAAACTATTCCAATCCTTTGATTCCTCTGTGAACAAATAAAAAAAGTGAGGTTGTGTTTCAATGTTTTACAGAAAAGTGAGGTTGTGTTTTACCTCCAGGGTCGGTCATCGTGCACGCGACCTCTCTTTGAATGACACCATCAACTATACTTACTCTACTCTCAGAGTCAATAATCGAACGCACCCCAGAGTGTCCGTCATAAAGTACACATGGTTATTATTAGAGCAGTATGGGCTGCTTCACACGTTTATTATTAGAGCATTTATTGGAAGAAGTATAGGAGATGACACTCGCCTGTCTGAAGACCTGCTCCTTCGCCTTGGCGAGCTGCACTTGGTAGACCACCGCATCGGCGAACGGGTTCTTGGCGGGCAGCCATTCCACGCTGCAGCTTCTCTGCTCCACCTCGACCAGCTTGGGCGCCTTGACTGCCGCCGGTGGGGCGGTCGCGGTAGCAAACTCGTAGAACGCCGAGAAAGAGCCAGTGCCGGCGTCGCTGGACGCGTTTATCCGGAACTTGTACGACGTCTGTTCGTGCAGTTTGTTGACCTTGAGAAAGTTCAACCGTTATTGGTTTCGAATTGACAAATAGCGGTTTCCACTTGTCACACTTGCTCGGACTTTTTCGGCACTGAGCGTGTTTTGCGTGAGAATTTCAAGAGCCAACTTTTGTCGAGCCTTCAAACTTCTGCTCGCTCTAAGTTCTAGTTGTCAGAACCGTGGGAAAATATTGCTAACACTCAATTTGCATTGCCGAACAATAAAGTCACTAAACATGATTAATATTCTGATGCTAACATGCATTTGGAAAATACTTATATTAGTTCCGAATTGTAGTCAATGATGCGATCGATATTCCATCATGTTCATTTTTCATTCCTGCTTCATAAATCTTGTTCAACGAATATAGTAAATTGAATGGTGTTATTGAGAGTTAAAATGACACTTCATTGGACAAGCAAAATAGGTGAGCCAAAGTCACTTTCAATTTGAAGGAAAAAAGCTATTTTATCTGCAACATGACAAACTTTAGATGGTCAGAAATACAATTTGATAGCTAGAGGAAACATACGGATATTTATTGTTATGATGAGTTACCTTGCAGGTCAAGGCAGTGCCTTTATAGACGCATTGGTATTCCCGAGATCGAGGGTTCTCCATCTCAACGCAGTACTGGGTGTACTCGGTGTTCTTGCCTTCTCCCCATTTCAGTTTGATGTAGTTGTGGGCGGTCGCTAGACATTCCAATCTGTAAAACATCGAAATATTCACAATCGTCATATACCGCAGTCCTAAAGAAGAAAAAATATACATCATGAAAATTATTATAATATATGTTATCTATTTTTCTTCCCTCCCACTCTTCTTCCACTTTGTGAGATTCTTTGTTCCTCTTTGTCTATGAATGTTATTCTTTGTGTATGTCTCAGTTCCTGTTTGTGTTTCTTCTTGGTATTTGTGTGTCCCTTTGTCCCTATTTGTGCCTTTATTTGTCCCTCTGTTACTTTTTGTGCATGTCAATGTCTTATTTTTTGCGCGTCTAATTTCCTATCTGTGACAGAGCTTCGACACTTTCTATCTGTCTGTCTTTCTCCCCAGTCTTTCTCTCCCTATTTCTCACTCATCATTTCTTTCTCTCTCACTCTTTCTTCCGCTCTCTCACTGTTTCTTTCTCTCTCACAATATATTCCTCTCCCACAAACTCTTTCTTCTTCTCCCTCCTTCCATCTTTCCTTCCACATTTCCTCTATCTTATTATATACACAGTATTCAACCTTACGAAAAACAGTAATTTTACCAAGTGTCGGAACGTTTGATGTTGGTGTCTACGAGTTTAATTTTTTGCCACACAAGTGCGCATACGACCACGCACAGACTGGCGCGTTCTGGGCTTGATCGAGCCAATGACAAGCCAGTGACGACTTTCTCATCATCACTGAGGATTGTGAAGTCCATGAATTTATGTGAACGGGTCCGGCTTCAAATAATTGAATAGCCTGTCTACGCACTTACCCCTATACCACTCGTAAGAAACACACATTGTGTTTATACTACGAAAACGAATAAATAATATTGATGGATAACAAACAGATCATAGATGGCTGTGGATATTCTTTTTTATCTGAAGATTTACTATTTGTGCTACAAATAAAACAGTAGAAAGCCATTACCTATCTACTAATGATAAACAGCTCGATGAACTGTGAAACGCATCACCAGAAGCTGTGAGAAATCAGTGACCTCACATATAAAGTTCATGGAGCACAATAATTATACCAGCAATCATGAAGGCATATAGATCAAAAAGTCAAAGAAGTGTAAACAGAACACCTGCACCTGCCCTGCTAGCTGAGCAACTGCGCAAACTAGGCACGAGTAGACATGCGTTCTGCGATTTTCAGAACACAAAAAGTGCTGACAGAAATTACTGTTTTCCGTAAGGGCGTATACTGTGTCACATACCTTGGAGCAACAGGTGGCAACCTCAACGTCGACACCCTCATCGACCCGGAAAACGGTCCCGCTGCCACCATGTTCACCGCCTGAATCTTGACCTTATAAACAGTATCAGGCTGCAGCCCTTCGATCACATACTCCGTCGTCGGCGCCTGCGTCGATATCGTCCTGTCGGACAGCTCGATGTTGTAGTGCGTGATGGGACTGCCGTTTTCGGAGGGCGTGGCCCATGAGAGCGCGATCGAGGTAGGCGTGGCCTCCGTCTTGACGGAGGCGACGGCGGAGGGCGGAGCAGCGGGCGTGACGGTGCCCGCTACCGGGGAGTAGGGGCTGAGTCCGGCGCTGTTGCCGGCTTGAACCTGGAACGATACGGAATTTTACAGTTCTCGTTATTATGGAGCCGTGCTGAACCACACTGGCGACACTGTCCGAAAGTCTCTTGCCGGCTATAATGCACATACACGATATGAACGCAATTAATTTTTGTTTAGTTTTCAAAAGTGAATTGATTTGTTGATATGAAATATTGTTGAAAGCCAGTGAAAAGTGTAAGGGATAATCTATGGTGATCGAGTTATCAGTGAAAGTGTGTGCGAAGTCCACCAAAAGTATAGTCTTCGAATTGTGTTTGTGTGTTTTATTATTTTCACATTTTTCAGAAGTCAATAAGTAATTTTTATGTTCCTCATGAGAAAATGCGGTATCGTTGTTGTGTAACAGGATATTGATAAATCATATAAATGACTTCTCGGAAAGGAAATATGTTCACATGTTCCCTAAAGATGAAAAATTATCTATTAAAAATTGTACTACATCTCAATGTTCTACAATTTGTCCGGATTTCGTTGAAATATACCGGGTGGCCCATCGAAGACGATCCACCTAAGTTTTCTCCGTTGTGTTTCAATCAATAAGAAACCGTTCGGACAGGTCAATTTCAATTTGGCGAAGGATACAATTTTCTGAAAAAGTTGAAACCTTGAAGCGTAACGGGCATCAACATTCGCTTTTCAAATGTATCACACTTGCGGTCTAGCGGAAATGATTACATAGATTTTTCAACTAAGAATTGAACTGAAAACCGAAAATTCAGACCGTTGAATACAAGAAAACATCTCATTCAAATTAGGAATTCCACAGTTGGTTAGCTTCCAACTCAGCGACTAAATTTTGAAGACAGAATATGTAGGAATATAAAATATGAGAATTGGATTTGTGACTGTTCAAATACATTTCAATATTACTACTATTTCCTACTATTTTTTTCAAGTTCCAATATTCCAAAGCCAGACAGTAGTGCAATTAGCTGGAATGTACCAATGTTCCAATGTCCCCCGTCGAGAGTAGGACTTCCAAATCACTGTAATGCGGTGTTGCCTTTCTCTGACCACGGCTTGAATTCGAGATTTCCGTGAAAATGAAAACCATCACTTGGAGAAAAGTGCCCACTTGTACTCACCCTGAAGTAGTACGAATGGAAGGGCGCCAACCCCTTGACGTCGCAGCTAGCCTGCGCCCCCTGATACACCCCGCTAAACTCCTCCTCCTCCTCTGCGTGCCGGCTCATCTCCACCCGATACTCGCTTACGGCCGCCCCGTTGCTTTTCGGCTCCGCCCACTCGACGTACACGTGCGTCGCGCTTCTGCACAGCAGCCGCGGCAGGGCGGGCGCGCAGGGCGGGGCGGCGCCACTCGTGACGGGGAGGGGCTCCGACCACGCCCCTGGGCCAATCCGGTTGACGGCGCGCACCGAGAAGGCGTAGTCGCGGCCTGGCTCGAGCGTGGTCACGGTGCACTCGGTGTCCTTGCTTTTCTGGATGGGCGTGCTGGGGCCGTTGGGCGGAGTCATTTCGACCTCGTAGTCGAGGATGGGGGCGCCACCGTTGTAATCGGGCTCCGTCTATGGACATGAACATCGAATCGAATCAAATCAAGCTTTATTGTCCAAGAAACAAAATCTCATGGCCGGAGCCACGTGATGGATGATACAGTAATGATATTTTGAAAAAATGCATAAATGTTGATATTGAATCGTACATGGTACTCGTTATATCTCTCATTATATATTATGTATCTTTATTATACATTTTTGCCGTCTTTATTTTGATAAGTGTTATTCACTTTCAGTGTTCTACACATTCAGATTTAAATTGTATTATTATCTATTGAATTTATTGAAAGATTAGGACATACTACTACTACTTACTACTACATAATTATATGGAATGATATACAGGGTGTTTCGAAAAAAACTGACCCCCCTTGCTAGGGTAGGTAGAACACTGCAAAATAAGTTGGGTTTGCTTCGTGAAAAAATGTCGTAACGGCATCCGATTTCACGAAATGTTTTTACTGAGTAAACCCAACTTATTTTGCAGTGTTCTACCTACCCTAGTAAGGGGGTCAGGTTTTTTTGAAACACCCTGTATACAAAAGAACCGTGTACGCTGTCACTCACCCATCGTATGGTCACCGAATGCGCGGTCGGCTTCCCGGCCGCCCTGGGCCGTGGGCAGCGCCCCGGCGCCACGGCGTCCGTCGTGACGGTGCACGGGTCGGAGAAATCGCTGCCGCCACCCGCCGCCGCGCATCCCACGCGCAGCTGGTACGTCGTACCCGGCGTCAGCCGGTCGCAGACGGCCTCGGTGTCGGGACCTTCGTACACCGTTTCGTAGCCGCTGCCCGAGTTCACTTCCAGGATGTACCTGGAACAGGCGAAGGGAAAGTTATGTAGTTATGTCGGCTACGTCTTACTATTCATCCCTCGATGTCCATCTCGACCTTCACCCACATCCCCTCCCCACTCCTTCCCCCGCCAACTCCCTCATAAAAACTACGGGAGAACATGTCTAACTTTCAATCTATCCCATAGTTATCATGTCATAGCAACGTCAGATGATGACCTAGGCAACTGAATTTGGGATAGCAGCGCCAAAGTGGCCAGATGTGGAACTATATGTGAAAGTACATTGTATTGAAATGATTCATATGCTTGCATGTAAGATTTCCACAAAATTCTCAAACACACAACATGTTTCACTAAGTAGTACACACACACAGTAACCTCGTCAGGTAATATACTGGTACAATGAACTAAACTAACTTTGGCTTGCTTAACTTTTATTTATCCTACTTTCCCAACCTGGAGGATTAGTTACCTGTGGACAGGTTTGAAAAACCTTCATTTTCGGAAATTAGGCACAATATCTACATTAAAATACGGTGTACCGGATTAACTTGAAAGAGTTTTTTTTCATTGTTTTCTACGAGTAGAATTTCGAAATTATCATCAAAACTATGGTTTTCTTCTAATATATGGTTGGCGCATGTTGAATTTGTTATCTTTTCAAAAAAATTCATCTTATGTTCATGAATGCGCTGATTAAACGTACAGCTTGTCTGGCCGATATACTATGGTGATCACTATTCATAATAATTCTACGAACCCTAATCAACGTAAAATTGCTGCTTATAATAAGTATGATACACAGGCTAGTGAATGTCCCTCTTTTCGAAGTAAATTTCAATAAAGAACTCAATATCATAAAACAGATTGCAGACCAGTTGGTGAAAATTCATCTTATGTTCATGAATGCGCTGATTAAACGAACGGCTTGTCTGGCCGATATACTATGGTGATCACTATTCATAATAATTCTACAAACCCTAATCAACATAAAATTGCAGCTTATAATATTATGATACACAGGCTAGTGAATGTCCCTCTTTCGGAAGTAAATTTCAATTAAGAACTCAATATCATAAAACAGATTGAAGTCACCAACTGATACAACGTTGATTTGATAGAAAGTATTCTTCCTGAAAAACTCCATAATGAAGCTATTCAAGAAGTTTATCCTACCATCAAGAATAATAATCAAAATTATAGAACCTTAACCTATTTTGGATCATCACATGAAAAACTAGCTTTATTTCTACAAAAACAGGACTTGAAAGTAGCATATAGAACAAATAACACGTTGGAAAGGTTTATCAAAAATAGTAAAGACAAAACTTGTAAATTCGAGAAATCAGGAGTATACAAACTCAACTATGGATCTTGTCCTAAGGTATATATCGGTCAGACAGGTCGTACGTTCAATCAGCGCATTCATGAACATAAGATGAATTTTTTGAAAAAGAAATCAAATTCAACATACGCCAACCATATATTATTAGCAGAAAACCATAGTTTTGATGATGTTATCGAAATTCTACACGTAGTAAATAAAGAAATAAAACTCAATCATTTTGAAACAATATATACATGGCCGACCACTAGGAGCCGAGAGGTACTCCGAGAGGGTTTTAATGTGTTTCAATGAATAAACGTCATTATTATTATCCAGTCTTTTTATTTCCACACAGTTTTAGGTCTATAAATCAACTCATCAGCAGCATATTTCTGAACTCACTTGGTTATCTCGGACCCTCCGGTATCATTAGGGGGTTCCCACTTCAGCTTGAAGGAATGCGCGTGTATCCTGCCCTTGACGACTGGCTTCGACGGCCTCGAAGGCCTGTCTGGCAGGGTGTAATATGTCACTTCTTCCGACCAGGGCGAAACGCCACCATCGTTCTTCGACTTCAGCCTAAAAAAATTAAGGTATTGTAAACAGGAAGGTAACACAACGTGAAGTGCCGTAGATTGTAGAAGAAAACACAAAGACATCACCACAACTTTTATTCACTGACCAGTAATGAAAGCAACATCTTTTCGGCATGAATAAGTTGATGATGGGTTCACATAATCCCAATGAAATGCAAAATTCGATTCCATACCAAATAGTGAGATGAAACAACAAGAATATTCAATGTTCAAATAGGTTAAATAGTTTTTATTTACAAATGAATGGACAAATCCGAGGCTGTTCAAGAAGGAATTTTTGGAGCATAGCTGAACTAACAAAGGAAAAAAAATGTTATAACTACATGTATAAATAGTATTTTCAGTGAATTGGAAAATATCTTTTTTATATACAGATAAGGAGAAATTATAATATAGACTGATTTTAATATACCCAGGTAAGTATACTATACCCCTGTAATTGGGCTACAGACCTGCTAGATGTATAAAAATTATTATTATTGTATTGAAACACCGACCTGAACGAGTATTCGCTGCACTGCCTCAAATCCCTGGCCACGTGGCCCGTCTCCGCGCCCAGATACACGTTCAGGAAGCCGTACTTGGTGCGCGCGTCGTTCATCTGCAGCACGAACTCGTCGTCGCGCGGCCCGCCCGCCCATTCGAGTCGCAGCGCCCGCACGCTGGCCTCGACGAGGGCAGGCGGGGCGGGCTGGGCAGGCGGGTGGTCGAGCGTGCCGAAAGCGACGGGCTTCGAGTAGGCGCTCCTGCCCGCCTCGTTGACGGCGGCCAGGCGGAAGGTGTAGTCGGTGGCCGGCAGGAGTTTCTGCAGCGTGTGGGTTTTGTTCCTGGAACAGCGAAAACTGTGAAAAACCTGCACTTTTTGTGACAGAAAGTACACTTTTTTCCCGATCTTTGCTAGGCTATGGAATGAATGCTTGCGACATGAATCAACATGTAGGAAAGGAATGGTTCTGAAGAAATGGAGCACCCTGCACGAGTGTACACCTCACCTTCCCTTGTAGAATTCGACGAAGTCCCCGCCTTTGCCCTCGTCGTACTCGAGCACGTAGTGCAGCACGTGCGCTCCATTGTCGTGGACGGCGTTCCAGCGCAGCTGCAGCGAGCTCTTTGTCCGGTTGATCAGCTTCGGCGGCTGCGGTTGGTCGGGCTCGCAGGCGGGCGTCACGAACTTGACCAGGTCCGTCACCGAGCCTTGCAGTTCGTCCAGGTGCACCTGGAAAGTGATATTGATCATCTTAATAATCTGAGACTTACGTGTCCCAAAAGACACTTATAGTTAATATCCAAGGTACTGACGTATAGACTTTTATGTCTGATTGTTGGAAGTTCTGACAGGTGGATCGACCTCCATAGTCCATTCAGAGGTCTGACCAATCAAACATATAAAGTCACTCTAATAGCGAATTTCATTTGAAGGAACTGGTGCTGTATTTCTCCACTGTGTGTATATTTACCTCTAAGTAAGGTCCAGAGGATGGCATGCCTAGCAATAACAGATGCAATGAGGACGACGCCAACGGCAGCATTAGAAGTAATGCTGGTGCTACCACCGCTTCAAATCTGGATTAAGTAAGAGGCGATGGCGGCCCACCTGAGGATGCGGGACTCAGGAAACTGGGCAAATGAAGGGACAATAACAGGACATGCAAGAATATCAAAGTGGGTGGAGCAGGAGATTCCTATCTCCACTCTCAGAGTGAATGAAGTGCAGGACAGGCTGAGATGGAATAAGAAGTTGAAACTTCCTATTCCAAGCAGAGGAGCAATACGTGGACTTTCGCCCAGGAAGCTTAGTATGTTACACAGAGGGATCCCGTTTGACTGGCAAACAGGTCTATCTCGAAGGGACAAACATACGAGAAAGCTTCGCTCTAGGAAAATACACCACAGTTTTCCAAGCTGAGGTGTTAACCATCCTGGTCATAGCAGAGAGGCAAGAGGTAAAAGAGGGGCCAGAGCAGAAGATCTATATCTGTTCGGATAGTCAGGAGGCACTCAAGGCTATAGCAAGGAGCCAATTTACGTCAGCCCACGATGAATGGGAGGACAAGGCACTAGGAGAATACTGGAGGAATATCACAGTTTGCAGGCAGGCCATGGAATTCATGGCCGGTCCAAGCAAATCAAGCAAGGATTGGCTGCTTGGCAGAGACCGTCAAGTGCTCCGCTTCCTCATAGGAGTACTCACAGGACACAACAGGCTAGGCAGACACATATCACTTATAGGAATAGAGGACAACTCCACTTACCGCAGATGCGGGGAAGACGAGGAAACGTCACTCCATTTTCTCGGCGAGTTCGAGGCGTACGGGAGGCCGAGATACGAAATCTTCGGAGTAGACAAACTCCAACAGAATGAATTGATTATATTAGAGTGGACGGACATACTGGTCTTCATCAGAAGGTCAGGGAGATTCGTAAAGAAAATCTAGGTGAAGGAAGCGTAGATATGTGGAGTGTAGGGGTTAGCAAGAAGGGCCCAACGGGGCCTACTTGCTTGGTTACAGCCTCCCCACCTACTATTTCTACTACTACTACCTCTGTTAACACATACGAGTGAAAAGGAAACATATACATTGATGAGTGCAGAAACACTCCACCAGCACCTGCCAATGAAATTCGCTAGAAACGAACCACTCACCTGCAGGCACACGGAGTACTCCTGGCCGGGCCGCAGGTCCTGGATGCGGCAGGACAGCGACGGGCCGCTGTAGATCGACTTGAACTTCATCTCTTTGCCCTTGTCGCTGAGCAGCACCTCGTAGCGCAGCTCCGACTCGGATACGTCCACGTCGACACGGCTGTCGGTGCTCGCAGACTCAGAGAGACGCACGGGAGGCGCCCACTGCAACAAGGCACTGCGGCTGCTCAGGTCGGACACCTGCAACGAAGCGCAAACGGTACAAGTTCGCGAGTAGAGGAGATAGGCCGGTTTCGGGTCTTTCTCAAGGTCATTTGAGCATACGCCTATTCGCGGTCGTCAAGGTCATTAGTTTACATTAGAGTTCCTAAATGAACTTGACACTGCTGTTTTGAAGTTTTAGAGTACGGACACTATAACAAGCACTGACAATCATACATAATCACAAATAAATTGATGGAAAAAGCGGGAACTGGCAGTATACGGACGTACATTTTGAAGGTTAGACAATTTTAGAGAATTCGGAGAAAGATGCAAGTTTGTGCAGCTAACTGTGATAACACGGGAAATCAATTCGCTCTATTCGAATTTCCATCGGATAATATAATTTAACAAAAATGGAATGATGCGGCCAGCATGGAATAAATAGGTTCAGACCAAGGTTGGTAGAACTGATGTTAATTTGTATAGGACTACCAAATTATACTTTTCTTGTAATTTTCATTTCGAATATAATTTCATTGGAGATAATTCAACTTCTGATCATTTGAGATTTTTAGATGATCAAAGTAGGGCTAACTGACGAGGAAGAACGAGGACTTCTGTTGCTTCTAGAAGGAGATGTATCTGATTTAGACATGGAAGAGTCGGATGATGATACCGAGGTTGACGAACAAAATGATCTGATAGGAATTGTGACAGGAAACGGCATGAACTCCGAAGATGAAAATGAAGGAAACCAGGATGCTGATGATGAAAAATAAGCAATGAGAAAACAAATGAAAAGAGATATGACTGATGATGAAATATCATTGGCTGTTCTATTTGATATTCAAACAACTAATCCACCCAAAATTGTCTCTAAGTCAACAGGAAGAAAAAATCACTGGCATCAAAGAGATTTAGACAAAATAGATTCAATATGCGAAATAAATTTTTCGGAACCACCTGAACCTGAACAAAGACCATCATATTATTTAAAATATTTCTTTGATGACAATATATTAGAGAATATCGTGCTACAGACAAATGTATATTCAGTAGAGAAGACTGGATCATCTCTGAATACAACTTCGAATGAAATTAGTCAATTCCTAGGTCTAGGTATTCATATTCTGAGTTGCGTAGTGAGAATGCCAAGTTACCGGATTTATTGGGCCGAATCTACAAGGTATTCGCCTATTGCTCATATCGTGTCTAGGAATAGATTTGATAAGCTGAGGAACTACATTATATTTAACAAAAGAAGAATTGTTTCAAGTTTCTCCATTGTTAATGAGTTGAATTATGTTAGTTTTGTACCTGAATATATCATTTGCTCACTGACTCCAGATGGCGTCAATTCATTTCAATATGAAAATGTGATTATTATCATCATTGATCATTGTATTAATCAACATTATATTTTTTTTCCACGAGAAAATAATTCGGACTGGAAAGGACCATACCTTGGGCGCCTGGACGGACGACAACACATCGGTGATGTAAACGTGAAACGAGTCCTCCTCGTCGGGCACGCTGCTCTCCTCCCCATCCTCGCTCGTTCCCACGCTGTTCATCCCCCGCTCTTTCGCCCCGCTTCCTCGCCGTAGCCCCGCCCCGTTCGTCGTCGTCGTCTGCTTCTCCTGCAGCTTCCGCTTCAGCTTGCTGTGCTGGCGCTGCGCACGCTCGTCCTTGTAGTAGGCGGGGCTGGCGCAGTGGGGCGGAGGCGGCGGCGAGTGGCCGAGGTGGGCGGGGTGCGGGTGGCCGGATTGGAGGCCGGCGTGGAAGTGGGGCGGGGCGTAGCCGGCCGAGGGCGGGGCCGCGTAGAACTGCTGCGATTGGGGCGTGGTGGTGGTGCCTAGGCCGGCGCCCTGAAACGAAAAAGAGGGAGGAGGTGAGTTTGAGACGTTGTTGGAGTTCGTAGTGAATATTTATTTATACCTTCACCAAGGTAGTAAGACTATCAGCATAGACTACAGAAGATAATCTATATCAGTATTACCCAGGGACCAAGATTATATCCCAAGGCTTCAGCACTTTTTTTTCAATTTTAATTGAAATCTGATAGCCATGACCATCACAGCATAATGATATGACAAGTCTTATTGATAAATATTTACTAGATTCGAGTGCCATCACTGCCATCAGAACAGTGAATTCAGGTTAATTACAACAGAGGAGTGAATACTGGTAGGTGTTATAGCAAGTGGTGGGAAAAACAAATCAAAAGAATAGAAGTAGAAGAAAGCAAAGGATACGGTGAAGGATAAGAAGAAGAACTAAAATAAAAAACGTGTGGAGCAAAATTCTATATAGGAACACTTCTTGACCAATTTCGATAAAATGGGATTCAAGTAAAATTTTTTCTACATTGATTCCTAGATTTCGAAAAAAACTCTGATTGCGAAGAAAATTTAGGTTTTCTTTCGATCTACCTTCCGACAATTTGTTTTGTTATTTTGAAGCATGTTGCTGATAAAACTGCAGTAGGCCAGTAGGTTCTAGCCTCGGTTCTAGCTGTAGATCTATGACACATTGTTCCTCTATCAACATCATTGTTAATAAAACTTTTTTTGAGTTTATATCATGAAGAAAAATTTTGCCAGCCCTTGTCGGCCAGTGTCAAAATTTTTGATAGCCAGACCTATCAGTCCCTATATTTATCTGAAATTCAGGAAGTAAAGATCTGGAAATGGACATGAAAATATAGGGGGTACGAAACAAAATAAGTAATTTTATCAACTTTCCGATGTTCATGCAATTGTTTTGACACCATGACACCACCAAGATAACGTTTGAAAAAAGTCGAAATTCTTGCATTCAAAATTTTGTCTGAATCTTTTAATGAATCTTGTATGTAGGGTTCTGAATATAGAAAGAAAAATGATGCTAATTTCATGGTTCCCAATAATCCCAATTATATTAACTTCAGTGTACCAATATAAGTAATGTCCACATCTGAAAAAAATCGATAGTTATCTTTATGAATTTATCTAAATAGTTCATTAAAAATATTGATTATGATTGGTCATGGATTTCATTCAGTATGGTTCCTAGCGGAGTTTTGTTCATCACTAACAAAAACAGACGAACTAGGTATCAATTAGTTAGTACCTACACCCAGCCTACCTATATTTACCTACCTATAATGAGCAGAAAACAACATGAGAAAATAAATCAACAGTCATAACAATACATCACATACCTACCTATTTACTGTTTACTATATATTAGTTATCACTGAACAACAGCCAAAATCTTTCCAAAATAAAATCAGTTGAATCGATTGAATCTTAGTGAGTATATTCTCTGTGCTGAAAACGGAAATGGAGTGTGGAGATGACTTTGACCATTTTACTTCTTCCTTTCACATGTAACTTTCCTGTATCCCGAGAAAGACGAGTTTTTGGACATTATCAGGCTATTTCTTATTTATTGCGTAGCGTCCAATAACCATCATAGTTTGTCTCACTAATTATGAAATATCCAGAATATCCTGTATAGTGTGTATACCAACAAATCATATCCAATGTGTGCTTGAAATAATTTCGAGAGATATCCCGTATTTGTGGGAAAGTCGAGTAGAATATTATGATGATGATAGTTGATACCTCGGTTGATACGTAAACTCGTAACACCTTGTATAATATATCAACTTGAATCGATTCCCCGCGTTCTCGCGTCCATGAGAATGCGTTGACGCAATTTCATATATCTCTCTGAGAACGTGAATAATATGTAAATTACATATTATTGAATCGTTATATCACACAATACTGCCTATGCTATTTTTATGATTGAATTAGTAGGGGGATACCGGAATAGATGTAACAGAGTAATTTTTCAAGGCATTTTCATTGTTTATGAGTTTGGTACCGTTCTCATCATCGATGACGATGATACATTCTTTCACATCAGATCCTCTCAACGCATCCAGGGACGGAGTAATCGGAATTTACAAAATATTGATAATTTCACGTGAAACGATTAATGGCGAAAGAAAAATTAAAGAAAACACGAAGTCGGTCGACCACACTTTATATAAAAAAGTTCCTTAAAAAGTTACCGGTTTCGGCACTACGGCTCTCCGCTTCTGGATCATATACGTATTAATAATCAATACGGATAATCTCTATCTGTTTCCATAGCGAAACATGAAGCCGATTTTTGAAGACAAATGACTATCCATAAGGAAAAGTTTTGAAACGATCAGACACATACTGCTTTGATTGAAAGGCTAGTAAACGTCATTGTCCACCGAAACGCATGTCTTTGATGACTACTACAATAGCGCATGGCGCATGCGTATCATGCCACCAAATCCTTATGGATATTCATTTGTTATTGATTTTTGGCTTCATCCTGGCACCCGTTATGATCCGTATTGTTTATTAATACGTATATGTTCTGGATATCTTATTGTCTATTCCTCCCCCCTTCTTCTCATTTCTCTGTTACACTTTTCACTTCTTCTGTTCTATTATCTTCTTCTTCTTTTTCTTTGATCTGTTTCCTACATGCTCAGTTCTCTTCTTCTCATCTTCTCTCTTCTTAGTTATCTTAAGATCTATTGTGTCATTTAAGTCACTAATTTATTGTTTCGTGTCCGACGTGTCCAACGTCAAAGTTTGTTTCCTTTCATAATGTAAATTTTTTAAATTTCATTTCTTTTTAGTACTGACTGCAAATGATGCCGTTTGTATAAAAATATTTTTTTCTATAAACCATGTTTGTAATGCTACAGATTCTTCCAACCTGTTGACGAAATCGTTGTGCTCACCATGATTATTGTTTTTTAGTTTGAGTCCCATATTGTTTGGTATCTTTATATAAATTGTTTTGTAACTTTCTAAGGAAATTTTTTATATAAAATGTGGTCGACCGACTTTGTGTTTTCTTTCATTTTTCTTTTGAAATTACATAGGACCACTCTGAGATATGGATGATTTTCATGATCTAATTAATGGCAATGCTGATGGTCTTTACAAGCTGATGGAGGTGTATTTCCACAGGCTGCATATTATTATAAGTACAGTGCATCTCAAAAGTTCCCTACCCTACACAAATTATAAAAACTTGGACAATTCTCATGGCTATATATCTGTTGATAAAAGGTGTTTTTTGTGACTGTTAGCTGTGTGAGTTTTCGAATTTTTGAGTTGTCATAATTTTGTTCTTAATGAATACTTTTTCATTAAATTTTGGTCACACCTGTTTAGAGGCACTCTGAATCCAGAAAAAATATCGTAGTATGCCCTGAAAATTTGAATAAACATTTCAAATTTTGTCCCAAGGTAGACATTTTAGTACTTGACATTTCAAAAAAAAAATATTGAAATCGATTTACAACTTCAAATTTTACGGGGGTATTTCCATTGAAATGGGTCACACTATATTAACTTAGTTTCTAAACGTCATTGTATATTCAATGTTTCACAAGGGTGAAATATATCTCATTTTTATATATAATATAAACCTACATATTAAAAATAGAGAATCATAACATTCATAGAAGAATCACAAACAAAATACATTGAGGGCATTTAAATTCAGAAAGTTAGGAATTGAATATCAAAATTTAAAAATCAAAACATCCGAATACAGAAAGTTAAGAATTTAATATTTAGAATTGAAAATTAAAAACTGTACTCCCAGTTTACTCATAACTAAGGCATTCAGAGGTGGAGTAAAAACTATGCAGTACCAAAAATTCTCTGACTTTTTTCTTGAAGAGGTTGTATGATTGTATATCTTCCAGCTCAGATGGTAAATTATTAAATAATTTTGTTCCAGCCAGAGAAGGAGTCTTATCATATAGGCTAGTCGAATGGTTCAGGATAATTATTTGTGGAATGATTCCTTCTAGTGAGGAACATCACTTTTACTCTAGATTCTTGTTAACGATTATTTTCTTTCGGATACCTCAACATATGTTAAGTAGAGTATTGAAGTCAGTTACCTCTGCCAAATTAGTTTCTGCATCTGCTTCAGAGCTCTCACTTGGTCTTTGACTAGTATGCAGCTCTGCATCTTCAACTTCAAGATTCTCGTCCATTTCGCTGTATCTCACTGCACATATGGTGTTAGTAAACCTACCTTGAATTTCGAGCAATTCGAACAGCAGAATGTATTTATTTTATGTGATGTGGCAGACACGAGTAGGTAATACCCACTAACGATGATCGCGATTTGACGTTTCATATTCCGTCGAACAAACATTATTTGTTACAGTCCAGATAAGATTAGAGTAATGGCAAAACGAAATTGGACGATTTTTTCAATTACCCCGACCAGTGGTGTACCTGCTTGAAGCTAGAGTTCCTAAATGTGCTTGACACTGCTGTTTTGACATTTTTTTGTATATCAGAGTACGGACACTATGACAAGCACTGACAATCAGACATGACCACAAATAAATTGATGGAAAAAGCGGGAACTGACAGTACACGAACGTACATGACATAAGTTTCAAAGATTTGGCAAATTGAGAGAATTGGGAGAAAGATGCAAGTTTGTGCAGTTTCCAACTGTGAGAACAAGGGAAATCAATTCACTCTATTCGAATTTCCATCGGATAACTTTATTCTACAAAAATGGAAACAGAATAAGATGCGGCCGGTTCGGAATATAGGTTCAGGCCACAAAATTTACGAGGTATTTAAATTTCTCGGTAGGATATAGACCATTTTCCAACGCATTTTTATCAGGTCCACTTCAGAACGGAAGATTTGATGTTGAAGAATAGGATCGTATTGAGAGAAAGAGCCGGACCCACAACTTATAAACTGAGTGAGTATCGAAAGCCTTATTCCAATTCCGAACCAACAAGAAATGGAAAACTTGCAGGTAATGAAATTCATTTCGAACATATTTTGAAAGAAGAAGACTTGAGAATCGAATTTTTAGAGCAGTAATATTAAAAAATCCAAGGTTTACGAGTGGGAGAGAGTGAGGAATTCAGGAAACAAATAGAAGAAAAAAATAGAGAGTTGGTTAATAAATTAAAGCGAAAAGATTTAGATACAAAAGTCAGAGTTAGCAGAATTCAGAACAATTAACTAAAAATTATTTCAGATTTGAAACCAAATCAGCAAATATCTTCAGAGAAATACAAGCAAATATCCAGGCAATTTTGAGCAAAATTTATAGTTTCGAACAATACTATGAAAAACTTTTGCATTTGAAAAACCGAATGGAAGATTTGAATAACAAATTGAACCTTCATTATTTATCCTAACTGGAATCAGCTGTTATTGTTGCCATATAATTTGTTAATTTATTAATTACATATTACATACCACTCTTGTACAAGTGAAATTGTTCCATACGAAATAAAAGTATGTTTCATTGGTTGAAATTCATCAGTTTTTACCCCATTCTGAACATTTGTGATGAAAGAATATTCAACTGATTTTGTTTTTGTTGTTTTTTTCTGTGACGGGAAAAAAGTTTGGCATTTCATCTCTGTTGGCAGGTTATAAAATGTCACTTTTCATAAATTACTTTTTTCCCGTGGGAAAAAAGTGAGTACTTTTTTCCCGGATATGTATCACATATACAGGGTGTCCCTAGACCAGTGGGACAGTTGAATATCTCCTGAACCAATAGGAATTTTCAAAAACTTATAATTCCACATCATATCGCATTATGAGGGCTAACTTCAGGAATGACTATATTTTATACGGGGGGCGCAAGAAAGGCTCACAAACTCGAACATAATTTTTTTCAAATGGAACACCCTGTATTTCATTGCATTTTTATATTCTCCTTGAAGAGCTGAATTCAACGACCTAGCACACTTGGGGTCTAGCGGGAATGATTTCCGAGATATAGGGTGTGGAAAATCGAGATTTTTCATTTTTGTGAATTTTTTGTGTCAAAACTATTCATTATTGGTCAAAACGGCTTACATGTCTATATCTCAACTTTTGATTTACTATTTACTCGTATATAATTGAAACAAATACAGGGTGGTGTAGAATTCTGACTGAAACTGAGAATTCTACACCACCCTGTATTTGTTTCTATTACATACGAGTAAATAGTAAATCAAAAGTTAAGACATGAACATGTAAGCCGTTTTGACCAATAATGAATAGTTTTGACACAAAAAATTCCCAAAAATGAAAAATCTCGATTTTCCACACCCTATATCTCGGAAATCATTCCCGCTAGACCCCAAGTGTGCTAGGTCGTTGAATTCAGCTCTTCAAGGAGAATATGAAAATGCAATGAAATACAGGGTGTTCCATTTGAAAAAAATGATGTTCGATTTTGTGAGCCTTTCTTGCGCCCCTCGTATAAAATATAGTCATTCCTGAAGTTAGCCCTCATAATGCGATATGATGTGAAATTATAATATTTTTAAAATTCCTATTGGTTCAGGAGATATTCAACTGTCCCACTGGTCTAGGGACACCCTGTATATACTTTGTAAATGGCTTCTGTTGTGCTATAGTTCCGAAAAATGAGTCAATAATACCGTCTCCGAGAAAGAACTGCAAGTCCTTTTATCTTCCATTCGACTTCGCGGTTTCGTATATTACTAAACAACTACTGAATTCGCAATTTTTTAAAATCAAATCACAGAATTGAACTGACAGAAGTGACATCAGATATTTGATTACTTCAAAAGAATGATGAAGATGTCTATAAAACGCAGGTGTCCCTACTGTTAAAAACTTGAAATTTCACGTCGATAATTTTCACATTTCGGAATAATGTAATATCTTCTCAATATTGATTCGTCCTTCCTCCTGTCACAGAAAAAAATAGTGTATTATACACGGGAAAAATATTAGATTTTAGCTCACGGTTTTTTGTCAACACAACCTGGAGCTAAAATCTACTACTTTTTTCCCTTGTATAATAAATAACAATTTTTTTGCCCACACGCTATTTTTTGTTACGTAAATGTTATCAAACATATTAGGTTATCGTTTGATAAGCGTTACTAATAATGAAATATACCTAATTCGCAAAATCCGTTTAATTTTTAACTGATACTGAAATTGCTGGGAAAAGCAATGAAATCAGCAGCAGCTGTTAAAAACGCTGTATTACTCTGACGTCATTGGAGTAATTAAAAAGTGCAGTGTATACGATGTTAAACAACTATAGACTGCTAAAATAGCTGTTCCTGAGTCACCTGCGTATACAATATTATTGAAACATAAGCATAATAGTTGATTTTCTGACAGCAGGAGATATTTTTAATAAAAATAAATGATTTTGTATTGAGCTCTGAATTATTTTCTCTTTCGAGAAAGTCAAGATATGAAGTGAAGGAACGATTTTCTATATCAATGAATAAATTATGAACATCATAACACAGATAGTCGGGTTCTATAATTCCTATATACGTTGGTATTGGTTAACCTATACCAACGGTTCAATTTAATTTGTCCACTAAAAAAATCAATTTTTCATCATAAATGTTTCAGCGATTCGAATGTAGAATGAAGATACTCCAGCACCACATCAGCGATTGACATAATGAAAATCTGGTTATTAGGAGATCCAAAAATCATCACGACCCATAGTAAACCCATAGATAATTTATGGATATTCATGTTGATGCGTTCCTGTTTCCAAATCATACTGCACGCGTATTTTTTTGCCTTCGGAAGATACCACCATAGAAGAGAAAATTGATTCTCCCTGCCGGAAGTCATTTCACATAATAATTGTATTCGTGATTAGGGATTGTTCCGGAAGCACTTATCTATGTGAATAATATCATCATTATTATTATCATCATTATCATTAATAATATTAATAAATATGCAGCAATAATTTGATTCGCGTAGGTATAGAAAATACCAACACGCGAATGGCTGATAAGGATAGATAAAGTAGAGAAATATAATTCTCTCGCCTCTTTGTACGCAGTACTGATAGATACTGTTATCAAGAAAAGTTCCATGTAGTGGTCGACGGAGTTTCATCTGACTCTCTTATCATAAATGCTGGTGTTCCGCAAGGATCAATTCTAGCACCAACACTATTTCTACTCCATATCAACAATTTGTTGGAAGCAACTTCATGTCCAGTACACAGCTTCGCGAATGATAGTACCCTCCATACCGCCTTCTCTTTCAGGGCTCCAATACCAGCCAGGCGAATCAGAAACGAACGAGGGAGAAATGTTGACAACATAAATATGGACTTGGCAACAATTCTCGAATGGTTATCCAATAACTTAGTAGATTTCAATGCAAACCTTTGCATGCCTTTTCTCTAACAAAGCCGATCTCACTGTGCCCAACATAAGCTTGTCAGGAGTAACCATACCTTTGAAGACATCCATTTCGATGCTTGGTATTCTCATCAGCAATAACCTTCCTTGGAAAAATTACGTGAGATCAATTGCTAAAAGTGCATCCCAAAAACTTGGTTTTCTGTTTCGGGCCATGAGCTATTTCACTTCCAGTCAGCTGCTTATGATCTATAAGGCACAGATCTGACCTGCCCTGGAATACTGTTTCCATATTTGGAGTGCAGCACCCAAACGTACCCTGAAACTGTTGGATTCTGTCCAAGAAAGGGCAATTCGTCTCGTGGGTGATGCCTCGCTCACAAACTCACTCACTTCTCTAGAAAAGTTGGCGATCTGGCTCTATTCTATAGATATTTTCATGGACGATGCTCTTCTAAAATATCAACAATTGTTCCTCCCTTGGCAGTACCCGCGAGATTAACCGTTACCATTAACGGATTAACCCATCGAGTTGAGGCTTCGCACCCCTTCGTGGTCACTTTGGAGACCTGCAGAACATATCTTTCCAAAGACTCGTTCATCCAACGAAGAGCGAGGCTCTTGAACACATTGCCAGGTGTTCATCGAGGCATATAACCTCCAGAAATTCAAGAAGAACACTAATTACTACCTTATTTCCCTTGGTTCTCACGATGTTCTCTGAACATTACAGACTATCCCTTTTTTCGTGGGAACCAGAACATAAAAAAAATCTACTGAGGTTTGGTTATCTAGAAAGCAATAATAAGTACTGTTCAATATACAAAGAAAAATCACGTAACGAGTCCAGAAAATACTTTTTCTACGGCTATAACACAAGATTGCTCTTGTTTTACTGTGTTCGATACATCAATGAGATACTTTGTATGTCATCAATTTTATTTCTTCATTCTCGTAGGAAATCACTATCATTCGGTGCTCGTTAAACAATATACTATATTTTTTGGACGTGTCTACAATATTCCAGGACTTGCCTAAGGCTCCTGGAATGTAGCTCTCCTGGAAAGCTGGAAAGATTGACAGGGGGATGCTGAAATTGTATATTTAGGAATTTAGGAACTGTATGTTTTAGAAACAGTCCAAAAATCCGCCAAAGGAAGTCAAGGTCAATCGCCTTCAAATTGATGTTGGTTTTATGTATTTCACAAGATACCGAAAAACAAAAATATGGGTATCTACTTTTTTGAAAAGACGAAGGACTCAGAAGACATCATAAGAGGTGTGCATCAGTATTGAAAAATTGATATCGGCGTGCCAAAGCTAAAAAAATCTTGATTTAAATTTTAATTTTTTTCAGCCCCCACTTGAAGAGTAACTTTATTCATAATTTCAATTTTAAATAATCAACTATGATTTCCGGAAAATTACCTATAGCCAGTCTAGATGGTAGGGTAGGTTATATCTGTGATGTCAGTGGTACATACTTATATACTGAGTGGTCGGTCGATTTTGTGTACTACCTACTTGGACGTATAAGTTCTTTAATGCAGATATTCATGAATGAAGATTAAACTATTTCAATCGTAAATAATTGTATCCTCCTAATGATAAAGTGCAGATAACTTTTGACATGTTCAGTGTGGTGAAACTATACTAAAAATAGCTGATATAGAGGTTAAAAATGTCAAATGTTCTATAGCATTTTCGGTCAGTTTAGATTCTGCAGGGTATACAGAATACAGACGACTATCGGAAATGATGATTACCATAACCCGTTATGAAGAATTCCATTTTTTTAAATTTTGAAATTTGAAATGACACAAAACTGACTGACACTGAAATTAGTTGAAAAGGTTTCAAGAAAAACATATACAGGGTGATATTTCGAATACTCCCCACCCTTGATATCTTCCTTCTAGTATACAGGGTATCCGGAAAGGTCATGTCGTAAATGATAGGGCTGATAGAGAGAACCAAAATAATGTTAGTACTTACTTAATATGGAAAGAATTTCCATCGCACTTCGTTACGGAGTTAATGACGTCGAAAGTCTGAATAAAAAAATACATTTCATGTATAACTTTCAAACGGTTGCGATGGTATCAATGACGGATAATAATATATGCCTCATCAAGATGTTGCTATCAAGATTTTGGTCAAAACCTTAATTCCAGTTTGCTCGTTTGACTGAGGCCTTCAAATGAAAGCCCTGTATTTCGTCGTGCATATAATTGGCTGCATTTGAATACATTTTGTTTGATTCAAGGTTTCCCCTTCATTTGGCACTCTCCCACTCTGGTGTATGGACGCCTATGTATTTGCGTAGGGACATTGACCGAATCGAATGGATATTTTCTCAATAAAATCCCGGCGGTCAATATATTGGATGATGGGAGGTCTCACTGTGAATGTCTTTTTTACGATGGCGAATATTGCAGGACCGAAGAGTCAACCAATTTGAAAAAAAAAAAGATAAATGGCCACTATCGACGAAACAGAAATTGACTTCACGAATAACTGAAAATTGTTAGATGCACACAGTGTGTTCATCCCACCACTGTAATACTTTTCCTTTCAAGTTATACCACATTGACATTATTCAAGATGCTCTCCTTATCGAGCAACAATAATTGAGAAAAAGTATCAATAAAAAAATAGACCACTCATCCTTATTTTGATTGCGATACTTACTCGAAAATCATTTCCGGGCATTACCAGAAAAATAATGTAATATGAAAATTGCCGTACCTATTCAATTTTGTATTCAAATCTCGTGAAAAAGTATTTCAAAAGCAATTATTCTTAATTATAAAAATTCGACTGTCAAATTTCATTTACAATTATTATATGATGGTTAGATAATATATGACTGCTAAAGGTCAATAACACATCTGCTCCAGCACAATTATTATATGACCACAAATTACTTTCAGACTAATCAAATGATTGAAAGAACATTTAAATAACAATAATAATTCAAATGTATCACTGATGATACTGATGTGCTTGTATTCTGAGTACATACATAATACGCACCTCGTAATTTCAATATTTCAAAGACGATTACATAAGTTCTTCAACAGAATTTGAAGATTCCGTATTTGATTTCATCCAAACTTTTGGAGGTTTCTCTCCCAGTTTCTCTCCTCGCCTCTATGAAAAAAAATTAGTACCTATTACTTCAGTATACTTCCGGCAAGGAATTTTCATGGACGATGCTCTTCTGAAATATCAACAATTGTTCCTCCCTTGGCAGTCCCCGCGAGATTAACCCGTCGAGTTGAGGCTTCGCACCCCTTCGTGGTCACTTTGGAGACCTGCAGAACGTCTCTTTCCAAAGACTCGTTCATCCAACGAACAGCGAGGCTCTGGAAGACATTGCCAAGGGAGGCGTTCTCCGAGGCATATAACCTCCAGAAATTTAAGAAGAACACCAATTCCTACCTTATTTCCCTTGGTTCTCACGATGTTCTCTGAACATTACAGAATATCCCATTTCGTGGGAACCAGAACATAAAAAAAGAGGACAAATTAGATGTTTTCTCCTAAAACGAAACAATCATCAAATAATTGTTTTTGCGGTATACCTCGCACTATACCTTGCGTATTCATGGAAAGTATTATAAAGGTGAAAGAAAACTTAGAGAAGAGAGTAGAAACTAGTAGAAGTTTTAAAGATTTTGTTTATTTCTTGGAGCGCACGAAAGAAAATCCTCATAAGTTTCGAAGAACATGTAGTTTCTTGCCAAGGTTACATTGATATACTTCAAATTCACGAACTTTTCTGTTCACAACGTTTATATTATGAAGAACCATCAGGACCCAGAAGGGATAACTTTTTGAAAATCAACATATCGAAGTGACTGTATTTTGAGAGTCAAGAATGTCGCACATTTTATGTTATGGGATGCCGAGTTGGATGGACATTTTTTACCGATATCCAAACCCCGTCTGAAATGAGAGACCACACGCCCATGCTGTGGAGTTATTTGACCCTCCTTAATTCGACATTTGAACCAGAAGAATGCATCTTGGAGAGTTGGAGACTGGCTCGTATAACTTTGTTTATCACCATTAGAACCAATAAATAAGCGGTACAGTGGCGTTCCTATATAAAATTACATTTTCGATAAAAATGAAAATACAGGAAGACTAAAGTAGGAAGGCTACGAACGAACATAACGCGATAAATCTGTCAATAAGGCCTTTCTATATACTTACCATTATCAACAAAAAAAATACAGATGAAGCCCCACACACAGAGGCGTAACTAACCGAGGTGCAAGGCAGTGCTGTGGATAAGGGTCCCCAAGCTCAGGGAGCCCTCGGACCATGAACTCTTGTTGATAATGATAAGGATGAACTTGATCATACATGCTTGAATTATTTTCAATTTGTAATCAATTTTAGTTTTTTGTAATATAATTATCGTGTTCTCCAAATTGCTCCTATTCCATGGTATACGTAGGTCCATTCCCAAGAATGTAAGTTATGTGTTATACAGTCATTTCATTTTTCTACTATCTCAAACTATTTTTCTGTGGGAAAAACGAGGTAAAGAATTCGTTTGTTTACAAATTTTGATTTTTTTGGGGTATTTTCAATTGTTTTTTTCTGAATGGCTCATCTTCCAGAATATGTTGATGCTCCTCTCCCGAAGAATTCTTTGGTTTCAAACTTTGATTTTTTGAGGTATCTTCAATCGTTTTTTTCTGAATTGCTCATCGTCCAGAATATTTTGATGCTCCTCTCCCAAGGTAACCTGCCTTTCTTTTTCTATCATCCCCACCTATTTTTCTGAGGAAAAAAAATACGTGAAGAATTTTTTGGCTCTGAAGATTTATTTTTTGAGGAATTTTCAATAGTTTCTTGTATATTGCTCATATTTCAAGGTATGTTGTTCCTCTCCCAAGGTATATAAGTTATGTGTATATCGCCATTCTTTTTCCATTATCTCAACTATTTTTTTTTTCTGGAAAAATCAAAGTAAATAATTGGCTGGTTTGAACATTTTTTTATTATATCAACCTACTTTTCTGTGGAAAATCAAGGTGAAAAATCGATTGGTTTGAAAATTTAATCGTTTTTCTCCAAATTGCCTCGCAAATTGCTCATATTACAAAATATGTTGCTCCTCTCCCAAGGTATCTAAGTCAATGAGTATACAGCCATTGTTTTTCTAAATTTGATTTTTTGAGGTGTTTTTAATCGTGTTTTTCAAATAGTTCCTCTTCCATGGTATATAGCTCCTCTCCCAAGATATGTAAGTGAATGTGTATACAGACATTCCTTAACCATCATCTCAACCTATTTTCCTGTAAGAAAATCAAGATGATGAATTAAATGGTTAGAAAATTTGATTTTTCGAGGAATTTTCAATCCTTTTCTCCAAATTGCTCCTCTTCGAGTGTATACAGCCATTTGCTTTTCATCATCTCAACTTATTTTTCTGACTGGAAAAATTTGGTACTGCCTCACAAAAAATCATACAAAATGAAAGTTCATGGGAAATTCAATTACCGTTCACAAATTCCCGAAATTAATGAGCAAATATATGTATAGACATTCATTCTGCATAGATTCAATCAACTTCCTCTCATCCTTTCATCTAAATATATTTTCAATTAAATTGATGTCATGGATATATTTCATATTATCACATTCAACACTCAAATCATTTCGTAACATCCGCATTCATTGAACCGTCGGTCCAAATTCCAAAAGTGCATCAGAGAATGTTCAAGTTGGGGTCGTTACTTTTTAGCTGCAAATTCATTGGAAGAATATGAAAATAGCAAACTTCAGAGAGTTGAGAATCACCCTATAGAAGTATAGTATGAATATATGGGTTTTCTTGATTGTTATTTGGTTAAGGAAATAATAAATTTATTCCATGATTTGAAGATTGCGAAGACACTGTATACGAAACTTCGAAATCAGGTATTTTTCAAAAGGTTTTTGTCGCTGATTTCCTGTTAATTTTCCCAACAGCGGTATCTATTGTGTGTATGCATGTAAACAAAAGAATAGAATTGAATAATATATATAAAATATGATTATGGTTATTACTTCCTCTTAGTAAATAGTTGCAAAACCAGCGTTCGCATATGCAACACACATTGTTGAAGAACATTTTTTGGTTGAAAAACAAGATTTCATCGAGAACATTGAACTCAAGCTAATAAGAAAATTCCTCGACCTGAAAGAAGAAGCAACACAAACAATGGAATGACGAAAACAAATATTCCTTCTACAAACACTAAAAATCAACACATCCTTACTACAATGTATTGCCAGTCTTTAGGTCGAAAAAAGTATTGAATAAAATATGTACAGGATAGGTTGAAAAACAGCAAACTATGTATATTTATCATATCATCATTCAATAGTAGAGCAACTTGAGGTTTACTTCTGAAAATTTCTAGTCGCTTTGTAGTATCTGAAACTATCGCCAGAACGAATCGTTGTTATATGGAGGACGAAAATAGCAGCATGATACACCAGAAGAAAAGTAATGATCGGTTTTGGCATGGAAAGCAAACATTATGTCGATTTGAAAGTATCGGTTTCGATTTTAGGATCGCTTCTATATTTCACTACAAGCCATGATCAAACAATTCAATATTGATTTGTTATTATTAGCACTGGCTACCACATATTGCTGCCAGTGAGTCATTTCATTGTAAGACAAATTACTGTACAAGCACTGTTAACAACCACATTATTTAGAAATGAGTCAGATTATAGCAACTGGAACAGGAATAATATGATAGATGCGGATAGATGTAGATAGTTACTTTGTAGTTTAGCTATTGTTTCAGCTTGTATTATAAATAGACGAGATATCCTTAGGACCTGGAAGTACTAAACTATAATTAGCCATAACAGTAGTAGTAAATGTAATGTAAACAAGAACACAATAACTGATCATTGGTTACTGTAAGTCTAAACGCTACCCTGCGCTACCTTCAAAGTACTTAAAGTAGCACTGTTAATTTGAGCGAAATTGTGAATCCTCAGCCGAGTTACGAAATCATTCAATCAACTTTATTATTCCCAAGAAATAACATTCGTTTATAGCAGGGAACATGGTGAATACATAAATATATTTGACAAAATATAATAAAGAATACAGTAAAATTAGACTCACACTCAAGAAGAATCTTTTTTTTTTCAAGTTCAACTGAAAATGATTCTCAATTGACTCAGCTGTTAGGTACCCAAAAGAAAACTATAGTAGTTGTACAAGAAAACTATGAAAATGAGATAAGATGTCAATATTACAGGAGTAGATGTTTCTTGAATTCTTTTTAAAATTTTTCAATCCTATTAAGCAGCTTCAAGTTATTTGGTAGTGAATTGTATTGTATCATTCCATTGTGATAGATAGATTTTTCACCAATAGCTGATTCAATTTTCTTGACAGAAAAATGATCTGCTTGTCTAGTTGTATGGTTGTGGTGATTACTATTAATTTGGAAAACCAAATTTTAATGCTTATGACAATGTTTTGAGAGGCTTTATGATTGATTTGTTGAGAATTTATTCCACGAAAATCCACAGTGACTACCAATGTCTTTCAGTGACTACCGACGACTCACAGTAATTTCCAATTACTACCAGAAACTAACAGTGACTTCCAATGATTTCCAGTGACTATACCAATAACTTCCAGTGACTTCCATCGACTTTTACTGACCTCCACTGACTACCAGAAACTTCCAGTAACTTCCACTGACTACCATTGACTATACCAAAGACTTCCCCTCGGTTCATTGGCATGTGAATGTGTAAAAATCACTTCTACTGGCATATCAGTGTTGGAAATAAGTGATCACTTTCAACAAATTTCTTTATTCAATTCTCTAGACATGTCTAAACTTTTTGGGATTTTCACTCATCATTTCTATAAATGAAAATATGAGTACTACTTCAATATTATGTGTAGTACGGACAAAGCAGGTGATGTTATGAGCCTAAAAACGAAATTTGATCGATTGTCAGTAACCTTGTTTTGAAGAATGTATGAATAATATGTCAGTTCGGCCTCTGTATTGGTAGAGCCAGTTCGATAATTTTTAGTTAACAAAAAATCGTCGCTGTAATACAGGAGATAACCGTGAGAATAGTCGATTCTGATTGGGTAATCGGACCAAGCACAAAGAAGACAACTAAGTATTATCACGTTTGACAGCTCGTTTGACAGTTTGACAAACAAGTCATGGAAACCATCCATCCTTCTCAAAGTGGTCCAGATTTTTTAGGAAAAAAAAAAACAAAATACACTAAGTCGATCGACCGCACAAAGCTTTATTACAAAATTTTTTACTTTTTTGTAACTAGTTTCGGCTTAAACAGCCATCTTCAGACACAATACACAGTACCTGTGAAGATATTCAGTTTATACAAGGATAATAAGATATTGAGAAAAAATATACCTAAAAGGCCACGTGGAAATCACATAATTAATAAAATTAAAATATTAAGGAGCAGTGGTCATTTGTCCAAAATTCAGTCCGGTGAAGAAATATTAAAATTTCTGAACCGACTGAACAGCCAAAAACAGGGCACAAACTAGGGAAAAATTGGTGAATATTTCACTCAAAGGAGTTTTCAGTTTGACAAACATTAGTTGCAAAGCCGTAAAAGGTTAGAATAAGTCGCTTTGGTTATAATGGCTTGTTCTTGTATACAGTATGATGCAAATGTATGGAATAAATTCATTATTTCAGAAATGGGCGACATTTGAAAAAATTAAATTCCAAAACCACGTGAGTTTTAATTTCTGAAGCCTCATCTCATGATATTCATATGAGAAATGTTACGTCACCGGTGTTGGAGTAAAGACGTAATGGACGATTTTTTCAAATACAAATAGGGGTCATGTGACACCTTGATTGAAAGGTCTACCGATCGTCTATTCAACAGTCAAAATGTTGCATAAGAAGATTGAAATTAAAATGGATTATCATGTGATTAATTGAATCTTGCAGAGGTCTGCTCTCGGGTCTGCTACTGAGAATTGAACATCGAAGGGTCGTCTAGTTTAAAAAATACGTCGAAAAAAAAGTTCTAAACTCTAGTTTTTTTTTTTTTTTCGAAAGTCGTCTTGTTTTGAAATGAATTTATTCCATACATTTGCATCATACTGTATAATAGATTCTTCCTGTGCTTCGTGAAATAGTATAGTCAATTGCCACTCTGCTCTGGACCCAATAGTGTTGCCAAATGTCATTGTCAGGTGCTCCTCGAGATGCTAAGCTCAACTGAAAAACATATCCGACTAACGTCGAATTTCGAGCATATACCTCCCGTTTTCGCAATATCTAATTTTCGCATTCTTCGAAGCGCAGCAAGCAACAGACGTCATACCTTCTCCGCCTATAGATCTAATATCTATATCAAGATGGGCTGTGAGAAAATTTCATTATGTGAGCTTTCTCATGCACTTTTCTTGGGAACCTAATTTAATTCGTACGACCTTTTTAGCATGTATACATACGCGTATTTCTCATGGGAGAAGCGAAACAGACCTGCTGTTTGGCTGCTATTTTGTAATCTGTGGATTGAAGTGATATTTGGTAGTCAGTGGAAGTAAGTACATACAAAGAAGAATCCAAGTTGAGTGGAGATATGAAATTACAATTTGTTGAATCTTTATAAACAAATGTAAGTCACTTAAGTTCTGGTAGCCGTTGGGAGGCGAGTTGGAAAGTCATTGGCAGTTTTTGGTAGTCACTGAAAGTCATTGGTGTTATCAGTGGTCTGAGTGTTCACTGGATGTCTGGTTTCGTGCGGAGACTTACCACTTGCTATGATGCTATGAACTAAAAATCCTCAATGACCGTCATACAAAAAATGAATCAATGGCATAGGTAGCGAAAATTGATATTTCAGATTACAAATATGATCCATGGTGTGTTCTGAAGCTAGTAACGGAAAATAGTTATTTATTATACAAAGGGAAAGAAGTAGTTCTCTAACCTCAAGCTGAAATCTAATATTTTTCACGTGTATAATACACTATTTTTCTCTGTGACAGGAAAAAGGACGAATCAATATTGAGAAGCTATTATATTATAATGAAATCAGTAAACTATTGACGTGAAATTTGAAGTATTCAACAAGAATTGCACCTGCGTGGCAGGCATCTTTTTGTAGGCATCTTTGTCATTCTTTTGTAATCAAATATCTGTCAGTCTAAATCTGTGATTTCATTCTACAAAAATTGTGAACTTAGGTTGTTTCGTAATGTACGTAAACGGGGAGTGGTATGGAAGATAAAAATCTTGCAGTTCAGAGACGGTTTTATTGGCTTATTTTTCTCCAGTGTATATGTATCCGGGAAGAAAGTACTTACTTTTTTCCCGTAGGAAAAAAAATATTTTTGAAAAGTGACATTTCATAACCTGTCGACAGATATGAAATGTCTAACTTTTTCCCGTTACAGAAAAACCATTAGATAAATCGTCATACTTCCTAATGAGATAAAATGAGCATGACTCTATGTAGGCCTTGTCATGTCAGTTATAATATTATTATTATTATCGAGAATTTCAAAAGTAGAAAGTAGTCATTCCATAATATATTTGAGTAGACTGTAAGCTTCGTTCGATTGCACTTTGTACTTTGCATGTACCAAGTGTGTTGTTTATTCCGGTTTAATCGGCATTTATGATGATAATTTCTAGTTATGAATTGATATGTGATTCAGTACGGAATGTCCCATCAAAACATCCAAGATAATCCATGCAACCAGATGCAGATGCGTTATCTCTGTAGTTCTCAGAATAATTTTACTCCATTCGGACTTCTGCAATCATATTTTAACAAAATATTATGAATAATAAACAGGGTGATTCCTAACTACGGTACGAAATTCTACAATATATGTATAATATAAAAAAGCATCAATTTAAATTCATGATTTTAAGGAAAATGCCATTTGCAAGAATCATTAAAAGAAATTCTATATGATTGGCTATAAATCGACATTTTCGCAAGTTTCACCATTGTGTGTGTTTATTTGTTATTCCATTAGGTTGCTTGACGAAGATTTGACCAAAGACGTCACAGTGTCGCCATATTGATTTAAGAAAAGATGTCTTCTGCACCGTCATTTTAAAAACAAATGTCCACTTGTAACACGTTGTGAATTATTTTTTTACAGTATTGAATGCAGTGAATAAATCTACAGATTCAAAATTCTCGACGAGGTCTATTTCCGGTAAAACCAGAGGAGTATGTCTAAAATTTGCCATTTATGGATCGATCTTCACGATTTCTTTTGGAAATGTAAAGGGAGGAAAGGTGCAGGTATTTTGGAGCCAAGCGGCGTCCTCGTTTTTTAAAAACCAAGGCCTACTAGAGGCCTAGTGATTGATCACCTGGGTCATAATCAACTGCATCTCGAAGAAGCTGATTCTCATGAACCTCAGCTTTTTCGAAAGTCTTGATGTTTCGTTCTCTAATGACTGACACGATTGAAGGGAGTTTCAGATCCATGGCGATCTGGTTATTCCGAACATACCAAGCAGATCCTGTCACCATTCTCGCGATTTTGTTTTGTAATGTTTGTAATCTGGTGATATGAGATTTAGCTGTGTGGCCCCAGACTACCGAGGCATATAGTAAAATTGGCCTGATAGCCATGCTCAATTTTTGTCTCAAACCCAATTTACTTCGTCTGTTTAGAAATGGATACAGGGCTCCAATGGCTCGTTTAGCTTTTGAAACTTGCTGTTCAATGTGCTGGCCCAGGTGAGCTTTCTGTCAATGCACACACCTAAGTATTTAACTGTTAACTTGTGAAGACCACTCTAACTCATGACCATCCAGGACTATTCTGGTTTTGGGAGGCCTCCGCCTCGTTTCGAGTGCGACCAATTGTGTTTTTGTAGGATTCAATTTGATCTTACATCTTAGGAAGTACTCCTGAAGAGAATTTAGCACACTTTGGAGGTGCATAGCTGCTTGCTCGAAATTTGTCGAATATGCAAGAGCTGCCGTATCTTTAGCAAAAAGCGACATCTTGCACATCACTGGTCTCGGCATCAAATCGCTAGTATATATAAACTGTACAACAGCGGCGATAAAACTGGCTTCTAGCGACATCGCTTTATAAATGTATTGTTATGGCAACGGGATCTCTTCGCAGTGCAATGACCCCTGTAAGTTTTCGAAAATTGCATTGCTCTTATGGGACATTTTATAAAGGAGGGAAATATTCCATAAGATTCCAGCACAGAATCATAGATCGAATCGATATGGCTGATGCAATCTGAAATGAAAGTAGGTACCTCGAAACTATCGACTATCGTTGCATTCTTTCAGTTTCGACGCCATACAAACAATCTACTTTCCATTTCTCGATATGATGGCATCCCGTGCTAGCGATAAATTACAGGGATTGTTCGATTGTTATAGACGAGACACCTTGTAGATCCGCTCGAAAATGTGAAGGTAACAGCATGGATATATCAAAATCCCGTCTCGAGAGAATTGTTGTAACCTTTAACAAAGTAAAAGAGAAAGTCCGCTTTGCGCTATACTATTGTTCTCTTTGTTGTAATGATAATTACCATGCCAGATATTATGTGGCTTTTAAATCTGAACATACGGTTTAAACTGCCGCAGAACTGAATAATGGTATCTATACATAATGTTATGTAACAAGTTTTATAAACGTCCTTTTAGTAAAACGAGTGTTCGATGACTAGAAGAGTTGATGAACGCGTTACATACTATACTTTTTCTATGAATTCGTTTCGAAATAAAAAACTTGTATTTTTTATTCGGTAACTATCGAGTGACTAACCAGGATTATTGAGATTTTTGTGACATTAGATTTTATTGTATTTCGTTATATATTACAACCATACTGGTTATTGTTGGAGCACACAAAAGAAAATTCGTGGAGTATAGGAAGAGGAGGTAGGTATTGGGATTTTTTTGAACTTTTGGAGGTTGATATAAGTTCTTGGCAATACTTCCATTGGCAACGAATTCCTCGCCGTTCTATAGACGAACAAGTTTTGTTATATAGAGTGTTGTTCGACATATTTCAAGGTTAACGACGAAAGAATGTGCTGACTGGGACTGTCGAGTTCGTCTGACTGGTATTGCTAGTGATGGAAATTATAGTTGAGATTTATGAGGATACAAAGATTGTCAGATGAGGTTGAAGTATGAGACTAAAAATATGCTGTCGACAAAATGTTCGAATTCCGAGTATATCCGGATATACGAATATACGAAAAAAAAAAAAAAAACAGTGCTCTCAATTTTTATATTCTCCAACAAATAACCCCCGAAAAAAAAAATGATTTACCAAAATTTCTTTTTTTATTCGTACCTATATCACCGGAAATACTAGCAATTTAAGAATTTAGTCGACGGCATATTTTTGGTCACATAAATGCACAAGTTTACCCTAATTTAACCAAGTTTGGATAATCCGGTATATAATTGGGAAAAATATAAACTGGAAATTATCTGAATAAAGGGTTAATACTCATAATATCGTTTAACATCCTGTATATAAGCAATTTTTTAGAATAGCAAACCCCTTAACAATATGGGGTCACAAAATTTTATTCTCTTGTATTATGGTCATTAGTGAACGACATTAAATTGACCTAAAGTCTCCAATAAACGATTCGATTTAAGTACAGTACATGACGAAAATGAATCATGAATTCATGAATTTTCTGAGTCACCGTCTTTAAACTCACATAAAGCGGTTGACCAAATCACCAAATGGTCAACATCCGTCTAAATTATAAAGTTTGAAGGCTATTTCAAACATAGGGCTATCCATAACTCTCAGAACTCGTTTTCGATAGTTTGATCCGAAAATAAACATAAATTAAATTAATGATAATTTTATCTCAAACCGTCATAGATATATGTGTTATTGATTGGACTTCGCTGAAACTGAAAAAAAAATCGTGTTCAGGCACACGGTTTGAGGACTATATACAGGGTGTTCCTTAATGTTATGTACATTAGGACCAAACATTATCGAGATACAGGGTGTTCAAGTTAGGAATATCAATAATTAACAAATTCAGTCTGGTCAATTATTCGACAAATTCTCGATATTTCAAAATTATGCTATATGTTATCAAGTAATTTCAATTGTAGTCGTACAGTACAATTCAAATCAGAGGTCAATTAAGATGTCTTCTATCGCATTGTTCTTCTGGTGTCTGTACGCTGTAGGGTGTAGGTGTTCTTTACTACTCCTACTAAGTACTAAGACTGAGACGACTAGACGATCCTGCAGTGCATAGTATATTATGTAGTCTCTGATCTTGTTCAATGCCAACAAACGCGTTGTATTATAGGGAGTGGCTGTTTGTGTTTGCTAAAGTGGTCTACCCATCTATAAACCGGATTGTCTAAATCGTTAGTTACTGCGAACGGTTAAAGTGGATTTATATCTAAGAAAATAAATAATGATACAATCAGTAGAAAGGGCTTTCGTTTAGGAACATGCAACTCTTAACTGAAATATGAATTTGATATCAAGATAATCCATGCCTTGCCCCCTAGTCGAGCTCCAGCCACCCCTACTCGTTTATTTATGCTCAAATAACTACATTTGGTCAACCAGTTCAATAAATAGAGCCAAAGAAATAGTAAGATAAAACTCTACATTTCCATCAGATTAATTCTAACAATAAAGCTCTGTACATTTTTAAAATAACTATGGATCGGTTGTGATCAAAATAACATCCTATCAATGGATATCTGAGATAAAAAGGCCGAAAGAGTTCAATATGACATCGGAGTGAAAACAAGCAGAGTTCCAGAGTTGAAAGAAGATTATCAGAATAGGGTTGAACATTGAAAAGCAATTCTGTTGAATACCGCCTCCTTATTTATGTATTATTTGTTTATGACTGTTGTTGATGAAGAATAAAGACACATTATTATTATGGTCTGTGCCCATTTGAGGACACGTTGAGCAGTGGCGTACCCATGGGGAAGGAGAGGGGGGAATATGAATTTTTTTGTAAAATAATTTTGAGATTTGAGCATTCCAGAATGAAATTTAAGCGCCTTGGCTTTTGATTTCCAAATATGTATTCGGAGGTTAGTGTCACATTTTGATTTCGGCTTTGGATAACAATTTTGGGAAAATCGGGTATCAGACCCTGTATATCAGTAGATATACAGGGTCTCCCAAAATTGCTTGGAAACATTCATTAGCAACAACGAGATAAATACTCAGTCGTCTCCTCAGGTTCACTGGCGAAAGGTGCAGTTGATTGTGCTTCATTACTTTCGATCGAGACATATTTCGACCATTCAGATGATCAATGATCTGTCATAGTACTAATGAAGTTGATCAACAAAGAAACATTTTTCTTACTTAACATCAAGCAAAAATGGTTACACTAATGAGTGGAAAATGACAATAAGTTATACAATGCCAGAACTTATGGTCATTTTCCACTCATTAGTGTAACCATTTCTGCTAGATGTTAAGTAAGAACAATTTTTCCTTGTAGAACAACTTTATTAGTACAATGACTGATGATGACCATTTGAATGGTCGAAACATGCCAATCAAAAGTAATGAAGCAGAATTAACTGCACATTTCGCCAGTAAACTTGTGGAGATGACTTTGAGTTTTTATCTCGTTGATCATCCTCCTCCGCTTCGAGAATGGACTAATTCAGAAGAATACATTAGAATTATTTGAGAAAACCATTTTTTCTTCTTTGGAACTATGTGGAATACGAAATTTTCACTAGAGTTACAAAATGAAGATAATAGCTGTGTATTCTCGCAAAAAATGTTTCACAACCGTATTTCCATCCCTAAGAATATTCTGAAGAGAATGTCAGTGGGTATGGGTGGTTCTACAATTTCTTTTGTTTTTTTTTGTAGTTCAGAGAAAGGAGAGTAATCCTCTAAAGCTCTAAAATGAACATTTGTTGAATTCCATTCAATTTGTTTTACTCTTTCAACAGCGAACAAAAATATGTTTTTTCATGAAAACTTCGAACTCTTGTCTCATGGGCAAATGATACATTCTGAAATAAAAATAAATTGGGTCAAATCAACCCATTTTGACCTCCATCACACGTGGTATCTCTGTGTTCCAGCACTTTAGGGACACCCTGTTTATGTAACTGATACTGCATCGTGTAAAAAATCCAATATCTTCTGAATGGATTTGTTGTACTGAGATTTAAAATGAAATGAAATGGAGAATCATTTGTTTAGATATCTCTGAGAGTATATCTGATATGTTGTCAACTCACATAGTGTGGGGGATTGTGAGGCGGCAATGGCACGAGATTCTGGGGATGTTGGGGCGAGAGGATCACGTGCCTCAAAGTGCCGCTCTCGTCGACTATCTGCTGGACCACGTGACCGGGAGGAACCTGCACGGGCATGGCGATTGGTGGCGATGAGTTCGTTGATACCATTGGAACTGTTACCGGACCTGGAACAAAAAAAAAATATATCGAGTGTTTTTATAAGTAATATCACGATGTTCTGAATGTTCGAGGTGTCGCTTCATTGTTCACCAAAATGGGTTCAGAACAGAATTATAAATGAACGATTCATTCTGACAACTACAGCTATAATTATTTCATGCCAAACTGCCAGACTTTGCTTCGCTATCCATGGTTACATCGTTCAGAACACCAACGCTGATAGACCAATCAGAATTGACAGACAGATAGTGTTTTCGCGATAACACAAGTTGTCTCTGGCTTGTGATTGGTCATCAGATTATGTGTTGGGTGAAATAGTCAAAATAAATTTTTCGATTAAAGATACCATGACCATTATCACGATGAGGAAAAGGTACAATAGCCCTAGTCCTGATAGTCCTCTTAAAATAAATGTTTAAAGACCTGTTTCTGCCTTTGAAAACCACATAACTGTCCATGGACGTCATTTAGAAGGAGGAGCAGGGAGGGTGGCAAATTTTTGTAAATTTCGAGAACATCCACCTGCTACTGAGAATAAAAAAATTCTTTTATCCTCCTCTTTTTATTGTTACTATCTTCAGATCATTTTATATCAACTACAACAAACTGAGGAAATAATATGTAACTAAATAATTTATGATATACTCAATAATGTGATGGAGTTTGTCAGTCTGAAAGGAATTTTATTTTCAATTTTGAGGCATTCGACCACAAACACCAAATAACTGTTCTTTGACCTCCTTGCTGGTAAACACTGAAATGGAGTTGTTGTCACTGAAAGAAATCTAATTTTCGATTTAAAGGCTTTTGACCTTGAACCCCGAAGGTTTCGCCTGCAGCGCATTTCACGATGCACAAATTTTGTCTTCTTGTCTTTCTTGACCGCTCCCTGGTATACACTGAAATGGAAATGTCAACTCTGATATATCTTGATAACTATGTTCACTACATGATGGCAGCTTTCAGCAAAAATGTTAAACTGGTAACAGTTGAAATTGTGGGCACGGTGCCAGATTTAATTTACCATCATCTTGAAAACATCGGAAATTCACTCCAAAAACCCTTCAAGATGGAGTTTTAGTTCGATTTCTTTCATATCAAGATTCCACTGGTATTGGAGCTATTCGGGATATTATTGAAATACATGAACCTACAGGATTTCCATCAAGATCTCCAAAGTAAACCATGGATCATTCTATAGCTGATTATCAACAAGTGTATTAGCGATCAGAAAACCACAACCTGACCCCAGTAAAAACCTCACGGTTTCAGATCATTCTTTCATGTTCCAAGAAAATAAGGAGCGTTTCACGTTAATTCTTCTTTTCCATAAATACCTATTACCTACTGAATTGTAGTGGTATACCAATCGCAGAAGTCAGAGTTTCAATAGCAGTCACTTAGGGTCCAGATACAAAAAAAAATTCCTCCGATTTTGTTGGGACACTTTTCTGGATATTTTTATCTACCCCCATCATTCACAAAATTTCAGACATACATTTGGGGGATCTAATTAAAAAATCGCTGTCTCCTTAAACAATCAACCAATCATTAGTACCTACCTATAGTATAGGTATGACTATTATGCTAGTCTCCTGAAATATTCCTTTAGAATCATGTTTCATGCTCGGTTTCATTTGACCCAGAAATATGTCACACACCGTATCCACGAAGATATTCTGAGCATCTCCGTAAAGAATCTCCGAAAGAAAAAAAAAGTCAGAAGGAAAGCAAGCAACGTAGGCAGCCGTGACGCACCTCAACAACCAGTTAGATTAAATCAGTGACGTAGAATAGAAAAACCCGAAGGACTTGATACAATGATATTATCATGTTTGAAAAATACCAAAGATTTAATCAAGGCAAAACAGGCCACAATGATGAAGCTTTAAAAATTTGCTCGACATACTAGCTAGTACCTACTATATATGAGTCATAATATGTATGAGCCGAGGCCAAGTTCTTCAATGGAAAAAACAATACAAAGACCTATACACATATATACCTACCTATCTATACTGAATTTTAATAACCCGTTTCAATTAAAACATCACGATGATAATATCCTTATAGTACAGAAAGTTTACTGACCTAGTCCATATTAGGTATATACCTACCTAAATAAAAACAGTTTCTCTTCTTCATGAGTCAACATACCCAACTCGATATTAGAAAATGTTCATTTTCTGCAACCGAGACAAAAGTAGTCCATATTAATATCAAAATTAGCTCTTGATTTGACGTTTCTATCACTGACACAAACATAGGTATGTTCCTCATAAATAAACCTTATTATATAGTTGAGTATTTTTGTTTTCATCAGGAAAGCCTTCAAGATTCACATACTTACTTGATCTGTATGATTAGATAACTTGTTTTTGAGTAATCACGGCCAGCAATACTTTCATGTCTCCATAGATTAACGACTTCCCTAGATATACACCGCCCATGCATTCAGACGGTAACGCTTGTTTGGGATTTAGTTGGGACCCCGAATTTTTACCATCTATCGCGGCTATTGCGAATTACCGCGCGTGGTCGCAAATTCGATTTTTTACAGATTTCTGTAACATGGCATTCAGCGTATAGAAGCGGAGTTGTCAAATGTTAGTTTTTGTTGGATTTCTAATATATTGGTAGGTACATGTAGATTATTATTAATCTACGATACTGCAACCACAATTATTTTTAGTATAAGACTTCCTTGGTATGTATTAGAGATTTCAATCTTTAATCTATGAATCTATGGTTTTATGTTATTTTATTAGTTTTCCATTGTGCTCGAATTATGATTACTCATGATGTGTTATTGTGCCTACCTATGTGAAGCTGGAAAATTCAAGAACGTGAGTTGACAATAAATAAATGGACATGAGTGTGAGAAAGTAGAAATTTTGGAAATGCAATTGATCGAGAACTCCAGAGTTTAGAAGCTGAAGATGCATTTGGATATGGGGCACTGTTTTTAGGGTAAACAATCGATGAATTTAGATTGTTTAGAATGTTTAGATCTGTCTATATACAAGGAAGTCCAAATTCGTGATAGTTACACCATTTTTAATTCAACAACGGCTGGAACAATTTTCATGATATTTGATTTTTTATTGTATTCATCTGAAATATGGGATAATAAGTTCAAAAATTCTTCAAAATTAGGAAATTCGAGATGGCGAGCCCAATATGACGAGTTCTGTGATTATGATCAGATTCTATTCAAGATTGGTATCTGGGGGTTTACATGGTCGGAGATTATGATTCCTTCGTCAAAAATTCTATATGGTGGATCCAATATGGCGGACGAGTTTTGTAATTTATAATCGGATTCTATTCAAAATTGGTATCTGGGAGTTTTCGAGGTTAAAGATTAATGGACAAAATTATAGAAAATTCGAGATAGTGGATTCAATATGGCGGAAGAGCTTTGTAATGAATAGTAAAGTTTTTGATAAATAGTATTCACGAAACGAGATTCAATAGATTATTTCACTTTACAAAACAGTCGTGAGACAAAATAGTTATTTTTGTATCTAGAGCGCGAAATGCTACTTTGGTGATCGAGATCTGATTTTTTCAAAGAGGCGAAGCCGAGTTAAAAAATAGTCGAGATGACCAAAGTATTTCGCGCTCGAGTTGCAAACAACATTTTTTCTACGAACGTCAAAAAATATAGTTCTAATGTAAAAATATGCTTAGCTTGACATAAAAAATAGTGTTGAACTGGCTTAAAAGGCCTTCCCCTTTCCCTAGTTATGCACGATGTTCCACGAGCATACCAAATAGGAATTTCCTTTCGTGCGTTTCAAGAGATAGAACAAAGTTATTGTTGAACATCCAGAAATGAATGATTTCGTGGATGTTTGCTCGATTGAGGACTATGAGGTTGAAATATAAATATCTCATATATATTATATATATATACTTCGCGCACTGTTTTACTTCGCGCATTGTTTTGTGCAAGGTATCATGGTAACGTAGGAAACTGAAAAAAGTGTCACTTCGCAATTTGTTATCAATGCGCGAACCTTGTCATTTTTTGACGTTTGTAGAAAAAATATATTTTATATATCATTTTTATGAGAGAACAATCATATCATCAAAGGCCATTCTTCAAAAATACCTATATTCCATTTTTCTATTATCTGTCCTTGAATATTTCAAAAGCTTTCATTTAACTTGCATTGTATGTTTGTATGGATGTATATGTATGTATGTTCGGGTGGAATCTTTGAACTCAATTTTGAAGTAGAAATCTTCAACCGATTGAGCTGAAATTTTGTATGCACGTTCAGTTTGGATTACAATGCACGATAAGTTGTGTCACGTTATTCTAAATCCAATATGGCGGACTATCCAAGATGGCGGAACAGCTATTTTTGATATACTTTCACAATATGGGTATCAAATGAAGAGGCTCGTTGAGAGTAACTCGAAAAATAATGTGACGTCATTCTGAATCGGACCATCCAAGATGGCGGAATGGTCATTTTTAGTCTACTTCTACAATATGTGTATCAAATAAAAGGGCTAGTTGAGAGTAATTCGCAAAATGATGTGACGTTATTCTTAATCCAATATGGCGGACCATCAAAGATGGCGGAATAGCTATTTTTGATATACTTTCACAATATGGGTATCAAATGAAAAAGCTCGTTGAGAGTAACTCGAAAAATGATGTGACGTCATTCTAAATCGAATATGGCGGACCATCCAAGATGGCGGAATGGTCATTTTTAATCTACTTCTACAAAATGGGTATCAAATAAAAGGGCTCGTTGATAGTAATTCGAGAAAGAATGTGACGTTATTCTAAATTCAATATGGCGAACCATCCAAGATGGCGGAATAGCTAATTTCAATATACTTCTACACTATGAGTATCAAATGAAAAGGCTCGTTGAGAGTAAATCGAAAAATCCAGCTAGCGATAATCAAAAATTAAAAAATAAATTGAGAATAATAATAATTTCCCTGGTGGCATTTATATATCTATATTCTATTCAGATATGCAATTTGAAAAAAAAAATCGAATCAGAAATGCTCGGTCAGCATACTCTAATATAGGTCAGCAAATTATACGGCCCCTGCGTCATTGTTGAAAATATTTCAAAATCGCAATACTCCCACTGTGCACAAATCATGAATTCTTTTCCATTGGCAGCAAACAGCGGTACATACCTATTTTTTATAAAAGGTCGTAAATCATGCGGCGAGGGTCAGAAGATGCGTGTCAAACCGCAACGCTAATGAGTCGTCGTGAAAAAAACTTTGATACCGATAAAAAAGCGCATCCTTTTTTATTGCGATAACAATTTTTTTGATATGCCTAGAACTGGATGGCAGTAGATTTTCTATCGTTTCCACAATAATTGTTTCTGATTCGACCGTCATTATTCCGAGGTAATCCTAATTCAAATTATACGCGTAAATAAACGTTATATTTTTCAAAATAGGTAATAATTAGGTTTTCCATGTTTCGAGAACCCAAGAAATATGATCGTTAATTGTGAGAGCCTCACCGTAATAACATTGCCGTATATTCTTGAATTTCTATAGGTATTTTAAAGCAGTCTGAAATGATATGAAATAATGATAATTTGATATCCCACTGAAATTATGAAATTTGTATTTTCTACACATGCCAGACCCTCGTAAACATTGCAAATGAGAAATGTATATATACCATCTCCATTCATAAATGTTAATTCCTATCAATTCTGAGAGCGGCGCCACTCTCTGGATACAAATTGTTGCCATGCAAGGGTTTCGTAGTCCCTAACTTTTTAGGTCAATTTTTCATTTTGAGTGGTTGAAAAAATTAGTACATATTTGTGAAGATCTAATCTATGTTCCTGTCGTCTCACTTTTTCGAAATTTGATTCAGTTTTTTCTAAAAAAATCGCTAAATAACGTGTTTTTGGATGATTTTCCAATTTTTTTTCCGGCGGAACCGAATCGAATTTCGAAAAAGTAAGACGACAGGAACATAGATAATATCTTCACGAGTATGTACAATTTTTTTCATATACTCAAAATGAAAACTGACCCTGAAAAGTTAGGGACTACGAAACCCTTGCATTATTGCTTTATATCATAGTACAACTTCCTCTTCATCAAATAATATTGTTAAGAAATTGAAAATGAAGCTTAAAAATATATCGGAGCATAATATGATATCATCAATGTTAACAGATGACTGCATGATACATTTTGAATTCCTCATCAATCATTTGATTGTAGTAAAATTATATAAAGAGTGCAAATGGATGTCGACGTCTGAAAAATATTCGATTAAGAAGAAGAGTAGGAAATGTATCAAATAAATCAAAACTTGATATTTTACGTAGTGTATAGATCATCGGGAGTCGTTATTCTATGAAATGTGTAATGTATTTTGAGTAATATATAAAACTTTCATGTGATTTTTTTGTCTTTTCTCTAAAATTCAAATTTCAATTAATTCAACTGTTCTGTTCTCGGTTCTGTTCATAAATTCATACTACTGGTACTGGTACTGGTGGGGGACGTTTCCACGTCAGCAACTAGTCCCCAATGGGACCTTTTTGCCAACCCCAAGTGTTTTCAATGACTGATGTGGTTCGCTCAAGAGAGCTGGCTAACATCCTTTTCAGGCACCGCCCCTCAGCTCTCTTTTCAGAGTTTTTCAGCTGTGTTTTGTAGGCTAGTAATGTACTCACTACCATATGCGCAGTGGCAGGCCTGCTAACTATCATCGTTAACCCCCGAGACCGAGGTCTACTTAAGCAGCTGGCCCGCTCTCACGCTCAGCTGGTAGTTTTTTACATCCACCTACATACACCGTCCTACTTCTTCTCTGATGCTCACAACCACATCATCATATCTTTCTGCGTGTTCTGTGTAGGCTTTGTTACTAACTCCATGCGCCACTTCAGGAGCAGCACTGTTAATTGGAACGCAACAGCGAATCGTGCAGGACTATCCCCAGCCGATGCTCGGGGATAGTCATAAATTCATAAATTGAGTACCTATTCAATTATACAACAAATTTTTAGAACTTTAAAACCTCAACTCTTATACACTTCAGATTTTCAATTCCTCTAACCTGTTTGTAGTTCATCTTTCCAACAATTACAACTTTTAATAACTTTCACTTTCGAACCATCAAATAGATATTCCAATTATGCAACTTGTCACCATGTACGCATACATGATATATCAATCCATTACATTTTTTATCCTCAAAATCGGATTTTCAACTTTTCTGTCTTTCAAAATTGAATTTTGTCTCAAATTCTCATTATCCTCAACATCTCAGATTTTCTGATGTACTTCAATTTTTCAACTCTACGACCTGTTTGTTGTTCAGCTTTCTGACTTTTCATCATTTTCACTTTCACATTGTTGAATATTTCAATTCTCACTTTATACAATTTCATCCCGATTTCAATCCATTTCTCTGTAATTTTCAACTTCCAAAACCATTCATACTCATACATTTCAACTTTTCAATTCTTCAACCTGTTTGTTGTTCATTTCATTATCCACTATTTCAACCCTTTATCTCTCTCCAATTCTTAAGTACCTATTATGTTTTTCTACAAATTTTCAAGTTTTCAGGTTTGTAACGCACACGACTTCACTGTCTTTCAACATTTTCGATTTCTCAAAATTTTCAATTTCTCAACTATTCAACCTTTTGGTCTTGCTAAATCACATTTTGCCTCAAATTCCCAATATCTCAAAGCTTATATTTTTCAGCTTTTCTGAACATGAACATCTCATACTTTTTCTTTTTCAAGTTTTCCAATTTTCTCCATAAGAATTAATGTTCTACTTCTCAACTTTTCAACATATCATATTTCAACTCATGCTTTTATCATATCTCAAGTGTTTTTGTATAACAGATTCATGATATAGGTAATATTATTATGATGGTTATCAGACAAATATATTATAACTAGCTGTACCCTGGGCGCGTTGGTTCGTCATCAACTAAAATAAATTTAAAGGAAAGACATTACACAAATATTCAATTTATTTTGAGTCATCAAATCATCGAAATCGGTCGTGCCGTTAACGATTATATAACGGACATATAGACAAACATGGGAACATAATCACAAAACCCGTCCGCCATATTGGATGCGCCATTTCGAATTTTCTTATTTTGACGACGAAATCATTATCTCCGACCCCAAAAACCCTCAGATACCAATTTTGAATAGAATCGGTCCATAATTACAAAACTCGTCCGCCATATTGGATTCGTCATCTTGAATTTCCTAATTTTGACGAAAGAATCATAATCTCCGACCCTGAAAACCCCTAGATACCAATTTTCAATTGAATCTACTCATAATTAAAAAACTCGTCTGCCATAAGGGATCCGCCATTTTGAATTTCCTAATTTTAACGACGGAATCATAATCTCCGACTCCAAAAACCCCTAGATACAAATTTTTAATAGAATCGGTCAATAATCACAAAACTCGTCCGCCATATTGAATCCGCCATTTTGACTTTCCTAATTTTGACGAAAGAATCATAATCTCCGACCCCGAAAACCCCCAGCTACCAATTTTGAATAAAATCGGTCCATAATTACAAAACTCGTCTGCCATATTTGATTTTTTCAATTTTTGCCATATTTGATTTTCTCAATTTTTTTTCTACCTATACCATCACTGAACTATAACGGAATAAACAAAAAAAAAATATCCAAATCAGTCGAGCAGTTTACGATTTTATCGAGGACATACAGACAGACAGACAAACATTCATTTTTATAGAGAAGATGCAGAATAATTATTTTTATTCTGATCTGATTTTTTATCCAAGAATGGTAATAAGAGTGTATGCCACATTCTGGCAACGCTGTCACGCGTAGCCGGTTTCGAGGGTGCATGGCGCTATAAATAGACCACAGACTGCCTGGACCTCGGATGAATTATTCGCACCAAGGATACTGGAGACATCTGTGTATGTTCTGTTTCACTAATTTCAGTGTTGACCAAATCCCCATTCACGGTGTATATCTAGGGGAGTCGTTAATCTATGATGTCTCACACAACGATTTTGTTAATCTTCATCTGATTACCGAGCCAAACAGTGGAATATGGAGGGGAATAAATAATCGCTATTATTATTGTTGATATGCTCACTATCCCAACATTTTCCACTTCTTTTTTCTATATGTATGAATTTTTACCTGTAGTATCTAATGATGCATGTCAACACAGATTGTAAGAAAATAAAGTCATCTATATCTATCATTATAATGAAGGTAATATAATAATCTGTCAAGTAAGTCACATTGGTGGTTACTTCACATATTTATTTTAGTTCATTCTTCCGGTTGCAGAAAGAATAGCATGAATAGCATTTGGATCGAAAGTGATTTTGTTTGACTCGGAAATTTTTCTTTCGCTCGGCTTCGCAAATGCAAAATTTTCTTGTCGAAAAAGTGTCACATTTGATCCCAATAAAACAATCTACTATTAGTAGCTGAAAAATTGTTTCCAGTTTGATTGCTGATAACTATAAATTTAGCTGTAGACTTTGTGATGTTTTCAAGAGTATTCTGCTGAAATATTTTCGTACAGAGTGTCACGAAATGTATGTTACAAGAACTAAAGGGTGGTATAGTTCTCAGCCAATATAAAAATATACAGTGCTTTCGTAAAGTACTGATTTAATTCAATTTCAACTATTAAATTCCTGGAGAATCTCCTGAAACAGGTGGATTTTCAACTTCAATGTGCAACATTTATACAAGGTGTATCTAGATATCACCGAAAAAAAGGGGTGTTTCTATGTGACATTCTTGCAAATAGAGTTCATATAAACATGCGTTCTAACTTGCTCGGTTTTAATTGTTTTTATTTATTACCCCCCTGTATAAGCTTTCATGATGCCAATATTCAGTATGGATGGAGACTGAGAAAGCCCCAAAATTTCAAAATGATTCTAATTAAATATACCTCAGACCAGTGGGACCTCGAGTGGGACCCTATTCTCAAATGGTGAGATATTTTGTCGCATGCGAGATTTCAACATTGTCGAACAAAAAACGTGAGTGCTCATTCTCGAATGACGCATTCGAAAATTTTCGATAGACAAATTGTAGAGTGGTCTTAGGCAGTCGACTTTTTTATGTCGAATGAGAAATTGAATATTTGACTGATTTCTTCACTCGTTATTTCGAAAATGGCAGCTTCATTGATAGAAATTGAAAATTGAGAGAGCCAAGAGAATTAATAACGGCCACGAGAGAACGTATATAAGAATGTATGAAAATATTAAGGTAAGGAATTAGTGTGAGTCCATTGCACTGCTAGTGAGTGCTAGAACCATTAGTGGTACAGGGACATGGGTCTTCTGCATGTTTTTGCCAGCTAAAAGTAGCTCATACTATTTTTTTAAGCACAATAACTTTTTTTTTTCCAATGTCATTATTATTTCAACATAACATAGACATAACCTCCATCATAACAACAAAGAAACTACAACACATTGGCACAGAACACATTCGAGAATCGTATTCGATGTTGACGACAAAATTTGTCTCATGCGAGTTTGAAGTCGGAAGCAATCGAGAATAGCACACTTAAACGAAAGGCGACAATCTCTATCGACATAATATGTCGCATACGACATATTTCGTTCGACATTCGAGAATAGTCCCCCAGAATGCTATTTTTCCCTCGGTGCTATGTATCTCTCGGGCTTCGCCCTCGAGCTACAAATCGCACCTTGGGAAAAAGCTTACATTTCTGTCCCTTGATGTATAATGTACTATTGAGTGGTGATTCTATTTGAGAAATAAACAAAATTAGTCCTATTACAATAGCACAGCGGCTTGATTTTAATAGGTGAAAAAAATTATTCAAATTTTCTTCCGACTCTCCCCCCGCACCTACGCCCATGAGACAACCACAACGACGTCCTTGGCGGTGGCGTTGTCCTCTCTAGAGCCGCTCTACGGTGACCTTCCCGCATTTCGCAGTTGGCCGTGCTTTTGCTCTTTGCGACCGCGCGAGCCGAAAGGCGCACGGCGACATTCTTCAATCTTGGCATAAGGGGCGCGCTTGGGGACCAGAGTTGTCGGTTTTTAGTACGATTGTACTTTTCTAGTACATTTCATACACAATTAGTACGTTAATACATTTGACAATAATCTAGTACAAAAAGAAAAGTCTGATAGCCCAAGCTATTGTTACATACATAGCAATTATTAGGAGGAACAATAAATAAATGTGTGCGTTTTTCATTCCATTATTATGTCATGCGGATGAATCGAAGAAACCATTGGAATGTTGATGAAAATCCATCACTGTTGTAATAAAATGCGCTCTTTCGAATCGCTTTGTGATCAATTGACAAACCAATTCTTCTTCAATCACTTCCGGTCTCACCAGAAACGACCCTAACTTGATTTTTCAATGGGACACCCTGTATTTTATTCCATAATCGGTTAGGGATTATTCAATTGTGAGATATACATATTATTAGGTACTATCAGAGGAACACATTCATAGAAAAAAACTCCCATCCACGTTTATTTTGAAAAAGTTATGATTTTTTTTCGAAATTCCGAAAAAGGGGGCCTGTGGGGTTAATTCTTTCCCGACAAAATATTGTGAGATATACATATTGTTGAGTACCATCAGAGGAATACATTCATAGAAAAAAACTCCCATCCACGTGTATTTTGAAAAAGTTATTATGATTTTTTTTCGAAATTCCGAAAAAGGGGGCCTGTGGGGTAAATTCTTGCCCGACAAAATATTGTGAGATATACAGATCATCATAGACCATCAGAAAAATTCATTGATGTAAAATAATTTCATCCATGGACATATTCTGGAGGTTGAAGTAATTTCATGGCCAGCCATGAATATAAATTGATAATGAACGACCATTGGTGGTATGGCGCGCGCCTTGAATATTAGGCGAAGTCGTGGCTAGAACTCGTGGCTGGTTTCACACTGATTACTTTTTATTGGTAATAAAGATATATTTTTGATGGAAGTGAATTTTTTTCATTCATTCTTTGAATTGATTTTTTTCCCTATAAAAAAATATATCGGTCTATCGGTTTTTGATATCGGCCGATACGATAATCGGCCAATGAGGCCGATATCACCGATAGGCCGATATAAATATCGGTATCGGTCGATCCCTAGTTCTAAGTTTCCATTTGCTCAATAAGTGGGACAGTGAAAGAAGTTACGGATATTCTGAAGTCACACCCATTGAGCTTATGGAAACATAGAACTCGAATATCTTCGTAATCGTTTGAAATAACGCTATCAAATCCAGGTTCGTTGAATTCGTTATGATAATTCCTAACCGATTATAATATAAATAAAATACAGGGTGTTTTATTAAAAAATCAAAAGTTAGGGCCGTTGCCAGTGAACCCGGAAGTGATAGAACCAGAATTGGTTTGTCAATTAATGAGCAATTTGGTGTACTAGCTACCCACCAATTTTCAAAATCCGATCTCAAATGATTCAGAAGTTACAGCACTGGCCGTTTATTGTGCACTTCTCTGTATGTGTAATTAGATCTATGTCTGTATGAATAGAGTTAAGAATTCCAAATGTAACTGGAAGAACATTACTTTGACAGTTGGAGAAAGTCAGGGATATAGTATAGGTACTTTAACAAGACAGCTTTCTTCTAATTTCTAATAAGAGCCAAGTTCTGGTTCAAGAATGGCCAGGAAGCAGTTATATTATTACTTTTGGTGCGTCTGTGTCGAAATCGAAAAAACACGGTGTTAAAAGGTGCTATGACGATAGGTGATGCGGCATTGATTCTTCTATGTCCATTACTGATTTTTATCAAGTTTTATCCATCCAGTTGATTCTCAGTGTCCCCCAAAAATAGAAAATAAAAACATATGTTAATTTGATAATGCTGTAGAGCGTAAAAAAACAAATCTGGTAGACTGACACGATCAAATTAATCCTGAAATAGGTTGCTCTGGTATATCCAAATTGTTAAATTGTATCCGCACATCTGGTACTACTTCTTATCCATTTAACCTAGAATTTAACAAAGTTGCAAATTCGTTGAACATTCAAAAATTCAAACGTTGGTATAAGCAAACCAATATGAATTATAATAGTAAATAAGCACTTTCCTCATAAAATATTCTGGGAACTGAATGCTTGGCTTCGTTCATAACAATAATGACATAAAAAATATAATTTTGAACAGAATGCATTACTCTCGACATTATTTCCGAGATTATTTCAGTATTTGTTTCGCGAATGTTTTCAGAGAAAATCACATCAAAGAAAATATAATTAGTTTCAAGACTAAAAGCTTCTCGACTTGAATAAATACCAAATTATAGATTATTTCTCGATAACATTCATGTCTCTTACATTAACCCCGAGATTAACCCTATACCAAGAAGTCACGATATTTTGCTGCAGTAATAATTGCCAAGATAGATAACACAAATTAACATAATTTGATTACTTATAATCAAACTATCTGATTATAACTTTATTTTTATACGGTGAAAATCCGGGATAACCAACAATTAACCATGAACCGAACAGTGCTTTGATGTGCTGGAAAATTACTATATTATTATCTCAATATCATTATCAGCTTCCAATTCCATTTCCTGAATATTTAGACTTCAGTAACATGAAACCGACCTGGTTTTTTGTGTATCCATCAAATTTTGAAAGTGTTTTCATATTATGTAATATTACGATGTTCTGAATATTCGAGATAATTCTGTCGCTTCTCGCTTCATTGTTCACAAAATTGTGTTGCCGAGGTATTTTTGCATGAAAATGTGCATGCCTATATTTTAGAATACGTTCTCCTCTTTAAAATATTTTTGACAATGCAGTGTTGCCGCTTTTACTACTACTACTACTACTACTACTAGAAAGTAGTAGCAACATTGCTATTTCAAATGGAACACTCTGTATTATATCGCATTTTTAGATTCTCCCTGAAGAGCTGATTTCATCGATATATCACACTTGAGGTCTATCCAAAAATATTTCAGAGATATAGGGTGTTCAGAATCGAGATTTTTCAACTTAAGGATTTTTTTGTGTCGAAAATATTCATTATCGGTCGAAACGGCTCACAAGTCCCTATCTCAACTTCTGATTCACTGTTTGCAGATATTTAATCGGAACAGATACAGGGTGGTTCAAGATTCCGAATACTGATTACCCTTCATAGTCAGTGAACTCTGAGAATGGCTAACAGTTCAACTAGAAGTTGGACCTCAACTCAGGGTCAATTTTGTCTTGAATATATATAGGTATTTTGTTGTTGATAAGTTGGTGTACGTAAATACTGTAAATAAAAAATAGTTCCGCCACTGTTTCCAAATGATTCACATGAATTCTGCTTGCGTAACCATATACCGAATAAGTTGAAATATCTAAGCAATCCATCGGTGTCAATGACACCTCAAGTTCTGCGACCAATGTTTGCCAACGTCTGAGTCTGAACTTCCACACGAAAAACGTAGGATATCATTCTCATAATTATGTATGTATAATGTCAAACCAGCACGGCACGCCTACTTTGTTCTTTCTGTATGTTGTGGTGGTATACGAACAATTTGGGTACCGGAAACGGTTTGCGTAATTCGATTTTAAGTGTTCAAGTGTATTGCTTCTAGTTTTTATAGAATTTTTCGGCAACCTGTCAGACCTCCAGTGAGGATCTACTTTCGGAAATATGATTGATCATTATTTGTTGTGTCCTGAGGCGGAAATAGCGGTATACACGAGTGAAAATAATTGCCGACATTTCTTTTGAAATATAGGGAATAGTAGTTTTATTACTTGGTATTGTGTAAAGAGCATCGAAAATGTGTTAGCAAGTTCAAAGTACCCCGTAAATAAATGGGACTCCTATAGGAATGCCATATCACAAGATGGCGATTCATCGGTTTCGTCATCATCATGCGATTGAGACGGTCACTTATTCATTTGCATCAGATCGAGTCGGTCGTTGATATTGTATTTCATAAACGGTCATCTTTGTAAAAACTATTCCGAGTTATGTATTTTCAAATTAATATAATACAACAATAGAATATAAAACTCGATATAACATGTGTATATATGTTAGCTGTGAGGCGATGTCTTCCAAACGAACAGCAGCGATTGAAACCCTCTTGAACCACGTTCTGGAGAGGAAAGCCAAGATAGTTTCATACAGATTCCTGTTGGTGAAAAAACGAACTGTAGGAGAGCGACTGGGGGATCGCATCGGGATACTGAGTAAAATGAAAAAATCAACAAACTCTATATGAATGATTTTTGGTATGTTGTGAGAAGTCAACAAGAGAAGTTTTTCGGAGTCTTCCCGAATAGAGAACAGTCAGAAAAGGTATCATTAGAGGTATCAGTCCAAATTTAATGTCAAAAATGTTTCGAGTTGCAATCTTGATTCTTGTGCAGAATATAGTGTCTGTCATATTATGGGCTTCAACTTCGAAACTATAACTACAAGACGAAGTATTGCTGTTGTTTCAACATTTAGGCAATATTTATTCATGACTTATTTATACACCAAGGTGTATATTGAAATTTTTTCACCACTAGCAATATGTTTCAATCATTATAGTTCTATGAAACTGAAATATGGACCTACTAGCTGACCAGGCAAACTTTGTTTTGCTATAATGAACATTATTTATAGAAAATAATTTTTCAGTTCAATATTCAACAACAAACTTTATTATTTTATTTTCTACTTTTGTTTAGTTTGACTGACCATATAAAAGCGTGTTTTCTTAGTTTTTCAAACTACTATTCATTTTCTACTTCTTTTCAGTTCGATAATCTATCTCTCTATAGTTTTCTCAAGTACTATTCATTTTCTACTTCAGATGCCGATCTTGAAAAGAATCAAATCATAATCAATAAACTCGTATGCCATATTGGATCTGTCATCTTGAATTTCGAAAAGTTGACGAAATAATCATAGTCTCCGAACCAGAAAACCCCTAGATATCAATTTTGAACAGAATTGTATCAAAATTACAAAAGACGTCCGCGATATTGCATCCGCCCCATTGAATTTTCAAATTTTGAGGAAAGAATCATAATCTCCGACCCGAAGAACCTCCCAGAAAACAGTTTTGAATAGAATCAGATCATAAAAACGAAAATCCTCAAATATCAATTTTGAATAAAATCGGATGATGATTACAAAAGTTGTCCGCCATATTGGATCCGCCACCGTGATTTTTCAAATCATAATCTCCGACCCCAAAACCCCCAGATACCAATTTTGAATAGAATCGGAACATAATTACGAAACTCGTCCACCATATTGTATCCGCCATCTTGAATTTTCCAGTTTTGACAAAAGAATCATAATCTCCGACCCCAAAATACCCCCATATACCAATTTTGAATAGAATCGGATTATCATTACAAGACTCGTCGCCATATTGGTTCTTGAATTTCTTAATTTTTTCTCTCATAAGAACCTTCTCCTGACAATAACAAACACAACATAAAAAGAATCAGTGATGGCGTGATCAAGGAGTTAATTATGGTAAGTTCGATAGCTAATGGTGAAAAAAATGTCATTGTGCTTGGTTACTTCGCTGGCTACCCTACGATAGTTTGAAATGTCAACAACGTACAAACCTACCTACATATAGACATATATACAGGGTGACATGGAAAAAAGTACATTGCATAGTGCCACACATTAGAGGATACGAAAATAAGAAAAAATGTTCCTATGAACATGGGTCCGCAAGGCCTTCGGTTAAAAGATACGGGGTGTTGAATTTAATTTTTATTTTTTTTGGGTTTTCTTTGAATATCTTCAGCCAGAGACGCAAGAAGTGGATACAATGTGGTATACAAGGGTTTTTTATCATGCAAAATTCAAATTTGATCTTAGTTTTGTGATGACTGATAGAGGCCACAACATACAGAGTTCCATCCTTATTGAATCGGTCGTAACTTTTTTGCTATACACTGTATGTCATTTTCGACAGAAAACAAAATTGTTATCCTTTCTTTTATACTTAAAAAAGGTATACCTTGTCCAAGTCGCTAGAAGCAATGGTTCCAGTACAAATGCATCTAAAAGCCGACAATGCACGCAAATTATTAAAAAAGCGCCAGAGTAACTTTTGCAAAAACAATGATAAATACTTCAACAATTACATTTTAACGATATGATGAAAAATGCGATTAATAAGAACAAAACATTAAGTTTTTCGAAGATGTTCAAATTATTGCCACTGTACTTCAATACATTTTTTTATTAAAATTCAACACCCCGTATATTTTAACCGAAGGCCTTGCGGACCCATGTTCATAGGAACTTTTTTCCTTATTTTAGTGTCCTCTATTGTGTGGCACTATGCAATGATTGCAATGTATACTGTTTTCTCTGTCACCCTGTATACTACATACAGACAGATTTTATACGCTCCTATTTTTATACATCCTGCAAGTGAACATATTCATTTATTCATTACCTAATTTATTTATTCATTAACCTCATCAGGAATTTCCATTAATCTGCACCTATATCGAGATCTTTGCGCGGTTTCCAGTGAATTCTCAAGAACGAGAAGATAAAAATCCTCTAATGTGAAGTGATGGTGAAGTGGGCGCGATTCCACTGTTTGGAGAGGCGGAGGTCAAGCAACTGGTGCATCTGGTTCAATATACACGACGTCAGTATCGCGATCATGAATCAGACATTCCGTATTGAGAGGATATTTCGGAACAAGTTTATGGAGATTTTTTGGCATCGAGTCAAGCTATACAGAAGCCAGACGCCATAAACAATATGCATCTTATTATACCAACCCTTGACTAAAAACTGTATATACATGTGATTATTGATAAGTATAGGTATTACAAACTCTTTGAAGTCCAAATGCAAATTGGACAGGCTTCTAATTTCTACATACAGAGTGTTCCTAATTGTCAGATACACATCGAAGTAGGTGATTCCTTGGCTAAGTTTAAGACTGAAAGTTCCTATAATCTTGTCTGGAATAACTTCTTTTCCGAGATACAGAAGCTCTTCTCTTGTTCACCCTGTATAGCTTCTCGTGATAACAAAATTAAGTCTGTTATGTGACTGGGATGATGCAAAAAATTCGTTGTATATTATGGTTATCCAGTAAGTATATTACTCATCAGCATTTATACATCAAAAATGTTTCTCGAAAATTAAATGGTGTGTCCTATCAACAAGAAAACCTTTTATGTACACACAATTAAATGACTTTTCATAGATTTCTATAAAATTTGGGAATATTCTTTCGTTGCTCACTTTCAAGTACTAAAAACAAACAACGAAATTCCCCTAACGGCACTACTGGGAATCAGATTGGCCAAATGTTATCACTATTTCATTTGCCCTCAGGGTCACACCAATTCATAAGAATATTTTCGATTTATGTTCAGCGGATTTCCATATATAACATATATAATTGAATGGAACCTATTCCTTTTTATTAAGTTCGACAACTTGTAACTTTTAATATGCCCAAGACATTTAGGAAGACCCTGTTTGGAATATATTCAACATCAAGTGTCCAAGTTTCCACTCCTGACCATATGTATATAGGGGAATAGTCTCGGGTGAGATGTTTCAGGATTAGCGAGTGGACTAATAATACATGATTGGCATTCAATTAATCCACTGTGACTTTAGGGACCTAAAGTAATTTTTGCAATACTTCTCACGCTTTTTTTGAGTGAATAATGAGTGTGGTGTTCAAAATTGTTGAATTTCAGAGGTCATTTCAAACGTAACGACATGGCCGCCATTTGGAGATACGTTGAATAAATGGTGACATCAGTTTTTATGCTGTTTCGTTAGTGGTCAGATAATCTTCTATTTCCACTCATGAAGCGAGGTTGTCAAGTCACCAAATATTTCTTTTTTTCTATAACAGAATATCATGTGAATGTCGGAGACTTGGCAACATTGTGCTGAATGCTGAGAACTGACAAGACCACGCCCACAAGTCGTGCGCCGGCTTGTCACGTTCACCGATTCAAATGTCCTCTAGTGTGAATAAATATAATTATTATTTAGACGAATTTATAATAAGCAATAAGCCACACATCATAAAGGAAAATTTTAAGACAATTGAATTTTTGGAATATTACCAATACTAAATCGACAATTTATTGTGGACAGCCAAAGATAGCCAAAGAATATTTCACGTGATGGTGCAGCTTTCTTCATGAAGAGATTCCTACTAATGCCATTGTCTTGTCGATGGATCAAGTAATTTCTTTCTCCTACTATGCGAATACTTAGCTCATCAAGTTGAAACTTCAAATGAAAGTACGACGATCAGAAGAGCATTTAACAGAGTTGTCAGTTGCTCATCATCCACCTCGTCATCCACAGATATCAGCTGCTGTCATTATCCATCATGCTCCATTTTCCTGGAGGTTCATGCAATCGATTCATTCAGCCTTTAGCCTTTCAATCACTTCTACCTAAGCTTCTGATGACGCTGTTTCCTTCAATTCCACAGGTGATATGAATCACTGATCTAACTGAATCAGCCTTTGGCATACTAAACTAAGCAAATACCGACCATATCTCTACGATGCATGTCTTTAGTTGCAGTAGGGATGTGAGTCAAGCAGCACTATTCCAAACTTTTTGAGGTGGTATATCTACGCTTCATTTCTGGTTTCCTGAATAGAGTAACTCTTCGTTCTTTATAGAAGAAGGACTATAATAGTCCATATATCATGGCGTCTGCATTTATTTTCCGAACTAGGCTATTCGTTAACATTCAAACTTCATCTTCTTTGTGAGAATCGCTCGTGATTGAAGTTGATTCTTCAGCAGACCTTTCTAGCGATATAAATCTCCTCTCCTGCCCAATTTTTCCACTCGGACTATAGCAGGACCTTCGGTCAGGACAATGGCCACAAAAGCTGGTGAGCGTGTTTTCTTTCCACATTCCAATCATTCCATGTGTACTTGTAGCAGAGGTACAGCTGTGTTTTGCATGACGATCGAACAAGTTCTAATCTTCTTCTCCATCACGATGAGGCTGTTTAGAGAGACCATTGCAGGAGCCCGCTGCTGGAATGAATACCTAATTGACATTGTTCGGATGTCAGAAATTACTAGTAATTGACGTTATTTAAATTCCTTTCTACGTAGGCCAAGGAGCTTTCTGAAATAAAATATTTTATCGGCGGAGCCTAAATGATATAGGAATAACCTCGGGAATGATCTATGGATTCCACCATAAAAAACATCAATTATTGACCTATCAATTTCATTTTTGCCCAAACTATGTCTTCAATTACTAGAGTCAAAAATATAACATATAACTGACTCAACTTTGATTGCACTGATTGCAGGTATGCTACATATTGTTCACTCTGTTGTTTCAACCGCAACATTCCCAAGTCTCTAACCACAAAACGAATAAAGATTGGTATGCAAATTTAATCCATTCTGGATGCTGTTTTCAAAAGTGACGATGCCTTTATTTTCGTGAAATCCAAGTTAAAAGCAATCCACCTTGAAACCGACTATAACAGCTTCTCAGATGTAGCAAAGACTCATGATAAACAAATTAGGATGTGAGAAAATAAATAACCTGTTCGTAAAAAAAAAACGAGCTCGTTTAATAACAACGTTGCTAATGACTACGATTTTTTGGAAATGGATTTTATTAGCTTCCCGAAAAATGTAATTTAAATCTTAATATACAGGGTGCTTAGTAATATGTGGAACGCACTGATAGAGTGTCTGAAATAAAATAGAAATTCCCATAGTTGAAAATAAAAACTAATTTTCATTGAATTACTGGAGACAAAAATTGTTGATATTCTGATGATGCCTTTTACGACCTTTGTTTATGGAAAATTTTTTCGTTTTCTCATTGAGACGCCCTATCACCCCTCCAAGTGCGTCTCACATACGCACCCTGTATTTTTTTTTAATTTTTTTTAATCGCTTGGAGCGCACGAAAGGGAATCCCTATAATGTTCAAAGAACATCGTGCGTTCCTAGGGAGGATAGGGACAGTCGGTAGGTATTGGACTTTTTTTTTTTGAACTTTTGGAGATTATATGTTGTTGGGAATACTTCCACAGGCAATGAATTCCAGAGCCTAGTTGTTCTATGGATGAAGGAGTCTTGATAAAGTGCTGTTCGACATCTTTCGAGGTTGATATATTGGAATAGGAAGAATAACTCTAAAATCATCTTGATATTAGTGGCGGAACTGCAAGCACTGAGGAGGTACTACAAATATCGGTGGATTCTTCTCTTGAAGGTGGGCAGATTGTAGTTTGCTGGAAATACATCCGTGAGCAAAGAATTCCAAAGTGAAGATATCCTACGAAAGAAGGAATTCTTGGGACATGGTGTTCTGGGTGTTTGAGTTTTAACCATGAAGGTAGCGATCTGGTAAGATTTGTAGTGATCTTGTAAGACTTGGGTCATTGATCTGATCCCCAAACATTCTAACAGTACTCAAGAGATGGTCGAATCTGGGCTTTGTAGAGTGTCAAAAACTGTTACGAGGTAAAATACTTCTTGGCTAGAAAGAGAAATCCCAGCGTCTGAGAGTCACCTATGGCTATATTAGAAACATAGTCATGCCAAGATAAACTGTCAGATGCTGTGATGCCGATTGATATTGATGAATTTTTTGGAAAAGTTCTTCCAGCCATAATTGTATCAGGACCGTCACGTTTATTCTCTTTAGAAAAAACACTGTTGCTTACTTTTTCAAGGCGTTGAATGGGGAAGACCACTGAGAGAAGAAATCCGTGCAAACCTCTTTCAATCGACGAATCATGATTTACGTTTGATGTACAATCAATATTATGAGTTAAAGTTGAAGGGAATCGAATCTATATCGTTTTGAAATCAGCATATTTCATTCGATATTTCAAACAGCCAAATATGATGGTGGAGTCGTGACGTATTAGTCCCGAACTGTAGCTATCTCTCTCGGATACCTCGTCATTCTGCAGTGTTGCAGTGTGATTGGTCAGTTCAAGGACAATAGGCGTGTTGGAAATAAGACGTCGCGCCAGTCACACCAATGAATTGACAAAATTTCAAATGGCTCAGGAATTGTGTGTTTTGAAATGGACATATTCTAATTTATTTTTTCCATCGTCTTAGCATGAATGACAAAATTCAAAATTAATTCGCCGGTAGATTTTCAGTATATAGTTCACGATAATGTCATTTTAAAAAATCAGTGGTCTCCCCCATTGTATGAGATTCATATTGTTCATACTGTGCTTTGGTGCCTTGTTTTTGTAGAATAAAAAATAATTACCCCAAACCACATTGACATGCAATTTAGGACATCGAACTTCCTGTATAATAATGACTTATTGTATAGGTACCACGACCTCGATGTTCGAGTTTCAAAGTATACCGAGTGGAATTTTTATAATTCGTTGTTTGCTTTGGGCTGTTTACAGAAGTCTCTCGGGAGTTCATTGATACGAAACATAAAATATTTCGTTGAAAATTCGAAGTGGAGAAGATTAGGATAAACCGATAAATGTTATTAGAGATTTATCTGAAATAGTCTGCGATAAACCGAATTAACACTGAAGCATGCTTATGAAATCCATGGAATTATTTTTATCAGCAGCATCAGAAATTTAACTTATTTACAACGAATTATTTCAAGAGATAATAATATATCAATTTCCAGAGCACAATATGATTTACTCAACATGAACAGGAACTAGTTTTGATAACAATAATTATTGGGAACGCAAACGCAAAAGTTGGTATACATGAAAAAGTATTCTTGTTTTTTTTTGTATTTCCAATAATGACGTTGAAAATAATAAGATATTTATTTCAAAAAATTTACTCCGTAAGATTTAGACATTTAGATATTAAATACTGTCTGTAGATTTATCGAGGAGGTGGTACATTCATTATTCTATATTCTGTTATTCTGTAAAATAAAAATATGAATATTATTTCAATATATACGTGTAGTAAGGACAACTCAGATGATTTGCCCCAAAATGTCACTGCGTTTAAAGAATTTTCCTATCATATTATACGACTTCGCTATTGAAATAATCTCTTCTCATGTTGAAAACGGGAGCAGAATCGGTCCCGAAACGTCCAAAGATAAGTGAAAATTTGATATTTTTCCATATACCTTTATTCCTCTTCTCCAAACTTTCTTCAATACAAATTGTCACTGACAAGCTAGTGAATTGTTCTTTTAGGCGCTCTCAGTGAAACGCATATTACACGTATATTGAAATAATATTCATATTTTTATTTTATAGAAACGAGGAGAGAAAATCCCAAAAAATTTGGAATAATGAATTTAGATATTAGATGAAAAATTATCAATAATTTTGAAAATGTTCGAACTGAATTCGTATATCTTGCTCCTGCTTCATCTTCATCAACTTTATCTTGCTCACACTGTATAAATAAGTTAGGCAAACCGATGTAACGTTAATTCAGTCTAATAGTAAAAAGCGAAACGTCGTGAAATGAAGAATTTTATGAAAAACTGATATGAATTCTACGAAAATGTTATTTTGTGAACCCTTGACTCCACCAATGGATTATTTCATTAGCAAAAAAGTGGAAATGACCTTAATTTCAGAAATTTAGTTTTTTCTTGAAGTTTTCGGAAAAAAATATGAGAATTGGGAGCATTCTCAACAAAAAAAGTGAAATATCTTTGAGGTATTATAGCTTTATAAATTCTGGAGTCATATTTTTTTTTCGAATGAAGCGACAGTAGGGTAGTCCTAACCGGTCCTAACTTATCCTGATTTGTCACCTGAAAGTTGGTGATCCAGATCTGACGGTTAAAATTAGAACGGCGTGTAGGTACCTATACATAAACAGTGATCTTTGTTTTGATATTTTTAGAACACACGAATACGTTTCTAGTACTCAAAACATGATTCATGATTTTGAAGCGACAAGTAATATGCAACAGGTGATATCAGTTTGTCTCCAGATAACACTATTTGTGATCATAGTAACATGCTACCGTTTTTTTATTGATATTGGGAAATGGATTAGAATTCTATTCATTTTGAAATATGTCTCCGATATGACGACTCATCCGATTGTGAATCATTTGTAAATAACGAGGTTATAATGGCCTTTAATGGCGTAATCGAGTTCATAGACATGGTCAAGAATACCTACTTAAAATTTTCGAAAATGATTACCCCTACCCTAGAGAACGAGCTAGATAACCATCCTTTCAATAATTTCAAGAAAGTAATCAAGCAATATGCAGAAACAAAACAGGACTCTTCTCGGGGTGAAAATATCTTTCTAATGAGGTATCCGCGGAGGTATCACTGCCATTTGAAATTTCTTGAAAGGGTGGTTTTCAAGGGGCGAGGAAACCCATGACAGATGACGAATCAACTTCGAATTATGTTCCCATAGTCATGAAGTTGACGTGTCTAAGTCTATGGTGGATCGTCTTGAATGGGCTACCCGGTATTGATACTGCACATTGAGAGGAAACATACTTTGCTTGATTTCGTTTTAGTTTCGTTCAAGGTTTCGTTACATATTATATACGATATTCAATACCGATTTCTGATTTCAAATATTCAATCTACCAAACGTATAATCAAAATCAATCAAAACATCTAGCAGACATTTAGTGCAATACAAATATGTGTGAACAGTTAGTCAAACATCTTAAATATAAATAGCAATATTAACACCAAATTAACATTTGATTGCTCGTTAAACACAATGTTCTACTGATATCTCGACTGATGCGAGATCTAGTGTCATAAATGAGAATATAATGCATACATATATACCCATATTAATAGAATCTCAAGTAGATATATAATTTTTTCTTGAATAATTTTTCCAAAAAAATTTTATGTATACCAAGACTTTCACAGAAATTCTATCGAGGATTCTCTTTACTGTAGGTACGTATATACTGCAGATGATATCAGAGCTGAACTCGGAGCTGAACGAGGAGCTCAAGCTTGGATCAGATGTCGATATCCATAATGTAGTAGATTAAACTCTAAGTTAACCATATTCTCTGGATTTCGGAGAGGTCTCCCACGAAATTCTCCTTCAGAGGACTGTAGATGGCGATAATCTAAGTGAAGTAAAAGAACCTTCATGGACTATGAATCGGTTATCAAAAAATGCTGGTGGAAGATCATTCTTGGCACGTTAATGAATACAACCTAGAGTCATGTAAAGTAGAAGTGTCAATATAATGACAATAGCTGTGAGAGAATTGTGATTCACCTCGCCAGAATCGGACTGTGCAATGGTGACCTAATCGGTAAATTATGCGGGAAGGGACCAGAGACAGGATCATATATTCTGTGCAGAAGCGAGGCATTGGATCGCAGAAGACTTGATGATTTTTGCGACGATTTTTGGGCAACCAGTCGGTGAACCGGAAGTATTCAACTCTCATGCAGTGAAGGATTTGTCTCGGGATTTGTATAAACTTGTACAATGTACAGAGATACTGGAGTACGAGCTGGAGTAGGTATAATCAAGGCCTCAACTAGGTAAGATACAATGGGCCACTAGGCTTAAGTGTCGGAGACATCGTTTGGACGAACCTATAAACGGGGTGTGGTGATAGACCCATAAGATGTTCATAAAAGATTTCAACCATCTCGACAACAACAAAAAAACTGAAGAGTCCGAAGTAAGGGTCCTCCCAAGACCATCTAGATATCGAAAATCCTTTCCAGGACTCACGGAAATATTCCTGTATGGGATAAACGTGCGCAGGACACATCTGCGGTTTTCTTGGTAGTACTCCCCGTAGAACGAGTGCACCTGGCTACAGAACATGTCTGCCGCATCATGTTGGGCCTCCGAGACTATAATTCCTAGATTTCGAATTGCTTTCAGAACATTTTCCTAATCAAATGCACTTCAGAGTGGCCCGGATGTATCCGAGGATGTATCTTTATGGAAAAAGCCCTGCAGAAGACGATTATTTAGGTGGTATACTTGATCCAATTTCGACACAAAAACCTTCAAGAACCATTGATCGGTTATCGAAAAATTCTGGTCTGAGATTGAATCATTCTTTGACAATCAATAGTCATGTATGAAGGAAAACTGTCAATATAATGCGAACAGCAGTGGGTGACTCGAGATTCTTGTTTTCACTCAAATCTTCATCTATAACTGCGGCGGTCTCGAAGACTACTTAATAGGTTTGTGCAGAAATATGTTACATATTCCTCGACATTCTAGGTTTGTCGGCAGAGATAATTCATTCAAGAAGTTGATAATCTCGACTATTTGTAATTCAACTCCATATGAGCTTCGATATACATGTATATCGAAACTCAAAAGCTGGTGAGACTTCAAATTGAAGTCATTTGCGGGAACTCGTGTGGAAACATCTGAGACTGAAAATACAGTAATGGATGATAAATTGTTTTCCCATTCTTGGATCGTCTCCAAATCGACGCAATAAGCCAATCACCTGTTGTAGTGGAACACTTACAAGCATAGATGTCAAGTAAAGTTCCGACTGTTATGGGAATGCAAAAAAGAACTGAGAACTTTGGCAGACCGAAACCGCGCCAGGCTAATCTGGGGGTACCAGGAGACCAGGTGATCGCTGGCAACAAGAATGCTGACGAACTGACGAACTCGCAAGAAGAGGGTTGGACAACGAGCCAGATCCAGGTCAGTTTCTAGGAGTAGCAAAACGTACAGCACGAGCGTCCAGAGATTGGAATCAGGCAATACCTCGGGCAAAACATAAGAACTACCAACTGGAAAACATCCCAGGAAACAGACATGGGAAACAATCTTGGAAAGAATACATCAAGGAACCAAACCAAAAACTAACTGCAGACTTGGTATATATGAACAGAGTGTAGATGAGAACTGTCAAGACAATCATGACTGGCCAACGACCTCGACATCAACAAAAAACTCCTGGGGGTCATCCCTATAGACCATCTGGATATCGAAGATCCTCTCCAGGACTTACCGAAATCTCCCTGCATGGGACAAACGTGCGCAGGACACATTTCCGGCAGCACCCTGGCATGGTGGTGCACATAATAGTGGTTCTCCTTTCTCCTGGAAGTAGTCCCGTAGGGCGATTGCACCGGGCAGCAGTACATGTCTGCCGCATTCTGTTAGGCCTACGAACCCTGGCCGGCCACTAGAACACCACCTCTGGCTCGACCGCGGACGATGTCAACCCTGTAGTTCATAGATTTCGAGGTGCTTCCAGAACATTTTCCTAATCAAGTGCACCCCAGAGTGGCCCAGATATATCGTTATGGACAAGGCCTTGCCGGTCTGAGAATGAATAATTCTTTGACAGGTTGATAGTCATGAATAAAGAAAAACGATCAATTTAATGGGAACAGCAGTAAGTGACTTGAGATTCTTGTTTTCACTCAAAACTTCATCAATAACTTCGGTATCGAATACTACTTGATAGATTTGTGCAGAAATATGTTATCTATTCCTAGACTTTCTAGGTGTGTCGGTAGAGATAATTCATTCAAGAAGTTGATAATCTTGACTATTTGTAATTCAACTCCATGAGCTTCGATATACATGTATATCGAAAATCAAAAGCTGGTGAGACTTCAAAATGAAGTCATGTGCGGGAACTCGTGCGGAAACAAGTCTGAAATTACAGTAATGGATGATAAATTGTTTTCCCATTCTTGGATCGTCTCCAAATCGATGCAAAACGACAATCACCTGTTGAAATCGAACACTTAGCTACTAGCATGGATTTAAAGTGACGTTCCGGCTGATTGCAAGAACGAACTGAGAACTTTGGCAGACCGGCAGACTGCGTCAAGCTAATCTGAGTACTAGGAGATCAGACTGACGAACAGACGAACTCGTAAGAAGAGGGTTGGACAACGAGCCAGATCCAGGTCACATTATAGGAGTAGCAAAACGTACAGCACGAGCGTCCAGAGACTGGAATCAGCCAAAACCTCGGAGAAACCATAAGAGGAAAACTGGAAAACAATCTTGGAAACGATACATCAATGAACCAAACTAAAAACGAACTGCCAGACATGGTAAATATGAACTCAGTGTAAATGAGAACTGCCACGACAATCATGACTGGCCAACGACCACGACAACAACAAAAAACTCCTGGAGGTCATCCCTAGACTATCTGGATATCGAAGATCCTTTCCAGGACTTACCAAAATCTCCCTGCATGGGACAAACGTGCGCAGGACACATCTCCGGATGCGCCCCGGCGTGGTGGTGCACATAATAGTGGTTCTCCTGGTAGTAGTCCCCGTAGGGCGAATGCACCGGGCTGCAGTACATGTCTGCCGCATTATGTTGGGCCTCCGAGCCCTGGCTGGCCACCATAACACCACCTCTGGCTCGACCGCGTACTATCCGGCCCGAGGGCACTTTTTCGCGATACTCCGCACAGTCCAACATGGAGGAACCTCGCGCACTAGGTCGGGTGCGAAGTCGCGCAACGCAGCATTCCTCTCTCGGTATGTGAAAGGATTTCCAAGTGGACGGTGGCTCTGGTGATGGGGACGAAGAACACTCGCGCTGCGGGACGGTTTCTCGGATAACTAACTGAACCGAGACCAATAGGCGATTACAGACACAGACTCGCGTAACGTTTCACTACGAGGAGCGAGGAGATTGTGATGCGGGGTTGCCAAGTTTGAGATTATTTCCCCAGGCTAAGGAAAATATGTTTCGTGCTGGGGTGTAATAGTTATTTATACGCCAAGGTAGTGAAGAATATCATTATTACCCTGGGATCAAGATTATATCCAGAGGCTTCAGCCGAGGGGTATAAGGTCCCGTGGTGATGATATTCTTTACTACCAAGGTGTTTATTGAATTTTTTTCACCACATGCAATATATTTCAATCATTATCGTTCTGTGAAACTGAACTATGGACCTATTGTCACTATGAAAGCTCTTTCCTTCAATTCCAATAAAAATAATAGCCATGACTATGACAGCATATGTAAGTTCGAAGTCGCCATTGATAAATATATACGTACTAGATTCGAGTCCCATTTCTGCGAATTAGAACATTAGAGCAGTGAATTCGGGTTGATTATAATAGAGGTGACTACGTCATTATGGACTATAGTGGTTCATAAAATGACGAAAACTACCTCGGTAGTAAAAACAAACTTTACGACTCGAAACGAAGTGGATAATGGTAGGTTCTACAGCTAGAGGTGAAATAACTATAGATATCAATCTGCAATGCCGACGGCATATCGATATTGGTGGCCATATCGAAGAAAGAATAAATGATGATGGGTGCAACAATTTTTAACGTTATTGTGATGAACACGCCTTATTATATTATTATACTATAAGCAAATGTGAAAGGAAAACTGAATTTAGCGTAACCAAAGCTACATCAATTCATTGGATGCCAATTGTCTATTGTCTGGTATGACATATTAATATAAAGTTCTGAGACTTTGTATCAGTTAAACAATATCTACATGTGTACATTGTCGTCATTTTTGGCATGATACCAGTATTCCAGAATGGATTTAAAATTATTGCAAAAAGAAAAAAAAATGAGTATTTCATTCAACACCAAATAACATATCCAACGCAATAGAGGAGGTGTAAAAGTAAAAACATTGGAATTAATAATGATATATTTGATTGGGTATAGAAAACATTGGAATTGATGTCATTGAATATCGAGATGACAATGTGATTAAGTGCTCATCACCGGCAGCCATTGTTAATCCTAATATTCCTAATAGATTGAAAGTCGTGAAACCGTGAGTAAAAAATAGTTTTTCTAATTTTCCCCTATCTTTGATTAGCTATTGTTTATATTCATGGGTGATGACGAGCACACGATAGGTCGAAACTTCTTAGCTACAAACCCGAGTACAAACCAAAATAATCTCATAATCAGACTCAATGTTGTGGAGAAGATATTGTGATTTCTGAACCTGCCATCAGTTCATTCGACTTTGAAATCGGATGTATTTTCACTCAATTTCAAATATTATGTGTAGGGTGCATCAAATATAATTGATTTTCCACAAACAAAGAAAATAAATGAATGCAAATGTTTTCGTGGTTGCTCTCTTCGTTAACTTAACATGGAATCAACCCCCTGACTCATCAGCTAAGGATTGAGGCATAGGTAAATATTTACTCGTCCAGCAAATGCTTAATGCAATCGGCACTAAGATTAAAGGTCGGACAATTGCTGTGAATGAAACGGTGAGAGTTATCAATACGACGAATGATAGTCGATGATTATTCGAGAAATACTGAGCCTACGGAAATTCTAAAAAATAACTCGGCAACGTCGCAAGCTATTCCTTGGGTAAATTTAGACGGCGCATCACTATTAAATTTACGGTTTACGCGAGCCCCTGTTCTATTGGAACGTGGTTATTTTACAATTTTACATTCTGCCGATATTGATATCCGTTCAATTTACGGCTGGTGGCTGACTTTTTGGCTCCGAACGGATGTTCTCTGGCGTATATCGAAAACATGATCGGAATACCTACCCTGTAAAATAGACGGGATCAAATGGTGGAAAGCTGGCTTACCAGTGGCGTACATACGAAAGCGTGGAAGGGCCAACAACTGATTGTTTCGAAAAAAGTTGGAATTGCCGCTCTCGAATGACATTTGTATTTAGAACTGACAATCGTCAATTTGGAGTGAAAATATTATTTTATTTACATCCACATATGTAATGTTGTCATTACTAACGTCATATAAGGTTGGGAAGTGTCAAATTAAACACCTTAACTTCCCGCCCTCCCTTATGTAGTATTTTTGGTAGGTATGTACAGAAGTAAACAGAGATTTATTAATTTTGATCGAAATATGATGGTTGTGAATGAAATAGTACACGAACCTCGGTAGGAAGTTTCATTCCTGTCTCGAGATGATCTCACGACAGGAATGAATCTGTTCCCACCTCGGTGTGTAATATACTATTTCAATCACGCGTATATTGATAAAAACTTGTCAATTCAAAATGACAATTAAGTTGAAAATGATAATGGGGAAGTTTCCTTCGGATGAATTTTTCATCAAATTAGTTTCTCAATGATTAGTGTGCTTTTCCAATAATCTATATAATGACAATTGAAAGGATTCAAATCATTCATATTTTTGAACTAGAGACAAGAGCAATATTAGTGAATCTAGTATGAACATTGTTATATTGATTTGGCAGTGAAATGTCAATCCCCGAACAAGCCCGAACTGATGATGACGAAGGAAAAAATTAACGTTCAACTTTTTTATAAGACTTACTACTGATGATTACGAGTATGTCCTGAAAAATGAATGAATTGAAAAATAATGAGAATGAAATGAAAGCTATTGCACACCACAGGTGCATCGGAAAATATTACAATTTTTTCGAATTAATTAGTCCATAGTGATAAAATTCATCCAGAATCACAGCAACTAGATCACAATCAACAAGTGCGAATAGAACGAAAATAATACATATGTAATAGACCGTGAATTAATAAATAACAAACCAAAAACAACAATGAACAATCGAAACATGAAATCATTCAATACGAAGCCATCAGTTGCCATCAGGAATAATTTACTAATTTCTTGGAAACAATGAAAATCTACTTATAGGAATACCGGAATGGGGCGACAAACGTGAAACTACGATGTGATTATATCGGAGGACAAGTTCGGACAATTATTTCGATTCTATTAATTTCAAGATTCAACTCTCGAGTAATGGAGGTATTCTAGATATTGAAATATATATCTAATGTTCCGTCTTGATAAGTAATTTCATCAGGCATCCATAAATAAATTGCTTAATACTTTTCGACTAATCAGGAAATCAAATTACAAAATACATTCCATACAAAGTAGCCAATGGCAGCGTCGCAGTAGCGCAAGTAAAATCGCGTACACCAATGATGTCAGCAGAATGGTGAAGGAGCCGAAAATATTTGATTTTTTCATCTGAAGTGAGTCCTCGGCCTATTGAGAAAATAAAAAATCTCACATTATTTTATTATTATTATTGTCACTTAAAAGTTACAATTCTGAAGGGTTTCTGAAAAAGAAAGTTGCTGGGCCATCTATGTCTTTTCAAGTACATAGCATAGGAAGAAATCCACATGGGAATAGGCCTGACCTAAGCCTATATCGAATTAGCAGAACAATAAGACAAACTATCGAATAAAACATCCTGTATGAGCATCAGTATGTCATTCAATTGATTTTTTCCTCGATTTTTTCACTCACCGTGCTTATACCGCCAAGGTTTCTAAAACAGAAGTTGGTTAATCGATAAAAAAGACCAGCAAACAGGGAGCTAAAATGGGAAGAATTAAACACTTTTGGAGTACAATCTGGTTATTTTGAATTATCTCGAATTTAATTCAAGCAGCTTCCTACCAATGTTTTTTGAAATTCATGTCTTGGAATGATCGATTTGAAAAATCCTATTGAAACCTGGGACATCCTGTATATCTGTCTAACGCGAGGTCTGACGTTGATATCTGCAATGACGTAACGGGGAAATCATATTGAGGCCACTTGAAACGATCACAAAATACAATTATGCAGCGATCTTCTTCACTCAATTCATACCGCAATAATAAATGCAGTGGCCATTTTAGTTCAGTCATATTAGAAACAAAATAGAAAAAATGATTGGTGAAAAGATTTTTTTCTATAAGTTGGTGGAACCTTATTTTGGCGTACTGTTGATTATGCCAAAAGTACGGACCAATACCAGCACAGCTCGATCCGCCATCTTGGAAAAGAGCACACTAAACCAGTTCTTTCGTCATAACTCAGTTATTGTTGATTCTATCGTATTGAAAATCATTACAAAAAAATTGAGCTAATTGAATTCTACATCAAAAAGATAGTTAACATTTTTTTCCTACTCTCCATATCTCTTCTGTTACTTATACATTGTCAAATATATGAATATTTGTTTTTATTGCCCAAAAAATACACTCTGTAAAGTATTTATAAAAAATGATATAATTCGAAGTAATAAATTGAAAACATATCATGTTCTCTTGTTAATACAAACATTTTCATAATCGAACAAGTATATATAGATAGACTTATCCAGAAAAAAAAATTGTCCTTTGCATGGGCAGATGCCTAAGGCACTGCAGAGCAATGATCACCATCATCTCTTTCCTACGCATCAATCACGAAAAAGTTTTCATCTTCATGATCTGTCTGTTTTTTAGTACCTATAGCTATCAGATGGAGTATCTGAATTATTATATACATGGCAGTACCCAGATATGGCGGGTCTGGCGATGGAAATTAAAAAAAAGAGGAAAACCCAAGAAGTTCATTTTTCCGCAATATAAGGTGTATATATGCAGCAAAATTCAACAATTATCAAGTAACATTTATTGATTAACAATTATCAATTAACAAGTGGTGATAATATTGAGATTTATGCATACCAATAAATTAACAATAATTAATGAATAAATAATATGTATAAGCGCACATGCCCGAAATTTTGGCTATCCAAAAACATAACCTCACAAATTTGTTGTTTAAAATTTAGATAATATGGAGCTGAAATTCTGAATTTCAAAATTTGTTTTGATCTGGAAGAGACTGGGTTACTTTTCTTCACAATTATTTCATTTTTTGAGTCCATTGTACCAGTATCACCTGACCAAGCTACTGTGATGTTAGTGAAACATGTTGTGTGTTGAAGAATTTCGTGAAAATCTTATCGTTTTTGAAGTTTTCACATTAATTATTTCATTAATTGCTATTGCTTCAATGTTGAACCTATATTTTCATTACATCTGTATTCTGTCAGATATATCAGGTCGGTGGTATGTGATCAGGTCTGACCAATCTCATGGTTTCTCTATCAGTCGATGAAACCAATCCGCGGTCATCTGCGTACGCACTACAAGAAAACCTCTTTAAAAAGTGGCCAACTTCTCACTTGTTGAAAACAGGGAGTTCAACATTAACTTACTAATTGAACAATTATTGTTAAATGATAAATAATGTTACTTGATAATTATTGTTAAATGTTGCTGTTTAAATCCACCTCAACTCTAATATTCTGTGACATAGATCCTAGAAGTACGGACACCCTGTGTATTCCTATATCATTTATCAATACGATAATCGATTTTCCTAGTATACAAACTATAAATAAGATCTGGGTGGAGATGGATAAATCATTAAAAAATAGAAAGCTCATTAAAGAGCGTAAAAACAAATGAAGGCAATCCGTCAGACATCTGTTGAATTTCACGATATCTAATGCGTGTCATTGGTTACTCAAATGCGAAATAATTAATCCAGGAAGTAAAACCATGTAAAACAGAGCCAGGAGAAATTATTGAATTGCCAATGTTCGGGTAGTTAAAAATTTCATAGCAATTTTGGAGAAAATGTCTGTGATTTCTTTGATATAATCATTGGTTGCATCATTTATATCACTGTCATGAGTTATGCAATACTAAAAGGTCGATAAGCAATAGGCAGTCTTCTAGTCGTGCGGTCGGTATGATCACAGTTGAGAGAATAGTGGTATGATATACTACCTATATTACTTTCGAAAAGTTTTTTCCACTACTACCTAAACCTACCATTATTTACTTCTGGGTTTTTCAAGACGTAAAAAGTGTGTTTCTTCTACCAATGTGGCTTCCGTCATTTTATAATAATTTTTAATTCTAAGATATCAGTTCCGTTATAGTTTTAGTTATATTATAGAGAGATAAAAATTATGTATATCATAAAGAATGGCTGAAAGATGACTGGACTTCAGGTTACTGAGGAGGGTTTGAAATCCGAAATGAGTTGACTCGAATGAAGTAATATAACCTGTTTGTGAGAGATATAATTCCCATGTCGATGATACGAATGATTTTTTGGAAGTTTCAAGCTCATCAAGATCAGAGTTTATACAAGTTTACTTCTCTTATAATACATTTCAATTTTCATTTCAATACTGAACATATTGGTAAGGTATATATTTATATCATAATACATCATATTATTCATCAGATTTGAGAGATTGTCATTTCTCAATTTCAAAAGATTTTGATTTTTCATGCTCTCTTTTTGGATGTTCAACAGATATAATTCAGGAATTATCAACCATTCTCTTATGGAAGAGATGTATGAAGCTGCCTGGATGGAGAATTATAGATTTGAAGACTTCTTATAACAGCTGAATAGAATGAAACTATTTCAGGCCCATTTTCGAACAGGAGATTTCAAGATCAGCTTGAGAGAATCGGCTGTTCCATCCATTTACAAAACACACTATGAAAAATTATCATTATTATCACATGAAAGGCAAAACAAAATTATCATGGAAAAAGAAGAATTGATGCAAAACTACGTAATGAAATCGAAAATTTGAGAAATGGCGTTTTCACGAGCGTTTTCAATAACGACCGAACTATCTATAAGTATAATCCAGTATCGTGCCGTACCACTAAGTATCATTGAAGTGGGTGTTTATACCTATTTCAATTTTCCATCTACGGCTATGATTGATTTGACAGAAAATCTAAGCTTATAATCTTATCTGACAATCAGGCGCTACAAAGAAATTGAAAAGACAAAGAGCAGAATATATGTCTTTTCTTCTTGTATTCACTCGAACTTGTAATGAAAAAAATCTAGGACGGAAGTTCATATGATGTGTCCGAAAAGAAGTGCTTTCATAGTGACAATAGGTCCATATTTCAGTTTCACGAAACTATAATGTTTGAAATACACACACTGGCACAATTAGGGGAACGGGTAAAATTTACACTAAGTTTGACATCAATTTTCTCTCGAACCGATCACTCGATTCAAATTTGTTTTTCACGAATTGTAGCTTCATTCTTCACGAATACATCTGAGAAATAACCACTTCCAAACGATTCGTCTTTATATCATATACAGGGGTGTAAAGAAAGTACGGATTTTTCGGTATTCTTCAAGACATCCTGTGGAGTGAACCACTGATAATTGAACCGATTTTCCAACACCAAATTATAGCCCAATCTCGTTTTTTATTCATCTTGATATCCCAATTATACAAGAAAATATAGAGTTTCAAAGAAGAGAATATTGGTATTAATTTTACCACATCGAAACTCGAACTGGGGAGAACGTGTCGTTTTTCAACTTGTTTCTGTGAGGATTTTTACTTCAAGATGAGAATTGTTCACAGTTTTACCTATCGGTTTACTGTTTGAAGACACATATACGAATACTCTCATGAATATGCAGGGGTGATAAAAGTTGCTCGAATGTTCTTTTGGTGAAATGCTATTTTTGTTAATCGACGTTGGCTCTTTTGTTAATGTTATTAATTATTTGTCAAAGTCAAGCGATTCACAATTCATAAATTTGATTAATGAAAATTCAACTTGAGAGATTTGACTCCTACTGATGTGGCAAGGGCTGTAGCATTAATTGAAAATGACCAGTGGGTCAATGTTCTTTTAACATATGAGAGCCGCATCTGCACCAATTCAATAGATGGCAGGAGAAGACTATATCGCCGAGGTGAACGAAATGAACAATTTGATTTCACTGCTTCTGTCTCCTATGGTAGAGGTTTAGTCATGGTTAGGTTAGTCAAGAAACGACACATTTTCAGATCCAATTTGAGTTTTGAGGTGTAAAATTGATACCAATATCCACCTTTCCTTTGAAACTCTGTATTTTCTTGAATAATTGAGATATCAAGATGAATAAAAAACCGAAATATTCGGAATAGATTGGGCTCCAATTTGGTGTTGAGAAATCGTTTCAATTATCAGTGGTTCAGTCCACAGGATGTCTTAAAAAATACCGAGAAATCCTTACTTTCTTTACACCCCTGTATATGATGGAAAGACTCATTTTCTGAAGGTAATTATTTCTCAGATGTATTCGTGAAGAATGAAGCTACATTTCGTGAAGAAAAAAAATTGAATCGAGCGATCGGTTCGAAAGAAAATTGATTTCAAACTTAGTGTAAATTTTGCCCGTTCCCCTAATTGTGCCAGTGTGTGTATATCGCTAGTGGTGAAAAAAAAAAATTATATTATATAAAATTATATGAATATATATAATAACATTGCGGACGAGTTTCGTAATAATTGTGATCTGATTCTATTTAAAATTAGTGTCTAGGGGTTTTCTAGGTCAAAGATTATGACGCTTTTGTCAAGATTGAATACTCCAGATGGCGGATCGAATAATATGGCCGATGAGTTTTGTGATTATGTTCTCATTTCTGATTCATTCATTCAAAATTAATATCTGGGAGATTTCGAGATCAGAGTTTCGTCAAAATTGGAAAATTCAATATGGCGGATCCAATTTGGCGAACGGGTTTTGTAACCATGATCCAATTCCATTAAAAATTTGAATGCAGGGGTTTTCGGGGTCTCTATAAAAGCGCGTTTCTTTAGTTTTTCAAATTACTATTTATTTCTTTCAAAGAGGCCAGAAAAGCGATTATCGGTCCAGCTCGAGATCTAGGAAAGATGATGTCCACGCCATACCAATGTGACTGGTTTCAATTAGCAAACCAAATCATCCAATGGCTGAATTCTGGATCATCCGCTCAAGAAATTTAGACGTGGGCAGAAAAAAAAATGCCGAACGCGTATTCACTCATCACCCGGTCTTGATAACCTTCTTATACAGTGTTGCCTTGTTGTCTACAAAAAAATAATCTGTATAGAAACCCGTAGGTAAGGTAGATAGCAAATCAATGGTTAGTATACTTCTGTTATTTCACAATAATGTTTTAGCATTCTCGTTTGAGACACTAAAATTTTATCAATATTTCTTTCTTTTTTACGAAAACCTATGTAGGTATTTAGTGACAATATGAAAAAGTCGATAAAATTATGGGTGATTCCATCAAAATTGAAAACCGAGTGATCAAGGCCTCAGAATACCAATATTTATTTATAGTGGGTGTTACCTCAACATTGGTAAAATTTCAGATGTTTCCTGAGGTTTTTTCTTCGAAAAACTGCTTCCTAAGTGTGCTCCGCCCCTAAAAAACTAAAAATATGGAAACCTGAAACGATTTTTCCTCACAATTTTCGAAAACGTCTATCCAAAAACCATGACATCTGGTACATCTATGATGTTGAATCAAAATTTAAACTCGGAATTTAAAAATTTCGATAGTACATCATTCTGGAGTGATGGTTACCAATCCCATTTTTTATGATTTTTCTCATATTCTGATGTCAAAATATCATACTGGGAGGTGTTTGACGTGGAAAGGTATCACAATTGTCTGCATCAATGCATCGGCACCCTAAAGACGGGTTTTCCTGAATATTTTCGTAATCGCCTTCACTGAAATATTGAAATTTGGTGCATGAACTTTCAACGCCAGATAAGATTCTGAATGTACGTCAGAGACATAACATACTGAAGTTATTGCAGGTCAAAACAACTTCATTTTCTAGTGACGATTTGTTTTCAACATTTTGCTATTTGATTTATCAGATTCTTGAAAAATTTAGACGTGGTCGACATTTTTCAAGAATCCAATAATAGGACTAATTTTTCCGAGAAAATAACACTTGTGATGAGCATTTTGAAATATTCCGCTCAGGATTTAAATTTTCACTCTGAGTGGATTGTAGAGTATTGATGAAAACCTGTCTTTGAAGTGCCGATGCGTCGATGTCGAGATGAACACACTGTATATGCGACAAAAAAAAAACTTGAACAAATTATGGCACATAATTATCGGCAATACAATTGATTAATTCCAGCCTCGTGTGAGAACCCTCTCCCTGGATTCGCCCTTGCAAATGATTGGCTATAGGATTAAGCATTGCTATCTGTATAAAAATAGCGTTTACGTTAAGATAATCATCGAATATTCATTTCAACCATGACTCATACCCTGAATTCTTTTTACTAAATCATGTCAGATATTGCAGTCATTGAAAATCCGTAGATCTACGGATAAATTCGTAGGTTTGGCAACACTGACCTTATATAATTTTATGCGATGGAGAAATGAGGACTCTGACTCGGAACTATCAATCCTTTCGCGGATGAATGAACTCCCAAGAAAGTGTCGAAACGGTGCAATATTCGTCGGCCATTGAAAAAAAAAACATGGAGCCATTTGCGTGGATCGATTCGCAGCAATATGTATATTAATTGGCATTGTTCGAATACTCGAAGAAGACTTACGTAAGGTTGTTGGGAAACGGATCCGTCGCAGAAACACAGGATGTTCCCTCGAACGAAAAGTAGTAAAATTCATTTCATCCTGCTCAACTTCAAATCCCAACTATTTTTCTCGAAAAAAAAAGAGAAAGAAGATGAGACCAAGAAGTTCGGTTTTCAATTGCACCATCAAAACAAAAAACAAGAATGAAAAAATCCAATGAATGAAATTCTTCATGCACAAAACTAACTTACTACTCTATGAGGTCCAAAAGATACCTCTAAAGTTCACGAATTGACAAAAACTTTTTTTATCTACTCCCTGAATTGAAAGTAGGCGTTCGCTACCTAATTTAAGGGAACAAAGTTGTCAGTTTACTCCCGCAAAAGGAACAAATATTAAATCCCGTGGGAGGTAAAATAAATGTTCTTCAGCATGGTATCCTTTGGCGTCGATTTACCTATCACTATTATTAAACAAAGAATAATATCCTATATTAATTCCAATGATATATTATTCGTGTCTTCATATTCCGTAAGTATACACTTCTAATAGAAACTTTCAAATACAATATACAAATCAATGAATTCATGATGACAGAAGTGTCAAGTTGACTTTCGTTCAAATGCCGTCAATTATCCATGGCATACTATAATTTGTACTCAATGCATTATGATTTGGATCGACGCATCTGAACTGCCAACTTGAAAATAGTAGATTGTTTTATTAGGATCAAAAGTGACACTTTGTTTGACAAGCGAATTTTGCATTTGCGAGGCGGAGCGTTTAGCGAAGCCGAGCGAAAGCAACATTTGCGAGTCGAACAAAGTCACTTTTGATCCGAATGAAACATGCTATTTTTCTGCAACCGAAACAATTAACTCAAATAAACATGCGAAGTAACCATACCAATGCAACAAATATTGACAAATAATCCATGTGATGAGAATATTCTACCTGCATTAACAGCAGGTTAGGTTTTCTAGGATGTTCGAATTGTAGTTTCAATATAAATACAACCACAGAGTGACATATTTGTGTATGGACCAGGTGCCCTAATGGCAAATACCGCGCCAGTGCCAGCTATAGAAACAAGACGTGGAAAATGTTAGGTTAGTGAGTATATCAACAATGATAATAGTGATTATTTATTCCTCTCCATACTACACTGTGTTTGACTTGATAATGAAATGAAGCTGAACAATATCGTTGTTTGAGACAAAAAAACTATTGCTTGCCGTGATTATTCAAAACCAAGTTATCCATCCCGAGAATAACGAATGAAATGCAGATCAAGCAAGTATTTGAATCTTGGAAAGGCTTCCCTGATCAAAACAAAAATAATTAACTGAGATGTTTATAATTCCAATACTAAACTATAATAAGGTGTACTTATGTCTCCAGCATGGGTATGAAATGCCAAATCTGCTGAAATCGGAAACAAATCAGGTATGCGTCTCAACTCAAATAACCAACCGTCACGAAGTTGTTCATTCTTGATGACGTCCAGTACATCTTTTTTAGTTCATAGGAGCAAAAGTTCAACTTTAGCTCCTAGGAACTAAATATGTTGCCTAGCAACATACCTATTTTTGTGTCAGTAATAGAAACGTCAATTTAAGAGCTAATTTTGGTATCGAAATGGACGTTTTTTGTGTCGGTTGCAGAAAAACTTTTTTTTAGCGAATATTACAGTTGTTTACATACTGGGAAACTTTTGCGAATTAATATTTCTCACGATTTGGAAATGAGTTCGCCGATGGTTGTGTGTCAGCGATTTTTAGAAGGTAGTAAATCGGTAAACATCAGGATACCACGAGAATTCGTTCATGAACTGTGAAATTGGCAATTTGACATTCACCTTAGTTATCCATATCTGAACTAAATGTTTTGATACTTCCCAACAATCTGTCATATTATAATAGTAAACTGCAATTAATGACAATACCATCAAGCAATTTCTCGCAACACATTGCAGTGAAGGAAATCTTGAGTTTAGTCCAACCTACTCAGAATGTCTGTATTTTATTACGCTCAAATCAAAAGAACTGTCATTGATACTCCTATATTATTCACTTTCACCCAAAAATATAAAAACTTCACAAACGATAAGATTTCCACAAAATTCTCAAACACACGACGTGTTTCGCTAACACAGTAGCTTCGTCAGGTGATATACTGGTACAATGAACTAAGTTAGTTTAATTTCGTGGAAATCTTATCGTTTGTGAAGTTTTCACATTTCCATGGATTTCCATCAAGTAACGGCCGAATGAATTCAAAATTTACCCAAAAATTCACCATTTTCCAATAAACTAGCGCCTCTAGGGCAATTTTAACTCTAATTCAACCGGCCTGAAAGTACTAGGTAGTGATTTCTCGTAACTATGCTCGTACATTTATTTCAAAGAATCTTCGCCTTTTAAAATCTAAGTCATGAGCGTTTCGTCACGATTTTTTTTGTAAATCCAGCATCTTCATTATATAGTCACGCATATCCTATCGGCATGCATTCAGGTAGGAATCCGTACAGTCATTATCTCAATGACTGCAAAGGACGTTCTCATACCGAGTGATTCGAAAAAAAGGCACCGTCGGCTATATAATTCTGAAAATAAATGCGGATCATTTTCACGTCAGTTTTTTACTTGAAAGTACCGTTCCGTAATACAGAGGCCGCAAATAAATCGATACTTTCATGGACAAAGCGTATACGAGGTGTAACTTATTGTAAGGCCACTACTATACTCAACAGAGAACGATATGGCTCAAAATAGCCATACCTAAATTAACACTTTATCTTGAATTCTTCCTGATGTAGAAATACTCTTCATGTCTCAGAAAATATTAAAAACATCACTCTTGATGAGAATGATACTGTAATCAGTTTTGATATACACTCCACGGCAAAAAAAAACAGACCAGAAAAAAATTTTGCCAAACTAATCGCCCATCAACTTTTTTTGATTCTTGTCCGATTGTGATCAAATTTCGACCAAAACTGATGCAGTTGATGGATGATGAATAATTATCGTGTATAGTATTGCAAAAAAACTGATAAAAATATACGCTAATCATGATTAAACGCATAATTTGGGAGCTTATAACACGAGAACTGTGAAATCGGATCAGAAATCTTTGAAGATATTCCACTTTTTGTTTGACAATGTTGCCAGTTCTCATTGATTTTATCTTCTTGGAAATAGGAATTACAAAAATTGTATTTAATGCAGCCATAACTTTTTTGTTCGATTCAGAAGGATTATGTGTTCAGTGAAATTAGCTGATGTTGTTGACTCACATGAAAAATCACAGCACTGAAAATTGATATGAATTTTCGAAAATTTGTGCATGGGAAAGTAACGTATGGAACATTTTTAGATCAGTCACAAAATAAGGATCTTACCGAGGATCATATTCAGTCTCAAGTGAGTGTATAATTGTTTCAGATTTTCACCGCATCGAAAACAGTTTTGTCTCTCTGTATTGTTGATCACCGACATTGATCTTTAAATATTGAAAAATATGGTATGGCGGATACCAGGCTCCATCATGTGAATTGTTATTATATTTCCATCATCTTAATAGGTCTGATGTATATTGCATCAGATTCCAACAACTTAATTTTAAAGAATATATCGAAGCCTTTCAGATATCGTTTTTGTTTGCGGGATAATTTAAAATGGCGACCTGATGCTTATGTGAAAAAAGTGGAAGATTTATTCCAATGTATGCTTCAGAGGGATGCGATGTATAGAATTCAGTGGCTCAAAAAGATGGTTCCACATGTTATACCTGTAGTTTTCCAAAGAAATCCAGTAAGCTGGATGCTATTCGATTCTATACTAGATGAACATAATGTAAGTGAATGTTTAGTGAATGGTTTATACCCGTATACCAGGTGACAACGAGCGCCGAGCCACCCCTGTAACTTCTGAATCACTTTAGATAGAATCATGAAATTTGGAGGGTTCGAATAAGCTTATAAAGAAATAAACATGAGTAATACTATCTTCGGTCTTCGAGAGAGAGAAACGAAAATCTATTCAGCAGTGTCTATATACCGAGGACTATACCCTGTTCAGGGTATACCCCATCAATTTTGAATGCAACATATTTCATAAATAATCTCTGTACTGACTAGACACTGACTATATTTCTGAACAATCTAACCTTACTCGGCCTTGACGATCCTTCTTCCTATTAAGCATACCATTTTTAAAACTGAACCATCTTTTAACAAATTAGTGAGGAAGGATCATAGCTTAGAAATGAGACTACTTTTTCTAAACAATGTAACCTCACTTGGCCTAAATGAATGTAAGAATTCATTTTTTTCCTTGAACGAAACGCCTAGTATAAAAATTACATGGGTACCTAATTCTAAGGGAAACTGATTATTTCGATAACCTAAACAAAACTCGCAAAGGCGTGATGGTATTGTTTATATTAACACCATTAAGATAAAATGAGTATCGAGTGTCTCAGCATCTTGGGAGAAATTGTATTCTCATTTTCATATAGTTCTTTGCCGAGTATGTTCAATGATATCTGCTCTTTTCCTTGAAATTATTGGTTACCTAATGATTTACTGACTTATAGTTATTGTGACTTTTGAGGCTGTGAATTATCGTTACACGAATCTGGTGAGTCTACTCACGGGCAAAATAATTTACCTATGTATTTGCATTTTATTTGATTATTATTTATTATTTGTGGATATTTTACTGGTTACAATGAGGTATATGTATCTGTCGTTCAGATGCTAGATACAGTCGTTCGTGTCGATTTTAGACGCTGTCGTTCAGTGTCGCATATTCCTGTCGTTCGAAATATTATTCCTGTCGTTCGGAGTATTTGGCATTGTCGTTCATGCCCTTATACTGTCGTTCAGTATTTTGTAATTGTAATCATTAAAAATCACTAACATTGATATTCTTGATAATTACAATAGCAGAAAATCAATGGATAAAGATTAAATGTTCACACAATAAGTCAGTATGATTCAATAACTTGTTCAGGCGAATTCTTTTGCTCAAGAAATGGTTTTTCTTCAATTTACAGGCAGATATCGAAAGATTCAACCAAAGACGGTCAACCTAGTTATAATCAGATGATTTCAATGATCGCCCAATTGATGTAAGTAGTTGATGAGTTCTTTGATTATTTTTATTTTATTCACAAAGAAGCTTCATTAATTATGATGAGGTCCTCACAGAAACCTTCTTTATAAAAAGTATATTTTTCGGAAGGAGACAACTGTTTCTTTCATGGGGCTTTATTCGTATACCTATGCCGGGACTCTCGTATTCTCCAATTCTCATGGCTATACCCGGTATATGACGTCAGGAGCAAACCTCAATGAACGACAAAGGTGAATGGGAAAAATTCATTCAAAGCATTCACAAAACCTTCCTATCAGCAATTTCAGCCGAAACCCAAACAATGGAAGGAAAACGTAACCTTCCGATATACCCACATATCGCATTACCATTAGGCGTTTCCGTCAGTCAATTGTTTTGTCTGCACGCGTTGTGTGTGTTTGTGCGCGGGAATTTTTACCACCAATAATAATTGTCGTTGTTTTTTCTTCTGCTGACTGCTCCAACAGGAAATATGGTTTTTGCATTCGCCATAACGTGGAAGCTGTACGTTATGCAATAGACAAGTGAAAGTCGGGGATTTTTACACCGGTGTACGCTCTCGACTATTACTTTTACCGGGGTCAAATGATATCTTCACGGAAAAAAAAGGAAAAGGAAATTATTTTTGTTGAACTGAGCAGTTTTTTGTTGAATCAACCAGATACATGATTATTTCATGGATGCAGCTTGTTCAAATCAAGAATGTAGTCTAATTGAATCAACAGTATAATATCAATTCCATCAACAAAATATATGGTTTCCTCAAGAACAAATTATGTCGATCCAAAATAATGTCGATGTTGATTCAACTATAAACATTTTGTTGATTTGATGAAATAATGATCATCTTGATGAGAATATATCTTTGAAACAACATACAAGTTTTCTTATTCCGATGTAGCAATGAACTCGTTTCGAACGGATCATCTGCTTGAATAGAGCAACGAAATATGTAATATCAATGAAATATTTTGTTCATTCTACATCAACTTACATTTTCGCCTCTAGATGGCGATCATTTCGCCTCGTCTATGCATGCCTCGAATTCATCATACGTGAGGCCGGATTCTTCGTCTTTGAAATATCAGCTGGATGCATCGAACTTATAGGACGATTAGCAATCCGAAATAGTTTTGCATCAGCTGAAGGGAAGTAAAGACTGGTAGAAGTCAGATAGTTCCCTAGTTTAGTTTCTTTTGATGTAAAATTTCAGAAAACTCCCGAATTGATACTGAATTTGATTCAACAGAACAATATGTCGGATGAAAATACAATCTCACTTGAATCAACGAAATATTTCATTGAATTAACAAAATATTTTATTGAATTAACCAAATATTCCATTGATTTAACCAAATATTTCATTGAATCTATTAAATAATTCATTGAATCAACCAAATATTTCATTGAATCAACTGAATATTTGATTGAATCAATATCTTGTTATTTCGAATCAAACAAAATGATTGTTTGAGCCAATTCAATATCTCTTCATGAACAATTCATGGATGTGCTTGATTGAATAAGATCCAGAGTTCATTCAAGACATATTTACTTAATTCAAACTTCAAATTCGCTCTGAAACAAGATATAGATTTACTCATTTCAAGATTATATTTTGTCGTGCATATATGACACTCTTATTTGCTTCATTCAATTAAATTTTGCTTGATTCAACAATTCCTTTTTTTCCGTGATTCGAATTATTTTTTTATTTATTTATTTATTACAATGATTCAAATGTCGAAATATACATTAAAAAAATGCGGAAAACGTCAATAGTCATTTGTTTTAGTATAGGCACAAGAGTACAAGATTAAATGCCGCGGCTGGCGTTTCATAACCTATAGGCGTAGCCGAGGATATAGGAATCCAGCCAAGGATCTTTTCTGCCATGAGGAACATATAATTTTTTCTGCAAATTCTTTTCAATTTCACGCAAAGTCCAAAAAATTCATAATTCTTTGTTCACCTGAAGTCATTGTCAATTTTGATTACCAATTTGATTCAAATTATAGTTATTGGAACGTTGCATGGCAACAAACTTTTTCTGCCTAGGCAATGAAAGTATACACCTTTTCTGCCTGTTAAGTGTCATTAATAATCCACTTTCAATGTAATTTGGAGAAAAAAAACATCAAGTCTCTATAGTGTAAGTGTTTTTGTCTACAAAAGGTTTATTCAAATGATTCTTGAAAATTGATATAGTAGTTGCACTCGTTGAAATGGCCTGACAGAAAATCTTGCAACATGCTTCAAGGATGTAGGTGCGCTGATCACTAGTGTATCTCAAATTTCCAGAAAATATCTCGACTCGAATCTGTTCTGCATCGTCCTGCAACTATTCATCATTCAAATTGCATATTTTTGGAGTAAATACACCCTTTGAATTGAGGTGTTTGAGGCCCAATTCAAAATACCGTAATTATCTCATGATCTAATAGAATGGAGCGATGCAGAGTTGAAAGTAAACAGCAGTGAAAATTTGGAAAGCTAGGTATATGATTTGAAATTTCATGATTTCAAACGATTCAAACGTCATTTCGAATAATAGAAAATATTCCATCACTACTTCACCACTTTATTCCATGACCTTCCCTATATAATATATTCAAATTCTATTGGCCAGCAAAGTGGAGAATTAAGACAAGTGACAGTTTAGGATATCACGAAAAAAAAAAGATTTGTTGCATCAACAAATTATTTATGCTTGAATTAGGTTTGTTGGACCGAGCAATTTTTAGTTGAATCAGATGAATGATTATTTCTTGGAAGCAGCTTGTTCAAATCAAGAATGTGGTATGATTGAATCAACAGTATAAAAGGTTATCTCAAAAACAATTTATGTCGATCCAGAATAATATCGAAGTTGAATCAATTATAAACATTTTGTTGATTTGATGAAATAATTATCGTTTTGATGAGAATATATTATTATAAACAACATACGAGTGTTCTTATTCCGATGTAACAATTAACTCGTTTCGAACTGATGATTTGCTTGCATAGAGCAACGAAATATGTAATATTAATGAAATATTTTGTTCATTCTACATCAATTTGAATTTTCGCCTCTAGATGGCAATCATTTCACCTCGTCTCTGCCTGCCTCGAATTAATTATATACATGAAGCCTGATTCTTCGTGTTTGAAACATTAGCTAGAACATGAAACTCAGGATGCTTAGCAAGCCAAAATAGTTTTTCATCAACTGAAGAGAAGTAAAAGACTGGAGATCTATGCTAGAAGTCGACTAGTTGCCTAGTTTAGTTTATTCTATTCATGATGTGAAATTTCAGAAAATTCCCGAATCAATACTAAATTTGGTTCAAATTTGCCGAATGGAAATACAGTTTCTCTTGAATCAACGAAATACTTCATTGGATCGACAGAATATTTCATTGAATCAACCAAATATTTCTTTGAATCAACCAAATATTTCATTGCATCAACTGAATATTTGATTGAATCAATATCTTGTTATTTTGAATCATACAAAATGATTGTTTGAGCCAATTCAATATCTCTTTATAAAAAACTCAAGGATGTGCTTGATTGAATGAGATCCAGAGTTAATGCAAGACATATTTACTCGATTCAAACTTCAAATTTGCTCTGAAACAAGATATAGATTTACTCATTTCAAGATTATATTTTGTCGTGCATATATTGACACTATATCTGCTTCATTCAATTAAATTCTGCTTGATTGAACAATTCATTTTTTGCCGTGTTCCAAGAGTATAATAATAAATTGAAAACAAGCATTTTCCTGAGTACACAGTCTGTGTTGTTTTTGGTTGCTCATTCGTAATTCATCAGAATGGGACAGATAATAACCATAATTGTAGGAGAGATGGAGGCTCGTATTTCTATATGTTTACGAGGTCCATCAGTCAATGCTATATATATCATTTTTGAATACATATTGTGTGTGACGTGCACTGCTCTGCAGACCGTATTTTTTGTTCAGATTGTGCAATTATCGAGGATAAATGAGTAAACAATCAAAATAAAAAGACCTTTCGGTCGATAATAAACCATAATTTTTCACCATTTCTGTCTTCGCCCAACTTACAGGTAGAACTCAACAAGTAGTTTAGCCACCACAGAAACAGAGAAGTGTGCTTTTCAACACGCTTTCAAATTTCGAAAGTACTGGAAAAAGTTTGATGTTGTCAATAAACTGTCCCATCCATCTTTCTACAAACCTGATGGCTTTACATCTAGAACCATCCAGAAAGCTTCTTCAAGGTGTTGCCAGAATTACATTTTCTATATCTATACAGGGTGAGTCATAACTATTGGGACATAGGATAAGGCGAGGGATAAGGGCAGATTGTTTGGACCAAAATATGGCGATATAGGACCGAATATACCAACAAAATATTGCAAAATTTTATACAGGGAATATTATTGTATGTATTAATCTACAGTTTGTTACAGGTGGCGCCACTAAATGATTACTAATGATGAAATCGACCGATGATTTATTCAACTTTTCCATGCCAATCACGTGGTATGCGGGAGTTCCATTTATACACTGGCCGGTATAATGAAATATTTTGTGCAACGTTTTTTTATGTATGAATTTTTCAAGTCACGGCGGTTTTCATGGGCTTTCAGCAACATATCCTATAGAAAATTATCTACAGGGTGATGCGAAATTCGACCGACAACGCCTGACAGGTGATATAGCCCTCGTGCACTGGAAAAAAAAGATAGTAAGTATTACCAAACGTTTAGTAAAATAGGCGCCAGTCACAACTTTCATCAAATGATACCACTACAACATTATATGATACTATACTACATCAAATATTACCACTACAAAATATTATAATACTCATAGTTTAGTATTATTTAATGTTGTAGTGGTATCATTTGAGGAAAGTTGTGACTGGCGCCTATATTACTAAACGTTTGGTAATAACTACCATCATTTTTTTTCAGTGTGATTTCATAATCACTGAAATAGGGACATACGTTCTTCAAGTGTTCAGTTCTCGAGATACAGGGTGTTGAAGTTGAGAAATAAAAATAGTTTTATGGCAACAACTCAAGAACGATTGAATATGTTGCATTCAAATTCGGTACATGGTTTCATGTTTGAATGGGTAATTTTTTGACCAGAAAACCATACCGGACATTTTATCCAGTGGTGCCATACAGGGGGTTGTGGTAACTTTTCCTCCCATATTTTCTACACCACTGATTGAATTTCGATTATTTCCAATTCCTCGAATTCATTGTTCAATTTTGCCCAACAAATGCATCACCTTCAACTGAGATGAAATGAACAGTTTTCGAGATATTCGACCCAAAATGTTGTTGAGACATTTGCAACTACTTCTCAAAAACTGTGCTCGCATCAATCCAACCTAGCGAAAAACAAGATGCAGCGCTCTGTAATTTCCGATTGCCGCGTATGGCAACAGAGAATTTGGGTTATTGCGCCGGTGTTATCTGATGCAAGCATGCAATGTGCATTTGTGCAATGCCGATATACTTCATGTTATAGATACCTTTATTATAAGACATGAGAACGATCGTTGCACCAAGGATGCAATTATTCTCGAAACGGTTATTAGTTGGCCCATTCGATAGGTCGTTGAATGACTAACCTCGATTTTTTTTTAACTTATACAGGGAGTCTGTAAAAGGTGTTTACAAAAACATACCACATATTTCTTAGACCAAAATGAGTCGATTTAAGTAAAATTACCTCAGTACAAAGTTGCATCGTTTGGGCTCCAGAGGGCCTTGAAGTTACAATTTTCAAATCGTTTTTCCCGCATATAAATTCAATCAATCAATCAATCAATCAATCAAATAAGCTTTATTGTCCAAAGTGTTAACTCATTGACAAAGCAGGTTACAATTTAACAATAGTTATTCATAATGATATTCATAATTCGTCATATAGAATGGTAATACTTATAAAAACATTGATGATAATAACAATAATGTGAAAAATAAACATAATATATTATATTGTAATATATTATCTCGTCACTATATATATATGAAAACGAACAAACAGACGATATTTGAAAAACTACACCAACAAAAACATGAACATAATACTATAATAGTTTCCACATGAAAATATATAAAATATCAGAAGGTATCATTGTAATATTCTGAAACACTATAGTACGCTTTTATTTCCAGTTGTTCCTTCAGCTTATGCCTTAAGGCTTCAAGATTCGAAACTTTACGTATCTCTTGTGAAAGATGATTGTAAATTTTTTTGCTTTCATATATAAGCGAATTTTTTGTCAATGTATACAAAGGAATGGGTAATTGTAGATTATTTTTTTGTCTGGTGTTAAGAACAATTTCTGGAGCTGAGATACTCGACCCGTACTTTTTGTGAATAAGGCACGCAGACTCTATAATAAAGATATTGTACACTGTCTGAATTTTATGTTGGATGAAGAGTTGTTTACAGTGTGCTCGGTTTGCAGCCTTACATAGGTACCGAACAGCTCTCAAAACGGCATGTTCGATTTTGCTGAAATTTGGTAAATTGATAGAGTTTTATGTGGCAAAAAAAAGGTGTTAGAATTTTGTACGATAATAATACATAGGCGTAGAACTTGATTTTTTGAATAATTGCACCTTTGAAAATTCTACGTCAATGAAAGAAAAGGAGTTTGAGTATGAAATTTAGATTGCCCAATTCATTCACTTTTAAAAAAGTACTCTTGATAGGACTCGATTGCTCTCATGGTTTTAACGAAATTTGCATTTTAGTAATTTTATAGAACATGAACAATAATTATTAAAATACAAACTTTGTCAAAACCATGAGAGGAAATCGAGTGTTATCAGGGGTATTTTTTGTAGTAAATGAGTACCAAATCCAAATTTCATACTCAAACTCTTTTTCTGCCATTGGCGAAGAATTTTTGAAGGTGCAATTATTTAAAAAATCAAGTTCTACGCCAATGGCAGAAAAGGGGTTTGAGTATGAAATTTGGATTGGGTACTCATTTACTACAAAAAAGTACCGTGGATAACACTCGATTTACTCTCATGGTTTTGACATCGTTTATATTTTGATAATTATTGTTTATTTTCTAAAATTACTAAAATGCAAATTTCGTCAAAACCATGAGAGCAATCGAGTCTTATCAAGAGTACCTTTTTCAAAGTAAATGAGCTGCGCAATCTAAATTTCATACTCAAACTCCTTCTCTTCCATTGGCGTAGAATTTTTAAAGGTGCAATTATTTAAAAAATCAAGTTCTACGCTTATGTATTATTATCGGACAAAATTTCAACACCATTTTTTTGCCACATAAAACTCTATCAATATACCAAATTTCAGCAAAATCGCATATGCCGTTTTGAATTTATATGGGAAAAACGATTTAAAAATTTTAACTTCAAGGCCCTCTGGAGCCCAAACGATGCAACTTTGTACAAAGGTAATTTTACTTAAATCGACTTATTTTCGAGCTTATTTCGGTCTAAGGAATATGTGGTATGTTTTTGTAAAGACCTCTTACAGACACCCTGCATATCCCAACCATATCTAACTTCTTAGTTTTCATATCCTGAATTTGTATGCACCATCATATGAAAAATTTCTAAATTCGGCAGGTATATAGGTGACAAGGATTAAAAAACATTCTATACACTCCCTTTTTTTATAGTCACCTACTGATAAGGTCCACCACTTTTATAGTCATTAAATAGTGCTGAATATTTGTAAATGTTGAATTTTGTTGAAATTGAGACTAGTGTGTGAGGAAAAATTATGTCAGCAATAAGGTAAATATAAGATGGTGTGATATGGACAATGTAGCCACATATTTACAAGGCCCATCGACGAAAAATCCGCTGAAAACTGAAACAAACTATCTAATTTCATGGCTAATACTCAAAATATTATGTGTGTTATATATTTTCAGAAAGCGCAAAGCCTCATTGTTTCAAATATGAAAAAATATACATAACATTTCTAAAATTTGACACCGCCACTGGATTCTATGTTAAAAATGTGAAAACCGCAAATCTCTATCTTTGAAAATAAGTGAGATATCCCTTAAGGACATCGAAAATGGGACAGCCTATACAAATGAACATTTCATCACCAGTTATGTAATAATTTACTTTACACAACTAGTTACGCAAAGGAAGACGTTTCAAAACTTCCGGTCAGTTTTGAAAAGTGTCAGATTACATGTCAAAATTTGAAAAAAAAATGTTTTACTTGGGTTCTATGTCGAATTCATTGGAATTAAGACATAGCTTTTTGTAGAGTGATAATAACTTCCATGATATTCTGATATCATTCATAGTTAGTTTTATATTTCCATTTCGTCCTGATTAATTAAAAGAAATCAAGATAGTGTATGTTGCACCCAGGATGCCACCACCAATTTTCGAATCATCAAATTCTGAGTATATCCAATCTACCTATCCACGAATCATGGAATTTATAATTGGACTTTAATTTGGATTTCACAATCAGGGAATTCCACTTGTTATTTTCTGGGAATAAAATCAGTTGTCTCAATCTTTCAATGAATCACGATATGTGATTTTCTTTACGATGACCGTAATAAATTGCATCTCGATGATAATTTATATAAAAACAATATTTGTTTTCATGTATTCAAAAAAATAAACTCATAACTATAGGGTTATCAACATCTATGAACCAGACACGTGGAACAGATATGTATAAGAAAGAAAATCGAACTGTTTACTATACAAGCTATATACTAAGTTGAATGGTTAATTTAATTTGTTTGGAATAATATTCAAATAAAAAATATAACGAATATTTCACACATCTTAAAATTCTCACATACTCTGACCATACACAAGCCAAAGACAACTCGAACTATCGCGAAAACCCTATAGAGGCCAGGTCGTTTGTATTGCTGAACTTAATAACGTTGATTTATTTCCCATATATAGTTGTCTCTGTTCATGGCATGATGTAAACAGAGGAAGTAATAGAAAAAAATCAAGTTCAGCAGGTAGAGCATATAAGAAGTGTAAGTAGTTTCGGCCACAGGCCATCACCAGACACAAATATTGATGTATTAGTACTAGTACCTAGAAAAGAGTATGGAAACAGTTAAGTAAATTCAATATGGATTTGAATCTGTAAAAGGTCCAGTAAAAAATATCATTATTGACGGAGTACATTGGCACAATTTGAAATTTTTTTTTTAATTTCTCACGTGAGATTCATCAGGATATCATGCAGAATGCAAATGGAAGCTACGACAAAAATTCGAAAGACCAGAAACGTCATAAATCACATTAAAACCAACAAAAGATGGCAAAAGACAAGAAGTGACACGAGTCAATGCCAAAAGCACATGACATACAAATGAAATTGAAATTAATATCAAGTGATGACAAAGAACCATTACAACGAAAAGTGACGCAGGTCAATGTCAAATTATGATGAATCTAGTAAGAACAATGACAGAGAACCAAGTTGAAATGGGAAAAACAACCAATGGGAACAAGAGATTGGGAGAAGAAAAACGCATATATATAGGTATTGAATAAGACCATCAATATGTGTTAAATATGTGATGTTCATCATTGAAATTTTAAAGTACGAAAAATCAAACTACGTTCAAATTGGTTTGATCGTTTAGACAAGTGAAATAGGGATTATCAATATACATTCATGAATTTCTATAATTTCCAGGAGGTTCAACCTAGAGCCTTTATTACAAATGTGGAGAAAATCAATGTTATCAGATATATTGACCAATTCCTGTTTATCAATCTGTAATGTTCAGGGGCTCTAATTTCGAAACTCCGCCCAGTTTGATAAACATATTTATTTAGTTTTTGAAAGGTTCGCTGAAAGTCTTTGGCAGATACTGAAAGACATTGAGGTTTCTGAAGTGTTTCATTTTCTCTGGATAACTATCTATATCGTATAGATGTTTATATTGTTGAAAATTACTACATAAAAATAAATAACCTTTTCTTTCAATATTTTCATGTTGCAGATTTAACATCCGATTCAACCCTCACTCACAACTGTTGCATTTGTTGGTTTTCATTCAAGGAAAACGTGAACAATATTATTGTCCACGAAGTTCTACAAGGAATCAAACAAATTCGTCTGAAAACTTTTATCATCGCGTCCGAGCTCACGTCTATCCCTGAGACAATTTTTTTTCTCGATTAATTTTATTAGATAGCAGACGTCTCCAGCCAGCATCCAGCTCTGGTCTGATGTCATTTGTCCTTCATATTGAAGCGGAAAATGTGAATGTTTCAAACAGATACCGACGACTATCACAGTTGTAATTCATGCCGGCTGTCATGTAACGCAGCTCACTGTGTTGTTTGAAAGTGATTTTTTTATTCCATGGACCCAGACTATTGAGAAGGGAAATTACGTAACTGTCCATGTTGCACTTATAAAATAGAAGGAAGAGTATGGATTTGCTAAAAAATCAAACCAAAAGACCAGTATTTTATTCGGAATGGATCCAGCGCAGAAGAATTCTTTGAAAGAAAAAATCTGATTCAATAAAAAAAAAGAACATCGGTGGCGCTAGGGTTTCATTGAGACGAGAAATCTCGTCTCGAAGGCACTTTCTCGTCTCGTCTCGATCATCGAATAAACAAACTCTCGTCTCGATGTTTTTTTCGAAGACAATTTCTCGATCTCAATTCTCGAAATTTCGTGTCTCGAAAACAAAAACTGAACGTCAATAAAAAATGCTATATAAGGTTGCACAAAAATTCAGGGTATTGAATTTTCTCTATAAAAAAATTTCGTCAAAATACAGAGGCTACATGCTATAAACTAAAAGCCACGTATATAAAAAAAACGCCGAGTATCAGCACAAAAATAAAGAATATCGTTCCAAAAAATGAAAATTTAACGAATCCTTGATGTTTCAATTTACCTAATCATTTATCCATACTTTTAAATTTATCTAGGTATACGAAAGGCTCTGCGAAAGGTGAAAGTTCGAAATTGTTTCTTCGTTGTATGTAACAGCAACAAACTCATTTTTTATGATCGAAACAGTCGTCTCTTGAAAAAAAAAATTATTGAGCAAATTATTTTATCTCAATAATAGGGGTCAAAGTACTGCATAGTGAAATTTATGCAAAAATGGTGCCATAAATCAAAAAAATCAAATAAGTCTGCCATAAGAATATCTTTCGAAGTGATATAGTAATAAGCTTGGACTAACATATTTAAAGAATACAATAGAAATAAAGTTGAATTTATGGCCATTTCCCTCCATGGCATTTCTTTACCCTGAAAGGCCAGACTGATAATAATAATAATAATTATCTTTCAATTATTGTAAAATTTTTGTTTGAATCTAATAAAAATATAATGATAATCATTGATCTCATTCTCATTTCTCCCCTGTGTTTCGACCTGGCAACACTGACCGGGCATTGTGAGTAGCGGGATGCAGGAGGGTTGTTTGTTTACTAATCTTTGGAATTATGTGATGAATGATGAATCATGATTCATGAATTCGTCAGTACAGTCCGTGCCGTGTTAGGGCACTGCGTTTTCATGTTATTTATGAAAGAAACGAAGCCGTAATAGAGCTAACTAATTGAATAGATATATTGCAAGTTGCAGTTCGAGATCGAGAAATCTCGAAATAATTTGTCGATCTCGAAAAATCTCGAAGTGCTTTTTTCGATCTCGTCTCCAGAAGAAAAAACTAGTCTCGTCTCGATCTCGTCTCGAAATCGAGACGAGAAATTTCGAATTTTGAGAGTCTCGTGAAACCCTACGTGGCGGATTCTAGATGCCTTCTAACCTTCAAACGGGTACGGTTAACGGTAATCAGAAATCCGAATTGACACCGATAAGTATGTCGAATACATTCTTTATCGAAGCGATCAGCTTAGGAGCTAGGCTATTGAATTTCATTCCTTTCTATTATTGTTTTACGTTTCATGTTCTATCATCTTCTAGCTGCCACCAAGATTGTTACTTCTGCGAGATATAACTGCGTTTATGCTTCAAGGTCGGTTTTCCGGATAGCTACTCACAGAAAAACAAATTGAAGACAAATGAGGTAGGTATTTCATCATGAAACAATGCAAAATGCCAAATCCGAGGCCCATCATTTTCGTGCGTTTGTTCTAGTTGTTTTTGTTGATCTAGAAACTCGAAACGCAGATTACGCAAATCACCTATTTCATTTCTCATGAACATATTCTTCAAAACCTTCTTCGGCCTAGGTATATCTGATGCTGTAACGGATGATTCAATTTCATTCCTGTTTGTTCTGTTTGTATCCTTGTTTTTCATAGTTATCGCATAAAACGGTTGAATAACAAACAGGAGTCATTAGTTTGTTCATGAAAAGAACAAAAAATAAGATATCCACAAAATTCCCAAAAACACGACATGTATTATCATTAAACCACATAGAATATCTGTTCATATCCGAAGATAATATTTTGCTACCTATGGAGAAAGGTGCTAGATTATTGGTGAGGAATAAATCAAGTATGTTGGCTACGCTCTGATGAGTGATTGTAAAAGTTTCGTCTTGTTACCTAGCTTCATTCCTTTTGTTAGAGCCAAGCAGTGTTGTGTACATTGAGATCGTTCATGATGATGATTTCTGCTGCTGGATGGTTCTGTTGAATTATGTCAAAGGTCTTCTTAATCTATGTTCAGAGACAAGAACTCGAAGATCCTTTCATTTCATCATCATTTCAATCACCATTAAATGAAGAGCTTTAGGATTAGATTTGCACCAGCTGGAGACTTATGAATGAAAACTTTATGTTGAAAATTCACTAGTTATTCCATATCTCTTTCTGGCAAGTTCATCAATGTGTTTAATTGAATGAGAAAGAAGGAAATATTAGCTTCGCTCTCAAACATAATATAATACCATACTTAGTCATTTCAAGTTTATATTTTGTCCTGCATACCTATTCACTTGCCTGAAATAAATTTTGGTTGATTTAACGATTCCCTTCTGCTCGCGAACTAAATCATCATCACATCAATATTTTTGGTTGGTAGGTAGTTAAGTATACATAAAATTAATTAATTATAGGCATATAATGTATGTAGACACCATAAAAGTTGACAGAGATTTTTGAAGAAAACACATTAAGATTTCCATTAAGTCTCAAGGACATGAGACTTCACAGAAAAGGAATCTCAAGAAATATCCAAACAAAGAATATGGAATTGTTGATGATTCCAGTTTGCCAACCACTATAGGTAGGTATTCGAAGAAATCAAAAATGATCAATTAGCATAAAATTAACCACGATCAGACTATACGAGAGAACGGTTTATTAAAAGGTCACTGTTTGCGAGTTACTGAACGAATTCCATCCAACAGGCAACTCTGACAGTGTTGTCAAACTATCCAGATACTAATTCTCACTGCTACCTGTTACCTGCTACTGATGATATACACCAATTCAGGATCAACAATATATGATTGAAACCTATTTCCATGTCCTTCTCCCTGAGACTAGAATGCTCAATCCAGTACTGAACACTCAATGACAGTTCAGTCACGTTTTCATAACACTTAATGCATTAGCGGGCTTAATGTAGCACTTTATCGACCGAAACAGCGGGCGTAAAGTACCACTTCAGCGTCGGCAGGTCCCATTATCGCCCTGGGGTCTGCTGATGTTCCCAAATTCATTTTATAATACGAACCAATAATCACTTTTAATTGAATCAAAACTCTTCTCTACCAACATTCATTCATTATATCCACATGCAATTAAGATAGATCCAGCTGTGATGTGAGTTATGAGCCTGAATGTTAAACTTTGAAAATCGCAAAGAATTTGGGTGACCCATGCCACATCTAACGGCTTGGCAACAATGGCTGCCGCTGCTGTTGCCAAGTGAAAATCGTGAAACAATTGAGGTAAAAGTTATGAGGGCAGAGACAATAAATTGCACGTTTCGTTTTCTCAGATGGTTTGTTCTTGTATAGCTGTATAGGAATTGTCCATAATCTGGTTTTGCTTCTTTTAATCTCATTCTTTTGTTTGGCAAGATTGGTGGTATATAGGTATTGGTACCACGAGAAATGTATCCAGTTTCCCGAGCAGTTTCCAATTGATAGGTATCGACAAGTGAAGTTGAAATTATGCAATTTCAATTATTATGTGAAGTATTGGAAACAGGAAGAGTAATATCACAAAAATATTTTGTAATTCAATTGAGCAGATTTGATCCCCGAAAATTGACAACTCAGATTATACAAGAGAACAGTGCAATAGAGCTGCGCAATATTGAATTTCATATATTGATTTTAAATATGTCAAAACATCTCGAAAAGTTCGGTATATCGATTTTATTCCAGGTCTAACTGAAAATAATGTTATTTTTTTCCTAATCCCTGGTTATAGAATATTCAACCAAACTAATTGAATCAGCATAAAAACTACTTAAATCTATCTACCTACGCAATATATTTTCATCTCAAAAATATCATAACTATTGTCTGGATATAACGAAAGCGTCTAGGAATAACACAAATGAAATAAATTTATTTGTTCCATAATTAGATAGGTATTGATTTGATTTGTTTCCGGAAAAAAGAAGTAGTTTATAGATTTTTGGGAAATACCAAAGAATTAAATACAAATTATTAGGTTACCTATATACGTACCCCTTGAATGGATCAGGTAATTATAGCTATACAAGTTGTTGTGAAAAGTCAGGGCGATTTATTTCACTATACCTTGTTATGATGATATATTATATGATAATCATCCTGTATCTAGTAATGTAAATGAATCTAGATAGTTTTAATAGTTTTGTAACATGGAGACAGGGAATCAATAATAGATGGATTTTGGTCATACATCAGATGTCACAGATTCCAGAACTTGATAAATACTTCTTCAATTAATATTATATTATTTATATATCTTAATGTATATAATACAACATACCTATCTCAGTATAGATATGACCACCTCTAGCAGAAATGCGTATGTTCATTTGTGTCGAGCATGATCTAAATGTGTTCGTATGTGTGGGGCAAATTGCTGTAGATCAAAAAGATCAAGCTAAAAAGAAAAAAGCAGATCATGAAAACTGCAAAAATTTCGAAAATGTCAGTAGTTTCACCAAGTGGGTATGGAAAATAATCCCATCATGAGAATTGATCGATTTTTGACATTCCATGACGTTTTCCAAATTCTCATCATTGATTATCAGCCTCAAAAATATTTGAGGCTGAGTCAAAAGTGTTCGTTTGTAGCCAATGTACTTCGCTAACTTTTCTTGCCCAAATATACTACAATCTGCTTTGGGACATCATTGATCTGAATTGATCGGCTTGCTCTAAGCATTAAAAAGGACACAAATGAACAAACCTATAATAAGTCGACGTATATGTCAAACACTCTTCCTATGTGAACCATATCTTACACTTTTGACTACCAAAGATTGGCAAACTATTTGTCATAATTATTGCAAAAAGTACATGATAATGCATTACGTGAACTACTATACCTATTGTGTCACGTTTTATTTCCCTTTTTTTATAGGTACATTGTTTTCATCTTCATCACTCAACTTTTCTATTTATCTACACCACTTCATGAATTGTCCAATACCATGTTGAAATTATCGAACCGTTCTAATTGCAATCACACGTCTGTCCATGTCATGTATTTTATTTAGCATTACATCATAATCGATAATTACTAATTGCTCGTTGGGTAGGTACTTATAAGTGCTATCTCGTGATTCGCAACAAAATCGTCAGACACCATTTCTAAACTCCGAGTCGCCGAAACAAACCTAGATACCTACCCGAATGTCCCGAATCACCCCACCGCGAATATTATAGACCAGGAAATGGTGACTATAGTAACGTTCTCCCATTTTTGCATTTCAAAGGCTTCATAATTAACCCCAAATTATGAGAAATAGACAGGTTACTGGCCACCGCACGTGCACTCCATAAGGAAAAGCGCTTTTCTTTTTGTGAAGAATCAAACAAACTCAAGCAGCGACCGAAAGGGCTCAAAAGGGTTAAGAAAAACTGAAGAAAATTGAAGGGGACTTCTGTGTTTTCAAATGGGGAAGACCACTGAGGAAAGAAATCCGTGCAAACCTCTTTCAATCGACGAATCATGATTTATATTTTATGTACAATCAATATTATGAGTTGAAGTTGAAGGGAATCGAATCTATATCGTTTTGAAATCAGCATATTTCATTCGATATTTCAAACAGCCAAATATGATGGTGGAGTCGTGACGTATTAGTCCCGAACTGTAGCTATCTCTCTCTGATACCTCGTCATTCTGCAGTGTTGCAGTATAATTGGTCAGTTCAAGGACAATAGGCGTGTTGGGACTAAGACGTCGAACCAGTCACACCAATGAATTGATGAAATTTCAAATGGCGCAGGAATTGTGTGTTTTGAAATGGACATATACAAATTTATAATTTTCATCGTCTTAGCATGAATGAAAAAATTCAAAATTAATTCATTGGTAGTTTTTCAGTATAGAGTTCACGATAATGTCGTTTTAAAAATTCAGTGCTCTTCCCCATTGCATGTGGCTGCAAAGAATTGAAGTTTTAGTAACAAAAATACTCTGGAAAAATTGCCATGCGCCCCTCGTCTGACCAACGTATGAAAATTTCGGGAAAACTCTGTAAATACTGAAAACAGGTTCTCCGTGATACCAAACTGCATGCCTCTAGAGAGATACCTCATTTGTATATTGTATATTATTAGTAGGTAATTTGGCATGCACTCCAGGATTTTGCGATATATAGAGATAAAAGGATTTCTTCAATCGAACAAATCAATTTTGTTGAAATTTAATTGCTTCGTAAAAGAATTTTCCATTTGAATGGAGCAATATCAGCAATATTATACACTTGTCTCAAATTAATTGCCGTGCTTGCTTCGTTTCTTGAAATTTCATAAATTCCAATTTATATTGGTTCAAGAAAATCTCTCCCATTCGACTCCTCAGTCGTTGTTTCTTCTGAAAACGGTGCAAATTAACAAGCCATGCACTCTGCAAAAGACACAAAACATTTTTCAATTGATGAATCTACTCTTTTCTCTAGGTTTTCGTGGTTCATCATCGAAGCCATTTCAAGCACGCAGTTACATTCTGGGGAAGAGAACGAGAACAGCAAATCCCAAAAATCTAGAGAAATGAATATTCCATGCACCTCCTAGATTGACCTACACATAGTATTTGATGATTTTACTATATGAATATGTTTTTGTTAATAATAGGATGACCAAGTTTTGATAATAAAGCATTATTTTTACTAACTCCATACTCTAATAGTAGGCTATATTTTGATTTCCTCAGAAATGATAATCTCTTGCCACAAGAAAATAAGGATCTTTTGAAAAATATTCATTCATTATAATGAGACATTATCTAATTGTAAAAAGCTCGAAATTTCTTGATTCAAGAGCAACATTGTTCAAATATGATGGGAGATTAAAATGACAATAGACAAATTTTCTTCTTTCCAACTAATTAATTCTTTCTTCGACCAATACGTGCTATGGTAATAAAGAAATATCCATTCAAAACAAGATTTTTTTATGAATGAGTCAAGAAAATTCTTAGAAAAATCGAACAAATATTTGGTTGGACCTATTCAAAAGCGCCGAATGGTTGAATCAATGCTGTTCCGCATTGAATCCAGAAATCCTTTTTATCTCTGTCGAGGTGTGCATGACGAAAGTTGCTTAAATAATTGTTCACTTTTCCTCAGTATTTTGTAACCGTTTTGAGTCCTTTCGACCGCCGCGGATTGCATGCCATCAATTATTAGCGCTTCAGTTTGTTTGAACCTCCGTATATTACAATGACAGGCAGTCTAATTTAGCGAAAAAATACGAACATTCTTCACAAGAAGAAAAACGCACAGTTGCAGCGACCAGGAACCCGTCTATTTTTCATATTTTGGGTTCAATTAAAATGCCTTGAAAAGGCATGCAGTGTAAAATAAGAGAACGTCACACCGGTCACCATCTCCTGGTCTATAAGTATGCACCTTCAGTGCATTCGCCGCCAGGGTTGGCACTAATTAATTCATATGAATTTTGTTAATTTTTTTTTGGAAAATTTGTATATCGCTACTTCAAAGTTGGGAACCAACTTCCCGGAAGTATAAACCTGTGCGGGGTTAGGAAGTGATTTATTTCGTGAATTAATTCAAATAACTTTTTTCTCAAGTCATGATTTTATTCAAACTTTCTCCAATGGAAACAAATCACAATAGGTATTACCTTCAATTTGAACTAGTTTAACCAGAAAAGTATCAAATGGCATTATGGCGACCTGACAGGCGAAAAACTAACTTTTCTTAGATCCGCTTTACAGTTTTGAATTTTTCATCGCATGCAAATTAATTGCTGCAGATCATATTTCCGGCAATTATAATATGCAGGCAATCTAATACTGAATCGAAATGACCGGCTTGCAATGTCTTTTTGTCAAAAAACATGTGTTTTACTTCGTATTGTGTTATAAGAAACCATGAGAACAGAAACATTAAATTTGTATCTATATAATAATGTGACTAGTGTGGTGTGTGACTATAGTTTCGGTACCATCATGTCCATCTTTAGATATAATAGTTAGATAGTAGTAGGTACTTGGAAATTACAAAGATCTCAAATCTAATTTCCAGGTACTTCTCCCTCACTATTGTGTCTGAAGATGACCATGGTGCCGAAACTAGTCACACACATGAGTGTTTTATATGAAATTTAGTGGTCGACCGACTACGAGTTTGTTTCTTTTCCTCCTTTTGAAAAATATTGGAACAACTGGGATAATGGATGGTTAAGATGACTTGGTTTTTTTTTTGTCGAAGCCTGGCAATTAAATGGAAAAATTTGCGGCCCAAAATCGCACAATGAAAATTGCTGCAATTTATTTTTTTGGAAAATTGAAAACTTCAAAGTAGGTAGCTCTACATTGGAGGAAATCCTGTTAGAGTTCGTTATAAGTTTCATTATTTCAGTTTGTCTTGCAAAAAATGCCTATTTTGTTATGTTTGTGTTTGTTGTGTTAGATTTTTGGAGAAAATAAAAAGGCAATTAGTATTTTATATTTTATTAGCGTAAATGGAATTTGATTTCTGCAAAGTGAATTGATTCAAGAAAGTCCGAATTAATTCAAATATAAAAGTCATGACTTATTCCAGCCCTGTTCGTCGCTAATTACGGTCTGTCATTGCCGATATGGAATGCCTGATTGGTATTTCAATATGAGCACTTCTGAAATGTCACAAATCACAAATCGTGTTTTCGACACGTTATGTCTTAATAATACTGATGATGGAAAAGTGACCTTTTCTTGTTGCCGCTCGATCGCTTCAGATATCGATTAGAAGTTTCGAATTGAGTACGACCTAGATGAGATCAGTGTTATACAATCTGTTTACGTCGAAAGATCCATCCCGACAGCTCAAGGTTTAGTTTTGTTGTGATTTTCGATTATTTTGTCCGTATCCTTATTGCAGTGGCGTGTTGTTTTTGGAAGTTAGGAAATAACAGATACTCACAGCGCCACTCGGAAATCTTAATATACGAGCCCTTTCTCAGTGAAAATATATATCAAAACAACGTTTTCTATGACATTTGTCATATTAGCGAAAAAGTATTAAGAACTTGAATGTATTTCTGATAAGATACGATTTTTTTATTTAATATTAGTTTGAAATACAAAATTTTTTTTAACAGAGAGAAATTATCATACGAATAAAAAAACTGTCGAAAAATAGAAGTGAATGAAAGCAAATAGCAGCAAATCGTGACATCACCTTTTAATAATAATAATAATAATAATAATAATGATAACAAAGACTTTTATTGACAGAGAATGTAACAGAGATACAACTGAATAACATACTCTAATATGCTGGATAATACACTCCCATCTGTCAATTGGCAGGGTTCAAAAAGTGTCCGAAGGAACATTTTGCTCTTCCACCCAACCAAAGTATTTAACTATATGTACATCGAAATCAGAATAATAATTCGATTAGATCAATAAACCAAAAGATTATAGAATAACAAAAAGTCATTATGTGATTATATATATACACGAAACAACCAGTACCTACTGATTCATCATTATATGTATATATTATTTAATTATTCAATAGAAGTAACCTGAAAAAATAGAAGGAAGAAAAAACATAAAAAAAAACATTACGAACATTCGACTGATTACTGCTTCGATACGTCTTGACATGGTGCAAGTGCACCCCCCTGTACCTTGCTGCCGACGCCCATGCATTCACATCACCCTGTAGTCTCTCGACTACCAACTTTCACCACCTCCTTGGTGAAATGATCACGTTCGATTACCAGCATGATATTTCGTGGAGTAGATATACAGGGTGTTATTCAAGTACGTGGCCAAACTTGAAGGGGTGATTCTTTGAGTGATTCTAAGACGAAAAGTTCATATGAACATGGGCCCGGTAATGCTTCGTTTTCAAGATACAGAGTGTCAAAATTTTTAAAAGAAATCGTTTTTTTTTCGTGAATATCTTAATAACCCTTCAACCAATTTTATTGAAATTTGACAGTGTTATTCAAGGTCGTAAAGGGCTAATTCAACCCTAACTATATCAAAATTATCATGTCCAGTGGAAGGCACTGTAACCAATATTTTTGACAGAAAAAATGTGCGCCACTGTTTTTTTTGCAATTTTTGTATTTGCTTCACATTGCGCAACTAAAATTACAACTTTTTTATATCTAGATTTTTTTTGGTATCTTGCTTTGTTTTTGAGAAAAAACATAAAAATCACTTCATTGCACATCCCTGTGACGAGCCGAAGGCAAGTGCTGCAATTCATACATACATATTTTTTGTTTTTTCATTGCATTAATTTTGATAGAAAATTCCAAGACTAGAATGAAGTATTGATATGAAAAAATATTAGTAAGACCCCAGTTTTTGATGGTTTAGTAGTTGAAATGTTTTATTGAAATGTTTTATTGTGTTGTCACAGGAATGTGCAATGAAGTGATTTTTATGTTTTTTCTCAAAAACAAAGCAAGATACGAAAAAAATTCTTGATATAAAAAAGTTGTAATTTTAGTTGCTCAATGTGAAACAAATACAAAAATTGCAAAAAAATCAGTAGCGCACATTTTTTCTGTCAAAAATATTGGTTACAGTGCCTTCCGGGACGCCACTGGACATGATGATTTTGATATAGTTAGGGTTAAATTAGCCCTTTACGACCTCGAATAACACTGTCAAATTTCAATGATATCGGTTAAAGGGTTATCAAGATATTCACGAAAAAAACGATTTCTTTTAAAAATTTTGACACCCTGTATCTTGAAAACGAAGCATTACCGGACCTATGTTTATATGAACTTTTCGTCTTAGAACCACTCAAAGAATCACCCCTTCAAGTTTGGCCACGTACTTAGATAACAAACTGTATACCTAATTGCATTCTGCAAAAAAACGAGATTGATCCGGGTACATTTTCATTAAGTTCGAGGAATCGACATGTTGCCACATTTCACTCGATCAATTACGTTGATTGATAATTGGAAAAAGCAAGGCACAAGCCAACGCAGTGACGTACCTGCATCACACTAAGAACGACAATGCCCAGAATCCAAAACGTCGCTTAAATGAATGCAATGACGAATCATGGGGATAATTCTGAGCAATCATCGCCAAAGGTATGTATGTATTTAATCGGGTAATAAATTTATTTTTTTAACATATATACATACGTCATTGTGTAACGCCTACCTATTACTAAGCTATTTCATATTTTCTATATATCTTGAACACTCATATTTCTATGAAAAAATCTTCAAACTAGAACGCCACTGATGGGTCATATTTCTATTATATACAGGGTGGGTCACGGCTGATGGCCTATTAGAAGTATCTGGAGAACGAAAAGACAGAACATCCTGAAAATTGGGATGCTTTGAAAATTGAACATTCTCTATTCGTCGAAAATGTTTTCATCGATACAGTGTTGCCACTTCTATCAGAAACAACTAGCAACTTCGTTATTTTAAATGGAGTACCCTATATTTTATTGCATTTTTAGATTCTTCCTAAAGAGCTGATTTTATCAATGCATCACACTTGGGGTCTAGCAGGAATGATTACAGAGATATAAGGTGTTCAAAATCGAGATTTTTCGATTTTGGAATTTTCTTGTGTCGAAACTATTCGTTATCGATCAAAATGGTTTACATGTCCCTATCTTAACTTTTGATTTACTATCTACTGGAATTTAATTGAAAAAAAAGGGTGCTTCAAGATTCAGAATTCTGATCACCCTGTATCTGTTCCAATGAAATGTTTTGATCAATAATGAATACTTTCGACACCAAAAAAATCCTAAAATTGGAAAATCTAGATTTTGAATACCCTATATCTCTGTAATCATTTCTGCTAGACCCCAAGTGTGATACATTGATGAAATCAGCTCCTCGGGAAGAATCTGAAAATGCAATAAAATACAGGGTGTCTCTTTTGAAATAACAAAGTTGCTAGTTGGTTTTGATAGAAGTGGCAACACTGTATCGATGAAAACATTTTAGACGAATAGAGAATGTTCAATTATCACAGCATCCCAATTTTCAGAATGTTCTGTCTTTTCGTTCTCCAGATACATCTAATAGGCCATCCACCGTGACCCACCCTGTAATGTACCTGTGAAAAAATATCAGGATAGGATATTCTCTCTTTACAGAATTCACCCTGCCGAAATATATTCGCAAAACAGTCCGATGTAGAATCAGAATACTAAATGAGTAATTGAAACAGAGCGAAAACTGATAATGACACAAAAGCCGGAAATCCAATAAAAACACAAAAACAACAATATAGTAATAGCTATTAAATTATAAAATAGAAGTATCAATAATTTTTTTACAAGGCAGCAAAGTCGTAGATTGACCGCGGCTGATACCGAGTTCATAACCGAATTCGATCAAGGCATTCAATCACTTTGCTGCCATAATCTGTGTAACATATAATTTATTTTTCAAATGTTATATACCCGCAATTTTGTGTGATTTTTTGATTGCAAACTCCATCATTCTCTGTCCACCCAAGGTGAGTCTCAATTCTGATTACCAATTTCATTCCGAGTTTCATTCAAATTGCTGCTGATGGGAACGTTGCATAGCAACAAACTTTTTCTGTCTAGGCAGAGAAAGTACACCTTTGTTGTCTGTTAAGTGTCAGAGAAAATCCACTTTTTAGGCTGCAATATCTAGTTATATTAAAAAAATCTGAAAAAAAAAAACGTATCTATACAGGACAAATAAGTGTCACAACGGAAAACTGTAGATTGCTCATGAAAAAAGAAACAATTTTTTTCCTCTCGAAATTTTGTTTCGGGCTTCCGTTATCAAGATACAGGGAGTCAAAAATATACAAAAAAATCTGTTTTTTGATACTATCTCAGGAACCGTCTGAGCTACGGAGTTAAGCCTTCGTACAGGGTGCGCCTCTTAAAATGGAATACCCCCATAAATCTTTTGTATTCAGAGATGTGAAAAAATGTTGAAACAAAAAGTTGTATGAAGCGACCCAAACTTTTATTTCGTGAAGTTGATTCATATACAGGGTCATTCGTTTTTTCGGAAAGGACATCAACTTTGATTTTTTTCAATGGAACACTCTATTTATTTTCTGACAAGTCGATAGAACCTTTTTTTCTGATTTCAAAAATATATATTAGTTACATATTTGGATGAAAAATAATTGAGTTATTGATTATCACAGTTCACCAAAATACCGAATCTTCCATTGAAACTGTCTATTCATATTTTTTTGTAATAACGTTATTTCGAAGCCCACTATATTCAACTTATACATTAGATGATATGAGGTGAAGGTTCATAATGCGGTATTTTGGTAAATTTTGATCATCAATAACTCAACTATTTTTCATCCAAATATGCAACTCATATATATTTATGGAATCAGAAAAAAATGTTTTATCGACATACCGTAAATTATATAGGGTGTTCTATTGAAAAACTCAAAGTTGATGTCCATTCTGGAAAAACGAATGACCCTGTATAATAATAATAATAATAATAATAATAAACGCCTTTTATTTTCAATTACAATATAAACATAAATAATTTATAGTAAACTGCTGGCGAAGTCTAGCTTGAAGCTATTAACAGTATATAAAACAACTTCACGAAATGGAAGTTTGGGTTGTTCGACACAACTTTTTCATTTTACATTTTTTCATATCTCTGAAAACGAAAGAGTTAAGAGGGATTCCATTTTAAGAGGCGCACCCTGTACACACTTCATCATCAATAATGACTACTTTTAGGGCTATTGATCAATCTTTAACCCCCCAAACATTTATGCCACTGCAGAAATTGTAATATACAAAGTAGATTCTGAAGCGCCAATATCTTTTACACAAAAACGTCCTCTTGTTCCAATGCTCTAAAGTGAACATTTTCCGCGAAAAATTGCTCTTTATGAATAAGAACATACAAAATCCTGATGGTATCTCCAAAAATCGTCTAAAAATCCACTGGAAATAAACACCTCAGAACTGTCTAAGAATATGTTCAATCAAAATGTCAGGTTCTTGAGTATGCTGGTCTCGATACTGGTTTTCAAATTGTCAAGTTTATTAAGTGTTGTAAAGTGTGTTTAATTAAACTATTAAACTGAACATTTTTGATATTTTGACGCCCTGGTATCTTGAAAACGGAAGCCCGGAGAAAAAATCTGAAGAGGAAAGAAATGTTTCTTTTATTATCCGTTGTGACACTTATTTGTTAACACCCTGTATATATTGTTATAGTGTCATTTAATATTAGTTTACAATCCAAATCGACTATCTCGATGTTCCGAAATAGTTTTTGGGGTATTTATCACTGGTAGGTACCACCCCTCCCCCAAATTTTTGGTTGATTGTTATATTCTAGTTTTTATTCTGAACAGCATTCTGAAAACTCTCTCGCTGTGGTTAGAACATCATTACATGTAAATTCTTGTTGCGGTCGTCATCATAATGGATCAAGTGAAATAATCAATTTTTTTCGCTTTCGCAGTGCAAGTAAATCAGGACAGATCCGGGCGAGAATGTTTCCGAAGTCAATGCACTTGCAGTCTTGTACGAGGGTCACGGAAAAATTAAGATAACCACGAATACCTTCAGTACCTATCTGTAAATGTGCATATTCTGAGGAATTTCGAATGGATTGATGAAACCCCTATATTATATTTACTTATCTTCCCACCTATATTCACTGGGGAAATACCTATAATAGGTGAAAACATCAAATAATGGAAGTGATTGAGATATTATTATTCCTATGAATTTGAAAGCTCTACGAGAATCCACCTTATAGGAGAATTAATAATGCATTTTTAATCAAACAACACTAGTTTTCTCAAAAATAAATAAATCCTTATTATATATTATATTGAAATCGGTTTATGGAAATAAATAAGACACGATATGTATAGTGATTTCCATCGTATGGTTGGAATTAGTTCATGTAGATTGGTGATTACATAACGTTCATCTAATAGTATCAAATTAATGAATACATAATACATATACATATAGTTTCGGTATATATATTATATACGCTATAATGAGAAGGCGAACATTGAGTCAGGCGATGTTGTATAAATTTCACTTAATCACTTTAAGTAATTGATCTAATATTGTTACATGACAAGTCGAAGTGATATTCGATATGCGATGAAAACATTCCACGTTCTAAATTTCATAATGATCATTGAATGGGGTCGTAAACCTCCTAAGAGCTCATTTTCCTATTCACATTCACAGTAGGCAATATACCAATGGTAACCTACCCAATAATCATGAATGGAAAATAAAATATATATAGGCTATTTCGATATTTACAACTTTTCAGAAGAGAGCGATTTAGAGAAAGCAGTGGTGTTCATTTATTTTATAGACTGACCTATCACTATAGCACTCATGTTTCATTTTGATCATTTATTTACAATAACGTAAAAAAATCGATATATGGATTGGATTAGTTATTGAAGTTGCTGAAGATCTAATTCTTTCTTTATGGGTCTGAATTAGTGTCTATGAATTCAATTAAATTTTTAGGGCGATCCCGCATTGCGTGTACCGCTAATTTTGAAAATCTAACGGGAACCTTCTGTATATAATTAATTTGACATCGAATTATTTCTTCATGATGGGTCTAAACTCGGGTCTAAATTACTCTCTATGGATTTTTTTTTAATCATTAGGGCAATGAGAAAGAAATGAGGACCTGCTGCATTGCGTGATCAGCTAATTTTGAAAATCTGAAGGGAGGATTTCCTAGTAAATCACAAAATCTAACATCGAATAATTATTCTTTATGGGTCTGAATTAGTGTCTTCGAATTAGTTGGGATTTTTAGGGCAATCAGAATAAAAATTGTTCGACCTGTATCTGATGCGTGATGAACCATTCATTTTGAAAATCTGAAGGAAGTGTTTTCTAGTAAATCTGACATCAAACTCATTTTTAATGGGTCTGAACATATCTGAATAAGTGACTATGACTCTTCTTGGGATTCATAGGGTAATCAGGAAAAACATAATATTGTTTGACCTGTATGAGCCTACTATATTGCGTAAGCTACTGATTTTGAAAATCTAAAAGAAGGATTTTATACTAGATCTGACCTCGAATGGGTTTGAATTAGTGTACATGCATATTTTGTGATTGTCATTGAATTATTTCTTCATGGGTCTGAACTAGTGCTAATAAATATAAACATTTACAGTTATCAAAAATCTGCCTATAGAAACCTAGAAAAACTGTGATTAAACTTCAGATCTATTATTAGCACCAATGAGGACAAACATTATTCATTAGCCACCACATCACGTGTTTGAAACGTGAGTTCAGAGTTGATGGTAGAACTGATAAAAGTACTTCTTCTTCTCGTGTCATCTGGCCTCTTCCTACGATATCTTCTTCTCCGTCAATATAATAATTGGTTACTTATAAAGTTCCTAATAGAGAGTGAAAAAAAAGTAAGTCTGTTCATGTATTTCCAGAACTGGAGGTTTTTTATTTGTTTTTTATATACTGCATCATTTTATCCGAATATTTTAGATAAACCAAGCCACATCCTCAAGGGCTATATATCCGGAAAGAATTTTGGATTTTTGATTTTGACATCGACCTCAAGTTTTAGTAGCGCCAACTGGTGAGACAGAAAATGTGAGCCTCCATTACGCTCTGGAAAAATTTTGAAATTGTTCCGAAATGAGGACTTTATACAGAAGCTCTCAAGTCAAGTCAATTAAACTTCTGGAAACCAGAACCCAACTCACCCCTAAGTATCTCCACATTGTCCCCCATCTGGAAACTGATAGTAACTCCGGGATTCACGTGGAACAGCACCACGTGCTCGTTCTGTCCCTGACCAACCACCTGTTGCTGCGGCTCGAAGCCCGGCCCGAAGTAAAACCGTGCAGGCGCCCCGTTGGCCCCGCCCACTCCGTGCGAGTCTCCGCCCTCTGCAAGGTAGGAGGAGCAGTGGTGGTGGTGCGCCAAGTGCTGGTGGAAGGTGGGGGCGTGGCGGTGATGGGGATGGGAGTTGCGCGGCTTGCGGGGATAGTAGGCGTGGTTGTGGCGCGAGGGGGCGGTGATGGAGGATGTCTGAGGGGCAGGCTCTGCCATGGGCGGGTCGTCTTTTACTTTCACCATAAGGGTTCGGGCGCGCTATCACTTCGTTACCTGCAATCGAAAGGAAAGTTTGATGCTAGGGAGGGTATATGATTGTAAGTATAGTGCTTAGAATATCTGACATTCAATGCTTTTTAGAGAGTGAGGACACACTTTTTACAACAAACATCAATTTTAAATGTTGAAAAGGAATATATACATACAATATTATATACTCGTGGGAATGAATTTTGAATCAATTCAATTTTATGATTTGATTTTTAAAAAATTGGGAACTTTATCCTGTCGTAAATTATAGGGCTGAACGGAGTTATTGACCTTGAAAGTTTCTGCGAGTTTATTTCTATGCATATTACATACTCATCATTACTGAACTCCTACATGGTGTAACTGAAGAATTAAATACTGTCACAATAATAATTTGATGTCCATTATTATGATAATGACTGCATCTACCATGATGTTCTTGAATAAATAGAGTTTTCGTTACCTTTTAAACGGTTGGGATGTATGTTTTGAAATACGATTTGCTCTAGAAAGGTACAAAATATCGATTGAAATGAGGAATCTATAATATTTTTGTGGAATCAAACGGTGGAAGCAAAATGTCAAATTCGCCACCTCTGTCAATAATGTCTCCATCAAACGAAAAAAATTGGTCCCTTCTTGTATAAAACATAATCACTGAACAGCCGTTTACGTATGGAAGAAAGGGAGAATTAGTTCGAGTTAATTTACTTGCCCGAATACGAGCCCGAATATTATTTATACAATATACCATGGCAACCGTTCAATAGTTATAAGTACATGAAGTGTATTTTTTTACGAATAATTTTATATACCTGGCAACAGTGGCAACACAATAGTTCGACCAGAAAAAATATAGGCAACCCCACGTTTGCATATTCTATAGGCGAGTATAGGCTTTGTACTTACATCTTACATCACATCAATCGAAATTGAAAAAAAAGTTATTCTTAATTTTGAAATAGGTAATTATAGCCTGGCCAGCATTTTTTTCAGTCAAGCCATTTTTTTATAATTCTAAACACGCTGGATTACTTTATTAAATGATTTCCATCCATTGAACAGATGGGTGAAGATCGACCTTACTTCGGATCCTCTATACATTGGCGAAATCCTCGGCGAAATCGGTCAAAAATTCCTATAAACTGTTTTTAATACACGACAACAAAACATCATCAGAAATAATTTTTTCTAGAAAAAAAAGACGCTGCGTGAAGTTAGCGCCAATATCCTTCAATGTTTTTAATTCACCATACCCGGATATTTAACATTATACACTATATACCCAGACCTATTGTTGAAATAGGTCTAGAACCCCAGAACTCTTTCTAATACAACACAACGAATTGTCAAAACTCATTTTTTTCTAAAGAAAACACACATCTGCGTGAATTTAGCTTCCAAAATTGATTTTTCTCATTCACATCTACGATTCGCAGGACCTTTTCGAAAATTCATACTGAGAACTCTAGAATGAATAAGAATAACGTTTTTTAAAAATACAGGCGCCAACTTCACATGAGCGTAGTCAAGTGTTAAGTGTTGGTGCAATTTTGTAAATAGAAGTTCGAAGGAGTTTCTATACCATCTCTCAAAATAATTGTCAAAAAATCAGGACCACCCTGTATTTTGTGATGGCTGAAGGCGGGACGGAGGCGGGAAACGATCCGTCGTCTGCCTTTGACGTCCTTGCCTGCCTCACTAGCGCAAATGCGGGGTAGTAGACCACGTGACGTCATTGACGGCGCCGGCGTTTGTCTCGTGGCCGCCGGTAGCAGCGTCCAGACGCGGTGTTGCCGCTGTCGAACCTATTTCCGTAGAGGCACGCAATTACCTTTCACATGTATCCTTGCGATTGTAGCGAGACATATTATTTTTAGACAGTGCATTCATTTTTTCATTCATAATTCGATGATTTTTTTCATTTTTTCATCTCTATGATCGCACGAAAGAAATTTTCTATAATGTTCGCGAAGAATATTGGGTCTGTTTTTTATTGGTGCATTCCAATTGCTTCTTTCTTTCTTATAGGTTCCTTACTTCACTCTTAGTGAGTAAAAAATCACTCTTATATATTATGGAAAGCGACAACGAAAGAAAAATCTGAGAGATCGAATGGGATTCAGATAGATCCGTTTTCAGCTGAATTTGTATTTTTCTCCACATCTAGAAACTGAAGTGGACAAATTCAGAGGAATAAACAATTATTTGATATCTTCTGGTGAAAATTATTCATAAGTATAACATTTGAGTATAATTATTATACCACTTCGCCAGTACTTAGGAAATGAAGGAAAATTTCTCAAAATTGTTTTACTTCGTTCATTCAATTTTTTCTTGGCACTTCCTATTTTTTCTTTCTTTCTTCTCAGATTTTTCTAGTCAAGTATAGGTAGGTATATTATTATCCATTATTTCGATCCTCTAGGCTCTTTTTTATGAGTAAAATTGAGTGGGAGAATAGGCTGAATTTTTATTTCATTAGATTGAAAACATTTTTCTTTTGAATATCTGGCCATCGGTAGAGATTTTTTGACAATTTTCATACTCGTAAACTCTCATTGAAGTTGTTAGAATTGTCCAGTAACCGTAAGTGCACAAATCACATATATTCTCAAGATTATTTCAACTTGAAAACGTAAGTTTTTATCATTATAAAGAATATGAACTGTAGTATAGAGAAGAATAATTAATCAACGTTACATTTCCTGTTTTCAAAGTTTCCAGATATGGCAACGCTGTGTCCATATTGAAGACACTTCAATGTAGCGCGTTAATAGCGTTTGGCGGTACAGGGGTGGGGGTGTCTAGCTACCCTGGAGATCAAGCTCTAGAGTTTCCATTTTTTGTGTGGGTTCAGCGGGAGTTTTGGAGTTGTGGGAGTAAGGGGTTGCGCCGGGGTTATCGAGCACTTTAAAAGCGTCGGGGACGTGGTTTTACTCTTTGATTTTGAAATTGGGATCTCAATAAGGTATTTTGCTTACATTCCTTTTTAGAACATGATACAAATTCAATAGTATAGAATGAAATAATGAATGAATATATCTATTGGAACTAATTCACTATAGAGACATTCTCTACCAATAAGCGAGTGGTCTATTTTTTTATTTCTTGAATGGAATCATCACTCAAACACCTTTCAATTTCAACGGCCAGAAGTTTACCGCCAGTCAAAAATGACGCTATACGATTTCGTAAATATTTATATAGGGGCAGACCATAGCACCCAGTTGCTATGTGTTGAAATACGATTGGGAACTTCAGAAATTTTAGTTATTCAATAATTCATAAATTGTCAATTGATAATTGGTAATATTCCTAATTAGCAATAAAAATTCAATTGTCTCAAAATGTTTCCTATTATGATTTGTGGCTTACTGCTTATAATAAACTTGTGTAAATAATGAATATATCAATAATTCACTCTATACACGGTGGGCCACCAGTAACGCCTCGGTCTCTAGAAGGCTAACCACTTATCTTCTTGGAATTCTTCCTCTCTAGGAAGTTGCATGTCAACATAGGCTACCATTTAAAATTATTTCGAAACATACAGGGTGTCCCCAAAAATCAACACTGAAGTTGAACTTTTTTCAATCGAACACCCTATATATTATTTCATTTTGAGATTTTCCCTGGTGAGCTGATTTCAACAATCCATCATACTTGGGGTCTAGCAGTTATAATTACTGAGATATAGGGTGTGAGAAATCGAGATTTTCCAAGTTCAAGAATTTTTTGTGTCTAAACCATTCATAATTGGTCAAAACGGCTCACATATGTCCCTATCTCAACTTTTGATCAACTATCTACTGACATTTAATTGAAACAAATACAGGGTGGTGCAGAATTCAGAATCTTGATCACCCGGTATATGTCCCTATTAAATATCTAGTACTAGTCCATAATACATGAGTTTTATATTTTCTGTAGAGCGAGTGTCTCGCAGATTCCGAATTGCGTAGTTTGAACTGCCAACTTTTACACATAACTTGTCGATATGTGCCTCCCATATTAGCTATTGATCCAGAATTATTCCTAAAAATCTAGCTACCTGACAGTATTCCAGAGTTTTACCACACATATTGATGTTGTTCATTAGATCTGGGTTTGAGGTACCGTTTTTTGGGTAAAAAATTGATAAAATTGGTTTTCTTTATGTTGCAGACAAGTTTTTATGGGTTAGGAGTATATTTGTGTCATCAGCTTAAAGTACCATTTTATTTGGTGTGGTACAGGTATCATAGATGTAATTTGAAAATATAAAAAGAGTTGGTCCCAATATCAGTCAGATTTGCTATTATTTATTACTGTCACTTGTGTACGATTTTTCAAATATATGAAACTATGAACAAAATTTTCGTCTTATCCCAATAATTCAAAAACTAACAATAACACATCAAATTTTGTTGCAGATAAATGTTCATCATAAAAATGCGCAACTCTGCCCTAATTTCACCGACCTCGTATCTTTTATAATAATGATAAAAACGGACACCTTGTATAGTCGAGTGTATACCTAGGTAGTATTGAAAAGATACCTCTTTTTCCTATTTCAGCATACCAAAACTCGGGTAATATTTGGAAGATTTAATTTTAGATACATTTTGGCTACTGTTCGGTGTTATCAATTTCAACAGCAGGTCACTTCCTCCTTTTTTTCACCACCGAACGAAAAAAACACAATTTGATAACCCACTGAAGTAGATAGTGACACAATTTCATTTCCTCTTGAAACGTTTTCATTGAGCTGAAAGTAATTATCAACATCCTGATATACACTGGGTTTTTATCAACGAATTGGTCTTTTCATTTTGCCATTTTGGACATGCATGTATGTATAGTAGGACAGGCCAAGCTGACGTGTATCCACATTCCTAGATCATTATAGCGATATCACATAAAGACATTCTTGAGTTTTTGCCGGTTGTTACCATTTATAAGCAATTATATCTATGGGAATCATGAGCGTGGATACTTCATTTCTTGGCGGGGTTCTAAATAAAAAAATATGAAAATTAGCATAGCTGACGTATTATGTTTTATTTCATTTCTGAATTTGAGAAAGGTCACTCTTCTACTGACTGCTTACTGCTTTTGTGCAGTTTAAATTTTTTTGAGAATATTATGCTGAATATTGATTGAATAACAATAATTTAATAGTCAATTAAACGTCAAGTGATTAACAAATTTAATATTGTAAAGTTTCGGAGCATCGGCTGGCGATAGCCCTGCACGATTCACTGTTGCGTTCTAATTAACAGCACTACTCTCAAAGTGGCGTATGGAATTCGTAATAAAGCCCACACAGAACACATCGTCCCACAACACTCTGGGCTGAAGGACCTCAATAGAGGTCGATGGCCAGTTGACATGTACATATACCTACTCACGAAGAACATATGCTACTACCACTAATACTTCTTACGACTATAACTATGTTAGTCGTAAGAATGGTTTCGTGTGTCAATAATATGCTATTTAACAGCTTAGGCATTTGTCGAAGCAATTGCGTAGCGGTGTTGCCAGTTACAAATGCACAAAAAACTGTATCCTTTCGCAGTTCGAATAACTACCTATTCGTTACCATATCCATATTACTATCATGGCGTTGCCATTTCCCCTATATTATTGGGAAACGAATAGTTTTATGGATGAGATATTGTGTCTCCTTGGGATAGATAAGTCTATTTTGACTCTCCTCTCTCAGTATTTCGCTGTCAAATTGTGATTATCACTAGTTCGAAATTTATAACATATAGGTATGTATCTATATACCTACCTATTTCTTTTGAAGTTCTGTGAAGAAGGAATTGCTAACTTCTCATGTGCTCCTTTCATGTACGCCCTTGAGAGGAATTTCAAGTTTCAAATCTACCAGCTGCTTGTTATCAATAAAAGTCAGAATACAATGCAAATTGCTAATGAAACAATTTATATAATAAACATGACTCTTATATACAATAACCAAAGTAAGTTATTTTTCATGAAGGAGTGCTCCGGACCTTCACGTAACTGTAAAAATCTAATAGCAAAGATTCTTAGGAAATTATGAAATAACTATTTCACGAAATTATAGGGATATGACCCAGGTACCTTTAACTTGGTTATTCTCGGGGTATGTCGTATACAAAGTAGGTATAACAATCAACCCAGACAGCCCAGGATATTCCTATAGAAAGTGTAATTATATTCCGATAATACACCGAATATTCCTAGAATATATAGATGCATCTAGAACATCCATGGAATATTCTAATATGGATATTCCAGTAATATATTCCAAAGTAGTACACAAGGAATATTTCAGGTATATATATTCATGAAATATTGAATAAAGAATAATTGGTTTTTAGAACAATAACAAGAGCAAGTAAAAAGTATTTTGAATACCATCTGTTTGTAATCAGAGAGGTGGATGTTCTCCAGATTTTTTTGTGATTTCCCCACATATGTTCATTGAATGAAAATTGTCGTGATAATTTTTATCGAGAAAGGGAACCTGACTCATTTCATTAATCAAGTGAAATAATTCAGAGATTCCCTAGTTCACTAAAATTGTTCAGCTCATCCTAATCAACAACTAACTCATAACATCCTATAAAGTTACTCATCAGTCTATATTGTTAATAATGAATACTTGTTATACCTATCTACCTTAATTTCGTTGATATTGTCAAATTGCTGAAGGCGCCAATTTTATATTTCAGAAAAACATTTCATTTGCTTCCTTATACAGGTGGATTTTATGTTAATAATGACTACTTGTTATACCTATCTACCTTAATTTCGTTGATATTGTCAAATTGCTGAAGGCGCCAATTTTATATTTTAGAAAAACATTTCATTTGCTTCCTTATACAGGTGGATTTTATGTAGGTAATGTCTTAGTGCAGAATAAAATACATATTATAGTAGTAGTAGTAGTTGAAACATAATTAGTGCAATTTTGGTAAAAAATGTCAGTTTTGGAACAGGAGGGCGCTAAAGATGTCTAGGCTGCCCAGTGTCCCGGCGGCTTAGCACGGGCCTGTGTAAAATTAATAAGTAAGTAAACCACAAAGTAAACAAACGCAAGTGAATAGGTATATGAGTAGGTAAGGTACCTAATAACCATAAACCAACATGAATCATGAATCCGGATCCAAGTGAATTTATTATAACACGTAAAAACCCAAAAAACCACAAGGATCATACCTACCTGAGCAACTAACCACGTAAGACATTTATTTGAACTTTTAAACAGTAAAAGCAAGCCTTACATTCCGAAGACATTCCACACTTAGCATAGGCATGTTCCTAGAACCGGATCATCCCAAGAGGTCAATTACCGATCAACAAACAACAATAGGACATACTCAACAAGGAGGCAATAACCGAGGCTAAAACTTTTCGAAATATATGGAATTCGTAAGGAAAATCAAGGTGTTAATATCACCAAATCATTGAAAACACCTCAATATGCCTTTTGGAATTTTGACAGACAATACGCCCACATGTCATGTTCGAAGGGGCACAACAAATTCAATTCAAAAGGTCGTAACACGCATAGAATGTCAATATTATTCATGCAAATCAAACGAACAGTTAGAATAACAACTGAGGGGTATTATCACTAAATCAAGATGGTTACTCACTGTATTTTGAAAAACAAATTGACTACCTATCACACACGAACACACTTAATCACCATGTTTATATTGATTTTCTGTTTACTGCGACTCGAGCGACTCTACCCTGAAGAACGGTGAATGGTAACGACACATCTCAGTAACGACATAAAATGTTGTTGGGTTTGGCAGTTCAGCGTCATCTAGTGTCGCACTTATCTAGCTCTCAATGAATATGGTGACGCTGGCCTCTACATGAGTTTCCATCTTTGTAATGCAGATGGCTAAGCTTTGGTTGAAAAGAATTGCAAGAGATGGCGCCACATCAAAACGATTCTGGTGATCTGCCTATGCAGAGATTATAGTGTATAATCTCTGGCCTAAGGCACAAATAATAATTATATAGAAATCATTGGTCAATGATCTGTCATGTTGGCGATGTTGGTCTGTCTCATAACATTGCCAATTCAGACTCCTCATCTAACTATTTAACTCTAAAAATTACCGATCGTTAGGTTTTTTCTCGCCATTCTCTGCAGAATGACGCCATCTAGCGGTCATTTACGTTGAAACTAGGAGATCATTGGTAGACGATGATATTATATCTCCTGTAGGAACTATACGCACAATCTGGCACAATACAACAATAAAATGTATCATAATATATATAGATGTCGCCGCTACCCATTGAATGTGGGATTCCCAAGTCCCAACACCAGAGATGGCAAAACCAATATTTGGATTCTCCATTCCATTATGGCATGATCACACTTACCGGAAGAAGTAATAACTTTTGATTTTCAAACGAAACACCCTGTACCTATATCATTGCATTCTCAAATTCTTCATCATTTTCTGAATCCAATGATACCATGTAAGTGTCATTTCAAACTTCAATATTGATTTTGATTCGATTTTTGATTTTTTCACAGTGTGCCATGACTATTCTGATCGATTCCGATGTAATACTCATATATTGTCTGGTGTAATGCTAAAAAAAATGTAATCCTGCCAAAGATGTAAAATTTCTTGATTTATCACCAATTTCAATTCATCAAAATCGTAGGTGAATCATAATTCTGTTATGTATATAGGCATTTTTATTACAATGCCTTGAAAAATAATGAAGGTAGGTGAGGTAGAGGTAGGTCAGGGTATATCAAGTATAAGGTGATTCTAAGTATGTACTTACAATAAAACATCAAATTTTTCATTTATTATTTAATATATACGGTTATGTACAAAACTGATTATTTACAAGATAAAATTCAATGAGTCCAAGATGGTTACATCGGAATTAAACAGCTTCCACTGGAATTCAAGAATGTCCCTATTCCCGATAGTTTTTTAATATACAGTGTGTTGACTCGTATATATAGTGGAGCGACGAAATGAAAGTGATTCTTTTTATTCCAGTAAGAGTAAATGATTAACCAGAGTTCATCAACCGAAATCAAGTATTTTGCTTTCGGCCAGGGCCGAATTAAGCACAAAAAGTATCAAATACTTTCGCAATGTTGCCAGACTCTCAATAATAGTTGGAATGGTGAGAGCATTTGAAAAATAAAAGCTTGAAAACATTTTTATTGCGATCATTAGGTCTCATACAACACACCATTTTGTATCGCTCCAATTCTGGAAACACCCGGGATGATGAATTTTGTCAATTAACATTGTTTTTTGTACAGATATATTATTTATTTTTGATAGGTACTGTATTGTTACAGAAATAGTTGAAGTACCTATGTCCAGCAGAAATGTCTTTACAAACGTCACTCACATTTTTGTTCTTATTTTATTGGCTCATTTTTCTTTATAGGTACAATGCGTTGATTCATCAGTAAGTATGTTCATCCTCATAAATCCTTCTGATTAAAAAAAAACAAGAAAACATTTCTTCCATAACATCATTTCACGGTATCCCAACAATACCTATACATCCACATACCTAGGTATACAGGGTGTTTCCCAATTGAATGTCAATATTTGTGAAGGCGATTCTTCGGCCAATTTTGAGAAGAAAATTCCATATGAACATATGACCTAAACGTCTCAACTTCTGAGATACAGGGTGGTAACATTCTCAGAAATAAATAGTTTCTTTTTAATATCTGTGATACACCTTTCCAGATATTCTGATGGAATTTGAAAAACATATACTATGTATCAAGAGGCATCAGTTAATGTGCCACATTTTTTGTTGTTGCCATCAGTGGCGTTCGTATATGGAATTTCACATATGGCAATGAAAATTTCAGGAATGATTTCAATTTCGAGATTAATCAGTAGCGTACCATCAATGTCTACCCAAAATAGGTATGTGGAATTCCATACGAACGCCACAGGAGGCAATAGAAAAGTGGTATTACAGATATTGATAAAAAACAATTTATTTTTGAGAACTTTACCACGTTGTATCTCAAAAGTTAAGGCATTTAGGTCATACGTTCATAGTTTTTCCCGTAAATATAGATATTCAATTTGGTAACAACCTGTATATTTGAAACCCTCATTTACAAAATAAGATTTTCAAATGCCTATTTCCTACTATTCAATACATTTCACCATGTATCATTAGTGTTGCCATCTAGACAAGACAAGACAAGAGTTCACCTACTCTTGTCTTGTCTTGAAATTTCAAGACAAGAGTTGTATACGCGTAAGTCTTGATTAAATAAGCTAAGTGCGGTCTTGTCTAGATAACGAAAGTCTAGATTCTTATTCAAGACTCTAGATAAGACGCTTAGCTTAAATTGCGTAGAAACAGTCAAGTGCATGCAAACTCCCGCTCTCTGGGAACCAATCAAAACAAATCATAGCCGCGCCAGCGAAACGACGTATTTGTAATATAGATTTGAAAATAATCAAGAGTTTTGAATAAAAGTCTTGTCTTGTCTAGATAATCTAGACAAGACATATTGATGATCTTGTCTTGATATTCTAGACAAGACGAGACAAGAGTCTAGAATGTATAAGTCTAGACGGCAACACTATGTATCATATTTAACATAAATACGCAATGTCTGATATTCAAAGTTGGTGTGGAACAAATTCACTCTTCTCAAACCAAAGAAATCTAAGAAATTTATCAATTATTAATGCGAATTCACAAAATATGGAATAATAATAATAATGATTATGCCATCAGGTACATTCCAATTATATATGTTTACTTGTATGAGGAACAGCCTGTATATTTAAGGAGTATCGAAAACTGTGACTTCCAGAGAAAAAAAAGTGTTTGGTTTGGAAAAAAATGAATTCGCTGTTTTTCACTTATCTTACACACTGTAATAACTTGATTCTTGATTCAGTGCAAAATTTGATTCAGTTCATATCATGTAGATGCTGTGATGACTTTCAAATTCACGTTCTTCGTTGATAGATTCTCAAGTCCTTTCGTAATTCTTCGTCATCAATGAGATATGAAATTGTCATTCAACTCGTAGACTTTTAGTGATGCAAAGATTCAATTTTCTGTAGTTATACTAGTCATGGAGTCAATAAATCAACAGTGAGAAATGTACAAATCTCCTTTGAAAAATACGAAGATGGCAAAATTGATCAGAACTATATACTTAGTCATTTGAGTGGTCTACCTTCCATTCCACCTTTATCAAATTAAATAATTTTAGTGGAGACATAGACTGACTGACATATAAATTGAACAAAATGTCATTGGAGTATTATTTATGATGCATACTGAATGAAGACATCAGCTTCGAGATGTTCTTTACAAAATGTCTCATTTCTCTTGAGCGTTGTTATCTTCTGATAATCAATCACGATAGGCAACACCAACGAACACCATAATGAAGTGAATATTGATGATGATGGAACGAAAAATATCAGTGTACTCAGTGTCTTCACATAAAGAATAACAAGACATGGTAGAAAGTCATCTCAAATTCTTCTCACATAAATATAACGACACAAAAAGTCTGCAATACCCCCACTCCTACCCATCATATCATCACGCAAATACACAAACGTCTGCGCAACTATTTTTTGCATTTTTTCTCGTTATGATCACTGACATAATTACTATCTAGACCGCTATATGACATCCCAGCAATCCGCTAATCTCATCCAAATTGCTGGCCTGAAAACGCTTCTGCTCAATGCGCCTCTGGAAGTGCCAAACTGTCGTTCATGACATCGAGTCATAATATATGTCTTGGTGTTCGGAAACATAAGATAGAGTGTTCTCTAAGTTCCATGTACATAGCGAATCAGCCGGCATTAGCGCAGGGCCTACTCTATCTCACTGGGCCGTAGTATATCCCCTCTACTTCGATACTGACGTCACACTAGTAGGTTGAGATTTCACATCATTTCATATCGGTGCGTTCGTAATTGAGAGGTTATAGCTCATTTACTTTTGAAATTAGAAGCACACTCAATCGAGACGAATTGATCCCTGATGAACTACCCAACTTTCGGTAAAAAAATGAATTCATTAGGATGAAACAGTATCCATTTATGATGATTTTAATGAACATCAGGACGTTGTACTACGGAATACTATTATTCTTTTTTAATTGGGAATCTGGTAATGATGAAACTGACTGAGTATGTCAAACTAGGATAATGCATCAATTAAATAGTGAGAAAATTATTGAGCTACCTACAATGAGTCCGAAATGAATTAGAAATGAAGAGCGCGTAAAAATTTGTCTAGTATTATACCTACCTAATTTCCCTGTATTGACGATTTCGCGGTAATTCCCTATAGGTAAATGGCAATGCACGTTGTATTACTCATGTTCCAGTTGTGGGTCTTTTGATATTTTGAAAGCTATATTGAATATTGTGTTGAATAATTAGGTATTACATATGAAATATAGCAGATTTCCAGTCAAATAATAAGAAAAGATGAATCATCAGAATTTCCGGATGAATATGAAGCTTTGAGCCCATTTTTTCTTTTGTGATATAGGTATATATTAGAATTCAATGTTATTTGGTTATATCTGGCTATTCTTTTTCTTCTATTATGTTAAATACTTTCAGAATGGCTTTCGTTTAGTATTGTGTGCATGAGAACTACATATTTTTTGTTGCATATAATCTTCATATTTTGAAAATGTTTTCGAATCAATTTATTTTCATTAATATGAGATTATTTCTGAAACATTTATACTCCATAGCTGAAAATGATTAATTTGCTGTCAGGGTCTTTGGGTAATAACTTCTACTCGAGTAGGTAAATAATTTCTAACGTCATCAAAGTGTGTCCAGATTATGTTCAGACATAAACGCTGCTAAAATCCTCTGAGATACAGTGAAAGGGTATCATATCGATTTGTAGGCAATGAAATTTACTACAAAAAAGTCAGTGACAGCATATATCCACAACTGATAGGTTTAGCATGGGGGCCGTCTAAACTTTTTGAAGTAGTCTGTAATAATCACCTGAATCACCCTTTTACTTGAATTGAAATATATCGGCTTGTTATTGGCTCTTGGGAATTTTGAAAAAATTTACAGTCAATCTAGATACTATGAGAAGCCTTTGCATGGTTGAATCATTTCTGTGAATTGAATATTGAAATTCTAGCAGCTGTTTAAAAAACGACAATGATGAATGTAGTCAGTTCATTTTGATATGCTATATTTCTTGAACTATCAATCGTAAATCAGTGAATATTGATTCATCTCTTGAAAAAGTCTAGTCTGTACATATTTGATCTCTTGACATTTTTTGATAACTGTTACCGTTTTCCCGTGGTACATCAATGAATTGGGAAACGCAATTTCCAGCGCCTCGATTTTGTCCCTACTAGTGTGACGTCACAAAAGCGATGCTCCGGCCCGGTGAGATAGAGTAGGCCCTGATTAGCGGCCCAGTAAATAATTTATGTCGCTGGTTATGATTCAATGCTCTTCTGGAGGCTTCAATCTATCACGAGTATCATGCACACGTCGTCCTGTTATAATTGCACCGACACAAGGTCGAAGTCCTCCTCCTGTCTCACAGGTCTCAGAGAGCCTCCACGGCCCTCTGCGTCCGTTCGCTATACGGATATCTCCTGGATCTGCACCCTTTTTTTGACGGTGCCGCCCGGAGGATTACTAGAGGTACGCGCGGGCGGTGGAGGCTTGCCCTGCTTGCCCCGCTGTATCGTGGGGCAGTCCTCGAAGGTGGGGCTGTTGGAGACGATGGTGTACGAAGGCGGCAGCTCGTGCGGTTTTTCCTTCTTGGAGACGATTGGAGACTGCCGAGCGGAGCTACCTGGAATATGAAGAATATTGAGATAAATGTGGACTCAGAGAAAGCGTTTGTCTATCTATGGTATACCTAGGTGTCATTAGTAAGTTCACACTAGCTTAAACACCCATTCTGACTGGTTTGCTAAGACATTACAACCTCTGCCTTGGGCCGAATGGTAATCATTAACAAAGTCTGTTGGATATTTGGTAATCATACCCTGCCAGAGGATTCATCAATTCATCCCGGAATTGACCTTCACAACCGTCGGAGAAGGTGTGTGGCAACAGAAAAAAAATTACCCGTTTCTGTTGAAGATTCATTTAAGGATATCGTCATAATATCAGTAACAATGGTAAGGCAGCAGACAACCACTTAATCGCATGCATCAAAGTTGTGTAGCACTTTCACAAGTCAAATGTTTTAGTTACCTGTCATAAATCCGTTAGTAGCAAAGGCAACAGATTTCATTAGATGAAAGCTTGCGAAGTAGATAACAGTTGAAGCTGTAAAAGTGATCGTAGAGCTTCGGGAGCAACCATCGTATATACTCTTGAATCAAGTATATAGCCAGGTCAGGTCAGGCCATGAAGGCGTTAAGGGAAACAAAATCTCAGACAATCTGTTAATGTTTGAGTTAATGTCTATGATTAGACCATACACTTATTTTGAAGTGGGCTCAGGAAGTAGGAGGAAACCAATATAGCCAGACTCTGAAAGAAACTCTTAAAACTGAAAAAAAGCAAAGCATTTCCTGTGTAAACTTTTACTGAAGAAGGGCATTAGAACGGATGCCTCCAGGGTTCTTTTCGAATTACTCTGAATCGAAGATGTAAGTAACATGAATTGCTCGAACTATACGAATTTGTGAATTTGTTCGGTCCAGAAGAAGAATATTATGTGAATATAATATTGTAGTGGGGTAATCTGTAGATTTCTGCTTGATAACAGATGAATAATTTGAAAAGTGATTACTGAATGAGACCTGGCCCTGAAACCTTGTGTGATCTGCTAGACCGTACAGTTTGGAGTGAACTCAGGAAGGTAGACCAAAACAGCCAGACTCTGAAGAGAATTCTCCAGGCTGGGAACTTTCTATAAACACTTATCTAAGAAGGGCATCAAGACAGACGACAAACAGGTTTTTTTTTGAGCTAGCCGAAACTGAAGGGAAACGAGAAATTGCTAGTACCTACTTTTTTATGTTCCTGGTCCCCACGAAGAGGAATATCCTGTAATGTTCAGAGAACATCGTGAGAACCAAGGGAAATAAGGTAGGAATTGGTTGCTGTTTGTTGGATAAACGAGTCTTTGGAAAAAGATGTTCTGCAGGTCTTCAAAGTGACCTCGATGGGGTGCGAAGCCTCAACTCGACGGGTTTATCTCGCGGGGAGTGCCAAGGGAGGAACAATTGTTGATATTTCAGAAGAGCATCGTCAATGAAAATATCTATAATATACATAGAGTCAGATCGCCATCTTTTCTACGGTGTTCCAGAGAAGTGAGTGAGTTTGTGAGCGAGGCATCACCCACGAGACGAAATGCACTTTTTTGGACAGAATCCAACAGTCTCAGGGTATGTTTGAGTGCTGCACTTCAAAAATGGGAACAGTATTCCAGGACAGGTCGGATCTGTACTTTATAGATCATAAACAGCGGACTGGAAGTGAAATAGCACCTGACTCGAAACAGGAAACCAAGTTCTTGGGATGCACTTTTAGCAATTGATCTCACGTGATTTTCCCATGAAAGGTTATTGCTGATAGTAATACCAAGCATCAAAATGGATGTCTTCATAGGTTACTCCTGACAAGCTTATGTTGGGCACAGTGAGATCGGCTTTCCTAGAAAAAGGGCATGCTTGATGTGTTTCGTTCGGATTGAAATCTACCAAGTTATTGGGTCCCCATTCGAGAATTGTTGCCAAGTCCATATAGCATAGAAGGATAACATTGTGCTAGGGAGATCTATAAACTAGTTCTGATGCCAGATAAATAATATAAATAGTGATTACTGACTGAGACCTTTACCTGGCGTCGACGGTCTCTGGGACATGGGTATCGTCTCGGTGGACATCGTGGTATTGGACCTGGGATGGTGCAGCCGCGTCTGGTGCTGCCGCTTCCTGTCTCTCTCCCGCTGGTAGTAGATGCCCGCGAAGATGAGCATGTTGAGAACCAGCAGCAGACAGCCCACGCCAACAGTGACGCCCAGGGCTGCAGTATAACTGTAGTAATGCCTGGTGGCTAGCCGCTGGAGCAGCTCTTCGCTCTCTTGGTCCAGTTCGTCTAGATAGAGGATGGAGGTTTTTATATTCTGAAGTAATTTCTAGTGATGGGCGAATTCGAATGAAGAATAATCGATCATAGTCGTCTGGCGTTCTAAACCTGCCTTAGATCTATACCAAAACATCTATATTTTTCAAAAACTGAAAAAAGAGCACCTCAATTAAGTATACAGGGTGAGTCAGTTGTTTGTTGCATGACTATAACAGCTTGAAGAACACATATTTTCAAGATGAAAAGTTCATGTCAACATATATGCATTGGAGCTTCGTATCCGATATACAGCAAGTCAAAGTTAGAGATTTCTTCAATGCTTTTTCAGTTTTCTCCTACAATTTTCGAAAAAATCAATTGGAATTTGGTATACCTATCACACTTTGTAAACTCAATATTTGAGACTATTACGCGGGTTCAAATAACTACAGGGTAATACACTTTTGGATAAGTTGTACCCAATTTAATCCTCTCGAACTTTTATGCGTGCTGCCTCTGCTTTCAATGGGATATTGCATAGGATTTTGTTCTATTCAAAACCTTTTTGGTCTTTCATATGATTTTTGGATATGGATTTCGAGATAAATGTTAAAATAATTTACGTGTGATATATAAAACTTCACTTTTCGAACACACTTTATTTGACATTTCTAAATAATTGACTAGAAGACTTCGTATTATCGAAAGGTTTCATGAGCTGTGTTTATGAAACTTAGTGGCAAAACTTGAAAAACACAAAATAATTAAACATATCACACCACCTGTATATCGGAAAAGACGCTCCTACGCATAAATATTAACATGGGATTTTCATCTTAAAATAGTTTCCTCTTGAAGTCCTGCTACAAAAACTGAATCACCCTGTATATATTTGAATTGAGGAGAAAGAGCTCTAATGTTTAGGAAAATAAAATACAGGGTGCTCCATTTGAAAAATACCAGTTTTTGTAAAAACTTTAGGTTTACGATGCTCTTCTGCATTTTATTGTTCTTGATTCTGAATGCCTATAAAAAATACTTCATTTATTCTGAGCGTTTCTGCAATATCAACAGATATAGCTATTGAGTTAATTAGTGAAATATAAACAATCACCCTGTTCATCAGTCAAAACATATATTTGGAGCATTCTCAACATCCAGGATGTCGAATAGTAAGTAAATTGGAAAATCAATCACTATATGTATATGAAATATGAATTCAAGAAGAAAATCCATCAAAAAAACGTGATGAAAAATTGTGTTTGACTGAAAAAATATAACTTATCTATGCTTATATATATAACGTGACTCGAGGGGCAATTTTTTTTAGTTATATTTGAAGGAAACAAAAGGATGCAGGGATGAATTGAAATGATGTCAGTCAATAGAGGATTTTTTTCAGAGACGTAGATAGTTACATATTCTTTTCAAAGACAAGTTATATTGGTATCGAAGTTCATGCATAGAAAAATCGAAAGGAAAATAGTAAGAACTGTAGTGTAATTTCCTGTTTTTTAAGGTGGAAATAGGAAGCGTAGAATAGGAATTCCTAGTATCCCAATTGTTCCTCATTCCTGTAGGAGTAATGGCTGTATTGGAACGTGCATATGTGGTAACTGCTCGAGAAGCGGGATTGAAGTAGGAGAAAGAGGAGCAAAAGAAAATGATGGATGAGTTCGGTAGGTCGGATAGTTGTTGTCAAGTAGAGAACGTATTAGTGCGCGAGACCGCAGAAAGGTCCTCGAACCAAGGGCAAAAATGACGGGAAACTGGGAATTATCAATCAAATTGGGATACGGGGGTAATTTTTGATTTATCGCTCTCGTTGCCTCTGTGTCGTGATAACCGACGCAATGGCGCTCTCATCCATCTTTTCACGAAGCGATTGAATTATCAATTGCCACTTACCGTATATGTTGGCTGTGCCATATTTTCAACTTCCATAACGGAGGTAGGTATCTAGCTTTTTGAAAGGTTTGCACATGCATCATTCTTCAACTAATAATTCCTTATTTTCGTGCATCCCATTGATGTAATTTTTAATTAACATTGACATTGAGAAAAACATCTTAGTTATTTGGAATTTTGTTTCTGGATCTGACTGTGAATGCCCTTTATCCATTACATCGAATGACATATTCCGAAATTACTAGAACGAGCAGAGCTTCAACGACAGCTGAGGGACAGAGAGCAAAAAGGAGAAACTTCGCTGTAGGTATAGTAGGAATGGCGTCGGTTCAGTCATCCCCTACCTTCCATTCTGGAGGCTTGACCTAAAGGTCGACCGTCGTAGAAATGTGGGTGTGGCACCAGAATAGAAGGAGTGGCTCTGAGTATGATCGCCTTATACGAAATATTGCTTCAACTATGTAGTAGAGGGTGTTTGTTTTGTAGGGTCTAGGTTTTCAACAGGTTCTCCAAAATTGCTCTTCAATAATCACACATTCTTCTTCAACTAAGAATTCCTTATTTTCGTGCATCCCATTGATGTAATTTTCGATTAAGCTATGACATTGACAAAAACATCTTAATTATTCGGAATTTTTTTAATGTGACTGTGATTGCCCTTCAGCCATTACATTGAATGACATATTTTGAAATTCTTAGAACGAGCAGAACTTCAAGGACAGCTCATGGACAGAGAAAAAAAATGAAAAAATTCTCCGTACAGTAGGAATGGCGTCGGTTCAGTCATCCCCTACCTTCCATTCTGGACGGTCGTGAAGATGTGGGCGTGGCGCGAGAATAGGAAGAGTGGCTTGAATCACGTGAACGCCTTCAACGAAATATTGCTTTGACTATGTAGTAGAGGCCAGTGGGTTGCGTTTTGTAGGGTGAACGGATGGGTAAAATGGGTTATTGATGGGACTCACCATCGTCCCCATCGATGATCAACAAATCGTCTTCGGACGTTGTATTCGGGATGCATTCCGTGCCATCTCCTCTAGTAGTCCTTGAGTCGGTGGCAGTTGAGGGATGAAGTGGGGGTGGTAGCCTTGTGAAAGATTCGGCTCTTACGGTACCTGAAATTATATCAGGTATATACACTCACCAACAAAAAAAACGACCACCAAAAAATATGCCCAAATTTTTCGTCCTGTAACTTTTTTAATCCTTCCGTCCGATTTTTGTGAAATTTTGATCAAATCGTAGAATTATAATCCGAAATGATAGCCTGAATATTAGTTCCGTCGAAAGCTGATGACTTGATCATTATACAGGAAAAAACAAAAGTTAGCATTTATCCCTTCACTTCTTAACGCCCTGTGGCAGAATTGAGTGGTTGAACGTGGCTTCATTATACCTCGTATTGAAGTGTGATCCCTTTTCTAGACAATTGTTTTGATTCACGTCAATATCTTATTTTACAGAGAAGATACGAGTGTTTTGAGAAAGTATGACATTTCTCAATTTTTATTAAAAATAATCAGAACCTATATAAACTCATTGAATAACAACCTGAAGAATTAATCAAACTCATTTCTACCTCATTATCTTAGCACTTACCGGAAAAAACCTTAATTATAAAAAACAAACAAAAACAAGACTTGTAGTCAATAGCGAGTATGCCCTCGAGTTTGAATTACAGCTCTCAACCGCCGTGTCATCGAGTAGATCAAATTTCTCAAGAAGTATTGAAGAATTGCCTGAAATTCTCCTTGAACGGCGAATCGTTGCTCTAAAAGAATCTCTGACATGGCCGAACGAGGGCGAATGAATCTCTGGAGTTCAGCCCTTTGAATGCTCTATAGGTTTTGAATTTTTGTTTTTTTTCATACTTTCTTTAAACACTTCTATCTTCTCTCAAAAACAAGATATTGACGTGAATGAAGAGCCATTGTGCTGAGAAGGGACGAAAAAGGATTACTTCTCAATTAAAAACATGATGAAACAGAAGGTTGTAGAATGATTCTGAATTATTCTTAATGAAAATAAAACCATACGTTTTTGAAACACTTGTATCTTCTCTTAAAAAGTGGTTATCGACGTGAAACGAAAACCGTTATGTTAAAAAAGGATCACACTTCAATTCAAGATAGAATTAACTCAGGTTTAACCACTCACCTTTTCCACAGGGCGTTTGGAAGTTAAGGGTGAAAGGATTACTTTTGATCTTCCCTGTATAATGATCAAGCCATCAGCTTTTCTCAGATTTTAATATTCAGGCTAACATTTCAAGATATGAATAGCCGATTTTATCGAAATCCCACGAAAATTGGACAAGAATTAAAAAAGTAACAGGGCGAATAATTTTGCCGATTTTTTGGTGGCCGGTTTTTTTTTGTCTGTGAGTGCATATATACCCATTTTCGGTCTCATTAGTATTACTTTCGATTGTATTTTTGTAGGTTCCTTGTCCAATGAAACTGAAGATGGATATTTTTATACCCGAAACTAGTTTCTCAATAACTTATATCAAAACTTGTGGAGATAACTCAGAGTAATTCTTGCTGCTGAACATTTCTTCTCCATTTTGAGCATGGACTATTTCCGTAATTTGAAGCTACCTTGTATAATTTTGAATATACATGGAAATTCATGAAGGAGTTCAACCAATCAGAAATTCAGAATTATTTCTATTCCCATAGTAACTAACTCATATTATTACAAACGAACAAACCACTTCGTCAAATTTTGACATCCGTTCAGAACTACTTGAAAAATAATCGCATTGAATACAACAATTCGAACGTGAAAATCTTCAAGGTTATACATCTCAAATTTCCTGCACAATTGCAAATCGTGTCACTTTACCAAAATAATCCTCCCGCTTTCCAGTCGGATTATTTCAACTGTTAAACTCACACTCTCTCTAATTATGCAACAAGTTTTCGATGTATATCCCGAATATTTTGAAGTACTTATAGGTAGTATTACTACTGAATATTCGTTTACGAAGTACCGAATATACTGCGAACTTTTATTGAAATATGTGCATGACTAATTAGTCGTCTGTTTTTGCAGCAAAATAATTGAATATAGAACATGATTCCAAACTACGATGAGCATTTTTTGATCAATCGGAGATCAAAAAAATGTTTGAACTCGTAATTGGGATTGTTTGGCCAGTAATGGAAATACTCTAATCTACGTTGAACAGAAAATCGATTCCACAAATTATTGCGACTCTGGGTATCGAGACAAAAAGTTAAACACAATAAATTTTGGTGAATATATAAATATAGACTTGAGAGTTGAATATCTTTAGTTTACGTTCGAGTTCACGGAAATGAATATTCCCATTCATTTTTAATAGCACAATATCTTCTCCTCCATTCTGAAGTTACAATTTCCAAGACCTCGAATGAAGAAAAACGAAAAGATTGTTGCGGTTCAAACAGGTCAGGCGTTAGAAAATATTCGTAGACTTTAATATTGACATTGAGGTAACAAAGTGACATGAAATTCTCAATGTACCCAGAACGTGATGTAGAATTCTTGGAAATAAGAATATCTAGTCTCAACCAACTGACCTATAAATAAGGAAAGAAAAACCTGGCAAGCAAAAGACTCATATTTGTTTTTCTACCTAGCTGTAGAACCTGTTTTTACTACCAAGGTAGTTTTCGTCGTTTTATGAACCACTAGTCAATGATGACATAGCCATTCCTGTTGTATTTAACCTGAATTCACTGTTCTGATGCGAGATTCGCAGGAATGGCACTCGAATCTAGTAGTTATTTATCAATAACGACTTGTCATATGCTGTATAATGGACATGGCTACTAGATTTTAATGATTGAGATGTATTCACTGATGTTCTTCACTACCTATTATTGATATAATAGCTGCATGATTTTTGTGGTTTCTGTCGATTTGCCCATAACCAATCAAATAAGGTAGTGGACTCTTCGTTATTCCAGTTTTTTGGGATTTTCTCTCTTCGTTTGTATAAACTGAAAATATGAGTATTATTTCAATATATCTACGTGTAGTGAGGACAAACCATATGGTTTACCTCATAATGTCACTGCGTTTAAAAATATTTTCTAACAGAAATCCTAGAAGAAAAATTCATTCGCTTGTCAGTGACAATTAGTATTGGTTTGGAGAAGAGATCTAGGTATATAGGGAGAGGGCATGCCAATTTTCCATAGTGTTTTTGTTACTGAAGCTTTAATTATTTGAATCGGCATGCAATGTGAAAACATGGGAGTCCCCTTTAATTTTCTTCAGTTTTGAGCTATTTCGGCCGCTGCGGATTGAATGCCATCAATTTAGCGCTTCAGTTGGTTTGAACTTCTGTATATTACATCGGTAGGCAGTATAATATCGCGGAAAAATACGAAAATTCTCCACAAAAAGAAATACGCACAGGTACTACTCCCAGGAACCGTTCTATTGTTCATATTTTGGGGATAATTATGAAGCCTCAGAATCTCAGAAAGGCATGCAGTGTAAAATGAGAGAACGTATAACCTGCCACCACCTCCTTGTCTATATCTGATAGAAACATTTTTAAACGCAGTCACTTTTTGGGGTTTGTCCTTACTACACGCATAGAATAATGTCTCCATAATACTCATATTTTCATTTTATAGAAATGAGGAAATAAAATATACCACCTCCTCGATCAACCTACAGTTAGTATTTAACAGAGGACTTTATTTGTTCTTTTGAAATTTGTTTTGCTTTCATACCATTTAAACCGGTACTTTACGAGATTCAGGCGCACCAGAGTATAGGAAAAAATTGCAAACATTTCGAATATTTCGAGACTTGGCTTACTTCGGCACTGGACTAGCGAAATGGATGTGATTTTGCGATGGGATTTCCAGGTGTTTTATATTTCATCAGCGGAGATAAGATGGGGATGCGGAAGCATGAGGGTTGAATGTTTCCTTAATGGATTTATTTACACCATTTTGCACGATTCATCTTCTGGACGTTCGTATCATTTTGCTGCTGAGATTCAATAGTTCCTCGGCGACAACTGATATCTTTCAAGAAAATGGACACTATACAACAACACATTCGGTATCGAATCAAGCGAATAGGTGAGCACCTATATACACGGTGTATCTAAATAACACCATAAAAATTCAAGGGGTGATTCCTTGTAATATTTTAGGAAATAAAGTTCATATAAACATGTGTCCTAACTAGCTTCGTTTTTGAGATACAGGGTAATATATCCATGAAGAATTTTTTTTTATTCATTTCTCAATTGTCTTTTCATCAATTTCAATAAAACGTTGTAGCTATGTTAATTTGTTAATAGTAATATGGAGCTTTTTATAGTGCAATTAGATTCGAAATAATATTTCCAGTGGCGTCACACTGGGTAAATTTATCGATATTCATGGTAAATATCATTATGTACACCACCGGTTTTTCTGAGTTTCATATTCTAATTAGATTGAACTATTGAAATAACAACTATTGCTGCTGACTGGAAATAAAATAGTTGCTGACCCGAAACAGAAAACCAAGTTTTTGGGATGCATTTTCAGCAATTGATCTCACGTGATTTTTCCAAGAAAGGTTATTGCTGATAGAAATACCAAGCATCGGAATGGATGTCTTCAAAGGTATGGTTACTCCTAACAAGCTAATGTTGGGCACGGTGAGATCGGCTTTTCTATTGAAAAGCCATGCTTGTGTTTTGTTTGCCTTGATAACACTCATATCTCGGTGCTGAAAAAACTCGGATATGGTAAAAAAATAAATCATACTTATACTCATTGTTCGAACGGTTGTTCCCAAGATTTCCTTCCGAAAGTTATGTATGTGTATGCATATGAAATGAAAATATGGCTTATTGCCTGGGGGCATGTTCGTTTATGGGCCGACAACCTCCCATAAACTTTCAATATCGCAGCAATCCATGTTTACACAGCCAACACATCGTAATATCGGCGTACAAACATTCATCTTTGTTTTCCGCCCTGTTCGATCAAACACGGATGCTGACAATACCAGGACCACATATTGGCTTCCCCATTATCGCAGGGTTATCGAATAATGATTTACTTTGCCAATAGCTGGATTGGAACACTGTGACAAAGCGAATTATTCAATCTTCTTTTGTACCAACATATTTTCCAAGCTGGATATTGTTTATACAAGGTTCCAATAATTTCATAGGGATTGCTATACATAGTTCTATATAGCATACCTTTGATCTGAAAGTAATATAATTTTTTTTCACCAGTACCTATATATCGGGTGGTCACAAAAAAACCGGAAGTTTTTATTTTCCTCGTGGTTTCATCATTTCTCAACCGAATTCGAATTTCTTGGCGTCGTTTCATAGCTAAAGGGCTATAGTATACAGTGGAATATTTGAAAATTTCATAATGAATAAAAACAAAATGGCGGATTCTACCAAAGTATTGTCATTTACAAAAACCGCTGGAGAAAAAGGAAATCAGATTTTTCCCAACCTGTACCGATGTCATCTTAGGCTATTCATTTCTGAAGAGAATGAGTACTCGAACATCGAAATCGAACAAATAGTACAGTAAACACTCATTTCTTTGCAATTTGTTATGGAGTGAATGTGCTAATCTCGAATAAACGATTATTATTATTATTTTGCTTCAGGCTTCATGAAAGTTCAATCGAATTTGGATTTCTTAGAGTTATTTCAAAGACAAAGAACTGTAGTACACAATGGAACATTTGAAAATCCAATAATTGAAAAAAACAAAATGGTGGAGAATCCAGAATTTTTGTGATTTTCAAAAATCTCTGGCGAATAAAAAAATGTTTATTCTTCCAATCAGGACCGATACAATTTTACATCATTGATTTCTTAAAAGATTGGGCACTCGAACATCTGAATCGAACAATTAGTCCAGGATAAACAAGTTCTTTTTGGCAAAGTGTTATGGAGTGAATGTGCCAATCCCGTGATGAGAATTACTTTTAGTTTGCTCCTGGCTTTATCAGAATTCAATTGAATTTGGATTTCTTAATGTCATTCCAGATATATGTACTAATATAATACTAATATTACTATTATTGTTACTCACCATGAGAATTATATAAGATTGGCCCAATCAAACTAGGAGGCAGACTCACGTATAAGTCTGATTAATTTTGACAGTTCAATGTTAACAAGGTATTATCGAGGTGGTGCAGTTTTATTAGTATAATATCGAATGATTGGCTATAATCACGAATTGTTATTGATTGAAATTACCAAAGTAACAGATTTTACCATGTAACAAAAAATAATCAGTCATAATTTGTTTCACTTCCACTATATAAGCTTATTCACCCAACTGGGAATTATACGTTCCTCTACAATGTTAGCGTTATCCCTTTTGGATTCGTAGAAATTTAACAAGATATCGAACCGTAACGTTCCCGGAGTATTGTTATTTGTTTACTTTCTGAAACCAAAACAAACTATGTGGAAACTTTGGTAATTACTTTGCGCAGACAAGCTTGAAATTTATTGGGAAACTTAAACATACATATGGACAAAGTTTTTGAGGCTTTTCGAATTCGTTACAAAGTAGGCATCAGAATGAGGCGTTTACGTGAGGAAAACACTGGAGCGTCAGATTGGCATCAATTTGTGCTCTTAGATAGTCCTTCAGAAACAAGGACAAACTAGAATATCTCGTTAGCCTCAGGATCAGATTAGAACGATCCAAACAAGTTCTATATGATTTTTATATGCATAACTCCTATATAACGTTTATGAAACTTTTATGGAACATGAAACTTCTGTACAGGGTGTGCCAGAATAACGTTCGTATACTAGATGAAAATAAGAAATAATGTTCTTATCAATAGGTGTGAGAAAATGTTTCCTGAAAAACTTTCATCTTACAAATCGTTTAGTAGTACGGAAAACATGATTCAATATACAAATATGCGCGAAACTCGTCACCAATGCTACAAGTGTGTATTTAGATCTATGGCTACAAGAATGACCCATCGCAGGTACCAAATTTCGTGATTCTAGGATCATTGATAACAAAGATAATTGAAGAAAACCGCATTTTAGAACATCCATATACCTTCAAAGGGCTCTAGCGCCCTCAGAAAGAAATTTCGGACACATGTTGATAGGAAAATGTTTCCTTCTTTTCATCTGCAGAATCAACTCAGATTGCAAAGTTCGAAAATAACGTTCTAAAATGACCCGATCCAGTAAAAATAAAATTATTCAAATTCCTCTTTATAAAAAGAGCCATACACAACGTGTTCAAAATTTCGTATTGTATTTTAACATGATAACCCTCCCATGCTTCATGAGGGAGAAATGCAAAAAAGGCAGCCTGTTGCCTAGGAGTTTTTCACAGGAGGAAAAAAATCTACGAAAAAAAATTGTTGTACTGTATCATCACATCTTTGAATAAATCTTGAAATCTTGAAGTCTTGAAATCTTGAAAAAATAAAAAACTCCAGGTATATACGAACGTCATTCTGGGACACCCTGTATAACTTTGGTACGACGTTTTTCCAACTCCTATCTAATTTTTCAGAAGATCTAAGTGATAATCTAACCTGAGTAATAGTGCGGCTCTCTTTCGTGGAAATGATGATGCCTCATGCTAACATCTTCTTCGCCGGGTTGGTGCAACTGAGGAATGAGGTTAAGCCACACGGCCATCTTGTGGCCGCGATAATGACTCTTCATTTTGGGCTTCGATGCTGCAACAAAACAAGATATACTGTGGTTTCTGAATGCTATGCTCGATGGAAGTCGACAACTTGAGAATGCATTAGGGTTCGAAACTTCGATAAATATCTTACGGTATAGAAATTGCATGGTCGTTATGAGTAAATGGAGTTTGTTGAATTGTTCAATCTGTCTTGGTGAATAATTGTAACAGTCAGGAACTAACAGTTGGTCATAATGAGAAGAATTCGGCCAATTAGGTGGACGAAGTATCAAACTCGCTATTAATATCTATCAATATTAGAAAACATGATTAATTTTTGAATTCTAACATATTGAACGGAAAGTTCATCTTAAGCCTTTCAGTTATGAGTTCTACAAACGAAGAAATACTCATGAGATCTACCTCATCACCAGGTGATGAAGTTATACAAATAAAGTGGATGGAGTAAACTTATATGTAGATGAAGGTTAGAGAGCCTTTTGATTATAATAAAAATATCGAATGAATTATTGATAGGGCAAACAGCCGGAATATAAGTATGAATCAATAAATGACAAGTGGCATGGCATGAATATGACATATTGTGATGTCAGAGTCACGGAACTGAACATGAATATTTTGATGTATGAGATTAAGTTATGAACATAGCCAATAACTTGCCAGAAATTACGGATTGACTAAGGCTATATTTCGAATTCAACTGACAGTACTGAATCTGATGATTTTTCATTCCGAAATCGAAAAAATCACTGAAATAGACAGATACTTGTGAGCAGATATTCATTCGAAATGATTTGACTCAACATTCTGCTGAAATTGCTGACTATCAAAAGGTAGTGTGGCTTCAGTGAACTGTCATTATTTTAGAGGAGGATGGAATGTAACATTTACTTCCGTTGTCTCTCAAACTTTTAGTCTTGTCTCATCAATAATAAATCAATAATATCATATTCAATATCAGAAAATGCTGCTATCAAAATAATTGACGCTGAGGATGATATTCAAATATCACCAGCTGATCAACTGCTGCAGATACTGATGAAAACAATGGAAACGTGTTCCGAATTACAGCACTGTATTTTTGATTTTATATTTCGGAACATATATATTTAGCAGATTCAATATGGATCTACTGATAGTACTGACCAGTTGAATTCGGATTATAGCCACAATATTTTCGATTTTATAATTCGGAACACAGATTTTCAGCAGAGTCAGTGGATTTATTGACAGTACTGACCAGTTGGATTCGAAATATAGCCTAAATCAAGTTATTGCCTGTGTTCCATACATTTGTCGCATACGTTTCAAGTTCCGTGATTTGAGCTATGGACTTTTACCAGATAATTTCGAATTTGTTCATTCAATCGATTCACTCTTTATACTTCGTGGTTTCCCCAGGAATTCTATATTTTCTGGATATATGCCTAATAAACACGTGTATACTATTCTCGAATGAACACATCCTTCGGGACCTAAGCATATATAGCAAACCTATCGCCCGTACCGAAGGGAATTTTCCCTCTACATTGGTCTACGTGATAAATGCAGGTTTTCATCATTGATTATTCGCCATTTCGCCTGATTCGTCCTCCTCTACAGGGTTATTTTTTGTCATAAAATAAATAAAAAGATGAGTGATCCAAAGGTACTTTTTCTACTCACATAACTAAAATGGCATTTATCGTACGGATATGTACCACGTTAAATGATCGATTAATCACGGATTGTCGATCTGTGATTTATTCAAAATATTAAACACGTTACCATGGCAACACGATTTCTCAAACACATTACCATGGCAACGCAGTTCATTAAACACAGCTTCAGTAATTTGAGACATGTCTGGCCTGTCAATTGTATTAACTGTCAACTGTTATTTTCATATTTTGTATCGGAATTATTCAAACAAAATTTGTTCGTATCAGAATTCTTCATTAAAGATATATGCGAAATGTAGACGATAGTGAAATCGAAGAGAATGTTCTAGTACTTGCATATCTCCAAGGAGTGTAAAAATGAAGCATCCATCTTTGAGAACAATTCATTTATTCTGCGCTAAGCATGACGATAAACGTGAAACAAAGGTTAGTAAGCAATGGACTGGACACATCTACAACCAATATCACCAAAACGTGTCTTGCTGGTTGCATGCAGTTGCATGTATTATGTTCCCGATTCCCATTCCTTTCGAATTATTTTGTAGGTTAGCAGGAATAGCAGGTATGTCAATGTAATATTCGGAGTTCGTAGAAAAATCATAACGCGTTTATAAACTCTTCTAGACACTCGTTTATTGAACACTCGCTCCGCTCTGCTCCGCTCGTGCTTAAAATACTCGTTACTAAAAGGACGTTTATAACACTTGTTACATAATATACTATTATGATTCATTTCATAATAATCTCATTGCTCATACGTCCAGACTTTATCTCTATTATGAGTATAGGTATTATTTCAATATACGCCCCGCCCCCTCTATATCCCAGCTATAATAATTTACCAAATTTAGACTGATATCATCAATATGATCAGTTTTTCAGAGACAAACATCATTATTGACAGTGCCGTGCGTTTTTACTGAAATAAATCGAGTAGATTTTTTGTGAAATCTTATTAGGCATTTTTTTGCACGAAAACTAACTTCATAGTATTGTTCCTCATGCGTTCGAATGTCCAAATGCGAAAATTCGACTCATTCCACATTACCAGGATTGGCTATATTTTTTTCATCTTCTGCCTTGGTGAAAATAATGAGTTCATATTAATTGCGGATGTTTTTAAGAAAGACAGGATATTACACTTTTTCTTCTACAAACGTCACAAAATGACAAGGTTCACATTAGTTGCGTCTCATTTGATCCTTTCTGGTAACAGAATGACGTTTACAAATAGAACGAGAAAGTTCATGAACTCGCAGTCCTTCCATGAGAGAAATTGACATATTATAGATGATAGAGGTTATATTTATATATTGGAGATCCAAATGATTTCAAAATCATAATACTAGAGTAAAAATCAAGAAAACGAATTAACGTATATTTGGAGCAGTGATTGTGGTGAAGTTGTCTGAGTCGAGAGAATACATTTTATCTTGGAATGGAAATATGAATCCTGTCTTACTTGAAAGAATCATGAAAATGTCTTCTGAATGTCAATCTAATTCCATTTTTTGGCAACTTTCAACAGTCATTCACGTCATTTCTTGTAGTGAGTCGGAATGAAAAGTAGCAACCGGAATCGGAAAATTTGCAAATAAAACGACACATTAAGGTGCGGAATCGGATAAATCAAACGCAACTATTGAAAACAGTTTGCGAAGTGACACTTTTTTCTATTTCCTACATGTGCGAAACAGTACGCGCAATAACACAATTCGTGAAGTACATACTTCGCGCATTGTATGTAAAATGTATGAGATTTTTTTATTCAGATTTCATGGTCCTCAATCGAGCTATAATTTATTTCTGGAAGTTTGACAATGATTGAGGCGTTTCAAGCCGATGGTCTTCACGATTTTTCATATCAAGCTAATCATATAAGGCCTTTTGAGCCGCTGTTCTTCGATATTTTTTATATGAAGCTGAGCACATTAAAACTTCAGAACTGCAATTGCTATACCCGGTATGTATTAAAAAGAGGTTTTTATGCGAATACAGTATTTTCAGAAGGATATATCCTGTCATTCAAAACAAAAAACGTCAAAATCGGACATGAACTTATTTCGCTCATATGATAAGCATAGTTTTATGTTATTCTCTTGTGGAAAATTCGAAAATGATTGAAGACAGTAATATACATTCTTCTTGAATATTTGAAACCTACTATGAGAAGTGGATTTGTTCAACTTCCTTCATTGTGTTAATTTTCTCAGAGATGTTCATAAATAAGTTCAGGAAATGTACCTAGATACAATGAATACCCAAGAGGATATGAACATTCCTCATGAATTTGAAATTCGAGTATAATTCATCAAGAATCAGGGGATACGATGTAAACAGCTTTATTTTTAATGAAAGCTTCTTCGAGCTTATCATTTCAGAACAATGAATGAAATAATCCTGGATACGAACTTCCTGTGATACCTTGAAGAAATACTGTCATAATTGATGAGTTGGGAAGGGCTGATATTCCTGCAGACAAAGGAAACCAGTCCAGTTGAAAGATGTTAAGATAAAGAAAAATACATTTTATCAGAACTCAGTGGCAATTTTAATGGAGCTACCTATATGACGCAAGTGAATGAAAACTGCGTTGAAGGAAGTGTTTTTTTCGACACAGCCAACGACAAGCAATTAACATTGTTCAGACTATACAGAAGTGAGGAGCTTCTTAGTTTCAGTAAATCATAATCGAAGCTTATTACAGGCTCTCTCACAAGAAAATGCTCTCTGATTCACTGAATATGGTACCTACATTGTAGATGTCAAAAACTAGCAGTACTGGTAGGAGTTGAGTAGGTTCAAATGAAGTTCATCTGTTAGAAAAACTATACAGACTTCAGCAGTTGTCCTAAGGTAAATGAAGGTACTCAAAACAAATCTACTTGGTCACAGAGATCAAGAGGATGCTGGAGCGTCACCTGAATACTTACAATCTACATGGCATATTCAAGTGACAATTGATTGGATCCTCCTTTAGTTTGGCTACAATAAAAACTAGTACAACAGACATGGTCAGAGAGTATTGTTATAGCAGTTCCGCTGAAGAACGTTCGCTCTTACCACGAATCTAGGAATGAAATTTATCCCGTCTGGCACACCAAATTGCCAGACTTCTCTGGTGAAATTCACGATTAACATTGTTCAGACTATACAGAAGAAAAGAACTTCTTAGTTTCAGCAAATCAGAATCGAAGCTCATTACAGGCTCTCTCACGAGAAAATGCTCTCTGATTCACTGAATATGGTATACCTATATTGTTGAAAAACTAGCAGTAGTTGTGAAAGTTGGGTGGGTTCGAATGAAGTTCATCTGTTAGAAAAACTATACAGATTTCAGCAGTGGTCTTGAGGTCGATAAAGGTACTCAAAACAAATCTACTTGGTCACAGAGATCAGGAGGATGCTGAAGCTTAACCTGAATACTTACAATCTACATATGGCATATTCAAGTGACAATTAATTGGTTCCTCCTATAGTTTGGCTAAAAAAACTAGTACAACAGACATGGTCTGAGAGTATTGTTGTTGTGGCACACTCAAATTTGCCAGACTTCTCTGGTGAAATTCACGATCAAGAGATGAATTGAGGGGTTCAAAGCTGAAATGGACCAAGTCCATAATTTCGTTGTATTGACGATATACAATCAATAATATTGTCGTTGTCGATAGCTCACATGATGATCCAAGTCCTGACTAAGTGTTTCTAGCTGTATATAGATGAAGCAGATGTGTTTGTATCGAGAATTATCTCGCAAAACTTCCAGAGCATTAGTGAACCAAGTCCAAGATACATTGGTTTATCATGGATCAGATAGAGCATTATAGTACATCATATTAAAATATATAGCACGGAAATAAAGTGATTCATTTAATCAAGCGAGAGATTCATTACCCAGAAGCTATGCACTGTTTGGAAGAATATTAATTAGTTAGTAAATGTTAGAAACTTTCAATTCTGCTTTGAATTAATGAAGTAAATTGGGAACAGTTCACTTTGCTCCTGATAGAAATCAAATGAGTCACTTTTCCTAATAGGGATCAGATGGATCACTTCAAAGTATATCTGTATAAAAAATTTGAATTACTTCACTGCCACTGTATATATGCAATATTTTCACACCGTCGGTGTTAGCATCTAGCAACTAGATGCGCTACTGCTCAGTGGAATGTGCTTAGATCAGGGCCTATGACAGACGTGTGTGAAGACTGGCTCATATAGTAGTATTCGGCAGGCAGCCGAGTTGTGAGCAAGTGTAACCCTTGTCCACGTCATTTGTGCTCGTGTTTATTGAATTATGACCATAATATAACAGTCGGAATAGTTCCTTTTGTATCTAGTGTGCGAAATGCTACTTTCGTGATCAATTATTGATTTGATTTGGGGTTTCATCTGAATAATAACAGTTTATTTTGTAAATCTGATTACGCCACTGGTTTCTACGTAGAAAAATGTTCCAGAAACAGTTTTTACTCTTTCCATAAATTGAAAGATAGTTGAGATACAAGGGGATCTTAAAATTCAACAGTTTCAATTTCGCCCTGTATCTCAAGAAGGAAGTGGGCTGAAAATTTTGTTTGCGGTGTTGTGATATTCGCAAAAAAGTAGCCAACGCTCGCGAAAGCTGCAAATCTCTATCTCTGACAATAAGTGAGATATCCCTAAGGACATCGAAAATGGGACAACCTGTACATGTGGAACGGAATTTTCGTGTGATTTCCTGTTCAGAATCGACCTGTCAGTCTCCTGGCTACCGACAGCATGTCGCTCGGAAAGCGAAAAATAAAGAGTTAATCTAGCGTTTTGGGATTGCCTGGAACAATTAGCGTCGAACCATTCTATGTTCGGTACTGGGAATTTCTGAATTTCAGACGATAAAATGTTGGCGTTTGGCCAACGTCCGTAGGTTTCAGCCAGTAGTTGCAGAATTTTCATACGATAACCAATATCAACATTCATTTCATTCATTTGAGCTCAACATTTCTGAGTCTTATATTATCGAAACTCAAGATCCGTACAAATATTGACTATTGATGAAAAATCGCTCCTGTTGGTTAGCGATCACGCAACTACTTGATAAGATTTTTGTTTGCGCTCGTTCCACCAATCACTTATAGTCCTTTGTTGCTGTATAGAGTGAATACGTCACTTCCGATTCATCGCAGATTCCTACTACATCGATATTGTCGCTATAGGAATTTGGATTTTAATTCATGTTTGCGAACAGATGAGCTTCACTGGGGGGATGATTTGTGAACGTCGACACGAAATGACTTTACATCGTGAATGTCAAATAGGAAGTGATAGTCATTTACTACAAAAATGGTAGGTACTAACTCTCAATACAATTTTATTGTGTACCCTTATGGTTCCTACAAAATTTTAATTTCAGTAATTCCAAGAGTTCATAAAATATGGAAACATTCAAACACCTATACCTCTTTTTCCTGTCCTACCATACGGTACGCCGAAGTTCTTTCAACATTATAGAAAATTCCTTTCTTGCGCTGCAAGAGGTAAAGAAAATGAGAATGTCAGAGCTGTTTAGCATCTGAATGGTCTGGTGAACTGATTTTTTGAAAACTTTCCATGATTTCAATTCAATGATTCTTCGAAAATTTTCCGAATGATCCTTTTGTATCCTCAAATCACAAATAAAATCAGTTTCATTCAAACGGTCAGAATTTGCTACTACTCACATCTCGATTAAGTGAATTTTTTATCTCTTGAAGCGCACGAAAGGGTATCCCTATAATGTTCCGAGAACATCTCATGCGCACCTATAGGAGAGATAGGGAGAGGAGGTAGGTATTGGAGTTTATTTGTTGAACTTTTGGTTATGTTTTTGGGAATTTTTCCGTTGGCGAAAAATTCCAAAGCTTTGCCGTTCTATGTACTGGGTGTTTCCGGAATTGGGGCGATTAATGATATGAGTGATAGGAGACGGAAATAAAAGATGAAAGATGACATTTTTGTCCAAATAATATATCTTGGAAGATATTGATCAGAGGTGAATAGCCCAATTTAAGCATTTGCTCTCCACGAGATCACAAGCACCGGATTTATCAATGACTTTTGCAATGTTGCTGGACGTTCAATTATAGTTGGAAGATGTAGTATGGTGGGAGCACACATTTTCGAAAAGAAGTCCTATAACCATTTTTTCTCGTGATTTATCTTGTCGTGTCTCATAAAACACCTCATTTTATTCATCGCTTCAATTTCGGTAACACCCTGTATAAATAAAACAAATTCTGTTAAGATTTCTTCGACATATTTTGAGGTTGACAACGAAAGAATATGCTGACTGGGCTTGTCGAGTTCGTCTGACTGGTATTACTAGTGATGGAATGAGATTTCTGAAAAACATTTCTAAAGGTCACCGATTTTCCTACTCAATGATTTCAAAGAATTAGTGAGTGTGGCATCACCCACCAGGCGAATGGCTCTTCTCAGGATAGGATTTAAAAGCATCAGCGTATATGTATGGGTGCTGAACCCCATATGTGGGTACAGTATATTGTAGAACAGACCGTATCTGAAACACATATCCGTCATCGCATTGTTTTGATCTGAGAAATACTCTTCACTCATCTACCACAGTAGATGAGTAAAGACCCTCATATAACCTCATCATTCTGTACTGACATTTCATCGAAAAAATTTCACTGCTAACAAAAATTTCCAAAAGAAATAGGGTTGCGATTATTCACCAGATAACGAAATGTTTTTTCCAACAACCATAATTGAATTCGTTATATTTATATGAATTTATGTGAAACGAACAATTAATTTCAGATTACGCGATATTAAAAGTGATCCAGCTTTATCCACTTTCATCTGCGAATGCAATGTCCTTTTTTTAACTAAACCACTGATTCATTCCGATTTAATCACGAACATCTGTACCAACACGAACTTTTTTGATCGAATATCCGACCGACATGACGAGGCAAGCCACGCAAGGCAATTTTTTGAAAGCAACGCAAAAAATAGAATGATACGTATAGCACGCCAGTGGACTCGAATTCATGGTTTCGTCTGTTCTATTTCAATAACATCATTGTCAAATGGAAATCGAGTGAGAAGTTGGTGAGCAGATCAAACGTCATGTTAAAAGAAAAACTCGTTTTCTCCAAGTGGCATGGAAAGTGACTTTTCTCTGACACTCAACAGTTAACAGGAAGGAAAAGTGTACTTTATTTGTCTAGGCAGGAGAAGTATACTTTATTTGCCAAGACAGGAAAAGTGTACTTTATTTGCCTAGGCAGGAAAAGTTTGTTGCCATGAAACTGATATTGGGTGTACAATGATGAGGTTTCCATAAGTAAAATCACGATGCTCTGAATATTCGAGATCATTCTGTCGCTTCATTGTTCACGAAATTATCCGTCAGGAGGAGTGGTGGTATTTTGCTAGACTATTTCACGTTCACGAAGCATAAAAAGCATTTATTATAAATGAGTGATCATTCTGGCAAGACAGACTTTGCTTCGTTAACCACGGTTACATCCAGACTTTGCTTCGCTCTGTCCATGGTTGCATCGTTAAAAACATCAACGCTGATATAAGTGATATACCATTCAGAACTGATATATATGTATTTATTATCAGAAGGGAATATAATTTTGTTGAATTACAAATCTTCAACTGAAAATTGATTTGTCGTATCAAAAGATACTGAAATTTTTCAATGAACAGATGGTGTGTCCCAATGATTTGAGTGAATCAGAGAATTGGTTTTCAAACAAGATAATAAGGTGATCTTGATCTTGAGTCATTCGACATCTAGTGAAGCTGCTGATTGAAGTTTTCGAAGTTTCTAATAGATGCAGTGAAATTCCTCAATTCAAGTCAATTGCAAATTCTTATACATAAGAAGGAGCCAATTTTAAAACAAGAGCATCGTTTATATTGAAATGAGTATTATCAGATCTCTCCACCAAAAAAGCGATACACACTGAATTCGATAAAGATTCATTATTTTCTTGGAGTTATGAATTTTTCCAAGCAGAGATTGAATTCATTTCGAATAATAACTGTCCTTCACTGAATATCTTGAAGCATTTCTTTTCAACACATTCGTGAACTTTGTTGAGAAAATTTGAAGCTGCGTCAAACGAGAGTAATTTGATATCGTTTCAAGGGAAGAGTTGAGATTCAATTTCAAATATTTGTTACTGTGTAGCTTGTAGATTATTGATGCATAAAAAATTTCCAAGTCATGAACAACTCCAAATGACTAGCGGACCATGAATGATGAAAGTGAGACTGATTGAGAGTTATTTTGCCGGTTCACAAAATGTTTTCAAATTTGATTTGAAGAAAAGAGAAATTGCAGGAGATTCTCACCATTATCCTTCTGTCGTCTACTTCTGGTGTCTTTCCATACTCAACTGTAACTTTTATTATACAGGCTGACTAATTAACATGTTTCACGCCATAGCGCTGTTATTTTTTGTCCAACTTTCAGGAATCCACTAGTAAATAAAATGACTCTTCGAATAATATGGGATAGTACTGAATTCGATTCCATTCAAATTCAACTCCATTGTATGTTTTCTTCAGATTTCAACGATAGAATGGGTATCTATAATCAATTATACTTACAGTCAGATGATTCTTCGGGAATTTGGTAAAAAAAAATGACACTAGCTATTGAATAGTAAGTGATTTCTTCATCAAGTTCCCGAAAGTGGAATTTTCAACGCAGTGGCCTTTTGGACAAACAAACAGCCATATGGAATAAATTCGATAATGAACAAAATGGGGTATGTTCAAAAAAACGGTTGGACACGTCGATTGATATTTTCAGAATCGCATCCTTCGCAACAAAAACTTTCTATACAGGGCGTGTCATGTAACAGGGTAACAGCGGCCAATAGATACCAACCTTTTTATTTCAAATGGAATTCTTCATGACATTCAAGACGTGTTTCATATACTATGTCCTATAACAATCTTCAACTGTTTCGGAAATATTGAGACAATTTTATCGCAAATTGTTCTGCATACCAGGAGTTGTCAGTGTTATAGTCGTTCGAATTTTGTTAACTGCACATCAGGAAAATGATCAATTCAACAAAAATACACGAAATAAGAATTCTATAGATAACACACGAGCAGCAGACACAATTGGAAGCTACTCCCTTATTTCATGAAACTAATTTCCGAAACAGTGGTACATCGGTAATAAAACATCGCACATACAATATGTCTAGAATTTTCTGAAGAATTCTAAAATTGAATTGAAAACAAGGTGTTGATTTGAAATGAGAAAGTTGATTTTGGCCAATGTAACATGACACACCATGTATTGAAAGTTTTTGTCGAGATGGATGCGCTTCTGAAAATATTAATCTCACACACACACTCTATTTTACAATAATACTCATATCTTCATTCAGAGAAATCAGGAGATGATATCTCAAAAAAATATTGAGAAATGAATATTTCAAGATTTGAATTCTTGAAGTGGTATATCGTATCCAATCTAGAGTGTATAGCAATTGGATGGATGATATTCTAACGCAAAGTTGATCTTGTTCATATACGAAGAAAAAAAAAAACAAATAATAACCAAGCATTTTCCCTCTCTATTCATTGGTGAAAATTGAAGAATGAAACTACATGTAGAATGAAAAAAAATGATAATAATAAGACTGACAAAAAGGGGGAAACCATCAGCATCATTATGGCACCAAAATGATTATACCTACATACATACATAAGGCACGATCTAAACTAATCTTCCCCAAGATTGCAAGAAACTCGACAAGCAAGTTCATTGTCAGGAGGTCAACGGACAACAATTTGAACGTATATACTCAAATGAGTAGTCTCTTTTTTTGTTCTTGTTATGTTTTAGTTATTATTGAGGGGTACTATTCAAAATAAGGAAGTAGATAATAATTTCTGAAAAACTGATAACGTGGCAACATTGGCGATATAATTCTTCGAACCGCCCCATCTCCAATTCACCATGTATGAATATTCAGAAAGATCTAACGACTGGTTACTGAGATATATGGATGGTTCCATACATTCGATTAACTCTGTATGTGAAATGAAATTGGACATTGCTATCAATCATCAATTTCCTGGACTCGATTGATAATAATGAGACTGACAGAAAGGGGGAAACCATTAGCATCATTATGGAACCAGAATGATTATTAACCCAATTCCAGCAACCGTCAACACAGAGAATATCATACCCACATACATTAGGCACGATCTAAACTAATCGTCCCCAGGATTCCAAGAAACCCGACAAGCTGCCTGGAGAAACATGAAACTGGCTGGAGGCGTGCCCAGACCATCTAAATCCCAACTTCAGAAGAGCATCGAATTTATAGGATGGTGAATACATGCCGCAGCCTCTTACCGCTACTCTCGTGTCGGGATATTGTGGGACGGAAGAATGTCTCCGTCAGGGATATTATGAAGGGGAACATCCTTGAAATTCATTTTATAGATATATTTTACGGCTCACAATGTACGTCGGATATTATATGAGATCGGACAAAAGTTACCATATTCGCGGGCCCGAAAACTGACATTCAGATGGAACTAGGACAGGGTGAACATTTATATCTGCGAAGCATCTATGGACTTACCCACAATACACAATAACCAACCTTGAATTTTGCCGCATCGTATGGTTTCCCAAGCAGAGATATAGGGATCTTTAACTAGTCCAACATTCATGGCCTTGGAATCACCAGCTTAATGTGAGCGGGTCAATCTTTTGCCCTTCACTGCCATCCACTCGTACAGGTTTATTGTAGTTCAGAATAATTCATGTCTCACCAAGTAGATCTAGCTTCTCAATGAAGCTGAACAGTCTTCATACTCTAGGGCAATAGAGGTGCACTGCGAAAACTAGGCACAAAACTCTATGTTCTATCACCTTCCAAACATCGACAACTAGCTGAATCTTCCTTCCCTTTCCATCATGGTGTCTTTTTTGTACGAATTATCATTCAACACAATAAGCTTAAATCTATAGCTACGAATATTATAGGTTGGTAGGTATACTAGATGAGTAGGTATGTTTAGGTGATTGGTATACTATACTTATATATCAGGGCAAGATGAAACTAGTTTCACTATTCAAACCTGCTTATTGAAGTGTTTCCATTTCAGATATCGGTAATTCGATATAACATTCATGGACCATTGAAGAAATGGCAATTTTAATAGGTAGTTTTCCACCATATAAAGCTAACAAAAACTATTCATTTGATATATTCAAGCAGTTGTTGGATTATGGTTTCTATAAACTCCGAATTATTCTATGATTTTTGGAACAACGTGAAAAAATCTATAGAAATACGTAGGTACATATTGCATCAGTTTTCCAATCTTTCAGGATAGATAGTTATATGACTTCTAGTTCCAATATAGAAGGCAACAGATCGACGAATGAAATACTTCGAAATTTATATTAAATATGAATGTTTTCTTATTAAAATCAACGCCAATGGTGCGGCAATCTAGATATGACATAGGTACTTTACTATCATCACCTATGGTCATCAATTCATCACTCGAAATCAACAGCTGGATTGGTGAAAATCACTATATAAAATTCACTATAGCTAGTCATAGTATCAAATACTCCCTCTGTGGAGTTTCTCTGGATATGTTAGAGGTAAATTTCACAACGGTGCTATGTTGATTGTCTTCAACTTTCCGAATCAAGTTTCAACAAGATGCCAACCAGATGATTAGGTTGTTTCAACGTATCCATAGAGTATGTTTTACTACTGCGAGTTCGTTCCTATTCTTAACTTTTTTCGTGGTAAGATATATAGCAATTCTAGTCGTTTGTACCGTTCTTTTTCTGTGTGTAGTTTCAGAGAGACGGGCGATGAATTTGAAAATAAAAAACCATTCTTTCAAGAATGAATCGAATTTCTGTCAATAAGCTCATTTTCCCAAATTCCACAATTTCCTACGATACATCAACTTCAGTTATTTCATTTAGGGGCCATTTTGGCGTACCTACAATGATATTCAGAATAAATATCGAAAGAGGAACCCACTGCGACGCCACTAGAATTGATATTTTGAATCGAAATACATCAAGATAAGCTCCATTTTACCTTCAATGAACACTATTTTCATTGAAAATGACTCTCGAGCAACTAATGAAAAAAAAAAACATTTTTCACGAACATTATTGATATCCTGTATATCTTATTGAAATAGAGCAATGAGACATTTTTTGAATTTATTTGCAGCAGCGATTCTGATAAATGCCGTTGATCCCCAATAAATTCCAAGGAATCGTTATGCGTGCCAGAATCCGAACCACCCGCTGTTATGTTTGTGTATTCACCGTCTCCAGACCAATGTTTCGTGGATTACGTATGGCCATAGATGTCTGGCGCATTGAATGCTGACACCTCAGACTGGCTCAGCTCAGACTCGCCCTGTCATCCCTTAATATGCGACGCAGGGATAGGGTGAACCGCTTCGAACACTCAAGGAGAACGTGAAATTCAATTTTCTCGATGGGTTTCGAATAATGTCACTTTATGGATCTTTTCCGATAAATGAATAAGTGGTTTCAGTGGCGTACTTCGATTGCATGGGTAGGGGGAGACAGCTATACAGGGTGTCCGGAAATTATTCGCAAAAAATCAAGGGGGTGATTCTACATGATGAAATGAGGAATTCATTTCATATGTACGTGGGTCCGGAAATGCATAGTTTTCAACACACATTGAATTCCACTCCTGTTTTTGAAACAATGTTTTGCACAAATTTATACAATGAATTGGTGTTTATTTTTTTCCACGGAAACGCAGCAAAATAGCGAAACTCGAATAACACCTCCCTTGGCAATGTGTTCCAGACTCTCGCTGTTTGTTGGAGTCTTTGAAAAGAGATGTTCTGCAGGTCTCCAAAGTGACCATGAAGGGGTGCGAAGCCTCAACTCGACGGGTTAATCTCGTGGGGACTGCCAAGGAAGGAACAATTGTTGATATTTCAGAAGAGCCTCGTCCATGAAAATATTTATAAAAAAGAGCCAGATCACCAACTTTTCTACGGTGTTCCAGAAAAGTGAGTGAGTTTGTGAGCGAGGCATCACCTACGAGACGAATTGCCCTTTTTTGGACAGAATCCACCAGTTTCAGGGTATGTTTGGGTGCTGCATTCCAAATATGGGAACAGTATTCCAGGACAGGTCGGATCTGTGCCTTATAGATCATAAGCAGCTGACTGAAAGTAAAATAGCTACTGACCTGTGATGTCATTCTTGAATAACACGATTCATGAGCCAATTCAATTGTGAAAGACTGTTTCAATCCTATGTTAACAAAAGTTTTACCTCCAGGGTCAGATATCTGTCATATGAGCACGCCATCTTTTTTGTTGGAGCCAAGTTCAAAGACATCTCCCTGTAAGCTCAAATTCAATTCCTAAATAACTATTCTTTTATTAGCATCATCACGTTACTCATTCAAAACAATTTGGTTATGAAAGATAGCTGCCACACACAATATTACCAGAAATGAAACAGAAATGCTGTGATCTAAAATCGCGATAAGCATTTTGTTGAAATGAGATAATTCAATATCGAAATAGGATATAGAAGTGATTTCATCAAAATACCCATTAATGAAAATATTCATTTTAATAATAATATGTGACAGCAAAATCAGAATTTTATCAATCAACATATTGTTGATCAATTAGTATAGAGGGATGGATATTATAATTGCAATATATAGTTTGTGAATTATGAAACCATGGAAAACCGATATAGAGTCTATATTCCTGAAACAAAATTCATGACTACCCATCAACTCAATTATAGACTGTCGAGTCAATTTTGTAACCCAATTAAACAAAATCGGTATAAATTGATGGCTATATCACCAGGAAATGAATATAGATATCGCGCAAAAAACAAAAATTGTTCACACGTGCTTTCATTTAACATTCACTGCCCATATGGCCCAGAACCAATTTATCCCCCTGTAACTTCGTTGCAATTTTGAATGAATGTCTCACATTTGTTACATTGATTTCATTGCACGAGTCACGAGTGTATGTTTTCGCTATTATTAAACAGCATATGACACTTCTGGTTTGATCGGTGATATAAGATCAAGGTGAACATGTTTAGTTTAGTTTATTTAACAACGGTATGTACCAAAAAATACGTTTGTTGCAAGTCATAAACATTATATCTAGTGGGTAATGTACGGTAGTGAGCACAAGTGCTTATAAATAGGTAATAAATGGATAAAGCACACACAAAAACAAAAAAGTTTTGTCGAACAAAAACATCAAAAAAGTTAACATAGAATAGTTATTATTGTACCAGTAGCCCAAATATCAACACATCAGCATGTAAATACGGTCAACGTCAGATTCAATTTCCTTTTTTGGTTTAGAAGGGCGTTCGTGCTGTATATAAGTAGCACACTAGAATAGAATATTTAGTTTCCATCTCATCCTGGAGATGCTTACATAGTTAGCGAAACACTTTCTCGGTTAATGGTAAAACAATGTAGTATCATCCTGCCAAAGTGCCAAAGGTCTTCGATATACTTACTAATGATATTTCGTGAGCAGATTTCATTGATACCAGATATTACATACTTCGAGTTCCTTGGGAGAAAATACATTTCAACCAACTTTAGTAAAATTGATTTGTGAAAAACTGAGAAATTGAGCTATTATCGCCCTAATTTTTATTACTTGGTATGTAACTGAAGTAAGCTGATTGTGTTTTATTTTACCTAGCGATGCTATGAATATGAATTATATTGATACTACATTCTTAGGAGTTCATCGTAACAAAATATATTTCACCAACTGAAGTGGAATGAAGTTGGTCAAGAATGATAGAGTGAACTACCACTAGCATCGCATGACTAAAATCGGTATTCTGTATCTTATTTGGAGTAATCTCATCCTAGTATTTTTTTAAATTTCGTTGTGGAATTTTTTAACCGAATAGCACTCTTGCTTCAATTAAAAATCGGAAATTCTTGCACGAACAAAATGTTTGTGTTCTCGAAAGAATTTCCGGTAATAATTGAGGCTCTCATGGTTATATAAGTGAAAATTCGAGACTTTACCAGTCACCAACCAGACTAAATGTTGCCATCATGGAAGATTGTACAGGGTAATCATGAAAAACAACAATCACTACTTCCAACTTCAACCAATTAATCGTTCCTTGCAGTTTGGCCGCATATACTTGAATGAAACCTCTAGTAATCCCAGTATAATCCTGATCAATGTAAAAGCATATGATATAGCTATCCATATCAACTGAGCAATGATACAACCATTACTCTTTTTACAGTGAAAAGTTGGATCTCACAAGCTACAAGCTTTGTACCACACCAAATTTGTTGTTAATATTTCAGTGTTGTTCTCTGTGGCAGAATTACAAATGTGCACACATAACTCGACTCCATGGAAGTTATTTTTCTCGTACACTAGTTGGTGGTTCATTTTAAGAGTGAGACTGTGGCGTCGTAAACATTGTAGATTATGTCGTGCAATGTACGATTTATCGTGATTTCTTTCCCATTTCAGGGAGCGATAAATCGACGACAATTCGTGATTGCACAGAAAGATGTGGTTACCGGTTTCGGACTGAATATTTCAGAATTACTTCCAGCAGTAAAGACGCCAGTAGAAATGTGCAATAATAAATGGAAATAGAATTGTAGACTGATTATGAAATCTGTCAGTAGGAGAGTTATCTATTATATATTTCACAGTAAATGGTATTGGCTTATTTACTGCAATAAACTACCCGATTTAATCCCATTGTGTAGAAAATCATCAGGTGAAAGATGCAAATGTGCTACAGGGTCGAACTTAAGAAATTTGAATTTTGCATAATATAGGAGACATACAAGTATTTTATTTAAATGTTACAATTTTATTCTATATTTAGTTCAGTGTCGCTATCGCTATCCTCATCTAAATTAATTATAATTGGCGCAATTGATTTTACAGAAATGTACGAGTTTTCAAGATTTATAGCATGACTAACAGAACTTTTTCAACTCTCGGTAGGAATGTCATTCATACAGTTCCTAATTAATTCTACCACACTACCAGTTAAAATCGGAGAAGTATTTTTTCCGCGCACGCTCAATTTAAGTTGGTGTGACATAAGCTATATGGGATTGAACACTCAGTAGTAGGGAGGTAGTCGTAACACTGTATGTCCCAACTCTTCTGCAATTGTATCACAAATATACGTTTTCTTTAAAGAAAATGACTGCAGCACTTGTAAAAGTTCTTTTTTTGTATAATTTTCCTCAAAATATATGTCAATTGCAGCCATGAAGTCTTGAATCTCCAATTTCGTATTCTTTGAGCCAGGAAGGATTTGCAATTGTCGAATATGATAACTTGCGTTGTCCATTACTATAACGCTGTTTGGCGGAATGTTGGGTAACAAACAATTTTTAAACCAATCTTCAAAAAGCTCTGCTGTCGAATCTCCGTGATAATCAACAGAAGAGTCCTCAATATTTTTGGCAGAAAGCTACATAGCGTTTGGGATCCAACCATTTTCTGATCCTGCGTGTAATATTGTGATTCTCTTCCCTTTATTTGATGGTGCTTTTGTTTTACACTTATCAGAGGAATCAGACCATCCTTTGGAAGGGGTGTCATGCGTGTCAAACCAAGTCTCGTCGAGGTAGAATATTGGCCGATTTTCAGACCGGTATTTTCTTATTGACGTTATATATTCAGAACGCCAGTTTATTAAACGTGTGGATTCCATTATTACTTGTCTCTTGTCAATTTTGAGATATTTAAAGCCCATTGCAGTTAGAACTCGCCAAAGAGTAGTGAGGCTACAGTTGATTTGAGTTTCGTCATTGATGAGCCGGTGTTTCAGACTTTTGATTGTAGGGACACGCTGCTCATCGTACATAGTGTAGATTTTTCGCCTTATCAAATCTTTTTCCCAGTCGTCTATACTTCTTGTGACACCGGAATCTTTACGCTTTTTTCTTGATTCCATGGGATTTTCAACAATTCGTCTAACTGAAGTAAGAGGCACCTTCGTCAAATTACTGGTTACTTTTGCTGCAGCACCCGCGTTATATCCTTGCTGAAGTAAGGAACTATACACATTTTTTATAACGATTTTCGCGTCACAAGATAAGTGATTCTTCTTTAACGAACCACTGGAAGAAGCACTATTACTTATTATCCACGGACGCCACATACTGCCTATTCTGTACGTTGGGGTATAAAACCTTTGCTATTAATGTCTGTAATAACAAATAAATGTTATAAAATTATTGCACGCCGTAACACAAGTGAACACTTCCAATGAAATACAAAGACTAAAATGAACAAGAAGTGTAAGCTGTAATCCTCTACAATCCCTCTCTGAGAAACAAAATTACCTGAATCCGGTCCTTTCACTTTAATGATGTGCATCTCGGATTTTACAACTTACGGGTCTAATTGGTTTTATTATAATCTTTTAGTCAATACCATTTACTGTGAAATACACATTACCTGAAAATTTCTTGTCTATTAAGATATTTGAAAATTTTTAGAAGCCACTTGGTGCGACTTTTTCCATTATCCTCATACTTATCCTCGAACAAACAAACTATAAAAATATATTTTCAGTAGAAAACTCCGTGTATTTCGAGGGATGTGGATGCCATTTTATTTCCTGATTCTGAATATACAGCGTGTATCTCTTTAAACGGACCTTCCTCTTTATCTCGGCTCTCAGCTGTTATAAATAGTCGTGCGATTCTGACCAAATTCAACAAGTTTTTCAGAGATGAACATCATCATGGCCAGTGCGTTTTTATTGAAAAATAAACGTGTAGATTTTTTTCTATGACATCATATTGAATGATGTCTCTGACTCGATTGAAATGGATATAGTAATTGAAAAATATTTCACGAGCAATGAGAGGTTTCTGAGTGACAGTTTTAAATTATCAGGGTATACTGGTTTACTGGGGCACCCGAAATAAAATTTTCTGTATTGAATTCGAACAAAATTTGCTGCTTATTAATTCCATCAAGATTGCGAAGAGATTCAAGGATATATTTCTTGTGTTAAAATTCAAAAAACTCCCTATACTATTTTTCCTATTTTACTAAACGTATGGCCGGAGGGAGGCAGATACAGGGTGCACTTTTTCTGAATAGTTTCTGAGACAATGTCGAGAGGTAGCTTACTTGAATTTGGTATTCATTAGTTTTCTCAAAGCAAAATTTGAATATTTTATTTGCATGGTTCCATCGTGAATGGAGGATCATTTATATTTATATTTGTTCTTCTCCTTAACTTCCCTATCCGTGCTTTTATTGAATTTTCGAGTCAAAAAATGGGAGGAAGGTTCACTCATGAATGAAACAGTGATGATGTAGAGTGTAGAATGAAGTATCAATGAACAATAGTATCACTAAAACTCTAGTAGAGAGTAGAGAACACACCCAGCTGACTGTCGAAAAAATAGCACAGCTACATCCCATCAGAATCATCAAATTCCTGAAGGAACTGAATCTTGTGGGGCTGCTATGAACAAGAAATCCTTGATATAGAAGAAGCAGATGGGGCACAATAGATCTTATCAGGTCGCAGTGCATCTGTTACCATCTAACCTACCAATACCAATACCAACATTTGAAAATTGAAATTCACGTGAATATAGCATACTTACTGCTAAGAACAACTGTTCTAGATGTATTTGTATTTTAAATCACAAAATTCAAGATTTTCATGTTGTAACTATAGCCTGAAAATCTTTCTAAGTGAATCATCCACCTATTATTGATGATTAATTCATTGGAAAGAATATGTTATTCAAAAAACTATTTAAAAAAACAGTATAATGAAAATGAAGCAATTCCGTACTTGAGAACTTGTCTATTTATTTTAACCCAATTGATCTCTGCTGTTCTTTCGCAATATGATATTCATCTGGAAATATATCTGTTACTTTGTAAGGAAGAAATTCCGTTAGACTTTTTCCAATAACAAATTAAAGAGATGGAGGGAGTGATACTTTATAACATGCCACCCAGTAGGTGGCATTGTGATATCTCCTTGCATAAGGAAATCTATTTGCATCCCTTGTTCCTCCTCAAAGGCTCTTCATCCGACCCGAATTTGAATTTCTCTCGACATGTGTCTGACAAAAGATCTAGAGAGCTGGATGTGGGAAACGCGAGGCATTGAATTTCGTATAGTTTATCAAGGGAGATAGAGGGACTTAGGCTGAAGAGTTTATGTCAAGAAAGCGTCGATCCGACAAAGGCTCTCCTCTGTCTCTGGCTCTATTTTTTTAAGCGGGCCAGAGTCTTGAGAGTACTCTCGATGGAATTGAGTAACTTATAATATAGTTTCCGCTCGGTTATGTTGCCTAGCTAGCCTGGAGCGAAGAATCGGACCGAAAGGGAATAAGAAAGTGGTCTGGCAGCCCGAAATTCGAGATTAAGAAGAGTATATGTATATGGAGAAAGTGAGTTTGTCTTTCAGAATGCCAGAGAACCGACTCCACAAAAGCTCTGAAAAGTGGAAATGAATATCCTTTGTGCATGAGTATTGAGTTGCTAATGTCAAAATCATGCTGGAATAGGAATGGTTCACGGGTCAGAAATTCGACGTCTTCCACATAAAAAAAGCTACTAGGTGATTGTTATAATAAATAGTAGTAGTTCAAAAACCGAAAGTAACACGCTTTTGTAGTTAACTGAATTTAAAAATAAAAAATGAATAGATGTTTGGGAAACTAAAGTAGGACGCTTCTATTGAGAGTCAAACTAAGAAGAGGTAGGAGATAAACTATTAAAAGTGTGTTGATGAATACACAACACTAGCACCTCCGTTATCAGTACAGTGTGTCCAGTTTTCGACGCTTTCGCGTTATATCTCAGTCACGGTCACAGAAGTTATACCTTACAGAAACAGAAGCGAATCTCTTGCCGTTTCGGAGGTTTTAAATAATGACCTTGAACAGAGTGGCCATTTTGGGGATTGTATCGAATTTACCGCCATTTGGTGAGATTATAACCACGAAAAATTAAAATTAACATGAAATTATTGAATCTCTGACCAATCTGAGTGAACACTTGAACAACTCAAAATATATTATATATTGAGTTGATGAATACTATCTCCAAGGAGAAATTATGCTTGAATGAATATTATAAATGTAGGTAATCCATTGAAATGATATCACATGTTCATGAACTCATTTGTTTACATCATCGGCAAATAGAGAACTATTAATCGATCTCAATCAGAGGCAAGTAACCAAGTTATCATTAATTGTGATCATAATATTTGAATCTTAAGGAGCTGTAGTAGTCAAAAAACATTTTCTTGTTCTAGATTTGAAGCCACCAGTACCTACATACCTATATAATCATTTATAAGGTACATCAAGTCTGGAATCAAAAAGATGTTTTCACTTATAATATCACAAGAGTTTCAATTATTTCCGGAAATTTTTCCATTCATTCAAAAAGTGGTATTCAGTGAGAAATTATCAAAAAATTTCTTGGATAATGAGGATTTTTGATGATTTTGTAAATTCCGAATTTGCAAGTATACCTACATAATATTACATGGTTAACTGTTGATAAATGATTTTTATTTATTGACTTATGAAATGAACTCAAAATAATGTGAAGTTGGAGGTACGATACGGAATACAGGCTTTAAGTTGATCAAAAATGTTTAGTGTGGAATTTCCATTGAAATTTAATTCATAATAGGTACCTCATAATTCATGGTTGAAGTGCAATTCAAAGTGGCATTAATATCTTAGATATTTCAAGAGTGAGGTTAGAATGATAACCCGAAGTCGATTCCACAATATTGAACAGATAAACATAAAAACAAACAGAGAAAATACTGGAATGGAAAAGTCACACAGAGGTACCACCTACTCCGAGACCTACTCAAAATCTAATTCAATAATATTATTCAAGACTGAAATGCTTCATGCTACAAGAGAGTAGTTCTAGGATTAAAATTCCCGAGATATATGATCTTTGGCCATCTATAATGAAACACAATATTATGGTTAAGATAAAATTCAATTTCCTGATTATTTTGAAAGATTCATTGCAGTATAATTTCATCCATAATGCGATCTTGAAAACTCTATATCTACGAAGTTTTATTTCATAAGCTCATTGAATTGCTTATTTTTTCCCTTCAAAATCTGCATTATGTATACTTATTCCTTAGTTGATAATGGTTTCAATTGACATCCTCTATCCTCTTTGGAATGCACTGCATTTGATTCTCATGTGAAATGTCACCCATCTGACAGCTGTCAACGACTCTCAGCGAACGCTTTCTGAGCATGTAAGACGGGAAAACTAATTTTGCGTGCGGCCCGTTTTCATATTTTTCATTTTCATGATTGCATGATATTCTTTCATGAACAAATTACCCTCAACACGTAACTTAACTATCCAACAACTTTCAATTTGAAAACAAAAATAATGCTGAAAGAATGAAGTGGGTGTTTGCCCCAAGTTTTCAAGAGATTATTCACAACTAACAAGTAGGTAGTTACATACTAAGTAGCGAACATTCATTAAATTCTGATAGTTGAAAACAAGTTTTCTGAGAGACACGAGTGTAATTAGAGGAGATTCCTTCACTTATCTGCCATAGTTCGACTTAGTTTTTCCATTTAAAGTTCGAGGATCAATTCGAGAGAGTACATCAGGTTTCGACTACGGATAGTGACATAAATATCCTATTCTAGCAAAGTGCAGCCATTAATTTTGCACAAGTTACATAGGAAGCAAGCTTTAAGCCTCAGTCGCATAGCCATAACTCTTCTTATTTGTTGTTCGCTTCTTCGGGATTCACTTCTGAATCGATGGAAGCGTGGAAAATATTCCGGAACTGTTGTCTCTCAGAATCAGTATGGCTCGAGTATTTTTCTGAGACTTTTCCAAACTGTAGTGTCTCCTCATCGAATCCATGTTCGAGTTATTAATAATACTGACTGCAGTAAGGAATATTTCCGTCGACCTCGTATTGACGAGTATGTTCAATGTTCATGAAATTGATCGTTAATATAATCCCTATTAATTATCAATTTGTCTAATAATGCATGATTGAAGTAAAGGCTACCAACCATACACCGATTCCACTCACTTTCGGCACTATAACTCACTGAATCTGCATTCAAATCGAAAATATGGATTTCATAGGAGATTTTACGTTAATGGGTTAGCCTTTTATCGTTTATGAAACGACTTTGATCCCTGTTCCCAAACAAAAGCAGGGTTATTATATATCTTCTCAGACAGGGTTACGGCATGAATGAACAGTAAGACTGCGCGGAGTACAGGAGTGACGTGAGGTAAGAGTTCGCACTGCTACCAACAGATAACTTGAAAAATTTGATTAAACTGAGGTTATGGATTCTTATGATATCTTGTTGTTTTGTTCCTGAGTTTTAATGAAAGATTTCGAAAATGACGAGAGGGATTTCGATAATATGAGTGCAAAATTGGCTATATCAATCCTCACTAATTTCCTGAAAGCATAGATCATACTTCCGATAGCTACTGTAGCGATTTCTCGCTATATATTTGAAAATTTATATCAAGCACACCTACTTGGGAGAACCGTGGGAAAAACATAAACACGTTAGTTTTTCAGTTGTTTGACAAAATGAAAAAAGTATGGTCGTGAAATATTTGGCAAAGACTTCCATTTAATGAGATGAAATTTGCAGGTACATATAAACCTACACAGCTACGCATATTTACGTCTGATAGTTCAAGCTTGAGATTGAATTTTCTGGAATAGAACTCGATCCTAAACAAAATATCATTGAATCAATGAATCACAATCAGCCACATTGAAAATGATACTATCCTTCCTCATTTACTGCCATCAGGGTCAGAACAGAATGAAGCCGACGATTAATACACTAATTGTATAAATAACTATTCTGCATTGGAAAGTAATTTCAATAAATGGCGGTATCTCCAAAAATATCTACACCAAAATGGAATCCAAGACAGGAATGTCTATTGATTCCTGAATTTGCATTTCATAAGATTCAGAAGACGAACTCGATGATCCATCAGCTTGGATCTCAACAGATATAGTATATTAGATGTATTATTGCTATTATTGGGTTAATTTGCACTAGGTACGTCAACTTGGGATTGAGAAAATTGAATAAATGGCGAATGCGCTAAATCACCCCACCAATTAATCTGATGAAGTAAGGCCGTGTCTATTCACCGAGTCGCCTCTACACAAGTGCACAACATACCTCTAGTATGGACAAATCAGATGATTTGCCCGAAATGCCACTTTTTATCTATTGAAAAAATAAAGAATTTTATCACTTCCCGGACTATGTATCTCATTGATTCATTATTCTACATGAATGCCGAAGAAATAGTGTATAGGGTGATTCACCATAAATGTCCCCCCCTCTAGCTCAGTCATTTTTAAACCGATCCGAAAATTTGGACAATAATTTGAAATGATTTTTCCGAAATTTTTTTTCGTTGCATCAGACAATACAGGGTGCTCGGAACAAACGATCTACAGAGTACTACTTGATTTTTTCAAATGGAACACCCTGTATTTCATTGTATTTTCAGATTCTTCATGAAGAGCTGATTTCATCGATGTATCACACTTGGGGTCTAGCGGAAATGATTACAGAGATATAGGGTGTTCAAAATCGAGATGTTCTCAACTTTAGGATTTTTTTGTGTCGAAACTATTCATTATTGATCAAAACGGCTTCTATGTCCCCATCTCAACTTTTGATTTACTATCTCCTGACATTTAATCGGAACATTTACAGGGTGGTTCAAGATTCAGAATTCTGATCACCCTGTATCTGTTCCAATTATCAAATGTCAGTAGATAGTAAATAAAAAGTAACGACACGGAAATGAAAGCCGTTTTGACCGATGATGAATAGTTTCGTCACAAAAAAATCCTAAAGTTGAAAAATACCGATTTTGAATACCCTATATCTCTGTAATCTTTCTCGCTAGCCCCAAAGTGTGATACATCGATCAAATCAGCTCTTCAGAAAGAATCTAAGAATACAATGAATAATAGGGTGTTCGTTTTGAAAAAATCAAATAGTACCCTGTAGATCGTTTGTTCTGAGCATCCTGTATTTTCTGATGTAGCGGAAAAAAACTTTATCGAGAATCATTTGAGATGATATTTAAAATTTTGCAATCGGTTCAAAAATAACTGAGCTAGAGGGGGGGACATTTATGGTGAATCACCCTGCACGCAACACGTCCAAAATCAGTTTTTTTGGACTAGCAGACTTCCAGGACTCGCCTACGGCTCGGAATAGAATGTTGTCTTCTCGTTCAAAAAACCATTATTTTCCGGACTTGCAACGTGAATTACTATTCTGTCTAGGCTAGAAAAGTACAACTTTTCTGCCTTTGTAGTATCTGAGAAAAAAGATGTTGTTCAATAAATAAACCGATGATTTCTAATATTGCAGTAATTGGTGTCGGACATTCGGATCGAATATATCGCATCAATCCCACTATATTTCAACGTATCATGACGAGACGTAATTGACAGTAAAAAGATTACGAGAATTGTCGTTCTGTTCTTTCGCGAACAGAAAATACGTGACATAATTTCTAGATCAAATGAACTCGGGAGGAACTGGCTTCGAAAGATATTGGGTCTCGGAGCAACACAGGAATGCCAGGGGTGGAAATTTGTAGCTCGAGAATGTATAAGTTACATTTCGGAGTAGAGCATTGGAAATTGCCGTACAAATAATATTTGATATTTTATGGTCTTTTTTCATAAACGTCAAACAAAATTTTGATTGAATAAAAACAACTAACAATAGTGATGAATTCTCTAACTACTAATAATTAGTGATATATCTATTGTGTGTACCGTTTGAAGCATTATGTAGGTAAGCTTATTGCGGAAGCCAGCATGCCCATGGTGGTTGGCATCTAGGTTCCAGACATTCCTAGAAAATGAGCCAAAAATACTTTTACTTCATTTGGGATTTTCACTATTTACTATTGCACCATTCAATGATACCTTTCTTAAGACTTCGTTGGCAATAACTCATCTGTATCGCATCTGTAGCTGGAAGTTTTTCATCGCAATTCCACTGAATCGAAAATGATCTGTCTGTCACTCTGAGAATTACACTAACTAATTTGTGTTTTGATTGACATGACAACGATTTTTTTCCACATCAGATCAATAAAAGGCTATAGGGAGATTTATATAACAATAAACTATTATTTTTCAATATTTCTTCATTTTCACAATGAATGAATACCTAGTGCAATTTGATGGACGATTCTGTATAAACTTACTAAATACTGCAACGAAAAAACCTAAAATTTTCATATTGTGTCACCCACCACTCATATTTAGCGAGAATATTATATAAATGTTGTTCCCGCACTAGTGTGGGGAAAAATTTCCCGCACTTGTGTGAAAAAACTTTTCCCGCACTACTGCGGAAAAATGAAACTTCCCAAACTGAATTGCGTGCGGGTATAGGGTGGATGACGAACGCTTGTAGAAAAAATTATTTTGAGTTAAAATTTTATGACATTATTTTCACAATGATTCGGAATGGAAACGTTTTCTCCTATTGATGTGCAATGTTTTGCATGTCAATAATATTTCATCACGTGAAACTGTTAACATAAGGGAGTCAATCATCATTATGAGTGATAATGTGGAGGAACTATGTATATTATAGCAGCTGGAATAACAAATGAGTTTGTAGAAAGGAACATGGTGAACTCAAGCACCTAACTCATAGTCTTCAAAACAGATTCTCATCAACTCCATCATTCAATCGCAAGAATAACTTGATTTTGTGAAGGCATCTTCATGTTTCCGTAATCACTCTCCAGTTGTTTTTCACATATAGAAAACAGAAAATTTTACTTATTTGTGATCATTCCGAATCTTTTCAAAAAACATTGAACCTCACGAAAGGAAGTTCTATCCAAAAGCGAGTCAGCTTAAATAGACTTCTTGATCGGTAGTATCATGAGTCCTGTACTACATGTTTAACAATCGAAATATCACTGAAAATCATAAAATACTGAGATCACTTTGGAATGAAAGTCACACAAAACCTATTCCCAAAATGGAGTTAGTCTATTCAGAAAGGAAAACTCCTATGAAACTTAAATCTGTAGATGAGATTTCGAGTGGAGGTTCCAACCGATGAGTTCCGACCTGTGGAGTTTAGAGCCTGTGGAAGTTTGAACCAGTGAAGTTCTTTTTCCTCGATAGAATTGAAGTTGTTCATGGGTTTCAGAACTCTGTGAGCTCAAACATGGAACCTAATGATGCATCTGGGTTTCTAATGTTTCTATCAATGTGGTGAAATATACTCACTTATGCCAAGATACTGTTTTGGTTCGCGATCACTAAAATCTCAATCATAATAAGATGAGTGTCACACAAAGTCTATCCACAAAATAGAGTTAGTTTATTCATGCAAGAAGGAAAACACTTATAACGTTCAAACCTGTAGGCACGATTTTGAGTGGAGGTTGGGAGTCTATGGAAGTTTGAACCAGTATGAAGTTCTTCCTCGATGAAATGAAAGTTCTTCATTTTAGAACTTGGTGTGCTCAAACTTCGAATTATAACGCCTAGATCTGTAGACACGATTTTGAGTGGAGGTTGAAACCTATGAGTTCCAACGTGTGGATTTTCGAGCCTGTGCAAGTTCGAACCAGTGGAAAATTCTGCACTCCTCCCCGATGCAATAAAAACTGTTCATGGATTTTAGAACCCTATGAGCCCAAACTTCGAACCCAATGATGCAGTGTTCCTGAAATATTCACCTATGCTGAGGTAATATTGGTTCCCGATCTCATAGGGCTCCCAAGTGAGCCCCTTATACCGAGTCATTTCTCTGGGTGTGCCATAATCAGGTTATGTTAGGTCAGGTTAGGTTTATTCTGAAAAATCACACAAAGTCTATTCGCAAAATGGAGTTTGTTTATTCAGGAAGGAGAACTGCAATTAATAACGTTCAGAGTGATGTTCTTTTTCCTCGATGGAATCACAAGTTTTTCATGTATTTCAGAACCCTATGAGCTCAAACTTCGAACCAAATTATGCAGGGTTTCTATAAAAGATGTGGTCAAAAGTATTCACTTATGCTGAGGTGATATTGGTTCATGATATCATAGGGCTCCCAAGTGAGCCCCTTATACCGAGTCTTTTCTCTAGGCATGCCATAGTCAGGTAAGGTTAAGTCTTAGGTCTATTCTCAAAAATCACACAAAGTCTATTTCCAAAGTGAAGTTAGTTCATATTGGGTGGAGAACTTCAGTAACGTTGAAGGTGAAGTTCTTCTTACTCAATGAAATTAATGGTTTTCCATGTATTTTAGAACCCTATGAGCTTGAATTTCGAACCAAATAATGCAGGGTTCTTATGAAAGATGTGGTGGAGAGTACTCACCTATGCTGAGGTTATATTGGTTCCCGATCTCATAGGGCTCCCAAGTGAGCTCCTAATACCGAGTCTCCTTTCTAGGTATGCCATAGTCAGGTTAGGTTAGGTCTTAGGTCTATTCTCAAAAATTACACAAAATCTATTCCCAAAGTAGAGTTAGTTCATTCAGGAAGGAGAACTTCAGTAACGTTCAAAGTGAAGTTCTTCTTACTCGATGAAATCAAAGGTTATCCATGTATTTTAGAACCCTATGAGGTCAAACTTCGAACCAAATAATGCAGGGTTTCGATACAAGATGTGGTAGGAAGTACTCACTTATACCGAGTCGTGTCTCTGGGTTTGCCATAGTCAGGTTAGTGTAGATGAGGTCAGGTCTATGCTCAAAAATCACACAAAGTCTTTTTCCAAAATAGAGTCAGTTCATTCAGAAAGGAGAACTTCAATAACGTTCAAAGTGATGTTCTTCTTCCTCGATAGAAAAACATTTTTTCATGAATTTCAGAACCCCATGAGCTCAAAGTTCGAACCAAATAATAAGAGATGTGGTGAAGAGTACTCACTTATGCTGAGGTAATATTGGTTCCCGATCTCGTACGGCTCCCAAGTGAGCCCCTTATACCGAGTCTTCTCTCTGGGCGTGCCGTAGTCGGGTGCCTCGCGGTGCGTGGTACCCGCCTTGGTGCCGGCGTCGTTCGGGTCTCCGCTCTTGGCGAAGTTGGCGAGGAAGTTGAGCATCGCCTCGGCTACTCCGGCGTCCTGTCGGCTGAAGTTTTGAGGGAAGAACGGTTGTCCACCGACCAGCGGCAGGCCGAGGATGTAGGTGAGGTCTTCTCCCCTGACACTCCCCAATCGCTGAAAAACGTTTGAAAGGATATTCTCCTCTCACGAATTCGGAAGAGCATTTAGGATCACAAGGCGGCCCCGTGGTCGTGAGCGCGAAGGCTTTGAGTTCATAAGGGAAATCCCATCAAGGCATGGGTTCAAGCCCAGCCTTGTTAGTGATGGATGTTTTTGAATGTATGCTATCCTAACGCCGCACAACTGGGACAACTCTACGCTTTAGGTATATCACCCATGCCATCTAGTGGCAAAGCTCTAAGTTAGGATTCAAAGATTGCGACACACACTGTATGGTGCTGCATAATATCCACTCAAGTATATCAGGTAGTGCCATCTGACAGCAGAGTGGTTCACTTGTAGTACCACTCTGTAGCGTATAGACTATAGATGGCAGCGCCATACAGTGTGTGTCGTGATCTTTGGATCCTACCTCAGAGCTTTGCCACTAGATGGCTACAACATGACTATAGCTTCATGTTATACCCTGCGAAAATCAATTTGATGTTTCTGTTATCACGAATTAATGAATCCGTATATTATGTAATGGCATTATTTGAAAGTTTCGATTAAGTACGTTTGGAATATAAGGAAGTGTATGATGAGATCATTGCCATGCTGGAGCGAATATATTTCACCTCCGACTTTGTTTCCTCAAATGAGGGAGCAAACTCCTTTTTTTCGACTCTGAGAGTGGATGAATTAATTTTATACCAGGTGACCATGATCCTCACTAGCGGATATTAGCTCTCCTTGGTCTGGTACCCAAAATGAAAGAAGTACGTCTTGGCACCACGTCGTGCATGGAGGTATGCTACCCTTATCAGTGGAGACACCGTGTGTCCGTCGCTCAGCGCCTCCATAGTCGAGTACCTGATATTAATCGGGTGCTGGATGGGCTTGTCCCAGTCCGTGTACTCATTAAACACTCCTTTGAGGAAATTAGCCTTAGCTCCCATGATATATGTATATGATTTTATCGAAGGCATCGGTATTTTCTGGAATTCTCATTCTTGAAGTTGTGCTTCAGGAGGTATCGCATTCTTCTTGGAACCAGTTTGCAACCAAGATGTTTTTGCCGCTATTGATACATTGAGCGATTCTAGCTCTCGCGACATCCATGATTTGAACAGTCAATTGATAAAGGTAACTGCTCAACTTATTGTTTCGCCATTAACTCAAGTTATTTCTCTTATTTTCAACCAAGGGATCTTTCCAGATATTCTAAAAATTTCTAGAGTAATACCTTCATTCAAGAAAGGAGACAAATCATCTATGGATAATTATCGTCCTATCAGTATTATATCCATCATGAGTAAAGTAATTGAAATTATCTCGAAAGTAAGACTGTACTCCTTTGAAAGTAGACTTTATTTTAGTGGGTCACAATAAGGCTTCCGCATAAACAAATCCACAACTCAGACTGCCTTCAGAATTGTGACAGACATAGTGAAGGGGCCTCGATCAAGGTATAGACCTACATCATTGACACTGTGTGATTTGACGAAGGCCTCTGACAGTGTATTGCACAGCCTGCTCATTGAATAATTGGAATAGTATGGTATAAGGGGCATTGCTATAGAGCTGCTTCGTTCGTACCTCAAACACAGGATTCAGTGTGTGGAACTCAATAGTGTTGAGTCTGATTTCAAACCAATCGAACATGGGGTACCACAGGGCTCAGCTCTTGGACCATTTATATTTATCGTTTACATCAACGACTTATGTCAGCCCACTGCGCCTATCGAATGTGTCCTCCTTGCTGATGACACACCTCTTGTATGCTCAGGAAGATCATATACGGACCTCATAGAATCTGCTTCAATGAAACTGATTTCAGCTAAAAACTGATTCAATTAAGATAAACTCAAGCTAAATGAAAACAAAACTCAGAATTTGATAATTTCCTCAAATTCAAACTTTCAAGAGGAAAAAAGTCTGAAATTCCGATACCTCACCTTAGACGACAGACTGAATTAGCACAATCATGTAGAACATGTAGTACGAACGTTATCTAGCGCTCTGTTCATACTAAGACAATCGAAATGTATAAATAATCTCGGCATCTTGAGAATTTGATATTTTTCGTTATTTCATTCTGTACTGTCATACGGTATTTCTTATATACAGTGTGTCCACCTTAAGGACTTACCACCCCTGTAAAATCGTTATTATCCGACCAATTTCAAAAAACCTTTTTTGTTGGATAGGTATTTGAAATGCCCATCCAACGAGAGAGTGATCTAATTCTTGGACTGTTATGGTGGCCAACTGCGACAAATTTCAATGACCCATATTCCAGAAAGTACTATTAGGGTTTTTTTTCCACGACATTTGATGATGGATTCTGAATCAGTACCACTTGAAATATACCTGTACCGATTTTCATCATCATAAAACACAGGGTGTCCGAAAAATCGAATCATCATTTTCTTTAAATAGGTGATCAGCAAATGTAGTTCTGTGGTTTTTCTAAAAAAAAAATGATCACAAATTATCCTTGAGGATCATTTCAAATATACCTGTACCAATTTTCGTCATTTGAATATACAAAGTGTCTGGGAAAAAAATTAAAAAGGATAGGTAAGCAATATTTTTCATCCTGATAATTCTTCACTCGAAATAAAAAGATGAATCAGGATCACTTGGAACATACCTGTACCGATTTTCATCATCATTAAACACAGGGTGTTCGAAAAATTAAATTAATATTTTTTTTGAGTTGATGAAAAAATATTGCCTACTTTTTCTTTTTAATTGTTTTCTCATTCACATCGTATTTTTGAATGATGAAAATCGGTACAGATATTTTCAAAGTGATCCTCAATAATAATGTGTCATCAATTCTTCTCGAAAATACCACAATACTACATTTTCTGATCACCTATTAAAAAAAAACATAATTCGTTTTTTCGGACACCCTGTGTTTTATGATGATAAAAATCAGTAAAGGTGTTTTTCAAGTGATCGTGATTCAGAATCCATCATTGTTTTCTGTGAAAAAAAATCCCTAATAGTACTTTCTCAAATATGGGTCAATAAAGTTGGTCGCAGTTGGCCACGATTACAGTTCATGAGTAAAATCACTCTCTTGTTGGATGGACATTTCAAATACCTATCCAACAAAAAAAAGTTTCTTGAAATCGGTCAGATAATAACAATTTTACAGGGGTGGTAAGTCCTTAAGGTGGACACACTGTATATATTTCTACCAAGAAAGCAAGCTGAAGCCAATTCATTTTACCTCCCGTGGAAGTAAATTGACAGGTGTGTGTCCTTGAATGCGGGAGCCAACGCTTACTTTCGATGCAGTGAGTAGATAAATGAATTTTATACACAGGTAGCATGATCCTCACCTGTGGATATTCGCTCTCTTTGGTCTGGTACCCGAAATGAAAGAAGTACGTCTTGGCACCTCGTCGTGCATGGAGGTATGCCACCCTGATAAGCGGAGACACCGTGTGCCCGTCGCTCAGCGCCTCCATAGTCGAGTCCCTGATGTTAATCGGGTGCTGGATGGGCTTGTCCCAGTCCGTGTACTCATTCCTCACAGCCGAGAAGATCTCGTTGAGATGATAGACGTAAGCGTTGCGCACATACGTCCTCAAAACGCGATTGCGCTGGTCCTCTTCGAAGCCGTACTGGATGTCGCTGGCGCTGAAGTCTGCGTAGCTCTCGGTGGTGGTGGTGCCGAGCATCACCTAAGGACAGTCATAATATGAGCAAATTATAGAAAGTGTCTTCTTCACTTCTTTTTCAATAAACAGGGTGTTAATGATATGCTAATAATCAAGGGGCCGATTCTTCGACCCATTTCAAGAATAAAACTTCACATTAACATATGTCGTAAACGTCCTAACTTTTGGGATATAGGGTGTCAATGTTGAAAATATGCATAGATTATTTTTTTGTCCACCCTGCATAGCTTTTCGTGATGGCAAAATTCAGTCTGCTATATGACTGGATCGGTATACAAATTTAGAAATGTTACATGCATTGCAGTGGTTATCCAGTAATGGATGTCCTGAATGGAGTACTCAAACATCAAAATTTGAAGTCTGGTCTCGTTTTTCCATTTCTTCTCGAAAACCAAGCGTTCTATCGAGTATCAACAAGTGAATATTTTTTGTACAGGGTGGCCAACTAAGACTCCAGAGTTCGATTTCTCTGTTGTCTTGAGAGATACAAAAAAAATTCTGAATAAAAATTGAAGTAATAACCGAGCTTCACATTTCAAAATTTCTTTGAAATACACAGGGTGTTCCGTAAGGTCACAGCACATCAAAGCTATGTTTTTTTCATTGGAACACCCTATATTTTATTTCATTTTTGAATTCTCCCTGAAGATCTGATTTCAACAATCCATCATACTTGGGGTCTAGCAGTGAAAGTTACTGACATATAGGGTGTGCAAAATCGAGATTTTCCAAGTTCAGGATTTTTTTCTGTCGAAACTGTTCATTATTCGTCAAAACGGTTTACATGTCCCTATCTCAACTTTTCACTCACTATCAATTGGTGTTCAATTGAAATTGATACAAGGTGGTCAAAAATCTAAATTTATAATTTGTTTCAATTAAATGTCAATTGAACACCAATTGATAGTGAGTGAAAAGTTGAGATAGGGACATGTAAACCGTTTTGATGAATAATGAACAGTTTCGACAGGACAAAATCCTGAACTTGGAAAATCTCGATTTTGCTCACCCTATATGTCAGTAACTATCACTGCTAGACCCTAAGTATGATACATCGTTAAAATCAGATCTTCAGGTAGAATTCATAAATGAAATAAAATATAGGGTGTTCCGATGAAAAAAACATAGCTTTGATGTGCTGTGACCTTACGGAACACCCTGTGTATTTCAAAGAAATTTTGAAATGTGAAGCTCAGTTATCACTTTAATTTGAATGCAGAACTTTTTTTTGTATCTCTCAAGACAACAAAGGTATCGAACTCTGGATTCTTAGTTGGCCACCCTGTACATAATTAAATAGCCTTTTATAGCATTGTATGTAATTTAAAAATTTTTCGTCGCTGCTCACTTTTAAGTAGAATATAAACAATAATTTTTCCGTAACGGTGCCACTGGTAGAGCAAATGAAAATTTTTGTATATCAGAAAATGAAACTTGATGCATAAGTGGCTTGTACCAAATTTCGAAGAGATGTATACAATATTGCCTTAGTTATCATCAAAAAACTGAATAATTTTGAAAACTTCATCACCCTGTGCCTCAAAAGTTAAGACTTTTAGGACATACGTTCATATGAAGTTTTCTTCTTAGAATGAGTCAGAGAATCACCCCTCTCAAATATTAGCATGTCTTCAAGGAACACCCCGTATAGGATGAATTATGAGATTTGGCAAAAACATCTTTTGGTCTTAACTTTCCAAGAGCTTCTTCGATTCGTCGGATTTTTTTCGATACCACTCTCTAATTGACTGACTCATTGATAATCGGGAGAATCCAGGACCGTTCTTGAAAAATTTTGATAGTTTAGCTTAGAGAAAGTCTTTATTGTACTATTGTACAAAAAACCAGAAGTTTTTGTTGACAAAGCATGTGTAACATAAACTATAACCAATATTTAAACTACATAAAATAATGTAAAATATGCACATATATAAGGAACAAAACATTTAAGTAGAACATACAGTGTGTCCCACTTACCATGCTCACCATGGGTATCTTTTCAACGGTGAGAGATACGAGGTCGGTTAAATGACACCAAATGTGGAGTATGTCAAGGCCAACTATGATGTGAAAAAATATTTTGATAAAATCTATTCGTTTTTGTTTTATACGCAAAAAACAGATTTTGATCATTTTCATGTCTCCTCCGTAACTTCTTTATTTATGAAAATATTCATATAGGAATTTCACATTCTCATGGCAGTTTTTCAAAGTGATTTCGAAAAGAATATGAAATTTGTATCAACTTTTCTAGAATTTTAGATATCAGCACCAACTTTAGTTTTTCAAATGTAGGTCATAGTTCACTATGACTTAGTTACAAAAAACTTTTTTTTCTCTTACAGATAATATGTTGCAGTGATAGTTTTGTGTTGATAATAATGGAGTTATCGTCATTTATACAAAAACAAAAAATTATTTGGAAGCCACCATCTTGAATTTATAAATTTTAACAAGAAAATCATGATCTCCGACCTCAAAAACCCCCACTCACCAATTTTGAATGGAATCGAACCACATCTAGGCTGCCATCTTGGAGCACCCATTTTTTTAAATTTCAACAAAAATTTCATAATGTATTGTCACCGAAATCATGAACACCTGCCAAATTTTTAATTAATTTAAAAGTTAATCGGAGTTATAAAATTTTTGTTGAAATTAAAAAAAATGGCTGCTCCAAGATGGCGGACAAGATTTGGTCCGATTACATGCAAAATTGGTAAGTGGGGGTTTTTGAGGTCGGAGATCATGATTTTCTTGTTAAAATTCTTAAATTCAAGATGGCGGCTTCCAAATAATTTTTTGTTTTTGTATAAATGACGATAACTCCGTTGTAATCAACACAAAACTATTACTGCGACATATCATATGTAAGAGAAAAAGAAGTTATTTGTAACTAAGTCATAGTGAGCTATGACCTACATTTGGAAAACTAAAGTTGGTGCTGATATCTCGAATTCTAGAAGAGTTGGCACAAATTTCATATTTTTTTCGAAATCACTTCAAAAAACTGCCATGAGAATGTGAAATTCCTATTTCAATATTTTCATAAATGAAGAAGTTACGGAGGAGACATGAAAATGAACAAAATCTGTTTTTTGCGTATAAAACAAAAACGAATAGATTTTATCAAAATATTTTTCCACATTATAGTTGGCCTTGACAAACTCCACATTTGGTGTCATTTAACCGACCTCGTATCTCTCACCGTTAAAAAGATACCCATGGTGAGCATGGTAAGTGGGACACACTGTATACTAGTAAAAGTCACACTATAAAAAAGATATTGAACAATTGCGAAAAGTTCATCCTGTGACAAGGAACTTTCAGAGGTCACAAAAACACATCAGAAATTGAATATTCCAAATTTTCCTTAGCTGTTTAATTCTTTTCCAGCGCGACTATTCATTATTTGGCGCATGCGCTGCCGTGAATGATGAAAGCAATTAATTTATTAGTTGAATTTTGGCCTTCTTCCTCAGTTTTAATGTTACTTTTGATTTTTCAGTTTCTTGCATGATCCCCTACATTACATTTAATAGTTTCATATTATTGGTTTGAGTTTGAGTTTTGAATTTTTCTTGCATGCATCCACCTTTATTTCAATACCTGATTGACTTACCTCGGATACGATGAAGGTGTCGCTGGCGTGTTCCATCGCGTAGGCTGGGTCAGCAGAGTCGGGGTCGACGGGGAGAGATGGCGCTATGCGCGGCATGAAGCGGACTTTCTCCAGTCGGACGTCCAGGAGGGCTTGGAGGGGCCTGCGGAATCACGACAAAAATCTTCGAATTCGAAGAAAAAAGTCTGAATTCAAAGAAAAAAGTGTGACTTCTCGAAGAATAAGATTGAATTCAAAGAAAAACTCTGAATTCAAATGGTGCAGACTGAATTCAAAGAAGAAAGTAAGAGTTCAAATGATACGATACGCTGCTGTTTTCTCTATTCGAATAGCAAACAAAGCAAGAATCTATATATAAACTATTTGCACTGACAATCGTGATTTTCTGCCCAATATTTTTAGAATAACCTGTAAACATACACATGTACAAGAAGTCTAAGTTTAGAGAAAAAGTTATGAATGCAAAGAATAAAATCAGAAATTAAAAAAAAGTGTGAATTCCAAAGACAAAATTGTGAATTCAAAGTGAAAAGTGTCCATCCCTGTCAGACAGAGAAACAATCTATAATATGAACTTTAGAAACGCATTTTGTTTGATGACTGTCGTTGAATGTGTAGCTCAAAAAGTAATTTCATCATTCCACATGATTTTTTATTGATTGCAGGGATATTTGAATATCTGAATATCACCGGAAAAATTCAAACGATAATTTCGTGATACAATTTAAGATGGGTGTTTGGTATGGCAATTTTTTTGATAAACCTTTTCCCAGAAAACTAACACCCTTCTAACAAAAAAGAAGTATCTGTTTTCTATTTCCCCTGTATGTTAAGCTAAATACACGAAACTTAAGAAAACTTTTGAGACAAAATATCTCAGAAGTTGAAAATTTCATCCCCATTTAAATCTGTAGTTCCATAATAATATTTATCAAGAAAGTTCCTTTTGAAAAAACATGGCAAAGTTTTCGAAAAAACTTTTAGATATGTAGAAGTTGATTAGGCTCTTCAGCGCCGTTTTTCTAAAAGAAATTTTTCGATAAAAAAAAAGTTGTAAGAAAAAACACCTCAGGGTTTCAATATGTGTGGTTTTATTGACATATATTATTCACCGAGTCTTGTGTTTCTAGCTTTATATACAGATATGGTGTGTGTTTTATAGTATTATGTATATCTCAGTGCACCCCTACGGTGTGAGTGCATTCTTGCTCTCCTTGATTGTTAAGAAATGCGTACTAATGGTTAAACGAAATTATTATTGTTTAATTATTGTATCGAATCCTATTCATGCATAAAAATATCAATATTATAAAATAGGTATTTCTCGTGGATTCGACTATTAGAAACTGACTATAGAATCAATAATTGAACCTCTCATAATTATGTTACCGACTTAAGTGTGTCCTACACCAACAGGCCCAGTCCAGGCCCTGGTCCAGTCCCTTTCACAATCTAAATACCAAAACGAAGTTGAGACAGCAATCATTTCCTTGGGTTGGAAGGCATTGTTCGGACAAAAGGGGCTTTAAGCTTCTCGGTGAGGTATCAGATAATTCCTTGACTAATGGGAAGTGAATGAAACAATAGCAAACTATGAAACTCACCCTAATCGGATTAGCCGATGTAAATATGGGGATGGTTCGTTAGGGGTTGTCTGTCTTGGCAAGGAATTAGCAGAGGATACCAATGTTTTGGTCATTCCGTTTTGCTCATGAAACTATGTACGAATGTTACATAAACAGAAAGTGAAAAAATCCCTCCACGACCATATCATTAGATTCATTTAGACATCACGAACATTTTGTTGTAGATGAAAAAAACAGATTGGCTCATTTTTATTTCCTGAATAATCTGGATCACATTCTTCAATAAATCAAGAAATATGCAATTGGATGATATGTATAGGGTGTTTCAAAATTCCAACGCTCGGCAGGTGATAGCCCTCGTGAATCCATAATTACTGAGACAGGGACAAAAGGTCTTCATGCGTTCAGTTCTCGAGATACAGGGTGTTGAAGTTGAGAAATACAGAGAATAATTGTGAAATTACTTAAGAATTGTTGAATATTTTGCATTCGAATTCTGTATATGATTTGATTTTTGGATGGGTCATTTTTTGACCAGAAAGTCAGTGGTTCGCTACAAGAAGTTGTGGTAATTCTTCCTCTCATATTTTTTACGACCCTAATGAAATTTCGATTATCCTCAATTTCCAGAATTATTCATTGTTCAATCAATAGATCCCGAGATATTTGACCCAGATTAGAAATTTGTACAGTAGTTTTTCATCATTTTCAGTAGTAGAAAATATCAAAAATATGTTTCTGGTCTGTAGCTGAACATGGGTATTTATTCCATGCAGAATGATAAATCGAACAGTTTTGTGATCTCATACTACTGAAAATTAATTTCAGCTGATCAGTTGATGGTGATGAATTTTTTTAATAAAATTTCACAATGAATTCGAGGGATTGAAAATGATACCAATTCGATCAGTAGCGTGAAAACTATGAGAGGAAAAGTTACCACAACTCTCTGTCTGGAAAGACTTCCTGATAAAAAAATTACCCATTTGAAGATTAAATCATACACCAAATTTGCGAAATATTCAATCGTTTCTGAGTTATTGCGAAAAAACTAAATTTATTTCTTATTTTCATCACCATTTTTCTCGAGAATTGAACACTTGAAGACCATATCTCAGTGATTTTGAAATCACGAAGGATGGTTGATGGTCGAATTTCGAAACACCCTGTATACATACGAGGAGCCAATTTCCATAGATCTCTGCAATTTCGTGAAAATGCGAGAAGAATAATTGATAGGATGAACCGGAATAACCCATATATCTTCGATTTATTCCAGTTATGTAACAGTTTCGTATAAAAACCAACCACCATCCCAAGGCGATTGTTATAAATATATCATGTGCACTGATGATGTATTCGAAATGCATTGTAGCTCAGTTATTTCAAGACATACGCTTGTATCTGATCAAACGCATTCGTGGCGTCATGAATATGCATCCCTCGTGTGCGGACGGTTAAGGGCTAAATCATCCCTTGATGGGGTTGTCGCTGATTTACATCTTGGTTCGTTTGACAAAATAATGTTTCGAATTAATGGATGCAAACGATTGTCCCAGTATCACCAGATTCCTAATGAATTTATTCAAATTTCATTCAATGTCCCAAAACGTTCCGAAGGAGTTGCGAGAGTATTTATGTATATACAGGGTGTTCTCAACGGTGGGACATAAATACCGCCTCAGTGAAAGTAGAATAATAACGAAACTAATGATAACAATTAAATATTACATGCAGTGTGTGTTTCAAATCACCTTTGGCAGTGTACCTATACTCATATTTCCGCAGATGCAAGCTCGTTTGAATTATCACTGAGTTCAGCATCGCTTTATCCAGGGGTCTTTCGACATCTGTATGGTAATTCTAGGTATAATAAGATATTTCCAGAGTCTAGACATTCAATAGACGAACGAGCAGTTTGCCAGGTAGTTTTCTCTCGCATTGTGACCATGATTTTGAATTTAGTCTCTCTTTATGGATTTTTTTATTTTTCAGCTTACCTGGACCTGAGACAGGATGCAATATCCAGATCTTCTGGAGGTGATTCGGATGGCAGGCAGCCCATTTGCTGCCCTACAGTGACTCGCAGGCTATCTCCGTTGTGGATGGTAGCCCAAGGACTGAGTGCCGTGCCGCTTAAAAGCACTACCCGTCTGAAAAGTCCTAGAAAAAAAAAGAGTTCTCGAGTGAAATATACTGTTAGAACTTTGATAATCGAAGGAATTCATGAATTCTCCTTTTCTAGTGTATTCTTCAATTCTTTTTTGGCATCTAGAAAGATTCTCTATCCAGGAAAATGTCAAAGAAGAAGAATAAAATAATAATGAACATTGTTCTTGATTATGAATGAAATATTCTGTCCATCTCTAGAGATAATATCCGATGGACCAGTGTCGTAGAACTCAACATTATATATCGAAATATTTGTAGTGTGATACCACATGGATTTTACACTGGTCCAAATATCTCCTATTATTAGTGCATTCAGAAGATGCCCCAAACTTAATATGAAAATTGCAAATATAGTACTCTATTCACATATACTGAGTCGAATTAACTGTTTGATAAATGTTAGGGAACCTTGTTCTGAAAATAATTTTGATAAAATATCAACATTATATAGGAAATCTTCAAGAGAACTGTATCGTCTTCCATATGATACACCAACAACTGAACTGTATGCCTCAACAAAAACATATTCTTTAGAAGAACTGTACAGATTGAAGACTCTGAAAATTTCATGTAATATCATAAATAAAAAATTGAAATCTGATAATATTTTGACAAGAAAGTTTCCAATTCATAGTCATCAAACTAGACAATATAACTTATTTCACCTTGATGCTGCTAGTTCTACACTCGGACAAAAAAGATTCACTCATGCAGCCTTATTTGAGTTCAATAAACTACCAGATGAAATCAAAAACTGCAGAAATATAGCTACATTTAACAAGAAAATAAAAAAAAACTGATCAATCCTGATTGAAATGTTCAAGATTTATCAGCAAGTTATGTCCTTGACTAGAATGCTTTACTTTGTTCATTGATTGTTTTTTCTCATTGTGATTCATTGTGATATCCTGATTTATTATGATTTATTATTCATGTTCACTTCTACTCATGTTTGTGTAGTAGTTCAAAGATATTTATCATTTATTATTTCATGATTATGTTCTTCCTCTTACCAGAACTTGTTCTGACTGGAAGATATGTTTGATAAATAAATAAATGAAAATGATCCTTGAAAAACAAACAAAAAATTGGCATTGGCATATGGCCTAATCCTTATATTTTCATCAAATCGCGAAATCGAGGGCGAATTGCCGCACAGGAGAGTGCAGTTTTTCAATTATTTTGCTCAGGATAGTGATCAGCAGTTCAATAAACTACAATATTTTGTATTCTTTTGAGACATATATCATTTCGTTATCAGATGGTCAACATTTGCAGCCGCCTCTTCTACTATTGGGAAACATTAACAAAAACAGAGTTATATGAACGCATATATTATATCCTATACATAGTTCAGCTTATTAGACCGTCAGGGCGAGGAGGAAAAGGATTGTGTTGTCTAACTTATTCATGTGTGATGGGAATGCAGGGCTTTCAATAATGAAACGGGTGATGAGAATGTTCAGGATATGCGGTCTTGTTCGAGGTGACTCGGTTTTAATATTTCAAGTCCCATTATAGATGTGTTCTGCCAGAGAGCTTGTTTTGCACTCAATCATGTATACAGAGTTCACCTGATTTGTCCTCAATACATTTAATATTTGATTAATAAACATATTTTTCGGCAACCGTCCGGGAAGAACAAATAAACGGAGTCAACAAACAGAAGCCAGCCGCAAGTTTGGTGACCGAAACCACAAAAGTAGTTGGTTCATTCACTTCAATGTTGAAACAATTCATGTAATGCTGAAACGGTTTGTTATACTAAACAGGGTGATACAACTATTTCAAACCCTGATGAGGAAGCTCGACGTATACTATGGTATGCCACTCATAAAAAAATATAGGGATAAATACTATCGTACTTCGCTACGGAGTTATCGACTTCGAAAGTTTTACCTTTTAAATGGGCCATGATATCAATGATATTTGGACAGTTAGATTAACTCATACTATCCAGAGTCAGTACTCATGGAAATGGACAAATCATTTAGTGTCAATGTTCGAGTCTACTTTGAGATGCACCTTTTGTGGCAATTGTTCGGTGACGTTCGAACCATTTTGGGAGTTGTCTTTACCAATACCAGAGCGATCAGACCAGCTCAGTCTGTCTCATTGCTTGGACTCGTTCACCTTTGTTGAGATTTTAGACGTCGAGGAGAAATCAACTTGCTTGATGTGTAAAGAAAAAAGAAAATGTTTGGAGTCAATATTCATCCACAGATTCCGAAAAATTTTGGTAATACATCTGAAACGTTTCTCGCAGACTGAACAGGTCAGTGAGAAAATCATGGAGAAAATGAACACAATTGTCGACTTTCCTTCGATCTGCTTGGACATAAGCCTCTACGCAGCTGAAGATATCTTTCCATGTCCTTACAATCTGTACGCTATCTCGAATCATTACGGTACTACCTGCAGCGGACACTACACAGCCTACTAGAGACATCTATGTACTGAAATTTGGCACGAGTCAAGTGGGGATTCTAATATTCTTTTTTACCAGCAAGAGGTCAACCCCAAATAGGAATTCAACTACGGAGTTCAAGACGCCTCAACTGGTGACAACAGATCCTTCAATGAATGATATTAAAATTTGTGTAATTTAGCATTGTTGAACATTTAGAAATGAATGATTCATTCCTAATACTCCTTTCGATATATAAACGGCTGTTCAATGATTATGTTTTATAAAGGATGGAACGCATTTTTTTTTAATAATGGAGGCATTTCTGACAGAGGTGACAAATTTGACATTTTGCTTCCACTGTTTGATCCCTTCAAAAATAGTATAGGTACTTCATTTCGCTTATTGACTATTTAATCGATATCATGTACCGGTCTAGAGAAAATCGCATTTTGAAAACATACATCTCAACCGTTTCAAAAGTGATTAGAATTCTATTCATTCTATAAGTATCAGTTCATTGTACCAGTATATCACCTGTCGAAGCTACTGTTTTAGCGAAACATGTTATGTGTTTGACACATCTGGGAAAATCATCAGTTGCAGTCAAAATTGCCTCAAATTATTTCGACAGTATTCAATACTTTGATGAGACGATAAATGAGTTGAGTAATGATGAGTATGCAAATGTGTAGACCTGCAGAAACTTTCAAGGTCCATCACTCCGTAACGAAGTGCGATAGACATTTTTTTAAATAATAATAATAATAATCTTTATTATTTCCAAGAAACATCATGAAATAAGATTATCAGATAATCATTTTTAAATCATATACAAAGTACATATAATGTTGTTTCTTCTAGAGACTGTTGAATATAAGTTCTTGAATTGATAAAGGATGATATATATAAGAGAATCAAAGACATAAGTATTTTTTCAGTTCTTTTTTGAATTTTTGCTCAAGCCTTGCAGGCAATTCATTGTAGAGAATTATTTCATTGTATTAAATAGATCATTTACCAATATCTGAAGATAAGATTCATGGCAAACGCAAAACATTGAATGGATTCTCTCGTTATGCAATTGTAACTCGCATCTGAGAAAAATCAGCTGCACGAATTCGTTGAAAAAACAAACATAAGTTGAGTACTAACGATTTGTTTACGAGTGAGATATAAATTTGGAATTCTCCCTTGGGTCGGAACCAATGCTTCATAGAGGAAAAAAACATCCCAGCAGATTGCATAAACAGACAGAGTGAAATCGCGCGTCTCTAACTCGATAAAAGTTAACTGGAAAAACTTGATGATGTGTAAAAATCTATTACGAAACTTCCACTAACAGCGGCATATATTCTCGAAAAGGACTTTCCAAACTACCTGGGTGGTATCAACGCTCGGAAAATGAACTGGTTGAAATGGCCAATGGAAAATCGATCGGTACATATTTTTCGCGTACTGAGGCGTAGCTACAGGAGGTTAAAATAAATTCCCCTAGAATTCCCCATAAACGTACCAGAGAAATCATTGGTTATATTGCAAATACTGAGATTATTTCTTCATCTTTTTTCTTGAGATTTCACACCTCGTTCGCGAAAAATCCCAGTTTAACCACGTGGCATCCATCTAACCCTCCTTTTTTTTATCGATAAATCATTTACTCATATAGTGCTAGTGAATATTCAGACAGGAGGTAGGTACAGTGGTGAATTATGACATTATAGCGCTGAAAAAACTCAGATTTTGATCCGTTTCACCTCAGTTGACGGTACTCCGTTTGAGATATTTAAAAGAAAATACACACACCTAAATATGAGTGAGAGATTACATAAATTATATTGTGAAAATTCTCCTTTTTTGTAGGGCTCAGAAGCAACTAATGTTTTTCTTACGTGATTTTTTAAAGGTATGAAGTTCAAGTTTTGGAGATGATCTGGAAGTAAGTTATAATATTGTAAACATTTGTAGGAACAAACTTTTTGATATGATGTTGTTTTATGTTGAGGATAGCAAAATACTTCTTATCGTCGTGTGTTCTGTTTATGATCGGAAATATATTCAAAGACACTGGAATATAAATAGTGCAGGAAAAGTTAAAAAGTCTGATTTCTTGATGAAACCTCTACAAGAGTCATTGTCATTTGAGTAATTTGACCCTTGAAGACATCTTGACTCTGTGATCCTCCCCGAAATAAAATGCCATAATTCATTATGGAATAAAAATGAAATAATAATCTGTTGATAGAATGTTGTGGTGTACAACTTTTCTGAGTTCTTCAAGCAAATAACGAATACTGCTTAGTTTTCCACAGAGCACCTGTACATGGTCTGTCCAGCAGAAATGAACATCTACTGTGACACCTATAACAATTTCGTTGATTCACAGTAAGATACGTCCACTTCCTGAATATTGATTTCGTTTGGATGCAAAATATTATTTCTGCTATGTCTAAATAGCAAACAGTTGTTTTTTTGAGGATTCAGTAATGAGTTGTTATTTTTGAACCACCCTGCTATGTCTGAAGTGATAATCAACTGTCTTTCGTGTTGAATAAGTAGATGTAACAAAGAACTCTGCCTGTGGTACACCCATTGTGATATTTTTTTCTTCTGATTTGTAATCCACAGAATTATCTCTAATGCTCACTTTCTCACCCCCAAATACCCATTTTTTTCAATTTTTGTAAGAGAATACATTGGTTCACACAATCAATAGCCCTTGATAAGTCCAGAAATATACCATGGGCTAATTTTCGGTCATCTAAATATTCTAGTTATTTTGATAGAGAACTGCGAATTGCTGTTGTTGTTGATTTCTTTTTCTGGAAACCATGTTGATTTTTCAGGAGAATATCATTCAAGATATTCAAGATAGTTTCACTGTTTCCATTTACTCCTAAATTCAGTGGTTTTCGGAATATCAACGTTTGAAAAAGGAGATGATTTGGGAAGCTGTTATATAACACAGTACTATTCTTCATTCAACAATGTGCATTTTTGTGATCTGATATGATGTCCCACCATGTTGAAACACTGCTCGACAACGAACTGGCAAATTCGCCAAAACCTGGGAAATCAGCAAACACAAGGATAAATCGTAACTAGGAGTGATGTATGAGGACCGTTCCCCATTGATTGGTATCATTCAAAGCAAGAGGCAATCATATAAATCTAGAGATGCGGACGAAACAAGTGTAGCAGAAAATGCCGTTTATATTTAGGGCCAAAGGTTTCGCTATGTGATATAACAGGGGCTTCGGGAAATAATGCTACTGAAACGACCCTGTTTGGTATCGTTTTTCATCGTGGATGTCCCGGTGCAGAGATGTTTATTGGTAGTTTTGAATCGATTCTGAACCTCGGTTGTCTTCAATATCCCTCAAAATATGAAATGTTACAGTCCAAGTTTTTCACCTGAAATTATAAAGTTTAATAAAGTTTCTCACGACATATATGTTACTTTATTTTTGTGATATTTTTGTTTTCATTTAGGTGTTGCATTTGAAAGAATGTAATATATTTTTTTTCAAATTTGTTGTTATCCTACTTATCAACTGACATATATTAACCTACTCTATATCGTTTTTGTAATATTTTTAAATCACACTTGTAGTGGAAATTTGTCAAAAGGATCCTAGTTTCGATTCAATGCAATGGTATCAAGAGGAATATTCTCAGATACATTTATGAACACAAGAAAATGGATATAATAGTCCAGTCATTAATCCAAATAACGGACCTTATCCGTGAATAATTTTTTATTGTTTTTTTTTTTCATAGGTGTCTCGGGGGGGTCACTGGGAGTGTAAATTCGAAATGGCGACCAAATCAAGCTTTTGCGTATGTTTGTGGACAAAAATTGTAGTAAATTTGGCTCTCTACAAGTTTTGATCGATCGATATTTTGTAAATTGAACCTGAAAAAAGCGACAACTTCGAAATATTTTCATTATCTCGTTTATTCTCAACTTTACGGCATAAATGAGAAAAAACAAACTTGTAGAGAATCAAATTTTGGACAAATTTGGTCTTTACCTGTTTTTCCGAAAATCGATATTTTTGGAATTTAACCAGAAAATATGTACCCATTCAGAAATATTCGCAATATCTCCTCTTTTCCAATTCTGCAGGTGCAACAAATAGGGCGAAAGTTGTATACAATAAAATGAAAATGATAATGAGAATATTTCGAATTTCGCTTTTTTCAGGTTTAATTTACAAAATATCGATCCTATCAGAAAAATTGTGATGACCAAACTTGTAGAGAACCAAATTTACTACAATTTTTGTCTCCAAACTTTTTCTGTAGAATCAAAAATGACCGAGTTATTCAAGAAAAACCGTTTTTTTTTTGTTAAAAAACAAACGCAAAAGCTTGATTTGGTCGCCATTTTGAATTTACACTCCCAGTGATCTCCCCCGAGACACCTATGGAAAAAAAAACTTGAAAATTATTCACGGGTCAAAGTCTATAATGACTGGACTAATAAGATGTCATAACTTTTTGAAAAATGAATGGATTTTCAATCAGAATGCAGTGTTTGGAAGATGCGATCTTTCTGTTCAAGATTCCTTGTTCAAAACTCGTCGGGAGTTTTTCTGCCATTATACACCAGGTGTTCGAAAAAAGTATTACAAAAATGAGAGAATTCGAACGCTTCCGTATTTCAGGGATTTTTTTTTATTTTTCTATTAATCATTTTTTTCGAACGTTCAAGCCAATATCTCGAAACGGTTTTCTTATTTTCCATATTCCTCATACAGGATGTTTAAAATCGATAATTTTTCATTTTTAGGTTATCATCATTTTCTAGGATGTGTATCATCGTATTGAGTGGCAAAATACGTTGAATGTGGCTTGCATAATTTCAAAATCGGAAATGATGCGATAAAAACCTAAAAATGAAAAATCATCGATTTTCAACAACCTGTATGAGGAATATGGAAAATTACAAAACTGTTTCGAGATATTGGCTTGAACGTCTAATAGAAAAAAAAAACCTGGAATACGGAAGCGTTCGAATTTTTTCATTTTTGTAAAGCTTTTTTCGAACACTTGGTGTATAATGACAGAAAAACTCCCGACAAGTTTTGAACAAAGAATCTTGAACAGAAAGATCGCATCTTCCAAGCACTGCATTCCGATTGAAAATCCATACATTTCCTAAAAAGATATGGCAGTTTGAGAATTGTCAAATATTTCAGTGGTCCACTTGTTTCTTCGAGCACTTTATATATAAAGAAATACATTGAGAATTCGCATTTTCCATGTGATGAAAATATTGATTTTTTATCGGTTCATTCAACAGAAAACAACTTCTTTCCTGGCTATATGCCACGACGAACATCGAATTACATCTATTGAACATACACGATAAGAATTTGAGAACAAAATCTTCTGAAGTATGTTAGGTATTTTATTCAATATCATCGACAACATCCCGTATTTTGGCATTTTGAGAGCGGATGTCACTTTTGAAATATAAGGACTTAATTCGGTTGTCAATCATCGAGAGGGTGAATCTGTGCGTGAGAGGGATATTTTATGTATTTTGGTTATACTAATAAATACTGCCGTCGTTAAAAGGGGTATTTACTATCACTTCAGAAGTGGTGTTCGATTCCGCGGCCAAATATTTCTATCGAGACGTTGTATCTGTTCGAAAGGAAGGTGCATTTTAGAAATCAGACAGAAGAATCAAGACGAAGAGAGGCTGAGTCATTGATTAGGTTGGGTTTGGTTTGGTACATGTTTCGAGGTGTAGGTAAGCGTCTATAGATAAGTTGAAGTAGTCTTGGCTGATAAAATGATACATCCTGATTCTGATTCCAATATTCTGGCAAATGGAGTGGTTGATGATGCGGAGAGCACAACTCCAGCAGCAAGTAGCAATATTAGTCATGGGGTAGATTTCCAAAATATGATGTTCAAAATGACAGAATTGATGACAGCTCAGTTGAATATTTTGAATAACAGTAAGACACAGTGTGTTGTGTCGCAAGTACCATCAGTGTTATGGCATTTTGATGGGGATAGGGAGCGATTTAGAGCAAAAGAATGGTTAGATACGATCAATTTGAGTAGTACTTTGCAAAATTTAGATGACATTTCCAAAATTAATATTGCTCGCGCATACTTGAGGGGTCCGGCAGTAGCGTGGTTTGATAGAGTTGGTAGGGGAATTGCTAGATGGGAAAATTTTGAATCTCAATTCAGATCAACATTTATTCAAACAATTTCTACCGCTGATCGCTGGGATAGAATGCGTTGTAGGATACAAAAGCCTGCGGAAAGTATATCTAGTTATTTTCATGATAAGGTGAGACTTTTATCAGAATTGAATCTACCATTCGCAGAGCAAAAATGTGAAATTTTGAAGGGATTGCATAAGGCAGATATAGCGGGAAATTTGATAATCAAAAATCATTTGACGGTTGATGATTTGTGGCAAGATTTATTACTTCTTGAGCAAGTTTATGAACGTATGAGAAAATCTAGATATGTTAACGACGATAGGAGTAGACCAATAACGAATGAGGGCAAAGGGCATGAGGTAGTTTGTTATAACTGTGGTTGTAAGGGTCATTTGAGAACAAAATGCGACAAACCTAAACAACAACTCTGCTATGGATGTTTTCAACCTGGTCATTTCAAAAAGAATTGCACAAAATTTCAAGCAAATGCAACTGTCACAGAAACGTCAAACATGGGTGGGAACGCGTCCGTTGACATAGTATCGGGAAGGGAATGTACCACAGATTCTCTCTCACGATTCATACGCGAAGTCAAAGTAAACGGTATACCACATCAAGCGCTGATTGATACTGGTAGTGCAGTATGCACTATCACCGAAGATGCAGTTACCAAAGGGAATCATTCTGTGGAAAATGATTCGATAGTTTTATCTGGTTTTGGAGGAACATCTGTTCAAAGTTCAGAAGCCGTACGAGAATTTTTGGAAATTGATAACATCAAAGTCTCTAACGTGGCAATGCATGTTGTCCCAAATTCTGCTCAGAGTATAGATGTTATACTAGGGCGCACTTTTACTGAACAAGATTGTTTGGGATATGTCCGAGTTGGCAAAACCTTGAAGTTCCTATGGAAGGATGAATTGCCATTTCCTGAGATGATTCAAGATAAAGCTGGTGAATCAATTTCATTGGTTGCGAATGAAGTTGTGGATATTCCAGCAAACTCTGTGATGCTTGTGACTGCGACGATGGGAGAAGAACAAGTCTGCGTTCCGCTGGAGAATCGAGAAGGTTCTAGCTGTCGAGTCAAGAAGATGCAGGAGTTGGGAAGAATTTCTCCACACATCAGTGGAGTAGACACTGAAATGGAATTGATCACTGAAGATATGATTAATATTGAATCAGGTATCGAACCAGAGACTAGGGCCAGGTTAGTAAACCTTTTCAATCAATATCGAGATTGCTTTTCTTTCAATTTGTCAGAATTGGGTTGCACAGATCTAATTCGTATGGACATAGTAGACAATTGTAAACCGCTAGTATGCAAGCCATATCGTGCAAGTCTTTCAGAACCTACTGAAACAGCGGACATTGTAAAGGAATGGCACGAGTGCGGTATCGTAACAGACACTGATAGTTCATATGCGAGTCCCGTGATTCTTGTATCGAAGAAAAACGGAGAAGCTCGACTTGTAGTAGACTACAGAAGAAAAAGAAAAAGGCAGCCAGGGGAACTCCATCCAATATCTCCTCCAAAGAGACCATTTGAAAGGATTCATGCCGATCATCTAGGTCCTTTCGTGAAATCGAAAAGAGGTAATTATTATGTTTTGATGATTGTATGCGCATTAACAAAATATGTCAAGTTGTATGCTATGGAAGATACATCAACAAGAATCAAGACCAGAAAGTTTGAGAACTTCTTCGGATTGTTTGGAATTCCGAAATTGTTGGTCACAGATCGAGGAACCTGTTTCACTTCGAATGATTTTGGTGAATTTTGTAGAGGTCTGAATATTGACCATACACTAAATTCTAGTCGTTGGCCTCAAGCAAACGGACAGGTAGAAAGAGTTAATCGGACTCTTTTGTCTGCAATGGCTACTACTGTAGAAAGTGAAGACAAATGGGATAATATTTTGGATAAAGCAGAGAGGAGCCTGAACACGTTTCATAATAAAACAATTGGAAAAAGTCCATTCGAAGTACTCCATGGTTATCTACCTAGTTTTGGAAAAGATAAATTGGCAGCAAGAGTAGCAGAAATAGAGTGGACTCCTGCTGAAGAAAAACAAACGGAAATAAGAGAAAGAATTGTTGGAGAACAGAAAAATTATAAGGATCGGTACGACAAAAAGCGATTCATTGGATTGAATTATGATGTCGGAGAAATAGTATTCGTTCGGGGAACAAAAACAATACCGGGTGAATGGAATAAGTTGAAACTTAAGTATAAAGGACCATATATAGAAATATTACCCAGTGATACGTATCGTTTACATAGCCTGGACTCTGGTCGAAAGTTCGTTACCACTGCACACGTTTCACAATTGAAATCATATGCAAATCATGAAGAATCAGAAGATGAGGAAAGTACAGGAAGAGAAGAGGAGTTTCGACAAGAAGAGAACGGAGGTATAGAAGAAAATGAAGACTATCACGCTGTAGTTAGCGAAGACGAGCAACTACAGGTAAGAAGAGAAAGTAAACAAGAACAAGAAAAAAATGAAGAAGACAAGTGTAGTGAAGTTGATGTGCGGGCCAAAGAAAGGCCCAAGCGTGTTACTAAATTGCCAAATCGTTTACTTGATTTTGTATTGGAATGATTTGACGAATTTTAGATTATAGTTAAACCGGCCTGCGTGCTGAGAATTGTGCTATTTTATTGGCACTGTTAGTTATAGTTGTAGTTGTTAGAATCAATCTGCGAATTGATTTATTTTCTTATGATGAATGAGAGATGGATGAGTGAGGACACTCATAGTGTCAGAAAGGGCCGAGTGTTAGGTATTTTATTCAATATCATCGACAACATCCCGTATTTTGGCATTTTGAGAGCGGATGTCACTTTTGAAATATAAGGACTTAATTCGGTTGTCAATCATCGAGAGGGTGAATCTGTGCGTGAGAGGGATATTTTATGTATTTTGGTTATACTAATAAATACTGCCGTCGTTAAAAGGGGTATTTACTATCAAGTAGAGAATTTGCATTTTCCATCATATAATATTATTCTGAATATTCAACAGAAAACAACTACTTGCATAGCTATTTGCAACGTCGAACAACGAATTATATCTGTTGAATATCCAAAAAGAGAGCATGAAAAATCAAAATCCTCTGAAATAGAGAATTGACATTATCTCTAAAAAAAAGCAATGCTTTCAATTTAAAAAAGTCCATTCTTGAAATTTTTTCTCGTGGCACCCATGGTACCCCAAGGAATTCTAGTTTCTTCTTCTCGAACGACTCTCTCACCTCTGGAGCTGGGCGAGAGCAGCAACAGGTTGACGATCGCCGCTCCCGTGTCGTGGCCCACGAGGGTGACCCGCCCCGGGTCGCCGCCGAACGCCGCCGCGTTGGTTCTGACCCAGCGAAGCGCCGCCGTCACGTCCTCGATGCCCAGGTTGCCGCCGCCGCTGTCAGGGGCGGCGCGGCGGGCGGGTCCCGAGGAACTGCTGGTCCGCAGGAAGCCTGGAACATGAATCGAAAGAAATTGTCTGTCAGCATTTTCTTTATCTCTTGGAGCGCAAGAAAGGAAATTCCTACAAAGTTCATACACAGAAAAACATTTTGTTTGAAACTACAGAATTTTTGTACCGCTGGTCCGCAGTAGAGTCCCTGTATATACCTTAGACAAGAGTCCGGACACAGCTATACTTCTGTCCTTTTCTGTTTTCAAAAAATGCATTGATGATTAAATAAAGGAATAAGACATATACAGGCTGATTTCAAAATATTTGCATATATTTTAAACATTAAGAAAGCTTGAGGTATACTACCGAATAACACTATTAAAAATATTATTAGGATCAAAATAGATTTGGGGCAAAATAACCTTTTTCCGCCCAGATTTCTACTTCTGTCACAACTATCGTTTGCGATCCGCAGTCGACCGTGATGAACGAAGCGACGTTGCCACTCGACATGACAATTAGGAGATATTAAATAAAATGTATAATCGAGAAAATGTACATGGGGAAGAAGTTAACCCTGGTCTTGAATTTCAGAAAGATAATACAAAAACTTTAAAATGGACTCACCCAAGATTTGTACACATAAGCTGGAAAAGCGTATATCTTAACACCTCCCCTTGGAAGTTCTTTTACTGAAAAATCCTTTAGACCCTTCCTTCCACCTCCTTGCATCGCTACAATTTCGTGTCATTCGAGGAGTCTCATGGGCCCCGCACAATAACGACCCGACATAAGAACCATATCATTCAGCTCAATGTTTGAGAAATGCATCGTCACTTTCCAAGCAAATTGTCAGAAACAAAACTTTACATTTACTAGTCAGTGTTGTTCCTGGGTCTGATTTTTTCGTAATAGATTTCCTTGGAAAAAGGTATCAGATTTGTATCAAAAGGTAACAGACTCGAAAAATCTGACATTTGACATTCGGAATGTCATTCTTGTCAAACCCTAGCGCACTAATCACAGTTTTGACATAAATATAGAACATAGAACGGAACATAATTATCCGCTGAGCACAGAAATAGATTTTTTAGTATTGGAACATATTTTGGTGCTAATAGCAAATAGTAATAGATTCATGACAAATCGTAATATCGTAACAATCTTCGTGAAATAGTAATAGAACGCGAACAATCCTAGTTAGTACTGTCAAAGGTCACAGCAAAGAGGAAATCTATGGTCACAGATAGTCAGATACTGCTGTTTTGAGAAATGATGTTGACAGATCATATGATAATAGTTTTGTTTGTGTCGGCTGGTTTGTAAAATAATTGTAAACGTAAAATAAAATAATTGGATGGAATGGACTCGATATTAGTATTTGTTTGCTCTCGGGAGTTTTGCTGTTCGTGCAGGTATGAGAAAATCTACTAGGTGAGTCGATTTTCAACTTTGTGTATGTTGTGTACCTATTTATTGTCTGCTAATTTTGTATCTACCCGCTGGGGCCTTATTTTCGAATTGAAGGAAGGGGGACGTTCTATCATTCCCCTCATGTTTCTCTCCGTCTCTCGTGATCCATGGAGATAATCACCCCACAGTTCTCTCAGTAAACTTAAAAAAATAAGGCTCCTGTACATATTACATTCACCTCTATTAGTTTCCATAACCTATTTCAATTCATGTTCATTCTGTGACAAATTTTTATCAGGATATTCGTCTCTGAAACAATCTGGCATCACTGTCTTGTTTTGACTTTAGTGAATGAGGAATTGTGGATACCCTAGGATTCCGCAGATTTCACTTGCTTCCCAGTGGCGTACTCGAATTTCGAAGCATTTTATGTTCAATTTTCAAAATGAAATTTCTCGTTAATGTGAAGACTTAGGAAAAATCAAATATTTTAGTAATTTTTGTTAGACTCTCTCATATATATGTCTTGAATATATGCACTCATTTTAAAATCAGCCTGTATATGGAGCTCTGTCTTCTCAATTCCCCTAGGAGCAATGATTGTCAAAAAAAATTTTGAGGGTATAGGTAGAATTGAGAAATAGGGCTATTTTAACTAGAATTACTATTAGATTTTCAAATAATGAACAACAGGGTGTTCAAATTTTGAATCGATGATTTTCATAATCAATTCCTGAGATAGCTATTGCAAATTTTCGTCATCAGATATTTCTTCACTTCATTAGATACTTATAAGAAAGATAATTTAAGTATTTTACGTGGTATCACATATAGCCAAGAAAATATAGTTGTTTTTTGTAGGAATATAAAAAAATAGAAGATATATAATTGTTTCAATATAATTTTAATTGTGTCAGTTTCCCACCTCTTCCTGCAGTCTACATTCACCTGTACATTTTGACAGCACATTGCAATTTCTCTGAATCTAGTTTTGATTTCAAACTTTCAATTTCTTTCTGCATCATCTCATCCTCATTTTCTTTCTCTGCGATCGTATCATTCAGTAATTCCCAATACGATGACGACAGAACTATTTCTTTGAACGTCTCTATTTTATGAATTGACGGCACCGCAGACTCTTTCAATTTGAAATCCATCAGCTTGAAAGAATCTCTATCAAAATGGGCCTGAAATTCATCTTTTTTTGTACTGTTATTTTAAGTTAATTTGAATATTCACCTCACATATTGCGGATTTCCTGAAATTAATTTTCCATTCTGGACGTTTCATTGCATTCTTCCATGACATTATCTTCAAAGGATCATTCGGAAAATTGAATAACTTGAATCCCTTTCCTAATGAATTATCGCAATAATGTACGCAGCAGGACATTGAAATAATTTAAAATGCTAAATTTTGGCGGTCATAAAATTTCAGTGACAGTGAAATAATTAAAAAAGCGGGCGGGACGACTATGGTGTTTCGTCACATTGTCAGGTGGACAAACCAAATGAAACAAAATATCATAAACCCCAACGACTGTCAGTTTTGTGTCCGGACTCTTGTCTAAGGTATATACAGGGACTCTAGTCCGCAGGAAGCCTGGAACATGAATCGAAAGAAATTGTCTGTCAGCATTTTCTTTATCTCTTGAAGCGCAAGAAAGGAAATTCCTATAAAGTTCATACACAGAAAAAACATTTTGTTTGAAACTACAGAATTTTTGTACAGCTGGTCCGCAGGAAGCCTGGAACATGAATCGAAACAAATTGTCTGTCAGCATTGTCTTTATCTCTTGAAGCGCAAGAAAGGAAATTCCTATAAAGTTCATACACAGAAAAAACATTTTGTTTGAAACTACAGAATTTTTGTACAGCTGGTCCGCAGGAAGCCTGGAACATGAATCGAAACAAATCGTCTGTCAGCATTTTTTTATCTCTTGGAGCGCAAGAAAGGAAATTCCTATAAAGTTCATACACAGAAAATAGTTATTTGTTCAACTAGGCAGCAAAGTAGTAGATTGACTGCCGTGGCTGAATTCATAGCCGAGCGTAGCGAGGCTAGGAATCCAGCTAAGGCAGTCAATCTACTTTGCTGCCGAGTTGAACATATAATTTTTTCTCCGATTGTTCATAATGATATGGGAAAATATTGTATTTGCGAATTAATACAATTCCCACAATCTCTTTATTCTTCCTGTATAGTGTTCAATTAAAATAAAATTTGATAGAAATCGCAGTTGTTGGTTTGACAATTCATGAAATTTCTGACAGTTGTGCGAAAAAATATCGGTATATTTAAATTATTATATAATGGACAGTGATAGCGACCTGGAAGTATACTTACACCTCCATTGATAAGGGAGGTGGCAAAAAATATAGAGTTGAATTTGTTGCCGGGGAAGTCTCGGATGAAATATGAAGGAAATTATAAACGATTTATGGATTTTTAATTTTGCTGATACTTATCAATCAGCAAAGTACCCACTTTGCTGCCTAGGCAGGAAAAGTAATACTTTGCTGATTGATATGTGTCAGCAAAATTAATATTTGCTGCCAATCGGAGGAAAAGTATTTTGTTTGAAACTACAGAATTTTTGTACAGCTGGTCCGCAGGAAGCCTGGAACATGAATCGAAACAAATTGTCTGTCAGCATTGTCTTTATCTCTTGAAGCGCAAGAAAGGAAATTCCTATAAAGTTCATACACAGAAAGAACATTTTGTTTGAAACTACAGAATTTTTGTATAGCTGGTCCGCAGGTAGCCTGGAACATGAATCGAAAGAAATTGTCTGTCAGCATTTTTTTTATCTCTTGGAGCGCAAGAAAGGAGATTCCTATATAGTTCATACACAGAAAAAAACATTTTGTTTGAAATTACAGACTTTTTGTACAGCTGGTCCACAGGAAGCCTGGAACATGAATCGAAACGATTTGTCTGTCAGCATTGTCTTTATCTCTTGAAGCGCAAGAAAGGAAATTCCTATAAAGTTCATACACAGAAAAAACATTTTGTTTGAAACTACAGAATTTTTGTACCGCTGGTCCGCAGGAAGCTTGGAACAGGAATCGAAAGAAATTGTCTGCCAGCATTTTTTTATCTCATGGAGCGCACGAAACAAAATTCCTATAAAGTTCATACACAGAAAAAACATTTTGTTTGAAACTACAGAATTTTTGTACCGCTGGTCCGCAGGAAGCCTGGAACATGAATCGAAAGAAATTGTCTGTCAGCATTTTCTTTATCTCTTGAAGCGCAAGAAAGGAAATTCCTATAAAGTTCATACACAGAAAAAAATTGTTTGAAACTACAGAATTTTTGTACCGCTGGTCCGCAGGAAGCCTGGAACATGAATCGAAAGAAATTGTCTGTCAGCATTTTTTTATCTCTTGGAGCGCAAGAAAGGAAATTCCTATAAAGTTCATACACAGAAAAAACATTTTGTTTGAAACTACAGAATTTTTGTACCGCTGGTCCGCAGGAAGCCTGGAACATGAATCGAAAGAAATTGTCTGTCAGCATTTTCTTTATCTCTTGAAGCGCAAGAAAGAAAATTCCTATAAAGTTCATACACAGAAAAAAAATTGTTTGAAACTACAGAAATTTTGTACCGCTGGTCCGTTGGAAGTCTGGAACATGAATCGAAAGAAATTGTCTGTCAGCATTTTTTTATCTCTTGGAGCGCAAGAAAGGAAATTCCTATGAAGTTCATACACAGAGAAATCATTTTTTTTCTGTGACGGGAAAAAAAGTTTGGCATTTCATCCCTGTTGGCGGGTTATAAAATGTCACTTTTCATAAATTACTTTTTTCCCGTGGGAAAAAAGTGAGTACTTTTTTCCCGGATATATATTACATATATATACACACTGTTGATGGCTTTTGTTGTGCTATAGTTCCGAAAAATGAGTCAATAATACCGTCTCCGAGAAAGAACTGCAAGTCCTTTTATCTTCCATTCGACTTCGCGGTTACGAATATTACTAAACAATCACAAAATTCGCAATTTTTTGAAATCAAATTACAGAATTAGACTGACAGAAGTGACATCAGATATTTGATTACTTCAAATGAATGAAAAAGATGCCTACAACGCGGTGACCCTACTGTTAAAAACTTAAAATTTCGATAATTTTCAGATTTCAAAGTAATGTAATATCTTTTGAATTGACTCGGCCGTTACTTGATGGAAATCCATGATAAATGTAAAAACTTCACAAACGATAAGATTTCCACAAAATTTATTAAACACACGACATGTTTCGCTAACACAGTAGCTTCGTCAGGTGATATACTGGTACAATGAACTTCATGACTACTTTTTTCCCTTGTATAATAAATAATCATTGTTTGAAACTACAGATTTATTGTACTGCTGGTCCGCAGGAAGCCTGGAACATGAATCGAAAGAAATTGTCTGTCAGCATTTTTTTTATCTCTTGGAGCGCAAGAAAAAAAATTCCTATGAAGTTCATACACAGAAAAAAAAATTGTTTGAAACTACAGACTTTTTGTAAATTCAACAAAATTTTAGTGTCATACAGTGTGACCCACTTCTAATGGAAACACCCCTGTATCTTACGTAATCGTTGGGTAGGGATCCTGAAATTTGCTGGAGCGAGAGATATACCAAAAATGCACTCTATGACCAAATGGGGTCATCTTCAGTGATATACACTGCTCGCCAACAGCCATTGAACCACCCCAATTTCCGGAAAATGATATTAGGAGTCTTCAATATTCCAACACATTGAGACTGAATCTAGCCAGAACAAATTTAATTGGAACAGACATAAAAAATGAATCACAAATAGTGACCAAATGAAATATTGATCTGTAACCGATTGAAATATTGAAAAAGCTGGGTGAGAAATCATAATGCGTGTGGAAGAAGACTAACTATCTACCCAAATAAACTAACCCAGTTTTTTATAATGTCTCATGGATAATCAACAAACTCAAATACGAGAATATTCATTCATGATCTATTCGATTGGGATTATGAGAATTGCACTGTTACCCTAGCATGGTTCTGAGAATCAAAACTCTGAGCAATCATCGAGCAAGTATTTGCAAGCCAGTGGAAATTGTTTTTTGATTCTCCAGATCCAATAAACTTGAAGGATCAATGAAGAAAAAAAGTCAACAAAAATACGTTATGTGTGCCATATATCATGTTATTAACGATTTATATCTGCATCGTTTCAAATAATGTAATGAGTCTGCTGAAGCATAGAATAGATCTCAACAGTCTCTCAGAAGTTGTTATATTATATTTCCGTATTATTGAAACATGAATGTATTCATGTGATGATAATGCTAGAAATCCATAAGGGCCGTTCAAAAATACCAACTGTTATAAATAGCACCTATCAAAAACGGAGGTATTCACAAAATCGGAACAAAAACGATAAAAACAAACTCTCCACGGCACGTATATAGCAATTCCGAAATAAATACGGAACTTTCGGATACCGACCTATATATAGCGGGATTATGCAAAATAATGAGCCAGGAAATGGCGAATTTAGAATTTTATGATGTTTCCGGAGACTGTTTTTTTTGGGGACGATGTGTGCTGGAAGTCATTACATTCCGGAAGTTTGGAATCAAGAAAATACTGAATTCTTCATGATGTGGCGTTTATTGCAGCTTCTTGAACGAATTAGGCAAAAAACCGTTCTTGAAACGTCGCAAAAACAGCATGAATCAATTTAATATATCATTTATATTTATAGGGTTTGCCATGTTATACAGAGTGTCTCGAAAAAATTCAATAAATGTCACCTATCAGACAGGGAATTCTTTGTTCATAATAGATGCAAGTCTTTGACTGAATGAAGGAATGTAATACAATATTCAATGATCATCTTCGCAACAATATGGGGATAATAATATTGTTATAATATCGATTAAACATTAGCAAACCATTAGCAGAGGAATAGTTCGTGGGCTATTGATATTCAAGATTAGACTAATATTGATTGAACATATTGGGTCTGTAAGTTGATGTTCGACGATATAGGTTAGCTATAATACGCACACGACTATGGAGACAATGTTCGCAGCGAAACTAATGCAAGAAATGAAGAAAAATCAATTCAAGCTTGATATGGATGTAATATAATTTGTATGGTCTATACTATCAACTGAATACTGAATTTGATTAGTATATATGCCTGAACAATGTCTTGCACCACCATTTCCACCAAGAACACTATAGATGCTCGATATTTCCATCAGGAATACTCTTACATGGAGAAATCATGTCCGATCCATCGCGAAAGCTGCTTAAAACAAACTTGGATTCTTATTCCATGCGAAAATCTACATTATACATCTCAACAGCTTTTCATGATCTACAAAGCACAGATATGGCAAGATTTAGAATACTGTTTCCCCATGTGTGGATCCTCGCCCAAAAATACTCTTAGATTCCATCCAGCGAAGAGTCATCTGCCTGGAGGGTGATGCCACACTCACAAATTCTTCATTAGAACACCGTATAGAAGAGTCGGCAACTTTTCTATATAGATACTTCCACAGGAGATGTTTCTCAGAAATCTCTGCTATTATTCAATCACTAGCAATATCACTGAGATGAACGCACGATGTTCTTTAAACATCATAGGAATTCCATTTCGTGCGCTCCAAATGAATTATGGATATCGAAATGAAACATTGGTCTGGATATTGGGGAAATCTAGTAATCCCATAAACGAATGTTAGGGCAATGTGAAACCAAAGTCTATAGCCAATGCAACGTGCTACCATGGTGTATTGGGAAACAAAACGGCGATAAGAACATTTCACAGCTGAAATAGAAATTTAAGAGCAACATGTCACGGTGATTCATACACAGCAGGAGCTACAACATTCATTTCGCTTTTCCCCAGTGTGCCACAAATTCAATGAAATTAAAAGTCCAATTAAAGCGTATAAATAATTGCCACGCGCTTTTTTACGAAGTTTTTGCAGCTCTATGTGTTCTGGCCATTATCTGAGGGATGAGGGCAAAAAATGCTAAATGAATTTGTTGGGAGTGTTGTTCACCAACAACTGGCGTACATTCGTAGTGAAAATCCCTGATGGCTTATGAATAATATCTTCATAGGCTTTGATAACGTTAAACATGACGTACGTTTATATTGCCCGTCTATTTATATTCGAAGCAGAATTGAATATATCTATATAGGACTGAAATAATTCGAAATCGACTATAGGTACCGCGAGGTAGGGTTAGTTGTAACAATTTCAAAATTATTTTGTCGATAACTCATTTATTTGTTCGAATTTCCGAGCAATGATTACAAAAATCTGTATTGTGGTGTAGTATCGGATTTTATTAAAAAAACTCAGAATTGAAAATGATAATAATAATTTCCTTGTTCGATTCATAGAAATATGTATAGTTAAGAGGCTATGATAGTTTCGGCCGTTTGGAAAAGGTGCCTTTTGGAGAATTTCATGTTAAACTCGGTCCAGAAATCTGAAGTTCATTCTGCAAATTTTTGTCTTCACGGTCGTCCGACGGTAATATGATATTGGTTTTTGGCTGGATTTCAATATATGTTTGAACATAATATTTTGTATGTATGGATAATTGTTATATGTTATATGAATCAAAGTGTATAGCAATTCTTGATCTCTCGATGTGTATGAAGTCATCATTTTTCTTTAATTTCAAATTATTTTCTGCAAGAGAATCTGAGAGGTGGCTGATAGATCAAGATTTTTCGAGATTTTCAATCATAATTATTTTCCTCCTAAGGTATGTAAATCAAGGTGAACATAGCATTTCTTTTCTCTCATCTCAACCATTTTTCTATGAGAAATTTGGGGATGATAATTGATTGGTTTTGGTTTTCTGAGGTTCATTCAATACATTTTTTCCTTTGAGGTAGATAATTGATTAGGTTTGATTTTTTGAGGATCTTCTGATCATAGTTTCCTGTGGCTTTTCTCCTAAGGTATGTAAGTCAATGTATATATAGCTATTCCTTCCTCCTATTCCTCTGTGGATTGATTGGATTTCTCGAAGTTTTTCAATAGTTTTTTCCCAATTGCTCCCCTCCTAAGCTTTGTAATTCAATCTGTATGAATGTGGAGAATTGATTGGGTCATATTTTGTGAGGTTTTTTTAATCAAATTTTTCCACCGGTTCGACCAAAAGTGCATCTGATTTTTCAATTTAGAATACAGAGTATCTTTTTTCTGGATATCACGATTCAATCTAGTTATTCAATTGTGATTTTTCGAAGGAATACATTTTGTATTCCCCTCGTAACGGAATAATTTCATGAAAGTGTGCTTTGGATATTGAAACAATAGCATGTGAGTAACAGTCATTCGATGTCGAAATAATTTTTATGCACTAACTATTTTTTGCAATTATTCAAATTGTTCCTTATTTTTCCACATCAATGAACTAACCTATCATAGAATTCCTCGAAGTTGGTGAGGAACTCCCATACACATTGGAATACAAAACAGAAAATGAATTGAATTTTTTGTTTCCTATTTAGTTTAAATGAAGATAATTTCCATATGCTATACCTCCTTACCCTATATTGAACCTTTCAACTTCATAGTTATTCGTTGGCTACGATATTTAATTATTTTGATGGGTTTAGAATCATTATAGAAACTGCGAAACCTGACGCAACTAAGTAGTTGATTGAATAATTTTTCTGCAAGTTACGAGGGGAATACAACAAGTACTTTTTTCAAAATCTCAATTATATCAGTAGATTCTAGATATATCGTTGAGAAGGTTTAGTTTTACAACGAATCGTAATTTATAGATGATATTTACACTTACTGTGTATTTGAAATAAAAAAAATGAATGCAATGTAGTATTTGGTCTGATACTAGCGAAATTATACACTCATTAAATCAAATCAATGTACCAAATTTGAAACATCCATGCATACAATTGTATTTTGTTAGACGATCAATCAATCAATCACATCAGAAGTCCGCGCACTCACACTGGTCAACCGAAACTATATTCGAGTCCGTCCATTTTCGTACAATTTTCTCTCACAGTTGGAAACTAAGCAACGTCCAAACCAAACTCCGATCCAGCCATTTTCATTAAGCAGAAATTAGTCGCAGCACATCCCGACAAAATGTTTTGTCCGTCCAGTGAGCACCAGATTGTTCCGAGTTGGACTCATGACCACCGAAATATGTTTAATTTCAACGAAACGGCATGGAATATTCAGGGTCTTAGTTCAACAAGAGTCTGCCAGACGTGATATTAAACCGCAAAGCTGGACCACCCAACGGACGGAATCGATATCTTATTCGTCATTTCGAAGGATATTGGCAAGATTATAACCAGAATATACCAATAGGGCACCTATATTTCGAATGAAATAATTTTAGAATCTACCAATCTCACCTCTCACCTTATCTAGATTATAACTAGAACATCCGACGTAAGTGCTTTTTCGTAATCTCATGCATACTATTATTTTGATTTAACGGTATTCAGATGAAAATTCCACACCAGTGTTTTTCATACAGTTAAATTGGGTTTTTATGACAAATTACCATAGCAACGTACTTATTTATTTATTCATTTATAAACTAACGAGAGTAGAAGCTAGAAGCTTATAAACTCTTTGTACTAAAGTTGATAATACATTATCATGAAAGTAATTGCTTGATTCTAAAATAATAACTGAATAGGATTGAATCAGCTACATGAAACTGTCATATAATTGACATGAGTAGGAAATGTTGGGGAATTATGTGTGGGTTATCATTATAATGTTTGTCTAACGAATTCTCGAAAGCATTCATCAGCGATGGCGCTGAGACTACGTCAGCGGGCAAACTGTTCCAGAGCTGGAAGGATCAGTTGAATAGGGTGTATTCGCGACTAGCGTCTAGCGCAAGGAGCAATTCCGATAAACAACGTAGTGGGAGAACCGCGCCAAGCAAGACGCGGACGCGGGCAAACATCAACTGTGCCCATCACCTATAGCGACGCGCGGCTGACAACACATGTTATTAAAAGTTTAATAACACAAAACGAACACTTTGAATACTGATATGAGGATTTGGAGATTGAGGCCATAAAATGAAAAAATAAAATTGGGATACCTATACCTATTATAGGTATTCATAAAATACAATATTATTCTTTAAGCATTTAGGTTTACATCATGAATAAAGAAACTGAATATCTGAATACATTTTTTCTTTAATTAATTACTAATAATAAGACTAGTGATAATGGCAAGTAAGTTGATATATTGTCAGTATATTTGTGGTATCGTAATGGTATAACCCATAATCAGTGATAGAATAATGTACAGAATGTATTATTCCATTTGAAAATCCAAAATTGGTAGATGGTCAGAAGAATGACGTGGTCATCGCAGAGAGTATCTGGAGAAAATGTGAAGTTCTATATATATATATACCTCATATATATCTCCGAAAACGGTAAAAAAATAAACAGAATAGCTACATGTACATATATACGAGAATGTTCGCGTTCGAAATTCCTATAAGCTCAATGAGTGTGACAAAGATAGAAGTTTCCATATTGTGCCGTCACACCCATATTGCTCTTATGGAAACTTAAAACGTGAATAACTCCGTAATTGTTTGAAATAACCCAATCAAACCCGATATTGTTGAATTCGTTATAATAATCTCTAACCGATTATGGAATGAAATACAGGGTCTTCCATTTGAAAATCGAAAGTTGATCTCATTTCCAGGAGAATTGAAAGATGAAAAAAATTTCCTAAAATGTGAGATAAAGCCCTCTAGTGAGCATATTCGATGTTCCAAATTTCAGAAATATAAATATAGAAAACAAAAGGAGAGAAAGGTGGTATACCATGAGTCCGTATTACCCTGTATAGATATGAAAATATTTCAAGATGAAAATTATCATGACTATTATTATTCTGTATTCGAATTTTTTTCAAATATGTATATATCTGACGGTTTGGCTAATATCGAAGGAGAACGCACTATATCGACTCACCCTGTAGATTACATGTTAGTTAAGAACTCCGTATTCAAATATTCAATTCCATAATCAAAACTGAACCATATGATGTACCGGGTGATTCACCATAAATGTCCCCCCCCCTTTAGCTCATTTATTTTCGAACCGATTTCGAAATTTCAAAAATCATCTGAAATGATTTTTCCAGATTTTTTTTCTGACACATCAGAACATACAGGGTGCTCGGAACAAACGATCTACAGGGTACTAGTTGATTTTTTTCAAATGGAATACCCTGTATTCCATTGCATTTTTAGATTCTCTCTGAAGAGCTGATTTCATCAATGTATCACACTTGGGGTCTAACGTTCATAATTACGGAGATATAGGTTGTTCAAAATCGGGATATTTTAATTTTAGGATGTTTTTGTGTGTGAACTATTCATTATTGGTCAAAACGACTCACATGTCCCTATCCCAACTTTTGACTTACTATCTACTCTGACATCAAATTGGAACAATACAGGGTGGTTCAAGATTCAGAATTCTGATCGCCCTGTATATTTGTTCCAATTATTAAATATCAGTAGATAGTAAATCATAAGTTGACATAGGAACATGGAAGCCGTTTTGACCGATAAGTAATAGTTTCGACAGAAAAACATCCTACTTAAATTTGAAAAATCTCGATTTTTGAACACCCTATATCTCTGTAATCATTCCCGCTAGACCCCAAGTGTGATGTATTGATGAAATCAGCTATTCAGGGATAATCTAAAAATGCAATAAAATACAGGGTGTTCCTTTTAAAAAAATCAACTTGTACCCTGTCGATCGTTTGTTCCGAGCACCCTGTATTTTCTGATATAGCGGAAAAAACTTAATCAAATGATTCTTCAAATTTTGCGATCGGTTCTAAAATAACCGAGCTAGAGGGGGGGACATTTATGGTGAATCACCCTGTACATGGAATATAATGTTAATTCATTTGATTTTGATACCTACCTACCTATCTACAGAGATAGTCTGCTAGATCTTGTAAAAACTATCCGAACATACCTACCTAACGAATGAACGTGTTACAATAAGCACCTATATATCCGATTCACCCTGTATTCATATTTCTAATATTATTTTCACATTATTGTTTCGCTCCTTCGCTCCAACGTTCGTCGGGCATGTCGATAGGTGAAGGTCTATGGTGAAGGCATAGGCGCATAGGTGATGTTTGTCCGCGTCCGCGTCTCGCTTGGCGCGGTTCTCCCACTACGGTGTTTATAGGAATAATTCCTTGCGCTAGACGCTAGTGTATTCGCGTACACATTTTTGAAATCTTTCGCGTTTCAGTTTGTATGGATGACCGCGCAACCTGTCACTATGATTCACTTCGAACATGCTTGATAAGTCGACTGCGTACCGATTTGTTAGAATTTTATATATTTCGATCAGATCGCCTCGAGTCCGTCTCCAATAATGAGTAGGCAGGTTTAGATGTTGCAGGCGATCTACATCCAATTTTTGATTCAGTCCGTTGATAAATTTAGTGGCACGGCGCTGGACACCCTCAATTGATTTGATATCGCGAATCAACCACGGTGACCAAACAGGAGCAGCGAATTCCAATAAGTGAGGTCTGACATAAGTCTTGTATAAATTACACATGAGTGTTGAAGAAGGATTATGCAAACTTTTGGTAATGAGATATAACGCACTATTTGCTCGTTTCACTATTTTGTTGATGTGTTGGGACCAACCCAAATTGCTGGTGATTGTCACTCCGAGATCGATTTGTTCGTCCACTACAGGCAAATCCGAATTGCTGAGGGTGTACCTCATTCGGGGATTATTGCTACTCATATGCAGCAGCATACACTTCGCCGTATTCAATGGTAGTTTCCACACAGAGCTCCAACGACTTATGGCAACCAGATTTTCCTGAAAGGTAGTTCTGTTGTTGGTGACTTTGGTTGAAAATTTTCAGAAGAGCGCGAAGGATGATATTTCTCTTGCCAGGTCGCTGATGTAGAGTAGAAACAGAGTCGGACCGATGTATTTGGGTGGAAATAATTTTCTCGTGGGTACCCACCAGCATATGAAATCGGAAATTTTTTCATGACGTTTTAATCACAGAATGATATTTTGACGTCCTAAAATCGTGATTTTGTGCCACTTCAATTGGGTAGTAATCAACAATTAATAGACTAAGAATCCATTGATGCCCTTACTGCATCTATTATACAGGGTGATTCAAAAGTAAGCGGCATCCTTTCAGAGGCGTATTCCTTGCATGAAAATAAGGCAAAAAGTTCCTATTGATAAGGATCCGAAAATGCTTCCTAAGGGAGCTACGGCCCTTTGAATAGGACACCTCAAAGACGGTTTTTTCTCTATAACTTTAAAATCCTTCACAACAAATTTTTAAAAATTGGTGTACGGCATAAACATTCGATGGTAAATAGGACTCCGTATTCGAAATAATTTCCAAACGAAATCACAGTAACCTGAATATCCGGAGAAGAAGGGATATTTTTACACTTACCCTCTCCCGCATGTGACGCCCCTGAATGAAATTCTGAAATTTCGAATACGGAGTCCTATTTACCATCGAATGTTTATGCCGTACACCAATTTTTAAAAATTTGTTGTGAAGGATTTTAAAGTTATAGAGAAAAAACCGTCTTTGAGGTGTCCTATTCAAAGGGCCGTAGCTCCCTTAGGAAGCATTTTCGGATCCTTATCAATAGGAACTTTTTGCCTTATTTTCAAGCAAGGAATACGCCTCTGAAAGGATGCCGCTTACTTTTGAATCACCCTGTTATAGAATGTCATACCACTATCTAGGCCAGTGTATGGCGTTATAGAAGGCTAAAATTCGAAATCTCTGGTACTGATACGCTTCAACAGGAAGATCAAATTATAGTAAGGTGGACGGACATACTCATCTTCATCAGAAATCCACGAAGGTTCGAAAAGGAGAATTAGGAGAAGGAATAGTAGATATTATGTGCACATGACGTGTGCAGCAGGAGTCGGCAAAAAAGGCTCACTGGGGCCTACTTGCTAGGCGACCGCCTCTCCTTTCCCTACTTCTCTACTACTACTACCACTACTTGTAGTATCCCGAAGTTAAAATAAAATGAAAGAATATAATGTGTATGAACCTGTATGCAGATCAAATGAACAAATGAATTCTGAAATTCTTCGACTCGAAATGATTTTCAAAATATCCATGAGCTCGAAATGATTTCCGGAAATAATTTGACCTCTAGTGGTATCACAATAAGTGAAAATTGAAACTTGTTGAAAGCCTTCTAACGTTGATAGATTGTTGGTTATCAATGATCACTTCCAAATACTTGAATACTTCTTCAATGATTTTCTTTGAATATAAAATTCCATCTTATTTCCCATTATCATTTTTGAATTTCATTTCGAAGATATAATCATAAATTTCGTCTTTGTAACATCAATTTGTGATTGAGCGCATGGCTGCTCATATAATAAACTCAGAAACTGAAAAAGTTGTCAGCAATATTAATTACTGACAACGGGGCTATCGTGAGAAGAATTTCAACTAGGAGATTATAGCGGATCAGAGGCAGTGCAACCCTCAGGAATTGCCAAAGGATTCGCTCTTTATCCCTATACAATTCGTTTTCGTTTTGAACAATGAGAAAATATTTGAGGATTGGTTCCATTGAACATTTTTCTGCAAAACTGATCACCATTCTCTCAAAATCCTATCTTCACGCCAATTACTCAATGACAATAAGTACAATGGGCGTGTACACTTCTTGGTAGAACTTTTAACTCAAACCATGTTTATAATGATCCTTTCATACATAAATAATGATTGACGACATAATTCGATCGAAAAATTTACTGGAATGTTCAATTTTTGGACATAAATAATAGTACCATCTGAAAACGGACTCTCTTATGACGTAAAAACCTCATCTCGCCATAGTTAAAAGAAAATACCATACGCCGGACGGAAACTGAGGCAACTGATACATTAATTCTTTCAACTGTGATCTCACGCTAATTCACTCTGCCAGAAATCATGTATCATTCATCTCTGTCTGGAATAGTTCCTGTTTCAGTATCAGGGTTTTGACGTCACATCATCGCCTCGTTTTCAGAGGTCCGAAAAATCGGGGATTTCAATAATTTTTTATAAAACGTAGGGAGCTCACAGCGATAAACGGTTTGCTGTGGTGAGCTAGTTTGGGTGAGTTCTATCGAATTATGGAATAAAATTTTTTTGTGATATAAGCCCATTCGAGGCAATGTGGGACATTGTCGGGCATTGTCAATTACAATGCATTGTGTAGTTAGGTACTGTGAAGAATTGAAAGGTCACTGAAATGACATTATCATGCAGTATGGTGCAATGTTTGGGTTGAATTTGTTGCACCCGCATCCGTTTCCGGTCCGAGGTATGATGTCTTCGCCTCCATTTTGATGTATGATATATTCCAGGGTTAAGAACCAACTCCCCAGAAGTCGAAACTTGTGTGGGGTTAGGTAGAAAGGGAACTACAACTCTTATGGTGGCTGTCGAACCACTTTTTGTTTCGAACTCAATTCATTTGCTTAGCCTAGTCAGCTTTACCAGAGGGTTCTCCACTCCTTTTTCTATATTTGTTCAAATCCGTATGAAGTCTCATAGGATTTTTGCAAATATACCAATTTTGAACAATTTAAAAAAAAATGTTTACTCTCACAATATTCCTATCAAGATTTTGATCCAACTTTCGTGTTTTTTGCTCATTTCGTGAGTATTTTTTTTTATAGAAAAATCACGTTTACACGAATGAAATCACTGAAAAATATAGAAAGAAATTGTTCGTCTAGGCTGAGTTGTTATGGTATATGTTCCATTGATATATATATGTTCAACAAACTCGAATGCTTGTTATGTGTGGTTTTTAGATCAGATCTGAATAACTATCTAGTGTTTTTTTGAAAATTAGATAATTTATTAGGAAAATAAGGTAAAAAGACTATGTAGGAGACATGAGGAAGCGTTTTTCCCTTTTCAATACAATTCGTGTCTTTTAAACACATGCAATGAGAAGAGATATTCGTATTGCGGGGCAATGTTGGAATTGTTGGGCATTGATGGGCAATGTTGGGCATTGCGGGGCACTTATTAAAACTCCATAGAACGGCTAGGCTCTGGAATTCATTGCCTGAGGAAGTATTCCCAACAACATATAATCTCCAGAAGTTCAAAACAAATCCAATTCCCACCTCCTATCCCTATCCTCCCTAGGAACGCACGATGTTCTTTGAACATTATAGGGATTTCCTTTCGTGCGCTCCAAGCGATAAAAAAAATTGTCGGGCATTGTTGAGTAGAAAAAAGGCATTGCGTGGCAGTTTTGGTAGATTGGGATCATTGCCCTCTGGTGTGAAAAAATGGCTGAGTACTTACCCCTCGCAATTAACTGTGTCTATACATATTATCAGATTGTAATATTCAATTCAGTTTCAAGACGATGACCTTGACGTTCATTAAAATTCAAGTACGAACAAAGTTGTGAATTTTAGCACGTTTTATCGGACTTGAAACTTTCTCACCAGGCTTCTATGATGCCACTCGTGTGAACACAAATGTATCTGACCGCTGTAACCTCAAAGTGGGAAAGGATGAAGTTCTGTCATTTGCAATGCAAATTTGTGATACTCTTTGCTTCTGCATGAATATTCTGGCTATACATTCGGATTCGGAAAATCGACAACTTCCTACCTACTAGATCTGTTTTGAAAAAAAATAGATCGACTGACTTGGCTCTTTCTCATTTCATCAACCTCAAAGCTCGAAGAAATTTGAACACAATGTTCATAAAATGAGCAATAATGGTACAAAGATTTCGGGAGAAAAACAACTACTATCCTGGCTAATGCATCCTCCCAATATCTATGCATTGACCCGTATGATCGAATACTGATATAAGTGATTCTTTCCTGGATGATTTCGATTTACCCACGCCACGCTAGACACCTACAGACAACGTTGATAGACCAATCATGATTGAGAAACAGCTAATGAGCGATAAGCATACGTTGTCACTAGCTTGTGATTGTTCAGATTATGTGATGAGTGGAATAGTCAGTGATATCTTCCATTTTTGAAATCATATTATTCCTCAGGAATGAGAGGGAGTAGGTATAGTTCGGTCTCTTTTCAGTTAATTTCAACTTCAAAATTGAAGGCTCAGAATTAAAGTTCTAACGGATGAGTCATTCATCCATAGGACAGGGTAATAATCTGATCCGTTTTCTGAGTGAACAGTGATTGGAAATAAATCTCCTGGATTTCGACGCATCCAGCGCCCATAAGATATTCTAGTTTGGAGAGAGTAACCGGAGCTACGTCACTGCAGCAGACATTCAACTTTTATGAGATTTCTCTTGTTTTCGTGAAGATTGGATTATAATCGAATTGCTTCACCCGATGAATTATCTCTCTTCCAAACCGAAATAATTAAATTTTCAGCGCCTCTTCGAGTTCTAATGAATCTAGTGATTGTGTAATTAATTGATAATTAATTTTTGTAATGCACGAGATTCCCGGAAACAATCGGATTTCGTTACAACGGCTATCACAGCTTAGAAAAACGGGAGAGAATCAACAATGTATGAGGTGATTCGCGTGGATTATTCGTAAACTTTTTTATTCGTTGATTCCTTGTTCGCTGGATGATGACGTATTAGAGGAGTAAAATCGGGGATAAAATGTGTCGTTTTTTTTTTTCGAGGTATAACCAAATCAGACCTATTAGGTAATGTTCCTAATGTGATTTTCCATCATAGTCCAGCTAGACGACATTTTTCTGTGGGGACGAACTTTTTTATTCAAAAAAAAAACGAAAAAAGTTGGATATTCGAAAATCGTGTTTTTCTAAACATATTATCCAATATTTCGAGAACTACTCAAGATATCGATTTGCTTTTTCGTTTAATCGAAAGGAGATAATCTAGCGCTTTTCATCATGCCATTAGAATAATGTAATGAAATCGGGTTTTTTTCTTAATAAGTTGAGAATATGAAATAGTGAAAACCGTGAGATGAAATTTTCACTGATCGAAAAACTTTTTTATTATTCGAATTCTTCATATACAATCAGCGAAGGAAATTGACGTAATGAGTCGAGAAAGTTTTTAGAATAAAAAAATTCGATACATATGAAATAGTTTTGACGGTATGATTTTTTAAAAACATGCTAATTCCGCGCCTCCGTTAACTGTTCGCGCTCAGCGCAATAATACCAGTGCCTACTCCCAATACCCGCTCCATCAGTGCACAATGTTATGTTGAGAAATTGTTCTGATGATGGTTTAAAGGTCAATGATGCAAGTATAGAGAAAAATAATACTGCATTCCATATTTCTCAAAATGGAAACGATTCCATAAGTTACAAAATATAATCGAGTTTAAACCAAACTATCAAACAAAAAATGATATTCATTTCAGTATTATTCTTCATTTACTGATTCAAGACCAACTGGATCCCTGAATGTATTTTGGCAGTCTCTACATTTACATTCACTAGAACATTTCAACCCTTCTTTCATGCATATACACTTATTATTTGTGCAGTTTTCATCGGCACAATGAATGGCCAGGATTATTCTTACAGAATCTGGAATAGGTTCCTGCTTAGTAAAAAACAGGGTTTCAACAATCGTTTTCGTGTTTCCAACCAAAATTTTCCGGATTTTCAGTAGGGATATATGGTAAAAGGGATGAATACCATATTTTCAATTGATATATACATCTAGAAATAATTGATTGTTTCAATGAAATGAAATAATGATAAATAAAACTAATCACAAACCTTAGTAAGTGTTGCTGGAAAGCATCATCAATGGGGGGTAGCTTTTTTGAAGACCGATTGGTATGTATCGTTGAGTGATAACGTGAATCATTCCATGTTTTGATAGTATCATTTTAATTTCTATATAATAGGAGCATATACTTCAAAGATACGGCCATCGTTAAATAAAATCATGCTATCGTTAAATAAAATCAACTATAAATCATAATTTTGTTCTTATTCGTAATTTTGGGTTTGAATATTTCTACATATTATGATTCAAGAATAGAAGATGTCCTATTTATATCTATATTTTTAGTCAAATCGTCACGACATGATGTATACTCATTTCCCGCATGCATGATTGACATTCAGATCAGTTCATAATAATTGATATTCTACTTATAGTATGCTTTTTTTGATGGCAAATGAATAATGAGATTTTTAAAGTTCGTTCATTCCAAATGAAAATTATTTCAAGATTGTTCAACAAATTTAATATTATTGAATAATGATATATTATTATCCTTATTCTTTAACTCTTCAATGATATTGAAATCTCAATGAAATATTTTCGAATGTCTTTATAATTCGAAAACATTTTCACATACCTGCTGAACAGATACTAATTTCTGATGTTTCCTCTTTCCGCCCCTATCACAAATGATACACATTCTTCCAATATCAAAAATGACATTTGCATTGCGAGTTGATGGTCCCGCTTTTATATTTTTCTGGCAAACAGTTAAATTCGGCAATATTTGAATATTGTTCATGCTGGTGTAACTTTTTCTACATTCATTATGATAAATATTTTTTTCTTTCCCAGACAGAATCAGCTCTCTTCGCATAAGAATACGGGATCCACAAATATCATTTCTTCTTTCCGCTGCTGATGAAAACGAGAGCAGGCCTTGTATCCGTGGATTTTTTGTAATATTTTTATCATTATATGATACATTCTTTTCGCAAATGACACACTGCATCTTCAACAGATTGTTGCATACTGCCCTAGAACCTATAACTACGCTCTATGGTCGCGCCAACACGCGCTCTTGTCGCGAAAGGCAGTCATGCCATGCGTACCTACATCTTTGAAAAATCATATTTCGAAAACTATACTACATATACAAATTTTTGTTAGTTCAAAAACTTTCATGACTATTTGTCAACATTTCATTCGCTGCATATATAGAAAATAAATCAACAAGAAAAAAGTTTGTCGATTGTTGAAAAAAATACTACATGAAAAGTGATATCTGGCGTTCTCAATCAATTTACAAAAAATTGATGATAATTTATACTGAAATTATACCATCGTGAGAAGCAGAAAAGAATTCGTTTTCTATTAAGAAAAGAATGATCTCCATACCTTTTGTAGTTTTAGAGTTACGAGGAGATATATTTCAAAATCCGTGTTTTAGAAAATTCTTTAATTTTTCAGTTTTTTCTAAATAAAAAAGTTCGTCCCCACTCAAAAATGTCGTCCAATGATATTCTGATAAAAAAATATGTACTTCATAATATTTTGAAGGTCGGAACTGGTTATACCTTGAAAAAATTTTTTTCGAGAACGGAACGACTTTTTTGGTGGATTTTACTCCACTATATATCCTATAGCTATTGGTCACAAAATTCCCAAACTTATATGATGGCTCACCACCTCACCTATGGTTTCTATAATATGTCAATGATATTTCTCATTATACCGGGTGACAGAGACATGTAACAGTCTGTAGTTTTTTTATTTGAAGAGATGGAAATTCGAAATTCACAAGGGTTATATTATCGATGATGGAGCTTTCCTTTATCTAATGACAATTTTCTTCACCCAGCTGTTTTTTTTTTTTTTTATCGCTTGGAGCGCACGAAAGCGAATCCCTATGATGTTCAAAGAACATCGTGCGTTCCTAGGAAGGATAGGGACAGGAGGTAGGTATTAGAATTTTTTTTGAACTTTTGGAGATTATAATTGTTGGGAATACTTCCACAGGCAATGAATTCCAGAGCCTAGCCGTTCTATGGATGAAGGAGTCTTGATAAAGTGCTGTTCGACATCTTTCGAGGTTGACAACGAAAGGATGTGCTGACTGGGCTTGTCTAGTTCGCCTGATTGGTATTGCTAGTGAAGGGATGATAGCAGAGATTTCCGAAGAACATTTCCCGTGGAAGTATCGATAGAAAAGTGAAAGGTCGCCGACCTTTCTACGGTGTTCCAATGATGTCAAAGAATGAGTGAGTGTGGCGTCACCCACCAGGCGAATGGCTCTTCTCTGGATGGAATCTAAGAGCATCAGCGTATGTTTTGGTGCTGAACCCCATATGTGGGAACAGTATTCTAGAACAGGCCGTATCTGCGCTTTGTAGATCATGAGAAACTGTTGAGGTGTAAAGTAGCTTTTCGCACGGAACAAGAATCCGAGTTTTTGTGAAGCAGCTTTTGCGATGGATCTGACATGATTATCCCATGAAAGAGTGTTGCTGATGGAAATACCGAGCATAGATATGGTGGGCTTGGTGGGGATTGTGGAGCCAGACATTACAATATCGGGCATACTGAGTTCCCCTTTTCTAGAGATAATGCAGGCTTGAGTTTTGGTGGCGTTGAATTCAACTAGGTTGTTTGTTCCCCAGGCTGTGATTTCAGCAAGATCTTCATTGACAGCATTGACCTGCCTGCGCAGGTATGAAGGGTACTATCATCTGCAAAGCTGTGGATGGGGCAAGTTGTTACTCCCAACAGATCATGTTTGATTGGAAGTAAACCCACTTTTTTTTCAAACGGCACCTTGTATCTTTAGTAGCCAATCTAATTTGCCTTAAAATTCTCTATCCAACTATATGTGTCACAATCTGATATTCGTTCATTAATTCACAGTCAAACTGCATTTCATTGAAATACATGGAGTTGGCTGATATGGCCCGAATACAATGAGATTTCGATGCTTGATAGGCTTAGAAATCCAAAGATCATTACTCAGGCGATATCATCAGAATATTTTCCATACCCTAATCGGTCCCAGAAAATTGCCAATAATTTCATCGAGTTTAAAAACAATCATCCAAAAATAACTCACGATATTAAAACGATGCAACAATAATTATCAAAACTATTTCTGTTTCATGTATCCAAATGGATGATTATATTGTGGATACATGGCAAAAATGAAAGACAAATAGTTTCTTCACAAGTAGCAAAATGAAAAAACTTGGGTTTGTATCTTAGTTTTCTCAAATATAATATTATCTGTGGCCCAAATTTATATACCACCATGTATCTACATCTCCAATCTACTTATATTAACTATTCAATGAAAGTGATATACCTACTTGGAAAATCGAAATTTTCATGAGAATTTCATTCCATCAGGATATGTTAATGCTAATTCAGAACAGTATCTCCTTGCTCGCGGATTTCCTATATCCGTTTTACGCGAGCCAGCCACACCGAGACACGGATGTCTGACAAAAATTGATTACGCCTCACTAATAAGTCACGTGGCAGTCGCGGTGCAAAAGGCAAGCGCCCGCAGCGATCTTGCGAAACTCATTACCCTCACGATGTATTAATTGTCTTGACTTCCCCCCTAGATCTGGACCACACCGTCTCCGCCATTGAAGATCCTGAACACCTGAACATACTATATCTTTGATTTCTTTTTAATTACGTTTTTTGCCCTTCTATTATTATTATCAACTTCCTTATTTCAAATAAATGATAACAAGAACAAAAATAGACTATTCATTTGAGTGTATGTTGAAATGGGCTTATATCACAAAAAAAAATTATTTCATAATTCGATAGAACTCAACCAAACTAGCTCACCACCGCAAACCGTTTCTTGCTGTGAGCTCCCTACGTTTTATAAAAAATTATTGAAATCCCCGATTTTTTGGACCTCTGAAAACGAGGAGATGATGTGACGTCAAAACCCTACCCTAAAACAAGACTATTCCAGACAGAGATGAATGATACATGATTTCTGACAGAGTGAATAAGCGCGAGATCACAGTTGAAAGATTTAATATATCAGTTGCCTCAGTCTTCGTCGGGCGTTTAGTATTTTCTTACAACTATAAGGAGATGAGGTTTCTACGTCATAAGAGGGCCCGTTTTCAGAAGGTACTATTATTTATGTCCAAAAATAAAACATTCCAGTTAATTTTTCGATCGAATTATGTCGTCATTATTTATGTAAAAAAGGATCATTATAAACATGGTTTGAGTTTAAAGTTCAACTAAGGTGTACACGCCCATTGTTGTCCGTCGACCTCCTGCCCAGTAAACACATACATCCCTGGGATGTCACATTATTGTGGCGAATATTCATTATTCCAGATTTTTTGAGATTTTCTCAACTCGTCTCTTTAAAATGAAAATATGAGTAGTAAGGACAAATCAAATGAATTGTCAAATGTCACTGCGTTTAAAGGAGATTCCCATCAGAGAGCATAAAAGAAAAATTCACTAGCTTGTCAGTGACAATTTGTATTGAAATAGGTTTGGAGAAGAGAAATAAAGGTATATAGAAAAAATATCAAATTTTCACTTATCTTTGGACGTTTCGTGAACTAATCTGCTTCCGTTTTCAACATGAAAAATTGATTTTTGTAGGGCAAATTCGTATTCGTCTTGACACAATGAATGAGTTACAGGATGTTTTCATTAATTAATCTTGAATTCACCATTTTGATTTTCAGATTTCAGTAGTGAATACCATGTTCGATCTATATCAACTGAACAGGAAGCAATGATATAGTCTAGCTGAACATATCCTTACTGAAGATGGACAACATATGGCAGAGTGGAATAATATTGAAATCATAGTAAAAGAAGATAACAATCAGGAGAGAGTAATCAAGGAATCTGCTTGCATTCTCCTGAACCAAGACAATAGCATTGCTTCCTGTTCAGTTGATATGGATAGAACATGGTATTCAATTCTGAAATCTGGAAATGAAACTGGTGAATTCAAGATTAATTAATGAAAACATCCTGTAACTCATTCGATAGCCAACGTCACCAATCGTCACTAAGAACTGAGTGTCAAGCCGAATACGAATTTGCCATACAAAAATCCATTTTTCATGTTGTTAACGGGAGCAGATTCGTTCCCGAAACGTCTAAAGATAATTGAAAATTTTTTCTATACATATACCTTGATTTCTGTTCTCCAAACCTTAATCAATACAAATTGTCACTGACAGGCTAGTGATTTTTTCTTTTAGGCTCTCTGATAGGAAAAATTCATCAAACGCAGTGACATTTTGGGGCAAATCATCCGATTTGTCCTCACTACACGTATATTGAGATAATATTCATATTTTTATTCCATACAGACCAGGAGAAAAAATCCCTAAAAGTCGCTTTTTCTTGTTATTCTCCACTTTTCGTTGATTACAATTTTCTAGCGAACGGTTAGTGAATGAAAGCAATGTGGGAGGCACAATTCACACATTTTATCATGGTCCATAAGATCATGCTATTCAAAGTCGAAGTTTCTCTTTTCAAACATGAAACTTGGCTCAATATAATTGTAAACCTCCTCCAAAACAGGGTTTACATCATTTTTGAAGCAAGAAGAGAATGAAGTGTCCAAAAAGACAGGGCCATTTCAATATTCAGAAGATTTGATCTGTTATTTCAGTCACAATGTAAGATAATCATTTTGTTTACCTTACTCACAGTTGGTTCAGCTCGAAGAGGGTGCATTTTAGGCCTAGAATATTCACATTGAATTTTGAATCACCCTGTATAGGTTCTACTGATGTGCTGAACATTCTCTCACCCTTTTGATTCAGTGATCCTGCCTTTCTAGCTTTCTGAGGCTCTGATTACCGATTTCCAAATTACATTCTGAACATTCGTGGAGGTTCGTGATGTTCTAGGTTTTCTTGGAGATTTGTTTTCATGCGGTGTCGACGTTGCCACCCCTTCATCAAGTCACCCTACGACCTTCCTGTACAATTAAACAACCGGCAGTGAATTATCCAAGACATGTTTGCGAGCTGCTTTTGTCTTGGTGTCTGTACGAAATTGGTCTAGTCATACGAGATGTGCGAGAGAATTTCCTCATTTTCATGCAAATAACACATCTGAGCTGTTTGTTTTTAAAATAGGTGTTTCCAACATTGGAGCGCATAATAAATAAATAGCAGACGAAACAACAAGTTGAAAAAATAAGAAATTTTGTCGGAAAAAGTTGATTATGCAACAGGTGTGTAAATTTCGATTCTGGATCAGCTTTTGGAGTTCTATACATGAGTTGAGATTAATTTCGGAATAGACGTACATCGTTTTTTATCAAAATATCGAAACTTTTACGAAATATTTCGAGAAAAATAGTATTGCTAACATTTTAAAAATCATCAGGTGCATTTCTCATGGACAAAAAAAAACGAAAGAATAATTTACTCAAGTGCACACGTATGTGAGAATATGTGAAGTGAAGTTTCTTCTTCCGAATCGTGAAACTTAATATAACTGGAATAATGATCCCTTAACATGAATAGATAATGTCTCATTCGTATTCATATTCTGTTGAGTCTTCGTACCTGAATTAATACCTGGATTCCGGAGCTGAAATTCTGGAAATACCTATGTACAGTTAGGAAATAGTTGAGAGTATTCGATATACAATGCGGTCGTAATTATAAACTTCCCGTATAACGCTGTGAAGATAAGCCGTATAGGTAGTCTAAATGGAAAACGCGGTTGCATTTTCAACAGGTTTGTTATTTCAGCAACTAATTTCCATTTCATCGTATTTGAATTTTTATGAGGACACTTTCAGTTTTCCGTGTGATATATAAGTTCCATATGTGCCTAGTAGCTTGCATTTCCCTCGCCAGATTTACTTTGAGTTTCCAGCGGATGAACTTTCAGCGCACGAGGAAACCATTATAAATTCCAATTTAAATTCACCTCATTTAGGCAAATTCGATATGAGGCATGAGGCGTGTACGTACTCAATTCGAATTCGAATTTGAAAGCCGATGGTACAGTGAGGTGAGACAAGAATAATATGCCTCAGTATAGAAACTGAAGAATGAAATTTAGGGTGATGAAATCAAAATTATTGCATAGGCATCAACAAAATGATGATGAAAAGAAATATGACAGGCTGATAATAGTATATTACACACCGACGTTAACTAACTATTCTCACGACAGGAATGGAACTTCCTACCGACGTTTGTATACTATTTTATTGACAACCATCATATTTCGATCAAAATTAATATCTTTGTTTCCTTCTGAACATACCTAAAATATCACATAAATGAAGTGAAGTGGGGGCGGGAATAAGAGGTGTGTAATCTGACACTTCCCAACCTTCAATGACGTTAGAAAATGACAACATTACATAATTATATGGTTGTGAAAAACCTGTTTTTCAAGACTTGTATTCATATTGAAAGGGAAAATTTATGAACATAAAAAACTCAAAATATCAATTGTTTTTCGGTTTATTCAACAGAAAACAACTACTTTTCTGGCTATATGCTCCGACAAACATTGAATTACATCTATTGAACATACACGATTAGAATTTGAAAACAAAATCTCCTGAAGTAGAGAATTTGCATTCTCCTTCATATACAGATATGCAAATAATATCATTCTGAATATTCAACAGAAAACAACTACTTTCCTTGCTATTTGCCACGACGAACATTGGATTATATCTGTTGAACATTCGAAAAGAGAACATGGAAAATGAAAATTCTCTGAAATTGAGAATTGACATCATCTCTCAAATCGGATAAAATAATATGATGTATTATGATATAAAAATATAACTAATCAATATGTTCAGTATTGAAATGAGAATTGAAATGTATATGAGAAGTATACTTGTATAAACTCTGATCTCAATGAGCTTGGAACTTCCAAGAAAAATCATTCGTATCAGTGATATGTTATATAGGTTATATGACTTCACTCGAATAAACTCATTTCGGATATCAAATCCTCATCAGCAACCTGAAGTCCATTTCATTCATTCAGCCATTCTTCATGATATACACAATCTTCATCTCTCTATAATATAACTGAAACTATAACGAACTGACATCTGAGAATTATGATTTGTTGACATACTCCTGTCATCTGGGCATTTGTTATTGGATGTGTGATCAATTGATATTCATCATACAGGACGTATGGCGGAAATGGCGTCAGAAAAATTATATTTTCCACAAAGTTACCATTTTTTCTCATATTCTGAAAGAACATAATTGTTTGAACAACTTTCATTCATGAAGATTCATTTGATCGAAAGGTATGAGACTCCGAAGTTTATGGAAAGCCGTTTTACTATTTATTATACGAAGTTCCTGTATCCAATTTGAATTCTAAATAATACATTTGCGACTTCGAATTGGTGATTTACATCAAATATGAAAAATATGGAAGGCAATCAAATTACAATTAAAAAAATTATACTGAATACAATTTGCTCAGTAAATGATATTTCTAATTTCCATTTCATTCGTCCTAGAATTATTGTATTTTAATTCATAGTTATAAGTTGGAAAAAAAAAAACTGTATTTCATCGAGAATTAGAAAGTGAACCAAAAGTACGCATTCAAGTTGGGATTATCGTTCCAAATGACCCTGTATATCTGTAGTATATTCCATGTTATTCCACCCCTCCACCCTGTTCAATTCAGATATCATCATTATTATTATTAGTCATAGATAAATACTTGTTTCGGGAATAGATAGGATCGAAGAAGGTGACGGAACTAATTAGTCATTCGGACCGACGTGGTGAATCGTGTCAGTCCTATGTTAGATGTCATTGCGTACAGTCTATACTTAAAAGTGCTCGTATCAGTTTCAAGCAAGAATCTGATCACTAGTGCATATCGCGAAATAATATACATGGTTCTTCACAATTAGCTTTAATTAAACGTTTCTGGCAAACCAAGCAAGAGATGAATCTGAAAATTTGATGGTATGTATTAATTTACATGATCCACACGTCTAAAATATTTCTAACGATACGGCGTTACCACTTCTACTAGAAAGTAGCAGCAACTATGACTTTTCAAATGGAACACACAGTATTTCGTTGCATTCTTAGAATCGTCCTGATGACTTGATTTCATAAATGCATCACACTTGGGGTCTAGCGGGAATGATTACAGAGATATAGGGTGTTCAAGATCGAGATTTTTCAACTTTTGGATTATTTTTGTCAAAACTCATTATTGATCAAAACGGTTTCCATGTCCCTATCTCAAGTATTGATTTACTTTCTACCGACATTCAATTGGAACAAATACAGGGTGGATTCATAATTCTGATCACCCTGTATATGTTTCAATTGAATGTAAGTAAATAGTAAATAGTAAATCAACAGTTAAGATAGGGACACGTGAGCCGTTTTGAAAAATGAAGAATAGTTTCGACACAAAAAAATCCGTGAGTTGAAAAATGTCAATTTTGAACACCCTATATCTCTGTCATCTTTCACGCTGGACCCCAAGTGTGCTACATTCATGGAATCAGCTCTTCAGGAAAAATCTGAAAATGCATGAAAAACACGTTGTTCCATTTGAAAAATCAAAATTGCTGCTACTATCTAGTAGAAGCGGCAATGCCGCATCATCACAGATATTTCAGATGTGTAGGTAATGTGAAGTTGTACTAACCATTGAATTTTCAGATTTATCTGTTGCTTGGTTTGCCAGAACCGTCTGATTAACGCTCATCGTGAATCACCCTGTATTGTTTAAAGAGCACGGAATGTCATTTTAACTAGAATTCAGCATTCTGTGCGAGTTATACACTATACTTTTTCTACGGTCGTCACAGATAACAACGAAATTTCAAATTTCTTCGGCTTGTAGCCATCTGATTCTCTTTCAAGTAATACTTATCTATTTGACAGATCTGTCATTGCTTGAAATGTGACATTTCATGGGCGATGAGATCTTGTGAAATAATAGCAATTTTGTGTTATATAGTCGTAGAAAAAGAACTGTTTCAATTCTACAACTGTGTTTATTCAAAAGAGTGATAATACTGTGTCTTTAAAATACATCGTTCGGTATAGTGATTACATGGCGTCACTCTGTGTTGTGTCGGTGTTTTGTGAAGTGTTTTAAGACTCCATAATTATGTGGACTATATGCAGACTTCATACTGGTGAGTTTTTTAATCTTTCCTTGCACGTGATGGGCACTTTGCGAGGAAATAAATCGATTTCTTACTCCAAGGAACAAAAATGAATTTAGTAATCCATAATGAGAATTTAAGTCTTCTCACAAGGCCGAATAAGTAAGCATTTTACAGAAATTACTAGATACATCAGAAATAAGAAAGTGGACCAGAAGTTCGCAATATCTACTTCAAAAATGGGAACCAACTCCCCAGAAGTCGAAACTTGTGCGGGGTTAGGAAGAGCGGGACCTACAGCTCATAGTGGAATTCGAACCACTTCTAGAGCATCGAGTTGCTGCCAGGATTACAACCATGAATCCCACATTTCAAAGAAAAATGCTTAGCCGATAACCGGATTCGAAACTTTAGGAGAGCAACAGTCGTTATTTCGATGAAGCTGTGCTCTATGAAGTATGAATGTGCCGCCCTTAAGGGTAAGGAATAAACAGTAATTTCATACCAGTTTTTTCCAAATTATTCGTGCACTTTAGGAGAGCAACAATCGTTATTTCAATGAAGCTGTGCTCTATGAAGTAGATCCATGATTTCTTCATAAAATGTATATTTTGATGATAAGTATATTGCGCAGATAGGGGAGCATGAAACTAATCTGAGGTTTTTTCAGGATATTCCAGAAGCAATGTAAACTATGGCAGATATCTCAGCATTTCAGAACCAGTACTCACAAGAACTCTATATCCGTTTGTGACACATCACTTAGGAGCTCAACATCGGTCAGACATATTAACGGAATATGGAAATTTCCAAGATGAGTTTTCATGACCATTTAATTCGAATAGAGATCATATTCCTCTCCTTCTCCGAACATTTCTTCATGAAAAACGATTTTTCGATAATTCAATCAAAAATTAGTCGACATTGTGAGTTTATGGAATCACGTCCGGTACCCTTACGAGGGTCAACTTTGGCGTTCGTAATGTCTCTCTACAAAGGAGGGTGTCGCCTTCAAGAGTTGGGTTTAAATAGTGGTTTTATACCAGTTCTTTTCCAAATTATTTGTGCACTTCAGGCAATTAACAGTCGTTATTTCGATGAAGATGTGCTCTATGAAGTATACCCATGTTTTCTTTGGAAAATGTGATTTTCAATGAATGATATACTGCGCAATTAGAGGAGCATAATACTAATCTGAGTTTTTTTCAGGATTTTCCAGAAGCAATGTAAACTATAGCAGATCTCTCAGCGTTTCAGAACCAGTACTCACAAGAACTCTATATTCGCTTGTGACACATCACTTAGGAGCTCAACATCTGTCAGACATATTAACGGAATATGGAGATTTCCAAGATAAGTTTTCATGACTAATAAATTCGAATAGAGATCATAATCCTCTACTTCTCCGAACATTTCTTCATGTAAAACGACTTTTCGATCATTCAATAAAACAGTCGAAAAATTATTCGACATTGTGAGTGTATGGAATCACGTCCGGTACCCTTACGAGGGGAGTGTATCAACTTTGGCGTTCGTAATTCCTCTCTACAAAGGAGGGTGTCGCCTTTAAGAGTTAGGTATAAACAGTGGTTTTATACTAGTTCTTTTCCAAATTATTCGTGCACTTTAGGCAATTAACAGTCGTTAATTCAATGAAGCAGTGCTCTATTTAGTATACCCATGTTCTCTCTGGAAATCTGAATTTCAATGAATGATATATTGCGCAATTAGAAAAGCATTATACTTATCTGAGTTTTTTCAGGATACTCCAGAAGCAATGTAAACTATGGCAGATATCTCAGCATTTCAGAAGCAGTGCTCAGAAGCACTCCATATTCATTTGTGACACATCACTATGAAGCTCAACATCTGTCAGACAGATTAACGGAATATGGAGATTCCCAAGATAAGTTTTCATGACCATTGAATTCAAATTGAGATCATATTCCTCTCCTTCTCCGAACATTTCTTCATAAAAAACGACTTTTCGATCAATCAATCAAACAGTCGAACGATAAGTCGACATTGTGAGTGTATGGAATTACGTCAGGTACCCTTACGAGGGGAGTGTATTAACTTTGGCGGAGAGTGTCGCTTCACGAGTTAGGTAAAAAAGTGGTTCTATACCAGTACTTCCGAATTATTTGTGCACTTTAGGAAAGCAACAGTCGTTATTTCAATGAAGCTGTGCTCTATGAAGTAGACCCATGTTTCTTTTAGAAATTGTATTGTGCAGTCAGAGAAGCATAATAGTGGTTTGATCAACATTATCATTCATGACCATAGGAATTCGAGTTTTTTATTGAGGCATATGTATCATAAATATTGAATTAATTTTTATTCAACATAAACGGAAAACATCCAAGATATATCAAGTTTCATGAAAATTGAGTATCATATTGAAATGTACCGAATGAATCCATGTTATATCTTCATTTAACTATCATAAAAATTCAGGTATCATATTATTTCATGAACTATAAGAATCGAATACAATTCCAATTCAGGATGAATATAAACGTCAACTACGCACAGAAATCAACTACTAAATAAACTCATAAAGCTTTTTATTCGACTTCAATGAAAATGCGAGGGTCATTTACATTAATGTACATACCTACCATAATTGTTGTTATTTTCATTCAAGATGAATAGGAACAATCCTTTGGAATGAATCGGAGACAGAGACATAGAAATTCATGTTTCAAAAAAATCAACCACACATTTCATTCTTTCACGCATTGAAATTCAATATCTGCAAGACGAAGGAAATGGAAATTAGAAATATTATTTACGGAACAAATTTTATTCAGTATAATTTTTTCAATTAGAATTTGAATATTCTTGATACTTACGAAATGGAATGTAATCCAAAAATTTTAATCATTATCTAATTGATTTGACTTCGAAATTTATTCATCTCTCAAGTGAAGTTTATTGTGCATTAATCATTCGTTTTCATTGTTATTACTTACATAATTGTTGAATTCACAATTCGTCGGTATAGAATAAAATCAATCATGAAATTTTTAGTTGCAATGGATTTAATTGAAAATTACACTAATTTCAGTTCAACTGGAAATTTTAGTATTAGTCGATTTTTAGAATGAATGGAAATATGTTGAGATTTAATTCAACAACATTGAGAAGACTCAAAACTTTTTACTAGTCCAGTTTTTTCTCATATAGTGTACGTGTAATTCTTCTTCTTCGATGCATGAAAGGAGTAACATGCATATAAATGACAACACAAAGAGATAATTGATAATCATATTTATTGCATTATAAAATATCACTCACAAAATGTATTGCACATACCATGAAAATTCACAATCCACTGAACCAAAAATTCAACATAAATTTATTTGAATAGAGTATTTATCTTCTAAATTTTATTAGATATGAATTGAAATGAACCTCAAATTTCACATGATGAATTGAAATGAGTAGAAATTCAATGCACATGAATAAATATTGTATTCAATGAGATGTTACCTTCAAACAGTAAAACGGCTTCCCATATAAGTTAGTATTTTTAAATAAATCTCAACTGACTTCGCCAACAGGTAATTGAGTGATGATTCTAGTATTGTAGTATCAATGGCGAACTCGAAAAAATAAATCAACTTATTTCTGTTTCAATCGAAATCGATATCCGAAAGTCTCCAAACATCCGTAGAAATCCAGAAAATCTATTCCGAATCGCGTTATCGCCCTTCGTGTCAGACACGGCCAAATTGACCTGAAAACTGAAAATATCCCATATATATTCCTCGGAAAATCTCGACACCATATCGTCAACCCCTATTGTCGGAGTCGTTCAAGATGAATATCATTTTCCATCTAAGAATTTTCCTTGGGAAACTTTCGCACAAACGCGTTTTCGACAGCATATTGGAACTGCAAGTGGAAAAGGTCTTTTCATAGGGAGAATATGCCACAGCAGACAGGTAATTTAGTACCGTTTGCGGAAATGGGCATTATTGTGAGATATATATGCTATTTTCAAAGGAATATCTATAAAGTTAGATATTGGAATTGATACGTCTATTGGCGATTGAACGTTTATGGCATATACCGCGTATCTGTATACCTATTGATAATTATTCGATGGTTACACAGTTATTTTTTTGTTCAGTTATACACAAGTTTGCCATCCTGGTCGTGGCAGAGAGGTGAGAGGTGAAAAAGGGGCCATTGCAGAAGATCTACATCTGTTCGGAAAGTCAGGCAGCACCCAAGGCTATCTGTCATCTCCACCAACTTGAAGACTAATCTAGACCGCCAATTCTATAAGGAAAAAGGAAAGCTTCTCAGGAGATCGAACTGGTGAATTTGATTCATGCGCATTTGGGATCTGTCATGTTACACTCATGAATCCGAGGAACATAGGCGTAGCGAAAGAAACATGTTACGAGGGGTCTACCATGGAAGCTATAGATTGACCATACATAAAGTAGTGAGAAACGAATGAAATATGTCGTATCCAGGTCTCACAGCTTCAAAATCCTAAGATTTGAGAACCTCACTTCAGAAATCGGCGAATTTGCATATCCTGGATTTGCCTGGGCGCATCAGAAAGCTATCTGGCGTTAAATTGTCTGAACATAATAATCATCCTTCCTGAGTGGCTAAGGTCCAATGGTCACCTAATAGCCTCAAATCATTAATTTCTCTCATTCTTATAGAAGTTCTACAGAATCATTATCGAATGAGTAAACTTTTAATCCAAAATCGTCTAAAATAGATGAGCAGGTTTGGCACCTCACGCCTAAACTCAAATTCTTCACAGTTGAATGAATATACAAAACAGGCATGATTCCATTTGATTCAAATACTTGCTCAACTGATGGAAGCAAATTAAAATAATGAATTATTCATTACCCACAAACTTGCTGATGGAAAGCAACATCTTTATTATAATTAATCGTGAAATTCTTAGACCAAAGAACAAAGCACTTCATATTTCCTAGGATTGGCATTTGATATTATTTTTATAAAGCCGGCCCCTGATGATATAAACAAAACACTTAAGACTACGCCATCCACCTTGCCGTTGCCTATGAACAAATTGGATGCTAGGTTGATTTCGATACCACGCCAAAGTCATGAACGACAGCTTGGAGGTTTTTGCGTATTGAGCAGAAACGTTTTCAGGCGTGCAACTGACCCTACATTTTCGGGTTGCTGCGATATGGCTACTAGCAGTCTAGATAGAGAAGTAAGTCGGTGGTCATTACAGACTAAGTAACGGCAGATTCCCTTTCAAGAAAGGGGTGCCGCTAGTAGTTTCATTGGACCAGAACCTGCCATTGGCATCGCACCAAGTTTTGCCAAACTTATACTGAACACCTGGACCGCAAGAAGAGTTTCAGATTTCTGGCAGAATCTACCAGGATTAGCTTATTTCAAAGCATTTATACATCCTTCGAAGAATATTACTGAACAAATGTTAGAATACAGCAGAGATGACATTAGGCTCTCTATAGGCTTTCTTACAGGCTACTGTACAGCAGATCATGTACTTTGTGCCTGCGCCGCCGCAGCTCGAATCCGGATTTCGTTGTTTGGCAGGATTTTACTCTCGCCCTCGGACCTGAAAGAGCATTCACCAAGTAAACTAATCGGCTTCATTAAGAAGCTGGATCTACTTGGTGAAGTATAAAATGGTGTGATCCACAATAGATCCTTACGGGATGCATGAAGGGCTGAATAGACCCACTCACTTGTAACCTAACCTTACCTATGTATTATGGTTCATTGAGAACAGGGTGTGCGATTTCAACTAGTATTACTCTTCTAATTTGGAACTAGAACACCGACTCTCCCTAACAACAATTCAATAATTCAGTACTCAACGAACTCTTCGGAAATGTGGACGAATATGAAATATCCAGATTTTCAACTCAATGAGGAATTCCAGATTATTGACACGTTCAAATCGAATTGGCGATCGTTTCTGCTTGCTGCATTGTGTCATCCGAATAACGGAGATGCCACAACACATTTTTCTTAAGTAAAATTCTAACGGAAACAAAAGAATACTTGTTCAATATTGTTTCTTGAGCTCGACGAAAAACTACTGATTTTCAAATAAGAAACTCCCTCATCATATTGACAACAGCTGGACACTCATGTTCTCCTTTTTTGTTTCTGGGTACCAATTATGAACGCTGCAATATTTGGTATGAGTATTTTGGAAATATCAGTTTTCACGAGAGCATCCGGTATTCGGGGACGTGATATTTTGCCATGACGATGGTATAGGAGAGCAGATGCATCGCTATGATTCTGAATAAATATGTAGCGATCACGTTTCTATATTGTTCCAAACAATAATGCCCAGGATTACAGGTGAGAATTGTAAACATATAAATAGGATATTTCTTCCATTTGGAATGGAGCTAGGGGTAGGTTGAATGTAGAAATACACCTAGCAGTCATGGATATTATCAAATGAAACCTATGTGTGTATGTGCATATACTCGCAAATCACACATAGATAAATTGAGAAGAGAATATTAATATGTTCTGGTGTGAATGAAAGTGATATCTACTATCTACCCAGAAAATCCAAGGATAATCCTACGTACCATTGTGACCCACTTTTTCCTGAATATGGAAACTACATGGTTGTTTTCACATAGTTTTTCATCAATCATGATATCGTTCCCGTTTCACATCAGAAAATTTTCAATTCGTAATATTTATTTCATTCTTATCATGATTACTACCTATATGTCAGCTCCTATTCTAGATGAATCTATTCATAGAGTCGAAACGGCCAGATATTTGATTCGCTGTTTTCGCTATGATGTGCTGTCCAAAGGAGTATAGGATCACATAAAGAACCATTTTCGTGAAAGAGATTCTAAACAATGATATAGGAGAGTTCAATATAGAAAATGATATTGTTGTTGTTTTGGTTTATTTACCGAAAAGCTCTTCTCTCATGAATCATAAATGAGCTCTTTGTTTCGAAAGTTTATTAGACTTAGTCTCCAAGCAGATGACTCATACTTCCAAATAATGGATATACTCAAGAAATGTTCATTCTCCTCATTCCATTCGACCTGTATACGAAATGAAATCTCGGATCGTGTCGAGGTTTATTCAGAACACAAGCTATGTTATTAATGCAACTTACGTATTCTCCAGAGCTCATGCAACGTATCTTACATGTACTTGGAAACGGAAAACTAATTTATAATTCTATTCGGCCGCGCTCCACTTCTAGTTGCCCCGCTGCCGCGCTCCGTTGCTCATTTGAATTCATAAATCCCGTGATTAATCGCAGGGCGAGATGTGAAATTGTACGCAACAGAAAAATTATATGGACGTCTCAAATATTGCGGGTCGTTTTATAGAAGTAGATGCGGAGGTAGTCAGGCATCCCCCTCCTCCCCAACTGGCAGTGACGTGGGCGTGACCAATCTATATTCAGAAGGAGGGGGCAATTACTCAGCAGCAGCTGTTCGAGGAGCATTTGTGCAGGGTTGTCCATGAGTAAGGAGTTGCTCAGATCGTGAGGATTTCCCATCGTGAGTGATTCTTCAGGATTTCCTCAAAGGTGATGATTTTGTGAGAATTCTCCTTCTTTATTTTTCTCGGTATCTCAACATCCTTGTACCATCAGATCGGGTATCTTTTCACAGCATGTCGGGTATAGTTATTTGTTTTACTAGGCAGCCTTTGCTGTGTGAAACATATGAATTTTTGTCCAAATGTTATGAAACCAATTTTTCTGTTTCCATCATTTTATGTTCACCAAATGTCAGTGTCAATTTTGATTACGAATTCCTTTCAAAGTATTTGGAACGTTGCATAGCCTATATAACTTTCGTGTCGGTCAAATGTCATTGAAGAACCACTTTCCATGTCATTTGGAGGAAACATTTATTACTTGAATCAGACAGTCATGTCATGTGACAAGAACAAGATCGATATTGCGATTTCACGTATTGGTCCGATGTAGCTTATGTTGTGTATGTATGTTTCCACAATGCATTGCCTGATAGTAAAGAGTTCACATACCCTTAATTCTTTTCATAAACTTCCTTGTACATTTTGGCAATGAATAATTTTTTGATGGAGAGGAATTCAATCATTCCACTGATTACCAAAAGTTTCCAAATGAGAGGATTATAATAGTCATCTTCCGATATTGCTGACATTACTGGCCACAGTAAGCAATTTAGGCACACTAAACAGAAGCAGTACTTCTAAATATTCAGGTAATTTCGTAACACATTTTGGCAGTACTGGTTCACTAGCTGCAAAACATAACCATAACCTATGATCTTTCGATTTTTGATGTTTTGTTTTGTTGGTTTTTATTTTTACCATTCTCATTATTATATTCATTACTCATGATGGAATTATGGACGGAGTGATTGATCATATTATCTCAATAAACATATTATCCGATAGTGATTCTGATTCATTGTGAACACCAGGCTCTAGTTCTTCTAGTACCTTTAGTTCCAGTGATGAAGAAATGAAGCATAGCTGTGAAATATCTGATATCAAAAGTGAATATGAACAAACTATCTTGTAGATTAGTTGCATTTTCAGCGTCAACTGCCACTAAGAGATCTACCAGTTCGACTTCATACATTTTCTCAAAGTATTTGAAAATAATAATTTATAATTTTTATCGACTCATACCCAATCATTCAAATGCTCAACCCAATATTCCATGAATACTGGCACTACATCACCATTTCTGCACCAGTGGCCAACAGTGAACTTTTAGCCTCTAACGGGGTTCCTTCAGTAAAATCGAAAAGATAACATATACTGGGCAGTACTTCTCGGGAATATCGAAACATGCTTTCTGTATGAGCATTTCCAAATTTGTTTACGGAAAATGTGGGGTTTCAGATGTTCAATGTGAGTAAGATTCACTTATAACATTGATTGGCAACGTTGGCCAATTGCCTCATTATCACAAGCTGGATCATGTTCAGGAGATGGTCAGTTTCTCTTCGAGATAAGAAATGTTCGGTGAGAGTGTGTATAATCTTTGATTTTGGTTAGGTTGCTGCAGAATAAAATCTCTAAGGTGTAGCTGTGGCTTATCTAGGTTGATTTAGTTGGAAATATGTTTCAAATAGATATTTTGATGAGAATAGTGACTGTTTGAAGTAGAATTCTAAGCAAGAGACGTAGGTTCTTTGTCTGAGATATCTCTACTAAATAGAACAAACAGCTGACTACCCACACTGTGTGAGGGTACCCAGCAAACATTGAACTAGCGGGAGAAGTCCGGCCTAGTGCAGGTTAGTCTGGGAAAGTGACGATGCCGGGGTATAGCTAATGGGCCGATGATTTTCCCATGCCAAGTAACCATCAGTTGAAAATACGATGATGGCCTTGTGATGGTAGGATGTCTGGAACTAATTGAATACTAACGAGATCTGGGGCTCTATTCTCGAACCGTTCGAATTCAATTCGTATACGAATAAAGAAAGATGCACTTATGTATGTGACGTATATTGAAGTGAATTAGAAGATCGAACTCGTATACGAATATCGCTCGAGAATAGACCCCCTGGCCCTTTGCTGGCCAATTTCATATTCACTACCCGTCCCCCTGGCGGATGTTTTGGGAACGTCTACATCAACAATCAGCTGATCAATATCATAATATGTGACTATAAGATGGCTGACTCTCGTGAGTGGTGATCGCGTACTAGTTTGTTTATGTCGAATTAATGTGGTCCTCTCTTCCCGTGGTGGTTATTTATGATGGCAGGAGTATTCTCAATTGATGATAATAGAAGACAGATTCTTCAATTATGATAATATTGAGTAAGTATCAATGTACCTACATAGTGTTTTGAATGTCATTATTTGATGCATGTGTTTGCTGGGTATCTCGTAACCTCATATACCTAATGATTATGATAATTGGAGTTAAGTATACTTCTCTAAAAGCAACCATCATTTTTAACTCGTTTGTTGCTATCAAAAGCAATCTCAGGTTATGTGAACCTATCTCTATATTGAATAACTGAATAAGATTTTAGCTGCAGATAATGAGAATTGAAAAGCTCCATGTTATCACGTCATTCGACTATATTATCAAGTTATAAACTCATGCAACTAGAAATACCACTAATATAAAACAAATGATGCATTTTATATTTCAGAAGTACCTCACAACGAAAAATCAACTTCGAAGGAATGCTGCCCAATAAGATGTAGATACCACACACCAACCAGTAAGCAGTCACTCCGAGAAGTTTCATCGTTGAAGAACAGAGAGGTTAAGAAGATATCATTGTGTCATTCATAAAATTGTTTTCTTGAAATCTGGTATGTGTCTGATTTATGATGAGAGGGTTATGTTGTGAAATAAAGAGGTACTAGAACTTTCAGATCCATTGGACCCCTAAAACCCCTACCCCTCCCCTACCTCGATAGTATGTAACCAATGTCGTTAATTGGCCATTACAGTCCCATCATTTATGTATATGCTGGGCTTGCTATGGGAAACTCAATGTGTCGATTATGTTGTACTGGCCTTTTGCCGGGGAACTGAATATGATTGCTGGGTACCCAGCACTGGGACCAGCTGCCGGCCGCAGTGTACTGATATATAGAGTCCCGCATATGGGACCATTTACTGGGCCGCTGATGTCAGGTATGGGAAAAATATACTAGGCCATTGATGCCCCATATCAAGATGTTTGCTGGGTAGTGAGTGACTGTCATTATTGGTATTGGGGATTGTAGTGCTCTGATAGATCCTATAGTGATATATTGTGAAGAAACTGTAATGTATTGGCAAATATTTCCTAGGACAACTTTTTATATCTGCTCGGGTTTTTCAGATATAAAAAGTAGGGACAGCTTTTCCTGTGTTTTTACGGATATCGGGTATTGAAAGATTGTAGAGCAGTGGATCGCGGATTGTTGAATAACCAACCATTAAATTTAATACGTGTTTTTTTTTTCGAAATAAAACAGAAACATTATTCTCAATGGAATTAGGAGGTAAAAATCCTCGCTTCCTTTCATGTTTCAGAAATGTTCAGTAACAATTTCTGATAATTACAGTTCATGTTTCTCGTAGCACAATATATATACAGCCTGTGTACTTGATACCTATCGGTGGCAGCAAATCCCTAGTCTTGACGACCAAAAAAAGTTGTACGCTGGTTGCAACGTCGTTCGAGTAGTTTCGCAGAATTTAATAACGCAAAAACCGCACGTTCTGCACTTCGTGCTCCGGCTTTCGTCCTTTCAATTGTCCTGTGGTCACCGATGTCCTGCCTCGTTGCTCCTAAGCCGATTTGGTTCTCTTTAGTCCGCTTTTATGACGGCGACTTTGCCGTATATTCCGGTGCGGCTTTTTTCTCCGCTCTGTGTTGCGCGAAAAGTGATAAAACCGATTCCATAAATCCCACATCTCACAGTTGGACCTTTTCTAGGTTATGAACCAACATGCACAAAGGTGACTTGGGCAGTACACGAGGAAGGCTTTCCACCCAAACCTGTTAATGAAGAACCATTTACTCATCTCCATCGATAAATCCGAAACCGGAGGAATAGTGAATTTTTTCATCAGGATCAAGAGTGACACTTTGTTTGACAAGCGAATTTTGCATTTGCGAGGTGGAGCGTTTAGCGAAGCCGAGCGAAATCAAAGCAGCATATACGTATTAATAATCAATACGGATAATCTCTATCTGTTTCCATAGCGAAACATGAAGCCGATTTTTGAAGACAAATGACTATCCATAAGGAAAAGTTTTGAAACGATCAGACACATACTGCTTCGATTGAAAGGCTAGTAAACGTCATTGTCCACCGCAACGCATGTCTTTGATGACTACTATAATAGCGCATGGCGCATGCGTATCATGCCACCAAATCCTTATGGATATTCATTTGTTTCATATTTTTGGCTTCATCCTGGCACCCGTTATGATTCGTATTGTTTATTAATACGTATATGAATCAAAGCCGTATTTTGGCACTATATAATCATTTGCATTTAATAGTTATTTATATACCAAGGTATTGAAGTATATCATTATTTCCCATGGACCAAGAATATAAGGCCCGTGCGTAATAATATTCTTTACTACAAAGGTGTATTTTATAGTATATTATTCAACGATCGCATAATGATGGCTTTTACTCACGAAGATGAAAGTTGCAGTACGAGCCGAAGGCGAGTACTGTAATCATCTGAGTGGGTAATAGTCATTATGCGCGAGTAGAATACCATATTTCAGCTACAACAATTCAAATATCAAAGCAACTCTGAGAGTTCAGGAATATATCTTTGGAAATAATGAAGGTTATAGTACTGCAAAATCACTAAATCTCGAGCTAAATCTCAATGATTACAGCACTCGCCTTCGGCTCGTACTGCAACTTTCATCTTCGTGGGTAATAGCCATCATTATGCGCTCGTTGAATAATATACTATTATAGTAATGAAGATTCTGGAGGAATCCACTCGTATCTTTCAAAATCACCCTATATTCTAATCTGGAATCGTTGGAAGAAAACGAGTGGAAAGTGAACAATCTGAAACACGGGTATTTTTCAATCAGATAACGGAGCATTGCTTGTAAACCGAATTTGAATAAAATAAACCTATTCCTCTCTCAGGGAACTCGGAAGTGATTTGTTTACGCTCTTCCCGATTCGGGATTTCTTTTTCTCGTATTAGATTTTCTGAGGAATTTATGTTCGCTGCTTTACTAGAGTGCATCGCATCGATGGATCAGTCTGATATAATTCCGAGAAAATTGTATCTAATAGATTTAATGGAAATGTTCAAAGCATCAAGAATTTCATAGTATTGAAAGAGCCGCAGTTGGATGGAAACTGGAGAAGGGATGTTCATTTCGTTTCATGTTGAGATATATCGCAGTTCGAATTCATATCTTTCATATTTTTTTCTTGAGATGGCACTCACCCTTGCCCACTATTTTCCTCGAATACCTTTTCACGGTTTCGAAAGGAGTATACAAGTAACGGTAAGTTCTAGAGCTAGAGGTGAAAGAACTACAATTTTCGAATAAATGACAATAATTTCAATCGATTTAGCCCAGTAAGTCGGCAACAATCTAACGATGAAATTCTTCTCGTGAGAAAAATTCAAAGTAGGTAGTCGGTTTCTCTACGGTTTGATATGTTTCTGGAAGTGCTGAACCCGAGCCTGAGTTTGCAAAACAACGTTGTACAGAGCCTGTAACCAGAGTTGCCAACCATTGGATTCGCGATTATGGTACCAACAGATTCTGAATTTTGTTTTCCAAAACAAAGGGGAATCATCAACATAACCTAACAGAACTCATCAGATCTGTTCAATTGTATTGCTGGACTTGCTCAATTTAGTTTGTTACCATTGTTGTTTCTGTTTATGGCATGATGTAATAAACAGAGAAAGTTGAATAAAGAATTTAGTTTAGTAGGTAGAGCAAACATCACAAATTTGTGAGGTACTATACGAATTTGTCTTACAAAAATCCATTTTTTATGTTGAAAACAGGAGTAGATTCGTTCCCGAAACGTCAAAATAAAAGTGGAAAGTCGATTTTTTTTCTCTATATACCTTTATTTATCTTCTCCAAACCTTGTTCGATACAAATTGTCACTGACAAGCTGGTGAATTTTTTCATTTAGGCTCTCTGTTAGGAAAATCCTTCGAACGCAGTGACATTTTGGAGCAAATCTTCTGATTTGTCTTTACTACACGCGTATATTGTGAAAATATTGATATTTTTTTTATAGTGACGAGAAGAGAATATCCCAAATAATCTGGAATAATGAAGAATAATTATTATGTATAGAAAATATAATCTACTTCAACTTCCTATGAAATGCAACGTTTCTGAATGATGGGCAAAACACTGAAAACTGAAAAAAGTGCGAAAATTTCGCTGTTTTTTGCGAATATCTCGTAACGTTTCATCAGAATATTCTCTTACATAACTCATATTCGGATTCAGAACATCAAAAACCATGTATAACCGTATAGAGAAATCGACTACTAAAATTTTTTCGCGTGAAAATACCATTTTCCTACGACCGTGCGGGAAAGTAACTTTTCCGCATGATTTTCCGTTTTGATAGTAGTATGCTGTGCGATTTTACTTTTCCGCATTATTTACACTTTTCCGCACGATTTCGAAGGAAATGAGCATTTCAGACTAATCAACCTTCCCTCATTCACTACACTAGTAATTGTCAACAACAAACTGATCAAGGCATTTCTGTATTAGGCCAAACACTAACCAATCAAATTCAAATAAGAAACGACGTTCTTCAAGATGTTGCGGCTTCTGCTATATTACAGCATGCAACAAACACAAATTGCACTTCCAATTTCAATATTAACCATCGTTAATGTTTTAGTTATTGTTATTTAAATATTCTTTTAATAAGTTTCCTATTATATCGATGAAAAAAAATCTATTAAGTACATCATTATTCAGTGCATGAAAGTATCGTGCGGAAAAGTTACATTACCGCACTAGTGCTGAAAAGTTACCTCTACGCACGATTTTTGTATTGATGAAAATAAGAATATTTAGAACCCACTAAAAGATCCATGTAACTATTCTGTCTTCTGTGTCTGTTTGTAGCATCATTATTAAATATTGTTTATTAAAAACCTTTATTTCTTCATAAATAATATGGACAAAAACACTCGTAGAAAAAACTTTGTACCTATCTCTTGCGGAAAAGTATACTACTTTCCGCACTTGTCAGGTGAATAACTATTTACTGGACTAATTATTGTCCATCTGAATGTCTGGCGTATTATGTCATTACCTACTGTCCAAACACTGTGGGCAATTACGTTTCCAAAAACGGAATAACCAAGTGGCCATTCAAAACATTATACCGGACACACATCGACATCCGATATTTCATTTGTTGGTTCCTCATTTATGACAGCCGGCGATATTTCAGGCAGAGCTTTTCGCCATTCTCGTATTTTTTCGCATTTTGCCGGACGCTCTGCAAGCAATAATGGCGGACGACATCGGGAAAGGGATGATACAGTTTTGCGGGAAAAGCAAACATTTCATTTGCGGCTTTGTGTTTTTGATTTATCATCCGTCCAACGTATGACTTGTGATCATATTTTTACGTGCCCATAAACTAGGAAAAATTTAGGATGATTTCGCATCTGTTGTATTCTCAATGCACAATGCACATGCACACATTTCTGATATTTTTACTATGATGACAAAATACTAACAATGATAATAATAATGTTTATTTGAAGAAGTTACAGCTCGATAATATATATGATTACATACATTTTGGAATCATGTTTTGATTTTAAATAACCAACTATCGACGAAAAAACAAGAGTATAAGTCTCGCTAAAGTCAATAGACTGTGCACAAGTGCTTATATGTATTTGATTTTTATTAGTTGATTTCACATTGGTAGCTTATGAATTTTCTCGTTTGTTGTCTAGTTTCGTAGGTATGTGTTTCAATCTGTTGTTTGCTTCTATTTATGAATTGATAAATGAGCATTTGTTTTGCATATACAGGGCTTTTCACGATGAGCGTTAATTAGACGTTTCTGGCAAACCAGACAACGGATCATTTTAAAAATTCAATAGAAGGCATATTCGGACATTCTCTAGCCAACTAAAATATTTTCGACAATGTGGTGTTGCCGCTTCTATTAGAAAGCAGTAGCAACTTTGATTTTTCAAATAGAACACTCTGTATTTTATTGCATTTTTAGATCCTCCCTGAAGAGCTGATTTCATCGCTGTATCACACTTGGGGTCTAGCGGAAATGATTACAGAGATATAGGGTGTGAAAAATCGACATTTTTCAACTTTAGGATTTTTTTGTGTCGAAACTATTCATCATTGGTCAAAACGGCTCACATGTCCCTATCTCAACTTTTGATTAACTATCTACTGATATTTAATTGGGACATATACCGGGTGATCAAGATTCTGAATTCTGCACCACCCTGTATTTGTTTCAATTAAATGTTAGTAGATAGTTGATCAAAAGTTGAGATAGGGACATGTGAGCCGTTTTGACCAATAATGAATAGTTTCGACAAAAAAATTCCTAAAGTTGAAAAATGTCGATTTTTCACACCCTATATCTCTGTAATCATTTCCGCTAGACCCCAAGTGTGACACATCGATGAAATCAGCTCTTCAGGGAGGAGCTAAAAATGCAATAAAATACAGAGTGTTCTATTTGAAAAATCAAAGTTGCTACTGCTTTCTAATAGAAGCGGCAACACCACATTGTCGAAAATATTTTAGTTGGCTAGAGAATGTCCGAATATGCCCTCTATTGAATTTTCAAAATGATCCGTTATCTGGTTTGCCAGAAACGTCTTATTAACGCTCATCGTGAAAAGCCCTGTATATGTCTTATATTCAGTATATTGATCGCAATTGATTCAGTATATAATTTGGACGTTGAATAATAATTGTCCTTCCATAAGAATATTTTTGGGAACCTTTTCTGGACTTGTATAAGTGCTTGTTTTATTTGCACCCCAGATCAATATACCATGTATCTCATCATAGATTGAATCAAGCTATTAAAATTTGTTAGTAAAGTGTCATCATATAGGATATTTCTTAGCTTTTTGAAGCAACTTCCTTAACTTTGGAAAACATCATTTATATTAGTACTAAACCTGTAGTACCCAGTAAATTAATTCTGGTATAGTATTCTAAGTCGAATGGATTTCAGAGCTAATTCTTTCTGATGCAACACTTGAATAAAAATATAGTATATTGTTTAATGAGCACGGACTGATAGTCATTATTGAATTAGCATTCCGTACGAGTAATACAATTTAGTTTTTCTGCTGCTGTATAACAGATAACAGCTTCCTTCGGCTTGTAGCTATTTGCTTATCTCTTGAGAAATGCTCATTTATTTGACAGAGCTGTCATTGCTTGATATTCGACATTTCATGGGAAATGAGATTTTGACAGGTATCAGATACGAAAATATATTTGATGACAGAGAGTACCTCATAGATTCATCGAATACAGTAAAACAAGAGCATCTTTGTGTCATAGCCGCGAAGACATTGTTATATATATCAATTATCCCTAAAATCAACAAATCCATTGCCCAAAGATGTTTCACATACTTAGGCGTGAAAGCATTCAACTTCTCACCAGCTTCAATTAAACAAATTCACAGTATCCATTCATTCAAAAAACAAATTAAGAAGTGGATTTCTCGAGAAGGAAGAAAAAGGAATCACAAACTCATTGAAAACCGTCTCTGAACAAGATATCTTTAATGTAGGGAAAGAAAATCCACATGTAATTTAATTATAAATCCATGTATAGATGTTAGGATTTCTCCATATGAGTACAATAATTAAGAATGTATAAGTGTAAGTAAGTATAAGAATGTGTACAAAAAAATTTTAGAAATGGGTGGATAGGTTTGTATATATGTTTGTGTAGGAAAATAGGAATGTGTGTGTGTGTGTATATATATTTTGATGTGAATTTTTCACATTCTGAACGGACAGGTTCCAACCTTTGTTAAATGTGAGAATGAGCATCACCCTATATACATTCACTGCAAGCTGATTCACCTCACACTACACTCATTGTAATATTCCTTGTTGATGAAAGGATAATTTGTTTTTGTTATTGTGTTTTACATTAATCCCCTCTTTTAACAACCTAAACCTTCGAACAAAGTTTATACTTTCAGAAGGTTTTTTCTATATTTATTTCTAATTGAGTTTTTTTTGTCGCATATCATGTACATTGATATTATATATCGTAGAAATAAATATTATTGCATTATATTATTATTATATTATAATTCAATCAGGAATTTGATGAAAAAGTATATTGAAGTGGTTCTGGAAAATCAATTCATGAAAAACACCAATTGCATTGGAAGTAATACTTCCAATAGTGCTGTTATTACAATCACGCATAAGAAATACCACTAATTAAATGACACCTAGTTACATCGTATCAAATGACGAACGGATCAAAACCGTGTACGGACGTACGGATCATCAGGAGATTGGGTGTCAAAATTCACTCATCAAGTCTCGCATTCCCACTAATGAATTATTCATTCCACTAATGATGGAATCACTTCCTGAAAACACCATACTCAATGAGGAATGGACAGAAATAGCATATCCATGAATTCTAGAACCGAGATACAGGATGAATGTTGATACAGAGTGAGTTCTTATTTGACTTGGTATATAACAATGATAGCGGATAATCTCCTGATATATCGAATGTATACTTTCTAGTAATTGTTGAATTATACAGAGTGGGCCTTTGAAAACGAAACAGAGGCTCTGTAGGTCGCCAAAACCGGATTATGAAAAAAATCTGAAACACGCCAAACAACATTTTCGAGGGGACATCGTTCTAAAATATTTTCAGCTCTGCGGCGTTGCCGCTTCTAACGTAAAAAAGCAACAACTTTGTTATTTCAAATGGAACACCTTGTATTTTATTGCATTTTTAGATTCTCCTCGAAGAGCTGTAATGGTTTCAGGGATATAAAGTGTTCAAAATCGAGATTTTTCAACTTTAGCATTTTTTTGTGTCGAAACTATTCATTATTGGTCAAAACGGCTTTCATGTCCCTATCTCAACTTGTGATTCACTATCTACTAACATTTAATTGGAACAGATACAGGGTGATCAGAATTCTGAATCTTGAACCACCCTGTATTTGTTTGAAATAAATGTCGGTTGATAGTAAATCACAAGTCGAGATAGGGACATAAGCGCCGTTTTGACCAATAATGAATAGTTTCGAAAAAATGCTAAAGTTTGAAAAATCTCGATTTTGAATACTTTATATCCCTGAAACCATTACAGCTAGACCCCAAGTGTGATGCATTGATGAAATCAGCTCTTCGAGGAGAATCTGGAAATGCAATGAAATACAAGGTGTTCTATTTGAAATAACAAAGTTGTTGCTTGTTTTCATTAGAAGCGGCAACGCCGCAGGGCTGAAAATATTTTAGAACAATGTCGCCCTTGAAAATGTAGTTGACGTGTTTCAGAGTTTTTTCATAATCCGGTTTTGGCAACCTACAGAGCCTCTGTTTCGTTTTCAAAGGCCCACTCTGTATAGAACCAGATTATAATTATTATCCGTTGTAGTTCAGAGTGTGATAAAGATACAACCATAGTACAACCCTTCAACGCAGTTCTGATTCAGGTTCAGTTTTCGCACACCTGATAATTATAAATAATTTGGTAGAACAACATGATATCAAATTTTGGTATTCAATATGAAAAAAAAATTCTTGTTTGAAAACAAACGATGTTGATTTCAATATTCTGGAATCGCGATCTAATAGTGTGGTCCCATCAAATTGTCATACATAAACGATAACTATAGTCTCTATGGAATAGAAAAAAAAATATAATATATAGTCGGCTATTTTGAGGAAGATCTTGTGATGATAACTTGAGAATTTGTGATTCCACTCGGCTAATACAGGGTGAGTCATGAGGAACTGTACATACTCGTATCACGAATAGAGGCTCCTGAGGGAAATACCTAAATTCCACCAGAAAGTGTATTCTTCACCTCTTTTCCAATATTCAGGGTGAGTTATGAGATTTGGCAAAATCATCTTTTGGTCATACCTTTCCAGCAGCTTCTTCGATTCGTCTGATTTTTTCATTGAATATTCTGACTGACTCATCCAGAATCGGGAAAATCTAGGACCGTTCTTGAAAAATCTTGATGGTTTAGTTTATAGCAAAAAGTTCATCCTGTACATTGTTTTTGTAAACTGCGACAGGGAGTTTTCAAAGGTGACTAACAAATATGACAAATAAAATATTTCAAAGTTTTCTGACACTATGACTGTATAGTTTGAAGAAAACTATGAATTTTATGAAAAAACGAAAATTTGGCAAACAATTTATTCATTTGAAAATTAATAATAGCTTTTGAAAAATAATTCTGGACAAACCTTTATTTTCTTTCCGACTATCTTGAATCATTTGAATCGATGACCATTAGCATCTAAACAGATACCCTATTCACTGATTTGAAAATGATCTACGTGGTGATTATTACCCTCCACGAAAAATAAAATGACGGAATCCAGTCCACAAAATGAGTCTTACTTTCATTTGTGAATTTTATGCGAAGTGAAGTTACTATTTCCGAATGAATAAATTTGTTGTCAAACTTCCTTTTTTGCTTATAGTTTATGGTTTTTTGAAAAATTTTTTGACACTGTGAGAAAAAATCTGAATAACTAAACTATCAAAATTTTCCGAAAACGGTCCTGGATTGTCTTGATTTCATGAAAAAATCAGACGAATGAAAGGAGCTGTTGAAAAGTTATGCCCAAAAGATATTTTTGCCAAATCTCATAATTCACCCTATATATTGGTGAAGAAGAGAAGTATACTTGTTCTGATGGTCATTAGGTATTACTCTCAAGGGCCTCTATTCGTGATAGGAGTATGTACTTGTACAGTTCTTCATGACTCACCCTGTATGTCGCATTTCGGCAAAATTTTCCATAGCCATCTATTTTGCCATTTTCGTCGAGGTCGGAAAGACATCGACGGAATCACAGGAAATGATTTTTCCTCTCGGTTTGCTAACGAGCGAATCAGCACCGACCCACCCAGTCGGGTATCTTCTGCTCTTCCCGCATCGTCTCTCTCTTTCCAACCCAATTAAGAAACGCGTAAATCACGACGAGAACTCTATTTCCAGAGATCCGTACTAATATTTTGAGCACACACGGTCTCGGAATCGCCTAATCCAATTTATACTTCCTGGAAATCGGATATTCATCGTTTGTTTATGCAGACTGATGCCTAATCGTCTTTTAATTTGTACGAATTGGGGTTGACGAGGAACTCCAGGTTTAAACCGAATAGCGGTAGATCAGATGACTCTACCATACCAGACGAGATTCTATGAGCTGCGAATCAGATCTTGAGCTGATCCAGGGTTTTTCGTCTGAGGGTTTTCGCCAGGATCAACTAACTAACAAGAAGGTTCACGAGTTACGTCCCTTGTTGTCTGCCGTGAGGCACTGGCCCGAAGGGGACACACTATATAGTGTCATACTGTTGCTTTTTTGATGCTATGACTATATGCCAGAATCGAAATTCAATATATGTATTATGAGCAAATATTCAATCGTGTGGGGATCAAATTCAATTACCTGATGTTGTATGAATGTCCACTCCTGTGTTCCAATACGCAGATTTTACTATCTGCTACTGATCTATTAATAAATATTGTTCATTTCAACACGGATTTTTATTATGAAACAGATTTTGGCGATTGAAAATATGTACTTCTCATCATGAAACGAATATTCGGCCTATATAGAATCAGGTATACTTGGGTATTATCAAGAATTGGTCTGTTTCTACGAACTTCAGTGAAAAAACAAACAATACCGACCGGTCGTTCACAAAATTATATTTTCGGTAACCGTCTGGTAGGAATTTCAGTTTTTGATACAAATGAGAATTATAATAAAGAAGGTATTGTATTCTACAAAGGAATATAATATGGAAATATTTCTCATTGATTTGTTATTTTACATGGTTGCCGTAAAAATGGTGTACGCAGCACGTCCAAAAACAGTTTTTTTGGACTCACAGACTTCCAAGACTCGCCTACAGCTCGGTGTAGAATTTTGCCTACTCGTCCATAAAAGCAGCATTTTCCGGACTTGTTACGTAAATTACTATTGAATCAATGTGAAACTAGTTTTGGCTCAAACGACCATTTTCAGACACATTGCAAAACCTATGAAACCATGTGGAAATCTGAATGTTAGATCAGTATGGATCGTGCAATCAAAAATCAAACCGGTGAGGAAAATATCAGATTTTTAAACCGACTGAATGGCCAAAAGAACCAAATAATCAAATGGTTCAACATTGTCCCAAAAAGAGAGGCAAAAATTATTATTAAAATTCACTCAAATGAGTTTCATTATGAATGAATTATGGATAGAATGATAGTCTTACACTCCCTGTATCAAAAGTTGTTTCCAGACTTGAGTTTATCGTGTAAAATATCTGTTTCAGCATTAACATTGCCCTTAAAACTATAGAATTTGTAATTGACTGAACACATTCAGTTTAAGCCTCATGTGAGTGACAAACAAAATAGGGATTGAATATTGCAATTTTTTTTGTGATGTGAAAAAAGTTTGGCATTTCATCTCTGTTGGCAGGTTATAAAATGTCACTTTTCATAAATTTCTTCTTCTCCGTGGGATCAAAGTGAGTACTTTTTTCCCGGATATATATCACATACACATACACTAAACAACCACTAAATTCGCAATTACTTGAAATCAAATCACAGAATTAGACTGACAGAAGTGACATCAGATATTTGATTACTTCAAAAGAATGATAAAGATGCCTACAACGCAGGTGTCCCTACTGTTAAAAACTTAAAATTTCACGTCGATAGTTTTCAGATTTCGAAATAATGTAATATCTTCTCAACATTGATTCGTCCTTTCTGCTGTCACAGAAAAAAATTGTGTATCATACACGGGAAAAATATTAGATTTTAGCTCACGGTTTTTTGTCTTCCTCCGCTACGCGTCGGGAGACAACACAACCTGGAGCTAAAGTCTACTACTTTTTACCTTATATAATAAATAAATATTATTGGGAATCTATCCGAGTGATAAAAGGTCCTAGGGAAAGGGCATGCGCCCCCTCTTGCGGACGCCACTGGCTATTTCTTCATTTCGTACTCATTTCAGACTTCTTCAAACCGGAACTCGAAACTCCGTGTTTTCCGAGAATGTTTTGTTTGAGTTTTGGCAGATTCCAATTCACTTGGAAGTGGGAGATTTTTCCTCAACGGTTAAATAGTCATCGAGAAAATTAGATAGCCTCTTATGTATAGCAGGTAATTCCAGGTTTTTGTGTATTTTTCAACGAAATGGCGGCTGAAGAGGTAATAATCATTAACCCAGAACATTCTTTTAATGTAATTTCGATTCGGAGCAAGTTAAAGCCTTCCATTTTATTGTAGTTATATTCGACTAAAAATAAGAGAAGAGTTCGAATTAACTTTGGTCGACAAAAAATGGCTTTCGATGGGGAAATAGTCGGTTTGAGATCATATGCATAGAAGTGTATGATGAAATGTTTTGTCTATGCAGTATATGAATTCAGAAAACAGGGTGGTTCAACAAAACCTTGACATAATTATGAAGTAAAAATTTTTCTGGAATTCTTCCCTAAAACTCTAGACAGCTGAATATGTATTTTGGAATATCTTTCTATCTCTTGGATTTCACGAGAAGAAATCCATATCTTGTCGTCCAGGAAACCTTCTATTACAGATGCCCCAACTCATTTCAGCAATAATAATTCACTCAATTTTCTATACGGAAATATTAATCGAACCACCAAGAGAATCAATTAACTATGCTATGATTATTACCTATTTGTGTGAAATTATTTCTCATTTCAGTTTCTAAAAACCAATAAAAAACTATAGAGTAGTCCAGCATCTCAAGGATTGAAAGAAATTTTTTATGTAGGTACATAAACAGCAACATAATTTGATTCATTCTTATATTTATTGACACTGAACGGAGTATACATCGGGCCCTGTACAGGGTGGCTGATGGAATTCGAGCTTCGTCATTGGGATCTCGCCTAAACCGTAAGAGATACAGGGCTAGTGAATTATGGCAAAGTTGGGCAATTTTATGCCTATATAACAAAATGCTTTTCTATGACGAAGTAACACTTCATCACTTCACTAGTAACACAGAGAAAATCATGTTTCATCTACTGTAGCCTACGTTAGTCTCCATTCCATCATTCATCAGTATTTCTTGTATCACTTTGTATAGACTTCTTCTGAATTTTCTGTGTTCGAACACATTCACATATCTGACGACTATACATACAACGTTGATTCTTCGAAAAAGAATTCCAACTTCCAATTTCATTCAATTAATCGTCGAAAAAATGCATCATTTTGAATGAATATTCATAACACGATTATCAAAGTTCTGAATTTGAAAATTCCGTTTCGAGAGAAAGCATCAATCAAGAGGATACAGGTGAGAAAAAAAATTAAAAAAAACTATCTGTTCAAACGGTGAGGTGACGACCACGATGCAATTTTACACTCATTGAATCATCACCCTGTAGCAATGTTATCTGAAGTCACAGAGGTTTCATATTGCCACAACTGACTGTCAAGAGTTTAGGCTAATCATCGCTGAAAACCGATTTCAAATTGGTAGGGAAATTGGTGAGTTATTCTATTTTGAATTCAGGCTATGTTTTGGACCACGACGTTATCAATGTTGACCAGTTTAATTTTCAACAGTGTATGAACGGCGAATATGGAATCCATACTCATTAGGGGGGCAATGGGGAGGCCAATTATTCATGTCGGGCCGTTTTATTGTTTCGTTTCGGGTTCGGGGTGTTGAAATAATGCTATGCGAATTGCCTGGGGTGCAGCGAAAATGCTGTGCCAAACAGAATATATGAGTCTAATTTTTGGAATTCTGCATGTGATCGGTATTTTTTCGAAAAGCTGTTTCATCCTTCACCGTTGAATTATAAAGCCGTATATAGAACTGGTGATTTCGATCTATATGTCGCGTGTGACCTATGACCCATCAAGGTTTCTCGTAAAGCCATCAGATACATTGATTGAAATTGTATATGAATCTTGAAATCGGTTTAGTTGTCCTGAAAATCGGCACTTTCAGAGCTCGATATATGAGAATATAATCAGGAAAAATACGAATTTGTCAATACAATTTTTGTTGATTCACTTGTTTTCCAAGTTTCGCCGTCAAGTTTGGGCGAAACAAAAGCGCATCAGTCCAAACACCATACACTTATCATCAACATCTCAGTCACACGTGCATCCTTTCCGTTGGATGTTGCCAAGTCGCAAATCTGTATTCTATTCTGAATACTTTTAAGTGAAAGATTAAACCGATAAAACGAACGTAAGTTCGCTATTTCGGTGTTCATTTTATACAATTATATTGAACTATTCGATGTATGAGAATGAGTGACGAGCGTATGTTTGGGCGCTGAACTCTATATAGTGTGGGAACAATATTCTAGAACTGACCGTATTTGTGCTAGATCACCTTTTATATGACAGAAGGAGGATTTCCAGTAGTTCGTATGAACTGACACCTATATTGTTGAAATAATAGCTAGAATCCCAAATCCTGACAAAATAACACTTGGAAAATCAAGTCATCCTTTTCTCTCTCTTTGTCTCCTACCTCATTGAGAATATCTTCATTCCAATTGAACAATGTAATTCAGAGATATAACGTTCCAAATCACAAAATCCTTATTGCATATCTGATGTTTGCATCCTGAAAATAAAATCCCTGCTCTGCAGTTGTATAGTAGAAAATCTTTGCTTCGTTTGCAATTCAACAGAAAGATAAATATGGATATTTCAGATCACATCAATATCCTTATACCTACATCAGTTTGTTTTCTGTCTGTGTAATAATCCCAACTTCTGAACATAATATACAGGGTGTTTCATAATTGAATGTCAATATTCGAGGAGGCGATTGTTGGGCCCATTCTGAAAAGAAAGTTTTATATGAACGTATGATCTAAACGTCCTAACTTTTGAGATACAGGGTGGTTAAGTTCTCAAGAATTAATATCGCCTACTACAATGAGAAGTTATAATTCCAAAATACCAAATACGAATACGGAGTTCATAAACTATGAATTGTATTTCTGAAATTTGATCTGAAAAATAAAATCTCTGCATTGTGATATTGTCATATCAAATATAAGCATTCAATTATCAAACACCCTGTATACATATTATCAAAGCGTATCATGGTTGCCTATAACTGGAGGACCAATCAATATCCCTTTTCAATCTGGTCTTCTATAAACATCAGACAGAATTTTTTATCGCCAAATACATTAGGAGGGTCTACTTTTTTCAATTGTCGGTACACCCCACAACTTAAAACCTATTACTCGTCTCCCTTTTCAATCTAGAATACTAAGTAATGTTACAGACTATATATATACTTTTTTATCGTCGAACAAAAAATTAGACAATTTGGCTGAACCCCCAACAAAATGCTGCTCGAGCTCTCGGAGAGACCGCGTACAGCGAATAAGTAATTTTTATTCAAATTCAGTCGAAGTTTTCGTTGATTCACATGAAAAAAAGTTTCTTTCTTCATCATCGCAATAAAGCAACAGAAAGAGGACTTTTCCTCTGGAAACGAAACGCTTCTTGCTCGCATAAATTTGCATGGTGGAAAGCGACAGTTCTCCCCTCTGGGTATTGAAAAATCAGAGTTTTCAATTTCAAGGTATTACTTCGAATATTTCTGAATTGATATTGGAGATTTTTATGATTGCCTATTCCAACCATGAAGGAAAAAGTATAGTAGAATTTTGGGTCATGTCGCTTCTGTATCCAAGTAACTGAAACTACGGAAAAAACTGTCCTCCTGAAGAATTTCAGTCAAGGAAGGCAAAACCACTTAGGTTATGTACATACTTCTTCGCTTCAAGTGTAACTACCTTCGAATTGTTGTTGTTTTCGAAATATGTTGACTCGTCTAAAAAATTGTAGGTATACTAATTGTGTCCTATTTATCATTTCTTGAAATCCTATAGTTCAATCAATTTTTCTACACATTTTTCAAGATTATGTCGAAACTACTAGCAACATTGTATATGATTATGTGATCAAAAAATTACGCTCTATGGTCTACAAATTCAAAAATCTTTCTGATTTTATCAAACCTAATTATCTTAAGATATCATACTACGCTTTGGTCGAAAGTCACCTTACCTATGGAATTATTGCATGGGGAGGTGCGTCAATCACTCTTATCAACAACTTACAAAAAATTCAAAAAAGTATTCTCAAAAACATGTATAAAAAACCAAGAACCTACCCATCTAACAATCTATATCAAGAAGCTTCCATATTGAATATATATCAACTTCATGCCAAGATAATCCTGCTCAAACAATTCAAGAATAAGTCAAATCTGATACATCCCAATCACCAGTATAGCACAAGAAACAAAACTAAAGCTTTGATACCGAAAACTGAGAAAACAATAGGACAAAAATGTCACACCTATCTTGGACCTAAACTTTTCAATGAATTGCCATATGACTTGAAGGGTATCAACTCAGTGGTACTATTCAAGAAAAAAGTCAAAATTTGGATACATACTATTCCATTAGATACCCTTCAAAATTTTATATCAACAAGCCGAACATGTTATAGATTAACTTGAATTCAGCTGATTTTGAACTAGTGCGTAGTACTAATATAAAAAAATATCTTCTAATAATGTATTACATGTTTATCTTCCTCATTTTATATATAAGTAGGTATGTGTATTTTTACAGATGTATATAGTGTTTATGTGTTTGTATATGTGTATGTATATACACGGGTGTATGAGTGTATGTGTATCCATGTATAAGTATGTGTGTAATCTGTACTCAACTGTAACTAGATTAAGTATACCTAATTCCACGATATCTTTAACGTAGATACTCACCACGCGCGGATTTATTTCCTTGTGGTTGTCAGCGTTTATTTACTATTTGTACCCTTCAGAAAGTGAAAATAAACATCATTATTATTATTATTATTATATGTCTTACATCTGTTGACGTGAATTCACCTATGTAGCATAGACTTTCTGCTCAAGATACAACAAAACTGTGTAATCCTTGTTCTTAGTCGAATCTGTTTCGATGTTATTCTTGTGATTCATTATTAAATCAATATAAGTTTAGCAGCAGAAATGTGTTGTTGTTTTCGGTTTTAAATAAATAGGTGATAATTTTTCATAATACTCACTCTGAAATACATAGCTTTATACCAGCAACAGTTATCACTTCATCATTTTCAAATCGAAAAATTCCGAAAACGAAACACAGTATCGACTTTCACCAAGAGTACCTTTTTGGTGTGAAATTGAATGATGTTCAAGTTCACATCAAATTTGGATTGAAAAATCTAACCTCAAAAAAGTTATGTTCAAAACTACTCGGTACGAACCGTGTAACTAGCGCCCTCTATGAGAGTCAGATATAAAAACAAATGCATGTGATGTGTCAGATTCCAAGGAACATCAATACAAAATGTCATCACAATGTTGCACAAGTAAACCCAACTTATTTTGCAGTGTTCTACCTACCCTAGTGAGGGGGTCAGGTGTTTTTGAAACACCCTGTATAAATAACCGGATAAAAAATAAAGTTCCAATAATCGAGGACCTCCTTACCTAGTACTCCCAGTCGAAAATTGAGGGTGACTACAATGACGTGTCCGTAGGAAGCAAGAACGCTTCCTTCGTAGGGATGACCTGCACCCCACTCGAAACTCTCCCCGTGGACAAATACCAAGACTGCGTAGGGCGCTTCCAAACCCCTGTTACCTGAAAAACAAATTCAAAGTTTAGTCCAGTCATTATAGACTTTGACCCGTGAATAATTTTTTAGTGGTTTTTTTTTCATAGGTGTCTCGAAGGGGTCACTGGGAGTGTAAATTCAAAATGGCGACCAAATCAAGCTTTTGCGTATGTTCGAAAATGTTGTTTTTTGTTAAAAAACAACGGTTTTTCTTGAATAACTCGGCCATTTTTGATTCCACAGAAGAAGTTGAGGTACAAAAATTGTAGTAAATTTGGTTCTCTACAAGTTTGGTCCCCACAATTTTTCTGATAGGATCAATATTTTGCAAATTAAACCTGAAAAAAGCGACAAATTCGAAATATTTCCATCATCTCGTTTATTTTCAACTTTACGGCATAAATGGAGAGGACTAAACTTGTGGAAAATCAAATTCTAAACAATTTTGGTTACGAAGTTTTTGTTCCAAAAATCGATATTTTGGGAATTAAACCTGAAAAAAGCGACAAATTCGAAAGATTATCATTATCTCCAATGCTTCGCATTTTACGGCATAAATGAAGAGGTAGCTTGTCTGTCATGTCGGTGTGAAAATATGGTTCCAGAACTATTTTTTTTTGTTTCTTAGCTGATGGTCCTGCCAAATCCATATCCTCTCTTTCTTCTTCGGTCAATTGGTAATGTCCAATTTCACGTTCGTTAAGGTTCAGTGTTAATGGTGCGGGATCGTCGATGTCGTTGTCATCATCACTGTCTTTGTCATCGACGGCTCGCAATTGTGTGACGTTATCGCAAGTCTGCCCAGCGCAGTTGTGGCATTAGACAGAACATTTCAGTGGGTACATATTTTCTGGTTTAATTCCGAAAATATCGATTTTCGGAAAAACAGGTGAAGACCAAATTTGTCCAAAATTTGATTCTCTACAAGTTTGTTTCTCCTCATTTATGGTGTAAAGTTGAGAATAAACGAGATAATGATGATATTTCGAATGAGCCGTTTTTTTTAGGTTCAATTCCGAAAATATCGATTTTCGGAAAAACAGGTGAAGACAAAATTTGTCCAAAATTTGATTCTCTACAAGTTTGTTTCTGTTCATTTATGCCGTAAAGTTGAAAATAAACGAGATAATGAAAATATTTCGAATTTGTCGCTTTTTTCAGGTTTAATTTACTAAATATCGATCCTATCAGAAAAATTGTGGTGACCAAACTTGTAGATGACCAAATTTACTACAATTTTTGTTCCTGAACTTTCTCTGTAGAATCAAAAATAGCCGTGTTATTCAAGAAAAACCGTTTTCTAACAAAAAAAAAAACAGTTTTCGAACCTACGCAAAAGCTTGATTTGGTCGCCATTTTAAATTTACACTCCCAGTGACCCCCCCGAGACACCTATGAAAAAAAAAACACTAAAAAATTATTCACGGGTAAGGTCTGTTATTTGGATATAATGACTGGACTAGTTCAGAATGCGGATCGAGTAGAAACTTGCGTATTGAAGTAAGATATTGTAGCCAGTCCACTAGCACAAAATATCACATATAATTATACGCACGGATAATCAAGTATTCCACTGGACTACTGTTGAGTTTAATGTTGAGTGCTACTTCTTCCAGAATATAAAAATATTATGACATTCCTGACAGACTGCTGCTGGTTAGTCATTTCGATCCATTTTCCATCCAACAAAATTGAAAATACATTATTTGACGAATAATTTTACTTTTTCACAGTCCTTTGAGGGTACTGCTCTGAAATTCGTGAGGCAATTCACTCTTGTGGAAGTACATTCAAAACGTGATATCCATTTGATCAATATACAGTGAGATAGGTATTTCACATTCTCTATATATGATGAAAATTTATATAATTGTTTTGGAGTACGCCACAGACCACATTTTGATAATACCAAGAATGACAAACTTAATCGTCTTTAACTTTCTCCTAAATGCAGCTTTTTTAATATTATTTTTGGTATTCGATATATCAATCATAATTAATTTTGGTGCTTCTCCATGCACATTTGTTTATGATGTAACAGAATTATCGTGTTTTCCAAGTTTTCTCCTCATTTGAGTGTGACCACAATTATCATGTTTATGAACTCTTTACTTCAGCACATGATAAGGTTGTAGGTCATCTAAAATAAAATCTATTTTCGAGAAAATAGTTATTTGTGAGGAAAAAGGGATTTGGAAACAATCAGTTCGCAGATCATATGATAATGAACTTTCGAAATGATGAGCATGGATATTCTAGTCGAGAACTCGACACAAATGGGGTAGAAATTTGCAAATATCGAGAGTTCTTCTTCGAAATGCCGATCAAACAGATTTGGTCGTAAACTTTTCGAGACAAATTGATAAATTACAATTGAATTTAAATAATAAATCACGGTTTTGGCAGAAAGTTTTGTTTCATTTTGCGTTAAACGACCAATGGGGAAGCGAAATACAAAGACGAAAACATATTGCATGTGTAGGTAGGTACCTAATATCCAATCAATCCAAAATACAAAAGCAAAACAATGTTTTTGATCATTGACACAGATATATTACAACCAATCAGGAACGCATATATTTTGAAATGAGTGGGATAATCAACTGAATGTATATAATGAATCAAGTATAGGGCCAATCTCATCAAGAGGATCATACTTCCCATCCTCATTTCGTAATTTCGATGCATTATTAATTAGCTTCTCCGAGGCCTTCAACTTTCATCACTTCTAGAGGCTTTTTGCTTGATTCGTTTCTCTCTATAAAGTTAACCTTTAATGCCATTAAATTCGATGATAATCCCTTTTCAGGCCTGGCATGAAAGCAATTTGTTTCGAACTATTTATTTCGATATTCGGCGTTTTTACTGAAAGATTTTCTTTCATTCGCTGAATTTTCTTTAGGAAACTGGTGCTCCTTAAAGATTTTCGACCATCCGGCAGCTAACGAAGCCGATCGAAGTTTCAGAGTTTGAAGAAACTTTTCGATAGGTACATATACTTCGAATTGCGGATATCAAAAACAAAATTGTCGAGAAATATGATAGTTTTTCTGAATGAAGAGACTAGTTATACAGAGTGATCAAGTTTTTATGACTGATCAACCAGAAATCGATAGGAACTCGAATGAATATCATATACAGGGTGTTGCGAAATTCGACCGACCGCGATTCTTGAGATATTGTCAAAATCCTATTCAAATTTCTCAACTTCAACGCCCTGTATCTCGAGAACTGAACACTCGAAGACCGTATGTCCCTATCTCAGTGATTATGAGATCAGGAGGGCTATCACCTATGTCAAGCGTTGTCGGTCGAATTTCGCAACACCCTGTATATCATTTTCGTTATTGATATGTAGGGCGATAAAATAGTCATCATTCCAACGAAAATTCTCATTATTTCAATATTGTTGGCAGACAATTATGGCTCTCAAAAGGTTAGAAGTATCAATCTGGATCGACATACCGGGTGACATAATATATATTATATATTCTGAGTACTGTTGATAACAGATTCCATAGAATTTCTCTTTCAAGTATCTATATATACGTCGCACTGACCAGATATCAATATTTGTGGTTGAGTGAAAGAAAGCACTTGATGTCTGTTCCTTTAGGGATCAGACAAAAGCTAACTCTGCCCTTTGGTAGAAATCCATAAAACTTTGTCACTATTTTGTACATCCATTCATAATTATTATTATTATATATTTCTCAGCTCTAACATTCAATGGCTGAACTTGGAACATCTTGATCGCACTTTTGATATTTTATTGTGTATGTATGGGCTATTCGATTGAAAGTTGAATTTGAAATTCAGGTTTCTTCTTCTTTTTCTTATGAATTCAATATCATCAACCTTGAGATACTGACATTCAACCTAAACGTCAGGTGAGTCAAGAACTGAAGCGACAGTATACTTACCATTATGGAAATTCTATTTTTCCAATTGCAGCAGGATGAAAATCATCTGGATCATATACATCGTGACTAATCTAGGTTGGTTAACCGTAAATGCAATTATCAGATATAATTTTCTTCATTTCTATACGAGATATGTCAAAAACATCAATTTTGTTCAGGAGTGAAGTACCTTTATTTTCGACAATATACAAAATTGTTATCGGAAAAAATTAACTGGGATCGGAAACTATACGTTCAAATATCTAATTATATCTCTCTATTGAGAAAATGAGGTTTTACAATAATTCATCCAATAATTTTTGACAAACTTACGACTGAGAGATTTTCAAATCTAATATTTGCATTCTCGAATCATGGCATAAGAGATTTTTTTATGAGGAATGATTCTTTTCCGAAAAATTCATAACGTAATATGAATTCTATTTCATTCAGAAATTGTAAAAAATAGTGAAACCTGATTTTCATCGAAGACAGAAGTTATCAGACATCTGAACGTAGTTTCCAATTCTAATGAACTTTTGAACTTTATTCCATAATTCTCGATATTGTCAAAAATAAAGGTTATTACCTCGAATACGACTGGAAAAATCAAATTTATGAGGAATAACTTCTTTTTTGTAAAATGAATGATGAAACAGTTTCCCATATGTAGCCAACTCAAGTAGACACTCTGAATATTTACCATATGAAAAGGTTGATAGCTAAGAAGTGTACTGAAATTCTACCGTACACGTACATTATGCATCAAGGACAGTAATGCAAGATTTTTCCAAGGTGCGATTTGTAGTTCGAGGGCGAAGCCTGAGAGATACAAAGCAAAGCACCGAGGGAAGAATAGCATTGTGTCCTGAGGTGCGTAAACTATTCCTTTCGCTAGCGAAAAAACAAAAATTAAGGAAGAATTAAGATTTGCTCAAAGTGTTTTGTCATAAGTAGTAGTAGTATAGTTTGTGGAATTCGTATCTTGACAACATTCTCTTGTTGACAACCCATGGTGACAGCAAATATCAATTTGAAATGTATGAATACAGCTTTCGAAAATGGTTAACGGTTATGGAACAAGAAATCGAGAAAGAACCTCAAGAAATTGTTGATACTGCTTCTACAGTGATTCTTAACTTGCCACCAGTGAAACCCATCAGGAATCTGTATGATGCAGCTTATACTCGCTTCAGAGAAGGGTGATCCGAAAAGATAGCGCTAAGCTATGCGGAAAATGTAAAGTTGGTGTAAACTCTCTAGGGAGAAAATATTTCACATTATCTCCCTAGGGAATAATATGCCACCTCTGCCCCTCTTTTTTTACTAGAGAAACTGACTTCTACTCCTACCGGAGTAAAAACATTCAATATGCAAATCTATGTAGTTCGATTCATTATTCCCAGATTCCTCGCAGGGGTAAAATCATCTTGAATCAGGTCTTAATGTCAATCCCTTATCCGGTCAGCTGTACAAGATTCGTAAGCTCATTTGATGAATCTCTCCTCTTATCCTCTTCGTGTCGATATAAAGTCCAGTCACATACACGAAGCTATTGGAGTCTCCCAGGAGTCCTTGTTTCTCTGATCAATAGCCATCCTTGATTATAATGAACATAGATAAAGTAGAAGCCGTTGACCAACACTGACGTGATGATACGAGGGATGTTTCCAAAGTAATATGGAAATTGTGGTATACAGAGTGACCCATATGAAAGCGGACCACACTCATAAATCCTTTATTTATGAAACCATTTTCACGAATTTTTTTTTAATGTGGGGGAAGGGGGTGAGAAAAGTGTATTCAGAGGGTGAAAAATCCAGAAGCTATAATAGCAAGTTTTTGAGGAAAAATCTGCGTACGCCACTGGAATCGACGTCCTCTGAGATATATCTGTACCAAGTTTCATGAAAAAATATGCAACATCATCAACATTTAAATCAAATTACTCAGGAGTTATGTATTATGCATGAAGAAACTGTCGACCTCATTTGATAACATCATTCGATTGAGATTCTCATGAAAACATTGTTATGAAGACATTCCTCAGAAATAAAATTGAATCAACAAACATTAATTGATTTCGGATTCTTGATTTTTTCACATTTTCTTATTGATCCCTCTCAAGAAGTTGAATCGAGAGATCTGGGAAGGAACTTCACACAAACATTGATACTTTAGTAATTATGAAAAGCTTCTCAATGCATGATAAACAAATTGTCTGTAATTTATTCATTGAATCGTTAATCTTGAATATTTTTTCCTAAAAAAAATCGCCTTTATGAATTCTGAATTTTTCAGCCTCTGAATATGATTCACTTGGCCTTGGCTACGAAACGCCTTTCCATTCTCCACATTTAAAAATAAAGTTCGTCAAAATTGGACCATAAATAAAAAATCTGTGAGGGTGTCTTGCTCTCGATTGGGTCACTCCAGGGTTTTTACAGAGTATTTTATTGTCAGATCGAAAACCTGTAACTGCAAATTTAATTTTCCAAAATGAAATTTGATATTCTGAATTGAAAATTCAAAATTTGATTTTTTCAACTTCAAGCTTCAAATTCTCTACTCATCAGTTGGAGAGTTCGAGTTCTCAGTTGAAAGTCCCTAGTTGGAAATGAAAATGTGATTTGTTTTCATGCTCAAACTTGGAAATTCCGACTACAAAATCGAAATTTTGTGTTTCTGAAGTTGGAAATTCCTAGTTTTGAAGGAGGAAATCCGTAGTTTTCATTCATTTATTTCATTTTCCATTCATATTCAGCGTGACACGTTTTTTTGTGAAACATGAAGGGGCCGATGTATGTTCGAAAGCACAACAAGAATTATTGAAAATATACCTATATGAATTATTTTTCATGGAATTTAATATTATCAGAGGAAATAAGGAGTTTCGAAACGATTATTCAAATGTTGAGAGGTACTTTCTGAAAATTTCGATCAACATTCCACATTATTATGGTTAATTCTCGGGTTAATTGATGATGAAGTATTAGGTGGCGAACAATGAATACAAATTCCGAAATAACAACTCTGGCACGCATCAAGTAATGTCCAATAGCTATTTGTGTATTTGGAGTGATAAATTGCCGCTCGACAAAGAAGGTTACCGCGCGATGCGGAGCGGAGCGCGGTAATCTTTGGAGAGCGGCAATGACACTTTGTGCTCGAAATACACACAAGATTTTTCCTACTGACGCAGCTTTTGGAAATGGCTGCCCTGAATGTATATGAGCGATTGAAATAGTCCAACGACAACAAAAAAAAAAAAACTGAAATGACTGATAGGTCAGAAATGAAAAGCCAACCGAGAATTGAACCCGGACCACCAGCGTGGCAACCTGCGCTTCATACCTCTGAGCCATAGTAAATAATACTCTGCAATCAAATTGAACATAACTCATTGATATGCAATAAAATAAAGATACACTGTTTTTCTGATATTAACATAGAGATTAAATATAAAGTATAATTTACCTTTTTCAACAGATATTCTTCATCGTGAGCTTCTTGTAGAAATTTGTTTGTATTTATCTTCAGCGCGATAAGTTACGGATACTTATTAATTTCGATATTATTATTCTTAACATTCAAGCATGTATACTTATCGAATATATAGACCAAAGAGTTGATGACTTCAGAGTATTCCATTTTTCACCAAAATAAGCCAGTAAAACGTTTTCTGAATACTTATTCACCTTCTTGGAGTGGCACCAATTCATGAATGTATCATATTGTAATTCATATTTCTTTTTTGATTTCTCCGATACTTAAGAGATTCAAACTTTTGCACTTTTTGCTATATCAGGAGGTGTGTTTGATAGTTCACTGTCACTATTTTTCATCATGAAAGAATTGGGGGTTTCCAAGAATAGATGAGTATAGATCACAGCAATGAATGACATTTATGGGAAAACGTCAACTTTGTGTTGGAATTTGAGAGCGTCAAAGGCTACTTTGTTAAGCGTTTGTAGAAAAAAATGTTTGCTCCTCCAGAAACTTTTTAATCTGAATCGCGTTTTTCAAGAGCTAATGAGAAAAAAGTGGTCTCGACCCTTTTCAGTGCCCCGATGCTTTTGTGGAGTTCAAAGTTATGGAGCTCATTATGGGAGAATATTTTATTACGCATCAGTTTAGGCGTTCTAAATTCCGCGAGGCGCTCTCAGCAGATACTCAAAAAGTTTTAAGTATTTAATTTGGTGTTCTTCAAAGTGGAATTTGATTTTTTCGTTATTGCCGATTTTATTGAAATTTCATTTCCGTACTTCTTGAAAACTTTCAGACAAGAACGTTCATTGTATGTGAGGCAGAAATTCTCATTGTTATGACGATAAGAGGGAGTGTAATATTGATTTTTTATAGAGTGATCATGAGACCATGGCTAAATGCCTTCTTCATTCAAATGCAAATTTGAATGATATTTCGAAAGATCTAGTTTTTAATTCAAAGATATGCTGAAATGTATATTTTGTTATCTCTCTCACGATCACAGTAATAGTATATTAACGAACGCATAATGATGGCTATTACCCACGGAGATGAAAGTTGCAGTTGCAGTTGTAATCATCTGAGTGGGTAATAGTCATTATGTGCGAGTATGATACTATACTTTATTCACAACTATTCAACTATCAAAGCAACTCTGAGAGTTCAGAAATATATATTTACAAATAATGAAGGTTATCATATTGCAAAATCACTAAATCTGATTTGAAATACTCATTAATTCTATCGAAAACTCTAAGGCAGGAATTTCAGCACAGCTCGTAACTGATTTCAATAATTTTGATTGTGAAAATATATGATAAACAATGTTGGATCTAACTTTTATTAACAGGAAAAAAGTCGTGCAATCACATATCACTCAATCTTACCAGTCATTACATGCCATTTTACTTTTCTGTTGTAAAATCAATCATACTATTGCAGATTATTCATTAACTTGCATCCGCTGTAGCATTTCCCCACCGCGATGATTAATTGTAGTACCCTGTCTCTATAGGCGCTAGTTATCAACAATGAAGTTCCATGGTTCTGATTGGTCTATACTAATCTATTCGAATAGCCCGCACATAAGTGTGAGTCAATCTGCAACTGTCAAGTGTCAAGTCCTATTTTATGGTTATAGTTACTCATGATGGTGGTCACTGTTTAGAATGAAAAACAGTGAATCATCTTTTTTCCGTGTATTTTTAGAAAGAATCAAGGTGATCAAAACTATGAGAACCATGCAAGGTGACTCTTCTGAATTTGCGTGTATTTTACAAACAGTAGTATAGTGGAGTGCTTCAGTAGAACTAGTAGAACGAATACCTACCTAGTTGAATTTGACAAGACGATGGGATGTCAGATTATTACGTTATCCTACTGTCATAATTACTCTTATTAATCGATTCATCACAATAATGTCTGTCATTGAATGTCGAAGTTACCAATGTATGAATGACTCCATAGTTGTAGAGAAAACAAATAACACCATAATCATAACATCATTGGGTGTCCCCTGATGTCCTGATTGTTTCAGTGAGAATTAACAGGGTGTCATTTGATCTAAGCTACATACAAAAATTACACCAGAGTACCTAGTGCTGATTTGATCCGTTTGTGTTTTTTAACACCGAGTTCAACACCAAAGTGGTGTATTATACAATTATTTGGTGATTTTTTTGATGCTGATTCGCATTATTCGTATTCGAATATTGAGTATCTGTTGTGTTTTTGCTTTTTCTAATAATTAACTGATCGAGAAAAATGAAGGATATTTTCAATTGCCAATGACATCGATATAATTACCCAGATAACACAGGATATCCTATGGATATCCTTCTCAAGTCCATTTCAGGTCGGGATATCCTGGGACATGAAATGGATATCCATAGGATATCCGTCAGAGGATATCAAATGGATATTCTGATGCGGATCACCTATGGACGTCCATAAGATGTTCGTTTAGCGAACAAAAATTGTTAATTGAGAATGGTTCAAAACAATACGAATCATCACAAATATCACATGCAAATCACATGTTTATTAGAAATTCAAAGGTAGTTTTCCATCATATAACTATTGTTATGTAGGTATAATATGTTTATATAGCCACAATTAAGATATCCGATGCAAATATGACTTCATATAAATGACAACACCACAGTTTGGAATTTTTCTCTGTTGTTCAATGTTTTCGTACAAAAATATACAATCACTCGAAAATAGCTCTCATATATTTACTTTTTTGTGGTCTTCAGATGGACATCCATGAGATATTCATCCATGGATTTATAGCGGATATCCATCAGAAGATATCTTATGGATAGCCATAAGATATCCAAAGAAAACATAAAATCATATTTATGTCAAAATAACTTTTGTTCTTCAACATTTTCGCACAAAAATATGATTTTTCAGAAATAACTTGTATCTCCATTTTTTCCTTGGGATTGAGATGGAGATCCATAAGAAGATATATTCGCATCCCTGAATTCAAAACTGGGTAGGTATTTTCCCAATGGATAGTAATAAAATATTCTGAAGCAATAAAATATAAATCAATATGGCATTCGCGTGAATGACAAATTTTCCAAAAGAAAGATGGAAAAATCTAAGTGAATCTAATTCTTGAATTCACCTTAACAGCATTTCGGAAAATAGCTTCATTGTTGCGCTAGGGATAACGCGATTCAAATCCGGCCACCTCGCCTCCTCTATTTATCTCTCAAAAGATTGAATTCAATTCGAATTAACCTCCATGGCTAGAATCGTTCTGATTGGTCTAAAAATGCATCCATGTCGAAAGTCATGGTAAATTGAATTCTTTCATGAGGTATGAGCTAAAGCTTAAGGTGGTTCACTCCTATAACTTTTTCATTATTGTAGGTAGTAAAACGTCAATTGGGGTCATGAATTATAGTTCATTTTATATTATTCGACATATCTACTTGCTTTACCGCACTTTTGGTTTAACCGAGGATGGCATTTTCAAACGGGACACCCTGTATTTTATTCCATAATCGGTTGAGGATTATCATAACGAATTCAACGATACTGTGATTGATAGGATTTCTACAAACGATTAGAAAGATATTCACATTTCCATATCCTCAAATCTCAATGAGCATATGAAAACTTCGAATCGTTTGAAATAACCCTATCCAATCCGGTACCGTTGAATTCGTTATAATAGTTCCTAATTCATTATGGAATAATATACATGGTGTTCTATATTGTTAAGGATATTTAGTAAATATCCCTGAAAAATATCTCATGGATATTTGTGAACAATATCTTATGGATATCCCTGAAAAATGTCTTAAGGATATTTGTGAACAATATCTTATGGATATCCCTGGAAAATGTCTTATGGATGTCCCTGAAGGATATCCTATAGAAGTCCAACTCCTTCCACTCGGCACGTCCATTGGACGTCCATAAGATATACATCGGATATCACTGGATATTCTCTGGATATCCCAAATATCCTAAATGGACGTCCAATGGATGTCCATCGAATGTCCGTGTGTTGACTGGGTAGCTATACCATATTTTATCTTATATCATAGCAAAAAGATTATGGAAATATGTCTGCATAGCAGAAAGACAACATCCTCAACATATTTCGATCAGTTTCTGCGAAAATTTTTCGAGTATTTTTCTGGTGTGAAAACACACTTATGGGGTGTTGAATAATGCGGCTCTCATATACTAACTTAAGTATTCAGTATTTCATATATTCCACTGTAGTAAGACATTAATTACAAAACATCTCTGGGCTGCTACTATTCGAAGGCTGTCAAGAGACAAGCGTCGGAAGAGCGCTGGTGTCGCCATCTATCAAGATATCTACACAGTATTTTCATTTGCATAAAATGTTTGCTATTGACATTCAATAATATGTGTATTGTTTGAATGATACCACTATCGAAAGTATTAATTCATATCCATTTGGTGTTTCTTTTGGTTGGATATTTCAAAACCCCTCTAAATCACCACATCCGTGAAATTTTTCACTATCGAGGTTTGGATTGACACCACTGTACACGATATTATCGAATTTTTAATAACACTGATTTAACTTTGCTAACCAAATGTTGATTCAATCGGAGTTGTTTCTGAAATCAACTCCATTGGAATTACACCCTATATAAAATTCATTACTGTGCATTGTTGAAGAGGGAATATAAATATAGTTATTCACCTAAAAAATGCGGAAATTGGGATTTAAAAGATTTTTTCCGCAAGGTTTAGGTGAAATTTTTTCTCTACGAGTGTTTTCGTCCATATTATTAAAAAAAAAATGTATTTACTAAACTAGATGACACATAAGATAGAATAATTGCATAGATCATCACGTTAGTCCTAAGAATATCCTCATTTTCAACAATACAAACATCGTGAGGAAAAGTAACTTTCCAGCATTAGTGCGGTGAAGTAGAAATAGAATCGGATAAATTACGTTGCTATAGCAACACTAGCATTCACTGTCCGTTTATCAAGTGTTAAGCGTCGCATCATTCTGACAATTATTGTAAATGTCGAGAACAGAAATTTGGAAATATTTGCGAGTGAGGCAGAAATAGTAAAGGAGATTGAAAAATCAATTCCAGATAATACAAGAAGCAGTTATTCCTCTATTTGGGACCAATTTAGTGAATTTTGTAAGCAACGAAACTTGGTAACCGAACAGTCAGTGAAAATGTAGTAGGAATATCGATGAACTGGTCTTCAATATGAAGAAACAGAATGGGGAAAATTATAAAGAATACCTACGTGGTGAAAACAATGTAAGCTCTTGTGATTTTTTCAGAACAGCTCTAGTTGAATTGCCAATGAAAATAAGTATTCGAAAACAACTGCTGGTTATTCACGAAGCCACATCATACTTTTTATAGTTTGATATTTTCCGGGGTGATTGCCACTCCGATTCAAGGGCACGTGGGCCCTTACTATATATAAACCCGACCCTTTGACAATAATTTGATAAAACAAATTGCATAAACAATCATGATGGCATTCGCCTTTGTTTGCACTGTTTTTGTTAATTTGTTCCACTTCCATATCTTTGAAATAATTATCAGCTGATGATGGGCCTAAAGATGCACCTTGATCTCAGATCATTTCACTAGAAGTCATGGAGATGACTGGGTTTTTCAATTATGAACTACATCACTCCACTCTGATCAACCATGGCTTCTTCCAAAGAAAATATCTGGCTAGATTATGAAAAAATCATGAACCTCACCACATTCCAAAATGAAAAATTTGGGAAAGAAAAATGATTTCAATTGTTTTTATGATCAATGTTAGGTGATAGGAGCGATGGTACTGAAATAACATACTTGAGATCGGTAGTGGAAAAAACAAATGATCGCCATATCGCCGTAATGGATAAATGATTTCTCCGGTTGGGAAAAATTGCATGTTCTGCTGTTCTGAGCGGGGAAAACTTTTTAGAGATATTAAATGGAATAGATGCGAGTTTTCGGGTGAGAGCATCTTTCTCCTTGATGATTCGATCAAGCATTCCGAGCATGCATATTACCTATCTAGCACTGTGATAAAGTTCCTGGCGTCTCCAGCAAATACTTCCGAGGAAGTTGAATTTCAGTATAATATTTTCGCTCGCTCAGTTTCAAGTTTGAGAAAATAAGGAAACGATTTTTCCTCAGACTATCCTGACATTCTGGCCCACGTTTCGGTTGTTGCTTCGCTTTTCTGATACTTCATTTTTTGTGTACACAACATTTGAATATCTTTTGAGGATGCTTGCGGCCATTTTAACCCCGATATGGCCTTCCTCCGCGTATCGAGAATGTGGTTTTAACTGGTTTTTATACAGTGTGGAGACTCTAACTGGAATCATTTCGTAAGAAATCCCACCGATTGTTCTCAAAAAATGGGCACCGGAACTAACACCTGTTCTCTGCAAGTTGTTCGACTACTCGTACAAATTGGGGATATTCCCGTCCAACTAGAAAATTGCAAGAGTACAACCAGTCCCTAAAAAAGGCAAAAAGACCCTATCTAGCAACTATAGACCGATCACACTGCTATCTATCATTTCAAAGATCATGAAGAAAGCTATCAACATCGAGCTCATGAAATACCTGGAACATTCAGGTATTATCAACGATAGGCAATTTGGCTTTCAGAGATCTACTGGTGACCTGCTTGCTTACGCCTCGCATATATGGTAGCAATCTATTGAAAAATATGATGAAACCTTAGCCGTGGCACTTGATATCTCCAAGGCATTCGATCGAGTCTGGCACCACGGACTCCTCGCCAAGCTTCCATCTTATGGCTTGCCACCCCCCCACCCCTCCCAACTATGTTCTCTACTGGCTAGTTTTCTCTCGAACAGGTCTCTTCATGTAGTGGTCGACGGAGTATCATCTGACTCTCTTTTCTCTTATCATAAATGCTAGTGTTCCGCAAGGATCAATTCTAGCATCAGCACTTTCTACTCCATATCAACGATTTGTTTGGGAAAAACGCCATGTCCAGTACACAGCTTCGCGGATAAAAGTACCCTCCAAACCGCCTTCTGTTCCAGGGCTCCAATACCAGCCAGGCAAATCAGAAACGAACGAGGGAGAAATGTTTACAACATGATGTGGACTTGGCAACAAGCACAAGCATTCCTATTCTCTAGAGAAGCTGATCTCACTGTGCCCAACATAAGCTTGTCAGGAGTAACCATACCTTTGAAGACATTTCGACGCTTGGTATCACTATCAGCAATAACCTTTCTTGGGAAAATTATGTGAGATGAAACTTGGTTTCCTGTTTCGGGCCAGGAGCTATTTCACTTCCAGTCAGCTGCTTATGATCTATAAGGCACAGATCCGACCTGTCCTGGAATACTGTTTCCATATTTGGAGTGCAGCACTTAAACATACCCTGAAACTGTTGGATTCTGTCCAAAAAAGGGAAATTCGTCTCGTGGGTGATATAGAAGTGGATCTTCCAGTGAACTGTAATCTCTAGGGGTGAGTTGAAATGGACCCATAAGAGGTCGTCTAAGCTTCAACCTTACCTAACACGAAAATAATTTCATTCCAAAAATACTAAAGTATTCATGAAAGTGAGAATTTTATGTTTCGTGTTTTGTTCAATCAACTGGAGTTGCATCCTTGCTTCCTCTTGTTGCATTCTTGTGTGAGCATAACCCAGGTAACAAGCTGACGTCATTTGTACGTCATTATCACGTCAGGCCTGACGTCAGGATGACTTCCAAAATGACGTCATAATGACGTTTATATGACCTTCTAAGTCAAAGACGAATGACGTCATTTTCCTGTCGTCAAAATGACGTCATCCTTATGACGTCAAAATGACGACATCCTAATGGCGTCAAAATGACGTGATCTTTACGATTATTTATATCACTGGAATCTTCTGCATGTTTCAGTTCATCTTGTGCTATTTCGAAATTTTCTGTAGGTAAAAAGAAAACACTGTTGCATTAGGGTTGTTTCAATATTATCAGAAAATATGAGATTTTTTTTGTATAATTATATTGATGTTCCTTCACCACATTAAATGCAAAATAATATCATAGGTGGGTACTATAAATACCAGTTTCATAAAATGTTCTTTTTTGGGAACTTATCCCATTCGGATGATGCACTCAAGAGATTTCTCAAAACCCTATGGTATTCCTTCAATGGCGTCCAATTCACATTCTGCTCTTTCGGCATACACCACTTGTCTAAAATAATGACCATGCTGCCATCCTCAAAATCTACTACTTGATATATGAATATGAATAAGTATGACCACCACACCACACAACATAGATAGCCGAATAACATGATGATGATGGCCTTCTATGTATTGTTATTTTGTTGTTATGGTCATCATGGCCGCAACGGCGAAGCGAAAGTGAACGGCTTGGCCACAGCCGTCTTCTGAATACGGCTGTGGGTTGGCGCTGGCGGTCGGCGTTCGCATGTCTGCGCAAGGTCCGTGCCGACCAATCAAATACAGTTCTCTACGCACTCTCCCGCTCTGATTTGAATTCGCATTCCGGAATAACAACGTTATAATCTTTTTATGACGTGACATTCGGTCTTATATTTTTAATAGCTATAGGGAGAATACTTTGCACAGGAGGTATATAATTAACAATTATCTCAGAGACCATCGAAAACACACATCTCGCACAGATTAGAGGAAAAATTATTATGAAGCATAATATATGATGAGTGACATAATAATATATGTTATATAACATAACTACTAACGTTTTCATATAACAGAGATGGGAAACTTCTTGATTATGGATTTTCCTTGATGTAGATGACTCAATAAATGATGGTCATAATTAGTCATGAAAATGACCATCAGATGACGTCATATTGACGACATATCGAGGACGTTTATATAACGTCATATTGTGTACGTCAAAATGACGTCATTTTGAGGTCATATGACGTCAATGACCATAAATGACCATATATTGACGTACAAATGACGTCAGCTTGTTACCTGGGAAAGTTCTAGTACTGGTGAAATCTAATTCCATTTTTGGAAAATTCACCCTTATCAAGAAAGTTTCTGTTCAATTGCCATCATCGATTCCCTTTATGCTCGTTGCTCACTCTTCACAAGACACATTTGACTAAAACAAAATCGTATCTTCGGATAAAGTCCCTGCGGTTTTACCCTTGTCACAGCTAACCATATAATTGTTTTGGCACATTTGAGGGAAAACAATTTTCGGCCAGTTACCTTGTAATACATGATATGGGTCGAAAAATTTGATTATCACATTCGCATCCTTGATGAATTATGGGGCTGAGGGGTAGGGATTATGAAGGATATAGCTTATAAGTCAGTTTGAAGAGGGGTTTATATGCTTGAAGGTGCAGATTAACGTAAAAGACAGACTAAGTTTGACTAATCGGAATTGGAGTAATCATAAAAAAATAATTATGTTTCCATACCTGTATCGAATTCACCACCACTGTGGTTTTCTGCAACCGATACAAAAGTCGTTCATTTCAATACCAAAATTTGCTCTTGAATTGACGTTTCTATTACTGACATAAATATAGGTACGTTGCTAGGCAACACTTTCAGTTCCTAGTAGCCAGAGTTGAACTTTAGCTCCTAGTAACCTAACAGAATGTACTAGGTCATTAAGAATACAACATTGTTATGATTGGTCATTTGGGTTGGGACGCATTCTGATTTGTTTCCGATTTCGGCAGATTTGGCATTCCATACTCATGCTGGAGATATGAATACACCATATCATAGTTAAGTATTATTGTTCTGATCAGAATAGCCTTCAAGAAGCACATACTTGCTTGATCTGTATTCCATTCAATCTCGGGATCTGATTAATAGGATAGCTTGTTTTTGAATAATCACGGCCAGCAATACTTTATTGCAAAGCGGGGCGTCTAGCGAAGCCAAAAGTGTTACTTTTGATCCCAATAAAACAATCTTCTATTTTCATACACTCACATTGCAATGCTACAAGATATACGTTTGCCCAATGATTTTTTCAATCCAAAGTGATTTATCAAGTTTTTGATACTTATTGCTAATTGGATATACCTTCAAACTGCCATTGGTATTGAAGGTATTGTACTCATTTTCTCGGTGACTCCAGTATAGTTTGAAAACTCAATAATGGTCACTCACTTCGTACTCATCAGCTGCCAATGTAATGGTTCACTCACAAGAAATGTCCCAAATACGTCTTAGATTGATTTAGAGGCTGGAGATTCATTGTTTAGTTCATCGCTCTTCTCATTGTTTTGGTGGCTTGTCTGAAACCCCAACAATGGCATTCATCCTTGGTCAGCTATCAATCATGGATATGATACAGTAAGTTATAGATCGCAACCATAGGAAGGGGTTATTCCTTCTATGCGTACACCGAGTATATGCTATTCAATTTGACTCATTTTATATATATGAGTATATTCGTTCCATTATAACTATGTATATTCAAAGTTTATATTGAACGTGTTCATTCAGATGTGAATATGATATTCTAATGAAAATCTGTCTGGAACCTTATTAAACTTTCAGAACTGGCTTTAGGCGCATTCATATCCATAGCTCCCATCCCAAACTCTTATGAAAACTGTCAAGGAATCTACTTAAAGTTGTTAAATTGGAATGTGTCACTGCTGAAATAAAAATTCGTCTTCTCCAGTTGCGATAGATTTCGCACATTTCCTAATACTCACTCTCAACCCATGGGTTTAACTTTCTCGATCGGAAACTGTTTTCTTCAGGAGAAACTCTAGTCTGAGAGAGGTGATCCTCATATATCCCATATGTAGCGTGATAAAATTGTCTTGTATGTCTATTGAAAATCCATCTACTTAAAAAAAAAGAGAATTCATTCGCAGGACTACTGAGCTTTTCAAAATATGTAAAGAATCATCTTGGGAACTTGTTATTACATCATAGGAATCAATACTATCGATAACAGCTGGAAAATAAAGTTAGTTTGATTGTGAATATCTTCGGCATCCTACTTTTTTGTTTCCTCTTCATTTTCACAATCAAAGATTGTACCTAAATTATAGTGCTAGTGCCCCATATATGTGTGATTTCAATCTGATAATATTCATAAGTGATATCACGATGTACTGAATATTCGAGAAAATTCGGTCACTTCATTGTTGCCAAGCAACACCACGAGTCCACGAGTGGTATCGGAGATATTCAGAACAGAGTGGAATTTTGCTAGACTATTTCACATTCACGAAGCATAAGGAGCATTCATTATAAATGAGTGGTACATTTTGACAAATATAGTCACAATTATTCCTTGCCAAATTAACAGACTTTGCTTCACTATTTCATGCTTACATCCAGACTTCGCTTCGCTATCCATGGGTACATCGTTGAAAACATCAACGCTGATAGACCAATCAGAATTTAAAAGACAGCTAATGTTTTCTCGATGAGAAAACGTTGTCTCTGGCTTGTGCTTGGTCAGATTATGTGATTGGTGAAATGGTCATTGTAATATCACAGTGGCTACTCACCATGAAACGAATTTTCAAAACACGGCGATATATTAATTTTCGTAACAAGTGCGGAAAGTGATACTTCCCCGCACGCGAATGCCGTTCGGGCAAGCAGTAGGAAATTAATTGATTTGTTCTATCAACTATTCCTGCAAATTGGAACAACTAACAATAGTGATATATTCCCTATCTCCTAATAATTAGTGATATATCTATTGGTTGCATAATGGGGGAGACCACTGATTTTTTAAAATGACATTATCGTGAACTCTATACTGAAAAACTACCAGCGAATTGATTTTGAATTTTGTCATCCATGCTAAGACGATGGAAAAAATAAATTAGAATATGCCCATTTCAAAACACACAATTCCTGCGCCATTTGAAATTTTGTCAATTTATTGGTGTGACTGGTGCGACGTCTTATTCCCAACACGCCTATTGTCCTTGAACTGACCAATCACACTGTAACACTGCAGAATGACGAGGTATCAGAGAGAGATAGCTACAGTTCGGGACTAATACGTCACGACTCCACCATCATATTTGGCTGTTCGAAATATCGAATGAAATTATGCTGATTTCAAAACGATATAGATTCGATTCCCTTCAACTTTAACTCATAATATTGATTGTACATCAAACGTAAATCATGATTCGTCGATTGAAAGAGGTTTGCACGGATTTCTTCTCTCAGTGGTCTTCCCCATTCGAACTTCAAACTGAGGGAAAACAAACTGTTGTCTATGGATAAAGTGCATAGACTACATTACATTCATCAGCTTGCTGTAGCTGTAGTCAAACTTGTCAATGACATGAAGTGTTGGCACTGTTGGTAGTGATGATGGTTGAGTTGGTTAATTTCTTTAGCTTATTACATTTTCATTAGTCAAGTGAACAGTGAACGGGTGAAGATTTGGAGATAGTTCAAACAATTCAAACTAATCATGACGATCAAATCAATTGACATATAAAAGAACAGATACAACATGTTTACAATACCCAGATTGTCCTGCTCTGCATGAACAAATACAAATCCATTGTTCTACAGGAGTTCCTCTGGACCCCAACTCCAATTTCACTTCATGTGGGGAAGATTTCATCGCCGAAGTTTGTAGACAAAGTTCAAAAATGTGCCTTTTGTTGAAATCTTCTGCCTCACACAAAATCACATGATTAGCACGGAGAACTGCTTCTCCTTCCATTACTGGTCGGCTTTTTCCGTTTAAATAGAGCAAAATATCTGCCAAAAGAACATCTACATCAGGCATTATTAGCGTTTTCGATCGAATATTGACAATTAATGTCTAGAAATTTAAAAACTTATCACTCTTATCAGTACACAGCACACAAGCTAATGGCACTGATGGGATTGAGTGACGATTGACTTTGTTTTCCTCCAGTTTTGACGTGGCTTTGACATGGAACGATGAAAGCCGAGCGTCACCTGGTAACATTGATTCCCGCGAATAGGGTGAATCACGCAAGCTTGTAGATTAACCAATTTCCCAGAAATTGATCATGATGAATTTATTTTTCATCGTCAAATGCATCGGTGAAATAGTGAAGATTAGGAATCTAGCGGATCATAGGCCCACTGGCTTTTCGTTGCGATATTTTCCTCAGTTTCCGTTTCTCGCTACGTCACTTGTGCTATCCGAAGAAAAATAATTGTTGTTTCTGTGAAAAATTAATGATCTGTTGTTGCAAAAATATTAAATTGCATAACTCGAAACGCTACTTCTCTCTTTCGAGTGAGAGATAGATTTATCGTTCCGGTAGATTAAGGGAGCATTTAATTCTGAATTTTCCGCCGAATTTCCACCGAGACCTGACGTTCGTTTTCATTAGTTGTGTTTCCGGTTACCCGAATTTTTAATTGGTGAAGAGAAAAATGTGAACAGTAAATACCAATAATAGGTATATGAAATATTAATTCATTTTTCAGCATGCTAGTCATGCACGGATCATTTTACTTTGCTTCGAGGTAATCGATTTTGTATTTTGATACTTTTGAAATATATTTGTACGATAAAGTCTGGACGATGTTTATGGGTACACACTGGAACTACTGATATTCATAATTTAAAATCATCATTCAAAATCTCAACTGGGTTAAACCGCCTGCAATAATCAGCAATCCCATTTTCCTACAATATTATAGTTTGAAAATCCACCCACAGATCTATCAATTTCATCGTATATACATGGAGAGCGAAACTCGATGTCTCAGCTATAAGTATACTTAATATACGGAAACAAAAAACGATAGAACAACATTGTTTTCTTGGAAACATTCTTATAACTTGGCATATTTTGGGGAAAGCAATCTAAACGATTTCTGTAAAGAAAAGACTTCCTTTCTCCGTGGATAAATCATTATCATCATGAGGCTTTGTCGAGAATATAATTTTCCCCTTTGTTTTCTCATATTTCTTCCCCATTTTTCTTGATGTAATTATTGCGAGAAAGTGAGGGGCTAATTTTAATGTTTTTTATCTTTCCGTTCGCACGAATGTGAATCTACGGAACAATTTCTTCAGGGAATTGTGTTTAGAATAGTTAGCTCTCCCAATATTTTCCAAAATATACCAGGATATATTTCCAGAAAAATATTATTCATTGACATCATTTCAGTTATAGGATTTGAAAAATTTGGCTCAAAATAGACCTTGATGCCTATTTCCTTTTGACAATATCTTCCCAGATATTTTTATTGTTTCTCCTTTTCTTGGTTTCTTATAATGGAACTGAAATATCGAAACTGATTCACCCTATACATTAGGTACCTTGTGAATAGATAGCGTTTGAAACGATCATCCATATTTTGAAATCATTCCTTCCAATTTAGGATGATATCATTTGGACATTTGCATTTTGAATTCCTATTTCAGGTAGATTGCAGCTTTATTTTTTCAATCATTTATAAGTGATGATAACAGGGAACATTTCAATTCTGCAGGAATCAAATTCTGAAATGTTTTTCGCTATACTACTAATATCGGTTCATTTCAAATCTGTCTTGCAGATTATATTCATCTACATCGTTGTAAACGCTTCCTTCCTCTTCTAAATGCTGAAAATGCTCAAGGAAGATGCCTTTTAATGCGTGAAATAAATTTCCATTTCATCAGTTTAATCATGGACACTTGATATAATCTGTGGCACATTCGGCTGAAAAGAAAATCCTGTTCAGGGACTGCTCAGAGGACATTCTTCTCCCAAAGCGAGCTATAAATAGCCATTACATTTTCATTTGAAGCAGATTCCAGCGTCGCCACAGTGCATTTTCCACTGATTCAATGTAATTATTCTAATTACTCACAAGTGCATTCTGCCAAGCAGACAGTCACATCGGATAAAAGAAACAATTAATAATGGTGCAATTAAGTTGAGAGAACTAATTATTATTTGTGATAAAAAGAAAAGCAGTTGGTCGCTGTTGTAATTTCCGTTCGGTTTCTTCACCTCTAGTTGATTTTTCATGGGGAATGGATTGTCCTTCTCATAACAGGAAGCAAAATCATTTCTGGAATAGAAACTATGTGTTCATTGTTCATTGATTCAGTTAAGAAGAAGGAAATTCTCACGGAAGTGAGAACAGGGCATTGCAGGCAAAAAAGAAACCTAGGAAGCTTGGCTTAGAGAACTACGAATACCATCCATCCATCTTGAAATTATGTGTTTAAGTAATGCTACAAAAAAATTACTCACCCTGTATAAACTACCTTCCCAAATAGAAGTTGTGGCAAGTGATCAATTGAAAATATGATTAGGTCGATAATCAATGATCCTCTTAATAATTGATAATGGTTTTTTTTGCTCGACACCTATATTTGAACGTGACACGTGCAGGGCTGGCTTGGATGCGTTGATTTGTTGATTATGAATAAAAATGCTGTTCATAATTGAAATTAAAAGTCACAGGTCAGCTTTTGACGCATTTTTCGATTAATTAAATTTGACATAAAGATATCCGCTTGTTTATATACTTAATTAATGATGTGACAGCTCAAAGTGAGAAACACAAAGCACTATTCGGAATAAAAAGTAATTAGCTTTGATGAAGAATGAAAAATTTCAAAATTTCTTACATAGGTATATTATATATATATATATATGGCATGATTTCTGATTATGTTCTTGCTATTCCTTCGTTATTTCGTTCATAATAATTCACCTCATCAGGCCTACAGATTATTCGCTCTTTATTATGGGAGACATATTCTCCAAATTATTTTCGAAATGTCTTTTGTGTATGCAAATTTCAAATCATCGCAATATAACCATAATGGATGATTCTCTTCAAGTCATCTGTTTTAACCATAAGAAAATGTTAAATATCACGAAAGTCAACCGTACTATTCATTATACTTGTGAAAACGGTGGTCATCCATTTATCTCGTTTTTATACCATTGCATTTGTTTCGAAATATTCCGTTATTATTTATGTAGTCTGTACACGATTGTAATTGCGATTGTTTTCCATGGCCAAGCCAGATGGTCATTAGGCTTTTTTGTTCGTTCACTGGAGGACAGAAAATCTAGTCCTGTTGTCCTGCACAAAAACATGTCTCCATGACTCCATGTTCTGCTACATTTTATGGTTCCTTCTCGTTGAATCCAAGATTTATACAAATCGAAATTGTGATTTACGTTTCAAAATCAGTTGGTGATATATGTATAAGCACATAAGCAAATAAGAAACCACACACAGAAAAAAAAATTTGTTTGAAACTACAAAAGTTCTCTTAATTCAACAAAATCTGAGTTTCATATATCCACGACAAAATATTTTGTCACCGCAACAAATTTTTTTTTATCAGTTCTGAAATCAAAATTCATTTGATGTATCTCATTAATCATTCAAATTAACAGCAGGAGTTGGTTGAATAAACAAAGACTATTTTGTTCTTATGATACAATATCTGCTCTTATAACGATTCTGTCGATTGGAATGATTATATCATTTCATTCAAGTGACAAAATTTTCAGTTTTTCAGAGATTGAATATGTTGAAATAACAATATATATTCTTCAATCAACCAAATTGTATTTAGAATTGACAAAATATTTTGATGACTAATATTTAAAAAATCCAATAACTGAATTTCAAACAAAGAGAAATTAGAAATCAATTTCCTCAGTTGATTCAAGGCTATTAGCTTGTATAAGCGTCATAAGAAATTCTAGGACAGCCTGATATAATTATATAAACCGATGTTTTAGGTAGGTTTATGTACACCGCAATCGAGGCGATCGTAGGATATAATGTATTTGTGGGTTCTGTTCAACAAAGTAATTTGTTTGAAATAACAACATATTTCTTTTGTTGTCATAATCAATTCAATTTTGTCGAATAGAAAAAAAACTTTGATTGGTTGCACAATGAAATGATTGTTGACTCAACAAAATATGATGTTGTATTTAGTTAAATCTCTGTCAAAATGAATTTAATTTTGTCGAATAGCATGCATATGATTGATTGAACAATGAGATGATAGTTGGATCAACAAAATTTGTTTCATGTTGTTGAATGAAATGAAACTTTTGTTCAAGTAAGCAAATATTTCAATCAAATTATTTCGTCTCTTTGAATAGGTTGCTTATTTGGAATGAACATATATTTTGTTTATTTCGCAAAATCGTGTTCAATTTAACAAAAAAAAAATGACCAAAATTATTTTGTTTGGGCAACTAAACTTTTTTTTCCGTGCAGAAGCTAGCTTGTACGTGGCATGTTTGGTTACATTACAGATATAGGTATCATTCATAATACTCGGCTGGAACAAGAATTCATTAATATGATTTAACTTTAATATAAATATTTATATAGTTGTGATAAAAGCATCAGCATGTTGGAATAACAATAATAGTAATAAAAATAGAATGGAAAAAAGAGGTGGATAGTTGAAACTTTGGTAGGTAGGTATGATCAGTGATGATATTTTGAGTCAACAGTTGTGTCTCCAATCCATTTCATTAATTTGTTTTGTCAATTGGGTAGATGTCAATAAGCTCGTGTTTTAATGGTCTCAAAATCATAACCACAGCTCAACGCCGAATAGAGCCATAAAACAAGTTCACAAGCTTTATACCGACAAATCGATAATTATGGTCTTCGGCCACAATTTCATTTTCAGCAATAATTTTCGGTTGAACAAACTCCAACATCTCTAATGCTTTCAATTTATTGGAATTTTTACTACTTCTTGCGTTTGCACAATGAAATCAAATTGTTCATATTCCTTCCGTGAATTTTGATGGGAGCTTCGTATAATTGATAAATTTGTGTATAACAATTGAACCATTTTGATGCTTTGAGCATCAGTCAGTGATGGTTATCCGTAAATGTATTGTTGCATAATTTTTGAGACTGTGATAACACGTTTTTATCCACGACTGTTGTATGAATTATTTATTATTCATGTACGTCCACAAGCAAAACAGTAGCCTTTATTCACAGCAGTGAATAATAGCAGTGAATAACCATAATTCACTGGTCTACAGTTCCTAGCAAGTGCAACAGCCGTTGAAAAATCATTATAATATAACAGATATCTCCCATTTTCAGTTTTCCTAATGTCAAATGAGTTATGATAAAACAGTTGTTGAAAATAAATTTATATATCAATGACAATAGTAGTCGTGGACAAAGTATAGTATTCAACTCGCATATAATGAGCTATTATTCACTCAGGTTGGCTATGCCACTCGCTACGCTCGTGACGTAAACTTAACCTTCGTGAATATTAGCTTTCATTATATGCTTTGTTGAATAATCTACTATTATTGACAGCTGCTCAATTCATAGTGACTGACGTTTCAGTTCATTGTGATGTATTCTTTTGTTGCGAGTTCATCTGCATTAGCATGTTTTGCTCTACTCATCTCAAATATTGAGAGCGAACTTGTTGTGTTTAAGAAGTAGGTAAGTGATAAATGAAGTGTATCATTTATGTCACCAATCGCACGTAAGAAAATCCCTATTATATTCGCCAGCGTAACACTTGCATACTAGTGGAGAAGAGAAAGGTGCAACCTCATTAATGTATATCTATTTCCCGTGGCGAATCAGAAATAGAGCAAACACAATTTTCCATTTTCATTCTTTACGAGCGTTTATTCACGGCAATAGGGAAATATGCATTCCTTTGTAAACGGACCTTTTCCAGTCTGGCAACAATCCGACGCAAATTGATCCTAAGAGGGGACTAACGGATGCATTCCGGAATGCATTGTGAAAATGTAATTAAAAGTACACATCACCTATGGAGCACTTTGAAATCCGGATCGCTGCAGGAAATTCCTGCTGAAAAGGTTGCCTGGCAAAGGATAATGCTCTACTTGCTGAATGGGTACTCATCAGATACATAGATAACAACTTCGAAAAATATATGTACAATACATTGGTCAAACGATGCAATGACTATCTATGATATTTGGTGGATTAGACATATTCCCAGGCAACCAGATGACGAATGATCACGTCACTGTGAGGTCCCTAATTGGTGATGACGTACTTTCTATGACGTGATAATCACGTCATCGTTTCGACGTCGAGTGAACGTCACTTAGATGGGTTGAAGAAGACGTCAGTTTCATGACGCTGCAGGGACGTCCTGTCAACGTCTATTTTTCCCAGACCTTCTCTAAACCATGGATACTCATATATTATAATATGAAACAGAAATATAACTCATGAAAGCGAATCAACATGCAAGTTATATTGGAATTATTAATATTCCCGAAAAGTAGGAGAAAACTTTTTTTCAAAAAACTTTGACACACTGTATATCTCAGAAACCAACAAGCTATGTATATATACAAATGATTGTTGAGGTATTCCTATATTGAAACCGTTACTCTCATGACGTTGCAGTGACGTATCTATGAAGTATAAAAATCACGTCGATGTGACGTACCAATTTGGTGAGCTTCGTCATTCAGAAATGTGCTCAAGAACCAACACTTATATCAATGCATCATGAAATTCATCACTGAAAAAAATACTGAGAAAATATTTCTTTCTCCAAACGAAGTTTGATGCTTTGCAACGTTCCAAGTAATTTGAATGAAATTAGTAATCAAAATTGACACTGACATTCGGTGAAAATAAAATGATGGGGTTTTCGATAAAAAAATCACACAGAATTGGTTCTTCTAACATTCGGAGAAGAAATTATGTTTCACATGGGTATATATAAAGGCGAATTCATGCAAAACTTATGATATTTATATTTCCACTACATTATAATTATATTTTCACTAGACGTGAGGAGCCAGATCATGCTACTTATGCTCATAATGAACTAATTATTCGAGGTTATGTGATTTGCTTGGATTTTCCAAATGTTCACATGTTATTTAAGGATATGTGTTTATTTTGAATAAAATAGATGAGAGTCATGAGAAATGGTCTCTCAATGCAATCAGTCGTTTTCACTAGAACTATAATGTAATTATGATGTATAGTTTGGAGTTGGTCAACTCCTTCGTGCACTGATGTAATGAAAATGTGTTGGTGTGTTGCATGAACGCATTCTATGATAAAGGAGCTTTTAAAATCAGTAATTTTTTTTATGCTCTGGTTCCCACGAAAAGGGATCTCCTGTAATGTTCAGAGAACATCGTGAGAACCAAGGGAAATAAGGTAGAAATTGGTTTTCCCTTTTAATTTTCTGGAGGTTATATGCCTCAGGGAACACCTCCCTTGGCAATGTGTTCCAGAGCCTCGCTGTTCGTTGGATGAACGAGTCAGAGATATTCTCCAGGTATCCAAAGTGACCACGAAGGGGTGCGAAGCCTCAAATTGACGGGTTAATCTCACGGGAACTGCCAAGGGAGGAACAATTGTTGATATTTCAGAAGAGCATCATCCATGAAAATATCTATGAAATAGAGTCAGATCGCCAACTTTATAATGTAATGAAAATGTATTTATGATGAACGTTGCATGAATCGTCCTTGAGAATTGTGGATATGACATTTAATCATCCTGAGATGAATTAGGTATTGAATTGGAATACCGAGTTTGATCTAATCATAGTTGACTATTATTTTCATGGTAATTTCAGTTCTAGTAGTACAAACCACATATTGTATATACGGGCATGCTGAGTATGATTCATTATTCGAAATCACTAGACAGCAACAACAAGCTTCTGATTCCATCTTCCATCAACTTTGTTCTCGGTGCCTGTGCCTGTAAATTGCCTCCCAACATAGATTAACTTCCGCATATCATCTCTCAACTAGTTCCAGTGGAGTTACTAAAGCCAAAGTGTTATAATTACTAAGTTTGACGAAATAGTTCAGTGCACACACGTGAAGTAATGGGGTATGGCCTGTATCGAGTACGATATTTGGCGGATTGAGAGATTGTATGTATGTGCTCCACAGTGCATTCTGAGATAGACTGTATGGTAATTCAAATGCAGAGAGTCGGAATAATCACGGAAGCTATGACTAGTCACACGTGTGATATGGAATAAGCTCCGAGGGAAACCTATAATTATACAACCTACTTTCTTATTCAAGATTTTTTGGGATTTTCGCTCCTCGTTTCTATGAAATAAAAATATGAATATTATTGTAATATACGTGTAGTAAGGATAAATCATATGATTTGCCTCAAAATGTCACTGTGTTTGAAAAATTTTCCTATCAGAGAGCCCAAAAGAAAAATTCACTAGCTTGTCAGTGATCATTTGTATTGAAAAAGGTTTGGAGAAGAAAATTGAAGGTATATTAAAAAAAATATCAAATGTTCACATTGGACGTTTCGGGAACGAATCTGCTCCCGTATTGAACATAAAAAATGGATATTTGTATAGCAGATTCGTATTCGTCTTGACACTTCTCAGATCTCAGTAACAATTAGTGACGTTGGCAATCAAATGAAATACAGGATGTTTTCATTAATCAATCTTGAATTTACCATTTCCATTTTCAGATGTCAGTAGTGAATAACATGTGTTATCTATATCAACTGAAAATGGAAATGGTGAATTCAAGATTAATCAATGAAAACATCCTGTAACTGATATGGGAAAATGAAGTAGTAGATATGTCTATTATATTGATCGAAGATCTGAAACCCAGTCAATTTTATTGATCTTGATCACCTTGATACTCGAATGACAATCATTCAACTATTTACTTGTGAATCATTGATAATACTGATGTATCTTTGCATCTATATACCAAGATATTTGATATCGAGATGTCAATCATTCAACTATTGAATTGTAAACAAGTGATCTTCCTATTTTTAAAATATTGTCGTATAGTATTGGAATGCTAAACATTCAACCACTATACAGGGTGTAACATAAGTACGTTCAACTATTCAAGTTACGTATTCCTGAGACAATTTCAATATAAACTTCTGCCCGGAAACGCTTCGTTTCGCAGATACAGGGTGTTGAAATTGAATTTTTAGTTCGCATATTGAAAATTACTTTTTGCAAAAAATACCTAAGTTACCTGCACAAAATTTCGTACCTGGAGTTTATTTGACGCGGGTAATAATAATTTCATATTCATTCTCATGTAACATATAAGAAGGTGTCATTATTTTCTTGAAATTGCCCTAAGATTTTTGACAGTGAACTTTTGGTACTTTTTATTAAAATAACCTCATTCCCACACCATTAACAAGTAAAAAAAGTACACCTCCTCAACAAATCTGAGATGATCGTTTTCGAGATATTTACAATTTCCTCTATCGATACATGTCCTCCCAGGGCGCTAAGTCAAGTTGCTGCGAACACAACAAAAACTAAGTATGTGGTAGGTTTCACCAAAATAAACTACTTTTTTCCTGTAAAATATTCGTCGACAAATGTATTTTAACACCCTGTATCTCCGAAATGAAACATTTTATATCGATTTTTTTGCTGGCCGTGATTATTCAAGAAGAGAAGTTATCCATCCCGAGAATAACGAATGGAGTACAGATCAAGCAAGTATGTAAATCTTGAAGGCTTTTCTGATCGAAACAAAAATTTTTAACTATAATATGGTGTATTTATATCTCCAGCATGGGTATGAAATATCAAATCTGTCGAAATCGGAAACAAATCAGGTATGCGTCCCAACCCAAAATAACAACCGTAACAATGTTGTTTATTCTTGATGACCTAGTACATCCTTTCTATTTCCTAGGAGCTAAAGTTCAACTTTAGCTCCTTGGAACTGAAGGTGTTGCCTAGCAACATGTCTTTGTAAGTTATAGAATCGTCAATTCAGGAGCTAACTTTGGTATTAAAATGTACAAACTTCTGTGTCGATTGCAGAAAATATATATAATCTCCATTTCCACTCCTTTGATCACAATTTATTTCCAGATGGCGCCCCTACTTCGTAGTGAAAAACTTTTCCCATATTAATTTGTAAGCAAGAGCGAGAACTGTCAGAGCCAAGTCGAAAATTGATTCGGTATTATCGTATATCGTCGTTCGCACAGGCTTTTTCCTGCTATGAATATGAGCAGCGGTGTCGGTTCTGACTATAATGAATGATTTATTCGATACTCCCAAGATGGTTTTCGTGTATAAATATATTAGTTGCGCGACCTCGCACAGTTTCTCGCACTTTCGTACTTTATCACGAATCGAAATCCATCATCTATCAGCCTTGAGCAGAATTACAAATTTGTTTAAGTGTGCACGTCAAAAAAATACACAACGTTAAACTCGTTGAAAGTCGAATGTCCGAGATTGTCTTCCGTCAACGCACTATCAGACGCATTCTCCTTGTTCTCGAAATGAATGACCAATGGTCCTGATAGAATTCCACTCATAATCCTCAAAAAGTATGCACCAGAATTGATACCGATTTTCTGCAAGCTATTTACCACAGTCAGTTATTTTTCCAGGGTCCAACGAATCCCCAAAACAGGAAATAAGAGCCTGCACAAGATTTTCTGCAAGCTATTTACCATCAGTCGGATATTTTTCCAGGGTCCAAGCAATCCCCAAAACAGGAAATAAGAGCCCCCAAAGTGATGGAGGAAGCCATCACATTGAGCTCATCAAATATCTGGGAAACTCAGGAATCATTGAAGAGAGACAATATGGCTTTCGCCACCGAAGATCAACTAGACTAGAGATTCACTTGCCTACGTCACTCATATATGGCAAACTTCATAAGAAAAACATAGGGAATTTCTAGCTGTAGCGCTAGATATATCGAAGGCATTCGACCATGTTTGGCACCAATGACTGCTCCACAAACTATCACCACCTGAGCTATGCCATCTTTCATCGAGATTTCTTTCAGACCAATTGCTCCATATCGTTGTGGACGGATTATCGTCTGATACGAATCTGATAACATTGCGTTCCAAAAGGATCAATCTTGGCACCAATATCGTTTCTACTTCACATCAATGATCTATTCTGAACAACCATTTGCCCTATCCACAGTTTTGCGAGCGATAGTACTCTCCAAACTGCGTTCTCTTCTAGAATTTCCATTTTATCCCAGGAAACTAAGATCTTGCGATGAAGGCAGGCCAACGCTGTCAGTGAAGATCTTTCAGAAATAAGAGCCTGGGGAACCAACAACCTAGTTGAATTCAACGCCACCAGAACGTAAGCCTGCATTTCCTCTGGAAAATCGAAACTCAGTATATCAGCTTCAGCTGATACTTCACCTATCCACCATAAACAGAATTTTTGTTTCCATTGTATTTGTTTGTATTATTTCTCCATCATGTCGTTCTCAATTGGAAATCAACTATACTTATTTATATTTTAGGAGCCATATGTTCCCAGTTGCTGTTGTGAGTTGAATAATAATGACAGTATGATGGAAAAATCATCTATCCTTTCTCTTTGTGACATTTCAATTAGAACTGCCTCTTTACATTATGGAGTATTTGAATGGGAATGAAAAAAAGCAATCAGCTGAAATTGAGATCTGAGGTTAGAGATGCAGAAACAGCGGTGGTATCCCTCCATTGACAATTCAATATTGTTTGTATCAATACACCCAAGTAAAGTAAAGACAAAATATGATATCGAAATAATGAAGTGTTCGAATTCATAAATGATATGTGATCTCCAACTATCAGCTTATCTGCGATGATAACCGAAGTAGGCCTTCAGATGTTTATTCGACTTGCTGATATTTTTTTCACAACAGGATCTTATCTTGTCTAGGATATTAAGGTATATATTGTGTTTCTGATGATAACGTTCGAAGTTCAACACCATCAGATGATTTAGCGGGTGTCAACGAATCCATTAGACAAGACGTAACTACTGAAATATTTGATGTATCATAATGAAATTATAATTGGTATATGGCATGTAAAGAAGAAATGTTTCGCTTATTTCCCGGTAACCTCCGGTTTCACCGGAAATGACTCCAGATTTCAAAAATGACCCAAAAAAAAAATGACGTAGGCGTAAGAACTTCTGAAAATTCCATTTGATGATCCAGAACACAGGGTGTTCCATCCAAAAGTTCAAATCCGGAACCATTCACGGTGAAACCGGAAGTGACCAGGAAGTGAAAAGTATCAGAAAACTCTCCTCTTCACAAATAATATACCCATATCGAATTTCATTTCGATAAACCGAATATTCTGGAAGTAATGGTTTGTCTGATAGATTCGTTGACACTCGGTATGTATGGACTAGGAGGACATCTAGGGTTACTTTCCATGAAACTACCAATGAATCTCATTACAGAATGTCAGAATTGCTTTGTTAATCAAAAAGTAGAATTGATAGCAGATTGATTGTACATTTGGTTTCGCTGGTCCACATAAAATGGATTCATCCACCTTCTGTGATTCCCCTGTGAGCACTGCCAGCAACAGTCTTATGAATGAAGATGTTTTTTCATCGTCAATGAGGTTCAATTGAATGACGCCAATAGTATACATTATACATCAAGGGACAGAAATGCAAGATTTTTCCCAAGGTGCGATTTGTAGCTCGAGGGCGAACAATTGAATGTTTTTATGTGATTTTGAATTTTCGGTGAATGCTATTTCGTAACGGAGTACATCCGTATCTCAATCATCATTTCGGAAGTTATTGCAATAAACATCGATGAGACATTCATAATCGTTCAAATTTCATATATTTTCCCACTCGAATAGAATGAATTTTTCAGAATTTATTCAATTCATTTTTTTATAACTCAGACAAATTTAACATTTTGTATAGTACAAGTCATAACTGCTTATCTAATGTGAGGATACTCCTATATGTGCTTACAACTATAATAATAATACAAAGCAAAAATGGTTTCTGAACTTATTTGATTCTATTTCCGAGTGTGCGCCAAGGCAGCTTTTCAAAACTGTTGGAAAACTCGACAAAACCTACAACACCATCATGAGATAAATTTCAGATTCCATTATTACTTATATTGAGAAATACCTGGTCGAGCTGACGTTATATATAAATCTGGAACAAAGTCTGGAAAAAGATTCTTTATATATTGATATAAGTCCTTTATTTCATATGGTTCGGAGCAGATCAAGTGTCTCATAACTGTTCGTCTCAAGGTGGAGAGGTTTTTAGTCTCCCTAACTTTGCTTGGATTTTTAAAAACAAAGTTCACACATTCAGAAGGAAATAAACCGGATAAAGTTAACAAATTCGGAGATTCGAGGTTATGTGTATCGCACTGTCGCAGAAGCACGGTTCTGAAAACTCGAACTTTGAGCGAGCATCAAGTTCGAAAGCCAGTGGAAATCATTTCTCGACAAAAGTTTGCTCTTCTAATTTTCAGTGGACCACGCAAAGCGCGCTCAGTACTAAAAAAGTTTGACTAGTGCGACGCGTGCAAAACGCTATCACTCACCACTTCCTGGAACGTAGATATTCAGAAACAAGCAGTCCTCTGACTGGTTCACCAGCAGCGGCACCAACTTCCTCAGGTACTGGTACCGCCCCTTCGGCATGTACTGCAATGCGGCCGTTCGGTTGCTCACGTCCGGGTACTTCTGGGGGCACACAGCTCCGAAGGTATCGGCCAATCGGGTTCCAGGCCAAGGCAGAGCAGGCTGGGGGGACCGGAATCGGAGGGGACCCACTGGGGGAGCTGCGTATGGTACCCCGCGGAACACCTACAAAAAAAAGTTAAATATATTTTTTCTTGACCTTTCAGTTGACTCCACTCTCAATTGGCAGGATGTTTGTAACGCTATGTATTTCCATTAGCTGCATCCCTACGAATTCTACCTGATTTTCCTTCATTATAAACTGTTTGAGAACTTGACGTTGGGTTACTGAAAACAATTCACCTATTCAGAAACATATTATCATAAGTACTGTACTGTATGTTTGAAACACTTCATTTTGATACTTTCATGGAAATATAACGTGATGTGATGCCACCGAGATATTTACTTAGATGTCAGAGGAACTTTGATAGTTCAGGTTCCTGGAAAGAATACGTAGAGACATGATCCATATTTTTTGGAAACGAATAAATATCTGTAGAAGATCTAGTGAATCAGAGGTATACTCAGAAAGACTGGTTTCCTGCCCAAGCAGCTTTTGTTTGTGGTCATGAAATATTCGAGGAATATGAATGCAAAATCATGGGGAGGACCACTACAAAAATCCAGATTTCTCTGTTGAAAGGCGGCCCTCATTGTAAATTGTTGTTCTGAAATAGTTTTATTCGTCATTCGGTTGCCCCCTCACGGGCAACCCTCAGAAATCTTCAGGAAACTTGTGCGAGCAAAAAATTATGTCTGATTCAAAAATATCTGGTACCACGATTTCCACATAGTACACTATATCTATGCTTGATATTTTCATCAGCAATACTCTTTCATGTGAAAATCATGCCCGTTCCATCGCGAAAGCTGCTTCACAAAAACCCGGATTTTTATTCCGTGCGAGAATCTACTTCACACGTCAACAGCTCCTCATGATCTACAGAGCACATAATCCTAGAATACTGTTCTCACACATGGGGTTCAGCACCCAAAGATACGCTGATGCTCATACATTCCTTCCAGAGAAGAGCCATCCGCCTGGTGGGTGATGCACACACTTTAATACTTTGACTTCATTAGAACACCGTAAAAATTCGGTGACCATTCACTTTTGCTTAGATAATTTCACGGGAAATCTTCCTCAGGAATCTCTGCTATAATTCCATCACTAGCCATACCAGTATGCGACGAATGCGACAGGTCAAAACGCCATAGTCGACGGAAGTATTCCTAAGAACTTGTATATAACCTCTAAAATAGTTCAAAACAATCCCAACACCTACCTCCTCTCCCGACCCTCTTTAGGAACGCACGAAGTTCTTCGAACCTCATAGGAATTTCCTCAAGTGCACTCCAAGAGATAAAAAAATGAGTTATGTGTGAAAGTGAGGTGCTCAAATTCAGACCGTCTAAATACATTATTCTCGAAATATCATCATCATCAAGTGTGAAAAAAACATGTAAGGGACTTAGCAATGTTTTTCAATGCACAAGCGTGTTTTCAAGAGTTGATGATCTCAATTTCATTCAATATTTTCGTTACTAATTCTTGTTGATAATGATCAACACTTCAGCCTCCGCGTTGTGAAAATATTCATTGTATTAATTTCACCTACTGAAATTATTTGTACTCACCTCAACTGGTTCCAAATGCCTCGAATTCAATTCCAGTATGATCCCTCTGATCGCACCTGACTGGATATCCACTATCCTGGAACTATAGCGAGGACCACAATGGACTCGTAGTACTGGTACTAATATGGCGACGCAAAACAGAATCAGATTACGCCTTGGAAGGCAAATGGAAAGCATGATCTGATGGAGCGATGCTGAGAGTGGGGCATCACTTCTGTGGGGCTCTGACTAGCGGTCCATGGGATTCTGAGTGACTAAGGTTACCTGAAAAAGCGACATTTCAGTAGATTCTTGAATTGTCTAACAAATATATTGTGGTTTTATTCACTCAGTACTGAGATTCAACAATGAATTCGAACTGTGAAATGAATGAATTCGAAAAATCTTTCATTGGTGTTATTATATGAAAACAATTGAGGCAATTGAGGATGAAATTGTACAATTCGAAACAATCACAAATGAATGAAATGCTTCCAGCAGTAAACCGTATGAATTTTGTATTCCTCAATTGTTCAAAATTTGTTTCTCGTTGCAGATTGTACAAATAATTCAATTCAATGAAAAACATTTTTTTTTTCGATTGGTGCACGTTTTTGAAACCATTTTGAGTACATGAACCATATCAAAATCAATACTTAGAAGTTACAGTTGTTGCCCTGTTCCCATGACTACCTCGAATAACATTCACTGGATCACTAAGTGTTTATGTTTCGTAATTTAGCAGCTTTTAAGCACCACATTGTCACAACACGATAAGTCCATAATGTCAGTCCGCCATCATGGTGTAATTGTTATTATCACAAAATAATAGGTATACGGATTATAGCCAAAATTAACATAATACAACATTGATGACTCCTACAGTAAACCTAAATTCCTTGATTAGGTATACAGTGCACATAAAAAGTGCCACTCGGAATGTTTTTATTATCAAACTATTCATGAATGTCTTTATACGCGATCACTGCTGTTTTATTTCTGACTACTTTACTATCTTCAGATCCTCACATGTTCTGATCAATCACAGTCAAGACAACTTGTAACATGGCCAAAAACCACCTGTATTTCAATTCTGATTGGTGTATAAGTATTGGTGTTTGAAATGGTTATACTTGGCAGGGACCGCCTCCTCATAGGGGTACTGAAAGGACACAATAGGTTGCGTATATAGACACCTATATAATAATAATAATAATAATATGTCTTCATTTATACCACGGTACAAAAGGGCGGAATTCAGTCGCACACATTCAAAGAATGCAGGAGGCTGCTCTTTCATTCATATAAAGCATAGTGAATGCGGAAAAGATGAAGAAACGTCATTCCATTTCCTCGGACAATGTGATACATATGGGAGGATGAGATTGGAAATCTCTGGAGTTGATCAGACATCCTGGCCTTCATCAGCAGGTCAGGAAGAATCAGAAAATACAGCTAGAAGGAGGATGTGTAGATATGTGAAGAACAGGGGTTGGAAACGGGGCCCATGAGACTAGTACTTCTTCTAATACTGGATGGTGAGATGGAGTTCGACAAAAAATAATCGTAGCTGGAGACGTCAGAATGAGTCGCTTTGGTTATGATGGATCACTTTATGTTCTGAATATATTTAAATATTTCTGTCTTCTATTGTTGACTTCATTCCGTTACCGTTCAGCAATACCACCTATTGAAATCGTGGTGTTGCTTGGCAATACGTTTTCGTGATCAGTGAAGCTACAAAATCAACTCGTAATATCACAATTCATAATATTCTAGAAAAAACAAATATCGTGCTATTTCGAGAACTATAGAACCGATCATCCAACTCCTTGACGAGTTGAACTGAATTTATATGATGATAATTTCATCAAGGGGAGACTCGATACCCAACTGAATAGTCCATAATGGGTATTATCGCTACATTACAAGCACCATGCATGCATAAATTCTGCGATTTTCCCGTGTACGGCGCATCCAATCACTATAAAACAATCGACGAATGAACCGAAAAAGCCCCACTAGGAGCCCTAGCAAATATATATACGCCCCAGATCGTAAAACCGAAAGACAAATCCACCGTGCGATCTGTTTTGTCTCACGCGTTTCTGATAAACAACACAACATGGGAAAGCAGGGACTTTTATAGGGACCTATAAATGTCCGTGGGAATCCTTGAGTATGCGACCGATCTCCTGCTTTTTAACTCGTTTCGAAATCTGAGAAATATTTTGTGTATTGTATGTTTTGAAAGAGTTTGATAATGCTGGCTCTGATCTTGAAGTGTTGAACCCACAGTGGAAAATGTCAAATCCTGAACGGGCAGAATCTTCTTCTGGATAGCTATGTAAGCGATCCTCTCGAGTCGATGCCTATTGAACATAGCCGAAGACACATTAGCTTCAACATCGCAAAAGAAAGCAAACATTTTTGCAGAGAGGTTCGCTGAAATTGTCTTTTGTCAACGAACTATCAGACGACTTGAGATGAGGCAAACGGTCCTGATGGAATTCCACCCATCATTCTCAAGAATTGTGTAACATGATTAACAGGATTAATACAGATTTTTTGCAGGTTATTTACCATCGTACAAGTCAAGTATTTTTCATCTTGCTGGAGTCCAACCAATCCCCAAGATAATAAACAAAATCCTGACCTATTGCTCTGTTATCAGTAATCTCCAAAGTGATGAGGAAAGCAATCAACAATGAGCTCATCAAATAGCTGGAAAGCTCAGGAATCAATAATGATAGACAATACATGGCTGCAGCGTTGGATATATCGAAGGCATTCGACCGTGTTTGGCACCAAGGACTCCTCCACAAAATACCATCAATGGCTTACCACTCCAGCTATGTCACCTTATATCAAGTTTTCTTTCAGGTAGATTGCTCCATGTGGTGGTGGACGGAGTCTGATACCATTGCCATTTATTCCGGAGTTTCACAAGGATCAAGTTCGCCTCTTACATTGTTCCGACTTCATATCAATGGTCTGTTGGGAGCAACCACTTGTCCTATCCACAGATTGTCAGATAATAGTACTCTCCATACTGCGTTCTCTTCCTGAATTTCCATTTCTTTCAAGGAAACTAAGAAGACGATGGCAGGTCAAAGCTTACAGACTGGGGAACCAACAACCCAGTTTGATATTCAACGCTACCAAAACTCAATCCTGTGTGTTGTCTAGAGAGGCGAAGCACAGTATACTTGGTATAACAATGTCTGGTAGCACCATTTCCATCAAGTCCACTATATCTATGCTCAGTATTCTCATCAGCAATACTCTCTCATGGGATAATTATGTCTGATCCATCGCGAAGCTGCTTCCGAAAACTCGGATTTTTGTTCCGTGTGGAAATCTACTTTACACCTCAACAGCTTCTCATGATCTACAAAGCACAGATGCGGCCAGTTCCAGAATACTGTTTTTACATATGGGGTTTGCCTCCCAAACATACGCTGATGCTCCTAGATTCCATCCAGAGAAGAGCCATTCGTCTGGTGAGTGATGCCACACTCGCTAGTTCTTTGACCCCATTAGAACACTGTAGAATTGTCGGCGACCGTCTTCTATAGAAACTTCTACGTGAAATGTTCCTCAGAAATCTTCGCACATTAATTCGTTGTCGACCTTGAGATATGTCGAATAACACTTCACCAACACTTGTTCGTCTGTAGAACAGAATAACTTTGGAAAAGTTCAGAATGATTCCAATACCTACCTCATCTTCCTATCCGAAATATTGAAGCTCAAATTCAGAAAGTTTAACGTCTACTTCCAAACCAAGAGAGCTTATTGAGTTGAAGATCCAATGTCCAATTTAGACCCATTTTGTTTCTGCTATGTCAGTCTGAGGACATGCGCGACTAATTTATATAACATTCCAACGAAGGATCTGAAGGAATATATAAAATTTCTCTTGATATTGAAATATTCAGATTGACGGGATCTGAGACTCCCATTGTTAAGTATACGACTGACTTCCCTTTCAATTTAGACCTGGAAGATATCGTTTCACTTCCCCATGTTCTGAAGCAATAAGTGTTGAACCCCTCTATGAATCTCATTCATTCGATGTGTTATCAAACCAAACGCAAAGATCCTCAAAAAACCTGCTGATTATGATGATGTTTTATCTCAAATGCAATGGATCATAGTCAAAGTGATCCATAATCAAATTTCAAAAGATCTAGATTATTTATAGCCTTGAACCAAATTTATATCATCAAGATAATCACATTCCTTTTCCATAACGATCAACTCTTATTTGTTGCTCCTGAATTTTCTGTCTCAACTCTAACTCAAAACCTATTCTCGCCCTTGTCTTGGGATGCTTGTTCACATTTTTGAGGCAAAAGGGTAGACCCTTCAGTAACTCGATGAATCGCGATAAGGGGATAGCAGGGCCGCTTCCCTAAGACATAAGGATTTTTCCTCCCCGAAAAAATGTAACGAAGGGATTTTAGCGTATTTTCCTTTCGAACTTCGGATCGTCATAACGGATGATTTTCCTCTAGATTGGTGAATCTTGTGACAATAATAATTTTTCATTATGAAAACTTCACACCTAATAGTTTCGATCAATTGGAAGCCTGTATTCTATATTGTTACCATAGCAACTAAACAAATTTCTGGAAATTTTTTCCTCCTTGGGGGAAGGAGCATTGAATTAATCTGGAATTTTTTTGACGTTCAGAGGTAAAATGACATTAACATTTGACTCCAGATTACGTCGAATTCATCCTATAAGTTGACAAGTTCCTTGTAAGGAAATATATTTCTACCAACTTTTGTTGAACTAATTTGTGAAAAACTGAGAGATTGAGTTACAATCAAATCATATTTTTTCATTTCATTGACACTGAATAATACTTTGAGTTTCTTGTTATATATTTCTACCAACTTTAGTAGAATTAATTCGTGAAACACCGAGAAAACGAACTACTATCAACTTAGTTTTCAATATTTTGTGTAACTAAAGAAGGTTAATTGTGTTGTATTTAACTCAACAATGTTATGGATATGAATTATATCGATATACACACTGTCGACTTCCATCTCGAACACGAATATTTAGAAAATTCTCCCTCGTCTTCAACAGAGGAAAATTTTAAAATATTCGTGTTCTTGAAAAATTTTCCGGTAATAATTGAAGCTCTCGTGGTAATAAATGAAAACTCCATGAATTAGAACCGTATTTTCAAAGGATCGAGTGTACCTAACAATTAATTGGTGTGAAGTGAATATAATGTGTACCAATAATGAATATATGCAATATTCCACTTTCACTACACTGCACTTTCATTTCCTTTTTTTTTTCATTCTCACAAACAGATTATATTCGATATCAATATCAATACTTCGATTACTGGTCTGATATTATGGGCAAAGAGAATTACTAGGATGAAGTAGGGGTCAGCAAACATGGCCCTAGAGGGCCTACTTGCTGATACTATTACTACTAGACTGCACCTAGCTATTTTCCTAAAGTTGCTTCGAATAAGAGAATATAATATAATGTAACACATTCAGAACTGATATTTTCATGCAACACAATAGGTAGAAATCAGGCATTTTCAATCTAGAAATCTTTAGCTGGTGCCGAAACTGCAGCCGAAATTGTATTTGTTCATGAATCTATTTGAACATCATATGAATGAATTATTTCTGAACTATTGATTTTTCAAACAATCTGGTTTGAAATTTTCTCATCGAGTACCACATGAGGTTGAATCATTTCCGGGCATTTTTTTGAGTTCATGAATATTTTGAAAATTATTCCTCGTCATCCACCCATCAGCATACATAAAAATATAAAGTTTGCCAAATCATTGACGAAAAGTAAGGTAATCGAGGGCCCCAAGACACTACCCTGGGGAGTAACGAAGTTCAAATCATATTCATGTGATATTATGTCCTCGATCTTTATATAGTGTTGGTTTTGTATACGGAACGATATACGATATACAGGGTGTCCCAAAATTAGCCTGCATTCGCCTACGACTCATGCTGTAAACTTCATTCTCGTGAGGAATCATGATTAACCAAGCTCGTTGAACAATATACTAATGTTTACTGTGGTCTCACAATCTCCAATTGAAGTTTGTCCTGCTACACCAGCTGATTGTGAAGACACAAAAAATCTCATTATCGAGAAAACAGTTGAATATGACTCCAGCTCTATAGCGAGAGGTAAAAGATATCAATTCATCAATATAAGATAGGGAGATCATCTTCAGAAGCTGCCTTTCAGGAGGTCACCGCACCCTTATATGAAACATTTTTCGACGTTTTCTTCATATTTTTGGTCGAAAGAGCCGCAGGTGAAGTTTGGCAGGCTATTCATCATTCCAAATTTTTTGGGATTTTCTCTCCTCGTTTCTATAAAATAAAAATATGAATATTATTTCATTATACGTGTAGTAAGGACAAATCAGATGATTTGCCCTAAAATGTCACTGCGTTTAAAGAATTTTCCTATCAGGAAGCCTAAAAGAAAAATTCACTAGCTTGTCAGTGACAATTTGTATTGAAAAATTTTTGGAGAAGAGAAATAAAGGTATATAGAAAAAATATCAAATTTTCACTTATCTTTGGACGTTTCGGGACCGATTCTGCTCCCGTTTTCAACATGAAGAGATTTTTTCAATTGCGAAGTCGTATAATATGTCTTGAAGGTTTTCAGTTTTCAATGACAATTGGTGACGTTGGCAATCGAAGGAGTTACAGGATGTTTTCATTAATTAATCTTGAATTTACCATTTTCATGTTCAGATTTTAGTAGTGAATACCATGTTCTGTCTATATCAACTGAACAAGAAGCAATGCTATTGTCTCCGTTCAGAAGAATGCAAGCAGATTCCTTGATTTTTCTCTTCTGGTTGTTATCTTCTTTTCCAATGATTTTAATATTATTCCACTCTGCCATATGTTGTCTGTCTTCAGTAAGGATATGTTCAGCTAATTTCGATTCATCGATGATTCTTTTCTTGGTTTCACCTGTATAAAACTTTCCACAAACACAAGGTATACTGTAAATACAATTTTTTGACGTTTGTTCTTCATTTTTCGGCTTTGTTTGAGTTAGAATTGATCTCATTTTACTGAAGACGGACAACATATGGCAGAGTGGAATAATTTTAAAATCATTGGAAAAGAAGATAACAACCAGAAGAGAAAAATCAAGGAATCTGCTTGCATTCTTCTGAACGGAGACAATAGCATTGCTTCTTGTTCAGTTGATATAGACAGAACATGGTATTCACTACTAAAATCTGAACATGAAAATGGTAAATTCAAGATTAATTAATGAAAACATCCTGTAACTCCTTTGATTGCCAACGTCACCAATTGTCATTGGAAACTGAAATGCTTCAAGACATATTATACGACTTCGCAATTGACAAAATCTCTTCATGTTGAAAACGGGAGCAGAATCGGTCCCGAAACGTCCAAAGATAAGTGAAAATTTGATATTTTTACTATATACCTTTATTTCTCTTCTCCAAAAATTTTTCAATACAAATTGTCGCTGACAAGCTAGTGAATTTTTCTTTTAGGCTCTCTGATAGGAAAATTCTTTAAACGCAGTGACATTTTGGGGCAAATCATCTGATTTGTCCTTAATACACGTATATTGAAATAATATTCATATTTTTATTTTATAGAAACGAGGAGAGAAAATCCCAAAAAATTTGGAATGATGAATGTACCACCTCCTCGATTAACCTACAGACAGTATTTGGCAGGCTAGTTTCGTGACTACCCTGTATTGGTCATGAACACCAAAAAATGATACCATGAAAATGCTTGCAGAATTCGGCAGATAAGCGAGAGATGAAATATTCAATCGTACTCAAATTTGCCCTCACTTCTCCAATAAACATCTGCGTCGCTGTCCGAAACTTCCCGGAACACATTCGGGGACCCATAAAACCTCCCCCTCATCCGCTTAGTATGCACCCGCCGACATCTGTTCTTCAGGGCGCACCTTCGAAGTCTCTGGAAATCGGAGTTGTGAGTCGGAGTTGTGAGTTGGAGTTCCTCCGAGGGGCCGTATTTCGCATCTTTCTGGCCAGAGATACGGTTTGGTTTATGAAGCTGGAGATTAGCGCGCGGGAGTTGGGAGTTGGTCGCAAGGGGAGTTCGACGCCGCAGGACGAACCGCCGCCATGGCAGGGAAGTTGGGTATCTGAAACAAACAAAGAAGATTGAGTAAACAGTTGACGGCGGAATTTTTTATCACTATAATCATGTAAATGAACAATGCCATTCACAAAAGAAGATAATGAGACAATAATCAAGAGTGCTATATTTGGTGAGGGAAACGCAATGCAGGTGTAGGGACTTCGTAAGACACGGTTCAGCCCTTTACCGTTTTTAACTATCGTCTATAGTTCAGATTTTCTCGCGAAATCAAACATTTAATTTCCGGCTATCAATCAGTTAAGTTCAGTTTCCAACATTCGCACCAGCACTCACACACAAAGCACTCGCGTTCGTGATAGTTCGTCATAGCACACTGCAGTCACATGGATATCCATAGGAAGTTATGCCGGGTAATTCAAGACGTCCATGGCAAATGCGTTCTTACTACCGAGGACATTCATAGGACGCCCTTGGGAGGTACAAATGTCACGAATTCTCACCAAAAAAGAATATTCCTCAAGGAAATACATTATATCTCCTCGGGAAATCATCTAATGAACATCCTTTGAAGAAGTTCATTGAACATTTTGTTTTCACACTGAGGATATTCATATGACATCCTCCGAGACGTCCTCTTGAATGACCATAGAACATCGGACGTCCTCTAGAATGTCCATAATACGTCCTCTGAAACGGTCATAGGACGTTCCTGGAACTTCTATGAGATATCTACTGGAATATCCTAGAGATAAAGGAATTATTGAAGAATTTTATTTGGGTCTCATTGGGACCAGATCTTGCATAACTGATGAGGACATCCACTTGAGTTGATGGTCCGTAGAAGGTCTCCAATAGATCCTGAAGAAGGTTCCCAGGGATAACAATGAACTTGCGTAACGGACATTGACATGGAGTGTTCATAGCCTACGAGCAGTCGATCGTCGGCGAGGTGTAAGTTTACGTCCTCGAAGGGACAAGATATTCAACGTACCGACTGGGAAATCCGTAGGACGTTATTTCTAGGACATTGGAAGAGAAAATGATCATCCGCTTGCGTGAAGGACAGTTATATAGGATGTCTATCTGAAGTTCTGATGCCAATGTATACCAACGATAGATGTAGCTTAGGACACATTCCGAATCGTATCCAGGACATTCTGAGGACGTCTTTCAAATGTTCATGAGACGTTCTACTCATGACATCTCATGAAATTATATTTCCTGAATAATATTCTTTCACTCATCACTTAGATGAACACATGGATTATCTGTAGGAGTTCCTTCCGAAGTCGAAGTCATAACAGTTCGCACCAACTGGGACATCGGACGGATTTCACTTAGAGATATTCCGAATGTTATACGACCCTGGAAATATAAAGGACGCCCGTGCAGAAATATTTGAAGTAATGTATCTGGGATAATTCATGTTTTTTTTTCGAAGAGATATTATATAATATCTGAAGTCATGCCAGCAAATGTACTACTTGAGACATCAGAGGACGTCTTTGCTTGGACATTCTACAATATTAACCATGTGGGACGTCTAAAGGATGCTGTTTCCAGGACAATTGAAATGATGTACCAGCTCGGACATTTCATGGATATCCTGGCTTGGACATTGCATGAGACGTACGGGATGGGACGTCCCAAGGACAATTATTTTTGGCATGTGGCATTCGTACTTGAATTGTATCAAATTGGGTTGTCCCTAGGAAGTTCCGTGTTATTACGGGTACACCTTCGTGACAGGGACTGACAAATCCATCGTTATTTGACACCGTTGCGTTGCTCAATATCATTCCTCTCACGATATGATTGAACATTTGTCAACTGAATGACACCCTTTCTCGTTCTTTCCTTTTTCACACATTTCAATAACTCTCATGCAGCCGTATTCGGAAACATTCGCTGTTAATATACATACGACCAACAACCACTGTGTTCGGCTCTGCCGAAACATTCCACAAATTTCCCTCACGAAATACAACAATTCAAAATAAGTTTATATAGGGCCATTTACCATATACAACAAAACAGGTAGCGATGTTTGATTCTCACTGAGCCTAATTTTAACCATGCCATTTAAAGCTCATATTTTCATTCCGAGTGAAAAACTACTTCACACCTCTCATGATTACCAAAACATAGATACGAATCGTTTCGGAATTTGTTCACACATATCAGGTTCAGTACTCAAACATACGCTGGTTTTCTTAGCTTTTATAGAGATGAGCCGTTTACTTGGTTGGGAATGCTACACTCACTAGTTTCTTGAATGATTGGATCAGCGTTGGACAATTCACTTTTCCATCGATATCGTGAATAAATTAGAATTACAGTGAGGGCCCTGATAACTCTTCGAAGTTCTATGAGTGGGACAAAAGCTCTCATCAGGAAAATGAAATCATCTATTCCTGGTCCAAGCGATATGATATGCATGAATAAAATGTTTGTGAACATATTTGAAAATCAATCTATAGTCAATTTTCTCAACACTTCGTATATACATGTCTGTTTGATAAGAGAGAACATTTTACATATATATTTGTTTCTAATATCTTATCATTAAATCTCACGATTTTGTACTACAACATTTAAAGTTAGGTCCGATAATACTATCTTTCACATCAGTTCTATATACTTCGTAATCATAGGATGCTCTCAGATTATTTGATATCTATCTGTGTATCTTATTGATGATTTTTTTATGGTTTCATAGTTTGGTTGAAATTATTATTATTAATTTGATAATTCCGACCATTGTTTTTAACTCGGCGCTAACATATGGCCACTCATTATTAGGACGTACTTCACTACACCTCACGTTTGCACTATACAGGGTGGCCCTTTGAAAACGATACAGAGGCTCTGTAGGTTGCCAAAACCGGATTATGAAAAAAATCTGGAACACGTCAACTACATCTTCGAGGGGGACATCGTTTTGAAATATTTTCAGCCCAGCGGCGTTGCCGCTTCTAACGAAAAGAAGCAACAACTATGTTATTTCAAATGGAACACCTTGCATTTCATTGTATTTATAAATTTCCATCAAAGAGCTGATTCCATTGATGCATCACACTTGGGGTCTAGCTGGAATAATTTCAGGGATATAGGGTGTTCAAAATCGAGATAGTTCAACTTTAGCATTTCTTGTGTCGAAACTATTCATTATTGGTCAAAACGGCTCTCATGTCCCTATCTCAACTTTTGATTCACTATCTACTGACATTTAATTGGAACATATACAGGGTGATCAGAATTTTGAACTTTGAACCACTCTGTATTTGTTTCAAATAAATGTCAGTAGATAGTGAATTGAGTTTCGAGATTGGGTTATATGAGCCGCTTTGACCAATGATGAATAGTTTCGACACGAAAAAATCCTAGAGTTGAAAAATATGGATTTTGAACACCCTATAGCTCTGTGATTATTGCCGCTAGATCCCAATTGTGATGCATCGATGGAATCAGCTCTCCGGGCCGAATATAGAAATGCATAAAATACAAGGTGTTCCAATTGAAATAACAAAGTTATTGCTGCTTTTCGTTAGAAGCGGCAACGCCGCAGGGCTGAAAATATCTTAGAACGATGTCCCCCTCGATAATGTAGTGGAGGTGTTTCAGAGTGTTTTCATAATCCGGTTTTGGCGACCTACAGAGCCTATATATGTTTCGTTTTCTAAGGGCCACCCTGTATAGGCGAGATATTATCATGTTCAAATTCTCATCATCCGATCTATCATTGTCAATGACATCGAATTCTCCTCAATGGTGAATGAATTGCAAATGAGTTCAAAAAACGAGAGAAAATAACAAACGATCCATTCAGGATTCAGGCAACTTTGCAAAGTATCTCCACTTCTCCCTATCGATGGGGCAATGGAAAAGATGCAAAAAAGTGTCATTCATTATAGGGGCATTTCCAGAATGAAAACAAAAGGCGGAATCTAAATCGAAAAAGCCATTTCTTAGGCCTACTCGATCGCTTTAATATCACTCGGAGAATTTATAGTACTGAAGGATATCTAGCTCAGAGGGATAGAAGAAAGAAGAATAGTTATTATTGAATGAAAAACTTGGGTTCGCATATAATAATAATAATAATAATAATAATTTGTCTTTATTTGTCCTCACAAAAAAAAACAATAATACTGAGGGCAAATGGGCGAAGTCTAGTCATGACCAGACGAATCCAGTCAATTCCTACTCAACTTAACCCCTATAATAATACTGAAAAAGGAGCTGGGTAATATACTCATATATATCGACCTGTTGAAAATAACTGACTGATATCTGAATTTGATATAAAAGAATTATATTTTCCCGAGTTTCCCATTTTTTATGTTGAAAACGGGAGCAGATTCGTTCCCGAAACGTCCAAATATGGAATTGTATCTATAGTCCTCTTCTTCAAACATTTCTCGAAACAAAGTGGCACTGATAGTCCATTGAATTTTTATTATCAGGCTCTCTGATACTAAGAGACATTCTTGGGCAAATCAACTGATTTTTACTCAGGATATTGCGAAGTAAATTTAAGAATGAATGTACATACGACCTGTCCGATTAACATAGTATTTGGTCTTGTTTTACTTTGATATCATTCGACATATCAACCTCCTCTTTTATACATCAGGTACGTAAGTACGATATTCTTTGACGAAGAATTCCATTTCGTATTGTCAGGAGTGGATTGAAACTATAATTCTGACAGAAATATTTACAATTTCCATTTCATCTAAGAATAGTACATGATGCAATAATCCTACGAAGCGTCTGAACTGCCATCCTGGATAAACTTTTTCACGAATATTTGCCTAATTTTCAATGGCAACAGTGAATTTAGCACTAATTTACAGTTGCAATCAATACTATACATACAATACAATGAATTAGAATCACACTATCTAAATGAATATTTGAATTATTTGATACAATTCACGATCATTAGCCATGTTGGTGAAAGACATCATGTATTTTACTAAAGTCAACTTACTCGCCTTACACAAACCTCACAGCTATATTCATGCTGAGATCACAATATGTTTTCTGGCCTAACTTCCAGTATGTGTTCTTCTATATCTATAACATTATAATCCACATCGCTGAGATGGAAAGCTCAAGATACAGGATAGTTTTATGCACTAAACTTCCATCAAGACTGAAGCTGCGTTATCAATGGGACAAAACGGCCTCGACCTGGCTCGAGTATTTCTTTCGCTGCTAACCAGAGAGATTCGGACATTTATTTACTTCGAAGTTCTTCATTTAGAATTAAAACATAATATTGTGGTGACTTAGAACGGTCGACATGTTATTCCCAATACAATGTTTGCACGTTGAAAAGGGCCTGAGACAGTAAGATGACTGAGAAGCTAACAATATACTGCGCATGGACCTTTTACCAATAATTTGGTGAAATCGCTCGAGAATTAGCGATTCTCACATGTTTCATCCAATTATTGAGTGAAAGCCACTCTAATATGGTTTCCTGAATTGTTCTATTCCAAATTTTGTTCTATTCAATCAGATTTGTCATAGACATTGTCATTATTGGGAGGAATTGTGGAAATAATATCTAATTTTCATTGGATATTCAATTTAAAGTGCCCAATTTAGCCCACCCTGTACAAATCGGCTAGCGCTCAGTTGATTTAGCGAGGTGTGAATATTCCAATACATTGTAGAGCTTCTTTGATAAAATTTTCAAGATTGCTTTTTTCGACAGGAAGTTCATTGATTAGGGAGATAAGCAACAGGGTATCCATCCAACAGACCACTTTTTTTCCAATAATATAGCTCAATCTTCATGTTCCTTGAAGGACAAACGTGAGTAGATAATCGACAACCCCATATATATTCTCATGGGCCATCGGCGGTCTATAAGAAATGAGTTCTATTGGTGAAAGAAAGATGCTTAATTCTGGTAGTCAGATGAGGAATTGTGAGAACTGAGAAAATGTGTCGAAACAGAAATTAGTGCTAATTTACAGTTGCAATTGTAAATTAGGAGATTTGAAAATGAAATTCTTTTGCCAAATGTATTGTTGCAAGTGTAAATTAGGAAAATATTCGTTAAAATTTTTTTTTCAGGATTGCAGTTCAGACGCGTCGTATAATCCAGATCATATCCTCAGTATTATTAAGCTCACAGGATATCAGTAGAAAATTACGATATCCAAAGGAAATTATAGTTCGAATTTCAACTTTATTCAGAAACTGCTATGTTTGGATGTTTCCCTACCGAAGTAAATACACTAATGTTCATGCTGAATCAATTATCACAAGCGAAACCGACATGAAAAAGTATTAGAGAAAAAACCGGCTGTTGCGGAAAAAACGGGACAGTGAACCGTGGAGTATTATTTTTTCAAGTATGCAAACAAGAAAGTAAATATTTAATTATTTTCATTATATGTCTGAACTTCGTGAGTAGCACTTCCGATCCTCCAAAGTTAAGCGAGCTCTTCTGTACTCTTTTGAATATCTTCAGTTTCACTTCTCTTGTTTTGTTTAGGTTTGAATTGTATCCTGCTAGGTAATCGATCTATTAATTTCATGCCCGAACTGTTTTTATTCGAGATAAATAAATTTGTCAAGTGGAGTTCAATTATCTAAATATTCACAATTTCTAAAATCTTCTTGTAAGCGAGTAAGTTCGAGTTACGATTGTGGGAGATATAGAAACCACTCATGACAATATTGTACTGTATTTCATAACCTACTGAAGATGAAGAGGAAATTCCAAATAATAGACAACTCTTTATTTAATTGCCTCACTACTCACTAATGAAATCATTGGCAGTTCAAATTCGATGTTTTGTCCTGAAAATATAGTCCATTATTCAATGCTCTCGAACAAGAGCAGCCAATTAAATGAACTCGTGAACACAACTAGATGTTTCCCAGCAAACAGAAGTTCACTTTCTGAACTAGGAGATGATAATTCCCAGTTTCTGTGAATCGCGATACTGCTGCAGACAAAGGACTTTGAATCTAGATGAAACGAAAGTTATCCGGCGCAAGTTTTCTCTTGTGAGGTGCTCGCCTAGTTCATTTCGTTCCACTGTTTTGAACATAAATATTCAGACTGTCAATGGATGGCTTCCAACTTCCGCAATTAAATTTCCCAGGATTTTCACATTAGTTGGCACGACTCCTGCGAAGCTCTCACAGAACACACAAAGGTTCTGTCTGATAATTCACATATAGGTTGCGACTATCGCTATCACGAGCGTCGTTTGTTTTCGATGCTGAAAATCACTCTTTCCGAATCATAATCGATGCTGACTAGAATTTAGAAAGCTGGTAATGATCCAAACCGAAAATATTCAAGGAATTTCCTGTGATATTTTAGGAAATAGAGTTCATATAAACATGTGCCCTAACTTGCTTCGTTTAAGAGATGAAGGATATCAATGTTTCCCTGATTTTTTTTTCTATTCATTTCTCAATTGTCTTTTCATCAATTTCAATAAAACCTTGTGGTTTCGTTAATAGTAACATGGAGCTTCTCTTAGTGCCATTAGATTCGAAATAATATCTCCAGTGGCGTCACAGTAGGTAAATTTATCGATATTTATGGTAAATGTCATTGTACATGCACCATCGGTTTTTCTGAGTTTCATATTATTTTGAACTATTGGAATAATAATTTTTTTGTCCCCTGTGTGATTTTTGTATCTAGCTTAGTGTTTGAGGAAATAATAAAAATTCCATTTGACTCCGAATTTCAATGTAGATAGTTGTTTTCAAGACGTCTATTGAGATTACTCAATAACACCAATCAGAATCATTTTGAAATTTTGGGGCTTTCTCAGTCTCCATCCATACTGAATTCTGTCACCATGAAAGCTCAAACAGGTGGGTTATAAATAAAAACATATAATACTTCCAACTTCAACATCCTATATCTCAAAAACGGAGCAAGTAAGGACAAATGTTTATATGAACTTTATTCGCTAGAATGTCACCCCTTGAATTCTTTCGGTGTTATTCAGATACACCCTGTATATCTCGCTACGCTGACTAGAATTGAGAGAGAAATTCGAAACTTCTCGTGGTAAATGTCTCTCCTGATCTAAAAAGCATCCTACAACTGGCACATCATTATGTATGCTCTTTTCAACATGTGAAACGGTTTTTATTCACTACTTTTATTTATCAGTTGGGGTGCACGAAAGAGAATCCCTATAATCTTCGGAGAAAATCGTGCGTACCTAGGAAGCATGGGGCGAGGAAGTAGGTATTTGATTTTTTTCTTGAGAATATACTTCCTTTGACGAATAATTCCAATGCTGGTGAATATTTGTACAACTTATCCCAAGGTTGAGTACGAAGGGATGTGCTGTCTGGGTTTGTCGAGTTTGTCTGACTGGTATTGCTAGTATTCGGAATTTTTCAAATTGCAGAACGGCATTTTGTTGGATATGATTTTGCGCAACATTGTCATGATTTAACCGACCCTGTATCTCTTACGGTTTACGAGATCCCAATGCCAATAGAGAGGCTCGAATTCCAGCCACCCTGTACTGTCGGGTTGCATTGAAAATTAACGGATCGCTGTTCAGTTTCCGATTACCTTTGTTCTCGCAGTCAGGAAAATAGCGATCGAATTCACTTTTCAAGTTTACCTCTTTTGATCTCAGCACACTCTCCTTCAATAATTTGATTCAGCTCAGCAAACAAAGAAAATAGTTCTTTTTCGACTGTCATGATCCATAGTTTAATTTCAGCGATAAATGCAGCTATTTTATCTTGACATGAAAATATACTGCTGGTGTCATGCAACTTCAAAATTGGTAATCCGTCCGCTTATCACTTATTTAATATTTTTCTGATAACTTCGCGGACCCCTTTGTGTGCTACCAAGGACCACCGGTTAAGAACCACTGGATAACATGATGACTACATGGATTTCATGATTATTACATGATGATTACATCGGCCTGTCCCAGGATTTCATGATGTGGTGACCCCCTCGTTGCATGTTGTCTATTTCCATCCAGTACAGTTGCTCCTTCGTACACATTTCCATAAATTTTGAAACCATCTGCGAACCATTTCGCGAATAATTTGTATCTGGTTACTCTACTCCTACCCGCTCTTATTTTCTTATCAAGAAAATCTTACCCCATGACATTCACTAGATTTAGAACAGCCCTAAATCACTACCCACGAAAACGGTACCATTGCTCCTCGAAATGCAACCCCCTCACTCCTCCCCAGCATGCCATACATTCCACATTTAAAGTTTGTAGATTTCCGCCGAACGGCAATAACCATAAATCGTGAAGGTAGCGACCTTTTACTGCAGTTCACAGTTTTGGTAATGGTAATTTTCGCCTGGTGGCAATCTCGTCTTCCATCTGAATTAAGATACGATCAAGTAATGGGGTGTTTGTACGAAAAAAGGACCAACACCTTTTTTTCAAAACATCGAGAATTGCCACTTTGAACTAATAATTATTAATCTTATGTAGAAGTCCATACTTTTTTCTAAGTAGAATGTAGTTGTGTTAGAAAACACAAAATCATCTCTATAACGTTCAATAATCGTAAGATTATTAAGGGGAACATATTTCGGAGTGTCATGTGTCCATCATCAGCCTTAATCCTTACAAACCAAAGGTCCTATAATATTCAATTCGATTCAATTCAATTTATTCAGTATTAGGTGTACATACAAAATAAGTTTGAGGTCTATGTGTCCTATATACATACATTTATATATAGTTAGGAGGAGAGTAATCGTGACTGACTAGTTAAGGTGAAATAAACAATAACTTTAGAAATAGTTCCAAAAGAAATCTTTCTAGGTGAGGTTGCAGTCAAAATTTTTGCCTTAATGAGAGGACTCTACGTTACGCTTAGCCAAGCTTTCGGAGATGTTTATTTCCTTTATCGAGACATTAACGTGAGATTCCTGTAAAACACAATGAAATACATAACAGTTGCATCTTCAGCTGAATTTGACGATTAAAACATTTTTTTATTTCATAATTTTAGGATAAAAAAGAATAGGAATCAATCAACAGGTTCCATTTCTTTTCCGTAACGGACCTTTGAAAACAAAATGGACGGTTGGCAGAGTACTTGAACATGTGAAAATAATTGAAAAATTTGTGAACCCCCATATTGATCAATATAACACATCAAGAAGTTCGCTTGCAAATTATATCCTCAACCACCAACATTCTTTTGATATCAATAACGATCTGCAAATTTTAAATATTCGCCAGAAAGATGCTCTTCTTAACCTATTTGAAATTTTAGAAATTAACGCATCCTTAAACGACTCTAATGTCATCGCACTCAATGAGCAAACTCATTTTGATTGCAAAAATTCTTCAATTCTCTGGTTTTTGAATTTAGAGTAACTACATAATTTGGTTTATCATGCAGATGGATCATTGTTTTATTTAACCAATACAAATACATCCTTGTTACACTTATTAATCAACATCAAACATTCACAGTCATATTGAGAAGTACAAGTTTTCGACTTATGGGGCGTTTGGTCCCAGTGCTGGGACCAACGAGGTATCCAATTGCAAAAAAAAGTACACATGAGTAGAACTGATTTTTGTTCACCTTCATCTTACATCAAGAATTCGAAAGCAGTGAATGGAAAAAGCCATACTGCACCTAATATATCGAAGTTACCGATTTCAAAGATATCAAAAGTTGTGCCAAGAAACTCCAATATGAAAATATTCCTTTTTCCCAAGTTGCTGCTTTGATAGAAGGTGAATGCAATTTAAGAAATGAGAGCTGCATGAAGGAGACTGACAGGAACTGTTCCGCTGCATTTCTGAACGATCTTACATAATAATAATAATAATAATAATAATAATAATAAACGCTTTTATTGGTAGAAGCAAGAATAAATATACAAAATAGTTACAAAAATATGTGCAATTCTACCAAAGGGCAGACTTAGCTTTTGTCTGATCCCTAAGGAAACAGACAAGTGCTTTCTTCCACTCAACCTTAAATATAAATAATAATAGGAAATAACAAAAATTAAAGAAAAAAAAAAGAGAGAAACAAAATACAAGACATTTCATTGAACTTATATCTAGTAAAAAATTTTAGCTCTCTATATAGCTACAGCCAATATTAACACGTGATTAGGAAGTGATTTTGGACTTGTTACAACTGCAATTCACAAGTTGAAAGCAGTTTTTTCATACGACTTCTGAAACCCAGGATATTACTTTCCTTCAGAGCTTCCGGAATCCTGTTGTACAGCTTTGAAATCGAGTAAGAAAATGATGATCGATATTGACTAGTGGTGTGAATAGGTGGAGTTAGTCGAGATTTAAAACGGACATTGATATTATGGATATCAGTGCGAAAGGTGATCTTCCAGAAAAGATATGGTGGTTTCTGAGTCAATACTACCTTATGAAATAGAGTACAGGCATGCAGAATCCTCCTCCTCTCAATATTCAGCCAACCTAGATCACTAAGTGGACTAGATATGTGATCTCTCCTGCCTAGCCCACAAATTAGACGAACGCAAGAATTCTGAACAAGTTGTAGGCGTTGCGCATCTCTCTTTGAAATAGCAGATCCATAAATGATGTCACCATAATTGAGATGAGAAAGAACTAAGGATTCACATAAGGTTATTTTACTCCGCTTATCGAGAATTTTCCTGTTGGAATAAATCAATTTCAGGTTGCAGAACGCCCGTCTAATCATATCGAATTGATGTGTTTGTTGAAATTCAAATTGGAGTCAAGGACAATTCCTAAGTTTTTGGCACATGAATCAGTCATTTTGTACTTCTCCATTCCAATAATTCGAACAATACTTTTGGAATCATTCACGTGTCGCGATTTTTTTCAACATATTACCATCATCACAACCCATACACCATGTACTCATACCTAATATACATTGAATCAAAAGGTATACTTAGAAAATGTTATATTAGCTTCCTCGTATAATTTAAAAAAAAAAGTATATTGATGTATAGGTGTCATTCAAAACCTTGTTGGATTACCTGAATAGAAAATAGTTCTGGAGCAATCTATCTACATTTCAGATGTTCGAATTGACATTTCTTTTAGATTGGAAGAAGGAAAAGAATTAACTGACAAAAACTTCAATTCATTTGAAAATACTCAATAAGGACAAATATTCTGATCTATTGATATGAAATAGACTAAGTCAAAAGGTCGCAGCACGATTCTGAGCATTCATATTTGGTCCAGATATAGAATGTTGTTATTCTAAGGAGACGAATAGTAATATAGATGTTTTTTCTGTGACGGGAAAAAAGTTTGGCATTTCATCTCTGTTGGCAGGTTATAAAATGTCACTTTTCATAAATTACTTTTTTCTCGTGGGAAAAAAGTGAATACTTTTTTCCCGGATATATATCACATATATGTACATTGTTGATGGCTTCTGTTGTGCTATAGTTCCGAAAAATGAGTCAATAATACCGTCTCCGAGAAAGAACTGCAAGTCCTTTTATCTTCCATTCGACTTCGCGGTTACGTATATTACTCAACAACCACTAATTCGCAATATTGCGAAATCAAATCACAGAATTATACTGACAGAAATGACATAAGATATTTGATTACTTCAAAAGAATGATAAAGATGCCTACAACGCAGGTGTCCCTACTGTTAAAAACTCAAAATATCACGTCGATGATTTCCAGATTTCAAAATAATGTTAGATTAGCAAAAAATAGTGTATTATACACGGGAAAAATATCAGATTTCAGCTCACGGTTTTTTTGTCTCCCTCCGCTGACAACCCAACCTGGACCTAAAATCTACTACTTTTTTCCCTTGTATAATAAATAACTATTATTCTGGTGCTATCCAATTTTTTTTTGTTTTCATTGATGGAATCTTATCTTCTCATCATTCTTAGAACATTCATCTTATCGTTTCTTTAGTTGAAGTGAGCTTTATGTGAAACGGAAACAAATACTCATCTGATGAGTGCTGGGTACATAAATATATTTTGGTTTGATGATATCTACCGATATCAATTTTGTGGTAAAAATCGGTGTTGATATAAATATAGGCGCAGTTATTCATTTGTATTCTCTAGAAGTTACAACTCATTTTCAGAATGAAAGGTGAGTTTGAGAAATCTAATTCCTGCTCCTTATCTGAAGTTCATTCTAATATTTTTCAGGAATACTGTCTGTTTTTATTGCATTTCTGGTCGCCCTAGGTGAGTTATTGGTTTTATTTTAATTATTTTTGTGCATGCCTATGGATATTTGAGTCAAATTGGGATAATTTGAAGAACTATTGCCACTCAAGCTTATTGTGTAAACTTGAAATTTAATTGTTTTTTATCGATTCATTTGTCATTGTGATAATCCTCATTTTATAAGTGTGTGTCTTCAGTCTATTGTCCCATCCAGGGAATTTGTCCATCAACGAATGAATAATTACTATAGCTGGGGAAGAGTAAACGCAAATATGCCCCATCACAGAGTATAAATAATTGAAAAAATAGTCATATCACATTCTGGACCACTGTAGAACCGCTACAAAATGGACAATTCAAGAGGATTATTCGGATAAATCATCTTATTTTCTTCGACATTATTACCTTAATTATTAAATTATTCTTAAGTTTTATTACACAAGAACATATCACCATCAATTTGTTTTTTTTTTATTAATGATGATATTGTTTTTTGTGATTAGTTTTAGTAATTCATGCAATATTATGAATCATCATCAGTTTCAGTATTCTCAATCCTGTAAAGGAACGAACACTTAACAATCATATCCTGTATCTTGAAAATTAACAGGTACCTAGAAATTTGATCATCAGTCGCGTTCTGGTTTGATGAATTGCTTTTGTGTATGAAAAGCGTGTTGAAACTATGAAATATATTAAATACCCTCAAGTGAGATATTACACAATGACGTATAATTATTGCTCAATACTTAGTACCCAATTCATTGCGTTTCAGCCAATCCAGAAGGATACGATATAACTGTTGACAGATTAGTTGGAGAAATAGTGAAAAAAGGTTTTTTGAATGAAGATATTTTTTCAACTCTCGTTTTTTCAGGAAATGCGATACCATTTGAATATGGAGATCACGATCCAGACTGTCCCTTTCCCGATTCAGGTTCTGCGGTGTTCTACCCATATCCATATGACTGCGCCAAATTCTACGAATGCGCACAGGGAAAGAAGATTCTGAAGGATTGCGCGCCAGGAACTCTCTGGGATGTCACTTTGAACACTTGCAATGACGAATACAGAGTAACTTGCTGTAAGCCAATCAATTAATACTCTATAAGTCATCGCACACTATGACCCAGGTAGCACATCAAATTAGCTGAATTAGGATTTCATATATTGGGGATATTGGTTCAACCTGAGCTAAATGTTGATTGTCAGCAACAATACCAAAGTAATATTGGTTGGAGAGTTTGTTAATAATATGTGGAAAAACATGTATATATGAATATTACGCAAGGGGAAGATTTCGTGACTGTTCTATAGATTATATTATTGGAAATATTCGTGGGAAAGAGTCGAATGTGACCAATATTAGTTATAGGTTTCTTCGTTTTTTGTCAAGCTTTCAAAAATGTTTATTTTCTTCATCACGACTTTCTAGAACATCGAATGAATGATAATGTTGATATATGAATGTACATCAATGAAATAGGTATACTTACTAACATGAAATACTATATAAAATCAGCACAACAAAAAAACATATGTGTATAAATAAATGAAATGATGTGACAAAAATTGTCATAGAAGATGGTTGCCTAATTCGTATAAAGTTGAATATACAGAGTTTTTTTTATGGTCTGGTTCCCACGAAAAGGGATATCCTGTAATGTGAAATGTATACAATCTCCAATAACATGTTATATTTCACATTTTATATTATGTATTCATCTCACTCTGTATATTCAACTTTATACGAATTAGTCAACCATCATCTCACATCATTTCATTTATTCATACACATATGTTTTCTTTTTGTGCTGATTTTATTAAGTATTTCATGTCGATTCTTTTATGCAATATTGGTTGGATATTGTTTCAACAATATTTGAAACATCATATCGACCTATATATTGATTGATATCATTTTAACTATATCATGCGAAAGATATCGAATTTTTTCAAAGATAAAAATCTATATCGGCCATTCAATATTTTTCTTCAAGTTCAATTGCATTTGTAACATATTTTTTCGAAGATACATAGCGATATCGGCATTTCGATATTTATTCAATATCACTCTCTAACCTATATCGATAGATAGCGCTATAAATGATTGGTTCCTTCCCCAAGTGCCGGTCAGATGAGAGAATATAAATATTGGTGGTCGACGAGGCAGCTTCCTTAGGACGAGACCAATATCGCCAAATGTTCACATTTTATGTCTCGCCAATATTAGTATGAAAATAATCTACCAATATTCTCAAGGGACGAGGAAATGGCAACATAATAATTTTCAATGATTCACCAATATTTCCAACTAATATTGCACTAATATTGTCAAATGATCACTTTTCATTTCACGCCAATAATGATTTCACATTTCATGACTACGAATATTCAACCAACATTTCGAATTTAATATAGTACCAATATCGCCGAATGTTCACATTTTGTTTCTTTCTCGTAATATTGCACCGATATTGTCCCAATATACAGTGTCATTCATGAAGTCGGCATCATATGGGAAAAACTTTTATTAACGACTTATTTTGGAATTCGAGTTGTACGTTAAGTTTTGCTTCAGAAAAGATGCAAAACGGCCTACTCAATCGGGGTCACGTGACTTTCGCTACATGTCAAAAGTGGCATTTTTTCAAATTAATCGCTGGAAGTAGGCTTATTTGTTCGAATATCGAAAAAGTTTACTTGGAAAAGTTGTTTCTATTTCAAATTTACACATGCTTCTCGAATTTGATCTCTCTATTGCAACTTTTAGATTTTGATTTTTTTCAATTTTTCAAAATTTCTGTAATATTTGAAGAATTGTTAATTCCACGAAACTACTTCATACCAGTAGCTTCTTCATGCTAGTTACTTTCAATCACTTATTATCACTGATTATGGACAGAAATATGATTTTCGTCAAAAAATGATAATACCCGCTTCCAAATGGTTTGATGCAAAGTTGATATATATCAAGCATTTAGAAACGAAATTCATTTAAACTGATATTTTCAGTACTGAAAAAATGAATTTGAATAAATTTCGTTTCTAAATGCTTGACTCAAACTTAACAGAATTTTGATGTTATGTTTGCATCAAACATAATATAATTTTCTGAAGAAAATCACATTTTTGTCGATAATTAGTGATAATTAGTAATTGAAAGTGAGTAGCATGATGAAGCTACTGGTATGAAGTAGTTTTATTGAATTTACAATTTTTTTAATATTACAGACATTTCGAAAATTTTTAAAAAATATCGAAATCTAAAAAATGTAATAGAGAGATAAAATCCGAGTCATATGTTAAATTGAAATAGAAACAACTTTTTCAAGTAAACTTTTTCGATATTCGAACAAATAAGCCTACTTTCAGCGATTAATTTGAAAAAATGTCATATTTGACATGTAGCGAAAATCACGTGACCCCGATTGAGTAGGCCATTTTTCATCTTTTCTGAAGCAAAACTCAACGTCCAATTCGAATTCCAAAATAAGTCGTTAATAAAAGTTTTTCCCATATGATGCCGACTTTATGAATGACACTGTATGTGTGCTACTTGGGAACTGTCATTAGTGTACAGGGTAGATCTTCGTAATTTAACGCGATCTTTGAATGGGGTACTAAAAATACCACGTTTGGTATATAGGTTCTGTGAAGGATACATGGAGAATCAAACTAGAATATTTTCATTATTATGAATCTTCCGGCTATTCCGGAAGTAACGTCATCTTCCTTATTTTCAAAAGGGCATCCTATATTTCATATAACATTTCTGAATTATTCTTATGTTCCTGATTCAAATTCATGTATGATACCAGAAAACAACTACTTTCCTGGCTATTTGCCACGTCGAACATTGAATTTTATCTGTTGACTATCCAAGAAGAGAGCATGAAAAATCAAAATCATCTGAGAATATTCCTTTCCAAAAAAGAATGGATTTGAAAAACTTTAGATTTCCAATATTTCACATTCACTATTCAATCACTGGATATCACTATAAATTGCAGTTCACATGAAAATGTCACTTTCTATAGAAATACTTGAATAGCTCAAAAACCGTTCATTTTAGGTATAGAGTGATAAACATACGATAGAATCAGAATCATGAGAAGAATTCAAAAATATCATAAAATATATAGGGTGTCCCTCTGAAAATAACAATGAGGACGCCACTTTCGGAAAAACCAAACGGTTTATTATAACCAGGATATTTTAGTTGGATTATTCATTTTCTTGCCCCTTCCTACTGATTTTCAGAATTGTGCTTATAGTAGGAACTCCATATATCAGCTCATGAATATATACCCTGTATACAAGACGAGAAAAACAAAATCTTAAAAACATTTTAATACTAACTACACTCTAAACGAGTGTTTTATCACTCATCGAGTATATGTTTATTTTATATATTGATTATTACATGCGTGTGTATATGAGCATTATTGCCTAAAATAAACATTATTTTCATTATTATACAAATGATTGTTTTTGAAGGGACTGATTTTGGAGTTTGCTCCATTTGTCTTTTATATGAAAACCTGCGTTATTGAGATGAATAATGAGGATAGAATGTTGATATCACATTTGTTTCCGAAGGTAATAAGTTCTCAATGAATATTTTCTTACGATAATATTTTCTTTTACACAAAATTTGTTTCAGCTCAAGTGGTAAGCTCTTCGACTACAGACAGATCATCACCCCCACCTGTACCTACAAACGGAACTACATCTCCCCTTACCACACCCACTACATCACCACCAACTCCAACTACAACCATAGGTACAACACCACGACCTGAAACTCCAACCACATATCCACCAACACAGCCTACAACAACTACGTCTCAACCTACATCAATACAGCCTACAACTACTACAGGTAAATTCACTAATGCGAATCATTTCTCCTATATAAAAGGTATTCAAATTGTCATCAGTATCAGTACAAGCATCAATGAAATACTATAGGTCCTTGTCCTTCTATAAACATATCCAAAACTCTTCGTTATTGAAATAGTTCGATATAATCATATAGTGGAAGTGATTCAGGAATTCGTGATCTTCCGGTAATTCGAAATCCTAAATAGCAAATACATAAGATTCATCATGCATTGCCAATCCCATCGAATGATCCACGACTGTGTCGATTCTGACAGATTAAAATTCAGCAGTTAACGACGCTGACGTTGCTATTGCTTTGACATCGATAACATTTTTTGCCATTTTGTTATTCAAATATTTGCTGCAATTCATATGTTGTGAGAAATCAAGTATTTTGAATTAATTTTCAATTATTTCTAACTTGATATTCGACGGAAGATGACCTGAAGGAATGTCATCTTGTTTGGAGGTGTGTATTTCAACAACTGTACTTTCGAACTTGTTTGAGAATATTTTGCATTGAAATGTTTCTAACAAAATGATGATAATATGATAGGTGAATACTTTGGAATGGGGATATAAGGAATATGAGGTAGGTACCATTATTTGAGTTTGTTTTCGGTCGACAGCAAGCTTTCACCCATCGTTTCATTAGGTCTCCATTCTTGGAAAAACAGAAAAATTCAATATCTGTGCCTTTTGTATATCAGTTGGAATTTTCATAACCAGAAACGAAACAAGTGGGCATTCCGAAATTGTCTCATTCAATTTTGGAACGAAAACAAATAATAACAATGATAGTTATATCCCAGTTGACGTCATGCGCAGAACAAGACGAGTTTGAGCTTTCTGTCGAGCACACCATCTTCTATTTCCACTATGGATATAATCATGAATGTTCTGATGTCTTTCATATTCAGTTTATTATTAATAGTACACATCAATATCAAGTATGTCGATCAACATAGAACGCTGAAACAATTCTTCAGTAAACCACTGACTGTACTAATCACTTTCGATAATTCATTCAGTTTGCGAGATCTTCAGAAAGATTCAATTTCAATGCAATAATTGAATGCTAATCTAATGCCGTTCGAAATTATATTGAATTTTTACTAGTTGTTACTAATACATGGACTTGCTATGAAAATATAATACCACTACAGAATTTTGACATGACAAACTACATCAAGATTGGTTTTCATTACTTCACAAACACAAAATAAATATGAATAATTGTTGTTGTTTCGTTTCAGCTCCTTCGACTATTGATCCTAGCGGGCTCTGTGAGGACCAACCGAATGGTACCTACCTACCTTATCCAGGAGACAGAAAAAGATACATAGAATGTGTTTACCATCACACTTACGTTTATGTTTGTCCCGGGATCACCTTCTGGGACCAAAGCATACTGAACTGTGTCTGAGTCAAATATCAAAAGACAGAATAAATATACTTTCATTGAAGCAGTAATCACTAAAGTTACCTTCCCCATAGTCCTGCACGATTCGCTGTTGCGTTCCAATTAACAGTGCTGATCCTAAAGTGGCGCATGGAGCTAGTAACAAAGCCTACACAGAACACGCAGAAAGAGATGATGTGGTTGTGAGCATCAGAGAAGAAGTAGGACGGTGTGTGTGGGTGGGTGTGGAAAACTACCAGCTGAGCGTGAGAGCGGGCCAGCTGCTTAGTGATCCCCAGTCTCTAACGTGGGTTAACGAGGATAGCTAGCAGGCCTGCCACTGCGCATATGGTAATGAGTAGATTACTAGCCTACAAAACACAGTCGAAAAACTCTGAAAGAGAGCTGATGGGCGGTGCCTGAAAACGATGTTAGCCAGCTCTCTTGAGCGAACCACATCAGTCATTGAAAACACTTGGGGTTTGCAAAAAGGGCCCATTAGGGACTAGTTGCTGACGTGCAAACGTCCCCCACCAGTACCAGTACTAGTACCAGTACCTTCCCCATACTTAGTTGATAGTCGACTTTTGTCCTATACACATGACGTATCACTAGACCACTATGAAGTCTCAAATTGAGATGTGCATCATAATATCTTTGTCTGAAACTAAATTTCACTTCAGAAGTACCAACGTATTTCTTGATTTCGAGTTTTTGTACTATCGATAGTTATTCTTTTTTCTTCAATTGACTCGGCCGTTAATGGATGGAGATCCATAGCAAATGTAAAAACTTTCAAAATGATAAGATTTCCACAAAATTCTTGAACACACAACATGTTTCGCTAACACAGTAGCTTCGTCAGGTGATATACTGGTACAATGAACTGAACCAACCTTTGGTTGCTCAACTTTTATATATTCTACTTTCCCAACTTGAAGGATTAGTTACCTGACGATAGGTTCGATAAACCTATTTTCGGAGATTAGGCACGGTATACCGAATCAACTTGGAAGGGTTGACCTACGAAGGAAACAAATTCAACAGTGGCAAATTAATGAGGTCTAATTGATCTTTGAGTAAAATGTCAAAATTCTTGAGTTTGTTGATTTCTAATGATTAAAATTGATTGAGTTACATTCCTCTATTTTGTACGTGTAGAATTTCGAAATTATTATTGAAACTATGGTTTTCTTCTGATATATGGTTGGCGTATGTTGAATTTGTTTTCTGTTTCAAAAAATTCATCTTACGACCTGTCTGATCGATATATACCTAAGGGCAAGATCCACAGTTCCATAGTTGGTTCGTACCGCTATCCCCAGAGGCCGATACCGTAAGATAGAGAAGACAGTATTATAGAGTCGTATAATTTTATACGCGAATCCCAGCTGGTCATCTCTGATTGACACATTAAATTCATAACCGATCCAATCGCTTGGTTTGCTTTTGTTGATGCCGATTTGGACATTTCCAGAAAAAGGGCTGATGATGAATATTCAATTCCTTGGTAGGGTATTTTTTTACTACTCCAAGTGGCTTGCCGTGATAAAATTTCTTTTCATATGACTTGTAGTGGCCTTTCCTGGCATAAATCATCATTTTAGTTACCTGTGTATTAACTACAAGGTTATTTTGAGTTGAATATAACTCGAGGATTTTGAGCTTTTTAGATAGGTCAGATTGTGAGTCGCTTTGGATGATTAGGTCATCTGCGTATAATAACAGCATTATGTTGTTCTGAACATCAATATTGACTAATGTTGCACCTTGAGAGATGAAAAAATCATTAATGTCCGAGATGAAAAGTTAGAGAAGCAAAGGGCTTAGAGATTCACCCTGAAGAACTTCTTCCGCGGTGTCATATGGTTTACTGTATTCGTTATTGACTTTGACACACATATTTGCTCCATCATTCAAGTTGATTTGAGACTAACAGGTATGGAAATATATACTGCTTTCGTAAACTTCAAACGAGCCTTTGTCTCGGTATGTCATAGCCTTCTTTGATTCAAACTATCCACCCAAGTAACATTTTAAATGCCTAATAGCTTCGATGAGACTTTAAAGAGGTTATGTGGTCGAAAATTATAGGTCTAATTTGTTCTACCATTTTATGAATGCCCTGGAAAAAGCAAATTGGCCTTCATGTCCTATTAAAAGGTTTCATTAGTGGCTCGAATTCGACCAAGATGTTTTGAACTAATCCTATAAAACCAAATTGACACTAGGCCAATTAGGATTTGACTGAGGCAATAATGAAACCTAATGATATATTATTCTAGCTACGTGAAAGTAATTATTAAAACCTATAAGCCACAATGAATTCATCGAAATCAATCATAAAATCTAGTTTATTTTAGAACTGTGTTAAACCCTTAGTGAATACTCATAATGGTTAAACCCAAATCCCATTATATAAATGTTCGTATTTTTTTGCCCACAACGACTCACGTTGAAATGAACTCACAAGAAGATAAATGGTGTGAAATCAAGAGAAATGGCAACTTCAAGCGAAAAAATAAAGAAAATCAGTTAAAAATCAAAAATCAAGTCGTGAGAGCAACAGTAGATCGGAATTCTCAACAACTGAAACCACCAAATAGCAAGAATTCATTAGGACCTGATGTTCATGAAGTACCATCAACGAGTCAGAACGTAATGGAAAATACTTCTGATATATCTACATGGATACTTGGAAGCGAGGAAGATGACAATAGTCTTACACAAATAATGTCAGATGGTGAGTTTCGCAAGAATTCGATAGAATGGAGCATTCAACAGAATATCAGACAAACTGCACTGAGTGTAGTTTGTCTAGGTTTCCTACTCGGTCTCCTACTTAAAACCAATCACAAAATTCACACACTTAACACTGAAATAACAAAAGTAGGGTTATGTTGATCATGTTGATGACGTTCTACTTTTTGCCACACTGCCCAATGAGCACTTACTAGCCAGGATATTCTTAAAACTTTATAGTTTTATGAAGGCATTATCTTATATCCTCTCTGAATCAATCTCATCATTTTCGATGCTTTGTTGTCATACCCAGGAACAAATAGTCATAAGAATGGATTTGAGTACTTCAACAGGAGGAGATCGTCTCATAAAATGCCTTATTATTACCTAAAGGTTTTAATTGAGCATAAGAGGAGGAAAATTGGTTGAAAGTATATTTTGCGCCATATTTACTACAAACAGATGTCGGCCATTGATGGAAATAAAAATTTCTAGCAGAAAATAAAAAAGATTCATTGATACTGCCGTCAAAAATGTTGTTTTTTCACATTTTTCAAACGACTCACCCATATTCAGCAAACATTCATACAGTTTTGTCAACTTTCTTGAAAAGTTATTGAAATTCACATCCAATTCTAACTGGTAGAAACACATTATTTTTTGGGCGTTGCTTTTTTTTAAGCATATCTAGTATGTTTTCGTCAGAAAAGTCGTCATCGTTTTCATTTTACAGCCTCAATCTTCACAAAAAAGACTATTTGATACAGTAGGGAGTTATTATATCATATACCACCATGTCTACTCTCTTTTATAACTATTTATTGTTTTCACTCCATTTTGACATGATGAGGTTTCAATTCTAGCCAAACTGTCGCTTTTAAAGCATATGGGTTTGAACTCGTGCCAAGAAGTTTTGAGGGCAGCAGTCTTGATGGGTTTTATTATTGCTCTGAGGCATACTACAATAAATGCCTTTTAGTTTCATGACAAGCTTCGAGAGAAGCTGTGACAGCTTTTATAAAAGTGGGCCTTTTATGTTTTGAGAAGGTTGTTTTATTGTTTTAACACGTTGGCTACCATATGAGTCTCATGTGATGCGCACTCTCATTTGCTCTACAAACCACCCTAAGAAATCGCATACTTCCTCTCTGTACCAAGTGAAGAATCAAACTCAAAACGTAGCCTTTCGCTACAAGATGTTGCTATATTGTATTTTTGAAGCAGATGCCTTCATCTCGATAGAGTTTGCTGAAAGATCACCGGTGATTCACATGGTACATAAATGAACCATTTCATCAAATGATTGCAGGGAACTCCTTATATTTTGTTGTTTTTTCTTCGATTATAAGCGCCTTTATTCAAACCTTCAAGAGAAAGTAATGGACAATTATGACGAGAAACGTATTTCGAGAAGTACGCAAAAATTCAAAGATGGCAGCAAAACATACAAAATTGGTTACCACCTTTTACGCGGAATGCCCCGAGAAACCTTCATACTGTTTGGACTGTTTTCAAGAAAAAACATTAGTATTTTCTTTGTACAATGATTATTGATAAGATTTTTTTTACTTATGAGTGTAACAATCTCAATAAAAAATTGACAAGAGAGTGAGCGGTGCGTCTTTTCATTAGAATAATCCAGTCAATTTCTATTGGCATTTTCCAGATCTATGTGTATCACTGGTGATACCCACTTCAACCCGATATTATTTGGTTCATACCTGAACCATACCCACATTCTAATTCCTTCGTTTATACACTAGGCTTCCCTACAAGCATTCAAATAATATGTGTTCATTATCACTGGTGATACATAAAGTACAGAAGTGAACTATGAAAGAGCATCACCGGTGATACATATGGTACCTTGGGTCAGAATGTTGAAATCAGGCTTGGTAGTTAACGTGTTAATGATATGATTGAAGTATAATAATTTTGAGAAGGCATTTTGAAATAGGTTGTAACAACCTCCTGTCGCTAACAATAAAACTGATAATGTCATTTGGTCAGCTTAGGAATCAGTTCAAAACTCATCCGTGGCGAGAGACTTATCACCGAGATATGTAACATGATTATCGAGCCTTCACTTTTCCGTACTCTTACTGTTCATTATCGCTGACAGTTTCTCTTTCCATATAAGTACCTCAGGAAAGAATTTCTGCCATCCGAACTGCTCCAATTCCTCGAGAAGTCAGAAAAATTCTCATGCATTCGCTATCAAGATTCCAATCGTGGCACTGATTGCCCTGAGGGACGAACTTATGGCGATGTAAAGTTGTGCTCGAAGATCCGAAGGGTAAGGGGGTGGTTTCTCTTGCTAACGGAAGGCGGAAGTCGGTTTAATTAAACTGTCGTGCGGCTGAGACAAGTCCAATCACGGTGCCACGGTCAGTCGGTGGTCCGAGCTGTTCGTATATTTCTCGTTGGCTTCTCATATTTCTTATATCGATGAGGGTATTTACAAGACATGTCAATTATAACTTCGGGTTATAACAAAGTTATATCAGATACCTATGTTTTGAATGAAGTTTTGCTGAACGAACAACTGACTAGGCATATCCATCACAAAAGAATGTTATGGCGTAAATTCAAAAGATCAGGCCGCGCAGAAGATTTCGATATACATAGGCAATACTCAAACTGGCTCGACCTGACTATGAAACAAGCCCGTTTAACTTATGAAGACTCATTGATCGAGAGACCCAAGGCCTACTATTCGTACATCCGCCAGCACCTCTCATCAAAGGTCTCTGAGCCTATAATACAAGGTCCAAATGGTCAAATAAGTTCAACAAATTCCGAGAAGAGTGCTGACATCCTTGCGTCCCATTTCGAAAGTATATACTTAGAAGAATCCAGGGGTCCACTACCCCAATACAGGGGTCCTGTTAATCTCAACAATTTGTCAGAAATATAATTCAAAGTTGACAATGTTAGAAAAATATAAAAAAATCTCAAACGTGACTCATCTCCAGGACCTGATTAAATATCATCAAGACTGGTCATCGAGTGCGCCGACTCCCTGGGTTTTCTGGTTTATTATTATGCCAAATATCTGGAAGACATTTATAGTAACGCCTATATTAAAAAAAGGCGACAAATGTCAAGCATCGAACTACCGATCAATAAGCCTAACCAGTATATTGTGTGAAGCACTGGAGAGCCTGATTGCAGACAACATATTACCATTCCTCAAAAATATTGATATCATTCCCCCTCCCTCACTGCAGTGGATTGGAAACTTCTTGTGTGACAGAACATTCCGTGTAAAAGTCGGTAAAGACGTATCGATATCATGTAAAGCCAACAATGGTGTTCCACAAGGTTTTGTCTTCGGGCTAGTTTTATTTCTAGTTTATACTGCTGACATGCTGTTTCCACTGGACTGCCGAATCAGTGTGTACGCTGACGATACCAAAATATTCGGAAACCCGCTATCACACAGTGCTTCTCTCCAATCTGATTTGGATACAATAAACCAAAGGTGCGTCGACTGGCTCATCCCCCTGAATGTTGATGATTGCTGGATTTTGCATATCGGTAAAACGAATCCGCAACTCACGTATAGTGTTTGTGGTAATCAGCTGATGTCCGGAAACTCGCAGGTTGACCTAGGTGTCACTCAAACTAGCATTTAAGTTGGTCGGAGCACATTTAGAATATCGCTAAGAAGGCAAATCAATCACTTTATCTTCTCCAGGAAACATTCTCCAATCCGACGCCTGAATTAGCAAAGAGACTGTACAATGTGTCCAGTTTTCGATGCTTTTACGTGATATCTCAGTTATCTTTCGAGATAGAACCTTGCGGTTTTCGCAGTCCTGTGCCATTTTTTTGTGAAACTCAAGATGACCTAATCAGATTTTGCAGAACTGTTTCCGTTCATACAGAGATATATACATTCTTGAAAGGATTCAAAGATCCGCGACTTGCTGGCCGAGATCGATACGAAACTTACCATACGAGGAACGTCTTGATGAACTGAAGCTTACTTCTCTCCAAACACGTCGTCTCCGTGGCGATTTAATACAAATGTATCGTATTACACATGACTTGTTTCCTTCTCCTGAAGGAATGGCACAAATCAGCACAGACACCCGCCTCCGAGGTCATCCATACAAAATCAAATAAAAAAACAAATTCGAACATCCCATAGACTCCATTTCTTATCCAACAGAGCCTTTGAGGCATGAAACAAACTGCCAATGGAAGTAGTATGTGCACCAAATATATCTACATTCAAATCAAGACTGGATTCGTTGTGCCACGGACATGACAGTGTCACGAAACATGACGAAAAATATTACATCGACTCTCGAATTCTTTTAACACCGTTGTTATCATTCTCAAATAGTGTAATAAGTACCATTTGAGCATTCCTCAATATTATAGTCAATGTAAACTAATCAAATTCTAATTGTAGTCTCCCTGAAGATGTAAATATACATTTCCGAAAGCTCGGACAAACTGTAAGGTGTTCACCTTTACTTTGTTATATTTTCACTCTGTAGGTACTCAACAATTTCATAAAAGACAACATTAGAAATTAATGGTCAGTTTCAACCGGAAGTGACTTTCGATATTCATTCAACTCGCATTTAGACAAAAAATGGAATAGCTGAGGAAGACTGAAAACGCGAAGTGGATTATTGAAAATAACGTTGAAACTTAGTGACTGATCGGAATACACAATTCGGTTTGTTTGGATTTTGAGTCTGTAGCTTCTGCAAAGAAGGTAACATCGATTACCTTCCATAAATTGCATTCATATCAAATGAACATACCGTCATTTATATTGAACCAATAAAAGAAACCAGCATAATATCAATGAATTTTCACCGATATCGATGTGTGTAGAAGGAATTTTCAGCGAGCAATTCTCTAGCCACTTGACCCTTATTTGCAACCCCAGTCACCCTTAGCGTCTTGCCGAATCTAATCTAGCGTAAAACATCACGTCACACAGAAACCGTCGCAAATAGTCATTTGAGATCCGTATTCACGACGGCCTTTTTCCGGCAAATATATTGCCCTCTTAAGGGAAGCCGGATTCAATGTAGAGCGTGTGTGTCTCCCACTAGGATTCTCACGTTTAACGCCCTAGGTTGGGCTTGCCAAGTAGAAAATAGTGACCATGAATGTTCTGGCTCTATTAATTTTTACTGACTGGGACCAAATAAAATAGTTTTTCTGTAACCGACACAAAAGTCGTCCATTTTGATACCAAAATTAGCTCTTAAATTGAAGTTTCTATTACTGACACAAAAATAGGTATGTTGCTAGGCAACATATTTGGTTCCTAGGAGCTAAAGTTGAATTTCAGTTCCTAGGAGCTAAAGTTGAACTTCAGCTCCTAGGAACTAAAAAAGGATGTACTGGACGTCATCAAGAATAAACAACATAGTGACGGTTGGTTATTTGGGGTGAGACGCATATCTGATTTGTTTCCGATTTCAGCAGATTTGCTCCATGCTGGAGATATATATACACCTTATTATAGTTTAGTATTGGAATTATAAACATCTCAGCTAAGTATTTTTGTTTGATCAGGGAAGCCTTCAAGATTCAAAGACTTGCTTGATCTGTATTCCATTCGTTAATCTCGGGATGGATAACTTGTTTTTGAATAATCACGGCAAGCAATAGTTTTTTTGTCTCAAACAACGATATTGTTTAGCTTCATTTAATTTATTCATTTTCCACGTCTTGATCCTATATAGCTGGCACTGGCCTGCACTGGCGCGGTATTTGCCATTAGAGCACCTGGTCCATACACAAATATGTCACTCTGTGGTTGTACTTATATTTAAATTACAATTCGAACATCCTAGAAAACCTAACCTGCTGTTAATGCAGGTAGAATATTCTCACCACATGGTTCATTTGTCAATATTTGTTGCATTTCATACATACAGGGTGTTTCAGAAAAACCTGACCCCCTTGCTAGGGTAGGTAGAACACTCCGAAATAAGTTGGGTTTGTTCAGTGAAAAAATCTCGTAACGGCATCCGTTTTCAAGATACAAGGTGTTGAAAAAATGATTTTTTCACACATTTTTCACGATTATCTCGAAACTACTGTCAACATTGTAATGAAATTTTGTATGGGTGTTTCTTGAAATCTGACACATCATATGAATTTGTTTTTATATCTGACTCTCATAGAGGGCGCTAGTTACACGGTTCGTACCGAGTAGTTTAGAACATAACTTTTTTGAGGTTAGAATTTTCAATCGAAATCTGATATGAACTTGAACATCATTCAATTTTTCACCAAAAAGGTACTCTTGGTGAAACTCGATACAATGTTCCGTTTTCGGAATATTTCGATTTGAAAATAATGGAGTAATAGCTGATGCTGGTATAAAATGAATTTTATTGAATTCAATTACCTATTTATTCAGATCCAAAAACAATAAAATCATTCTTGTACTGAAGTTATTGATGGAACAAAGAATCATAGGTAGAAAATTAAGAGATATTTGACTAGAAACATGAAATATTGAATCAGTTAGAGTAAGTGTTCAAAATGTCCTACGTTTCGACGAATACACGATTCTATATTCTTTTCTTGAGAATGTATTATTCTTTTAAACAGTTGAGAATCAGCTGTTAGGTCATTTAAGTGTTGTTCAATTATGTCTTACAACTCTTGACGTGAATTTACCTATGTAGCATAAACTTTCTGCTCAAGATACAACAAAACTGTGTAATCCATATTCTTAGTCAAATCTGTTTCGATGTTATTCTTGTGATTCATTGTTAAATCAATAAGTTTAGCATCAGAAATGTATTGTTGTTTTCGGTTTTCAATAAATAGGTGATATTTTCTCATAATACTCTCTCTAATACATAGCTTAATTTATACCAGCAACAGTTATCACTTCATCATTTTCAAATATTCCGAAAACGGAACACAGTATCGAGTTTCACCAAGAGTACCTTTTTGGTGTGAAATTGAATGATGTTCAAGTTCACATCAAATTTGGATTGAAAAATCTAACCTCAAAAAAGTTATGTTCAAAACTACTCGGTACGAACCGAGTAACTAGCGCCCTCTATGAAAGTCAGATATAAAAACAAATGCATGCGATGTGTCAGATTCCAAGAAACATCCATACAAAATTTCATCATAATGTTGCCAGTAGTTTCGACATAATCTTGGAAAATGTGTAAAAAAAATATTTTTTCAACACCTTGTATCTTGATAACGGATGCCGTTACGAAATTTTTTTACTGAGTAAACCCAACTTATTTTGCAGTGTTCTACCTACCCTAGTTAGGGGGTTAGGTTTTTTTGAAACACCCTGTATATGGCACGGCATTGGTGGTTACTTCACATGTTTATTTGAGGATATTGTTTCGGTTGCAGAAAAAATACCATGTTTCATTCGGATCAAAAGTGACTTTGTTCGACTCGCAAATTTTGCTTTCGCTCGGCTTCGCTAAACGCTCCGCCTCGCAAATGCAAAATTCGCTTGTCAAACAAAGTGTCACTTTTGATCCTAATAAAACAATCTACCATTTCCCTGAGTGTTGTCTTTGGTTTGTGATTGGTCAGAGGATGTGTATTAATTATTCCAAATTTCTTTGGGAATGTCTCTCCTCGTCACTAAAAAATGAAAACGTGTAGTTAGGACAAATCAAATGATTTGTACCAAAATGTCACTGCGTTTAAAGAATTTTCCTATCAGAGAGCCTAAAAGTAAAATTCACTAGCTTGATGTCAGTGAAAATTTGTATTGTTAAAGGTGTAGAGGAGAGAAATGAAGGTATATAGAGAAAATATCAAATTTTCACTTACCTTTGGACTTTTCGGAAACGAACCTGCTCCCCTTTTTCAACATAGAAAATAGATTTTTTGTATTGCTTACTCGTATTTGTCCTGACACTTTTCAGTTCTCAGTGATAGGACAAATGCGAATGAATGATCTCTGTATACAGTATGAATTCCACTTTAGGTACCGGTGATATCAACTCTGAATTACTAACTACGATGTCTAGATCCAGTAAGAATATATGCTCAGGATATAATTCTAAAATAAACTATCGAACTTGGAAGGTATTGAAAATATCGTTATATTATTGTTCTGAGATGCTTTTTCATCATATTCGATCTTTATTGGTCAGTTGCTCATGCCAACATCATCACCAATTCGACAATGAGACTGAAATATATTGTATACCCATCTTCCAAGGCTTTATGTGTGTGAACGTATACAGACCATTAGCTGAGATAATTATCAATTAATGTTTGATAAAGTAGGTTCCTATGTTATATATTCGGATGGATATAATCTTGATTGAACTCGACTGCTAATCCAGCAAAAATCAATACCGTATTTCCTTTGTCACCAAATGGGTACGCAGACTGTATGAACTCCAGTATCTTAACGCGTTTCGAGAACATTGAACAATAATTCGTCTTAGCAACGAGTACGTCGTTCTAGAGTGGAGATTTGCAAATGCACGAGTAGTTTGCTACTAGATAACAAGATTATTATTATGGGTCTGAAGATGTGTCCTTTGATGTGCCGAGTCGCGGCGAAGAGCTAATGATACTGTTATCCACGTTCATCAATAAACCGCATATAACGATACAAACGGCGAGTATCGTATAGTTATAGTAGCTGTATGATAATTAGGTTGAAATCAATAGATGAAAATTGCTTTTTTGAAAGAAGAACCATACGTCGAAGAAACGTTGAGGAACAGCTTCTGAAATTAGGCGGATAGTCAATTATATCAAAATGGATATATATCAAAGGTATTCATTTCCGCTCGCATGTGAATTTCATTAAACACTCATAGGCAGAAATGTTTCTTTGAATATGATATTATTTGTACAATGCTTCCCATCTTGGTAGAGACAGGTTGTTATATTTGAAAATCAAAGATCGTGATTGCTTCCGGTTGAACCGGAAAGGAAAAACTAGATTTTGTTGTTTGTTGATGAATGGCGATTTGGTATACCTGATGCTCCCCGGAAAATTTCAATTACTCAGGAGTGCTTTCGTTAATTTCAATGAAACTAGCTAGTTGACAATAATATAGAGCTTATTTTCGTGAAATTTTAGATTCGAAAAAATCATTCCAGTGACGTAGCAGTGAGTTACCTCATCGATGTTCATACTGATAATATATTTTTTTTAAGCAATATATCTTTTTTCAGGATTTGATTACAATGTGGTATAAATACATACAATACTTTTACACATTTTCAACTTTCATAATCTATTAGTCCCAATTCAAGAAAACCCCTAAACAGTAGATAATAGATAGATAGATATATACTTTATTGTCCAAGAATGAATTCTCATTGACAAAGTAATATGAACAATACGAATATTGTACAATGTGTCAGAAGCAAATAACAATTTTTAACAAATACATACATATATAGATATAAATAATTAGAACTAATAAATTAAAATCAAGGGTAAGGGCTAACCTTGCATACTATCGATGCAATTGCATCAAAATAAAACTATTTACAAAATTAGACTGCATGAATATACAGAGTCATACAAAAATTAGGAAAACTAGGAAGGAAACACGTTAAAATATCCATTAAAATAAGTGAATGAATATATAGGTATACAAACAATAATTTTAAATGTGTTATTTATTGAGGCACGTCAGCATAATATTCCTGCAGGCTATAGTATGCCTTTTCGAGAAGCAGATGTTTAACTGATCTTCTGAATATTTTATGATCTAGAATATTCTTAGTGGAATGTGGTAGGTGATTGAACATTTTTTTTAAATCGAGTTTGGGTATTGGCAGGTGAATATCACAGTTTTGTCTCTGTCTGGTATTATAAGGTCTATCAACTTCAGGTGAAATAGTAACATATCTTTTGTGAATCAGGCATACTACTTCGAGAATGAAGATGCTCACTACAGTTAAAATTCGTAGCTGTATAAAATGATGTCTACAACTATCTCTGTTGTTAGCCCTACACAAATATCTCAAAGATCTCTTCTGCAGCACAAGGACCTGATTGAGGAGTTTTTGGCTACAAAATCCCCAAAATGCAATGCCGTATCGTAAATGGGACTCAACGAGGGCGAAGTAAGTCAATCTGGCTGTGGATATGTCGAGTTCATTAGCGACAATTCTGACGGCAAATGATCCAGAAGCTATTTTCTTACATAATAATGTGATATGTTCATTGAACTTCAACTTATTGTCAATATGCAAGCCGAGGAACTTAGTGCAAAATGTTTCTTTTATATTGATACCATCTAGTAGCAAGTTATCATAGCTGAATTTGAAATTAACAATTTTAGTTTTATCCACATTAAAGCAAAGGAAGTTTGAATCACACCATTCCTTTACTTTTAATAAATCTGTGTGAACCACTTCCTTCAAGATTTCAGGGTTTTTTCCATGCCATGTTAATGTGGTGTCGTCTGCAAAAATTGTGAAGGATCCCTCAATATTTATTGTAACGGAGAATATAACTAATAAGTAATATTCAATATTGATTTTTATACAGTTGAATTTTTCAGGTACTTTCTAATTTGCTTAACGAATAACTTTCCAAATACTGTCTGTGAAACCAAGAGACCTCTTTCAGTAAGGACGAAGGAACATAAGTACAATATAAAGAAAAGAAACATCGATAAATCGAAACTAGCTGAACATATCCTTACTGAAGACGGACAACATAATATGGCAGAGTGGAATAATATTAAAATTATTGGAAAAGAAGATAACAACCAGAAGAGAAAAATCAAGGAATCTGCTTGCATTCTTCTGAACGGAGACAATAACATTGCTTCTTGTTCAGTTGATATAGACAGAACATGGTATTCACTACTAAAATCTGAACATGAAAATGGTAAATTCAAGATCAATTAATGAAAACATCCTGTAACTCATTTGATTGCCAACGTCACCAATTGTCATTGAAAACTGAAAAGCTTCAAGACATTATACGACTTCGCTATTGAAATAATCTCTTCTTATGTTGAAAACGGGAGCAGAACCGGTCCCGAAACGTCCAAAGATAAGTGAAAATTTGATATTTTTTCTATATACCTTTATTTCCCTTCTCCAAAAAATTTTTTCAATACAAATTGTCACTGACAAGCTAGTGAATTTTTCTTTTAGGCTCTCTGATAGGAAAATTCTTTAAACGAAGTGACATTTTGGGGCAAATCATCTGATTTGTCCTTACTACACGTATATTGAAATAATATTCATATTTTTATTTTATAGAAACGAGGAGAGAAAATCCCAAAAAATTTGGAATAATGAATAACTTTCCATTTGGTATTTCCTTAAATGCTTGTGGTATTGAATTATATACATGTATGTATGTAATATCATTGTATGCCACTGTTTTTTTGTATAGATTCATATTTTTTGCACCACTATATACCATTATATTCTCCTCCTTGCGTGAAGTGTGTTTTTCTCTACCAAGGTAGTTTTCATCATTTTTTGAACCACTAGTCAATATAGACATAACCACCTCTGTTATATAATTGACCTGAATCTAGTAGGTATTTATCAATAACGACTTGTCATGTTATGCTGTCATTTTGGTGGCTACCAGATTTGAATCGGAATTGAAAAGAAGTGCTTTATAGATCCGGTCCATATTTCAGGTTCACAGAACTATATCTAATGATATATCCAACTGAGGCGATGGATACAGTGGAGTGTCTACTCCACCAAAACTATACTTTCATGTAAGCAGTTCATAGAAGGGAAATATTTCAAAGCTCCAAAGCTTCATCTTCAGCAATAAGTTACATATAGGAGCACTAAAGAGTTCTAAAAAACTCACCTCTCATGGAGGAAAAAAGTTGTGTTCACATATTCAAAAACAAAAATGAAAAATTTGTTAGTTACAACAATAATAAAACAGGGGACCGCAAAATGCGGATCACCTGTGTCAATAAGGTACTTTAAGATGAAACATCGTAATGAAAAATCAGCAATTAAACTGGAATCGAAGTGAGGAAATTCACTTGAACATGTGAAAAGCTTGTAAAGGAAAGAGATGTCAAGTATCAAATTGAATTCAAAACCATATGATAATGATATATTGCTAGAGGTGATGGCTATGGCTACTAGATTTCAATTAGAATTGAGGAGAAGTACTTTCATAGTGACAATAGCTCCATATCTTAGTTCCACAGAACTAAATTGATCGAAATATATTGCTATCAGTAACAAAAATCTAATATACACTGTAGTAAAGAAAATTATTATCACGCAGGACCTTATACCACTCGGCTGAAACCTCATCAGGATATAATCTTGGTCCCTAGGTTATGATGATATTATTTACTACCTTGCCATATTAATTATTATTATATCTATACCTGATTATTAGGATATTTCCCTATAGTTTTTATCACCCCTATCAAGGTATCATGAGGGTAGGCCGAGTACATCCGTTCGATTTCACTTGAGCAACTAAAGGGATGGCAAATCACTCCGGGTTAAATTTCAGCAGACCTGTATCAATATTCATATCAGACTTATCTTCATAATTTGATAAGCAGGACAAGACCCATTAGGTAAATACTATTTTTTCTGTGACGGGAAAAAAGTTTGGCATTTCATCTTTATTTGCAGGTTATAAAATGTCACTTTTCATAAATTACTTTTTTCCTGTGGGGAAAAAGTGAGTACTTTTTTCCCGGATATAAATCACATATATATACACTGTTGATGGCTTTTGTTGTGCTATAGTTCCGAAAAATGAGTCAATATTACCGTCTCCGAGAAAGAACTACAAGTCCTTTTATCTTCCATTCGACTTCGCGGTTACGTATATTACTACCCAGCAAACATTGAACTAGCGGGAGAAGTCCGGCCTAGTGCAGGTTAGTCTGGGAAAGTGACGATGCCGGGGTATAGGTAATGGGCCTATGATTTTCCCATAACAAGTAACCATCAGTTAAAAATACGATGATGGCCTTGTGATGATAAGATGTCTGGAACTGATTGAATACTAACGGGATCTGGCCCTTTGCTGGCCAATTTCATATTCACTACCCGTCCCCCTGGCGGATGTTTTGGGAACGTCTACATCAACAATCAGCTGATCAATATCATATGTGACTAAGATGGCTGACTCTCGTGAGTGGTGATCGCGTACTAGTTTGTTTATGTCGAATTAATGTGGTACTCTCTTTCCCTGCAAGTTATTTATGATGGCAGGAGTATTCTCAATTGATAATAATAGAAGCAGACGGATTCTTCAATTATGATAATATTGAGTAAGTATCAATATACCTACATAGTGTTTTGAATGTCATTATTTGATGCATGTGTTTGGTATCTCGTAACCTCATATACCTAATGATTATGATAATTGGAGTTAAACTATACTTCTCTAAAAGCAACAAGCAACCATCATTTTTAACTCGTTTGTTGCTATCAAAAGCAATCTCAGGTTATGTGAACCTATCTCTATATTGAATAACTGAATGACAATAAGATTTCAGCTACAGAATTACCTTTGCCAACACCATAATGAGAATTGAAAAGCTCCATGTTATCACGTCATTTGACTATATTATCAAGTTATAAACTCATGCAACTCATAGGCCACTAATATAAAACAAATGATGCATTTTATATTTCAGAAGTACCTCACAACGAAGAATCATTTTCGAAGGAATGCTACCCAATAAGATGTAGATACCACACACCAACCAGTAAGCAGTCACTCCGAGAAGTTTCATCGTTGAAGAATAGAGAGGTTAAGAAGATATCATTGCGTCATTCATAAAATTGTTTTCTTGAAATCTGGTATGTGTCTGATTTATGATGAGAGTGTTATGTTGTGAAATAAAGAGGTACTAGAACTTTCAGATCCATTGGACCCCTAAAACCCCTACCCCTCCCCTACCTCGATAGTATGTATCCAATGTCGTTAATTGGCCATTACAGTCCCATCATTTATGTATATGCTGGGCTTGCTATGGGAAACTCAATGTGTCGATTATGTTGTACTGGCCTTTTGCCGGGGAACTGAATATGATTGCTGGGTACCCAGCACTGGGACCAGCTGCCGGCCGCAGTGTACTGATATATAGAGTCCCGCATATGGGACCATTTACTGGGCCGCTGATGTCAGGTATGGGAAAAATATACTAGGCCATTGATGCCCCATATCAAGATGTTTGCTGGGTAAACAACCACTAAATTCGCAATTTTTTGAAATCAAATCAGATTTAGACTGACAGAAGTGTCATCAGATATTTGATTACTTCAAAAGAATGATAAAGATGCCTACAACGCAGGTGCCCCTACTGTTGAAAACTTAAAATTTCACGTCGATACACAACCTGGAGCTAAAATCTACTACTTTTTTCCCTTGTATAATAAATAACTATTGTTGTTAGTACCTATAACTAGAATAACACAATACTATACATATAAACTCCTGAAGATCAATGACATTCTTTCTAACGAAAAAATTGTTTACTATAAAATGAACGATATTAATAACAATATGAACAAGAATCAAAGATCCTCAATATTCCAATTCCCTATAATGTATGGACGTAAAAAGTCCTCCCCCCTCCTTCAACATTCGAACGAAACAAGCTAGCGAAGTCTGGTAAAATTCAAGCAGAAGATACCTCTTTTACTTCTATTTGGCATGAAAATGGTTGTGGTCACGTGACCTAGTGTCAAGTGGGCACCATCGACTTTTTTTTTCAAATATGAAGAGGGGTCACAAGGTACCTTGTTTTGAAGGCCATTCAATTTTTGATCCAACACCGCTTCGTTCGAACATATCGGCCAAGCCGTTTCAAAATGACAAGCGTTTGAAATTTCCTTCAAAACTAATATCTCAATGAATAAAAAATCTGAATAACTCTTAATTGCAACCGAATTTCAAGTGGGAATTGTAACAAGTGCTCAAACATGCTCGAAATGTCCATCGTTCAAAAACAAAACGGAGTTGGATAGAGAATCGAAAGGCCTTCAAAACAAGGTACCACGTGACCCCTCTCCATATTGAAAAAAAAAGTTGATGGTGCCCACTTGACACTAGGTCACGTGACCACAACCATTTTCATGCCAAATAGTAGTGAAAGAGGTACCTTCCTGCTTGAATTTTACCCGACCTCGCTAGCTTGTTCCGTTCGAAGGTTAAAGGAGGGGGAGGACTTTTTACGTCCTCACTGTATATACACAGTTGGAATTCCGTTGGTTGAAAGCCAAGCTTTTCCGATTCAACCCGTCCTAGAAATGTAATCCCTTCGGAAGAGTTTCTTCGTTGTATCTAATCTAGCTCAGAACAGCCTCCATATTTACGCAGAATACTTCAAGGGCGACAAAAGTAGCACAAACGACTTCGCATAACGATAAGTACGTACTAGAGGTTCTGGAACTTTGAAGCTAACCTTTATTAGCCCTTACGTGATTAAGAGAAAGCCTGCCTGAATAATTCACAAGTGAAAGTGGCGATATATATTATGATAATACAAGTGAGAGACTATAAGGGAGTGTGTTAGGATCATTTGTAAATTCATACATGACTTCTCAGTTATATGGGAGAATATATTCTTTGTAAAAAAATAAGCGATATCCATGAGATCATCAGAAATAAAATTCATCAGTAGAATATGGAAACTGAGCAAGATATTAAACTGTGCCATTTCATGTCTTGGGAAAATCACGGAAGATCAATTGCTAAAAGTGCATTCCAAAAACTTGGTTTTTTGTTTCGGGCCAGGAGCTATTTCACTTCCAGTCAGCTGCTCATGATCTATAAGGAACAGATTCGACCTGTCCTGGAATACTGTTCCCATATTTGAAGTGCAGCACCCAAACATACCCTGAAACTGTTGGATTCTGTCCAAAAAAGGGCAATTCGTCTCGTGGGTGATGCCTCGCTCACAAACTCACTCACTTCTCTGGAACACCGTGGACAAGTGGGCGATCTGGCCCTATTTTATAGATATTCTCATGGAAGATACTCTTCTGAAATATCAACAATTATTCCTCCATTGGCAGTCCCCGCGAGATTGACCCGTCGAGTTGAGGCTTCGCACCCCTTCGTGGTCACTTTGGAGACCTGCAGAATATCTCTTTCCAAAGACTCGTTCATTCAACGAACAGCGAGGCTCTGGAACACATTGCCTAGGGAGGTGTTCCACGAGGCATATTACATCCAGAAATTTAAGGAGAACACCAGTTCTCACGATGTTCTCTGAACATTACAGGATATCCCTCTTCTTGGGAACCAGAACATAAAAAAAAAGTATAGTTGTCCAGTTAACTACAAACCGATAAATCCAATTGGATTTTTGTTCAATGACTAATAGTGCGATCTCAATATTTTAGGTTTGTACTTGATGACTTACAAGTACCTGGATTCAGTTGATAAAATATTCGATAATCTTGGGATCTCCCTAGAAAAGTTTATATCAATTATCTCGAAATCACTAAAAATTGGATTCATCGGTTTTTGCACTTTAGCTCCTCAATTGTACTGAATCTATTACTATTACACTATTACGACACAAGGTTAGTTTATTCGAGCCGTTTCGGCCTCGATGATGTAGGCAACTGACCCTGGGGGTCTATTCTAAATGTTATTATTATTATTATTACTATTAGTGTGCACTCACGTTTTTGTTCGACAATATAGAAATCTCGGATGCAACAAAATATCTCCTCGTTTGAGAATAGGGTCGCTCTACAAATAATCGTCAATTCCACCAACCTCGTTTAGAATCGCTCATAGCGATCTCCCTAGATAACTAAAACAGGGCTAGCCGCATTTACTCTATCTATCCATCTTACCGACAACAATTGTTTTCCCGACCAGCGACCCCATTCAAATTTGTCTCGATAGAGACGGTGTCTAGCTCGTATAATCCCGGTATTAAAACGGAACGTGATGATAGTCCGGCAAATAAGGACACATTTAATCCGATTGCGCCCGGGACGCACATTGCAGTTGACTATAAGATCGGATTATGTCGGTTTATGTCGCGAAATGTTTCCTGTGGGTCGGCTCTCCTCGGCATCATCATCCGGTATAATGTTATTAGAATTGTATTGGGGGAACTCCGAATGTGCACCTGGTGGTTGCAGATAACGGTTGTTGTTGCTGCTGCAAGATTTTTGAATCATTAAAAATGAGTTGTAGTAAATCCCACTCCTGACACCATTTTTTCGTATCTTCATTCCTCGCTTTAATATGTCTGTAGAATGAATTTGGATCGATTTCTGCAGTCGTTTCATTATCACCCCAAAATTTGTTCGCTGAAATTGGGCTTGGGAGAAAGTGAATCGTGATAAACTTTGAATGATTGAAACACTGATTACTCAGTCAATATGGCTCACTCGAAGCTGTTGATGAATAAACGATCCATACCTACATATATCAATTCCGAACCCAACATTATCCAAGTACTGTATGTATAGGTCAGGTTAGTTGGAACATTCACTACCAAAATCTGAACACGAGAATGGTAAATTCAAGGTTTATTTATAAACACATTCGGTAACTCATTTGTTTATCAACGTCACAATTCGTCAGGGAGAAATGAGACAATTTATGAGAAAAATATTTTCCCATTTTCTATGTTTGAAGCAAGATCAGATTCCTCCATGAAAAGTTCGAAGGTAAGTGAAAACTTGTTAGTTTTTTCAAATACCTATATTCCTCTTCTCCAAATCATTTTCAAAACAAAGATGTTGAGGCATATCCTGTGATTTGTCCTCGCTACACGTATATTGAAATAATACTCATATTTTCATTTTATGAAAACGGATAGAGAAAATCACAAAAAATCTGAAATAATCAACATTCTCAATTGACAATCATGTCAGCTCTTCTTCTTCTTCGTCAGATTCAATGTTTTCTTGGCAATAATATTTCCTAATACGTTGGTTGCTTGAAGTGAAGTTGCATAACTGAGTATGAAGGGGACTCGAAATCATTTCTGAGACACAAATTGAATAATGTGAAATTAGATACAGAGCAATATGGTATGGACCCAAAGGAAGTCCACCATCAATTTATTATGACAAGTCCTACACTGGAAAATCACTATGAGACACAATACATTGTGGCTTTCCATTGTACGATTTCATATATTGCATGAATACTGAATAATTGACTCTCTTTGGCTTGAAACATGTTCATCTGTATACAGAGTCTGGCACCACGGACTCCTCGCAAAGCTTTCATCTTATGGCTTGCCTCCCCAGCTATGTTCTCTTCTAGCTAGTTTTCGCTCAAACATGTCTCTCCATGTAGTGGTCGACGGAGTTTTATCTGACTCTCTCATCATAAATGCTAGTTTTCCGCAAGGATCAATTCTAGCACCACCACCATTTCTAATCCATATCAACGATTTGTTGAAAGCAACGTTATGTCCAGTATACAGGTTCGCGGATGATATTATCCTTCATACCACCTTCTCTTCCAGGGCTCCAATACCAACCAGGCAAATCAGAAACGAACGAGGAAGAAATGTTGACAACATAAATATGGACTTGGCAACAATTCTGGAATGGGGATTCAATAACTTGGTAGTTTTCAATGTAAACAAAACACAAGCATGCCTTTTCTCTTGAAATGTCGATCTCACTGTGCTTAGGAGCTTTTCAGGAGTAACCATATCTTTGTAATGAAGTGTTTTTTGGACTTCATTACTAAGAAACGGTTTCTATCTAAATTTCTGTCTTATCGTATATATTTCCATTCCGAGCTAATATTCCAGTAAAATCAGTTATCACCCAAGATACAGGGGCTCATAATTGCTTATAAGTCAGGTACTAACCTTCTACTCGACATCTAGCTGATATTGAAAATATGCAGTTCGTTACACACTTCCTCATGAAAAACCTATTCTGAAAGATATCAGTCTCGTATACCAACTACTAGGGATGTCTTTCGTGTCATTATAGCCCTGTCCTAGCTCCAGAAATTGACTCTTTGTTCTACAAGTACGGGAAGTTCTTTGGTAGCCTCTATTACGTTTGGAAAGCAATCCTGATGAATAGAGTAAAATGTAATCCTGTCTTGGAGATACGAGAGGACTTCCTGCAACTTTTGAAAGCCCCTGATTGTAAAATTTCCTGAAAATTCATAATTTCCACATGTTCGGCCTTGACCTTGAAGATGCAAATATTTACCTAGCAATAACTTGAATGTCTCTGCTTATAGGATAAAAATATTGATTCAGTAGCTTCAGTAAAGAAGGTTGATCATGTGCCTGGGCCCTTTTGGCTGAGAAAATATTATTTCCGCATTTTTCTTTTTCCAAGGACAACTTCGGCTTTCAAGGTTGGTACCGGCATTTTCACGAGGTCAGTCGAAACTGACCAATCAGGAGCAAGGATAGCTGTTGGCCTTGCTCAATTTGCGTCAAGGTCTAGGCAGGACATAAATACTCGGTCCATCGGAGCGAGCAGTTAGTTAGTTCGCAGTCAGTCCAGCGTGAGTTAGTCCGACAGTCAGTTAGTTCTTTGAGTTAGATTCTCCGGTATTACTTTCCAGTCGGTTTACCAGTGTTCCTGTGCTTGCGCTATTTTTCCAGTTCGCAATTCCTGATAGTTTTCCAGTTATTTTTCCGGGTAGTTACTCCAGTTTGCTTCACATTCCAGTTCATATTCCAGTCACTTTTCACATTTCCAGTCAGTTCAATTCCAGCATATTTTTCAGTTTTCCGGTTCATGCCTTTTGCTACAATTTAAGAAATCATAACCTTACACCTGTCACCTGTATCATTTTCCGAAAAATCCATCGAGTGTGTAGATTTGCGTCTCCCGGGCCGATATCCGAACCTTCGCGGTCGCGCCAGTAGCAGTGTCGAGTGTTTCGCAGCCAGCAGTACTCCTGTTTCATCCAAGTAAGCTATTTCAAATTGGTCTGCGTATTGCTTATAGTTTATCACCCTGTACCAAGTGAGTTTTGTATCTAGAAAATATCGCCTGAGTAGATTAAAACCTTGTCTGGTGAAGAATACTCCACATTCAGACGTTCAGAGTCAATAAGTAACATAGCTGTTGTATCGAAAATAGTAGTGTCTCCTAAGCTTTGCTCTGCGGCTCAACCTTTGGGTGGATCTCGCCACAAGCTTAGGGACACCCTACTCCGATTGTTTCGAGATTGGAAGCCCGCCTGTGTGGATCCAGGGCCCGTCTCCTTTTGTTTGAGAAAAGTAGGATTCGCAAGTCAACCTGCAGACGGCTTCCGAATACTGCTATGAGCCAGAGTTAGAGCTACACCCTGAAGGAGTACTTTTCACCAGTCTATTCCGCGTTAATGATTTAACTTAACTATTTCATCCCTGTATTCCTGTTGATACCAAACTCACTTTCCTGAATAAACCCTCGCTTGCAACTTTTCCGGTCGTATTCGGTGGTTCATTGTCCCTGCTTTGCTTGCACCTTTGCTTGCCCCGAACGTACTAGACACGCATGGCTATTGTACTCGAATGTCATAATTTTCAGTGTGAAGGTAAATTTAAACTGTAATAACATCATAACCTCAACTTGTTTGTATAATAGGTTTTGCTTTCTTTAATTAATGCCTGTAACCTGATGAACGAAAGAAGTTGAATAAACCTATACTTGACCTGTTTATGTGATTCTGATTTCCCTATCCTGACAACAAAGGTATAGAACAAAGTCAAATTCCAGAAAACTACCGGTAATAAGAGTTGTAGTACACTCAAGTCACAAGAAGTGACGACTCAAACATCTTTTCAGAGCAACCAGTATTCCAGGAATCCCCAAGAGTGTATAATTAAAGCCTATGCTCTCTTGGCCCCCTGCACCCAGGTCAATTCAATAGCTTTGACCCCTGGTTTACTGAAGACATCCAGTGGATGTCTTTCTTCACTGTTGCTACCTTGGGTCTCCTTTCCGACTCAGTTGGGAGGAGCAGGTGAAGTAAATCACCTCTATCAAAAATCTGGCGCTCGAGAAACCCCGACAGGTCCCAGGAGCCTGTTCGACAAGTGTCAAAGTAAGGGCCCCAGAATAAAGACCCTTACAAATGACGCCCTAGAGCAGGGACTCGGCATATTGAATTGAACACAATAAACAGACCTGAGTACCTGTAAACCGTAAGCACAATCCAGTCCAGAAACCTTTGTTGTCAGTGAAATCAGAAAAGCTTTCATACACCAGTAAATCAGTAGTAGTCCAGTAAAATTCATAACTTGCCTGATGAAATTGGTCCTGAATGTTCCTGTGTAGATACTGAACAGACATTGAAAACCCAGACTCGAATATCCTGAAAGTTACATTGATATTTGAACAACCTATAATTGCTGAAACGGAAAGGCTGATACACTACTAGTCCTGATAGCTAATGCAGTAAATAGTTATCAATTACTAGGTATAGATTATGCTAGTATGCTCCTGGAATTGTATATGAACTGAACATCAAGACTCACCTGCACCCAAAGTAATACTTTAGCTCTCCTGACATTAAACAATATTAGTTTTGTTGTTTAATCCTGTAGATATATACTTATAGTTATCATTACCTGCCTGAGTACCAGATAATATTTAGTTTGTTCTCATCCTGGTTTGATTTTTTTTTCAAAATTTGATTTGACCTCCAGAAAACCTGTTGGAATAAATTCCTGAACTTTGAATAACAGCACAGGGGAAACATAAGCTACCAGCATTGGAGTATAGTCTTTCCGATTAACAGTTATTCCTGAGTAGATAGTTAAGTGATAACAAATCCAGAAACCAGTTAGTTCATAATTTTGATTTATTTTGACACATGTACACACCTGAGAGATAGGGATCAGTTTCCAGTTTTTTTTTTTTGTTTTTTTTTTCTGGTTTTACATAAGCCAGGTCCTGACATCTAATCAAGTGAGTTCCAGCCTCATTCCAGTAAAAGATTAGTAATTACCTAGTGGCTACATTGAATTTGAACAACCAGAGACAGGAAGGGTATTTTCCTGAAAAACTTGGCTCATTCCACCCTGACAGAGACTTAGAATTTCCTGAAATCAATATCATACCCTGCAGGGGACTTGTAAAATATATCCAGTCCAGAATAATATTTTTTTTTTGCATTTTTGATTTTTTTTTGAATATCTACCAGGTAGATACCAAATAGTTGGATAAGTGGTCCCGTGGGAAGATTTAGTGTTATACTTCCAGAGTTTTGTTTTGTTTTTGATTTTTTTTCTCCTGGTATTTACTCTTGATGTTCCTGGTAACAAAACCTATCCTGCAAATAAACTAGGGACTTTATAGAAATAAAACCAGACCAGTTCCAGGGTTTGTGGTTCCTGAAACTTGGAAAATAGTTTAAGTTTAATTTTTTTTCAATTTGATTTTTGGGTTTACATTTTTTTTCTGAATTTAATTGTTTAACTACCGTGATTATTGAGTTTGATTTTTTTCTCTCTCCTTAATAAAACTATATCATGCCTGATTCTCCGAGCCTGGCCCCTTCACCTTCCCCCAGTGCATTGAATGACATGGATCGTCTGGATGCCCCACCTGAACCTACCAGGAATAGTAGGCCCCAGTCTCCAGACCCTGATCGGGAAGAACTAGTTGATGAATATTTTACCAACCTGGAGCCCCGAGTCAGCTGGATCTACAGGTTGAAAAAGCCAGAGCTTGTAGATGAGATGAAACAATATGGCCTTGACGTGGAGGGGACAGTTCTTGAACTACGTCGTCGATTGATATGGTTTCTGAGGGAAGAACTTCCCAAAATAATCGGTATGAAGTCCCCAACTGTTCAGGGAGACACCGATAACCTGTTACCCCCCGATCCAGTGCCAAGCCCCTCAATGGGGCCCAAAACATTGCCTAACCTGACAATACCGACAGCTGTCCCACCTATGTCAATGCCAATGCCACACCTGTCAGTCCCGTCCTTCCACCCAGGACCACAGAACACCCGAACACAGAATCCGGTTGCACAGAACACCGTTCCGCAGAATGTCGGAACGCAGCAGCCAGCACCGCAGCCGCGATCCTGTCACACCCAAATCCCTGCGTCATCGAACTTGGGACCCGGTACCAGGGCTCAGAGATTTACTTACCCTCCAGCACCTGTTTCTCCAGGTCCAAATATTATTGCCCCCTATCGTCCTGCCTTGAAAGCCCATCGGTGGAACTTGCATTTTGACGGTACTACCGATCCTGTAGCATTCCTGGAAAGACTGGAAGAAATCGGAGATGCCGAGAAGGCCGACCCGGAACAACTCCTGGACACTCTTCCCACATTATTCCAGGGCAGAGTACTACTGTGGTACCGCTGCAATAAAGTGTACTGGAATTCCTGGCAGTCCTTTAAGAAAGTTTTCAGAACTTCTTATTTCCCCATTCGATATCAAGAAGATATTGAAATGGAAATCAGTCGCCGGCTACAAAAGGACAACGAACCGGCCATGGATTACGTCGTAGACATGCAGACCCTCATCAGACGTCATGGAAATTTGACATCTACCCAGGAAGTAGCCTGGCTATATAGGAACTTGTTGCCAGACTATCGTCAGTATATCAAGAGATCCGATTTCCATGACGTTCCGTCTCTGATTACCATGATCCTGGAATTCCAGAGCTTACGTGGCGAGATACGCCGAATGTATTCCCGCGGTCCTAGTTACCAAAACAGGTCGACGTACTCTGAACCAGTTCGGGCTATGAGAGCAACCCAGCCCAATCCAGTCCAGATAACCCCCGTCCAGACCAATCAACCTTTAAATAGGCCTGCACCTGGAATACCCTCCCCTGCTCCCAGAAGTACTCCGGCAAGGGCGATAATGCCCAGTCCAGGTGCTCATGATAGAGGAGCAATCTGCTGGAGATGTGGCCAGCCTGGACATCGAAGAGACGAGTGTCGAAATGCCCCGAAGACATTTTGTTCGCGCTGTGGACGCGACGGAGTCCTGTCCAGAGACTGCACCTGCACCCGGTCGGAAAACTAGCGAGGAGCCCGATTGAATCGGGGACAGTCCGGCTCCAGCCAGTAAGCACCGAATACACCCAGCAGCCCCTTTCCCAGAAGGACAACCGTCCTCATATTCCAGTAATCATAGGAGATACCCAGTTCACAGCCTTGATAGATACTGGCGCTACCCGGTCGTTTGCCAGCAAGGCAGTGGCCGAATGCTGCGAACGTTTTGGCGCACTGAAACGCCCACTCACAGTGGCCCAGTCCTGTCAAGCCGATGGATCCCTTGCCCAGATTACAGGAAGTTATAAACCCTGGATGACGATAGGCACCGAGTGCCTATCCATAGAACTTTTGGTTCTTCCGAGTTTGTCTGCCGATATGGTGTTGGGCATGGACGTTCTTCGCACCCAGGGCTTCAGTATAGACCTGTCAAATGCCACTGTGTACCGGAATCAGAAGAACGTGTCAGTTATTGGTTCCCAGGGAAGTCCGATACCAGTACCAGCACCCAAAAATCCTGCAGTAACGCAAACTCCAGCACCATCCAGAAATCCAGCCAGGCCCCACCCCTCCTGTAATCCTGATTCCAGACGAATTTCAGAAACATCCAGTATTCCCAAAACATCCAGAAGTCCAGCCACTATTCCCCAAGCAACATCCAGTAAGTCCAGAACCTATAGAAATCCAGACAAATCACAAACATACATAAGTCCAGACAAAAGATCAACTCCACACACCTCAAGCAATCTAGTACACATAAACCGAAATCCAGTACATCCTGTCCTGTCTACGAATGCACTCCCTCCAGAAACTCTCGCCAGTCCAGAACCATCCAGCTCAGAGCAGACAAACCTGACACCTGAACAACGACACACCCTGGAAATGTTTCTAGATCACCAACTACCCGCATTCCAACAGATAAAAGGACCGACACCTTTGGTAAAGCATCGCATTCGCCTGAAAACGACAGAGCCGATCAAACAAAGGTACCGCCCTCAAAATCCGAAAATGCAGGAAGTGATCAACGAAGAGGTCGATAGAATGCTGGACGAAGGCATTATCGAACCTTCTGACAGTCCATGGAGTTCGCCGGTAGTCATTGTTAAAAAGAAGGATGGAAAACATCGGTTCTGCATTGATTTCCAGAAAGTGAACGATGTTACCGAAAAGGATGCTTACCCGTTACCGTTTATCAATTCCATATTAGATAAACTCCGGGAAGCCAAATACATCTCCAGTCTGGACTTAAGACAAGGATATTGGCAGATACCGCTGACCAATGATAGCAAACCTGTCACTGCGTTCACCGTCCCTGGACGAGGATTATTCCAGTTCCGAGTCATGCCGTTTGGACTCCATTCCGCTCCAGCAACATTCCAGAGGTTGATGGATCAAATCATTGGACCAGAGATGGAACCGTTTGCTTTTGCATACTTAGATGATATCATAGTACTGAGCAAAACATTCGATGAACACCTGAGAAATCTCCAGCAAGTTTTCAACCGTTTATGGCAAGCAAACCTCCAGTTAAATCCAGAAAAATGCCGGTTTTGCTTGAGTTCACTCAAGTACTTAGGACATGTAGTAACTCCTGAAGGAATCCAGACGGATCCAGACAAGATAGAGTCTATTGTCCAGTGGCCCGCCCCAAACACCCTACGAAAACTCAGACAGTTTCTAGGGATGGCTTCCTGGTATAGGAGATTTATTCCTAACTTTTCCGGGATAGTGGCACCACTGACCAAGTTGCTGAAGAAAGGTAACCGTTGGAAATGGACAGAAGCTCAGGATACCGCCTTTGAGTTTCTGAAAGCCCGACTTACCGAGGCACCAGCATTGACTTGTCCGGATTTTACTCAGCCTTTCGTTCTACAGACTGATGCCTCCGATTGTGGTTTGGGAGCAGCGCTTACCCAGACCATAGAGGGTCAGGAAAAAGTAGTGGCGTATGCGAGTCGCATGTTGACCGCACCTGAACGTAACTACTCCGTCACCGAGAAAGAATGTTTGGCCATCGTCTGGAGTATAGAGAAATTGAGACCATACCTGGAAGGTTATCATTTCACTGTCCTGACTGATCATTTGTCCCTGAAATGGCTGCAGTCCATCAAGAGTCCGTCCGGTCGCATAGCTCGATGGGCTATGTTCCTGCAACAATTTGACTTCGAAGTCAAATACCGCCGTGGAGTCCTGAATAAAGTTGCGGACGCTTTATCCCGTCAACCATTACCTGGATCCAGTCCCGATGAATCTGAGATAGAGGTTATGTGTTGTGTGACAGAGGCTGAAATGGAAGCCGGAGAACAATGTTCCTGGTATCGAAGTAAGAAAGCCGAGGTAGAGAAAAACCCGGAGGCGTTTCCAGACTACTGTGTCAAGGAAAATCGCCTGTTCCGACATTTTTGGGATGCCCACAACCTATGTGAGATAGAGATGAGCGATCCCTGGAAGCTCTGTGTTCCTAAACCCCTCCGCCAACAAGTATTAGATGAAAATCATAATGCTGTCACCGCGGGTCACATGGGGATAGCGAAGACAATCGCCAGGATCAGTCATCGCTATTACTGGCCAGGAATGTTCCGTGAAATCTCCCGATACGTCCGGAGTTGTAAAGTGTGTCAGGAATATAAAGTATCCCAGCAACAGCCTCCAGGAAAAATGAATCCTTCCCAGAACAACAAGCCCTGGGATACTATTTCTACCGATCTAGTCGGTCCGCTACCCCGCTCCAGTAAAGGAAATTGCTACCTGGCTGTCTATCAGGACCGATTCACAAAATGGGTTCAAGTCCGTCCTCTCCGGAAGGCTACCTCCCGAGCTGTTGCTCAGGCCTTCTATGAGGATATCGTCCTGAGATTTGGACGTCCAGGCACTGTCATCAGCGACAATGGTGCTCAGTACACCGGAAAAGTTTTCGAAGATCTCCTGATGGAACTCGGCATAAAGCACAGACTGACACCTCCGTATACACCGCAAGCTAACCCAGTCGAGAGAACAAACAAAACCGTTAAGACCCTGATCTCCCAATATTGCGAGAATGACCACCGGAAATGGGATCAACATCTTCCTGAACTCCAGTTTGCAATAAACACTGCCCGACATGACTCCACTGGGTTCACTCCTGCTTTCCTCATGTTTGGACGAGAGTTAGAGCCTCCGAAGGCCTTGCTCCGAGCCCCGGTTCCAGAGGAAGATCCCGATGCCCCTGTTCCAGAAGAAAATCGCGAGAATACTCTGACCTTCTGGGTAGCGCATATGGCCAAATTGAAAGAAGTTCATGAGTTGGTCCGCGTGAACTTGGCCAGAGCTTTCAATAACCAGAGTCATTACTACAATCTCCGCCGCCGAGATTGGAGATGTCACCTCGGGGACAAAGTAATGAAGCGAGAGCACAATCTATCTTCCGGGATCCGCGGTCACGCTGCCAAACTGGCCCCGAAATATTCCGGACCATTCACTGTGACCCAAGTCCTGTCACCAGTTGTCTATAACCTGAGAAGTGCAACCGGGAAACGTTGCAACCGAGTTCACATAAAGGATTTAAAGCCCTTTCACCCCGAAGCATAGCTAGAAGACTCCTGTCCTGAGTTATGATGTTGCCGATACCCCAGTCCGCACGGGGCCTGGGAAAGCCGTGTGGATTGCCATTCCACCCCGAGTAAATTCGAAAAACCAGAGTCCTAAGAGTAAAGGAAAATTAATGATAGGTTCTGTTCACAGCCATGAACGATTCCCTGGAAATCCGAACCTCACCACTGCCCTCGCCCCTGCCGATCTACGACACCGCCGGATGGGAAAGCGACCCCGAGACGCCCAATGTTGCCGGGCTTGGCGCACCCAGCCTGAACCCTCTCGACACCGGCATCATCATCGCGGATGCCACCAGTCTCGGCGAATCCAGCATGACTACCACCAGTCCAGGCGAACCCAGCCTGACTACCATCAGCTCCGGCATTATCATCGCGGATGCCACCAGTCCAGGCGAACCCAGCCTGACTACCCCCCGTCCAGGCGAACCCAGCCTGACTACCCCCCGTCCAGGCGACTCCAGCCTGACTACCCCCCGTCCAGGCGAATCCAGCCTGACTACCCCCTGTCCCGGCGAACCCATCCTGACTACTACCAGTCCAGACACCACCGCGGCTCCGGCGCGGTCCGCGGAGCCTTTCGTCCCGACCTCCTACTTCAAGGCCACCATAGGCGTGGGAGAGTTACAGCTGACCTACCTTCCTGTGGCACAGCAACTTTGCTGGCGTTGCGGAAGGCCGGGACACAGGCGAGAAGGATGTACCCGACCGTCAAGGTGGTTCTGCTCGCGCTGTGGACTGGATGGCGTGCGGTCATGCGACTGCCAGTGTCCCAGACCCCCGAGAAGATACCCGGAGCACCTCCCAGTGATCATCCCGGCTCAACCCACCACCACCAGCCGGACCACCAGGCCACCAGCCCCGACGCAGGTCAACCGACGGACCCAGACGTCCACCCCAACCGTCGCCGATCGAGGCGTCCAATGCTCGCGCTGCTCGTGTGAGAGACTGTGCCCCGGATACCGGTACTAGCCGGAGAAAAACTTCACAGCAGGCATCTGGCCCTGCTCTCCAGATCCAGTCACCAGAATAACTTCACGGCAGGCACCTCGCCTCGCTCACCAGAACCAGCTACCAGAAACACATCACAGCAGGCATGTCGCCTTGCTCACCAGAACCAGCTACCAGACGAGGATACCTAAGTTAATTGAGTAAAGAGGTAGATGTATACAAAAAAAAAAAAAATTTGCAGCTGAAGCTTCAATTTTTTTTTTTCCGTAAGAAGGAGGGGTGTGTAATGAAGTGTTTTTTGGACTTCATTACTAAGAAACGGTTTCTATCTAAATTTCTGTCTTATCGTATATATTTCCATTCCGAGCTAATATTCCAGTAAAATCAGTTATCACCCAAGATACAGGGGCTCATAATTGCTTATAAGTCAGGTACTAACCTTCTACTCGACATCTAGCTGATATTGAAAATATGCAGTTCGTTACACACTTCCTCATGAAAAACCTATTCTGAAAGATATCAGTCTCGTATACCAACTACTAGGGATGTCTTTCGTGTCATTATAGCCCTGTCCTAGCTCCAGAAATTGACTCTTTGTTCTACAAGTACGGGAAGTTCTTTGGTAGCCTCTATTACGTTTGGAAAGCAATCCTGATGAATAGAGTAAAATGTAATCCTGTCTTGGAGATACGAGAGGACTTCCTGCAACTTTTGAAAGCCCCTGATTGTAAAATTTCCTGAAAATTCATAATTTCCACATGTTCGGCCTTGACCTTGAAGATGCAAATATTTACCTAGCAATAACTTGAATGTCTCTGCTTATAGGATAAAAATATTGATTCAGTAGCTTCAGTAAAGAAGGTTGATCATGTGCCTGGGCCCTTTTGGCTGAGAAAATATTATTTCCGCATTTTTCTTTTTCCAAGGACAACTTCGGCTTTCAAGGTTGGTACCGGCATTTTCACGAGGTCAGTCGAAACTGACCAATCAGGAGCAAGGATAGCTGTTGGCCTTGCTCAATTTGCGTCAAGGTCTAGGCAGGACATAAATACTCGGTCCATCGGAGCGAGCAGTTAGTTAGTTCGCAGTCAGTCCAGCGTGAGTTAGTCCGACAGTCAGTTAGTTCTTTGAGTTAGATTCTCCGGTATTACTTTCCAGTCGGTTTACCAGTGTTCCTGTGCTTGCGCTATTTTTCCAGTTCGCAATTCCTGATAGTTTTCCAGTTATTTTTCCGGGTAGTTACTCCAGTTTGCTTCACATTCCAGTTCATATTCCAGTCACTTTTCACATTTCCAGTCAGTTCAATTCCAGCATATTTTTCAGTTTTCCGGTTCATGCCTTTTGCTACAATTTAAGAAATCATAACCTTACACCTGTCACCTGTATCATTTTCCGAAAAATCCATCGAGTGTGTAGATTTGCGTCTCCCGGGCCGATATCCGAACCTTCGCGGTCGCGCCAGTAGCAGTGTCGAGTGTTTCGCAGCCAGCAGTACTCCTGTTTCATCCAAGTAAGCTATTTCAAATTGGTCTGCGTATTGCTTATAGTTTATCACCCTGTACCAAGTGAGTTTTGTATCTAGAAAATATCGCCTGAGTAGATTAAAACCTTGTCTGGTGAAGAATACTCCACATTCAGACGTTCAGAGTTAATAAGTAACATAGCTGTTGTATCGAAAATAGTAGTGTCTCCTAAGCTTTGCTCTGCGGCTCAACCTTTGGGTGGATCTCGCCACAAGCTTAGGGACACCCTACTCCGATTGTTTCGAGATTGGAAGCCCGCCTGTGTGGATCCAGGGCCCGTCTCCTTTTGTTTGAGAAAAGTAGGATTCGCAAGTCAACCTGCAGACGGCTTCCGAATACTGCTATGAGCCAGAGTTAGAGCTACACCCTGAAGGAGTACTTTTCACCAGTCTATTCCGCGTTAATGATTTAACTTAACTATTTCATCCCTGTATTCCTGTTGATACCAAACTCACTTTCCTGAATAAACCCTCGCTTGCAACTTTTCCGGTCGTATTCGGTGGTTCATTGTCCCTGCTTTGCTTGCACCTGCACTTGCACCTTTGCTTGCCCCGAACGTACTAGACACGCATGGCTATTGTACTCGAATGTCATAATTTTCAGTGTGAAGGTAAATTTAAACTGTAATAACATCATAACCTCAACTTGTTTGTATAATAGGTTTTGCTTTCTTTAATTAATGCCTGTAACCTGATGAACGAAAGAAGTTGAATAAACCTATACTTGACCTGTTTATGTGATTCTGATTTCCCTATCCTGACAACAAAGGTATAGAACAAAGTCAAATTCCAGAAAACTACCGGTAATAAGAGTTGTAGTACACTCAAGTCACAAGAAGTGACGACTCAAACATCTTTTCAGAGCAACCAGTATTCCAGGAATCCCCAAGAGTGTATAATTAAAGCCTATGCTCTCTTGGCCCCCTGCACCCAGGTCAATTCAATAGCTTTGACCCCTGGTTTACTGAAGACATCCAGTGGATGTCTTTCTTCACTGTTGCTACCTTGGGTCTCCTTTCCGACTCAGTTGGGAGGAGCAGGTGAAGTAAATCACCTCTATCAAAAATCTGGCGCTCGAGAAACCCCGACAGGTCCCAGGAGCCTGTTCGACAAGTGTCAAAGTAAGGGCCCCAGAATAAAGACCCTTACATCTTTGAAGACATCCATTTTAATGCTTGGAATTACTATCAGCAATAACCTTTCTTGGGAAGATCACGTGAGATCAATTATTGCTGAAAGTGCATCCCAAAAACTTGGTTTTCTGTTTTGAGCCATGAACTATTTCACTTCCAGTCAGCTGCTTATGATCTATAAGGCACTCATCCTACCTGTCCTGGAATACAGTTCTCATATTTGGAGTGCAGCACCCAAATATATCCTGAAACTGTTAGACTCTGTCCAAAAAAGGGCAATTCGTCTCGTGAGTGATGCCTCGCTCACAAACTCATTCACTTCTCTGGAACACCGTGGAGAAGTAGGTGATCTTGCTCTATTTTATAGATATTTTCATGGACGATGCTCTTCTGAAATATCAACAATTGTTCCTCCCTTAGCAGGCCCCGCGAGATCAACCCGTCGAGTTGAGGCTTCGCACCCCTTCGTGGTCACTTTGGGGACCTGCAGAACATCTCGTTCCAAAGACTCGTTCATCCAACGAACAGCGAGGCTCTGGAACACATTGCCAAGAGAGGTGTTCCCCGAAGCATAAAATCTCCAGAAATTTAAGAAGAACACCAACTCCTATACCTTATTTCCCTTGGTTCTCACGATATTCTCTGAACATTACAGGATATCCATTTTCGTGAGAACCAGGACATAAAAAAAATTCTAAAATTGTGCTGCAAATGATTTTGGACTTTTGTCATCCTAAAATATCCTACTAGGGTTCCCAAATCTTTGAAGCGGCATGATTCTTCAATTCGCGCTGATGTTTACAATCTCGTTCTACACCAGGTTTCTTCATAACGGTTCTGCATTCTTTGGCATTCTTTGGAAATGTTGCCTGTACTGTACCTACTGACTGTATTCAGCCATTAGGAAATGCGAAATTGATGATCATCTCAAATTATTTTAATGGTATAAAGTAAAGTGATATAACAAAACCGTATAATTGGTATCGATGTCACACAACTTTGTGAAGGTTTTATGAGAGTATTGAATAACTTTAACCGAGAATAAGAAATACAGAATACATTTCCAGATTCAAGGCACAATCCAATTCCATGGGCGCCGCCAGAAAAAAATTCAGGCAGGGCGTTTTTTATTTAATTAAAAATATCACGAAAAAGTATAGAAAGTAGGTTCAGTTGGTCAGTTGATGATGAATAGTATGAAAACGAGGTAAAAAAGATTATTAATTTTTTCAAAATAAAAGTCCTACATAATGAAATGCTACAGAAATGATGGAAACACGGCTGAAAGACCCAAATCAATGGTATTTAGAAATACATATTCCATTGAAGTATGGAATAAACTAACTGAAGGAAACATATATTATCATTCTGTGAAGATAAGAAACCTATTATCATACTGTGAACAAAAATTGAAACCCCTTTGTAAATCAAATACAATCTCCATAACTGAACTTTGAATTGAATATGTTCTTGTAATGTGATTGAATTCCTTCAAATCAAGGAATCCGTTTTATATGTGTATACGTACGAACACTATTCGATGAAAAACATATAGCAATATGCATGTATAGGTAACTTAAATATAGATCAAACAATCTTTTTCTGCAACCAACACAAAAGTGGTCCATTTTAATACCAAAATTAGCTCTTGAATCAACGTTTCTATCACTGACACATACGTAGGTATGTTGCTAGGGAACACTTTCAAGTCCTAGGAGCTAACGTTGAACTCAAGCTCCTAGGAACTAAAAGAATGAAAAGCCTTCAAGATTCACATACTTGCTTGATCTGTATTTCATTCATTTTCGGGATCTGATAGATCTGATAACTTGTTTTTGCATTATCACGGTCAGCAATACTTTTTTGTCTCACAGAACGATATTGTTTAGCTCTATTTGATTACCGAGCCAAACACAGTGGAATATGGGGAGGAATAAATTATCGCCATTATGATTGATGATATGCTCACTATAACCTAACATTTCCCACTTCTGTTTCCTATACCTGGCACTGGGGCGGTATTTGCTATTAGGGCTGACACCTGTTTCAAGTAAATGGATTCATCAATCGTTCGATTCAATAAAATACACGAATGGGTCACTCTAGGTTTGTTTTTATTTTGAAACAACAATTCGAGCATTCTTGAAAATTGAATAAACCAGATCTGTAAATGCAGGTAGAATATTCTCACCACACGGATTTGTTGCATTGTTGTATGGTAATGAATTTTTGCCTGCAGTAGCTGATGATTCATATCAACACAAATTGTAACAAAGTGAAGTCATCGCCCACCAATATTCTAATGTAAAGTAGTCTGATGAGGTCTTGCTTCTATCTACTTACCTTTATTATTATGATAAAGGTATCATAACGATCTGTCAAGTAGGTCACATTGGTGGTTACTCCACATATTTGTTTTAGATAATTCTCAAGGTTGCAGAAAAAATAGTGTGTTTCATTCGGATCAAAAGTGACTCTTTGTTTGACAAACGAATTCTGCATTTGCCAGGCAGAGCGTCTAACGAAGCCGAGCACAGTAAAATAATCTACTATTTTTCACCAAAATATCGAATCTACACTGAAAAGGCTAAATTCCATCGGGGGAAGGGAGCAAATGCCCCTCCTTGTCCTCAAGTATCGGCGCCCATGTCCACGTCGAGTATCTGTTTTCTGTGACATCTAATTGTTTTTTCTTTCTTTGCTCTTTCAATTTGCGAACAATTCTTTGTATTAGAGGAAAGGAAGAACGTTAAGAAACTTCGATAATATTGAGGAATAGGAGACACTTGTCGTGTCTTCAAGAGTTCAATATAATCATTGAGATAAACACAACGCATCCTTCTTCATAGTGTCTTCGGACTCTGTTGAGTATCAAAAATCTCAGTATAATTACCTTTACTAAAATTTCACTCCATGTTTATACCGGGTGACACAGGGTATCTGGTCACCCCGGTAACTTCTGCATTCGTTTACGTATTTTTCTGAAATTTGGTATAGTTATATTTCGAAATTGATCACTTTAAATATATATTCTTTACTACTAAGGCTCATATTGAATATTCATACATTGCTACCACGATTTTCATCATTTAATGACAGACATATTACAGTGATGAATCGAGAAATAAGAGTTATAATGACAGTAGGAAGGCGTAATAATTTGACACCCCATGGTCTTGTCAAACAACTTGGTAGGTAATCGTTCTACTAGTTCTACTGAAGTACACCACTATTATACTACTGTTCGTGAAATACACGCAAATTCAAAAGACTCACCTTACATGGTTCTCATAGTTTTAATCACCTTAATTCTACAAATAGACGGAAAAATGAGAATTCACTGTTTTTCATCCTCAACAGTGACTACCATCATGAGTAATCATAACCATAAAATAGGTCTTGACACTTGACAGTTGCAGATCGGCACACACCTATGTGCGGGCTATTCGAATAGATGGGTACACACCAATCAGAACCAATTAATCATCGCGGTGGGAGAATGCTACAGCGGAAGCAAAGTTAATGAATAATCTGCAATAGTATGATTCATTTCACAACTGAAAAGAGAAATGGCATATAATACCTTGCACGACTTTTTTCCTGTTGATAAGAGTTAGATCCCACATTGTTTATTCCTGTCGATGAAATCAATGAGTATTTCAGATCAGATTTAGTGATTTTGCAATATAATAACCTTCATTATTTCCAAAGATATATTTCTGAACTCTCAGAGTTGCTTCGATATTTGGATATTTGTGAATAAAGTATAGTATTCTACTGGCACCTAATGACTATTACCCACTCAGATGATTACAGCACTCGCCTTCGGCTCGTACTTCAATCTTCATTGGTAATAGCCAGCATTATGTGCTCGTTGAATAATATACTATTTTCTCCTGTGGGAGTATATTGACATGTTTGGTTCTTAGGGAACAGTCTCTTACTTTCTAGTTCTCATGTGAGGTTGAAAATTAATTCGAAATGACCGTTATCCACTGGAATTCATGAAAGAGACCGACTTGCAGATAAAAATGCTTTTCGTGCATTGGCTTTTTTTTATGTCTTATCTGCGCGGAGGCTGAAGTACGGAATTCAGTAGGCAATGTGTGTAATCGTAGAAGAAGTTTGATACATACAGTTCGAGTAACAATGCAATTCCCAATTCTTGGGGTTGAACACTCGCTGCTAATTATACCTGTACTTTAGTATCACTCTACGGAACAGTAAGACATGAAGATAAAAGAGAAGGGCGTTGAATGGAGTAATGAAGTAATGGAGTCTAGGACACCTAGATCATGATGTCTCAAACATTTTCATCAGAATAAAGCCGTACAACGTCTAGTCACTTTTGTACCATCTGGAAAATGTTGCGACTAATCCTGTCTCCGGCATATGTTTAAAAACTTATGGAACGAAAGTTTGAATTAAAATGAAACTCGACGCCATATACACAGAAGAAGCATTTCTGGGTGTAATGTATGATACGTGTGGCTACATTTTGCACTGGCATAAATCTCAATGATGTGCAATAACCGTAATAACACTTTACTATTTTCATGGAGAATGAAACAATGTTACATTTTCACATCTGCGTTGACGTAAAAGGTTTCATATCCAGAATATCTCCAGGAATGTTTGTTTCATTATATAGCTATATAAGAATAAAAGTATACTGAGATTACTGAGTGCCAAAAATAAGGAAGAACAGTATGGGGAGATCGGTAAGATAGATAAATAGATGTTGAAAAATCTCAAAAATGTTGTCTACTTCGGGAGGTATTCGGAAAAAACTGATTTAGGCGATATGGTTTCAAATTTTGCTGAAGTTATCTGAGAAGTTTCGAAAAAAGAAGGGGTCTTTATATGGCGTTCATAAAATTTCCGTACTAAATATCGTTTCGAAAAAACGGTACTTGAATCCCCATGCTGCTCATCCATGTCTTATTGGACACACTGTATAAAAGAAAAATAGATATTTAGACAAAGCTGTCTACACTTATGGGGTTATGGGTACCTACATACAATAATCACGTCATCATGTACACTCTGGAATTTCAGTATTTCATTACCCGAGATGAACAGTGTTGCCATCCTAATTCATTCATATAGGTGGTAAAGGTAGTGTGATATCTAACAATAATTTGATAATCCCATGGTTACACAGACTTTGAAAACTACGGTTTTTTGATCCTCTGTTCTTGTTTCCTATGTAAGTTATGTCATGTATCTTTGAGAATTTGGGGTTTACTTGATTTATTCTAAAGTATATCCAATATCAATTGCAGAATATCTCACACTGTGCGGCGTCGGCATGTTTGAAGTTTCCTTTGAAGTCACTGCAGGTGCGGAACGAGAATCTGCAATTGATTTTGGATGAACTTTACCATAATCATTCAATCTGATGATAACTTAAATACATATAGTGAGTATATTACATATTTTGTCACATATTGTTGTTGATTAGACTTGTTCGTCGCCCACATAAAGGTGAAACCTATCGATTAGTAGCATGAGAGTAACATCAATTAAATGAATGAACATCATCAATAGTTGATATTATTGTCAGCTTGAAAACTTATGTGATATTCAATCGACAACCTGCAACACAAGAGAATGTTATCACTATGAAATGTATGACATCTATTTTATATTGAATTAGTGATATTTTATTTTACTATTTCATTTCAGTTATTGCATGTATACATACTGCAATAATGAGTACAACGATCACCCAGTAACACGCGTCCTGTATCACTCTCGAACATCCCAATTATTTTAACATGTACCAGCGTTCTTCCAAACCCAATATATGTCACGGCGAGACATAACCTGACAAAAGGATCTGGAATCATATCGAACAATCGATGGAACAATTAGAGAGCGAGAGAAATTTATTGTTCTAGAAGCTTCTAGAACAAAAGAAGATTACGGAAGATCATCCGAGAACGTTCGAGAAGCAAAGCCTGCTAAGGGATCTGAGATATAAGGAACGCTGGACAGCTGCTGTCAGTCAGTCAAGCAGCGAGTGTCAGAGAGACAGTCATATACCGCGTGATATACATCGTTTTACATAAATAGTAGTTATAAGTTCTAGGGAAATGAGGTGAGAATAAGTGATATCGATTCTCAAAGTTGTTAATAAATACGTTTATGTAGGTTCTGAGTTCTGATTATTGTTGATGAAAATTGAAAAATTGCATACTTCCTCAAAACATAAGTATCTTCTCATTAAAACAAGATATTGAATTGAAGAACTATTAACTGTGATGAGAAGGAATCTCACTTCAATCCAAGGCATAATGAAGACAAGTTCAATCACTCGATTTTGTCATAGGGAGTTTTTTTTTTATCGCTTGGAGCGCACGAAAGGGAATCCCTATAATGTTTAAAGAACATCGTGCGTTCCTAGGGAGGATAGGGACAGGAGGTAGGTATTGGAATTTTTTTTAAACTTCTGGAGATTATATGTTGTTGGCAATGAATTCCAGAGCCTAGCCTTTCTATGGATGAAGGAGTTTTGATAAAGTGCTGTTCGACATCTTTTGAGGTTGACAACGAAAGGATGTGCTAGCTGGGCTTGTCTAGTTCGTCTGACTGGTATTGCCAGTGAAGGGATGATAGCAGAGATTTCCGAAGAACATTTCCCGACCTTTCTACGGTGTTCCAATGATGTCAAAGAGTGAGTGAGTGTGGCGTCACCCACCAGGCGAATGGAATCTAAGAGCATCAGCGTATGTTTTGGTGCTGAACCCTATATGTGGAAACAGTATTGTAGAACAGGCCGTATCTGCGCTTTGTAGATCATGAGAAGTTGTTGAGGTATAAAGTAGAGTTAAGAAATCAAGGGTGAAAGAGTAGTTTTTTCTCTCTGTATAATGATCAAGTCATCAGCTTCTCACGAAAACTCATATTCAGGCTAATATTCAAGAAAACAAGTCCACGATTTTATAGAAATTTTATAGAAAATCGGACAAGGATTGAAAAAGTAACAGGGTGAAAAATTTTAGCAAATTTTTTGGTGACCGAATTTTTTTTGCCGGTGAGTGTATATTGTGGAGAAAATAATTTGACTTTCAATGTTATCAATCTATCATGCTTTTGTCAGTAGTGGGATACATACCCCGTAAACACACCCTATAGTGAAATCTCGATCATCACACATGGATCAGTTTATTGCCAACATATATTCTCCTCCCTCGCTTGTATGCAAACTTCATTGGATTTATTCCTAGATGATAAGAGCACTGACACATAACTGTGCAGTTCAATGGATGAGGGTGAGATCACATCGCACTCTGCATGAGGGTGAGATTATCGCTGGCAATATGAAGACGTTTCCTGACGCGAACATCTCACTCAACGAGAAGGTGTTTGCCAGGCATTGTGTATGCTGCATGAAAAATGGGAAAATGCAACGGAGTGTGACCCTGCCATGTATTCCGAAAGATGGATGTGAAGCAGGATGTGTGCGAAACACTTTGCAACATATGGGGATGAAAAAACAGGGACGTGCAGATTTCTCTTCCGCGTCACGGAGAGACAACTAGATTCTCAATGTTATTGAGATCATTCAATTGAATAACGGATAACGTTGGATAGAGGGTGAGGAGATGCTTGAAGTTCACTTGAGATGTCCAATCGTCCAAGCAAGAAAGCGTCTCTCAAATAACTTAGAAATCATTTTCAGCAGCAGCAGTTAGTATAATCTTCTCTGTTACACAGGGTAATCCGAAGTTGTAGATAATGAATTATTCAAATCACCACATTATCAGAATATTTAAAAAAGTCGTTGTGTGCTCTTTTGGTAAAAGTTTGACCATGCTGAAGAAATTCGTATTTTGTGTAAATATACATATATATCCGATATCTAATCGCAAAGCACTTCTGGCTGTTGAGTCATCCTCAATGTTATTCCTGCAGAAGCATTATCATCAGGAAATGAATGATGATGTGAAAAATTGTAGATTTTTTTCTTCAATTCACAAAAATCGATCAATTATTCTGAAATTTGTTCAGTTCGAAGAGCACGAGGCACTATATTGAAGTCTGAACTGACAAATATTCAACAATAGTGTTGACGGAATACCATAGCGGGCGTTGACAAGAACTCTGGCAGATTCAGCAAAGAATATACTCGAGATGACATGAAGTCATGAAGTAATCATTATCATTCTAGGCCAGAGAGTGAAAACCTATATATGAATGTGACAGAAAGAAAAGATTTTCAATCAAGACTTGGGAGTCAAAATTCAAAAGAAATGCTTCCACTGTTGAATGCCCCTTGAGAAAGAAAAACACATTCTCCAACTTAGAGCGAAGACCAAACTCAAGTGCAAACAGTAAGCCAGATTTGGTATTGTTGAAGACAAAATCTAGAAGAGTCTTTGTTATGAGTTTGTTTCCATCATGGAGAAATACTTCTGAAATTTCAAATGTATATGTGAGGGAATGTAGAATAGGAGAGTGGACTAATTCTTTCTTCAACTAGAAATACAAAAAGCTCAAAGTTATGTATTGATATTATTTCTATTTGGAAATACAAAATCAATTGTCTCAGAAAGTTTCCTTATGATTTGTGGCTTATTGGCTAAAATACATTTATGTAAATAGCAATTATATTGATTCACACTAGAGGGCATTTAAAGCGGTACACGTGACAACACGGCGCGCACGACTTGTGGGCGTGGTCTTATCCCTTCTTAGTATCCAGCACAATGTTGCCAAGTCAACTACATTTACATGTTATTTTGTTATGGAGTATAGGAAATATTTGGATATGCTGGTTGCCCAAAAAAGACAAGAATGAACAATTATATCATGGGTTCCTCCTATTATATTTTATTCAACTACAGAACTCTGTGATTCGCACATAAAAAATCGTTTCTTACAAAGGTTACAAGAAAGAGAAAGTAGGTGTTGACATTTTAGGTATAAAGCTATTGATGAATTTCTGGGACGAAACTGAAAGGTCTCAATATTTTCTACAATGTACATTATGGAAAAATGTTTTGGCATAGATATTTGATGATAAGGGTGTGATTCGCTTTTGGTTTCAATTCAGGATATTGAACATCAATTGTTTCAAAGGTAAGATGATAGAGAAAGTGTAAGTATCGAAATTTTTCTCAAACCTTCTTTGAATGTTATAGAATTGATAGTGATGAATACCTGAGAAAAACTGAGAGGTTTGAAATGTTTCTACAGTGTTCATTATAAAGAGAGAGCAAGGGAACCAACAACTTTGTAATATAAAATTTCTGGAATATATTTTCCGGTGCTCTAGTTTCCAATATCGGAAGAATCAATCAAGAGGGACAAAGGCCTCTCATCCGTATATACTTTGTAGTCGGGCGACACAAAGAAGCGTGTGGCGGTTTTTGACAGGTGCGGCGCTAAAATTTAAGGTACGAGCGTGAAACGCCAAAGGCACAAGACCTCTTCCGCCATTATGCGATGTTTCTCCTGCAATAAATTCCCTCGGAAATGCTGCATGGAGGTATTGTATAGTGCTGGCGGGTCGTCTCTCTGCCCAAATTTATTGAATGTACGCGACTGACGCGACTGGGATATTCTGAGAATATGCTTTTTCAGCCTCTGGAATGTTCAGCCAATCAATAACCCTTCGGCACAGAATACTATTCTGTGCCTTCGGCCTGTCATACAGGGTGTCCCAAAACCAAACGTCATCCTTTGGAGGGCTGATAGTCCAGCTCAGGACTGACCAGAATATCACAATATGATCTTATATTGGCAACTTCATGAATATCGTGAAATTCGAAATTCTGTATCAGTATTTCGAGTGTTGTAGGTACTAAACTTCATAGTTTCAGATTCTCATTTTTGTTATGCAACCTGTAATAAATCTTTTATCGATTGAAATCCATAATGAAAATATTGGTGCAGTACCTTTGGAGAAGAAAAAAACATGTTTGCCCAATTCACGAGTTGATTTATTTTGATAATTAGCTTATGTACTTAGACTTACTGTACTTACTGTAAACAAATAACAATGTGAACCTGCCAAATTATCTCTGTGAATTGCTCATTCGTCACCTGCTATATGTGAAAATATTTCCAAAACTATCAATATTTTACTAAGTCAGTCATGAGCTGAACTATCAGCCCTCCAAAGGATGACGTTGAGTTTTGGGATACCATGTATAAATGGTATTGGACGTAAGACAAATATCCTCATCCTGATACTTTTCTGAATACAAATGGGCTGACGTATACTCAGTATGGACGTTTAGAGGAAAGGGAGGGTGATTGATTTTCTAGAAAACTCAATTTCACCTAGAATTTTCTTGTTACCATATATAACGATATACATAAGTACCTACTTGGAATTGAAGAAAACATTTATATTTCAAAATTATTGAAACATCTTGCAGTATAGTATAAGGTTTCATGAAGAAAATATACCTGAATGAGGGAAAATAAGAAAATTCCAATTGAGGTTAAGATTGGCGCCTACAGCAATTTGAACATCTTAATGAAATAACGCATAACAGATCATTCATATATTAGACTAATAAGTTACTCATCAGCTGTTCATCTCGTTGTCATCAAAATACTTTTATTTCAATACATTCATTCACGACCGAGCGTAAAGTAGCACTTTATCGCACGGTTTTGCGGACGTAAAGTGACACTGTACAGCCCGGCGTATAGGTACTTCGTAATAATCATTCCTGTATAATTTTTTGAATTGACTCATCAGTTACTTGATGGAAATCCATAGTAATTCCACTGATATCACTATTCATAATAAGTCAACACACCCTCGTCCACATAAAATTGCAGCATATAATAGTATGATACACAGGCTAGTGAATGTCCTTTTTCATAAGTGAATTTCAGTATCATAAAACAGATTGCAGTCAACAACGGATACAATGTTAATTTGATAGACAGTATTCTTCCTAAAAAACTTCATAAAGAACCTATTCAAAAAGTTTATCCTACCATCGAAAAGCATAGTCAAAATTATAGAACTTCAACCTATTCCGGATCATCAACTGAAAAATTAGCTTCATTTCTACATAAACAGGACTCAAAAGGAGCATATAAAAAAAATGACACGTTGGAAGGTTTATCAAAAATAATAATGCCAAAATTCAATCTCTTCGAATCATTAGAAATCAACAATCTCAAGAACTCTAACATTTTACTCAATGATCTACTAGACCTCAATAGTTCGCTACTGTTTCCTTGTAGGTAATAATACTTATTTTCTATCAACCCTTCCAAGTTGATCCGTTACACGGTATTTAAATGTAAATATTGTGCATATTTTCCGATAATGAAGGTTTATCGAACTTTTCCACTGGTAATTTTAATCCTCCAGGTTGAAAGTTAGGTAAGCCAAGGTTTGTTTATTTCATTATACCAGTATTTTACCCGATACTTTCTATTATTGTCCTCATTTTCTGATCATTTCATATCAATTATAACAAAATGAGAACATGCAAATAATTCATTATTTCGTCTTTATTTCATCTTTATCTCATATCAGGGAACCTCTTTCCTAGTTTCGATATCAGCACCCTATAGCAACGTATTCCTTCTCTAATTTCTGTATCTGACATATTATATTCCATGCAAATTATCCTCAAAAGAATATACACGAGTTCGTACCCTTTATTCTTTCGTTATATTCACTAATCCATCAGAATTCGAAAATGACGTTGTTCTGCATTGAATGCTTTGCCATGCTGGGAGAGAATTTTCAGTAGGCTGGTATTGTTGAGCTTTGAATTTACAGCTGGTGATGGTTGCTTGGCGACAGAAATTAGATAGACTCAATGGTCGACAGGACAGTTATCATTATGTTGTGTTCTCTGTAATTTGTGATGGCGAAGGTTTCATTTCGATACTAACTGCATCCCAGTATTCTGGAGAGAATATTTCACAGAAAGGGTTTATTTGAATTCATTTCAAAGTGTGAATGAGGTTGAGTATAATTAAACACAAATTATACCCAAAATACTATGAACTGGAACCTTTGGCGCTACTAAGTTTTCATTGTGTTAATACCTATTTTGAAAAATCGGTAAATGAATCGTATAAAAAAATAACATCAAATGATTCGACAAGGAACTGAGACAGCGAACACATCTAACAAGTCGAGAGTTCAGATTCTTGATACTGTTCAATTCTGGTGAATCCTTTATTATAATTAGTAGATTCAGTTCAGTACAGTACAGTTCAGAGAAATTAAATTCTGTCTCATTTCTCATAAAAGCACTCTCGTATCTCACGTAATTATTCATGAAGTCAAGAGTTCTATGTACCTATCAACCCTCAAAATGTAGCTGGAAAATTAATTAAACGTCTGTCAAGTTGGATACGCACTTGTAGAAAGTATAGGTAACTCCATTCATTTTTCCTTGTTTGTTTCACATTTCGAAACAGATCTACGAAAATTTGCGTTTTCTGTTTTTTTTTGAGGCAGACCGACATTCTGATCTCGATTTCCATTCAGTTCCGATAGGGAATATGAGGGAAATATTCCTATCGAGTATGAATAGATTATACAAAGTGGTTCGAAAATAATGACCAGATGAAGATTTTGACAAAATCAAGATAAGGTCCTGTGTATCTCAGTTAAAAAACACGATACACACATCGATGGAGGGTGCTCTAGAACCATCTTTCTATAGGTATCGTATGTACATGTAAATCTGAAACACCCTATATAGTTGAAAATCAAATATGCTTTATCACAATGATTGAGAGTCTACAATAATTCACTCAAATCCTCTTTATATATGGGTCGAATTCGAAGATGGTGAATGATACAACGTTGGTGAAATAAGAGGGAAATGCCTATTTTAGTGAATAATGAAACGATGTTTCCCAATCGGGGATATCACGAACCATTTTCAAAATAATCGCCTAAAATCGAAACGGCTGGTTTCCATTTTTACCCTGGCAGCTCCAATTACAAAAAATTGGAAATGTCTATAGAAAACATCCGTCTCTGTTTCAAATTTGCTCCGATGTGTTGTGCTGTGATTTTCATCTCTCAGAACGCACGAAATGGAATCCCTATTATGTTCATAGAACATCAAGCGTATATAGGAAAGATAGGAAGATATGGTAGGTATTGGATTCTTTTTCAACTTTTGGGGATTATAAGTTCTTGGGAATACCTATTCCATTGGCAAAGCGAATTCCAAAACTTATATGTCATTCGCCGTTTCAGTCATAGTGTAGTGGTACATAAAAAATACGTGCTGTATAAAGATCTGAGACAGGATATGAGTATTTACTGAACTCAAGGTTGAAACTCCTTGAACTGTGATGTCCAAATCAAGTGAGATATATTTTCAACACAAGAAAATCTTTTTTATGATTCGCTTTACTTTCAGCTGGTATTTGTATCAAACTATGAGTTGACTGAATATACGATGCATCTGATATTAGCCTGAAATGTCATCAAAGCATTCCTCTAATGAAATAACAGTGACCGTATCACTATGATATCTTCATAATATCTGCCTAATGAGATATCGTATCCCATAATTGATGAGATCAATCAGTAATGAAAGCTCAATCAACCCTAACTCAATTCCCTTTCATTTAATACCAATAATGTAGTCTCCATCTCTCATATTTCAAAATTATAAAACACCCCCTCATCCATCTCATTATCAGCAAAAATTCCCAGAATCTTGCTCATCAATCTTGTGTCAAACAATCAAACCACTAATTGAACAATTCGCCAGCTGGTAGGCTATAAACAGAATTTGTAATAAGGTCAGGTCAACACAAAGGGCTTGGAAATCATTACTTACTCGTGAAACAATTGAAATGTCGATAATAGCATATTAACAGGATACAATAATGTAGATTGTTCAACTTTGATCGCAACTATTATAGAAACGGGATCCGAAATGGTAGTGAAAGTGGATTCTGATAGAGATTTTTGGCATTAAACCATGTCTTGTATTTGCTTCCACTTTTTGATCTGCACAAAGTATAAGGTATAGGTACTTTTGTGCCTATTCATGCTGACTGATGAAAAACGCCACAAACCATATAGCGCCGCTATCAACTATTCGATTTTGAAAAACAAATGAGCAAATGGAATGATTCATCAAATACTACAAGTTGACACTAACAATTTCTTTTTCAATCAATTTCAACTCTAAAGAACGCGATTGCCAACGTTTTTTAAACGGTATTGTATATTTTTCTTTTCTTATGGATTTATTTTCTGAATACAATGATATAACAAGATGACTCACGCAAAAATTGACAATATGATATTGAGAAAGTGATGTATTGAAAACATTCGACTATTTCAAGAAACTGCAAACTGGAAAATGTATCCCTTTCTTGACGACGGAGCATAAATTTCTTTCAATAATTTTGTGTGAAAGTCAACTCTTTTACATCATTGTATTCAGCAAAAGAATCTTCATCAGAAATATAATCAAATTATACGATGTCATCTTAAAAGAAAAAGTCGACAATCGCTGTTGATAGAGTTGAAATTAGAGAAAGAAATTGTTAGTGTCAACCTTGTAGTATCTGATGAAGCATGTCATTTGCTTTTTCGATTTTCAAAATCGTTGTTTCTCGACACGATTTTGCTACGAGGAGGTCGATATTTTGAAAAAGTTGGTGTAGAATCTCCATTTCTATATACAGGAGACTTGATCAATTTTTAACTGAGCACTGGTAGGAGACAAACAACTTGACAACCCCTCTCCTCCTCATATTGTGCATTCCAATTCATCAATTCAATTCAATTCAATTCAACCATAATCCTCGTGAGGTTCATTTTGTTTCAGATTCGCAGCATGGTTCCCATCTGACTATAAACTGATGGAATTTTTGATTCGCATCAACAGGGCCGACTCAATCAGCGGCAGGAACAGATGTGACCTGTCGTATTCCCAGTGATTCTCGACACCCCAAGATTAACTCAGTCCGCAGAAAATGACGTCTGACAGCGCTGACGTATGATTATTTCGCCGTCGCTTTGCCACTTACATTCGACTAACAAATCAAACACTAAATTCAGACCTACTTCGATCCGAAATGCGAAACTATATTATGAAACTATACTAAGCAGTTGCTGGATTTCAAGCATTCAATGTACGACGGAAATCATATATGGTTATAGTGTTGTTGAGGGGAAATAATTTTAGGTGAATTACTACTGTAGAACTGATGATTGATGCGAAATGGAACTGAAGACATACCTATATTCGAACAGTGTCATAAAAGCCATACACATAGGCGCTCATTTCTATGATAACTGATGATCCTATCGTCCTCATGGATTCAATGAGGTTTCCATTTCATGCCTTATCTTCAATTGTCTTCAGTTCTCTGAATAAGTATACTAACTGGTCTTCGAATCTTGTGGGTAACACCGTCGGACTATTTGTGGGATTCATCATTTTCTTCAGAGAACCTGTATTGTTCTCTTTCCTTCAATCCAAGCTCTAGTAAGTATTCAACAGTTTGTTTTTATATGTTTTTACCTAGGCTGTAATTGTGTTGTTGATCTTACTTCAGTATTTTCTCTAGTGTGTCTTGATAGCTTCTCTTAGACCTCGAAGGAATGAGGAAAGGAAACATGGTAGGCTCACTTCATTGTTTCGTCAGACTGGTACTGGATTTGAAACAATTGACTTCTAAGAGCTGATGAGGGGTTCGCATATTCAACAATAGATGGCAGGGTTATTGAACAATATTTCAAAACTTCACAATGAACATTTTGATAAACTATTCATATTGTCTCCGAACTCATTCAAGAAAATTATCTCTTGATTTGTCAGCAACATATAGACTCTTCTTCTGGAACTCAATATACATTGCTTTGCATTTTTGACCGTAATTCTGGTTAGACATTAGGCTCTTAACTTAGAAATGAACATTTTGACAATTAATCGTCTCCAAAGTATCCAAAAAATGACTTCCTGATTTGTTTGCAACAAAGACACTCCTTTTGGAACCGATCAATATTCATTCCAACTACGGAGTAGCCAAAGTGCTCATCAGTGGAATGAAATTTCAATTATGTAATAATTTGAGATGTTTTTCGCATCTGTGGAGATTACTTTCAGTCATTGCTTTTCATCAACATTTCATTTCACTTTGAGCATTTTGGTTTTTTCGTAGGTAGAATATATAACGGCGTCCGAAAATATCAGACACCCCCTTTTCTCACCGAGATAGAAACTTCTGCTCAATTGATACTATATAGTTCTTCCGTCAGCTACATTGCTGTTCATTTTTCGAACATTCGTGGAAATGAATTCGAGTTCTTCCTTTTCATTGATTTTCATTGCTTTGCATTGTTGCCTCTGATTTTGGTTAAATAGACCTCAACTTCTTTACTCGGTACTCAATTATTTCATCAATGGGCTTCATGAATATATCAAAGATAGAGAATCGTGGTATTTATGTTCCTTTCAATGTCTCGATACGATTGGTATAATAGTTCTTCTGTATCAAAACGCTTTGTTCACGTTCTTGATGATCCAAAATATCAAAAACTGCTTCAAAGATTATTCTCAAAATGAAGTGCTCAGAGAAACAAGTGGACCAATGAAATTTTCTACAATTTTCAAACTGCCATAACTTTTTGGAAAATGAATGGATTTTCAATCGGAATGCTGTGTTTGGAAGATGCTATCTTTCTGTTCAAGACTCCTTGTTCAATTTCGTCATTAGTTTTTCTGTCATCATATACCAACTGTTCGAAAATAGTATTACAAAAATGAAAAAATTTGCTTCCGTATTCCAGGATGTGTTCCATCGTATAGAGTGGCAAAATACGTTGAATGTAGCTTGCATAATTTTGAAATCGTAAAAGATGCGAACACTTGGTGAATAATGACGAAAAAACTCCCGACCAGTTTTGAACGGGGAATCTTGAACAGGAAGATAGCATCTTCCAAGCACTGCATTCCAATTGAAAATCCAGTAATTTTCCAAAAAGTTATGGCAGTTTGAAAATTGTAGAAAATTTCAGTTGTCCACTTGTTTCTTTGAGCACTTTATTCAGCTATCAGAAACAAAGATTTGTGGTACTCATGAAAGTATGATCTGTCAAGTTGATACTTTCGAATACTGAAAAAAAGTTGGCTGAAATAAGTGCGTTCGTTAATAAAACTCGATGATTAACATACTGCAGAAAATAAGGGCAAAAAATAGGTGTTCGAAACGAATATGAAAGAACACAAACGCAAAGGCATGAACATTTCAAATCGAAAATTACCCTTTCGCAGGAAAATTAAATCCCAGCGAATATTCCCGCCCGTTATATATTTATGCGTGTGAAGCGACAGCAAATAAGGGCAATCAGTGTCATAGGGACCGTTTTACGTGTCGACGACACGATTCAAATTATTGCCCCATTGCCGTCGGTCTTTGGCTTTTATTTCGCCGAAAAAGTACCCTTCCCGAATTCCGTAATTAAAGTTGAACAATTAAATTCGGGATTTATCGGGGCAATCGGATCAACAAGTTGAGATAGGGGAGGCTTCTCGGCTTCTGAACTTTGCGGTCAAGGCAGAGGGCAGGGAATCTCCTAATCTTTCCACAAACGGATCTTATTAGAATCAACCAAAATGAACACTCGATGAAAAAAGATAATTCTATAGGTGGAATTTCATGAAATCAAGTTGTACACTTATCCTGGAATTTGAAATATTGTGAGTCAATGATTATACAGCCAGTCTTTTTCTCTCATCTAAACCATGGAACATCAACTTGAGAGTAAGGTAAGGCTCCTGTCATTCCTTGCTCGCACATGTCTCTTGAAGACGAATGACGGATGAAAACAATTTCAGAACAACAATTTCAGAACAATATTTCGAGGAGATATACGTACAAACAGAAATTCTTCTTCAAGATCACCCAGACTTGTTGCAGCAAGATATAGACAACATACATTTGTGAGTGACTCAAAATTTACAAACGATTCACTTCAGATACCCAATTGTCCCCAGTTTTCAAGTTTTCCTAATCTTCCACATATTCCAGGAGGTCCAATGTTGAGTAACAGAAAACGAATTCGCGAATTCTTGGAAGATCCATCTCCTCAATTACTCTGTGTGAGAATAAACCGCACATACCTTCTTCTTCTCGTCTTCTTCTTCTTTTGGGTTTATTGGATTTCTGTCTCCTTTCGGTAACAATTTCTCCAGATCAGGTAATTAATTTTTTCAAGAATATATATGGTTATGTAATAATATTATCTCTCGACTCGAGCACTAAAAACACCGTAGTCCGTCACCATGCCCGGAAGCCGAGTTCATCAATGTCAAAGATTCTATCGTATATGCTCATGCTGAGCACGTTTGATTTCAAGTATGGCCCCTTTATCCGGTGAATCCGTCACCATCCGGCCTCTATACCGGCTTAGAAATAAAAGGGCTTGAAATTTCCACACACACTCATTAAACTTCACAATAAATATTAGATTTTAATCCAGATGCACACACATTAACCTGACTTTTGACTTGGAGACGCCATGTGTCTCCTTCCATGGTCAAAAGGCGAATCCCGCACATACCTATCTCATATAAGAAATGAACTGAGGATACATATTTTATATTAGTCAATCATCACAGGGTCGATAATGAATGAGCAATAAATAAATGGAAGTCCTTATTCGCAATATTTGTCCTTAAGTCGGACAGAAAAAATGCTAATATTGTGCCAATGATTGTTCACGGGCTGGAATTGCTGAAGATGTTATCTTTTTACGATCTAACTTGAAATTGCTATTGATTCATTATAATTTTGGTACAAAGTCCATGTTCAACTTTTCAAAATCAATAATTTGAAATATTGTCTCAATTTCCTTCAAGTAAGAAAATTCATCATTCCTATATTCCATATTGAATGAGTCATCAACATTACTACAAAAAAGCCCCGTGTATTCTTATCATTCCTCTTTCAATCTATTATTGATTCAATACGTGAGAGCTTGTCTTCGAACAGATTGTACAAGAATATTAAAATTACTTCAGCTCCACCGTGCCGAAACCGACTTCATTTCAATATTTCAGGAAATTCCCAGTGTATCCTACTCACTTCCAGGTCAAAGACTAAATCTCGAGAATTCCATTTCTATATTTAGGACTCTCACAAAACAGAAAACCAATTATTAATAATCTTATTTCGACACAAACAATAAGGGTATTATTTCCATTGCACCCAGTTCGATAGCGAGCTTTGTCGCATAATTCGATCTGATGGCATAATTGAAAATATAAAGCGAGAATCTCAGTGGCCATTCTTTCGGAATGCGGAGCAAGTACAGGGTATGCAAAATTGGGCGTTTTCACCGTCTATCTCAATAACTAGAGGAGTTATCGAAAAACCGATATACATGTTCCGGGTTCGATTTTGGAGAAACCTCGAATGGCACAATCAAAATTTCGATATCTTCATTCGTTTTAGAGATACAGGGGGAAATTGAAAATTTGCCGATTTCGATTTTATTTTCTGACTACTTTACAGTGAGAGGTATCAAAAAATTTCGAACGAATATTTATACAGTATGATGCGTGGAATCCATTGGCATCATCAGAAATTTTATACAGGGTGACGTTGAAAAGATACGGCAGCCAATCATGTTTTTTTTAATGGAACACCCCGTATATTTTGGCACACTTGAATAGTCCCAGGCGTTCTCATTACAAATATATATATAACCCTACCTTTTCCTTCCACACTTTCAGATATATTCGCAAAAATATATTCAGTGTGTCACATTTTTATGGTTACACCCCCGTATCTTCTGTAAAAATAATTGAGGTAGGATTCAAAAATTCGCAACTGTCAGAAAGATACAAATGATACACTCATGGAGTCATGGACCAAGTGGGATCATCTCCAATGATAACACTGCTCGCCAGCAGCTATGAAATCATCGATATTTCTGGATAATGCTATCAACAGGCAGAATCGAGGTTGAAAATGACACTCTGTATATATTCACCAAATGTGGAAAATAAATATCATAGGGAATGTAATCTCCAGATAAATGGATATTTGGTGAGAAATAAAATGGGAAATTATTCGATTTGATATCATTGTTATCAAGACATTTGATGAGATACAGAAATAAGACCAATAATTTACTCAATTAGGAAACCAGTAGGTTGCGTTGAACAATATAGCCTTATAGAAGATGTCCAAATTCTAGATACAGAACAATTTTTTTTATGGAACACCCCGTATATTTTGGCAGAGCTGGAAAGTTCCCGTTTCAATTTCAAATATATATCTTATTTATTATCTCTTTGAACGCAAAAATATTAAGGCATACTAGAAATAATGGGTAAAGTATCATATTCAGGCATTCTGCCACAAAATATTATGATTGTTAATGTTTCCATCAATTATTCTTACAGAAGATACGGGGGTGTAACCATAAGAAACATGACACACTGAATATATTTTTGCGAATATATCTGAAATTGTGGATGGAAAAGGTAGGGTTATATATATATTTGTGATGAGAACGCCTGGGACTATTCAAGTGTGCCAAAATATACGGGGTGTTCCATTAGAAAAAACATAATTGGCTGCCGTATTTTCTCAACGTCACCCTGTATAAAATTTCTGATGATGCCAATGGATTCCACACATCATACTGTATAAATATACGTTTGAAATTTTTTGATACCTCTCACCGTAAAGTAGTCACAAAATAAAATCGAAATCGGCAAATTTTCAATTTCCCCCTGTATCTCTAAAACGAATAAAGATATCGAAATTTTGATTGTACCATTCGAGGTTTCTCCAAAATCGAACCCGGAACATGTATATCGGTTTTTTGATAACTCCTCTAGTTATTGAGATAGACGGTGAAAACGCCCAATTTTGCCCACCCTGTACAAGAAAAGCGCCTATCTGGAATGAAAAGACGGCATAGACAATGAGGCCATCGGGAAACTCTTCACGAACGGCACACTTCATGTCACCGCATCGAACCCATACCTTCAGCCATTTTGTCGAGCTCATTTATTCGAGGGACTCATCCATTCTTTTCCGAGCTGCACTTTCATCAAACCATTGGCCAATTGGCCATTGAGCACAGATTGAATGAAGCTCTTTACAGATAGGCTTTGGCAATACTACAGGAGTTTTAAGTTGTTTGTTTTCAGCCTGGGAGCCGGCGACATTTTTCAATGTCTTAATTGATGAAGCTTGGTTCATTTTTGTATCTGTTGTAATAATTTAGCCTATCATCAAAATCCACTCCTGCCACCTCAATAGCGGGACAACGCTCTTCAGCAGCTTATCAATGTTGATAAAGAAACTAGTAAATGTCAAACATGACATGTTTCGATAACAAGTGGCTCTTTAATGAACAGTATTCTCCAAATCTGTAATAAGTATGTTGACAGAATGAATTGTTGTTTTTTTGATACCAAATTAGCCAAGTTTCGGAAGGATTTGTTGAATTTATTGTAATTAAAATCAATACCTGTATTCTCTAAGGCTCTTAGTTACATCATACAACTCAACCCATCAGCTCAATTTTTACTCTATAATGGGCGTGTACACCTTAGTAGAACTTTTAACTCAAACCATGTTTATATTGATTGATTTCATACATAAATAATGATTAACGACATAATTCGATCAAAAAATTAACTGGAATCTTTTATTTTTGGACATAAATAATACTTAGTACCTTCTGGAAACGGACCCTCTTATGACGTAGAAACCTCATCTCGCCATAGTTAAAAGAAAATACCAAACGCCCGACGGAGACTGAGGCAACTGATATATTAATTCTTTCAACTGTCATCTCGCGCTAATTCACTCTGTCAGAAATCATGTATCATTCATCTCTGTCTGGAATAGTCTTGTTTCAGTATCAGGGTTTTGATGTCACATCATCGCCTCGTTTTCAGAGGTCCGAAAAATCGGGGATTTCAATAATTTTTCATAAAACGTAGGGAGCTCACAGCAAGAAACGGTTTGCGGTGGTGAGCTAGTTTGGGTGAGTTCTATCGAATTATGAAATGAAATTTTTTTGTGATATAAGCCCATTGATTATTGCTATTAGATCTAAGTGAAAGTTAGGTTAGATTAGTTTAGGTCAGAAAACTTGTAAGTAGGTGTAAGCCTGTTAGTTTTCTATAAATAAATAAATGAATAAATAAATAAAAGATGAAACTTTACCCATCGTTCAATGACATATCACTTAGAAATAAAATCACCTCCTGCCATGGACCAAACGATGTGAAAAAAGTGTCAAGTACCATAAATTCTACAGAGTGAACTACAGACCTAAATAGGCCGATCGAAATGAACTAACTGGTACTGCTTAAATCGTTTGGGCAATGTGCTATCGTGAATGTAAAATATACATGGATATCGATTCTCGCATTCTCTTTCATGCAAATTGAATACATTTTTTTATATTTACAGTTTTTGTAAATTTTTTCTTGATTTTAGAGATATCTTTAATATGGTAATTCCTTCTTGTGCTTTTCCATACTTTTCAATGATGTATCAGGATCATATTGTTTTGCAAGTTTTTACCTCATGTGTGTCGAGGCAAGCGAAATATTGTCCCTATCTGAAAATTCTGCGAACAATTCATCGAATTTATGAATCTGATCAATTAAGGGAACATTTCTCGCCAAACTCAGAAAAAAATGTGTACGAATAACACGTTAGTAAACGCATTTTTTGCAACTCCGTTATTAATGGCTACACAAAATAAATCGTTTACTCACTGGATGTCTTTCGTTGGCGATTGCATGGTCAGATTATCTTGGAATCTTGAGATCATTGTTTTAGTCAAAAAAATTCATGGAAGTGCATGGTTTGGATTCCATGTCATTTCGGTATGAATAGCCGGAAGCCTAACTATAGAAGAAGAAATTGGAAAAAGGTCTAATCACATTACAAATGGAACCGGAAACTCAACACTGAATTTTTATATGGTTAATCTTCTTCAAGAAACTCATAACGTATAACTGATGACGAACAAGGCTGCTGTCACCGCTTAGCAATTTCGTAGAGCTCATTCAGTTCGAAAACTCATCAATCTCATTTCTGAGCTACATTTTCCATAAAGCATCCGCCATTGAACAATGTTCGACGAGAGCTCATTAGTGGTAGGCTTTGGCAATACCACTCAGATTCGTAGTGTATTGTGTTAGTAATCCCAATATATTATGGGTTTATTATGTCAGAAATTTCGTCATTACTGTGTACAGTCGTCTTCAGAAAACATGTCACACATGGCGGTGTCAGCTCTCTTAATCACCACTGCAATGAGAGCGCTCATACCGTCTAACCGCGACATGTTCACTGAAGACGAGTGTACACATCTCTTATTAGCCCACGTAACGTCCGGGAAGTGCTCACTCGCAGACTTCCAAGACTCGCCTACGGCTCGCCTAGAATTTTCTCTACCCGTCCAAAAAAACAGTTTTTTCTGGACTTGTTACGTGAATTACTATATGCGGAAGCTTCATATGGAATTAACTGTCAGTGCAGACAATTATCAGTAGGGAGACTTGAAAATTTGTTTCTGGCTATAGGATTCGTCATGAGACTTATTGATGAACAAGATGCCGGAATAGTCATCTGCCCAACTAGTACGGAAAGTAATGTTTATCGCATGATGCATCGAGTTGCGTTTCTAAAGACGATGTCGCCAGCGCAATCTTGCAGTGTGCGACTGATATGCTCTTTGCACAAACTTTTTTCTACGATCGAATTAAATTTGGAGAAAATCAAGATCGAACTCGTGATGAATGAATTTGAATTTGACATTTTTTTCAACTGACAAAATTTTTGAAACGTTGTACTTAAACTCAGCGAAATAAAAATATGGAAGGACGCAGAGAATAGTGCATATGGGAAGAAGCTATCGTTCCGCTACCCAAAACCAATTCACCTGAAGGATATAAAGACCTCCGTCCTATTAGTATATTGTGCACCTTGTCAAAAGCATTTGAGAAATTATTGTCTGAGCAAATGCGTAACCATATCGAAAATTTCGATATTTTACCCCTAAATCAATCTGGATTTCGACCTAGCCACAGTTGTAGTAGTGCACTGTTAACAGTAACGGACGACATATATAAGTCCCTTGATCTAAAAGAACTCACCATTCTTTTCCTCATAGATTACTCTGAGGCATTTGATGCGTTAGATAATGAGCTACTCACTGCAATCCTATGCTATGTTGGGTTATCTGATGATGTCAGGAAGTTGCTCAAGTGCTACCTTATGAGTCGGTCGCAATCGGTCAGATTGAACAACTTATCCTCTCCATCACTAACATCAAGAAATGAAGGTCCCCAGGGGTCTATTCTCGGACCGTTGCTCTTTATAATTTACACTCACGAGTTTACAAATGTCTAAAATATTGCAATCCCACTTCTATGCGGACGACACACAAATTTACTTTTCTTTCAAAGAAGAAGCTTGTAATTTCTTTAACGAAGATCTCTGTTCACTAATTGCACTTTCAAATAAATTTTGTATGTGTATATATAGAATAATATCATAACTATTTAGGAAATGTCCATGAGTATTTAGAATAGGAAGGCGCTCGCGCTCATTCATATTAATGGATGAACGACTCCTTATTACGGTTGAGTGGAAGAGCAATTTGCGATCTAATCGTGAAATTGAACTATGCTGTTTGAGAAACATATATGTATAATAATACCAGTTGTATATTTATGCAGACTCAATGAAATCATGCATTATTATTATTATTATATTGTGCTGCTTCCTGGATATCACTTGGGAATCCTGAACTTGAATCAACCATTTTTCACTAATGAAAATATCAACCGAGTCTATCTCATGAATTCCGTCGCTGATTTGTGACCACATTATTTTTTAATGGAAACTTCAGAGTATCGGGCAAAGTCAACTTGCATTTTCACCTGCTGAGTTTACAACTGGTCATTACTTCTGTTCAATTTGCGGAACGAGCGCAGCGGGATTCTTCAAAACACAAATGAGTTACGTAAATATCTATTTTGCACACTAAATTATACTAACTTTTGTACAATCTTTGAGATAGAACGCAGTATCGGATTCACGGGGCTAAGCCCATTTGAATCTATTCAAAAAATTAGATTTTTTTGAAGGATTTCCAGAAAAATCTACAGTGGGAGAAAATGAATTCTCATCGTTTTTTAAAAAAACATGTCAATTATTCGCCGCATATCGACGAATTTGGGCTAAATGAAACATTTCAGCACCCATTCATGAAACAGTTTTGTAATTTATCATTATATTCCAGATTATGGCGCTTTTTCAGGAATAACTACACTAGCTATGGCTCTGTTTTATCATCAAGAACATTTAGAACAGTCCCGGTGTATAACACAACGCTCAAAACGGGTCATAAACGAATTTATTACACAATTTCAGTGTTTTGTCAGTGTTTCAGATATGTTATTGGGTTGTTTATTTGAATCCAGTCTAGCGAAAAATGTATAATGTGAAGTACGTTTTATGTCCATCGGAAAATAATTCGATTTTGGTGACATTAAATTTGAATTTACGAGTATGTTGTATACTGAAAAGGGGAACGAAAAAGCAAAAATATCAAACGAACTCTCATTCCATACCAGACTCACCAGAGTCATCAGTCATTTGTCTGCCTCCATTGAAATATCATTAGCAATAGTACTATGAAAAATGGAATTGCACCACTCACAATTTTGAATTTGGATTCATTTCGGTCTCTGGTTGAGTTGAAGGTCCACAATAGCCTGAAAAAGGTTCTCGAGAGGTCCCATCAAAGAATTTCCTCAAGGATGTCCAAAGGACCCTTTGCAAACGCATCAGGCATCACCTTCATACATGGAAGGAAATGAATTCTTCGCTTCCTTGATAGACAAATAGCTGTTAAACATGTATTGTTTTTAACGCACTGCGACAAACAAGAAGGATTTTTATTTCATTAAATTATCGACTAAGAGCATGGTTTATCTCCTCCAAAGCTGTGAAATAGCTTGAGTGGATATCTGGAATCAACAGTGATAGTGTTTACCACCTGAAATCCGAAAAATATCTTCATTCGATTTGAAATCGAATTCATTATTCGGAAGGTTCGCTTAATACGAAGTGGGCATTGTTGTTCATGAATAAATAAATGAACCCTTTGTAACCCGACTTCTAGGGTATTTGTTTAGGATTCGATATATTTGGAACATGCTAGACGATTTTGAATCGAATTCAGTTGTTTTGAATCGTTTTTGGGCTGTTTGATTTAAATTGGTGGCACTCACTTTTCACGCTGGAACAGTATCAATTAGGTATATGCTGTTATTTGAATTTAGGCAAATTCTTTATAACAGTATTCAGATACAAAATTAATCCAGAAAACAATGTATATGTATAATCTTTCAATTTACTAGGTGGCCTGTGGAAAGAAGGAACATATTGATAGAAAAAATTCGTACTAACAATAGTTATTTTTGTATCTAGAGCGCGAAATGCTACTCTGGTGATCGAGATCTGATTTTTTTAACGAGGCGTAGCCGAGTTAAAAAAATAGTCGAGATGACCAAAGTATTTCGCGCTCGAGTTGCAAACAAAATTTTTTCTACAAACGTCAAAAAATATAGTTCTAAAGTGAAAATATGCTTAGCCTGATATAAAAAATAGTGTTGAACTGGCTTAAAAGGTCTCCCCCTATCCTCCCTAGGTACGCACGATGTTCCACGAACATAATAGGAATTTCCTTTCGTGCGCTCCAAGAGAAGAAACAAAGCTATTGTTGAACATTCAGAAATAAATGATTTTGTGGATGTCTGCTCGATTGAGGACCATGAAGTTGAAATATAAATATCTCATATATTTTACATAACAATGCGCGAAGTAGGTACTTCGCGCACTGTCTTACTTCGCGCATTATTTTGTGCAAGGAATCATGGTAACGTAGGAAACTGAAAAAAAGTGTCACTTCGCAATTTGTTATAAATGCGCGAACCTTGTCATTTTTTGACGTTTGTTGAAAAAAGTTCATTATTTGAAAAGAAAGAAATGTCATATTATGTGGCAATTCACTCTCCATTCCGAATATCAACCATGTTTTCCCGCTAGGTCTCGATTATTATTTTCTGAAATTGGTTAAATAGGCAATAGGGCAATCAATTAATTGCTTTGTTTGTCGATGACTGCAGAAATTGCTGAAATAAACAAGTGACTTGCATGTATACAAACAAGTATTCATCAATTACGATAGCCTGTATTTTATGATGAATCAATTCTGATTCGCAATATTAAGCATAGTAGAACGTAGAGAATAACTATATTGACACTGCCTGAACTATAGAGAGGTATTGATGAACAATATACGGGTTGTTTATAGATTTGTTACACATAGAGCAGGTGAATGGCAACATACATACTGAGGAAACACATTTTTTGTTGTTGACAAATCGATTTATTCAGGTCTCGTCAGTTTAATATTAGCGATATTCATTCGATGCTATACCCAAGCATTCCCAAAACAGTCCTCAACAATCAACAAACGATTTGTTACCAACTTATTTTTTTGTTATCAATAATCCTGTTCGATATTAAATTTGAATAATTCGTTGATTATAACATCATGACACTTTTGCATTTTCACCATCAGCATTGATTTTCCAGCGCAAATATTTCTGAGGAATAAATACATTAGTTCGAAGTTATTGCATCGGAGGTATTTATCAATAAATCTTCATTGCCTCGCAATGAAGAGATCACGTGTTCAATATGCATCAATCAGATTTCGCGTATCTGTCGAACGAGTTTCATGCTGTGGGCAGATGAATGTACTTTCTTTATATTTTCATTTAATTTCATCAGCATGCTCGATACAATTTCTTCTAATATAAGTCGGATCAAACATTGAAATTATGATCATGTGTAGATTGTTGCTTCTACTTATCATAAATTATTTTCAGTTACATACATATGAAGATGGAATATTTTTCCTCTTTGAACAATATCAATATGTGTTGAGACTGAACGAATACTTCAAATATGTATGGCCAGTCAAATACGAAAACCTAATTGGAAAAGAAGTCGCAACTTGCTTGAAAAGCAATGAAACATGTGGAAGGATCAAATTGGTGAGTGAGGGTGAGTAATGTATATTTCAAATGAAGTATTCATTTATCATCATCAATTGACTCACAAAATGTGATGGAATGATGGAATGATAGTTATAGATGGAAAAATTAAAGAATGGACCACTTTGAGAAGGATGGGTGTTTTCCATGATTTTTATTGGTATGTCGAAAAAGTTAACTTTGAGATCACTTTTCTCGAAAAATTTCATCAGATTCAGAAAAATCAGACGAAATGCCATGAGAACTGCTCTTCAATTTGCACGGCACACTTTGATAGATTTACTGAAAAAATATGGAACGATAATCTATAGATCCGTAACGGGGACACGTTTCCATTCATAATTTGATGATATAAAACGTAATGGGACGACTTGGAGCAATATTACTACATGAACCACTCCATTCCACTTCGAGACAACATGGACTTCAACAGTGAGATATGAAGTATTTCTATGTGTAAGGAATGACATTTGTTTTAGATGAGATAACATCTGTTTGAAGTATAGTGAGTATTTTTCAGAAGTGATCAGGTCAATGAGCGTGTACACCTTAGTAGAACTTTCAACTCAAACCATGTTTATAATGATCCTTTTATACATAAATAATGATTGACGACATAATTCGATCAAAAAATTAACTGGAATGTTTCATTTTTGGACATAAATAATAGTACCTTCTGAATACTGACCCTATCTCATGACGTAGAAACCTCATCTCGCCATAGTAAAAACTGACACTTATCACTGTTGCCATATCATCCAAACAAAATATCCGAGAGATCGAAATCGATATTGAAATATCTTTTGATATCCACTACCACTACTGCAGAAAAATATATTCAAGTTGTCGATTGTAGGTTGAATCATTGGAAGATAAACAATCTCTAGACAATGAAATGTCCCAATCCCAAAACCATTTGCATCATTACAATTTCACAATAATCCAATATCTTCCATAAACGCAGCAACATTGCTTTGTTGACCCGTTCTACATGGAGCAGCAAAAAGTTAATATAGGTTAGAATTGATCTTGTTCTTATTATCTTCGTCCCAAAATTCAACTTGCCGATTCACCAATCTTGGTGCTTTGTCAGAAATCATGCATCATTCATCTCTGTCTGGAATAGTCTTGTTTCAGTATGAGGGTTTTGACGTCACATCATCGCCTCGTTTTCAGAGGTCCAAAAAATCGGGGATTTCAATAATTTTTTGTAAAACGTAGGGAGCTCACAGCAAGAAACGGTTTGCGGTGTGTTAGTTTGGATGAGTTCTATCGAATTATGAAATGATTTTTTTTTGTGATATAAGCCCATTATAAGTAGTGGTTGCTAGATTCCCAGCAGTACTAGAACAAAATGGATATAAATATCGATGACGTAAAACCATGAAGTAGTAAAAGTAATAAACAATATATCAATGTTTTGTTGTATGAATGTTTATTGATAGGCAGTATTGCCTTCTCATCCATTTCATCACCATAAAAACCGCAATATCAAGCGATAAATCACCATAAATCAAGTCCCAGTTCGCGGTTTATGTGTAAAACGTTCTCGGTGCCTCCTCTCAAGAGGGAGTTCTCCCGGAGCGACATCAGTTGCTCTAACGTGAAATGAAAAACGATCGGGTAGCTTGGGACCCAAACTCAAATGTCGAGGTTATTTTTTCACATATGATACAGTGATTATAAATTATTCCCTACAATTATTCGACAGTCAAGAGCGAAAATAGTTCGTGACATCTTATGATATGATGAATTATGACTCATATCATCAAATAAGAGTCATCAGTCAGGTTTATGGTACATTGTCAGACATCTACGACTATATGAAAGCCTAAATGTGTGTGGAAGTCACACTCCTTAGCTCCTGACTGGAACTCATTGAACACATTTGAAAAATGATATGTTTGCTTACATGTCACTGCATCAATAAGCTCATCAGCGACCTGAGACAACATCTACTGAGAACGGTTAATAAAATGCATTTCATTTGTAACCGTTATAGAGTTCTGGATGAGGTTTGATTTCGAAATCCTGCAGCTGTATGGTTTGCCAAGATAATAAGGAACTCTCCTCCATGTACATATTCAAGGAAATGAACTACTGCTTCAACAATTACCAATGATCCCTTCCTGATGACACAGTTATTTCATTCCTGCACAGGCATTGCTGATGTATTCCATCACTACTTCATGAGCATAACCATCTGGTACTCGTGATAGTACATAATCCTAGTATAATCAAACCGAAGAGATCTCCCTGTAATGTCACATAATGGAAGTGCCAATTTCAGTATGAAGGGAATCTATACGTTTCTGAAACGAATACTCCTGCAGGTTCAGCGTTGATAACTCCTTCCTGGTTAATCAGATGAGATTAGATGAGACAGAATGACAAATTGATAATTGATTTTTTTCTGCTTGTTCATTGATCCCTCTGGAAGATATTTGTAGCCCTTATAACGTTTATGGAGTGACCATTTCATGAGATTTTGTCTGGTCCAATCAGTCGAATCTTGACTAGCAGAGGGTCTCAGATCCATTGCATAGCCTGTTTGGATTATTTTCCAGTGAAGTGAGAGTCAGAAGCTGCAGACTCTATTTGTGCAAGCTAATCTGCTTCATTTTTTCTTTCTGTTTCAGCTTTCAGCTGGAAATTCCACTCTTATGTTCACCATATAGCAACGATATAAATTTCCGTAAATGTTTTGCTCCTCCTCTGGGTTGGGAGCATGAAATTACACCGCAAATTTTCTGGCGTGTTAATAGGTAAAATGACATTTACATTCAACTCCAGATTATGTCGAATGAATTCAATAAATTGAAAACTTCCTTGTAGAAAAATATATTTCTACCAACTTTAGGTATATAAATTTGTGAAGATCAGAGAAATTCAGCTACTATCGACTTATTCTTCATATTTCCTTTTAACCTGATTCAACTAAGTTGTCTGACTGTGTGAAGATGTGAATTTTATTGATACTACCAGTTCCTTGTAACAAAATAAATTTCTATCAACTTTACTGGAATAAACTTAGTCTAGAATAAAGGTTTGAACCACCACCAGCTGCCATATGAAGTCGGTATTAGCGTAATCTTATGATATATAACATGAAAAAATCATTGGTAATAATTGAGGCTTCAGTTGGAGAATTACATTGCTGTGGCATATAATTTTGTTGATGGATTCTTCATGGAATACAGGGCACTGAGATCATCACTTGTTCATTTTAATATATGAAATAGATGAGCATTGTTTTCATTGGATACACTCCAACGAACCTTTATGCTGTGAACATCTCTATTATTGAACTCACATATCAACAAATCGATTAGAATTCTTGATTGAATATAATTATATTATTCTCTTCACATCAGTAGTTGAATGGTATGCAACCACGCTGACTCAACTACTCCTATTGATATCAATAACCCTTCACTGAAAACACGTTGACGTTTATACAATCTACGTAGAAACACGGAGACTTTGTACTGCTGTCAATCCATGTAGCGTCTTCTGCCAAAGCACTAATTGATCAATTTTGCACGGTAATCTAATATAATACAGGCACCATAATCAAAATGTGCAGTTACAGCAATTTGGAATGGGGATTCCGATGTGAGATTAAGTCGATCTTACCCAACAATATACCTTGTCAGAGATAGACATTCAGAGACGTTAGCTAGAGCGAACAGAGTTGGAATCCGCTTATTCCTTTCTGTCTGTGAATTGCAGGTATGTCTCCTGATAAATACCCCACTACCTTCTCCCTATAGATCGAGTTCAAATTCTGGAATCCGATAGTAATGTTTTGCTGTTGTTTGAGATTCTTCACGTTCATCGTTAAGAGTTTGTAAGTTCTGAACTTTGATAGATCTCGTTTGAAATACTACACTTCGTCGTGATAGAGATCAATTTGAATCCTCCTCGTTCAATAAAGTGTGTCTACCCCAAGAAATTCTGTAAAACAATTTATTTTCTGATCTCGTTAGTATGGAAACAGGAATCAATTATTCCAGATGTCTTGCGATTTTCTCTCCTCATCTCTATCTCTATAAAATAAAATTATGAATATTATTTCAATATATGATAGAGCCAAATCAATATCATCTGACCAACAAATTTTCGATAACGAAGTCCACCACATTAAAAATGTTCTCCAACTCAACTCCTATCTAAAGAATTCTATCGATGAGACGATTTTTCATCAAATTGAAAACAAACAAGGTCCACGACATCAAAATCAACCATCAATATCGACCAATGAAAAGTTTTATACAGGTGAAACCAAGAGACCTCTTCCAGTAAGGACGAAGGAACAAAAATACAATATAATGAAAAGTCACATCGACAAATCGAAACTAGCTGAATATATCCTTACTGAGGATGGACAACTTATGGCAGAGTGGAATAATATTAAAATCATCGAAAAAGAAGATATCAACCAGAATAGAAAAATCAAGGAATCTGCTTGCATTCTTCTGAACGGAGACAATAGCATTGCTTTCTCTTCAAATGATATAGATAGAACACTTTTGACGCAGCGACAATTTATCATCATCTGATTTGTCCTAACTACACGTATATTGAAATAGTATTCAAATTTTCATTTTATAGAGAAAATCCCAAAAAATCTGGAATAATGAATCTACCACGTCCTCGATCAACCTACAGACAGTATTTAACAAAAATCAAGTCATTCACTTGTTGAATGAATTTCAAATACTTACCGAACATGCAGTAGAACATTCTTCAATATGCATCAAGAATATACGTTTGTAAAGAAATCATGACACGTCAAAGAACATTTCGATTTTAATAAAGTTTCTATCGAATTCCGGGAAGAAGACAAATATTTATGTTTGTTTCAATTTCGACACCTTGTAATATGTTAATCGGATCACTTCCAGCGAAATATAACGATTTGCATGAGATGAGACTGAAATGAATTCCCGTCTGCAGCTTCATTTTCCTGATAAAATCCACGAGAGACGGATGAATACTTCAAGACTCCTGAGGATGAATTTTAGATGGTGTTTAGCTTTCGAGAAATTAAAAATTCATATTGCTGTCGGAACAGCGAGGAAAGGTTTTCTGATGATGAATTATTCCATGAGGGGAATTCCTCTTTTCACTGAAAACATTAAGACCAGTGAGTTATTTTTCAATCGTAGCAGGAGATTTATACAACACGTAAACATTCTCGCTTAACGTAACGTTGAAGTAATTCACGTAACAGATCAGGGGAATTCTGTTTTTTGGACGTGTTGACCAGATTCCAAAAATATATTTCTGACAAAATGAGTATACATTTGTGGCGAAGAATCGAGGTGCTCTAACTTTTCAGTTTACGTTTGGGTTCATCATCAATTATGAAATAGCACTTTTCCTTACAAGTGAGGAGAGTGATACTTTCTCGCACGTAAATTCCGTTGACCCCTGGGCAAGCAGTCGAGTGCGGAGTTAGAAACAATATTTTTTCTACAAGCGTAAAGAATTGATTGATTTGTTCAATCAATCATTCCTGAGAATAAGAACAACTAACAATAGTGATATATTCTCTATCTAATAATCAGTGATATATCTATTGTGTGTACCGTTTGAAGCATTATGTAGGTAAGCTTATTGCGAAAGTCAGCATGCCCATGGTGTTTGGCCTCTAGGTTTCAGACATTTCTAGGAAATGACCCAAAAATACTTCTTCTTCATTTGGTGTTTCCACTTCTTTACTATTGCACTATTCAATTAATACTAATTCCTAATTCAATGTACATTATTGAATTTTGTGACAATCTTATTGTTCGTCAAGTTTCATTCATTTAGTAATTTTGCATAGATTTCCATCAAGTACCGGCCGAGACAATTCAAAAAATTATACGGTTCTATAAGTTCTTGGGAATAATTCCTTTGGTGAAGAATTCCAAGGCTTTGCCATTCTATAGACACATGAGTTTTGAAAAAGAGTCGTTCGACATATTTCGAGGTTGACAACGAAAGAATGTGCTGACTGGGCTTGTCGAGTACGTCTGTCTAGAGTCAAAGTATTCGTTCCTCATACGATCACCTTAACAAAACAGCTCTATTGAAATGATTACACTATTTTCTACTCCATATATATTCTTCTACTTCATACACTTTTGCCAATTGTACAGTGGAAATGTTCTTTATACCGGAGTTCGCCAACTGAATAAGGGATTCACTTCATGAAATAGAGACCATTACTGCTGGCAGAAAATACCTACCCTCTATTGATCAGTGAAATGAATGGATACATTTTATTTTGCCTTTGTGTTTGTGAGAACAGGTGGAAATTGTGGAGCATAGCTATGTTCAGGTGAACTGGAAAGGAAAATCAACACAATCAGCCCCTTTGGTTTATTTAATAAAGAGGTTGAAGAGGATGCGTGGATTTATTTTTAGTAGGAGGAATAGTGCAATGCAGGTATGATCAACAAGGCATATTCACAACAGATTTTTACTAATGAAACGGATGTCGATGTCTGTTGATTTCTAATCATCAAACAAATCAACAAACTCCACAATTCTAATATTTTACTCAACGATCAACTAGACCTCAATGATCAACCACTGTTGAATTTGTTTAGTAGGTAATATGTATTTGCTATAAATCCTTTCAAGTTAATCCGTTATATACCGTATTTAAAAGTAGATATTGTGCCTATTTTCCGAAAATGAAGGTTTATCGAACCTTTCCACAGGTGATTCTTCCTAATCCTCCAGGTTGGGAAAGTAAGATATACAGGGTGGGCCACCAGTAACGCCTCGGTCTCTAGAAGGCTAACCACTTATCTTCTTGGAATTCTTCCTCTCTAGGAAGTTGCATGTCAACATAGGCTACCATTTGAAATTATTTTGAAACATACAGGATGTCCCCAAAAATCACAAAACACTGAAGTTGAACTTTTTTCAATCGAACACCCTTTATATTATTTCATTTTGAGATTCTCCCTGGTGAGCTGATTCCAACAATCCATCATACTTGGGGTCTAGCAGTTATAATTAATGAGATATAGGGTGTGAGAAATCGAGATTTTCCTAGTTCAAGAATTTTTTGTGTCTAAACCATTCATAATTGGTCAAAATGGCTCACATGTCCCTATCTCAACTTTTGATCAACTATCTACTGACATTTAATTGAAACAAATACAGGGTGGTGCAGAATTCAGAATCTTGATCATCCGGTATATTTCCCAATTAAATATCAGTAGATAGTTAATCAAAAGTTGAGATAGGGACATGTAAGTCGTTTTGACCAATTATGAATAGTTTCGACACGAAAAATTCTTGAACACCCTATATTTCAGTAATTATAACTGCTAGACCCCAAGTATGATGGGTCGTTGAAATCAGCTCATCAGAAGAATCTCAAAATGAAATAATATATAGGATGTTCGATAGAAAAAAGTTTAGCTTCAGTGTTTTATGGTTTTTGGGGACACCCTGTATGTTTCGAAATAATATTAAATGGTAGCCTATGTTGACATGCGACTTCCTAGAGAGGAAGAATTCCAAGAAGATAAGTGGTTAGCCTTCTAGAGACCGCGGCGTTACTGGTGGCCCTCCCTGTATATAAGTTGGGCAAGCCAAGGTTAGTTTACTTCATCATACAAGCAGTTGACCTGATGAAACTACGGTGTTAGCGGAACATGTCGAGTGATTAAGAATTTTGTAGAAATCTCATTGTTTGTGAAGTTTTTACCTCCGTTTATGGTCATTGGCGTTCTCTGTCACATCTTTTTATTTGTTCTAGGTCACTTCTGGTATTCATTCATGTGACGTCCTGTGTTTGTTCGTCCGGTGGAATCGTAGCACAGCCCATGATTTGTGTTCCTCCTCTGGATCTTTACCTTCTGCGTCAGATGTCATATTTTGTCAGCTGTCGCGTTATGCTGGCTGTCATGTCAACTGCCATATAATCTGTAATGTCAGCTGCCATATCATCTGTCCTATTGTGTCAGTTGTCATTTTCATGGTGTCAGCTTCCATGTCATGTCATTTTGGAATTGTTAACCTCACTCTGATTCAACCCATTTATATTTTCACATTGGTACGATGATTTCCATGGGAATTTTTATGTATTTCCACCATCTTGTGGGCCTAGGAACCCCCTCTGCCATAGCAAATTCGAAAAGGTAAACATTATAATGTATTGATTTCATTCATGAAAATATATTTTTTATTTTCTTCTCCATATGAGTACATCTATTTTGAAGTATCGAATATTCTCAACTTTATCTGATGTTGTACAATGTTTACACTTTTGCGTTGAAGAAGATGATTTGATCATTATTCGCGAGAATCACGAAGTGTGCGACCTCTGGTGGCTAAATTTACAAGTCTTGCGAGTATGAACAACAATGACAACAAATATGGCGACCATTGTTTTGAGTTTCATGATAATGTGTTTTATTTGAAAATTATTTATTTGTTGAAGTGCATATCCCGGAACCTCATTTTCCCTAATGGAAGAATATCTTCCCTTGCAACCCCTTCACTAGAATTCAATTCACATTCATAACAGCCAGTGATATTTCTTGATGAATTCAATTATTTCTGCATACATATACCATATTGTTGTGATAGCTGATTTCTTATGGTTTCATTCCAATCCATGCGAGGGCTGAGTGGACCCTTCCGACCATTCCTTATGATCTTTGAAAATATAGTGAAATTGTAATGTGATATGATGAATACCACCATTGTTCACAATTTCTCGGCCCAAAAAGTTATTTTTTCCATACTGGAAACCTTGAACGTCAATTATGAAGATTTCACGAAGTCAACTTATTATTCACTATTATGCAAAATGATTTCGAAATCACCAATTTGCAATGGATACATACGGCAATGTTTTTGTTGTTCATACTCAGTTTGAAATTTGACGTTTAATAGCGTCATCTATTGGCTCGTGATTTTCGCGAATTGAAATTGTGGAGACGGCTTTGTGTTTTGATCCTTATTGGTAACTAACCACTCCACTTTGAGTCATGATGGATTTCTACCACAGATTGAACGATTTTCATTATTATCATTGTTATCACTATCATCATTTTTAAAAGAATATGGAATTCGACACAGAGAAATCAATTTTCTAGCATATTACGAATACGACAAGGGGCAGGAGTAAAATTACCCTCAAATTTGCCTGGAATGGTGAATTGAGATTATAGTCAGTCAGGAATAATATCCTCAGTTATAACTCTCCTCTCTGAAATGGTTGTTGGTAGATGGCCTCCCCATCGTCATTTTTCTCAAGTTAAAGACTTTGATGATAATATGTGTTCGCAAAACGCTGTAAATATAAATGACAAGTCATAAACTATTTTATGGCGGTTTTCGGGGAATAAAGTACGAACCTATTTGCGAATATGCCGGAGCCATATTTCACGAGTCTGGGGGAAAAATGCGACGGCGTTTTTGATTTAGGGTTCTTCGGCCATAACGACGACTGAGATTAATCCTAGATTGGGCAGATATCGAAGGCTAACATACTGGAGGCTCTATTTACAACCAATTTTGGGAACAGCAGAAGAAAAAGATGATTAATAGAAACTAGACTTTTGATTCCATGAAAATGTGTCATAAATTCTCAAACTATACGCAGGACTCGCAGGAGGGAATAGTTATTTATTGTTCTAACACAGTCGAAAGAATTTACTAGTGTGAAATGGTTTCACAAAATAGTTTGACTATAATACTTTCCATCCATTGTAATGATATCATATTACAGGTGAATTTGATGTTTTTTTGACGTTACTGATAACCAATAATGATATAGAAACTTTCATTTTTATCATTTATATGTATGTACATACGTAGCTGTTTCATTCTTATTGATTTGACATAGACATCTGTTATCGATCAGCATAAAAATCATGAGGAATATAATTTTTTTTTCATGTTCTGGTTCTCACGAAAAGGGATATCTTGTAATATTCAGAGAACATCGTGAGAACCAAGGGAAATAAGGAACGAATTGGTGTTCTTCTTGAATATCTGGAGGTTATATGCCTCGGGGAACACCTCCCCTGGCAATGTGTTCCAGAGACTCGCTGTTCGTGGGATGAACGAGTCTTTGGAAAGAGATGTTCTGCAGGTCTCCAAAGTGACCACGAAGGGGTGCGAAGCCTCAACTCGGCGGATTAATCTCGCGGGGACTGCCAAGGAAGGAACAATTGTTGATATTTCAGAAGAGCATCGTCCATGAAAATATCTATAAAATAGAGCCAGATCGCCAACTTTTCTACGGTGTTCCAGAGAAGTGAGTGAGTTTGTGAGCGAGGCATCACCCACGAGACGAATTGCCCTTTTTTGGACAGAATCCAACAGTTTCAGGAAATGTTTGTAAGTAATGTAATGTGAGTCCATCGTTCGAGTAGTGGGAAGGAATATTCTCAGATATATTATCAACATGAGAAAATGGATATATTATTATATACAGGCTGATTCACGGTGGAAGGTACATTAGACGTTTTTGGAGAACGTAACTTCGGATTATTCTGAAAATCTGGTGCCTAGGATAATTAGTTGTGTTCTATTGACCGAAAATATTCTAGGTGCTGCGACGTTGCCGCTTATATTGAAAAGTAGAAACAACTTTGATTTTTTTAATGGGACACCCTATGATCTCTGAAACGCTGATTACATTGACCCATAACACTTGAAGTCTAGCAGTGACAATTACAGAGATATAGTGTGTGAACAATCGAGATTTTTTGTGTCGAAACTATTCATAATTGGTCAACACGGCTTCCATGTCCCTATCGCAACGTTCCATTTACTACCCCAAGTGTGATGGATAGATGAAATTAATAGCTCTTCAGGGAGAATCTCGACACGGAATGATATACAGGGTGTCCCATCAATAAAATCAAGTTGTTGCTACTTTTCAATATAAGCGGCAACGTCGCTGCGCGGAGAATATTTCAGATCGATAGAACACAACTAATTATTCAAGGAACCAAATTTTCGAAATAATCTTACGTTGCGTTCTCTAGAAACGTCTAATGTACCATTCACCGTGAATCAGCCTGTTTATATATTTATATAACGAAATACAGTGATAAATTGCATTCCCTATGTGATGAAAATGTCAATTCTTTCTTGGGTAATTCAACAGAGAACAACTATTTTCCTGGCTATATGCCACGACGAACATTGAATTATATTTTTTGAACACACACGATGAAAACAAATTCTCAGTTTATTGAAATCAACGTAAACATAATAATGTAAGAGCAGAAAAATAATGACAGACAATCAAATGTGGAATTTTCTTGGCAGTCCGGTTGTATGGGTTATGGATTGTATGTATCTCAACGCGAAGCCAAACTTGGCTGCTCCGAGCACAAAAACTTTCGATTATTGCTATAGCGAACATCGTTTTTCACCGGAGAATATATGGCTCGAACAGCCAGAAAGATTTATCACAGGCCACAAACCAATCTCCCGAAATTACTTCCAAAATGTCTTTTTCTGCATTAGACAAATAAACTCCATCTTCTCTATCTGAGAAAGGAGACAAAGAGAAGCGCTGAAGAGATAACATTATGACATGACATAAACAAACATAACCAGCTTTTTCAGAAGAATATTCCCGTGAAAAATGTATCACATTCGTTTAATTCTATCCGGGCTTCTGCGGTGTCCTCTGCCGTAGATGATTAAATGTATGAAATGAACAGCGCCGGAACAAGAAAGAAAAAGGGATAGTAGCTATAGGATTCATACCTGGGAGATCAACAACAACTAACTTTATTTATTGCCTGGACAAATGGAACAAATCAATGGACTCCTCATCCCCTATTGATATTATATACCTCGACTTTTCCAAAGCGTTCAACAAGGTACCACGGAATAAGCTATGGCACAAACTTGAACATTTTGGTGTCAGAAGAAAACTCCATAACTGGAAAGCTGCATTTCTTTCTGACAGAGTTTCCATAGTGAGAGTGGGTACCAGTCACTCTAGAACTCATGACGATACGTCTGGAGTACCCCAGGGATCGGTCTTGGGTCCAACATTATTTTTTGCATACGCATCAGACCAACATACAGCTCTAGGATCTGATAATGCAATTTTCGCCGACGGCAGCAAATTTTTCGGCAACCCACTATCCACTTTTCATGAACTACAATCTGATCTGTTATCAGTATAAAACTAAAAATATCGACAAGTGCTCTATTCTACATGTTGGCCCCACTAACCCAGAATTAGACTATTACCTAGGTGATATGAGATCATTCCTGCAGAACCATAACGACCTAGGAGTCATTTTCAACAGGAAACTATAACTGTGTCCAATCAGGTTGCAGCAGCTGTCCGTAAGACAAACTATCGCACATACCTCCTCAACAAATGCTTTGACCATCCTGAACCAAGACTCTTCAATCAGTTTTATAAAGCATATGTTCGTCCACACCTTGAATATACTGTGCAGATATGGTCTCCTCATCTGGTGAAAGACATTCAACTTCTGTAAAGAGCCCAACGAAATGCAACACGAATGTTTAAAAGTTTCAGGGATTTCTCCTATGAACAACGGCTATCGCTTCTGATCCTTGATGAGCCAGAGGAGACGCTTTTCTGATGTATAGAATTCTGCATGATGACTTCTCTGTTGACCCATCCAACTTATTCCATCCACAGAACGATGATAGATTGAGAGGACACACCATGAAGTTGAAGCAAGAAACACCACACTCAGACAAAAATTTCTATCAAATCGAGTAATTTCAAAGTGGAATGCATTACCTCGTGATGTTGGGTCAGCTTCCAGTGTGAACAGTTCCAAAAACCACTACGAAATAGGCTATACCTTTGCTCTTGTTCAAATATAATAATGATATAAATAATAATAAGATCAACCTAATATTTTTAAGACTCTAACGAGTGAACATTCTTGTAATCATTTTCCAACCCAAAGTTCACACAACATTGAGGATTTTTAGTAGAGTAGAGACGCTGGCTCATGAAGAATCGAAATTATGGGAATAGATAGATCAGATAGATGTACAGAAGACAAGGAGTTATTCCAGATGAACCCAGGTAAATCGTCCTAGTCTATTTCTAGATCAATACAGATAGATGGCTAACAATTTGATTGATAATTATCGGAATTCAGGTTGCTTCAAATCTGTGAAACAAATTATGTTCCTTAATATCCACCGATGAAGTTGCTAGAAACAAACTTGCGTTGAGAATTTATTATTAGTGTATGAAGCATTGCTCTGAAATTGTTCGATATACTTTATGATGAGTGCTCATCGCGATTTTGGCTGGAAGTTCAGTGTTACTTATTAAAAACATATAACGACATATATCACAGCCTAGTGGTGATGATTTATTGTTCAGTTTTTTTATCAACGCACAATGTGCCGATGAAAAATATAGAGACTGAAGCACAACCAAAATACAAGAACAAAAACATAACCATTTCGATTATCAACACATACATCCAATCAATCAGGATATAAACCTTGAAATGAGTGAATTCATCGATGATAACATCAAATATATTGAGAATATCACCCTTTGAAGCCCCTCTGTCCATATTAGGAATGCCGACAATTGTAGATATAGACAATGAACAAATGAATAGATACAGCTCCAACATACTTGCATGAAGTCCTTTCTTCTTCAATTGGACGGATATAATTATATGATATCAATTCAAGAGTACCTAACATAATAATACTAATTTCTGTGGGATCTTAGAGAACATTAGATGTTCTTTTGTCGAAAAGCCACTTTGCGCCTTATTCCTGCTCTGGTAATGAAGGGCCCTTTCTTTTTCACGTTATCCGATTATGTCTGGTCGTGAATGGAAAAAGGTAAATGGGGGAACATTATGGAGTGTGAAAGAAAGTTCAGTGAGGCCATTTACCATGATCTCAACTCCCTTGTCGCATCCAACTTCAAGCGCATTAGATGGCATTGACGTAGTAACTTCATCATGATTCGATTCATATGATGTAGAAGGTCAAAAGCCATTCATTCTGTCGAAAACACGTAGGTATTCAACCTATCTCATGTGTCACTGAATTCAGGAAGTGTATAGTCTGCCAATCGGTCGGCAAACTAACCACTTGGGTAGACAACTGACTATCATTTCTTTTTCTCTAGATTTTTCTACGAGTAAATGTTGAAAAAATAGCCTGCATCAGCAATGGTTGGAACAAGGACACGTTTTGCTGTGAACTAAAAAGTATTGATTATTTTTTCAATCGTATACTATCTCAACTCTTATTGTTGGAGACATTTGGAGACATTACCCATAAGGCTAGTCGTCTATACAGGGTCGCTGATATGTACGGAAACAGGTGAATATCTCGGTAACCTGTTGTTAGATTTTTTGAATTCAAGTACAGTGTGATTTCGAAACGTGGCGGATTTGAAAATGTTATAGCCAATGTTTTCACTGTTGCAGTTATTCCGGATTTTTTTGTAACTTCCTTATTCTCAGTCAAACACCCTGTACTTTAGATTTAGATTCTCAGATTTCCCTTGACGAGCTGACTCCATCGATCTATCACACTTGGAGTCTAGCGGGAATGATTACATGAGCATAGTGTGTTTGAAATCTAGATTTTTCAACTTTAGGATTTCTTTGTGTCGAAACTATCCATTATTATTGAAAGTCGTACATCTTTCTTAAGGCATGGGGCAGTGTCATACCTAGAAGTATACCTTGGAGGGATATAATTTTTTTCTCAAAACACATTTTCATTCATAAATTTTGGTAACTACAATATTTTTGAGCATAACAGAACAAATCTAAGCGCCATGGCTTTGGATTTCCAAACATTTATTCAAATGTTCGTGTCACATTCTGATTTACGCTTCGATAATAATTTCAGGAATATCAGTAGATATATGTATATGTAACTGAGATTAAAAATGATTATTGGAAGAAACAGGTAGATTCGGAATTTTGATTGAGCTGTAATCACTTCCATCAGTTCCAACTGAGGCCACTTTATCATCGTTGATTAAAGCATGAGCTCTCAAGCTAGTCTCACTCAACAACCGACAACACAAAACCCTTATAGAGATGAGAACGTGAAACGCCACTGGCATGGGGAAAGCATGTCTCAGATCGTTGTTGCGTAGGTAAGCATTTTATATGTATGTATTGAATGAGGTTAAATTATTGAAAACGTATAGCTGCAGATTGCTCAACTTAAAAAATCTCGACTCAATTCCAGTGGCGGCTCGTGACTTTGATGACAGAGGAGGCTGAATGATATGAGATTTATTGTGAAAAACAACTCTCTACTCACCCAAATCAATAGCTTTAATGACATTCTGTATACCAGTTAACCTGAACTTAATACTTGAAGAGATGTGTTCCTGTGATTTGCAGTGTCTATCCAATCCGCGAGGCAAATTTTTCAAATCATTATATCCTCATCGTTCCCAACATGATGACTTATCGGTTGAAAATAATACGCAGAACCAACAAAATAGCTTATTCCTTACCTCAGATCCCGTTAGCCAGATATATTTTTAATAATTATCAGAAATGAACGAACGATTTTGTTTGTTACCTGTTACAATCAGATTTTTCAATTCCGGTGTCGGACGTTTGTTTTTCACAATCAATTTATCTTCATAAGACAATGCACTGAATGGGTTCACCAAAAAGTATTCCACTAAATCGCAATCGTTTAAAACACTCATTTTTCAGAAATTTATAGAGCCCCTAACCATTAACCTAACACAAACATAAACAATGCACTTGCGCTGAATCGTCCGCAATTCGCGACGCGACACGACAAACACGTGCTATCCGGGCATATTCGGGCATTTGCATTGCACGCGTGGGTTGCGCATTGTGAAGTAATCTAGCCTCCTAAAGTTGTTGCCAAGTTGAATATTTTACGCGTGATTTGCAGACTCCAACGTGTGATGCGTGGGCAAGCACTGTTGCCAATTCAAAAATATTTACCTAAAAACAGGGAATAAAATCAAAATCCATGTATTTTGGTGTCCTTTTAATGAGAAAGTATAGATAATATCAGTTTAAGAAAAATCTCTGAGGAGGCTCAGCCTCCGTTGCCTCCTCTGAGGAGCCGCCACTACTCAATTCTCATATTGCGTCCTTTCTTACGGTAGAACATTATTACATGATGAACAGATGAAACTTTAGGGTCGCAATGAACATTGTATTGGCCATTAGAGAACTTTTATCTCGGTACTCTGAACGACAATTCGATACAAATCTCGCCACTCAAAATAAATGGGAATGCCGAAGTGAACCTCCTGAATATCAACGGAACTCGAGCAAAATAAGAAACAAGAAACTGGAGACTTTAAATCAACGTTTATCTAAGCCGTCCTGTCTAGCGGGAGCTGCATTGATTTACGTTAAGTTGCTAACACATCAGTACATAAAACTATTCTGTAAATCTGCCCCAATCTCCTTCTCGGAATAGCACTTAAAGGAATCGGAGATTTATGTTTCTGGACGCTCAGCATGTAGAACACTTCCGATTTGTCCATGAGTGAATAGCAAGGAAGCTTTATGGATGCATGTTTCGATAGGTCGGTTCGTAAGATATGACGAATGCATTGAAACTCCACCTTTTCGATCTACCATTCTTCGTCACTGAACCCATATAATTCTCGAGGTATGGCCTGTATCTACTTTTCAATCTAGATCGACACCAAAAATTTCCAAAATACTATAATAGTTCACCAGGAAGGAGGCAAACCACATCAATAAATCATCGCCAACATCAACAGAACAGACACAATACTCACAATAGGTCTGGAAAGGTCGCGGTATGAGAGGCAAAAAGCTCTCGAATCTAATCTGACATACTAAGTTTCGAGTATACCTGTTGTTCATTTCATAATCAGTGGATACCTTGTCCATATCTGTTATATCTGTTTGGATATCCGGTCACGAGACCAATTTCAAAATTGACTTCACCTCATTGAATCGAGTGTGATGAGTTGGTAGCTGAGTATCATAGTTTTTTTTTTAATGAATTTGGGAAGTTGCCAACATGCCCCCAGATGCGGTGATAGTTAAATTTAGGTTATACTCTCCTGAATACAAACTCGTGAGTAGACGAACAGAAATAATAGGTTGAAATATTCACCTGTCTCTATTCACGGATTGGAATCAAAATCATCAAGAATAAACCAAGTAAGGCTCGTAAGCTTGTCTATTCTAGCATTAGCCTCTGCTAGCGATTCTATCCGAGAGTTGAAACCAAAGATTTTGAAGCGTTTTCTCGCCAGTGGTTTTCAGAACAAGACAGAAGTGATCAAGATCAGCCAGGTGTTCTATGAATGGAATATGGAAGCAACATTCAATTCAATGGGTGTTTATTGCTGCATTTTTGCGTGTATTGTGTTCGACTTTTAAAAAAGAACTACAGAACACTTATTCTTCAGTTCGCTTGAATAGTCTAGAAATTGGTGAGCTGGTTAGATCCAACTGAAGCGTTGAAAGATCTACTGTTGAATATTTTAGATAAACCCCAAGATTTCGGAATCTCGTTCCATACTCACCTACATCTCAAGGTTTCTCAATAAAAAATCAACCTGCATTATAAAGTTGTTTCAGATAGATTCAAAAATTGGATTTGAATTATATGACACCTCTGAAAATCTTCCAGAACGGATACAGGGAATTTTTTATGCTTTCTGAGGAAACCAAAATAATGAAAGTGAAATTATCGATATTGTGGAATTTTGGAACGAATCATCTGATATGTCCATATTACTTCAATTTATTGCACTAATATTCTGATTCTGATTCATTCAAGAGGAGAGAAAATCTAGAGAAGTCATTATCACTTCTCAATTATTCTACAGACATAGGATATTTATCAGCTTTCCAACAGGTACATTTCAGTTTTGACCAGATCAATAACAACTTTGACAAATAACTAACATCTTCAGATCTTTGGTAGAAGGCCATATTGCTCAAAGTGGAGTGAAATTTTTCACAGGAAGGAAGGAATGCTCGAAGTCATCTCCACAAATTTTAATGATATTATTAACTAATTCATGAGGGACATGTTTCGGTCTTATAAAAGACCATCTTCAGCCTAATTGAAAAGTCTACAATACAAAAACAATGATATTGAAATGAAAAGATTACCTATTTTATGCTAGACTTACTTGGAGTTGAAAAAATTATTTTCTGCCAATGCCCATAGTCGAAAGTTCCAGAGTGAAACTCTCGACTATGGGCATTGGCAGAAAATAATTTTTTCAACTCCAAGTAAGTCTAGCATAAAATAGGTAATCTTTTCATTTCAATATCATTGTTTTTGTATTGTAGACTTTTCAATTAGGCTGAAGATGCTCTTTTATAAGACCGAAACATGTCCCTCATGAATTAGTTAATAATATCATTAAAATTTGTGGAGATGACTTCGAGCATTCCTTCCTTCCTGTGTAACATCTTCAGTTTGAAGCTGCGATATTCACCTGTTATTAAGAACAATAAAGGTTCTGTGGATTGTTGTATTTGGGTTCTGGATTTTGGTATTTTGAACAGTTCTGTGTACTAATACAGGGTAGGATTTGAAAATCTGGGTTCGAAGTGGTATAGTACCTATATCTACTATTATCGCGCAATCTGAAAAAATCACGAAGCACTCTCAAAAATTGGTTCGTCAGTTAGGATTGAGAATTTTGAACGCTCAGTTTATACTTGAATGTCTACTTCGAACTACTTCTCACTACAATTTCATGTAAATTCGAATGCGACGCGAATATTCAATTCACAAACCGACGAGGATTACCACACATTTTCATTCATTTTTACGACCTATCTGTCCATTGTTTATGTATGCCCTTTTCAACAAAAAACCTACAGTCATAGAAATAGATGTGACAAACAATCCAAAATATTCTGGTCATACGAAGATTCACAATCCACTGCAATTTCATGTACCTAGATTCACACTGAATATACTGAATAAATGCAACCCGAACAATCAATCCACGATCGCACGACAGTTCCCAACGCGTTTCCATACTTTCATCCCTTTTTTTCTCCGTTCCACAGCCCTTAATTTATGTACGACCCGTTTCAATTGTACAGCAATTCCGGCTTTATTAATTCCGCTCACACCACACACGAAGCCCGGCCATTCGTCTTCGTGGCACGGACGTAAAGTAGGAATTATTCCCCCAAGAAATCCACCGAATATCAGAAAGCGTCGTAAACTTTTCTTCCAGCGATAGTTTTCTCATACGTTTTGGCGGCTCCCGGAATGTAGATATAAGCTGAATTGAGTTGCTGATGCTTGTGAATAAATGCCCGAGTGCGGAGCTTCTTTTACTGCTCTTATCTGCCTCCTGGACTACATGGCAAATGGAAATTAGCATGTTCCAGAGGAAATTTTCAGTTCACCATTCACCGTTTTTGTTCACTATTGGGTAATGGAGATTAGAATACGTACACGTACTTATAAGTACTGATTTCAAATTCGTGGGCATACTCTCAGATTCTAGCTTGAATTATGATCTACAGATATTATTATTAAGATGGAATCAATCAATCTTCTTCTCGGAATAGCACTTAGAGGAATCGGAGATTTATGTTTCTGGACGCTAAGCATGTAGAACACTTCCGATTTGTCCATAAGTGAAGAGCAAGGAAGCTTTATGGATTCAGGTTTCCATAGGTCGGTTCGTGAAATATGACGAATGCATTGAAACTCTACCTTTTCGATCTTCCATTCTTCGCCACTAAATCCATACAATCCTCGAGGTATGGTCTGTATCTACTTTTCAATCTAGATCTCCATCTAAGAACCCCGAAATACTATTACTACATCTATATATATATATTCAATACCTTTTGGCGGCTCCCGGAATGTAGATATAAGCTGCATTGAGTTGCTGATGCTTGTGAATAAATGCCTGAGTGCGGAGCTTCTTTTACTGCTCTTATCTGCCTCCTGGACTACATGGCAAATGGAACTGAGCATGTTCCAGAGGAAATTTTCAGTTCACCATTCACCGTTTTTGTTCACTGTTGGGTAATGGAGATTAGAATACGTACACGTACTTATAAGTACTGATTTCGAATTCGTGGGCATACTCTCAGATTCTAGCTCGAATTGTGATCTACAGATATTATCATTAAGATGGAAGGAATATTGAGGAGACTGCTTTAAGCAGAAGGAAAAGATTATTGGACATTCAGTGATTGCTTGGCAGAACATTGTGGGATGCTCATCACTAGTTTTGGCACAATATACCTTTTATTCGACTTCCTCCTTAGCAAGTAGGCCAGCCACCTCCATATATACATACCTCCATACAGGTATCCAAACCAGAGTCGACTCATTTTTCACAGTTCCATGCAAACTAAAAGACGTGAGTTAAGTTCTTTTGAATTCATTTGAGTATCTAAGAGTACATTCACTGATTCATGTACTATTCTTTGGAGAATGACAGTATCCTTGGAAAAAGGAATGTCCTTAACTCTGTAACAGGCCTAATCATTATAGGTCACTGGCCACGTTTATACCGTATGGATAGTTGGTATGCTCACCAAGGAGATCTAACTAAATTCAAACCAAATGCCTTAGTTAACCCATGTTTGCACTATGTATCTTCAGTAGACTAACGTTACCAACTTTGTTTTGATTTGATCATTCTTTTGAGGTTAGGCTGTGGAACCACTTCGTAAATTAATAATAAAACCTTCTAGTATAGGATTCGAAATAAGCTGAAATTGAATGGAATGTTATTATGAGAACTCATGAAATAATTGCCACTTGCACTCAAGTCATTGTCATTGCAAAATGACTTGGATTCTCTAAATGACTGGTGTATTCGTAACAGGCTTTATCTAAATATCAACAAATGCAAGGTAATGACTTTCTCCCGAAAGGTCGAATCAATTGAATATAATTATACTTTAGATAATAACATTTCATCCCGTGTGTTGAATACTAAAGATCTTGGTGTCATGTTTGATAATAAACTCACATTTTCTAATCATGTTGAAAACATTGTTACCAAAGCCATGAAAATGATGGGTTTCTTGATTCGAAATTGTAAGGAATTCGAGTCACTTGATGCTATCAAAACTATATATTTCTCACCTAGTCAGAAGTAAACTTGAATATTGCAGCACGGTCTGGAACCCTTGTCAACAAAATCATGTCAATCTCATAGAGTCTGGACAGAGAAAATTCGTAAAGTTTCTTTATTTTAAAAAACATAAACAGTATCCTCAGAGAGGATTTGATTACAATGCACTACTGGACGAATTCAATCTGCCTTCCCTACGTAAATGTCGTGAGAAAAGTGACTTAATATTCATTCATAAAATTGTAAACAACAGTATTGATTGCTCAACCCTAGTTTCTTTCTCAAATTTCAATATACCACGGTTGGCGTCAATATCGAATATAACTTTTCGTATTTCAATTTCACATACTCTCCACCACTTTAACTGTCCAGTTAGTTCCATGTGTCGAAGTTACAATAATCTACAGACGGATGCTGATATATTTTTCTTGACTTTAACACAATTCAAGAGGAAAATATCCAATTAACTCCTGAACTAACATATAGTCATTCATATATAGGAGAATGCTAATTGATTCACATCCATACCATTGTTGTTCATACTATGAACATTCGTGGACATTACTTTGAGCAGTTTTGTATATATTTTGCATAATAATAATAATTCTGAGTAGAGCATTTCGAACAGAAATATACTTGTTAGGATATGAATCGATGTAAGCCCCACACGAATCGTAATGAATGACCATCCACTCACTTTGAATTTGATCATAAGGCACACGGTGCCCCGAGTGGTGCCGAAGGACCGACAATTATTTCTCTCACATCAATATTTTTGTCAAGCACAGTGCCCAACAGTGCCCCCATCAAAATTTTTTTGATATAATCAATTGTTTATTGGATCAGTTATACCCATAATAAAAATATACAGGGTGATTCAGAAGTGAGCGGCATCCTTCCAGAGGCGTTTTTCTTGCATTAAAATAAGGCAGAGAGTTCCTTCTAATATTGGTCCGAAAATTCTTCCTAAGGAAGCCCCTTTGGATACGACACCTCAATGACGATTTTTTTCTCTATAACTCTCAAATCCTTCACAATAAATTTTCGATAATTGGTGTACGGCATAAACATTTGATGGTGAATAAGACTGGGAACTCAAAATTCCGAATTCTTTTTCAGGGGAGTCACATGCGGGAAATGGTAAGTGTAAAAACATCCATCTTCTGCTTTTGATATTCAAGTTACTATGATTTACGCAAATCAGTGAGTTTTCAGTCGATTTTCTCCTAAATGGTACGCTTTATCGAAATGAACTAGAAGATCCTCTTTTACGTGAAAAACTCTAGAATTTTCAATCGAAATCACATCAACCTGAATGTCTGAAGGAGTAGGGATGTTTTTACACCTACCCTCCCCCGCATGTGACGCCCCTGAATGAAATTTCGCAATTTTGAATTCAGAGTCTTATTTACCATTAAATGTTCATGCCGTTCACCAATTTTCAAAGATTTATTGTCAAGGATTTTAAAGTTATAGAGAAAAAATCGTCTTTGAGGTGTCTTCATCAAAGGGGTGTAGCTTCCTTAGAAAGCATTTTCGGACCCTTATCAATAGGAACTTTTTGCCTCATTTTTATAGACGGAATGCGCTCCTGAAAGGATTCCGCTTACTTTCGAATCGCCCTGTATATATGGTCCCTAAATGATTGTGTGCCAAAGGGCTCCAGCATAGTTTTAGACGGCCTTGACTATATCTACCATAGTAGTAAGTGATGATTTTTCTTTGAACCTATCTTCCTAAACCCCGAGAAAAATGATAACTGCGATAGGAAAATCGCCCAGTAATGCATCTGTCAGCTACAGAAATAGTTAGTTCGACCTGAGAAATTACTCGTTAAGAATGAATGCCGATGCCGGATGAGCGATGTATTGTGTTCTCGATCTTGAGAAGAAGGCGGAATTCGATGGATTTCGGCGGTTTGGATCTGAATCCAGATATCCGATCCGATCTGATGGGATGTCGAGTTGGATGCCAGAGACGAGAAGTACTTGAACAGACCGCGATATCACATCAATACTCATGATTTGGGATGAGAATTGGTGTCGTTATCAGTTCGTTCTATATCTCCCTTACGGTACACATCAATGACTTCTTTCATCTCTGAAAAATCGATCAATATCGACTATATGTAATACAATACAGTATGCCCGCGATAAGAATGAACAGCATGGGGATTTCTCAACCGAGCAAGATCGCCGACACTGTTCAATCTCAGCAAAATTAGTCTCGAAGCATTGTAGACTCAAAGATCACCTGAGGAAGCTTGAATCTGAATCTTGCTAGATTGTTTTACTGTACACTACAAAAGATCGAATATACTGGAAGCATAACAGGTAACCGTGGAAGAGATATCACGAACAAATCCCCTCAAAATCCTCAGATTCCTGAGAAAATTGAAGCTTGAGGGACTGCTATAAACAAGAAAACCTTGAGATAGCAGAAGAAGATTGGGCACAATAGATCTATTAAGGTCCCAGCGTATCTGTCACCATCTACACTTACCAATACCAATACCATGGGGATCTCGGTAACCGTCGGTGTGACGCAGTTGGTCAAATTGGCAAAAATTTACGCATGGAGGGATCAATAAGAAGATGTTGACAAATTTAAAAAAGGTCGTCTACTACCGGAAATAATCGAAACAAACCGGAATTGTTGATTTGGTTTTTATTTCTTCCTGCAGTTATTTGAAGAGTTTCAAGAAACGAAAGGCATTTTCTCGTTGCCACTTTTTCATCTCTACAATATGGCATTCACAAAATCTCCGTACAACATTTCATTTCGAAAAAACAGTTACTGAGATCCCCATAATGTTCATCCTCATCTTGGACTCTCTGTAGATATGCGAGTTTTTGAGATAAAAGTATCCCAGACAGTCTTATGAATCATATACCAGCGGTGAGCTATACCATTTGTACTTCATCGAGCCAAATTGCAAAGTATGTCGAAGCAGCTTCAATTCTAAAGCACGAATTCTGAAATTATTTCTTCAAGATTCGCAATATTTGTTTTCAATATTTCAGAATCGAATTCAGGAACAATGTGTCAGCCAAAGGCACTCTTTTGGTTAGCGATGCTGCAATGTAAATTGGTATTCCCAGAAAAATGGAATTCTGGATGTCGGGTCATCTGGAATTCATCACTTACTAATCCTGATGTATTCCATTGTTGTTTTAACGTGTTGTGGCTATCGACTACATTTAATCATATTGAGAATGACACACTGAGGTATTTTCATTCATTATGGGTTCAAATCGATAAATTGTTTCGGAATTTTCAACTTTTTGATGCTAGTGTGTTTTGAATTCAATTCCACGTCGTTGCGTTTCAGTGATGCATGAATATGCAGAATAATGTCAATAATAACGGATGTTAATGGAATATATTTCAACACGAATATATTTAGAGTACATACAAGGTGTTACTTGAAACTAAGAAGACCTTCAAAAAATCTTCAACAATCCTTTATTCGAAAATGCAGGGACCAATAGATTATTGGGGTGTTATTTTTTAGAGTCAATAAGATCGCCAAAGAAGTCAAACTTTTATTCACACATTTTACAAAAGAAACATGATGGATTGAAAATTCATCATTCGATAAATCTTTCGTTCCTGAAAATATGGGTAATGAGTAGTATTACTCGACAATAATGCAGATTCGGAACTATCAATTTTGAATTTATCAGAAATATATCATTTTGAGTTATGATTGAAGGGTCATTTTGCAAGGGTGGGGTGATAAAAAGAAAATAGCATTCAAAGAAGGCATATAACATAATATTATATTATTATATAATATGTGAAACCTGTCTTCATGGTGAATCTACATAAAATAATTGCATTCTGAAATGCAATTGCAAATTCTCACATCTATATAAACAGAAATGAAAACCAATGTGGCTGTTAGTTTCAGGCACTAGGAAAACTGATGACAGATTCCACTGATGACTTTTTGGAAAGCCAGCCAGCAGGATTGAAAAAAAATTATATTTTATAAAAATATATCTCAGTTGATTGTACCTGTAATAAACAGTTCTAGTTGATGCTCCCTCCCACTCTCTATAAACCTCCGATGAGTCACTATGTATATGGGAGATAAATGATCGTTTTCCTTGTTTTTGCCCAAACGGTCGTAGACATGACATAAAACTCCTGGAGATTCTCGATATGCAAACACAGGAAAACTACGGAAAACATAAAGCGACACCCAGCTCCCATAAAATCGAGCGTTCCTCCCATATTTCCTTCATAGATTTAGCACCCGTTCTATACTTCCGCACCAACACCCTTCTTTTATGAGGGTAATCTTTATCTGTTCAGCTCTGTTCTGTAGCGTACTTGCGGAGAGCAATAATCCAGAAAAAACGTTTCCAAAACTTTTATGTTTCAACTCCCGGATAGAAGCCCTAGATGTATAGTCTCTCAAGCCCGATCTGGAAAAAATTAACAGCGCGTAATAGCGAAACAGAATGGTGGCGAGGAAAATGGCGGTAATTATATGAGCTCTCTCTAAGGGTCTTTCGTGGCCTCGATTCCATTTGATTCTCCTCTTGGGCATAGTGATGGAGGGTCAACTATCCCTTCTCACTATCATGCTCAGTCTCTTTTTTATTGGTGTATCTGCAGGAGTGTTTCGATTCCTTCTTTGCGAGTTTCGAGGCATTTTTTTTCGAACCATTATGAACACTATGAACAGTTCTCGCCATAGACAGATGTATTTGGAACGTATTGACCAGAGAAGTTTTGTGCTCAGATTTTATAATGAAGGAATATCCCAATGATCTGTTCAAGACATGGAATCGAATAACATAGGTATTTGTATGAAAAGAAATTTGAAGATTGCTCCGTTTGCAAATATAAGAAAATGTTTGTTGACCCGTCAAAAGTAAGCCATATAGTGGTTTATACATCAGAGAAATAGTATCGAAATGGTAATTATTTTCTAAAAAGGATCCTATCCTATGGACTAAATATATGGTTTTTTTCAGAAAATAATTATTCTTACTTCAAAGGTGGTTTGTTTGATGCAAAATTGATGTATCGTTTAGCATTTAGGAGCGAAATTTATATAAAAGGATTTTTTCAGTACACGGAAATTATGCCAAACTGCTTTACATTCCTAACCAAAGTTTAAGACAGTTTTGTCGAAGTTACAATCAGAAGAAATAAAAAATATCAAGAGCTAAAAGTTGCAGTAGAACCTTCAAAATTCGAGACACTTGGGTGAAATTGGGATGGAAATAACTTTTTTCTGTGAACTTTTTTGAAATCCGAACCAATAAGTCTAATTCCAGCTATTAATTTGAAATAATTTAACATTTGACATGTGACGAAAGTCATGTGACACCGATCGTCGAGTAGACCCCTTTCCTTTCTTTCAAGCAAAACTCAACGCTTAGGTCGAACTTCACAATAATAATAATAATAATAAAAATAATAATCGTTTATTGTCTGACAATGAACGAAATAACAAATTCCATGTTTGAACAATTATGTTAGCACAAAAAAAAAGGTATAGGTGGCAAACAAAAGGTGGAGTGATAGGTCAGAGGACCGATTCTTCCACAGTCCCCTATAGACAAAAACAAAACGAAAATACTAATAATATAAATAAATAAATAAATATCGAGGCGATATTATTTTCAGAAGATAAACTCGATCATAACAATATATTATAAATCAAGTATCATTGATTCATTTTTTTTCTCTGTTTTTTCGTATCACTGCTGTGCAAGGAATTTTTGCTTAAATTTGTTTCTACATGAATTCAATGATAGGGAGAAATTCGGTATATCCAAAGAATGGCTCACAGCCGCAATCTGATATGAAAAAGATGACTTATAGATTTCTTCGTTATGCGAAGGTATATTGATTCCATGCTTTCTTCTCAGGTTTAAATTGTGAATATCAGTCCTATACGTGATTCTTCTGAAGAGATACTCTGGCTGTTTAGTTTTCATTACTTCATAGAAAATCCAATACGAGTGAAGTCAACGACGATTGTACATACTCAACCAACCCATTTCCTTGAGTTTATGAGATATACGATCTCTTTTTCTTATTCCATGGATTAAACCCAGACATGAATTTTGGACTTTCTGTATGCGATATGCATCTGATTTACGTAAAAAGGTCCATATACTGTATCACAATGATTGAAATGAGAATCGATTAACATTTTCTTTGTAAGTGGATTCATGTTATGTCTATGAGGATACAAAAGTTTAAGAGAAGCATAAGCTGTTCTAATTCTTATCGTAACATGTTTCTCAAACCTCAACTTTGAGTCTAAATTCAGACCAAGGTTTTTGACTTGTTCACTGGAGTCCAATTCATTTCCAATGGAAATTTGCAACTGGCTCTTTGCCGCTATTTTCTGACTTTCACTACCAAACAAAACAGCACAGGACTTTGAGGTATTTATATTCAAGAGAGGTTTTACAGATAATGATCCAAGTTCTGATAGATCATGATTGATCCTCAAATTCACATTCTGAGTATCTTTCAATTTGAGAGAAAAATAAACCTGCGTATCATTGACATATGAATGGTAGTTACATTGATAAAAATGACGATGAAAGTTGAATGTATAAAGAGTATAATATAATAGTTATTCATGTATCAAGAGCGTAAAGTAGGCGTTTATGGCCTGTGGCGTGAATAATGGTCCCATGGCGCTAGCCGAGGGCCATTACACGCTGAAGGCCATAAACGCATTTCACGCACGTGATACATACAAAACTTTATGCACTAGTTGTTCATTTCTGACTCAAAAGTAATGACTTTAAATTTCGATAAACTACTATTCCCCCGAATTTAATTTGTTACGTATAAATTTAGTTATCAAGAGAAGCGTAATGTTCATGGATGATTTACATATAAAAATCATCGTATGAATATTGCAATTATCGTAATAGTGAAACTCTTTGATCTCTAGAAGAGATTCATTCTCCAGAATTTTACAATATGCATACCCAGTATATTATATACCTACCTAATTTTGACGTTGTCGAGCAAGCTGATGGTTGTTGTCTATAGCAATACATCCAATCAACAAGCTGAATTGTCATTCTTTGGCTGAAAAGTAAAAATTAGTGATAATAATAATAGCGAGACTATGGAATCGGATAAAGAAGAAGTTTATGATATACCGCTGGATATATTAGAATCCAGGGAAATGATCATAGGTTTTTCATGAATCAATATGAGGATATAAGAAAACTAAGAACAGCGGGCGGTAAAGTGCACTTTACGGCCCGTGGGCCATAATGAACCCGCGGGCGGTAAAGTGCACTTTACGGTCCGCTAGTGCATAAAATTATTATCTAAATTTCTTTCCATATTATGAAACAAACACACTGTGCACGCCACTGAGTGAAATATGAAATGGAATCGGCTTGGCATGTGGAAAAAAATACGAGAATAGAACCCCTAATTTCTATTGTCACTCTCACGTGGTACATCTTGAAACATCCATGAAACGGGGAAACAACCACCAGACAATATCATATTAGGTAATGGCAGGTTATCTTTCATATCTTCCTGTGGCTTCCTATAGCTTTTCCGAATTGCGGACACGTTTTCCTTCGGTGGAATGACTTTCTGAATATGAAATGAGGTCTGAACGAAAACACTCGGCAAGGGATGGATGATGTATGGATGTTTGGAAGATATTCAATATCTGGGATAGAATGTTTATGCACATTGGATTGAGGAAATAAAGTAAGAATGTAACAAACTGAACAAACGATGAGATTACCACAAAATGTGAGACGAATCTGTATCACTGTGTAGGTATATCCATAAAATACTATTGATACTATAATATTATTAATATATCATTTTAGTGATTCATTAATTATTTATTGAAACGAATGTATTTCGCCCACATTGTTTCAATTATCATACTTATAACTGAATAGCATCAAAATTATAATACATTGGAATCACTGATGAGAAACATATTTTGGATTGATATATCAAATTATATTATAATTGAACCATGATGAATGTTTATATATAACCGCATTTAATATGCCTAGGTCAGGTCAGTTATAGGTTTAGTTGAACTGAATGATGAATTAGTATTTATTACACACCGTGACCGAGGTGGGAAGAGATGCATTCCTGTTGTGATATTGTTAACCGAGACGCAAAGCGTCAAGGTTAGCTATCATCTCGAGACTAGTCGAGACAGAAATGAAACTTCCTACAGAGGTTTGTATATAATTTTATGCAAAACCATCATACCCAGCGAGCACAAACATCTCTGAGATGTTTTGGAAATGTTGGCATGAAGATGTTACTTTGAGACGTAATATGCACTGACCAAAGAGGTCTTTGAAGGATATTGAAGTATTGTTTTTGTTCTTCTGTGGCATTTCTTTGTTTGCCTACTGAGAGGTATCCCTGGGATGTTTTGGGATGTTTTAAAAATGTAGGCATGAGGATGTTTTTTTGAGGCGTAATATGCACTTCCCAAAGAGGTCTTAGGAGGATATTGAAAGTATTGTTTTTGTTCTCTTGTGCCCTTTCTTTGTTTGCCCCACCACAACGTCTCATGCTTACGTCACAATACGATGAATTCTGATTTGTTTTCGATTTTGTTCTTCTTGTTCGCAATTGGCATTCGCGTTTGCAGCGTGTCACGCTTACATCACGCTGCTAACGAACAGAAAGGAATTTGGTGAAGTTTATTGTGTTAGAAGACTTATTTAGTTTGTAATAATGACCATCAGATGCAAGATGTGTTTTTCGGTGCCTGAGTGTAATCAATATATAAAAGTACGAATTCATCAACACACAGCTTCTCCGCAGTTGCAAAATTATGCATTTTGGAGAACATTTCAGAAATTGGGAAACCTATATTCCCAATTATATGTCTGTGTGTAGTAAGCACTACTCAGAAACCGATTAAGAAGGTAATTTCATATCAAGAAAATATTTTTATGTTCAATCTATTTTTAATGCATTTTTTCATTCAAGGGAAATGGAATACTAATGCAAAAGTTCATTTTGACAAAAGGCTTTAGAAAAGTACCTCAAAAATGGTTTTTTCACAGCGATTTAATGTGCGCAAGACGCGTTGGAAATGTTCTGTTGTGTCCATGAAAAGGCTGTAAAAAGAACTAGGGAGAAGGTAGTTTTGTGACATATCAAGGACATCTCGATAATTGCCGCCTGCGGCGGACATTGGCTGTTCTATAGTAGTTCTATCCATGTGTGAACAGAACATCGCAGTGGAGGTTCAATGTCTCGAAATCTTGTACTTTTAATATATCTGAGATGTTTTTGTGCTCGCTGGGTATCTCGATCAAAATAAACGAATCTTTGTTTTGTTCTGAACATACCTGAAATATTACATGAGTGAGGGCGGGAATTTTGGACGGTAAGTAGAGGTGTGTAATGTGACCCTTCTCAACCTTCAATGACCGTAGTGATGACAACATTACATATACTGTTGTAAATAAACTATATTTTCGATTGATATATCGAAATAATTCTATATGATGAATGTGTACAATTGTACATAATCACCATTTTCTATTAATTAGATGAAAAACAACTAGATAGGAGTAGACATAATGTTATTGAAAAAAGTATAAAAAGTTCATTTACGTTCAGTATAGGCAAGGTGGATAGATATAATAGGATATTATTCTTTTTTCGTTGAAGTAGATATCTATATTATAAAAGGCTGATACTGCAGATTTTTTTATTAGTATATATTAGAATTCTAAGACTTGCAGTTTATTCGTAATATTTCTTGAAGATCTATTCGCATACTGACAGCAATAAGTCGTATTCACTATTGTATTGGATGTGGGATAACAGATTCTTCTAATTTCCCCCTAGATATTACATAATATCAATCATTCATTCAGTCGTTTACGGATATCCATTGTTTTTTATCATTCTGGAATTATGAATTCATGATCATTATATATTTACACACTGAAAATTTATTGATTTCTGGTAGGATAGCTCGAAAAAAATAACCTCCGACCCAGATTTGGTATTTCATTCGATTTCAGAAGATTTTCATTTTCATATCTTTCTCTTGGATGTTCAAAAAATGTGATTCAATGTTCGACTTAGCAAATAGCAAGGAAAGTAACTGTTTTCTGTTGAATATTCAGAATGATATCAAAAACATATATTTGATCTCAAGGAGAATGCAAATTCTCAACATCAGAAGATTTTAATTTTTATGTGTGTGCGTCCAATAGATATAATTCAATGTTCGTCGTGGCATATAGCCAGGAAAGTAGTTGTTTTCTGGTGAATATACCGAGAAAGAATTAATATTTTCATCACATATAGGGATTGCGAATTCTCAATGTATTTCTCTATATGTATTAATTTTTTTCATCTTCATAATATATATGAGAATATTCCCATTCGATACTTTCATACTCAATAAAGGGGTTCAATTTGTACTATGAAAGTTCGTTGAATTTCATTGACCTCTAATCGCTGATTCATGATTGGGTTCCTGATGTCCATAAGTATGAATAAAAGGTACATAACTACATGATAGATCCTCCTCAGATTGAAATCCTAATTGGGCAAACGAATGAACAACTAACTCCAAGTAGTTGTCTCTAAGTCGAGTAGTAGTGTTGAAGAAGCAAACATACTAAAAACCATGTGGAGATGTTTGCTTCTTTATCCTAAACAAGCCACTAAGTTTTGAGACTAATCTGAATAAGACTTGAAGCAACTATACGAAAAAGTAGAGTAAAACGATTCATCCTCCACTAAATGTCGTATATACATAGCCATAACAGGGGCATCCCTGAGATTAATGATTGTAGATTGTAGATTGTAGATGGGTCGTATAGGCTGGGAGACCTCTCGATCACTGCGACCTAGAAGGTCTATTGTGATTACCCCTATCTAGTTTTGGTCCTCTAGCCCTAGACTTCTGATGAAGCCTACGATTTTCCTGACGGTTGAATCTTCCACTTCAGCAGGGGTGAGATAGACCTGTCCTAGGTGGTTCAGCCTCTGGCGGACTAATACTTCACATGAGCAAAGTATGTGTTCCGCGGTTTCGGTCGCATTGTTACAAAAGCATCAAGTGTCAGTCTCCGCCAGGCCCATCTTTTTGAGGTGGTACCTCAGAGGGCCGTGTCCTGTGAGAATGCCTGTGATAAACTTTAGCTCTGATTTGCTGAGGCTGAGTAGATCTTTGGCTCGGTTCTGCGGATGGTTGATGAACCTTTTCGCTTGTCGTCGACCTGGGGGTCTATTCTCGAGCGATATTCGTATACGAGTCCGATCTTCTATTTCACTTCAATATACGTCAGATACAAAAGTGTATCTTTCTTTATTCGTATACGAATTGAATTCGAACGGTTCGAGAATAGAGCCCCTGGATTTGCTCTCCAGTAGAAGGACTTTTCAATTTCTTCCCATTTCCTGAGTTCTCCTTTTAGGTGACATTTGCTTATCCCACAAAAAGGCTCAGGACCAGAGATTCATGATTCATTCCTGTTCAAATCAATAATTGCCACTTGATACTCTCTAATCCGTAAGTTTTGTTTTGTTTTACCCTATGCAAATTCCCTTCGACCTCCTGGACACCTGTTATTTCCTAGTCTCGACCCTTTCCACTTTTATGAGGCAATGGCGTGCATTGAAGTCGTTACAGAACCCAATTGAACATGCAATAAGAAATAGGACTAGAATAATTATTTCGTACTTCTCAAAAATTAATTATAATTGAGATCCTGCGAGATAGCGTGAAACATTGAAACTGTTAATGCACACCAACAACAACAAAAACAACCCATATAGTGCGTAGTCATCATCATTTACTATACAGATTCATATATTCACGTGAAAGTTGTCTATGTAGGATGTAGGATTAATTCATTTCAACAGGATGCTGAGCACGTGATCATTCATTCAACAAAAACGTAATATACTATTTGCAGAATATCGAACGCAGAAAAGTCACCGTCACACATTTTTTCACCACAGTCCTGAGACCTGATAAATATTTACAAAAAGCATGCACAATCATGCAATGCATTACGATCATATCACTACTTGAAACGAATCAAATAGTAAATAAATAACAGGGTACAGAAGATATTTTCCTAAGCCGCACTGTTTTGGTTCCTGAGATGCTTCAGTGAAATATTGGGAATTTTACCACAGTATATGTGTCTGGTTCTTTATCTTATTTTTTTACAATGGTTTCTTCAAAATCTTCGATGGATATATTGCTCAAACTATCTCTAAAGAACATAATTATCGATGTTTGATTCATATATGTTGTCCACGTCCAATGTGTTACATGTCTAATTCGCTATCGATTTATCATGCGTTTTCTTGGGTTTGTTTTTGATATATGGACGTATCGGAAATGTGCCTACCTTCTTACGTGCAATCTGGTCCTTTTTGTGTTTCTACTAATTTTCTCAATTCTCCTTTCTAAGTGCTCTCGTGGCTCTGATTCGAGGTAACCTCTGGTATGTTGCCTGAACACAATCTGTTTTGTTAAAGAAGTCACCTCTGACTGATGATTATTCTCATTTGTATCTTTCCTTGGTTTCCTTTTGCATCTTGTGAAGGACAATACACTATCATATTTGTAATAACTTATATTTATTTCTACTCACCCTCCTCTCCACTGAGCAAGGGTCTGTTAAGGTACTTCGTTCTTCAGTTCGTCGAGATTTTATCCTCGAGGAAACGAAGAACGTCACAGACTGGTGTTCATTATTTTTTCTTTCTTTGACGAAATATACGTGAAAGTTTTCCAATTTAATTGAGGAATCATTCTTCTCTTCGGCATCAAGAAGAAATTGGTGCGAACGAAATTAGGAATTGTAGGTAATCCAGTTTCTGCAAGCCATTCCTGTTTCACGCAAATAATTGGGCTATTAAGTCGTTCGAAGTCAGTGGGAAGACAGGAATACAGAAAATTGGATACACTTTCGTGAAAATAAGAGGGAGAATCCAGAAACAGATAACAGATACAAAGTTAATGGTTGTTGTTCATTTAATCTTTCAAACAGCAGGGTGAGCTACTGATTCTGATGCATGAAACTATTGCAATGGAACAGAAACTTTCAGGCCTCAATATGAAAAATTTGACAAAAAAATTTTGAAAACACGACGTATCTCCTTCAAATGCTCTATACTTAATCCTTCATTTCGGAAAGTGTGCTTAACATCTTCATCGGAATTGGGTATGACGGATTAACTTGAAGAAGTGAATGGAAGTATACTATTAAATTCGAATCCGATGAATTGTTGAGGTTTGGTTGATTGTCAAGTGACATTTTCGCGTTTGTTGATTCCTTATGATTCCAAATGATTCGAGTTTTATTCCACTATTTTGTACATGTTAATTTCTCAAATTGTCTGAGTTGGCGTATATTGAATTCGTCTTCTTTTCAAAGAAGCCTTCTGATGTTCGTGAATGCTGTAGTTGAACGTTCTACCTGTCTGACCAATGTATAATTATCTTCATGAGTTAACGCGATATATCCCTAGAGAACGGTTGTTGCTTGTAACAGATGGAAGGAGCATTATCTCATACTTGGGGTCTAGCGGAAATGATTAGAGAAATATAGGGTGATGAAATCGAGAATTTTCAACTTTAGGATTTTCTTGTGTTCAAACTATTCATTATTGGTAGGTCAAAACGGCTCACATGTGCCTGTCCCAACTTTTGATTTACTATCTACTGACATTCAATTGGAACAAATACAGGGTGATTCAAGATTCCGAATTCTGATCACCCTTTATTTTTCAGTTCGGCTAAGTACAAATGAGTGTTCTTTAGTTTTTATATTGGATTGTTGCCTTCCTTGGATTATGTAACCATTCATCAGGGTCCTGCAGTCCTCAATATCTGGGAACTTCATTTCATAAGAGTACTTTTTGGATGTAACTATTTTATATACAATAATATACAACTGCTCATCTCGAAAATCTTGATCAGAATAATAAAACAAATCTATTGAATTATGCTATCATCTTCTTTTTCGATCCAATTAGACGTCTTGAAGTTGGTCAAAATAACCCGTCTCTCTGGATGTAACTAATTATACGAGTACTCGGTGTAAGACACTGCCGTGTCTCTAGATGCCTATAAAAAGTATTGTGAATATTCGAAGGAAAAACGAACATCTGATAGTTTGGTGAAGAAACATTTTGAAATTTTACGACAAAAAAATCGCCCATCCTGAAGATCCTGATCGATAATGGAAAAAGCTAGTAAAGTATGCTATTGTCATCGGATCCTCATATGTGTCGAAAGTTTCACGTACATTCCGGGGAGTGTATAATCTCTGGTGTTACATACAAACATACACTTACAAACCCACAAGTAAGTCTACAAGCCTACAAACATCCCCAGTAGCACACCAATATCGTAATAATATTATGATTACATATTGGCCCGACAAAGAAAAGGCGAGATTTGTATCTACAGTCAGGTACAATATACTAGTTCCATATTGCAATTATATATTATATATAACAATTCTCGCTTCTTCTCTGTTTGGCCAATATGTGATTATCAATTTGGAATACACTATTTCTGCAGGGCTTTTCTGTTGTTTACCCAACGAAATGAAACTCTTATAGTGAAGCTCGACTCTATATGTTCAATAGATATTATACCAATATCTGTATTACGATAATTATCCATCATTGCACCAACATATGGGTAAAATCCAGATATTTTTCCATTTAGGCCATTCAATATTTGTTTCACTCAATGAAATCGGAATATAATTCTAGAGTTCCTATTTTTATTGAAAATATCAATATTTATAACAAAATGAATTAGTATTAATATCCAACAATGGACCAATATATACAGTGTGTCCCACTTACCATGCTCAACTTTAATGTGAATTTCGATAAAATCTATTCGTTTTCGTTTTACACGCAAAAAACAGATTTTGATCATGTTCATGTCTTCTCCGTAACTTCTTTATTTATGAAAATATTTAAATAGGAATTTCATATTTTCATGGCAGTTTTTCAAAGTGATTTCGAAAAAAAATATGGAATTTATACCAACCCTCCTAGAATTTGAGATATCAGCATCAACTTTAGTTTTTCAAATGTAGGTCATTGCTCACTATGACTTGGTTACAAATAACTTTTTTTTCTCATTTATACAAAAACAAAAATTATTTGGAAGCCGATATCTTGAATTTATGAATTTTAACAAAAAGATCATGATCTTCGACCCCAAAAACCCCCACTTACCAATTTTGAATGGAATCGGGCCTAATCTTGTTCACAATACATTATGGAATTTTTGTTGAAATTCAAAAAAATGGCTGCTCCAAGATGGTGGACAAGATTCGGTCCGATTCCATTCAAAATTGGTGAGTGGGGATTTTTGAGGTCGGAGATCATGATTTTTTTGTTAAAATTTATAAATTCAAGATGTCGGCTTCCAAATAATTTTCTGTTTTTGTATAAATGACGATAACTCCGTTGTTATCAACACAAAACTATTACTGCGACATATCATCTGTGAGAGAAAAAAAATTATTTGTAACTAAGTCATATGTAGTGAGCTATGACCTGCATTTGAAAATATACAATTGATGCTGATATCTCAAATTCTAGAAGAGTTGGTGTAAATTTCATATTTTTTTCGAAATCACTTTGAAAAACTGCCATGAGAATGTGAAATTCCTATTTGAATATTCTCATAAATAAAGAAATTACGGAGGAGACATGAAAATGATCAAAATCTGTTTTTTGCGTATAAAACAAACACGAATAGATTTTATCAAAATATTTTTTCACATTATAGTTGGCCTTGATAAACTCCACATTTGGTGTCATTCAACCGACCTCGTATCTCTCACCGTTAAAAAGATACCCATGGTGAGCATGGTAAGTGGGACACATTGTATGGATGAAATCACGTGTTTTGTAGATATTGGTCCAATATAGCTCATATAATTCAATCCAATGGAAGCTTGGAGCCAATCAAGTGCCAATATTGTCTACAAGTTCCCAATATTGGCCCAGTAGGAAGATATACCGGCCAATATATTGTGCTACTGGAGATATATACCAAGCTAATATAATAGTGTCAAAAACATTAATAGTGAAAAAAAACATCTTAATAAATGCATATTTCTATATATTTGGCGAATTTTGAATTGACTAATCCGTTACTTGATGGAAATTCATGGCGAATGTGAAAACTTCACAAACGATAAGATTTCCACAAAATTTTCAAACACACAACATGTTCCGCTCACACAGTAGCTTTGTCAGGTGATATATTAGGACGTACTAGTATATCACCTGACGAAGCTACTATGTGTTAGCGAAACATGTCGTATGTTTGCGAATTTTGTGAAAATCTTATCGTTTGTGAAGTTTCTACATAGGTATTTTGCCGAAGGTATTTTGCCGAAGGTCTTTTGATAAACCAATGAGTCATGTGTATCTTAAACCCACATATTTTAGTCAATCTTCCCACGTGAGACCTTTATAAGGGAGAGAACCATCCCATCTTGCTTCTCCCTGTTCGTACAGCCAGGCACAACGTGAAATATGAGCGTCTGACACAGACATCCATGAATAATCCCTCAGCATATACGAAAATTATCATAAATTTCCCCTTTTTGATGGCTTATCAATTATATCGGTTATTTAGCGCATAAATTCGGTCTTGGGGAAGGCATTAAATTTGTTCGGCGCACCGAAATCTTCGGAATCTGATGATTTAGGGTTAGGGCAGACGGGCAGATCAGATTCGCGGTGTGATCGCTTCGAGGGTATTAGGTAAATGCTTTCGATCCTTTTTTGTGGAGCAAATGCTGTGATTCTGTCGATTTAGTACGGGCTTTTCCGGAACGTAATGAAATTGTGACGAATTTCGTACAGAGTGGAATGAATGACCGGGCCGGTCTCACTTGCGGACCTCGTCAAAGCCCTAAAATCTTCCATAACGTTAAGTACCATTTGTAGCAGATTCGACATCGTTATGAAGACTCTGTATATTCCATTTGAGTAGGCTAGATTATTTTTCGAACAAAAGGAACAATTTTTGATTTGTCACTCAGTGTCAATTATTTGCGAGTTTATATATTTTCAATAAAAAACTACGTTTAAGTCTTTTGAGCTGACTTTTTGACCTTTTGCCGACGACTACACTACATTTGGTCCTTCGAGCCGGATTGTCGATCATCGGTGGTTCCCATTCGCCGTCCATTTCGTCGTCCCAATCGTCGGGTTTGGTGGCATCAGGATCGGGAATGTGTTCGGGCCTGTCCCAGTCTTCGGGTTTGGAGTCCTCCGGATCGGGAATGGTGGCGCGGTCGTCCCAATCTTCCGGTTTCGAAGCTTCCGGGTCCTTGATCTTCTTGGGCGGCAGCAGATCCCAATCGGCTTCCAATTCGCCGCTTTCAACTTTTTCCCCGTGAAGCTGACCTCAATATTTTTGCTGAATGGTTGAATACTAGAGCTAAAGCAGCCTGTTACGTTAGCACACCCTCATGTAAATATAAAATGTTTGATAACTTCCAATGCAATTCTCGTTTTCAATCTAAACTTGGACACGAAGTTGCTTTGTCAACAAAAGAGCAAAGGAATCCTAATATTTGTCATTACTGCGATTTGAGAGGACATAAGACCCATTCGTGTCCCAAACTTAATGAAAATGACGTTGAAACTAGATGGTCAGTTGTAACAATGAGAAAATTATGTTTTTCATGTCTAAACAATAATCATCAAACATTTCGATGTGAAAATAGGAAACCATGTGGTCAAAATGGGTGTCGACGTCCTCATCATAAGTTGTTGCATAAAGACTCTTTTGAAATATCCACTACTAATAATAAAAATGACAATGATACTAGAAATATTGAAAATATATAAACTCGCAAATAATTGACACTGAGTGACAAATCAAAAATTGTTCCTTTTGTTCGAAAAATAATCTAGCCTACTCAAATGGAATATACAGAGTCTTCATAACGATGTCGAATCTGCTACATTCTTCCGCTTGATGTTGAATCTGCTACACCATTCAAGGACCTCTAGGCGAGAACCTCTATAGGTCTAGACGCTAATATAATATTTTATGTATATAATGTGTGCTCCACATCTACGGAACTGACAGGAGCGTATTTCAACTTAGAACTTGTAATTCGCCCAATTGCGTATATGCGACTTTTTTCAAAGTAATAAAAACCCTTATTAGAAATCATTAGTTTTTTCATTTTATCAAACATTTATACATTTTGTCTTAGATTTTTGCGAAAAATTGGAAGACTTTTATTGCAATGTCAGTAAACTACCTTTAAATAATTTCGTTTACATGTGCAATGAAATTAAACAAATAAATTGGACCAACAATTTCCATAGTTCGACCCAGTGAAACTTTGTTTTGTTCCAAGTCGATTCTAGTTTTTTCAATAGCTGAATCCAGATTGGAGTAGAGTTTTCTTCACTTGTTCGGTGTCATGTTGATTTCCAGCTTGTTTCGTAAAAATGTATTGTGTTGCGGTCTTCTTTGAGGGCACTGACCAATTGGCAAACATTGGGAGTGACTTTTCCCAACCTTTTATTCGATTTGCTATGCCAAGTCTCCAATGGGTTTGACGTTTGTTTTTCCTTGTAGCAATTCCACATAGTCCCAATTGCGTCATTTTCGAGACACTGCCCAACGAAGTAGTCAATGTACTGCTCCAGTGCAGTGTCCACAGGTGCAGATTCCATGAGGAGAAGCCATCCATCAAATATTTTTTCGGGAGGTAAATGTGATACTACAGCACAAATTTCAACGTGCCGTCTTACGTCAATTTCAGTTTTATATTTCTGCACCAGTCCCAATTATTTCTCCAAAAGTTTTGATTGAAGTGGAAATTGCAACCTTTCAAAATAGTGTTGGGGAAATGTATTAATCATGGACCTTTCAAAGTCTATTTTGAACAATGTTTATCTCAGGTAATAAATTATTGAAAGGTCCGCAAGTGATTCGGTGTAAACTTGTATCGTAGGCTAGGTCCGTAAATGAGACAAAAACAGGTAAATTTTGCATAGGCCCTCAAATGAGAGGTCCTGAAATGAGGCGACACCGAATGACCATACTCATCAAGAAATTCAAATACAATTTGGTTTTTGAAAAAATAACAAATCCCATCCTAGAATTCAATTATTCCACACGGAAGTATCCCTCCACCTGTGCACTTGTGTGTCCTGTGAATTCAACACTTGCTCTTCGATGACTGTCCTAACGGTGGCGTCATCGAAGCGCAAAAAACAGCTATGGTCCTTTTGGAAGGTATCGGTAAAATAGTGGCCCATAGTTGCCCACGTTTGTGACGATTGACCTAATAAAAAAAGTCTCTTTCTAGGTCAGGCCTTGGAAAAATCAGTAAAGTTGGTTTCGGGTCGAAACAACACCCTGTATATCTATGATGGATCAAATGAGTGAGAATGTATGTAGTTCGTGTTTCCGCATGCTCATTTCAAGAGTTATGAAAATTGTTTTAGACATACGGGGAGTTCAAAGTTAGTCATTGATAATAATAAATACGAACATGATGTCCTCTCGTTTTTCAAATAGGTTTTGATCCAAAAATTAGGGGAATGAGAAAAAGTTGATGATTTTATGGAATAAAAATAGAAAACTACCATTCGCGAACGACAATTTTTTTTTCAATTTTGTGCCACCTCATTATCAAAACATCTAAATTTGGTGTTGCTCCAATTGAATTTGGTAAAACTTACTACACGTAAGTACTCACACACTCTCTCGAATTATTTGTGATATCTGGTGGTTTTATTCAGTTAAATATAATGAATTTCGTATTTCCGGATAATGGTTTTGTTTCGAGTATTCATTCCATTGTCGCTTTTGTATTGGCTCTTTGTTTATTGCCTCCAATGAAATTATTATCTGATAATTACATGCATAATTCGGCTTCTGTTGTTAGTCAAATAACAATGATGCAATAAAACAATTTACATAAAATTAATGACAATTCATATTTATTCATGCCTATACGGAATCCAATGAACACTGTTAGTCTATCAACGGGATTTCATGCCCGACTTTAATAAATTTCGAATAATGGGTTTCGTCTACAGGAGAATAGCATTGAATGTGCTATATAGAGAAATTAAATTCGATGACTAATATTCAACTATATTTTGATGTGCAATTAGATTTAGCACACTCAGTCAGATGATGCATGAAATAATAGCTCTTGTACCTTCCATTATATACCTATTCACTATCACTTCAGTGTGGAACCGCATGATAAAATGAGATCCGTACAACAGGAATATACATATTTTTATTTCCTCTGACAGGTTTATCGAAACTTTTTGAATATTATTTTTTATATCCAATTTTTCAACCTCCTCTCAACTTTCTATCCTACAGATCAACCCCTTTTGAATTTTTTATTGATTATGAAGCGTGAGTTGTACCTTTCTTGAAAGGTTTCTCGATACAATCATCTATTTATCTGATTTGTAATCGAGATCAAATCATTTCGAATAGTGGAAATTCGAATTGCAAAATTATATAAAAAAATTAAAACTAAAAAAAGGTTTTATTCAAACGCTCTGAAAAGGAGAAAATGAAATTCTCCTTTCAAACGTTAACTATCAATTTATAACCTCATTATACACAATTTATATGCTCATAAAACCTTATCGCGATGATCAATATTCCCATATAACTAAGCAGATTCCACATAATTGAATCACTACTAGTTTATTCACACAAAAATTTTTTTGAATTTCAATTCAATAAAATATTGATCATAGCGACAACCTCTTACGATCATATAAATTGTATATAATGAGGTTATGAGTTGATGCTTCAAATTCAAAAAGAAAATTGTATTTTTTTTTATTAAGAGCGTTTAAATAAGACCATTGTCCCAAGTTTTTTCACTTTTAATTTAGTTGAAGGTGATCAATCGATGTCACAGGCTTAAAAATCCAAATTTCATCCTGCATTTCTATTCTCAGCGCACCCTTTCATTTCATATAGGGAAGCACAAAAAAGTTCGATAGTGCGCCATATTGGATTTAGAGTGATGTGACATTATTTCTATTTATTCTCGGCATGCCCTTTCATTTGATACCCATATTGCAGAAGTGCATGAATAACAACTATTTCGCCATCTTGGATGGTCCATAATATTGGATTTAGAATAACGTCACATCATTTTTCGAGTTGCACTCATTTATCCATATTGTAGGTAATTACGGGTGATTATGTGCAGAAAATATCATCTGACATTGAAGGTTCCATCAATCAATGACATAGTGAATAATGAACTTCCATGCTCCCATTGTTCTAACTGAATTAACGTCTTGAGATAATCAAATTTGTGTGAAACAGGAAGGCAACCAACCAGTTTCAATAAGAGGCTTATCAGTTACCTTCGAACTCATTTACTTGTGCTATTGTCGAGTATAATGCGAAAAAGAACGGACTTAATGAACAAGAATGAAGAGGAAAATATATGTCTTTCTACTTCGGAGTCGACAATTTCCTCTGAATAGTACCTGCCTCTATGTTGAGATCCTTTCAATCTTCAATCTCGAATTTTCTCGAGATATTTCCAAGAAGCCTCTCACATACAGTCCATTCGAAAACTTCAAACGGGTTATAAATGGGGCCGAAGCTATCACACTGCAGAAAAGACTCGACTATACCATAGGCGCGGAATAAAAAATACCTATTTATTAATTGAATGATATTTTTGTTCATGAAAAATCAATGGACCTGATGAATGCCCAAGTATATCATCCAAGAACAAACGATGAACAAAAAAACATCTGAATGAAGACTGGAATATCAATAGACAACTATACAAGGTGATTCTAAAATAGGTGGTCAAACTCTGGGAGCATATAGAGTGGGTGAAATAGTTACGAAAACCTCTGTAACATTTTTTTCTGAAGTGACCCCCAAGAAAGATACAGCCCCTGAAAGGGGGGCCTCGGAGAATGATTTTGTATTATTATCTCCAACACCTTGTATAATGAAAATCTGAAATTTCGTCTATCCACTTATTATTCAGTGCTGGTTCGAACGGAGTTAAAATCACCTCAAAATAAAATACAGGGGTGTTTCAAAATAGGGAGGTAGGGGGTAAAAATAACCCCAACTTTTTTGTTCATCGCAATTTCAGTTTTTTGACATGAAATTATGAAATCTTAGGGCTATTTACATAGAAAAGGTGCTCTTGTTGCATCTCGATAAAATGAACTATTAGCGAATAAAATTTAAAAAAAGCTTGTTTTCAACAATATTTTAAATTTTTGTATCTTCAATAGGATCAGACCATGATCATGAAACTCGTCGTCTATTTTTAATTCATCAATTTCGACAACGAATTCAAAATTTCCAACCCCAAAAACCCTTACAAACCAAATTTGAAGCGAATCGAATCATAATCACAAATCTGGTAAGTCATATTGGAGCCGCCATATTTTTTCCTATCAAAAAGTCCATAACGCGTTGTCAACTGTCATCTGCCAGATTCCAAATTGATCAGACGATTAGAAGTAGGTACAAATTCAGTTGCAAAATTTGAACTAGGTAATTAAACGAGTGCATACCAAAATTTTAATTTATATGAAATCTTGGAAAAATAAATTTTATTCGCTGATGGTTCAGTTTATCGAGATTCAACAAGAGCTCCTTTTCTATGATAATAGCCCTGAGATTTCATAATTTCATGTAAAAAAACTGAAATTGCGATGAACAAAATAGTTGGGGTTATTTTTACCCCCTACCTCCCTGTTTTGACACACCCCTGTATTCAATTTTGAGGTGATTTTAACTCCATTCGAACCGGCACTGAATAGTTAGTGGATAAACAAAATTTCAGATTTTCATCATACAAGGTGTTGGAGATAATAGTACAAAATCATTCTCCGAGGCCCCCCTTTGAGGGGCTGTATCTTTCTTGGGGGGCACTTCAGAAGAAAATTTTACCGAGGTTTTCGTAATTATTTCACTCACTCTATATACTCCCAAAGTATGACCACCTATTTTAGAATCACCTTGTATATATACACGACGGTGTTTTCACAGGTGAGACGAAAGAATGTTGAACTCTTCAAAATGACCGTCCCTCAAGAAAATTCATTGTTCTGCTCTGTGCATTTGGTATGGAATGGGGAGTGTTAACAATGGTAATTTGTACATAGGTTCTTCTGTAAATAGTAAGCCTATGAAAAATGCGGCCTCATCAGCATCACAGCGAAAACATTCAACTATTTCTGTGACTGGGGCTGTAACCAGATTGATTTCATTGGTTTTCAGATTCAGATATTTTGCAATTTTCATATATCTGGTCGACTAAGATGCCTCACCATTGAAAAAGACCTTTATTAGTGGTTGTCAACTTCTGTCATTTCCACCTTCTTATATCCTTCTTCATCACTTATTTTCAACCGAAGATGTCACTAACTATTGATTGCATTTCTCTTCCAGATATCTATTTATTGGAAGAACTTCAAGCGCAGTGACATTAGGAGGCAACTCTTGTGACGTAGCCTCACTACAATAAAGATACGAATATTGCGGAAGTGTGAAATAGAAGAGGCATCGCTTACATCCCCTTTTTCTCCTTGAGTTTTGAAAATGAGTGAATGAAATTTGGAATGATCCATCAACTTGATGAACGTCACTTTTTGACATGAATTGGTTTCATTTTCCACTTCCGGTGTTACGGGAAGTGGTAATAACTATTGATTTTCAAACGGAACACCCTATATATCATTGCATTTTCGAATTTTGCATCATTTTCTCTGAATCCAATGATACTATATAAGTGATATTTCAAACTTCAATATTGATTTTAATTTCATTATTGATTTTCCATCTGTGTGCCGTGATTATTTTGATCGAGTCTGATGTACTCATATTGTTGGGTATAATGCTAAAAAAAATGTAATCCGGTCAAAAATGTAAAATGTCTCAATTTATCACCAATATAAGTTCATCAAAATGGTTTTGTGTACCATGATCCTGTGACACCCAGTATAGCAATAAGGGCGATAATTTCCTGGACAGAAAAAAACAATGGACTCCTATCCATAAAAGGCACTGTTGACATATAATATCCTATTGTTTCTGAAGTAATCGCTTCCTGATTTAACGAATTCGTCTATAATACTGAATAATACACACAGTCATCTACACGACAATTTATTGTTGAGAACTCACGAGTTCATTGTGAATAATCACATCAAGGAAACATGTTTTCGGACATATGTATGTCCATCATCAGCATAATAAGAAATCACAAAGTTCTACAATGAGAAAAAAAATCAAGTAACCAGAGGAATCATTACCATGGATAGCTTACATGAAGGTGGAAGAAATTTTTCATCTTATAACCGTAGAGAAATAAAAATACATAGAAGTTAAATGGTTAATTGTTTTCCTAAGGAGATAACCATGAAAAACCCCCACATGTGGTGTCCCATCATGGGTGGTATCGGCTTAGCTCGCTGATTCTTGCAGAACTCAAGACTACATCAACTCCTGAGGTTTGTTTTGCCACAAGACGAAACTTTACAAACTTTCTTTGCGGAAGCAGAGAAAATCGTCAATTCCAGACCACTTACAAAGGTTTCTATAGATCCTAACGAACATGAAGCTCTCACACCCAACCATTTTTTATTGGGTTCAAGTAATGGAGATTGTCCATTTCCAATGATGAACCCGGACTCTGGGTGAATCCCTGAGAAGCGAATGGCGAAAATCGTCGATGTTGGCGGATTCTTTCTGGAAGCGAAGGGTTCGAGAGTACCTGCCCACACTTACTTAAAGGACTAAATGGACGAAGGAGAATAAACCCATTCAAGTAGAAGATGGAGTCGTTCTTGTTGACGATACAACACCTAGATATGAATGGAGAATGAGCCGAGTCACTGCCGTCCATCCACCTGATGGTAGAACTCGAGTTGTTAACGTCAAGACTGCAACTTCTGAATACACCCGGCCGGTAACACAAATTTTCCGTTAGCTAGAAGAAACCTATTTTGCAGGAGGGAGAATGTGCAAGCCCAGATAGAAACGGACCTGTTATGAAATGTACATTGTTTTCATGGATTGATGTTTTATATTCGAAAAATAGTTGAATGATTAGGTTGTTGTTGAAAAAAGTAGAAAAAAAGAACTTGTGAAGACGAAACGTCATAAATCTTTAAAGACAAAATAATTCCTAATAATTGACCAGACGGTTATTCTGAGCAAGGAAACAACATGTGAGCATTATGGTGGATAGTGGAAAACATGGAAACATGGTCCCTTGAGGTGATTATTCACAATGAACCCGTGAGTATTCACAATATATTGTCATGAAGATGACTTTGTGTATTATTCATCAGTATTAACAATTGTACTACACTTTGATCGATGGACTTCTACCAGAGAATTCGTCTATATTTTTATTTCGAAGCTCATAGAATAATTTCATTATGATGAATCAATTAACATGATTTCCAGCTTTCTGCTTCATAACGGTCTTTCATTATATCCGAAAATAATCACGATTAATCGCTAAGAATCCTTCAGGTTATTGCGAACATTCCTGCTTTGAATGCTTCATTTAGAATTCCAAACGAATAATTATCCCAGAAAAACGTGGGTAGGGCATGTTCATTTCACTGAACAGTTAATTAAATTGTTTTCTAGATTCTCCAATTCCCCAATGAGGAGCCATAGTATCCCGAGAGAGAACAAATACTTTTGCAAAATACAGATTCTAATTAAGTCGCAATAATTATGGGCCTTTGTCTTTCGAATTTTCATAATGATCACGGCCTGATAACCCTTTATATGGGCTCACTCGGAGGCAATTTCCTGATTAAAGGGATCCTCTCCAGGGCTGGCCCAGACCCTTCGATTGTGAAAAAAAATCACGTCATCTGAAACTGAAAACCTCCAGTAACCCGAATCGTGTAATAATCACCGTATCCATACAGAGCGACATACAAGAGTTTGGCCTGGTTAGGCTGAGAATTGTTTGAAATAATTGCTAATTCCAAACAGTCAAATATCCTCTGAATTTTTGAATCGATAAGTTTAAATGTGGCAACATCACGAAAATATACACAATATTAATTAAAGTATCAACATAATAATTATATCAGTGATATTAGCAGATCTTTTTTTTCTGAATCTAAGATTTAACTATCACTGAAATTATTACTTTTATGCTCGTTTCACAAACAAATTTGAACGAAGGTATAAAGCTAGAAACTGTACAGTCAACCCGACATACACTGAAAAAAAGGATTTGTTGCATCAACAAATTATTTATGCTTGAATTATTTTTGTTGGACTGAGCAATTTCTTGTTGAATCAATCAGATACATGAATCTTTCATGGAAGCAGCTCGTTCAAATCAATAATGTAGTCTAATTGATTCAACAGTATAATATCAATACCATCAACAAAATATATGGTTTTCTCAAAAACTAAATATGTCGATCCAAAATAATTTCGATGTTGATTCAACTGTAGACATTATGTTGATTCGATGAAATATAATGAACATTTTGATGAGAATATATTATCTTTGAAATAACATACAAGTTTTCCTATTCCGATGTAGCAATAAACTCGTTCAGAACGAATCATTAGCTTGAATAGAGCAACGAAGTATGTAATATCAATGAAATATCTTGTTCATTCTACATCAAGTTAAATTTTTGCCTCTAGATGGCGATCGTTTCACCTAGTTTATGCCTGCCTCAAATTCATTATATACGTGAAGCCTGATTCTTCGTGTTTGAAATTTCAGCTGGATAAATCGAATTAAGGATAATTAGCAATTCGTGATAGTTTTGCATCAGCTGAAGAGGAGTAAATACTGGAGATCTATGCCAGAAGTCGACTAGTTTCCTAGTTTAGTTCATTCTATTGTTGTGAAATTTCAGAAAATTCCAGAATTGATACTGAATTTGGTTCAAGAAAACAATTTATCGAATGGCAATACAGTTCCTTGATTCAACGAAATATTTCATTTAATCAACAAAATCTTTCATTGAATTAACCAAATATTTCTTTATATCAACCAAGTAATTCATTGAATCAACCAAATATTTCTTTGAATCAACCAACTATTTCAAAGAATCAACTAAATATTTGATTGAATCAATATCTTGTTATTTTGAATCCAACAAAATGATTCTTTGAGCCAATTCAATATTTCTTCATGAACAATTCATGGATATGCTTGATTGAATAAGATCCAGAGTTCATGCAAAACATATTCACTCGATTCAAACTTCAAATTCGCTCTGGAACAAGATAAAGATTTACTCATTTCAAGGTAATTTTTGTCGTGGATTCATTTTTTTCCGTGTAGGTATCCGAACTAACCTAGTTTCAAACTTCATCAGAGATCATCAGTTAGAAGGAGATATAGCCCTGACTTCGCTGCTACGTAAATTACTAATCAACTATTAAATCCGCAATTTTTTACATAGAATCCGACTGACAGATATTCGATTACTCCAAAACGCCTGCAAAAACGCAGGTGTCATTCCTGTTGAAAACTTCAAATTTCTCGTCGATGATTTTCCGATATTATAATACATATAACCTAGAGAATGTCCCTGTACTCACCCTTCTGGCTGCTAGCAGTGTTCGAAATTGTGGAGGGCCTCTATTTTCCTATAAATAAAGAAAATAAGCTGTCAATCGGCTCACCAGTATGATAAATGACTGAGGATTTTCGTTAAACCTAACTGAACACAGATTTGGATCCATCAGTTGATTGAGGTCATGTATATAAATATCACTGATCGAATTTTGATTATTATATTATACTCTCCAGGCGTTAATGCACAACTCTCTATGCTATGTTGGAATTATGGATAATAATTATAAACAAAAAGTCGAACAAGTTAATAATGTTAGGAAATTATACATTCAATAGAAATCATGGGAATAGTTAAGAAGAGTAATAGAGTGATGAATAAGGATAAAGAACCTATTTCATCATATAACCCTCTGTATAGTTGGATGTTTCAAATCTGATATATCGATTTGATTGCACGAGTGGAAATCACGATTCAGTATAAAATTACTTTTCTAGCGATATATCACAATCACATTTTCAATCCATAATCTAGTCATATAATAGAGATTTTACGAAAAATAATGTTTGCATTAGCCTCGTAACGGAATATGTTCATGAAAGTGTGCTATGGATAATGAAACCATAGCACAATAATTCGAATTTTAGTTTTTCTTCAATTTTCAACAGAAATTAACTCATGGTTTTAAATGCTATCATAAAATTGTTTTGAAGTTCCATACCTTGTTCCATACAATTAAAATCCAATACAGGAAAAAATTTCAATTTTCTGTTTCCTATATAGTTTTCATGAAGATACTCCCCTCTATAATATTGAATAGTTTCCATTGGGTCAGAATCATAATCTGACGCAATAAAATATTCGATTTGGAAATGTTTCTACAAGTTACGAGGGTGAAGATAATTTTTCATGAAATCTCAATTATATGAGTAGATTGTAGATTGTAGATTGAAAGTATGATTGCGATATTTCGTTGGAAAGAAAATTCTATACTTAATCGTAATTTCAGGAAAAATTGGATTCACTTCCGGTAAAATCGCAAGTGTCATATTCGATTTGATACTAGCGAAATTATACACTCATGAAATCAAATCAATGTATCAAATTTGAAACATCCATGGGAAATAGCAACAAAGATACAGGGGGGTCAATTGGTTCCAGGTCACTCATAAGCAGCATGCTGAAAAATATAATTCATTTTTGATCTTCTTCTAACGATGCTAACCATGATGCTAACATATTTAGTGAAACACAAGTCGAGGAGTTGGAATGTTGATTAGGTAAATGGTAAGATAGTGTGGTGTGAAGAGTAGACTTGTACAATTTTTTTTTTCGAACATTTTTGATATTCAGGGTTACTTTTGGTTCAAATGTTCTCAATAACACCTCTATTTGAAATGAAGAACAAAAGAAACTAAATACCCATGATTCGAGCTTCATCATTTTTAATTAACGACTCGATATAAAAAACACCATTTAATTCTCAACCAGGAAAGTTTAAACACAATATTTTATAGTATCGCCTCAATCCTTGATTCCTTCTAATTCATACTGCAAAAAACGCAGTCTAATATTAACTACTTTTTAATTACTTAGCCGACAAGAAAATCATTCAAAGTGGAAGTCCTAATGGAAAGAGCTAGCTGAGCTTATTGAAAACATCTGGAACGCAGAAATGGAATTAATTTTCCGCAATAACTTCATTAATGCTCTGATGAGAAATATGAGTCGCTCGAATACTTCTTACATTTTTAATTCTCACAATTTTTACCATTTGCCTACAAAATTCTGTTATACAGGGTGAGTTGAAAATGTGTATCGAGCTTTCTGAAGGCGAAAAATAAAGTAATTTTGCAATTAAAATCCGCGTGCAGACTGTAGCTCATTGATACTTTAGCAATGTATGTTTTTGTTATATGAAAAAATTTGAAAAAATGTACAAAAAACCTTCCGCTCTTATTTGCAGCAAAATGTCCGCGACATCAAGTACGCGTTGCATTAGCTGTGTTGTTCAAATTGAGATTTGGAAACATAGCCCAAATAAAACATAGATTGGTATAGCCACTGTGGAAGTTTTTGAGACAATGATTGTCTTTTCAATAATCACATTGGGCCCATTCATACGAGGATTCTCCGAGACTTCTCCATCCTATTCCTTTTGATATAGTGACTTCCTCGAATAGACTTCGTCGCGATATTTCTTGATGACGATCTTTTCAACTAGAAGTTCAACACATTTTGTGGTAATGGCATTGTGATTATTAATTATTATCCTGAAATAATTATCATTGCATCTTAATTTTCTTGTCAACAGAGCAAAGTCCCAAAGTAACCACGTTTAGTTAAAATATGCGTAATCAAAATGTAAACATATTTCCATTTACAATCTGGGACTTCGCGAAGCTGCCATGTGATGTAACGTGTTTGCTGAGTCTGATTCACACTGATGAGTTCGATACATGCTCTTCGTCTCTCATGATAAAAACTCATGGGGACAATTCTCTGCAACAGTAGACCTGCAATGACAAAAATAAAGACTCGATTCTGCATTATTCATGTTTTTTTTTCCACGTGATAACGAAATCAGCGTCTTTTCGACTCAAGCGAATAGTAGATACTGAAAGCGAACGAGAGATTAAGGGTTAAATTATGTCGGGAATTTTGTGGATGTTGTGTGTGTTATTGGATGGGGTCGAGCAAGTTCGGTTGGGTCAGATTTTAGTGTTAAGGTCTTTCGGAATTCGTTGGGGCGACACCCTGAGGGCTAGGACCCCAAATATATTAGAGATTCAACGGATTCCGAAAACTTAAATTCATAATAATATATGGAATGAGAGAAGAATAACTGTTATGTTTGGAGGTCGAATGGACAAGCGAGCGATTTGTCATGTATGTACCAACATATTACTATAATTCATGAATCAGAGAAGAAAAGACAGAACTTCATATTGTTTTTTTTCTCAGCCCCTCCAGCATTCCAAACGAGAAAATTGTGTATTTCGAATGAAGAAAATCATTGAATTACATTCATTCAGAGACCACATGAAATATAATGATACATCTTGGCTGCTTATTCAAAATGTTCAGCTTCTGATGAGAATATTGACAAGATATTCAATTGCAAAAAATACCAATTTGATTGATTGCGCCAATATTGGTAAAATATTACTGAGCTATATATATTGGTAGGATATTGGAAATGGCAAGAGATATGTTGTGATGAACTCACGAATATATTGGTGGAATATATCCGGAGCAATATTTTGGCAGAAAGTTCCAGACAACGCTTATCAAAAATTCTGTGATTTACGAGAGCAAAAAAATTTGTAGTCATCTGCCACAGCATTTTTAGGCAACCAAGAGATTGGAAAAATTCAGAAAAAGTGTTGCGGATTTTCTCTCACCTATTTGTATTTTTTCTTATGTTTGTTATTACTTCCTACTGGACACAGTGGAAATCCACTAGCATAATTTTTAACCATGCTTTGTCAATAAGAAATATCTTTCTTGGACAATAATAGCACAGTATTGATTGATTGATTGATTGATTGATTGAATGATTGGCCTCAAGGAATTGTGAACATAATAACTGTACCATTATCACTGAGATGTATTGGTGGAATTTAGAATGTCAATATGCTGCTTCATTTAGAAGTGTTGATGAATATCGTGACTCGTGACCACATAAGACTACTTCGTTGAAAGAATTTATTGTTATTACTCTCATTCGTCATTGAGCATCAGTTTTTCAGTGGATTCTCTGCATATATCCTTTCTAGCGTGTAATTTTTCACACACGGTAAAAAATAAAGCAGGGATTAATATATCCTGTCAGACAAAGCCGCTCAATCTCTCTTCCCTAAAGGAATCCTCTTATCTGGAAAGATAAATGTTCAATGTGAATTTGCGACTTCCCGTCAAGGTACCAAGAGAACGTCACGTAGAGATATTCCTTTTCTTGTAGTTTTAGGCAAAGACAAGAGGCAATATCTGGAAGCAGCTTTTCCTGGAGATGTACTAGGGTGAAATCGATTGAATGGATCAGCGTGAAAGAAAATGTCAAGAAACAAGGACTTGCTCACGCGAATTTGATATTTTATTAGGACAAATATTTCAACCAGTTTGAATCCAGAAGGCTTCTCGTTAAGCAACAGGCGTTACCCTCATTACATATTCACTCCTGGATAAAGAGAAATGGGAACAACAAAATGTTGTTCAAATTGATTGTTTGATATATCTTGAAGGTTTGCTTCGATTCCCTACGATTTAGAGGCTTCCTCAGTTCATTATTATTCGATAATGATTTTGCGAAAACGTGTGAAATTGAAAGTTATATTCCGCACTAACTGCTCGACCACTATGTGAAATGACACATAATAATGTGCCTTCGTGAGTGAATGTCACGATATTTCTGCTCTTAACATCTCTCTTGTGAATTTGTATTCCTCGGTTCTGAATGAATATTGAATCTATTGATCATTCGAATAACAATTGCCAAAATCCTATTATTGGTACTTCCTTAGAAGTAACTACATCCTTAGTCTGACCACCTCCATTTACCAGTTTTTTTCATTTCTTGGAGCTCACGGAAGGAAATTCCTATAATGTTCGAAGAACATCGTGCGTACCTAAGGAGGATTTTTTTATGTTCTGGTTCCCACGAAAAGGGATATCCTGTAATGTTCAGAGAACATCGTGAGAACCAAGGTAAATAAGGTAGGAATTGGTGTTCTTCTCAAATTTCTGGAGGTTATATGCCTCGAGGAACACCTCCCTTGGCGATGTGTTCCAGAGCCTCGCTGTTCGTTGGATGGACGAGTCTTTGGAAAGAGATGTTCTGCAGGTCTCCAAAGTCACCACGAAGGGGTGCGAAGCCTCAACTCGACGGGCTAATCTCGCGGGGACAGCCAAGGGAGGAACAATAATTGTTGATATTTCAGAAGAGCATCGTCCATGAAAATATCTATGAAATCTACGGTGTTCCACAGGAGAGAGTGAGTTTGTGAGCGAGGCATCACCCACGAGACGAACTTTCCTTTTTTATACAGAATCTAACAGTTTCATCACGGTATGTTTGGGTGCTGCACTCCAAATATGGGAATGGTCTTCCAGGACAGGTCGGATCTGTGCTTTATAGATCATAAGCAGCTGACTGGAAGAGAAATAGCTCCTGGGCCGAAACAGAAAACCAAGTTTTTATGATACACTTTCAGCAATTGATCTCACGTGATATTCAAGGAAGGTTATTGCTGATAGTAATACCAAGCATCGAAATGGATGTCTTCAAAGATATTGAGATCGGCTTTTCTAGCGAAAGGGCATATGCTTGTGTTTTGTTTGCATTGAAATCTACCAAGTTATTGGACCCTCATTGGAGAATTGTTGCCAAGTCCATATGTATGTTGTCAACATTTATCTCTCGTTCGTTTCTGACTTGCCTGGCTGGTATTGGAGCTCTGGAAGAGAAGGCGGTATGGAGGGTACTATCATCCGCGAAGCTGTGTACTGGACATGAAGTTGCTTCCAACGAATCGTTAATATGGTGTAGAAATAGTGTTGGTGCTAGAATCGATTCTTGCGGAACACCAGCATTTATGATAAGAAAGTCAGATGAAATTCTGTCGACCACTACATGGAGAGACCTGTTCGAGAGAAAACTAGCTAGCACAGAACATAACTGGAGAGGCAAGCCATAAGATGGAAGCTTGGCGAGGAGTCCGTGGTGCTAGACTTGATCGAATGCCTTGGAGATATCGTTGACAAAACATTCCCAACATACCCAGTTTTAATCTTCTCCTGAATATGCTAACATATAGCTAGCAAAGAACGTGTCTTGTTGTCTTAAATATCGGTTCAGTTAGTGGTAAAATAGTGTAGGTGTGATCTATCACTGAAAAAAATAAATAGTGATTTTCTTACTGAAATGAGAAAATGAAAGCCTATCATCTTGGGAGTAGAAAAAGTTATTTATTCCACAAATACCCTTCGGGCAGAGATAATGATACAAATATTCTCCTGATATCAAGTCCTGCAAGTCCGCGATAAGGTGGTGATAATTTACTGTCAGTCTCGAGAGAAAAGCGGTTCTTCAGTCTCGATCAAATAATTGCCTCGTACATTAATAACACTCAAAGAGTTGCCGCAGCGAAAAAGCGCTTTATAATCCGCAATCTTTTCATTATTTCTCGAGGGCTAAGAACGCACGAAGCGAGAGGGATTAATAAATCAATTTTCTTCGCCTTAATGAATATTTCGAAAACATTTCACCGAAAATTACCAGGAGTTATCGGGGTATAATAGATCATTTAGGTTTCGAGCAGGTGGCCCCAAATCGCGCTCTAGAAATCGGGAGATATCCGGGATTTGCCCTCGAATGGATTTAGGACGATTCAAGGGAAATCATTTTTGCCCATCCGAGGAACTTATAAATACACCTGGTAGGTGAAGGGAGTTCTCGAAATTAGGGCACATTTGGACGATTTTTAGATCAATTATGCGACAAAAATTTTGCATTTGTGACTTGCGATTATTTGGGCGATATAAAAATTGCATTATCGACGAATCTGGCGACTTTGCTCCAGAAGTATGTGGATGCAGGATGGTTATGAGTAAATTTCGTACCTTTACTATGTATCCGTAGATATAGGTACCTTCTCGTACTGTAAAACCGCCCATAAATTCATAGAAATTTGAAATTTTGCTTTCTTGTCTATACCACTCCATCCCAATATGAGTAAATACACAAAATATATATTTCAGATGAGATATTTTTATAAATGGTGAAAACACAAGAACTTTTTCATCAACCAAATTACCTTTCCTAACGAACACAATTTGCCAATCAGTAATTTTACGAGAAAAACGGACATGAAAAAATTGCGAGACCGTATTTAACCAAGGAAAAATGAAGTTTCTAACAACATTAGAAAAACATAAAGAGTTACAAGATCATATTAAAGTTTTCAAAAATGAACATGCCACCCCTGATCAAGTTGCCTTTGCCGGTGAGAAATTTTTCCTTGCACTATATGGATTCGAAGACACAAATTACACCAATCTTGATAAATATCGATACCAGTGTTTCGTGAAGTCGGTGACAAAAAGTAAATTCAATTTGGCATCTTTACCACCGACAAGCGCAGCTGCACGACAGCATTCGTTGAGAACGTACTATCAGGTTCAACTATGGCGTGGTTGTCCGAAAGTAGTTGAATAATGGGTTTGGAAGAAAACACAAACTGGCCTCACTCCAATAACTACTTTGAAAGATCCTGCTTCCAAAGCACTACTTGCTTTTTTATCTTGTAAGTGCAAGGCGGCTTGTGGTAGAGCCTGCGGATGCAGGAAAGCAGGATTGCGATGTTCGATGATTTGCGGTGTCTGCAACGGGAAAACTTGTGAAAATATCAGCCAAGTGACACTGGACGAATCCGATGAAGAAGACCTCCATTCGCTGCATGATGATTCTTTATCGACTGCAGAAGAAGAATCCGCCGAGTTGAAGGAAATTAACATCGATTCGGGAGCTGAGGTAACCAGTTTTCCCGTTGAATATGTCGAAATCAACGAGCCAGGTCCGTCTGGCCTTTGCCAAAAATAATTTCAGTACCTGAGTGGATTAGGACTACAGGGGAAACCACGTTAAAAAAACGCGCAGTGTACTTAGCCTCTTGGGTGGTGTGGAAACAAGTACAGCATTTAAAATCGAAATTGATTGATCATAAATTATTAACATGGATTAATTGATGAATTCATCGATTCATTGAATAATGGATATCCACCGTTTCGTGATAAATATTTTTGAAGTCGTTGAATATCAGATTTGGGGACCCCTAATACACATATTATTTCCGAAACTCGTCACTACAGAAAAAAAACGCAACATTTGTAATTTGGTAAGAGCACTTGTGCCTTAACGACGGTACTTTAGCGAGAATATTCTAAGAACATATTTTATAGGAAATATCCTCTGTCAGCAAGCTACAAATATAACGAGAAACCATTTAGATAGCCCGTTTCATTATAAAAGATAAATTTATACGCATATTTGGAGATAGTTAGGGGCAGTTTATTGAAATTAACAGAATATGATGTCATTCAATCAGCTCTTGGGCCTAAACGGATCACTTCAGCAAAAATATACTGAGAACATTTCTTGTAGAAAATTTCTTCATCTTAATTTTTTATGTACTCATGTTTTTTTTGAAAAAGCACCGTTTTGGAGATATTTTCAAAAAACCGTTTTTGAGCGCCATCTTGGCAAGATGGCGGCGCCGGCGGCATGTCCCGGAATGTGCATTTTGTGAATTTTAGTTCTGGACACCCAAAACTATGATCCTACAAAGTTTCATAACTTTCGGACTTTTTTCCAGGTAAAAATCCCCAATGACTGGCCTATTAGCTGTCTAGCAATATTGAACGAGTTGTTCCTGAACTGTATGTCTTTGGCATGAAATATAACATTTCTCCTCATTTCCAGGGCATCTTCGAATTCCGCAGTAGTTGCGCTAGTGCGATTGATCAATAAAATGTAATCGGACCCTGTGAGCAAACCCGCGTCAACAGAAACCACACTTTTCAATATAAAAGTTGCTCGTAAAAACTATCTCTGGAGGCAATGAATTTTATAGACCAATTCCGTAATATGAAGATATCAAATAAAGCTCTCTGGAATCCGTTCCTTTTTCGCCACGTTGAAAGGAGAGGTCCGCAATCAAATGAATGTTGTTAACTTGTTCGAGTTAGTTTTCTGCTTTGTCCTATAAAGCTAATTTATTAGCGATAAAACTAGTTTATTGTCTCCGAATGGCCTTCAATTCTTTTCGAGGACTCGATTCAGGGGATCGAATAAATTTTACTTGTTTTCGAATAACGGAGAGTATGTAGGGCAATACGAAACTCACCACATAATATCACTATTATGGTCTAATCCACTCACTTGTTATGGTGGTCAGGTTAGAATAGAATACCTTTATTTATCCAAGAAGATCATACATTCATGATATAGGACAAGTCATAAAAGTTTTTAACAATTTTCATCATCACTAAGACTCAATCTATCAATCATCCATCCTCATATGTTCATACTTACATGCGCTCATCATCATTCACACAAATCATTCACGGATCCTGAAAAGAGTACTGAAGGTACTCTTCAACGGAATAAAAGACATTTGCTAGCAATATCGATCTAATAGCTGATTTGAACTTTTTCAAACTAGTCATGTTTTTTATTTCATTGTCCAATTTGTTATATAAGACTGTGTCCATATAATGAGGATTTGACTTATACAATTCTAATCTATGGATATCATATTGTAAATCATACCCATATCGTGTTGGCTATGTATGTATGAGTAGAATTTTGATACATAAAGTCTGTCAAATTTTGTTATACAAATTTCAGTATCTCAAAAATGTATAAACAAGGCAGAGTAAGAATTTTGTTGCTATAACAAATGTGATAGCCCGAACATATATCTTATCGCTCTTTTTTGTAGAACAAAAATTCTGTCTGATGTTGTAGAGTTACCCCAGAAAATGACTCTATAACGAATATGAGATTCAATACACGAAAAATAATATACTTTGACTACATCTTGACTGGAACATTGTTCAATTCTTTTCATTGCAAACGAGTTACTTGCGCACCTTATTTTACTTACTGCTGACACATGTGATTTCCATTCTAAAGATAAATCTAGGTGGATGCCTATAAGTTTGAATGATGTTAATTGAAGTTGACTTTCATTATATCGGTTTGCAAGGGGATAAAATTGCATGAAGAATGTTTTTCCTGGTTTTTTATTCTGAAAGTAGTGAATCACTTTGTCAAAATTAGTTTTGATTACTTCAAGGGCTTCTATTAGGTTGACTTATTCTGAAGCTTTACAAATACAGAGTGGCGTACATAAAACAGAAGAATTCTTTTGCGATGTAAATTATGAAATCGTATTTGAAAAATCTTCTCTCAGTCGAAAGAGCATCAGAAAGTCTTCACTGCATATGCTAGCACGTATTTGCTATCATATATTCAGGATAGGGAAAACGAAAGCGTATAAGAATAATGCTCATCTTCTGGAGGTAAAGGTTTTTGGTAATGATTCCTTCGGTACAAAAATCTGAGGTGGGGCTGTTACCTCACCGTAAATACCGAGAATAGATTTGGTGTAGAAATGGTGAGACATTGTTATATCAGACATAGTGAGTTCGGATCTTTAGAGAAAATACAGTGGCTCAAATTTTGGTGACGTTGAATGCAACAAAGTGGTTAGTTCCCCAGGCTATCATTTGAGAACCAAAATCTTCGTCAACAGCGTTGACATACATCAGAGTATTTCACAACCCACTTAACATCTTTGGATTTTGAGAAGGTTGAAAAAATCATCACCCTGTACCAATCTTTGACAGGCTGAGTGTTTGGACATAGTTGATAGGAGATTCTTCCATTGATGAAGAAAGGAATCTAAATTGTTGTTCTAAAATTGTTCTATCGAGCAACCCTCAGAAGTCTTCGAAAGTCTTGTGCGAGCTAGGAATGACGGGGGCCTCACCTTTTAACGTGTGATCCCAAACACTTTCTGAGGCCATCAGAAAAAGTCTGCGTTCGTGGGACTCGAACCCACGATCGATACCTCGACGTGAATCGATATTGAAGCATCGAAGCACTGAGGTACGCCGGCCTATCTAGAATCATTGTTTATTTTTCTCATTCTTACTCACCCTGTATCATTTTTCGACTCAGCGGCTGGACTCCGGAACTATTCTGCTGTATACAAGATTAACAAAATTGTTATGATGATTAATTCGTCAAAGCACATGCACAGGAATATTCACACTATTAATATCACAACCAACTTTTTAGCTATTCCACAACCACACACGAGCTCTTTCGCTAATTATTTTCATTTGATGTCATTTAGCGACATGCTTTGAGCAAATATAATTAGAAATATCAGAATTTCAATGGGTTTCAACTGTGTTTGCATTTCCAAGTAGATATCTGAAAATATATTTGAAAAGCTGCTACATAAATCCCATAGATTTAGAAACAGTGCGGTCATGTCAAAGGGAATACTAGGGACATTTGTTCATTTCTCATTCCATATTCAAGAACCTCATGTTCTGAACGATAATATAATCGGAATATGTGAGTATATGAATAATAGATTACTACCAAGAAATTGTCAAAGAAATAGTGATTTCTCTGTTCTGGAGATCAGAATGCTGGAAAAGTATGCATTGATATCGAGCGTGTTGATAGTACCTGGATTATCATGATTTGTGAAATCATCTGACGTTACATCTTACATTTTTTCAGTTGATATCTTCCGGTTGCCTCTTTTTATCGAATTCCATGAAAATGCTATGGGTAATTGGGTGAATTGGGCCCGATAAACTTTCTATTACTTACCATAAAATTCTCGAAAAGCGTGCTTGTCGATATACATCTCCTATCTGGAATAAAATCTAACTGCCAAACTGTGTCCTATCCCAAAGCAATTCCGGATAGTATTCACGTAAATGTTGGTAAAATAAAATACGGGAAGAACGATTAGTACATGAAGGAGAGATGGGATCCTATGATTTCGTTTGAATATGGAATACTACAGAGATATAGGTGTATTGAAAAAGTTGCTCAGATTATCTTAATGTCTGGTATACTTTGGAATGGTGTGAATAGAAGAACCTCACAGCCTACAAAAGCCATATCCAACAAGTCGAAGTTTTTGTAACAAACTCTCTTCAATAATTCTGAATACGTATCAGTCAACTGACATGGAATATCATATTGTTTTTAAAATCACCCTCCACAATTAGGTTTTTGAAGTCGAAAATATAACTTCCAGAATGCTTATTTGGAATCATCCTCAGACCCCTCTATATATTAAAGGACTAAATATGAATCCAGTTCGAAAGTTACCGTAAACCTGTTCAAAACTCATCTCAGACATGTTCAGAAACTGATCAGAAGCTATTCAGAATGGCTCAAAACGTCAAACATGTGTCGAGGATGGATGAGAGCTGCAATCAAGAAATTCACCTCGCAACAGTAAAATATATAAATAATTACAAAAAACTCGAAGTCATTTCCACACAATGATCATATAATGAACAATAATGGTAGTTTTTGGGAGAAAAACAACTACTTTCCTGGGTAATGCCATGCAGAACATTGGATTACATCCTCTCGAAATCTATGCATCGACTCGTATAAACGAATACTGATACAAATGATTCTTTCCTGAATGCCTATTGATTTCGATCTAGCCAGGCCACGCTAGACACCTACAGACCGGTTTCGAGCTCTTCGACTCTCATCAGTGCAGGACAGTCTCCATCCAGCAGTCCTAAGACCGCCGACTGAGCGTAGCATAGTCAAACAAAAATCAAGTCTGCATTATATTAACTCAAAGGCGTCCTCCATTGTGCATGGCTTTGTCGTAGTCGTAAAATATATCTTCGATGTAAAGTTTACTCAAAATAGGTACGATCCAAAGCCAAAGCCTGAATCCGTGAAACTGCATAACTTAGTCACTAAAATAATCGCAGATGAAAACGATCATCCTTCACGACATGATATGATAATATGATATGATGATAAATTCAATAAATTGTGTTTTACAATATTCTTCTAGTCTGGTGGAACTGACAGAATTATGCACCAACCCTGTAGAGTCTAAACTCTAAAGTCTCCTCACATGCTTCAAGATATCGTAGGGATGGATAGTTCGGGAACCACTGAAGTCTCTAAACTTCCAACCAGCAAGTTTTGATGTTTCGACCTACAAACGCCAGGAGAATTTTTCTTTGTAGATTGTTGTAAATCTGATAAAACTCGTGAACTTTATACCCACTACGTAGAAACTTTGTTATTTTGAGTTCTAAGATGATAATATTTCGACGACGAAAAGAAAATGCATTGTTAGGAGGTCTTAGGAACTTATGCAATTTATATGCATAAGTTTTAGTGCGATAATGAATTAATTCCAGAGGAAATTGGTTTTCTAACAAAGCTTTCGACAGCTATTACTAATAATTTGTGAAGGATGATCCAATGAATGCGAATTTTGATAATAATAATAATATAAATGTGTCTTTATTCTTCAATACAGCCAATACACAGTGAATACAATAACTAACCATGAATATGACAATATAAAAGGTGTTTCATAATATATACGCAGGACTTCAGGATGTGATAGCTCGTTCAAAAATATGAAAAAAAGTCTGCGGTAACGATAATTGAATAATTAATTGATCAAAACAAAAACAGCGTAGATTACTCAGGTATATAAGATTACTATTGATTCATATAGTATTCCAAGTTCAGGTTAAGGAAAACGTTACTTGATGATTCGCTGTCAAGGTTTCGCTGTTTAAATCATTGGCTCCAAATGGATTTCCATTCCTAAATGCTCACTTTAAAGAGTACACTCAATGATTTCCCTCGTATTTTGTTTCGCAGTAGAGATATGTGAAGAAGGTACTGGATAAGCAAGATTCGAAAAAGGAAGAATTCATTTGTTGTGATCTTAATCCTATCGTTTATGAGGATTTTACAATATTAGAGTGATCCCTTCTGATAATTGGGGAGACCACTGATTTTTTAAAACGACATTATCGTGTACTCTATACTAAAATACTACCAGCGAATTAATTTTGAATTTTGTCATTCATGCTAAGACGATGAAAACAATAAATGAGAATATATCCATTTCAAAGCACACAATTCCTGCGTCATTTGAAATTTTGTCAATTCATTGGTGTGACTGGTGCGACGTCTTAGTCCCAACACGCCTATCGTCCTTGAACTGACCAATCACACTGCAATACTGCAGAATGACGAGGTATCAGAGAGAGATAGCTACAGGTTGGGACTAATACGTCACGGCTCCACCATCGTATTTGGCTGTTTGAAATATCGAATGAAATATGCTGATTTCAAAACGATATAGATTCGATTCCCTTCAACTTCAACTCATAATATCTCATGATTCGTCGATTAAAAGAGGTTTGCACGGATTTCTTCTCTCAGTGGTCTTCCCCATTGACAAAACCAAGTGACTATCATATTATGCATAGAGAAGTTGAGGAGTTATGTGGATTTCAGTTCTTGATTTTTCCATCCTTCACAGATCTGTCCTGTCCACAGATTTCCCTATAGTAAGGATCTTCTCTCATTCTGTGTATTAGAGATTAGAGGTATGACGTCATCATAAAGTTTTTGTGTAGGTGCTTCCAATGCTCAAGTGGCCTTCGAGTTCTGTTCCAAACTTCCATTAACTGCAGTCGTGCCGAATGCATTATAGCGATTTCATGTCCATATTGTGTACTATAGGTAAACAATGATGGGATCCGGAGTTGGCGAAACTTTCGATGATCAATTACGGCTATGCTATTCAGTATAATTCTAGCTACACAAAACTTTGTTTGCTTTCTCTAAATAATAGGTGGATATTTCGGGTAGGTAGGTAAGCAATTATTATGCTTCTTGCTTTGTCTCTTTCGAGTCTTATGACAAACCAACGTAGTTGTCGGAGATTCGAAATAAACTGATTTAAAATTTGAAGATATTTCTACACGCAGACATAGGTATCAATAGCTACATCACATTTTCCCTAGGAAAATCTCATTCATGCAAAAACACAATATCCTTAGCTTCGTTCGATCAGTTTATTGGTTCGACTAGTAATCCGGCTTGAAGAAATTGTAAAAAATGAGACGATACAGCCATGCGAAGTTTCAAAAAAATCATCTTCGTAAGAGTAAAGAAAAAAAAGAGTATATGTGCATTTCCATTTTTATTCTTTTATCAGTATAACAAGAGAATGGTGGACACGAAGTACATGGTGTATATGGTTCTTGGGTCCTTAACTATAAGCCAGGTTCACGTTAATTAAGCCTAAGTCTGCAAACACAGGGAGTTCGTTTCTCAGCAGTTATAGGAGTTTGCAATCGAAAAGTTTTGCGTTCCCATTTACTGCGACCGAAGAGTTTCTGGATTACGCTAATTGCTGCCGAAAGACTTCACCCTAAACGCCTCATTATGATTCCAAACAGAAGACAACCCGTTGAGAGTTATCGAAAAAGAATAATTCTCAGAGGCGAGCGATTGAATCAGTTCGCTTCACCTTCAACTTTTTTATATTTTGTTAAAGGTCAGTCATCCAGATCCCAACTTTTTTCCAATATTCATCGGCAGGACGATCACGAAAATAATAGTTCTGTGAATTTGAACCAGAATCATTCTGATTCAATATTGCGGATATAAATGAACTAGATGAATAACCACTCACATAACTAACTATCTAGACCGCTAATGGTGCCGTGAGACGAAAGAGAGCTAATCATTTAACGAGATAAAACACTCGCATGAATCTGAGCTACATAAGCGTATTTCTAGGAAAAAGATCAGAGGGTCAACTGTGGAAGTTGAGAAATGAATGAAAAATGCCGAATTCAAGTCTGAGCTTCCAAAAATTGAGAACTGAGAAGGAAGACTCCTTAATAACAATGCTCCTTAAGAGTTATCAATTCATAATACTTGTTCCAACCAGGAATGTGTAGAAATGATTAGTTGAATAATTCAGTCACTCTCAGAATTTTGCGGAGGAAATATGAAAACTCACATAAACATGATAGTCATTTTATAGACAGAAATTCCTTCTTGAGGGAAGTGTACGAGGGTCCAGTTACTCGCTTTTTCATTTCCTGATATGGGCCAATTTATTCTGCTGAAATTCGACTATCAGAGGAATTTGCTCGTGCAATGTATCATTTATGGAAGAGAGTGCATTAAAAATTATTTTCATTTTTTTTAACAGGTGGGTTGCCCTTCACTAAAGTGAAATTGAGAGGAAAAACAAATGCCTGTATATGAGATGTTTATAATTCCTCTGGTGTGCCCACTCTTCAATTGTTTCGTCAGACTACCTCTCGATATGAACAATCGAATGCGAGTTCGGAACGTGAGGTTCTCATTTTCGATGATAGATGGCGTGAACGATGGGCAATTTCTTGAAAAATTCCCATTATGAAGTTGAACTAGACTTTCCATGACGTCTTTTCCTTCTTTAGGGACCTAAAGAGTCCCGTTGATGATGCACGAATTCAATAATAGCTGATAAGAAGCATCTAGAGACAGGAAACATCTTCATCTTCACTTCGACATGTCTGTCACGAGTGTCATGTTTTTGGCATATACAAGATTTTGTTCAAATTTCGAATAGAACTATTATTAATTAAAATCATTAGAAGTTCATGAAGCAGTTATTGATATATTATTATAGTTAAGTGAATGTATTGTGCTTTCATCACACTCTTTTCCGCCATCTTGTTTTGAAGCAGCAACCCAACGGTCGATTACCTTGCCAATCCATCTATCCTGCATTGATCAGATTGAAATAATAATGTCAATTTACTGCGATGGGGTTCTTTCTGGAAGATCGTCTCTTAATTTGTTATTGAGAGTGCCCTTGATATATTAGTGCTGAAGGGATTCTCGTAATGGAACGGTGATTTCATATTCATGCTAGATTTGCTGCAGAAACGGTTTGACTGTGGATTCCCAAGATGCAATTCCCCAAAAGCATATCAGAAAGAATATTATCCAGGATTTGTTTAACCGCAAGCGGGAAAATAGCTCTCATTAAAATTCATGATGCACATTGGCATAGTTCACCGTCGACGTAATGAGAAAATACAAAAAGATGAGAATAAATGTTGATGGTACGTTGTAACCATCAATGTCTGTCCTGCACATATGCATACAGTGTGTCCCACTTCTGACGGAAGCACCCTTATTTATCTGGGATTGAGTTGCTCTCGAGAGCGAAGATGTTGATAATACACACCATATGTGGCCTCAACTTCATTGATATACACTGCTCACCGTCACAAGCATAAAATCACTGAATATATCAAACTGAGAACATGAAAGCTATTCATTCCTAATCAACAAAAGTCTAGAGACAATTTCCACATTGTAAGGGCAGTGAGTGAATTTTGCCAACTCATTTTTGAATTTTCCAATTTTTGTTTTGGACAAAATATGAGAAAGCAAGGACGAAGCGGCTGCCTTGTGTTGTCTTTTCATTCATTCACAATATGATATTTTCTCCTCGGTAGAAAATTTCTAAATTCCGAGTTTTCAATGAGCTACGAGTCGCAGTTGGTAATCCTTGGTTTGGACAGATTATTTCATTTTCAGATCAAACTCAAAATTCAAAATTCGATTTTTTCTACATCTACATCATCCTTGATATCTCCAAAGCATTCGATCGAGTCTGGCACCACGGACTCCTCGCCAAGCTCCCATCTTATGGCTTGCCTCCCCTGCTATGTTCTCTGCTAGCTAGTTTTCTCTCAAACAGGTCTCTTCATGTAGTGATTCTAGCACCAACACTATTTCTACTCCATATCAACAATTTGTTGGAAGCAACTTCATGTCCAGTACACAGCTTCGTGGATGATAGTACCCTTCATACCGCCTTCTCTTCCAAGGCTCCAATTCCAGCCAGGCAAATCAGAAACGAACGAGGAAGAAATGTTGACAACATAAATATGGACTTGGTAATAATTCTCGAATGGGGATTCAATAACTTGGTAGATTTCAATGCGAACAAAACACAAGCATGCCTTTTCTCTAGAAAGCCGATCTCACTGTGCCAAACATAAGCATGAGAGAAGTAACAATACCTTTGAAGACATCCATTTCGATGCTTGGTATTACTATCAACAATAACCTTTCTTGGGAAAATCACGTGAAATCAATTGCTAAAAGTGCATCCCGAAAACTTTCTGTATCGGGCCAGGAGCTATTTCCCTTCCAGTCAGCTGCTCATGATCTATTAGGCACTTATCCGACCTGTCCTGGAATATTGTTCCCATATTTGGAGTGCGGCATGCAAATATACCCTGAAAGTGTTGGATTCTGTCCAAAAAAGGGCAATTCGTCTCGTGGGTGATGCCTCACTCACAAACTCACTCACTTCTCTGGAACACCGTAGAAAAGTCGGCGATCTGGCTCTTTTTTATAGATATATTCATGGACGATGATCTCCTGAAATAACAACAATTGTACCTTCCTTGGCAGTCCCCGTGAGATTAACCCGTCGAGTTGAGGCTTCGCACCCCTTCGTGTTCACTGGAGACCTGCAGAACATCTCTTTCCAAACACTCGTTCATCCAACGAACAGCGAGGCTCTGGAACACATTGCCAAGGGAGGTGTTCCCCGAGGCATATAACCTCAAGAAATTTATGAAGAACACTAATTCCTACCTTATTTCCCTTGGTTCTCACGATGCTCTCTGAACATTACAGGATATCCCTTTTCTTGGAAACCAGAACATAAAAAAAATCCCCAAGAGTTTAAAATATATTCCAACACCTACCTCCTCTCCCTATCCTCCCTAGGTACGCCCAAATTGTTCTTCGGTCTTCGTAGGGATTCCCTTTCGTGCGCACCAAGCGGTTAAAAAAAATGGGAACAATCCTATCAAGCATCTTCAGAAGTGATCTTGAGTTCAAGATCAAGAGCATACTTGCTGTAACCGGAGCAATGTTGCCACTCTCTCCGAATAGCATATTGTTTTTCTCATGACTTGCTTTTTTATATGGAGAATTCTGTATTGCCACTCTCTTCCAATAAATACCAATAAATATAAATTGTGATTTTTCTCCCAGTACACATTTCCGTCTGCCCATTTTAATTTCTGGCCCGACCGTAACTCATCCAGATTCCCTTCATCTGCAGGCCAAAGTTCGTCAAAACTCCGCTAGTCACGTACTTTGGGCGCAGCTCTGCCAGAAAATTATTGGTCCCACTCTCGTTAATACTTGATCGTTGGAAAGCAGTTCGAAGAAATAAAGGACATCAGCGGGGCCAGAGTTGCAAAACTGAAATATATTTCGTTTTTTTCAGCTGCCGAAGAGAACGTGTATCCCCGGGCGAGTGATGTAGAATGGAAAATTCATGAGGTTCTATTATTCCAGGAGTTCGAAATTGTTCGTAGATTTTGATAACTTTATGACCGCGGTGAAATATGTGAGGTATTTCGGAGCGATTTGGGTCGCATTCAACATTTTTATATCGCGAAACACTTTTGTTTTTTTACAGAATTTACTCCCTTCACTATTCTTCCGATATTTGTGACCCAATTAGATACTGATGAATAGACAGTTTGAGAAGAATCAATCATTTTAATTCAGGACCTACATAGTTAGAATTTTTTGATATTTTTATTTATTGACTCTGCCGTTACTTGATGGAAATTCATAGTGAGTGAAAAATATGTTAATAAAAGTGTTATTAGGAATTTTTGTGGAAATCTTATTGTTTGTGAAGATTTTTAGATCTCAATAGTAAGATTACTGAAACCATTTTCTTTTCGTATAGTCGATTCCTTACATCTTCACTTTGGATACGTGTTTTCTCATACTTTAGCGTATCATTCATATTATACAGAGTACTTCAAATTCGAACCTCGCCACTGGGATTTCAAAAACTATAAGAGATTAAAAGATATAGAGTTGATTGACCTATGCCAAAGTTCCTCTTTCAACTCACCAACAATGTGTTGTTCATGAAGTTTCGAGATTGTTCGGTCATATCCGGAAAAAACTGAAATTTTGTAAAATTGTTATCATTATTCGGGCTTCATTCATTGAAAGGTGTTAGATGCAAGAAATTCATCTGAGTATGATATTCATCTTTGATTCTCAAGAGTGAAGAAACATAGATTGATAACAACATCTCTCTCGACAAATACAAGGGAACAGAGTTTGGACATCGGAAACTTATTTAAAGACGAGGAAAGTTGCGAAATAACACTTCATTCAGTGTGAGAGACTAAAAATCATAGTGGAACATTAGAATTGAAAAAACTGTCATAAGAGACATATGTATAATACACTGAAATATGGATCTCACAACTAAGAGCTGCTGTCAGGGGCAACTCTCTTCATCCTAAATCTCTAAGTTATGAGATTTAGTTCAGTGAATAGGACTGGTGGGCTACCACTCAAGTATTCATGTGGTGTCATCTGTGTTTTACTCGGTAGTCAAAGAACTAGACCACCTTTTGCAATCTACTGCATTGAGTTTGGGACAAAAGTGTTTGAAGTACTCTAGACTTGGAATTGTTCAAGGAATACACTCATAAGCTATAATCATCAAGTCATGGGACACCTTGTATATTTTGGAAATAGGTCTATATATATTTCAAATTGAGGAGAAATTCCAATTGAACATTTAAAGATTTTCATGCAGTTGATACCAGGTACAAAAATAATTCTGAAGTACCATTAGCAAAACGTATTTTCAATTATTTGCCCTGTGAAATCAAACGCATTGAGTACTTGACTAAGTTCAGGAAAACTCTTCATGAATTTTTAATTGAAAAGTGCTTTTATTCCATGTCTGAATACTCTGGTAAGCATCTCTGTATGGACTATGAATATATGAAATAGTTTCTACACAATACACAACTGAGTTTGTTACCCCTAACTTTTTTGTGCACCTGTAATTTATTTATTTTTTGTTTGTATTTTTTGATTTATACATTCTCAGAGTGCTTGTTTCATTGTTTCAGGGTTCCAAATCTGACTATTGCTATATTACATAATGAATTATATCTATCGATCTATCTATGTATATATTTCTATCTATCTATCTAGTGAGGACTGAATTTGAAACACCCTTCTATATCTGATAGGCTTAAGTATGAGAAAGCACGTATCGAGAAGTCAAGATGTGAGGAATCGATCACTGGACAAGAAAATGATGTTATACAGGGTGTACTGATGAAATGTCGAGTGACCATTCTCAATTCCTGGTATAATCTACCCACATGGTTTCTTCGAATGATTGTTATCATCGTAGTTGTTGAATAATCTGTTTAATTCGCTGCTTAACGCAGTGGCAAAAAAAACAAAGTCATTGGTGTTTACTCTATACTGAAATCATTTATAGAAACCCTGTATTAAGTCCAGGGCAAAGCAAGATATGTCTAGGATCGAATTTGGAACAACCTGAATAGGATACTCTTCGAAGCAAGGTATGTTAGATTTCTATATATACCTACATAAACATTTTTAGAGCAGAGAAACAGAGCAATCAGCCCTATACCATAATCAGAATGAGAATTCAAGTAAGAAGTAGGTAAGGAAGAAATAATAGATGGAAATCTTTTGACCCCAGAATTTCATATCCTCAGTTCGAGAAAGAGAAAGTGGCGTAGAAAATATGGATGACAAAGTTTCTACACCTTCCTGTAGCGCACCACTGAAAAACATTTCCAGAATCAATTTCTGGTCAACAAATGACCCATTCAAAGATGAAACCATGTACCGAATTCGAATGCAAAATACTTAATAATTATCTTCTGAAGTAGTTTAGTAAGTTTATTGTTGAAGTTTGCAGTCAATTCTGCTCCATTACTTTTGATTGAGACATGTTTCGACCATTCAAATGGTCATCATCAGTCATAGTACTAATAAAGTCAGGGGATTGAAAAAGTGCCGTATGTTGCAGATAGATTCTTGAGCTCACATGGATTCACCAATGGAATAAGTGCAATTTATGTTGGTAACTGGTGGATGATTGAAATGGAATGTTGACATTTTGATTTTGACTTATTTTGAGGTTGTATATTTACTATATTTCCTCTGATCGAAATTGATAGGGATAATAACAATATTGAGAAATCACGAGGTGGTAGTATTAGCAAAGAGCAGAAAATACTTTTAATAGAAATAATGGAGGCCTCTGAGGACTTGAAGAAAAGAAAATTTCATCCCCATTTCACTTATAAAGATTCTAAAGTACCTATCAATTCTCTAGTAATGTCGTTGGACAAATGAAAAACTTGTGCAGCATTCAATCACTCAAATGGGTCCCTTCTAGGCAAAAACCTTCTTCTTGGTCTTCTAGCAAGGATTTCAGCCACTTCCAAATTTTGTAAAGCCTCTAGATGAGCTATTTCATCTATGTTTGCCATGTTTTGCAGTATATATGTTTTTCCGATTTTTTCACTAGGGTTCAGTACCCATCACAAATGAGAATAACTTTGTATTTCATGAGTGTATCCTATGGGAAACATGTTGTTCCCATGGATATTACCATGAGGAGCAGTTCAAGAATACATCATCTCAAATTTCCATGGGAAATATCGAGTTTTTTCCATGGGAACGAATTCCAACGGGTTCGAGAACCGGGCCCCAGAACTCTCTCAAAGTTCGGGTGTGGAAAGTGAAATGGAGCTAGTCTACTTCAAGTTCGTGTGATAATCCATGATGTGATTTTCTGAAATGATACCTACACATATAATAAATTTCAATCCGAATGCGTACAATGGAATAACGGCAAATGTGATATTCCGGAAAATGCCCATAAAGGAATCTAATATGCCGGATACATAACCCGCAGCTTCCCTTCATAATAAAAATCAATCTGCTACCCAGGGCGACCCACGGTCATTAAACGGGGTTGGGATTCTTATGAACGTACGGATTTCATGGAAAAGCTCTCAGCAGTAAAAACATTTCATTACTAATGGGACCCGCACTTTGCTTTGAGTATTCAGAGGGCGGTCTAATAAAGCTTCCTTCTATATACATCATGTCATATTCTTTTGGCAAGGGAAACGTTAGTGTGATTGTGGTGTTACGCCTTGATGTTGCTCTCAGGAGTGATACTAGAAGGATCACTTGACCCAAATACAAAATACTTGTTGTCTTTGACGAGGTCTTTGACGTCATTCTTGCATTAATTTTCTCCTGTGTTCTTAATTTCGAACGATGGGTATATTCTCCTTCCACAACATGTATCTTTCTGAGATATACAGATTGACCCATTTGGAAGCGGTAAATTTTTTATTAATGGGACGATATCTCGAATTTTTTTTTGGAATGTGAAGGGGAGAAGGTGTATTTTGGAGCCAAGCAGCGTCTATTTTTTTCTAAACCAAACCCTTCTTTATATCACATTCAGAGGCTACAAAATCCAGAAACCCTATTAGCGATTTTTTCAGAAGAAATCTACGTACACCACTGGAATCGACGCCTTCTGAAAAAGACCTGAACCAAGTTTCATGAAAAAATATTCTCTACATCAACGAATCTATAGCGTGTCTCAATTCAAACGGTCTCTTTATACATATGTATGAATGACCATCGATACGATCAGTTTTTCAGAGACGAACAGGGGTAAATTCATGATGAAATCATATTAGGAATTTTTCTACAGGAGAACTGACCTCATAATATTGTTTTTCATGGTTTCAAACCCCATATGTGAATTTTCATATTCTTATGAGGGGTTCGAAAAAAGCAGGCACATCTGAACAGCATTTTTGCGAACCAATTAATTATTTACTCGGAAACGGTGAGTTCAACTCCAAATAGTATATCCAGTTTCTTTTCCAAATCACGATTTTCTATCTACCGGAGCAATCGAACGTTCCAAAATTTGCAGTTTATTTGAATTCACTATTTCACCGAGGCTGAAAATGAAAAAAATTCAGCCTATTCTGTTAATTTGGAATGAGGTGATTTTTTTTTTCATATGGAGGGTAGAAATCATGAGAAACAATAATATGAAGTGAGTTCTCTTGCAAGAACACATAATATGATTTCATATGAATCGACCCTTTTTTAATTAAGTCATAGAAACTATCCAACCTTCTCAAAGTGGTCAAAAATTTTCCTCAAAAGAAGAAACAGAATGACGCGATATCGTTCGACTACAAAAATTATATTGCACAAAATGTATTGTGACTAGTTTCCGCTCAAATTACCATCTTCAGACACATTAGTACACAGTACCTGTGAAGATATTCAATTTACAGAAGAACAATGAGTTGTTGAGGGAAAACCATACCTATAAGGCCATGTGGAAATCACATTATGAAATGAAAATTTAGAAAAACCGTGGAGTCATTCGACCAAAAATTCAGTCCGGTGAAGGAAAACTGAAATTTTGAACCGACTGAACAGCCAAAAGAACCCTACGATCATCAGGTTCAACATTGGCACAAAATTGGGGAAAATTACTCAAATCCACTCAAACGAGTTTCATCTTCAAATGGACATTTGTGAAATACAAACGTCAAGGAAAGTCTAGCATAGCAACAGACGTTGACAGAATAACCGGACAATTGACAGTGACAAATGATCCAAAAAAATAATTGACATGGTAAGAATAAGCGTAAATTTTGGAACATTACGAGTTGTGAGAATGTTACAATAAGTTCTGAAGAGAACCATGAATTGATTACATAATCAATTGTTCCAAAACCTGAAGGAGAAGTACGTGATGAGGTTGAATAAGATGAATCAGCCAAGAAGAAGAAATGTCAAGGTGTCGAAAATGTAATGTAAATATTTTTCAGTTCAAGAATGGAGGCGTTTGAAATGAGATCGCTATAGATTTGTTGGTGTTGAATAAAATCTAATGAAATTTGTTAGAAATCTTTGATTCCAGTGGTGTACGCTGATTTTTTCTCAAAAAATCGCTTTTATGGATTCTGGATCCTTTTAGCCTCTGAATGTGATCCAGTAGGTCATGATTTCCTAAAAAAATGAACGCCACTCAGCTCAAAAATACACATTTTCTTCCTTTACATCTCTTTACATCTGAAAAAAGAACGTGAAAATCTCTCCATAAATAAAGAATTCATGAGGGTGGCCCGCTTTCGAGTGGGTCACTCTGTATCTATATACAGAGTGACCCAGTGTTTCTGATATTGATAAACATTTCTTGAGTTCAAGTCTCAAGCTGCCCGACTTGTTGGAGTTTGGAAACATTTGAGGTGTGGTTAAGTAACTTCGTTAGTTATGAAAATCGTCAATTTACATGACAAAATTTAAAAAAAAATCATATTAACCTCGGACCTGAAATATCTCGGAAACTATTAATTCAGCTCTCCTCAAAAAGGTATCTGATGTACTTCGTTACAAACTATTACTGTATTAATAATATTCTATACTATATTCAAAAGATTCATCATCTCAATTATTCATTTCTCCAATGTCAACTATGGTATAACAGACAACTCGACAGACTCATGCAAAGAAAAAATGTTGACAGAAGGACTCCCTTCCATATTTTCGTTCCAAAAACACTCCAACGTATTCATGTTCTTCTCCCTACATTGTTCTCGATCTGAATACAAAATCAATATCTGCCAAGTGATTTACATAAATTGGCCTATGACCTTCATGTTCGCCTGAATGATGAATGAATGTTTCATTATTCGAGACAGAAGATTCCTCTTTTTTCCGCAAAATTCAATAACATAGTTATTTTTATATCAAGTGCGCGAAATGCTACTTTGATGATCAATAATTGATTTTTTAAACGAGGCGCAGCCAAAATTTTTTCTGCAAACGCAAAAAATTAAGTTCTAGATAGACAGCACATTGAACTGAAGACATTTTTGAACAAATAAAGAAATTTGTGTTCGTTTTAGTAATCGTATAGATCTGAGTGACTCGTGATAATACGGGTGAGTTCATTCAAGAAAATTCTACTGAAATATTGATATCTCACAATCATCTAACTTCAAAATTGTCAAATTGGTTCCAGAGCTTCTATATAAAATGTGGTCTAAAAACGAAGTGTAAGCGAATATTTTCGTGTTATGAAATTATTTCAATGATTTCACGGGTGAAAATGTTTTATCTGTACGCATCTGTAATAACTTGACTATAGTTTTCGAATAACATTGCTTACAAAAGTTCACAAAAAAAATATTTTTGATAAATTTCTCAGAAGCCCTTTGTTCGTTTTGAGGGTAAATAAATCGCATTTCATACAGATGTTTGCTCCGAAATCTTCTTCACAGAAATCTATGAATTGCTATTCACACCAAATGGGGTGAAAATCAAGGAAAGTGAGATTGAATTTCATTGACAATTCCACCTTGTTTCATGGCAACAATCCTGAAAAATTGCTGAATGAATACATCAAGAAGGTAATACAACTATCTATATGCCCACCCACCTATATATTAGCAAAGTTATCTACCTCTGATTATAACATTCCTCTATTCCAATATTATTAGATGCACTCGATCACTAGTGGTAGCAAAGTCAGATACCTGCTACAGAAATATTGTCTAATAACCATAATGTAGATTCACTCGCTAGTGGCAGCAAGGTTCGATTCCTAATAATCAGCAAAGTCGACTTTATAATCACAGGTGATAACTCGCCTGTCTCCTATGCTATTAGAGTTTCTTGCTGAGATAATTCGATTTCCAACTATGGTTAATAATGATTTTCCTCAGTGTATTCTCCATATTTATAGCATATATACAAATTGTATTGTGGATAGGAAAATGGAACTACAAGTTTCCGCTGAATATAATCCTGAACTTCGATCATTTGTTCCCAACCATTGACAAACGACTCTATCTCTCCCATATTATTCATTAAAATCCCCGGATCGCCTCGATAGGAAAATTCGATCTGCCTGTCAGAAGCAGCAGTCTTGGAACAATACTTGAGCTAATCGATTGTCACCGCAATAACACAAAGGCATGCTCAAGTATTGCTCCTGTCCAGACATGACCGGACCAGGAATCTGCTTCACCGCCCCAACTGTTATTAACTTTCCCAGATCGTTGTTGATGTCAGCTCTGTCGAGTATCAACGAAGTTGACAAGTTCCAAACTCCAATGGAGGATAGCAAAGATAGACTATACAAGGTCTACCAACAAAAACTTGACCCCTCCTTCCATAACTAGGAAACCGAACTCATCATTTTAAACTCCTTTTCATTGCAAAATCTTTGGTGTATGGTTTTTGGAAATCGGTTGAGATTCGACAGAGTTATTGAACAAAGTTAGAAATAATCGACGAACTGATATCTCGGTTCGATTATTGACCGAAAGTGTCCATCGATTGAGAGCTGTTTATTTACTTCATATCATATTTTGTTGTCTCGATAAATTTATCAAAAATAAATTAGTCTAAAATCGAAAAAGCTGACGCTAAATTGAAGTTTCATTCAATGTATCGTTCAAAATGACCTTCATCAACTCGCAAACAATGATACAAACTTTGTTCAAATTCTTTTCGAAAATCACTAAGGTCATTTGGTGTTATTAATCGGAGATCTTCTAGTAATTCTCTTACGTAGGTTGTCTTGTGTCTCACGTTGCGTGGCATACAATCGCGATTTCAAATGACCCAATGAAAAATCCAAACATGTTAGATCGGGTGATCTTGGTGGCCATTCGATGAAACCTCTTCTACCATTCTAAAGACCTGGCAAATGATCATCTGAAAATTGCCGCAAAGCAACAGCAAAATAAGGGACCGGTGCATCATAATGATAAAAAATTATTCAATCTCCTATGAATTTGTTTGCATAAAAAAATGTAATGAGACAATAGCCTTCACAATACTAATGAATATGTAAATGTAAATTAGATGAAAGGCTTCTGATTAGTGCGGAATTTTCGTTATAAATTATAACGCGCATATCAGTTATTCGACAATTATTGTCAAGCATTGATTTTTTTCAATAACTTTGTCAAATCTGAACCGGTTTTCAAAACCCATGCATCCAAAAATTTGCAATAAAAAGATCTCTGAAATGTATTGAGAGTTAGGTGATTCAATTTCAAATTTCAATGTTGGGGTTGCTAGGTGTTAAGAGGATGAATACATCAAGTTCTTTCAACTGTCAAAAATGCTCCCCACAAGTATAAAAATCGACGGGTCCTGGTGATTTCTGATAGAGGATACGGTTTACTTGTTAGGAGGAGGAGGGGTCAAGATTTTGTTGGTAGACCCTGTATGGAAACACCATTGAGCCTCCTGAATTGTATCAGAACGAAAACTTATCACCACTGTCTAGTTGAGAAAGACTGATGCATTATTTTTTGACTCAAAGGCACAATTCTATTCGATCAACAATCGACAAAAATAATAGAAAGGACGGAAAAATGAACTTGATGAAAATATCTCTCATCTGATGGAAAGAAACACCGCAAACAACGAAGTTTCTCATCACCCCACATCAATCTACAGCACCAAGAGATGACCTCTAACAGAAAAACATGCAATGGAAATCAGTTGAGGAAAATTGAGAAGCATAAATCAAACAAATCAGACCGGCAGTCCAATAGACAAATGAATAAAAGTACAAGAAGAGCATTCAAGGAAAAAAATGGAATGATGAAAGTACTATAGCTAGTGGTGGAAAAAATATCACATGGGGCAGTAAACGATATATGAAATCAATGGAGAGAGATGTGCAGACGTCCTAGTCCTGAATGATGCTGTATCTCCAATATCTCGCGCTCATTCTCAGAAAATAAAAGAAAATCTATAGCCAAAAAATTGGAAATTGGAAAATAGCAGTAGCTTAGGACCCAGATTGTGATGTTGATTATCCGGTGAAAAAAATTGAAAACCATTGATAAACATCATGTTTACAATAACAATGAATAAAAGTTGTCCCGTTGTCAGCAGATTCTATGTATTTATTCCGAAATTCCAGATTTTCTCCCCAGGTTCAGGTGCTGATTCCCTCATCTGAGCCTAGTTCATCTGATATTCTACGAGTCTGTAACACCCGAGGTAATACCCTATCAGATACCTTCTTACTGACTCGAGATTTCTCTTCACTTGACTCATGCTGTTGTTGGGTATCAAGATTCAAGAGCTTCGTACGTATACGTGACAGGGTAATTAAAGCTGATCAATTTTTATTTCATGTTCACAGGAGTTGGAAGTTTCCCAAAACGTGGAGCTGTCACATACAACAAAATTACGTGATAATGGCGCCACAATATGGAAATTCATGTGGAACATGGGAAACGACATGAGCCGAAAAGAGTAAGATTTGAATCGAAATTTCGACTTTGAAGTTAAAACTACGTGTACGAATTTTGTGTGACACTTCGTGTATACGTGATGAGAATTTGATATATGAATGTAATTCTATGCTTGAGTAAAACTTCCTGACAGTTTCGGAAAGTTGATGTTATGAATAGAGCTGGAATCCTTATCTGATAGTAATATATTTCCTCAACTTCTTGCTTTGAAACACTCGCTTATGCGTCGTTGTTTTCAACATTGAAAACTATCTTATGCAGTTCTAGGATAATATTGATAATGATGTCAGTCAATACTCGGAACTTCACCGTTTCATTATTCGTTTCTAAATTGATAGTGAATTGATGATCGCAACGTTCATATTGTGCTCTGGGCTCACATTCTTTCCGCCGGTCATTTTTTACGAGCCAGACTATATACGAGCCGAGTAATGTGTAGAAAACTGGGTGCGAATGAGTCAATAGTCATAACTACGACCAATGAATGATGACATGAAAGCAAATTCATTTCGAACCATTTAAATTTCAACATATTCCAGATCCAAGATCTCCAACCCATGAATTGCCTGTACTTTTGAAGCATTGTGACAAAATTTGAATTAGTATTGAATATCAAACAACTCAAACAAGTATAGGTATAGTTTATACAAGGTCTGTTGAAACGTCTATGGTTGAAACAGACCATCAAAGGAATGTCGGGCTGCGCTGCCGCTATCTTTGAACTTTCAAAATGACCGACGGCCCGCGAACTGACCTTGCATAGACTTTTTCTATGTAGACACCAAGGTGGATAGAATATGGTGTATTCACAGACAGTGTTTCATTTCTCATAACCTCAAATCAAATGAGATTAAATTTGAAAGTACGAAACAGTAATTTTCGGAAATTTTAATTATCATCAATTCTACCAACCTTGAATATTGGTTGAGATTTTGCCATCTAACAGGTAAAATGCGATATTGAAAAGAATCCTCCTGTCAAGTAGACCGTAGGTCAAGAACTTTGACCGGAAAACAGTAGATGATGGGATTTGATATGGGTTTCTACACCATCTTCTGTTCATCCTGGTAGAAACATAGACCACTTGATTATACCCAAGTACGTGTTTCTATATGACGAAAATCCGTTTCAAAGATTCGAAAATGTAAAGCTTCAAAATACCACTCTGTAAAATCAATGCTCACTGTTGGAGTGATATTACTGGAATATACAGAGTTGATGGAACGAGGTAATTCCAAAATAATCTAACTCTGCATTATGCCAGAGAATCATGCCGAAATATGCCATGTCAGCAATAACAAAAGGCATAAAAGAGTAATTCCAAGTTTTACGAACGAGAACGGTTCTGTAATATCATTATTATTTATGGAAGTTTCGTGGAAGCAGATGATGATATAGGGGGTCAACAAGAAATAATGGAGAATCCTTGATTTATAATATGATGATAACAATAGTTCATAAATACTAAAATTGAGATATACGAGTAATACTTACTCTTAATTAGATTATGAAGTCAGGGTATGTACTTGGTTGAACATTCATTGTCTGCATGTTTTGAAGTGTGAAATCACGTGTCTCAGAATCATCACATCAACCTCCAAGATAAGAACTCTATATTTTTTTTTAGGTTCTGGTTCCCACGAAAAAGGATATCCTGTAATGTTCAGAGAACATCGTGAGAACCAAGGGAAATAAGGTAGGAGTTGGTGTTTTTCTTGAATTTCTGGAGGTTATATGCCTCAGGGAACACCTCCCTTGGCAATGTGTTCCAGAGCCTCGCTGTTCGTTGGATGAACAAGTCTTTGGAAAGAGATGTTCTGCAGGTCTCCAAAGTGACCACGAAGGGGTGCGAAGCCTCAACTCGACGGGTTGATCTCGCGGGGACTGCCAAGGAAGGTACAGTTGTTGATATTCCAGAAGAGCATCATCCATGAAAATATCTATAAAATAGAGCCAGATCGCCAACTTTTCTACGGTGTTCCAGAGAAGTGAGTGAGGCATCACCCACGAGACGAATTGCCCGTTTTTGGACAGAATCCAACAGTTTCAGGGTATGTTTGGGTGCCACTATATTATTTGTTTCCTTGAATTGAAAGTTTTCTTCTATTAACAGAAAACACACATTCATAATTTTCGAATGCATACATATAAACTCGTTCATATTGTCTTCCATCATTTAATGAAAATGTCGATGTAGTAAATCTGATCTTGGTACAATGCAATATAATATAGGTACGAGTATAATATCTTGAAATACCCTTGATATATTATTTGTCCTCTACTTCGGATTTTTTCATCAAAAATGTGAATGAATATCTGAAACTATTCTGAAATATAATTGAAGCTTCCTATAATCACATTGAGAGTTTGTGATGTTCAAATGATATTTTCAAAAATACAAGTGTTGAATCATGATATTCAAATGATCACATACTCCAAAATGCAATAATTTAAGATCTCTGATATCGGCCTGTCCGATATTGAGTAGGTAATACAATTCCTGAAATCAAATTGATATTTTTTCGTTAAAAAAGTAGCTAGGAGTAGTAGTAGTCGATACCTCTGACAGCATTTTGTTATTCAACAAGGGTTCACATGTACACGAAATACAAAAATAGTTGTTATTTATTATACGAGGGAAAAGGGTATAGTAGATTTCAGCTCCAAGTTGTTGTCGTGAGCTAATATCATATATTTTTTCCGTGTATTGTACACAATTTCTTTCTGTGACAAGAATACGGACGAATCGATATTGAAAAGATATTACATTATATTGAAATCAGAAAGTTATAGACGACCGAGTCAATTAAAAATATATATCTGTCAGTCTAATCCTGTGATTTGATTTTCAATTTGGCAAAAAGACCTCACTTTTTCCTGCAGGAAAAAAGTGATTTATGGAAAGTGACATTTCATAACTTGTCAACACAGATGAAATTTCAATTTTTTTCCCTTCACAGAAAAACAGTGATTTCCGATGAGAGTGATGTGGAAGAAGATGCTTTATCTAGAGTTCATGTTATCATCAAAAAAATATATTAAGGAAGGAGTAAATCAATTTCCGGTTCGTTCGATTGCGCCCTTGTTTCAGCAAATACAAATATTCATGTTGGCATAGAAGTTCCTACTGACTGAATTGAATCAATAAATTAATGCATCGAACATTGCGGCACTGCACTTGTCATATTTGCAGATGAAACTTAATTTACTGAAAAATTTCGGGTCGCAAATATGAATTGAATTTTACGCTCTCGTTTGTGTTGATTTGAAAAGAATTAATTCCAACTTATTTGATTGTCAGTGCAGCGATATGATGGAAATCGTTTCAAATATATGTTTTTTCACCAAAAATGAACTGGAGAATTATTTCTCCCTTCTGATGTCAAGTCCTGAAATGTTATCATTGAATTCTCTCTTTGAGAGATGAATCAGATTCAATTAGAGGCGGAAATAGGGGTGACTGGAATTTTAAACAGATTTATTCGAGCTATTCGACTTATTCAAACCCTGAGATTTCAGAATGACGATTATCCGAACAGATACACTGAGAAAATAAATGAAAATTCATATAACTAAATCTAATGGTGGTTTCGAATTAGTTTCATCAAAAACAACACATATTCGTGATATCACTTATTTGAGTGATAAATACTTAGACAAACCTATTGGATACCACCTCGAAATATCAATATTTCAAATTATTATTCACCACTACATCAAATAACATGTTCCATATCCAGTAACAAATAAATTTCTCTTTGTAGTGGTATTAGAGACTCAGGATTGTGTTGAATGTTACTTCTCTGATATTTCTATTTACCACTACGTATTAGTGCGTACGGTAATAGAATAGAATAGATAGAATAGAATATTTATTTCACCAAGTTACAAATGTTATGTTTTTGGCAGGTCAGATGCAATAGACATGTTAAAATGTAGTACATAAAAAATCACTTTGAAATATAGTGGAATAAAAAACGCTTAAAAGTAGTAGAATAAAAGTCATACATACAAATACAAAGAATCTAGGAATAAAACAAACTGGAATCAGTGACATATAGTTGAATAACAATCATTCATAAGGACTCATCGAGGGGCGTCCTCAGATATTCGTCAATGGAATAAAAACAGTGACGGAGAATATGACGTTTCAATTTTGATTTGGAACAATTCAAATTCAAAACCTTGAGCTCCTGGGGCAAAAAATTATAAAGTTTGATATCGAGTGAATTATTCTGAGATTCGTTCAGTCTGTAACGTAATGGCCTCAAATTATTTGCATAACGAGTATGGTAATTATGAAAATCAGAGTTGGTAGAAAACGAATTCCTGTTTTTGTGTATTTCAATAACTGTAGCATATATGAATAAGGATGGTATAGGCATAATAAACAGTTCCTTGAATATTTGTTGACAGTGATCTCTGTAACCAGCACCAACGATAATTCTGATAGCTCTTTTTTGCATTTTGAAAACCTTCATAGCGTAAGAAGAGTTCCCCCATAAGAGTATGCTGTAATTTATGTGAGAATGAAAAAATGAAAAATAACATGTTCGAACAGTATTGAAGCATAATTGGTTTTTCAAATTACGCAAGAGATATATCGAACTTGACAGTTTATGACATAGCTGATCAACATGAGATGACCAAGTTAGTTTGTCGTCTCTTACAACTCCAAGAAGTTTAACAGTTTTTCCATTGCCTGGATTTCTAGTCGAAAAAGACAATTCCTGTGTCTTATCATTATTCAATTTCAAATTGTTGGCACTCAACCACTCCTGTGCTCTACAGAAAGAATCTGCCAAACTGAGAGAGAGACTGTCTGCATCAATTCCAGTTTTGAGCAAAGTTGTGTCATCCGCATAAGCTACACACTTATTTGGAAACAAAGAGTGAAACTGATCGTTTACATAAACGATGAATAATGATGGGCCCAAAACAGATCCCTGAGATACCCCGTGTAGAATATTGGAAAAATCTGAATGGGATTCATTAATATATACTGCTTGCATTCTGTTGTGGAGGTAAGATTGAAACAGATCGAGTGGTATGCCTCTGACACCATAAAAACGTAACTTCTCAATATTGATGGGTTTACTTTTTGTGATGTACAAATCTACTACATCAGAGAGTAATATGCCGAAATCACGAAGCCGATCGTCCACGTTCGTTTTTTTCAATGCATGCAATGGCGTTGGCGTGGTCGTTTTAACAGTTCATAGTTCATCTTTCGTTGCGTTCGTATCGTGAATTATGAACGAAATAAATTTCATTAGCCCATGGAGTTTCCATTTGCAGTGCATGTGTATAGTGTAAGTACCTACTAAACTACAAACTGTGGTACTGTGAAGTGTGAAATGTACCTGATAGTGGTAACTCGAAGAGGTGTTGAACTGGTGTTCAACAATAAGTAAAATACATATTCGTTTCATCTTGAAACTGAAATGACATCAGGTGGATGTTACACGCGTTATTGAGGAGAACGAGAAAATCTCAATTTTGTTGCACACAGAAATCAAATTTACACGATAATTCGATTTTTCTCTTATTCTCAACTTCATTTATTTGCTCAGATAACTATCTCTACTACCTACCTAATTATCATAACATACCTGCAAATTATTGAGATTCTGTGATATTTTCCAGTTTTTTCTCCAAATAAGTATCTTCATATTTTGAGTTCGGGATTCTATGGTTGAAATATTTCCGATTAGTAATGAAACACCCTGTATACAGTTTGGAGTCACCATTGAAATCCTTATTCCCATTCAGATATCGTTTGAAACTGCCAAGGTCACTCTTTCTTGTAACGCCCACAAATCGTTTGATATTCGACATGGAAAATATAATTATTTGTTCTCCACTCAGTGAACATTGAGGAATCAGAATATAAAGCATGGGCTGTACCGAATCGACAAAGGAAATATTCAAATATTTCTAAATTGGGTATGAACATGGCGAATACGACGTCTTTTTCAAATAGAAATCGTGATTCGAATGAACCATTATCAGGCAAACGTTAAAGCATCCCTCCATTTCCATATTTTCCTTATTCAACTGAAATGTCAGGAATATTTTTGTCGTGTTTGAAAAGCTAACATTGAATGCTCAGTCAAATTCATACACCAAAAGGTCAGAACAAGGAACGTTCAGATAATCAACAGAAGCAAAGAATATAATACTACACAAACTTCAAAACGAGCGAATTCTGAAAACGTTTTTGAGCATCGAGCCATCATCAGGAGTAATTTCTGAATGTGAGTACACTGAAAAAAAGGTTTGTGAAATCTCACTCAAGGTTCACCAAATAAAGTCTCAATTTAATTCCACGAGTTGAAAATTCACTTCACTGGACTGTGTGAAATCGTAATTCATGAGCTAGATCGTCTACATTTGTTATAAACATATAATCATTATTGGAAAAAATTTATGAAACATTCAATTTTGACTACGAAGTAAACAAAATGTTCAAAGTGTACTATCATGTTGAGAAGAAACAGAAACACGAATTCATTTCCACAATTTTAGTTGAGAATTCGATGAAATATTTCACTTGGTAGCCTCACTCACATCAACCATATTAATAGTCACCTAGATGGATTATTCACAGTGTAATGATTTGAAGATGTTGAGAAAGGTTCAAAATAGTGAAGTAATAAATTTGAAAAATCGTGCCTGGACTCACTTATCATCAGTGATGTCAAAATAGTATTTCAGGCAAGGACCATGTGATGTTAGCTACTATAATACATCAGCACGAGGTAAGTTATGATATGAACCGTAGGCTAGTGTGGTAGACTATGTGGGCCATTAATTCAGCAGCATCAACTTTAGGAAGATCTTGAATGACAGCATTGACCTAACTTCGTCGTGAGTTATTAGTATCCTGCTCTGATAATGTCATCTGCAAAACTGTGGATAGGCCTGGTGGTTACTCCGAACAGATCATTATATGGATTGGGATCAATGTTGATGACAAAATATTTCCTTGTGACACGCTGGAACTGATGGCTATGGTATCAGACGATACTACGTCCACCACCACATGAAGCAATCTGTCTGAGAGAAAACTTGATTGGAGAAGGCTTAGTTGAGAAAGAAAGCCATATGATTGTATCAGTTTATGGAGCAGTCCTTGGTGCTAAATATAAGTAATGTAGGCAAATGAATCTTCAGCAGATCTCCAACAGCGAAAGCCATATGGTCGATCATCTACGATTGCTGATAAGCTTTTTCTCTGGGACTCTGAGAGGGAGTTTACTGGGATCATCAAAGCAGGTTCTTCCGAAGGAATATGCTGATTTACAATTGGATCATATTGTTTCCTATCCGCTGCCAGATATGGCCAGGATCAGCCGCTGCCTGCCGCCACGATTTCCATGAACTCAGATATGGGTCACGTGCCCCGTCTAACTTATTTATATGCATGAGACGTCCCGCAACAAAATAATAATTCCTTTTGAGTCGGGGTCGGGAAATAGTTGAAAATTTCATGAGAACCGCATTCCCCGTCTAATGACCGCCTCGAATCCCGATTCGAAACGATGTCGACACCACTCGAGGTCCACTCGAAATGAAAATTTAATGATGTCTCCTTCTCTGCCGCCTGCATTTGCCCTCGCATCACTTCGGGATGATTTGCTCCACACATTAGTCTATGCTTGACCTAGGGGTAGGTTCGCAAACAATGGGGTCGGATCGTTTGATAATGCCCTCGTTACCAGCTCAACCTGCGAATAATGTTTTCGTTATTGTCATTACGGATGATATATTCTCCATCGCACCCTGTATGGATTCACTCAGCGGATATGATGCTCATGAGCAGGGAACTCTCGGGTCCTGTGGCAGTGCCTTCATAGCTTTAAGTATAGTGTTTTTTAGTAATAACCTTTCTTGGAAAAATCACGTGAGATCAATTGCTAAAAGTGCGTTCCAAAAACTTGGTATTCTGTTTCGGGCCAGGAGCTATTTCTCTTCCAGTCAGCTGCTTATGATCTATAAGGCACAAATCCGCTCTGTCCTGGAATACTGTTTCCATATTTGGAGTGCAGCACCCACAACAAACTGTTGGATTCTGTCCAAACAAGGGCAATTCGCCTCGTGGGTGATGCCTCGCTCCCAAACTCACTCGCTTCTCTGGAACACCGTCGGAAAGTTGGCGATCTTGTTCTATTTTATAGATATCTTCATGGACGATGCTCTTCTGAAATATCATCAATTGTTCCTCCCTTGGCAGTCCCCGTGAGATTAACCCCTTCGTGGTCAGTTTGGAGACCTGCAGAACATCTCTTTCCAAAGACTCCTTCATCCAACGAACAGCAAGGCTCTGGAGCACATCACAGAGGAAGGTGTTCCACGAGGCATATAACGTCCAGGAATTCAAGAAGAACACCAATTTCTACCTAATTTGTCCTGGTTCTCACGATGTTCTCTGAACATTATAGGATATCCCTTTTCGTGAGAACCAGAACATAAAAAAAAACTAGAATTAATAACTTTGAATCCAGCTATGAATTCTTGATACTTAATGGTATCAATGTAAAAAAAACGCTTTTCAGTATAGGTTTTTCGGTATGCATACTGACAATGAGTTAAAATCGCATCACTTCGGTATGATTTGCCCTCATTACCAGCTCAACCTGCGAATAATTTTTTCGTTATTGTCATTACGGATGATGTATTCTCCATCGCTCTCTGTATAACATGAGCTGGGAACCTTTAGGTCCTGTGGCAGTGCCTTGATAGCTCATTTAGGTATAGTGTTTATACAAACTAGAATTAGTAGCTTCGAATGCAGCTATGAATTCCTGCTACATAATGGTATTAATGTTGAAGGAACGCTGTTTAGTATAGGTTTCTCGGCATGCATATTGACAATAAGTAGAAATAGCACTTGAGGATGATTTTCTCTACACACATTAGTCTACGCTTGACCTAGTGGTAGGTTCGCAACCAATGGGGTCAGATCGTTTGATAATGTCATCGTTACCAGCGAATAATGTTTTCGTTATTGTCATTATGATATATATTCACCATTGCACCCTGTATAAATTGACTCAAAGGGACCCTAGCTCCAGCTAAAATAAAATGCAGCTATCGAAACGCTTTGAACTGGGTTTCTCTGCTCGCATATTGAAAAATGAGTTGAAATTCTACAAACATATCACATCATCATGTAAAAGGCTGGCTTCTGAATCATTTGCCGTGAGAATTGTTATATAACGCCCACAAATCGTTTGATATTCGACATGGAAAATATTATTATTTGTTCTCTACTCGGTGAACATTGAGGAAATTTAATAAAGCATATAAGCTATACCGAATCTACAGAGGTACTATTAAAAAAAAAAATAATTGGGTGTATGAACATAGCAAATTCGTCGTCTTCTCCGGAAAGAAATCGTGATTTGAATGAAAAATTATCAGGAAACTAACTAATGAAATCGAATTCAGCTATGAAAGCTTGCTACTTAATAGTAATAATACAGAAGGAACGCTTTGTTAAAAACATAATTTTTCGATCACCAAAATATTTTCGTACTAGATACCTACTAAATATATCGTGATTAGATAAGAATTATTGTTCTTCTATATACAGTGTGTCCACCTTAAGGACTTACCATCCCTGTAAAATTGTTATTATCTGACCGATTTCAAAAAACTTTTTTTCGTTGGATAGGTATTTGAAATGTCCATCCAACAAGAGGGTGATTTTACTCATGAACTGTAATCGTGGCCAACTGGGACCAACTTTATTGACCCATATCTGAGAAAGTACTATTAGGGTTTTTTTTTTTCACAAAAAACAATGATGGATTCTGAATCACGATCACTTCAAAAACACCTTTACTGATTTTCATCATCATAAAACACAGGGTATCCGAAAAAACGAATTATGTGTTTTTTTAATAGGTGATCAGAAAATGTAGTATTGTGGTATTTTTGAGAAGGATTGATAAAACATTTTTATTGAGGATCACTTTGAACATATCTGCACCGATTTTCATCATTCAAAAATACGATGTGTATAAGAAAACAATTAAACAGAAAAAGTAGGCAATATTTTTTCATCAACTCAAAAAACATATTAACTTGATTTTTCGAACACCCTGTGTTTAATGATGATGCAAATCGGTACAGGTATGTTCCAAGTGATCCTGATTCATATTTTTATTTTGAGTAAAGAATTATCAGGATGAAAAATATTGCTTATCTATCGTTTTTAATTTTTTTCTCAGACACATTGTATATTCAAATGACGAAAATTGGTACAGGTATATTTGAAATAATCCTCAATAATAATTTGTGATTATTTCTTTCTAGAAAAACCACAGAACTACATTTGCTGATCACCTATTTGAAGAAAATGATGATTCGTTTTTTCAGACACCCTGTGATTTATGATGATGAAAATCGGTACAGGTATATTTCAAGTGGTACTGATTCAGAATCCATCATCAAGTTTCGTGAAAAAAAATCCCTAATAGTACTTTCTGGAATATGGGTCATTGAAATTTGTCGCAGTTGGCCACGATAAAAGTCCAAGAATTAGATCACTCTCTCGTTGGATGGGCATTTCGAATACATAAGGTTTTTTGAAATTGGTCGGATAATAACGATTTTACAGGGGTGGTGAGTCCTTAAGGTGGACACACTGTATATATTTCATATATATGTGCTCGCCGAACATAATTATGTTAATGAAAATGTTGTGAATAGTGGATTTGCATTGGCAGCTTCAGTAACTAACTAGTATTCATGTCGACTATCGATATTAATCTCGGTAAATATGCAGCAATACATGTGAGATATGATGGATGAAAAATTCATTCAAACATTGAATGAATTCAATGAATATCAGAATCAAAATGTCAGTGAATTGACGAAGGGATCACTTTTTGAACTCGTATTACATTCAATTGCAGCAGAAAGAATAATGAACATTCAATTAGAAATCAATGTCGACTCCTTATTAATGAATTTCTCATTATTGGAGCTTCGGTTTTCTTTTAGAGAACGATGAATAGCCTGAGCGGAATATTCTTGACAATCAAAAAACTCTGCGGTCTCCAAAACACAACAGCCTCTTTTCCCCCTCATTTATCAACTTTCAATGGCATGCAAATGTGGCAACAAAAAATTAGCAATGACTCCGAAAGCGGCATTTCCTTGGAGCGCTGTATCGCGGCGGTCTCTAACAAAAGCTTTTTGTTTAACGAATCGTAAGTCCTGAACAAACTCTGGGTTCTGAAAGAAACAATGCAGCCTCGCATCGGACAAAATGGAGATCGCGAATGCTAACGGTGACAGCGAAATGGACCGATTGGATGAGATATGTTCGAGAAAATGCTGTGCCGGTTGTGTATTTCGTAGTGTGAGGACTCAACTATCTTTACGAGTATAGGAAACTGAACCTATTTTTCTATCACAGATAAAAAGGGTTTCTTCAGTCAAAAACGAATTCATTTTCTTGAAATTAAATTGCTTCGCACAAGGTTTTCTCATTTGAATAAAGCAATATACACTTGTCGCAAATCAATTGGCTTGCTTGCTTCGTTTCTTGAAATTTCTCGATATGATTTTGCTCAACATAAACAGTATATTCCTCAATTCAAGAGATCCATGACTACTATTGACATAAATTACAATTCATGTTGGTTCAAGAAACTCCCTGCTTGTTTGAAATGCTTGCAGTGACGTATATACAGCAGTGGGAGACAACTGAACGTCTGCACCCATTCGACCAGACAGTCGTCAGCCGCCATTTACCATTGCCGCTGTTGTTCCTTCTGAAGGCCGTGCATAGCACATTAATTTTTCAATAGTGAAATGTTCAGGAATGAAGTGGAACAGGACCGGCATCTGGTCTCATGAAATGTGTGCAGGTCTCTGTTTACATATGCGAATGCTGTGAAGGATCAATTTCCACTTTATGCACATAACATAAATGTAAATTGAGCTGTAGACTTTTTTATATTCAATATAAGTGTATATCAGAATATGTACAAGTATCAACCTAGACCTACAGTTGCTTTTTGTTGATTATGATAATTTTTGTTCCATGTTTTTTTTGTAAAAGATGGAGAAAAACATGATTCGATCCAAGAGGTTTATTTTTGTATTCAACATGAGTTCGAACAAGATATGTTTCTGTTGTAACCGACAAAAGTATTTGTATGCACCATTTAAATTAGTTTCCACTGAATTCTTATGTAGGTCCTATCCACACTGAACTATAGGGTACATATTCCAAATCAATCAAAGGCATACAATAGTTATGTCTCTTCACCCTACTTTGTATTTTCTGATATTGATTCGCTTATATAATCGACCATATTTTCAAGGGTTTGGAATTTTATATTGTGAAGTTGGCTACAGATGCGTCCAATGTCGAACGTGATAGAAATCGGCATCACTGTCTAGATATATCTATTTCTATTAGAACAAATAATGTAAGATTCCTAATTATCGAAAATAAGATGCCGAACAACTTATGGACCGACCCGAGGTGTTTCAATCGAATTATTGTTGACAGTGACAGAAGACAATTCATTCGACAACTGTCATTCAATATGCTGCCAATAATAGCACAAACTTATTCCCAATGAAATATAGTCAATTTCTCCGTAGGAAAAGTTGACCGTAGTTGAAACTAGACATTTAAATTTTTGAGTTGCTAATATAATAAAATTTGCGAGAAAATTTGTCAAACTTTGATAATCAGAGCACTCTTATACGCTGTCGAACAGAAAAGCTGCTCATATTATTTTTGTTTACCTGTAAATTGTCACTGGTACCGCATATCATGTGACTCGATTATGAGATTTCCAAGATGCAGCCAGGTGTGAATGGAATATACCGGGTGGCTACGGAAGTATTGCCTACGGAATATCTCAGTTATTGTATGAAGTAGGTTTGCGAAATTTGGAGCGTCGATATAATGACATAAGAGCTAGAATTTGAGCATATTGACATGTAGAAGTTAACTTCCGGTCTGACCGGAAGTAACATCAACTTTCTTATTTTAAAAGAAAACCCTATTTTTTTTTCTTCTCGCTTTATTCATCATTCAATTCCCTTTCTAATGACATATCACAAGTTGGTATCTAACCAGAAACTAGATCAGAAAAAAATTATTATTGAAATTCACCGAGTAGGCCGTGGAAGCAAAATGAAAGCCAAAAATTGAAAAGTTGGCTATGGAAACCATACGTCACTTGATAGCAGTTGCTACTACTGTGATATTTCATTTTCATTCGTCGGCGTTATAAAAAGCCGCCCAAAAAAATATTGGAAGAATTGGGAAAAAAACAATACTCTCTAGGTCCATAACTTAAATAGGAACATGCAACTTTTTCTTGCCTGTACTATTCAGCATAACCATTTCTTTCTAATGATATAATGGAAAGTCATTTTTTGGCTTTCATTTTGCATCCACGGCCTACTCGGTGAATTTCAATAATTTTTTTCTGATCTAGTTTCTGGTTAGATACCAACTTGTGAAATGTCATTAGAAAGGGAATTGAATGCTGAATAAAGCGAAAAGAAAAAAAATAGGGTTTCCATTTAAAATAAGAAAGTTGATGTTACTTCCGGTCAGACCGGAAGTTAACTTCGACATGCCAATATGCTCAAATTCTAGCTCTTATGTCATTGTATCGACGCTCCAAATTTCACAAACCTACTTCATACAATAACTGAGATATTCCGTAGGCAATACTTCCGTAGCCACCCGGTATAGTCATAATCAAGATCATCAACATCATCATTGAGTCAATCAACTTGTCATTGTAAATTGTCATTTGACATACCTCAGAAAACTAATCGATAGACGTTTCTATGATGAAATAAAAAGGAAATCAATTCCAGAACGTCTTGAGCTAATTCATTTCTGCCAGACTATCATGTTTTTCTTTCCTCGTCAGACGATTTGTCTCAAAATGGCATATTCATGAAAGTTCAATTTATTTATGAAGTAACATCTCGGAACAGATCGGCTTTCCCTATATAGATACTTTTGTCTCAATGTTAATAATCATTTCAGGAACGATAAGGGAAAACCAGTGATGAACTTCTGTTTATTCGGGGCATTCTGATACCTTTCCGAGGAGATGAAGTGTCAAACAATGAGGGAAAGCAACGAATTTAACGCCACATTGCTCCCGAATATCCAGCCTTGCCCTCACCATTTCGCGCCCACTTGAACACCGAATGTTAAATGAATGTTTTAATTACGTCATATTATTCGACTCACTGTTTTATTAGATTTTTCCATTAGGCTGTCTCGCCGTTTATGCAAATCGGCAACACTTCTCCTCGGAATATATTATCAAATCCATTAGATCAGTCAACAAATATCCAAACACAGACACAACTCACAAGATTTTCAAAGGCAACTGTTTTGTCGCAGTTATCTCTACTCCACTTTGGAACAATGTCCCTTCAAATCTCAGCATGACGTCAGACCTCTATTCTTCACATTTTGGCTAAGGCTAAGGCCTGAACTTTTCAAGGATTGTTCCTGCAATAGTTTTTTTTATTTCTGCTTTTTGACACTTCGCAGTGACATTTGTTTGTATGAACACATGTGAGTACATAGTTGATTTGAATTCACCACTTTCAAACTCAGATTCTACTGTATCAACTGAACTAGAAGCAATTTGATTGTTTCCGTTGGGTAGAATGTTGTTTGTCATCTTCTCTTCCTATGGTTTTTCCATTTTCAGTCAGGATATATGATGTTTAGCTGATTTTGATGTCGCGATGTGTGTTCTCTTTATATTGTGTTCATGTCCTTTGGCCCATACTGACAGAGGTCGAATTATTTCACCAATATACAGAAGTGTTGAGAATCGGCCAGTGCTTTATCTTCTGAATGTTGGTGCCAAAATAGATTATTGTGGAACGCCGGAATTGATGGCTATGCTATAAGACGATACTTCGTCCATCACAACATGGAACGATCTGCCTGATAGAAAACTGGATGAAAGAAAACATAGCTGAGGTAAATTCGCATGATTGTAGTTTGTTTTTATATTATATCCAACGCCACAACTAGAGATTTTCCTCGGGATCCCCATGTTTTTCTGATGGAGCTTGCCATATGTCAATTGTATTATTTGTTAACTACTAGTAGATATCGAAAACTATGGCCGAATGTATCGACAATTGATTCGAAGTATTATAAACAATGACCTGTTCTGAGGAGTGGTGACAAAATATTATTAAAGCTCTCATCGTTCCAATGCATGCATCAGACCACTAAATACTAGATCAGTGGATGGTATTAGTTGAATAAAAGTTCAGACACAGCAGAACTTCTGTCCTTTTCTATTTCCTATATTACAATGGTTTGAGAGAATGAATGATGCATCAAGTCTTCCTCTTGAATTGTTTTCTATTCCACTCTCGAAGCCAATTGTTGAAAAATCGAATCGAGTCGATCTGAATGTGAGAAATCTCAGTAGACTCCTATTTTCAATGTCATTGCTCATTTTGGAGAGGGAGTGGTAGTTAAAGAAATTATTAAAGCAATATTTGAATTGAGTCACCCCACAAGCATTTTGCGAAGCCCCTGTATCAATTCAAACAGGATTCTCCTCAATACCAAATCGCTAGAATCACTCATTCATCTGAATCCTTCGAATGTTTCCCATGTTGGAGAGTTATTGGAGACACAGGTGTACAGGATGGAACTATTTGTTCTGTCGATATTCATCGATTTCGGATGCCCAATAAGCTCTATACACGGTGTTATCCAAAGACATGCTTATATTCAAGGAAGTGATTCTTCCAATCGTTTTGAGAATGAACGAATGTCCTGAAAGTCTTAACTTTTGAGATACAGGGGGAAATAGGTTTCAAAATCATCGATTTTTTTATAATTACTGAGATGCTATTGTAGACATCTCCATCAAATCTGGTATATACATGTATTCTGTGGATCCAGGTGCACTTTCTGATGTAATTAAAGTTTCATTTCCTCTACCAGTAGCACCACTAGGTGATATTATTGTTTATATTCCACCTGAAAGTGAGAAATGGAGGAAAATTTACAAATTTCATACAATGCTATGAGAAGCCTTTCAATTCTTGAAAAAAAACAGAAAGAAATAGATTCAATTGTTGATACTTGATAGGACACTCCGTTTTCAAGAGAAAAACAAAAACTGAGCCCAGATATGCTAAGCAGAGTAGGTACTCCAGAGTATTACATGCTCTGGAGTACCATTTTGAAATTTTCGCACCATATCAGTCACACAGCAGACTGAATTTTGCCATCACACAAAGCTAAACAGGGCGGACAAAAAATAGTTTACCTATGCAATATGCATATTTCCAACTTTGACATCCACCCTGTATCTCAAAAGTTAAGACGTTCACAACATTCCTTCATATTATAAAGTGTCATTCTTGGAATGACTCCAAGAATCGCCCCCTAGAATACTAGTGGGTCAGCAAGGAACACCCTGTATATGTGTCTGTGAGAGCAAGAATAATGCTTGTTTATCGTCATTACCAATATTTTTCTGAAGAGATACTGAAGGAAATAATCTCGAGAATTATTGTATGGTGATTTACAGTGACAGGTAACTGATTTCCATCCAGTTGCTCGTTTGTCATTTGTTATTTTCATCAGAAAGTACTGACCCAAAATAATTCACTGTCACACAATCTCTTTTTCCTCAGAGCTCTGTAGATATTTTGAAAAATTGTTGAAATTCATGATTATTCATAACAAGAAAAACGAGAATAATGAAAAGAACATATTAGATTCATATCCATTCTCTATTGCTCTATACAGGGTGAATCTGAGTGTGATGTTTATTTCGATATTTTAACAGCATAATTGCTCATACAGAAAGGTGCAGGTATTTGAAGGTTTATAGAAGACTCCAACTATGAAACATTTTGGTTGCATTTTCTCAAGAAAACGCAAAAATGCCGTTATTACTTGCATTGAATTCGATTTAGCCAATCGGCATTAGAGAAAAAACACTTGCATAAGTATTCGTCAATACGTATCGATTCATAGATTTTGGGAGGAAGTAATTCAATGGGCGTGTACACCTTAGTAGAACTTTTAACTCAAACCATGTTTATAATGATTCTTTCATACATAAATAATGATTGACGACATAATTCGATCGAAAAATCAACTGGAATGTTTTATTTTTGGACATAAATGATAGTACCTTATGAAAACAGACCCTCTTATGACGTAGAAACCTCATCTCGCCATAGTTAAAAGAAAATACCAAACGCCCGACGGAGACTGAGGCAATTAATATATTAATTCTTTCAACTGTGATCTCGCGCTAATTCACTCTGTCAGAAATCATGTATCATTCATCTCTGTCTGGAATAGTCTTGTTTCAAAATTATGGTTTTGACGTCACATCATCACCTCGTTTTCAGAGGTCCGAAAAATCGGGGATTTCGATAATTTTTTATAAAATGTAGGGAGCTCACAGCAAGAAACGGTTTGCGTTGGTGAGCTAGTTTGGGTGAGTTCTATCGAATTATGAAATACAATTTTTTTGTGATATGAGCCCATTTTCTACGTGGCATTAGCCTGGGAAGTAGTTGCCTTTCTTTCCTCATCTACCATTGTTGTTCATTTTATAAACATTGGTGGAAAATGGTGGAAATGACTTTGAGCTTCTTTGTATTCATTCAACATTTCATTCAACTTTGTGCAATGCGGCTATTCGCAATTATACTGAATATAGAATGATTGCATCAAATAATAATTATACACGGAATGATCGATATAAAATAGGTATGCTGTGTGGAAATGACTCTGGCTATTCCTCTATCTTCAACGAAATCTCTTTCCATTTGAAGATTCGGGTTTTTGGGTTTTCTTTTTTATATCTATAGTTGGATTGAATTTCTATATCTATCGACTGGACTATAAGGGGGAACTAAAACGTCACTCGTTTCGTCGCTCTTAATAATACCGAAAATACAATGGTTTTCCCCGAATTTTCCCCCACCAGGTCGGGTCGCTGCCCAAGTTCTCGGATGACGAGAGAGGAAAAATAAATCACCGAAAATGAGGAATTGGAATAAAGGGAAATTCACAGTATATTTCGTCATTCACGATAACAAATAAACTTATACATTTGCATTCGCCCAGTCCTTTCTTCTTCTCACACTTTCTTTGATAATTGGAAAAAACTGGAGGCGAAGACTTTTAACGGGATCACCTTGAACCCCCTCGTTCTATGAATTTTGATGTGTTGAAAGCAGAAAAAGGATAACGTTAACAGTACCAACTGATTATTCGAAGGTGTGGATTTACTCAACTGGGAAGCAATTTATTTCAACATCTTGTTTCAGGAAGCATGAGACAGGTGAATTATCTGAAGGAGGAGTTGAAGATCTTATGGCATCTGAATCTGATGATATACTGATGATATGCTGCAAGTTATTCATTATCTCGTACAAGTCAGGGGTTTTTCCTCGGATGTTCATAATTATAACTGAGAATATTCCTTCGAACTCTTCTCTTATTTTTAGTCGAATATAACTACAATAAAATGGAAGGCTTCAACTTGCTCCAAATCGGAATTACATTAAAATAATGTTCTGGGCTAATGATTATTACCTTCTCAGTCGCCATTTCCTTGAAAAATATACAAAAAACTGGAATTACCTGCTATACAAAAGAGGCTTTCTAATTTTCTCGATGACGATTTAACCGTCGAGGAAAAATGTCCCACTTCCGCAAGTGAATTGGAATCTGCCGAAACTCAAACAGAACATTCTCGGAAAACACGAAGTTTCGAGTTCCGGTTTGAAGAAGTCTAAAATGAGTACGGAACGAAAAAATAGCCAGCGGCGTCCGCAAGAGCTCCCCCTGGCGCCTTCTCATACTCGTATAGATCCCCAATAAAGTAGATTAAATAGATTTGCAATTTTGCAATATTCAATCCCGATTTTGTTTGTCAGTCACATGGGGCTTAAACTGAATGTGTCCAGTAAATTATAGACTGTAACGTTTTGAAAACAATGTTAATGCTGGAGAAGATATTTTACCATAGAACGGCTAGGCTCTGGAATTCATTGCCTGTGGAAGTATTCCCAACAACATATAATCCCCAAAAATTGAGAAAAATTCCAATACCTACCTCCTGTCCCTATCCTCCCTAGGAACGCACGATGTTCTTTGAACATTATAGGGATTCCCTTTCGTGCGCTCCAATCGATAAAAAAAAATTAATAAATGATGATGAGTGGATAAACTCAAGTCTGGAGACAACGTTCGATACAGGGAGTGTAAAACTATCATTCTATCCATAATTCATTCACAATTGTGTTTGGAAATTAAATAATTTCAGAATTTATACAGGTTCATGAATAAATTTAGTTCAGGTCGCAGTTTCGGCACCAATAATAGATTCCTGATTTCTACCTATTATATTTGCCTGAAAATACTAGTTTTAAATGTAACATATTATATTCTTCCATTTTATATCAACTTCGGGATACTACAAGTGATGAGAAATTATAATTTTGTTGATTTATTTTTCATAGGTTTATGTGCATACTAGTAGTAGAAGAGAAAGGGGAGGCGGTCGCCTAGCAAGTAGGCCACAGTGAGCCTTTTTTACCGACCCATCATTTAGAACCTCCGTGAATTTCTGATGAAGGTCAGTATATCCGTCCACCTTAGTAATTTGATCTTCCTGTTGAAGCGTATCAGTACCAGAGATTTCGAATTCTAGCCTTCCATAACGCCTCAGACTGGCCCAGGTAGTGGTATGGACATTCTATATAATAGATGCAGTTAGGGCATTGATAGATTCTTAGTCTATTAATTGTTGATTTCTACTCAATTGAAGTGGCACGAATTCACTATTTTAGGACGTCAAAATATTAATTTGTCATAAAAACGTCATAAAAAAATTAACGATTTCATACGCTGGTGGGTACCCACGAGAAAAAAATTTCCACTAGAATACATATGGTGATTTGTATTTCTTTCGAATCTCTACAATATTCTTCATGCATTATTATTTATCGATATTATTGTTCAGATGTCATTTGACACATGCTGAATATGTGATATATGGACCTCAAACACCCCTCAACTTCAGTCGCCAATCACATCACATAGATTTAAACGCAAACAAAACACAAGCATATCTTTTCTCTAGAAAATCCGATCTCACTGTGCCCAACATAAGCTTGTCAGGAGTAACCATACCTTTGAAGACATCCATTTCGATGCTTGGTATTACTATCACCAATAACCTTTCTTGGGAAAATCACGTGAGATCAGTTGCTGAAAGTGCATCCCAGAAACTTGGTTTTCTATTTCGGGTTAGGAGCTATTTCACTTCCAGTCAGCTGCTTATAATCAATAAGGCACAGATTCGACCTGTCCTGGAATACTGTTCCCATATTCGGAGTGTAGTAACCAAACATACCCTGAAACGGTTGGATTATGTTCAAAGAATGACAATTCGTCTCGTGGGTGATGCCTCGCTCACAAACTCACTCACTGTTCTGGAACACCGTAGAAAAGTTGTCGATCTGGCTCTATCTTATAGATATTTTCATGGACGGTGCTCTTCTGAAATATCAACAATTGTTCCTCCCTTGGAAGTCTTCAAGAGATTAACCCGTCGAGTTGAGGATTCGCACCCCTTCGTGGTCACTTTGGAGACCTGCCGAACATCTCTTTCCAAAGACTCATTCATCCAACGAACAGCGAGGCTCTGGAATCCATTGCCAAGAGAGGTGTTCCTCGAGGCATATAACCTCCAGAAATTCAAGAAGAACACCAATTCCTACTTTATTTTCATTGGTTCTCACGATGTTCTCTGAACATCACAGGATATCCATTTTCGTGGGAACCAGAATATAAAAAAAAATCTATGCGACAGTCAAATCTCACCTTCTTCGGCCAACTGAATTCGAACTCCAAGAGGAAAACCCCACCGGAAACCACTACACGAGATTTCACCCCGACCGCCCGCACCAAAAACCGCTCGAAAATCTTTCGCGACGCCGACGTGATTCAACCTCGCGCTTGTCTCTGGGCGTCTGGACACGTCGTGGCGTGCTCCGAGGACGAAGGACCAAGGACTGAGGAGAACGCCGTTCAATCGGACGCTTGGCGCGCTCGGATCGATGCCACGCAGCAGGAGCAGTCCTGCGGACGGGATTCCTGCGGTCGACGGGCTCAGCGAGTAACAGTAGGTGAAGCCAAGTTTTTACCTCGGAACTTCCGTTACGGAGAAGAAAATTGTGGGAATCAACAAATATTCCCTGAAGCACTCATTTCAAATACACGTGTTTCCATATTATTCATTAGTTCATAGTTCATAATGATTACTAATTGTTTTATTATTACTAGTAGCATTTTCCACTAGTCACACTAGCCCGAACTTTTTCGCCTCTGAGTGCGTTTTGCGTGGTCCACTGAGAATTTCAAGAGTGAACTTTTGTCGAGAAATGATTTCCACTGGCTTTCGAACTTGTTCGATGCCCGCTCAGAGTTCAAGTTTTCAGAACTATGCTTTTACGACGGTGCGATACACATAACCTCAAATATTCGAATCACGAGTGAGAAAATGTTTGGAATTTGAATAATTATAAATGTCCCATTGAAGTTTATTACTACTATCACAATCATAGAGAAGATATAATGATGATTGAGATACAGAAGTACGAAACAGCGAAACAGATTCAAAATTACCTAAAAGTTCAAGAAAGCTATTCAGATGTGCAGGTATCAAATATATTTGATTGTTGATCCAGTAATGATGAAAAATACTAACTCAGTGAATGACACTTCAATGCTACATCACTATTGTCGAATGATTCAATTTAACATCATTGACAATGAACATTCAGATATAAGACTGTTTCTGGCTGGTATCTGGCAGTGTTCACAGGGAAACCACAATAGAGTTAGATTTCATTCATTCATTTCATGTGGACCAACGGAACCAAATGAACTTTCAATAATTCAACTTCTTGATTGACAAAACAGTTATTCTGACATTTCTGATCACAAGAAGGTCGCACCAACTATTCATTTCTATTCCACTGCTCTGTGCTGTAACCGCACTGTATGGAAGAACCGAGCCAATGCCACTTGTACTTGCTCTGTTCTAGTGCGCTCTGTTACGTTATAAAAGTTTATACCAAAAACCAATTACATGGATCACCCTATAGTTCATTTTGCGAAGTAATGCCTTCCAGAATCTGGAACTGTCGCGGTACCAAATCAAACAACTTATTAAGGAATGAACAGTGTGGACGTGGATGATCATCAAATTCTTTCAAACTGAAAGTTTTTCCAATATCCAGTGGAAACATCAAGTGTGATTAGTGTGATCCAGAATAAGGTACGCAACATCAAGACCAAGCGACCAAGTAAGGGTGAAATTTTGAAAGGCTCGTTGGTCCTTTTTTCCATTTTGTTTTATCTGCATAATCAGCAACTTTCCATTTTGAATCTCTTCACAAGGAGTCGATAATTTCAAACTCAAAAAAAGTACAAATATGGATGGACAAATAGAAGAGTGCATTTTGTGATGCTGCTTCCTCGATACCACCTGGAAAATCTTAACTTGAATCTGCCATTTTTCACTACTAAAAATTTCAAACCAATTCTCATTCGTGAATCAAGTCGCTGATTCGTGACCATATTATAATTTGGATACTTCAAATTGACGGTCAACTTGTTAACATTAATGCCACAAGTGATTCAATTTTCTCGATGCAACTTATTTGAGCTCAGGAATGAATGACACACTTATGAGATAACTTCCATCGCAAGTGGAATTCAATTCAACTATTCACAATGTGAAGGATACAACATCTTGATAGAATGGAGTTTTTCCACCACTAGCCTCATGACCATGACTTAGATTCCAATCAGAAATGAAAAGAAGTTCCTTTCATAGTAACAATAGGTTCATATTTTAGTTTCACAGAATTATAGCATTATGGTGATCGAAATATACCGATAGTGGTGAAAACAATTCAATCAAGCGTTTTCAGAGTCGGAGATTTTCAATTTGTAGTTGAAATCTGAGAATTTAAAATCACCCTTCAAGATGGATGACGAGATTTGTGATTATAGGAGATGTGAGATTCAATTGATTCGTGGAGGTTTTCGGGGTCAAAGATCTTGAATTTGTTGTCGAAATGCTGGATAAAATTTGTTATCATCCGATTCGATTGATAGGCATTGTGATCGATCGAAAGTGTTTGATGGGAGAGATACGAAGAAAAAGAAAAGTTACGTCACGCTGAATCCTATAGATCGAGCGACCCAAGATGGTGGACATTACCTTATCTACCATTATGATGAATATGCGTGTATCAAATGAAAGTATTCGCGGAAGAAAATACTGAGACAAAAATGATGTCACCCTAAATTCAATATAGCAAAACTTCAGTATGTATATCATGAAAATGTCCTGAAGGAAATGGAAAATAAAAATTTATTAATAGTGGGACAAAACGTTTGAGACGAAGCTTTTTTTCAATACTCATCAATTTATTACAGTATACAGTTTGTATGATCCTATATAACCCAGCAAGTTTCAACTTCTGGGGAGTTATTTTTTTTACAAAAAAAACTTGGCGCGAGATTTAGGAGATGTGTAAATGACTCCAATGAGCAGAAATATAAATCAACCTTGATCGTTACAATGGTTTATCTATTGGAAGAAAATTATGGTATTCATGATGAATTACATAGTTGTTTTTCCATAATCTTCAGTTATCTGAAATGATCTGAAAATACTGAAATACAGAGTTATGTATTCGAAATAAAAGAAGCTGTCCATTCTTCCTGAAGACGCGGATCTGGGTTCTTATTCCATTTTCTATTCAGCTTTGATGGTGAGAATTAATTTGATTGACCTACTTACCCAGTATGACTTGATCATACAAAGTGTATCAAGAGTTATATCCAGATGCCAAAATCAGGGTGACGTTCTGACGTATCTCAGTTGCAATAGATGGTAGACCCATCAAAGTCTCTTATATCTACAAGTATCCTATGACCATTTCAATCTGAAACAATCTGATTGATGATCTTGATGATGTAGGAAAATAGTGTACAAAGTTCGTTGGAACATTGCCGCTCTCTTTGCTACAAGCCAGCTCATGCTAATCATCTTCTCGTCCGAAATAACCCACTTTGCCCACTAGTTATGTAAAGTGTTTATATACAATTTCATCACTATTGTAGCAACGCACCACCGACTGTCATCATTCAAGCAAAAGCATTGCGTCACAAAGCCATCATGTTCCATGGATGGTGGTCAATATAGGTGTATTCTTTCATCATCGATATATGTGCGCAAATTTTCATGTCATTTACTGTGGACTGCCATCAGTAATTGGTATCAACCGAATACCTAGTTATTATTCAGGCCGATTGTTACACGCTCCTATCGATTTCTGAATACAAGAGAGCTCAAATTATACCAATCCATTACGGACAGGATGGCTATCTGATTAGTGGTTACCTGAAACAATAGTGATTATTGAGGGACGGTTGCAAGAGGAAGCAAAATGCATAGTTAGGGTTATCAAGATTATCGCCGTGTTTGTCGAGGAATTAAGCCAGAAGAAAATACTGCACTGAGTGCAAAATTACATCAGAAAATCTGCATCATATTGGCGCCGAAACAATTCATTTGGTATTAAACGAAATAGACTGAATTTGCTGAAAAGACTCCTATCAGATCTGAATAGAATATTACATCGTTCAATAACTGTAGCACAAGTAGCAATGTTGTTAGTAATAGGTCGTACTGATACCTATCAACTAGGTTGACCTGGTGGTCCACTTATGACACTTATACCCTCTATGACTTTCATTCAATTTATTTTAAAAGAAACAACGAGACACGTCGATTTTTATTTGGAGAGGGTCACCGTTTGAAGCAAAGAAGATGATTCATACTTCAACACTCTACTTTCCAGAGCAACCTCCCTTTATAATTCGAATAGGGAATAAGGATCATGTTATACATCATTGCAAAGGTGATTTATGATTCGTAATGATACAAGCAGTGCAAAGTTCTATAAATTGAAACAAGCCATTCTCAAGATATGGTAGAAAAATGAAGTGGGTTGAAACTCTTCGAGAAATATTGAAGACATATATACTTGGTTTATACCCCCAAGTGAAGTTTTTTTGAGGAACTACAGGGCATCACAAGGACGATATACTCAGTTTACAATATTTCGGTTTGTGTAGGACAAACATGCTTACAATTTGGACTATTTGTTCTCATTGTCAGTGCATTGGATTATTAGTTAACATAGTGGTCAAAAATGTAATTACACAGTATCGTCAGTAAATTAGAGTTCACATTCGCAGATTTCGTTTCATTTTATTTACCGTTATTGCCACTTTACAAAAGAGCGTTGAGAGACTTTTCTTACGACGTTTTCGAGATCCCCATGATAGTAATCATTAATCTCGGACACAATGTATACGCAATTCAATCTATCACCGATAAAACTGTTCAAATCCAAGCTTTGCTACTTAGTGAATAGTGAGGTGAGTTGAAAAAATAAAAGTTTTTCCAATTTGGAAGACATTCCGATAGATACACTCACCGATATATCGTGAAAGCACTATAACGCCCAGAGGCAGTTCAACATTCTGTAGTTCCTCAACAAATCTTGAGGGATATATGAACAAATATGTCCCTAATATTTCTAGAAGATCTCTCAACCACTCCACTTTTTCGAAAAAAAAAAAATATCACTCTGCAAGAAGAGTTCACGAGCTGCCGCGAGCTAATATGTCCTTTCATATCAGGAATCCGGAGACGACTAACGATCGATTCTCATCGAACAAGTGTTCATAGGTGAGTGAGATGAATCATTGTGGTAAACGAGTATGACAAAGATGGAAAATGATAGAAGGGATGAAATTAAATGATCTTTTAGCATTTAAATGATTTTCTTCAAATTTCCATCTTTTAACTATAATATTGTCTCATTTCGAATCTAAAAGATAACCTTTTTGAAACAAACAGAGTGATTTGAAAGGGTGACCTGTTTCACGTTGGAAACGTGAACTTTTCACGTTCATCAGATGACATTTCGTGGTTAAAATGTTTCATTTGGCGGTTATAAGAAGTTTTTAAATAGAGACATGTATAGCTGGACTTTTCTCGGTGTATAATATTCGAGTAGGTACATAAAAATAAATTTATAATAATATTATAAATATGAGAGATTTGGTTGTTTGTTAATTTTTTTGTTTGTATTGAATAGACTCCGAAACTACTGGACCGATTTGGAACAATATTATACCATTAGAAGACGACATTATCCCTGATGAACATAGGTTACTAAGCACGAGAAAATGCTGCACAACGGGCAGTAAGAATCAATTTATCCTTCCGTACTTCTTTTTTCACATAACTTCTAAACAGCTGAACCGATTTGGTTGAAATTTTATATGGGTATTTCGATGGTTTCCTGGATGATTTGGAAATACAATTGGATGCGGTAGGTGGCGTTGCTGTCGGTACGTCAACTACTAAACGGCTTGACCCATTGGGTTGAGACTTTTAAAACGTAAAAACACCGAAAAAATAGGAAAGCTACCGAGAGAATGAAAATAGCTCTGAGTATATTGTAAAAGTAGCTATAGGTAAGCACAGAAAATGAAGGAATCAACAAAATAAAATATCAAAAAAGTGTACTGTAGATACGCGCATAGCTCAGAACGACTGCAACAAATGTCTTATTTGTCTAATGAGTACACCAACCGTGCAAAGAAAATTAATTGTAATTGTATTATCCCTAGGCGCTTTCGTATGGAGAATAGTGAAATGTTGAATCAATAATTGCTATTACTGAGTTTACTAATCTGATATCCACATAATTGGTGATAAATATTAGATGAATACTATCTCATCAAATTATGTTCAAAATTTGGTAACAACTTTCTCAATTCCAAAGATAGGTCAAGCCTGGGTATGAACATTTGTTAGTTACGACTCGATCTCATTGGAGAATCATTCGTGTAAATTATTCATCATTGGTGCTGAAGGTGATGAAACCAGAAGAAACTTAGGTTCATACAGTGCTTTCACGGTTACTCCCTACAAAGGACATAACCTCGTGCGATATCGTTATCTGATGGGGGGGGGGGTGAAATCTCGACCCCTATGTAGCAGTTAGCTCCTTCCCCAACTCCTACGTAGCTAGCCCTGAGCTCGACCGAATACTTTTCCCATGTAGTGTTTTCCAATGAAAGCACTCATAGTCAGCGAGGTAATTCTGTGTATATCTCAATGCTTGCGGATATAGACATGCTTTCGAGCAACAACCCTAACAACTCTGTGTGTTGCCAAAATCGACACACCTGTGATGAATATCTTGCGTGTAACAGGGTTGATTAAATCTCGTACCCGGAAACCGTACGAGGCAAAACACACCCTATGTGCGGCATGTACATGTTGCGACGACAATATTGAGGATACGAGGGTTTATAGTATACGAAGGCGTGGCACAAAGTTATAACTTATAACTGTTATAACTTATAACTCGAGATCAGCGCAATTTGAGAATTCCACTCGGAGGTAGCTTAGTTTCATCTAAAAATCAGATTAAGTTTGATTCATAACTCGTAATTAGAACATTAATCATATCGGGAATCATCAATGGCAGACAATATTACTTTGGCCACCGATAATAAACTGGAGATTTACTTTCCTACGTCACCCACATATGGCAAGCTTCATTAGAAGAACATGGGGAACCTTAAGCTATAGCGTTGGATAAATCGAATGCATTCGACCGTGTTTGGCACCAAGGACTCCTCCACAAACTACCAGTGTACGGCTCACCACCTCAGCTATGCCATCTTTTATCGAGTTGTCTTTCTGGCAGATCGCTCCATGTAGTGGTGGACGGAGTATCGTCTGAAACCATTGACATCAATTCCGGCGTTCCACAGGGACCAATTTTGGCACCAACATTGTTCCTACTTTATATCAATGATCTGTTGTGAATAACTACTTATCATATCCACAGTTTCACAGACGATAGTGCTGTTCTGACTGCCTCCTCTCATTCTAGAATTACCATTTCTTCCCAGGACACTGGGAAACTGAGACAAATGTAGTTCAATGATGTTAAAGACGGTCTTGCTGAAATTTCAGCCTGGGGAACCAAAAACCTTAATGAATTCAACGCCACCACAACTGAAACCTGAATTTTCTCTAGAAACGCAGAACTCAGTATGCCTGATATGACAATGTCTGGTACCAGCACCATTGTCACCAAGACCACTTTATCGATGCTAGGTATTTCCATCAGCAATACTCTTCCATATGGGAAAATCATATTTGATCCATGGTGAAAGCTTCTTCACAAAAACTCGGTTTTTCATTCTGTGCGAGAATCTACTTGACACCTCAACAACTTCTCATGATCTACAAAGCACAGATACGGCCAGTTTCAGGATAGGTACTGTTCGTACATATGGAGTTCAGCACCCAAACATAAGCTGATGCTCTTAGATTCCATCTGGAGAAAAGCAATCCGCCTGGTGGGTGATGCCACAATCACTAGTACTTTGACTTCATTAGAACACCGTAAACAAGTCGGCGACCTTTCACTTTTCTATAGATACTGCGACAGGAAATGTTCCTCAGGAACCTCTGTTATCATTCCATCACTATAGCAATACCAGAACTCGTTCGTCTATAGAACGGCCAAGCATAGGGGTTCTTTGCCGATGGGAGTATTCCCGATGACTCATAACATCCAAAAATTCAAAACAAATTCTCAACATCTACCTCCTCTCCCCATAGGTCGCGTGCACGATGACCGGCCCTAGGTGTAAAACATTGAAACACAACCTCACTTTTCTATAAAACAATGATACACAACCTCACTTCTCTTATTTGTTTACGAAGGGATCAGAGGATCGAAATAGTTTGGCATACGAATCGTGGTTTTCGCGCTACGAATTAATTCAAGCATGCCTTCTCATTGTGCTGTCCTACAATGGACAAAAATGCAGTGAGAGACGAAGGAACATGATATTTCAGGTAAATAGTAATCTTACAATGTTTTCATTGTGAAATTTTATCATTTTTTATCAAAAATCCTTCTGCCACTTCTGCAATAGAAGCTAATACTGCTAATAGATTGAAAATGTCTACAACACACACGATCATATTACGTCAGCATGTCAGACCGGTCCTCCCGTTTGATTGCATGAATCCAATCTTCTTGCATTCCTTTAAATATTTGACAAGTATTTCTATTAGCTCCTATTGCAGAAGAAATTCTGATGAGAAATCAGAGAAATTACCAAATTTCAAAATAAAAGCTATATGTGAGTACCAACCGGATTCCTTCGTCTCTCGCTGCATTTTTTATGCATTGTACAACAGCACAATGTGATGGAATGCGCGAATCAATGTATGACGAAAAACACGATTAGAATGCCAAAATAATTATGAAAAGCTGTTTCCATCATTTGTGAACAAATAAAAAAATTGAGGTTGTGTTTCAATGTTTCAACTTCAGGGTCGGTCATCTAACAGTTCTTGCACGCAACACATTGTGCCTAGGTGCGAACGATGTTCTCCGAACATCATAGGAATTTCTTTTCGTGTGCTCCAATAGATGAGAAAATACATTTTCAACCCATACTCATACCAAAAACCATCTGCAAGAGGTCGGCAGTCATCTGATAATGAAATGTCTACCCTATATAGCTTTTCGAGATGCTGAGAACATTATTTTTTATTCTTTCATGTAACTGAAAATAATGAGAACATTTCAGAATGTTAGATGGCTGATGATGGTCTCGCTTTTTTGCTTTTCCTCAAAAACGGTATATTCTATTACTTTTATAGTTCTGTATGAAATTTGAGAATTCTTCTTCCGTCAGGTTCTTGCCAATTCGCTGAAAAAAATTGTATTTTTGTCTCGATTTCTGTTCATAAATCCAATCCGCAACTATTTTATTCACTTTTTCGAATCGACCGAGCTCTACCAAACTAACTGAACATATCAGATCTGTCAGGGTCCACATATTACACGAACATTGTATTTATATTGTACATCATATAGTATAGGCCTATATCAGCCCTCCCAGTGGACAACTGTTAAACAAACGAGCTCCCATGTCTATTGTAGATTGATTTCCGTTGTGGTGTGGCTGTTATCAATCAAATGATCGATACTGCAGACCATAGAAGCTACTGAATATTCAATATGGGTAATTATCAGGTATCTAGAACTGAAGGTTGGCGTTAGAAAATTAAAATTGCAAACTGATTACTCTTCAACCATATATGAATGATGATAAAATGATCTGGAATATCGATAACATTAGTCTGCTCATTTCCAAGAATTCCAATGAAAACCCCATCATCTACACCTCTCTCAATTATAATTCAGAAATCGTATATTGTAATTCAGATATCTGAAATGAAATTCAGAAAGTGTCGATTGTAATTCAGATTAGCTAATTGAAAGTCAGAAACTATCAATTGCAGTTTTGATTAGTCTAGTGAAATTCAGAAAACTTCAGTTGTAAATCAGATTTTTCAATTGGAATCCAGAAAGCGTCAATCGAAATTCGGATATCGTAATTTTTTATTAAAATTGATATTTTCTGAATTTCAATTGACTGATCTGAATTTCAACTGACGCTTTCTGAATTTCAATTAACTAATCTGAGTTACAAATGACGTAGTCTGAATCACAATTGACCCGTTCTGAATTACAAGTGATACATTCTGAATCACAAATGACACTTTCTGAATTTCAATTGCCGCTTTCTGAATTTCAACTGACGCTTCCTGAATTTCAATTGATTAATCTGAATTACAATTGACTCTTACAACCATCCCTGTATGACCTCAATAATTTAGGATATTCCATAACTGCAGATTTTTCCGCCAACTACCTACTTGAAGTAATCCTTAGAATTTCCAAGTATCACAAAAAATCAAGAAATTTCTTGGAATTCACTATAGAATTCCTAAGGAATTGTTAGAATTGTTTCCCGTGGAATATCAGCAATCACCTAGCGGTTATTATATTCCTCTCGTTATTTTTCAGAATGTAGCAGAATAATCTTGAATTCTTTGGAATATATCAGAGTGTGCTGATAATATCTCCAAGATTCCAGATGTCCTCAAACAAGTCATAATCTGCTCCAAAATCTTGAGATAATAAACTGGGAAAATTCCGAATACATCAACTCCCATTATTACCATACACATGATGTTCACAAATTATTATTAATTATTGTGCTCTCATAACACTGTGCGACTAAATCATCATATATCTATTATCCTTCTTTGCCAAGTATTGATTATAGTTTGCTCAAGTTTCAAGTTTGTTAAGTACATACTGAAATTTGCATCTCAACCAAGAGCTTTACTGATAGGTTTACTCCAATTCCCATAAACGAACATTGATGGAAGTTCCAATTTGAAAATGCTGCTCAATAATATTCACCTCTCTCTGAATTGTTCTAGAATGCTCTCGCACTGATCATATTCGAATTTTTTTTTATCAATATGCAAACGAAAATAAGTCTTGCAAAGCTGCATCCATGATATTCTTCTGAAGCTGGTGACGGTTTTCAATAACGTGAGATATCGTCGAACTGATTTATTACTATTATGTAATATTCACAAAAAATATCCTATTGAGACCAAGTGTGGAGCTTGCCATGATTTCCATCTCATACAAAACTCATTCAAAACTCTCAGTAAGCAGCTTAGCCTCAAATCGGGAAAGTTTTTCTCATGAAGAGCGATCAACAATACATTCAGTGATTTATGATGGAAGTTTGTCTGCATTCAACAGCGTTTCATTTACCGGAACTTTTCGACTGTGCAATCCTCGCCAATTATAAGGATATGTTCATATACAGGAAGTCCAGAAGATCGTTTTCAGAACTGAGTATTCAAACATACGCTAGCGCTGAAATTCTCTGCCAGAAGATGTTTTCCCAAGAGCTCATATTACCTCTGAAAGTTGAAAAAAAAATACAGAAACTACCTTCTCTCCCTATGCTTCCTAGGTATGCATCACGATGTTCCTTTAGCATAATAGCAGTTCACTTGTACTCATGTATTCTCAGAATTTTGAAGATGAACATATCTGTGCTGTTTGAGATATTATTACGGATTATTGCTTCTGTTCTGAGAAAAACAGGAGGTCGTTGGTATTGTGATAATGGAATAAAAAGACGCTGCAAACGCGAATGCGAACAAAAACAACACAATCGAAAACAAATCAGAATTCATCGTATTGTGACGTGAGCATGAGACGTTGAGGTGGGGCAAACAAAGAAATGGCACAGAAGAACAAAAACAATACTTTCAATATCCATGAAATACCTTTTTCAGAATATATATCACGTCTCAAAGGAACATCCTGATCCCTAAATTTCTAAAACATACCAAAACATCTCAGGGATACCTCTTATCAGTAGACACACAAAGTAATGCCACAGAAGAACAAAAACATTACTTCAATATCCTTCAAAGACCTCTTTGGGAGGTGCATATTACGTCTGGAAAAAACATCTTCATGCCAACATTTTCAAAACATCCTGAAATATCCCATCAGGGATACCTCTCAGTAGGCACACAAAGAATTGCCACTGGAGAACAAAAACAATACTTCAATATATACAGTGTGGTTATTTAAGTGTGCAACATATGGGAATCTTTTTATTGAATTGCACTACGAAAATACAGATAGTGCCGAAAGTTGGTGCATATTCGGTAATCATTTTAGGAGCACTTAGAATGGTTGCAAGTCACACAGCATACATGGTAAGTCAAAAAATATAAAAATTGCTCACGAGTAAAGTACCCTTATTTCAAAAAATTCAGCAATTTACAATTGAAAGTTAAGCCTAGATACCAAAACATGGCCTCCTAAGAAATTTTTCAGCTTTTCAATTCTGTTCGTTAATAATTTCCCAATTTGTAATATTTTAAATACAAAATGTGCACATTGAATGGAAGTTTTTGAATATGCATATTATCATTAATGATGTTTTACCTTGTTAAAAATATGGTTTGCGAAATTTCAAAGTTAAGCTGAATATCGTTGCAACAAACATAAAGTTTGTGATTCCCTAAAAAAATTAAATTCCAAGTAAATTACACAAATATGCTTGAATTTGAACAAATTTATGCTCAACTGATTTTGTTATGATCAACTTATGAAAGTATTCAGGGTGAATATAAAAAAAATTACAAATTGGGAAATTATTCACGAACATAATTGAAAAACTCAAACATGTCTCAGGAGGCCATGTTTTGGTATTCAGGCATAATTTTCAATTGTAAACATTTTTTCTCAATAACATTCTGCTGAATTATCTGAAATAAGGGTACTTTACTCCTGAGCAATTTTTATATTTTTTTACCTACCCTGTATGCTGTGTTACTTGCAACCATTCTAAGTGCACCTAAAATGATTACCGAACATGCACCATTTTTTGGCACTATCTGTATTTTATTTGTGCAATTCATTAAAAAGATTCCCATAAGTATGTTGCACACTTAAATGACCACACTGTATAGTCATGATACAAGGAATAAAACAAATTTACAAGCCAGAACGGCAGCAGCCAGAAAAACCCCAGGAAAAAATGTTATTATTTTCTTTCCACAAGACGTTACACAGTCACAGATCGTATTGAAAAATATATATTTAAGGGAAAGGGACAGAAAACAAATAGCAGAGCTCATCGACATATGACATATGTGTGTGTGAGGGTGTGTTGATAAAAGTGGGCGTGTATGAGTGGGGTTGTATGGGCCCAAAAAGCAATTAAAAAAAAATATCAAAGAAAAACTCGATAAAAATGGATATATAAAAAAGTTCATAAAAGATGAGAAGGATATACAAATCCATCTCGTATGTAGTTTCTGAAAAAATATTACATAAAAATAAAAGAGAAAAACAAAATTGAGAATGAATAATTGAATGAATCCACGTACAGAAATTTTTGTGGGTTGATGAAATTGTTTGTTTGTATTCCCGAATCTGTGTAATTTTCAGGCCATCATATTATTTGTTGTTATACTTATACTGTTATAAGATCTACTAATGGTATTATTCTTGAGACTATTGTTGTCATTTTGTAATTGGGTAAATAAACATTATTATTATCATTATTATTATATCCATCAAAAACTTCTTTGGGAAGTGGAAAGCAGGTCTCAAAACAACGTCTCCATGTCAATATTTCCAAATTTTCCCAGGGATGTTTGTGCTCGCTGGGATGTAGCATCACCCTGTGCAGGGTGGGTCCATCCTCCATCAAATTTATGTATTTCGGCCCGTCGATTTCCAGCAGTCCGACAGTTCACAGTTCATCAACGGATAAATCACCGTACATATCCGACGTTTCCTCGCCCTTATAGGCCTTCGAATTATTGATGGAGCGGCCAATTATAATTTCATAAGGCCCGATCCTTGACGTCTGTGCTGGACTCAGTAGGTGACCGCGACAGATTTTCCCGAATTTCAGCAGTTTCTGGTGCCGACGGCGAATTTCCTCTCCAGCAAAACAGGAATACAGGGTCTTGCGACAAACATTTTCGCCATGTAATTTGAACCTATCTTATCTACGTATTTGTGACCAAGCGACCAGTTTTAGCAAATCAGACAAGGTTAGAGGTGGGGAATGACAGCCGCCTAAGCTATTTTGTGAATAATCTTTATTGGTTGAACATAGATGCTGAAAAATTGTCAAATGGAATGTATATTATCAAAGTGAAAGAATAACAAAGCTAAGAATAATTCAAGGCAGTTTTTGAACTCATTCAGTGGCCGCAATCACCTTCCACGATGAGGTAATGGCGGTATAGACCTAATGGCATATTTTCCGACCTTTTTTGTCGTTTCTTTCTTTCTATTCCATCTAACATTGTTTTCTGCTTTGGAGAGTAGTTCTAGAGCAATATCAAATGCCCTAGAAATCTAGCCTGATAGTGGTTCTACCATCACGAATGGCATTAAACGTGGCTTCCAGTTGTTCTGAAGACCACATGACTTTTGTGAGTTTTCTAATATATTTACTGGGCATGTGTAATCGGAACATCTGTCTTATAATAGCGATTATGCTCATGAAAGTCTCAACTGCGTTAATTATCTTATCCTTTTAGGTAGATGATTAAATCAACAATGATTATCATTCAATAGACTGAATAAAAACTATTCTGTACATGAACATTAACATTCCTAGGTCGAGTTATAGTTCAAAACTGGTTCACCAGCGTTCACCAGCGATAATCATCATTATCTCCCAACAAATAATACATGTGGTGAGGATTGCTTTCTTATTGTTTCGAAGTGATTGATTGAAAACAGTTACTTAATGGTTCCGATAATTATTTGCTATTTCCATGAAGTTATTGCTCTCGGCCGGAAATTTTCTGTCATCTTGTTTCCTATCGGATTATTTGTTGCGCCCTGTCTCTTTGCGTCTTGTCCTCTAGTCTTTTCATTCCAGGTATAATTGATTTCGTGTACACCAGATACCACCAGTCCTATGGACAGGACGCAACACAATCTGAGCGAGCCAAGTCTACAGAGAATTTCTGGTCATGAGCAAAGTGTTTCAAAATTCATTATAAATTAACACAATGGTGTGTCCACTACCAAACCAATTTTTTTACACCTCGACACGTATTTCGCTAACTATGTTAGCATCTTCTCCTAATACTAATACTATCTTCTTTTATGACCACAAAGCCATAAAAAAAATAATACTAATACTAACGAATATGTAATTGTGTATTAGATGGGAAGCTTCCAAGTAGTGCGCAATCTTGATCATAAATTTCATCGCGCATGACAGTTATTTGACAACTACTGTCAAGTATTGAATTTGTTCAATGAATCTGTCATATCGCAACCGATTTCTAAAACCAATGCACCAAAGAATTCGCAATAGAAAGGGGTTTGAAATGATGTGTTGAAAGCAGGATAGTTCCATTTGAAATTTCAAAGTTGGTGTTGCTAGTGGTTAGGAGGACGAACACATCAAGTTCGTTCAACTGGCAAAAATGTTTCCCCAAGTATCAAAATCGACGATTCCTGGCGATTTTTGATAGGGGATTCGGTTTTATAGTTATAGGGAGGGGTGAAATTTCCGTTGGGAGACCCTGTATAGCTAAGGGTGACCCGCAATTCCTAATGCAACTCGGGGATATTAATGGATTCTATTATATTTCTATCGGAGTTCTGCCGAAGTGCTAACTAGGCCATGATTATAGAGCGAAAAGGGTTCCGTTTGACATGAAAATCGTACGGTTGGGGAAATATTGTGGAAATAATATGGTTACATTCATGTGATTGCCATAATCTATTATTTTATTCAACGGTGCAATGAATGAATATCGCTGTGAATTACATAGTGTGCAGTAATTGATTTACAGAGAGTGTGATATATATCCAATGTACTTATGACCTTATGTACTTATATGTTCTTATTCAAGTTCGATTGGTTTTTCACTTCGTAGATGATCAATGATTTAGACCAGATATGTCAACGATCATCTATAATCTGTGATGTTATAAAATTTTTGTAACTTTGCGGAATCATTTGCCATTTACTGAAATTCAAAAAAGGTTTGATCTAGAATCACGTAGTATTCCGAAATATCACTAAAGATGCACGAGATACTCAATTTACTGAGTTTAAACAATTCATGTCTTCCTGAACTTGTGACAAACTGCTTCATAGATTCATCATAGTGGTGAAGAGTATAGTGAGCTTCATTAGTAATTTTCATGCTTAAATTATCAGACAAAATAACAATATCTATTGTACACCAAAACGCTACTGAAACGTGAAGTCGAAGTTGGTATAGAAGTGAGAAAGTTTCACATTGAGAGTGCTCAAGTCTTTTGATAACTTGAGGTTCTCTATTTGTTTGAATATTATACATAATTTTTTCCGAATATTTTCGATAAAACATGCAAGTCTCTAGGCGAAATTTTGGGATTTTTGACTTCGACATTGACCTCAGGTTTCAGTAGCATTAACTAAAAACCGTGAGCTGAAATCTGATATTTTTCCTCTGTATAATACACTATTTTTGAGTATTGAGTAAATCATCACATTATATCAAAATCAGAATCACACCTGCGTTGCAGCCATCTTCCAATCAATCAATTGATTTATTAGTATTAAGATAAAAAGTATTTATATATAGGTCGAATAGAGAATAAAATGTTCATACAGTACATTTGAAATGCCTGACATATATCAATAAAATAGAAAATTCAGTTCCAACAATGTTAATAGAGGAGAACCCTCCAACAGCATGTCAACCAAATTTTCTCCTACCAGTCCTACCAAATGCTATTGCCTTTGAGTCCAGTCAAAATTTAGGAATTCTTGATAACTGTAGAAAGCATGGTCAATCAAGATTATCTTTACATTTGATTTGAATGATTGAGTGGGTAGATCTCTAACCTCAGCAGGAAGGTGATTGGAAGACTTAACAGCCCAGTCTTTCTGCAGGGATCTTTATCGTTCTTCTGAGGCAATCAAATATATATGTCAGTCTGATTCTGTGATTTGATTTCGCAAAATCGAGAATTCAGTTTTTGTTTAGTAATTTACGTAACCACGAAGTGGAATGGAAGATAAAAAAAAATTGCAGTTTTTCCTCGGAGACGGTGTCGTTGGCTCATTTTTCGGACAACAAAAACCATGTACATTGTACAGTGTATATTTTGAATATCCGGAAAAAAGTATGAAAAGTGACAATTCATAACCTGTCAACAGAGATGAAATGTCGAAAAGAAGTGAATTGAACATGACATAAGGTAGGAATCTACCGTATATCAATTGAATCAAAATATTATTATCATAGCTAGCCATATCTATAGGTACTTGATCAGTGGGAACAATGTTGGTGCCAAAATTGATCCTTGTGGAACTCCAGAATTGATGGCAATGGTATCAGACGGAACGAACTGCCTGAAATAAAGCTCGATGATGGTAGTTTGTGGGGTAGTCCTTGGTGCTAAACTCGGTCGAATGCCTTCTATACAGGGGGATACAAAATTCGATGAAAATATTTCAAGGACATATTGTTGGGATCAAAATGAGACTTTTGCTCCATGTGAACATGTGTCCTGAAATCCACCTCCTCCAAGCTACTACATCCACTGTAAGTTAGGTAAAGACAAAAGATATTCTGAGATTGTGAGTAAAATAACAGATCCAATCTCCTAGAATTTGGCAGGCCCCTATCCATTTAGACACTTTATATTACCCTCTCTCCAAAAATCATGTGAACCCAGTTTTGAGGGGAGGTGGAGGGGAGTCCTCACTTTTATTGGCCGAAATGGTGTGCATTTCAGGGCACATTCTTATTTTGATCCTTAAAATATCTACATCGAATTTTCAATCACCCTGTATATCTAACGCCACAGCTAGAGCTCCCTCATGTTTTTCTGAAGGAGCTTGCCATATATAATAGTGACGTAGGCAAATAAATCTCCAGTAGATCTTTGGTGGCTGTCAAGTTCACAGAACAATTTCATGAAATATTTGAGAATTGGAGGAACCGTCCAAAATATATTTGAAATAAAAAATCTAATAGGTATGCTGCTTGAACCTAATTTCAAGAACTCCGTCTATTCACGTAATCATTCGAAATTCCCTTCAAATATTAATTTTAGATAGTTGGGGAACATTTGTTATTTAGTTTGCCCAAGTTCTAAGTGCATAGACTAATACCATTATATCGGTGCACAAATTGTTTCAAGGAAGGAGCGACAAATAAGTAAGCTTCTTTAATGCGAAAGAATTTTCCTCCCGGTTTATGTATTCCCCCGAGAATTTTTCGAGGAAAAATTGGAAAATCACATTAGCCTAGCAGTGCGTCAGAGCGTGTCACCTCGTTTTCATATTCCATTAGCATATTAATGGGATGACTTCAATTAATAAACACATTCGGCTTTTCTTAGCTATGCACGTCAGTTCGATGTCAAATTTGATAATGAAATGATGATGGCAAGAAATTGGACGGAACGGATAATGAAGATGTTTCAAAGGTGGATATTTCGATAGACATATATTATCATGTAAGACAATAGAAGTTGTAGTCCCCATATTATATCAGCAGATTAGTGAGCTCAATACAGACATCTTCTATGACAGACAAAATTTAATGAGAATGTCATAGTTCATTATTAGTAATCAGTATATTTTCCCTCTTATATCTTCATTGGTAAAGTGAAAACTCTGAAGATTGGTTGAATAGATAGATAGATAGATGACCACGATATGTTATTTATAATATCATCTGTGTAGCAAGTTCCAAACAAATAATATTGAAATGTTCATAAAAAGATGTAAAATTACACATTGACGCAATTTCATGGGGAGTCAATGTTACCAGGTGGCGCTCGGTTTTCATCGTTCCATGTCAAAGCCACGTCAAAACTGGGGGAAAACAAACTCAATCCTTACTCAATCCAATTAGTGCCATTAGCTTGTGTAGTGTGTACTGATAAGAGTGATAAGTTTTTACATTTCTTGACATTAATTGTCAATATTGGATCAAAAACGCCTATTGTAGATGTTCTTTTGGCAGATATTTTGCTCTATTTAGATGGGAAAAGCCGATCAGTCGTGGAATGAGAAGCAGTTCTCCGTGCTAATCATGTGATTTTGTGTGAGGCAGGAGACTTCAACCAAAGGCACATTTTTGCACTTCGTCTACAAACTTCGGCGATGAAATCTTCCCCACATGAAGTAAAATTGGAGTTGGGGTCCAGAGGAACTCCTGTAGAACAATGGATTTGTATTTGTTCCTGCAAAGCAGGACAATCTGGGTATTGTTAGCTGTTCTTTTATATGTCAATTTATATTTGCTCGTCATAATTAGTTTGAATTGTTTGAACTATCTCCAATTCTTCACCCGTTCACTGTTCACTATAGGCTGATAAAAATGTAATAATGTAAAAAATTTAACCAACTCAATCATCATCACTACCAACAGTGCCAACACTTTATGTCATTGACAAGTTTGACTACAGCTACAGCAAGCTGAATGCCATGTAGTCTATGCACTTTATCCATAGACAACAGTTTGTTTTCCCCCAGTTTGAAGTTCGTATTATGTAACCTAGATGTTGCCCACTTCGTGAATCTCGCGAATAGGTACACACGACAAAATTTGAAGTCGACATGTGAAAGGGGTGAGTATCATCCAGCTATGATTTGAAGTAATGAATGGAGCCAAGAGGTTTTTAGACATATTTTGAACTGGTTGAATCCTAATGTTATAATTTGCGCTGCTACTGAAATCGCAAGGAGTTTTGCTCAGAGACTGATAGTCTGTATTTATAAGGTTTGAGTTCATTACAAGTCATATAGTAGGATAACTATGGATTTCAGCATTTGTTACAAACTTTGCCATAGTAGAAGGTAATCTCAAATAGAGCTTGATAGATTGAATGAACGTTGGGGCAATGCGCCCCATAGTAGTGTACCATAGTTGAGGTGTGAATGAAACAGTGAACGATATGTACTCAACATTTCTAGCTGTCTGAAGCATAATACTTTTGTGGAAAGCTCATTGCATAATTGATTTGAATGATCAATTTCAACCTATCATCTGGAACTATGACGAGTAGATTGACTTTGTTACCAAATTTTGAATTATCAGTGGAGGGGAAAAAATCGGATAGGTTTTATTTAAGTTTTAAACAAATTATAAAATTCCACTTGGCTGGTGTTTAGCAATATATATCCCCTTTATGGCTCCCGGATTCCCAAAGACTTAATATAAGTTAGAAAAATATTCTTCCTGCATAAAGAAGGAGACTACTTCTTCTAAAAAATCTGACCTAACTTGGCCTGACTGAACCTTCTTCCAAGACATTTTGTTTTTCGATATCAATCAAATTTGACAGCAAGGCATCTTTCGTGTGTGTTCGAAGACTGTGATTGAATCAATATGTGGGACTGAAGAGAGGTGGGTGAATCGAAATTTGGGCGAATGAAAATGTGATTGGATCAAAATCTGAGCCTAACGATATGTTCCCATCTGTATTGAACAACCAGTACCTGTAGTCTCTTTTCTAATTGAAAATATCTCTTATCGGATTTGTTGTTGACACTATATTTCCTGCGCGTTACATCTTGATAAATATTGCAAAATGACTCCTGTTCCTTTTTCAAATAGCTTTGCACGCGAAGGATGATGGCATTGAAGAGATTTTTGAAATTGATGAATAAAGCAATATTTCTCCGTATACATCAGGAAGTGAAAATGAGATGTACTTCATCCTTTTTGTACCTGTATCCTTCATGAATCACAATAGCATCACCTTTTTCTGACAATTAAACGTGACGATTCGTTTTGACGTTTTGGGCGCTATTTCGTCGCATTCTGCAAAGCCCCAATGCTGTTTAATACCGCGCGATTTTGACACTGTGTGAAATATCCAGGCGTTATTTTGTACCACGCCATTTTGTTTGTCGCAATTTGGTCGAGCGCCATTTGATATCAGAGCCAACTAATACCTGATGAAATATGATCTGATACTTGCTGAATTTCACATCCATGTTATAAAATGTCTAATTATAATAACGTAGTAGCCTTAAATAGCTTCATTGATTGCTTATTCACATCATATGATGCCTTCATGTGCCTCGTGACATCAATTTTTATATCAAATATCATGCCTCCCACTGTAGTTTTCATTGTTCATTAAAAGTGAGATTCGAATTTCTAGAACAAATAACAGGAAATGTGATTGACAATCGAATAAATAGAGAACATTCGAAATCCCAATCATTCGTTGACTGACAGTGCATTGAGCTCAATTTTTTCATTTCCATTTCATCGATGCCAAATAGACTGGAGCTGTCTGAAAAACAGATAGATTCATGTGATTTTTCAGCTGATTCAGAGTCGACAACTTTATATGCACCTGAAACATTCCATCGTTTACGCCGGTTCAATAAACACCATGTGATGCTTTCAGTTTGGTTGTCACGAGAATATAATGGTCAATAACTGCAGGCACTTGCTAAACAATGGTTGCAGAACTCAACTTTCCGTTTTTATGGTGGAAGTTTTAGCATAACAATTCATATTTCACAAAAGGAACGTGAGAAAAACATTATACAACAGTCACTGATGGTACTAAATAGACTATTCTCACTCAGTGAACTGTACATGATGGAGTGATAACTGGCGTAAAAAATCATTAATTTTTCAGTTCCCAGAATATTTATATATTTCAATGCATTTCAACATGTTGCGTATTCAAATGAACGGAAATATTCATAATTTTCAGGCATTGGGTTCTGTTTATCAATTTTATTCAAAATATACATTATTCAATAATAGAAAATACATACCTACATACATTAGAGACTCCACCATAATTTCATGTTATGCAATTGAAACATACCAAGAAATTCTGATTGGTATCGATGTGTAAGATTGGTGGATCCACTCTTCAATATTGTTTCGTCAGATTAACTCTCGATACAAACAATTGAACTATAGAAATCGAAGCGTGGGGTTCTCTTATTCGATTATGGATGGCGTGAACTATGAAAAATTTCCAAGGTTGGTGAAATTGATGATTCATTTCTAGAGGAAGGTTGCCACAATTAGAAAACGCGGTGAGGGGGTGTTGTAATTCGGGGCGCCATCGCATCCTGGGATCATAGGAATGTATTTATGATTCGGGATCACAGCTGGATAATAAAATCTACTTCAAGAGAGTTGTACAATATACAGTATGTTTCACTTATAATGGAAACACCCCTGTATCTTCATCTTCAATCAGGACGCCCAAGTCTCTAACTATCCATATTTTCCCTGAAAAATTTTCAGTTCTGATATTTCACCTGTTTTTGTCTCACTTTTGGAGACACCCCCCTATCTTACGTAATCGATGAGTTAGGATCCTGAAATTTGCTGAAGCAGGAGAATGTACTCTATGACGAACTATGGTCATCTTCAGTGATATGCACTGCTTGCCAACAGCCATGGAACTTCACAAATTTTCGGAAATCATTTCGAATTCGGAATCAGGACGCTCAACTCACTAACTATTCATACTTTTCCTGAAACAAATCAGTTCTAAACATGTCATTTTGTCCCAATCCTCATGGAAAGGTCCCGTTTTCTTACGTAATTATCGAATTAGGATTGTTAAATTTCTAGGAGCAGGGAAAATTATAGCATTAGCAGCCATGGAACCACCTACATATCCGGAAAATTGGTTTACTCCAATTCCTTCTGAACAATTTTCAGTTCTGAGATAATAAATTCTGTCTCACTTTTCCTGGAAGCACCCCAGTATTTCACGTAATTATCGATGTAGGAGTCTGATCTTTTCGATTCAATGAATTTTTCTCCTGGAATGTCGGTGGTTCTGTGGCTGCTGGCGAGCATTGTATCATTGAAGATGACCTCACCTGGTCATAGAGTACATTTTTGGTATATATTTCGTTCCAGCGAATTCCAGGATCCTAACCCAACGATAACGTGAGATACGGGGTTGTTTCCATGAAGAGTGAGACAAGAATGAATTTTTCAGAACTGAAAATTTTTCAGAAAAAACATGAATAGTCAGTGACTTGGGCGTCCTGATTCCGATTCGGAAAAGATTTGCAACCTAATTTGACTCCTAATATTATTTTCTGGAAATTGGGGTGGTTCCATAGCTGTTGGCGAGCATTGTAAATCACTGTAGATGACCTCACTCAGTCATAGAGTGCATTTTTGATATATCTCGCGCTCCAACAAATTTCAGGATCCTCACCACTGAACTCACACAATGATTACGAAAGATACAGGGGTGTTTCCTTTATAGAAGTGAGACACACTGTAGATTCACATGACTGTGAAATGGAATAATTGTCGATGTGATTACGTCACGAATTACCTCTTTTCCTCACAGCGTTCGGCTGATTGAGGCAATTCTACCAACCTCGGAATATTCCAAAATGCATTTCAGATTGAATGAAGTTCTGCTAACTTTCTAGAGTGCCTAGATCCTTCGACTCATTCCCCCACGTGCCGCCATTTCCACAAGTACTCCTCCTCCACTAACTCCTTCTGATATTGGTGCTTACACCGTTCCAGTGCAGGTTTTCACGCACATGCGTGGTAGTAAGTTCAACAAACTAGTGGACGTAATTTTCTTCAAATTTCGTCCATCTGAACTATAACTATCAACATGATTTCGGTGTCATTCAGATGACATTGTCGAATCACCCTGAATGTATGACCGTATCCTCCAGCTAATTCAAGCTTGTGTATGTGCTGACTGGAATGTGTCGAGCCCTTCCAACATACAAAACAATCTAGGACCGTATTAGTGGCGCTAAATGGAATTCTATACACGAGAGTTAATAACCGTAGACGTATCGTGAGATATTCAAGATGGCTGTCATTCACGCTTACAAGGCTATCAGCGAAAATCATACGTGAGATCGATGTTGGGGAAATTTCGGAACCATTCAAGAGTCCTCTTTTCTAGATGCGTTCGGTTATAACATATCAACTGGAAACGAAACACGAAACTGAATTTTGTAGAATCCTCCTTGCCCAGAATCACCAGAATGACCGACGAATTTGCAGTAGGTAGCATATTATTTATATATCTGTAATATATGCGATCACAACTGCCTTGATCCACAGTTAATGACCGATCATATGAGACAGAATCATTCCTTCCCTAGTAATTTTCAAAATATAAACCCAAGTAAACAACAAACATTCAAAATAACTTTGTTGCCCTGACGTGTTTTCAAAAGTAATGAGGTTTCTGTTACTTCTGACAGCTGGCGCTCGCAATCTACTAGCTTGAACGTTGAACGTTCGTTAAATATCTTTATCTCTGTCAGCTAGGTGATCACGTGACACCAAATCTGCATGGGGACACCTAATGTGTCAAAATATAAAGTATCGAATTCAAATCCATAGAAAAATATTTCATCGAATTGGTAAATCGTCAAAATAGTATAGAATCGACACTGTATTCTGTAGAACCGTAAAATATCAAATTGTAAAACATCGGGCCGTACTTCATCGAAATATAAAATTTCAACACGTAAATCATCAAACAGTTTTATGTCGAAATGGTATTAAAACGAGTCATTATTCTATCATATCTGTATCTTATCAGAACTATATTCTATCGAGGCAGTAGTTTATCAAATCCGTATTCTGTCGCAACATCAGTCTATCGTACTAGTTCTTCATCAAATTGGTAATCTATCAGAAGTGTATTCCATCAGAAACGATAATTCGTCATAACCGTATTCCATAGAAACCGTAATTCGTCAAAACCGTATTTCATCGAACCAATAAACCATCATAATCGTATTTGGTCATAACAACTTTTCATAGAAACCGTATTTTATAGAATCGGTATTTTATCAAATCAGTATTTCATAGAATCAGTAATTCATCAAACCCGTACTCCATAGAAACGGTAATTCATCATATCCGTATTTCATAGAACCTGTAATTTGTCAGACCCGTATTTCATAGAAATGATAATTTATCATATCCGTATTTTATAGAAACAGTAAAGTGTCAAACCCGTATTTTATAGAACAAGTATCTCATCGGATTCCTATTCCATAGGAATGATAATTTATCAGACCCGTATTTCATCAACGTTAATCTATCATAATGAACATTCATAGAATTGGTAATTTAGCAGCACCGTATCTCATAGAAACCGTAATTCGTCGACACCGTATTCTATCGGACGGTAAATCATCGGATTGTATCCCGTCAGGATGAGATTCAGATGATACAGAAAACTGCACTGCAGCGACACGCCATAGTTCAGGCAGAGACTCAGAGATGTCGCTGCTCGACAGTAAAGTGCAATGATTTCACAGGAACAGCAAGTTTGTCTATAAACAATCGAAACTAAAGTTGTACACGGCAACCTCAGAATGTTCGAGAATGAAATAATTGTAAAATACTGCAACATCATTTCATAATTATATTATGTACAAGCTGTCCCATTTCCGATGTCCTCACGGGATACCCCACTTATTATTCAAGAAGGAGATCTGCGGTTTCTGCAACTTTTCTGTGGAACTCACGATGCCGCAAACGAAATATTCATAGCCTGCTTGGTTTTTGGGATACAAGGAGAAATTTTAAATGTTGCATTTTCGGACCACTCCTGTATCTCAGCTATCTTTCAAATTACAGAAGAAGTGAAAACAGTTTCTCATACATTTCTTCACGTAGAATCCAGTGGCGTAGTCAGATTTTCAAAATAAGCTGTCATTATTGATTTTTTTGTCTCTTGGGGCGCATGAAAGGGAATCCCTTCAATGTTTGGAAATCATCGTGCGTACCCAGGAACGAGGAGGTAGAAATTGAAATTTGTTTCGATCTTTCGGATCTTACGAATATTTCCATTGGCAAAAAATCCCAAAGCTTCGTCGTTCTATATAGGCAAACAATTATTGTTGAAGATTTGTTCGGCATATCTTAGGGTTGACGACGAAGGGATGTGCTGATTGAGATTGTCGAGCTCGTCTGAGTGGTATTGCGATGGAATGATTGGAGAGATTTCTGGAGATCATTCACCGTAAAAAAACTTATATTGAAATGTGAGAGGTCGCCGCCTCTTCAACGGTCTTCAAGTGATGTCAAAAAAATTGTTGAGTGTGGCATCACCCACCAGACCTTGAGAAGCTGTTGAGGTGTGAAGTAATTTTCGCACGGAATAAAAATCCGAGTTTCTGCGAAGCTGCTTTCGCGATGGATCGAACATGATCGTTCCATGAAAGAGAAAATACCTTTATAGCATAAATATAGTGGTTTTGGTAGGAATACTGGTTCCAGACATTGTTATATCAGACATGCTGAGTTCTGTCCCTCTATAGAGAAAAATACAGGGTATATTTTTGGTGGCGTTGAATTGATCTAGATTGTTGGTACCCTATAGGTAGTTATTTGTCGTCATGGACAGCGTTGACCTGCCGTCGTCGTAAGTTCTTGGTTACCTGGAAATAAGTGGGAATTCTAGAAGAGAACTCAGTATATGGAGAGTTCTATCGTCTGCAAAGCTGTGGATACGGCAAGTGGTAGCTCCCAACAGATCATCGATATGAAGTAGGAACAATATGTTGGATCCGAAAGTGCGATCCTTGTGGAACGCCGGAATTTTTTTTTATCACTTGGAGCGAACGAAAGGGAATCCCTATAATGTTCAAAGAACATCGTGCGTTCCTAGGGAGGATAGGGACAGGAGGTAGGTATTGGATTTTTTTTCGAACTTTTGGAGATTATATGTTGTTGGGAATACTTCCACAGGCAATGAATTCCAGAGCCTAGCTATTCTTTGGACGAAGGAGTCTTGATAAAGTGATGTTCGACATCTTTCGAGGTTGACAACGAAAGGATGTGCTGACTGGGCTTGTCTAGTTCGTCTGATAGGTATTGCGCTAGTGAAGGGATGATAGCAGAGATTTCCGAAGAACATTTCCCGTGGAAGTATCGATAGAAAAGTGAAAGGTCGGCGACCTTTCTACGGTGTTCCAATGATGTCGAAGAGTGAGTGAGTGTGGCGTCACCCACCAGGCGAATGGCTCTTCTCTGGATGGAATCTAAGAGCATCAGCGTATGTTTTGGTGCTGAATCCCATATAAGGGAACAGTATTCTAGAACAGGCCGTATCTGCGCTTTGTAGATCATGAGAAGCTGTTGAGGTGTAAAGTAGCTTTTCGCACGGAACAAGAATCCGAGTTTTTGTGAAGCAGCTTCTGCGATGGATCTGACATGATTATCCCATGAAAGAGTGTTGCTGATGTAAATACCGAGCATAGATATGGTGGGCTTGGTGGGGATGGTGGAGCCAGACATTACAATATCATGAAGATTTTTACCAGCTGCATACACGTAACTGATCAATAGAATGAAGAGATTTTGTATTTCGTGTAAAAACTTTTATTATAAATCGCAAAGCGCTTTCGGCTAAAAAGCCATCATCAGTGCTGTACTCGTCAAGTATTTACAAAAAGGTCCAAAAATTAGTGATCACCGACATCATTATGGTACAAACGGGATTAGGAACAGACATACATTTAACAAATATGTTCCCTAATGGGTTATTGTAAAATGTTTCAAAAATACATGTTGAGATTGTTTTGTTCAAGTCCAGAAATCATTTCTGCCGAACACGGTCGAATGCTTTCGATATGTCCAACGCGACAGCTAGAGATTCCCCGTGGTTTTCTATTAAAGATTGCCATAAATGGGTGACGTAGGTAAGTAGATCTCCAGTAGATCTTCGGTGGCGAAAGCCGTATTGTCTATCATTGATGATTCCTGAGCTCTCCAGATATTTGATAGGCTCAATATTGATGGCTTTCTCCATCACTTTGGAGATTTCTGATAACAGGGCAATGGGCCTGTAGTTGTTGGGCAGGTTCTTGTTCCCTTTTTGGGGATTGGTTGGACTCGAGCTGTCTTCCAGCATGATGGAAAAATACCCGACCTGTACGAGATGGTGAACAACTTGCAGAGAATCGGTGTTAATTCTGGTGCACATTTTTTGAGGATAATGGGTGGAATTCCATCAGGACCGTAAGCCTTATTCGTTTTGAGACCAAGCAAAATTCGTATGATAGTGCGTTGACGGAAGACGATCTCGGGCATTCGACTCTCAACGGGTGGAATGTCTGGCGGAAGTTTTCCTTGGGAATCTAAAGTAGAGTGTGCTGCGAACATCTCTGCAAAAATATTTGCTTTCTCCTGCGATGTTGTTGCTAATGTGCCGTCGAATCTGGACAGTGGTGGAAATGAACTATTAGTGAAATTTCTTCCGACCGCTTTAGCAAGGGACCAAAACGAACGGGAGCCATTGGGGCAATCTATGAGTTTCGATCTTATCTTGGCATTGTATGTTTCTTTCGAAGCATCTATTGTTTGGCTGCAGTTATTCCTGTCATCAACGTATTCTGCTCTAGTCGCGAGGTTAGGAATTTTGCGCCAGCGATGGTAGGCTGTTTGTTTCAAGGCAACAGTTCTAGAACAGTTTTTGTTGAACCAGGGTTTCGGAGGTGATGATCTTTCCGAAAAATGAGGTATGTATGTGTCCATTCCGAGCATGATGATCTCGGATATTTCCGCAGCACACTGTGAAGGGTCCTCAGAGTCAAAGCATACTCTATGCCAAGGAAACTCGGAGAAAAACATGCGGAGACCGTCCCAATCTCCTGAATTGTAATGCCATATAAGACGTGGGGGTGCCGGAGCAGTTGATGGAATGAAAAATGGGCAGGTTGTGGAGATGAGTGTGTGGTCAGAATTGCCAAGTGGAGCTCGTACATCTATGGTGTAGGGTGCTGAATTATTAGTGAGGAATAAGTCAAGTATGTTAGCTGAATGGTTATTGGCATCGGGAATTCGTGTGGGTTCTTTGATAAGCTGCTCTAAGCCGTGAGTGATGGCGAAAGCTTCGGCTTGTCGCCCAGCTTCATTCGTTCTGTTAGAGTGTACGAGCCAAGCAGTGTTGTGTACATTGAAATCGCCCATGATGATGATTTCTGCTGCTGGATGGTTCTGTTGAATTTGGTCAAGCTTCAGAGACAAGAATTCGAAGAGCTCTTCATAGGATGAATCATTTGGTGATAAGTAGAGACAACAATTGATGGAAATGGTATGACACGATACTCCGTTCAGCAAGATTGGACGGATAACATCGGAATTGGACTTGGTTGACCCCTCGAAAGAACCCTGAGTACGAAAAACAAACAAAAAGCAGACCTAGATGGTAGGTCAATAATGAGTAGGTATACTATCCTCGAACTTGAATTACAGCATTCACCCGCCGTGGCATCAAGTTGATCAAACTTCTCAAACAGTCTTGAAATATAACCTCAAATTCTTCCTGAAGAACGAATCGTAGTTCTGGAAGAGTCTCTGATGGCATGACAAGGCCAAAAGGAAACAAACGCGCTTCCGTTGTTCGTCCCAAAGATGCTTTATAGGTTCTGAATTATTGTAAATATATATAGTAGTTGCGAAAACTAAAGAAATACCCTTTTATAGACAGTCAAACTAAGAAGAGGTAGAAATTAAAATAATAAAAGTGTGCTGATAAATACATAACAAAGAAAATATTAGCATCTCCGTAATCAGTACATTTTATGTTGTGTATTTATCAACACACTTTCATTATTTTATTTTCTACCTCTTTTTAGTTTGACTATCTATAAAAGGGTTTCTATTTTTTATTTCGGCGGCTTACTACAAAAGCGTGCTTTCTAGTTTGATCTCCTACCCCAACAACCTCCAGATACAACATATCCCGTCTGCCATATATATATTATCTCGTATATTATATTATATGCGCTTCATTGAATTTTCCGATTTTGATAAAAGCATCATAATCTCCGACCCAAAAAAAATAGATACCAATTTTGAATAGAATCGAATTATATACAGAGTGGGCCTTTGAAAACGAAACAGAGGCTTTGTAGGTCGCCAAAACCGGATTATCAAAAAAACTGAAACACGTCAACTACATTTTCGAGGGGGGCATCTTTCTAAAATATTTTCAGCCCTGCGGCGTTGCCGCTTCTAATGAAAAGAAGCAACAACTTTGTTATTTCAAATGGAACACCTTGTATTTTATTGCATTTTTAGGTTCTCCCCGAAGAGCTGATTTCATCAATGCATCACACTTGGGGTCTAGCTGTAATGGTTTCAGGGATATAAAGTGTTCAAAATCGAGATTTTTCAACTTTAACATTTTTTTGTGTCGAAACTATTCATTATTGGTCAAACCGGCACTCATGTCCCTATCTCAACTTGTGTTTCACTATCTACTGACATTTATTTGGAACAAATACAGGGTGGTTCAAGATTTCTGATCACCCTGTATCTGTTCCAATTAAATGTTAGTAGATAGTAAATCACAAGTTGAGATAGGGACATGGGAGTCGTTTTGACCAATAATGAATAGTTTCGACACAAGAAAATGTTAAAGTTGAAAAATCTCGATTTTGAACACTTTATATCCCTGAAACCATCACAGCTAGACCCCAAGTGTGATGCATTGATGAAATCAGCTCTTCGGGGAGAATCTAAAAATGCAATAAAATACAAGGTGTTCCATTTGAAATAACAAAGTTGTTGCTTCTTTTCGTTAGCAGCGGCAACGCCGCTGGGCTGAAAATATTGTAGAACGATGTCCCCCTCGAAAATGTAGTTGACGTGTTTCAGATTCTTTTCATAATCCGGTTTTGGCAACCTACAGAGCCTCTGTTTCGTTTTCAAAGGCCCACTCTGTATATAATTCCAAAACTGCTCCACTATATATTGAATCCGCCATCACTGATTTTCCAATTTTAACAAAACAGAATCACATTCTTAAACCTCGAAAGCCCCCAAATACGAATTTTGAGTAGAATCGGATCGTTATTAAAAAACTTGTCTGCCATATTGGATCCGTCATCTTAAATTCTCAAATTTGACGAAAGAACCATAATCTCCAATCCCGAAAAATCCCATACACAAATTTTCAATAGATTCGAGTCCGATTGAAATAAATCATCCGCCATATTGGATCCGCCATCTTGAATTTACCAATTTAGACGAAAGAATCATAATCTCCGACCTCAAAAACCCTTTCAATCCAGATACCAATTTTGAATAGAAGCGGATCATAATAATAATTAGAAAACTCGTTTGCCATATTGGATCCGCCTTCTTGAATTTTCAAATTTCGATGAAAGAATAAGAATTTCTGATCCCGAGAACCCGCAGATAAAAATTTTGAATAGATTTGAATCATAATTACAAAATTCGTCCGCCATATGGGATCCGCGATCTTGGATTTACCCTTCCTGCTTTCTGAGGGGGGTAATCACCCCTTCTAGCTCCCATTGATGTGCACCTGGTAAAAATAGAATGTTCAAAATATAACACCTAGGTATAGGTACCTATTCAGGCCTGGCCTGATTCCTTCCCAAGTATTTATGGATGTACCTATCGATCATAAATCACTACAGTGAAAAGTAGTGGTTCGTTCAATCATAATAATGAATGATAATGAAATAATATACCTATTTCGAAAACGATGTCGAAATACCCATGTCAGTTCTATAACATAACATAATTGCAACATTCAATTATTCTCGAATGTTTGGAAATTGCTGTGTACATCAACTTCACGAAATATCGGCAAGATTTGATTGTTCGTTTAGGTACCTACCCTACCATCGAGTATTTGAATTAAAGTTATGAACGAATGAATCTCTTGCTGTTCCTGTAAAATCAATAATTCTCGACAGTATTTTACTATACTTCACTATCGAGCTGCGACATCTGTGCGTGTCCTACTCAACTATCTAAATTTACTTTGGCGAGTCACTGCAATGCAGTTTCCTGTAACATTTCGATTTCAACCTGATCCGATGATTTACCGTCCGATAAAATACGGTGTCGACGAGTTACGGTTTCTATGAAATACAGATCTGCTGAATTACCAGTTATTCAATATGGAGAATTAATGTTGATGAAATACGGGTTTGATAAATTACTGATTCTATGGAATACGGATTTGATGAATTACCGTTTCTATAAAATACGGGTTTGACAAATAACAGATTCTATGTAATACGGAATTGATGAATTATCGTGTCTATAAAATACGGGTTCGATGAATTACTGATTCTATGGAATACGGATCTGATGAATTACCGTTTCTATAGAATACGGGGCTGACAAATTACTGATTCTATGAAATACGGATATGATGAATTAACGTTTTGATAAAATACGGGTTTGATGAATTACTGTTTCTATGAAATACGAATCTGATGAATTACCGATTCTACGAAATACGGTTATGTTGGATTATTGATTTGATGAAATACGGTTCTGGCGAATTACGGTTTCTACAAATTACGGTTTCGCTTAATTACGAATTCGATAAGTGTTCACTCTGATAGATTGATGTTTTGATGAAATACGGATCTGAAGAATTGCCGTTTCGATGCTCAACAGGTTCTATACCATATTGTCTCGATATAATACGATTTTGATGATTTACTGTTTCGATGGAATACGGTTATGATGGATTACCAATTCTAAAAAATAAGGTATGATGTTTTACTTCTCTATGAAGTACATTTCTTTGTTTAACTGTATGATGAGATACATTATGATCCTTTATATTTTGATGAATTATTGGTTCTATGAAGTACAGTTTCTACAGAATGCCATTATGATAGAATTCGATTTGATGAAATACGGTTTTGATACAATACGATCTGACGAAATATATGTACCCATCTGGATCTGCTCGTTCAACTCCGATTTTGTTAAACCGAACGCACCTTTTGTAGCTTGTAACCTAACTGTTGCTCTCCAGGATATCAATCATAAGAGCTTTCCGAGTAGTCAATAATCATGAAATGTAAGAGTCTTCCTTTTGAATGTTTTTTGCATGCACATCCAGAGTGGTCAAATTCAGATTTTTCACTTGGTGGTACTTGAAAGTCGATTCCTTTCATCTCTGATGCTTCGATGACTATTCTAGTCCTTCTCACACACTGATGTCCTCCTGAAGCCATATGATCAACCATAGAGCTAACTACCGCTAGATATCTTTGTCTTGTATCTACTTCTTGAGATGCTACATCTACAGATCTGCAGTGCCTATTTAAAAAAGACGCAGCATAATTCAAGATGGTGATTCCTCAGATCATTTCATGAAAAACATGTCTATAAATGTAGATCCGGAAATGCATTGTTTCCAAGATACAGTGTGTTCTGTGTCTTTTTTTTTCAAATAACCAAAAATATCTTCACACGGATTTGTTTGAAATTCATCAGCGTTATGTCTAGTGATGAGGAGCTGATTTGGTCCTAATTAGATAACGAATTTATTTAAGCAGTAGCGTTATGGGGGAGGCAATTTTATAAACTTCTTTGATAAAAATGTACGCCACTGACTCCAGTTCAATTCCGATATTTCCCTGAGAGTGAACGAAGCAAGACATGAGAAAAAATCCCAGAGGCAAAAAAGTTATAGTTTCAGTCGCACTATCTCAGGAAATTATCGAAATTGAATTGGAGTCAGTGGCGTACATTTTTATCAATACATTTTATAAAATTGCCTTCCACATAACGCCACTGTTTATATTAATTTTCATCTAGTTAAAGCCAAATCAGCCCCTTATCACTAGAAACAACGCTGCCAAATTTCATGAAAAATACTTCTAAGAATCATCCTTGCCAGGATTCATTCATCTGAAATGTCTACCTCTCGATGTCAAGAGATACTAACCCTTACGTCTTTTGGCTGCAGACACTGATGGATGAATATATTTTCACATACTGTTTGCGACTAAAATTTCATAGTTCATATCCCTCTGTTCAAGGAACCTCCATTACTGGAAATAAAAAATAACTGCTTTCTTTTGGCGATGTCTATTGCATGGAGACAAATATTTAGTAGTTGTCATTGAATCTTTCATTCAAGAAAGATCGTCTCATGATGTAGCCATTAAATAGAATAATTGCTGTTATGGTGGAAGAGTTTATATTTGAGTTCTGAATGTCAAATCTTCCAAAGTGGTGGTGTTGTAGTCTAACGTGTAGTTCACTTGTAGATGTCTAAGCATCGAAAGTAAGAGGATCATACTGTTTTCGAGACATAATTACAGTAGTTTCAGAGAAAGGAGGATGAATGCTTGTGTTCTGACTCCAACACCTCCAGAAACGGAAATATCTTCATGCTGTTCGATGGAAGGGTATTTGGAAATCTGATATCATAACTCGCCATTGACTCCGCTCCTATGTTATCCCATATGGTTAGGTATTAACCTAACGGCAGACCGACCCTATCAATTCTATTTTATCGCCCCCCCATAAGTGATTGAGCAATTGCCCATACGTTGTTATTTAATAAACGGGCTATGGCGGAGCTAATGGAATTTAACGGCCTATTTAACCATAGATGTAATTAGAATCGATAGGAGATTGACGACGAATATCAGGCTGAGAAGGTTCACTAAATTCACCCTATAAATTTCACGTAATTTGACAGGAGATACCAGAATATCGGTCTCACTATAATTCTCCTTTCCTTATTCTAATAAGAATTGAAATAAAGAGGATAATGAATAAAAATTCAGCAATCCATATTCTTCTCGATTAAAGTAATAATCTGCATATATTATAGGTTTTTTGGGGAAAATCCTCCGGATATCTCTGGAAATAAAACAAGTCATTCAGATGCGTCTTTCATTCACCCCAACAAATTACTACTCAGAATTTGTGACTGTAAATGACCTCCTTGTGATCATTGGATAAATTTGATGATTCTATTTTTCTAATTTTTAGGTTTTTAGATTTGTTTCAAAGAGAATTGTCAGAATTTCCAATATAATAATATGTACCTAGTCCAAGTCATTGTGAACATGGTTGTAATGTATCGACATTATAGGTTCATTTTGAAACTTAAATAAAAAATTAGGAACTTTTCCAACCTGAAATATGTGCGGGTCAAAGTTGTGAAAAGGCTGACATATATTGATTGTATTGTCGAGCTCCCATACTTTATTGACTTTATGGATCTTTAACTTTTCTGTGGGTTTGAGATGGAGAATTGTTGACCTAGGTATCAGTAACTTCCTCTTGTGTATTTTCCGTCTGAATTCCCCTAGTTCTGGCCCAGTATCGGCAGAAACAATCTGGACTGGCCGTCCTTGGGGTGCATACAAAGAACACAAAACTTTTATTAAATGTTTGTGTTTACCCCATCAAGCAATCGGGATATTCCAGATTACGTTACTTAGAATGAGTTTTTGTGCTTCTCCCAAACTTCTCCAGATTTTTTCTCTTGCTATATTGCCGCTAAATTTAATTATGGAAGAGCGGAGTGTATACGGTTTTCGTTGTTTCATCAAAAAATGCCAGGAATTCGGTGGATTATTTTTCGGTCATAACATTCACATTCGGAAGTTTGCAAAGTTTGCGGGAAATATGAAAATACAGCCGGAATTATATTATTGGAGCTACTCTCCATTATTTCCTCCAAGGAAGAAGTTATTTAAGTAGCGGGAAAATCAACTGGAGTGTGATTAAACTAAGAGCAGGTGAAGTTCACAAAAGTTGAGATAATGACATGAAGAAAATCCGATGATGGGATTGTGAAATCCAGAAAACTTTCTCAAAATTATGAAAGAATACTTCAAACAAAATGTGTTGGGTTGCTTTCGACAACAATGCATGTGAAAATCCAGAATTTTCTTTTAGGCTCTCTGATAGGAAAATTCTTTGAACGCAGTGACATTTTGGGGCAAATCATCTGATCTGTCCTTACTACACGTATATTGAAATAATATTTATATTTTTATTTTATAGAAACGAGGAGAGAAAATCCCAAAAAATTTAGAATAATGAATTTCCTTGTTTTCTTGACAAGAAATCTTGGTATTGACATAAAATCTCTTGTCTTGTCTTGAAATCTAAAGTTATTTCTTGTCTTGATCTTGTTTTGGATTTCAAGACATATATAGACTACCCTTCTACATATATATATATATATATATATACACTGCTCGCCAGCAGCCGTAGTATCATCGACATTATGGGGAGACAAGAAAAATTGAAAATCTCTTCAAATTCGAAATCGTGACATTAAATTCACTGCCATTACAACTTTGGAGTTACCGAAACCACAACCCTGTATCAAATAATGTTGATATGAACATAAATCGGATTATTTCGCAAGGTTATGAATACGGATTTCCACTTACCATAAAATCAGACATACGAAAGCCGTTTGTTCCAGAATTTGCAATAAAATTTATACGTATAATTGCCGTGGAAGTAATCAAAATTACAAAGCAATACCGTTTTATCTTGGAATTGGGTACTGAAATTGTAGAATGCATATGAATCTGGAATGGATTATATTATGCTGCTCGAAATGTAATTGGTTGGCTAAGCCAATTATAGATGTTAAATGGATGGTAGTTCAGTAAATAACAATGTCGTTTATAACTGATTAGGAATGTTCTATCAACAAATATTGCTGCACTTTGCAGAAGTGATGAAATTATATCATTCATGGTTTTACGAGTTTGGGGCATGAAGAAAATGAATCTGATCTCTATAGATGAAGAATACTGAAAAACTATATTTGATTTCGACCCCAAATAATTTTATATTCTTGAATTTTTATTTTTTCTGTCTTGTGATTATCGTCTTCCAAGTATTCACTACTTGAGAAATTTTACTTCCTCACACACCATGCAGGGTATTTACAAATGAAACTTGAACCCCGACGAAGCATTTCTCCCTATATTGAAATAGTAAAAATAATGTTCTTATGATGAAGAGCTTGTCCTAATGATAATGCAGGTTTATTATATACAGGGTGATCAGAATTCTGAATCTTGAGCCACCCTGTATTTGTTTCAAATAAATGTCAGTAGATAGTGAATCACGAGTTGAGATTGGGACATGGTAGCCGTTTTGACCAATAATGAATAGTTTCGGCACAAAAAAATGTAAAAGTTGAACAATCTCGATTTTAAACACTTTATAGCCCTGAAACCATTACAGCTAGACCCCAAGAAGTGTGATGCATTGATGAAATCAGCTCTTCGGGGAGAATCTGAGAATGCAATAAAATACAAGGTGGTTCCATTTGAAATTACAAAGTTGTTGCTTCTTTTCGTTAGAAGCGGCAACGCCGCAGGGCTGAAAATATTTTAGAACGATGTCCTCCTCGAAAATGTAGAAGACGTGTTCCAGATATTTTTGAGAAGGCTTTTAGTTTAGGAAATATCGAATTTGTTCCATACTTTACGGACACAGTGTATATCATTTCTTTATCAGATGACGGTCGGAATTTCATTATATTCAATCCTTTTTCAATTTGGAACTGTGAAAATACCTATACATAATAATAATAATAATAATAATAATAATAATAATAATTTATTGCACTTAAATTACATATTACAAACATAACAAATACATTGGTAATATATACAAGCCAGTCACAGAACATTAAGAAATAGGACGAAAAATTAATACATAATATAATATAATATAAAACATTTATAGTGAGGATGCAAAATTTAAGTATTCTGAACCTACTGCACTATCCAGGCACTGCTCAAAATAATCATTCAAGGAATAAGGTTCCAGATTACATAAGAAGTTAAGTATAGGCTTCTTCACTAGTTGAAAATTTTCTTTCAGTTTTATGTGTGTTGGTAAATGATTAAATAATTTTATACAGGAGTATAGAGCACCTTTCTCAAAACAGGCTAACCTATGATATGGAATATTGTAATTTGAGATGTTTCTAGTACTATAGTTATGAGTTATGTTGAATTGTAGGAAATATGGCCTATTTTTGAACACAAATTTAATACACTCATATATGTACAATGCTGGAACAGTAAGTAAATTTAGGGAGCTGAAGTGAGTTTTACAAGAAGTGAGATAACTCAACTTTTTGATTATTCGAATAGCTCGCTTTTGAATTGTGAAAATATTTAAGGCTTCACTGCTTCCTCCCCAGAGAATGATGCCATAACGTGCCCTTGAATAGAAGCTTGCATAGTAAAAAGTTTTAACAATGTTGATATTTGTGTTATTCGACAGTATTCTGAGGCCATATATCACCGTTAGTATATTAAACTTTTTTCCGTAGCCACGTGTCCACTTTCCGAACTGAAAATAGTAGACGACATAAAGCAAAAACTTGTTTTGCTATCCCCAACCGTAATTTGATATTCTATGTGTTGTTTCCATGTTGGTCATCGCCTTTGTTGTGTTCGCGATTTCTACGAAAGGCATTCCACATCAAGTGAACATCAGTGTCCATATGGCTTCGGATACAACCTGAAAATACTCCAATACCCAAGTAAGAGTAGGGAAATCATGAAAATGGAGAGGAAATTCAAACAGGATAATCTTCAATATCGAGGTTATTCTCGAGAGTCCTATTTTGCATTCAGATAGAAAATCGATAGGCGTATTGAGTAATAACCATATTATGGCTAGGGAAAGCATGACGCCTTTGGGGTTCACGTCAATAACTCACGAAATTTACAATTCAAGTATAACAAGATATCAGTTTGCTAAACTATGCCCTTCAAACAAATTTAAATTGATGAATACGTCAGTATTGATAACAAACATTTTCCTTGATTTATAGTTTCAGTAACGCGATGTAACGCAAGTATTTCCAAGGCGATGAAAGATATATTCCCATGAGCTTAAAGTTCAACAACAGTATAGGACAATGGTTTTGATGTATGATGAATTTACATTAATCATACAGGACGTGGGAAGAAATTCTGAATTGAGAATTGAGAAAAACCTATATAATCACGAATCTGCGTTTCCATTCTCCATGTGATGAAAATAGCAATTCTTTCACGGTTTATTCAACAGAAAACAACTTCTTTCCTGGCTATATGCCACCACGAATATTGAATTACATCTATTAAACACGCACGATGAGAATTCGAAAACGAAATCTTCTGAAGTGGAGAATTTGCATTCTCCTTCACATAAAGAAATGCATATAATATCATTCTGAATATTCAACAGAAAACAACTACTTTCCTGGCTATTTGCCACGTCGAACATTGAATTATATCTGTTGAATATCCAAAAAGAGAGCATGAAAGATCAAAATCCTCTGGAATTGAGAATATGTATGTATTATGATATAAAAATATAACTTATCGATATATTCAGTATTGAAATGAAAATTGAAATGTATAGGAGAAGTATACTTGTATGAACTCTGATCTTGATGAGCTTCCATATCACTGATATACGAATGATTTTCTTTGGAAGTTGCAAGCTCATCAAGATCAGAGTTCATACAAGTATACTTCTCCTATACATTTCAATTTTCATTTCAATATTGAACATATCGGTAAGTTATATTCTTATATCATAATACATCATATTATCCTATTCGATTTGAGAGATGATGTTGATTCTCAATTTCAGAGGATTTTGATCTATCATGCTCTCTTTTTGGATATTCAACAGATATAATTCAATGTTCGACGTGGCAAATAGCCAGAAAAGTAGTTGTTTTCTGTTGAATATTCAGAATTATATTATATGCATATCTTTATATGAAGGAGAATGCAAATTCTCTACTTCAGAAGATTTTGTTTTCAAATTCTCATCGTGTGTGTTCAATAGATGTAATTCAATATTCGTCATGGCATATAGCCAGGAAAGTAGTTGTTTTCTGTTGAATAAACCGTGAAAAAATGAATATGTTCATCACATGGAGAATGCGAATTCTCAATGCATTTCTTTCTATCCTCCCTAGGTACGCACGATGCTTTTATTATAGGAATTCTCTTCCATGCGCTCCAAGCGATAAAAGAAGCGCATCCCCTTGTGATCAACTTTGGGAAATATCGAATAACCTACTATCAACATCATATCGTCTATAAAAAGGGGGAGATTTGGAATTCTCCACCTAGGAAAATATTCTTAATGGATTCAACTTCAAAAAGTTCAAAACAGATTCGATTGAGAAGTTAGGGATATCTTCTTGTGATTGAGAAAGCAGCTTTATGTTTTCTTTTAATAACCGTCTGAAAAATGTATTGAAATTAAATTAATTATCCTTTGAAATCTGAATTTATCTATATAACAATAAAATGTTCATTTCCTTGATAGATATTGATATTCAGGCTGATAATTTACCTATAGAAGACAGAAATATGTACCTTCTTCATTGAATTCGGTGGTTCGAAACAAATTTGATCCAAAGATTATATTTCTGTGCCAAACAGGAATATAATCTTAATAATCTTGATTGTCAGATTTCACGTAAATTCTCCACTCAGACTCAGCCTTGCTCATAATCCTGTAATTGAAAAACCAAAATTTATTGCTCAAGTTCCAAACGACTCAACAGCATAGGAGTAATTTTTCTCCTGGAATACATTTTGAATGTGTTTTAAAACGACGAAATTTGGTGAATAAATTCCGGCTTGATGGCACTAAAACCGACTTTAATTGGCAAGGGCGGAATTTTATTGTCCTTTATCCAAGTAATCTCTCTCAGACATACAATAAGAAGATGGGAATTATCGAAATCTTATGAAGATGAAAAATTAATGAATGAATAATACAGAAGCATTATTTTTGATTTGCATGTAGCATAAGTCAGATCGCTGATGGTTATTTAATCGTATCAGCAACATCAAACTCAATGGACTTGATGTTTAAAAGCGATATAGGTAACTAAATGATCGTGTAATTCGGAAATTGATTGCAAAATATGTGCTGTTCCACGACTGAAAGATTTAATTCAACTAATTTAGTATGCGCAGCGGAATGTTCCAATTCCATGACATGGAATCATAAATATTCCATTACATCACCCACAACCATCCCAAAACAATTTAGGACAGTTCGAAACGCCTATTCACGGTAATGTCCTGCACACTGAACAATCATTTTTTCTATTTTAATCAATTCAAACAATTCTATTCTCGAATGAATCAGAAACTTGGGTCTCTTATAGTCACATTACAACCGGCAATGTCGCTTCCCTATTCAAGGATGCTTTCCGAAAAGATACGGAAAAAGTATGCTTCAAATTCACCACATATATTATAGGGAATTAAATTGGTAAAACTGACTCGCACTGAGTTCATATTTTGTATTCCATTGGTAAAACTGGTTCAGATAGTTCAGAGCTCAGTGCAACAATTCTCGCACGAGCTCTACAGTGCAACATTGAAAATGGCGGAAACATTGAATATGCATTGTTTAAAATCCAAAAGTTAGTGGCAATCAAATGATCATCATCGAGTAGTGATGAAAATTTTGAGGTTCCCAGAATTCATAATCTTGTTGAATGTTTTGAACTTATTCAATGATCAAGAGGTACTTTTTGAACTACTGCTCAAAATTATCTCCATGGAACATCTACTTTGTTTTTAATTCAAGTCAAGAAGGAATTTCAGGATGCGGACAAGTTATAGACAAAGACAAAACAATTCATCCGATTGAACCTCCAATAATAAAATGTTATTATATTATTTCGTATTCCATTGAATTTTTTTTACACCATATGGGTCCAATTCCCCATATGATAGTGTGGGAGTCCCCTGGCTCCAGGAATACCCACTAAACACTCCACCCCGTTGGTAGCCTCGTCTGACCGAAGTCTCCGACGACACTTAGGCCTAGTGGCCCATTGTATCTTACCTACATGCCGCTATCAGGGCCACTTCAATATAAAAGACCCTTTTCGTTCAGGTTCCTGAAGATTACTCTTCCGATCCCTGTTCTCGTCTACGAAGAAGGCCAAAAGTTTTCCTTCTCCTACGAGTGACGGGGGAAGTGGTTGGTCCAGCTCTGTGGTGCCCCCTGCACAGGGCTAAGGCTACTCACTCTGAGATGTCGCCCTGTTTCCCAGAGGCCCCGTTAGCGACACCATACCTCGGTGCCATTGATCCATCACCACGGGTTCCCACAGCTTGGATTAGGTTGCCAGAGCCTCGTTGACCAGTCCTCGGTGACCTAGACAGACATCAGCAAATCGCCCTATCCCTGCCACAGATGTCCACAAATTGTCCCATCTGGCCCGGAGATAGCAAAGATGGTCCCAAAATGCTTCATCCGTCGAGCGGCCGCGGTCTGTCCTTCCCACACCACTTGATGGTGAGGTTGGGCTTGAAGGGGAGGAGGAAAAGAGAAGTTGGCCAAGAATGGGCGATAGATAGATTGAAAAAGGAAGAGAGAAGCGGATATCACCCAAGACAAGTTGAAGTATGGTGAATATCCGGCTAGGGTTCCTCAAGTTCACCATTCCCGTACTCACAAGTTGTGAGTCCCTGAGGGGATTCCATTGGATTACCAGTTCACATTTTGGAGAGGACTAACGTAGTGTGGGTGCAAAACTGGTGCAAAACCATCACGGATGAAATTCGCTATTAGTGTTATCAAGCTCTGTAACAGAATTGATGACCACAAAATCTGAGTGTTCTAGATATTTTGTGGATCTAGTGATTCCTAGGTCAAGAAATTTGGATGGTGTTAGATATCAAACTTCTTCAGATAAAAGATCAAATTGTATCCTGCAAAAACCTAAGTGGATGCACTCGAAAATAAGTCCAACATCATGAGTTAATGAGAATCAGCTTCTTCTAAATGCATTTGATTATGACCCAGGTGATCAATCGAAGTTCTTATCGTAAATTATTTGTTACATGATATGGATATAAGGATAACAGGGAAGAAAGATCCAATGATATCAAACTCAGTGAATCCAAGTGATGGAATCGTGACTCTCTGGCATATTGAAATTGACTAGATACCCAGAACATCTTCAAGACGACAGATTTTCGTGGTAATCAGGAGTAATAATTGTATGGAAACGAATGAATTCGTGTTCGTGGAATTCCGGTGCCATCATATCTGGTTAATTGAAAGCATATATTATGTACTATTTCTATATATGGCGTATCGCCTATACGATATCTCAACGAAAATGGGACCAAAATGAGAGGTACTTCTTGAATCTATATATAAGGACGGAAAGTGGAGAAGGGAAACAGCCATATTGGTTTGACAAGTTTCGTATTATTTTTTCCCTACGTCGGCATCAACGCCTATTGGTCGATTTCGTTAGCTATGTCCTGCTTTGAGGACAGCTATGATTCATATATGAGTAGTATATACAGGGTGTCAATTTGAAAACTTCCCACCCTCAATATCTCCCTCCAAGTCGATAATATGGAAAAACGAAAAGACAGGTCGATTTTATTTTCGAGGGGGACATGGTTCTAAAATATTTTCAGCCCCGCGGCGTTGCCGCTCCTAACGAAAAGAAGCAACAACTTTGTTATTTCAAATGGAACACCCTGTATTTTATTGCATTTTTAGATTCTCACTGAAAAGCTGATTTCATCAATGTATCACACTTGCGGTCTAGCAGGAATGATTACAGAGATATAGGGTGTTCAAAATCGAGATTTTACAACTTTAGGATTTTTTTGAGTCGAAACTATTCATTATTGGTCAAAACGGCTTTTATGTCCCTATCTCAACTTTTGATTTACTATCTACTGACATTTATTTGAAACAAATACAGGGTGGTTCAAGATTCAGACTTTTGATCACCCTGTATTTGTTTCAAATAAATGTCAGTAGATAGTAAATCAAAAGTTGAGATGGGGACATAAAAGCCGTTTTGACCAATAATGAATAGTTTCGACTCAAAAAAATCCTAAAGTTGTAAAATCTCGATTTTGAACACCCTATATCTCTGTAATCATTCCTGCTAGACCCCAAGTGAGATACATTGATGAAATCAGCTTTTCAGGGAGAATCTAAAAATGCAATAAAATACAGGGTGTTCCATTTGAAATAACAAAATTGTTGCTTCTTTTCGTTAGAAGCGGCAACGCCGCGGGGCTGAAAATATTTTAGAACCATGTCCCCCTCGAAAATAAAATCGACCTGTCTTTTCGTTTTTCCATATTATCGACTTGGAGGGAGATATTAAGGGTGGGAAGTTTTCAAATTGACACCCTGTATATGATTGAAAGTATATGACTTCAGGTTCTGTAACCGGGATTTACGGTTTCTAAATCTTGTGATATGCCACGTGGAACTTAGCGTCATTAAGAAATCTTCAATTAATAACACAGAACAACAAAAAGAATGTATCTTGGAATAAAATTGATCCAATTTCATAAAAATATTTGATGTAATGTGTCCCTATGCGTAGAAAATTGCCAAGATATTGGTTTTCGAAGAGAGATATTCTCATTTTCACAGTATATCAGCAAAAACTATAACTCATATACTGTTTCCCTTCATTGCAGTACAGGCAAAAAGACTTTCTGCTGTATTATTCTAAAAAAAATTAAATTCCGACTGAGCCTGCTAAAAGCAGAGACTGCTGGCTTTTGCATACGTTTGCTCTAGTAATAGAAATCTGAATAGATGACGAATTTTTGTACAACACCAATATGAATCGAAGAATCGTATATGATATCAGTAGTACGAAATCTGTCGATATTTTCTGTATTGTCGCGAATTCTAGATCAAATCTACACATCCTGTATATTATAGAGAACTAAGAAAAAATAATAAGTAATGATGTAGGAGTTATTTATCACCATACAGGAACTGTTCAAGTTCTGCTTGTTTTGATATGCTTTCGTCTTATCGATTTCCCCTTTATCTTACCACAAGGATGCAAGACTGGTTGGAAAGTTGATAGTACCTATTTCGTCGGAAATTATTCATTGTCTTGGAGTCTTGGTTTCAATATGAGTTGTTTTTTGTTGAAAGTTCTGTTCCTATGTGTTTTTATTTTGGGTCCTGGTGATGCAACTAGGGATCAAGTAAGTGAATTTTAAGAAACTCACATAGAAATATCATGAAACTTTTTTCCATATTTTTCAGGGAATCATAGATAATCCTAAGAGTGGTAGGTATATACTTTTAATGAAGGAATATTGACTCATGAAGTCAGAAGTGCTATACAGGACAGAATAGAAATTTCCCAGATAGTTCTTTATTAATGAATCCCAAACAATTTGCAGGAGGGAAATTCGAAAGGAATACCAAGACTGTCTGCAACTCAACTAGCTGCAAAGACATCACTTCTCAACTACTTTTTTTGATGAACCATGACGTGGACCCTTGCGTAGAATTTCCGGAATATGTTTGTGGCAATCAAGGTTCTCTTAAAGACCCTTTTTCTGATATTTTCGAGTCATTCGAAATATTTCTGGGATCCAATGTGACCGATAAATCCGAAAAATACCGCAGAGATTTCCGTGATTTTTATCAAAGCTGCTTGCATTTCCAGAAAGACTTTGGTTTTTTGGACACACTTGAATTCTGTAAGTTATAGTTATTCTATCAGGTGAATATCAAATGGACTGTCAATAGTTTTCACCATATTTATTTCTTAATGAACATGAAATTTAATTGCAGTGTTGAAGCAAAATTATAGCAGTGTGACAGATATTTTGATAGAGGTGATTTTGAGACAGTCATTCCCATTTTTCGAAATCGGTCTGGATATCGATGTGGATACAGCAAAATATGTATTCCAGGTAAATCAATTGCATAACGCCGACCTTATTCGAACATATTCTTTGCACTTTTGGAAAAGCAGAAATTATAAAGTTACATTAACGGTTATCTAACCTGATTTTGCTATTTTCCTCTTCTATTTTCGTAGATAACGTTACCTGGTGAAAGTGTATTGAAAACAAATACTGATGGATGGTCTCTACGAGAGCAAATAAAGAATCAGTGTCGAGATAATTTGCAAGATTCTTTGAACAGCAATGAGATGAATTTAAATGAGATACATGCTGATTTCAGGAAATGTGAAAACGAAATGTTGAGAAAATATATCGAAAATTATGGTAAAAACATGAAATTTGTTCTGAATATCAATGATACGGAGGTAAGAAAATATTTAACGAACGAATTCTTTGATATTGAAAAAACCACTGTTTTGTGAAATAAAACTTCTCTTTCGTGAAATAAATTCGTTGATTGATTGAAGTCATCTGAAACTGATGTGCTTTGAATCGGTATCTTGATGATTGAATGATTAAAAATTGTCTTTATAGGATTTATTGACAGAACTATTAGGCCATCAACAGGTGAGATTACAAAATTATGTAGTTGAACTGTCTATTCCTAAGTTTTAACTGTGATTCAAGGCAATTCAAGTACCTGAAGAAGAAATATGGCAAGCTAAGATTCACGAAAACTTCACACAGATAACGATAACTGAGATGAACAACAAATATGACATGATCAATTGGACTCAGTTTTTTGAAGGAATAACAACAAATACAACATTTTCAGGAAACGAAATTGTTCATGTATATTTTCCAGACTACTTGGAGAAAGTTTTCATTTTCTTCAAAACCCTCGAAGAAAGGTAAAATAATACATATGAATAAATTGAAGAACGATTGATTTGGACAATAGAAGCTTGAAAGAAAATATTGGAGCTGAACCAATTTTTCTTCAAAAACTTTATAAATACAGGGTGTTGAAAAATTTGTTCAATGACACTTCAGCCCTCGTGATTTGATGAAGTAGGTAATCAAGTGGTTAGATTTTTATATATACAGTGTTATTTTCTACATTCCTGATATAATTTTCATTATGCCCAATTACTTCGGATTTCCTGTTCAATTCAAGGACCTCATCAACTGAACTGAGATAATATCTCAGCCAGAATATTGATTCCAATAAAAAAATGTGACAATATATCTAATAGTTTTCTCTATGTGCATGAATTTACTTTTTCCTGTTCAGCTCCCTGAACATCTCCCTACCTAGAAAAATATTTCTGCAGTGGAAAATTATGAAAAATCTATACCTGCCCAAAAATATATTCAAAGTAAAATATTTAGAATACGCGGTTATTACCAGCAAAGCTTGAATTGCATTGAGAATGGAAATGTATATGGAATTCGGTAATTGAAATAAAAACTTTCAGAGGTAGAGGAAATATGAGGGGAATGAGTTGAAAGACAGAACATAGGGCAACATATGACACTTGATAAAATATCTGAAATATTTTTCCCGTTGATATTTGATATAACTTACCTACCGAATTTGAATTGAAAATATGGTTTGTTCTTGAGCTGTCGAGGAAAACCAATCATTATATATCAGATTCAACACCGTTAGTCATTCAAATCACGAGAGCTTTATTACTAGGCAGCGTTTGTTGGTCGAATTTCACCCTGTTTATTCAACCCAACGTTCTAAGACGGAATATCCTCAACATATTAGCAGTTGACATGACTACTCTCAATTTTGTAGAGTGTGTTAATGATAATTCGAATATTTTTTGTAGGAAGTTGATAAGGATGCTTCAGGAGTTCTCCAGCTTAGAGCTCTACAAAAACCTCCTTCAACCTTATGGAAATACCAAAAGAGCTTTCTGCATGAGCCTAGTTTCACAACTGATGCCAGATGTCGCCAGTATCATCTTCTACGATAAAAATCCCATCCACAAAACCTTTTCCTCTGTGTTCCAGACCAGGAACTTGTTCAACAAGTTGAAAAATCAGCTGAACGAATCTATAGAACAGTCGACCCTCGATGAAGATTCCAAATTGGCCTTCGAGCATAAATTGGGGAAGTTGGAGTTGGGACTGATACCTTCTGGAAACTTCAACGCAACTAAGGACAATTACAGGGACCTCAGCATCGGACCTGATTTCCAGGAAAATCTAGTTCGAGTAATGAGAAACTATAGGAAAATAATATTTTCTCATGTCGGAACGAAAGCATCGGCTGCTTCATTGTGAGTTAACTGCTTTTTTGCTCTTCTCTAGTGACAATATTCTAAATTTTTGTTCCAGGTTGAACTACTTCGTTAGCCCCTTCCAAGATATACCCAAAACTTTTTATACCAGTGACACGATAGGTAATATTACTGATAATACTACTAATACAAATACAAAGTTCCTTTTCTAAAAACACTATTATCTGAATGATCGCCGTCTAACATCAGATGTTGTAAGTACTTACCATGGCACTAAAAATATAGTGAAGACAACTTTGTGTTTCTTCATGTAGCTTGGATTGTTAACTCCACTTTGAGAATGAACAACTTTCTTGATATATTCGATTGCAGTCCTTCATCCGGGCATATTCAGTAGAGTTCCATCCGATCTTCCAGACTATATCATAGTGGCAAAGCTTGGACTACTCATGTCTCAAGAAATTCTTCGACATTTCGATCCAACAGGACGTCTTTTCATGACTAATGGCGTTCGATCCAGCGATGAAAAATACAAGGTTTTGGTTGAGAGTACGAGGAATTTGATGAACAGTTTTTACCTGAAGAATCCTATCAACTACCACCAAAAGACAGTGCATTTGCAGGTAATTACAAACACATTCCTGATAGATGGTAGAATCAGTGATGAAGGCATCATGCACTTTCATGTAAAAAGGATTTATTTCGAAGGATACAAAGATATTTTTTTTCAGAAGATAAATGGAGATCATTTGTTGAATGAACTGATAAGTGATAATGCAGCCTTCAGGTTGCTCACTGACTATTATGGAACACTTGGTGAACAAAAACAGATGCCTTGGATTCGTGATGGCTTTACAGCAGAACAAGTATTTTTGATAGCTGCGACACAAGGTGAGAAATTTGTATTCATCGACTATAATGTCATATCAGCGAATTTGAAGATTTAATTTGTAATTGTTCTTCACGCATTCCATCTTCAAACAGTTATTCGAATATTAACTGAGAACCATGTTGTTCTATTCAGAACAAAGAGAATGTTGATTATTTGGTTCATATTGATGAAAAATTGTATCATTGCTTGTTCTTATTATTTTTCAAGTCATTTATATCCGAGGAATAATAACGACGTTTCCAATTACATTTTTCTGAATAAATTTTATCCCCTCCTTTCTACAAATAAGAATAATTATGCAGGGGTATTTAAATATAATGTGTAGAGAGAAAAAATAAGATTATTTGCTACGAAATGTTACTGCGCTTGGAAATATCCCTATCACAAACCCTAAAAAGAAAATTAAATTAATAGTCAATGACCACCTCGATTTGAGAAATGTAACTTAAAATTTCACGTCGATAATTTTCAGATTTCAAAATAATGTAATATCTTCTCAATATTGATTCGCCCTTTCTTGTGTCACAGAAAAAAAATAGTGTATTATACACGGGAAAAATATTAGATTTTAGCTCACGGTTTTTTGTCTCAACACAACCTGGAGCTAAAATCTATTACTTTTTTCCCTTGTATAATAAATAACTATCTGCCTATTTGTAAATGAAATAAAGGAGATTATTTATATTCGGGGCGAAACTTCGATGAACGATATTTCAGCAACGCCTCCATGTTTTTGCCTGAAATTCATCAGCAACTCACCTCTACAGACACTCCATAAGATGAACTATGAAAAAAAATCTGGATCCGGACTTGAGAAATTCATTTTCTTTATAAATGACATTATTTCGACTTTCTGGATCGTATTTTCGAAAAACTAACATCAGGATCAGAAAGATCAGGAAAAACACTACGATTTTAGTTTCGCCAATTCGTTAAAAAAATATCGAACAAAATACCGACGAACGTTTCCATGATTTCGCACGGGAATATTGTAGTCAAATCGTTCGACAAATTGCATATCAGTGTATCATGAGAGTTGGAAAGAGGCTCTATTCGATGGAAAAATCTAGGACCACACTTGATTTTCTGGAAATGCCTTTGAAATATGAACATAAATAACTTTCAAACGAAATCTGCTTCTACATGTGAAAATGTCCAAACATTGTACTCAATTTGAAGAATTATCGCTGAGGTGAAAGATTAATATTCGAATCAGATAAACGTTCCTACTTATACTACGAAGAAAACCTTTTCAACTCAATCAGCGAATTGAATTGTGAGTTTGGTGTTTTCACGATTCAGAAAGCACTATCCTGTTTTAGTGATAGATGTGAGCAAATGGATTGAAAAAAGTATTTCATTTAAACAGGATGGGGCACCTACACATTACTCAATACAAGTTAAAGAATACCTAGAAACCCAATTCTCTAATCGCTGGATATAGATCGTGGTGGCCCTAATTCTTGGCCTTCTAGGTCTCCTAACAGTATTAGACTATTATCTATGGAGAAATATGAAACGATTGCTATATCAGACTGAAGTCAACACCAGATAGGAACTGAGGGAGAGGATAGTTATAGGCAAATTATTCTAAAAACCATGCAAGATCTCCTGAAGAGATGCAGATATTGAAGAATGACAGTTCGAGAATCTTCGTTGATGATTGTTAAGGTATAGACAAAGCTCTTTCGAAAATTATTATTGTTTTGTAGTTTCTTACAAAAATCAAGTCCGGTCCTGATTTTTTTCGAATAAAAAACCATTCTCAAGTTTTCTGGTATATCAATATGCAAAAAAAAATTATTTCAATACCTTAAGTCGAATGTAGAGAGTAATGTGCCCGGACGAAATCGTAGAGACATTCATCAGTATTTTGTTTGAAATTTTTTTACCCAATCGATCGAAGTGTGCCGTACAAATTGAAAAGCTGCACTTGTAGTATTTTTCCTGATCTTCCTGATTCTGATGAGAGTTTCCGTCTCTGGAATTTTTTCTCCATAGTAGGTCACTTATTACTAGAGGTAAATTGCTGGTCATTTTCAGACGATAACATCGAGACGATCGTCAAACCGGTCAAACCGGAAGTGACTTTCATTTTTGGTTTCCTCAGTTGAAGCTTCCTTGCACGAATTAGAGATCATGGAATTTTCGAATTCTTATTTTTCGAAATGGCTGAGATAATCCATTGAAACAGGTATACTGGGACACCCGGTATATCAACTCACCTTGACTTCCTCTATCCGCCATTTGGCTATGGCTGATTAATCATGACTCACCCTATATAACAAAATGTCCTTAAGATATTCACATTGAATTTTGAAACACCCTGTATATCATTTCGTTATCAGATGACGATCGCAATTTGCAGTCAACTCTCGAACTGATACCACTAGAAAAGTGATCGGTATAGCTAATGAATCCTTGTGTTTTCAAGAGTTCTGTGGAATATACTCGGAGGTCGACTTGATGCGAGATCTTCTCGAAAGAGGACGCTTGCCGTTCCCGATCAAAATCCAAAATATGGTCAGCAATTCGGCATTTTTTGCCGAATCCTTCGAATGTCCTGTAGGATCAGAAATGAGCTTTCCGCCGGAATTGATGATCCAGTTCCCGTATATCCCAGAAATCGATGACGACATGATCGATAACTACGAACAAGGGCCGAGTGATGATTACTATGATCAAAAGGACACAACATAAACAAACAAATAATAATTGATTCAGGATTGTCTTCAGTTGCTGCCAAATATTATTAAAACCATAATTATTGTCTACTTGAAAAAATTTGTTTTTTCACCATACTAGCTATACAGGGTGGTCCGGTTTGTAATACAAAAAACTCAACAGTTTGTTGTACTCGTTGAAATAATAAAAGTGCAAACCTCATTCTCGTGGAAAATCACTATCTTTGCGTGCTCATTAAACAATATACTGTTGCGAAATAGATCTTATTCGATTCTTGGGAGATGTTCGGTGTCGAAAACTGCACTTTGAATATTAATTCTGCTTATACATCATGAGATCACCTTTTCAAGGGCAATCCAGAAATGAATGTAATTTCCTCCTGAAAAGGACCGAATCGACCACCCTGTAGAGAGTATGTACTTGATATTGGTGATCTAGAAATGACATAGTTATTATTGTTATACAGGGTGTTTCAAAAAAAACCTGACCCTCTTACTAGGGTAGGTAGAACACTGCAAAATAAGTTGAGTTTACTCAGTAAAAACATTTCGTAACGGCATCCGTTATCAAGATACAAGGTGTTGAAAAAATGATTTTTTTACATATTTTTCACGATTATGTCGAAACTACTGGCAACATTGTGATGAAATTCTGTATGGATGTTTCTTGAAATCTGACACATCGCATGAATTTGTTTTTATATTCGACTCTCATAGAGGGCGAACTTGAACATCATTCAATTTCACACCAAAAAGGTACTCTTGGGGAAACTCGATACTGTGTTCCTTTCTCGGAATATTTCGATTTGAAAATGATGAAGTGATAACTGTTGCTGGTATAAAGCGATGTATTAGAGTGAGTATTATGAAAAATTATCACCTATTTATTGAAAACCAAAAACAACAATACATTTCTGATGCTGAACTTATTGATTTAACAATGAATCACAAGAATAACATCGAAACAGATTTGACTAAGAACATGGATTACACAGTTTTGTTGTATCTTGAGCAGTAAGTCTATGCTACATAGGTAAATTCACGTCAAGAGTTGTAAGACATAATTGAACATCACTTAAATGACCTAACAGCTGATCCTCAACTGTTAAGAAGAATAATACATTCTTAAGAAAAGAATTTATAGAATCGTGTGTTCGTCGAAACGTAGGACATTTTGAACACTTACTCTAACTGATTCAATATTTCATGTTTCTAGTCAAATATCTCCTTAATTTTCTACTTATGATTCTTTGTTCCATCAATAACTTCAGCACAAGAATAATTTTATTGTTTTTGAATCTAAATAAATAGGTAATTGAACTCAATAAAATTAATTTAATACCAGCATCATAACTACTCCATTATTTTCAAATAGAAATATTCCGAAAACGGAACATAGTATCGAGTTTCACCAGAGAGTCGAATATAAAAACAAATTCATGCATTGTGTCAGATTTCAAGAAACCTCCATACAAAGTTTCATTACAATATTGCCAGTATTTTCGACATAATCGTGAAAAATGTGTGGAAAAATCATTTTTTCAACACCTTGTATCATGAAAACGGATGCCGTTACGACATTTTTTCACTGAGCAAACCCAACTTATTTTGCAGTGTTCTACCTACCCTAGCAAGGGGGTCAGGTTTTTTTGAAACACCCTGTATATCGGTTTGTTATCGAGATATATGGCAGTGGAGTTATATTTTTTGTATTGAAAACTGCAAAAATTATATCAACGATATTGAAACATTTGAGGTTTTCGATGAAACTTAACCTCCCACAATCTCGAGAATAAACTGTGTTCAAAGCATGTATTTATTGAAAGTTCATCTAAGTATATTGTTCAATCAATTCCTAAAATAAAGGTTATTAAAACGCTCCAAGAAAGTGATTTTTGATAGATGATGATGTTCGGGTTCTTTTCGTCAATTGCATTTAGCTCTCAACCATGGTAACTCCTCTTTTAATATGCAACTTCAATGAAACTTGACTGTTTCACATTCCAATCAAATCCCAAAAATTGGCAAGTCATTGTGTTGAGGAGTTTATCACTTTATATTAGGTAACCCGAAATTACCCATCCTAATATTTGAACTACCAACTGATATAAACTTATATCTTGGGAACTTGATTTCTTAGGGCATATAGAATCATCTAATAAATAATAATTACTGTATATTCTTGTTTGCCCTTTCGCTATATGGCCTTGAGCCGACAACAAATATTGAATCTCGAGCAGATGCCAAGGAACGACTCCGGAATATTTAGCAGGTTCTGCGAGGCTGGATGAAATTGTCGGGAGCATCTGGTCCGTTAATTACCTTTTAAATCATGACAATCCTCCACGGGATTTCCTTAAGTTCACAGTTCTAAGAGTATTTGCTGAGATACTGATGAGGGTGGAGGTTGTCACGCATACCATTATTGTCTGGAGATAGTGGAGATTCAACTGAAGAAAAGTCAGGAAGAATCATATCGGGTTATTCGGGGGGGCTTCTTTGAGAGACAATTTTTTTTTTATTCCTTGAATGAATCATCACTCAAATACCTTTCAATTCCATATGTTTTGAGAATTTTTCGGTTGATTTTTGGGTTCTAATATCATCAATAATGCCACGGTTATTTTCAAACGACAAGAAATTTACCGCCAGTAAAATTCGTATGAATAAAAATTATCTTAATTCACACTAGTGGACATTTGAATCGGTGAACGTGACAACCCCGCACACGACTTGTGGGCGTGGTCTTGTCAGTTTTCAGCACTCAGCACAATGTTACCAAGTCTCCAACATCCACATGATATTTTGTTATGGAGAATAAGTCAAGAATGAACTATAATGTCATATGAGTTCCTCCTATTATGTTTTATCCAACGATAGGACTCAAACATCTTTCTGATAACTTGATTATAATTGGTGACTTGACAACCTTGCTTCATGAGTGGAAATGGAAGATTATCTGACCAATAACGAAACAGCATAAAAACTGACTTCACCATTTATTCGACTTATCGCCAAATGGCGGCCATGATGGTACGTTTGAAATGACCTAAGGGATTCAGAGATCAACAAAGTTGAATAGTTGGCTTGTCATACGATTCCTATTTTATCAATCAAAGAATCAATGCATACAAATATTGTTAATCTAATCCTTTCGGATCCTCCTGACGAGAGCAGAAGCTTGAAAAAATTATGTTGAGGAGACCAAAATCATAGAATATGAATATCTTTGTGTTTAAGATGTTTTTCTACATCACGGATATGATTATTGTTCGGTGAGTTGAATATTTCCATTGAACATATTTTCATCAATTCAATTCAATTTGATTCTACATAATGATAGATAGATACATATCTTTCAACAAATGTTACAGAGCCAGAGCATTTATTCTCTTTTTTAGAATTAGATATATTATTTTTTCTACTCACATACCAGAAATGGCATTCAGCGTACGGATGTGTATCATGCTAAATGATCGATCAATCATGGATTGATGATCTGTGATTTATCAAATGGTTATTCATACTGGTCAAAATTTGGTACGAAACGCACAACTAATAGCTGAATAATTATGGAGCGGGGCAGTTTGAAATGGAGACACGCTGTAGAATCGTCAAAGTTGAACATTTTTTCATGAAACCTGATACAGATCTTTCTCAGAGGACGCCAATTCCAGTGGGGTATGCATGTGATCTAGTTGACCTTGGTTTTTGAAAAAAGTGGACGTCGCTCAGCTCCAAAATACAATTACATTTAAAAAAAAATTGTGAAAATCGCTTCATATTTAAAAAATTTATGAGGGTGGCTCGCTTTCGAATGAGTCACTCTGTACTATAAGCTTAATAATTAGGTATTTTTCATAAAGAACAACATCCGGTACTGCACGGAACAGAGGACATTTTGGATCAATTATCAGGTATCTAGAAGCCTCAGAAGTTCCAATCGCTCACGATGGTGATCCTAGACACTTTAGGACTGAGAGTGGCCTGCTTCGAATGACACTTGATGCCCTGCAAATCCAGCAAACCGCAGTCCTTCAAGTACTTGGGAGGCTTCACGTTGGGATGCTTCGTAGCCAAAAACTTACAGTAATCTCTGGTTGACTTCAAATGCGTTATACCCTGCCAAACTGACTGCATACTCTCCAACGTTTTTGGCACATTAGCGCATTTTAGCCAAGGCTGTACGTGCTTATTATTCAAGGGCCTTTCTTGTTCGTGTTCAGGTATGGTTCTGCCGAAAGCAGACGGCTTGAGCTTCACCTTAGTAGCTCTCACGTCTCTCTTGATTTCTCTCTGCAGTACTTTCTTCTTAGTACGACCCAGTAACCCTAGAGACGTACCGACGTCCTTGGGAACAGAGTGCAGCTCTTGGAGTTCAACTTTGATTGGAACAATGATTGGCTCATTAATACTGAACATTTCAATGATGCTGTTTATGTTGATGGTCCCTTCGAGCATTTCGCTATCTTTCAACCAGTTGATGAACTGGGCCGCTATTCTTTTGGATATCACCTCTGATTTGTCTCGTAGGCTCATTTGTTCTAGGAGGAGAGATGGTACTTGCTTCCATATCGAGGCAAGAAGTTCTGGTTTCTTGAAGAAGTCTGAGTAAGGATTTGGTTTGAGGTTAGTGATATAATCGAACATTTTCTTCGACGCCCTTTCATGCTCTATAAACAAAGATTTGTTGATTCTGGAAACCCTTGTTGCTGCTCTAGACATTCTAGGCATTGGTTGCTCCGAAGGTGAAACAATAGTCTCAACGGAAGTTGCTGAATCAGGAGAACTGGAACTGTCGATTCGACTGTATTTGTCACCGACATAGTCTCTGAAAACTGTTATCAGAGATATCACCTGTTCAACTATTCCCCTAGGGAATACTTCTCTCAGCACTGATGTTCTCTTCCAGGGTTCTATAGTAGCATGCAGCTCTAGCTGATCCAGGAAATTTTGGAACCATTTCCTAATGTATGGATCAATACATTCTCGTTTTGTACTTGGAATTTGTCTGTTGCATACCCTCTCCATTTCCTGAATTCCCCCCCTTGGATACTTTCTTTCCAATTTACATTCCTAGTCCCTTCAGAACATGTAAAATTTGTGTGAATTGACATTCATGGTCAATGACAGATATCACAAGTATTTTGGCAGCTTAATTGATATATATACGCTGTTGGGTTCAAGCATGGCTTGACAACTTAATCTATACTTGACAAAGTACAAGTTTGAAATTTAAAGAGATAATCAAAAGTTATTTCCTTGTACTTCTTACATTATTCAAATAATTGAATTGAAATTGCAATGCAGCTTCTGTCTCTGTATATTATATCGTCTAATTAGGCAAAGATAAAATCATGACGTGTTCAAGAACCATTCAATTAATAATCCTCCTCTCAAATGCCATGCATATAGTGCTCCAAACTATGAATTTGTTGATTGAACTTGCGTTGTTGTGCTGTCAGCACCAAGAGTTGGCTGACGAATTATCTTGTCTCCTCTCTCTCGGAATACGTTGTTTTCCATCGTTAGGTGGGTGTTGAAATGGCGTATGCGATCGAATCGATATCCGAGTTTTTCTAATATCGTTCAAGATAAATTATGAACGCTTCGATACATGCCAAAGATGATTCAGCTATAGAAGTTTCTGTTCAGAAAAATCCTATAACTGCTGATTGACATATTTCAACCACTGACTGTTTTTTGATGAATGTGAAAAGTTGACGTTCCAAACTGATATGGGATATAATCCTTAGTAATTTCAGTCATGGATGCGTTGAGTGTAGAAGATCTATCACTCACATCGAAAATTTCAATAAGCTGTTTTTTTCTATATGATCGTATTACAGTAGAATGCTCATCATTCAACCACTAGATTTATTCAGTAAGACAATTTATTTGAATATAAATTTTGACTACTGCATTCAGTGCAATTATCACTATGACACCACCATCGACTTTGACAACTTCAAATTATTTTCCGCCGAATATCTCTCGGGCATTTACGAATGCCTCATAATAAATGTACAATGCGAAAATCAATCACTATGATAACACGATCGACTTTGACAACTTCGAATTATTATCCGCCGAATATCCCTCGAACATTGGCAGAAAATGCCTCATAATTTCATGACAATCATTCCACTTGATTTTTTGCCAATGCAAATATGCGTATTATTTCAATATATTTGTAGTGGGACAAATCAGATGATTTGCCACAAAATGTCACTGCGTTTAACAAATGTTTCTACCAGGGAGCCTGAAAGGAAAATCCAGTAGCTTGTCAGTGACACATTGTTTGAAAAAATATTTGAAGGAAGATATATTGAAAAAATATAGAATTTTCACTTATCTTTGGACTTTTCGGGAACAAATCTGCTTCAGGTCTCAACATGAGAATGCAAAATATTTTTCTTTGAAAGTTGTGCTCTGCTTATAGTTCGACACTTCTCAGTGTTATACAAATGAGTTACAGGATGTTTTCATTAATTGATCATGAATCTACCAATTTCATGTTCAGTTTTCAGTACTGAAAACCATGTGTTATCTATATCAACTGAACAGGAAGCAATGCTGTTGTCTCTGTTCAGAAGAATGCAAGCGGATTCCTTGATTTTTCATTTTTGGTTGTCATCTTCCTTTCCTTTGATTTTGATATTATTCCACTATGCCATATGTTGTCCATCTTCAGTAATGATATGTTCAGTTGATATAGATAGAACATGGTATTCACTACTGAAAACTGGACATGAAAATGGTGGATTCCAGATCAATAAATGGAAACATCCTGTAACTCATTTGAAGACTAAAATCACTCAACCATATGCCAACATCAGTATGACACTGGGAAGTCTCAAACTATAAGCAGAGCACAACTTCCAAACAAAAATATTCTGCATTTTCATGTTGAGATTATTTAATATTACCATCACATAGAGAATACGAATTCCAAAGCAAAATCTGTATATATCCATTTTTTCATGTTCATGATATATCTGAGAATATTCCTTTTCAATAAATCAAAATGGATTGAGAACTACGATGCTGAGATTAACCAGTTTGTCGCTGATGATGTCCATAGAGTGCGATATGCTCACAAACATAGATGTGGAAGAAGTAATTAATGATTTTTGCCATTTAATATTCAGAAGGAAAGGGAACCTCTTTGATCTTATCTCTATGCACTAACCTGAGCATACATCACTTCCAATTTGTGAACTTTGCTTATCTATACTTTTTGGTCTATACTATCAAAATAGTACTCTGTCAAGGTCATAACGTATGGTCCGAAAGTTTTGGGAAAAAAATTCACCAGGTTTGATTGAGTGACAAAATGCATTAAATCAAGCAGGCGTGGTGATTAAATGTCACCCGTCTTGTCATCTAAATAAGCAATGCAAAAGTTGTTGGTTTGCGCTTACCATGCGCTTACCAAAATGTCTTATAAAATTGATCTTCGTCGAGGTATTTCTAATCTCGTTGGGCGAATGACGAAACGAGAGATTGTCGATATTTTTCAAGATCAGAACATAAGTAAATCGACAATATATCATACAATTAGAGATTGTGCATGGGGAACGGGTACCATGTATGAACTTGCCAAAAAACGGTGGGCCGCGGGTTTTGAACCAATTAAGAGAGCAGAGACTTATCCAAGCAGCTGAACACAAAATTGGGATCTCACAGCGAGAACTGGCCAGAAGATTTCATGTTGAAAAGACTACGGTGTATAAGACCCTATCAAGACACAATGTTTTGTTCCGGAAAAAGAGAAAAGCTCCAAAATACACGGAGGCTCAGTTAGAAAGAATTCCAAGATGTTGCCGCGCGTTGAGGCGAGTGCATCTTGCCAACAAGTTGGTCGTGATGGACGACGAAAAATATTTCACTTTGGCCAACTCTGAAATGAAGGGCAATGATGGTTTCTACACGGACGATCACGCAAATGTTCCTGACGATGTGAGATCCAAGAGCAAAAAGAAGTTTGAGGACGAAATGGATTCATTTCACAGCCCTACATTGGCGTTGTTCGTGGTGAGGCCTTAAATTCAGAGCGATATATTAACAGATGTCTTTCTGAATTGCTTCAGTTTTTGAATACAATTCATGCGAATGACGAAATTATGTTTTGGTCAGATCTTGCTTCATGCCGTTATGCGAGAATCACAAGGGATTGGTATGGGGCCAACAACATCAACTTTGCACCGAAATTGGACAATCCCCCAACCTACCTCAGGTACGCCCCATTGAAGAATTCTGGGCAATATTGAGCCGGAAAGTCTACAATAACGGATGGGAAGCACAAAATCAAGAACAACTCCGACGTCGTATATCGCGAAAAATCAGAGAAATCAACGCTGGGGTCGTCCAAAGGATGATGCAATGCGTCAGAGGTAAACTCAGGCAGATAGAAGACAACGGTCCCTTGTCGATTATTTGAACTTTAGGTAGTGATAAGAATAGTTAAGAGATATTGTAAGATTATTAGTTAAGATTACAAAAATTCATTTCTAAGAGTTGTCAGCATCTGATTTGATTTCCCAAAACTTTCGGACCATACGTTATATAGGGCCCCCACCCTTCGGTTCACGGTTTTTATTTGGCGACCTCCTATCCGTGTAGTGGAAGGTGGAATTTGGGGGTGTCTCATACTGCTGAGTGTGAACAAATGAGCGGAACAGGAGCAATCTGGAAAGTTATCCCCAAGCGCAAGATTTCCTTATTGCGGCTCTGCTTGCTGGCTATATAGTTTCTGGATGCTGTGTCGCCATTATCTCCGAAGAATACATATGTGTGCACAGTAATCACGGCCAACTGCTATTCTGGAAGCAACTCTGGTCTAATTGAACGGAATTACTATATGCTGTCCTAACAAAAGTTGATATCCCTCTTCCGAGGATGTAATCAGGATGCCAGCCGACTATTGTATTTTTCTCGGGAGACAATAAGCAGAGTTAGCCATGGAACAAATGATTCTGGATATTTCGCATGTCCAAAACGTACAGTTAGCTCTTGTTATCAATCGAATGGTCATTCGAACTTGTCAGTATTATAACTCACAAAACAGTCGATGAACATTTATTGAAAACGCTTCGTTTTCAATTAGGTACAGGGTATTGAAATTCAAAACAGAAATCCTGATATTCATCAGGATTGCGAATGCAAACAATTCCGAATCTGATGGAACATGAATAGTTAGTATTCTGTTTGACAGAAGACGAATTCTACTATTGGATTTGTCTCGTTTGGTTTAGTTTAGTCAATCACCAAACCTACCTCCATAAAAATTGAGATTAAGTTTTTTAGCTATGTTCATAGGATTTCATTCCTCATTTAGATGATCTAATCTTTTCTAAAAATGAAAATACGAGTACTATTTCAATTTTATTCGTCTCAAACTGCCACTGGGTTACAATTGTTCACTATACCAGAAGTCCTCAGATATCCAATCGATAGTCAGTGATATACCTTGTTCAGAAAACTGTTTGAAAAATGAGAAGGAGATAAAAATCGAAACGAATTCCACATACTCTAAGGATTCTATACAACGGTTCCCAAATTTCAAGTACGCAAAGACTGCAGAAATCGTTGAGACTCGATGGAATACTATCATCTCTCCACATCAAAAAATTTTTCAAAACGCTTCATCATTGAAATATTAGGCGGTGAAGTTCAAAATTGTTCGAAGAAAATTTTAATATTTCAATAATGTTGTTGAATTCTTTACTTAGATTTTGTAGGTACACTACGGTGATAAGATAAGATGACATTTCCATCTAATCACATGATACATATAATTCATGTTAAGGTAACAACATTGATACATTTCTATCTTTCATCTTTGATGCTTCATATTGAAAAAGCAATTCGTCTCGTGCGTCACAAACTCACTCACTTCTCTGTAACACCGTGGAAAAGTTGGCGATCCGGCTCTATTTTATAGATATTTTCATGGACGATGCCCTTCTGGAATATCAACAATTGTTCCCCCCTTGGCAGTCCCCGCGAGATTAACCCGTCGAGTTTAGGCTTAGCACCCCTTCGTGGTCACTTTGGAGACCTGCAGAACATCTCTTTCCAAAGACTGGTTTATCCAACGAACAGCAAGGCTCTGGAACACATTGCCAAAGGAGGTGTTTCCTGACGCATATAACCCTCAGAAATTTAAGAAGAACACCAGTTCCTACCTTATTTCCCTTGGTTCTCAAGATGTTCTCTGAACATTACAGGATATCCCTATTCGTGGGAACCAGAACATAAAAAAATGGCTTTGTTATCGACAGTACAAAATTGATGATATAAGGTTGAAGAAAATATTGAAATGTGGTAATTAGGTGCCCAAGTCTACTATATCTAATCGTCATCGACCTTGAAATATGTCTAATAACACTTTACCAACACTAGTACGTCTATAGAATGGCAATGCTTTGAAATTCTCGGCCGATGAATGTATTCCCAAGAACTAATAAATAACCTTCAATAGTTCTAGAAGAAATTTTATACCTTTCTCCTCTCCCTATCCTCCCAAGGTACGACGCATGATGTTCTTTGAACATTATAGGAATTTCCTTTCGTGCGCTCCAAGAGATGAAGAAAATACCCAATGTTGCATATTCATTTCTTTCCATAGACACCGTATATTGAAAATAAACACAAATGAATTGTTTTCCGGATGTTATTATACTCCCTAGACACTTAAGGTAAGGACATGGAAACAGGAAAAACAGCAAATTATCGTCAATTTTCATCTAGTCGCGAATGAATTGCACAACTCTTCCCCGTGAGTTATTCGACAAACGAAATTACAAAATGGTTATTAAAACTTCAAAACTCGAGGAGTTACGAGGACCTTCGTCTTAATTACATCACAGCGAATTTATAAGAGGAAAATAAGTTTTTGGGTACATATCTTTATTAAGAAGTAATTTCTTCCAGGCCCTACCGAAATAAGAAAATTATTTATACCTTTTGGTGAAACCATTTCTTTCTAATTTCACTAATTCAACTGGTCCTAACTCACCAGAATAAGAAATCATCAACGGTAGTTGATTCCTATACTTCTCTAACTACGAATTCCAGACCCAGCACTTATTCATTGGTACTATAGATATAGGTGCTATGAAAAATATCTTGCAGATTACTTGATTCAATCAGATTTCCACAAAACTGTAGACAAAATACGAGGGTGCCTCTTCTTTGAGTCATATCTCGAGGTCCTGATTATTTTAGTGGGAATTAACCTTTTCGCGACGGGGTTCGTTTGGCGCGCGTGAGCCGCCACAACGGGGTTCGAAAGCGCGTTCGCATTTATGCGGGTCCCGTTGTTTGAGCCCATTTTCAGAAAATATTTCGCAATGATACATAATGAGAAAAACTCAATTTGATTTATAATTTAGTATATTTTGAACGCGAACAAGCCTATCAGTCAACAGTGAACACAATACAGAATGCCTAGTGGACGGAGGCCGCTTCCACCCGCTTCCTGTCGTTGTAACATGTGTTGTTATCCGATCATGACAACGTCAGAAGTGTACGAGAATCCCCGAGGTCGATTGAAAATATGCGGCTCCCGTGTATCAGATGCTTCAGTGAAATACGCATATAATGCGTTTCCCGTCGCGAAAGGGTTAACACTGATATTTTCACAGTCAAGAACTACATCACTAGAGTACCTAGTGCTGATTTGATCCGTTCGTGTTATTCAACACCAAAGGTGTGTACTATACAATCATATGGTGATAATTTCGACACTGTATCTGTTCCGTTTTTGCTTTTACTGATAATATTTTGATATGTGAATATTTTTCGGATATTTTTCGGTTGTGGAAGCATATTCATTGAGTGTTATCACGCTGAGAAGCAGTGCTTTCTTGTCTGCATCTAAGTGCTGAATAACACGACTCCGATATACTAACATCAGTTTTCATCGTATGAAATGATCCATTGTAGTAGAGTTGAAACTTTACAAAATATCTCTGAGCTAATACTATTTGAAGGCTGTCGAGAGACGAGCGTCGAAGGAGCGCTAGTGTCGCCATCTATCAGGATATTTACTCAATATTTTTTTGGCAACAAAATTTATACTTTGATATTCGATATTATGTCTCAATCTGGTTCGATATAAATACTCTATATTGCTGCGCAATCTCAAAACATCATATGTCATTGATGAATCAACTTAAAATGTATTTACTGCATTATTTTCATGAAATCATCCGTTCTCAATTTTTATTCTTTCCTCAATGAGTTTAGGTTTTTCAAGGGGTAATTTCAACATCAGCAACATTATTTATTCACATGGGAGATTGCGAGACGATGATTGAATTATATTGGCCCCGAATCTCATGATTCATACACTGTTTTGACTCATTCGTGATTGGTCAGGCTGTAACTAGGTGGTAATTTCATGTAATAAGAGTATTTTTGCGTTAACTAGAATAATATCACTATCAAAAGTAATTACTTTACATCCGTTCGGTGTTTCTTATGAATGGATATTTCAGAACCCCTCTAAATTACCACATCCGTGTGATTTTTCACTATATGAAGGTGTGAATTGTTCACGGTATTATCAAATGTCTAATAATATTGATATAATATTGCTAATCAAGTGTTGACTCAATCGGAGTTATTTCTGGAATCCACTCGATTGAAATTACACCGAAAATGTTTCACTCTGAAGGGATGTCCTTCATGACTTCAATGTTTCAGTTCCAGTAAGAAAGTATAATATACCATTCTCAGTTCACAGAATCGTTTCACCAACCAAATAGCTGGCTGCGATTATTGCTTCAACCGCTACTTCCGCATCCAGAATTAATTAGGCGACCGTCCGAAATTTTTCAGGTGTTAATAATTCCTGAGATATTTCGAGGAATGTCCGAATCCCATTCCATCCTTTCATGCGTCGGTATGCGTGTTTCCTGGAGCAGAAAATAACACAAAATAGTTTTCAGCGGCGCTGGTAAGAGCAGGAAAAGCAGGAAAAGTGAATTCCTGCAACGTCCTGTAGAGCCAAAGTACCGCGTTTCCTGTTTGCCATTGTATTTCCCCGTTCTTTCAGTCTCATTTCTCAAGTGTGTTTTGTTGTTTATCGCCGGATCGCCTGAAGCTCTCAGTCAAGGCGATCCCAATGAATTCAGCAGGAAATCTTTCCTGTCTCTCTCATCCGGGATGATTCTCTGTTTGGACGGTAAATATGTCATTATCACTTACTTTGATGTAGCCAGATCCGCAATATCCAAAGTTGCAAGAGGAGCAGTTCACAATTAACAGCGAAGGGGAGCTGGACTTTGAGACAAAATGGCCGTTTCAAGCAATCGTTCTCATTAATGCAATACTCGGTAAGAAAATAAATGTCCGATTTTGGAAGTTTGCATGGTTTGTTTCGGTTTCTGTCATCTTTGTGCTCTGTTGAATTTCTCGAATGATATTATATACTTATATACATATATACAAGGTGTTTCCTAATCGAATGTAAATATTCGAAAAGGTGATTCTTGGGCCAATTTTGAAAAGAAAGTTTCTTGTGAACGTATCACCTTTTGAGATACAGGGTGGTAAACTTCCCAATGATGAATAGTTTTTTATGAATAATATTCTTGTTTTTTTGAGCGAAAGCCGTTCAACAGATTGGAAACATTCTGGAGATGAAATTTGCTTAGAAATGATTGAGAATTTGAGGAATTAATCGAGTTTCGAGATTAATCAGTGGCGTACCATCTATAGAAATTAACTAGGTTCGTCTGATCATAACTATAGATTCTTGCACATTTTTTCTATGTATTTATCATCATTATCATTATCATTATCATTATCACTTCAAGTAAGAAGTAAGTATACACGGATTATAATTTTTCTCGGTCCTGAATTCACTGAAGTCTCAGAACACATTTTCTGTACGAAGAGAATGAATTGTTTTTCCCATTTTCATTTATCTTTCCAGTATCTCCCCCAAACAGAATGAGATGGAATTGATATAAGAAAAACGGATGTTCTCTCCAGATTCATATAATCATACGGAACCACTTCAGCTATAAAGTCAATTTTGCCGGGGTAATCGAAAACTTGTTTCCAGCCCAAAAGAAATTCGGTGGTCACGAAAAAAACGAAGAAGATAAATGAAAATACCTTTCGAGGTGGTAGCAAAAGTGAACAAGAGAGGTATTTATGTTTATCTGTAGCTGTTGAATTGAATTAATATAACTACTAATTGCGACATCGAACATGAGTACCTTTTTTGCTTGAAAATGTTCGAACAATTATTTTCTAAACCAGAAAAGTTTGAAACTACACTGGGAAAAAAGTTATGGGCATTTTAAATCATAAGTTCAGTGCATTGGCGATCACTCTCTGATGGCCACAGTGAAAAAATGTCCGTATTCGGATTTCGCATCTCAAGGAACCTCCGGATACCAATTTTTGGAGTGATACGTTCAGAAATGTTCATCAATTCTAAAAATTTCTATTTTTATTCCTTAACTTCACCACCCTGTATCTCGAAAACAAAGCAAGTTCGGACTGAGGTGAGTTGCTTCAAATCAGCATATTTTGACCTCAGGGATATGTGCTGAGATGTTGTACAGACCTCGTTCTACAAGTTCTACTAAAGCACACCACAATACTACTGTTTGTGAAAGATCCGCGAATTCTAAAAACTCATCTTATACATATAGTTCACATAGTTTTAATCACCATATCATTTAAGAAATACACGGAAAAATGAGAATTCACTGCTTTCCATTCTGAACAGTGACTATCATCATGAGTAAACATAAAATAGAACTTGACTCAACAATTGGGCGATTCAAATAGATGAGTACAGGCCAATCAATACGATGAAACTTCATTGTTGATAGGATAGTAGCGGCCACTAATCATTATTCTGCCGTTATTAGTTTCGATGTAGATAAATATGTTCTTAAATGAATATTCTGCAATGATAGTCCTCATTTCACATACTGAAATGACATATAATACCTGGATGAGATTGACAGATATGCACTCGCACAAATTTTTTTTTTCTGTTAATGAAAGTTAGGTCAAACAATTTTTATCATATTTTCACAATAAAATTTATTGAAATAATTTTAATGCTGATCGTTGGAATTCAAAATTTTGGTCAATAAGTTCTCGATGACATCGATGAGTATTCAAAATTGATTTAGTGATTTCCAAAGATATATTTCGGAACTCGCAAAGCTACTTTGATATTCGAATAGTTGGAGACAAAGTATAGTATTCTACTTGTTCATAATGGCTATCACCCACTCAGATGATTAAAAGCCATCATTATGCGCTTGTTGGATTATATTCTATATGCTGCGCATACAATTATGAAAATAAAAAATGCACCTGTGAATTGATACAATCCATAACTGTTTAGGATTGTTGACGGTTGATACCTCATAGTATAACTAGTTGCTTCATTGATACCTCATAGTTTAGGGGGCCAGGTAGCCGTGCGGACAGAGTGTCTATATTCTAATCCGCATTCGCTTGCCGGTCGTGGGTTCGATTCCCATCGACTGCAGAACTTTTTCTGATGCCCCAAGAAAGTGTTTGGGATCACACGTTAAAAGGTAAGGCCCCCGTCATTCCTTGCTCGCACAAGATTCTCGAAGACTTCTGAGGGTTGCTCGTGAGGGTGCAACCGAATGACGGATAGAACAATTTAAGAACAATTTTTTTAGTTGACATAGGCATTCAGGAAAGAATCACTTGTATCAGTATTCGTTTATACGAGTCAATGCATAGATTTCGAGAGGATGTAATTCAATGTTCTGCGTGGTATTAGCCAGGAAAGTAGTTGTTTTTCTTCCGAAATCTACCATTGTTGTTCATTTTATGAACATTGTGTGGAAATGACTTCGAGCTTTTTGTATTTATTTAGTCATTGCAGTATTTACTTCGCAATGCATGCACAAACAGCTGGAGTTATACGAAATTATCTTCCACATCGTCTGTGAAAATTTAATTGTCCGTGGTCACTGGTGACTAACTCGTAAACGTGAGGATTAATCCGATTAATACGCACAGGATGAAATGGAAAATTACCATGGATAAATGTAGTGGTTGGTTGTGTTGCGGTCAAGGACTAAATATGACAATTTTGGCATGATAGCAGAAATATGCACTTGTTTAGTGAGAGGTTTCTGAACTGAGATGGAAAGTAATCTTAATAGATGTAAAACACAAATCGAGTATGGACAGATTTTTGGTACAGCAATAATACAAGGATCATCCAAAGGAAGAAATATGGGAAATCTCGGATTGATAGAAATGACACTAGAATATAATAGTCATTGTGCAACAATCATTCAACCACTAAGCATTGCGTATGCAGTCGGTAACATTGGATTGACAGACTACTAGAAAAAATACAAAATTAATGTTCGTTTCTATCCCACACACATTATTTTTTCTGTCCGAAAAAATGCGATTCGTCTCGTGGGTGATGCCTCGCTCACAAACTCACTCACTTCTCTGGAACACCGCAGAAAAGTTGGCGATCTGTCTCTATTTTATAGATATTTTCATGGACGATGCTCTTCTGAAATATCAACAATTGTTCCTCCCTTGGCAGTCCCCGCGAGATTAACCAGTCGAGTTGAGGCTTCGCACCCCTTCGTGGTCACTTTGGAGACCAGCAGAACATCTCTTTCCAAAGACTCGTTCATCCAACGAACAGCGAGGCTCTGTAAAACATTGCCAAGGGAGGTGTTCCCCGAGGCATATAACCTCCAGAAATTTGAGAAGAACACCAATTCCTACCTTATTCCCCTTGGTTCTCACGATGTTCTCTGAACATTAAAAACTAATAAGGTTTGGCGACACAATATTTCTAGAATATTCTGGCTCGTATGAGATACAATGATCAAATCGTTCCAGTAATCGTATTTTTGACTCTCCATGGCCCTTATTGGAAGTTTCACATGATGATTCCTAGAAGCGTAACAAACCAAGAATTCATTTATTTTCAATGGATCATCCTGTTTTGTTTCTCGATTTTTTCTTCGAAATCAATGATTATTTGTAATAACAAAAAATATATATACTTCCAGTGAGATATCTCCTACTATCCCTACTCAATTACAACTTTTGTAACCCCAAAGAAATAAACACATTATGTTTGTTGGCTTGTACAGATATCGTGTTGACCATGAATGAGAATATATTGAACAGTTGTGTTTCGCTTCAATTATAAGAATATTCCCAAATCGATTGAGTATAAAGATTTTTTTATAAACATAGAAAGCCACAGACTTCGAAAAGAATATCTCAAAAACAGAGTGTTCCATTTGAAATATCAATTTGGATTTTGTCACGTTTCTACAGGGATTACCCAATGAAATAGCGTGAAAATAGGGGTGAGCCTCTTCGATGAATAACCCTGTGAAATTAAAAAAAATCAGGATTATTTCAAATCGCTTTCAGGATATCCAAGTTTGAATCGAAGGATACGATTCTAGATCCATATTTTGTCAGAAACGTATCTTCACTTTTTCAACGCAATTTTCTATTCTCACTTCCTCACCGAGGCAAAAACTTTCTTTCCCAGGAAACGGGCATCTGATTCAGATTTATCTCATATCTCCTAAGAATAGTATTCGAAGTCCAATCTCTTTCAGAAATCTATTTCTGTACGCTTTCGACGTTTTCATTTTCAACACCGAAGCCGAATAAATTCGCCTGATAATTCCTCCAATATTTGTAACTCTGTTATCTCGGCAGCAGAATGAAAGCTATTGAAAAAACACAGTCCGGCGACCCCTCTTACGAATGTATAAATGCGGAGCTTGTCTTGTACACCTGGGAAAACCGCAAATGTATCTTGCCGAACCCTATAAACCCACTTTCATCTACAGGGAACAGTGAACAGTGACGTATCTCTCTCCCTGCCAAAGAATCAAACCATAGATTAACGATTCACGATCTAGATGGGATATCCAGTAGGCTATAAGCTAATATATCAATCAACGCTATAAGTATAGGCATCAGGATATATACAGCAAAATTTCCATCTGATATGTCTATCAGAAGGATCCCTTACTGACCTTGCGTGAGATTTTTGAGATCAATAAGTCTTATAATGTCATCTCAAACCTTGAAAGTATATTGAATGTTTTATTGATCGTCATTAATAACACGCCAGGGTTACCAATTTGTAGATACAATAGTATTATAATGAACTGATGTTGATTTCTGAAAGATTTCATTATACATTATCTGATAATGACAACCATTATATATTACAAGGTGTAAGATGCCACCTCATCAGTCTCTTGAAAATCCGCATAAAACCTCACTTAATAAACAAATACATTCTGAGTGATTGATAGTTTTTCAATGAATCTTTCTTGTTTTCTTCTTTTTTGTTCTTACAGTTCCTATTCCTTCTTATATTTCTTTTATATTTTTTTGTCATGTAGATCGAAGTACTTCCTGTATTCTATTGTCCTGTTTCGGATCTTCTCCTTGCCTAACCTAATTTGATTTTTGATTCATTATTTTGCCACGTGAATTGCCATAGCATGATCGTCTCTATTCTCTGCCATTTGGGGCCTAAGAAACCCCGTTGTTACAAAACTAAAACTAGTGAATACATTCGATTTTGATCGTTCGGATGAGATTTTGACTTTATTTGTGGTTTTAAGACCATGAATCCGTACAGATTTTTTTTTAAATAATAAAATCAAAAGCATTGCTGCAGAGATTATGAAACTTTCCCTACCGAATCTGGTGTATTTAGCACACTGTGGAGTCAGAAAACCAGGAACCATAAAAGACAAATTGGAAATCAGTTCACTAGCCCAAGTGGCATCATTGGTTACATCAAACTGGAGCAGAGTTTCTTGAAAATAAAAATTGAAGAACTTATCACATGGGATTGAGGTTTCTTTACATACTAGTCGACATCACGTCACATATCTATTTTATATCGGATTGGTTATTAAAATTCATCATGATTCTTTTTCAATAATGAAAATTGCCAACTTCGAGAAGCGCCAGATCCCCATGACTCCACAGCCCTTCTCACCTGATATTCATTGATTATTATCATCATTATTATTACTATTATTATACATTTCTCTTCATTCTCCAACAACTAATGAGAGCATAACCACATATTTCGACGCTGCCAAATTTATAACTAGTGATTACCTTATGGAATGCAATATAACCAATGACAACAGTATTCAAATTCACAGACCATGGTTCGACTTATTGAATACTTATATATCTTGCACTTTGCTCCAGTACCAATTAGAATAGCCTATTAATGATAGATATGTCATTCAAACAATAGTTATTTTTTGGCCCTGGCAACAGCGTAATGCTGAGATTCCACAGAAATACAAGGAAGAAAGATGGAGTCTAAACTAACTTTCTAACGTCAATTTCATCATCTTCGAATCCTCTCATCTGTAGTCAAGTCAATCAAAATACTCCGAATATTCAATGATAAAGCCTCAGATTATGTGATGACTTTTCTGTCATCCATTTCATATTTTGATAAAAGTGTAAATCAGAATCAATCTTGTACTCGTCTTGAAAATAGAGAATGGATACGTGAGCCGAATCTTATATACAGGGTGTATCTAAATGACACCGAAAAATTCAAGAAGTGATTCCTTGTGATATTTCAAGAAATAACGTTCATAAATGAACATGTATCCTTACTTGCTTCGTTTTCGAGATACAGGGTATTAATATTTTCATGAAAGATCGTTTTTCTAATCATTACTCAATTGCGATTACGATTAGATTTCCACAAAACTCTCAAACACACGACATGTTCCGCTAACACAGTAGCTCCGTCAGGTGATATACTAGATCGTACCAGTATTTCACATGACGAAGCTACTGTGTAAGCGAAACATGTTATGTGTTTGAAAATTTTGTGGAAATCTTATCGTTTGTGAAGTTTTCACAATTGAATTTTTTATCAATCAGCTTGACTTGTTGCCGAATGATCTGCTCATAGAGGTGTATGTTCCTTCTTCACAAAATATTAACAAAGCAGTACGAAGTAGTTTGGACTAGGAAAAACTAGAGTCACTGGATGGTATTAGTTTTATAAGAGTTCGGACCACGATGTTCGGACACAGAAATGACAACGGTTAGGGTTTTTCAATGTTTAGATTTAATAAGTTACGTACCTTGCATTGTGACAAGAGCACCATAGTCGTCCCGCTCTTTTTCATTCAAAATTGTTTGAATTTGACAATAAATTTTATAAACGTCAGAATTGAAATAAAATTTCATAATTATACTTTCGAGGAGAAAGCAGTTATGGAAATCACTTGCTGTGTAATGAATTGTGCCAATTCTGAATGGATATCATTTATTCAATTTTCCAAAACAAATATAAACCATTCGCTTATGGAAGGAAGATATGAAACGGCCTGGGTGGAAAATCAATTTGAAGAAGAGCGAAATTCGTGAGGTACACATTAGAATTCACTTCTTGTAACAGCATCTGATCAAAATGAAACTATATTTCAGGCCCATTTTCAAACAGAAGATTTCAACATCTGTTCTGAGAAAATCTGCTGTTTCATCAATTTACAAAGCAGGCGATTTCAAGAACGAAACTCCAGTATTATCATCACACAAAATACAGAACAAAATAATCATGGAAAAAGAAAAAATGATCTCAAAATTACATAATGAAATTGAAGATTTGAAAACGAAACTAAGAAAAGCAAGTAAACAACAACGTGAAATATTATTGAATATGACGTTTTTGGTGCCGACCAAATTCAGAATTCCACAGTGAAAAGTGAATTGGTATTTATGTATCAAGGGAACTATCATAAGGGCCTCAATTACGCTGGAGGTTATCGTTTTGGAAATATTTTTTATATAGATCCATGTTACATAGCTCCTAGGGAGGTAAGTGAAGTTGCTGAGAACTTTACAAAACCAAGTATTTGCTAGGTCTCGTCAAATTGAATTAATAAACTACTTTTTTCCTATGAAATGTTTATCGAACCATGATTTGTTCTCTGTATTTCAACAGCCTGAAGCATTTCCGGACACAAGGTTGTATAGACTTTTTTTCTTAAAATTATCTCAGGAATACTCCACTTGAACGTACTTATGTTACTTTCTGTATATTCCTGAAAAACCTCCCTTTAATAAAATTTAATATCAATAAATTCATGTTCTTTACTCATCACCCTGGAGTACAGTTTCACATACTATAAGGAATTATAGCAATAAGTTTATCTATATGTGTATAATTTTCTAATATTAAAATTGTGTTACATGCATTCTTTCCATTTATATAACAGTCGTTCTGCTAGAAGTGTATCACTATGAATTGAAGTGGGTGTTTGTACCCCATATCCATTGTCCATCTACGGCTATGATTGATTTGACAGAAAATATAACCTCTAAAATCGTATCTGACAATCAGGCGCTACTAGGGAAATTGAAAAGACAAAGAGCAGAATATATGTCTTATTCTTTTATTCACTTAAAGCATTGTATTATAGAAAATAGAAAAGGACAAAAGTTCAGCTGTGTCCGAACTCTTATCAAACTAATAGCATCCAGTGACTCTAGGAAAAACTAGTTCATCCTAAAATCGGGTTTGTCCAGTAACATATCCATGGAATATGATTGTGAAATTCAGGTAGGCGATGGCCGTACCGCCCCTGGCCGGATTCTGGGTCAATGTGTGACAAAAGTGTCCCAATCTGCGGCCCCACTTAATGCCATTATTCGGCGTCGCTTCGAGTGGCGTCCCGACGCGCAGAGGAAGCGTCCCCACACGTGGAAATCTCTTGACGGGCGAGACCGATTGCCAAAAAAGTCGGGTCGGGCGAATAAAAAATGAGGGGAAATGTTCGTCCGCCTTTCGAAACCGAATTCGTTATTATAGCTGAAATTGACGGGTTGAGAGTGATGTTGCAACGCTTCACTCTGTTGGACAGAATTCACTTTTTCACTCATCTCGGAATCCCCACGTATTCTGTCACAAATCATTGACATTTTTCCGGCATGAAACCAGTACAACAAAATTAACACATTTGTTAGAGTTCGTCATGTTATCTTTGATTGATTCAATTCAAGAAAACAATTGATCACTATGTATATCATAGTTACGATATTTATCTTTAGTAATTTGTCATGTTATGAGTATATATTATTAAAAAGTCATTGAAAACTCCATATTTTAGTCCTTTTGATATCGAATAGCTACCAGGTAGGTGTTGTTCGTACATTTTGTGGCGACCGTGACAGGACTACTTGAAGAAATGGAGAAGATACAGAGACTTAGAGAGATTTATAGGATATCGTTTGAACGAGTTTATGAAGCTATAATTATAGAATTGCAATCCCGGATCCCGATTTCAGTATGATCCAAGGTAATTTTCGTCTTCTTGATCAGAAGATGGAGTCGATTGCAGATTTCGATAAACAAGTTCTCGATTTGTTGCTAGATGAAGATTCCATCGAAGAAAACATCGACCTTGAAGTGGGAAAAGCTGATGAATTAATGAGAAAGTACAACACTCTGAAGTTCAGAGTAGAACGACGTATGAGCAAGGACTGCTTTGTCGATAATCCTAGAGCCGCTCCAAGTGCCTCGAGTCATACCAGTCATTTGAGGTCAGTTTTGAAGCTTCCTTAAATAGAATTCACCAAATTTGGTGGAGATATCAAGGGCTGGCTGCTGTTTTGGAGCCAATTCAAGAGAATTAATGAGGATGAGAGTTTGGAAAACGAATACAAATTTCAATATTTGATACAGGCCACCATACCGAAATCTCGTGCTTACCAGCTGGTGAAGAGTTATCCTCCCATTGCAGAGAACTACCCTAAGGTAATCGATAGTCTCGTTTCGGCAAAGATGAACAGCGAAGTACACAACAACTGATCATTCCGATGTATCTTCAGAAGGCATCTCGAATTCAGCTGATTCAAATACAAATTGTCGACTGAAAAAGCTGATGGAGTTTCTAAGAAGAGAAGTGGAGAACGAGGAGAGAATTTCTTGAGCAGTCTCCGGGTTTGACAATAAACCCAAGAAGAAGGAATTACCGAAAGAAGAATTCATCCCCACAGCATCAGCATTACTGAATCATAAGCAGCAGTCGGTGAAATGTATTTTCTGCAGAGAAAATCATCCGAAAAATGAATGCAGTAGGGCTGATAGAATGAAAATATCAGAAATTAGGAAAATTGTGTCGGACAAAGGATGCTGTCATATTTGTATGGAATTCGGACACATTGGACGCAGGTGTAGAGTCAAAATTGAGTGTTCCGATTGCAAGAACTGGCATGCCACAATGTTGTGTCCCGGAAAAGATTCCATTCCTTCTGAGAAACATTTGTCTGTCAAAGAAAATCCAATTGTCGAAAATCTATCAAATCAGACAACATTGATTTATCCACAACCACATCAAGCCCAACATATCGTGGTTTCACGTTTACTCTCTATATACAGAGAAGTGCACAAAAAACGGACAGGATTGTAACTTTTGAAGTATTTAAGATAGGGTTCTGAAAATTGGTGAGTAGCAATTAGATGTACCAAATTGCTCATTAATTGATGCAACAGTTTTTTTTCTATCATTCCAGTTTCATTCATGACGATTTCAACGATACCGGATTCGATGGGGTTATTTCAAACAATTAAAAAGATATTTGCGTTCGAAGTTTCCATATGCTAAATGGGTGTGACTTCGTAATATCAAAACTTCTTTCTGTGTCATACTCGTTGAGCATATGGAAACTAAGAACGCGAATATCTGCGTAATCGTTTGAAATATCCCTATCAAACTTGGTATCGATGAATTCGTTATGACAATCCCTAACCGATCATGGAATACAATACAGGTTGTCAAATATAAAAATCAAAAATTGGGGTCGTTTCCAGGAAAACCGACAGTGATAGAACAAAAATTGTTTCGTCAATTAATGAGCAATTTGGTATAGAAGCTGCATACTAATTAATATAATATACAGTATACGAGGTAGGTGGGAGGTGTTGAGGGTCGAATGATGGATCTTATCAGAATTCTGAACTCTATATCTAATTGGGTACAAGAAAATTCATAATCATCAGTTATCAGTAGCCTTTTTTACAATTGGAATTATTCCTCCATAGAAATTTGAACAACGGAAGACTGCCCTATAAGTCAATCACTTATAAAACATTGTATAAACATTGACTTACATACCTCGAGCGATGAGCAATTTGAAAAAACAATTGAAAATACGTCAAAAAATCAAATATTCATCACTCAGTAATGTATAGGTACCTATATAGTAACAAGCAGAGATTATTGTACATAGCCGTATACACATGTTTCTGGCATTCGGTCCTCATCAGTACTGTGCTGCCTATATGCTTTCCACTTTCTTTCACCGTACTGATGAGGGTTGTCTCTTGTCAATATATCGTTATTTTATTCAGTGCGAGTGTTTTGGTTTTTTCTTTGATTTTTACTCTCCATTTGGACTTCGTCGCAATCGGGTAGATGGGCTCCACCGACGAATTTTGATACGAGGCCTGAAAATTCCAGTCAGGGTTGTTTTTCGCTCAGTATTTCCATCTATGTGATTATTGAAATGGGGGTTGTTGTCCAAATTCATTCGAATGAATTCATCAAAATCAGTTACTTGATTCAATTGAATTAGAAGAGTTGTTTTTTTTTATATTGAAGGATATCAGATTGGAGTTGCATCAGTCTCACAAATGACAATATTTCTTGGACTATTTTACTACGGAGGTTATTTTCTTCGATGTCATGCCATTGTATGTGGGTGAATCATTCATTAAATTCGATATAGGTCGTAGATCATTGAAGTATATGATGAGATATAATTTTTCATTTGCCTACACCTTATTCATCTCATAGATTCATTCTCACTGCTTTGTTTGTTCATTTTATTATGTGGATAATTATCAATGAATGGAAAAAGCACTATCAATTGCATTTTCAACACACTGTATACAGATTCATAAGAACTTTCCGACTCGAAATCAGAAGTATACAAAATTAAGTATTTTGTATACCATCTATCGTTTGTTGATCTATTATAGGAAATAGTACACTTATCGATAAGGAGACATCTGTCTCTTCTCTTGGACATCTATCTTTCCCTTACTTCGAGAATGAAAAATTATTTCTTAATCCTAGGGGCCTTACATAAGCTCGATTTGGCGCAGCCCTTTCGGTTGACAACTGAACGACGTAGGTCCTAAGCTCTTGACTTAGTTCGTTCATTTATCACCAGAGGCATTACGGGCTATTGGCCCGATGTCTTCTTGTATATATAAGCTGCTGGAGAAATGGAGTGAGCTTTTCAACGGATATATTCAACATTTGATTGTGCTTTTCTGTATAGAAACAGCATTTCGCTTTCAATTTGAATCACCCTAGGGACATACAGAGAAGTTCACAAAAAACGGCAGAGGCTGTAACTTCGGCATTATTCAAGCTCATTATGAATAGATTGTCCTTCATTACAATGATGCGTCTTCCTATGTCTGTTGTTTATTGCTTGGAGCACACGAAAAGATATCCCTCTAATTCTCGAAAAACATCGAGCGTATGTCTAGGAAGAATAGGCAGAGGAGCAATAATTCCTTAGGTAATGAATTCTATAGAGCCTATATACAAGGTGAGTCATGAGGAACTGAACATACTCCTACCACGGATAGAGGCGTTACCCCCGGGGGTAACGATAGAGGCCCCTGAGGGGAATATACCTTATGACCACCACAAAGTGTCTCCTCCTATTCTTCACTAATATATAGGGTGAATTATGGGATTTAGCAAAAACATCTTTTGGTCATAACTTCCCAACAACTTCTTCGATTTCTTATTTTTTCATGAAATATTTTGCTACTACTATATCTAATCGACTGACTTAGTCAGAATCAGGAAAATCCAGGACCGTTCTTGAAACATTTTGTTTCTTCAATTTATATCAAATAGTTCATCCTGTACATGGTTTTTGTAAACTGTGACAGGGAATATTCAGAGGTCACAAACGAACATCAAGAATAAAATATCGAAAACACTTTCACAGATTTTTTTTCAAAACGATACATTCTTAAAAAAACGAATTTTGGTAACAAATTCATCCAATATTTCAGCTCAATAGAAATCAACATGTTTTTTTATTTCCAGGCCTGGATTTCGTCATTTTATTTTTTTGTGGAGGGTATAATAATCACCCTGTAGATCTTTCACGAATGTAACTACCTAATTCACATTCAGATTTGATCAACTATGGAAACCATTTATTATACCTATGTATAAGTAGGTACATAGTGCACTTTCTTGACATGTGTGTACGCACCAACTAGCTATTGACATTACGAGAGGTCCTTCAGTACATGCGTGTTATTCGTAGGCTTGTTACTGACTCCATAAGCCACCTAAGGCGCTGCACTGTTGATTGGAACGCAACAGTAGGAAAATGTATAACTCATTCTCAATAGGATTAAATTCAATGTTCCCTTATATTTTACTAGAAACACAGAATTATTTGTTATAAATAATCATAGAACCAACTATGGGTTTTTCAGCCCTTTTTCCCTCATTTTGCGTAATTTCAATGCATTCAACATTGACCCAATCGTTCAGTCTTCAGCCATATTTGAAAATAGAATCTATAAAATTGATCCTAGGTTAATCAGTCACCATTAATTTAGTTGATACTTTTTTTTTTCGTTTTTTCATTCTCTTTGGGCAGAATGTGAATTTTCAACCTAATGGCTGTAAATAGGAAATAGTTTCAACAACAAGATGTAGTGTTTAAAAAAAAGTTGAATTTATTTTATTATTGAATTTCATCTGTTGATGCTGTGATGTTATTGTCCTTATGTCATCTTGATTATATATAATTAATTCCTATTGTAAGGGTGAATCCGTTTATTAAATAAATGAATGAATAAATAAATTTTTCATATAAAAATTCTCTGCTCTGTCGGGATGTATCCAGAAAACTTTTGATGTCCTATTCCGCGTCCCATTTATCAATTAATGAATTTGAAATCAACCTTTTATCAAACATTTTTTTCCATCATTAAACAACAACAAAAACTGATGAGCAGGAAAATTCTTATTGGAAAGTCATAGGATTTTCGGGGCCCGCAATTCTTTGAATCAAAAATAAGCCCTGTGTAGCACACTTATCCAACAGTATTTTTCACCTCTCCTACTGCCATTATGAGAAAATGACATCCATTCTGAAATTATCGTGATAATCGAATTTTCTCCTTTACATTTTTGTGCAGCAGTTGATGTTATCTCGGTTCCCTCTGCTGTTGAGAAATCGTTTAGAATTTTAATAAAGGTGTGATGAGGTTTGCCAAAGCCAGATTTGGGACTCTTTATATCCTTGAAATTGATGGGTTTTTGAATGATTTAGATATCAGCCTATCTTTATATAACATTTTGATGTGGGAAAGCGTACTACCAAAATGAAGGCACACAACTAAGACGTTTATACACAGTTATCCACGGATACAATATTTGTTTAAATATTCATCCTAATAGAGTTCGATTCGAGTTGTGAACCTTATTGTTTATTATTGTGATAAACTCTCGTTTATTTTCTATATAGTGAGATTTGCTATTTCTCGAAATAGTAGGTAGGTATGTGAACTTTCTAGTAGAGAAAACAAGAAACGGAATAATCAAAGATTAATTTTCACTTTGTGGTCTTCTTACCCTTCTCATAACCTCATAATCGCAAAATATTCACAAAAAAGTATTTTAAACATTGAAAATATTCTGGGAATGAGCAAGCTTCAACCTGAACCAAACTTACTCATATCTATATGCTGGAAATACATTTTCTCTCACTCACTAAGATATGTCTATATCAAAACCTCCTAACTGGTGGAAGACATAAAATAAAGATTCTGCACCGCCATCCGCTAGATCAAGTATGTCATTGATGACGGTTTCCTTTCCGAATAGCATTTCATAAGCCAGTAGGGGTATCGTAAATCTCTCGAATTCTGGCAAAACAAAGTGCCAGGTTTTAGAGTCGAACACTTCAATGCATATCAAGTAGCTATTGGCGCAGTGACGTCATCCGAGCCAGGCGAATGCACCGCAAATCAAACGAAGAGGAATGTGCTGATTGTACACAGCAGCGTCAAAACTGGAAAACTCAACAGGAATGTTTTGTTTTCGGGAATGACATTTAGAAGAAGTGAACGTTTGTTAGGTGATGCTCATATTCTCCATCACATCAGCGTATACCTTTGATGTTGTACAAGTCACTATTATATAGTGATGCACAGGAAATATAAACTCGGAGACAAGTAACGATGAAAGTATTCATTAACTTTTTATGACAATCAAAAATCTCGATCTGACATCCCAGTCAGTTCCACTCAAAAACCTTCTTATACTGAATGATTTGATCTCGATCTACATTTTGACCGTTACAGAATAGATGTTTTTTCAGCTGTCATCAATACAATACAGAAACAATACAAAGGGATGGAGTTATTTGTAGATTGTAGTTTGGTTGTATAGTCTTGGAGATCTGTTGATCACTGCGACATGGAACCTCTATTCTGATTTCCATACTTTTTGTCTTATCGTTGACATATAGTTCATCCCCAGTGAAGAGAGTTCTTAGTCTCTTCCCATCTCCTTCCACAGGGATCAATTCTTGGTCCTCTGTTATTTACAATATTTATAAATGAAATATGCAGAACCTTCAAGTCTAATGTGTTATTATATGCAGACGATTGCAAAATGTATGCGATAGTCAATAGCCTTCAGGATTGTACGTTACTTCAAGATGACCTTGAAAGGCTTCATATCTGGTGTAATTCTAACTTATTGCTACTCAACATGAAAAAGTGTGAATATATATCGACGATGAGTTGCTAGACAGATGTTATCAGTTCAAGGACTTTTTCAAGGGTGTGGTCTTTGTCACTGGAGTTAATTTTTAATGCTTTTGTGAAGTCAAAACTGGAGTCTGCCTCGGTGGTCTGGAGTCCTGGATATGATGTTCATTCCAGTTCTTCTGCGTCTTTGCGAATATTTCCAATTTCAACCACACAAAAGATATCTGATTCAGCTTGAACTCCCTCGTTTTGTTTTGGTAACGCTACTGAATGTCGGCGGTATCTCGAGAGTAAATTGTGTAAACGACTATTGTTTTTTGGGTCGGACCGCTTTTCCAAGTAGGATACAGTGTAAATCACGGGCCAGAGTGATTACCGGGTTTTTGAACCCCACTCAGAATTCGGATACACTTATAAAGTGAGGTTACGTTTTTGTTATGGCCCATATCTGCAAAGCATCGCATGAACATCGTAGTTCTCGAAACAATGAAGATGTTATCTCATTCCCAAAGTTTGTAATTATGCCATTTCTAGAAATCTGATCAGAATAACAAACCTCGACAATATGAAAAACTCCAAGCCGATGACACTATTGTAGGTCAACAGACAGTTATTGTAATTTTTGTAGGGAATTTTCTTACTCATATATATATTGCATTTGTATATATTATTCATTGTATATTCAATCAATTTGTCTGTATCATATCATATTAGATTCTATACGTTGTAGGTACATTTACACCATCCTGTATTGAACACAAATCCGAAGTGTTTGGGTTTTTCCCATATAATGTTTTTTTTTCTACCTCGCAACGAAATGCCAACTGTACCTTCATTTCCAACAATGGTAATTGGTACCCTAATTCAAACCCTATATAATTATTTCATGGTTAAGCTCAATAATCAATTTATTATTTTAGTTATTCTGGAACCATGAGAGGAAACGCAGTTGGCATTCTTATAAACAGCACTTTTTCATCCATTCTACAATAAACAACTCAACAACTATAGTGTTCGACATTGCCATAGCAATCAAATATCCTCACAAAAAGACCATTCAAAAAGTAATACAGTTCTTCCTACAACTGATACGCCAAATGTTATTCGCAATTACGAAAAATGTTATCGATAGACCAATAATAATGTTATTTAAATGTGACAACGTTGCATTTGTGTTGCTCAAGAACATAAATACCTACGTCATATATACGCTTGCCTCAGTTCTTATTTATACACGCCTGGCAAAAGGAATCTACTCATAGGAAAACAATCTATTGAAGTGAATAGGCATAGAGATTAATGGGAATCTATATAAGAGAGAAAATGCGACGTAAGCGACATTATCAACTTGTGTGCAGCTCGGGAGACAAACATGCGACTGAACGTATGCGATAAATAGGTGGAAGCATAGATTGTGGAAGGCAAGGTTTGGCAGTGTTGCTTCGTTTTCTTCTCTATCAGTTATTCGTGAAGTTCTATGCGTATTCACTTCAATAGATTGGTTCCCCATGAGAAGATTCCTGTTGCCAAACGTGTATAAACACAGAATGACAACTCCACGGTATAATCAACTATTTTGAGGAGGTTCCTCAATGTTGAGTCATAATTACAATTTACCGATATAGAAAAGAGGGATTGTGGATTCAGGAACGTATATTTCATTCTCTTGAGGAGTTCTTACCGGAGCATGATATACATTAGATAATATACACCATATTGCTGTGGCATTTTTACCACCACAGCACCTATATCATGTACACTCGTGTTCAGTGAACATGTCGCGGTTGGACGGTATGAGCACTCTTATTGCAGCGGTGATTAAGAGAGCTGACACCGTCCATGTGTGACATGTTGCTTGCATAAGAGATTATGATATGTTGAATTCTGTTAAATTTCAGTAATACAATAGCGGTCCTCAACTGGTATTATACAGGTGATTATTTCATTGAATCATGCGCTAGAATGTCTCTTATAACTACTGCTCTTTATTGGAGGAGTAAGTACCTCGCTATTCGACTTCTTGAAGGAAGTTAATTAAACCGACAAAGGTTCTGCAGTGCCGATAAGGCTGCGAAAATGCCACGAAAATGGGCCTAGAGCGGGAAACTCGGTGAATCAAGAACAAGAGATGCACGGGAAACGAAGGAAGTGTGTCCTAAGATTTGACATGTGAAACGACGGTGTCGATGTGTATTTGAAACATACATTTTCTCACGTTCTAATTACTTCATGACTCATGACAGAATTAATATCATAATCCCTGATATGAAATGCGGAAACTTATCATCTCATCGATATAAATCTATCTGAACTATCTCGAGGAATTCACTCAGCAATCATACGGACCCTTTCCGCATCTATATCACAACGTTCCTCGGGTATCTGCTAGACTATAGATGAGATGCAAATTGGGTTGTGAGAACACATTTCGCCATTCAGGCTCACCATTATCAACATAAGTGTACGATGCTTCGGGGACTGAGTTTCCAGCACAGCAAAGGATAAAGAATTTTCACTATGATGATGAGAATTGAGACAAGAGAGAATAATGTTCACAGCTCTTTTAACCCGCAAGCAGTGTAAGATACCCCGTTCGACATATAATTCGTACATTGGATTGTATTTTGTACAAATCAGACACCTCTAATGCCAGGAACTTTCGGTATGGCAGTCTGTCACTCCATGGTCACTCCGTATTAGAAGCGGCAACAGTGGTTCCCACGTAATTTCTGAAATATCGTCACAATTCACTTGGGGCAGAGATTATACGGGGAGTGTATAATCTCTGCTTGGGGTATCACGTACCCCACCACATGAAACCTGTAGGTATTATTTCACGCCGAACAAAATACTGATAGAATAGAATAGTTCATTCATCCAAAACACCATTATAAAAAAATATAGGAAAAGTCAGTTTACAAAATGATTACATGTATATAGTGGTAAATATACAGATTCATAAATATTACAAAACAAAGTATATATAACAGATGAGTACAGACATTCACATTACTAAACTGAAATGAAAATATACATATAAATAGTAAAAACCAGGAGTACAGTACATTGCATCAAATTATATATCTGAGGATTGTGTACATGGTTTGAAGTTGATGAAGTCGTCACACGAGTAGAAACCTTGACTGTTGAGAAATTATTTAGTTTTCTGTTTCACTTCATTCGCATCTGGCAGCAACTTGATTTCAATGGGCAGACAATTGAAGAACTTTGACCCTATATAACTGGGTGACTTTTCGAAAAGTTTCGTTTTGTGCTTCATCATTTTCAGTAGGTTTCCATTTCTCGTAGGGTAGGATATATGTGTTGTTTACTATTAGTTGTAATTGTAGCTTCATTATTTTTTATCTTTTCTATCTTTAGCATATCTGGAAGAACTATTCCGGAAATTGGCTGATTTCTGAGTCTCGGTAGTTTTTTGTTTTTTATCTTCTTCGATTTTTCTTACTTATATATTTTTCATTATACCATTTACTATCGAAAAATCACTTCAGTTTCCTATGAACTGGTTAACGTAATCTTTATATTTTTATAAATTGGATTTGGAAGAAAATTACTATGGAAGTATGATTTGTCAATACAATCAATTCGTTTTCTCACAAACCTAATTAAATTGTGATTTATTGTTATTGATAGGTGATATAGATATGATTGGAGATTATAATTATCAGGATACATCCTAATTTTCAAAATTCACATCCTGAGTAATGATTTTCCACTATGCTGCCGCCAGGTTGAATGTGTCAGGGGTGGGCTCTGAGGTTTCATTATCAATTGAACATGTGATTAGTATTTTTGTTTTTCTCACACTGAACAACTGTGTACTGAGGTACGTTTACCCAAATTGAATCGTTATTAATAATAAGGTTTTTGTAGAGAAATTAAGGGACACCCTGTCCGATATTGTGTCTGTGTTCCAGTAAAGAATAATAATATTATCCTCTGGATTTGACAATTAAGTTTCTTTTTTATATTCCACACTCTCCAAATTTTTAACCCTTCTGGAACTGGCCGTAACTGAAATAAACGCAAACAATAATCAGCCAACAATGAAATGTCATGTACGTGGTAGCATTAGTTCAGCGTTGATAAAAATGACTGACAAAATATCACGTCCTCTTCTCTTTTAGGATATGAACGGAAAGTTTGCTGGAAAACTGGAAAGAAATACAACCTGCTAATGGTTTTGCATTACGGTACATACCTAACGGTCACATAAAGAAATACAGCCCACTTCCAGTGGCGTAGCTTTGATAGGGCAGTTTGGTGTGGCGTACTGATGTCCCGCAGTGGCCCTTAGACACAACCTGGTTAATTTTTGGTTCTCAAAGTCAACATGAAAATACACATTTTTGTTCGCTGTTCAGAAATGTGTGAAACTAATATAATGAAATTTGACAAAGTGCTATTCAGAGGATTACTCCCCTTTCAGTAATCAGAGAAACCCATCAGAAGAAATTGTAGAGGGATTGAAACTACCTTCACCCCCTGACATTTCCTTCAGAATATACTTAAGGTTGGTAATACGGTTCTTAATTTTTGATCGAGAAGACAATGAAAATGCATCGGCTCAGCACGAGATCAAGCTGTCGGTAAAAAATTACTGACATGACAGTCAGAGTGTTAATCTAATCATTCGAAAAGTTGTGGCTATAACCTAGCATCGATTATCTCTCAAAAATCGGACGCGATGCAAATAGAAAATCAACAAGGGCTCAGGGTTTTGTCGAGGCTGGGTCGCCTAATGGATTTCGAGCGTAACTCTAACGTAGTTAGGCGTTCAATTACGTCGGTTAATGACCAATGGTGGCCGACTCTCGGCAATTTCTCAAGAATTATAGATAGCGACCGACGTTCCACGATGAAATATAGATCTCGAAATTGGAGGGTAACTTCATTACTCGCGTCGAATTGAATTTGAATCAATGGAAGAGAATCATCTGAGTACCCACAATTATTATGTGATTCAACATGGCAAAAACTCGAATGGGTGTTTCAGACCTGATGATCACTGGGTAGTCGAATTGTTGATGATTTCCTATCGCTTTCTTCTTTTCTCTCCCATGACCATTACCTGCTGAATTAGGCGTAGCGAGAGGTGTCGGTGCCCCGATGCAACGAAAGAGGGTAGTTATTGATGATGGGAAGCAGAAGAAAAGGACAAAATGTATATTCCTTTTTTTTATTTTAGGGAGGTGGAAATTGTGTATATCATGAAGAATGGCTGAAAGAATAACTGGACTTCAGGTTACTGATGAGGATTTGATATCCGAAATGAGTTGATTCGAGTGGAGTCATATAAACTGTTTGTGAGAGATATAATGCCCACTGATACGAATATTTTTTTTTTAAGTTTCAAGTTCATCAAGATCAGAGTTTATACGGGTATACTTCTCCTTTACATTTCAATTTTCATTTCAATACTGAACATGTTGGTAAGTTATATTTTTATACCATAATACACCATATTATTTTATCCGATTTGAGAGATAATGTCAATTCTCAATTTCATAGGATTTTCATTTTTCTTTTTGGATGTTCAGCAGATATAATCCAATTTTCGACGTGGCAAATAGCCAGGAAAGTAGTTGTTTTCTGTTGAATATCCAGAATGATATTATGTGTATATACACTTACATATCTTCATATGAAGGAAAATGCGAATTCTCTACTTCAGAAGATCTTGTTTTCAAATTCTTATCGTGTGTGTTCAATAGATATAATTCAATGTTCGTCGTGGCATATAGTCAGGAAAATAGTTGTTTTCTATTGAATAAACCGAGAAAGAATTGATATTTTCATGACATAGAGCATGCGAATTCTCAATGTATTTCATTGAAGTAGTTTATTCTGATTGATAATTTGTTACAAAACTTTGTCTCTCAATTGTTCCTACCAGAAAGTGTGAAACCATCTCTATCAATGTATTTCCAAGTGATATTTCTTTGCGACATAAGTGAATACATTCGATATTGAGTGTTACAGGCTCATTACAAGTAAGATAATCAGAGCCCTGATCAAAAGCTAATTATCGATACTACTGATTCTACCTCTCATTTAATTCAGGTGTTGAACATTACGAAAGTGGGGACTATTTGTAGTGTCCGTAACAACCATTTTGAGAAGAAATATTTTTTTCAATTTTCGAGTTACTGAGTGACTATGTCGTGATACTGAACTCAAACTCACTGAACAAACTGCGCCTCCGGCCGAGACTGCCGAGAGCACCGCTGAGGGAGCTGCTCAACTCGTTTACGATTTTCAAGGTTATGTAGGTTTGACAGGAGAACGATTGAAATAGGTCGCGTGCACGAAGACCGACCCTGGAGGCAAAATATTGAAACACAACCTCATTCTTCTGTGAATTATTGAAACACAACCTCACTCTTCTGTGAATTATTGGAACACAACCTCACTTTTTCATTTGTTCACAGAGGAATCCAAAGGTTGAAATATGGTTGAAATAGTTTTTCACAATATTTTGGCATACGAATCGTGTTTCTTGCGTTATTCATTAATTCAAGCATGCCTTCGCATTGTGCTGTTGTACAATGCACAAAAAATGCAGCAAGAGACTAGGGAATATGATTTTTCAGGTAAATAGTAATCTCACATAGTTAGCATTATGAAATGTTGTCATTCCTTATTAAAATTCCTTCTGCCTTCTGCCACTTCTGCAATACAAGCTAATGCTGCTAATAGATTGAAAATGTCTACAACACACACGATCGTCAGCATGTCAGACCAGTCCTACCGATTGATTGCATGAATCCAATCTTCTTGCATTATTCTAGAAATTTTAGGTATATTTCTATTAGCTGATCCTATTGCAGAAGGAATTCCGATGAGAAATCAGAGAAATAACCAAATTTCAAAAATGAAAACTATGTGAGTGACTATAGTAGGTACTTACTTTTGAATCATAATGTACCATCCGGATTTTTTCATCTTCCGCTGCAGTTTTTGTGCATTTTACAACAGCACAATGTGATGGCATTAGCGAATTGATGAATAGTGAAAAAATACGATTCATATGCCAAAATAATTGTGGAAAACTATTTCGATCACTTGTAAACAAATATGTTTTGCCTCCAGGGTCGGTCATCTGACAGTTCTTGCACGCGACCTATAAGTGTCCCTCGAGTTGACCGTATGGCGGCAATACTGTATCGTTTACAGAAATCTGTAGGTGATTTTCCTTGTTTGAGCAGACCAGATACTACAGCTCACTAGATTTTGTCTCTCCATATTCAGCAGACAATGTATTGAAACAATATCGAATTTTTACTCAGCTTTGGACGTTTCCAATTTGGAATTCTTCATCAGTATATGCCATGAATATTTTGAATCAATCAACGTATCATAAAACTAACAGAAAATATTTTTTTTTCTGAATATTTCAGGAGCAATGCAAACTATTCCAGAGGTCTTCAAATCTCTGAAACAGTATGATATGTAAGAACTCCTTACTCGTAAAATCTTCTTCATGAATTTACTGTCGTTTCACTTCGATTAATGAAATATATAATTTATCCCATATGACCATCGAAACAATTGCCACTTTCATGTTCTCGTTTTTTTTTTCACGTATTTACCATTTTCAATATCATTTTGACATTCAGAGAGCGGAATAAACTGATTAAAGGTGTTCTATACACTTCAAACGGTAATTCTTTCGCACAATAAAGATCGAGTTAATTTTGTTCAGTCAATATTCGTGGAAATTCATAAAATTAAACTCGAGTGTGATGCGAATAAGCTTGCTGTGAATCTTTAGCAAACAAATATTGCCACATTCACATCAAATATAACAAATCATCGAGAAGATTAATCTCATTGAAAGCAAATTCATCATTCTGGTGCTATTAGATTCTATAAAGAGAAGAGCTGGTTGGTTATGTCACATTTTCTTGACATCCTCAATACACCGTATAGGAAAGTTGACAATCTTTCAATCTTCTATAGATATTTTTATCAACAATTTTCGTCAGTTCACCGCTTTATCGTTAACCTTGTAATGTATTGAACAACTCTCTACCAAATCTCTTCTGTTCATAGAACGGCAAATCTTGGGAATTTACCTATAGTCTCCTGAATTTCTACTTTACTAATACGCTACTCAATCAGTTTTCAGAATTTTCTCTCTTTATTTTTCTAAGGTTTGTATAGACATTTACAGTGAGAGATTGGATCTGGCTATATGCTGAGAATATGATAGCTATATTTTCTGAGCGTGTTATCTCCAAAAACATAATCTCGGAGAAAAAACCCATCAGTATAAAAATAAATATTTCACGCGAGCGAATTCGTAGCGAAAATAGAAGGAAAACGATGGAGGAAAATATATAGGACAACGTCCGTTTTTCCCATGATGTGGAGCATATCATGTTTGTGGAGTATATAAAATGTGTTCAGTTTTTGTCTCGAAAATAAGATAGTGATTCGTTCTATCTCTAGACGGTCCCCGTCCGCAAACTGGCGAAGATTTCCACCGACTGTTTTTCCTCTGGGTGCATTCGTTTTTCCTGTTCCTTTTCCAGAGGCTCATCAAAAATCCATTGGTGAAATATATCGTATGCCTGATCAGATTCATCTAGTTGAACCAAATATTTTCGATTTCGTCTTAACTTCCCTGCTTTGGTTTCAACTAAATATGATCTGGTTTGTGGTGATTTTTCCATGACAATGAGCAGATTAATATTATACCTTCAAATCACCTAACTATCAAAATGAATATAACGGAGAAGAATTCATATTTTCAATAGCTAAATTTTTTTTAACGCTTGGAGCGAACCAAAGGGAATTGCTATAATATTCGAATATCATTGTGCGTACTAGGTAGGATGTTTTTTTTACGCTAATTATCACTCTTGTTTTAGACCTAGTCCGATACAGATTGATATTTCCAAACTGGACATATCGTATAATTACGATCGAACTTCACGTAAGTTTGATCGTTCAATAAAACTGGATGAAGTCGAGCACAGCATCTGTGCCGCGGAGCCATGCAACAAAAGAAGTTGAATATCTGCTCATGTATTTTGATAATTAAAGGATTCTGGAAGTTGGCCAACTCTAACCTTTTTATTTGAATCTTAATGCAACTATTAAGATATATTGTTCAGGATTATTCATTCAAATAGGTATTATCAACTAACAAAATGTGAAAATTAATGTATATATGTATATCAACGATTTGTTGGAAGCAACTCCATGTCCAGTACACAACTTCGTACCCTCCATACCGCCTTCTCTTCCAGGGCTCCAATACCAGCCAGGCAAATCAGAAACAAACGAGAGAGAAATTGACAACATAAATATGGACTTGGCAACAATTCTCGAATGGGGATCCAGTAGCTTGGTAGATTTCAATGCCAACAAAACACAAGCATGCCTTTTTTCTAGAAAAGCGGATCTCACTGTTCCCAACATAAGCTTATAAGGAGTAACCATACCATTGAAGACATCCATTTCGATGCTCGGTATTACTATCAGCAATAACCTTTTTTGGGAAAATCACGTGAGATCAATTGCTAAAAGTGCATCTCAAAATCTTGGTGTTCTGTTCGGGCCAGGAGCTATTTCACTTCCAGTCAGCTGCTTATGATCAATGAGGCACAGATCCGACCTGTCCTGGAATAATATTCCCATATTTGGAGTGCAGCACCCAAACATACCCTGAAACTGTTGGATTCTGTCCAAGAAAGGGCAATTCGTCTCGTGGGTGATGCCTCGCTCACAAACTCACTCACTCCTCTGGAACACCGTGGAAAAGTTTGCGATCTGGCTCTATTTTATAGATATTTCCATGGATGATGCTCTTCTGAAATATCAACAATTGTTTATGGCAGTCCCCGCGAGATTAACCCGTCGATTTGAGGCTTCGCACCCCTTCGTGGTCACTTTGGAGACCTGCGGAACATCTTTTTAAAAAGGCTTGTTCATTCAACGAACAGCAAGGCTCTGGAACACATCACCAAGGGAGGTGTTCCCCGAGGCATATAACCTCCAGAAATTCAAGAAGAATGCCAATTCCTACCTTATTTCCCTTAGTTTTCACGATGTTCCCTGAACATCACAGGATATCCCTTTTCGTGGGAACCAGAACATAAGAAAAAAATGCGCATGCATAAATTCCTGGATGAAGTTATGTATGAACCAATCGATTCCGGCTAGATTAAATTCGGGTTGAATTCGGGTTGAATAAGGTCGTGCATGAATCCACCTTTACTATAAATTCAGTATTACATGCATTTTTGGTACGCCTTTGGAGTAGTTATACCTTTGCCGCGAGCTTCTCGCATAGACATTGACAAATGCTCCGCTATTTCTCATTGTACAAAGTAACTCTCGAATCTCAGTTTTCCTTAGCAAAGTCGCAGATCTCTCTTTCACACTTGAAATGCTCCGCGGAGATATTCAGCAGCCGCTTTTGGCCTTTCTATTATGAAAATGAAAAATCGTTCCAAGAGTTATTGGGGTCGTACTTAATGTCAAAGAGGAAATGAATCTTTGTTCGATAGTTCGAATTTTCTCGTCTCCATCGTATGCAGCATGTGCACAGTTTGAAAATAGTTATTCTTTCAGCTATATTATGTACAGTGTATATAGACTTTGACTGAAATTATTTCGATAGCGGTGAGGTGATTTTTTTCTGGAAATTCCCGACATACGTCAATGATTTGATTCATTTGTCTACTTTTTGCAAGCGATATCGAGAATATATCCCTCCAGAAGTAGTTGAAACCACCCTCAACATGATTTTTTCAAATGTTAGCATAGGGCTTTTGACCCTTCATCAGAAAGCTTGTGAAAAGAGGAATCCAGCATATTAGTGAAATTTAAGTTTTTCTCACGTTTAAAGGTTGCATAAAATTGAAACATAATGTTTAAATTCATATTTTATTCAACGTATCAATCGCTCAAAATGTGTATTGAACAATTTTATCGTTGGCAATTTTTCGGCTACAACTGCTATCTGCTTTTGTATTCCAGTATTTTTATAGAGCCGTAAATAAAGATCATCATTTTGCTGTATTCACAGTTCGAAACGAAGTGTTATTGCAAACAACTGGAAATACCTCATATCACTTTCCCTAAATGTCGAAATTTCGATGAAAATACGTCGAAAATATTTCAAATTTCGAAATTATATTTTGATTTCATGCGACCCCCAAACTTACTGCAAACTGAAATATGATCAGAACGCTGGATTCCTCTTTCAACCGGCTTTCCAATGAGGGGTCGCAAGCCATAAAGTTGCATTTGAAAAAAACATGTTGGGGTAGTTTCCTTCTACCCCTGAAGGGTTATTTTCTCCATATTGCTCGCCAAATGTAGATGAATACATTCAAACGTTGACGTGTCTCCCGAATTTTCAGAGAATTTATTCACTCCTCCAGTAACGAATTCATTCCAGTTAAAGTCTTCACCCTGTATACTGCGATCAATGATACTTTTCCAACAACATATAATCTCCAAAAGTTCGTATGTTCTTTGAACATTGTAGGGATTCCCTTTCGTGCGCTCCAAGCGATAAATAAAAAAAATGAAAAAAAAAATGAAAAAAAAACGACTAGAATTTTTCACGGCCTAAAGGGAATAACAGATTCAAAATCCATAAACAAATAATATTATGGGATTTTTCTTCCTTTTTCAATAAATTAGATCTTTCTTTTATTCGATCCAGACCAGGGAAGAACCCCTCTCGTCCTGATATCTATCATGATTAAAAAAAAAACAAAATGAAAACGGTATTGAAGTTTGATGCGAACAGCTCTTCTGCCCAAAATAAGTTTCAGAAATACATCCTGAGAATTGAAAGAGATCTAACGGAACAAATAAATATCAAAAACTTGAGAAGAGTTGATTTCGTCATAATATTTCCTCTACTTCATGGACAATCTCTGTCTTTTGAACTTTGATTGATCACCTGGGTCATAATCAACTACATTTCGAAGAAGCTGATTCTCATGAACCTCAGCTTTTGAATAGAATCAGATCATAATTCCAAAACTCGTTCGCCATATCTGATACGCCATCTTGAATTTTCCAATTGTGACAAAAGAATCATAATCTTCGACCCCAAAAACCCCTAGCACCAATTTGGAATGGAATCGGATTATAATTACAAAACTCGTCCGCAATATTGGATCCGCCATCTTGAATTTCCTAATATTTTCTCTCATAGGAACGTTCTGCTGACACAACAAAAAAATATTTAGTGAAATCGGTCAAGCCGTTAACGATTCTATGAAGGACATACAGACAAACTTTCTTTTTAATATATAAAAAAGATTTTGCCTTTTTTCTGGTTATACAAATCTTCCGGTAAAGTTTTGTAGACTCGGTGTCAGCATGTACAACTGTTTCGTGATTCCCGGACGTTGAATCATTTTGATAAAAAATAAATTGCACCAATATTGATTATGCCTCACGAAATTGTACTACATAACTACATTCTTTCTTTATTCGAAGCATCGATATGTCAACAACCATTCAATTCCCGTCATATTTTCGCCTCAAACCAATGATAATGCACATTATTCGTATCTAAATGGGTCTTTATTGGCACCTCTGCAAGATTCGATAGACAAATAGCTGGTTATTGAGTCACAAAGATTGATAGAATTGAATTCTTCTGATATGGAAGGTATATAAAAATGGGCGAGGAAAATCTAGGAAACCATTTAGCGGCTGGTGTTTCACCGATCAAAATGAAGTGCTTCATTGGTTTCTTCCTGATAGTGCTCATCAGCCTGGTCTTGTAAGTAGTTTATTACTTGCTTTGAGCTAATGAGAATTGTTCATCATTCTGAATCCAGATTTCATTTGAAAGTGTGAAAGTTCCATAATTTTTTTTTGTGGGAACTCTAAAAAATAATGAGGGAACAGTTATTCACGAATATCATCATTGTTTGAATTTATAGTCAAGTTACTAATTTTGAAGTATAGTAATGAGTAATTGCTTATAACAAAAAGAGTTGCGCCGTTCTATCGTTTTTTTTTCTATACTTTTTCTATTCTTTTTCCACAACTAAAATATTTCTCATCTACATGCGGTAGAATGGGAATCTGCACTTATCATCATAACTATTCAATTTGTGGAAAAATAATCCAATTCCTTATTCATTACTAGAATCAGAATCATAATGGTCATTAAAAATATTAGGATAGGTGAGTATATGAAAATTTAAAATATAAAGTTCACGAAAATTTTTGGTTTTGAATTTTTATATCTGATGTTGGAACAAAAGCTATCTATTTTAGATTTAGTGAACACCTCAGTATCAGCAGTATAATTTGTTTATACCTCTTAGAGCGCACGTAACGAAATTCCTATGATGTTCGAATTACATCGTGCGGTACGAGGATAGGGAGAGGAGATGTTGAATTTTTTTCTCAACTTGTTGGGGTTATGAGTTCTTGGGAATACTTTCATTGACGAAGAATTCCAAAGCTTTGCTGTACTATGAATGAATGAGTTTTGGTGAGGTGTTGTTATACATATTTCAAGGTTGACAACGAAATAAAAGAGGCTTCGAACGATTTGAAGAATTGTCAACTTCCTTCCACACATGATTGCTCATTAGTTGTCATAAATCATGTATTGTTGCTGTTGAATTACATTTTGAAATACTGTTGTTGAATACTCAGATAGCTACTCATTGTGAATATTTGCATTTTATTAATGAATATTCAAGGGTATATAGTAATTGAAAATTGTTAGAAACATGTGGAATCTTCTCTTCGATATTTTACACCAGAAAGATAAACATATTTTGCAATAACCCGAAAAATAATAAAGGCTTTGGAACAAATGTAGAACAGAATTTGAGGGAAAGAAATGAGGATGACGGTAACGCCCCAGTGAATAATTCAGGAGGTTTCCATATCGAAGGATTTGATCTATCAATTTGGATAATGGTAAAATAATCATTATATCTTCGATCACGATTCGATTACTTATTCAAAACCAAAAATGCAGGCGAACTTCAATAACACTCCTACTTCTAAGAACCAGTTCCTCCAAAACAGAACGAAAATAAACATATGATATTCTCAAGTTTTCTTTCGATTATCGAAGTCACCCTGTATAGACGAAGATGAAAATATATTTATGAATGAAAGTCTACCAATAAGTATCCAGAACATAGTAGGTATGGTATTAAATAAAGCACATTCTGAATAATGGAATATGATTTTGCTTTCAGTTTTACACCCAACATTTCGTCATTTCATCCTTATTTTTCTTAACTGATTAAATAATGCTTTTTATTATAAAACTCTGTAATTTGATATATTCAATATGACTCTCAAAATTTCTAGACTTTCTGTATGTCCAGAATGTCCCTACGAAAAACTGAGAAATTCAAATGACATCTTTGTGGGAGCCACATAATGTGAAAGGGTTGGTAGATTTTCAATGTCATTTTACGAAAATCTCAAGTCAATGATATCACTAAAATCTCATGTCAATCATATTACTGAACATTTTTCATAGGTCGCATTCAAGTACACGTTGTTCTTGTGAATATTCGAAGGATTAAAAACTATCGACTTTATTGAGTCGGGAATTGAATTGTATAATAATTTCCAACTTGATTCCATCGAATATTCCCTTTATATATAAAATGTCCCATGCAATGCAATTATCGAAGAATTACAGCGGTAATAGCACTGCAGATCGAATATTGCACTGCCAGAACGAATAAATGTCAGATAGACTTCAAGAAGTGAAAGAAATGTCGCATTTTGATGAGTGTTCCATACAATCTATCGAGAATTCCTTAATTCGTGGATTATTCCAATGAATTACATTCGTACATTAAAATGACCACATAATTATGCATTCAAGCGTGTCATCTTATGCAAAATGCATTCGTCCATCATCATATTTTGTAAAAGAGTCCTCCTCCTTTGGATAACAGGCTTTCTTGAAAAATTATCGGTAATTTTTATGCACTCGTGCAATTATAACCGATACTATCTGGTGAGAGAGCAATGTCAAGTAGGTGTTTTAATATTTACCATATACTTCACTTGAAAATAATGATTATCACCTATTACTCATTGCCATCAACATACATTTCTTTCTCTATAAAAACCATCACATCTATGCCATCACCGATATTTCAGTGCCTGAAATGCGAAAACCCAAGTTTTTTGAAATGGTCCATTTCAACTCGAACGTTGAATCACGTTATTGAATCTTTACCACATCGAGCGTGCAGGGAATGGAATTTATTCACTAGTGTACTATAAGCCAATTCCTCGTACATACTGTTATAGAACATAATCTTCCATCCCACTAATGCAGCATCAAGCATCTTTCTGCACGTTCTTAGAAAAACCCTAATCTCACATCGGCCAAAGATCATACACACTCTCGAACCTAGGTAAACACCGTAAGTTGGGAGGTAACAGAGCGGAGGGTAATCGTTGCCAACTTTTACACAGGCGTTGTCTATCTAGAGTGTGTATTATCTTTGCATCGGCCTAACTCATCGCGCAGCCTTTTGATCAGCAGAAGCTCTCCAATGGACCACAGCGCCCACGGCCAGCACAACTCACCGCAAAAACAGCTACCACAGCCATTACACGAGCGAATCCATCTTGTCCAGCCGCCTGCCGAGGTTAGGACCACGAACGCCAGCGAGCCTGTCATTCCTCCGGCCGAAAACGCAACTGTTCCTCCCCAGAATATCACCCTTTTGGCAACCTTGTACGCCAACACGTCCTTGGAGGTGCCCTACGACATAGAGGTGCCCTTGAACGTGTCTGAGAACGGACTGGGGTCGTACATGAAGGTCCACGAGAATTGCTCTCACTGTTTGAAGGAGGTCAATGAGTCCACCACGAAACGTGAGTAAAATGGGTGTCCCGAAAATACATAGTATAAGATTCTGAATGGTACAGCAAACACATCGATTTTTATTTCTGCGAACCTAATTTTTGCTTGGAAATTTTCAACTACCTTTCAAGCTCCTGCTCTACAGATTACTCCTTTCAAGAATTTTTAATGAAAAATACTGCCATCAATTTCTTCTTTCGTTCTCTATTGCTAATTATAAATTGAAACTCTTTGAATTCACAAGATTCAAATTGCGAAACACTTTTTATTAAACAATCACATAAATTTTGCTTTCTTTTTTAACCTCTCCAAAAACAATGAAACAGTCCGAACCAGACTCTACCATTACAACAATTGAATAAACAAATAAAAAAAGACCATGGTATGGAGATTTGAAATGACTCTTCAACATGCTGTAACTTGACCCGATGTACAACTTGAAAATATTGAAGCCATTGATCTGTTGGACAAGGGGTTGAAAATTTCATGTTGAAAAATAGATTCCCAAAAATGCCTGTTGAATGATTTTCCAGCTCTGTTGGGAAGTTCATTAATAAATATTATCTTATCTTATCTTATCATCACAATATTAGACGGATTCGTTTCTCGTCATCGAGTTTTCTTGGATGTCTCGAAGTAAATTCAAATCTGCAATTTTGCTCTTCAGAATGCTCATCTCTCTTGTACTTTTTTTTTTTCAGAAGTAGGATGCATGTGTGCTCTCTTCATTTCCCAACACCCAGTAGAAAACGAAGTCCCTCTCATGTCGAGCACCTTCCATAATGTGTCCTGTCACCAGAACGTGCCCAATCAAGAAGCCTGCGACAAGGTATGCATCGCAGTTGCTAAGATACACGCCGACCTTGAAGATCGCATTGTCTGCTCCAAGGTTCAGCACGCCAATAATTTATCGGTGAGTAGAGAAGGTACTCGAATAATGTCATGAAATACCACTCGTTCAGTCATACAGTGGACCATTATTCGCTGGATAATCTCCAGAAATTCTACTCGAAATATCATAAAATTGGTCGAGTTTCGTTGAATAATCTCATAGAATACGACTCGTTGTCACAGAATTGTGGCGTTCTCATTGAATCTCAAGGAATGTGGGTGTGACTTCGGAATATCAAAACTTCTTGCTTAGTCACACTCATTGAGCATATGAAACTTAGAACGCGAATATCTGCGTAATCGTTTGAAATAACCCTATCGAACCTGGTATCGATGAATTCGTTATGACAATCCCTTACCTATTTTTTTTATGTTCTGCTTCCCACTAAAAGGAATATCCTGCAATGTTGAGAGAACATCGTGAGAACCAAGGAAAATAATTTAGGAATTGGTGTTCTTCTTAAATATCTGGAGGTTAAATGCCTCGGGAACACCTCCTTTGGCAATGTGTTCCAGAGCCTCGCTGGTCGTTGGATGAACGAGTCTTTGTAAATAGATATTCTGCAGGTCTCCAAAGGGGGTTCGAAGGGGTGCGAAGCCTCAACTCGACGAGTTGATCTCGCGGGGACTGCCAAGGGAGGAACAAATGTTGATATTTCAGAAGAGCATCGTCCATGAAAATATCTATGAAATAGTGCCAGATCGCCAACTTTTCTACGGTGTCCCAGAGAAGTGAGTGAGTTTGTGAGCGAGGCATCACCCACGAGACGAATTGTCCTTTTTTGGACAGACTGTGACAGTTTCAGGGTATGTAAGGGTGCTGCACTCCAAATATTGGAACAGTATTCCAGGACGGGTCGGATCTGTGCCTTATAGATCATAAGCAGCTGACTGGAAGTGAAATAGCTCCTGGCCCGAAACAGAAACCCAAGTTTTTGAGATGCACTTTTAGCAATTGATCTCACGTGATTTTCCCAAGAAAGGTTATTGCTGATAGTAATACCAAGCATCGAAATGGATGGAATACAATACAGGGTGTCTCTTTTAAATAGCAAAAGTTGGGGTCGTTCCTAGTAAAATAAAAAAAAACAAAAATTGTTTCGTCAATTAATGAGCACTTTGTGTGTACTAGCTGCCCACCTATTTTCAAAACCCTATCTAGAATAATTCAAAAGTTACAGTCCTTACAGCTCTTTGTGCACTTCTCTGTATATATCGAGAAATACATTGAGAATTTCCATTCTCTATGTGATGAAAATATCAATTCGTTCTCGGTTTATTCAACAGAAAACAACTACTTTCCTGGCTATATGCCACGACGAACATTGAATTACATCTATTGAACAGACGCACGATGAGATGTCGAAAACAAAATCTTCGGAAGTAAAGCATTTGCATTCTTCTTCATATAAAGATATGAACATAATATCATCCTCAATATTCAACAGAAAACAACTACTTTCCTGTCTATTTGCCACGTCGAACATTGAATTGTATCTGTTGAACATTCAAAAAGAGAGCATGAAAAATGAAAATCCTCTGAAATTGAGAATTATCATCATCTCTCAAAACAAAAATTGAATAATTTTCTCCCTCTATATTTTGCAGGTATTTTTACAATCCAAAATTTGTGAAAATGGAACCACGTGGAATTACACCGGACTATCTTCAGCTGCACCAATTTGCTGTCATGGTGGACAAGTTATCCGATGTTCACAGTGAAGTTCATACAATTTTGTTATTTTTCTTAGTACCTAGGTATTTATTAGAAAATCAAATTTGATCATTTGATTTGTATATTTTTGATTCCCGTTGACGACCTGGCTATGTTTTGGATTATGATTTGTTCATGAGTTTTTGAACCAATAAAAAAAGTTTTAGAATAAACTTCCAAAGATTTTCTTTGTATTGAAGAAACTACTGTAAAGAGAAGAGACTATAGAATACCAAATTACTAATTGTCCAAGTCCATATAATCAACAGAACAATTTCATCCTCGTGTCATCCAACTGAATATACACGGTGTCCAAAATTATTTTTGTCCCTACAAGGTGTATCATTCATTCTCGGATTGAAGTTCAGTAAAAATGTTGATGTTGTTTTAAATTTATCATCAGCCCCAGAAGTAATATAGGATGCAATCCTGGACCACCGTTTTTCAAGAAAATTGGGATCTAAAACATTTTGAATTTTCAATATCAAATTATAAAGACCTAATGATACTCCATCATATTTATTGAATTGAATAGTTCCCTTTAGGATCTTAGGTAATGTCTACATCATTATACCTGACGTGAATTTTACAGGTCTGTAATCTCAATGTTTGTACAGATGAAGAAAATCATATTATGCGACCAACGAATATAAGAATTCCATTTCAAAACGAAATCCGATCAATTTCCGTGAAAGAAATATACTTACACTGAGTTATGCACCTTTATACTAAGGGATTAGTGAATGTGATTCCCAATTAAACGTCAACATCCAATTTCCAATACGGCAATTTGATTTCACCAAAATTTGAACCGAACTACGTTGTCCCGCAATAATAAATCCATCCATATTTGATGGCAGTTTTTCAATCGAGTCGGATGTTTGCTTCAATTTGCATTTACAACTATTGCAAACAAGCACATGAACTGCATTGGCCTATAGGCTAATTTGTTTACAGAATTGCTGTTAGGCAAATAAGTTGTTCCTACATAATTACTTTCTGGCAGAACCATAATTATTTTCGAGTCTATTGAGTCCATTGAGTCTATTTTGTGCAGTCAACTTTATCGTCCACTGACATGAAGAGAAACAACGAAAAACATGAATGGAAAAAGTTTTGTATTAGAAACAAACCAAACGACAAGTGATTACCATCAAATTATATTCATATACCATTGGTAACTATTATACCGATAGCTTATTCTCAGTAGATAGTGAATCATAAGTTAAGATAGGGACATGGAAGCCGTTTTGACCGATAATGAATAGTTTAGACACAAAAAAATACCTAAAGTTATAAAATCTCGATTTTGAACACCCTATATCTCTGTAATCATTCCCGCTAGACACCAATTGTGAAATATTGATGGAAGCAGCGCATTAGGGAGGTTCTAAAAATGCAATGAAATACAGGGTGTTCCATTTGAAAATCGAAAATTGATGCCCGTTACGCTTCAAGGTTTCAACTCTGGAATATGATAATTGCAGAAAAATGTTTCTCTCGCCAAATTGAAATCGACCTGTCCAAGCGATTTTCAATTTCTCTAACGACTTCGGAGATTAGGAGGGTGACAATTTCTAGCTGAGACACACTGTATATATAATGTCTAATACATGCACAGCTTGATTTATTCAATACGAATGTGAAAACTATACGTAACATCTGCCTGAACTAAATTGTGTCATGATTCAATTCATATTATTGTCAATTTCAGTAGTTCATTCCCATCCTGTATATTATCTTGTTCTTGTGATTACTTCCACCCTATAAATGGTTCCTGCTGAGTGGTAAATGAATAAATAAATAAATGTTGATCCAAAGATATGGTGGCTGATGAAATAGTGTCAACGAAATGCTATAGTAGGATCATCATTTCTATGTTATTTGTATGTGTCTTCCAGAAAAACGGACAATATACAGGGTGTCCCAAAATTGCTGGGACAGAGCGTGTAGAAGAGGTCAAAATAAGTTGATTGGACCCAATTTATTTATGTGCCAAAAAATACCGGTTGTCCGTGAGAAGGGTTCATAGTTCACATAGAAAAACACATTTTTGTACGCTGTTCAGAAACAAGTGAAACGAATTTGATGAAATTTGGCAATAATGTATTCCAGAGGATTACTTTCCTTTTCCACCCTCACCCCCTGAAATGTTTTTCAGAACTTTTTTAGGGTTCATAATACGGTTCTGAAATTTCTTGAGCTCGAAGACTAATCAATTACCTTAATTTTATTGCTCGTGAGAACATTTCCTATACCGCATAGTTTCGAAGAAAAAAAATTTTCTCTCAAATAATGCTACCAGATATTCCCATAACAAGTTTAATCAAATTGTGGTATAAAATTTAGTTGGCAGTGGAAACGAAGGCAAGTCGTGACTATTCTGACAGGAAACAAATTTATTGTTTCAAGGTTGTTGTTGACGTTGTAATTTCCTGATAGGTGGATTAATAGGGGTCAAGAAGCATCTATGCAATGGCCTCCGCTGTCTCCAGATTTGAATCCGTGCGACTTCTCCATCTATGGAGCGTTAAAAACACAATTATATGAAGTTCAAATTGATACTTTCGAACAACTGTGAAACAGAATCCAAAATGCCATTGACGTACTACGAGACAACGACGATGTCCTAATAAGGAGGGTGCATTTCAATTTTTTACGTCGAATTGATATTTGTTTTAATGGAGGTGGGCGTCATATTGAACATTTATCAACAGCAATTTTGGGACAGCCTTCATATAGGTAAATCATTCTATTGCACAGTAAATATTGCTAATGGATGGAATTATTCTTCATTTCATTCCATCTCAAAGTGCAAACATCACGAAAACTATCCGCCTAACAAGTTCATGCATGTCTTCCTCCTATCGTTTTTGACATGATGCTAGTCTCGCTTACTCAACATTCCTATGGAAAAATCAACATCAGACATCTTCGATTTCAGCATCGAAAACAATCCAAAGTGAATACCATTTTCTCGCTCCTATTTGCTGCTGTCAATACCGGAACACTCAATTTGTTCTCGCGAAAAATCCAATAGATGACGTTGTTTCCTCCGCCGAAGGAAATTCGATTCGCCTTTCCCCTAAAGTCGACAAAAGGCATTAACGTTTTCTAGATGCTTTCACGATCGCGCTACGTCTCAGCTTGTTAGTGTTTTATCGAGAGTTTTCGCGGATACAGAGTGAAACATTCACAAGAGTCTACCTTTCATGAAATATTCAGGAACAAGGAAACACGAAGCGTTGTTGGTATATAGACAGCAGCGACACGATACAATAAACAATAAATACAAAACAGTCCAACCTAACTCGGACCAGATGAACCTTTTCAAATAATTTATTCCCGTTCAATCGTACGCGAAGAGAGTGCTTCGCGTTCTCTACTTAGTAGGTACGCGTTTGGTTTCGCAGCAGTTACCCACGGCTGTCAAACCAAACGCCACTTTCAAATTTCATAGGTCGCGTGCACGATGACCGACCCTGGAGGCAAAATATTGAAACACAACCTCACTCTTCTGTGAATTATCGAAACGCAACCTCACTTTTTCATTTGTTTAGAGAGGAATCAAAAGGTTAAAATAGTTTTTCACAATATTTTGGCATACGAATCGTGTTTCTTGCGTTATTCATTAATTCAAGCATGCCTTCGCATTGTGCTGTTGTACAATGCACAAAAAAATGCAGCAAGAGACTAAAGAATATGATTTTTCAGGAACATAGTAATCTCACATAGTTATCATTATGAAATGTTGTCATTTCCTATTAAAATTCCTTCTCCCTTCTGCCACTTCTGTAATACAAGCTAATAATGCTAATATATTGAAAATGTCTACAACACACACGATCGTCAGCATGTCAGACCAGTCCTCCGGATTGATTGCATGAATCCAATCTTCTTGCATTGTTTTAGAAATTTCAGGTGTATTTCTATTAGCTCCTATCGCAGAAGGAATTCCGATGAGAAATCAGAGAAATTACCAGATTTCAAAAATGAAAACTATATGTGAGTGACTATTGTGGGTACTTACTTTTAATCATAATGTACCAACCGAATTACTTCGTCTTCCGCTGCAGTTTTTGTGCATTTCACAACAGCATAATGTGATGGCATGAGCGAATTGATGAATAGCAGAAAAATACGATTCGTATGCCAAAATAATTGTGAAAAACTATTTCCATCACTTGTAAACAAATAAGAAAAGTGACGTTGAGTTTCAATGTTTTGCCTCCAGCGTCGGTCATCTGACAGTTCTTGCACGCAACCCATATTTGATGCCTTCAGTCTCTAGACGCAAGTGTCAAGTTGTGAGAGGTTAGGTTAGAAAATGTTTGTTTAAAATGTCGATCATACTAAAATTCTTCGATAGAAATTGAAATCGAGTGTCTATCACTATGATATCTATGATAGCCTGCTATTCATATGTCATTTTGTTTCATATTTGATCAAACTACCAATGAGGAAGCGGAATACAAAATCAAAAAGACAGATAGGTATCCACAGATATTTCAACCAATCAGAAACGTGAATTTCGAAATTAGAATTTCGATTATTTCACTAATCGTAGTAATAATGAAATAAACGTCGTAATTTTGGAATATCAAATTATGCGTGTGTAACGGCTGCGCAGTTGTACTTCGCGTACTGTATAAAGAACGCGAAGTAATCTCTTCGCATACGATTGTTTTTATCTCTTGGAGCGCATGAAAGGAAATTCCTATAATAATAATAATAAAATATTATATTTAAAAAAATTTAATCGTTTGGGATTTTTTCTTTCCGGAATTCAAAAAATTGTAATAGGTAGTAGAGGAGTGAAGAATCGTGACCTATCCTGGCCAGCATGCCAATGGACATTGTACGTGAAACATACTCAGTTTTGGCTGAAATTCGGAAGGTTTGATTGCATTTTTGCTCTATAAGAAGGTATATGAATACGTTTTATTTTTCGGATTTCGACTCCAAAAATGTATTTTTTTCAAGATTCCATGACATCATATTATTATGACCTAATGAAGCGCTCTTTGTCCGTGAGATCTTTGTCAGAAATTAATATACCTTCATTTTCTCTTTTCCAATTCATTTATCAATAACGAACAGGAAAAAGATTATTAATAGCATTCGGGGACTAGACTCGCAAATATTAATTGGATGAGATGAAAACAGACGATTCAGAATATTTTAATGAAATTTTATTTCTCTCTGCCCACCTATTTTCATAAACCGACGTACGCAAGCTTTCTATTTACATCAGGTCAAACAGTAAAATTGAATTTCCACTTCAACAAGACGGAAATTAGTTTGTCGGTTGATGTATGAAAACTCTGAAGACTGCCATTTTGCACGAGTGAATGCTTTTTGAAGGAATAGATCGAGAAAATGATCCGTTCAAAAACTTAGTTGAAATTTTGTAGTCATTACCAATAGACTGCAAACTTCATTCTCGTGGGAAATTACTATGATTCGTGCTCGTTAAACAATATACTATTGAGCTGCATACGTATTATTATAGCACACTCAAAAAATACAAGAGTGGCGTTCCTGTATGTATAACGGTATCCAAAGGAAGAACACAAAGTGAAAATAGAAGGCACACACAACAAAGACAGCTGCTTTCAAAGTGTAACAGATCGACGATTTGGCGAATTCTAGACAGTACCTCAGTCATTCTGCTATACATATACACTGACACTTTTGGCACTTTGGGGTATTGAACCATCAGGAAAGAACTCATGTAGCAATTGATATAAGTATAAGACACTATTTTGACACACGCTATGTTTGGAGTACGACGAGCGAAGCGAGGAGTGTTTAAAAAAAATAGTACGACAATATGTCTTTTAAAACGTGTATAATGTACTACTTTTCCTATTTTGCATTAATTTGCACTCTTTTATTCCCAAAAATGTATCAATAGGAACATCAAATATTAGAAAGATATGAAGTAAGTATAGTTGGTAACAATAAAAAACATTTGAATGTTCCATTCTCATTCCCAAATTTGACAGATTGGAGAAAAATCCTAGTGAGAAACTGAGAAAATTCGCCTGAACAGCTATAAATATTTTGTTGCCCAAGAAACCTCGTCCAGCATATGAAAAAGAATTCCACAATTCCCAAGTATGGTGTCAAACTGACGACCTATACCACCACAACATGTTAATATAAACGTTTCTAATTGTCCTATATATACCGCAATGGTTATTGCATAAATAGTATTAACACAATTGGAAGAATGCCAAGAAAATCATTTCAGAATATCTTTAATTACCAAATCCCGAGATTTTCACAGAACATTGTTTTCGGCGTTCTAGTGCGCCCTAGGGCGGTAAAATCCTCAGCAGTAGCTGAAGGTTACATATTATAAGCTTCTGTGGAGAGAAAAATTGAGGTAAGCTCAAATGTTTTCTTCCCAGCCTTCAACAATACATTCTGATACCACTACCTCACAGTCGCATTGCACAATAACTTGAATAATCAGTCTAATGAGCATAATTCTGTCTCAACAGCAGCCCAACAAAACGCACCAGCAAATTTGATAAGTGCGATAAATACTCAAGATACCTGTAATGTTATAGCAAGTTATTTGTTGTGTTCTGTCTCTAGACGCTAGTGTGTCTGCCAGTTTGACTTTGACGTTACCGTTACCAACTTTGAAACAATAAATTCAGCGAGTCCTAATAGAACCTGTTTCGATACGCATTTGGGTGATTTCATTAGAGACGCAAAATAAAAAAATTCAATTGACCAGATTTTTCAGAAACACTTCAAGCTTGAATATAAGGTGCGATCAGGAAATGATGAAATACACCTTCTCATTCAACCTGTGCGGGATCGAACCATCTCGGATCTCGGCATAATTGAGAACAGGACGATGCGAAATTGTTTTCCTTTGAAAAAGACAAATGAAACAGGGCCCTTTTGATATAGAGACCTCCACAAAGGGTCGCAGTGAATGCAGATAAGGGTGCACGAGAAAAGAATAGAATTGTCGATCTTTGTATCACCTAGACAAGGGAAAAGAAGGAATCTCTTCGGGCGGAATTTGATACTCTTTTGATGTGACGGAGAAACTTTGAAGGGGAAATGTTATTCTTCGTTTTATCCTTTTACCGACGGCGTTAATGAAGAGTGATAGTTACCAGGCGAACTTAACATGAAACCTCTCGAAATTGATACGCATCATGAAGATATTCAGACCCTTTGAAAGTGGGCTAATATTAAAGACATTGTGGTATGCCTCCATATTTCACCATTTGTCGTTGTGTCATTAATCAAGTGTCTTGTTGTTTTATTGACTAAAATCACATAAAATGCCTCAAATAAATCCTGAACAAGTAGCAAGATTAGTTGCGTTATTAAACGATGGGCGTAATAAATGTTACGCCGCTCGTGCAGTGGGAATTCATGAAGCAACTGCTCGTAAAGCAATCCGCAAGTACGAACAAACAGGAAGCACCGCTCGGATGGTCGGTTCTGTTGGCCCCCGAAAAACTTCTCCAAGAGATGATCGCTTCTTGAGATTGCGGATTTTACGGAATCGATCAAATACTGCGGTGAATGTTCAGCAAGATCTTCGCCAAATTTGTGATGTTGCAGAGAGTAAGCAGATGGTATGTAGACGTCTAAAAGAAGTCAATTTGAAAGCTAGGAGACCTGCAAAAGGTCTCAAATTATTGCCCGAACATCGTGCTGCTAGAAGAAATTTTGTTGAAAATTATGGATAGTGGAATAGTCCTGAATGGTCGAATGTCTTGTTTACGGATGAGAAAAAGAGTGTGGAGAAGAACTGGTGAACGGTTTAATCAAAATTTAATAACAGAATGCGAAAGTTTCAATGGTGGGTCCGTTATGGTGTGGGGAGATATTTCAATGAATGGAAAGACAGCCCTTCATGTTTTTTCGGTGAGGCAGTCGATGAATGCCCAAATTTACATTGACATTCTAGAGCAGTACGTCTTACCTTATGCAGAGTTAGTGGGCAGTAATTTTATATTGATGCAGGATAATGCCCGATCACACACCGCAGCAATAGTGCGAAACTTCTTAGAAGCTACTGGTATTACCACATTACAATGGCCTGCGAGAAGCCCCGATATGAATCCTATAGAACACTTGTGGGATGAATTAGGGAGAAGGGTACGTTCTCGCGAGAGGTCTCCGGAAAATCTCGCAGAAATGGCAGATGCATTAGTGGAAGAATGGGATCGTATACCAATGGAAACGATAAGCAACTTAATTTCCACTATGCCTCGTAGATTAGAAGTTCTTAGAGTTGCTAGAGGAGGCAATTCACGGTATCGAGCAGTCATCCCAATTCATCATTTTGTGTTTAATAAAAATTGGTATCAGTTTATTTCATTAGAAAATTGTTTCTCGATGAATTCAGAAAGTTGGTAGGATTCAGCAAAAAAAGCTGTAATTCGGAAAATTTTAGAGATGAATCAATGGATAAAAAACAAAATGCTCGCAAAAGAAGCCTCTTTCGTATAGGGTGCAAGCACTTTCTATGACATTACTCAATTAACACACAGGGTCAGTCAAAAATTAAGAATAAATCATGGTTCGAGTTATCCCACCACCAAAGAGGCTTTGAAAAAATTTTCACCTCTTTATTTTTTTTCAAAGACAAATGCATTACCTACCAACAAATAAAAAAAAATCGGCCTACTATTTTTTTTTTATTTTCAAATATCAAGTGCGTAACTTTTTTTGGAACTGAGTGTATTATATTGACGAAACCAATAACTGATATTTTTTGTTAAAATACAGGAAACTTATATCTTCTTTATTTATAAAAACTTCAAAAACGATTAATATATGGTTGGTGTATGTTGAATTTGTTTTCTTTCTAATAAAACGATGTAAAGAAAGTTATGTTGATGGTGAATAGGCGGAATATCAGCTAAAGCTGTTTTCCATCTCAACCTTTGTGAAAAAAGAAAAGAAAATAGTAGGTACCTATTGATCAATAACGACTTGTCATTAATGATGCCATGGTCATGGCTATACTAGATTTTAATTAAAATTGGAATTTCATATAGTGACAATATATTGTTTGTGGTGAAGAAAAATCAATATAAGTACAAACCCTTTGGTAATAATAAGAATATAACACGCGTATAACACCGCCTCTAGATATAATCTTGGTCACCAGGTGATAATGATTAGTTACAAACTTGGTGTATAACGAGGTGTATAAATAACTATGAGGTGATAAAGGGTAATTTTGAGAATATTGATACCTAATATGTGTTAAGGAACTGATTTCGTGATCAAAAATTTGTGTGAATGAGTACCTAGTGAGCAGAATTCATTTGAAAGACCGCAGATGGATGAACTGAAAATCAGTTATCCACTTCATTTCTCCATTTTCTCGATATGGAATCCTGGATGAACGCGCGAAAACTGTTTCGGTCCTCTATTTCAGATTTTCCAGTTTTCCAGCACGAATGAAGCATTTGGAAGCGATTAGTGAAAATCGTTACAAAACAGAGTAGATGTATTCGGCCAGTATTTTAGCGGCCTTATTGTAATACGTTGAGCTTTATCACACAAATTGCTGCTCAAAATGCCTGCCATGAATAATTCAATCAAAAAATTCAGTGAATTAATACAATGGATTGAGTGGGGAGATATTATGTTCACTGCATGCATTTCAAAATTTCCGAATATTGTATATAATTGTTCCAGAATAATACAAGAGGAAGAAAAACGACAACAATTATTGATGATCACAACAAATGAGATGAGTAAATAACCACTTTTGGTAAAACACCCCATTAGAAGCTGTCTTCATATTGAAAAATATAGATAAGTAGATATATTGAATTATATGAAATCAGATAAATATTGGAATAATGACAAGTATCAGTCGACAATTTGTCAATTTGCTTTTAAGAATTTTGATATGAAGGAGTGATTTAGCATCGGTTCACTCTAGTACCAGAAAATCAAATTGGCACTTCAATGCCTATTTGGAGATTATACGAATAGGTTAGACATTTCAACCGAGACAATTTTATATCCATCGCAAGAATTAGAAAGAAAAGTTTCCATAAAATTGTGTGTTTAACAAGTTTTTACTCATTATTATCCTGTATACGCTTCCATAATTTCCAAATTCAGTGTAGTCGATGATTGACAGATTCTCAAACATCTTCAAATCATCCTTATTATCGAGTGATCTCAATGGATGTTTTGAATGAACCTACATTAGAATTTGAATTCATTTCCGGTTTCAGATCTTCATTATGTGTCTTGAAAGATATTCAGATTGTTTATCGAATCGTCACATATACAAGTACATATAGGTACACAAGTACGTAGTGAGAAAGAGTGGCATCTTGCAACATCGCAGTCATGGAAAACAACTGCTAGAATAACTACGGTGTATCTAGTTATGCCAAAATATACATTTCCATATCACAAATAGACCTGCTAAATTCAACAGCAATCAGTCAAAGAGTTTTTGAGCTCAATTGAAAAACTAAGTATCAACTTCATCAACATGTCGCACCCCCGCTTAAAAAGTGTCGTTACTCAAAATATGTCGCAACTCAGAAGGCCATTTCAAATTCAGCATTTTTTCGAATAATCTAACCCTGATACTCCTATACTATAGTGAGATGTGTAATTTTGAAATGAATAGTGTTTTATTCGAAAAAATGAGTTGTGACACATTATATCGACAACAAATACCTAGAAAAATTGAAACAAATGATCATGGATCAATTTATATTTATCATATAATACTATGGAATTTATATTAACTAAAAACGAGGTCACATGAAACTTTGTTGAAATAAAACATTGGCAAAAAATGAAAATTGCACCACGGAAAGGTGTATGTGACTCAGTAACGATAAACACTTACACACAATTACGTACATTCTATAATAACTCCAATGAAAAATTGAAGTAGGAATCAGAGTGAGTTTGAAATAATAATCTATGTCAATTGATTGAAAAGAAACTCAAACCCTGATCGTATTAATAATTCATGACTATAGGACATAGAAAGAAATAATCTATGTTTTTTCGTCTTTGAATGAAGCAATAAAATGGTATTCTGAAAAACCTGCTCAAGTGCCAACTTCTCTCATCATCAATTTTTCCGATTGAAAGACATTTCCAACCTGGATATATAAGAGGTGTTTGACATAAAATATTGCCAAAGAAGATTTCGTGCAAGATAATTTATTCAAAATATTCGTAGCAGAGCGCTTTCGACTGTTAAGTCATCATCAGTGCGTAATCGTCAGGTTAACAGAGAAATTCGTCCATAAAAATATCTTTGGTTCAGTTTAAAACTAACGACATTTAGGTAAAATACGTTATACACAAATTAAAATGTATTTCCCAAAAGGGGGTAAAATATGGATTACATTTTGTTAAGCAGCCATGGTCGCTGTGACATGTCGAGTGTAAAATATTGCTCCAACGTACAGGTAATTCATCAAAATCATATTGATCTTCAAAGCCGTCACAAGTCGAAATAAACCGTACATATATATTTTGAATTCAATATAATTGACTAAATTCAAAATATGCCACTGATGTTCAGGATGAAATTAAATTATCTATAATATCTATCTCAAAATGGAAGCTTCAATACATACTATTCTTCTCATTTCAACAAGTTATATTCTCGGAAGTGAAAAATATCTCTGAATTGACCTATCTCATCAATTTCAAATGACTCCTACTATCATCATTTCTCCATCGTTATTGTCCCACCTTGTATGGTTGTATATGGATCGAAGCTTTCACGCAATTGATGAATAAATTAATAAATGTAATGTTCCTACGTGATTCACCATTATGATGACCACACATTAAATAACGTTATTAACGTTCTAGACAAATAATTTAATTGTGATTTGTTGTCGGATTAATTCATTGATTTTTCATTATAATATACGGAATCAATGTTTCATAACGAAGGTAATTATTATCATGATAAATGGGGAAGGGCATATCTGCCCTTGTCGAATATAGTTAACAATTCGATCCTACTCAGTATATACGATTTGCCAACACTGATTTTTTTCGCTTCTGCAACCTTAAAAAATCTCATTATACAAGATATCCCAGAATAAGGTATCATAAATTCTAGCAGGGTGTTTCTCCATACTCGAAAAACTGAACAATATCGGCGTGAGAGGAATCGCACCAGATTTGTTCAAAAGTTACTTGTCAAATAGAGAGCAATATGTTGTCATGAACGATAAAATCAGTGAACCACGAGTGGTATGCTGTGGAGCACCACAAGGAACAGTTCTTGGACCCCTGCTGTTTTCAATCTATTTAAATGATTTGCTTAACTTAAGATCAGAAGGGAATATTATTTCATTCGCCGATGATACTGTAATACTTTAGGAAGATAGGGACTAGCAGAACCTGAGACACAAAATTGAGGGTGACTTGGATAGACTGTTTTGTTGGTTTGACCAGAATTTATTAACTGTGAACTATGATAAAACAGCATACTTCGGGTCTCCCAAGTTTTGATACAATAAAGGCATCGGCGAATGGACAAATAGAAATAAAAAGTGTGAGAAGTACTAAATACCTCGGAGTTACTATAGATTCACACTTAAGATGGGATATGCACATACAGTACACATGTCAGAAAATTAGGGGGTTGATCTATAAGTTTGAAAAGCTCAAAGCCATAATGCAACCAAATGAACTGAAAATTTCGTATCATGGTCTTGTCGAGTCAATACTACAATATGGAATCATTGCCTGGGGAGCATGCAACAAAACAACTCTGATCTACTTGGAACGAATTCAAAGACGCATTCTTACAATTATATTTGACAAAAAAATAGATTCCCAACTATTATACTACATAAGCAAAACGGAAGATGTGATATGAGGCAAATCTATGCGAAAGTATTACTTATATATTATTATGTCTTCAATAATAAATCTATCTTTCCACAAATTCAGCATAATATAAATACCCGCACCAAACAAAACAATCATTTGAGTAGTCAAAGGCCTGAAAAATCTTTCTATACGGGGCCTAAATTGTATCTACTGGACATTGACATAAAACAAACCAGATTGAAATTTGCGGCAAAAAAAAAGATCAAAAAATGGGTTCTCGAAAACTATGAATTGATTCACGAAAACTTGTAATGAATCGTTAATTAATTTCTAGGCACTTGTAATTATTTTAAGTATTTTTCTGTGAATGTTTATAGAAGTATTTTGCATATCGGTGTTCGGATGGAATTGTCAGTCCATAGTCGAGACGACACATTTTCTTTAATTGTTCCGGCCATGCAGATATGTGGATATTTTCTTAACTTTTTATAAGTCTTTATATTATTCAAATAATTATTAGGGATAGCTCAAAGAGAGAAAAACTAGTACTTCACTACTGCTCAGAAAGTTACAATAATATTGAATATCCACCTCCAGTCAAGAATTCTTAGATTCTTAAGGAGGTACCTTGCTTCATTCTGTAATTTTTGAGATATGTATACTGAACAATTACAATACGTTGTTATATCGATAGCTACTTCTCTAATTTTCCTGTAATTCTCTTAAAATTCGTTGAATAAAGATTATTATATTATTATTATTATACTTGTTTATGATTATGACGATTATTAGGTATGTTTTGCCTCATTTGTGTTGATTGTTTTTAGAACAATATTCATGTTTATGAACTACTTCAGCATATTATGATAATGTTGTTGGTCATCTTCAAATTCATTTATTTTTCCTCGAATAAAGTTTCTTCACCAGAAATCTTGAATTGATATTTGGAAATGACCAGCTCCCAAATCATATGATGAAGAGCTAGTGAATTGGTGAACATGATCATTGCGGTCAATTACTCAACACAAATGAGGTAGAAACGAGCAAAACATCATGAACGAGTTTTATGGAGAAGCACCAAAATGAATTTTGTTATTTATCTCGAAAACCTAGAATAATAAAAGGACTGCAGTTCGAAGAAAGTCACATGATTGATTATGACATTCTATGAAATATCAAAATGTGGTCAATGTCATGTGAAAAGTTACAATAATTGTTATCAAAGATAATGCAAAATACCTAACTCTCTGTATATTTACTGAAATGGTAGGACATGTTCCCATGCCCTATGAATTTCAGAGCAGTACGTCTCAAAGATTTCGAAACATTGAAGGAAATCTGTAAATGAAATTGTTCATCATCGCCCTCTTACGGCTCAACGGTGCATTTTCTTATGGAAGTAACTTGATTTCAATCGACCTATTCAGGTCTCTAAATCATCCTGTAGAATGAATGGTACTTTGTTCTGGGATACCTTGTATTTGTATCAATTACAAGTGAGAAACTACAAATCAAATTTTATCGACTTATGTTTTGCTTTCATCACTCAAACTTTTTTACTTAAGACAAAATCATTCAAATAAACCGAATCAGATGACATCCATCACTCTCAGTTTCCATAATAAAAATACAGGATGGTACAGCTTGACCATTCTAGTTTGACCTTTGAGGATTGGATGCGCAGTAGACCAGTCGAGGAACTTGTTCAGTGAACATCGGTTAGAACAGTACAGTACGATTTTACTACCCAATAAAAAGGAGTAGTGGATCTTTGTCGCACACTAACCATTTCTGTGTATCGTTTGCAGAATGGTTAAGCTGTAAATTATTTCAATATTCAACATAAGCAATATTCTTTTACCCTTGTTACCTTCTCACTACTGAGATCAAGTGAGTTAGAAGAAGGTGAGACGAATCTGAGTTGTCGATCGAATAAAAAGAACACGTTTTTATATGTCAGGAAGGGCAAGGGAAGAAAAAATAACCCAACATAATTCAACCAGAATGTAAAATGGCTGAGGAAATTGATGAAGAGCATAGACAAATTATTGTAGTGAGTATAATAATAGTCAATAATTATTAAACTACAATACTCCCTAATTCAAAGGATTCAAACTGTGGACTGAAACTTCACAGCTGAAAGCATGTCAAATTGAAAATATAACCTCACAATTTTCAGCACAGAACCACAGAATTACTAGAATTGATCCAGTCTCACCTTCTTCTTATTACAACACCAGATAAATAGCAAGCTCAGTTGGGGTGAGGGAGAAGACATAGATTCTTAAGACAACTCACATCAGAAGATGATTGAAACATGAAAACGACAGAGCTATTGAGCTGCACTGAGAATCTTAGTTAATCTCAGTCAAAGTTGGTAAAAAGAATATTACTATACTCTGAGCATCTTGCTTACTTTTCAAGGCCTCATTTGAATTCAAATTCAAATGTAGGTTATTTCAAAACATCCATTGATGGTCATAATCAGATTAAATACCCACGAAAATCAAGCTCCATGATATAGAAGTTTGAATAAACTTCTCTTAATAGTTTTGCGACCAAAATCTGAAAACACCCTGAAGACTGATCTATGTTCTTAATCCCCTTTCAAACCTTCATCACGAATATTTCATATATTTCAATATTCTTTACATTTATTGAATGGTATAATTTCAAATTCATATCAGGGAATCCGAACCAAACACGAATATCATTGTAATCTGACCACAATCTAACTGGAACATTTCATCGTAATATCATTCTGAAAAATACTGTAACAAAAAACACGAGAACAGGCAGAGAAACCCCAGCGTTGCTCATTTAATAAACCGTCTTACTAATTCGATTTGCAACAACCCCCCGACCACAGAAAGAACGTATTTGTAATTCTAATTTGAATTCCAATGAAATATTCGCTGAAAATTTTTCCTGGGAATTATATTTTTCGAGGCGAGCGGATTCGGCGAAATCTGATTTGGTGTTATTTTTTGATGAAGAAAAACATATTCGAGGGCACGTATATCCATATTATGGTAGGGTGAGGATTCATGTACAGATATAAAAGCTGTTGTTGACTATTTCACGCATCACATAATCTGACCAAACACATGCCAAAGACAACGTGTGCTTATCATAAGTAATATTAACAGGACCGGCGGGCAACCGGGCAAATGCCCGTTGAGCCGGTGTCAAACCAGGGCTGGGGTCCGCGGTAAAGAATTTCGCGATTTAATACAAATGTCGTTTTCAACAGCTTCAAATTTATTCATATAATTTTTTGTGTTCCAGTGAAGTATATATATATTTTTTATGTTCTGGTTCCCACGAAAAGGGATATCCTATAATGTTCAGAGAACATCGTGAGTACCAAGGGAAATAAGGTAGGAATTGGTGTTCTTTTCAAATTTCTGGAGGTTATATGCCTCGGGAAACACCTCCCTTGGAAATGTGTTCCAGAGCCTCGCTGTTCGTTGGATAAACGAGTCTTTGAAAAGACATGTTCTGCTGGTCTCCAAAGTGACCACAAAGGGGTGCGATGCCTCAACTCGACGGGTTAATCTCGCGGGGACTGCCAAGGGAGGAATAATTGTTGATATTTCAGAAGAGCATCGTCCATGAAAATATCTATAAAATAGAGCCAGATCGCCAACTTTTCTACGGTGTTCCAGAGAAGTGAGTGAGTTTGTGAGCGAGGCATCACCCACAAGACGAATTGCCTTTTTTTGGACAGAATCCAACAGTTTCAGGGTATGTTTGGGTGCTGCACTCTAAATATGAGAACAGTATTCCAGGACAGGTCGGATCTGTGCCTTATAGATCATAGGCAGCTGACTGGAAGTGAAATAGCTCCTGGCCCGAAACAGGAAACCAAGCTTTTGGGATGCACTTTTAGCAAATGATCTCACGTGATTTTTCCAAGAAAGGTTATTGCTGATAGTAATACCAAGCATCGAAATGGATGTCTTCAAAGGTATGGTTACCCCTGACAAGCATATGTTGGGCACAGTGGGATGGGCTTTTCTAGAGAAAAGGCATGCTTGTGTTTTGTTTGCATTCAAATCTACCAAGTTATTGTATCCCCATTCAAGAAATGTTGCCAAGTCCATATTTATGTTGTCAATATTTCTTCCTCGTTCGTTCCTGATTTGCCTGGCTGGTATTGGAGCCCTGGAAGAGGAGGCGGTATGGAGGGTACTATCATCCGCAAAGCTGTGTACTGGACATGAAGTTGCTTCTAACAAATCGTTGATTCGAAGTAGAAATAGTGTTGGTGGTTGATGGGAGCGCTCAGCCACCAACGTATATGCACTAAACCTAGCAGAATCTCGAGATTTCAGATTTTCTACCCCAGGGAAATGATTTGGTGGACCCTTCACATTCATTTTCCATATTTTTGAATCGTCCATGCACTTCTAGACCATATTGAATGCTGCAAATTTGTGTTCATACGGTTTTATTTAATTCAAACCTTTGGCCGATTCTCCAATCCTTTTTTTCCCTTCTCTACCCTACTTCTGTGAGTAGCTATATCAAAACTATACCATAATAATAGTTAGGTACATCATATTCTTCCATCAGCTTTGTACTAACCCTTTATTTCATGAAGGAATGATCAATAACAGAAAAACCTAAGCGAAGTTGAGAGCTGGAAGTTGTTGAAGTTAACTCTATAACTATTACCGTTCCACCAAGTTGTCGTCGTTTCAGTCCATGAAAACTTTCCAGTAATGATTTCAGTTTCATAATGTCGAATTTTCTCGCTGAAATAATCTGTGATAAACAATGAGTGTTTTGTCTGGAATGTTCGAAATGGAGTTTCTTAGCTCGGTGAAAAGATGTTTTCGAATGGTTTTGATATAGCTGTATTCAAGTACGAAGTCTGAGACAGATGTTGGAAAGCCTTTGTAATATTACGATATTTCGATATTTCATAACGTGAAAAACGCTTTGAGCACCATAGCATTGAAAATTTTACTTTCAGTAAATGAGTAACCTGAAAGAAATGTCTTACTAGAAGTCAGTGTAGTGTAGTATTTCAATATCATTCAAATCTGCCATGCATTATGTTGTCTATGTTATCTCGGTCACATGTGGCATACTATACTTTTTCTACAACTGCACACATTTGAAGAACAGTTCAACTCAATATTTATTTTTATGGTTATATAGCAGAACTTGCATAACTTAAAAGTATCCTACCTCTCAACACTCGAATTATTCATTTAAAATAATTATAATTAATTGTGAAATTCTTACAATTTTGTATGGTCAAGTATCCGACCTCTTATAACAATTGAATTGTTCATTTCAAATTATAGTTAATTGTAAAATTCTTACAATTTTGTATGGTCAAACCAGGAAAGTCATTGTTCTTTAGTAAATTTTATGTTATATTGATTGTAGAAGTCGAGGTTGAAGGTTGATATGCATATACAGTGGTGCATTTTCTGTCTCCATTTCAGTACATAGTTCGAGTGGTTTTTCAATAAAGTTGACGATTTTATTGGCAACATCCATTTTATTTTTGATAGAGTCCCCGACGTATCTTTCTGCCACGGTACTGGATTGCCATCCTCCATGGCGTTTCAACGTTAATATGTCACCTCCTGCATTTACTAAAATTGTTGCTGAAGAACGTCTGAAGCAGTGTCCTGTATATAAATGGGGATTTTCCAATTTTAAAAAAATTGCAATTCTCTTAGCCATACTACCAAATTTGTTAATGCCGACTACCTGTCTAGTACATTTTCCGTTCTGGCAATTAAGGAAGAAACGTCTTTCTGACAAATCATTCGGTCTAAGAGCAGCATATTTTTTACATATATTATAACATATATTCAACTATTCAATGCTAACAGCAGCCAACTAAGTTTTTGTCGATTTTAGTTAGTTTAATATGGAGATTAAATGTATGTTGGCAAAGTGCCGTGGGAAAAAATATTTCTCACAGTATGAGCAATACATGGTTTCGAAACTAAGTAAGCTATGAGAAATTCGCTGTTTTTCATAGCAGTAGTAGAAAAACTACATTTCCATGTTGCATGTTGACTTCCGCAATATCCAGCAAATGCTTATTCTAAACTTTGCAACACAAAGAAGATTATAACGCTATTTAGGGCCACAAACAGGAAGCACAAACTCATACACCAAATATCCCCATGTGCCGATTGTTTGAGCATGTACTGCCATTAGTTCATTCGCAGAATCCAAATAAACAATTCATCGCCCTTAACGTAGCTGTTCTCGCTATAGCAAATAGGGCTTAAGAGTATAATATCGTGTTTGGCGAGGATGCGGTTTCTATGTTTTGGTGAAGTTGCTGTACACAATGATGTTATTTTTATTTCATACATCATAAATATTATATGCAACTTCCAAAAACAACACATTGTTTGAGCCCTATAAGATTATTTTTGAAGCTATTATAATATATTTATATCCAACTTCCATTGCTTAACCCTTTAGTGCCTGACGGTACATTTGAGTTTCTTCCATTTCTGTCTTCGTTTTAAAATACATTATACCGCTTGGCGCAGTTTCAGTCCTGACACGAAAGAGTACACTTATAACCACCAATGAAATAATTCGTGAGAATCAAATCATTTCCACAGTTCGGGCAGTTATTCACAATGGATCAGCGAAAACTCAAATGACTGTACGATTCACCCCTCGCCGATAAAGAGTTGCTGAAACTTGCGGATACAATTCTACTAGATTTACCCCTAGATAACTGATGATGAAGACTGATGTAGAAGAAGAGGATGACGATAACATCGATGACCAATTCGAAAATACGCTAAGCAAAATTCCAACAGCCGAAATGCTCGGAAACCTGGACACTCTGATTGGGTTATTTTGTTATTTATGAGGAAGATTGTGGGAGATGCGAAATGTATGCAGTTCAAAATGTAGGCAATCCAGACATCACAGCAAATGTTCTCTTCTAAATGTGAAGGAAAATGTGGAGACCCTAACTACGCCACTGGTAAACAAACTCAAGAAATGGAAGCTCTATGTGATTACCCTGATTAATCTGGATCGGTATGCCGATTTTCATATTTTTTGCTACAGGGGTTCTGGAGAAATTTGAACAAATCTTAAGGTTAACTAAAGGTTAATATAATTGAATTTAATTACACTATAAATGGCAACAACCTCGAAAAACATAATCTAACGAAAGATCTTGGTATCTATTTTGACCAAAAACTTCAGTTCTTGCCACACATTACTAAAATTATATCATCAGCTAAAAGAATGTTAGGTATGATATTCAGAAACTGTAAAGATTTCCAGAATCAAGAAAGTTATATGAATCTTTTCAACGCATATGTGCGATCTCGATTAGAATATGGTTGCCTTATATGGTTCCCTATATATTCAATATATAGTCAGAGTTTAGAGGCAGTACAGAGATTATTCATGAAATATGTTGCATTCAAAATTGATGGAATATACCCTGAACAGGGTATAGACAACTCTTCACTACTGAGTAGATTTTCGCTGCTCTCTCTGGAAGACCGAAGAAATTATTACTCATGTATATTCATTTATAAGCTTACACATAATCTTGTGGATTGCCCAGATCTACTTTCACAACTAAACTTTCATGTACCTCGCTTGAATAACCGAAATGAAACATGTTTTTATCTAACAACACCAAGAACAAATATTATAGCCAAGTCTCCCGTATATCAAATGTGTAAGAATTTTAATAATATCTGCGATCAAATAGATCTATTTTCAACATCAATAGGTTGTTTCAAAAAATCTGTAAGAAATATTCTCCTCAGAACTGAGATGTAAATTTATATTCAATAGTGAATTATGATTTATCATTCTAGTACGATAAGTTTGCTGTGTTGATTATGTTGCTTGTCCTGTAATTGGGTGTAATACCTGTTTGGACAATAAACGGTTTTTTCTGTAGTAGTCCATGCTCAAAGTGGAGTGGAATGATATCAATAGAGAAAGAAACCCAAAGTCGTCTCCACAATATTTAATTTATTTGACTGAAGATGGCCATTTGAATGGCCGAAACATGTATCTACCAATGAAGCAGGATTGACTGCTAGATTATAAATTAAATATTGTGGAGACGACTTTGGGTTTCTTTCTCTATTGAAATAAACGGTTTTTTTTTTTTTTTTTTTAACTTTTTTCGTATTTTCGACACACTGTATCTCAGTGAGAATGCATTTTAGGACATACGTTGATACGTGTACGAAGTTTTTCGGTCTTATTCCGACTCACCCTGTCTAGGAAATCCGTCACGAAGACAGACCAATGTCCTTGGCTTTGAACAGAAAAGAGTTGTAACTGGTGGTGGGCCTTCTGACACGGCACTGCTAGCATCTCAGCACGATCAGGATTGTGGAGGATCATGAATGCAGATGGGGCTTAGATATGCTCAGAGGATGGAGAGACTTCTACTCACATCCTCACTGAATGCCCGGCAGTAGTGGCAACAAGGTAATTTCCACCGAAATATATGCATCGACTCGTATAAACGAATACGTTGAGCTTTTTGTATTTATTCAACATTTTATTCCACTCTTATTTCCTTTTTTTCTACACAGATGGCGTTGCTCTGCTCATATTGTCTATGGAGGACGCCTCTGAGGGAATATAATGCCGACTTGATTTTTGTTTGGCTAGGCTACGCTTAGTCGGCGGTCTTAGGACTGCTGGCTGGAGACTGCCCTGCACTGATGAGAGTCAAAAAGCTCGAAACGGGTCTGAAGGTGTCTAGCGTAGTCTGGCTGAATCGAAATCAATAATAGGCATTCAGGAAAGGATCAATTGTAATGGTATTCGTTTATACGAGTCGATGCATAGATGTAGGACCAGGAATGTAGTTGTTTTTTTCCCGAAATCTATCATTGCTGTTCGTTTTATGAACATTGTGTGGAAATGACTTCGAGCTTTTTGTATTCATTCAAAATTTCATTCCATTTTGAGCATTATGGTTATTTCGTAGTTGATAATTAGGTATACCTACCGAAACTGTGGAAGAGTGTATAGCCTTTGTGTACTACCTAGAATTATCAAGCATCAACATAAAAATTATGGCAAGCTTGATATGTTTCATATTCGGTTGAACAAATGAAATAATATAGGGCGGTTCACGAGGGAAATTATAAATTGCAATTTGGCACATATTTACCAGTGCGTACAATATTTATTTTAGCTCTGCCCAGTTTCGTATGAATATATGAAATTTTGTACTTTCTCCATGTTGATTCAGTTGGGTAAATATGCATATATATATCAAGTTAATCCGTTGGGATGATCGTAGATCAGATATTATATAGGGGATATTTCTCTGAAAAGTGATCAAAATTAATAATACTCCACATGTTAAAATCACTTTCCAACCCCTATAACTCATTGAATTATTGACTCAAACCGACCTTAATGTATAGGTATCATCCTACAAAATGTGTGTTTAGTTTTATGTTATTTTTCAACATCGATTTCACAATTTTCAATTTAAAAAAGTTCCTTTTCCTATTTTGAATGTCATTTGAAAAAAATAATAAAAAAGAAACGTAATTGGCAACGAATCAAAATATTCACATGTTTCAGCAGATACTAATCGAAGCCTTTCGTTTATTTGCTATTTCATTAGGTTGCTTGAAGAAAATTTGATCAAAGAAGTCACACAGTGACTGATTTTAGAAAACATTCCTCCTGTGCTGCTATTTCATAAACACCATGTCCACTTGTGATATGTAATTGAAAAGAGAATTGATATTCAATTGTTTTTCATGGAAAATATGGGTTCAACGGAACTATACCTTATTCAAATCAGAAGTCTAACATAAAAAATAGGTAATAAATGGCGCTGATGTCCTTGCCAATTATTTCGGTGTCACCCGATACACAGAAATAATACTCATTTTTATTCATAGAAACGAGAGACCATCCAAACAATCTAGGGGAAGAAATAGTACCTCCTTTCGCCTCTGTATTCAATGACAAGGACTGAATAACTCGGAAAATGACATCAAGATATTCTTGTAAGTATTAACGTGCAGCAGGGAAAATGTCCCAAATTCAAAAAATAAATTAAAAGAAATTACTCTCTTTGCATACACAAATTGCCCACGTAGTCCGCCTTTCGAAAACACCCGTTCATTTGCAACCAAATGCACTCTGCATGCGCACTGCGATACGAAGCGTGTAGCGACATAGAAAAAGCTAGTTCGGCTAACAGAATAATTAGAAAACCTGTAAACATTTCGACTCCATTTTTCCTGTGCCAGAGCTTAATGAAACATGTCCAGGAATATTTATTCGATTCACAGGAAGAGTTCCGAGGAAGAATTATAGGTGGCAATCAATAAACATCTCAGCATTTGCAGTGTAATTCTGAATATATGTATTTATCAATCATGATCTCCCAATTCGGAGCAGCCACGTAAGTAGGTAACCGCGATATGACTAATCTCACGCCTGAAAATCCTTTTGCGCAATGCTCATAAGGACCCAAACAGTTACTTGATATTCAAAAACATAAGATGGACATAAGTAATAAGCAAGATATGAGATATGTCACAGGTTCTAAATGCACATGTTCAATGGGATCCAGTTAGACCTCCTGACTGGTTGAGCTTACAAGAAGTTCGTTCGTTACAAGATCGTTCAATAGTTATCTCAACAATCATCATAATATTGTAGGGATATTCACTTTGAAGGGGCCAAAGAACGTCATCAGGGAGGCAGGAGTACAACGATTACCCAGTAACACGCGTCCCGGATCACTCTCGAACATCCCAATGATTCTAACATGTACCAGCGTATTTCCGAAACACCCAAAATGTGTCACGGCGACACATAACCTGATGAATCTGGAATCATCTCGAAACAATCGATGAAACATGTTACTTCCACAGAATGGGTGGTAGTAAAACTAGTCTCAGGGGAGGTAGTAAATCTATCAGATTTGGGAATTATTGTTCAAGGGTTTTTCTTTCTGTTTTTCAGATTAAAGACTGAGAATAATAGGCACCTACTAATATTTGATTACTCTACAATCAATTGAGGATGACTTGATCCAGGTCACTGATTGATCACTGCACGTTATGTTCAAGAAAATGTAATATCATTGATCTGTCAATAAATAGTTGAAAGCATCAAACTAGAATCTTATATCTAGGCTTATCTGATTGCTATAAGGGTGCTCCCAGGAGCTGATCTTGAAGTCTGTTCGGAGCAGTGACTCTGGATCCTTATGTTGCCTGTTTACACTGTCAAAGGATGATTTTATGGCAACAAGCTACTAACTACTGACTACCAAGCATTCAACTACCATAGCTATCTACAAATCAAGGCACAAGGAGGCGTGATGGTGAAGCAAAGCGGTGAAGGCCTGAAATTACATCATGTTTCGAATAAGCATTATATTAAGCAGGATTGCAAGACAAACTGAGGGTGTTATCATCAGGAATGAATATGAAGATTAATAAGCATCATTTAAGACCTAACCTTGTTGTTGTGAGGCCTAGAAAGTGATTTCCATGTGTGAAAATTAATCAGTGAGTTATTTTCTCCCTAATGCTGATTCAGCTCCAACAATTATGTTGATTGTTATATCAGCATCCAAATGCCAGGAATATAACGATGATTTATCAGATAAGGAGATATCTCACTTGGAAAATCCGAAAAATTCGGGAAGCTTCTTCTGAGATTCAGAAATTTCAAAATGGCTACCAAAAAGGGACAAAAAAATGTCTATTATTCACTGTAGGAATGATGTCAAGTGTCAAACCAGACATGTGATTTGTAAGATGCCATTGATGACAGATATCATATCCAGAGATGGGAGAAAAGTGGAACCTCTAGTAGTTGCTGTGAACTCAAGGAATATAATGGTAAAATACTACAAATTGAATGCTCAACCCATATGGTACTCAATCATTATTTATTTTCAGGTTAATGACTCCTTCTATTTATTAATTGCATGTGCGTTAAAAAGAATAGGAGGAGGTGGTGGTGGAGGGGAAGAATTGATATATACAGGGTGAATCATTTATATTGTACCCATTTTATATAAATAAAAATCAATGTTTGCTACTGGTATTAATTTTAAATGTGAGTTAGGGATATAATAGAGAATCGAGAGTTGACAACATGGGTATGAATGATTGAATCAATGATTGAATAGCAGATATAAGGTGAGATATCTTTCGGCAAAATCAACCCGTAACAAACAATTAGAGACGGAGACATTGTTTTTGAAGTTTCTAGAACAGAAGAAGGGTACGGAAGATAATTAGAGAACGTTCGAGGAGCAAAGCCTTCCAAGGGATCTGATATATAAGGACGGTCGAACAGCTGCCGTCAGTCAGTCAAGTAGCGAGTGTCAGAGAGACAGTCATATACCGCGTTTTACATAAATAGTAACTATAAGTTCGATATAAATCAGTGTTCCTTTAGTTGAAATAAATCAGTTCTTATTTCCCACTTACCGACACGAAGGTTCATTAGCTCTGTATGGTTACTTTCAATTATTACTTGTTGAATTCAAATGAATTGTGACACTTTCATCAGTCAGCTTCATTAAGTTGAGAACTTTGACTTCATAACTCCAATATATAGTTCCGTTTTGATATAAAATTATTCTGTCCGAAATATATCTTGGACTGGAATTCCCATCTGACGATATAACAAGATTTCCTCTCCTGGGAATACCGTAGTCAGAATAAAGAACGTCTGATATTAAATGGACTTTTATGAATAGAGGACATTTGCATTTACTCTTCCACCTCACGTTTCCCGACATAGAGCAAGAAGAAGCTCCCTCATATCCATATTTCTTCTCCACATACCGAAGTCTGTCGACGTAAAATTTTCCTCGGGAAAATAAATTCTACCCTCATTTCCTCATTTGAACCGAATAATAATTATATCACTATATTTCGCGGGTGACTCGCATTTTCTTCGAGTGTAACGATGAGATATCGAATTAGAATTTCATCAAATTCGGATTGCATTCGGCACTCCAGATATGCTGTGAAGAATACTAAAATACGTCTCCTTGCTCTCCTTTGTGTTTCATTGTCGATGCAGTGAACATGGAGTTTCACAGAGTTTGGCCAATTTATTCACGTAGCAATGGTTTCGAGGATTCCTTGGTTATGGCACAGGTTATGGTGAGAACTCTGAACAACGTTTCAAGTGGCTCTCAGAAATCGAATAGTTGATCAAAATTCAATTCTCACTAGCAGGGCGTGATACAGTGATAACAAAGCGTGTTTGTTTTCTGCAAAATGAAATAATGAATATAACATAAGAGAATGAAATATATGAGGCTGATAAAGTATGAATGAGTACATGAAATTTTGAAACGAAACCAACTTTTATAAAAATATAAATTTCCTTTTCAGCTACAGATTTGGTATATGAATAGGTATTTTCACTTGTTGGGTTGAAACTTGTCTGTCCAATTTCTAACCAATTATTCAAATTGCAGATTGTTGATTTTTTTAGCTAGTTTCGATGAAAGTTTGCCCCATAAAGTTCAGGCATTACTGAAATAATATTATCAGTATCTCGGAAACTTTTTGGGACATTTGCATAAGATAGAAAGATTTTTCATATTCCAACCCAAGTAGTGGAACCTCAGATTTGCGTGTGATATCAATGAATCGCCCCGAATATCTATCACTCAGGGTGAGGTTTTCATCTTGCCTTTCTTGCTCCATGCCACTGCTGGCGCTTTGAATATTGCAATTTCGCTGACGGAATAAGTTTCCTAAACCCTTTTTACATAAAATATTATGACAGGTAGCCCTCAGTCGGCGCTGAGAGCGTATTTAGAATCGGGCAAAGGGTCTTTTGATGACGATTCTGAATATGCATGAAGAAGAAATTTTATGTTTATACATTTCAGAGTAAACGGGAACGTAGAGGTATATTTCTGCTTTATTTGCATTTCTGTAGCACGGTAGGTGTTGTGGTAGAAATTGGAAGTGTCACTTTGGGAAACGATGAAAGCAGTCCCGTGTGGATAAAAAATTTCATAAAACAGTTTAATACCTTTTATTATGAAGGTTTTGCAGCAATTCATGAAAAAATCATGGCAATAAAAATACATATTCATTGAAAAGGAATATTCTCAGATGAATTATGAGCATAAAAGGATTGATATATACAGGGTGTTTCACAGGTAAAGGGAAATATTTCAATCGTAGATAGAAGTCACCAAGGTGGTTCTGAAAATACCATATTTGATAGGTCTTAGAGTCTGCATAACGGAGATACAGGGCGATTAATCGATTTCATATAACTATTCATTCGTCTATATGTATTGATATCCAGGATATTTTTCTCAAATTTGGTGAGGAGCTTATACTTGAGAAGTTGAATTCATTCACTTATCGAGCACAGTGAAAATCCAGGTTCGGCTTCAGAAAAAATTTACATTTATTCGAAATATTAAAATAACACACTGTATTTAATATTTAACACAGTACATCAAAAATATTGTGAAGAGGAGGAAAAACTGAATTGGGTTTGATGCTTTTTGTTTTCCTGCCACCAATTCTCATCGTAACAATCATAAACAGAAAGTTGAAAATATGGTCAATTTGAAGAGTATTGAAATCATGAAATCAGTGTCAATTATGATTATTCGATATTTTAGTCAAAAAATCGGACAGTCGGTTTTGAATAATTATTCACTCGTACATAAGTATTAAACTACCCAGTGACATTTTCTCAAATTTGGTATGTAGCTTACTCGTGACGATGGATTCATTAACCTATCATATAATTATTCGAAACCGATAATTCACCCTGTATCTCTGTTATGAAGACTGTGAGACTAAGTAAGTTCTTTCGAACGATCATTCAACAAGAATATATCAAATAATCATAATTGAAAGTGGTTTCATAATTTTAATACTCTTCAAATTGACATACTTTCAGCTTTCTGTTCATGATTGTTACGATGAGAATTGGTGGCCGGAAAACAAAAAGCATCAAATCCAGTTCAGTTTTTCACTTGACCTCCGACTCAGCTACACTTTTCAAGATATTCGACTATAGAAGTTTGCATATAGTGATTTTCCATAATTTTCAATAGTAGAGATTACCTACCTAATAAAACTGTTCATTTTTTCTTTGTGCATGAAATAACTGATTTTTGTTCAGCTACAGAACAGCTTACCTACAGCTTCTATTCTATTCTATTCTATTTTGGGTCAAATATTCATCAAAATTATTGTTTTAAGCTTAGTCGAAAGAAATGGATTTTTATGACAAAATATAACAGAGAATTTGAAGATGTTTCCCCCTTTATAACGTGGAAGATATGGGAGAAAAAATTACCTCAATCATCTTCAGCCACACTGGATACACCTCTGAAATGACTATCTGGATGTTCAATCGACCAATTTGAAAGTGAAAAAATTCAACAGTAATTCAGTCATTGCGAAAAGACGATTTTTTATCCCTTTGCTGCTATCATCATTATATACTCATCATTCCGCAACTTTCCCTTAGATAAAATTATGGTTATCTATTCATTTTCTTATATGCCAGTGCAAAAAATGGACTACGAATTGATTCAAAGAATAGGTATATACGATATTTCAGAGAGCTGCTCCGAAGGCTGCTCATTGCTCTCCAAAAATAATGGTAAAGAGGGATTACAACTGCCCGTATTTAACAATAATTCAAAAAAGAGGCTTTGTTAAAAAAAATCAACGAACGTTTCAGTGATTGGGAGATCAAAGGCGAATGTTACAATTTTCCATCGATAATAATTGGCAATTCTATATTGCCCATAACACAGGCTTCCTGAAATGAGCAGCAGAGTAGTAGCCTCTGAAAATTTTCGGTTTTACCATCTTTCACGATTGGAAAATTCAACCAGAAGATAAAATGCGAAAAACATACAAAGTGGGATTTTTATAAATTATTTTTTCAGAAATCATTAAAGTAATAGAGAATCGCAAGATGGGATGACTATATTCTCCATAGAAACATGGTTTGTCAGTTTGTTGCTGATGATATGGATTCTGAATTATTGGTAACGCTATAATATAAACTATGATGTGCAATGAAACGCATGTGTCTGTAGCTGCTCCTATCCTGATAGATTTTGGTGGAAGTTTAGCTCACATTTGGTGAGAGCCAAACGATTGTATTTTTTGGCGAAAGCGCAATCAAAAACAAGGAATCTGGACACATTCGACGGGAAAGTCTTGTTTCCAAACTAGATAGATGAGAACTGGCGTTGTTGCCTAGGATTCAATTTTCTAATCATCATTTTTTTGAGGTTAAAAATTCAAAAATGAAATTGTATATGGACATTCGAAAGCATGAGGAACAATACTATGACATTATTTTGAAAATCGACTCATTTTCATTTCAATGGAAACGTTCTTAACTGTCCATGATAATGAAATGAGAAACTGATCATTTCATTGTTGGTTATTCATACCAGTCCAGATTTGGTGAAAATCGTAGGACTACAAAGTGAGACACGCTGTATGTCTCAGTATTTGTTTTTCTTATATACACTCAATTCTTTATTCGACTCGATGTTTGCTCAGAACATCAGCCAGAACAATACAATTCTGATTCACAGGCCAGGCGAATCAGTAAATTCAGTTATATAGGGACTGAAGTTATACGGTATACTCCACCTATAGAATTCCACGACCCCAGAAATTGATAATGAGTTTCAAGTAACCATAGGAGAAAAATAAACTGATCGAAAAAAATTAAGGATATTCATAAACGCAAACGACATAATCTATGGACATAGATACTAGAAAGATCTCTTCATAACAAAAAGACAAAATCCTCAGCTTACGCAAACTACATAGATATTAAAAAAACCGTTTATTGTCCAAACAGGTTTTACACCCAATTACAGAACAGGCAATATAATCAACAAAGAAAACTTAGTAGTAGAATGATGAATAATATGTAAGAATTGAATATAAATTTACTCTTTGGATGTATGATAAATTGATATTCATCATAACAGGACGTGGAAAGAAAAAGTGTTGAATATCCAAAAAGAGATCATGAAAGATGAAAATCCTCTGAAATAGATAATTAACATCGTCTCTCAATTCGAATAGAATAATATGATATAAAAATATAACTTACCGATATGTTCAGTATTGAAATGAAAATTGAAATGTGTAGGAGAAATATACTTGTATGAACTCCGATCTTGATGGGCAAATAGCCTGGAAAGTAGTTGTTTCCTGTTGAATAAACCGTAAAAGAATAGATATTTTCATAACATGGAGAATGCGAATTCTCAATGTATTTCTTTATATATATATCTATTTTTTTGTGTTCATAGATATATCTGAGAATGTTACATTTCTATATACTTTCACCCAATCAAGGGGTTCGAACTTGAACGATGGAAACTTCGTGATTAGGTTTTTTTCTCAATTCAGAATTTCTTTCCACGTCCTGTATGATGAATGTCAATTTATCATACATTTAAAAAACAACAGAAAGTATTTGTTTTCAACTATATCAAAGATATAAGATTTTGCTATCAGTGACATCTGCATAACTTCTTACAGAAACATCATCGTCCAAACAGCCCTTTATATAATCATCGTCGATATATTTTTCCAGTTGGCACTGGAAGAATCTGTCGATGAAGAGACTGAAAACCGAAAATACACCTATAGATGGCGTCCCTGAATCGGAGTTGAAGCAGAGGTTGAAGTTACCAACTCCCAATGAAATTCGATAACCGCCATACATGAAATTGTTCAGTTATGTTGAGAATGCAGAGAGCAGCCTTAGTTTCTGAATGATGCGACAGAGGGCGCTTGGCCAATTCGAGGACAAAGTTGGTCATCAATTCTACCAACCTTGTTCGAGGATAGGAATCCGATCCGATGCATTTTTCCGGCGTGACACACTGACACAGTCCTGGAAAAGCTTCGGGTGCAGCAATGCGCTTTCCTGCATCGATATCGCTGCAATAATTTTCAATTGAAACACCTGTGACGTACCGTTTGAACATGCCAACACAGGACACGTCACAGGAAAAACGTGGAAAGTTCCATTGCTGGTGAAGATGAAAATAACGAGGAAAATGTGAAATTGGGTGAGTACGATTGGGAAAGGGTAATATGTTCCTAGTTTTTGTAAAGCGATTTAATTAGTGTCCATTGCAACCGAGTAGTTTGCCCACACTATACCTATAGGAACTTACTTCTCGGTATTCAAAAATTTCCTCACAATACTCATTTTTCCAAAAACTTTTGTACTAAGAATGTTGAAAAAAATATAAGTATGATATATATAATCATACCTACATTTATTATATAACAGAAATTCACCTAGGTATGTATTAATGCTGTGTGAAAAACTTCTCACACCCTTCGCTAACACTTTAGCTTGTTCAAGTGACATATACTTTTGACCACAGGACTAAATGATTTTGAAAAAAGTTGACCTCCTCAAAATATTATTATACATACCTACATTTATCATATAACAGAAATTCACATATCAATGCTGTGTGAAAAACTTCTCATACCTTTCGCTATAACACTTTAGCTCTTTCAAGTGATATACGACTTGACCACAGGACTATGATTTTGAAAAGTTGACCTCCAGAAAATATTATTATATCGATGTTCAAATTTCATAGTCCTAATTTAGTTGGGATCCAATGACTATTAAGAATAAACTGAAATAGAGGGGAAACATTCAAAGTGAGAATAGAGGGACAATATTATGTTGAGTGACTTTATAGGTATTCCCTAAGTAAATCGCGTAGTATTTCATAATCGATTTAGAGATGAAATCGATGTCGAAAGGTTGCACCTTAATGAAAAATCCATAATAGTTTGTTCAGGAATTCACACTAAAAATGTAATAAAAAAATGTTGTGGCTCCTTAGAATTTGACATACAAACATCCAAATTCGAATGTATAAGCATCAAATTCTTGAAAAATATTACTTTGTATCATAGTATACAGGGTGTCTCACTAAGGTCGACGAGGTACGATATTATGGAAACCATAAACATTACAGCTTCGGGAAAAAAATCTATTGAGGAAACCAGCGATGAGAAGTTGATTCAAAATATCTTCAAGTTTCTAAAATGACCGGTTGGCGGCGAAGTTAATATGATATACGACGAGAAATTCGAATTATCTCAGAAAATCGCTGAGTAAAGTAATTTTTTGATAACGAAAAATAAAAGATCATTATATACTTCATCCTTGTTTTGTTCTCACACTTTTTTTCGTATCTTCAATAATAATGGTGGGGGAAGCTTGAGAACAAAATATATCTCAAAATGCTGATTTGTGACTATTATTGTTTGACGAATACTTCAAAGTGACTTAGGAAGATAGGAAGTCAACTTGCCTACTATATTTTGTACATAATCGGTAAAACTCATGTAGAACCGGTCATTTTTCTCGTTCAAGCTAAAGTTTTCAGCAAATTCAGAAAAAATATTGCACGTCACATCGTCATACAAAATGACGCGTTTCCTAACTGGTTGCGTAGATATAATAACTATTCCATAATGCCTTGAATTGCCTCGTAAGTTCAGATATTCTAGGTCAGTGAAAACGGGAATTTGCAATACAACGTAACTACATAGTGGTAATTCAAAGACTCACAAACGAGTTATGATGAAAAAAAATCAAAAAACAAATACCAGTAAATATTTTGTTGAACAATAAGCTTATTACTATACAAATAATTGATCGAAATATCCATGAAATCTATTTAAAATGGAAACATTGTGAGTGCACCCAACTAGATATGTCAGTGTAATAAGGGTGTAAGCCTTTGTGTAAGCCATGTTTTTCGAAGTTGCTATTGCAGACACAAAATATATCTCTGCATCGATTAGGCAGCCATCACTCGACTAGTGTATGAACTAATCGTGGAGACATGTTCTGGTGATTAAAACAATTTTGAAAAAAAGTGTAGATTTGTGCTATTGCATTTCCACCGTCGAAACGTGACTTTCGATTTGCTTTTTCTACGATTGTTGTCGAAGCAGATATACATATTGAAATTACGTATTTATTGTCCATTAAAATTGAGAATTATTTTTCCAACATATAGGTAGGTACGAAATAACGAAATATTGGAATTACGAAATTAAGAAAATATAAAATTGCGAAATTACGAAATTACGACATTACGAAATAACGACATTACGAAATTAGGAGATTACCAAATTACTAAAATAACGAGAGAGAAATAAATAGAGAAATAACGAAATGACGAGATAACAATAGAACTCAAAATAACACAATGACGATAAATGACGTGATGTGATAACGAAATTGCAAAATAACGAAATCATGTAATTACGAAATTTCAAAATTACGAAATTACGTAATTACCAAATTACGAAATTACGAAATTGTGAAATTACGAAATAACGAAATAACAATTACGAAATAGCGAAATAACAATTTCGAAATAGCAAAATAACAAAATGACGAAATAACAAGAAATCAAAATAACACAATGACAAAATGTCATAACGAAATTGAAAAACTTACGAAATTAGTAAATTACGAAATCAGTAAACTACGATTTTACAAAATTAGGGAATTGGGAAATTAGGAAATTAGAAAATTAGGAAAATACAAAATAACGAAATCACGAAATTACAAGATCACAAATAACGAAACAACGACCTTACGAAATAACGAAATTTTAAAACTAAGAAATTACGGAATTACAAAATAACGAAATAACAAAATTAGGTAACAACGAAACAACGTAACAATGAAATATCGAAATAAGTAATAATGGTAATTCCAGGTGAAAACGATGGATTGGGATTGGGCCGTCGGCGGCGTGAACAAGACTGTGCCGCGCAACGCAGGGCCGGAATGCGCCGGATTTCTCCACCCCACGTGGCGCTACGTCGACACCGCTCTGGTAATCGTGGTGTCCGTCGCGCTCGCTAGATGGAGCAGCGCGCATCTGACCCTGCCCACGGCTGCGTACGTCAGAAGGGACAGGGGCGGCCGCAGGGCCCTGCTGGTGGCCATGTGTGTCGTGTGGGGCATGGAGATCGGCTACAAGTTCTCGTCTAGAACTGTGATATATTTACTGAATCCTTGTCATGTTACTACAGCAATACAGGTCAGTAAAGACGAAAACAATTAGATCACATACCTACCTCCCTGCTCCCTGATCTTATGCCAGCTCGAGTTTGTTCCAGTATGTATTCATTCAATACTACTTTATCAATATCATAGATTTTAATCTATGTCAATATTATGGATCTAAACATAGAAACGACTCCCCAAATGAACTGCTTAACACATGAAACGTAAAATCGCATTTTTTCGATCAAATTTGGATCATCATAACTTTCAATTTCCTCAACCGATTTTCAATTATATTACAGTTTCTGAAAGCTCGTTTCATTGACTATCGAAACTATGGATATGACTATTTCATCTTTTCCGGATCAGATTCTACAGGATGATAATCAAAGCTGTGCATTTTTCTAAAAATTTCAAACGCCTCCCGTTTGAAAGAAAAATTTTTCTTTTTTTTATTTCAAAAACATATTGCTTCATATGTTTTCTCGATACTGTAGAAAACTTTTCGTAATTTTCACACGCGTTACTGAAATATGAATGTTTTATTAAGATAATGCATAATCTAATGCTCTAATTTCTATTGGCTTTGTGTTCCTGTCAATCTGGTTCGAACGGTGGTCAAAAACCTTGAAATGATGCATGATCAACCTATTCTTATGTACAGGATGGTCCTCAAACAACAATTATGACATCAACAAATAAAAAGAAAATGTTGTTTTGACGAGCAAGACAATTTCGGAGCAGGAAACCAAGTTGCTACAGAATCTATTGCAAGATCAAACCACTGGAATTGTTAGAAAAACCGGATTTTCAGAGCGACGTTCACACTTTGTGATTGATTTTTAGAAGATGATTATAAGATATAACTATATTTTTTCTGTGACGGGAGAAAAGTTTCGCATTTCATCTCTGTTGGCAGGTTATAAAATGTCACTTTTCATAAATCACTTTTTTCCCGGATATATATCACATATATATACACTGTTGATGGATTTTGTTGTGCTATAGTTCCGAAAAATTAGTCAATAATACCGTCTCCAAGAAAGAACTGCAAGTCCTTTTATCTTCCATTCGACTTTGCGGTTACGTATATTACTAAACAACCACTAAATTCGCAATTTTTTGAAATCAAATCAAAGAATTAGACTGACAGAAGTGACATCAGGTATTTGATTACTTTCACGTCTTCAATTTTCTGATTCCGAAATAATGTAATATCTTCTCAATATTGATTCGTCCTTTCTTCTGTCACAGAAAAAAATAGTGTATTATACACGGGAAAAATATTAGATTTTAGCTCACGGTTTTTTGTATTATAAATAAGTATTATTATCCAAGGGAAAAAAGTAGGCGATTTTAGCTCCAGGTTGTGTCCCGACGCGTAGCGGCCGGAGCGAGACAAAAAACCGTGAGCTAAAATCTAATATTTTTCCTAGTATAATACACTATTTTTTTTGTGACAGGAAAAAGGACGAATCAATATTACATTATATTGAAATCAAAAAATCATCGACATGAAATTAACAGGAATGACACCTGCCTTGCAGGCATCTTTATCATTCTTTTAAAGTAATCAAATATCTGTCAGTCTAATTCTGTGTTTTGATTTTATTTCTCGGAGATGATGTTACTGGCTTATTTTTCGGAACTCTAGCACAACAAAAGCCATCAACAGTATATATATATCCGGGATAAAAGTAGTTATTTTTTTTTCCGTGGGAAAAAAGTAATTTATGAAAAGGGACCTTTTATAACCTGTCAACAGAGATGATATTTCAAACTTTTTCCCCGTCACAGAAAAAACAATATTACAGAGGGCAAATGGGCGTAATTTCCACCTGTACTTCGTTGTCCCTATCTAGAAATAATTATTGTGACATTAGGAGCTAATGACATATTATTATTATATTTTTCCAGATATATTTATTAGCGGTTTCTCCCAGCAAAGCTGTAACTGCAGTATTCAGATTCCATCTGAATCTTCTAAATGGGCCGTTCTTGGCATTCATGTTTCCAGAAACAGATACAAGAATTGTAAGTATCAACATAGTAAGTACTCGATTTGGTGTCAAGTAATTAGTACGAATCAGGAGTAGAAAGCATTCTTCATTTCTTGAGGTATACCTTATTTTTTCAGTTGCCTTTGGAGACTTCCATATACTGGATTCAGCATGGAATGATGTTTGTTGTGCCTTATTATCTGTTACGATTGGGGGGTAAGTTGTATGGAATAATTTGTTTAGCATTATTAGCATATCATATAGGAATACTGAAAACCGTCGCACCATGTGGAAATAATTATAATTATTGCGAGTTAGTGCAATGGGCGTATATCACAAAAAAATTTTATTTCATAATTCGATAGAACTCACCCAAACTAGCTCACCACCGCAAACCGTTTCTTGCTGTGAGCTCCCTATGTTTTATAAAAAATTATTGAAATCCCCGATTTTTCGGACCTCTGAAAACGAGGCGATGATGTGACGTCAAAACCCTAATACTGAAACAAGACTATTCCAGACAGAGATGAATGATACATGATTTCTGACAGAGTGAATTAACGCGAGATCACAGTTGAAAGAATTAATATATCAGTTGCCTCAGTCTCCGTCGGGCGTTTGGTATTTTCTTTCAACTATGGCGAGATGAGGTTTCTACGTCATATAAGAGGGTCCGTTTTCAGAAGGTACTATTATTTATGTCCAAAAATAAAACATTCCAGTTAATTTTTCGATCGAATTATGACGTCAATAATTATTTATGTATAAAATGATCATTATAAACATGGTTTGAGTTAAAGTTTGAGTTAAAAGTTCTACTAAGGTGAACACACGCCCATTGATTGAGAACTGAAATGAAATTATTGAATTTGAATATACATGGTGTATTTAAATAACACCGAAAAAAATCAAGGGTTGATTCCTTGTGATATTTCAGGAAATAAAGTTCATCTAAACATATGTCCTAACTTGCTTCGTTTCCGATATACAGGGTATTAATATTAGCATGAAAAATCGTTTGTGTTGTAATTTTTGTATCCAGCTTAGTTTTTGAGGAAACAATAAAAATTCGATTTGACTCCAAATTTTGATGTAGGTGTTTTCAAGACCTCCATTCGGATTAGGTACTCAATAACCCCAATTAGAATCAGTTTGAATTTTTGGGGCTTTCTCAGTCTCCATCCATACTGAATTTTTGCACCATGAAAGCTTATACAGGGGGTTATAAATAAAAACAATTAATACCTCCAACTTCAACATCTTGTATCTCAAAAACGGAGCAAGTTATGACACATGTTTATATCAACTTTATTTGCTAGAATGATACAAGGAAGCACACCTTGAATATTTTCGGTGTTATTTAGATATATATACAGGATGTCTCAAACAACCTAACCCCCTTGCTAGGGTAGGTAGAACATTGCAAAATTAGTTGGGTTTGCTCAGTAAAAAAATGTCGTAACGCCATCCGTTTTCAAGATACAAGGTGTTGAAACAATATTTTTTTTACACATTTTTTACGATTATGTTGAAACTACTGGCAACATTGTGATGAAATTTTGTATGGATGTTTCTCGAAATCTGAAACATCGCATGCATTTGTTTTTATATCTGACTCTCATAGAGGGCGCTAGTTACACGGTTCGTAACGAGTAGTTTTGAACATAACTTTTTTGAGGTTAGATTTTTCAATCCAATGATGTCAACTTGAATATCATTCAATTTTACAACAAAAAGGTACTCCTGGTAAAACTCGATACTATGTTCCGTTTTCGGAATATTTCAATTTGAAAATGATGAAGTGGTAATTGTTGCTGGTATAAAGCTATGTATTAGAGTGAGTATTATGAAAAATTATCACCTATTTATTGACCTAACCTCAAAAAAGTTATGTTCAAAACTACTCGGTACGAACTGTGTAACTAGCGCCCTCTATGATAGTCAGATATAAAAACAATTTCATGCGATGTGTCAGATTTCAAGAAACATCCATACAAAATTTCATTACAATGTTGCCAGTACTTTCGGAATGATCTGCCAACACCTTGTATCATGAAAACGGACATTTTTTCCCTGAGCAAACCCAACTTATTTTGCAATGTTCTACCTCCCCTAGCAAGGGGGTTAGGTTTTTTTTGAAACACCCTGTATATTTTAAAATGAAACCAATTTTCCAAAATTCCTGTTTTTTTCAGATATTATTTTGCGATTTTCGAAATTTGGCGATTGCATTCGATTGCATTTCAATGTTTAGAAGATACATCAACTTTTATGATCAATCGGATATTCTTAGACATGTATAATAATTTTTCCAATATGCTGCAATGTTTTGGAACCTCTGGCTCTGTATAACCCTCATTTTCTAGGAGTTTATAATGTCGAGGAATTTAGCGACTTCAAGTGGAATGCTATAAGTTATGCAATCAACCTACTCTATCATTTTGTAATACTCCAAGCAGTTGCCATAGTAAGTACATTTCTCAGCTTCAAAAATTAGGTCACAAATAAAGCACTACATAATGCATAAGGTAGTAATAAGAGGAAAATGATTAATTAAATACAGTGTCTCAATTTTTTTATGATTGTTTTATTCAGAATTTTGGAGTTTTTTTAAATGCTATCTGTAATTGTTTGGCATATCTCTCATAGATGTTCAAATTTCAAAATCCGTTTTGTGAAGTTATGCTATGCCCTCATTGAATATTTTACCTATACCGTTTTGTGCAAATTACACATTTTGGCAAAAAATTTAGTATTCAAATTTTGCCTTTTAGTCGCAGAAATATTCTTTTTTATTCTTTAGCCAACAGAGGTTAATCTCAACCACATGCTGTGTCCAGCCATTTTGGATCCGTTCGAAGGGCAATTCTATAGATTGGCGGCAGTTTTGCACCAGGCTTTCTTGTGCCCTACGCTGTGCAAACTGTTTTGCCTAGTATCCGCCTTTTTCCTAACAAAGTGCAAAGCCACCAAAGTGAAAACCACCCTGTGTTGCGAAGTGGCGGTACCCAATATCAACGGAGATACTTCAGATCTGGAACATCATCATGAAGAATAACATTTTTATAATGGGTTATTTTGAGGGTTAGTGTAATTTGGGGAATTGAGAGACTTTCTTTTCGTGTTATTCACTACAAAAGTTGAAAATAATAGTAAAGTATATTTGCACCTTATTTTCAGATCACCCTATACTTATGAATACACTTACCCTTGACACTCAACGTCATGCTTGAAATCTTGAAATATGTTAAAACTGCTTTGTCTTGAAGTTGGTCAATCAGAGCGGGATTTAGGGGAGGGCATCCAGGGCCCGGGAGCCTTCACAAAAAAAGGCCCCCCACAATAGAGAAAAAAATCTCTCGACTTTATACGGGTAAACACTAGTGAACAACTTATCCTTCAATTTTTTTTATGGAAAAGGCAAGTTTGTTGTTTCATCCTCAGTACTTTGTAGAAACATGAATATATAATTCTTAAATGTTGAAAAATAATTCAATTATATTTGTTCACTCCAATCTGAAAATGGCCCTGATAAGCAGTTGTTGCCATTCACTACCCATCTAGAGGACAATGGAAAAAACAATTACTGAGGTATTTTAAAAAGACATTCTTGCAGATGAAAGTAAAAGAATTGCATTCGCGAACATTGAAATTGCAATGAGAATGTATTTAGTTTTGATAACATCGAATTGCACTGGAGAACGCTCATTTTCAAAAAAGAAAATTATAAAAAATAGGATTCGAACTTCGATTTGACAAAACCTTCTTTCAGATAATTCTTGTTTTTGATAATATTTCTATCAGGTGTTTCTTGAGTACGCGTAAAAATTACAGGATGTATGTTGCTGACATCAAAATGAGAAAAAAAGTTCGTATTAACATATGTCCGCAAGTTATTCATTTCTGATATACAAAAGTGTCAAAGTTTCATTCTTTTTCCTGTTTTTTGTGAGTAAATTCAGAAATGAACGTGATATAGAGTGAAATTTGGTATATCCGAATATCACGATTATTTTGGAATTCATCCACAAAAAACCGAAATAACAATCAGTATTTGACACTCTGTATTTCAGAACGAATTACTTGCGGACATATTATGTTTGTACAAACTTTTTTTCTTATTTAAAAGTCAGCAACATGCCCCTGAATTTTTCACACGTACTTAAAAAACACCTTGTATATGTTGTAATAATTTAGTTGGTTTCGCAAAAAATTACTGTTGCCCCCTCCAGACCTCTAAATCCGGCTCTGTGGTCAATAAAAGGTATACGGTGAACACAAGAATTAGCGTCAAAATAATTTTCAACAACATTACTCAATTCATAGATTAACTCGTTAATCTATGCTCATTTATAATAAAAAATATATTCCATAAAGTAGGTACAACTCCTTCATTCCAAATGAAATACTATTTAAACATTTTTACAATTATTAAATCAATTCAGCTTGAAAATGTTTTGTTTGATGCTTCTTTATACTTCTTAACCTATAATGATTTGGAAATATTGATAGTGAATAATTGAAAGTAGAACCTAAGATTTCAAGTTATTTATAATCATAGATAAATTGATGAACAGAGAATTGAATAGTTTCCCGCACTAATCACGAAAATTACAATGTAAAACCTTTCAACTGCTGGAATTGCTGAAATAAATATTGTTTATATTATAATGATCAGTATATTTAGTTTTTTGTCCACTATTATTTAGAATGATGATGTCTACTCATATCTAGTAGAATATTTTCCGATAATAATTCCATTATACCTTCTTTAATAGTAAGGACAATAAAAATAGCTGAAAATTTCACTTATGACGTCCAAAATATTTAACGACATAAACGATAGAAGTGATACCTATTTAGAAATGTGATTTTCAGGACTACTGAAAAATATCTTTCAGTAATAACTATTATCAAGTATACTTGAGGACCTTCAAATTTTTAAAGCGTGGGCTACCACCTTATTACCACTAACTCGATGAAATTTTTATATTGTACAAAAATCGCATACCTATATACTCTACTATCCAAAGAATGAAATAAAGTTCATCAAGATTTTTCAAAATTGTTTTCTTCTCTGAACATTGAATGAAACCACACATACAATTTTATGACATTTATTCTACCTCAAATATCTTCCAGTTCTATAAAACTAGAACTCTCTTATTTATTCCTATATTTTTAATTAAATATATTTATACATGTAGGTACAAAAGGGACTAGATTGATGTTTGGAATTGTACTTGAAAAAATGTTCTCAACTGGCACTAGTACACTAATAAATAATAAATAGAATATTTATGCAATAGTATATTGTTGGACTAGTGCGGAAAATGAGTTATTTCAAACGAGTTCCTGACGAGATGATGAACCACGAGCCGTGGGTGAGTGGTTCATCATATTGTCACACGAGTATGAAATAACCAGTTTCCGCACGAGTTTTACACTATACTTTTCCGACGACCTACCTGAAATATAAAAATGTTTGAACGCAGGACAATCATTATACTATACAGTACAACTACCTGGGAGAAGTTTTTCGCATTGTTTTTTTTCTTTCCATGCAATGAAATTATTATATGACAAATCATACTTGTTTTAATTTTTCTGGAAGCAATCCTTTTGTAGTTTTGATTGCTAATTGCTAGATATTTCTGGAGGAGTAGAATCTAACATTTCATCAGATGAAAATTCCATATTTATTTTTCAGATCACAACTTATAAGTAGATATTCAACTAATAAATAATATGTAATTGAATTGAATTTGAATTAGGAACTAAAACAATGTGTAGAAACTGACACTGTCATCAACTGATTTGTAGATTTGTCATTGTCATAGCTGTCTATATAAATTCAGTACAAATTAGAATAGGTGTATTCGCCATTCAATATAAGATTTGTGCTTTGGCGAACATTTTCATTTTGCACTAGTCCTGTTGTTTTATAGTGCGAAATAATATGTATTTCAAGTAGGTCATCGGAAAACGTAATTTGGGACACTAGTATATAAAAAAATCTTCAAATGTAGTAAAAAACTATATACTTCTGAAAATTAGATGCTACAAGACAGAATTATAAAAAAAATATGAAGCAAGATAATCAATTACAAGAATGCAAGAATCAGAATATTAATAATCATAACACAATAAAAAGTATAAATAATACACCTACAATAAGTAAAATACCTATTATAAAACTGGGCTTGTAATATCACAGAAAACAATTATAAAAATTGAATGAACAATCAACGTTGCTAATGCTTACAATGTAGCTGGAAGGATTTTTCCATGAAACCCAGCAGCTTGGAGTACCTACCCAAGGATTATCAACTCTCAATCATTAATAATCCTTTGTACCTACCTACCCAGTTTGTTGATAAGTCTTTCTTGCAAAATTTTTGCACTTTGTTTCATTCAATGAAGTAAGTAAAATATAATTAACAACCCTGATAATACATAGTAATCAAATTATGAAATTTTGATGAAGAAAAATACTTTGTTACCCAAATAACCCATAACTTATAGGGCGTAGGTATTTTAATTACTTAAGAATCATACATTAACTGATTTTCATTATCATTTAGAAACCCTATGGAACCAATAGCATAAAAATTATTCAGTAGTGAAACTATGAATCATTGTACCTATACTGTGGTCTTATTTGGGATTGGCAATTTATTAAAGTGCTAATTATTATTTTCTTAGTACAGGTGCTTGATTGGAATGTTCATATACAAAAATCTATCATTATCAGACTTTGTACAAATATACAAACTTAATAGGTATAATAGATATAATAATGTAATAATGCACAATGTCAAATGTATCTTGCACATATCATATACTTTTTCATGAATTGAATGTAGTGAAATAAAAACAAATTCACTGAAATATAGATGTGGATATACATATTTGTAGTTCCAACTACCAAGAGTGCCAGAACAAAAATAATCACAATAAGTCAGCTTTACTAGCTCAGTTCCTTTGGAACTTCCAGGGTACTCAAGATCCAAATAACTGAATTAGTTATATTTGGGGTTAAAATCAAAACCATTTTTGAAATAAAAGCATTGCAATCAGATTATGTGCAAAAAGTACATTGTATTAAAAAACTCAGGTCACTGCATAAAATATGGTATTTATAAGTTATAAGTAATAAAGAAAGGACAGAGGCCCACAGCTCCTTTGCCTTCAACTTTATTCTCAAAGATCAACATTCAATCTAATCAAGATCAATGAGTGGAAAAGATTATTTTAAACCATCTCTGGCCAATTAGGAACTACATAATTTCTGAAGAAAACTATTCCAGATACTTATATATATAGGAGGCATTCAGTTTCAGATCCTCAAAAGTAAACTGATGGCCCAGAACTCAGCCAAGAAGTTGATGACCTTTGTCCATTTCCTTATTTTTTTATGGAAACATTTGAGCACAGCCTAAGTATGTAGGTACTTAATGTGGTAATAATGACATTTTTCAACTTGTGACACAGATTTATTAAATGAAAGTAACTTGAAAGCTTTGGGGAGTAGCAACTAAATTTTGAACAGAAATATCATTATCTAAATTACATCAACATTGCCTGAATTTAATTGAATATCCATCAAATAATCAATGGTGTTTTCCATTTCTTTCAGGTATGTTCTGATTGGTAATTTTGCTAGAACAGCCAATTGCGAAAATTGTTCTCCTTCCGGGGATTGCCACAATTCATAGGTTTTCTTCAATAATAATATGTATTCCGCAAAAATTGCTCTGGTGTCTAAAATTTCTCCATAAATTTCATCTTGGAATTCATCATCCTCATCAGACTCTTGATCACTGTCCTCGATTTCTTCATTGTTGACTTCATTATCATTTCCAATATTTTCAATTTCATTCATTATCTATGATTTTTTTTTCAAATTTTGGGAGTAATAATATGATAAAATGAAAGTGAAATCCTACCTCAGTCAATGGGTGAGAGAAATTTAAAAATAAGAATGGAAGAAGAAATAATGTCATAAGACATTTTCTCTTTGTTCATCTGAACTACTGATTATTTTGAACTACTGATTATTTTGAACTACTTTCATTCATGTCCGTCCGCCATATTCTTCTCTTATCATGAGCTACTCCTTTTAATTGGTGCATTGATACTGGATACTGGATGTCATCATTTATTTCATCATCTCTGAACTTTTATTTCATATCCATTACAGGGTGTCCCTAGATCTAGAACACAATCTTAGCACATATACCTGAGGTCGAAATGAGGAGATTAAAATCAACTCAGCTGAGTCCGAAATTGCTCTGGGTGGTAAAGTTAAAAAATAACAATCAACAAGTGGGTACACTGCAAAAAAGTATTTTGAAAAATCCATTTGTGCACTGCTAACTCACTGGCCAAATTAGATGCATTAAGTTAACAGCAAACATTTTTCATTCATAATAATTTAAATATTCTTGTGAGGCATGAAACACTAAAAACCAAAATATCTAGAAAATGGCTTACCATAGGTATTTTTATAAGAGTACCCTTTTTGCTTCTAAATGTTCAGAACATTACCACCCTGTATCTGGGAAACAGAGCAATTGCAGCCCCAGGTAAGTTGCTTTGAATCAGCTTATTTTGAGCTCAGGAATATGTGCCGAGATTTTGTACAAACCTCTGAGGAACACCCTGTATAATGAGGAAAAGTGTAGAAATCAAACAATGATTTCACATCTTAAGCTGAGCTCAACAAAAAATAATAAGCAAATAGAAGTAGCATACATATGCTGGCAATTCCATTCACTCATCAATTATTTTCTGTTAAAAAAAACCCTGACCAACTAAGATACCTGAAGAAAGTCATGCATGTTCTTTTAAAACATTGAAACTCAATATCAAATATGGCATTGTTATCATATCACATGGGCAAACCGGACTAACCTTGAATAAACCATCTTTGGGAACAGACATGCAGAATCTCTCTCCTCGAATTGTCTTCTTTGTTCTATACAGCTAGAAAATTGCTAAATATGTTCAGTAGTGTGTTAGCCATCCAATGGGGGGCCGAGGTAGACCATGGAGACTTCAGTGTTACCATAGACTGCTGACACAGTTGGGTACAGCTTTTTATCAGGCAGGCCTAAGAAATAACAAATAAGATGTGGACTGAAATAAATCTATAATGTGGTCTATGATTATTTAGTACATGATATATGATGATGATCTTTAAACAATGGGTAACCTTATGAAAAATCAGTAAATTAGTAAAAAATATCAAACAAAGTGGTTAAAGTTCAGTTTGTTTCCTAAATTGAAATTATAAATAAAATGAGATGTAGGTATGACATAATAACAATATGCCTTGGTTTGGCTGTTAAGCTATCATTTATTTAAAGAGATTCCCTTTGTAACAAAAATGTGTTCTACCTTGACTTGTTTAAATATTTTGCCCCAAATTCTATTATAGATAGATCTCAAGGAACATACCTACAACATTTCATCTGATTTTTCATTGAAAATTAATATCTGGGTAATGAAATCATACTATTTTCATTTCTTTAGATATCTATACAAAAAAGATTACACACAATCATGGTATCCAAACATTGTAACTTACCTCTAAATGCAACCCCTAGAAATTCATAATTTTTTTCAAAGGATAATGTATTGTCATCACAATCTAATATAACCCTTATTCTTTCTCCAACCTGGAAAAAACATATTATTAAAAAACTTTCTGAAAAGAAAATGCAAAAATAAGTTAAGTTGATCAGAATAGGTTGGTGAAATAGGGAAACTCTAGCAAATCATGTCCTCTTTCCAGTCTGTTCACACTGATTACTGATTCCAATGAAGTTATTTCTGAGTTCAACATCAGACTATAAAGATAAACTATGTTGTTCCTTACTTGATATTTAGGAGCATTGTTAAGCATAGGATAATTTCCCTGTGCATCTCCATTATGCAATAAATGATTATCCACTAAATTCCATCCCCAACTTTGATCATCTGATCCCAGGAGTGCCACATATCCATGGCATTGTAATGGGGCATCCTTTGTAGCAATCCCTATGACAGCCACTGTCCCCAAGGGGCCCTCCCATATAACTTCCCAAGTATGCCTGCCGTGCCGGAACCCTATTTTGCCCCTAGAAGCATCGGTACTTTGTGCCACAGGATTTCGATGTAATGTGAACCCATTGGGTTTGACAAAAATATTTCTAGAGCAGTCATTAGGGTTCCAAGCGTGGTGAAAGGCACGCAGTTTGGCTTTGTAAGTAGGCACTGAACTCAGGAGGTCGGATTTCAGTGCTTCCTCGGCAAGTTTTCTGATACAATGTAGTCGCCACACATCGTTATTTTCGTCGTTTAAGAAAGCGTACCACCGTTTGCAAACTAGAGAACAGTTTCTAAGATCGTGGAGAGATAGGAAGGAAAATATCACTTCGAGAACGTTATCTGGAACTCTTGTGGCGATTGCCGTTTCCATTTTTTGATTATTTACTGCTCGCAAGATTTAGTTATTTCGTCTGACACTTCCATTCTCAGCTGAGCTAAGCTGACATTGTCAGTGTCAGCTGACATGACTGACAGTGCCGACACTGTTGACGCACGTGACGATTGATTGACATTACATATGTGTCAACTGTCCCAACCTACCTATTATCTCTTCTTATTCCTTTTTTAGTACAAAACAGCAATCTTCCATTTCCCTGACAGTTTCAAACTGAAATATTATCTGTAGAGAACCGTAGACTTGTGATATACTACTACTACTACTACTACTACTACTACTATATAAGCCAGACTGAATACTCAATGGAATCTTGCTCGTCCTTGTTTCAAGTTCAACATTTTTTATTATATATTTCTTTTCAGGTAGTGTACATAAAAGTTAGAAGACTAACAAAAAATACTAAATAATACGACACCGGTATCCAGGCCAAATGGGACGGATTATCCGTAATAAGGCCAATAAGAGCTATGTACACAAGGGGCCAAATATTCAGAGAGAGAGAGATAGAGAAAGACGACGACGACGACGACATCTAGCGGTCAGAAGTTGGTTCTATGCATGATGAAAACACTACCTTTGTTCTATGGATCAATGCAACAAATGTGGCATGGCTCAGGAACACCACGAACAAGTGGCGCCAAACATGAAATTTTTTGAGTTCCCTAGCGGCGAATGGCTGAATCGCAACGAGCGTATCCCACGTGAACACATGCGACCAATGGGAGAGAACACTTTGTACCCGCCGCCAAGCTGATCCAAAAATGTATTTGCACGAAATAGCCCGTCTTTAGTAAGCCGTGTACGTGTCAAAATTATAACAAATAAATACATTTTTGAAAAATATGAAAGTGCAATAATCTGTGAACTTTGAGAAATAATCAAATAAAATTTTAGTCCACGCGATTTTAAGTATCCAGCTATTAAAATATGGCATTACCAGGGTCGCCATTTTGATAAACTGGGATCCGAGTACAAATGATTTGCTCAGGGTTTCATGAAAATTGAGGAATTTCATTTAAATTATACACGATTTTTTATTTCTAAGGTGTTTCGGGATTGTGAACATGAGTCAACAAACAAATACAACGAACTGGGTGATACAGGGATCCAATGGTAAATTTTCTAAGAATTGCATGCTCCTATTTTTTTGCAAAGATATAATTCACTAAATTTGTGTCATAATCACAGCAACCCTATCTCATTCAATTATTACCCGAATTATCTAATGCCTGCTTTGATAAAAAATCACTAATCACACTTCATCCACAAAATGGTAACTTAGCATGTAGGAAATCTAATGTGATGTTTTTTATGGATTGAAATAGGCCAACCACAAATGATAAAGTTGGTGCAGCCTTCAGGGAAGTCTTTAAGTGGCATTATGACTTCTGCTGTGACAGGGCAACCAGTAAAACTATTCAAATCATCACCATCACATCCTGGGGAATCTCAGCACTCCCAGCAGGTGAGTGGATTGCTTTTTTATTGATAACCATTCAAATCCTGTCCATTCATATTGCATATTTGTGAATATATTATAAATAAATGATATGCCTACTAATCTCATGAGTTGACTATCACATATTCTATTTTGTATTCTATTTACTACTTAGATGATGATTGTGGCCCATGACCATGAAAAATTTGCCATGCCTTTCTAAAGAGTGTTGGTTATTATATTCTCTGATATAGACAAACACCTATCTAATTTCAGTTGACTTTTGATTTCATATTGATTCTATATACTTGTAGGTTGATTATTTTTGAAGACTTTCCTATACATAACATGGTAGCTAGAACTAACTGGTAGAACTTGGTAGAAACTATAGGTATATCAAGGCAGAGACAAGATATTTTGAATTTCTTCAAAAAACAAATATGAAAATCAATTAAGTTTTTTTTTATGATTTGAAAAACTTTAGTCATGGGCTCAATGCAATTTACAAGTTGATGAATTTTTCTTCTCATCATTTTATAAATATTAGAAACTAGGAGACTATTATTGTATAGTAGCTAGTTAATTATATGTCACCAACACCAAATTGTTGATTTTGGGGCTTCTCCTAAAATTCACTTAGTAGGTTGGTATGGTTGGTATCAAAACAAATGCATGGTGAATCAAGTGTGCCAGATTGATGATGCAACAGGAAATGACTCTCCCTATAGGTTCTCCTGGCAACACATTTCGTTGTTATTGTTCTGATCATACAGAGATAAAGGGAAAGAAACACTGAAGTGACAACACCATAGTACATATACATGGTGGCACCAGTCATTATATTTAATTAGATGGGCTCTCAGCACCCCCAGAAAATAGTTTGAATTTTGAAAAAGGTTATTTGTTTTGCACAAGAACAAACTATTGTGAAGGTTTCTCAGACTTGTTAAATTAAGTTAATATCATAGATTATGTTGATATTGATTGGATATATTGATATTTTTGTTTGGTATCAAATATGAATTTGATAAATAACACAGGGTACAATTTTGCTGAATTTTGCATTGTTTTCCATACTATTTCATGTTTCCCATCATGTTTCCTCTCCACTATTTCTTTTCAATGAGTTCTCCCCTGCATAATAATAGTAATAATTAAAAATTAGTGTCACTAAACTGGTTTTCAACCGGTTTTGATTTTCAATATTGAAGCTTGATATATCATTTATGTGGTATTATTGCATCCAGAAAATGACGCAGAATTTGAAAATGCAATGATATACAGGGTGTTCCATTTGAAAATAAAAAAATATCACAACATCCAGTGAAACCGGAAGTGGAATTAAACATATGTATGTCAAAACATGACAGTCAAGTTGATGGATCATTCCAAATTTCAATCACTTAGGTTTAGGTGTACCATGATCCTCTTAGACCCAGTACCTATATCAGATTTTCATTAGCCAGACATTTTGTAAATAACTAAACTTTGGTATAGTTAGCCAGTTCATTTCTTCTGATTGTGAGATAAAATGTTCAACAATTCCACATCGAAATATTTGTTTATAGGCGTTTTGCTTGCAGATGACTTCAATGAGATCAAATTTGAATTCAGAAGCAAAATGAAAAATTCCGGTTCTTGACCATGTGCTTATTTTCTCAGTTCTCCATTCCTATCAATTCTTATGACTACAGAAGTCGGTTAGGTCATTTGAATGAACACCTGCATTGGCTAGGCAAACTTGTTAAACTCACACCCCTATTTATAACTTGTCTTTCATTATCTTAATACCATCTGTTGCCCAAGTGGTTGGTGCAACTGCACTACACACATGACATAGATTTCAATTCTCAATGACTAGTCTATACAAAACCTTGAAGTTTTCAACAGTCAATCAATCAATCTTATTTTCCATGTTCTACATGTTTTGAACCCAATTTGATCTGATTTGAAAATGTGTTATTGAATTGGATCATTTACACAAAGGACCCAGCAAATTTATAAGGTAAATTGGGTCCTGGTGGATTTTTCTCAATTTTTGGTATGATGTTGTTCATGTGGTTCTATATTTCCATTGAGCCAACCCCCAAAATTGGACAGTTTTTTTGCCAGGGGGGTTTGAATTCACATTTTGATGGAATGGACCATTTATTTCTGAGAAAATGAAAGATATTCCAGAACTTTTTATTCCATTTAATTACTTCTAAAAATAGATTCTTCATAAAAAATATAATAGGGAGAGGGGGATTATTACCCCCAACACCTATATTGAAAACAGAATAAAAAAATTCCATCTAACTTTTGAAAGTGATAGAAAATGTTTCATCATGGATAATAATTATAGAAACCGCATTTTTGCATTATTACCCGCTACCAAATGGGGGGTGAAAATGAATAAAAATTCGGTGGATTGCGCTGAATGTTATGTATGATGTAGTCCATATGATTCTGATCAGAAAATCATCGGGTGACAATCCTAAAAGATGAACAGTTTTTCTGACTGAAACCCATGAGCTAAAATCTAATATTTTTCCGGTGATAATACACTATTTTGTTCTGTATATTGAAATCAGAAAATTAACGACGTGAAATTTGAACAGGAATGAATGACACCTGCGTTGCAGGTATCTTTATCATTCTTTTCTGTGATTTGATTTTAAAAAATTGCGAATTTAATGGCTGTTCAGTATTTTACATAACCACCAAGTCCAATGGAAGAAAAATGGACTTTCATTTCTTTCTCGGATACGGTGTTATTGGCTTATTTTTTGGAACTATAGCACAACAAAATCCATCAACAGTGTATATATATATGTGTTGTATATCCGGGAAAAAGTACTCACTTTTTTCCCGTGGGAAAAAAATGTTTTTTTTTCTCTTATTGACGGATTGAAAAATCATCTTCATTGAAGCATATAGAAGTGTACATGTACAAAATGTAATGGTCAAGTATTTCAATTAGTGAATCTTCAGTTCTAGCAAAATATAGACCACGTGGCCCACCGAAAACGTCTTGCCGAATCTAATATAGTGTGAAACATCAGGTCACACAGAAACCATTGCAAATAGTCATTTTCGGGCAAATATATTGACTTTCAAAATCGAGTGCTATTGAAACTAAACAAGAGTATAATTTTTGGGTAAAAATTGCATAGAAAAAAAGTTGGGGAAAGAAAGTCCCACCTATTACCCACGCCCCTGATCAAAATTTCGGAAAATTCTCAACATTTCCAAATCGGGCATGAATAGTAATATCACAGTAGAGAGCTTACAGTAAGCTCTCTATTGTGGTAATATACATGAACAAAATTTCGGAAATATTTACAAAAAACTATATCATCTCGGACCCCCTTTCAGATGGCTAGAATCTGTGGTTGAAATCTTTCTATGCTTCTGACCACTTAAACGATGGATGATTAGATAAATGCATAAAATCAAATTATAGTTCTATTTTAAAGTCAGATATATGCACATTTTGTTTGTTTCTGAAACCAATGTTTATCTCTTTTAACTTGCAGATATCATACCAGCTGATAAGTTTTCAAGGTATCATATTATTAGGTTGACACACACACATATATATGTAATATTATAACATCTTATAATAATTATTCTTGGTGCTGTGTCCAGAGACTTCACATTTGTTCAATTCTGGATGTGAAATACAAAATACAAAATTATTATGAGCACAAAAATGATGAATAAAATTGGTAGGTAGTGATGGTGAAAATGTTATTACTATAGGATTTTTTTAGGTTTTCACCACAACCGGTGGAAATGCTACTCAGGTTTTGAAAGTTGTCCCTAAAGTTATGCCAAGTAAGTTCTTCTAAACTTTATAGAAATTTGGGAAATTATTGGTTACCCAAAATGTCAATATTCAACACCAGTAGTAAATTTTCGAATTTTTTTCAGAGACGTTTCCCATACAGATCAAAGAAATTCCATCTTCTGGTATGAAAACAATAAAGCTGACTGCTTCACAAATGGTAAGTGAATAATTGGTATAAATCTATGAAATGGGTGGAAGAATTTTCTGTATTTTTCAACTTGATGTTAACAACGTTTCTTCTAATTCTGTCATCTTCAGGCCTCAAGCAGGAACAATATAACTCAAGAACGGCTGAGCCGATTTGGTTGCTATAGGATAATTTTTATCCCTATAAATTCAAGATGGCGGATCCAATATGGCGGAATTTGTGATTATGATCCGATTCTATTCAAAATTGGTATCTGGGGGTTCTCGAGATCAGAGATTATGATTCCTATGTGAACATTGTAAAATTCAAGATGGCGGACTAGTTTTGTAATCATGATCCGATTCTATTCAAAATTGGTATCTGGAGGTTTTTGGGGTCGAAGATTTTGATTCTTTCGACAAAATTTGGAAATGCTGGCGGAATTTGGAAATTCGAGATGGCAGAACCAATACGGCGGACGAGTTTTGTAATAATTATAATCCGATCATATTCAAAATTGGTACCTAGGGATTTTCGTGATCGGGGATTATGATTCCTTTGTCAAAATCAGGAAATTCTTGATGGCGGCTCCAATATGGCGGACGAGTTTGTAATATATGATCCGATTTCGTTCCATTGAATGATATTGAAATGAACTATTGTTTTCTTTTAGCAAAACATCAAGTTTGCATCTGCTGGGAGCACGAAAATCCAAATTTCTCCACAAATGACATCAACTCCTCCAAGTATTCCAATATTTACTTCACCTGGAACAAATGCGAAAAATGCTTCACCGCCAATATTAGCAAGAAAAAGACAAGATCATAGTGATTTAGAACTTGCCCCCGAATCGTAAGGATGCTTGAATTTTCGGTCATCAAAATTATGCCTTATGGAGGGTATTATTTTATGAGTAATATTTTGATGTTTATAAATGATGCATGCATTAAAGTTAATTAACATTATTTGTTCACAAATTAAGCGTTTCAGTACAATTTCACTCATGCTACCTGTGTTCCAAAATGAAATACAAGTTAGATGCGTAGTTGAAAATACAATGACATACCGCTTGCGTGAGCCCAAAAGGGTGTCTTCAAGAAGTATACATGTTTGTGCTATGCATAAGCTATCTGAGTTCAAAACTACCCGAAATGGTCCATAGTTGGAATTTCAGACCAATCAGGGTGATATCGGCCTTGGTGGATGTTCACAAAAATTAAGCTATACCATTTCCATCTGTGGTGGCTAGTTTCTACATACTGCATAAAAAAGGAGATTGTTTTTTTTTTCAACAATCTAACCGAACTCTGCCTAATATAGTTATGATATAAGCAGGAAGGAAAATATCCTTTCTCTGCATATGGATGAGACTACTTTTTCTAAACAATAACCTGAAAGAGAATACAAATTCCCAACTCCAGGAGATTTTGATTTTCAAACTCTCATTGTGTTCAATTTTTTTTATCTTCCGGCGCGCACGAAAGATAATCCCTATAATGCTCGAAGACCATATCGTTGAACTTTTGGAGGTTAAGATATAAGTTCTCGGATCACTAAATTATAGTTTGAGAATGCGAATTCTCAATGTATTTCTTTATATGTATTGATTTTTTTCATAATTAGAATATATTATTATCTAAGAATAGTTTTTTTCGATACTTTCATACCTAATGAAGGGGTTCAAACTTGAACGACGGTTTTTTTTTTCCTCGAATCGCAGATTCTTGATTGGGTTTCCTCAATTCAGAATTTTTTTCCACGTCCTGTATGGAGGATATCAATATGTCATACATCTAAACTGAATTTAAAATTATACTTCCTGGAATATATGTCATACTTTCTGAATTGTAATTGAAAAATGTATAGATCAATGAATTAAAGATATTCATTTAACAACATATGGACACGGTGTAGCCGTATCAAGCACTCGTGAATCATTCAACGTTGTGATTGGTCTGAAAGCCTGACTGGACCATTTCGGATAGTATTGAATTCGTGCGGAAAAACTGGCATACCGTTTGCGCATGTCCAAATACGCCTAATGTTGAAATCATGCTTCAATGCATGAAAAACCGAAGAGGATTCATTAATGTATCGTTTATTAGCATCAAAATATACACATAATAATACCCTCCAAAAGGCATACTCGGTGAGATTACGTCTGAAAATCTGCCACTATCTAAAAATTGTTGTTGTAGGAAAAGAGGTAGGAAATCCGAGAAGGTGGGCAAAGGTCTTCGACATTTTTCCATGAAAGTGTGTGAAAAAGTGAAGCAAAAAGGAGTGACGACGTATAATGAAGTCGCTGATGAACTTGTTGGGGAATTTACCACAGCCAACAGTAACAACAGTCTGGCTGATCAGTATGATCAGAAGAATATCAGGAGGAGGGTTTACGATGCTCTCAACGTATTGATGGCGATGAATATCATTTCCAAGGAGAAAAAAGAAATAAAGTGAGTTACCTCCGTGAGGTCAAATCAGAAATGTAAACTTGGCGGTTTTGTTATCAAATAGTAAAGCTAGTACCTATTTCTCTGATATCTCTTTATTAGATTCCAAATGGAGGCATCGTAGATAGACACAATTTCAATTCACTCAGGACGGCTTGTACAATGATGATGTTTATAAAAATAGAACATCGACAAGTGATTCGTTCTGATGCCACGATGCTAATGACTAAACCTGCTTCAATCTCCGATCACACGATTATTACAAATACCGATTAGTCGTCGAGGCCGTTTGTGATAAGGCATTCCTTAGACGTTCTTCTCATTTACGGGGTGATTTGAACATCGTGGCTAAAACTATGATAAATTATGATTATTGTAGGTATACGATTTTTTCAAAATTTCATTACAACTCTTGCATCTTATGAAACATTGAGAGAAAATCCCAAACAATTTGTATAATATCCACCTGCTCGGTTAACCTACAGATAGTATTCAGAATACTTAGCACTGGCTCTTCTTATTGTCCTTATTTCCAGATCATTTTACATCAATTACAGCCTCGATTACAACAAACTGAGAACATGAAACTGAATAATTTATTATATGTGATGGAATATTTGTTACTCTGGAAGACATTTAATGGGGAAGGTTCCTATATCGAGGTTTTAATCTCACTGTGAAGTTTGTGAAAAATTAATATGTACTTATTTCTTTTCGTAAGATCAAATTTCACTTTAGAAAGAAATAAATATAAGAGGAACTTGGCTCCTCCACCCTGTGCCAGTACGACGTTTCCGACATCATCAATATGTCTAGATTTCCGGAAATGTTGATTACTAATGAAGATAAATTATGATATTTTGCGATAGTATCTATAATTTTTCACTATCGTTATATTACAATATGTTATTCATAACTTGTCAGTCATTTTATTGCTAACGTATTGGTTCCTTGATAAAACGGATCTATTTTCTGGGAAAGTTGAAAATTATATCTTGCAACAGCGCCTAATACTTCGAGTCCGTACACACCACTCAAATACTGATAGGCACAACAAGAGGAAGAAGCCATGGGTGTCGGCTTTGTTTTGACCGATGGCAGTAAATTAGGAAAAATAGTATCATTGAATGTACCCGATAGTGGATCATTGATTCAATGATATTTTCTTTTAGGATCGAGTTCTATTCGAGATAATTCAATGCATAAATAATAAAACTATAACCTGTCAGAATGAAGCCAACTACCCTCTACATTCCTGCTCCGAGTACATTTGTGGTTATATTTGTTATTGTTTACCAGTTTTACTTCTTCTATTTTTTCATTCGTTTTTCATTCGTTAGCTATTCGTTTCAGAATATACGTCACAGTTTGCCGCCCCGAAAATTAGAAATTGCTTTAATTTGAAAATGAAAACGACTTGGACTTTATCGGTCGCCATTCTGTACAGCGTGGACATAAAACTGAAGAGTTCCGAACTGATTTTATGAAAATTCATGTGAGGGAAACTTCCCCATTTTCAAGTTTGTAGGCATTTGAACTTGAATCCGAAATAAATTCCACCTGCGGCGCATTTTTGCCATACAAAAATGTTGTCAGAGTCACTTGAGACACCCTCCTGGTATACATACTGAACTAAAGTTATCACTCTGAAGAAAAATTAATTTTCGATCTGGAGGCATTTGACCTTGAACCCAAATAACCTCCCTGGTATTCACTGAACTGACGCCCCTGTCTCCATCGTCCAGATGGATCGGCCTGCCCACGAACTCGCTGCAAGAGTGCCACCAGCTGGAGAAGGAGCTGCAGGAGAAGATCCACCTGATCAGGGAGAAGGAGAAGCAGCTCGACGAGCTGATCCTCAACCAGATCGCGTTCAAGAATCTGGCGCGCCGCAACAGGGAGGCGGAGCAGCAGCACGGGCCTCCGCCACCCAATTCGTACATCCAGCTGCCCTTCATTGTGGTGAATACCAACAAAAAGACTGTCATCAACTGTAGCATCTCTAACGATAAGTGAGTGGTCCAGGGTTCCAACGTAAAATAGTGGAAATTTTATGTTGGTGACGCTAAAAATTAAAAGAAATGGAGAAGGAGAGCATTCTAACACAATAGTCAGAAATTCCCTTTTTCTCTATTGTAATCTTTCTGCTTCATATTGTGGTCAACACCGACAAGAAGACTGTCATCAACTGTAGCATATCTAACCATAACTGAGTGGTCCCAGGGTTCCAACGTAAAGTAGTGAACATTTTATTTTGGTAACACTAAAAATGGGAAGAAATGGAAAAAAAGAGCATTCTAGCATTTTTTTGTATTGAAGTTAGAATATCCTTTTTCTCTGGTTGCAAAATTACTTCTATAGGATCCTCCATTATGTCCATCCCGTCCTATAATAATCGTGTGATGACTTTTGAATCTTCACTGAGGCTATTGCTGATGCCTTCCCCAGATATAAGTGGTTCAGAAAACTAATGTAGTGGTTTTATTCCTGTCTCGCCTTAGTTTTCCTTTTGTAACATTTCTATATCCTTAAAAGAAAATTTGTGTAACGTAACAATTTCAGTACAGTCGGAAGAGTACAAAAAAATTGAAAAATACTTCCTGGATTCAAACACACTGGTTTGTTCATTTGTTCATAGATGTTTTGAAAAGACAATCACTTAGCAGGACTCCGGCACAAAATGAGTCAAAACCTATTGAAAAATAATCAAAATTTGTTTGAAACAGTTATAAATTCGATGCTGACATTGCTAAATTGATTTATCGGCGACCCTCGGAAAGGTTCTAAAATCCGACACCAGAGGGTTACTTTTTGATTTTCTCTAACTGAAGTTAAAATTCTGTTCCTCTCCATTACTTCTAATAAAAATTTCAGTCATAACTCGGAATAGATACAATTTTGAAATAAATTATATTTTTCAGGAGGGAATATCTCTTTCAATTCAATGACAAGTTTGAAATAAACGATGACGTAGAAATTCTGAAATCCATTGGAATGTTAGCAGGTAAAATGAGACTGTTATCTGTTCTACTGTGAATCCTTACAAATCAACATCCTTTTTTCAGGACTAGATACTGGAAATTGCACAAATGAAGATCTGACGAAAATCAGAAATATGATACCTGAATCACTGTGGCCATATCTTGAAAGTAAGTAAAATACCCATTCCAATTCTACTGAATCATAGTTGATTTATTGATAATGTGGAATCTGATACATTTCCTTATGCGATTAAATTACTATTTCTCCGAACATTGTCTTTGTTACTTACGTATTTTTGTCCTAAAAACAAGAATTTGATAATGAAAATGTGAACACCATTATTTATCAAGATATTCGCGATAGAAATCGCTCCACCTTACGGCAACAACTTGAACACTTCTGAGTGGTTTGTTTTGATGATGTGACCAATCAGCACAAACAAAAAACATATGTGAACCAATGAAAGAAAAGTAAATAAGCCGCTTTGACAGCTTTCAATAACTCCGATAGGTGGCGTACGCTTATTTTCTATCGCGAATATCACAATGTACTTCAATGACAGATTTTGTATGCATGAAAGTCACCTAGGAATATGATCTTCTTGTGATTTATCAATATTTAGTGAAAAGAAGAAAGAATATCATTTATAATAATGGCGTGTGTGATGTCATTCAAATGCAATCTGTTGACATTTGACATCTCGTATTTGGATTGAGTATTGAATAAATGGCCGTCATCTGGTATGCTTGTTCACTAAATATGGAAAACTCGCCATAAAAACCATATTTTCGGTTGAATTTTCTATATAAAAATGTGTCATTGAAGTACATCATGAGTATATAAAGTGTCCAATGACATAGCAAGTAGCTGTAAATGCATTCAACACAGGGAAAAAAGAAGGCGAAATTTCGAACTTTTTCTTTAAATATCTTGATAATTAGTGTTTTGTTCACATTTTCATTATCAAATTCGTGTTTTTCAGACAAAAATACGTAAGTACCAAAAAAAATTCGAAAAAAATCCCATCGCATGATAAATGCAGTTTAACCTTCAGTTCCTCATGGCATGAGTGAGATTTTTGGAAAAACAGAGTCCAGCAGACGCCGTTTTTTTTCTAGAAATAGCGACTGGCCAGCCGACCGCCGTCGACGAGATCATAGATGGCGCCCGCGCCGGCTCCAGCGCGCACCTCAACGCAGAAGAGTTCCTGGAGACCACCTTGGACGAGGAGAATTCGCGCCAGTCGTCCAGCGATCCCCATTCGCCCGGCCCCCACGACTTTTCCGACGAGGAAGTCGAATCCGACTTGTCCAGCGACAACGAACTGAACTAGAACTGATATGTTTTTGGGAATATGGTGTTCTTAGTCAAGGCTGGTTCCCATGGTTACATTGGTCAAAAACTGATGGCACTTATGAGGTTCTTGTTCATTGAAAATCTGTGAGAGGCGCTGAACAAAAAAATACACAAATGGTGTAATACGGTTCAATTAAGATAGTGTGTAATAAGATACAGCGACATCTATCGGAATAAGATGTAACAAGATCGTTGTATTGCGATTTTCAACTGTTTATTGTCGTCAAGTTCCGGCAAAACACAAGCGTATCAGTGCAAACACCATTATAGCTAAACATCTCAACTAGAGCAGGATAGAGCAAGTACGGTGTTGCCAAGCCGCGATAGTGTCGATTAGAGTGACTAAATAGAGTGACGACAATAGTGGTACACTTTTTGATTGGTCAGACTTCTAATAGAGGTGCATCTACCTTTCTTGGTTCCTCTATTCAGTTCTACACATTCTATTTCACTCTGTCAATGCTGTGTCTCTGTTTTTTGCTCTATGAACATTGAACATCCAATAATCAGACATGAAACTCTATACGTCAGTACCTTGAATATTTACTATTAGAATCCGTCTTTTGGGACTCTTGAGTCTCAGATTATTTAGATGATGGAATGAAAATAACAAATATCCAAACCTAACATCAGGTGGGCACTTCGAAGGCGCAAATTCATTACTGCATGAGATACCATTCAGAATTTTTTGTTACTCAGAGACTTGTAGGTAGGTCTATTGTCGTCACTCGTTAATCTACTCACTCTTGGGTTGTTGATTACTAGGGTCTAGCCATAGCACCAAAGAGAGGTAACACTGCAGGGTTGCCAATTTGTGAATTAATACTCATATTTGTGAGTTATTTCAGGAGATGTGAGTGATTTTGTGATTGCATGAAATCCATGCATCAAAGACAGTGATTTATTATTTCATTAATTCAAAAATGTACACGCCGCCACTGAACCTTCAACCTTGTTGAAAAGAAGAAAAAAAATATAAGAAGACAGTGACAGATGCCAATGGTGACAGTATACATGTGCTATGCATTAGACTACAGATTCGGACATATTACCACAGACAATATCAATTAACAATAAATAACACTTTAAATGTCTATGTTTAAATGGGTTATAAGAAGTAAAGCTCTCAATGATCAAATATGACCGAAAAACAGGCGATACAGGTAAGGGTTCCTTGAACAATAAGAATTATAGACTTCTGTAAGCGATTTTGTTCTATTTTTCAAATATGTTCAGAAATATTATTCCATAACTTCGTTATTTCCAGAAAACGGATGCAATGGATTCAATGCCAAAGCCAAACAATGATGAAGATGAAAACAATAGTGGTTCACATACTTCTGACTTTATTTATTTTATCGGGTGCATTGAAAGAATAATCTTTTTTACGTTCTTCTGATATTTGTTATTTTAATAGTTATTATTGTCAGTCTCAAGGACCTTATCTGTCAAAACCCGGTATTATTTTTTGACAGATGAGATGAGGTTAAGAATATTCTGTGCCAGAAAAAGGCAAAGGATATGCTTTTATTATAAAATTTGTCATTTTACATTTCATATCATTTGATGATGGAGAATCTACTTTGATGTTGATATTTTGATAGTGTGAGTTATATTGAATGATCCCACATTTGTTTGTGAGGAAATCATTGTCGACCTGTTGGCAACTCAGTTGCCGCCTGGCTCGCTGCTCGCTGGATGCGAGAAGCATCGCAGCAAAACAATAAAAATAATTATTATTGGTAGGTAAATAGCCAATACCCATAATTGACTCCGAATTATGTATCGCGAATAGGAGGGTAGTCGGTAGATACTCATTTAGTTAGATGCAATTATCTAGCGTTTCACGCTTTAGAAATTGAATCAAACTGTTGTACAGAATGTAGGAAATCGTTCAGTTGTTTTCAAAATCTCAGAAATCATTGCTTGAAGTTACATCCAACTAATATAGTTCCATTGAGAAGAAGTGAAAAAGTGTTTTCCTGTGATAACTATCAGAGGAAATTAACGGTTCTGCTCTGGAGAAAGCAGCTAATACCTGTGCCCAATATGATGACTTAACGTCGGTTGAAGAAAATCTTGAAAGAAAGAATTTATTTCATCAAGATTATAGGAACGAGAAAAACGTCCAGATTAGAGATACAATATTTTTATTGTCATCGCTCTGGAAATTTTCACTCGACGAGCACTGGAAAGAGGAAAGTTAAAATACAAGGCACCAAAACAAATGTATTCCAATTGTCCTGATGTCATTAAAGTGACTATGGATATTGTTAATCTTTACACAAAAACGCATATCTATGCTATACCTAACAATTACTAAAAAGCAAGGTGAAGCTTAGGCTGCTAAAATTGCCGAGATACAGGATCATTTCTTATATTCAAAAAGTCTCTACATCATCTAGACAGAGGCATCAGATAAATCAACATTTTTCTTTGAACATCATATTATGGTTTAGTTTCTATTATGGAATTGAATATTTAAATGCATAAGGTATTACGCTAGTATGAAATCTATTCTTCATATTGCATTGAATTGGGGAAAATATTTGCACTTGTAGAATTTTAAATGATCATCCTGTTAATGACAGATAGGTTATAACATATTTCTAGAAACATTGATTTTTTCATTATACTTTCTTTCTTTGTGTAACTGAATATGTAGCAAGTGACATGTTATAAAGTAACATCCTCCATAGCTCTTGTAATTTTCAAGAGGTAATTTTTATGTACCATTTCACAACAATATATTCATATTATTATTGTTTCACTGCATGTTTCTCGTGCCCAGCGAGACAGACGGTACTATTACCTTGTTTTGGTGCTATAGCTAGGTGCTAGTTTGATAATTGACGGTTTAAGGAAGCGAACTAAAGTTTGGGCAATAAGAAACTTTGTTAACATCAGTTTTCATGTTCATGGCCTATGATTATGATTACATTTACTTCCCAGGCAACCAAATGACTGGTCGTTTTTTATAAGTTCTATAATATGTTGGTCCAGCATTTTTTTGTTAGCTAGAAATTCTTATTTATGTCACAATGGGAGAATATTTCTGAAGATGTACATTTAATATAGTTCCATAAATGTGTCATATTACTGAAAATAAGGAAAGGGAAGCTGGACTTCCTATCAAAAATCATTTTCTATTGTGACATTAATTCTCATTTTACTTCAGATTTATCCCAAGTCATTTGAATTGAGTGTTGAACATAAATAGGGAAATGGTTGTTTTTGTGGTAGACCCCAAAAAGTCATTTGAAGCAGTAGGTTTCGAATCCCATTATGTTTGTTTCCATTTTTTATTTCAATGGGCGATTAGAATGGTATTGATATTGCAAAAAATCCGGTTATGTTATTCAAAATTAGTTATCGTTTATGTTAATCAAATCACAAAATATATACAGGGTGTAATTTGATGGCTGAAAATGAAGGATATGGTTCCTTAGTTCATTTTAAGAAGAACAGTTCATATGAATCATGACTTCAACACTGTTCTAGAAATTTTCATGATATTGAAAAATGATTTTCATTTTTGGAAAAAGCAAGAGCATACCAGATTTTTTTAGAAAAATCTCCAGTTTACATCCTATGCCACTGGTAAAAATATAAAGAAATCTCCCTCAAAAAATCTCATTAGTGCTCAGTGCAAGTTATGATAAAAAACGATGTTTTCCATAAAATTATAAGACCCTATAGCTTGAAAGTTGAGAGATTTAGAGCATATTATTATGTTCATATGAACTTTTTTTCTCAAAATGAGCTGATTAACAATATCCTATATTTTCTGCCATAGATTAAATTACACCCTGTATATTGGGAATTTTTCATTTGAATCAATGCTGAATGTTGTGTACACTTCAATTTACTTGATATGGAATGCAGAATATCAATCCATTCACCAAATCCACTTAATGCTGGATGAAACATGTATCAGGGTAACGTTTTTTCAGCCTTTTTTGTTGTTGATAGTCAGTAGTGTATGAGTTATTTCATTTTGTGCCCTAGAAGCAATAGAAGATATACCATATTTTCTGTTTTACATGTTTTATATTTCAACACCTTTTGAGAATCCTGTACATAAATGTAATAACCTTGTATATACATATTACAAATTGTAATTATTTTTGTACATATTATTGAGAAAATCAAGTTTTTTGTTGGATAAAACTAAAAGTTAGGTTATAAACTTACAATTTTATGTTTAAATTTGGAATTTTATTGTTATGAGAGGCTAGTTCCTAAGTATTATTTTTTTCTTTTTGGAATATATTTTTTGCATGACCAAGATTTGTAATTCCTTTGTGTTGAAATTCTAAAACAATGGATTTTTTTGTCAACTAAAGAATTTGATGGGAAAGTGAAAAACATTAAATTCAATCAAGGCCAGTTTGGATTTATACAAAAAAATTTAAGATACCTACTCAATTTTAAGATTTCAAGTTACCATGTTCCCTGTTCACATGAAAAGTGGTACCTACCTATCTTTGTGAATTCACCATTATCTTTTTAAATTATATAATGAAATTCAATGCACCATCACTTTGGAATATCATAAATGAATATCATTCACTCTGGAGATAGCTTATGTAGAAACATTATTTTGGTGAATCTGGTACATCTGATATTTTGGCACATAACTTTTAATGAATATCCAAATCATAAAATAGATAGATTCAATGAACAGTTAAAGATGCCATTGGATTAAGTAGTCTTAGTTTCAAAATAATTGAAATTACAGTATATGAGAATTGAAGAAAAAAACATCTTTTGATCTGTGATTACAAAATTAATAATTTTTGGTACATATTGACAGTTTGTGGTAGTAAACAAAATTGTGAAACAGCTGTTTTGTTAATAAAACTGACACTAAAAGGTGTGTTTTAGTGTTTATTACTACTGTAAATCTTCATCATCATAGAGATCCTCAAAATCTGTAACAAATAGTACATTGTTTCATTAGGATCAAATATGACACTTTGTTTGACAAGGGATTATTATTATTGCATGTGCCAGGCAGAGTGACCAGGAAGCCAAGCAGGCAAATTTTGCAAGTCAAACAGTCACTTTTGATGGGAATGAAATGTAATTTTTTTTGCAATTGAAATAATTAATATCTAATTAATAAAATATACCACTATTTTGAGTCACTTGAGCATGTCAGTGTCAAAGCAGCTATCAGCTGCCATCTAACACTTTGAAGAGTTAACCTTCAACTTCAGCTCCTAGACACTAAAAGTGCTGCCTAGCAACATTGTAGAACTTTGGGACAATGGATGACTTTTGAGTGGATTTTCCAAGTTAGAAGTTTCATTCTCTATATCATTAATGATTTTCAGGTAGAAACTGGTGTATTAATCAAGCTAGAAGTGTGAGATTGTCTTGATCTATGTTTCAAGCAAGTAATAAGTTTGAAATTACTATCTTGTGATATGAACATGAAATATACATAATTACACCCAAATTAATCCATACTTGAAAGACAAATCCAAAGTAAATTTTTAATTGCATACCATTGAAAAAATCTGCGTGAACTGCTTTCTCGTTAGCGGTTAAATCCATAAGAAGTCCTGAAGAACCTCCAGCCTACAATCAAAACCAACCATAATTTTCACCACCTATTTATTTTCTATAAATCACCTCTTCCATGTCCATATATGGACCTGCTCCTTCTGGAAACATTTCATCGGCTACAATTGCTGGCTTCATAATTCCGAATTCGTGAAAAAGTTCTGTTTGCTTGGCTATTTTGTTTGGATTTTGAATGTTTGATTTTGATTGCAAATTATTTGGTTAATCCACCTTCTTCTCTTTTGTTAGTTTCTTGGTCACTCCAGCACGGACAATTTTTCAGTGAGAAAGACGCAGTAGTTCAAATATTTCAAGCAAGATCTTTCCAGAAAAGACCAAGAACCAGGAAAGGAAGAGGATTTCTTATACACGTCAGTTGTCAACGTCAGTTTTGAAATGTAAATATTGTGAATGTATTTAAAAATGAAAATTTGTAAACACGATAGAAAGATGAAAGATGACTTGTTTGGCCCTTGGCTTGGCCAGTGAACTGAAAGTTTTCTGAAAAAGAAAAGATTATGATTGGGGTAACCATCAAGAGTGTGAAAAACAACACCCCCAAGTAGAACACCTGGTTTCTGTACTATTAAATCCACAATGGACCATTACTCACCATTAGAAAACATATTTAATGTTATTGGTGGTCTTCCTCAGGGCCACGACAAACCAGTCAAGCATGCATTGTATAACTCTGTGGCCCTGTTCCTTCTATTCCTAAGCTGTGCTGCTGCATATGCTGTCTACATGATATTGGAGCCCTTTTTCAAACCACTGATATGGGCCGTCTTGGTAGGATCAGCTCTACATCCTTTGAAGAGGTCATTGAAATGCAGATTCCAGACATGGTTCGAGAATTTATCAGTTACCAATACTCCCATAATACTAGGAGTACTGCTTTTACCAGTGAACATTATTCATGATGTATCAGAGTTTATAGGTGAGAATATATGGAAGAGGTTCAAGCTGATAGTAGGTTTTGGAGTATCAATTCCAATAATATGTGTTCTGTACCATTACACCCCAAAGCTGATAGTTTCAATAACTTGGCAGATTCTACTGTATGTGTGGAATACTCTGAACTTCATTCTGAACAACTCTTCATTGGGAGTACTGTCTTTTATAATAATAGGATATATAACAATTGTTATCCTTATGTGGCAACCTGAAAACAATGTGAGATTCCACTATGCTTCCATTATAATTTGGCTTATGTGTTCATCATGTCTTGCACAGCAGTTTGGCAGTTTCCAAGTTCCTGTGTTTATTGTATCTCAGATTATAATATTTGGAGGGTTCCTCTTGGAGATATACACTATTTATGATACTATGAAAAATTCTGGACATCCTATTTCTGTAACTGAATCTTTATTGTTAGCTTTACATGATAAACAAGAAGATACTGTTACCTCTGAGAATCCTAGTAATGAATATATTGAAGTGAAAAAGACTAAACAATTAAGCTTCAAAGACAAGCCCGAAAAGCTGGAAGAATCACTCTCAAATCAATCAAACAAAAAAGACCCATGGGCTCTTGAATTATTTGAAGATGAAAATTGTGATTTAAGAAACCAAAAAAAACCAACAGTGCCAAGTATTGAACTTCATAGAACTGATATTAAAAAATCCCTTAGGTTACAGAGATCTTTGTCTCAACCTCAGTTTTCTACAAAACTTCGCAAAGGTTCTATACTGAAACTTGGACAACAACTGAATCTGAATTTTTCCAGTTCCAGTCTAGTTGATACTGAAACATATGGAAGCACTTTTTACTTATACTCAGTATTCTGGGCTTGCATCCTAATGCTCTTATGGAAAAATATCATGCTCCTTCCCCTGTTACCATTGCCAATATTATTTTACCTCATAAAACATTTGGGCTTGTATATTGGATTATGGAGCTGTTTGATTGAGAAATTCCACATCATTTTAGATATAATAGTGAATTGGTGCCAAGAGAGACATGATGCTCTGGTACCTGTTCCTATAAGAGGCATTTACCACACTGCACATAGAATCAACCAGGCCATCAAAACTGGAATCAGAGAGAGCATAGACACAGTAGCAAGTGTTGTGGTTATATTTGGCCTTATCATATTCCTAATTTGCGCCTCTGTATTCATAGTACTGCAAATCTATGCAGAAGGCATAATGCTAGCCCAAATGACAGGTAACCTCATCAACCAAACTGTGGTCCACAATCCTGAATTGAGACAGCTTTTGCCTCCAGCATGGGATGACACCATGGATTCAATCTTGGACAATGCTTATCAGTATGGCAGGGAAGGCATTTCAAAAGCTGTCAAGGCCATGATGTCTGGTGTGGATCATGCCAAATCAGAAAAACTGGAGAAGCAAGTCTTAGAGCTGTGGGACAGGGTCTACCAAAACTGGATGTCTTCAAATGACTCTTATGGTCCTAGTGTGACTGAAGATGCAGTGAGAAATTCATGGGAGACATTTGTCAATGACCTTCAGAAATCTCCAGAGATGTTAAACCTAGATGGACTCATGGATTTTGGCAAGCAGAACATAGGTACCCTTATGTCTCTACTGGAATCAGTTTGGGGAATCTTGAAGGGAAACATAACTCTAATCCTAGGCTCTATGAGTACTTTTCTATCAGTTATATTAGGAGGTGGCTCTGCTGTACTGAATTTCATACTAAATGTTGTGGTGTTTCTAACCACTCTGTTTTACCTGCTGAATTCTAGTGGCGACCTCTACAAACCTGTGGAAATACTGACAAATTTCTCACCTACTGGCAGACGGATTGGAAATGCACTAGAAGGTGCTGTCAATGGCGTTTTTTCTGCCTCCTTCAAGATGGCTACGTTTTACGGGATGTGGACTTGGTTCATACATAACCTCTTTGGTGTCAAAATCGTTTATTTACCTACAGCTTTTGCTACCATACTAGGGGCTGTACCTTTTCTGGGTACTTACTGGGCTTGTATACCAGCAGTTCTGGACTTGTGGCTATCACAAGAGAGGGGTGTTTCTGCGATTTTGTTTGCTGCTTTCCAGTTTCTCCCTACTTCTATAGTAGACACTACAATTTACAAGGAAATCAAAGGTGGGGGGCATCCATACTTGACAGGTCTGGCGATAGCAGGAGGGATATTCTGTCTTGGCGTGGAAGGGGCGATAATGGGGCCTATGTTACTGTGCGGCCTGTATGTTGCCGTTGATTTGTCTTCTAGTCTGTTCAAGGAATCGCCGTCCGAAGAATCTTTGAAAGCAAGGTCCAGTGGATCACAAAATAATGCTTGAATGATTTATTCAATTAGTTATGTGTTGACCTAATATGTGTTTCTATTTATAAAGTTTTTATTTATGTTAACAGCTTTTGCATATTTTATTAAAATGACATTTTGGTACATTTGGGTTTTGATTTTAGACTCAGTAAAATCGTTGATTGATATATTAAGCGTAAGCGTAATATATCAATCAACGGTAAAATGCAGCATAGGAGAACCGGCTGCAAATTTCGATCGTCATCTGTTAACAAAATGTTATACAGGGTTAATCAAAAGTATGGAAACGGGTGAATATGTCGATAACCGTTTGTTAGATTTTTTTGTATATATGTACAGGATGATTTTTAAACATTGCGGAATTTTGTTATCAGATGACGGTTGAAATTTGCAAACGTCTCTTGGACTACTCCGTATTTCCATATTTGGAAGCTCGCACATTAAAAAAACAATTTTGTGGAAAATACAATCTTTATATCATCATCTGCTTCAATATGTGACAAAAATATTATATTCTTATGATCCTCTTCATTATAAATAATGTGCACTTTGTTCTCAATATTTATCACTCCTTTCTGTGATGATCACAATTTACATAAAGCTCTCTACAACACTATGGATATATAGATGATATATTCACTGTAGATTTACAAAAATAATCCATTGGCGGGTTGTTATTCATTGAACAAATTTAACTTATAACTATTATGGTTCATATATCATGGATGTTTCCGAAATCGGGAGGATACAAAATAAAGGGCATCGATATAAAGGTGAAAATATTGCAAAATGCTAACGGTAGGTTAGGGTTTTGCTGTTCATATCTAATCAATGATCAACAAACATTGCAGGCAAACTTGAAAATTCAATATCTTGCTTTTTTTCGACTAAATAAATGATTATATCCATGAAGTTTCTTCCTTATTTCTTGCGATGTATCGCTACAATCACGAAAACACCCTGTATGATGAAATATCCACTTCCGCTATCGCTAGTTATTTTTGCAGAATAGGTATTCTGAAGTACACTATGGAGTTACCAAAATTCGTATTCAGGCTTTTCAAAATATTATTGTTGTATTTTGGGTAAATTTTGGAATATGATTATTTTAATACCTCATACTTTATTGATATAGTTATTAGAGGAGTTTCAGTAGGTAGGTACCTAGAGAAAAAAACCACTGGTACCAAAACCTTCATATAAATTCATAAACATTAAAATATATATTTATTACAACAATTCTGTCCATGCTGATATATCTGATAATTCTGAATTGGCCCAATATTTCGTAGGTAGGTATTTCTAATATTATCATTAGATATAAACTCTAGCTGGACTTGAAAGAAATAAAACCTATGTATATACAGCTTGTAACAAAAATAAAAATGTCATGAAAATAACATAATTTATTGCAACTAATTCAAAAATCAAACATGGTGACAATTTTGAAAAGAGTAACGGCTATATCTTGAGAACGGGAAAAGGTATTTGAAAATGGAAAATGCAACTTCACGGTTATCTTTTGGAAGTGTCAAAACCGGTTTAATGCCTACAATATTCTCTCACACACGTTCGATTTTGTTTTGTGAGGAATTTTTTTTTTTTTTTTTTCACCTGAATACGCAGGATTATTGATTCTCATTAGTGAAAATTTATAATTTGCTGTTTTATTACTGGAAATGTACTCCCATTAAAACCACATATATGTGAAATAATCTAAGGAGTACATATCTCATTCCCAATAACTTTGTCAATTTCATTTCTACACGAATGAGGACCACCGAAAATGTATGCATCAAATAATTAAGTGATTATACGGTTGTTTAAATTTTTCCAGGAATGAATCTAAGGAAAATATATACCGAATGAACATTGAACAATTAATTGTAAGTTAAAAAAACTCAATCGTTTCATAAGGATTAAATCATAAATATGATGGATAATATAATTTGGGATTAAATATGAATGTCATGGAAAACATTACATTACAACTGAATATATACTTTAGATACAACATACATTTTAAATGCAAAATAAAAATAATCAAACAACATTCACAGGTAACAATAAATAATAAAAACAGAGTTGTCAATTTTGGAGTTTAAAATTACAAATCAATGATGATGAAAGTTTCATATTCATTAGATTTCGAAATTCATATAATTAAATAAATACTTAATCAATCAAAACAAAGTAAATAATGTACCTACGCCGCCATAATTTTTTTAGTATAATATCCTATAATAATTTTCAGAATACTATTTTTTTGTGTGTATAATAGTGGCAGTAAGTAGGGATATGTTAGATATAAAAGTTACGTCACAATCCAGTGAATTCGTTAATGTTGCAAAGTGAAATCTAAATATTTTTTTCAGTTGGCAATTCAGAGCTCGGTATCAAAAAGTGAATTTGTGGCGATAAATTATTTTCGACAAATCATTGTCTTCGTTGTTGAAATTAAGTTATAGTACCTATGTCAAATATATGAATGGTCGATGAAACATATTTCAAAAAAACTCATGCAGAATGGTCCCTAAGTACTTGTACTCAGGTAAGTATATTATGTATAGTAGATTCTTGAATTCAGAATATTACGATTTGAGCCTACTTGCGCTAATAATTTAGATCAACATTTTTGCAATATTTTCTACGTTTTTGGACATGAATACATCTAAGGATTTTCGAGTATAAAAAATTATAATTAGATATCCACTCAGATGTATTTTTAAGAGAGCTCATAAGCTATTTTGTGATAAATATTAGACACCGCATCTCAACATAAAAAAGTTTTCCTTGACAGTTTTCGAGATAATCACATGTTAGGAATCAATTGCACAATAGGTAATTATCATTCAATTTATGCTTGGACATACTGACAGAGTAGGACATAAATAATGTTTTTCTGCAATCGGCTCAAAAATCGTCCATTTCTGTTCCGAAATTAGCTCTTGAAGTGGACGTTTCTCTTACTGACATAATAAAATGATTAGTATGTATGTTGCTTGGCAACACTTTCACTGTCTAGGAGCTAAAAGTTGAAGTTTAACTCCTAGGAACTACAAACGTGTCTGATGAAAGTTGATGTGTTGCTGCTTTGACACTGTTATGCTCAAAATTGTATTAATTAAATATCGATTATTCCGATTGCAGAAAAAAAATTGTTTGACTTGCGTGCTCGGCATAGTGTCACATTTGATCCTAATAAAACAATGTACTATTTTTACAGCTGAATGTTTTTTTCCATACTTCAACGACTGCTACGTTTATATTAGTCATAATAAATGAATTTTAGGTGGCTGATTCCTAAAATCCCTCAAATATACATCCAAGTTATGATTCCTCATACCCAAAAAACCCAAAAAAGAGTTCATGTGTATTGTCATGTTCAAAAACATCGGAGTAATTACGAAATATATGTTCTAAAATGTTAGGCAAGTTGACCCAAATTGTGATATTTTGAAGTAAATAATCCACTATTATACAGGGTGATCATAATTGGCATCTTGTAAACCGTAACAGAAAAAGGATAGGTTAAATTATGGCAAAGTTGCGCTATTTTATGTCATTTAAAAACTCGAAAAACTCCGAATACTTCCGGAGATATCCGAAAAACAAGAAATTCCCTAAAACATTCATTATTTTTGTTAGGTACTTGAAGAAATTAATCTTTTTTTCCCCACAAGTTGGCGTAATCGAATTTGAAATCCGACGTTTTGTCTTCCAGAAACCATCGTCAACTTATTTTTTTTAAATACGAAAATAGATTTTTCATTTCATTTTTTCTCATCTTGGGATAGCTCAAAAGCAGTGAGATATCACAAATTTCTGTATTTTTATCGATAGTCAATACGAAACTATAAACGATTGTAACGAAACATGCGAAAACAAAAATTTGTGGAGCTCATAACTTTTGGGCTATCCAAACGTTAGAAAAATGCAATGAAAAATTCATGACCGTATTAAAAAAAATGAGTTGAATATGGTTTCTGGTTTCAAATTTGGAAACGCCGACTTGTAGCGAAGAAAACGAGGTCATGATAAAGTGTCGTTCATTTTGATTAGTTTCTTCAAATAATTTGAAAAACAAATCAAACTGGTTTTAGGAAATTTCTGTACTTCTAAGTACACTCAAGGGCCACCACACTGTATATAAATTCAACCTACTGACAACTACTCAACTAGATAGCACAACCAAATTTTCATAACTTGAAAAATAAATATAGTAATATTCTTTCATTCTGAACTAACTGACACATTTCACGTGAACTGAATCGAATCAGTTGACATACATTGTAAATGAACGTCAGTCGAAAGAACGATTCAGTTCAGTGCTAGTGAAATATTTTAGTTAGTTCAGATTGAAAGAATATTACTTATGTAAGTACACTCTTTCACTGTCAAAAAAACAAATTAAGCAGGCAACGCTGTACTGTTACTAGTAGTACTAGTGACAGTAGTAGTCTCTATGTTGATAGTACCATTTTCATATTTGGATTGGTAAAGTTGCTCTGGAGGATTGTAGGCCTTATCCACTTGCACCTCGAAAGTGATGGACCCGGCCCTGTTCAGACTGCCCCCTCTGTATACGATGTTTTTCGCCCATGCGCGGCATTCTATACTAACGATGACGTCAGCTAAAAAAGTTTTCAAAATGATTTTCAGATAACGAAAAAACAGGGGTACCGTAAAGCGGGCGGACCAATTATCCCAAACAGCACCAGATATATTCCATGAATCTCTCTATATTCTTTTTGGATTAGGAATAATCTGAAATATTCTAGAATATAGAATATCTGTGGAATATTCTCTGAATATGCAAATGGGCATTCCTAGGATATTCATTGAATATGTCCAACAGAATATTCTATATTGAATGTTCCTGGAATATTGCAATTAACATATTATAAAGATGGAATCGAACTCGTGACTTCCAGGTTATCAGAGCAACGCCTTTAGCACTAGACCAGTAATCGAATTGAATAATAATTGTTGTATGTACAGTGGGGCTCAAATTAAAAGTAACGACTTCTGTGAAAATCCCTTTAAAATTTCAGTTTATGCACCCAGACTAATATCTATTCCAACCGCCCGCTGTTTCAATCACTTATTTCTTATGGTGAGTTGTGGTACGAGATAGTCAGATATCTGAATATTTCTAAGATTTGGGGTTAATATTCACATCGCTAGAGTAATATTTTATGCTTCATCTTATGAAGCTGACTCATGGTTATTCATTGTTTGATTCTAGTTGATTCTATGGATTGATAGATATAGTTGAAGTACTTCTTGAATAAAGCGGCATCGGTATAATTAATTTTTTTTTAAATTGAAGTTTGTCGTTAGTATATCCTCCAATTATTTTTCCCATGAAATCATATTTCTTAATCGTTCTCAAGAGTTATTTTTCTCTGAATACCTATTTTTGATATAAGAACTAATAATTCTCATCAGCATGTGCGATATGAAAACGGTATACACATAATTATCATGAAACGCGAATATCTACCTACTTCCAGAAATTTTATTTTTAAAGTATAATACTTAAGCTTCGATAAATCGTGCAGATAAATTTGAAAAAAAGGGTTATTGATCGATTTGATAAAGTTCAGTGTCTCCCATGTCCGTTAATCACAAAAATATTACTTTGCTTCAGAACAGTGTTGTGTCATCAATTTGATATCTCAAAGGACATAGGAGATACTGAACCGAACCGAATAAGTAGACAATATTTCATGATGCATGATTCTATACCTAGAAAATAATGACGGATTCTCATTCAAGATCACTCGGAACATACCTGTACTAATTTTCATCATCATAAAATACAGGGAATTTTTTTGTTTATTATTTTTTGGTAAATGAAAAAATTGCCTACCCACCCTTTTTGTTTTCTCAGACACATTGTATATTTGAATGATAATAATCGGGGCTGATATGTTCGAAGTAGTCCTAAATATCCATTTGACATTAGTTCTTCCCAAACATACCACAGTACTACATTTTCTGATCAAGTATACAAAAAATATATCTATTAATCCGATTTTTCGGACACTCTTTGTTTTATGATGATGAAAATCGGTACAGGGTTACATTGAGTGATCTAGGTTCAGAATCTATCATTAGTTTTAGTGAAAAAATAAAATCCCCAATAGTAATTTACGAAATATGGGTCAATAAAATTGGTCGCAGTTGATGGCCACGATAACAGTCCAAGAATTAAATCACTTTTTTTGTTTGATGGATATTTCAAATACCTATACAAAAAAAAAAGTTTTTCGAAATCGATCAGATAAGATAATACGGATTTTACAGGCGGTGGTAAAGTTCTTAAAGTGGAGACACTGTATATATAGCACGTGGTCACAGAACATAACATGCAGTGCACTGTTAAATACCAGAATGTTTGATGTGTATTTTTGACTTTTTTTTCAATATAAATAAATAAATTTATTAAATCCTTCATGATCAAAAAATAATACCTTATAATTATAGCCGAGTAAAATAACTATAGAAGTTTTCCACTTATCGATATTTCTTTGTGCTTATATATTCAACAGTATAAAATGTTATTATGGTTTTGAAATCTATGATCTGCATGCTGATAATAATCACACTGTAGATATCCTTGTTTATGAAATTCATATTTCCACTCGAAAGAGCATTTTATGTGAACCAGTTCTCCTTTGTAAGAAATCAAGAGTTTCAGTGTTTCAGTTTGAAAGAAAATCATTTTCAAAAATATTCTCAAAAATCGTTATTACTCTGAAACAGTTGAAAATAGTAATGAATTACCTTATATATTTTATGGTTTATATCAGAGTAATATGTAGAATGAATAATGAAAAAAAAAAAGTGGTGTTCTATTGGAAATAAGGGAATTCTATTTTCTTTCCGTATTCGTAAGTGCGCTATGCCAGATTCATCCTCGGATTTACCCAAAAATTTTCAGAGTTTTATTCAACTCAGCATAATATTGAAAATGAATGGGTTACCTGAATGAACGTGAAATCATAAAATTCAGTACTATATCTTTATTGTTTCATTACAATTTTATCGATCTTTTTCTCCTGGTTATACACAGTGTAATTCAATTGAAGGTTAGAAATATAGGATGTAGACATTTTGAGAAAAGTTCATAAATATGAACATAATATATGCCCTGAACCTCTTAACTTTAAAGCAATAGGGTGTTGAAATTTTAAGAAAAAAAATGTCTTATAGTAACTTTGATACTGTTCTAGATATTCTCATAAAATTTGACATGCACCTACTAAGCACTGATGGCCAGTTCGTGTCCGTATGGGATGTAAATACTGGAGATTTTTCTAAAAAATAAATGCAATTCTCATTCCTTTTGCAATAATTTGAGTTACATATTTGAAAATGATGAAACCATTTTGGCAAATTCAATCAACGACTTCACTTCAATAAAAATTAGACAAAAACACATCTTACCTACAAACTACACCACATTGTTTCAGTTGGTGCATGCCAAATTTCATGAGAATATCTAGAATAGTATGTCGAAGTTATCATAAGAAAATGCTTATTTTCATAAAAATTCCAACACCCTATAGCTCGGAAGTTGAGAGGTTTAGGGCATATGTTCATATCAACTTTTCTTCTCAAAATGAGCTGAGGAACCATGTCCTATATTTTTAGCCATAAATTGAATTACATCCTGTATAGTTTGAAATTAAATCCCTTCATTCCAAGATTGGATTCTAGTTATAATTAATTATATTATATCGTTCTCAACAAAACTGAATCAAAGTGAAGCAGTCCAGATAAATTCCTATTTATTTCATTGTAGTTGCCAAAGAAGAACTCTGTCATTGTTATTTTTCACGTTCGAATAATTATTATTATAACACCTCTAGGTATACCGCTGGGTATACCCTCTAATACCTTTACAGCGCGAACCAGGTCATAAAATGCTAATGAGGGAAACGGTTCGTTCCTAGGCAATGAATAGTACATGTGCATAGACAAAAATATTTCAATTCGACCAAGAGTCGTTACTTTTAATTTGAGCATCACTGTACATGTTCATATCAATTTCTTGTGAGAGCGTTGTTCAAAATCGGGTCAAAAACAATTTTCGTTTCAAAATCTCCTTACGGAATATGATTGATAATGTTTGATAATTACATCTCTGAAATGATGATTGGTGTTCATGTGTTGAAAAACATTGGAGTATGGAATATTCCATGAATATACACACAGGATATTTAGTTGGGAATACTTCATGAATATACACCACAGAACATTCAGTTGAGAATATTTCATCAAAATACAACACAGAATATTCAGTTCGGGATGTTCCTGGAACATTAGTACCTGAATATTTCCTGAACAATCCAACTAGAATATTCTGAGAATATTCACTTCTAAATATTCTTGCTGGAATATTTCTTGTATATTACTTCGGAATGGATTACTGGAATATTCACATCAGAATATTCCTTGGATGTTCCAGAGGCATGAAATAAGTGCAATTATTTCAAGCACTGAGGAAGCTCGAGGTGTACTATCGAATGGCACTAATAAAAAAAATTTAGGGATCAAAATGAAATTTAATGACGTCACTCTGTTCAAATTCCCATGCACAATCGCGCGGAGTTCAATCATTTGAATTGTTTTAAAGTAGGTACTTTTGACGAAAATGTTTCCTGAACTTTTGTTTACTTTTTGGTGGTGAGTTAGTTTCTTGGAGAAGTGTATTTTGATATGTGGACGCCTATGAAAGGCGTTCGCGATAAAAATAACCAAGGACAAGAAGATAAACAAAGTGACAAAAAATCAATCGGGCAAGAAGACGGGCTCGGAGTGCGGCCCTACCCATTTAGACCAACCCTGTCTGGAAGGGCCCAACCTTCGGAAAATTATAAGTAATAGCGGAAAATATACACCGAATTATAATAATAATCGACGTCAGTGGCGTATTAAGGTAGTTCCCAGACAGCACAGAATATTCTACGAATATTCTCACAACTTTCCAAACAAACCTCCCTCAGAATATTCCAAAGAATATTAGATGTTCATAGAATGCTTCACGAGTATATCCATAGAACATTCCATCTCAATATCCTAGCAAATTATATTGTCACGATAAAATAGATGATGGTTTCTCCATACCATATCACGATAAAATAGATGGTTAGTCCATTCCTATCGATTTATAAGGGGTTAGCTTGGCCAGAGATGAGTTACCCACGTGGGTAACTTATCTCTGGCTTGGCTAAATAATAGTTTGCGAGAGGTAATACATATTCGAATAGGCACTAATATTTAAGGGGTAACCAGAGGCGGACTGGAGTAGGGCTGCGCGATATTGGATTTCAGTTATCGGTTATCGATAAGTTGAAATTTATCGATAAGTTCGATATATCGATATTTATCGATATATCGATATTTATCGATATATATCGATATTCAGGATATATAGGAGTGTATTGATAGTTCAATCATGATTAGGGCTGGGAAAAAATATCGATATATCGATAAATATATCGAATAACGATATTTAAGTTGTTGAATATCGATCTGACAAAAACTGTCAAAACCTAATTACATCCATGAAATATGTAGAAAACCATGCAGAAAAATGGTTCACTGGAAATCTCTTGAAACTTAACAGAGACAAAACTCAGAGTTTGATCTTCTCATCCAACAGTAAAATTAAAAAAGGTGATAAAGTAAATCTACTAGGAATCACAATAGATGATAACCTGAACTGGCGCAATCATATTGATGACTTATGTTCCAAACTTTCAAAGCATATATTTCTGCTTCGACAGTTGAGATCTATAGTAAGTTTTAAGATCCTCTTGACAGCATATTACGCATTTTTCAATTCGCATCTTAGGTATGGTATTGTTTTGTGGGGAAACTCCTCATCTTCAGATAGAGTTTTCAAGCTTCAAAAAAAAGCAGTTAGAATAATTGCCAATGCAGATTATATAGACACATGTCGTCCTATATTCAAAAATTTAGGAATAATGCCCCTTCCTACCTTATATATTTACCTTACCATTGCCTTCTTGAAATCCATGAAAATGAAAATGAATTCGATAGAAATGCTCATTTCCATGATTACAGCACTCGCAATGCTGAACTCATCAGATCCTCAAGATATAGACTACATAAATCTGCATCTAACTCTCCGAGCACGAAATTGTATAACATCTTACCACAAACAGTGAAAAATCTTACAGGTCAAAAATTCAAACGATACATTAAAAATGAACTTTTAGCCAAATGTTACTATAATGATATTGAGTATATAACTAGCCCACCTGCTGCAATTGATCTTAATGTAAAATGAACCGTATTATTTGTGTCTTGGTCCTATTTTACATCTATATGTTATTGTATTTTATATCTATATATTAGTGTTTTGATGTCTTTTTATATAACAATTCATTTACAAATTATTTCTTTTATTAGATTCATACATTATTGTATTGTATTGATGTATTGACTTGCTACAAATGTATGTATTTGCATAACGTAGTCAAATAAACGCTATCTATCTATCTATATCGATAACTATCGATATATCTATAAATATCGATATATCGATTAATCGATATATCGGACTTATTGATATTTATATCGATATATCGGACTTATCGATATTTATCGATATATCGATATATGTAGTTCAAAAAATATCTTGCAATCATATGGACTTATTGACATATACCCACTCGTTAGAAACGTAATGCGAATAGTATGCGGTTTGTTTTTGCTGAATCTCAGTAATTTGAAGTTCGGCCACTTCGAATTATTTAGAAGAAAACATAATGAATTGTTTGATACTCAAATCAATTCAAAATTTTGAGATAGAGGATAAGGATCAAAAACACTTTTCATTATACGATCCCTGTCTCAGTGAAGTTGGCCCAAACTAGAGTTCCTGAATGTATATCTGACTCAGATACATTGGGGAACTCACGCCTAAGGGCTGCGCGATATTGGATTTCAGTTATCGGCTATCGATAAGTTGAAATTTATCGATAAGTTCGATATATCGATATATCGATATTTATTATATAATATTAACTGAAAACTCAATGGGGAAGGATCATGAAAAGGTCAAAAATTATTATCCTGCTGATGAAATAAGCCTTGACAGTTTATCAGGGGTGCACTAATTCAAGATATTTCTTGACAACAAAATGTATTTTATTTGGAAAAGTGTTTCTCACAATTCATCTAGATCGTCGCCTAATTTAGATCAACCACGTTATCAACCATACTTACACCTACTTGATTATCCTTTACCTATCTACTTCATAAACAATATAACGTCTTATATTATTCTTTATTGTTTCTTATTTGATCAAGAAGGTATAAATCAGCATTATCTCAAGTCTTCCAATCAATAAGTATTCATTTTATCATGTATGTGTCTTATCTAATAAGTTGTGTAGCACCAATTGTATGATAGTAAGTATACTGAGTGATTTTCCGGGATCAATTACCCGGTATGTTTCTACTTCAATTGTCCCTTTTTGTTACTTTGAAAAATAAACAGTGATTTTACCGGAGTTATACTTGATTCATTTTGGGTCACCACCCATTCAAACTTCCACAAATACAGCAAATACTACAAATAGCCAGTTCATACCGACTAAAACAAGCAAATGCCAGCCATGGCCAACCTTTCCATTCCTTGTTATTACATCGTTTTCTTTTAATATACAAAAGCCAAACAAGGCCGGAAACAGGTCATTATATATATCATCCGCACCCTTAAAGGCGTCAGGAACCGCAGGGACGTCACAGCCACGTGCCCAGAAGGAACGGGCAGTTGAAACTAGACAAGAACAGTGGCTTTTAGAATTTTTTCTGATATAGAGATCACATTTTTAATTGAAGTCGAAAAATAGTAAGTATATTATTTAACGAGCACAGAGTGATAGTCATTCCGTGCGAGATATACGACACTATACTTTTTTTACGGCTGTAACAGATAACAGCGACATTTTTTATTTTTGCGGCTTTTGTAGCCATCTGAGTAATGCTTATTTATTTGAAAGAGCTAAGAGCTGCCATTTCTTGAAATTTGACATATTTCATATGATGATATGATTTATTGAACACAGAAAAACAAGAGTAATTTTGTGTTATAGCTGTAAAAAAATACCATTTTCTTATTGGGAAAATTGTACCAAAAGAAATAATAACACGTTATACACGGTGTTTACGAAATTGGAGCGATAAATGAAGAATATCAGACAAAAACAAAACGAAATAAAAGAATACATTTTTCTCGAATTATTGATCAGAAGTAGCCAAACACATATGTACAATGTTTCGGCGTGGTCCAATGTTGCCGGACGTCCAATAATAGTTGAAAGATGTGGTATAGCAGGTGAGTACGCCCGCTATGAATAAAAGTGGTTCTATGTGTCATCATTTCTATCACAATGTACAGTTGTATTCAATAAAAAAGCGTACAAGTATTAAACATAGAAGATTTCGGCATCCTAGTACTAGTTGTGTGATACTGGCTCAGCCAATGCCACAGATTAACAAACCTTGTTAATCTGTGCCAATGCTTTGTGTTTTTGAGAACCTATGATTACTCTGCTATCAATATTTGGTAAATATTCATTTCCGATAGCCCGTTTTACGTAAATAGAATGACGTTAATTTCTCTCTCAAATATACTTGTACGCTTTTTTTTTGAATACGACTGTATGTCCATCCGATTTAATATATCTTTCCAATTTCGAGACAAGACTAAATCTTCAGAAAGTTACTTTGATCAAAACGTAATTTATGAAATTCTCGTAAAAAATAAAACTGATTGATCTTAAGTATTGAGTATCATAACTTATATTTTCATTTATAGTGACAAAGAGGGAAAATTCCTAGTTTTCAAGATTCATGTTTAGAAATCATGAAATCCACAGTCAATCACCCTAAAAAGGTTCAATTCAATGTACCTAATACTCCGCGAATGAAATTCTTCTTATATAGAAAATTGATTTCAATTTCGACTGCTTATCAGAGGTACCCTTCCAAGTGACTACAAAATGTTTTCAATATCAGATGAGAGCGCCAACTATATAGAAATAGCTTTAAATCTCTAGTTCTATGAATACTCCCTAATGTAACGAGGGTGGGAAAATGGTATTTTCAGAATATTTAATGACACATCCATTAGGTTGATTACCTTTTCTGACAATATATATTCATATACCTACTGCATAAAAAAAATGCGTTAACTCCCTATGGTATGATATAGATATAGATCTGTGAAAATAAATGTTCAATATACAGGCGGTAGTCAAGAGTAATGGTTTGAGATGAGAAATAGTTTTCTCAAGGTGACGAGGTTTGCAGAGTTAGCTACAGGAAAAATATATTATGTATCTCTCACTCACATATACGGGCTATCATTGAAGTAAATACAAATATTCCAAACCCTAAGGAAGCTCGACCAATACTATGGAATGGCACCAATAAAAAATATACAGGGATGTAAATACTGGGGTGAGACCGCTTTTTCTACCCAAAGTTCTACACTGTCGCAATTCGATCTGACGTCACCTCTGTTCAAATTTACGTATGGCACAATCTCGCAACCATTTAAATTTGTTTTGAAGTGGCGTACCTGATTTTGTTTCCGATTTTTATTCAATTTTTGGATTGAAATTCATTGTAAATTGAAAAAATTAGAAAATCATCTTATATTTCGGAAATATTCGTCAGACTGTATCATATCGATATGCTGAATAGGCATATGCACTTATTTCAAAAACACCTCGTATTAGAACGAAACATCGAAATCTTCAAATAATGCCGCTGATTAGTTTGTTATATTCAACACCGACCATAAATAATTTTTTCCATTACAACACCAACCGAAGCATATCAATAATTGTTTTTTAATTATGGAATAATTTGTTATTTAGCCTCCATGGATTCCCAACAAGATCGGATAGAAAATGACGAAGTTTTTAATAAGACATTCTGAAAAAAAAAAAGAAATCATCCAAGCAGATTGTTCTCGACAAATGGAACACTTTCCGCAGTAGCTTTTGATAACACGATTTGTAATTGTGCAGGAAATTTGAGATGTATAACCTTGAAGATTTTGAAATTCGAATTACAGTCGATGTGATTATTTTGTAGCAGTTCTGAACGAACGTCAAAATTTGACAACGCGCTTTGTTTGTATGTGACAATATGAATTGGTTACTATGGAAATGGAAATAATTCTAAATTTCTGTTCTATTATTCCGAAAGAATCCCAACATTCACATGTATCACTTTTTCTTATTTTTCTTCTCTTTAGGTTTGTTGGATTTCTGTCTCCTTTCGGTCCTTTCAGATCAAATAATTGAATTTTTCAAGAATTATACTTGATTATATAATCAAATTGTCGACCACTAAGACACCGATTGTCTATTACCATGACCGGTAGCCGAGTCTATCAATGTTCATATGATTTGATCGTATGTACTCTGCTTCTTATCCAACAAATCCGTTGTTATGCGGCCTGGACACCGGCGTAGAGATAGTTGAGTACGTTTGACTTCAAGTGTGACCCCTTATCCGATGAATTCGTCATCATCCGGCCTGGTTACCGGCGTAGCGGCGTAGAGATAAAGGGGCCTGATTTTTTTTAAACACACTTATCAAACGTCACATTAGGTATAGGATTTTTATTCAGATCAGCTAATTTCAAAGAAAAAATTTGACTTCTGATCACTACCACGATCAGAAGGCGAGACCGGCTCATTTTTTATACTCACGTGTAACGTTGAGCAGTTGCACGGCGATGATAGGACTCAGGTAATTTTCCACGTTCCTGTAAGGATAATAATAGCCAGCGAATCCTCTGGGATAGTAGTTGAATCCTTTGACATTTTCTTTGTCCACGTCATCAACTCCATTACACGTCACCCAGATTTGCTTCTTTGATTCCTCCGATTTTGTCTGAAAAACATCATTTATACAGGATGTTCCGTCATGTGATTGCTGGTCGCTACATAGTTATGTACGGGTGGTAACTCAGTTTCTAAGTCGTTTTAAATAATTCAGGATTTTATAAGAATAATTTCAAATTACTCTCAAGAATTTTATTCACGAATAAAAATGTGTTGAGTAGGTATTAGCTGTTTTGAACTTGTTTCTATAAAATGAAAATATGAGTAGGTATTATTTCAATTTTCGTGTAGTGAGGACAAATCAGATGATTGTCTCCAAAATGTCCTTGCGTTTGAAATATTCATCTGCTTGTCAGTGAAGATAGTTTGTGTGAAACATATTTTCCATTCTTTATGATGAAAACGGGAGCAGATTCGTTCCCGAAAACTCCAAAGATAAGTGAAAATTTGATTTTTTCTATATACTTGTATTCCTTTTCTCGAAACCAGTCAGTGTCACTGACAATCGAATGCATTTTTCTTTTAGGCTCTCAGATAAAAACATTTTTAAACGCACTGACATTCTGGGACAAATCATCTAATTTCTCCTTATTACACGTTTATATAAATGATACGCATATTTTTAATTTATAGAAGCGAGGAGAGAAAATCCAAAACATTTTTTCATTTTGAAATACTATTAGTCCACTTGCCGAAAATAATAAAAACACTTACACTATTCAAGTGAGCCACTAAATCTTCAGGCATGCCCTCTACCGGTTCAGTATAAAATTCAGGGGTCCATCCAAAAATCTGAAAAAAAAAAATAAACAAAATAATAATTCGCTGCAGAATTCCGATGGTGAAAACGCACCTTATTCAACTTGAGGAATATACATGGCGATGATGAGTTGTAACCGTATTTCCTTTCTGGGGAACAGTTTTTGAGCGATTCCACAGTGGTCATGCAAACTTTCCCTTCCTGTGGAGGCTTATCAAAATTACAAGGCACGTAGTTTTTACCGGTCTGATTGGCTTTGTACGCTGAAATATGTAAAATATTGAATATAAGCAAGTCGAAAAAATATTCAGTTATTATACAAGGGAAAAAAGTATTAGGTTTTAGCGAGGGTTTTAGCTCGAGACGCGTAACGGAGGGATACAAAAAACCGAGAGCTAAAATCTAATATGTTCCCGTGTATACACTATTTGTTTCTGTGATAAGGGGAACTCCGATTCATTATTGAGAACATAATTAAATCAGAAAATTATCAATGTGAAATTTGGAGTTTTTAACTAGTAGTATACACGTTTTTGCATGCATCTTTTTGTAGGTATCTGACTATCTGTATTGTTGCTATGGAGTAAGAAGTAATTGAATATGTGTTTATTCAATACTGTGTGTTATGATTTTAAAAAATTGCGAACTCAGTGGTTGTTTAGTAATTTACATATTTACGTAAGTGCGAAGTGGAATAGGAGATAAAAAGGACCTATTTCCCGTGTAAAAATTGTAATTTATGGAAAGTAACATTTTGTAACCTGTCAACAGGAATAAAATGTCAATTTTTTTTGCCGTCACAACTCTGTTCGAAGGAGTCTCCTCCTTCGTGGCGCGGGGGTGACTAGAATTTCAATTTCCTATAGGCAAAAAAAAATCTAATTATGATTCACTCGAAAAAAATGTGTAATTCGGTAAGACGATTTAATGAATACGTGAATCACATTATTGTTGATGATTTTTGCGATTTTTCTGACAAAGCAAGTTTGAGAAGAAACACAATGTAGAGGTATAGAGAATAATGCATGAGAAATAAGAAATGCTGATCTGCTATTGGTCAATTCTAACCTTGAACGCGTTTTGAACTACTCATAATGCTATTCCCCCCTATTCCTATTTCTTATTCTTTTGCATTGTGTTCGGACGACACCATGAAATATTTGGTTCATGCTTTCAAATGTTAATTTCCGTTTTGTCGCTGAAAAAAGGCACACTCTTTTCGCTGTCATAATGATAAATTCACAGCGGCTTACGAGATTTTATACATACATAAATTAAATTGTCAAAATAAAAAACTAACTTGCACGCTGCAGTTTTGGCATTTTTCAGTTTTTAGGAAAGAATAGATTAGATTCTAGTTAGGTACGCGTTGAATGAAATAAGATTTATTTTGTGAATTTTGTTAATTTGTATTGAAACACAGATTTTTCTTCTATCGTCTGGGGGAGGGGGGGGGGTAATTACCCCCATTATTTCAGCGTAAAAGTGTAAAACTTGTAAAAGGACCTCCTACTAAACTTGAGAAAGAAAGGCTCTCGCTGAGAAAATCGTTGAATATTTGGTAAATTTTAGATGATGATGAACTGATTGAAATAAGTTCAAAAAATATAGAAACAAAGATTCAGCTATTTCATCCCGCTTCGAGTATTTGGCTTTTTTCTAGTTGAAAAACGTTTCTTTCCATCTACTCAGGAGGCGTTCGTGTTTATCTCGCAGATGCCAAACGCCTCGTGGATATTTAAGTGCTGGGATGTGTTCAAGTTGGGTCAGGTTCAGAGTGTTTGCACCAGATAGCGGTCAAGAAGCCATCTGGAGACACCTCTGCACTGAGAGAGCCCAAAGCTCGAAACCGGTCTGTAGGTAGTCTAGCGTTCTTCAACAATTTGGGCACAGCTCAGCATTCAGGGAAGACTTGCAGCTGTATTCGTCTTCACGAGTCATTGCATAGATATCGAGAGAATGTTATTCAATATTCTGCGTGGCATATTGCCAGGAATAAAGTGGAGTGACGACAATAGTTGTACACTTTTTGATTGGTGAGACCTTCAATATGGAGGTGCATCCACCTGTCTTCTTTTCTCCATTCAATTCTACGCATTTTATTTCACTTTGTCCATGCTTTGTCTTTGTTTTTTGCTCTTTGGACACAAAACATCCAACAATCAGACATGAAACTCTATACTATAATATTTGGGACTCGTAATTCTTGTATTATTTAGATGATGAAATGAAAATATCAAATATCTAAACCTGACATCAGGTGGGCACTTCGAAGGCGCAAATTCATTAATGCATGGGAGATAACCTTCAGATTTTCAGCTATTTGGTGACTTGACATTCCGGAAATGGCAGTTATTTGGATGTCCATTGTCGTCGCTCTATTTATAGTCACTCTAGCCAGGAAGTAGTTGTTTTTCTCTAGTTATCTATTTTATTTTTTCATTTTATGAACTTCATTGTGGTAATGACTGGGTGAAAAAAGTGTTATAATGTTTTGCACTGTGGCACTTACGAGCCAAAAATGTGTCGGCCAGCTTCACCCACTTGTCCACCGTGGTGGCATTGGTGATGTTGTACCAGACCAGCGAGCCCTCCTCCGTCTTGGGCGATATGGGCCTGAAACCCAGCCCGGGGTTGTCGCCAATAAGGCCGTGTGTCATCTGCCATCGCGGCTCACGTTCGTCCAGCGTGGCGAACAGGCCCTGCATGCATATGGCGAACAGGGCGGCCAGCACGGCGTAGAAGATGGCGTAGAAGAGCAGCAGTTGGCCTGGAATTGAGAAACAGATGAGAATGATGAGATCACTTTTTTTTCTATTTTTCCTTAACCATTGAAAGATGAAACCATATACATATATATGCATTCAAGGGCGTCGCCAGCGGAAAAAATAGGGGGGGGGGGCACCATAAAAAAACTGAAGAGAAAAATCAAATAGAAAAGAGTTCAATGAGAAAATTAAAAAACAGAAAAAAATCTATACAGTGAATCAGTTGAAAAATAATCTTCTAGGGTTCTTTTGGAATTCGTTGGTCACTTTTTGACGAAATCGTTCAAGTTTTTGAAAATATGTTGCCTGTTTATACTCATCATTGCGAGGCCATTGAGTCGAGCATCATACATGGTGCTCCTCAACCAGGTTTTGATTCTCCTAAGGCTACTAAATGACCTTTCAACTGTACAAATCTTACAAGGTAAAGGCAACAAGGATCTTCAGAGCCTTCTCAACTTCAGGAGAAAAATATACTTTCAGAAGTTCTTTGCTCAAAGTGAGCGTTATCATAAGTAATATCACGATATTCTTAATATTCGAGATAATTCTGTCGCCTCATTGTTAACGAAATTGTGTTGCTGAGCAACACCACGAGTCAGGACGAAAGGTAGGGCTGTACGGCAACACAATAGATTTGACAAGGAAATGAAGAATTATGAGAATATATTCAGAACAGAGTGGAGACTATTTCACGTTCACGAAGCAAAGAAGCATTTATTTTGAATGAATGATTCATTCTGACAAGTAGTCATTATTTTTTGCCAAATTGACAGACTTCGCTTCGCTACCCATGGTTACATCGTTGAAAACATCTAGTTTTCGCGATAAGCACACGTTTTCTCTGGCTTGTGATTGGTCAGATTATGTGATGAATTAAATAGTCGTTTCAATGATAGCAGGGTGACTGGTGAGCGTTAAACGTAGGGGGGAGCAGCTGCCCCACCCTGCCCCTCTCTGGCGACGCCCTTGTATGCATTGCATTCAATTTTTTTTGAGATATTGCGAAAAAACTATTCCAATTTCTCAACTTCAACGCCCTGTATCTCGAGAACTGAACACTTGGAGACTGTTTGTCCCTATCTCAGTGATTATGAAATCACGAGAGCTATCACCTGTCAAGCGTTGTCGGTCGAATTTCGCAACTCCCTGTATACATTTCAGAGAGTGTATTAAATTGTATGTCTCTTGTTTTCATAAATAATAATATGTAACACATTTTTGGACAATATCCAAGCATTTTCATTATTTCCTTATGGAGTTCAGAGATGTACCGAGATATGGTATTGTCCGTTTTTCTCGAAAACGAAGCAAGATACCAAAAAATAGCAAGAGACAGAAATGTATTTTCAGTGGGATTATCTGGATACTCAAGAAGAACCCAAAAAAAATTGACTTGTATTTGTAAAAAAAGCCGACTTGCTCGAGGGGAAAGCCCCTGGAAATGAGTCCAGTAACTGTCTGATCACTTTGTGAATACATCATAAGAATTTCAGCGTTCTCAACATATCCTCTTTTTTTCACTTAGAAATCCTGTATCTAGGAAACGAAGCATTTTCGGACCCATGTTCAAAATTTTTATGAACATTTTTCATATTTTGTTGAGAGGAATCTCCCCCAGGCTTTTGTCACCACAGCTCTGAAACACCCTGTATACATAGACTATGTGTTATTCAATGTTATATTTTCTTGTATCTGTATATACAGTGTCATTCATGAAGTTGGCATCATATTAACAATGAACTAGACTGTTGGAATCACGTGACTTTCGCTACATGTCAAAAGTATTTTTTTTTAAATGAATAATCGCTGAAAATAGGATTATTTGTTTGAATTTCAAAAAAGTTCACTGAGAATAGTTGTTTCTATTCCAATTTCACATAAGTATCTCGAATTTGAACGTCCTCTTATAACTTTTAGTTGAATATAATAAGAGAAAATTTTAAAATTTTTGACATGTAGCTGAAGTCATGTGAATCCTACCGAGTAGGCCAGTTCTGATCATTTTTTATTTTGAAGCAAAACTTTGAAGCAAAGCTTAACGCCCAAATCTAATTTCAAAATAAATTATTATTAAAAGTTTTTTCCATATGATTCAATGACTAGTTTAAGAATGACACTGTAGACTATGTGTGATTCAATGATTTTATGCACGATCAGGCGTAAATGACACTTTATCGCCTGTATTTACGGGCCTAAAGTAGCACTTCAGCGCCCTAGGGCGATAAAGGGAGGTAAACGGGCGATAAAGTAGTCTGGCGTGCGGTAAAGTAGGCGATCGGTGGTCGGTGACGAGTACTTGGTGCGGTGTATCTGGATAGAAAAAAGCATTATGAAGTTATTCGAACAATGTTCGAAGAAAGATTTGAATTGGTGAAGGAACATTTTTAAATTTTGGTGAAGGAACTCGGAAGGAACCTATCATTCACCATTTTATTCAAGAAAAAAAACCCTCATCCTGAAGATTCTGTTCAAGATATTAATGAAAACCCGTGAGAACCTTTTTTTTTTCAATTCTCGGGAACGAAGCATTTTTGTATAATAATACTCTGAAGTATAGAACATATAGGCTCCCCGAAATTCGATATAAAATATGCTGATTCACTGTATTTCGTAACACTGGCAAGATTTTGAAGGAAATTGCCCATCCTGTAGGAATGAATGTGAATTAGTGCGGTGGGAAAAGTTATTAACGTAAACCGCTGGACCGGATAAGACTTCTGATAGGAATATCCGCTTTTAAGCCAATGCAGTTATTTAGCAAAATAAGCGGCTACTCCAATGTCCTTCAATCTGAATTATTATTAAGAATACCATCAGTACAACATATGACCAAAATATTAATTCTGTTCAAAATACATACATGAATAAACTCGATATAAACCAAAATTTATTGTCAAAGCAAAAATATACACGAAAAAACAATAATATTTATATGAGTCTGGAGAATACGTATTTAATAATAATAATAATAATAATAATCGACTTCATTTAGTATTTCAATATTACATAATTAGGCGAAGTTTAGCTATAGTTACTCTTACACTCAACTCAATATGCATTATGAGAATGAGAGTACCTGGACAAAAAATAAAGATTGTTTGATGGGACAAATTACTAGTAGTACAACAAACTACATAGTTTGAAATAAAAATGTAATTCATCTTATCACATATTGAATATAGCCTTTAGTTTCTGTTTGAATGTGGATTTCGAGAATTGCATAAGATCTTTAATAATCGTGTTGTGAAAAAATACAGCTAACTAGGAAAATGATTTTCTGAACATGGCTGACGAATGACGAGGGATGAGGTTTTGGTCGGGTTTTGGTTAGTTCGAAGATTGAAAAAATAGAGCTCTAACCTCTCTGTCAATTTATTGAATAGAGGAACAGTTTTTTTCGATTTCAATACTGAATAAGTGATGTTGCATTAGTTATATTTCCTGAGTACGGACATTGATACCCAACCAATAAGGTTGGTACGAGAGCTTGAGAAATGTGTTCAAATTAACGTATCCCTAAGATAAAGCGAACACAAGAATTTTGCATTTGATGGTTGAAAGGATAAGCGATTGGGAAAGAAGCTTTTTTCTACGACTGCTATGAAAAGTAGCGTAATTCTCATGGCTTACTCAATTTCAAAACCACGAATTGCTCATACCTGTGAGAAATATTATTTCTCACAGCACTTTGCCAACACCACGCATAGTAGGTACCTTTTATATGGAGAATCAACTAAAATCGACAAAAACTTAGTTGGCCGCTGTTGTCACGAACAACTGTCAACAGAATTTATTTCAATTTTTGAGGTAGTTATCAATCGTGTTTCGATAAAAAATCGCAATTTCATTGAATATTAGTAAGACATAATATACATATTTGTACCAGTGATAGGTAAATAATATGGAAACTTATGAAAGCAGTGACGATTTTGACAATACTCCACCAGAAATATTGGAACAAGCGGCAAAAGTAACATTAGATTTGTTGCCGGAAATTTCCCGAAAGAAGTATGAATTGGCATATGGGAAATTCATGGAATGGAGAAGAAATACGAAAATAAAATCGTTTTCGGAAAGTGTACTTTTGGTATACTTCGAAGAAATGTCGAAAACTTTGAAGGCGTCAACACTTTGGTCACAATATTCGATGTTGAAAAGTACCATCAGTATTAAACATAACATTGATATATCCACGTATCAAAAATTACGTGCATTTTTGAAAAGAAAGTCTGACAATTACTTCCCAAAGAAATCAAACATATTAACAGCCGACCAATTGCAGAGATTTTTAAAAGAAGCTCCAAACAAGGAATATCTACTAATAAAGGTGGGTTTATTATTTAAATTGAACTATTTTTCGAATTTCTTCCGCTTTTTTCCTCGAATTAACAGCTTTTTATAGTTAGTGGGTGTATTCAGTAGGTAAAAATAATTAGATAATCTTCAAAAAGTCAATTTCATATTGTGGAAGATGAGTATATGCCTATGAATAAATATTTTAATAACTACTCCGTGGTGTAGTGGTAGTGCTTCCGCTTAGGATACTAGCGGCCCGGGGTTCAATACCCGGCCAGGGATGATATATTTTTTTAATTATATAAATGATTTTACATCCTGATATTTTTATTTGTAGGTTGCAGTGGCTATTGGCGTAGCAGGGGCATGTCGTAGAGATGAACTGTGGAAATTAAAAGTCGATGATTTAGAGGATCTAAATTCGGCTTTGTTGGTGAAATTAGATAACACCAAAACAAAGAAGCCAAGAACTTTCACTGTAACGGGGGAATTTTATAATATATATAAAAAATATGCCGCTCTTCGACCGAATGATTTGGCAGAAAAACGTTTCTTCTTGAATTACCAGAACGGAAAATGTACTAGACAAGTAGTCGGCATCAACAAATTTGGTAGTATGGCAAAGAGAATTGCAATTTTTTTAAAATTGGAAAATCCCCATTTATATACAGGACACTGCTTCAGACGTTCTTCGGCAACAATTTTAGTAAATGCAGGAGGTGACATATTAACCTTAAAGCGCCATGGAGGATGGCAATCCAGTACCGTGGCAGAAGGATACGTCGGAGACTCTATTAAAAATAAAATGGACGTTGCAAATAAAATCGTCGACTCTATTGAAAAACCAGTAGAACTATTCACTGAAATGGAGACAGAAAATGCACCACTGTACATAAATAATCAACCTTCAACTTCTACTTCTACAATTAATATAACAGAAAATTTACTCAAAAACAATGACTTTCCTGGTTTGACCATACAAAATTGTAAGAATTTCACAATTAACTATAATTTCAAATGAATAATTCAACTGTTAAGAGGTAGGAAACTTGTTATTATGTTATGTTATTTTAGTTCTGCTATAACCCATAAAAAATAAAAATTGAGTTACATTGTTCTTTGAATATGTGCAGTCGTAGAAAAAGTATAGTGTGCAACATGTGGGGAAAAGTACTTTCCTCACTCGTGTGAAAACGAAAACTTCCACACTCGTGAGAAAAGTTGAACTTTTCCCACTTGTTGCACAATATACTATTCTGTATACTATAGGGGACAAGCTTTGTCTCAGAGAACTTCGAGAGTGGCTGCCATAGTGGCATAGGATTTAATCACAAATTGTTTTACTATTACATGTGCATTAAATCTTAAATCTCCATCGGAAATGATGCCTAAGTATTTTACAGAGTCAACCGATTTAAGTATTCAGTTAGCTTGATATGATCCTCAACATATTGTCTCTGGTTTATGTTGTCGAAGAACATGACACGGCATTTGCCAGGATTCAACATCAAATTGTATTTGTTCGACAGACTATTCATAACTTCAAGGTCATCATTGATTTGATTCTGATATAACTGCGTGTCATCCGCAAATGCTTGTACCCGGCAATGTTTAATTTGAGAAAAAATATCTGCAGTGTATAACAAAAATAGGAGAGGACCAAGAATTGAGCCTTGAGGTACTCCTGATATAACACTTTTAAGACATGAACTCCTATCATCTACATGTTCCTTTCGTCAACTCCTCAGTAGAACTGAAAAGAGAATGAATATTAACTGTATATAATCACTTGATATTTATTCTCTATAGACATTACTAGCGAAAGTGATAAAGGATTTTGACGATATTCTATTTGATACCTAATAATTTCACATTTCAGAGATAGCAGCTTTGCTGCAATGAACATCGATCGTGTCAAAATAAATCAAACCTACATGTTCAAAAAGTCTTGGATTATGAACAAACTACTTTGGCAGTGAAATACCAATTCAGGACTCGAAAAAGAGTAGGTAACTAATGAGTCCTAGGGCTGTATAGAGGTGAAAATATTGTATCATTATCCACTAGTAAGAAAAAAACAGTTCCTCAGAACGAAGATAGCATGAGTTAAGCATTAAGTACTGAACAAATTATTTTGAGATTCCTTGCGTTTAGTCAATATAACGCAGACTTTCGAGATTTCTCTCCCACGTGTTATACTGGAAATGTTCCTATTCAGAGAAGATATTAACAGATTTTCATGGAACGTAGTGTTATTTTTAGTTGCGACTTGCGACTTCACATTTGGCACAGTCTCATTAGGTTTCGTAATATACACGGTTTTTTATTGGAATCTAGTGAAGTAGAATGGAAACCGAAGGTTGAATTAGAAAAAGGTTCTGTTTTACACTGTATACAGGGTGTCCCAGAACAACGTACATTAAATTCAACAGGGTGAACTAGAGTTCAAAAAAGGTCGATTGGGACCAACTTACCTCTGTACGAAAATGCACCGTTGGGCCGTGAGAGGGCGATGAATGGATTTTTTTTTTTTCAGATTTTATTGAATATTTCAAAATCCTTGAGAGGAAATGCTCTGAAATTTGAAAGGCAGTCAACTATAAGAAGTGTGCATAGAGAACAGGTCTCATCAGTGCACTCGATATACAGGGAGATACAAATTTAGCATTCTGATTGGAGAAAATCCATAGAACTTTTTTTGAGTACGCCACTGACCATATTTTAATATCTACTTGAATAACAAAATCAATTATCTATCTTTTTTCTCACTACATTTCTTTCTAAATTTTGCTTGGTGTACGAGATATCTGAAGAAATTCTTTCGGAGTCCCTCCATATCATCCATAGTCTGCAGGTTTCTTCCTCCTTCATGTTGATATTTTAGTCACGTATTCATGTTAATTATTTAATAACCTTTTCATCATACAGGATGGCCCATTTTCAACTTGACAGGGAGATTTTGGGTGATAATAGCGTAGATACGAAAAAATGCGCAGATCGGTCGATTTTAGTTTGCACCTCCTGCTAACAATCAAAGTCGTTTGCAGGGTTTTTTTCGTTCTGTTGAGAGTTCGAGGGCACTGTATTAATCAATGTGACCCACTGAAGACCAGAGGACTCTTCTTTCAGATGTCTGGAAAAACTCTTTATAAAACTTAATCTCGTATCTGTCGACAAGGTTAAGTGTTAAGTTGAGTATACTTTACTCTCGACTTCACTTAACAAGATTATGTTACATAGATAGCTAATCGGATAAATGAGAACGGTTGGTATGTGATAATTACATAGAGAATTAATGAAATCTCCGCAAGTAAATAAGAGTAATCGAATTAGATAGTACGAGATAATCTTTATAGAATAACAAATATGTGTGAGCACAAATCATACCATACAGGATGTTAATGAAAAGTCGCTATATATATATATATATGTGAGAAAACACAAGTTTTCCTTTAAAAACTAATTTATTGCAGAAAAATCGTAAAGTGAACAGCTTAACAATTCTTTCATTGTCTCTGGCTTTGATTTTATCCACAATAACATACATTGTGGTACTTCTAGTTGTTCTATCCCACTTCTGATGTAAGAAAACACGAGTTTTCCTTTAAAAACTGATTTATTGTAGAAAATCGTGAAGTTCTAACGAACCATATCAAGTCCTCAGAGCGAGTGTGTATTTCCTTTCATTCCCATTTCACACAAAAATCTCATACAGTCATGAATCTTAATCTAAACATTTATAATATCGAACAATAACAAAGAACCACTTAGCCACACGTGTGCTGAGTGATACAAATAGGGTTCTTCTCGCCCAACAATTCCAATAGCCGATGTCTTGATATTTCGAGATGACAATATTCAACAACTACAGGGTGTTCGCTCACATATATATAGGAGCCATATATTCTATGTTCAATACACACAAGCGACGTACGTATTAGCTAGAAGAAATTCAGGTCAGGATTGAAAAAAGTTCAATGAACTTTTTGTGTGGTCAAAACAACACCCCTCGCAACACCCTGTATTATCGAATTTTCAAATTTGAAAACAACACAAGTGATGAAATGAAACAGTGTTCTTCTGATTCTTCCGCATACAATCTTACTACTTACTCGTATTTTGAACTTGTTGTTTTGATCATACGATTTATAGAGGTTTTGGAAAAGTTTTTTCCGATCCAGACAATCTGATGATCGAACATACAAATAAAAATTATTGAATAATCAAGATACGAGGGATCCTATGATTCACCCTCCATTTCTTCAAATCGAACCAGTGACTTATCAGCTGAAATAATTACATATTCATTTTGGATTATTTCGAGGATTACTTCTTGTTATTTTGCCTGCCCTAATGAGCTACCACTGGATATCGTGTAAGCACATAAATGAGTTGTTTTTGATACTTATCAAAATGTGTTTTTGGTAACATTTGTTGACTGGCCACCCCTTCCATACTCAATTATAGGCACATCAAAGAATTTCCCGAGAAATCATCATTTTCATTAGGGTAGGTATCTATTCTTTATACCCTGGAGGGGTCCAATCAGCCTTTTTTCGATTAATATTGGATGGACGTGTTTGTTAGTATCTAGTATGTTAGTTTTCTCGCTATTTTTAGAAGATTCCAGGCCAATCCCGATGTGGATGCTATAATAATAATGAGAGACCGTTACATTTTTATGGATTCCATCGCCGTACAAAACTAATCACATTCGATTCGCAATTCGCTAAAGAATAAATAATAGTTGTTTAAAAACCTAAAAATCACGATTTCATAGATAGCCAAACTAAAAAGAAGTATAAAATAATAAAAGTGTGTAGGTAAATACCTCGATAAATAAACAACATAGAATATCCTATACTGATTACATTTTATCTCGCATTTTATTTTATTTTTAGTTTGGATATCTTTAAAAATGGGGTTTTCTGCATTCTATTCAAAAGTCGTCCATTTTTATTCCAAAATTAGCTCTTGAAGTTGACGTTTCTCTTACTGACACAATAAAATGATAAGTATATGTATACGTTGCTAGGCAACACGTTCAGTGTCTAGAAGCTAAAGTTGAAGTTCAACTCCTAGATACTAAAAGTGTCCCGAATGACAGCTGATATGATATCAGATAGCTGCTTTGACACTGACATGCTCAAGTGAGTCTAAATAGTGGTAACTTCACTTATATTTAATTAATTAAATATCAATGAGGGCTATCATTTTCACTCTTCAACAGTGGGCGTTACTAAAAATTGAGATCAATGTCAAAGTCTAGCCCAAAATTTTGCCGTATAGCCCTAAAGGTCGTGGCCTGTTTTATCGAAAATATTCGAGGAAAAAAAAAATCGTAGTACCATCGAAATCACAACGACGAACCTAATAAGATTCGTGAAGTGTTGGATTCAGTAACATTTTTTAAAACGGCTGAAGATCCAGAAAAATCTGACTCTGATGGTATCGAACATTTCAAAAAAATTTAAATTTTTTTTATGTATGTATGTATCGAGATGTATGGAGATTGTTCTAACAATCGTCACTTGATACATTTTATCTTGATTCAATGTCAGAAAAAAATTTGGATCCAAAACAAAATGGCAGATGATAATGTGTAAACTTCCGGTTAAATCGGAAGCGTCATATCGGGTCGATGTACCCAAAATTTTGAATATCCAACCAGAACAATTAACAGGTACAGGGGGATACATTGGTTCCAGTTCACCCGGTATAATACTGGTGACATTTTTATTATCTATATATCCTACTACATATAGGTATATACTTTATTTACTACTTTCCGGCGTATTTATCAAAAACGAGTGGTGATAAGATAGGACCGTGATTTAAATACGCGAGTGTGATAAACCGTAACCATGGAAATGTGTTAGAATGGTCACAGAACGTAAAAAGTGTGTTTAAGTTTGATCAATATTTTAGCGACCTACACGTAAATCGCTAAATTCCACCCCCTTCCGAAGTTTTGTTACGCCACTGCACTATATTTGTTGATAAGCATTGCAAAAGCAACAAACAATGCCAGCCCAACTAGGTTATGTTAACAATAACAATTCAACAACAAACTTCTGTGCCTTCGATCTATGCTTCCATGACGGAACCCATAAAACTCACCCCAATTCTTCGGGGTTCTACCCAGTATTTGGTTCGTTGACTTGTCGTAGAGAGCATTCTTGAAATTCTGCCACTTTGTTCTATTCTCGTGCCGGTAAAACTGAAATTCCACCACACCATTGTCACTTTCTTTGCCTGCGATGGCCATAACCAGTAACCACAACAATAACGAGTTACCTAATATGCTAAAATATTATGCGATGATGACAAACTGGAACTGGAAATGTCAAAATAACAGCCACGGGAAAAGCGAGTAGGTACCACAAAACTTGTTTCTCAGTCGGTCGTGGTGTGGTTCTCACCTTTTTTATTATTTTTATCGGAGCTGACTCGTTTAGATAGTCGTCTAGTCGTCACAACAACGGAAGCGACCAGAGACCAGAGGAAGCGAGTAGCGAGCGACTCTATGGAAGTGGAGCTCAACACTGTATTACATTCGAATTCGTATTCCTAGCACAGTGTGGATTTGACAAAATAGTGTGTTTGCGCGTCGATGGATTTGTTACGGGGCCTACCTGTACCAATAACTTATCACTCGTGTTATCATCAGACCCGGTGTTTGTCGTTAGATTATTATTATTTTCATGAACTCAAACATTATTTATTACTCTGGAAAATCTTGTGAAATGGATAATTTGCGAGTCAAATGATTTCGAAGCCCATAAAAATCACCCTGTGTGCAAGATTTCGTGGAAGAAACATACACGGATATAGTGCCCCCCAGAGGAGATTGAGAAAATTTTTAGAAAACTGCCATCTTGTATTTTCATAAGATGAGTGGATATTTGAGAAAATTGAGATGATTTGATTGGCAAAAATACCGAATATGCAAGATTTCATGGGAAAACCCACGATTAAAGTGTCTCCCATGGAGGTAGGGCTAGAAAAAAATTTCAAAAACTTATTCTTATCGTTTATTTTCATGAGGTAGGTAAATATTGAGATGCAGAACATACACAGCCCGTAAAATTTTATGGAAGTACACGAGTAAAATGCTTCAGAATGGCCAAGGAGTTGAAAATTTAATTTTTGCACAAAAATAAAAAAGTTTATAGGTTACCTACCAAGAAGAAAATATTGACCGTTGATCAGGATAATTAAATGCTCACATCGAAGTAATGATCGAAGGAGCGTGCTTTAAAAAATTATATCTTTTATTACATGGAATAAAGTGTATCAAATCGGGCATGTGCCGATTCACCGAAAATAACTCTTGTAGCAAAAAAAATATAACAGTATTGTTTGGTAGCCATCTTCTTCTTAATCCGCGATTGAATTTCTGATTTTGTATTGAAAATTGCAAACTACCCCTCAACTTTGGCGGGCCGTAGAGCGAAAACTATTGATCGGAGACAAAAAATGCGGGTATCAAAGTTGAGCACAATTTTGTTCTCTACATCTTCAATACGAACACTTTTTCAATAGCACCTACCCCAACGGTGCTATTCTCTGACAAGCGCAGCGAGTCTGAGTTTTCATCCCCTCACCGGCCGAGCGGTAACTCCCCGATGTCGCAAACACTTATTGTGGACTATCAAGGAACCTATCGCTACCATCCCACAAAATTTAATTTCTTTCCGACCTTTTGTGAATAAAAAAATGTTGTATCTACTGCTGACGGCGTATGTTCGGGCTGACTATGTTTTTTTTTTCTATTATTAACAACTTGTATACCAAATTCAATATTTTAGAAAACAGTTTCTGCAACCATATTTTTTTATGACTTTGACGCGTCCCATTACGATATCACCACATATCTTGAACGCTGACGGTATCCACATCATTTCACAGTTGATTTACTATTCAGAAACCAATTTTCAAATTTTAGAAAACTGTTGCGACATATAAGTTTTTTAACAGCTTTGATGCCACCCCTGCGTTAATCGCTGAAACTGACTGACTGACGGCAGGCTATATTGTTTATTGGACCCTAAATATACATGTGACAACATATTATATCAAAATCGAAATTTCAGCCTCTTTTGCCACTCACCTCTACGACTATAATATATTTATTTATTACCGCATTATTCTGATATGATATAGGAATATATGAAAGTCAAACTATTGACAATCAATAATAATTGATCATGATAATAATTTATTGAAGCAATGTTTGAGATATTGCCCTACTACTGCCATCTACTTTTTGTAAAATGAATCTGTTTAAAGGCTATAGCAGAGATTATACACACCACACAGCTGTTTCACCACAATCCCCACCTCAACAGCACAGTATACAGTACTTCAGGTATGCCCAACATAGATAGCAGCACGTATCGCCACCTCAACAGCACAGTATACAGTATTTCAGAGATGCTCAACATAGATGGCAGCACGTAGCATGTGAAAATAAAGTAATGATATGAGGTCTTTTTCATAATATGATATTGGGGTTCATACAAGATGTTATAAAAGTAAGTGGTCAAATTTGAAGGGGCATTCTTTGAGTGATTCTAATACAAAAAGTTCATACGAATACTAATATATACTAATATAACGGGTGTCAAACTTTGACATGGTAAACCCAAAGTCAACCTCATTTATATTATTATCATTAATTATGGTGACAATAATGCATCATGAAATTTTTGTTAGAGAAAAATATAAAATGACGGCTCCAAAATATTCTATTAAAAATTGGGATCTGGGGGTTTTCGGGGTCGGAGATTATGATTATTTCATCAAAATTGGGAAAATCAAGATGGCTGACCCAATATGGCGAACGCATTTTGTGATTTATGATCCGATTCTATTCAAAGTTGATATCTGGGGGTTTTCTGGGTCGGGAATTATGATTCTCCCATCAAAATTGAGAAATTCATGATGGCAGTTTCATAATGGCGGATGAGTTTTGTGATTATAGTACGATTATTTTCAAAATCGGTATGTATAGGGCTTTTGTTTTATACAGGCTGATTCACGGTGGATGGCACATTAGACGTTTCTGGTGAACCAGACAACGGATCATTTTGAAAATCCAATGGATGGCATATTCGGACATTCTCTAGCCAACTAGAATATTTTCGACAATGCGGTGTTGCCGCTTCTATAAGAAAGCAGTAGCAACTTTGGTTTTTCAAATGGAACACTCTGTATTTTATTGCATTTTTAGATTCTCCCTGAAGAGCTGATTTCATCGATGTATCACACTTGGGGTCTAGCGGAAATGATTACAGAGATATAGGGTGTGAAAAATCGACATTTTTCAACTTTAGAATTTTTTTGTGTCGAAACTATTCATCATTGGTCAAAACGGCTTACATGTCCCTATCTCAACTTTTGATTAACTATCTACTGATAATTAATTGGGACATATACCGGGTGATCAAGATTCTGAATTCTGCACCACCCTGTATTCGTTTCAATTAAATTTAAGTAGATAGTTGATCAAAAGTTGAGATAGGGACATGTGAGCCGTTTTGACCAATAATGAATAGTTTCGACAAAAAAAATTCCTAAAGTTGAAAAATGTCGATTTTTCACACCCTATATCTCTGTAATCATTTCCGCTAGACCCCAAGTATGATACATCGATGAAATCAGCTCTTCAGGGAGAATCTTAAAATGCAATAAAATACAGAGTGTTCCATTTGAAAAATCAAAGTTGCTACTGCTTTCTAATAAAAGCGGCAACACCGCATTGTCGAAAATATTTTAGTTGGCTAGAGAATGTCCGAATGTGTTTTCCATTGAATTTTCAAAATGATCCGTTGTCTGGTTCACCAGAAACGTCTAATGTGCCATCCAAGTTTCACCGATGTCTGTCTGTCTGTGAGAGGAGAGGGTGTACGTGTGTCTGTGCAGAGTGTAGTGCATTTTTCATAAACGCTTGTATTAAAAAATGTTTTTTATCTTTTGTGAAGTAGAATGCAAATTCTCTACCTCAGAAGATTTTGTTTTCGAATTCTTATCGTTTGTGTGGCATATAGCCATCAGGAAAGTAATTGTTTTCTGTTGAATAAACCGAGAAAGAATTGATATTTTCCTCACAAAAATGTTCCAAGTTTCTTTTGTGTCTTTTTTATGAAATATTTTATTATTATAATTTCATTTTCATCGGAGTGTAATGAAAAATATCGTTCTTACTAGTCCAGAAATGATTTTTCCGTGCTTGCGTGTTCGTCTTCGCCTCACACGAAAATTTGTCACACGGAAAAATCCCTATTTCCAGACTCGTAATGAAATACTATTTCGTTATTGAATAACAATTCTTGGATTTTCTTAGCCTTGGCGAATGTCAATGGCGTCGAAAGAACGAGTATTGTTTTGTTCCTCCTCCCGCTAAATATCTGGTTCCACAGAATGTGCCCCTCATTGCTAACTAGTTCATTTATATTTTATTTCGAGTTTCGATTCGAATTAATTTGCTAATTACCTGATATGGACGTCTCCAGTGACCACACCCAAGGTTGAGGTTGATGGTTGATACGCGTCAGGATCGGACTACAAACATTTATTGATTTCTCTTGATTTTTTGGGATTTTTTTGAGGTTTTGACAAAGGATATGCTCCCGTTTTCAACATGAAAATGAAAATTTATCTTGCAGTTGATTTTCCAAACAAAGAGTCGATGACTATCATATAGGTAATTCTTCATATAAATGTAGAATCAGTCATTACAAATCTTACTACGTTTTACATACTATACATATAAGAATTAAATATTTTATGACGAATATTGACTCGTATAAATACATACATACACACATGGACATACAGAAAAGAGAATCAAAATTTTCTATAACTGACATCAAAATAGAGTAGGTAATTATTTGAGTAATTTGGGTAAGTCACATAATGTGAATCAGTTTTGAAAATTTAACCTGCTTATTTAAATCCTACAAAAATGTGTAGTATAAAATATCAAGTATCACAATATACAGGGTGAGTCAAAAATGTGTACCAAGCTTTCTGAAGATGAAAGTTGATCAAATTAAATTTTTTTTTGTAAAACTTCCAAATTGAAATCCCCTGCATGAATGTAAGTTGTTAAATACATTTTTCTGATACACTTCTATATTTCTGCTATAGTTATGAAGGATGTTTAAAGAGCGTGGGACATGATTTTTTGAAGACAACCTATTTCCTGTATTATTTTTGGTAAAAAAACATCAAAATACGAAGAATTCAATCGTTTTCGAGATATTTGAGTTTTTGTAGTGTCTTGATATCAGCATATTAATTTATCGGTGACAATATCTTAGGAGCCATGACCAATTTTGTTCTCAATTTTAACGTTTATGACATCAACATTGTTAATTTATTCGTATGTTTTTTTTTGCTTGTTTATATTATTACTGCGATTTCCAACTGGGATTTCAAGAAATGGCAGGTTATTCGTGATTCAGAGATGTTTCCCGCTTGACGCGTTCCAAATTCTAGAACAATTTTGAGGATTGTGCAAAGATTGCGTGAAAAAGAATGTTTCAAAACGAAAAAAAGAGATGGTCGCCGGCCAAGAAGATCGAGGCCTACTGAAATATTGTTACTGATGAATTTACCTACTGATATAATGTCACTAAAAAAACTCAAATATCTCGAGAACAGTTATTCATTTTTTGTATTTTGACAGGAGTACCATTTTTTTGTCGCTTCCTTTTCTCTATCAGATGCTTCTGTTTTTTTCACCGAAAAGAATGCAAGAGAAAAAATTGTCTTCAAAAAACCATGATCTACCCTCGAAAAACATGAACACACATTAGTATTTTAATTTCATCAATTTTGGAAGGATATATTTCTCCTTTAATACACATTTCGGGCCATTAGTTTATTCATCAAACTATACTTATTTTTCAATGTTCTCCAGGAAGCTGGGTACACATTTTTGACTCACCCTGTATTAGATTAGATTAGATTCAGAATGGGGCCTTCGGGCTATCTGCCTCCACACCGCGACCTTTTCAGATCTATTGTGTCTGCCCTCAAAATCGATTAGAGTTCTTCGGCTAGCCCCGTCTTCTCTATGAGACTCCATAGGCTAGCTTTCAGATCCCCTGTGTATCTCTGGGCTTCTGGTTTTTCCTCACCCAGCGTAAGGAACCTTAGTCTTGACAAGCCCTCACAGTGGCAAAGTGGCCTTATCAATTCTTTCACGCAATGATGTATTGCAATAATTTCTGCCTGAAACACCGTCGCGTATTTGCCTAAGCTCAGTGAGATTCTTGTCTTTGGCTTGGCCCCATAAATACTCACCCTGTATACTTACGATAGGACTAAAATTGACCCATTCCATCCCTTGAGTGGAGTTTCCCGAGTGTTCCTAAAGGACAGCCCGAAAGGGCTTCAATCACCCCAGGAATAATGAGCCTTACTCCTATACCTATAGTTTGTTCACTATTTTTTGCACTTGAAAATTGTTACCAAAATTAACTATCTTTTTTTTTCTTCTGTCTCATCTTCTCTTGCTATATTACAGGTGATGGCATCAAAAATTTCAATAATGGTAGCTAAAGATATTTCTCGCCACACCTCTCTCTGGCCAGTCCGACCCTGAATATTTTTTGATTCTCTTTTCAGTATTTCAGTCGCAATATGTGATGATCGACTAATAAGAAATGTTACTAATATGGTATCATATTGTTTGCAGAGAAATTTGATTCTAGTGGGAATTTTTGCCATCTTGAAACCATAGATTCATACATTCCCCTAATCTTTGTTGAAACCAATATTTGAAAATCCGGTTTTACCTTCAGAACTTAGTCGTCTTGCAAATAGTGGGTTTTGAACGCAATAATTTTGAAAAATATATACAGGGTGTTATACCTGCAATAATGGGTAGACTCCTTGCAAGAAATAATATTCAAGTTCTGATAAACGTTTTCCCAAAGACCCGTAGTTTTCGAGATAAAGATTGTAAAAGTTGAAAAAAAAAATCATCAACAGACCCTGTACTACAAATGCAGATATTCTTCAAGAGACAAGGTTCATTCATTTTTCCATTTAGCTTTGTTACATACAATCGAGCTAATAATTGAACGAAATCATTTATTATCTACTCGTCATATATCCAAAATGTATCAATTCTTCAAGGTTCATTCATTTTTCCATTTAGCTTTGTTACATTCAATCGATCGATGATATCGATGAAGACAAATATAAGTTATGGACACAAAATGAGTATATGATATGTGGGTATGAAAGATACGGAAAGAATATTAATATTATTAAGTAGAGGTAACACGAGGTATATTTAGAGAAAATTAGAATTTTGTCCAATATCTTCCAAAGTTCCCATTTCATATTTTTATATCGAAAATATAACGAGAAAGTTAGCTATCTTTGGTGTCCCCAGCCAATATACATCAGACAAGTATTTACGCTGGTTTTCCCGAATTTTCACTTGACTATAAAAACATATAGTATACCCAATGAATTTTTTGAAATAACTCGATGATTTCTTCGATATATTCTGGATTCTATACCCACTGGTTCCTTGGAAATCTTGCCATCGAAATTCGCACTTTTTGCTATTTCATATAGTATTTCATTTTCAATTTGCCGCCATACCAGTGATCACGTATCATTTGTCAAAAATCGATTTTTGTGTTGCCGGATATGCACAACCGATCAACTGGAATATTTTTTCTAGTGTAGGTACTCCTTTCCTATTATATATTTTACGTATAATTTATCGCGGACACCGTATATTGGATGGTAGGTATTACCTATTCCATTATTTTCGGGTTACCGTCAATTGTTTCATTACACTAGCCCTACTATTTTAAACAGTGAAACATCAATCCACGAGAGACGCTGTCTTCACCAAAAGGCGACCTTGCCACTGAAACCCGAGCTACAATAAAACTTCTCTCAAAGTCTCAAAGTCAACAAGTCTCTGCCAATATCACACGCACGAAAAAAACCGCCCTTCAGGCAAAATCTCTCCATATAAAACAGCCCGCCGGCCGACCAAACACCACAGTAGTGCGAGTACTGACCGTTCAGCAGCGCCTTTCTGACAAACCAACATGAACACCATCATCGCCTTCGCCGCCATCTTGGCCGTCGCTAGCGCCTCCGTCCTAGCTCCCCTAGCTGCCTTCTCAGTGCCCGCCTCCAGCCAGTTCCACGCCCAAGACGAGCTAGGCCAGTACACCTACGGATATTCCAACTACCTCTCGGCCAAAGCGGAGTCCAGATCGCTAGATGGCAGCACCACCGGCAGCTACAGCTACGTCGATCCTGACGGCAAAGTCCAGTCGGTAGAGTACACCTCCGATGCTGTCCACGGGTTCAGGGTTGCCGCCTCCAACCTACCTGTTGCTCCTGCTGTACCGGAAGTTCCTGCTTTGGTTCAGCCGACTCCTGTGCAAGATACCCCCGAGGTTGTGGAGGCGAGAGCTAAGCATTTGGCTGCTGTAGAGGAAGCTAAGGTGAGTGTTTGATTCCTGCTTCCACTGGTCCAATGCTGACGTTCTTGAAGCTGGATCTAAAGCCACAGCTAGACTCTTGTGGATGCTATAGAGCTAGGAATTTGGTTGTAGTAGAAAAACCAGTTCGTTTCTTTTGTTGTTTATAGATAATTTTGCATGAGGTTCCTGATGCTGTATCTGCAGGTTCGGTACCTTGGCCTTTTTTTGGACAGAATCCAACAGTTTCAGGGTATGTTTGGGTGCTGCACTCCAAATATGGGATAAGTATTCCAGGACAGGTCGCATCTGTGCCTTATAGATCATAAGCAGCTGACTGGAAGTAAAATAGCTCCTGGCCCGAAACAGAAAACCAAGTTTTTGGGATGCAATTTTAGCAATTGATCTCAAGTGATTTTCCCATGAAAGGTTATTGCTATATTATATTTATATCAACCATCGAAACGGATTTCCTCTAAGGTAGGTATGGTTACTCCTGACAAGCTTATGTTGGGCACAGTGAGATCGCGGCTTTTCTAGAGAAAACGCATGCTTGCGTTTTGTTTGCATTGAAATCTACCAAGTTATTGGATCCCCATTCGAGAATTGTTGCCAAGTCCATATTTATGTTGTCAATATTTCTTCCTCGTTCGTTTCTGATTTGCCTGGCTGGTATTGAAGCCCTGGAAGAGAAGGCGGTGTGGAGGGTACTATCATCCGCGAAGCTGTTTACTGGACATAAAGTTGCTTCCAACAAATCGTTGATATGGAGTAGAAATAGTGTTGGTACCAGAATAGATCCTTGCGGAACACCAGCATTTATGATAAGAGAGTCAGATGAAACTCCGTCGACCACTACATGGAGAGACCTGTACGAGATATAGCCAGTCAAACAAGTCCTTTCAGTGGCAACTTGAAATGCAATTGGAATATTTTCAATCCCAAAAATGTATTTAATACCACCATTTGTCTATCCAAAATTTCGATCTTAGAAGGTAAATGCTTGGTTTTATCTGTAGTTTCTGTTGAAGGTCCGTGCAATCCAAGTTGACGCAGTTCCAACGGTAGTCTCAAATTCAGTAGAAGCTAAATCTGTAGCTGCCCCAGCTGTAGTTGCTCCTGCCATTACTGCAGCTCCACTAGCCCCTGTACAACACTTGGCATTCAGGTAATACTCATTCGAGCAAGCGCGGAATTCCAGCCATTTTGTATATCATTTGTTACATGGTGTTTGATATCGTTTTTTTCTCACAGATCTGGCTTCCTAACCCCTAGCATTGCCTACAGGACAGCTCCAGTTTCTGCCTTCGGCTACTCCTACAACATTAATGGCTTGTACGGCTACAACAATTTGTATACTTACCCGGGATTCACCGCCTATTCGGTACCATTCGCTTCCCAAGTTTTCACCACGCCATCTGTCGGGCAAAGCGTGGAAGTTGCCCGGAGTTCAACGGCTACACAAGAAGACAATAGGAGCGAAAGGAGTGAGCAATGATTGGGTTTCGTGTTGTACTTAGTTTTAGTGTAATTAGATAGAAAGACAGAGCAAAAATAACAGAAATATAAGAACAACAATACATTCTTGGTAGTCTTATTTCACGATCAAACATATACAATATAGTATCTAGACTATAGATCCACAAGAATATCCACATTAATGAAATTGAAATGTCTACAGGTAATCCGCATGCAAAGTCAAAATACTAACAAAGTGTTTAAAATACATTATTTGAAAATATCAAAATTTATAATTCATGTGATGGTCATTAGATATGGGTAGGTTTAGCGTTGATTGATATATTACGCTTGTTTTAGGTTTGATGTTTGAAAAAAAATTCACATTTACAGTCCATTTATCTAAGACTGGAGCAGGAGGCGCCGTTCTGCTGCTTCTTCCTTTTTTCTAATGCTCTTCAAAGCCAGTTGATAAGATGGGTAGTCATCAAGGAACAATGATTTAGAATCTTATCGATTTGATTTCATATAAATGTTATAAAGTCGCTAACAGAAATTATTTTGAATATATACCAAGAATAAAGATGAACAATCCGAAGCAACTGGACTAGAGAAAAAATTGGAAAACTTTGAATTCTTGATTCTTTTAGTTTTATTTTCCAATATATTCAATTGCTCAAACCATTTTCCTAAAGTACTTCAAAGTGAAATAACTAATATTGCCGAGGCAACAATGCTTATCAAGAGTTTTTCGAACTTCGTGAGAGTTATGATGAAATGAATCAGAGGCTTGGCAAGTCGAATTAACTTTCGTAGAAAAGAAAACTAAAGATAAAAAAAAAATCTATGAAATGAGTGCAAATTATCAGGGGAAAAATAAAAAATGAAATACGTTTAACAGTATTTTGGATACTACTTCTTCCCAATTGAAAAGTATACTGCCAAGTTGTCGAAATATCGTGTCTAAATTTTTTTTTTATCTTCCCATTTAGTGTCCCTGAGTGATCGGGAGTTCACAAGTAAGTTAATATACTTACTGCAAGAAAAAAACGCTGACTAAAATTTGCAGGGAGAATACCTAATTTCATATATTAACATTATTGTTCATTCGATGTTCTAGAAAGTCTTGATAAAGAAAATAAACATTTTCTAAAGCTCGACAAAAAACGAAGAAATCTAACTAATATTGGTCACATTCGACTGCTTCCCACGAATATTCCCAATAATATTTCGTTTTGTATATATAGGTAGTATATAATTATGTGGTTAGTTTTGTAATACGAGTGAGAGTACGACCAAAACTGCAACAAACCGTTAGGTACCCCCGATATCGTGGGTTACGAACAAACCCAGAATGATGATTCGAATTGTTAGATGAAAGACTTTTTGTACCCGTTTGTCTTATCAAGGTGATTCCATTACATTCATACCACATGATACTAGATTGTTGCAGATAGATAACGACAGCAGTTATCAAAATGTACAGGATGGTCAATATAGGATATCTCTAAAATATTCTCTCAACTGTGGTAACAGCTCACTAAAGACACTTTAGGACATATTCTCATGGCATGATGAATTCTATTCATATCTCCGATCTCACCGGAAATGATACAAGCTTTTCTTCATCAAATCAAATTCTAAAAAACTGTCAGTCATCAGGCCAACTATCAATTGATCATCATAAGTTGATGAGGCAGGATCGCAGATATTGAATAGTTTGTGAACTTTGTTACTTGTGCTGATTTATTGATGCTATATATACGAACTGTTTCAAGAGGGAAAACGCAAAATGACATTCCTTCTCCAACCTTGACAAATAGGAGATTAATACTAGAAAAAACATCATCACATTAATATTGAATATTAAAATATTTTTTGATTCGAATATCATTCAGCTACTGTTATATGGAACGTGTTGATATCGTAGTGTATCTTATTCTCCTTATACAAAGGATGACCATGAAATTCGTATTTTGTAATTGAAATAGGACATTTCTCGATATCCTTTCCTATAAAATTGATGAATATTGTTGACCAGTAGCAGCAATATTTATGAATACTTCTAGTAGTGACTTATCCTATCAAAATAAAATATCAAAGAGCATTATTCATCAGGAGAATAGAAATCAAGATTGAGACTTCAGCGGCCTCTAGCGCCAAACCTAGTCATTAGAACGGTTGGGTATTTGGATATTTGGTTCAGAATGTCTTGGACTATAACATATAAAAAATTCAGCCAATTCGACAGAAAGCCAATTTTCCCTATAAAACGTGCGGTTTCCTTTGGTGGTCGTTATAGCTCTCACGAAGATATCCTCATTTGAATAAAGGGAATAACCATGTTCCACCGCTATCACAAACTATACAAAGGGCATTGAAATGAACTTTTGAGAACCTCAGTCACGGATGTGTTTTATTCAGAGACAAAATCGCTAATATCCGGGCCCTCCTACAGGCCACTTAGGACCTTTGCTCGGTTTAACAGTCTTTGTGGTAGCCGAGTGGAAGGTGACCGTTAGTTGAAACACAGAATTTTGGTTTTCGGTTTCCAGAAAATGACGAAACAGCAGCAGAAGAAAATGCCCATCGTCAGGCAGATGAGCAAGCAGGACGAGTTGCTGAGCGCGCAGGCTCAGTATTTTCTGAGGCTGGACGAGATGAAGCTGACGAAGAAGCAAAGGGCGATGAGGTTCATCTGGGACCCCAAGACCAGTCGGTTCTGCGGAAGGACTAAGACAAGCTGGAGTAAGGTCTTATTTGCGATTTCCTGAAAATTTAATCATTCTTGGAGGATTTTTCGAGAGAATAAAGTTCCGATTTTTAGGTCGAAATCCGATCTACCAATTCATCAGTGAACACACATACACGTAGAGAAAATGTTATTTATTATTCAAGAGAAAAAAGTAGTAGACGCGTAGCGGAGATAGACAAAAAACCGTGAGCTAAAATGTCGAGATTTTTTTTTCTATGACAGGAAAAAGAAACGAATCAATATTGGGAAGATATTACATTATAGTTAAATCAGAAAATTATCGACGTGAAATTTTGAATTTTCAACAGGAATTACACTTGCGTTGCAGGCATCTCTTTGCTGGCATCTTTATCATTCTCTTGAAGTAATCAAATATCTGTCAATCTGATCAGAGCTGGGCAGGGTACTGATAAATTGTACTCGAGTACCGGGTACCGGGTACTGTTTATAATTGGAGAACGAGTACAGAGTACCGAGTACCCCACTCATTGGATGTACTCAGAGTAAAGTACTCCGAGTACAAGTACCCGAATTTCACGGGTACCTACTCATTTCAAGTACATTTGAATAGAGAATTGAGAAATTTTGCATCAGTATTAGTTATTATTAACAATAATAATATCAACAACTTCAACAATTGTCTTTTACAAATTATAAAATTGACCCATTCATTTCTTATTCATTACTAATATACGTAAATTAAAGCAAAAATCAAACTACTTATCTGTCGTTGATCACGTCTATACGTATCTCTATATAAGAGAAATATTATTGCAAAATACTATACTCTTACCTCTTAGTTTAGTGTGGTTTAGTCTTAAGAAAACAACAGATCGAAACGATACAAAAAACACTTGACTCTATAACTGTTACACAGTGTACAAAACAAAAACTCCGCGTTTGGTTCTGATTGAAGTGCTGACTGATAATGATGATATAACATATAACAGGGGTTTCCCGTGTTGCACTCGCATATGCACAGACAAGTTTATTCTTGCAAAAAGTACCCGGAAAATGTACGCGTTTAATAAACGCGGGTACCGGGTACTTTTCCCGAAATGCTACGGGTACGAGTACCGGGTACTTTATTGAAAATGTACTCGGGTACTGGGTACTGAGTACACAAAATGTACTCAGAGTACAATATTTGAGTACTTGTACTCGAGTACTGCCCAGCTCTGAATCTGATTCTGCAATTTGATTTTGAGAAATTGCGAACTTATTGGTTGTTGAGGCTTCACACCCATTCGTGGTCACTTTGGAGACCTGCAGAACATCTCTTTCCAAAGACTCGTTCATCCAACGAACAGCGAGGCTCTGGAACACATTGGCAAGGGAGGTGTTCCCCGAGGCATATAACCTCCAGAAATTTAAGAAGAACACCAATTCCTACCTTCTTTCCCTTGGTTCTCACGATGTTCTCTGAACATTACAGGATATCCCTTTTCGTGGGAACCAGAACATAAAAAAACATGAAGTGGAATGGAAGATAAAAGGACTCGCAGTTCTTCCTCGTAGATTGTGTTATTGACTTACTTTTCGGAACTAGCAGTACAAGCACAACAAAAGCCATCAACAGTGTAGTACTGTGCTTCTCAAAAGTGCCCTCTCCCTTCTTATCTTTGGAAACTGAATATTAAAGGTTGTAAACTTCCCTACTATAGTGATGATAGATGACGATGACGATATTTTTCGCTTTACCAATAGGTATAGGACAATGTCACTAGATCCTAGATCTGCGATGGACTTCTAAACCGATTGCAGCATTGGTTGAGCAGCAGATACGTTAATATTTTGAATCTGATATGATTAAATCGAGTATTTTTTCCATCGAAATATGTATATTCAAATTTGCTATTCCTTACAAAAACGTATAATGCGAGGTATAATGTTTTCTATAGAAACTGCAAACTGCGATTGGTGAAGGATTTCAATATTTCAAAATGTTTTTCATGGAATAAACGTAACGAAGTAATTTTGGTTTGCAATTAAATGATGATTAGTGAATGGAAATGGTTGGAATAAAGTTAGTCAGATAAATAAAGCGATTGTAATGACCTGATGAATTGTAAACAGCGGAACAAGACTATGCGTCATCTCATTAAACAATATAAAAGCACTTGAGCTTGAGCCCAGATATATACATGAGGTCTTGAGGTCAATTCCTCATTTCCGAGATTATACCAACTTATTTGTGAAAATTGCACCGTTTTATATCCACGGCTATCTCAAAAATGAATTCTGCCAACTTGATCTGATTAGTAGTTCGCTACTTTTTTATTTTTCGAGCGCAAAAAAAAGGAAATTCCTATAATGTTCCTTTTCTACGGTCATCGTATGGTCTTCGATTTGTAAGACCCGCATATCATCATATCATCAATGAAATGCTTTGTAAAATTAGTAGGTATATTGATGCTTTGAAGCTTTAAATGAACACTCCAAAAGTCGATACTTGTGCGGAATATACATAATACATATAAGGAAATACGAGTAATTCGACGAGACCTATACAGCTTATAGTGGATTTTGAACCATTTCTAGAGCACCGAGATGCTGCTAAGATTACAATGCGAACCACGACCTAATATACAATACACTCGACAATACATAATATTCATGAAAAATGGTCATCCATTAGCTGGGGCTCGAACTGATATCACCGGATATCACTCTAGCATCGTGGATTTTTATTTATTTATTGAATCAAGTGAAATATACAGATTTTCATCAAATATTATTTACAAATATATTTCGAATTGTATATCTAATTCACATATAGGTTAGTGATCTGTGTGTAAAGGAGATACCTACATTATTACATGTATAAACATTATTTTTTTTACTATGGAAATACTCAAATTAAATAAAAATAATCAAGATATACGTATAAATAATCAAGATACATGAAAAACAAGAATAAAATATGGAATAGGAGTTGATTAAAACATCATCGATTTCTTCACGTTTACTATAAACCAGCCTTCAACCTTTTTTCGAAACTTATAATATTTAGACTTTTTATTTTTGGTGGGATTTTATTATAAATTTTAGATCCAATAAAACTAGAATGTTGTTCCAAAACTTTAAGTCTACCTAAAAGTTTTACATGTCAACATTTGGTTCGTAGGTCATAGGTCCATCCATAAATATGTACTTAGATGCTTCTTCAGGATGCAGAGCTATGTTCTACAGTTCTACCTATTTGTCTTCAGTTTAAAAGGGTCATTCATCAGAAATAGGGTTTCATCGGTTCTTCTACTGAGTAGAAGTAATGTGTTTTTTCAGTCCCACACATTGCTTAGAAGTTGGATTTCTCATGACTCACGATATAACACTGCAATGTGATACGATAAATACTGAGTAGTCCTGGTAGGGTTGACCTGTGTTGACCACACAATCATTCATCAGCAGAGTAGCTGGTGTAAGTGGTGTAGCTGCTTGCTTATTTTATTACTCAAGGTACGGTACGGCAACACGGCAAAACAAAAGACACGCCAGCGGCCAGCCAGTGCCTCGCCTACCTGGATGAGTAAGCTCGAGAAATGTAAACGCGTAAACGTAAACGTTGAAATGTGGTTAGGCTATGTGAAAAGTTGATTTTTAGTGAAGTTTTTGGTGGTATTTTCTGCAAATTGTGAAGATGGCTAAACCAGTGTTGGCCCGAGAAGGGTACAGAAGGAGAGATAGTTTCTATAATAGGAAAGAAGGAACTGTATTGGGCAGGACACCCGATAGTTTGGGTATGTCAATGGTCAATAAAACTGTCATGGTTTGTTCTTCTGTTGTTCAGTTGTTTTTCTAATTATTTTCATTCATGAAATATTGTTACTTAGGTTGGTATGAGGTACCTATATATGTTTGGTACATGACATGGATTTAAAAATATGTATGTACTAGCCTCGGTACTAGCCAAATGCCTAATTGACCTGACTTATCAGGTAGGTACCTATAACCTGCATAGAAACTATTAGAAACGCGTAGGAACCTATTCCGAAAATCGAAAAAATATACCTACCTATAGTAGTTTATTTAGTACCTAAATGTTGTTTACATTCATTTCATTGCCTAAATATGATACCTAAGAATATTATATATTTGAGTATTCACACTATCCAATTTTAATTCATAGGTAACCTCTGTTCTGTTCACAAACACTACACTTACAAATTGTGAGTCACAACACAATCAATAACCAATATCAATATTATCAATCACTTCTTTGAGCACAGGTTCAATATAAAGACATACAGGGAGTTTCAGGACTTTCAGAGTTTTGAGCTAGAGTGAGCCGACTTTGAGCCGACATTTGATTTTGGGTTTTGAGCTATAACATTTGACCTTTGACTTTTTGAAGTTTGAAGTTGACGGTTTGGATACGGATATGACGACATTGACGACGGAAGTTGGGGTTGGTGCTCAGAGTAGTCGGAGTGTGGCAGAGAACTCCTGTAAGTCCTGTACTTCCTGTAGTGATCGGACTGTGAACTAGCGGTGTCGTTTTCTTCTGCAGAAAAAGGCTTGAAATTTCTGAGATTTCATCACTCAATCTGATTTGTATACCTTGACCTTCGCATCAGGGCTCTTCAAAAAGCTCTATAAATACTCATCAATATTTTATGTTAGATTCTTGTCTGTCTTGACCACCTTGACCTTTGCATCACGGCTCTTCAAGAAGCTCTATAAATACTCAATACTAAATACTCAATACTCTGGTAATAATTCGAATTTCCATTTCCTATTATTTTGAGTATGACTTGGCGACAACAACAAAACTTGACAAAACAGTTGATGAAATCGCTGTTCCATGACGTTTTAGTTTCATTGCTGACTAATTCATGAAGCCCTATGAGCCCTATGAGACGAACCTAACTAGTAACTACCTACAAATAATCATCCAGTCACATACCTATTTATTGATAACTTTATGTCAAAAGCTTTATGCGATATGTGAATTATGTAATATATTAGAATATTCATTGACTGTTCTCAACGTGACTTCTAAAAGGATTTATCTCGGGATTTATCAATTCGCATTGCCATCATTGCTGCTTTTCTTAATACACAGAGGAATAGACGATACACAGACCCAGGATTTAAGTTAATTGATAATAAAGGTGCTAATAATTGAGAACACTATCCCAGAGTGTTGTGTTCTTGTTGAGGTTCCTGTGTTGCCAGTATTGGTGCTTTATCACCAGATTCGGGGATATTTATCTCGATGTTTTTATCATTTCAATATTTACATAAAAATGGGTATTTTAGGGGTGAAGTAAGTAGTACCTATTAATTAACGAATACATACTTGAAAATAAGTTTGCCACTTCTGCTCAAGAAAGCCTACTACTCTGCTACTATATAAATATACACATCTGGTAAGAATAATGTTCCTATGGATAAACCGTGTGCATTGGAATTTTAACGAAGAGAGAAAAGAAAGCAACGTTACCATAGGCTTCGTTCGAGCGAGTACATTTTTCGGCCGACCAAAGGGATTATCCTCGGGATTATCTTTTGCCACACGTGCCATACTCAAGTATATGGGGCAACTACGCTTGTGGGTTTGTCTATAGGAACATTATTGTTGCCAGATGTGTATATTCCTTCCGCCAAGGGTCCTTCTATACCAATCTCTATTATTGCAAAATTTAATTGTTATATAAATACTATTTGAAAATACATAAAATATGCTAGGTTCTTTTTAGAAATGTTTTCCCGAGTGTTTTCGAAATCTCTGGGTGTTATTGAAAATGAATAATTATGAGCCTCTTGCTCGGCCTCTTGATACTTTTTCACAATTTTCAATCTGGAGATTTTTACATAACTTATTCATTTTCATTGAAAATACTGACACCACCTATAAAAACGCCAAGAAATGTGCCTAGAAAATTAGAAATATATTATGCTCTACCAAGAATAATATGAAACAGTTTGAAACAATTATTTTAATCAATTTACAGGATATGACCAATGTAGTTGATTGGTGATTTGATGATTTGCTCATCAGTTGGCACGTTCCAATTTTTTCAGAGGATGAATTGAAAATTCTGTTTCTTGAATTGAGACATCAAAATTTCCTCTTTTTTTTTCAGCAAAAATCATCATCTTCTACCTGATCTTCTATGGCATGCTGGCAGCTTTGGTGGCCATCTGCATGTGGGTGTTCTTCCAGACCCTGGACCCCCGCATCCCCAAATGGCAGCTGGACAGCTCCCTAGTGGGCACCAATCCCGGCCTGGGGTTCAGGCCGATGCCCACTGACAATGAAGAAAGCACCCTCATCTGGTTCCAAGGGTCCAACCAGACCAGCTACATGTATTGGGTGGACAATATCCTGTCATTTTTGGACAGTGAGTTTCCCCTTGTTACCATTGAAATAAGCTCAGATTGGTGGAATTCTGGTGTACAAACAACTGAAATTCCTTGGAATTCCCTGGAAGTCCCTGGATTTCCTTGGAATTCCTTGGATATCCTTGAAATTCCTTGGATATCCCTGGATTTCCTTAGATTTCCTTGGAATTCCTTGGATTTCCGTGGAATTCCTTGGATTTCCTTGGAATTCCTTGGATTTCCTTGGAATTCCTTGGATTCCCTTGGAATTCCTTGGATTCCCTTGGAATTCCTTGGATTCCCTTGGAATTCCTTGAAATTCCTTGGATTTCCTTGGAATTCCTGGGATTTCTACGGATTTCAGAAAAAATAAAAATGAATTCGCGAATATTCGGTTTTTTCAAAAATCTTCAGAAGTATTCGGAGGTTTTCAAATATCAGAACGGCATTTTGTTACTCAAAAAATTGCCCAACTTTACCTCCATTTAACCCTCTTACCGTGAGTCTTACCTGGGAAAATACTCATGCCAAAAATACTCACCATTATTGATAGTAGTAGTAGTAAATTTATTGGCCATATCAAGTAATCAAAAAAATTACATATTCATATACAAACATTTCAGTAGACATCCTAAAAGTAGGTATGATACAAATTCAATGGAACAAGGCGAATTATCAGCTATAGAGCTGTCTTTCAACTGATTCCCATTTTGTTTTTTTTTTCTCATCAGTTCAGTTGTGCTTTATGAATCTACTATAAATATTGGTTGGTTGATCGACATTCCCCTTCCAGATTATTACGTGCCGAGCAAAATAGCGAAGGGCAACGGCCAGATAAAGCCGTGCTCCCACTCGGACTACCCAGAGATAGGCCAGGTGTGCGAGGTGGACGTGAGGGACTGGGGCGAATGCAACAGAGATCAGTTCTTCAACTACCACAAGAACTCGCCCTGCATCTTCCTCAAGCTGAACAAGATCTACGGCTGGACCCCGGACTATTACGACGATCCCTACGACTTGCCGGACGAGATGCCGCAAGGGCTCAAGAACCATATAGCGAGCTTAAATAACACTAAAGAGGTAAAGCCCATAGAGTTTAGTTTTGTTTCAGAAATATTGCAGGAACCATTGGTGTGTTACGACGAATCTTCGATACGTCTCTGCGAGTAAAACAATTGGGAAGTTTCCTTCAGATGAATTTTCATAAAATATGTTTGGAATTCTCCAGTTTTATGTCCACTCTGTACAGAATGGCGACCGATAAAGTCCAAGTCGTTTTCATATCCAAATTAAAGCAATTTCTAATTTTCGGGCGGAAAAATGTGACGTACATTCTGAATCTAGTCTGAAAATAGCTGATGGTGAAGATTACAGCTAGCAAATAGCTAACGAATGAAAAACATAAAACTGGTAAACAAAAACGACATAACCACAAACGCACTCGGAACAGGAATGCCGAGGGTAGTTGGCTTCATTCTGACAGGTTATGGTTTTGTTATTTATGCATTGAAATATCTCGAATAGAGCTCGATCCTTAACGAAAATGTCATTGAATCAATGAATCACTATCGGCTACATTCAATGATACTATCCTTCCTAATTTACTGCCATCGATCAGAACAGAATGAAGCCGACACCCATGGCTCCTTCCTCTTGTGCCTGTCAGTATTTTGAGAGGTGTGGACGGACTCGAAGTATTAGGCGCTGTTGCAAGAAGAAAAATTGTAGATATATACTATCGCGAAATAACATAATTTATCTTTATTAGTAATCATTTTCATTCAGCCAATGAGAGATTTATGGGAATTATTTATAAGACTTGACAAAGTAGGATTGAAGAACCTATTATATCCCATTGCTGTTATGATATAGTTATTATGCATTCAAAGAATTTCCGGAAATCTAGACATATTGATGATGTCTGCAACGTTGTTCTGGCACAAGGAATCGTATGTTAATTCTGGTCTCCGTGTGAATGTGGATTTTCAGAAAGTAAGTCATAGGAATGGTGGAGGAGCAAAGTTCCTTTTTTATTTATTTTTTTCTGAAGTGAAATTTGATCTTATGAAAAAATACTTATATATTATTTTTTTCCAAACTTCAAAGTGAGATGAAAACCTCTATATAGGAAACTTGGATCCAGATCACTTTAACCCAGACTTCAATTTTCTTTTTTGTTGAGTTGAGTTTCAGACTCTTGGTCACAGTTACAGTCAGGAAAGATACATTATTAAAAACACTTACTCAGTACTTTATTTTCAAAAAGAAGAGAATCACCAAATGGATTTTTCATTCGGACATTCGACAGAATTTTGTTATTTTCAGAGGCAAAATATTTGGATATCTTGCCAAGGGGAAAATCCAGCTGACGTGGAGTATTTGGGACCGATGACTTACTACCCTAGATACATTCAGGGATTTCCAGGCTATTTCTACCCCTACATGAACGCTGAAGGGTACCTTAGCCCTTTAATAGCTGTTAAATTCGAAAGACCAATACGTAAGTAGAACATTTTATTGTTTTGTTGGCTATGTTATTTACAAGAATCGCCAGATGTTGCAAAGAATTCCAAGGAATTGGAGAGATTTACAAGACATTTTACAGTCAACATAAAAGTGAAAAATTACAAGACCTCTCAAGGAATTGCAAGAATTCCAAGAAATTTTGAGGAATTCTAAAAAAATTCAAGGAATTGCGGTCGATTTTGATAAATTCCAAGAAATATCAAGAAATTCCAATAAATTCGAAACACTTTCAAGGAACTTCAAGGTATTCTGAAGTAACACAAAAACTCTGAAAGGGGTTAAGAATCAAAAAAAAATTGCATGAAATTCCAAAATAATCCAAGGAATACCGAAAAATCCTACGAATTTCTGGGAATCCCAAAAGATTGAAACAATTTTAGTTCAGTGAATTTCAACGAAGGTCAAATAAATATGAGACGACTTTAAACAATTCAACATACAAAACAAATAATTTGTTTAAAAATAAATTGATGTGAAGAAATACATAAGATAGTCATTATGGTTTTTTTAAATTTTCTTCCTAACTTATTTCTTTTTCTCTAGCTGGAATCGTCATCAACGTTGAATGCAGGGCTTGGGCAAAAAATATAATATACAGCAGATCTGAACGAATGGGCTCAGTCCATTTTGAACTACTGATTGACTAGATCCTTAGAAATATTCCAAAAAATCAATTTTCACAGATCTGAAAATAAAAATAATCAAACATTCCATAACCAACTGTGACTATACTGCATGGCTATATTCAAGATCATCAGAAAAAACTTTGTGGCCTTTAAAATTGCCTTTTGATAATTGAATATATTTTTACAAATTTCTCTTTAGTGATTAGTGTATTTTTACTGAAATAAGATTCAAAACTGTTAATCCTGAATCTCATAATGATATTTTACCAAATAATTTTTTCAAATATATATCCATAGGTAGCAGTGCATTCCAAAGTTCTTATGACTGAAATGATAACTATCGAAAAAAAAACTATGATGTATCAATGTCCAAAGGAAATTCGGATTTGTGCCAATTTCCATTGTTATTCGTTTTTGTGAACTGTAGCAGCTACAAAATGATATATTTTTAAATTTTCTATTTTATTTTTTTAAACATTGTATTGTGTTCGTCCGTCTTTTGGTAATCTCTGAGAGTACCTTGATCTTCACCTACACTAATTTTTTTGGGTAGTAGCTATAATTTTTTTTTAATACTCAAGCACAATTTTTTTGCTGTGAGTGTTTCTGGAACAAAATACTACTGCCTGTATGATGTATATATTATAATTTTAGATATATTATACTTGAGTATTTTGTTTTTTGTTGATTATACCTTATGACCATAGAAAAATAAATTTGATAGTCAAAAATGGGTTTCAATTATCAATCCTACTTATTCCTCGTTAATAGGGCGGTGATGGACCATCAATAAGAATGCAAGAAATCAACATAAATTCAGCCTGAACTTATCCTTGAGTAGTTCAAAAGCTGAAACTGTTCTTTGATATAATATACATCAGAATGGTTGATTGAATTGAAACGGCTCATTAGACTCTGCTGGAGAACTAGCCAAAAAGTTTTTTTGATCGCATAAATACATAAGTGAACACATAATTTCAATAATGCGGTGTTGCCGATTTTACCAAAAAGTTGTAACAACTTTGATTTTTCAAATTGTCATATACTTTCAACTTTCTGTTTATGAGTGTTACGATGAAAATTGGTGGCAGAAACACTGATGGTATCAAAACCCAATCAGTTTTTTCTCCTCTCCACAATTATTTTGATGAACTTTGTTAATTATCCAATACATCGTGTTTTTTTTTTAATTTCGAATAAATTAAATTTTTTCCTGAAGCCGAGCCTGGATTTCCATTCCGCACGATAGGTCAATAAATTCAACTTCCCAAGTAAGTATAAGCTCCATACCGAATTTGAGGAAAAGATAATAGGTAGTTCAAGACTTATGGACAAGTGAATAATTATTAGAAATCGATAAATCACCCTGTATCTCCGTATATTGTATTTTCATAACCACCTTGGCAACCCCTATCTATTCCATTGAAAGATTTACCTTTATCTGAATCGAAAGTTGAGATAGGGACATGTAAGCCGTTTTGATCGATAATGAATAGTTTCGACACAAAAAATCCTAAAATTGAAAAATCTCGATTTTGAACACCCTATATATCTCTGTAATCATTCCTGCTAGACCCCAATTGTGATACATTGATGAAATCAGCTCTTCAGGAAGAATCTAAAAATGCAATAAAATACAGGGTGCTCTATTTAAAATAACGAAGTTGCTAGTTCTTTCTGATAGAAGTGGCAACACTGTATCGATGAAAATATTTTAGACGGATAGAGAATGTTCAATTATCAAAGCGTCTCAATTTTCAGAATTTTCTGTCTTCGTTCTCCAGATACTTCTAATAGGCCATCCACCGTGGATCACCCTGTATATATCTGGAAGAAATAATTCATCAGTTTTATTGAGGGTCATTCCAAACAGGCAAATATTCATTTTAGAACAGTCATTATAATTTTTTTCTCATTAAAAAAAACTTTGCTCTATTATTATACATATAATGACTGTTTCACACTAGTATACAAAGAGGTGTTCCATCTTTTTCTGAACTTGAGTTCCTATTTGCAATTAGTGCAACGCATTTTCCTGTGTTAGATATCATCATTGATCGATCTGTTTATTTCGATAACTATCCGTGAATATGAAAAAATAACAATCTCAAATTGAAGTTACATGACTACCTACTGAAGATTTCGCAGAAAATGGTAATTGAATAGACGAATCCTGCATATTTTTCATTCAAAACCTATTCCACTGGGTACACCTCGCAGTTACCAATTAAAATTTGGCCAATTCCAAAGAAATATTTCACCTAGATCATATTCGAAGCATTGACGACAAACAAGTTATTATAACAAGAACAAAATCATTACCATGAGTTTTTCAAGAGGAAAAAAGGATGCTTTTGTATTCCAACATCCCCAAAACGCGCTGTCCGCTGCCTCCTCCCCCCACCAGATGTCACCACGTTCCCGCTTGTTTAAACAACCGCGCATCGCGTCCAAGGCAATCCGCGATCGAAGCTATCCGCGACGGCGCTTGACGCGAATCCGCATCCCTCAGGAGGCACCCTCTTACGTAAAGGGTAGTAGACCGAAGGGGATCGACGGGATCACGTTATGGCGGACAATAAGAACAAGGTGAACGAATACTACACCAAGCCGCCAGAGCTGGGCAGATGGGAGGGCTTCAGGCTGTTCTTGTGGAACTCGGAGACCAGCCAGTTCCTCGGCAGGACGGGGTCCAGTTGGGGTGAGTAATTTTTTTTCTTCTTGGTGTGACCTCTTTGAATTGCTTTATGTGCTGGTAGGCTTAGTTTTTCGAAATTTGGGCTAGTTCGCGAGATGACCATTGATTTTGCTGGATCTGAACCCTTTGGACCAAATCGTGAAAGTACCCAATAAATAGTTTTCTGGTGGTGCCGGCTTATCTAGCGAACTAGTAATCTTCCTACGCGAAATTTATTAATCTTCACCATTTTTTTATGGTTTATCTCTAGTTATCGTGACCTTTTGGCATTTGTGGGTCACCAGTTATTAATAACTGCATTGTTGCGTAATAATTCAGTTCAATTCATTATCGATGTATATTTGGGTAATTGGAGCTAGGTGGGAAACGATTTTGTAGTGTTGACTAGATTTTTTTTCTAATTTTGAGGGTTTACGTTCATTTGTGAATTCCCAGAAATGGCGTCTGCTTCACAATGGAGGACGACGCCCGATTTGGTCGATTGATATTTTACGATTTCACGGTTTTCTCAATTTCTCTTTCGCTGATAGTCCAGGGAATAATGAAAAAACTACTGGAAAGTTTCGGCGTATGTATCTTGAAGAAATCGAATATACATCATTATAGGAATGTTTTATTTGAAATATGGTCGTTTTTGTGAAGGATAGTTTATCTGCAGATGGGGTTGATGTGACCAAAGTTTATGAATAACCGACTCCGCGATCTTTTTCAATATTTTCCATGGAAAAAATGAGTAGGTACCTCTGATGAAATCTACATTTCCTATATTCGAATTCATTTCGTGTTTTACTTTTCTATTGAATTGTTCCATTTCGTTAACTCCCAATAGTGAGTGTATTATTATTTTGTCCATGAAATCTATTTAGATTTACTCAGCTTCAATTGGTTGTCATAGTGGAATATAATTTACATGAATCAAACATCCGCGATAGCGATCCAAATTTAATTATCAAGCGTATACAAGGTGTCCCAGAACAAAGTACTATAAATTCTACAGGGTGAACTACAGACCAAAATTGGCCGATTGAAATCTAGTTACCTCCATACGAAAATCCACCGTCGAGCCGTGAGAGGGTGATGAAGAACAAATTTATTTCCAGATTTTCTTCAATATTTCGAAATCCTTGGGAGGTACTGCTATGACATTTGTAGGGTAATTTTCTATAGTGAATGTGCATAGTGAACATATTGTACCATTTCAATCAATATACAGAGAGTTAGGTATTTCGCATAAAAATTAATGTAGGTAACTTTTTTATAGTACGGCTCTGGCCACATTTTGATATTTTATAGAATGTCAAAATCAATAGGGTTACTAGTCGAATTTACTTCACAAACCTATTTCATATTGATCATTCCGTGTGTAAATAGTATTTGATGCAATCATTCGTTATTTAAATCATCGCAATTTTTTTTGCATTCATGAAATTCGGCACCCTTGACGGTTTGCGACAGTGAAATACTCAGGGTTAGTACTTCGAAATAATAAAATAAAATTCCTCACTGAACAGGCCAGGCAGTTTTTTTTATTATTCTCCTTGGTTTTCGAGATAAATAACATGATTATTGAAAGTGTTGTATCGCGTCTCATCTCATTTGATATCCCAACAAATGATTTATTATGTGCGAAACAGAAAAATTTTCGTCGGATGAATTGTATACAATAGATTCTCTTAAAGTTTCATATAATATCACAAACAAAAATCTGAAATACAATTTTATTTTGATAAGAAACTCAGAAATGCATGCTCATCACACGAGACAATTAAACTTATTTCATATTGATTCAGCTACTTCTATAATTGGCCGAAAAAAAATACTCACGCTGCTCTAGCTGGATTATAAAATTTGAAATTGCATTAAAAAACACATGATTTTATTACGAAATGGATAAAATTGATACTTTGCCATCTACTGATTAGTCCCTGTTGCTATTTTTTATGATTTGATTGATTTAGCATTTATTGATTTTTTTGTTGTTGTCACCTTATGTTATTTTATTATTGTTGTTTGTAATCAACTTCCTCATGCCAGAATTTTATTTATGGCTGGAAGCTATTTTGTCAATAAACAATAAAGTTTATTTCAATCGGCCTAATTTGGTCTCTAGTTCACCCTGTAGACTTTATGGTACGTTGTTCTAGGACACCTTGTATATCTTCAAACATTAAATATACTGTGTGTCCTGAATGCGGAATGGTAAAACGACTCTCAAAACCAGTTGAGTATTCTCAAATCGTATATATTTTGGGTTTTGGCTCAGATTTGGATATCTTCAAGAAATGTCTCTTCCAGTTGGGTATGTGCCTTTCAAGTGAAAAATTCAACAAAATTAAAATCATATTTGTCCGAGAATTTAGAGGTTTGAAACACGAACTACGTGTCAAAAATGTTAGGGTAATTCGTTGTGATAGGAAGAACGAGTTCATATAATGATCATTGATCGATATAATTTAATCCTGATGAATCCGGCTTTCTCAATTTTAGTGCCTGAAGATAGTAGGTATTTTTCTTATTATTTTGGAATGGAATGACATTTTATGCAGGGAAAGAACTCTTTTCTGCCCAATTATAAGAAGGCAAGAATGATTCGAAAATTTTCCATCTTGCAAAATAAAACTCATAAGGAAGTGAGCAATAGTATAACTATATAACTGTTTTATTGTATAGTGTTCTGAATAGAGCCAAAAACAGCCAATTGAATATCAAAGGCATAGCAGTGTATAGAGATGTTTACTGAATTGGGAAAGATATTATACTCCGTATATTTGAAATCCAAAATTATTCTTCTTCAAATTCATTGAAAACCAAAACTTCGTTGCCCAAGGAAATTTTCCCGCTCATGACTAAACGTCGTCAGTTGTTCATTGATATTATTTCATATTTCGATATTCAAAATGCATTTTGGCAACTTCTTTTATAAATGTTTGATAGTATACAGGTATTTCCAAAGGTATCTGAATTTATTGTATAATGTAGTCGTCATACATTTATAAGATTATTTTATGATCACCTTATTATATGGACTATATAAGAAATCTTTTGACACGAAATATTCTATAACAATGCACTTTTTGATTGTAAAGGCGTTATAAATCGTAGCTAGCCGCCCTCCATGATTTCAACAGTTCCACAAGATTTGCTGTATAGCAGTTCTATAGGAGCAACCTTGATAGAAGATACATTTCTAGTTAGGTTTGATCACAGGCTTATCAAAGCATGCTAAGGTTTCTTCTTGAAATACTACAAGGTATATGATTCTTAGCGCGTTTTTAGCAACCCCCATATAGTTTCGTTCCTCGCAGATCAATTCAGCAATTATCGGCGACGAACTTTGAACTTTCCAACCAGCTGTTTTGCGGGAGTTTCTGTTTCCTCGACTACTGTCTGTCAGATTTATTGATCCAACTTGCACCCCCGACTTCTATAACTTCCCACCTTTGGACATACCTACCTATATATTTGACGGAAAGGCTATGTGGAGAGTGACCTAGTTCCGTTACCTCTCTATAGGAAGGTACCTAGGTGTCTTCTCTATTTGGACTGGAAGTAGTGGATGTACATATACTATTGAGTCTATCGGCTCTGGAAGACTGGGGTGAAATAAAATACAGCTGATAGGTTAGGAACCGCCTTTATAAAGCCATAGGAACTACATAACGATGCTCTTTCGTCTTGTCATGTCTTGTCTTCAATAACAATAACTTCCGTCGGATCGATGATCGATTAAAATGCGGCTTTCGCCTTGCGGAAACCTCGGCCAAAACGAATTCTACATATACTTACCTATTGAAACCAAAAAGTGATGCAAGGCTGTTGATAATCTTTGTGTAGGATCAACTGTTAAACTGACAAGTTATCGATGTGTATCCCGAATACTTTGAAGTATCTACTTATAGTACCTATTACTACTGATTATACATACTAATTTGTTGAATATTCTTTCTGTTGCCGCATTACATTTTTCGAATATTTGAAATCGTTTGAGGGAATTTATAGGAAAAATCCATAAATAACCAATAAATTACTCATTCTATGGAGGGTCATTCATTCATTATTGCATGTGATTAGAAAATGTAATTTGCACAGTTCTGTGAAAGTTTCATCATTTTACGCTCGTTCCAAAGTACTCCAAGCAGTCTCGTTGGTCAGCCAATTTGAAAGATGGAAATAGTTAATTCTTGGGGAAAAATTACGTAAAATTCAAATGACGACATATCTACCTACGTAATATGAATAAAAAGTTATTCAAATGCTTCTTGATGTTTCCGATTATTCATTGTGCTAATCATTTTCACCCCGATTGGTTAATCCTCGAATACCTACTCTCGCTTGAACAACTACAATGAGTGTAGTAAGAAGAAGTGAAAAGATATATTAATCAACTGAGGCTTCTTTCGATTTTTGTAAATATAGGCGTATACTTATAAAATTTAGTAACATGGCTGATTGATAAAAAAAAATGAACCGATATCTACGAGCTTACATTAAATTATTTGACAGTTTTCACAATACAGGGTCGCTGATATGTATGGAAACATGTGAATATCTCGGTAACCTGTTGTTGATTTTTTTTGAATTTCTGTACTGTGTGATTTCAAAACGTGGCGGATTTGACAATGTTATAGCCGATGTTGCCACCTTTTCAGTTATTCCGGATTTTTTATAAACTTCCTTATATTGAATGGAACACCCTGTACTTTATTGAATTTTCAGATTCTCCATGGAGAGCTGATTCCATTGATCTATCACACTTGGGATCTAGCGGGAATGATTACATAGGTATAGGGTGTTAGAAATCTAGATTTTTCAACTTTAGGATTTTTTTGTGTCGAAACTATTCATTATCGATCAAAACCGCTACCATGTTTCTATCTTCACTATTGATTTTCTTTCTACTGACATTTAATTGAAACAAATACAGGGTGGTTCAAGATTCAGAATTCTGATCACCCTCTGTATCTGTTCCTATTAAATGTCAGTAGATAGTAAATCAAAAGTAAATATAGAAACATTGGAGCGGTTTCGGTCGATAATGGATAGTTTCGACACAAAAAATCCTAAAGTTGAAAAATCTAGATTTTAAACACCCTCTACCTATGTAATCATTCCCGCTAGACCCCAAGTGTGATAGATCGATGGAATCAGCTCTTCAAAAAGAATCTGAAAATCCAATAAAGTACAGGGTGTTTTATTCAAAATAAGGAAGTTACAAAAAATCCGGAATAACTGAAAAAGTGGCAACACTGGCTAAAACATATTCAAGTCCGCCACGTCTTGAAATCACACTGTACATAAATTAAAAAAAAAACTAAAATCAGGTAACCGAGATATTCACCTGTTTCCATACATATCAGCGACCCTGTATATGTTATTGCTCATTCGATTTCTATTAGTTATTTTTCTATCGGAAAATTGAATTGGTCAAGTCTTTTGAACGTTGGGGGGGGGGGGGATCTAATGAATGGAAAGCCAAACATAGAGCATTTTGAGTTGAAAGAGAAAATAATTTGTCTTCTCATTCTGTCCTCGTCTTCAGGACCCCAAGGTAAATTAATGAAAATTTTGTGATGGTACACTAACAATGAGTAGAAATTTAGAAGACCATACTTAACTCAATATGAAATTGCTAGAATGGTTTTGCTCTTCATTTTTTCTCATTTTGTGTTTTACTAACATACAATTTTCATTATTTTACGTTAGAATCCTGAAGACAAAGATATAATGGGAAGACATATATTTTCTCTCTGAAAGCTGGCTGAACTCTGTAACTTCTCTATTCTGCTGATATATTTATGGACTCCTAGGACTTCCGCTTATACCGGAAGTGGGCTACAACTTCGATCGTTATTTCAAATGGTAGGGTATACCGCGTGCATTTTATGACATAATCAGAACAAACATTGATGAGTACGTTCCAAGGTCCTCGACCAATTATAATTAAGCATTTTTCGATGCATTTCCACTATAGACACACAGACACTCCAATGATTTATTACAAGTTCATGTTTTTTTGTTTCAAGTAATCATCACGAAATTTGCATCACCCTGTTTGTTACGAATTCAAATCGACTATCTAAAAAAATATTGTCTACCAAATCATTAGAGGTGATAATTGATTGAAGATCAGGTCATCGATGGAATTTTAATTATACCAGAAGCGATGACTGATGTCACACATTATACAAAATATTTAGTATCAGAGCAGGATCTTCCAAAGTGTACCGGGTAAACAACAAAGAACGGTTGTCAAATCTATCATTCTTTCAACTTTGATAGTTAATATCAGAATATCTTCCGTTCCGGTTTTTGTCTGTTGAGATTAAGTGTCTCTATTACATCGTGCATTTTTTGAATACCATTGGATTTATTCTATCTCAAACTTGTATCATTATTCGTTGCTGTGATATGGCCGACAGCCGTTCTTTGTTGTTCACCCGGTACATATATCAGTATTCATTTGTATACATGAGGTCACACAAAAAATATTCAAAATGTTTTACTCTATCGAAATACCTATTTTATCTAATATATGATACTTTTATATTGCAGCCAAAATTTTATTATTCTATCTTATATTTTATGCCGTTTTGGTGGGATTTTTCGTTGCATTGATGGCCGTATTTTATCAGACTTTGGATATGAAGAGACCCAAATGGGAATTAGATAGCTCATTGATCGGAAATAATCCAGGTAAGGAATCAAAAAAGGAATTGTTTATTCCTCACGAAAATTACTGATTTCAAACGATTTGTGTTTATATGGTATGCAGAGAAGAAAAGTAAGGAATCTTTGGTGTTTTTTTGGACACCCTGATAAGTGAAAACAGTTCTTGACACCAAATCGTTGCCTGATTTTTTCTGAACATCTCCTTCTTTTTTATTCAATCTAAAATCTCAATTATCAGAGAAAATATACAGGTTCTTCATTAATTTACTTTTTCATTCAAAATTGAGGATAATTTGAACGAAATTTCATAATTTCCTTCAGAAAAGTCTCGAACAGGGTCGGCTGAGTTTACTTTCAGCCCTCACTTATTCTTTGTTAGCTAATTTTTGCAATTTCACCATGGAAATTCAAATTGTGCGATTTATTTCTTCTTGACGAAAACATATTTATTTATTATACAAGGGAAAAAAGTATAGTAGATGTCTAGATCATAAATACGATTTTCGAACTTTCAATGAACCCGTGAAAGAAATGAAAATCGTTTTAACTCATTCATGGCACTCCAAATTTAACATTATTAATTGATAATTTCAGGATGGATATTGTACTCACAATGTATTTATCTATTAAATTGAGTAAAAATATACCGGGTGTTCCTTTTAAAATAAGGAAGTGAGGGTCATTTTCCGGTCGAACCTGAGGTGACAGAAAACAATCGAGTCAAGAAATGCACATTTATGTACTATAATTAGACACCGAATTCCATTTGTTATCTGCAGAAACAATAAAGTTATAGGGGTGCGAGCCACTCTTGAGAAACACCCGGTATATAGTGTACGTCTTTAATGGATGTGTATCACAAATTTCGTATGTCGCCAGATCGATTGAATGAATATGATATTTTCAGGTTTAGGATTCAGGCCTATGCCTCCACCGAGCAACGTCGAAAGTACTCTGATTTGGTACAAGAGTAGCGATAAAGGCAATGTTCGCTATTGGCAAGAACAACTCAGTCTTTTCGTGCAATGTAAGTACATTGAGCCTTTTCCATGAATTCAAAAAAAAATTATATTGATTCTCTATAGCTTACCAGAAAGAAAACAATGAGCATGCCGACAACGTAGTGCCATGCTCTAATTTCATAAAACCTGAAGAAGGGAAAGTATGCGACGTAGAAATGCCTCCTACCAAATGGAATCCTTGCTTACCTGAAGCAGGTTTCGGGTTCGAAGACGAAAAAGGAGGACCCTGCATTTTCCTCAAACTCAACAAGGTAAGTATTACCGCAAAAACATTGTCACTTATGAATAAAATAATGTCGGTAGGTGACTGATAACTGACCGTCACTGTCTGAATCGGAATCCCACCTTAAAATAATATGCATATCAACCAACAACCTGTTTGAATTCAACACCAACAACTCAACCTGTATTTTCATCGCAAAAGCAGCTGCACAAAAATTCGGCTTTTCATTCCTTCATCAACATCTCATAATTTAAAAAAGGCAAAAAGACCCTACCTAGCAACTACATACCGATCGCACTTCTATCTTTTATTTCAAAGATCATGGAGAATCGAGCTCATGAAATACCTGGAACATTCAGGTATTATCAACAGTAGGCAATATGGCTGGTGACCTGCTCGCTTACGTCTAACATGTATGGCAGCAATCTATTGAAAAATATGGTGAAACCTTAGCCGTGGCCGTGGCACTTGATATCTCCAAGGTATTCGATCGAGTCTGGCACCACGGACTCCTCGCCAAGCTTTCATCTTATGGCTTGCCTCCCCAGCTATGTTCTTTGTTAGCTAGTTTTCTCTCAAACAGGTCTCTCCATGTAGTGGTCGATGGAGTTTCATCTGACTCTCTTATCATAAATGCTGGTGTTCCGCAAGGATCAATTCTAGCACCAACACTATTTCTACTCCATATCAACGATTTGTTGGAAGCAACTTCATGTCCAGTACACACAGTTTCGCGGATGATAGTACCCTCCATAGTGCCTTCTCTTCCAGGGCTCCAATACCAACCAGGCAAATCGGAAACGAACGAGGAAGAAATGTTGAAAACATAAATGTGGACTTGGCAACAATTCTCTAATGAGGATCCATTAACTTGGTAGATTTCAATGCGAACAAAACACAAGCATGCCTTTTCTCTAGAAAATCCGATCTCACTGTGCCCAACATAAACTTGTCAGGAGTAATCATACTTTTAAAGACATCCTTTTCGATGCTTGGTATTACCATCAGCAATAACCTCTCTTGGGAAAATCACGTGAGATCAATTGCTAATAGTTTCGGGCCTGGAGCTATAACACTTCCAGTCAGCTGCTTATGATCTATAAGGCACAGATCCGACCTGTCCTGGAATACTGTTCCCATATTTGGAGCTCACAAACTCACTCACTTCTCTGGAACATCGTAGAAAAGTTGGCGATCTGGCTCTATTTTATAGATATTTCCATGGACGATGCTCTTCTGGAATATCAACAATTGTTCCTTCTTTGGCAGTCCCCGCGAGATTAACCCATCGAGTTGAGGCTTCGCACCCCTTCGTGGTCACTTTGGAGACCAGCAGAACATATCTTTCCAAAGACTCGTTCATCCAACGAACAGCGAGGCTCTGGCACCCATTGCCAAGGGAGGTGTTCCCCAAGGCATATAACCTCCAGAAGTTCAAGAAGAACACCAATTCATACCTTATTTTCCTTGGTTCTCACGATGTTCTCTAAACATTACAGGATATCCCTTTTCGTGGGAACCAGAGAACATAAAAAAATGATAATCATCTACAAAACATCTTTATAATTGTTCACTTAGAGTAGCATTTCCAAGAACTCATAATCCCGAGAAGTTGAAATACCTACTATCTCTCTATCCACCCCAGTTAATAGGGATTTTGTCTTTTGCGATCCAGAAGTTCAAATCATGCAAGTACCTGAACTGTAATTTCAGATATATAATTGGAAGCCAGATTACTACAACTCCACCAATTTACCTGGTCCAGATAAGATGAACGACTATTTGCGGAAAGATATTCAAGACGCTGAGCTCAGGAATGAGGTAAACTTTTCAGAAAATAAACCCGATTTTTGATTGACCGAGACAAATTACCTATTTTTTAGCACGAGATGGTCTGGGTAACTTGTGAGGGTGAAAACCCTGCTGATAAGGAAAACATTGGACCCTTGAGGTACATCCCTCAGCGCGGATTTTTATCACAGTACTTCCCTTTCAAAAATCAAGATGGCTACTTGAGTCCCTTGATAGCCGTCCATTTCGAACAACCCAAACGTAAGTGATACAAGAATCAAATAACAATACAATACATTACGATCGTTTTGCAAGACTGGAACATATCACTTGCAATCAGTTTGAAACCTGATGTTCAAATTTGTTCAAACAATAGTTGTTCTACTTGTTATAAAGCTTTCAAGACTGTCGGATTCTCGAGTAGGTTGAATATCATCAACACATATAAAGTTGCCTTCATGTCTATCTTTCCTAAAGATAATGAAAATGCAAGAGTTATTCGAGGAAAATCTTGTTTAGGGTACATAATCTTCATCTTTCTATTCGTTTTAGCCTTCTACATTGTTTTTGTGTTAGTCTTCTTCATAGATATGATAATATGTACGTGCTCTGTATTTTTATACTTTCTTTTTGTAAATTGTATAATTGGCTTGTCCGTTAATAAATATATAAATAAAATGGTAGATAACGAAATAATTCAATGCCATCCAAACAAAAGGAGTTTGTCACAGTTTCGATTGACTCGAGAATAAATTGTATGAAAATCACTCACCTTTGAGTCACTTGATCTACATTTCTGGAAACGCAATCAGATATTCAGAGGATATATAAGTTTATAAGTTCATTCCGGATGGTAATGATAATCTCTGGATAACTTCGTCCTGTATTTTCCAGGTGGCATTCTGATCAACATTGAATGCAAAGCATGGGCGACGAACATCATCCATGACCGTGTGGACCGAAGAGGATCGGTCCATTTCGAGCTGATGGTGGACTAAGTGTCGAAACGTACTAGCGAGTAGGCCACACTGAGGGCCCAACAACTGCCATCGACGTGAACACACACGAGGACAGGGCTCGGATTTTGAATTTAAACTTCAGTAGATTTCAAAACGAAGACGGTCTATAGTTATAGTTTAGTTCCAGGAATTAGTTCACAATATTAGGAATTTTAAATCTCTCATCACTGTAGGTATATCTAGAGGCAAAGGTGATACGAAAAAATATAGTCAGCGAAAGTATATTAGAGGTTATTCCGTTCTCCAAAAATAAAATATCTGCTTAATGAAAATTCACTTGTCAATAACAATTTTTGTGTTTGTTACAGACCCTGTATAATGAGTTTCTTCGTTGGCCGGGAAATTATCTCCTCAACCAAGCTGATGGACCATATTTTTTTGATCACCCAATGTATATTTAGGTCGCTTTAAGCCACCATCATTATTGAATATATTCAGCTTCGGCTGGTCTGCCACTGACTTCCATAACCGTACCTAGGGTATTCGCATGGGGTCAATCCACCTATACCCGAACAAATGCATGTTGAAACCAATGAGTATAAGGCATCTCCATGATGTTCCTATTAGAACTTTGGGATGGAAAAAGCCAGAAATACCGGGTAGGCAACGGAAAAAAGAAGTAGGTATTTGAGGAATGAAAACGATGTTGTCGCATTTTCATTCAGTCGCAGCTTTTTTGTCTCTGTGTAGGAGTGTGAACGAATTTTGGTGTTTGCATTTTATGTTAAATTCATGACAGGCACCGAGGGGATCTGGATATACCTTGTGAGCTCATTAAACTGCATTATTCATACACAGTTATTCGACGCATCACAATAATTAAAGAAATATAATTGTTACTGATGTGATGAATGAGAACTTTGAGAGACATTTGTGTGTCTATCGTGTTGTGATAGGGCGAATGTGTTAATTTATTTTCTATGTAAATACAGTTTCGTTGTGATTTTATAGTATACTAAACGCAAATTATCACTGTAATTTTTCTTTTTGTTGGGACTATAAGTAGCAATCCTCTGAGGATTGAAGGTATTAATAATCTGGACATAGGCATCCATTTTCTGCATCGAAAGTGCTGAGCAAAATGGCGGGTATGAAAATCGGAAGATGAAAATAGTCCTAAAATGTTTGACGATGGTTGCCTATATGGTATGTGTTAAGCACTGTTACATTGCTAAGTTCCATTAAGGAACTATCAGATTAAGCAAGAAAACTAATAATATTGTTATAACTACGAGAAATAAGTGTTGATTGTACTTGATATAGTTTAGATAATTACTTAACTAATAGATAATAATCAGGTTTAAGGTTTCCAAAAGTGACAAATTCTACTGGTTATTGCTATATGTGGGACTTTTCTTTTGTGTGGCGCGTTCTGCATATCAAGTTGGTCGGAACTGGCCGAAAACTGGACTGATTAGTGGTAGGATTTCATCGATTGTGCATTCTATATCGCCAACGCACAATATGTCGTTCGACTTCGGGATTTAAAAAAGTCATCAAGTATATACCTATACCTTTCTATACAGGGTGTTTCGAATCTAATTGGTCATATTCATTGATCATACTACAATCAAAGAAATGAAAACGTTTTTATAAAAATGACTTGAAAATTGACGCCACAGATCTACAAGCTACACGCCTCTGAAGATGGTATTTTTGGAATACATTTGAAACAATTAAGCCATTCAGAGGCGATTCAAATAGGGTCCGAGTGAATTAAATTTTCACATAGATATTTAGTATTCCTTTCGTCATATCGATGAATGATTCATTTTCGAATAATATCGATTCTAACAATAGGTGTGTTATACATACCATAAGGACGCATGCATTCCATTGGATGCTTATATGTAGGTACCATGTTTGAATCGACTTTTATTTTTATTTTAGTGTAGAAAGAGTCCGAAAGTTTAACTTACTTTTAGTTCAACTCTCTAATTGATATGCCCCTGGATGACTGAAATTTCAGAATTATTGTTTCTTTGATGTTACGCTCGGTATCACCTAACATATCGTTTTGAAAGTACCATCTTCAGATTGCAGATCTAGAGTGCTCCTTATTTAAGGAGCCATTTTTTGGGCCAAGATAACAAACTTTCTTTCTCATTCATACTCGTTGATGCTGTTGTAGAGGTGATAGCTGTATGACCAGTTGAATATGATACATCCTCTATATTCACTTCAACCTGAAATTCATAGGTTGTCTTGGAGTTTATTTGATGAATTCATAGAGGTGATCTGTTTTAATGAAATGAGAGTTTTTCCATTTCCGATGAAATTTTATCACTGCCTTTGTCATTATAGGTTTTTACTCGATCATAATGCAACCTTGAAAGTATAGAACCTTTAAAAGCATCACTTCAAATAAAAACCCGTTATTTATTCCACTACTCATCTCTGGAACCGATAAGTACCTTTATCGTATATGTGTGGTTATATAACAGAACTAAAAACTCAAGTTCAGCAATAAGATCTCTGAACAGTATTAGGTATTATTATACCTCTATAATACAAAATACGATGTGAAAAAGTAATAATTTTGATTTGTTCTGCTGACTTTGTTACGTCTATATACAGAGTGACCCATTTGAAAGCGGCCACCTCCATAAATTTGTTTATTTATGGAGCGATTTTGATTTTTTCTAGAGTGTAGAGAAAGGAAAGGTGTATTTTGAGGCCAAGCGGCGTACTTTTTTTGAAACCAAGGCCTACTAGATCACATTCAGAGGCTGAAAAATCCAGAATCCTCATTATCGTTTCTTTTTTTAGAAAAAATCCACGAACACCACTGGAATCGACGTCTTCTCTGAAATAGATCTGTACCAAGCTTTGTGAAAAATTATTTTGAAATGAGACACGCCGTAGATTCGTTAATGTTAAATATTTTTTCATGAAACTTGGTACAGATCTTTTTTAGAAGGCTCCAATTCCAGTGGTGAACGCGGATTTTTTCTTTAAAAAAATCGCCAACAGAGATTCTGGATTTTTCAGCCAATGAAAATGTGATCTGACCGGCCTTGTTTTTTTTTAATAGACACCGCTTGGCTTCAAGATACAACTTTTCTTCCTCCACAAATCAGAGAAATAATCCTGAATATCGCTCCATAAATGAAAAAATTATGAGGGTGCCCCACTTTCAAATTGGTCATTCTATAAATATATATATTATTCAATGTGTGATTATAATTATTCGTTTTTTAAGAGTATATACTTATATTTAGTGGTGAAAGGCAAAAGAAACTATATATTAGGTCGTGCAGCTTATGTGTTTTTCCTAAGGTAAAGGGACTCATAGTTTTGTAACACCTTATAAACATATACTTAATATTATATATTTATGGTCTAATATTGGTCACAGTCTGTCTAAACATATTGTGCATCAATATGCACTTTTTCGAATTAATTATTTTACTATGCTTTAATGTAATTTTTTTAAAGAATAAATAATAAATAGCGGTTCTAACAGATAATACAGTATTATTTTTTATTAATGATATCAATCCGTCCGGTATATAAACATTTTGAAAACTTCCCACCTTCAATATCTTCCTTCCAGTAAATACTATGAAAAATCGAAGACAGGTCTACTATATTTTCAAGGGGGACACTCAAGATTATTTGTTCTAGCTCTTTTGGTTCAACCTCCTAGGAGATGTAGATGTTACCCTTACAACCTCAAATAGGATCTAACCTGATCTTTCAATGGTGCCCTATACCTATAGTTTATAATTTTCTGTTCAGCAGTTCCCGAAAAATTGAGTATCAATAACAAAACTTCCCACCCTTGATATTGCTTTTCCAGTAAATGATATGAAAAATCGAAAAGACACTTCTATTTCATTTTCAAGGAGGACACTGAATGCATAATTTTCAGCACCCTCTTGGTTCAAGGGGGTCAAGATGCAAATCATTTTGAAGGCCGTTCAAATTTGTTTCCATCAGTAACCTAGTTTTTTATTTTTTGATGAGCAGTTGAAATAAACCGTTCCAAACTTACAAAAGTAATTAGAACATACCTGCACTGACTTACATGGTTTTCAGCACGTTTTCAGGTTAGTTTTCCTTACAGTTCAAAATTTTTTCTGCCAATGCGATAATATCGACAATTTCATAATATCGATACAATGTGATTATCGATAATCCAAAATCACTGTCGCCCACCTCTACTGGTCAGTACTGCAGAGTTGCCAGGTCTGGTGAAATTTCACCAAATATGGTGATTTTATATCCTTTTTCGTGATTGGTGAAAAACTCCTAATAAAACTATAAAATCTGGTGATTGTTCAACATAGAAACGTGACCTAAGCTACGCAAAAACATAAATAATATGGATTAAAGAAATCGATCAAAAAAATAACATTTTAATTGAAGGTACCGGCAACATCGGGCTACTAGCTGTCGGGAAAACCCTCGCCTACTCTGTAATTCCCCATAGAGAAAGGAATTTATTTTTGGTTGGTCTATGTAATTCCCCGTCTGGAGGTGATTTGTTATTTACATTTTGCTTGGTGTTTGTTCTATTGTTCGTTTGTTACAAACACATCAGTCACACTTCACACTACCTTTTTAGTTTTGGTGTACGAATCCGTTTTGCCGGTTGCCGGTTTGCCCCATACATATGTATTGGGTGGTATACGAGACCAATCAGAGCGATTTCGGCAATGGCGGTAAATTCAAATCACTGTTATTGACGGTACAATACCCTTGATTGGCACAGAATCAAGTCTACTGAAAATTTCCTGCCTAGAGCTTCGCTCACGGTCGATCCTGATTGAAATTGAAAAAAAAATGTAAAAAGATGCCGGCCGTAAAAGGAATCGAACCCGGATCGCCGGCGTGCAATTCGATCGCACAACAATACTGACCCACAGCACAGTGGTACATGAAAATTTCAGTATGAAGTAATATAAAGAAAGAGCTTATTAAAAGTACGATATGATGAATTGATCCTTATCATACAGGTCGTGAAAGGAATTCTGAATTCAGAAAACTCAATCATGATTCTGAGAATATTCCTTTTCAAGAAGCACTTGCCGTTGCCGCAGTTGCCAGCACATCGCACATGGAGTATTTAATTTAATGAATGTACATCGCACAATAAACAATACGGATCATAACGGGTGCCAGGATGAAGCCAAAAATATGAAACAAATGAATATCCATAAGGATTTGGTGGCATGATACGCATGCGCCATGCGCTATTATAGTAGTCATCAAAGACATGCGTTTCGGTGGACAATGACGTTTACTAGCCTTTCAATCAAAGCAGTATGTGTCTAATCGTTTCAAAAGGTTTCCTTATGGATAGTCATTTGTCTTAAAAAATCGGCTTCATGTTTCGCTATGGAAACAGATAGAGATTATCCGTATTGATTATTAATACGTATATGCATCGCACATCTGAGATGGAATGCACCGTCACCGTGTCTATTTTGTTAACACGCACAGGCACTTCTTTTGGATCGTTCTGATTGGTCTATGGGAATCGCCTAGGCATATGTTTGGGCGAAACGGATTCGTGTCAATCGTGTCCTGAAAGCGGAATGTTGAATGCTGACTGGAAAATTTGGAATGAATTAGCAGACCTTCCAGTGAATTCTTTCGATTTCGGAATGAAAAATCAGCAGATTCAATACAATCAGTTAAATTCGGGTTTCTCGATGTCAACTTATAAACAATATAAACATCCCACCTCTAACAGCACAGACTCTACACTACTGACAGATCGATAGTCGATAGAACGACAGATGACAGATGCACGACAATCCAATCATTTCCATCTTCCATCATTTTTATTTTTTATTTCAAGTCTCGTTGACGTTGAGCAATCAGCAATCTGAGTTTGGCAACTTGGCATATTTCGCTTTTGTTGTTTATCCTCTCGAGAATTAGTGGGAAGTGCGTAAAATGGAGAAGCTAAAACTGTCCTTGGTGCTCTTTGCAATTTTTGCTTCATCGTACGGTAAAAACGGTGAGTGATTAGGATAAACCTGATAATCATGAAATATGGTCTTAAAACATCCTTGATCAATGAAGTGATTGCTATACGTAAGATCGCATTTTATCTATTCTTTTTGTTGGGTTCAGGGTTCACTGTTTTTTAACAATACATGGTTCTTGTGGCTATACTCTATTGTGAAGATGCCTATAATGGCTATATTCAGCTGTTGACAAATTTTAATTTTTGTCTGCAGGAGGCGTTCATCAGATCACATAAATACTTAATTGTATTATATATTTGTGGAATGTGAGAAAAATCTTATCATCATCATATCCGGTACCGCATTCACATTATTTGTATGGAAGAATTTGTCATGTTCTCCGTCATGTTTAATTAATACTACAATAAAGTAAAATAGTAAAGGATATCATTTTTCTCCAAATGACATTCAAAGTGTATTCTTAATGATACTTAACAGGCAGAAAAGATGTACTTTTACTGCCTAGGCAGAAAAAGTTTGTTGCTATGCAACGTTCCAAGTAATTTGAATCAAATTGGTAATCAAAATGACAATGACTTTGGGTGAACAAAAAATGGTGGATTGGCTGGTTTCCTAGCCTCGGCTACGCCTAGGCTATGAATCGCCAGCCGGGGCATTAAATATTGTACTTATCTGCCTAGTAGAACAAATAAATATGGTAAGTACCTAGGGACCAAAATTATTTTCCCAGGCGACGGACATAAGGTCCTGTGGTTCTTTACTACCAAATCACGACCAAATCATGACTTAACAGATGCACACTGAACTGAAAAAACGCTGCACAAAATCTGTCAACAATTTCACCAATTCGGTCTTGATTTGAGTAAGTATTGATTGAATGGCTTCACATTATTTATGCTTCACATGGTCACCGAACGAGGTGCTAAAGTTTATGCAAATCCCTATGAAAGTTCAAAGAGTGCGGCAGCGCGGCCTGACATTCGTTTGATGATCTGTTCAACTGACTTTGCATAAACTATACCCCCAGTGCTACCCTAGTTTTAGCTGCAATTAGAGATGTTCACCTTTTCATTACAGAATGTTGGAAGATAAACAACTGTATCACAGAAGGCATGAATCTCAATTCATGTGGCATTCAGTGTTATCAGGCTGTAACATTGAAGAATTTTTATTCTGGTAATTTCTTAGAACTGTCCTATCCATTTTCTCCAAAAAATCAGTGAATTTTCTGGTAAAAGATCATCTCAATTTTTTCATGCTCACCAGATGTCTTGCAGAAAAATTTTACCTCTGATAACAAGCAAGCAATGATAACAGGTTAAATAAATAAATTATCAACTGCAAGATCTTTCTTTTCGTAGGTATCTCATTCAACATAAAATTTTGTGGATTCAATTTGATTCATTGATGTTCTTTAAACTCGCCAATAGCATGTTGTTCGACAATTTTTCCTTTATCAGTGTTGAATGGGGAAGTGGAATGGATAATCTTCCATTCCCACTCATGATTCATGAAGCAAGGTTGTCAAGTTACCAATTATAATCAAGTTATCAGAAAGATATAAGTCCTGTCAATGAATGAAACATAATAGGCGGAACCCATGCTATTATAGTTCCTGACTTTTTCAAGCAACCATCAGCATGTCGTCTATTCAAATTATTGCATAGATTTCGGGAGGATATAATCCAATGTTAGCTGTTTTTCTTTCGTTATGCTATTTTTCGTTACTATTGTGGTAATGACTGAGTTTCTCTCTCGCTGTAACCATTGCATTCCACCTTGAGTATTAGGCTTTTTCCTAGTTGAAAATTGACCTGTCTTTTCGATTGTTCATATTATTTACTGGAAGGAAGATATTGAGGATGGGAAGTTCACGAAATAGGCGTTTTCGGAAACTTACTCTGGGTTGATGACTCGATCCAGATAGGTCACGTGACAAAAAACTCGGATCATCTACTCCTGTTCAACGTTTACGAACGTGTCAGGTTAGGAACAATATTATATTTTCCTGTGGTTTCATGAATTTGACAGACGAAAATGGTCACATTATATTCAAGTAATTATTTGATCTGATTACAAATAGTTATATTTACCTGCGGATTGGTGTACTTGTCTCATATGTGTTGTTGCACATAACCAAATTCTCTTCTCAATGGATTACTTTAATCAAGTCATGAAGATTGAAAAGAACATGTATATCACCGGTCGTGATTTTTCCCAACATGCAAATTATTTTATTATTATTGTTATCGTCGAATGTAAATTCCCGCGATTTTCGATTGACTTGAATTGACCTGTCCAAGATGCTGTCAAATCATCTAAATCAATATGGCCGACTGTAGGCACACATACTTTCGTGTCGTAATATCTTTGTTATAGCGGTTCAAGGATAATAAATATCCACTTTTATTTAAAACAGCCATTATCATTATTTGATATATCTACCAAATATTGAACTGCTGCTACGTAAATCAACAAAAAATACTTGTGTGCCTACAGGCGGCCATTAGAAATATGTCAAAAGTCACGTGTTCTGGAATGCCTAATCAAAGAATAGTAGGTTAGTCACCTAATGCTTTTGAGTAGGGTCACGAAAAATCAAGTTAGCATCATTCGAGTTTCCGAACAGAGGTAGGTAACTCGGTTTGGGGTTTGGGTAACCGAACGATCAGGTTAGGGATCCAAACAACCCGAGTAAGTTTCCGAAAACGCCTAAATGTCACCCTGTTACTGTTTATGGAACAGGGCCACTCTCGCGGGTTTCCGTCAAAGCGTGGAATGTCCTTATCAAATATGTGTCATGCTAACAATTTCAAAGATTTATCATGAATACTTGGCGGTGGAACAGATTTCAGACCATTAGAAAGAGTTTCACAAAGCATTCTTTTATCATTGCTGGGATGTTTTTCTTTCTCACGTTTGCATCAACTTCTACTTCGGGTATATGTCACTGTCTGCAATCTATCTTCTTCCACGATACTTCCATTCTTTTCAGGAATATCGATAGATATTCTAGATTTTTCACTGCAGTTTCTCATTTCCTCTTGTTTATATAATTCAGCCTTATGGAGATCAGTAACAATCTCAGCAAGTGCATTATCAGAGTCTAGGCCTCTTTTCGTCTTTTAGGACTTATTGACATTTCGTCTTGACAAGTTATTTTTAAATTTTTTTTCAACTCAACAACCTAATTATTCAACTATTTTTCAAATCAAATACTGAACAATCCATGAAAAGAAAACAATGTGGATATTATACAAGGTCCGTTTCTATCTGGGCTCGCAGGGCTCCTACAATAGGTATGACGCTTTTGTAGGTCTAGAGGTAGTGGCCAAAGATCTAATAATTCATGTAGTGGCACAAGAACTTCAATAATATTACCTAGGGTCCCTGGATGGAAATTGACGTTAGTCATCTTAACAGGGTACGGACAGATCATAGCTGCATTCTTTTTTGATGATCTAGAGACTTTAGTTTTGTCTACTGGCATCCCTGACATTGCTGTCACGTCACATCCATGGGCGCTACAGAAAATCATTCTCAATTTCAATAATAGGTATGCACAGGGTATTTACTTGTTGAGGAAGATCATATGGCGAACAATTTTGGAATTATGATCCGATCTATTAAAAATTGGAAGGTATCTGATTGTTTCGTAAAAATTGGAAAATCCAATATGGCGAAAGACATCAGTTTATATAATTATTACTCTACCACGAATAGAAAATATGTAGGATGCAAGAGTGAACATAACGTGCCTATACTACTTCTTTGTTACTTTCATCAATAAATTATTCGAAAATGAAAAATCAGGTAGAGTGTATTCTATTCTTTATTTTCCTACACATTTTATGTATTACTTTTTATCAGCATACTTTTCGTCCTAGACGAAGTATTATACATAGCATAGATTAAACATGTTTAATCTATGTACATAGTGTGATATTAGTAACTCCATAAATTCTTCTCCGAGTTGGAATTCCGAAAATATATTTAGCACACATGACATGAGTACAGTAGTTTAGACATAGACTACAGAAGATAAACTATTTAGATACCCACATCGAGGTTTCCACCATTTCTCAATCATAAGGCTCTGCTCATTCAGCTCATAGATAAACTACTGCTCAGCTTGAAATCCAGTCAATTCAGTCAACCTTGGTATACAGTCTAAGAACAGTTGAATCAGGAATTCCATATGGAAATTACGTATGATACGCCAGTGACCTCAACATAACCAAAAAAAACGACGAATGTCAAAAATCTAGTGTTCATCCCCAGAATTTAATAAGGATGGAACTATATAACTGTTTCACAAACACTTTAGAGTGAGAGGAGACGAGGATCTGTCCGTACCCTGTTAAGATGACTTTAACGTCAATTTCCATCAAGGGACCCTAATATTACCGAGGTGTCTCAGCCAGTGACGTACCTACGGGTGGGGGATAAGGGGTGTGTATCTCCCCCCCCACCATGGCCCATATGCCGATAGAAAAACATCACTTATAAACTTATAAAGTGAGAATAAGATGGGTTGAACTATGGTGGGATCATTACATTAATTACATTCCACTTGGCCATACATGATCAAAAATATTCTTATTCTTTCGGTTTCATTATTCAAATAATTAGATGCTGATCTGTCTAGCCGAATTGGTCAATTATGATTCTGCCGCCTGATGTGTGATGACTTGATGAGAACTTGACCTTCCTGCCGATTGATCGACGGATGACCCGTTAGCTCAATTGACAGAGCGTTGGGCATGTAACCCAAAGGTTGTGAGTTCGACTCTCACGCGGGGCGGTGGAGTTTTTTCATTTTCCGTTGTCACTCGAAATTGGGGCTTTCCATCATCTTCATTATTAATTATGAATAAGTTATACAGAAATACGTCAACATTTCTGCGAATAGTGCAAGTATGTTTTTTCAGTGTAGGTCGAGTGTTCTTTCACTGGGATTTTCGGTCTTGGGCTGTGATTCCCCGATATAATTCAGTCAGATCGTTCATTCTCATTCTAGGTAATGAGTTGTACGATCGATAACAAGTAAGAGGTGCAGTTGTTTGAGTGTTCAATGTTTACCAGTTACCTACCTTTAGTGTATAATTAGATAATTAACTTGCTGAATATTTTTATAATAATGACAAGTTTCACAATAATAATTCAAATACGCAATACTGACAGTATCTTCTAGTACCCCGAGTACCCGTCTAAAGTCTGTTCCCCCACCTACTAATTTTTAAACCATCTGATATATCGCATTGACATTTTGAAGGCTAAAATAGAAAATGAAAACCTAAATTTTTATGAAAAAATTACAGTTCAGTTTCAAAATATCGGCTGAGCACCATCTTGGATAATTTTTGCCAAAGTAGACTATACTAATACACTGTACTTCTAAATTTAATATTTTTCGCAAGATAAGCGATCGAAATGTCACATTTTCGTCATTTAAAACGCAACCGTAAACAGAACATCGAAAGGTTGCTAGATTCCGCACGATTCGCTGTTGCGTTCCAATTACCAGTCCTGCTCCTAAGGTGGCGTAAGGAGTCACTGAGTCAGTAACAAAGAACACACATGACTGAAGGGTCTCTCGTAAGGTCGATGGCCAGTTTTCAAACATTAATATTTCGAAAACTTGAATTTAGGAGTAGAGTGTATTAAATAACATTATTATCCTTTTCCGGACTTGTTAGGTAAACTAATATTTCGTGAAAATGATTACTCAGGTGCTTTTCCTCATGAAAACTGAGGAATGGATTGATAATGTAGTGAAACAAGTTAATTGCACTTGTATTGGTACTTATTCTTGATGAATGTTCTACTCGATCTCATTTTGACCCGAGTATTAACCTACCTATGAATCTTTGATATTAACTTTTCATAGATTTGGGTATGAATTGACCTCTAGAGGAATGAACTAATTTTTGTTCACAACTATTGAGGTCCTACTCAGAATCGTCTCTAGAATCAAAATGTAAAAATGTAACAAAAATATCACAATAATATTTGGAAAATCCCGAGCAGGAATCTCGAGGAAGGAAGAAAATATGTATTCCAATAACCAGATTCCAAATACAGAGAATTGCACAAAAAACGGTCAGTGCTGTAACTTCTTAATCATTCGGGATCATATTTTGAAAATTTTATTCCATGATCTAGGGCTTATCATAACGAATTCAACGATACCTGCTTTGATAGGGATATTTCAAACGATTGCGAATATATTCGCGTTCTAAGCTTCCATATGCTCAATGAGTGTGACAGAGAATGAAGTAACGATATTCCGAAGTCACACCCATTGAGCATATGGAAACTTCGAACGCAAATATCTTCGTGATCGTTTGAAATAACCCTAGTTAGTTGAAGACGGCTGTGCCCTATCAAACACGGTTCGTTGAATTCGTCATGATCCTAACTGGTGGTGGAATAAAATATCAGGGTGTCCCATTCGAAAAAGCCATAGTTGGGGTCGTTTCCATTGAAACCGGAAGTGATAAAACAAAAATTGTTTCGTCAATAAATGAGCAATTTGGTATATTTACTATTTATCACATTTCGAAATCCGATCTCGAATAATTCAGAAAATCTACGGGTGATCCATTCAACATTACAAACTCACAAAGTTGAAGGTTGTTTCTACTGGAACCAAAATAGGAGGTATAAAATATAGAACATTTTTCGAATTTTCAGATTCAACAATGTCTTCAGCATACGTTGTCACCCAGTATAGTAGCTTTGAATGAATTGGTTCAATATTATTGTAATTCTTTCTTTTCACTTGCTCTTCTAGACATCAACTTTGTTCCTCCCCAACCTCATCCTAATTCATCAACAAAGCCTCCAATCACCACCACCCATGCTCCAAATACCACCACACATGCTCCAAATACCACCACTCATGCTCCAAATACCACCACTCATGCTCCAAATACCACCACCCTTGCTCCCAACACGACCACCATTGCTCCCAACACCACCACTGCTGCTCCCAACACTACCACCATGGCTCCCAACACTACCACTCTAGCTCCCAACACCACCACTGCTGCTCCAATCACTACTACTATGGCTCCGAATACCACCACAGTCGCCCCGATCACCACACCATCTCCTGCCCCGAAACCAGTCCCGGACCCATCCATGGGCAATTGGTCGGTCAACTACGAGAATACCAACCACAGCTGTCTCGGAGTGGATATGGCTGGGCAGTTGGAGTTCCTGGAAGCGAACCATACCATGAAGTTGAATCTGCCACCCAACGCCACAGCCAATGGGATGTGCTCCAATGAGAGCGACAGTTTGGTGCTGCACTGGGGTAACAACAACATGAAAATGGATTTCAGAAGGATGAACACCAGCAAGTACGAGTTGGGCCTTATCAAGGTCGTTCTTGTCAATTTGACGTTGCCCGGGCAAGGTGAGATGGATGCTATTTTAAATAGTCTGATTTTTCAAATTTCACGACCTATATGAAACTGTCTTCTTCTGCGATATAAGAACCATTCAGAATGGTGTGCCTCGATGGTACACTGTTCCTTCCTTTCGAGCCGGTAAGACCACAGAACAATATCATGTCACCTTAATCATTCCAGGATTACGTCATTTGACAGGTTGCTGAGGGGGCAAACATTGTATTTTGTCCGAGTTGGAACCTGAAAAAATTCTATAATTTTGTTTGGTGAAATTGTTATTATATTGTGGATATGGCAGCGATGGCCAGGGCTATGCTCATCAAAGGTAACCTAACAGATAGTTGGTACATTATGATTTCATAGTAAGTACCTACTATAGTTACTCACATATAGTTTTCATTTTGAAATTTGGTAATTTCTCTGATTTCTCATCGGAATTCCTTCTGCCATAGGAGCTTATAGAAATACTCGTGAAATTTCTAAAATAATGCAAGAAGATTGGATTCATGCAATCAAACGGGAGGACCGGTCTGACATACTGACGTAATATGATCGTTTGTGTTGTAGACATTTTCAATCTATTAGCAGTATTAGCTTCTATTGCAGGAGTGGCAGTAGGAATTTTAATAAGAAATGACAAAATTTCATAATGAAAACAATATGAGATTACTATTTACCTGAAAAATCGTATTCCTTCGTCTCTCGCTGCATTTTTTGTGCATTGTACAACAGCACAATGTGTAGGCATGCTTGTATTAATGAATAGCACAAAAAACACGATTCGTGTGACAAAATATTGTGAAAAACTATTTCAATCCTTTGATTCCTCTGTAAACCAATAAAATAAGTGCAGTTGTGTTTCAATGTTTTACAGAAAAGTGAAGCTTTTAAGTCTCGTTTCAAGTACTTCAGTATTTAAGTACCAGTTTTAAGTATTTTAAGTACTTTTTAATCGCCAGATATTTAAATGTGGCGTACACATTTTGGGTAGTTGTTGCACATCCAGCCATACCTAGTTTCAATTCTCTTTTGTATGTGGCTTTCAATATTTTGTACAGGACTGGGGAATTTTCTAATATTGGGGTTTTTATCTCACTGTGAAGTTTGTTAAAATTTAATGTGTATGTTCTTATTCAATATTTTTTCCGTAAAAATTTCATTTCGGAAAAAAAATAAATGAAAAAAGAGCTTGGCTCCTTCACCATTTCTATGATGTACTTTATGAAAAGCCACATTCACACACCAAAATTGTTCTTTGAATACATTATAACAATATCATAAAAGCAATACGGGATATAATAGGTTTTTTCATCCTACTTTGTCGAGTATTATGAATAATTTGTTGGATGAAGTTGATAACTATTAAAGATGAATTATGATATTTTGCAATTATATCTATAATTTTTCACTTTCGTTATATTACAAAAGTGATAATCATAACTTGTCAGCCAATTTTTTGGCGACTAGGACTTCATCGATCGCCATTTTTTACAGCGTGGAACATAAAACTGAGGAGTTCCGAATTTATTTTATGAAAATGAATCTGAAGGAATCTTCCCCAGATCTCAGGATATAATTTTCGATGGATACAAACCGAATTAGAGAGATATTGGTAGATATATTGTTTACAATCTGAGAAAATTCTGGCGATAAAGTGATAAGATCAATAATTTAATACCTTTATGAGCTCTATAGGTTGATTCAGCTGCTAAATAAACTGTAAATCATGATAACATTAGTATTTTGCAATTCTCTATTTTCTAGAGGTGACTTTGCAAAACATGCTGTAGACATGTATTCCCTAGAACCTTTATCAAATTGTATTAAATAATATAACAATAGAATAATCCGTTATTTGTCACGTATCATTTCTCTACATAACTAGTTTCCAAATCAATAATCGAATGTTTCACAATTTTTTGCCCCAAGGATATTATTTGTTTTTTTATTATTCCTAATAATTTAGTCTAGTTATTTAACGTTTCACATTTCGCCATATGTTTTTTGTATGTTAAAATCGATTATAGATAGAATAGACAAATTCAAATATTTCATTTATGTCTGTTTCCGTGCAATAAAATGTTGATATGATAATAATATGATGTTGTTATCATCAGTGGAAGAGTTTGTTTTCAGTTTAATCATGGTCACTTGATATAAAGTTTAAAACATCTGAATCAGCTGTTTGAATTAACTTGATGAATCATATTGTTACTGTACTGATAAAATAACGAATGTTTACAGAATACATTATTATATTTGATGGTTTTTGTTGAGAAATATCTTGAATACTAGTTATATTAAACAACATAGGCAAGGGTATAAATAATAATAATGTTAATTACTGTATGAATTATATTTCTCTAATGATTGATTATGGGACCTGTTCCACAGAATTACATATGGAGAATTTAGATTTAAAAGAATAATGTTAAAAAAAACATATTAGAAGGGATGGAAAGAATAATTGAGGATTGTAAAAACCGAGGTAAAAACATAATATTGTAAATATAAAGAAGAACATTCATCTCAAGTTATTCCAAATATTTGACAGATATTCAATATTCTGTGGTCTATGGTGTTATTCGCCAGATAAGTAGTTGTTTGAGCAAATTTCTCATTTTTCAAAAAACTCATTTTCAATCAACGGAACGATTTGGAGGATGTCAGACAATGGTTATAGATCTTATAGGGGTGTTACTGTTATCAAAGGATGGCATTTTGTAATGGTAACATGATAACGGTTGTTTCATTGTGATGTCCAGTGTTGCCATGTCCACCGTTTTTATAGTGTGATATATCGAAGGAAGATATTGAATCTTATAGCTAATCCCGTAAAAATGGTTCGTACTGAGTACATATTTTGTATTCCATTGGTAAAACTAGTGTCGGGTTTTGAATTGCAGTTTTAAAAATGGCGGAAACATTGAATATGAATAGTTTGAAAGCCAAATTCTTAGTGGCAATCTAATCATCTATTGCAGTTTGTTTGGTGAATCCCCTAGCAAACATCAGTAATCGGTGAATTACCAAGATTCGTGGCTACCACACAATTCACAATTTAACTCGTTTAATAACGAGTTATCATTTTTGAAGCTTCATGATGTTAATCTTAGATTATACATACATATCGACATATCGATACATATCCATACCAAAGCATACCTCCATATCAAGTTTTCAATATCGCACAGCCCTAGTATGAACTTCAAATTTATTTTTACCTACACAATGTTCACGAATATATTTCAATTTATTGATAACGTGCGGCAACATATCTATTGCAGTACCACACTACGAGTAGTCGGAGTAGTACGAGTTCCATCGCCGACTGCAGATTAGGGATGCCGATCTTGAATCTATTTTTTTCTAAGATCGATCTTTCCGTCTGAAAAAACGATTTTTTACTTCGATCTATAGGTGAATCGAATTTTTTCACATAGAATCGAATCGAACAAAAATACACACTGCATAACATATTTGACTATAATGAGAAACACGTTTTTTCACTCAACAACGAGATCTATCCAAATAAAATGAGGAATTATTGATGTTATGTCAAGTTAGTTGGTATTTTGTGATCACTCAATGATGATATTTTCACATTTCTCCATGTATATTGCTGAAAATTTTCTATTATCTAATCGAGGATCGATTTTTTCTCTTTCGATCTAGATCGATCTCAAGAATCGATCCTTTCTCCAAAGATCGCCATCCCTACTGCATATTTTTAGATTATTATTATTTCGTTTGAAATATTTGGTGAATCCCCTAGGAAACGTCGGTAATCGGTGAATACCCAAGAGATTATTATTAACGTTTTTAATATTTGGTGAATCCCCTAGGAAACATCGATAATAGGTGAATACCCAATATTCGTTGCTACCACACAATGTTACTCGTTTGTCCGATTTATCTTTTCTGATTCTTGGTGATTTTAAGTGAGTTCATTAGTTAGTCTCTTATTTACTTATGTTAATTAATTACCTAACAAACCACTAGGATTTGGCAAAAACTGCAATTTTCAAACTATCTACCGTTTTATTTTTAAATCCACGCTTATCTCATTCTTGACCTGGCAACATTGGCGTAGACTTACGTTAGCCAATGAACTCAATATAAACTCCACGTTAGCCTACCGAATCAGTCTCTCTAGCTATGTTGCCATTCACCTGCCCTATATGTAACGATTGGCAAACTATCTGTATAACAGATTAACAATTGATCGCAGAATAATGAATATCCACTTCACATTGTCTAATATCGGCACATTACTCTTTTTTTTTGTTTTTATAGCACCGAAAAACTACACCCTCGTTCACAACACTACCGAATTCTCAACGCCGCTGTCGAATTCCTACAAGTGTGCCAAAGTGCAGACCCTTAACCTAACGGAAGAAAACAAAAATGACACTATCGCCTATCTTCACGTCAGCCATGTGCAGTTCCAGGCCTTCCGTAATGCTACCGGACACACTTTCGACTCGGGTAAGTAATAATAGATCTGTGATGAGTCGAGGAATGAGACAGCTGAATACATTTCGTTCACTGACTTGGTAACTGAGTTATTCTAAATGAAAAAAGTTGAATGAAGTTGTCATTTGTATTTCAACATTATGGCAACTGTGCTATGATCTGTCCCTACTGAGGAAGTCGTGATGGCAGTTTTTATTTGCGGTTAATTTATAGCCCGTTCGAAAATCTCCGTCACAATATCAATGATTTTAGCAATCGACCGAAAAAAACTAAAATAAAAGTGGAATTGAATGGTTATTCGCGAAAATCACGAACCAATAGATGGCTCTATTTAACGTCAAATCAACGTCAAATTTCCAACTGAGTATGAACAACAAAAACATTGCCGTATGCATTAATTGCAAATTGGTTATTTCCAAATCATTTTGCAAAATAGTGAATAATGAGTTGACTTCTTGAAATACGTACAAGGTTTCCAGTATGGAAAAAGTTACTTTTTGTGCAGAGAAATTGCCATTTTGATGTGGACAATGGTGGTATTCATCATTGATATCACACTACAATCCCACAGTTTTCAAACATAAGGAATGATCGGAATGGTCCACTCAACACTTGCATGGACTGGAATGGAACCATACAAGCAATCAGCTATTACAACAATATGGTATGGGTATGAAGAAATAATTGAATTCATCAAGAAATATCACTGGCTCTTATGAAGGAGATGGAATTCTAGTGAAGGGGTTGGAAAAGAAGATATGGTTGGAGAGGCTGCTCAGAATGAACAATATTATCGATTTACGTAAACAAGGATCTCCAGCAATTGAGGACTTCAAGTTATTCTCAAGATCGAATCATTACAACCAACATTTATACAATGATTCTAATTCAAATGTATATTATATTATTATAAGGTAGGTACTCGTTTCTTCATTGTAAACAATAAAAGTTCATGCAATAATTCGAGTCTTTTCATCAGGGACAAATGAGGTTCTGGAATATGCACTTCAACAAATGAATTATTTTCAAATAAAACACATATTTATGAAATTCAAAACAATGGTCGCCATATTTGTTGTTCATACTCGCAAGACTTGTACAGTTAGCCACCAGAGGCCGCACACTTCGTGATTTTCGCGAATTGAGTGATGATTGATTCCATCCAAAAAATAAAAAATGCATAGTCCAGCCAATTATCATTTCAATCCTTTCATGACACCTGTAACATAATAATAGTGGAAACAAAATCGAAAAATGGACGTTTATACATTCAAATTTGCCGCTCATTAATGGGAGGAATTTTTCACAGAAAAGTGGGAATTTTCAGCAATTGCTGAGGGAAATTTCGTGGAAACCACACAGGATGATTCATAATTCGATGTAAATATTTTAAGGACAAATTGTTGGACTCAACCTTGTATAACAACACTGGTTTCACTCGGGGATGTTTCTGCTAGTACAATTGTACTATTTTTAGTACTATTCATCAAGTTTTGGTATGCTAGTACTACCAATCAAAAATAGAGGCGATTCCAGTAATTTTCAATTATTGCAACTCTAAAACTAGAGGATTGTTCATCTATATCTTGGTATAGTTGTATCAGGAATTCCATATGGAAATTACGTATGATACGCCAATGACCGCAATATAACCTAAAAAACAACAAATGTCAAGAATCTAGTGTTTATCCCCAGAATTGACTAAGGATGGAACTATACAGTGTGTCCCACTTACCATGCTCACCATGGGTATCTTTTTAACGGTGAGAGATACGAGGTCGGTTAAATGACACCAAATGTGGAGTTTGTCAAGGCCAACTATAATGAGAAAAAATATTCTGATAAAATCTATTCGTTTTTGTTTTATACGCAAAAAACAGATTTTGATCATTCTCATGTCTCCTCCGTAACTTCTTTATTTATGAAAATATTCAAATAGGAATTTCACATTCTCATGGCAGTTTTTCAAAGTGATTTCGAAAAAAATATGAAATTTATACCAACTCTTCTAGAATTTGAGATATCAGCACCAACTTTAGTTTTTCAAATGTAGGTCATAGCTCACTATGACTTAGTTATAAATAACTTTTTTTTCTCTTACAGATGATATGTCGCAGTAATAGTTTGTGTTGGTAACAACGGAGTTATCGTCATTTATACAAAAACAAAAAATTATTTGGCAGCCGCCATCTTGAATTTATGAATTTTAACATAAAAATCATAATCTCCGACCTCAAAAACCCCCACTTACCAATTTTGAATGGAATCGGACCAAATCTTGTCCGCCATCTTGGAGCAGCCATTTTTTTTTATTTCAACAAAAATTCCATGACTCCGATTAACTTGAGATTTGGCAGATGTTCATAATTTCGGTGACAATAAATTATGGAATTTTTGTTGAAATTAAAAAAAATGGCTGCTCCAAGACGGCGGACAAGATTTGGTCCGATTCCATTCAGAATTGTTAAGTGAGGGTTTTTGAGGTCGGAGATCATGATTTTTTTGTTAAAATGTATAAATTCAAGATGGCGGCTTCCAAAAAATTTTTTGTTTCTGTATAAATGACAATAACTCCGTTGTTATCAACACAAAACTATTACTGCGACATATAATCTGTAAGAGAAAAAAAAGTTATTTGTAACTAAGTCATAGTGAGCTATGACCTTCATTTGAAAAACTAAAGTTTGTGCTGATATCTCGAATTCTAGAAGAGTTGGTATAAATTTTATATTTTTTTCGAAATCTCTTCGAAAAACTGCTATGAGAATGTGAAATTTCTATTTGAATATTTTCATAAATAAAGAAGTTATGGATGAGACATGAAAATGATCAAAATCGGTTTTTTGCGTATAAAACAAAAACGAATAGATTTTATCGAAATATTTTTTCACATTATAGTTGACCTTGACAAACTCCACATTTGGTGTCATTTAACCGACCTCGTATCTCTCACCGTTAAAAAGATACCCATGGTGAGCATGGTAAGTGGGACACACTGTATAACTGTTTCACAAACACTTTAGAGTGAGAGGAGACGAGGATCTGTCCGTACCCCGCTATTTCGGCGATTATTTTCATGAGTGATGCGATGTTTATCATCATGAAGTTGGTAACCCTGACCATCACTGGTTTCACTACTCATCTCTCTTTCAGCTATCGACTGCGACGGCTCCGTGACCAACGACGTGGTGCCGATCGTGGTGGGCTGCGTCCTGGCAGCCCTAGTCGTGATGGTGCTCGTCGCCTACCTCATAGGCAGAAGGCGTTGCCAGGCTCGCGGCTACCTCTCAATGTGAGTCGACCGCGAACACTCCATAGCTCGCAGATAGGGGGCGGGGCGGTTTGCGAATTCGATGTTTGCATAATCGGTGACAGCTGGTTGAAATTGTTTCGGGGGTGATCACTTTGATTTCTTTCAAAAATATTAAGCGCCTTTAAGTTGAAAGTGTGTCTTTTCCTTCTGTTATACCTTCAGGGTTTCAACGTGAGGTGATGAAACTCGAATATTGTTTAAGCAAAATTAGAAGAAGACTATTCTATCCTCAGTGTTATGAAGAGTGGGATCAGGTAGCTAAGGCCATACAAATCGAAAGGAAGAAGAAGAGTGGTGACATAAAAACATGTGATTGTGAGGTTGCCATGATAAAATAAGAGCATATTTGGTATCACTTCCAGTGAGACCACCAGGGTGCTCGGCAGAACAAAACCCCTTATTATCTACGCCGGTAACCAGGCCGGATGGAGACGGATTCTCCGTAATAAGGATTGGCTATATGTCGCAAGACAAGATGCCATCTTTTGGAAGAAGAAGAATCTATTCTTCCCTTCTATATATTGGGGTTAGTAATGTCTTAAAATTTTTTGTTTTCGAATCAATTTTCTTCATTTTACGTTGTAAGCCTGAAGACAATGACAGAAGGAATTGAAAGTATGTTTTATTTCTATCCACGCTGGCGATGTTTGCATAAAAGGTGACAGCTAGTTGAAATTGTTTCAGGGGTGATCTCTATGCTTCTTCCAAAACTTTTAGGCGCCTTCAAGTTGATATCAGGGTTGGAGTTAGTCACGACTTTTCTGCAAAAAAGTCAAAGGAGTCCGACTGTTTAAATTAATTCGGACTTCTTTTAATTAATTCACTTTGAGAAGAATCGAATTTCATTTACCTAAACACAATAAAAAAAACAATGTGTAACTATTGATCCAATGAAAAATAATAAATACATAATATCCGATTCTCATTGATAGAGACGTATTTAAATTACATTGTAATCAAATCACCCGGGTGACCAGACCTAATAGTTGAATCAATCACAATCTAAATGACTAGCTGAACCGCATGATCACTAATAATAAAGATATCAATCACTACAACCGTACTTTAATAGGAAGCAAGTTCTTTTGTATCCTAGCCTAAACATGGCAAATCTTATAAGGATAATAGTGGTCTCCAAACACGACCATCACATAATCAGTTTACGGTAACTCAAAATAGTAAAAATAGCAAGATACAGTTTCTTTCCAATAATGATGATTTAAATCTAACGGCGCCGACATACATATGCAATCCTTCAAAGAATCTTCGTTAGAAAAGTTAGTTTTCCGCTTGTGGACGTTCCACGGTTGTTAGTTGTCTGTGATAGACAGGTTGCCATAGGATTTTTCAGTTTGAATTAAAGGTAATCATGCGATTCGTTTCGATTGGAGAAAGTTTGAATTAATTCATGACTTTTTTTTAAAGCCTTCCTCAAGTTAAAAGTATGTCTTTTCCTTCATAAAATTTCACCTTATCTTTCTCGGGTTTATCGGTTTTTAGATTCAATTGGGATTATTTTCAGTGATGATGAGATGATGTCCAAGTCTTTCTTTGTACCTACCTCCAAAGCTTAGTTGAGTTGAAGGTTGAGCTTATCTTACTTTCAATATTCATTGATCAGTTGGTGAAGAGCATCCTAACCTCATTTATAATTACTTCATGACAGCAGTGAGTTTTATTGAAATTATAATTGTTAATTTACCTTGTTTTTTTTTGAGGATTTATATACCGGGTAAAATAGAATGTCTTCTTAACTGAAGTTATAGAATAGAATTTTATATTCACAACAAGAAATGTATGTGAAATCTGTTTATCAAAATTTCAACATTTGTATTTATTTATCAATAATCTTTTTCAAGCACCTGTCACCGAGAATAAATAATCGAAGAATGGTTTATGAATTTCGGCTGATGATTTCATAGATTCAAGTCAATTCTCTCGAATAAAATTGAAACAAATAGGACTTTGATCTCTCTCAGCTATCTAGTTTGTTGAACAATTCATCTGCATATTGAATTTGCATAAGCATTAATGAGGATGATTGTAAAGGCCTTGAAAGAGCTACCTCACATTCAAATTGAATTTCAGTGAAACTGGTAATTTACGTAAGTTTTTTTCTCCGGATTCATGCCAGGTAAAATAGAATGTCTTGCAAACTAAAGTTGTAGAATAGATTTTTATCATCACTACAACAAGAAATACATGATATTGTTTAAAAACATTCATTATAGATTAATTTCAATTGAGCTTTCTCAAGTAGTTTCACAACATACTTTTCTCAACTAATCCTTCAGATCAATTTTGCCCTGAGACGAATTCATTAATATGAAATCCGTTTATGAAAATTTCTACATGACTACCTATAATCTAATTGAGCTCTTTTCTACCTTGAACGAGAGAGAGGAAAGTTCTCTCCTCTTCCATCTTTCTCTTCAATGCTACCAACGTGGCCGCATTGAAATATATAGAGATCCGATAAATCTTTCCTTGTCTAACCTCTAGTCTGCGCCACTGAACTATTTTCGATATTATAATGACGTGATATGTCTATGTCATGAATGTCATTGACTGATGACATTTAGAATTTTCGAAATGAAATTTTGATTTATAACATACTTATTTTGACATAATTTGTTGATATCGTTAAATTTGACACTCTGCTGAATTGAAAAATAGTTGTGTGGCACAAAATAGATGTTAGACAAGGAAAGATTTATCGGACCTCTCTATATTTCAATGCGGCCACGTTGGTAGCATTGCAGAGAGAGATGGAAGAGGAGAGAATTTTCCTCTCTCTCGGTCAAGCTAGAAAAGACCTCAATTCAACCACCTGTCACCGGGCGTAAATAATCGAAAAATGATTCATGAATTTCGGCTGATAATTTCTTAGATTCAAGTCAATTCTCTCGAATAAAAATTAAACAAATAGGACTTTAATCTCTCTCAGCTATCTAGTTTATTGAACAATGTATCTGCATATTGAATTTATGATGATGATTGTAAAGGCCTTGAAAGAGCTACCTCACATTCAAATTGAATGTCAGTGAAAAAGTACGAAGGCGTAGAGAGGCCACCGCAATTATTTTTTATAATTCCGACTTAGTATCTCGGAATTTCGACTTAGTATTTCGGAATTATGTAATTCCGACTTACTATGTCGGAATTCCGACTTAGTATCTCGGAATTATATAATTCCGACTTATTATGTCGGAATTCCGACTTAGTATCTCGGAATTATATAATTCCGACTTATTATGTTGAAATTCCGACTTATTATCTCGGAATTAGGACATTGCGGTGTTGTGACCATACCCAGACAGCACAGAATATTCTATGAATATTCTGATAACGTTCAGATATACCTATTTCAGAATATACTGATAGCATATTGTCGGAATGTTCAAAGAAAATTCTCATCCTGCTACGAATATTCTATGAACGTTCAATTTGACACATTCTTTTTGAATATTCTATGAACATTCAATTTGACATATTCTCAACATTTTCTCCTTGAATATTCTGGAAATATACAGAAATGATCGTATCAAAATATGATATTGATGTTATTCTTGTATCGATATTAATAATGTTTCTCCTGACCCAATGAAACCTATTATTCTCTACCCTCAATACTAATTATTCTACTAATGAAGTGTTGACTTCTTGCTATTTATATCATTCATCACTATGGTTCGTAGCGCACTGAAAAACGTTTCAAGTTTTGTAAATATTCGATGACAAGAAAGTTGGTTCGTTTATCCACCGGAGCAAGTTTTTTTCACTTTCCTTTCTTTTCCTATGATATGCTAGGAATATTCTTAGAATATTCGAGAAAGTCCAGTCCGAATGTTCATAGAACGTCCCTGAAATATTCGTATCATATTGTGAGAATACTGTGAGAATACTGTGAGAATATTCAAATATTCTCGGAGAATATTCGATGGATGACATTGTGCTATCTAGGATCCTTCGGGCACAGTGGTTAATTTAGGGAAGTAATGAATTCATGCTTATTCGGGCTATCCTTAACTCTAGTCTATCCTTATAATCTTGGAAACAGAAACAGTTCCCTATAGCTACGGTTTTCTATGGAGAATGGAGCTGTTACCAGCGGCCGTCATTCGATTATGAATTATCTTTGAAGAGGATATATGCGATGATAGTTGTCACTAAAACGTTTTTCTACAACGAAAATTGATCTTCAAAAAAGTGTCAGATCCAGGGTATAGTTTAGGGGGGGAAGGCGATGAATATAAAAAGTATAATATATACGAATATATTTTCAATTATCCAGAGGAATATGCCCAAAAATCAGCGAGTGCTGTTACCTCTGAATTATACGAGGTCGGATTTTGATATTTACCGGGTAGCAAGTATATCAAATTGCCGTTTATTGACAGAACATTCATTTATTACATCACTTCTGGTTCAACCGGAAGTTACCCCAACTATTAATTCTCCCCTATATATCTCGACATTTTGATGAAAAAGTCTCTAATGTGTGTAAAACGAATAAAACGATCCATATATTGAAAAATATGGGTACAGAGGATGGCCTATTTAAAAATCAAGTTGGGGTTGTTTCCGGTTGAACCGGGAAAATTAAGTTGTCAATGAATAATCAATTTGATAAACTTGCTACCCACCAGATTTCAATATCCTATCTCGAATGATTCACAAGAAATATAGGACTGAATGTTTTTTGTGCACGACTCTGTATATGAAATAACACAAGAGGTAAATATCGATATTTCGGCGAAGCTTAGATTGGATTATCACCCCCTTCACCACTCTCTGGATCACTGTGGATCACCACTGGTTAGAAACTAGAGAAATATCAATGACGCGGTCGCCTAACCACTTCAGGGCCGCTAGAGATAACAGCACCGTTTTTCCAGAAAACCGTATAGTTTATTTAGAGCAATGAATTTTATACTATTCGTACAGTATAGCATTCTTTCATTGATTTCGAGCTCCTACCAGGGTTGTTTCTCGAATTAATTTCATCACGCTATAGATTATCATTAATAAATGTATTAGGTATATGGATTATTCACAATTAGCTATTCGGGAGTCGTCCTTACAGTATAGGTATATACATAGGTATGTAACACTTAACTATATGGTCACAACACCGCAAGGTCCTAATTCCGACATAATAAGTCGGAAATATATAATTCCGAGATACTAAATCGGAATTCCGACATAATAAGTCGGAATTACTTAATTCCGAGATACTAAGTCAGAATTCCGACATAATAAGTCGGAATTATATAATTCCGAGATACTAAGTCGAAATTCCGAGATACTAAGTCAGAATTATAAAAAATAATTGCGGTGGCCCCTCTACGCCTTCGTAAAAAAGTGATGGCTAAAATACTTTTTGACATGAACAATATAGCTTTGATTTTTTTTCTACTTTTTTATCATTATTCGATCCAGGCTTTCAAGGTAATTTGTGGGTGTTGATTTTTTGATGATGTTTCAGTTGAATTAATCTCTCAAATTCTGTTTTCTCAAACCTGATTTGCCATTTCTGTTTTTTGTAATGCTTATGTGTTGTTTTACTATTTTTTTGTCATTTTACGAAGCCACTAGTCTTTTCCTTATGATAATTACAGGCTTAGTAGTTCTTCATTTAAGTTTTGAGTTTTTTGCGAAATGAACAACATAAAAAATATTGACTTAGTTGAAGTGGAAAAATAATTTTTTCATATTCAAATCATAGCTATCCTTAAATGTAGTATTTTCAGTAGAGCTCTTATTTTGAAAAATAAAAAACAACGTTTTCTAATACTTTGAGATGTCAGTGTTCTTGAGAAAGGAACAACCTCAAAATGACAAAAAAATTGCTTTCTATCCCATTCATTAATGTGCTTCTGAATATCAGCTTTGATTATAACTGTTTTTCCTTTTTCAAGAGACCAGCAAGACGGAGTTCCAAATTAATAAATTCTAACAAGTAAAAGGTGATGGTTTTGAAAATCTAGTTATCCAATTAGTTTTACTTTATTTTAGAAACTGACTAACATTATAAAACTTGTATAAAAATATTAATATACTTGTAGGGTCTTTAGAATATGTTGAAAAATAATAGATAGTATAGTAATATTATCACAGAAATGTTTAGCTGATCCACATGGAATAAATGTATCCTCAGTTTGCTATTTCCATTCTGAACTTATACAGGGTGATTTGTGCTATTGCTGAGTGAGGATTAGTTTGTCCTTGTATTTGTTAAAAAAATTATGGTCTGAAAATTATATATATTGGCTGTGAAAGCTGTAATGTTTGTGTATTTGAGCGAAAATAAAATTTCTGGGATATAATGTAATTTTTCTTTTTCACCCTCCCTATTTGTGTGCTATATGGAGTTTGTTGCAAAAATGTTTTTATATTTGTGCATGGTTGTTTGAAATGAATGTTGTATTTCAGGTTTGCAGATACCAAAAGTGAATCTGACTACATTCCAATGAAGAATATATCCTGCTTTAAATAACTTGGTGAGATTGGTCAGATCTACTCTAAACTTGCAAACATAGATTATGATTGGTGAGACATTGATGGATTTTAAATCATCTTCAATGATTTTTCAGTTTTTATCCTTGAAAAGTACTGGGAAAAACAAATCAAGTAAAAAAACCTGAACAACACTAAAATTATTCTGGTTGTCTAGAAAATGTGATATTTTTGTATTTCCCTATTCTCTTCATGGAATAGTTATTTTTATGTATGTTGATATTGATAGTGTACTCTGGTTGTGCATGTATTTTAAGGGTGCTCATGTCTGAATGTTGACGTCGATTCTTCTACTTGGTCCATTTTCCTAGGCATTCTTACAGGGAGACGATTTTTCCCCGCTCCATTGTTTTCAGAATTGATGTCGATAAAATATGAACGGAAAAGTTTGCTTTTTGTGCTAATTGAGTCCTGGATAATAATATATCAGATTCTACAAAAAAATGAGAATTATCTATCATTTCATGTCAGGAAACTTGGTATTTTTATATTATTTATATTACCTTTTTTTATGAGCGTCAGAAAATCAATTACCTACCGTGTATGAACATTTTTTCAGCATTTCTTGAAATAATATGATACAAGTGTGTATAAAGAGTATAAAAATAAACTTGGTATACCGGTTTTCTGCAGTGGGAAATTAATCATTAAATGAAATTATGGAAATAGTGTAAGTACCAATAGAACATGAAGTTTCATAAGCATATATCAAAATTTAGTGTTACTGATGAAAATAATACTAATTCATATCATTTAATCAGATACCTCGAAAACTTTTGTACAAAAGTCTCCATCGTTTGCCATCGGGGCAAAAATTCCCATTACTTGGATCAAATATTTTTGACTGATTTTCATAAAAGCACACACTCAAAATTTGACTTCAGAGGCACAATTTAATGATTCAGGGTTGTGATTATGAGCTTTTTTTTTGATAGTCTCTACTCATGGGGGAAATGGACCATAGTTAAATAAATAAGATCGATGTCATTCTGATGCATCTTCTTTATGTATTTTATGTTCTGATTTTATTTCTTACACAGTGACAGTGCTTCTCTGTGAAGTGAAAATGAAACATTCAATCTAAAAGAATATATCACAAATAAGTTTTATGTCATTTTAATTCGTTTGGCTACATACGTGGAATAATGTGCTCATTTTGAATAGCACTATTATATCATATCTACAAAAGGAATGTTAAAATTTGAAAGATGTTCCCTTCTTAAGCCGAACTAGAACAAGTAAAACTGACAGTATGGCGAAAAATCATGTATTCTCTACTCATGCACTGTATTTATTTACAGACTTCTTGTAAATAGTTTGCCTAAATCTTGTGGTATTTTGTTCCACAATTGAAAAAAAAAACTTGTGCATTGATTACATCGAATGTTTAATTTTTATTTGAAAAAACACTGTTTTCGTGGCATAAGTACCGGGTTACATGATATGAAGTTCCAGCCTTACAAATTTCTCCTTCCCGAATCAACAGATGCAGTTTTACTATTTGAGAGAATAACAGCAAAAAGTTTATGAATAACATTATTTTGTGCAGCGTGTCTCACTTTAAACGCCCCCCCCCCTCTATATCTCAGTTATCAGTCATGCGATTCCAATAAAAGTTGGTGTGGTATGAATAACCATCAATATGATCAGCTTTACAGAGGTGCACATTATTTTGGACAGTGCCGTACGTTTTTATTGAACTAAAATGGGGTCGATTTTTCATAAAATCATATTAGGCACTTTTTTACAGGAAATCTAACCTCATATTATTGTTCCCCATGCTTTCGAACTACCATATACAAAAAATCACCTAATTCCGAATTAACAGGATTGGCTTCATTTTTTTTTTCATTTTCTGTCTCGAATAGTGATTTCAAATCAACTACGAATTTTGGGACGTTCAATGGCTCTGGTAGGTGGAAAATCACTCACCGTTTCCCAGTAAATAATTATTACGATCGCAAAAATGCTGTTTAGATGTGCCTGTTTTTTCGAAACCCTTCATAGGCATCTTATGAAAATCCACATATGTGGGTTTGAAACCATGGAGAACAATATTATGAGGTCAGTTTTCCTGTGAAAAAATGCCTAATATGATTTAATAAGAAACTGACCCCTATTCATTTCAATAAAAATGCACGGCACTGTCTAAAATTATGTTTGTCTTTGAAGAACTGGTCATATTGATGATAATTCATACCGATACAAATTTGGTAAAGATCGCACGACTGATAGCCGAGATATAGAGGGGGGGCCGTTTGAAATGAGACACACTGTATATTTTTTGTCTTGCAAAAATAGAACAGTTCATAACATGTCACTCGGTACTGACTTGATGTTTGGGTTTGGTCTTGTATGCCTAAGCACCTGACAATATTTTTATTTTCTCAAAATGCCTTTGAAGAGGATATTGTGATCCTACTGAAATGTATTGTGATATGAAGACTTGAATTTCAAATAGGATCTCTAGTCGCAAATGGATGTGTACCATATTTTACTCTCCCACTCAGTTTTTGTGAAATATGTGCGCATTTGTTATTCGTTATTATTAGCGCTACACAGGGTGTTCCTCAGCACACACAAATGGTTGATTTGAATAAAAGTTTCAATTTGTTGGACCTCTCAAATCACTCTCAAAGTTCACTTAGTGGGCACAGGGCAAGAGAACTAAAAGAGAAAACATGTTTCCTCTCTGGTAATATCTAAGATAGGATGTTTTATTTCAAAGATTCTGGTCCTATATGAGAAATTTGTTCTTTTTTTTATTGAAGGAATCTTTCTTGAGCTTGTGTCACGTGAATGCATCAACACCCTGTATGTAGGTAGCTTTCTCATGATTTTAACATGAACTATTTACTGCTTAATTTTATAGACTAAGTGAATATTAAAAATGATAAAGATTTCATTTTATAAGTGTTTTTAGCAAATAGGAAATTTTTATTGTGTACCTCAGCTGTCTTAAATAATAACTTGATAAAAATAACCGACTGTGACATTATTTCTCATTTTGATCACTGACCTTAACACGGAGGAAAATAACACATTATCTCAAATAAATTATAGTATATTTATGAAGATAGTAGACCTTTTAGGTATTAAAATACATCAAGAGGAATTAATTCTTAAAGCTAATCATATAGTTATGAAAAAATACATTTTTTACACATGTTTTATTATTCAACTAAACTTAAACTGTACAAAATATCTTGGTAGGAAAACTGCACAATTTAATATTCAGGAAAATTCTAGCAACTGCTTTGTTTTCATTTTTAGAAAATATTCAAATCTCATTGGAATAGTTACTCTAGGAATGCTAACGGAAATAAAGAAATAGAAGTTTGTACACAAAACGAATTTCAAAGTTTTTCTACCAAGGAATATAAATGTTCTTTTATTTGTCCTATCATTTCGGTGAATCATAAACTTTGTGATCAGTAAATCAGACCGAATAGTTAATTTCATTTATTCAACAATCGCACGAAAATCACCGGGATTGAATAACTTATACAGGGTGATTCAGATGTCTCATTAAATGATTCGCAGAAACGCATATTTCAGTTCCAGACTGAGGATGTCAAAGTTGAAAGTAAATATTAATTTTATCCAACAATTGAGTGGATTTTTAGCCACTGGAAAGTTTCCCATGAGTGACTAAAACCCTGCTAAGAAATAATGTGTATTTGTAGAATTAGAATAACGTTTGTCCGGAATATCTGTATGAACTCTAATTATTGCAAATTGACATGACACTGTAATTACAGATTTATTGACATATCCAACTGAATTATATGCTCTTAGGGGTAATTCACCAAGATATTTCAGGATTGTTATAATTCAATCCTCCAATTGTAGGAACATTAACATACGTTTTTACTTTCTAATCAAACACCAACCTTTATATAGGGTATTGCAGTTATCTGGTGATGGTTCTACTGTAAACATCTGAATCACCCTGTTTGACCTATTGAGCCTTTAACCCCAAAGAGAAATCAAACTGATTAATTTTCCTGTGAGTAACGGTGACATAAAACGTACAAGTGGCATTCACTTCTTTCCCTTAGAGGTTATGTGAGGTTATGCAACAAGTGATAAGTGAAAAGCGCCACCATTCGACAGAAAACGAAAATCCCATCGTATCGAAAAGTTACAAGTAGAAATGAAGTACAACACTATTGAAAGCTGGAACCGAACCTACCCTTTTGAGAAATTTCAGAATCGATTTCCCTAGCGAGCTAAGAAGGCATTTTCGGTTGGCATTTTTCTTAAAGAACTAAAGATAAACAGTTCCTCATCCTATGCCAATGGTTTCTCCTCGGGAATGGTGGGGCTCGTGACGGCTGAGCCTGACCTGGAGCGACCCACATCGTCTAGGCTCTGCTGGGAGCCCGAGCGAGAAACAACTTTGGTCTGAAAAAAATTATTATTTGTAACGACCTACACTTTTTCAAATAATTGTGATTGTGAATTCAATCAACCATAGCCCTCGATTATTTACAATAACAAGATGAACTAGACTTATGAGAGCAATGAAGCCAGAACATCTATTCAGGTGGCGGTATCTATGAGTAAGAAGGTGAACCACTTTTTGTTAGGCAGAGTAGTTCCTAAATGTACTTGACACTGCTGTTTTGACGTTTTTTGTATATTGGAGTACGGACACTAGACCAGCAGTGACAATCAAACATAACCACAAACGATTTTGAAGCAAATCATATGTTTTGCTAGACAAGGACAAGAATACGTTTTTCGCTTAGATAAAGGACCCTCGCATCTTCCTTCCTCCACAAGTCCTGGGAAGAGTACATCCATATATCTTTCCCTGTCTTTGATTTGTGTATGGGAGTGCATAGCGCCTCCTCGAGTAGGTAAAAGGGTACGATAAATTGATAAGAAAATTATTTCATCTCGAAATATTGAATGTTAAGGCTGAAGGACCTCAATGGAGGTCGATATCAAGTTGGTATGTACATATATACTAACGAAATACATACACTATTCCTATGAAATAAGTCTCTTATTTGTAGGTATATATACGTTCAGTTGAATATTTGTTCATCACAGAATGGGGTAAAAACTGATAAATTTCAACCAATGAAACATACTTTTATTTCCTATGGAACAATTTCACTTGTACAAGAGTGGTAGGTAATAAGTAATTAATAAATGAACATGAATCATGCTCATATAAAGCAACATTTTCACTAATATTATTCAATTTGTTATTAAAATCTTCCATTTGGTTTTTCAAATGCAAAAGTTTTTCATGATATTGTTCATCGAAACTATGAATTTTGCTCAAAATTGACTAGATATTTGATTGTTCAATTTCCTTGTATTTCTCTGAAGATATTTGCTGATTTTGTTTCAAATCTGAAATAATTTTTAGGTAATAGTTCTGAAATCTGCTAACTCTGACTTTTGTATCAAAATCATTTTGCTTTAACTTATTTTCCAACTCAATTTTTTTCTTCTATTTGTTTTTCTTTCAAAATATGTTCGAAATGAATTTCAATATCTGCAAGTTTTTCGTTTCTTGTTGGTTCTGAATTGGAATAAGGTTATTTTCGATACTCGCTCAGTTTATAAATTGTGGGTTCGACTCTTTCTCTCAATACGATCCTATTCTTCAACATCAAATCTTCTGAAGTGTACCTGATGAAAATGCGTTGAAAAATGTTCTATATCCTACCAAGAAATTTGAATACTTTGTGGTCTGAACCTATATTCCATGCCGGCCGCATCATATTCTGTTTCCATTTTTGTAGAATTACGTTATCGGATGGAAATCCGAATAGATTGGATTTGATTTCTCGTGTTCTCACAGTTGGAAACTGCACAAACTTGCATATTTCTTCTCTAATTCTCTCAATTTGTCAAACCTTTGATATTTACGTCATGTACGTTCGTGTACTGCCAGTTCCCGCCATGTTCCCGCTTATTCCATCAATTTATTTGTGCTTATGTCTGATTGTCAGTGCTTGTCATAGTGTACGTACTCTAATATACAAAAAACGTCAAAACAGCAGTGTCAAGTACATTTAGGAAACTTATAACAACGATGAAGCCAGAACATCTATTCAGGTGGCGGTATATAATATGAGCAACAAGGTGAACTAATTTTTGTTGGATAGCGAAGGACAGAGATCGGTAATGCAGAATATATCCGAAGTTTTTTTTAGTTATGTTCATGTTCTTATTTATGCAAGATGGAGGGTCGCATCCGGGCCGGATTGAAATATTTTCATTTGAAAGCTTTCATCAATGTTCGTGATTGAGAAAAGGATATTCCTAGATAGTTCGGCAACTTGTAGATTCCGAGAGTATAGACAAATCAGCCATATTTTGCTGAATTTCGCTAGCGCTGCTTTCGATCCAGCCAACAACTAAGAGAACGATCAACTTATTAGTGTAAATAATCAAGAATACAGCGGAAACAGCGCCGCAAATATACTAGACCGTGGATAAAGAAATAAACAGAAAACAATGAAATTATAACCTCAAGAAAAACTCAGCTATCAGCAAGGTTTGGTAGGTTTGGTGTAAAATCCGCCGCCATAAATTACTAACAATACCGCTAATGCCAGAGGACAGAAGATGGAAGCCCATTCATTAACAAGATAGAGCTTGGTTCAATGAAGCATGGGCATTCAAGACCTGTCAAATATCTTACTCTTTCTAATGTCTCGATGTCAGGAATGACAAAAGCGTTTTCAGGTGAGCAATTTGGATGAGAAATATAGCGGTCTAGATAGTAGTCAGTAGTGAAACCTTTCAAATTAGAATTTTATTTTGATTCCAATCATTTCAAAATTCAACTTATATTTTTTGAAACGACTTTGGTCTGGATTATTTATTGAAAACTACACCTTTTTGAATAACCGTGAATTCAATCAATAGATGAATTAATCTACTGGAGTAGGTCATCTTCTACATTCGTTCACATTTCTAGTGTTGGCAACATGAAATTTCCATTGTTTTCCGTTGAAACACTGAAGACAAAGATAGATGGGGAAGCCATGTTTTCTCTCTGAACTTTTTTATTGCAATTGAAAAAGTAGCACTGAAATTGACATGAAAGTCCCAAAAGCTTTATCCTGTAATGTTAGTTGTGATGGATTAAGTAGGTATTGAAATAAATTATGAAACATACCAATATACAGGGTGATTCAAAATGCGATGTAAATATTGTTGGATGCATTGTTGGCATCAAAATAAAACTTATTCTTCATATAAACATGTGTTCTTTTCAATCCCAACAATATGTCCTTGAAATATTTACATTGAATTTTGAATCACCCTGTATTTTATTGTTGTGGGTTATTGTTGATGGATTATTTCTGTTCTAGCATCATTGCAAGAAGAAAAGAGGCCCACTGAGTTTATTCATCATTAGTAGCTCAGCATAATATTAGGATGTATTCCACCATCATAGCAAAAATACATAATGAAAAAATCAAGAACTGCACAAACTAAAAACAAAACGAAGTAGTTCATTCATATTTCAAATTTTTTAGGGGATTGTTTTATTGCTATAATGTAGATGAATCATATTAGAAACATTAGGCTGGGTACCATAATAAAATAGTAACTCAATACCAACCTCAAACAATTTCACTACTTTGACCTAGAACAAAAATAATTGAAATGATAAAATATATAGAAATAACTAAAAATCCTTCAATTGAAAAACATATTTTTTTACCTTCACATTTTCATAAGCTGAACCCACTTTCTCTTCAATGGACTTGAAGGATTCTGAATGTCGCATTTGTCCAATTTTGGTTGTAATGTTGCCAGTGATGCCACCAATTATAGAAGAAGTTTTCTGATAACTGAAACAAAAAAAAAAGATTTGAACCTTCCTGGGGCCAGGTAGCCGTGCGGACAGAGTGTCGGTATTCTAATTCGCATTCGCTTGCCGGTCGTGGGTTCAATTCCTAACGACTGCAGAAATTTTTCTGATGGCCCAAGAAAGTGTTTGGGATCACACGTTAAAAGGTAAGGCCCCCGTCATTCCTTGCTCACACAAGACTCTCGAAGACTTCCGAGGGTTGCTCGTAAGGGGGCAACTGAATGACGGATAGAACAAAAAAATCAGATATGTACTGGCAATAAATTATACACACATTGACTTCCCAAAAGAAGAGTTATTTAGCTACTTTCACGCTGGGTTAATAGTTGCGCAATACTTGGTAACAATGTCCTGCCAAAACTGCACATCGAAAAATACTAGTAACTTTCGAAATGGGCGAGCCGCGTTATCGATTTAAGTTGGCAAAACTGTACACCGATGCCAGATTTATTTGACATTTCTAGAAGCGATTTGTTGTGATCAGCTGATCTCATTGAATTATTCATTACTGACAATTTGTACTGCCAAGGAACTGTTTGTGATTTATTTGTGGATCATAGGTGAAATTCGATTTATTCAAAATGCCTAAACCATTGAGTGCTCAGGCGCAGAAGATGGTCCATTACTTCCAATGACTGCTGTGAGAGATGTAAGTTGAATGATGGTATTAATAATGATATTTTGTGTTGTCCAAATGATCCAAATATAATTTGTGTTCCCACGAAATAAAATCAATTGATCGAATTTCTATTTCATTTCACTAATTTATAGTATTTGAAAAACATTCAAAACGATTAGATAACCTCAAAATTGAATTCGAAGTTTTTATTATTTTCACTCAGTAAATGTGAATACTGATCAGTTTTATTAAAAAAAAATTAATTCAATAACAAAAACAATAATAAATCATTCTTCAAGTTATTATTCTTTATAAGAATTTCATTATGATTAAATTTCATATGCAGTATATTGTTTAGGTGCATGGTTTAATAATTACAAATATTGAAGTTCATTTATCAACTTCGAGTGCTGATTTTGAAACATAAATGGACGGCTTTTGAGTTGGTTCCAAAAAACATTATAACCGAGATTATAACGTCCGACGATCGTAACACTAGACATATCCATATTCGGGCGGTTGGTCATTCAGTCATTTCCTTTCAACTGGCAACACTGTATGTGTTGACATATTGACGTCACTATCAACCCAGCGTGAAAGCCCTTTATTTTTGAGCAGGAAAAGCTTGGGTGGCATAAGTTAGTGTAGCTGCCAAGGGAAATAGGAGCAAAAAATCAACAGTTCAAAGTTTTCAGTTCAAAAAATTTTCGCACAAAATTTTATTTGTATATTTGAACCAATTTGCTTCCAGGCTTTGGACTCCAAATCACCATCAACAGTGAAAGGAATGTTGATAAAAAATGAGAACCACTTCACCATTAAAAAGCATGCTCTACTTACATTGGAGCATCTGTCACAGCTTTGGTCACTTGTCCTACCTTTGTTTCCACTGATTGATATCTAAGAAAAAATAAGAAAGAAAAGTTGTTCATGCATATCTACTAAAAATCTACACCACCAAGAAAAAGGGGGAAAGTTTTTATTTAAATAGCAAAGATTTCAAATTTTAGAAAAATAATAATAACAATAATAAATATCAAGATATGGAACCATAACCACATCATTTGCAGAGTCAGAAGATTTTGTATCAGTAATGTCTAAAACTTTTCTAAAACATTTTATTTTGGATAAAACATAAAATTTTTACTCAATTAAATGCCTTTGATAATACCTACCTCATTCTCTTCTCAGACAGATTTAAATAAACACCTCAAATTATCAAGACTTATGAACACTTACACATTGCTTTCTTTGACATTTTTAATGCCTTGGTTGATATCCTCTGAGACTTCCTTCCAGACAGTTATGCCCAAATTGCGTTTCAGCTCAGCACTACGCCTCATTTTAGCCTGAAGGACAGTTCTCAGGGTAGCAATTTCATCTTCAACTTGGGCCAATTCTTCACGCCAAAGTTTTTCCTGCTCTACACGCTCCTCATTTGAGAGATGAGATAGGTCAGGTGCCACATGGTCAATACCAGCCATTGCTTCTTCTATAAAATATGATTCATTGAATGTGGAACAAAGAGATCATGTGTATGTGTAAAGGAGAAAAAAAATTTAGAACATGGCTTATACTCTGCAACAGAATATCTCTGATAAAGGATATGGATAAAAATTTAGAGTACAGTGGTGAGGAACCTACATCCCAGAGTCCCAGTGTAGAAAAAATGTACTTTTTTCAAACAACTATTTTTCCAAACTTACCATTGTTACAGATGTCTAAATATTTTCTAAAATTGTTATCTTTTGGTAGCTTAGCAAGGTAAGGTTTGGTGAGATCACAGTATGTTACACGGACTTGCCTCTTCAATTTATTTCTGAAAAAAGTTCTTACAATAGCATTAGCTCTCTTAACACTGAAAAATTCAGCTTCAACATTCACAGACTCAGATTCTTCTTCTAGAACAGAGTTTTCACTATTGTTGATTTCATCAAAATCTAGTTGTCTCAGGTCAAAGATATCTAATTCATTTTCTAGCAGATCAAATTCATCCAAGTCAAGTTCATCTAGGCTTGGGGTTAAAGTAGTAGATTGAGGGTTGAAATAAGGATCCTCAATATAATCCAAACTGTGATCATCATCACCAAGCATCTTCTAGCTTTGCAAATTTGCTCTCACACATCCTAAATTTCTGACATTTCACTACCAAATCAACAGCTGCTAGATCATCGTGCATACGTTTGCTAGTTATCATCATGAAGTACCGTTTTTTGAAATTCACTTTCACCTGAATTTCCTCAACAGTCTCAACCTCAGATCAACACTGGAGCATAAATGTATGCAACCAGAGTTACATGAATGATGGACATCAATATTATTAATAAGTGATTATTACAATATTATTATAGGTAGAATATAATATAATGACCTGACTCATTTATACCGGGAGTACTAGTGGTGGAGAGTGTTACCACTGAAAGTTGATGAACTGAAAAATTGTTTTTTTTTATGGAAATGGTGCATTTTACAGATTGTTGCATGACACGTCACAACAGCATGCAAAGTGCGATAATGTTTTGATAGTAATTAGGGTAATAACATGGGAAAACATCCGTTTTCGCACAAAAAAATTGATATTGGTGGCGATCATGCGGTGCCACAAATGAAAACGTCACTACCATGGTATTTTGTATTAAATGTATATTCGATATTATCCTACCTGCCGTTGGGCTGAAGTTGTTCATTGTCAATTTGTCAAGTAAATAAATTATTACCTAGCACACAGGAAATAAAGAGCAGAAGGGGCAAAATATTCACAGACACTTTTCGGACACTTGAAATCGATCCTATCACTACCTTTTTTTTTTTCAATCAGAATTCAGAATATCGAAAATTCAGAAATTACTGTCAGAAACAGAGTGAGAAATGTCACTAATGTCAGAATCTGACAATCATCAACAAAAATAACGAAAGCATCTAAAATCGAAAAGTCAAAACTGACAAGTGACATATCGAATTACACCACTTCGGCACAACGTGCATTTGTCACAAGAAGACAAACTAACAAAAGAAAAATTTATACATGTGGTTAATTAACAATAGGAAGATGGATCCTTGCGGATGCCCAGCCCTGGATAAGGCCAAGAAACGAAGAAGAAGAAGAAGAGAGGTTAATGTTAATGATTTTTGCTTTTTTGTCAGGATTCGAGGATACTGAAGACCTTATATTTTTGGAGAAAAACAGACATGCTTCGAGTAACGAATTCTCTCCTAATGTCATCCTTGGAAACAGCCACAAACTACCAGACAGTCCGATGGATGCGAAAACCACTGTGGATGCCGACAGCCAAATCCAAAGTCTTTAGAATACCTGTACGACCGAAAATACCAGAAGACGAGAGTAAAGAACTTATGAGGCTCCACAATAACTATCGTACCCAAATCAAATCTCTCAGGAGGTACCTGACCTACAAACATTGCACAAGATTTTTAGCTAGTGAAGATCCTGAAGAAAAACGGAAGGCTTTTGAAGAAGACTTGAAACATTGCATGGAATTAAACAACAAATGGAATGATACTCAAAAAATCCTGAGAGAAAAGTACATAGCTGAACAGCTTGAGAGTGAACTTGATTTTGCCAGAAAACGTATAGAAATGGAGATGATCAGAGCAGAAGAAAAAATGTCTGAAATTGAAGGGATTGTCAGGAAAGAAAAAGAATCCTCTAGGAATTTCATCACTCCTGAAAACATAGATGAGTCTATAGAACATGCAGTTGAAAACCCCACAGATTATAACTTTGCTTTGGAGTTAGATGGTGGTAAATTTTTAGGAAGAAATGAAGTTTACAAACTTAATGAACAAGAAAAAATTAGTGCCCAGCAGTAATAAGACCTATTTTTCAAAAATATTCAATAAACAATCTGGTATGAATATCCTCAAATGTAATTGTAATTTAAACAAAGTTTTAATAAAAAATAATGTTATCATAAAGTATAATTTTAAGAGAAGAGAGATTTCAAAAATTCCTCTCTATCATCAGGTTGTTCAATGTCATCTGTATCAATTTGTTCAACATTTGTATCAATATTTTCATATTCCTTGTTGACAACAGTTTTATTTTTCTTATTCTTATCCAAATTGGCACTGAAGAAGTTGCTCTTTTTCTTTGCAAGTGTTATTTCAGCTCTTAGTTTTTGTCTTTTAGCTGCTTTTTCATAAGCCAACCTATGAAAAAAAAAATGAGAATTTTCCAATTATAATATCTATGATAATTTTACCTTTCATGAAGATGTGTCCATTTGAAACTGGACAGATATTTTATGTTCCATATATGGTCATACTGTTTAGATTTCTTTCTATTACTAACTTGTGTATTATTAAGATGTATAGCAACTTTTTTAGCTATGGATTTTCTTTCAAATTCTACCCAACCTTCACTGAATTTTTTCGCAACATTACGCCTTTTCTTGACCTTTTCACCGTTTTTTGATCCTATAAAACAAAATGTAATAAGGTATCATGCTCAAATGAACTCCAGCAACAACCTTTTTGTGACAGTTGTAGGTATACCCTTCCAATGGTACCAAATTCTCCAAAAAATTCCCTGATTTTGGAAACGTTCATGTATGGTGGGATAGAAGACAAGTAAATTATTCCACGTTTGGGTTCCTTTTTCATCAATGATTTGCTTGTGGAAAGTTCTGTAGATTCGATATCACTATTATTGTAATGTTCAGCTTCTTGTGTCATTTTCAATTTGATGAACACTTGCCTGAATATATTATTAAAGTAAACCGATTAATCTGATCAAAAAAATAAAAAGCAACACAATAGTTTGTGTTTTTGGGCAGTTTTGGGTTTGAACATCTCACTTTTAAACTTCGGTTTCGAATATTTTGATTTTTAATGTTTTTTGAGGTTAAGCAAGTTCTTCTTCTTCTTTTGCTTAAGCTCATTCTAAGTCATTCTTATTCTTTTTTTTTTCGCTTTGTACTAGTGATTCAAGAGCAACAATCCTCTTCCAGTATAGGCCAGTCAACATTTTGATTTTTTTTTGTCTTCATTATCTATTATTCTAGGATGGATTTACACTGAGTGCAACATTTCTGGAAAACGCGGTATACATACACGTCAGACGTCTGCCAGAAATAATTTCCTCACAGATGAATAATTCATGGGCATCGTTGCCCAACTTACTCGAGTCAATAGCTCTGGCGTGTGTGTCAAACGATATAATCCCTTTGGTCGTGCCGAAAAGTGGACTCGCTCGAAGGAGGTATGGCAACGTCGCTGCCCATGCACACGGGGTTCGTCTACAGGAAAATTATTCTTGCCAAACGTGTATATATGTTCTCTAAAAAATACTCGGTCGATCCATTTCGCACTATATATACTATAAGTATATATGAATATTCTGACGACAACGTTCAAATATACTTAATTTAAAATAATCTTATAGAATAATGATCTCAAAATGATCATAGAATATTCGATGCAGGATGAGAATATTCTATTTGACATATTCTCAGAATATTCTTTTTCAATGTTCTGGGAATATTAATCTTGAATATTTCTGGGAATATTCAGAATCGTATCAATATAAATGATATTGTATCAATATTCATAATGTTTACCATGACACAACCATATATATTCTATAGCCTCAATGCTGTTTATCCCACTAATTCAGTGTTTTCATCTTGCTATAATATATTCATTTTATTTATCAATAAGGTTCGTGGCGAAGTGATTAAGGTTTCATCAGGTTCGTAAAATTCAATCACAAGATAGTTTTGGTTCGCATCTCCACCGGAGCGAGCTTTTTTTAATTTCCTTCCTTCTCCTTCAATATACTAGGAATATTCCTAAAATATTTAAAACAGTCCATTCCAAATGTTCATAAAACATCCCTAGAATATCTGTATCATATTGTGAGAATATTTCTGAAAATTTTCAAATATTCTCGAAGAATATCCTATGAACGTTCTATATGAATGACATTATGCTATCTGGGGAGAGGAGAACTAAGAAAATGTTAAAAAAAAATTAACATGTCATCATGCACCTTCCCAAAGAGTAGGTCAGGCAGCACTCTGAAACTGAAGGCCATCAGGTGTCTTTTGGAAATCTGAAATAAGTGTTGAAATCATAAGAATATACCTATCTAATCTTTAATTTTAATTGAAATAACGTCAGTACATAAAACTTTCAAGCAAACTGCTCCATATAGTGGACGATGTGAAAAATATTTCCACTTCGACCTTTCATTTATTTCCCAGCTACAAAATATTACATTACGAAATCCACTAAGGAAACCCGATTTTCCACGATTTTTTGTCAAGATCAGATCAACAACCCGTGATTATACCGCCGAATCGATACTCAAATTACCTACCGCCTAGAGCTGCCCACACAAACACGTACTACTCTCCTTCGAGTAAACTACCCCTACAGGTGAAAATAGTGACTGATGAGTACGCGAAAACATTGAAATGCATAGTGAAACAAAGTGAATCGGTCAAGAAGAGGTAACAAGTCGAAGATACTCGGGAAGGCCCTAGAGAGATAGTCCAGAACCAGCAGGAATACCAACAATGCAGCCTATCATAAGGAAACGCCGAGTTGCATCTGGTTGGCCTTGGTTCCGGAAGGTATAGGTACGTATGTCCCGATCCATCGTCTGTCTTTGAGGCGACGTTTCGACCCCCACCGCCCAGCTCCTCTTCACTCCTTGCCTTCCTACGCATCCCGAGAGTCTGGCTATCTCCCGAAAACTAGAGTCTAACTTGCTAATGCAGGAGCCACCGACTTCAGCCGAACACCGAACGTCGACATTACGCGACTATGATGATAGCGACCAACATCATAAGCTAGTCAGCAAGTCAGCTGCAGTGCAGTCGAGTTCACTCGTTTATTTGATTACTTTTAGTAGTAAAATCTTGAGAACGAACGAGAATTCGAAAAGCAATGAAATAATGTCTAGTGAAAATAAAAGTCTCTGAGTGGCATTACATTAGGTACTATTTCTGGATTATTCTTCATGAATCTATGTATGATAAAATAATCAACAGCACTATACCATTATACTGGAGGTCTTTAATACGCCTATACCTGGTGGCCACGAAAACTCTGGGCCATGTATAAAACTCGAGATGAAACTACATATCCTATATATATATTATATGACGGTTACGGTTACCTACATATTGATATTATTCTCGGATAATAATTGGTAGATGATGGGGACTACAGAGTACAGGGTATAGGTGGGTAATTGTATAGGTATGTACCTATACCTACTATATTTTTCGCAGTTGGTGAAAAATAGCCTCCTTTCATCGTTCAAAAGAGATTTTTTTCGGAAAGCAAAAATAATGATGAGATTCTGAATAGAAATTCTCAAGGAGCTCACTGATTTATTGTATGAAGTTGTATACCATTGGAGATTAAAATGGAGATAATACATGGAAATTGACTTCTCGTGGAATTTTTTACAAACGAAAATTCAAATAATTTGTCACCAAATGAGCATTTTAAATTGAATTTGATTGAATTTTATCAAAAATCTCAAAAACCAAATGAAATATCGAGAGGGTCAAAATTTGAATACCTATAGTTACTGAAAGGTAGAATCGAGAAAAGTATTGCAATCTGGCATAGACTAATACCCAACCATCAGTGGCGTGTATGTACTCGAAATATGGGCCACCCTATATGTCAATAAAAAAAAATTGACATCAACATATTATTAATGCATACTAATCACCCTAGTCGACCTAGCGAATTTTCAATTTTAGTTTTGAAGTGTTCAGTTATTTAGTTGATAGGTTAGTTGGAACTATCTTCACTTACTATCATGATGATTTTTATTGATTTATAGGTACCTTTGATCATCTTTAATGAATTACTAAATATGTAAACAGTTGCTATAGTCGTGATTCGGTTGAGATCGGCGGCTCCTGCATTAGCAAGTTAGACTCTAGTCTCCCGAAATCCCGAAAATCATCCAGAAACAACTGCCAACGCATCTGCGCACGCGCCCCCACCCCAATCAATACCCATCGCTCGTGACGTAACGGTCCGCCATTGGTTCGCCGACAACTCGTCCTATTATTTATGAAAAGTCCATGAATGGATAATAGCAACTGTGATATTCTGGCGAGAGAATCTCGGTACGTCTTTCGCGTGGTGGCCAGAGCCTGCTTTGTTATCATAATGAGGGTCGCGTGAGGGCGATATGGGCGGTTGTCGTGGCGTAGGGACTGTAGGGTGCGAGGGATGAGATGGTCATGTCGGGCTAGTGGCGGCAAATGGAGGACGTCGGACCCGATCTGTCTCACCTCACTCCCGAGGAAAGGGCCATCATCGAGTCGGTGATGATGAGGCAGAAGCAGGAGGAGGAGCGGGAGCAGGAGATTCTGAGGTACCTACTTGAATGTGACGAGGGATTGTCTGGATCCTCACCTTATATATTTTCCGCCTTCCTCCACAACAGACCTTTTCGATTTAGCATCTGATATGTACCACTATTATCTTTGATATATCTCTGCTATCATTGAACTTGCTTTGCAGTGTTGTTAGACGTTTTTTTTACGGACGTAATAGCATGTCTTCCTGACTGTTCTGATTGATAAACATGATGTCCCATTGAATGTGACGAGGGATTGCCTGAGTCCTCACCTTACAATTTCTTCGCCTTCCTCCATAGCAAATCTTTTGAATTTAGCCTTTGATGTGTCACACTATTATCTTTGATATGTAATAGGGTTTACCTATGTCTGCTACCATTCAACTTACTTTGCAGTGTTGTTCGATATTCTCATACAGGCATGTCTTCCTGATTCTTCTGATTGATAAACATGATGTCTCTTTGGATGTGACGAGGGATTGTCTGGGTCCTCACGTTACATTTTATCGCCTTCCTTAATAGCAGATCTTCTGAATTTAGCCTTCGATGTGTCACTATTATCTTCGATATGAAATTGATAATACCTATGTCTGCTATCATTCAACTTGCTTTGCAGTGTTGTTAGACATTTTCTTACGGACGTAATAGCATGTCTTCCTGACTCTTCTGTATGTTGAAGATGATGTCCCATTGAATGTGACGAGGGATTGTCTGGGTCTTACAATTTCTACGCCTTCCTCAATAGCAAATCTTTTGAATTTAGCCCTTGATGTGTCACACACTATTATCTTCGATATGAAATAGGGTATACCTATGTCTGCTACCATTCAACTTGCGTTGCAGTGTTGTTAGATATTCTCATACATGCATTTCTCCCTGACTCTTCTGTTTGATAAACATGATGTCTCTTTGAATGTAACGAGGGATGTCTGGGTCCTCATCTTCTTTGATAGCAGTTTTTTTCAATTTAGCATTTGATGACATTGATGTGCCATCATCGCCATCATCGAGTCGGTGATGATGAGGCAGAAGCAGGAGGAGGAGCGGGAGCAGGAAATTCTTAGGTACCTACTTGAATGTGACGAGGGATTGTCTGGATCCTCACCTAATATATTTTCCGCCTTCCTTCATAGAAGATCTCTTCAGTTTATCATTTGATATGTGCCACTATTATCTTTGATATATTTCTACTATCATTCAACTTGCTTTGCAGTGTCCTTAGACATTTTCTTACGAACGTAATAGCATGTCTTCCTGACTCTTCTGTTTGATAAACATGATGTCCCTTTGAATGTGACAAGGGATTGTCTGGGTCCTCACCTTACATTTTATCGCCTTCCTTAATAGCAGATCTTTTGAATTAAGCCTTTGACGTGCCATTTTTATCTTTGATATGACAGTGTTGTTAGATATTTTCATACTGACCCTTCTGTTTGATAAACATGATGTCCCTTCGAATAGGACGAGGATTGTCTGGGTCCTCATCTTACATTTTCTTCGCCTCCTTTGATAGCAGTTTTTTTGTTTAATTCAGCATTTGATGACATTGATGTGCCATCATCGCCATCATCGAGTCCATGATGATGAGGCAGAATCAGGAGGAGAAACGGGAGCAGACGATTAGGAGGTACCTACTTGAATGTGACGAGGGATCGTCTGGATCTTCACTTCACATTTTCTTCACCTTCTTTGATAGCAGATCTTTTCAGTTTATCATTTGATGTTTTTGATGTTCCACTATTTTCTTCGATATAAAATAGGGTTCCTTTGTCGGCTCATCATTCAACTTGCATTGTATTTTTACTAGACATTTTCATGCAGGCGAAATAGCATGTCACCCTGACTCTTCTGTTTTATGAACATGATGTCACTTTAGTCCCTTCTTGTTCATACATAAGAAACATTCAACTTCTAGCAAATATTTTGCATTGTATAAATGCATGTTTGCCTGTCTCTACCCTGAGTACCAAATCCATACGTTTCATTTCTTCACCTTCCCTACCCATTCACACCTTAAGATCTTCCTATACTCACATCACATCTTTTCATTCAAGCATCAAATATATTGAATCTTTGATACCTTTGAAATATATTTCCTAATATTCGAGGTATTGCATTGCAAGAAGAAATTTGCATAGAAGCAATACTCGAATCAACTAGCATATAGCTTTCAGCCTCGTCTATTTGATAAACATGTCTGCAAGTATCCTTGAAAAGTTCCACAGAATGTATATCTTTGAAATTCTGTATTTGGTAGATTCATACAACAAGCATTAACTGAATATGGAAAACGTGAGTAAATCAATCAACTCCTTCAGTAAATAGGTTGCCAAAAAATAGTCGAATTCTGAGTGGTGAACTTAGTGTATTGCCAACAAAGTCTACTGCATCAATCGTATCTATATTTGATGTCTTCTCAATACTTGGTAGATTTATCCGAATAATTCGGTACATATTTCGCATGTATTGTACCATTTCTGAGATATTCTGGGTAAGGATCTAACCAAGGTGATCTAACGAAACTATATCCACAATAGTCTCCTGCCTCTACTCTGGGTATATTCAATCAATGAAGATTACATATTTGTTTACCTTACCTAGCATATGTTTCATCGTGAAATATATACTTTTCTTTCAACTTTATCAATACGATCGGAATGTACATTATAATGCGGATTCGAAATAATGGAGCCATACTCTAGGGTCGATCTCACCAAAGAGTTTTATAAAGTAATATCAGGTTTAAAGAAGCTTCCAGTTGCTCTTCGAATGAAGCCAAGATTCTTTCGACTTTTTTGAACTATTCTTTCAACGTGGCTGTCAAAGGTTTAGTATCTAGAAAAATTCCCAAGTCCTTAATGAGATTTGATTCCCTGAGAGGCTCTCCACATGAAAAAAGATCAGAAACAGGGGGAGATGCACTCCGAGTGAATAATATTTTATTGCATTTGTTTATATTCAAGTGAAGTTTGTTACGTTTGGAAAGTTTTGAATGCATTATTCCCACAAGAGGGATGAAGTGTGGGAGGGGGTAAAAATAGATCATATTATTATTGTTGAGGAAGTACAAGAACACTATTTCAATTAGAACAGTGCATATCTCCACATCTGCATGACTCATTACGAATGCCTTCCATGTTTGTTAGTCCTGCTAGAACCGTCTACATGTGCGGGAATGGCAATTATCCATATTTTAATGTATTGATATAAATAATAGGCTGTTTTTCTTTTGATATAGCAAGGCAAGACTCATTAGAACGGCCTATTTCATTTATGATGTGTTCGTGTGTTATGTGATGTGAAAATGGCTGTTTCATGCATAGGGGTGTGGGGGGTAATTTTCAGGAGACTTTTCGGGTGGCCTCTGATCGTAGAACCCAAAAAACAGGTTGACGGGTAAGAATATCTCATTATTTAAAAATGAAACACCTGAGGTGCTGAAATTATGTATAAAAATTTCACAGCAAACATTTTCTATCAATTTAAAGCCTGTATTTCGTATCGTTACCATAGCAACTAAACAAATTTCTTGGAAATCTTTTCCTCCTCCTTTATAGGTTGAATGACATTTCCATACCACTTCAGCTTCAATTAATATCCGGAAATTTTTTCGAGAACACGATATGTCGAAAATTCTCCCGAGTTGAAGACTCCCGTGATATTATAAGTGAAAATTTAATCGTCATTCTGATTCTGACCAGCCTTTATTCTTCGGTATGAAAGTGTGAAGGATAAAAACAAGGAACGTGGTGAACCTGCTTGAGAGGGATACCTATATTGTGTAGCATTTGAGAAAAAATGTTTTCTTGTAGAGGCGTCATTTCAGAGAATACCGTGGGGGGGGGTCAAGAGAGTCAGCAAAAATGGTTGCAATGTGAAAAATGCGTCAAGGTCAAATGCCCGCAAATTGAAAATCAGATTTCACAGAGACAACTCCATTTCAGTGTGTTCTAGGAAAGGGTCAAATAACTTGACTGAAATAGGAAAAGAAAGAAAACGTATTTTGGATAATGTCAGTAGGTTACCCGAGCAGGTGGAAATTTTTTTGGGAGCAAGGGATACTGATTAATTTTTTCAATTTGGCAAAATAATTCAGAGATTCGATCCCTGCATGATTCACTACAATTTTTTCATCGTATCCGAATCATCAACTATCACTCATAACAGGAAGAAAGGTTAGACATCAGTCTATTATAATTTTTAGATTTTAGGAAAATGTGCTCCCTTATTCAGGTATATTTCATGTATGTATGATACCTGCTTCTATTAATATACTTGATGATGTTTCATCAATTTTGAAATACTCTTTTTTTTTTCAATTTCAAGTACTGATACAATATTGATGATGTATATAATGTGGTTACAGGAAGAATCTGAGTGGATCAAATTTTTTTTAGAAAATTAGAAGGGTGGGCTATTGCCTCCCTGTGCCCCCCTGAATGACGACCATGTTTTCTCTTCAGGTACCTATTTTTTGCCAAATTACAGTGGCTGTAGCCCGGAGGTTGTGTGCATTTTAAGCTCAATTTTAGGACATATGCTTATACGAAGATGCCAACAATACATCCTTAAAATATTTACATTGAATATAGAATCACCCTGTAGGTATGTAGATACTCACTTCCAAATTGTAATTAGTTATAATTTTTCCTAATTGAATTCTGTACTGTTACTAATGAATATTCATCAACATGAACTCTATTAATTTTTTCGCAGTGCAGTTTTTGACAAACTTAAGGACCGAAGAAGACAAATTGTCCAGGATGAAGGATCATCAACTATCTATAAAAAATTCATGAAAAACACCCGACTCCTGATGGTATACCTCCTTTTCTCCTGTGTTTTCCTAGCTAAATTTCTCGAATTTGGAACATCGAATATGTCGGTCATATCACAACCTATTGCGTCTTTAATCAATTATACTCTTTTGAATTTTACAATTTCCCGATTTTCTAGAATTGGGAAAAGTAATTCCACTTTATAAAAAAGGGGATCAACATAGTGTTGAGAACTATAGATTTTTTTTATGTTCTGGTTCCCACGAAAAGGGATAGCCTTATAGAACATAAGCAGCTGACTGGAAGTGAAATAGCTTCTGGCCGGAAACAGAAAACCAAGTTTTTGGGATGCACTTTTAGCAATTGATCTCACGTGATTCTCCCAAGGAAGGTTATAGCTGGTATTAATAATGATAGCAGAGATTATACAGTATAATCTCTGATGATAGTAATCGAAATGGATGTCTTCAAAGGTATGGTTACTTCTGACAAGCTTATGTTGGGCACAGTGAGATCGGCTTTTCTAGAGTTGTATATCAAAAATCACCGAGAAGTCTTCTGCAACTAGAATTTATTCCTTTATGGAAGACAATGCAATATTAACCAACTGCCAATAGGGCTATAGGTCAGAAAGGTCGACTGAATTGGCTAAACTTGAATTTACACAACCTCTATTTTATTCCATAATAGGTTAGAAATTAGTATAACGAATTCAACAATACTGGGTTTGATTGGGTTATTTCAAACGATTATGAAGATATTCGCGTTCGAAGTTTCAATGAGCTCAATGAGTGTGATCAAGAAAGAAGTATTGATATTGCGCCGTCACACCCATGAATGGGTAATGAAATTTACAATTTTCGCTTTCACTCATTTAGTTTATTGTCGCCGTACTGGAAAGTAATCCACCGGCGCTAAAGTGCCATTTTACGTCCACTGTTCCTGAAGATAAAGTGTTACTTTACATCCAAGTCGCTCAAAATCAGTTGTTTTGAGTATTTCATAGTTTTCATCGGAATACAACTATATCCATTGTTCCAGGAGAAAAGCCGACGAAGTCCAAATATTAGAGGACTCTATTCGCGCCCGAAACGAGCAACAGAAAAAGGCGGGAGTCGAACTCGACGCCACCTGTCATATTTGTTTGAAAACGAAATTCGCCGATGGTGTCGGCCATCTTTGCAACTACTGCGGAATAAGATGCTGCGCCCGCTGTGGTGGGAAAGTCACTCTCCGATCCAATAAGGTAATTTTCACTTTTTTTGTTCGCCATTGCCACATCATCATCGATGTGGAGGAACCAACTTCTCATTAGACGGGGTTGAAACCTTGAGAAGATTTACATTGGAATTATGTATTCATTATATTCATATTTTGGTGGCTTCAAAAATGTATGATATTTCAGCAATATTTCAATTGCTTCATTTTTTTATGGAATTAATTGAATCATTATGCTGCACTTCAAAATTTGGTGAAGGCACCAGCTTTTATGCCGAAAACCCAGTAATTGGCGAAAGCGCGAATTGGTTGAGAGAAATAATTCCTTCACCATTCTGCTGACGACATTGGTAATTTACCACATTTAGGTTTAGGGAAAGAAGGAAAGCTATAATCATCCCCACACAGTTTAAAGACGTTGTTAAACAATCAGGGACATGTTTCGGTCTCAGAAAAGAATATGCACATATACAGGGTGTTTCACAGGTAAAGGGAAATATTTGCTTCAAGAAAAATTTACATTTATTCGAAATATCAAAATAACACACTGTATGTAATAATTGACAAAGTTCATCAAAGGAATCGTGAAGAGGAGGAAAAACTGAACTGGATTTGATGCTTTTTGTTTTCCCGCCACCAATTCTCATCGTAACAATCATAAACAGGAAGCTAAAAGTATGTCAATTTCAAGAGTATTGAAATTATGATACCACTTTCAATTATGATTATTTGATATATTCTTGTAAAATGATCGTTCGAAAGAACTTACTTAGTCTCACATTCTTTATAACAGAGATACAGGGTGAATTATCACTCGTCCATAAGTATTAAACTACCCATCACAGTAATATTTTCTCAAATTTGGTATTGAGCTTACTTGGGACGATGGATTCATTGACCTATCAGGCAGAATGGAAATACAGGTTCAGCTTCAGGAAAAGTCTCATAGTCTTCATAACAGAGATACAGGGTGAATTATCGAATTATAATTCCGCCTGATAGGTTAATGAATCCATCGTCCCAAGGTAGCATATTTGAGAAAATGTTACTGGGTAGTTTTATACTTATGGACGAGTGAATGATTATTCAAAACCGATAATTCACCCTGTATCTCCATTATAAAAACTGTGAGACTTAGTAAATTCTTTCGAGCGATTTTTCGACTAAAATATATCGAATAATCATAATTGACACTGGTTTCATAATCTCAATACTCTTCAAATTGACATACTTTTAGCTTCCTGTTTATGATTGTTACGATGAGAATTGGTGGCGGGAAAACAAAGAGCATCAAATCCAGTTCAGTTTTTCCTCCTCTTCACGATTCCTTTGATGAACTTTGTCAATTATTACATACAGTGTGTTATTTTGATATTTCGAATAAATGTACATTTTTCCTGAAGCCGAACCTGGATTTTCACTTCGCCCGATAGGTCAATGAATTCAACGTCTCAAGTTCAAGCTCCATACCATATTTTAGAAAAATATACTGGGTAGTTCAATACTTATAGACGAATGAACAATTATTCGAAATCGATAAATCGCCGTTATGAAAACTCTAAGACCTATCAAATATGGTATTTTCAGAACCACCTTGGTGAACCCTATCTACCGGTGAAATATTTCCCTTTACCTGTGAAACACCCTGTATGTATATAAGATAAGGAACCGTCACAAATGAAACATAATGTCCTGACTCATTGTACAGGAATGTCTATAGGTGTCAACGAATCTATTAGACAAGTCATAACTTCTAGACCATTAGGTGTATCAAAATGAGATTTGGTATAGGTAAATGGTATGTAAAGAGGAGAGTTTTCACATATTTTTCACTTTCCGGTCACTTCCGGTTTCACCGGAAATGGCTCCGATTCTGAATTTTCAAATGGAACACCCTGTATATTGTAACATTTTTGAATTTCTGAGACAATTCTAGATCAGAATGTGACATTTCCGAAAGATTTCATGCCTACTTGATTTTTTCGGAGTCACTTTTGAAATTACATCTAGGTGGCTATGATCGGAAGTAAACTAATCTAAGGACCTCAGGTGATATCAGAAAATTACAATCGCGAAGTTTTAGTGACAAGTATGATAGATATGAATAAGACAAGTTGGCAAAATTACATTTTCGTGTCTAACTATTATTTTTCAAATGGCGACCATTTTTTGACAAGCACTTTCCGAAAAAAGGATATTTTGACGAATCTAACGATACTAATTTATTTGCGATTGGATCAACAAATTTGTTGTTGATTTTGTTGGGCCCAGTACCGAGAATTTTGCTTATTGAACAAGCCATTATTTGTAAATCGTGATTCGTCGGAAAATAGAATTAAGTTGATGAAATTTGGGTTAACTCTATGGTTTTGAAGCAACCAATCACAAAACAATACTCGTCTATCGCCATCGTCAGCATACAAATGTTGATGTAACCCTTCTCGACTAATTTCCCTTAAAGAAACCGTTTTGTTAACCTCAACCATGGCAAGAACGTTAATCTCAGTCTCCTCATTTATGATAAACCTCTGTTCTGCCTCTCGATTTCCCTCTTGTCTAAAACGATTCTCAACATACAGAAAATACTGATGGGATGGATGTTGCCGATTGGGATATCTCTGAGCATATAACTCAGCAGCATTCCTTGAATTTCTGTGACATTCTCCAAACAATAACAACATATCCACTTTTTCACTTTGAGTATACATTATTTTGACTTAACTTAACGAAAATCAATAAAATTTTACCTCCTGCTCTTGAAGCTTATGTCACTGTCATAACCTAAGTGAGTGTTTTGTTCTCCCCAGAATACTTGATCGATATAACTGCAAAATATTATGCATCATGCCTATCATCGGCACACTTGATTCGTCAAAATATCCTTTTTTCGGAAAGTGCTTGTTAAAAAATGGTCGCCATTTGAAAAATAATAGTTAGACACGCAAATGTAATTTGTAATCCAACTTGTCTTATTCATATCTATCATAATTGTCACTAAAACTTTGCGATTGTAATTTTCTGATATATTCTGAGGTTCTTAGATTAGTTTAGTTCCGATCATGGCCACCTATATAGATGTAATTTCAAAAGTGAAAATGTCATATTCTGATCTAGATTTGTATCAGAAATCCAAAAATGTTACAATATACAGGGTGTTCCATTTGAAAATTCAGAACCGGAGCAATTTCCGGTGAAACCGGAAGTGACCGGAAAGTGAAAGATATGGTCTAGAAGTTATGACTTGTCTAATAGATTCGTTGACACCCGGTATACGAGTTACCTATGCGCCGAGCGGTAAAGTAGTCCGAAGGCGGTATAAAGTGTCTATTCACGCCCGCAAAAATTCATGTATAACTGGACAAAAATTTGAGTAATTTTCAATATTTTCGCGTCTTATTTTAGAAACGAATGATCGCCCTCTACAGATTAATATTCAGCATCAAAAATAACATTTTTTTCATATTCAACCAACTCTGTATCGGTAGGGAGTTTATTAGATCCAATTATTGTAGAAAGAATGAGAAAACAAACGATTTGTATATTGTTTGTGAAAATAACCTTCTCTAAAATGGTTCGTATGTTGAGATTATTTTTGATTTATTTTTCTCAGACGCTAGTAGACACTATAATTAGATGCAGAGCAGCAAAAGAGCGGGAAAACATTTGCAACCCCCAACCCCGCCGAAGATCAATATGACGCGTTATGTCCGGTATGGTACAGACTCGGCTCTAGAGCATTTCAACTACAAATTATGTATTATCAATCATTCTTCGCACAATTTCTTAAATAATCACATCAAAGAAGAATAGGTTTCATTACTGAAGCGTATAGTAGTGCCACGTATTTTAATTTTTTTTCAGTAGATAGAAATTCCGTTTTGTATGTTGATATTTCCACTTTTATCTTGAGGTTTTGGCATTTATGCGTCCTGTAGAGATGATCGGTTTAACCTCTCCAAGTCAACAGCGATTGATCACCCAAATTTTTATATACGACATCAAGTATTTTGTGTTTGTGTTGAGTCCGGACCTGGCCGCGTGATGACGTCAGACGCCCCACGCGATATGGAGCTCGCCGACCGGCATCCCACGCGTTTTCTAGCCCGGGCCCACATTGGGAGTCGAAACAGGCTCTTCCCAATTCGATGAATGGGAGTCGTTCCTGGCCAGGGACCAGGTAGTAGGGTGTTGCTCTTGTCACTGTCACTTTTGTATTAGATATGTTACTATACTAGCAGACCTCGCTAACGTTGTTTTGCATTATACATTGAGTATTTCTATAATATATTTTATGCACGACCGGGCGTAAAGTAGCACTTTACCGCCCGGGTTTGCGGGCGTAAAGTGGCACTTTACCGCCCGCGGACTACTTTACCGCCCGGCGGGCGATAAAGTCATTGAGCTGGTGGTAAAGCTAATGTGTCACTGTCATATCGATAGAAATCTAGATTCCAATGGTTTCAATTAATGCTCCACAAATGCCAAAAATCAGTGCTACCTACAACAAAGTTTCAAATTATCATATACTTGACATTAAGAAAGCATGAAATTAGTACTTACTTTCATCATAAGGTACGAATCGTCTGGTGCTTCACTCAAGAATAACTCTATTTCTTCTCTGCTTAGGATCTTCGATTTCTTTGGTTTATAACCGTCAGATTTTCTTTTCAAAAAAGCTATCAATCTTGCATATTTACTAATATCTCTATTATCATGTACATTTGAAGTAGCTTTCAACATGGAATAATATGACCACATGGAAGAGGGCTTACGAGATTTTGATTTTTCCAGAAAATAGGCAAGAAGCACACTTTCAGTGTAGTTCTTATTTTTTACATCATTTCTGTCGCACCAGCTCACGAATTCCTCGTATACTTTGTCGTATATTTTTTTTGATTTACTTGGCAATAAACTCGATTTTGCTTCCTCAGCTGCCTCACTAATTTCTGGTGGAGTACAATTCACACTTTCTTCATCACTAGAATTCATTTTGAAATCACTAATGAATTATGTATGATTACACAAATTGACAGTTAATATGGCTACTGGCCTATTAATTCCTATTTCGAAAAATTGACTGAGTTGCCATGGTAACGTTGATTCCATACTTCTTGATTAATTGTATTTGCGATATGGATACAATACAGTCTCACTGCAACCGTGATGTATTTTTATTGTGCTTGAGGGGTGAAGAGATACCTACATGAGATATCAAATATATACAGGTGTGCATAAAATGTTGTATGTATTTCGAGCGTAACTAGCTTTTATGGACCTAGGCGTGTTAATAGCCCTCGCTAAATAACTATTATCTGATGGCATGTCTTAATGACAACGTTATGTCATTCAAATTTGATGACATGAAGAAGCTCATTATGGGACTAAGTACCATAATGAAATTCTATATGAAAAACATGTAATGGTGAGATCAAACAAGTTTATTCAAAATGCATAACTATGTACAAAAATACTTATTATAAATGGTAAAAGAGCATCTACTACAATTTGCAATATTAATTCCAATGGATTCTAGAGTTTTTACATCAGTAATTGATTTATTTTCTACATCTTTTTAGTTTCGCTATCTATGAAAGCGTGTTCCTTCAGTTTTTCAAACTACCATTCAGTTCAACTTCTTTTTAGTTCACTTGAATTTATCAATTTTGACGAAAGAATCATAACATCCGACTCCTCAAGCCCCAGATGAAAATCTTGAATAGAATCGGAACATAATTACAAAACTCGTCCGCAATATTCGATCTACCATCTTGAATTTCCTAATTTCGACGAAGGAATCATAATTTTTGATCCCGAAAACGCCCACAAATTTTGAATAGAATCGGTATATAATTACAAAACTCATCCGGTATATTGGTTTCACCGTCTTGAATTTCCAAATCCCTCCCTCTCCAGATTTTGACAAAAGAATTATGATCTCCGACCCCGAAAACACCCAGATAACAATTTTGAAGAGAGTCGGATCATAATTACAATACTCGTCCGCCATATTGGGTCTGCCATCTTGAATTTCCTAATTTTGACGAAAGAATCATAATCTCCGACCCCAAGAACCACCAGATACCTTTGAATAAAATCGGATCCTAGTTTCAAAATCCGCCATTTTGGATCCACCAACTTGAATTTCTCAATTTTAACAAAGAAATCATAATCCCCGATCACTAAAACCCCTAGGAATCGAATTATAATTACAAAACTCGTTCCGTCATTTGAAATTTACAAATTCCGCGTGAATTTTCGAACTCTGACGAGAGAATCATGATCTCCGACCCCGAACCCCCAGATACCAATTTTGCTGCTGATGGTTCTAAGCTACCTTCCCACCAATTTTCAGCCAAATCGATCCAGTAGTTTTGGAGCCTATTCAATACATACATACATACAAACAAACAAACAAACAAACAAACAAACAAACAAACAAACAAACAAACAAACAAACAAACAAACAAACAAACAAACAAACAAACAAACAAACAAACAAACAAACAAACAAACAAACAAACAAACAAACAAACAAACAAACAAACAAACAAACAAACAAACAAACAAACAAACAAACAAACAAACAAACAAACAAACAAACAAACAAACAAACAAACAAACAAACAATCAAATCTTTCCTCTTTATAATATTAGTATAGATTACTATTTCACGGAGATTGTTACGTTATAACGATTTGTTAAGAATCTATTACCTACTATTTGCTGTTGGATCCAAAATATGGTTTTTCATCACGTTTCTAGACTAAAATAGTATACTATATGTAACAAGTGTTATAAACGTCATTTTATTAACGAGTATTTTAAGCACGAGCGAGTGTTTAATAAAAGAGTGTCTAGAAGAGTTTATAAACGCGTAACATACTATACTCTTTCCACGAACTCATAATTCCTCTTTTCGACAAGGTCATAATTCCGAAAATTTTATTAACCAACCAGCTAACCTACAAAATAATTCGAAGAGAATGGGAATTGAGAACATAATACATAATACTATAATGCAACTACCAACAAGCAACCAACGAGACACGTATAAGTTATATTGGTTGTTGATGTGCGTCTAGTCTATGTGTGCATGCCAAATTACCTTCTTCTCCTTCTTTTTCTTCTTCTTCTTCTTCTTCTTCTTCTTCTTCTTCTTCTTCTTCTACTACTTCTTCTTCTTCTTCCTCTTCTTCGAAGCACTGGTGGGCGGGTGAACATCTCTGTACGTAGGCCTCTTTATTCGGTCCCATTCCTTGAAGAAGTTCAGCAGCTTCCTCAGCTAAATCTCTTTCACGTCCTCTGGCCTCAAAATTAAGTTTCCAAGGATAGCCCTCCTCTGATGTGTCAGTGCTGGGTACTCAGTGAGGAGATGCGATGACGTTTCGTCTAAATCCAATGAGCTCTAGGTGCCTATTGAGGTGGTTGTGTCCCGTTAGGAGCCCCACTACCTTTTTGTGTGAAAAGTTACTTTCGTTTTTGCCTGTATGATGATCAAGTAGTACGCTTCTCTCAGGACCTAATATTCAGGCTAACATTCCGAAACATGAATATACGATTTGAAAAAACGAAAATATCTATTTCTTTGATTATTTTCAGCATAATATTGGATATTCCAATTACATTTTAAGGATATACTACAGAAAATTCGAGAGGAGTCATGTTGTGAACATTGTGAGAATATCTCTAATCATTTATATAGTTTGGGTGATTTCTATTCCCTATCCTTAGGTAACCAACATCCCCGTTAAGTAAATATACTGTTGCGTAGGTTGTCGACATCCATTCATAAATAAATAAACTCCCGTTTGACGCAAGTGAAACGCTGGAGGAGAATTGTCGATCCCTGATCCAGTGGTGTGAGCACATGGGAGTGGGGAACTGAAAAAGTTATATGGGGCTCTAAATGTGATATCAAAGATGAGATATATTTCATTATATTATGGGCATTATAACAGATCGTAGACTAGTGGTTATATAGTATATTATATAAATGAGGATTCGGCGAGATAATTAGAAGGTGGATCAATATGGATAGGCTTCATCTTAGACCAAATAGGGTGCGGTTTATTTATAGTGTCAATATAAATTTTTCATTCCTCTTTCTTAATGTTTGTAGAATTCCATTGAGTTTTTACGATATTCTCATGATTTATTTTTCAGTAGGTACATACTCCCTTTTACGAATAATTGGAAAAAATATGAGATATTTCTGAGATACTGATGAATATAAAGTTGATCAATGATAAAAATCGATAGGGGCATTCTAGATCTTCTTAATTTCCATCAAATATCAATCAAAATAACGTTTTGAATATATCGGGTGGTGCAGAACGAAAAACGGACAACTAATTCAGCCATATTCCAACCGATTTTGATTTTCTTGATAAAGGAGAGCTGCCGAAGGAATGAAGTTCAGTCGTTGAGCCGAAACTTTAAAAAAAATGGCGGACCTATACAACCTCCATTGATTTGTAATATTCGCTGGCAACACTCACAAGTTTATTTCAAATCTGTTCATTTCTGAAGAGAATTGAGGCATGAAAAACCATGTTCAAATGACCTATTTTAGACATTTCTAATATTATCTATTCTATGTCTTCACTTATTCTAAATTTTTCCTACAAGGTAATAAATTGAATATAAATGTTGAACAACTTGGAGAAAGTGAAAAGGTACTAGTAATAATAATCTTTACCATATGAAGAGAGTACTAATATTCTAAAAAAGTTTACAACGATACAAATATTCAAATTTTGTTCACAATTCTGGAAGATGTACGTAATGATTTGGATCCTTTCCGTCCTCTGAATACTTCAATATCCTTCGAGTCCTCGGCTAATCTTTTCTTGGAAATTTCCTCGGAGATTTCACTACTCTCAGTTTCAGATGTTACACTGTTGTGTTTGGATCTCAAGGTATCATATGTGTAATGGACGCCATCAACAATGAGTTGCTTCCCCTTGATTTTGGCTGAATGGCCGCTTTCACGAGCAATTTTCTGCTGTGTCACCAGAAATTTATTTTTTTGATAATCTTCGGGTATCAAATCTAACGAAATGAATATACCACTTCCCTTCAATGCTTTTGCCTTATTCAGTATTTCAGTTTTCCATTTATTTGACAAATGAGATTGAAATCAAGATAAGAATGTATTTACAAATTTGCTCCCAAAACAAGTTACGCTTGAATGTGATGAATGTCTCCATGCAGGGCTATAATTTGATTTTCACCTTTTAAAATTCATTATCCTCAGTAATGAGTATAGAGTTGGAATGAAGTGCCTTATACAGCTCAGAAAAATTATGAGCGTTCCATATTTCCAGTTGTTTTTATAAGTAAATCAATGCAGTTTGTATTGATTCACCTATATAACGATCATTATGTTTTTGACCACCCAATAAATATATATATCATTCAATCGTTAATCTCTATTGCATAGAGAATGTCAATTTCGCAAGTATACCCAAGGTCATTATACGAAGAATCAAGAATACTTAGTTACTGAATAATAAGTTCATGATTATCTAACTTATAAGGTAGTGAAGGCATATATGGCCAGGGAGATAATATTACCCGCATAAAAATTACAAGCCTGATTTAATGAAACAAAAGCAGTTTAGCATCGCTGGTGTGTTGAACTAAGTTGCAATCACTACTCTCAATCACCGCATCGTGTATCCCACTTCGAAAAATTTAGTGGTCTAGTTCAGTTTGGTGGGAGGGAAATATGGCCCTTGATTTGAGTGGCCTATATAGCCAGGGCTATAAAACCCGCTATTGGCTATATGACACATATGAAATTGAAAGTGCTCAAGTTCATTTACATCAATTAGGTCATGATGAGATAACACTTTGCTGAGAGATTTGGAAATTTTTACTATTGGGCCATTAAATCGTACGGTTTCGAAATATGATATACCAAAAATGTTTTGTTACTGATTGTTTCTTATTAGTGAAGTTATGATAATGCTGACGAATTTTGTACGATTTGATTTTATATAAGGTACCAATAAACATTTGAAACATTGAGGCGGGCCATATACCATGCCCGTCTAAAGTCCGTTCCTCCCCTTCTAATGTTTGGACCACTTGGTATATCGCACCGAAATTTGGAGGGCTAAAATTGGAGGTGAAAACCGACTTTTTCATGAAAAAACGATAGCTTAAAGTTTTGAAATCGCGGCTATGCGCCATGTTGAATTATTTTTTAAATAGAACACCCCGTATATTATTCCATTTCCGAAATCTTCTCGTAATTCTCAACAGTATCATCTAGTAAAACTCGAATGATGCTTTCAATCATGTTTGCTTTGGAAAAAATCAAAATGTCAGTTTTCAAACGTTAATATTTCAAAAACTATTATTATGAGAAGATTTCGAAATTTGTTCTAAAAAAAATTTTTTGAAAACAGACTTTATAGACGGTCACTGTATGCCTCCACTACCTTATATTATGTAGGTATCTAGTAATACCAATGCATAACAATCAACATTTTATGCTCTCGATGACAGAGTTTTCTGACGTATATTCCGATATATAGAATAAATAAATCGAGAGTAATCGATTCATCTCCACCCAGGCATAAGTGGGTAGGTTCATATCAGTCATTTGCTGATTATATAGATGAGAGGAAAGTAATAGTTATCTGAATTTTTTTTATTCATCTACGTCAATACCTACGCAATTGATGATTACAAAAACAATGAATGGATTGCCGATCTATTTTGCTACAGTTGCTACAGTTGAAATGAGTAGGTATTTCATTGAAATTCAGTAAAATCAGTACAGAGATGTTTACCACGAAAAACCCGCAAATCGGTATCTACCATAGTTTCACAGTTGACATCAGGTGTTTTGGGAAATTGTGCATTCATTATTGAGTTCATCATAAAAACTGATCTCCAGACGACACGAATCAGTAACCGCGTATATTAGGTATTCGAAAATGCAACGTCCCTCTCTAATAAAGTGTCCAATTCGACCCACCCCGTACATACATTTTACATATACAGTGTGGCTCACTTTTAGCAGCATCACACTTGTATTTTTCTATTTGTTCACCGATTCCATCGAGGGAGGGGGGTGGTCTCAAAATGCAATCTTTTCAAATTTGCCCGATATCTACAGAGCTATATATGAAGATTTTGTCTGCGGTATCTTGATTTTTACAAAATAGTGAACGTTCCGCACTTATACAGGATGTTTCAGAATTCAGTATCAAGATTTCAGCGACATATTTCTCAGATCAAAATGAGACATTTTTCCCATAACTATACAGGGTGTAACATGAGAACGTTTAAATATTCAAGTGACATATTTCTGGGACAATTTCAAGAAAAAAAGTCTATATGAACTTGTGTCCTTAAATGCTTCGTTTCGGAGATATTGATCATATATTGTTAGCTTTTTAAAAATAACTTTTGAAAACAATAAGTTATTTGCACGAAATTTGGTACCCAGGAATTTTTTGTCGTGAAAAATCATGATTTCGTAATAATTTTTATGTAATATCTATAGGGCACTGCGTACACTGTCATTATTTATTTCAAGTTGCCCTAACATTTTTGAGAGTAAACTTTTGGTACTTTTCATGAAGAACCTTATTCCCACACATCGTTTTCGAGATATTTACGAATTTCTATATCGATGCAGGTTACTTAGTGGCGCTAAGTGAAGTGAACATCACAAAAACTGAGTATGTGCTAGGTTTCGTCAATATAAAATACTTTTTTCTAATGAAATGTTCATCTAGAAAACCGGGATGCTATGAGACAAAAATCTTTTTGCCATCTCTCATACTAGCAGGATTTATAGCTAGTGGTGAGGAAAATGTTTTTTCTTGTGACGGGAAAAAAGTTTGACATTTCATCTCTGTTGACAGGTTACAAAATGTCACTTTTCATGAATGAATACTTCTTCCCGGATATATAGGTGCGCTGTTGATGGCTTTGGTTGTGCCAGTTCCGAAAAATAAGCCAATAACACCGTCTCTGAGAAATAACTGCAAGTCATTTTATCTTCCATTGGACTTCGCGGTTACGTAAATTACTAAACAACCACTAAAATCGCAATTTTTTAACATCAAAACACAGTTTTTGGATGTGTGGTAATTGATATTCATCATACAGGACGTGGAAAGAAATTCTGAATTGAGAACCGAATCCAAGCTTCAAGAAGAAGCTGCAAATCAAAAACATAACAGGATTCAAGAAAATCTCTCAACAAACACTGTATATTTTAATCTGAAATATGAGCCCCTGAAATCCTGATACCTACTGAGTTTTCAAGACACCCTCTATACACGACCACATGACCTCTACCTCCCGCATCCCTCTTCCAGGTGATCTGGATATGCATCTTGTGCCGCAAGAAGCAAGAACTCCTCAGCAAGACGGGCCAATGGATGCTGGGCGGTCCCGCGACCGACACGGACCTGCCCCAGATCCTGCCCCCGCACGCTGCCCCTTCCGATAAGCGGCCCAAGCTCGAGCGGGCGCACTCCGCCGCCGAGAAGGAGAACCTACCCTTGCAGCGGGCGGGCAGCGTGCTGAGGAGGCAGTACTCGGAGCAGCAGGAGCCGCGGGCGCCCTCTTGCGAGAGATACCAGCAGTTCAACGAGGAGGACCCGAGGTTCTACCAGGGCGAGTTGGAGGGGCTGATGCGGACGCATCCCCACCTGGTGCCTAGAAGGTGAGACAGTTTAGTGTGTAGGAATTTAGCAAACTGTACTAGAGTCTAGGGCCATCACCTTCTGAGGAGGCGAATTTACCCGAGCGCCGACAGTGGACACGATAAAATCCTTCGAAGAGGGAAAAACGATCTACAAGGTGATTCTCAAATAGGTGGTCAAACTTTGGGAGTATATAGAGTGAGTGAAATAATTAAGAAAACCTCGGTTACATTTTTTTCTGAAGTGCCCTCCAAGAAAAATACAGCCCCTCAAAGGGGGGCCTCGGAGAATGATTTTGTATTATCATCTCCAACACCTTGTATGATGAAAATCTAAAATTTTGTCCATCCACTAACTATTCAGTGCCGGTTCGAATGGAGTTAAAATCTCCTCAAAATTAAATACAGGGGTGTGTCAAAATAGGGAGGTAAGGGGTTAAAATAACCCCAACTTTTTTGTTCGTCGCAATTTCAGTTTTTTCACATGAAATTATAAAATCTCAGGGCTATTAACATAGAAAAGGAGCTCTTGTTGAATCTCGATAAAATGAACCATTAGCGAATAAAATTTATTTTTCCAAGAGTTCATTTAAATTGCAATTTTGGTGTGCACTGGAGTTTAATTATCTAGTTCAAATCTTGCAACTGAATTTTTACCTACTTCTAATCGTTTGATCAACTTGAAATCTTGGACAGATGACAGTTGACAACGCGTTATGGACTTTGATAGAAAAAAATATGGCGGCTCGAATGTGGCTGACCAGATTTGTGATTATGGGCCGATTCGATTCAAAATTGGTTTGTATGGGTTTTTGGGGTTGTACATTTTGAATTCGTTGTCGGAATTCATGAATTTAAAATAGACGACGAGTTTCGTGATTATGGTCTGATCCTGTTGAAAATACTAAAATAAAATTCCGACAACGAATTCAAAATGTACAACCCCAAAAACCCTTACAAACCAATTTTGAATCGAATCGGACCATAATCACAAATCTGGTCAGCCACATTGGAGCCGCCATAACGGTCAACTGTCATCTGCCAGATTCTGAGTTGATCAGGCAATTAGAAGTAGGTATAAATTCAGTTGCGAGATTTGACCTAGATAATTAAACTTAAGTACATACCTAAATCGCAATTTAAATGAAATCTTGAAAAAATAAATTTTATTCGCTAAAAGTTCATTTTATCGAAACGCAACAAGAGCACCTTTTCTATGTAAATAGCTCTGAGAGTTCCTAATTTCATATCAAAAAACTGAAATTGCTATGAACAAAAAAGTTGGGTTTATTTTTACCCCCTACCTCCCTATTTTGACACACCCCAGTATTTAATTTTGAGGTGATTTTAACTCCATTCGAACCGGCAGTGGTAAGTGAATGGACAAAATTTCAGATTTTCATTATACAAGGTGTTGGAGATAATAATACAAAATCATTCTCCGAGGCTCCCCTTTGAGGGGCTGTATCTTTCTTGGAGGTCACTTCAGAAAACAAATTCACGGAGGTTTTCGTAACTATTTCACCCACTCTATATGCTCCCAAAGTTTGACCACCTATTTGAGAATCACCTTGTATATTCTTTTTTTGTATAGTACCACTCGTAATTAAAGGTGACAAAAGTTCAATCTTGGTATTACTCATATTATTATTTGCCTATGATTAATATAGAAGATTTCATAACAGATATTGGCTTGTTTCACGTGAGATCAATTGCTAAAAGTGCATCCCAAAAACTTGGTTTTCTGTTTCGGGCCAGGACCTATTTCACTTCCATTCACCTGCCTATGATCTATAAGGTACAGACCCGACCTTTCCTGGAATACTGTTTCCATATTTGGAGTGCAGCACCCAAACATACCCTGAAACTGTTGGATTCTGTCCAAAAAAGGGCAATTCGTCTCGTGGGTGATGCCTTGCTCACAAACTCACTCACTTCTTTGGAACACCATAGAAAAGTTGGCGATCTGGCTCTATTTTATAGATATCAACAATTATTGTTCCTCCCTTAGCAGTCCCCGCGAGATTAACCCGTCGAGTTGAGGATTCTCACCCCTTCGTGGCCACTTTGGAGACCTGCAGAACATCTCTTTCCAAAGACTCGTTCATCCAACGAGCAGCGAGGCTCTGGAACACATTGCCAAAGAAAGTGTGCCCCGAGGCAATAACCTCCAAAAATTTAAGAAGAACAGCAATTCCTACCTTATTTCCCTTGGTTCTCACGATGTTCTCTGAACATTACAGAATATCCCTTTTCGTGGGAACCAGAACCAGAAGAAAAATTTCTCCTCTTTCCAGATATCCAGATCCAGAACCGGAGCTCACCCACATGGACCACTCGCAGCAGCGCGTCCAATCCGCTGCCAGCTGCAACAAGAAGCACAAGCGCAGCGGCTCAACGAAGAAGCAGCAGCACCCGCCGCCGCAGGTGCAGCTGCACTCCTACTCCAGCTCGGAGGAGGACCTCAAGTCCACCCCGGAGTACGGGAGCGACGATCGAGACAGCGAAAAAGGTAACTTTCCACTCTCGTAGATTTGTGGTGAAGATCGAGGTTGTTGCTCCCATGATCCTAGATGGTATTTTGACGTGTAGTTGGCTATCTTTTTCTCCGTGTTTGATAGTTTAGCGAGAAGGATGAGTCGAGGTAATGTTCTACCTTTGAACAACGTGGTAAATATGCTTATTTCACCTGCATGGGTGCCGGCAGCAGGGTGAAAGGGAGAGAGATGGTTAATAATTTTTCCAATTGAGCTTTTGTTTGAATGGAAACTTGAAGGATCTAGGTTGCTGTCCAAATTTGATTTGTTAATTGACATAACATACACATTTTTAATTATGATATAATAGGAAATATCGGGGAGTTCAGTCAATCGGGAAACAAGCAAACTACTTTATTGCTATGCCAAGCTTCCGAAAATTTTTATTTTCTTCTTCAAGGCTGAAACAATATATTATGATTCTAATTTATACCTTTTAACTCGCATTGCAAGTGAGCTCTTGTTTTTGTTGAAACGACTTGTAACAAAATGTTTCATATACAATATATTGTTTCAGCCTTGAAGAAGAAAATAAACATTTTCGGAAGCTTGACATAGCAATAAAATAGTTTGTTCCTTGATATTTCCTATTATATCATAATATAATACAGTCGATAAATTATTCAATAAACATGTATAATTATCTATAATTCAAATTTTATAAACTAATAGTATTATGTATAGATGCAGATGCACCTCCCTGAAAGTACTTCTGGCGGCCCCCATGACAACTCTTAAAGTAGTCGAATATGTCGATACTATACAGTGTGCGCGTAAAGTATATGGAAACATGAAGATATCTTGACACCCTCCTATTATGTTTATCAGTACAAAAACAGCAAAGACTTTTTTGAACTTCAACAAATACCGAGTGGCCCATTTTATTTCATCTTTATGTTAATATCAACGGTTGAAATCAAAATATTATTTCAATTTCTCAAAATTAATGGTCAATATTGGCCATTAACAGTTTGTATGCTGCATTGGCAATAAATTATTCCAACAGAGAATTATAAAATATTCGAATTGTCTCATCGTATTCGTATAGGTATCGCAGAAACTGTATATTTGGCAACGCAACGTCACAAAAATAATATTCATTATCTATGTACATAACCAAAATTGTATCTTGACAGGTTGTCCAAGATATCTTCATGTTTCCATACTTACATGCACTGTATAGGTAGATTGTATCCCAATAACAAATAACTTTATATTTTTATAGTCATCGTTTTGTCCTTTCTTTCAGCGATGTCAATCGATAAAAGCAGGAACTTCTTATGTTGTTTTCAGGATTTTGACAGAGATGAATTTTGAGCTTAATTTGACATAAACAGGGTGTTTCAGAAAAAAACGGACACACTTCAACATGAACTCGAGGACATTGAGGTGAATTCAAATAATTTATGTAAAATTTTCTATATCCTCTACTTCAGGGGCGTCATTTCAATCTTTATGAGGGGGGGGTGACAAATACCCTGAACAAAAGTCACAGATTCAGTTCAAGGTCAAATGCCTTCATATGGAATCAGACTTTTTCCACAGTGAAAACTTCATGTCATAATGTGTCCGAGCTGAAACTTTCCATCTCCGAATCCGTAAAAAAAATTGAATATGGCTCAGAATTCAACTCAATTTCCACTAATTCAGGTGGAAGTATGTCCGATTCATAACGACACACCCAGTATATGTATTATTCAGTTGATATTTCAAATTTTTGAGCTGAATTGAAATATTCTCAAGATATCAGTGAAATGATAAGATATAACATCAAATACTTGATATGAATAATACTAAAAGCTACAAATTAACAACAAATGAATTATCGTTTTTTTTTAATGCGATTTGTGGTTATTTTGGTGATTGTCTTGTTATTAATAAATAGCAGAACAACGTCAAATAACAGCAATAGCTATTGTTTTTCGACATTATTAATGTAATTTCGAACAAAAAACAAACAACACGAAGTTGGTCGACCACAAATTACATAATACAGTCCCTGTACCCAAAAATTCTAAAGGAAACAAGTTGCTGAAGGAAAAACATACCTATGAAACCATGTGGAAATCAGAATTTTGAATCCGTATGGGTCGTACATTCAAAAATCAATCCGACAAGGAAAACATCTGAAAAAAAATTCAAATATGTGTTCCTCTCTGATTTTTGATTGTACAAACCATACTGATTTACACATGGTTTCATGTTCATGCGTGTCTGACAATGGCCGTTTGAGTCGAAACTAGTCGCACTTTAATGTGATATAATTTGTGGTCGACCGACTCGGTGTTGATTGCCTTTTCTTTGAAAAAAATTGGGCCACTTTGGGAAGGATGGATGGTTTCCATTACTTATATCATGTAATTTGCTGATCTAGACAGGCAGGGCTGATTAGCACCAGCTTGCTGACTGCAACTGGAACTCTTTTATGCAGCATAAAAACCGACTTCGAATTTTTTTCGCGAATAAGTTGTTGCGTGTGACCTTGGCGATAGTTAAAGCCAATTTTGGAATTTGCAGGCAGTCATGAGAAGGAGAAACTGTCAGACAATTTGAGTCGGCAGGCGATACTAGACGAGAAAATAAAAAAGTTTCTAGCGGTGAGGAATCAGAAATGCTGTATTCTCGTCGTTGACGTTACTGGTTTCGATGTTGTGATTGAAAGACGTGCATGATGGTGTCCATACACGCAGCTTACGCACCCTTTTTTATTCTCGTTCCTGTTGCATTTGGCAGTTTTTCTATCGCGAATTATGACTTCTAAACCACATACCACTCATACGGAGATTCGGTTACAAAAATATATGTATCAGTAGGTAAATGGACAGATTAGCCAGACAGTGACGCCATAAACATCGGGCGAGGTTCAAATCTGACAGTATGGTGTAGTCTAGCCAGTCTACGACACCTTTGCACCAAATTGACGAATATTTCGGTACCTATTGCTACGAATTCTTAACAAAAATCTTTCCCTATATAAACGAAAGGCTGCTGCTGCACTTTCACTTTGGCAACATTAACTATAATTCGATAGTATTTAAACAAGTTCATTATTTTCGTGAAACTTGAAATTACTACATTGTTTGACAATACACACAAAATAGATCAATTGAGGAAGATGATTCGATGACTAGCGCTAGACAAACATGATTGTGATGTGATCCCAGTAAACCATTTTGTATTTCTGAAACGTTCTTGAAACTAACTCTATGAAATATGAAACATTTCACCTATATACTCTGAAATACTTGTGGCCAATGAAACGGAATCATGAACCTGGCAACGTTGGCATGTGAAGTTTCAAGTAGTTAACGTTTATTAACACTCGATAGTTTTGTATTATTTCAGAAATGTTTCCTCGAGGTTAACACAGATATGTTTTGGTTGACCCGTATTATAGTACAATTGACACATTTCAGAAATGATGAATTCACAACAACTAGTAATCATCTATAATGAAACATTCCAAAGATGTTTCACATTACCCATAACAACACAAAAATGTTTCACATACGTAAACATGGAGATGTTTCACATGCGACGTCTAGAGATTCACGTGAGACATTTCGAGCAGAGGATTTTTGAGATGAATATGAAACGTATGTATTGACATATTTCTGAAATATTTCACATATTTTATGAAAAGATTCAGAAATGATACCTTCATGTTAACATTGAAATGTTCAAGATGACACGTATTAGGGAACTTTTGGGATGTTTTAGAAACGTATTGTGTTTACTGGGATAGTAGGGTACGAACAAAAATTCGTGCGTCAAATGTGCAATTGATAATATCTCCGTTATTATGCAACCTTTGTTAAGACAATCATTGAGGGAATTTGTATATTTCAACGAATTCTACATTCTCTTAAAAAATGCTCCATCTTTGAAAACACCCTAAATTACGGAAAATGACGATATATGAACCGACTACCGCCCCTCGCGTAACAAATAAATTCATTTGAAATAGATATCCTAATATATAAATGGAATTTCAAAGTTAAATCTATTCTCAACATAACAATCGCTCAAAATGTGTCTTCTTCAGTTTCGGAATATAAACATCGATATCCGCAAAAAAATTTCAAGCAATTTTTTGCTACAACTGATATTTGTGTTATTTTTTGCTAGTGTTTTACACAGCCTCAAAGATGAATTCAGTTTGTATGCCGTATTCAGAGTTCGAAAAGAAGTGATGTTGCGAACTGAAAATGCCTTATTTAACTGAATCGCTGAAAATCGAAATTTTGATGATGATTGGATTTGGTGATAGGCAGGCTGTTGTTGATGACGAAACGAAGTTCAATTTGTTGCTTGCTCTAGATGAAGATCCAGTCACTCCACTGGCCTGTGATAGTAATCTCAATCACAAAACAGTTTTGAAGATAATCAAATATGAGAAAAAACGTCCTTATAAAATGCAAGCTGTTCAAGAGCTCCTTGAAGATGATCCAGATCACCGACTGGAATTTTGCGATTTATTATGACCAGTATTCATCAAAACCATTTATCATTGGAGGCTACTTTCACATTGAACGGGCATGTAAATCGCCAAAATTTTCGTTATTGGGCTGTGGAGAACCCTCATTGGATGAGGGAATTTCATACTCAGCGCCCACAGAAACCTAATGTATGGACCGGAATAATCAAAGATACAATTGTAGGACCATTTTTCTTTGATGACACTATTAATGGAGCAAGATACTTGCTTTTTCTCCAGAACGAACAAATGCCAGTTCTATGTCATTGTTTTCCAAATCCCTTGAACCCCAACTTGACCGACGAGAGGCTATGGTTTCAGCAAGATGGGCTCCCGCCACACCACGCTGCTATTGTTCGTCAATATCTGGACAGAATTTTTCCCAGTAAGTGCATTGGAAGGCGAGGTACCATGGAGTGGCCAGCAAGGTCACCAGATCTTACACCCCTGAATTTCCATTTGTGGGGACATTTCAAAAGTAAGGTTCACATTCAAAACCGAACAACATAGCAGACCTACAGGAAAGGATAAGAGAGGAAATCAGCAAATTAACACCGGAACTGTTGCATAATGTAAGGGACGAGACCTACCACAGACTGGGATGCTGCCAACAAGTGAATGGTACACATTTTTAGCAATTGTTGCGTTGAAAATAAATCTAACTTTATTTATTTATTACGTTTTGATATTATGCAACCCCCAACCGTAAGAAAAAATAAAATTTTATCAGTACGCTGGATTCCACTTTTCACCTGATTTCCTGAGGAGTCACAAGCCATAGGGTTGCATTTGAATAAAAAACATATTGAGGGTGGTTTCAGCTGACCTGACCGCCTATATTCCTCATATTGCTTGCAAAATATTGGTGAATATATAAAAACGTTGACGTATCTCGGGAGTTTTCAAAAGAATTATTACCCTCCCAGCTAGCGAATTTATTCCACTTAAGGTCCCCTGCATAGATAGATTCATATAACTGTATATATTCGATCAATTTACAAAAGTTTTTGGCAAGTCAATGTCACTTCAAAGAGTTGTATGATAGAAGAATAATACAACGAAAAACGAACAATAAAATACAAACAAATGGAGTATAAACTCCCAAAAACACGAAACAACCTACCCAACCCTCTCACCGCCTCAGACCGCCCCGACGAGCTGGACGGCTGGCCGCCCCTCGGCCGCTACATCGTGGCGCCGAGCCACCCGTCCCGCCCCCTACAGGACGTCACGGCCGACAACAGGGTCTTCGCGGGACGCCGCAAGAAGACGGTTCGGTTCGACCAGCGTCCCGACGCCGACGGCAGACAGACGTCGCAGGACTCGCACCGCGACTCCGGCATCGACACGTCGTCGACGTTCACGTCGAGCGAGGACTCCACCACCAGGGGGGAGGCGCCCAAGGTGCTTAGGACGAGGGGGAGTTGGGCGGGATCGTCGGAAGTTTTTTTGTTCTTCGGGTGCCTCCTGTAGGCCCTGCTCCTGGCCGATGGAGAGTGGAACTTGCATGAAATGAGCCAGAGACTTGAGATACCTAGAGTCACTTGATGGTATTAGTTAGAGTTCGGACACAGAAATGACCATTAAGTTACACATCTTGCATTGCGACAACAACATCATGGTGGTTCCGCGTTTTTTTCATTCAAAATTATTTAAATTTGACAACAAATTTTATGACCGTCAGAATTAAATATAATTCCATAAACTATTGAGAAAAAAGCATACATGAAAATGTCCTGCTGTTTACTAAATTGCGGAAATACTGAAGGAAATGGCGATTTAATTTCTTTAATTTTCCAAAGGAAATATCAACCATTCCTTCATATACCGGGTGGCTACGGGAGTATTGCCTACGGAATATCGATCTCAGTTATTGTATGAAGTAGGTTTGTGAAATTTGAAGCGTCGATATAATGACATAAGAGCTAGACTTTGAGCATATTGACATGTCGAAGTTAACTTCCGGTCTGACCGGAAGTAACATCAACTTTCTTATTTTGAATGGAAACCCTATTTTTTTTTCTTTTCGCTTTATTCAGCATTCAATTCCCTTTCTAATGACATATCACAAGTTGGTATCTAACCAGAAACTAGATCAGAAAAAAATTATTATTGAAATTCACCCAGTAGGCCGTGGAAGCAAAATGAAAGCCAAAAAATGACTCTCTATTATATCATTAGAAAAGAATGGTTCTGCTGAATAGTACAGGCAAGAAAAAGTTGTATGTTCCTATTTGAGTTATGGACCTACAGAGTATTGTTTTTTTCCCAATTTTTCCAATATTTTTTTTGGCGGCTTTTCATAACGCCGACGAATGAAAATAAAATATCACAGTAGTAGCAACTGTTGTCAAGTGACGTATGGTTTCCATAGCCAACTTTTCAATTTTTGGCTTTCATTTTGCTTCCACGGCCTACTGGGTGAATTTCAATAAAACATTTTTCAAACAGAAGATTCAAAAGATCCGTTGTTTCATTGATTCACAAAATAGACTATTGAGAACGAAACTAGGGAAATCAAGTAAATTGCAACGTGATATAATGAATATCTTAGATGATTTTTTCAATACCGACCGAATTCAAAATTTATCAGCGAAAAAGGAATGCAGCAAAAGGTGGAGAATCAAAACAATCTTCATGTTTTACACTTCATCACTCGGGTACAGTTTTACATACAATAAGGAACGAGCTATTAGTATATCCATATGTGTCTATTTTGTCCTATTAAAATGTTGTTACATGAATATTCTTTTCATTTTTATAACTATTGTTCTGCGAGAAGTATCTCGTTATATAAATTGAAGTGGGTGTTTATATACCCTATTTCTATTTTCCATCTACGACAATGATTGATTTGACAGAAAATCTAACCTCTTATTCTTTTATTCACTTAAACCATTGTTGTATGTATATAGAAAATAGAAAAGGACAGAAGTTCAGCTGTGTCCGAACTCTTTTCTAACTAATACCATCCAGTGACTCTAGAGATACCTACTTACTGAATAGACATTCAGTGGTTAGCTGATGGCATATCAAACAACGGATGTTCTGTACCCGAACAGATGCGATAACATTTGTCGTTCGTTATTTGTTCTCAATATACCAATTTTTCGTTTTGCTAATATGTTCAATAACGTCGGCTTCACATCACAAAACTGCTGGTTTTCGATAAAATGTGATCTCACTTGAACAATTTTGATGGAGTTTGAAGCAGTCAGTTCACGTAACTGTCAATGCCAGTGTAATATTTTTGAATCAGTATGGTCAATAATAAATTGATAGCTTATATTTTGGAATTATTTATATTACATACTACAAGGGACCGTGCCAACGTAGATCATATAATATACAGACAACTCATATTACACGTCCCTTTCTTTATAAATCTAATCTATTTGGTTTATCAATTTTTATTCGACTCCTAGTATATCGATTACCATTTTAGCATTTTCAGCATCGTCCTCGTTTGACTCATCTACTCCTGATTCCTCTAATTCACTTCTTCTTTCGTCTTCATAAACTCCTTCACTTCTTCCATCATCTTCATAAACTCCTTCACTGCTCCTATCTTCATTATCCGCTTACAATTGTTCATTCGTTATCTCATATCTTCTCCTGCTCCCAGATTAAGATTCGGTGATTCCTTCAATGTCACTTATTTGATAGACTCAACTTTGTGGACTACCTAACACTTCGTTCGAAGTGAAAAATTGGATTGAAATAAGGAAGATTGCTTGTTTCAATCCATCATAAAAGAATATTCTTTTTCTATACTTTGAAATGGCTTCAGACTTTATAGTTTCCTTCTATAAATTGAGCTACTTTTTTCATGTTCTATATCATCAACAATCTTGTTATTATAAATTTTGCCAATTTCCATTTATCACGCCTATGGTATACCTAATACTTTTCGTTCAATTTTTGAATCTTGATTCGGAACTCATTTTCACTCTTGTTACTTTTTGCATTCAGTTCAATTTTGAATGTTAACGGTCTCATTAACGTTTTACCGCTGCCACCATGTAATATGTTCGAATCAAAATGAACAAGAAACTGATAACTTATAATTTGGAAAAATGTATATTCAGACTTGTAACTTCAAAAGAGTTGCCGTGCCAACATAGATCATATAACATACAGAGTACTCATATCACAGTCAGCACTTCAGCTCCTCATTAGCCACCTAAATATCGAGCAATAGTCGAAAGCATTAAAAAAAGAAAAAACAGTTTTTTATATGTTGAATAACATTGGTGTATTAGTGAATGAAAAGATGACCCATTCATTACTAACACGTAAAGAGCGTATAAGAAACGTGGAAATTTGTGGAACAACATTATAGAAAGCTAAAAATCGTTGAAAAATTCTAAATTGCAACGCAATCGTCACGTATTCATTAAAAGGTTTGAACAACGTGGAAAGTATCACAGTCACGTTTGCGAAATCGTGGAAAAAAATTCAAAAAGCGCTCTGAAAAGGAGAAAATATGTCGAGTTTTCGTGACGCATAGGAAAACAGCTTTGGATATGCACAAAACTGACCTTAATGCTTGAAAAATGTGAAAAACGTGAAAAAAGTTGAACAACATTGATGCTTCTTTCACTCATCCTTCATGTCTTCTTCACACAATCTTTCTCCTTTTCGGATCATTCATTATTATATTTCCTTCTCATGAAGTAATCATCGAGTATCGGGTGCTACTGACTCAAAATATCTGGCTCATTACCTGCAACTCCTACTGCTGAGTAGATAGACTAGCACTAGAACAAAACACATGTATATTCTTGTAGAAGTTCATCCTGATTTGAAGTTCACTCGGGTGTTACTTATCTGTTGACTCCAGGGGTTCGATGATTGCCGAATCAATTGAATGACTTCAATGCACACTGGAGCCTGTCTCAAAGTAAACATTCTCTCATGAGATTATAAATGGGATTTTGCTCTAAACCACCCTACCCTATCTACTCAAACGTTATGAGGATTGTCACAATCATAGATTTCGGAGTATGATATTGTACAAATGTGGTTGAACAAATACGAACATTATTTTAGAAAACCTAGCAAACCTGTTGATATTTCTTAGTGATTTGAAAAAGTCTTGTTCGGCACCCAATTATTCATGGCTAAAAAACTTCTGACGATCCCAGAATTTGGTAGCACAATAGAAGTGGCTAAAACCAGTAGAAAAGCAGCAATCTAGCGAATAGGAACCCCACCATGCACCTTAGAAAAAAAATCCCAAAACCGAAATTTTGCAATAAGGAAGAAAATATGGTACTCGTAGCATCTGGTTATAGGCTAAATAATAACATGAAGACAATGTAAAAACGAATTCTACTTCAAAATGAATTCTCTCTATCACATATTCTACTCTACTGGAACACACAAATATTTTCAATTCTGATGCATGTTGTTCCAAAACATTTGAAACTCTTTACGCTCTGCATGGCTACACAGAATCTGCTTGTTCAGTATTTATTGTTTCCCAAGTCCTCCTAAGTTTTTTTATTGAAGTATTTTCTCCAATGGAACAAAGATGTATTAACTTTCACTTTACAATCTCTGCATCATGACGCATGAAAACTTTTGGAAGTGATATAGAACTAAAATCCCATTACTTCTCACCCTTTATTGCAAAAACGGACCATTAGTCATCTGTTCGATTTGGAAATGATCCAACTTGGCATTATATCAGTGTACTATACCATGCATGCTCTGATGTTTTTTGCTTTTTATATGTTATTCGACTTCTTGAAGTAGCTCAAAAAAAAAAACAATGTCCATAGCGATGGAACTTTGTTATTTCATTATTATTGAAAATGTTATGAAGGGTGAAGTTTATTGTAAGGCTACATGAAATCCAGTTTTGGATTACTTCAAGAATTTTGTTCACGCATGCTGTTGCAAGTACGAAAATTTACTTTAGATTTGTCCTCATTTCACTATTTCCATAATTCTCCGTAATAGCACCCTCTCTCCTGGCAAGTATCCTCAGATGGGTCAAGGATGATTGGCCACATGATTCTCAGGAGGAATTCCAGAGATTCTCAAGGATCTAGCGCCGCCATTTTAGGATTAAAAGTGGTGGGCGGTAAACTATTAGAAAACGGCATGACTGGGGCTGTGATAGAAAAAGTCAAAAAAGGCAGTATTGCTGACATCGAAGGACAACTCAAGCCAGGTTAGACCTATTCAACTATGATACTAGACCAGATATCAGACTTCATATTAAAAATAGCAGTTAGCAATAGCGTGAAGTAATAAGTACATTTGTTTCTCAAACAGAATATGCTGAGGCATTGAGAATACTGTTGACGTTAGGTGTGATTATCATATCTTGAATATAATTGAAATTTAGGCTCTTGAATTTCAAGACATGCAGTTAGGTGTGACTGTTTGACTATGTGTTGGCAAACTATATAAATCAAGAATATCTATCAACTATCAGGAATTCGATATAAAATGTAGACAGTTAAGATATGTGAGCTGTTTGAGATGTATTCGTTATTTCTATGGGTCTTGTATCTTTCAGGAGACGAGGTGATAGAATGGAATGGTAGGTCGCTTCAGGGCAAAACCTATCAAGAAGTTGCCGATATAATAGCAGAGAGTAGGCAAGAAGCCAATGTGGAGCTGATAGTATCCAGGAGTATGGGCAATAGAAGGGTAGCACAGGCCAATTGGAGGCATTCTGCCGCCCAAAGAGGTAGGAGCAGAACTGTTCAAAAACTGGAATCATCGGAACTAAAACTTTTGTAATACAATAAACAAGAAAAGGCATATCCCAGAATATCGATAAACGGTGCAAGATTCTTTTTGCAATATTATATTTTGTACCTTGATATAATTTTGTGATCCGATGATATCAGTATTATTTGGATATCGATTGATCATCACCAAAGAACTGCTTTATAGTCCTGTGTACACACTGTTTTTAGTTCTCACAAAAATACACTCCACACAAAGATGTTATGTCTGCATCACTTTTTGGTGTCTGTCTATCCTTTCTTCCCTATCTTAGTTAGAACGTGTATAACTTAGTGTACCTCTTTCTATGGGAGCAACAACTAATATTTGTGTGTGGTGATATCGCATTGCATTTAGGTAATTTGAATTGATATTGAAAATATGTCAAATGTTTCCTGGGCAGCAGTTTTCGGGCAAAAGGATGGAAAATATATAAAAAATTAAGAACTGTTTGCTAAAATCAACTGATATTTGTTTGTGAAATAAGGTCGAATCTTCTAGCGTAAGGTGAAATGAAAAATCTGGTCTACGAATATTATTGGAACTGAGTAACAGGTGGAATTGATAGATAGGTATGTGACGAAATGAAAGGACTGATAGTGAAAAATTGAATGGAAAAATCATTGAGAAAATCAATTGAATTTATCCCTGAGGAACTCAGATTTCATTCCCGAAGGAGAATTTGAACAGAAAAATTGAGGATTCTGAACATTCTGCATACTTATAAGTTATGTCTTGCAACTGTCTTTGTTTATTTTATGACAAGTGATAGTTGATCGTGTTTCTGAACTCTCGAGCAAACTCGATTTGCTTTCCTCTCACGGTGGATCAATAATTATTTCACCTACTTCAAAATGTCTTTTAGATGAAGGTTACGGCAGTTCTTGTTATATTGAAAACAGCTACTTCCACATCAACTGAGGTAATGATGCTCTGAGGCAGAACCTCAAAAATTTGTCAATCATTATCCTATTTAACCAGCAGTTGACGTAATACATCTATGAGAGTACCTATCACACAAAATAGTTGACGATGGCAATTTACTGATGTCTAGATGATTTCACGTTTCAGTTGAGTTTTTTGTTGAAGTGGATATTGCGGGTTGTCATTTAAAATCAGGATATGACGTAATATCTGCGGGATCATGTCGAAAATTGTGAACTTGAACATGAGGATTGACTTGTTCTAACAATAAATGTACTTTAATATGTTTTGTACGACGAATGCGATTCATAGTAGCCAAAAGCAGTATAGAAAAAGCACTACACGATAGTAAACGTGAAGTCAATAGACAGTGAAGCCATCTGCCATACGCCTGCGGCGGCCATCTTGTGCCGACACTCTCATAGGTGATCTACTAATCAACAAAACCCTCCAACATGGAGAAGTAGATTTGGTGCAATTAGCAAAATCAGCTCGGGTTATGAGTAGGTAATATTGTTGCTGTTTCTAGACAATGTTGTGATGGAAACAACGAACTCGTTATTTGTAGGTACCTTTTGACATTGATAGCTGAAAAAATTACCAACTTAATGCTGTCGATACTCAGTGCTATAAAATGGTGTTTCTCGAGTAATAGGAAAGATAATGGAGTAAATCTAGAAAGGACATGTGGACAAAAAAAACACCAGCATTTATGATAAGAGAGACCTGTTTGAGAGAAAACTAGCTAGCAGAGAACATAGCTGGGGAGGCAAGCCATAAGATGGAAGCTTGGCGAGGAGTTCGGGGTGCCAGACTCGATCGAATGCCTTGGAGATATCAAGTACCACGGCTAAGGTTTCATCATATGTTTCAATAGATTGCTGCCATATATGTGAGACGTGAGCGAGCAGGTCACCAGTTGATCTCTGATGACGAAAGCCATATTGCTTATCGTTGATAATACCTGAATGTTCCAGGTATTTCATGATCTCGATGTTGATAGCTTTCTCCATGATCTTTGAAATGATAGATAGCAGTGCGATCGGTCTGTAGTTGCTAGGTAGGGTCTTCTTGCCTTTTTTAAGAACTGGTTGTACTCTTGCAATTTTCCAGTTGGACGGGAATATCCCCAATTTGTAAGAGTAGTTGAACAACTTGCAGAGAACAGGTGTTAGTTCGGGAGCCCATTTCTTGAGAACAATCGGTGGGATTCCGTCGGAGTCACAAGCTTTGTTAGTTTTGGAATCTTCCTCATATTATATTGGCGAAAGGTGATCTCGGGCATATGACTGTCAATTGGCGTTATGTTTGGAGGTTGTTTTGCTGATGAATTCAGAATAGAATGTTGATATCAACCCTTCCAAGTTAATCCGGTACACTGTATTTTAATGTAGATATTATGCCTAATTTCCGAAAATGGAGGTTTATCGAACCTGTCCATAGGTAACTAATCCTTCAGGTTGGGAAAGTAGGATATATAAGCAAGCCAATGTTAATTTAGTTTATGGTACCAGTATATCACCTGACGAAGCTACTGTGTTAGCGAAACATGTCGTGTGTTTGAGAATTTTGGGGAAATCTTATCGTTTGTGAAGTTTTTACATTTGCCATGGATTTTCATCAAGTAACGGCCGAGTCAATTCGAAACTTATATTTGCTTCATTGAAGTGAACGTTACTTGATTCAAATATTCCTTATTTTCGGTGGTGTATACAGCCGAAAAGTGTAACTTTTCCACCTTCTGCCCGAAAAAACCCTCCCCACCCGCCACACCCTCGCCAACCTCCCTCGCGTCCGCAGGCCTGCCCTGGGCAAGTCACGATCCACCGGATGCCTACGAGCGACCCCACGTGCTAGTCACGTCGCCCGGCAGTCCGCCGGCCCGACCCGGCGTTCCGGCGGCCAGCATCGCCGGCCGCGTGCAGCTGCGCCTCGAGTTTGACGCGCCGGCGCTGCAGCTGCTGGTGACGGTGGTGTGCGCGGCTGGGTTGGCGCCGAGGCCGCAGCAGCTGCCGCGCAACCCCTACTGCAAGCTGTTCCTGCTGCCCGACAGGTCGGAGAAGAGCAAGCGGCGGACCAGGACTCTGGCGGGTGAGTTTTAAGATGCAATGAGATAGTGAACTGCTTTTTCTTTTATTTTTTATTCTTAATTCTCACAATGATGCCTTCAATTTTCAAGGGAAGCATGAAAGGGCAAAAAAATAACAAAAAACTTCCTAATGACAAGCTTTCATACAAATGCACTAAAAATGAAAAAATAATTTCTTCCATATTTGATCCATGGAACCCGGGTTATTCTGTGAGTAGAAGATTCAGAATCTAACTGGGCAGATACCAATTTTAATCACAAAACTCGTTCGCCATATTGTATATGCCACACAATTTCCCAATATTGACAAAAAAATCATTATCTCAGACCCCGAAAATCCCCTGATACAAATTTTGGAATAGAATCGGATTATAATTGCAAAACACGGCCGCTTATTGGAGCCGCCATCTTGAATTTTCCAATTTTGACAGGTATATCATAATTTTCGACCTCATAGACCCCCAGATTTTAATTTTGAATAGAATCGGATGATTGATACAAATATCGTACGCCATAATGGATTTGCCATCTTGAATTTCCCAATTTCGACGAGAAAATCGTAATCTCCGACTCCGAAAACCCCTAGATACAAATTTTGAATACAGTCGGATCATAATTACAAAACTCATCCGTCATTTTGGAGCCACCATTTTGTTTATTCTCTTCAAAATGTCATGCATTGTCATCAGAATTATGTACACCTGCCAAATTTCAAATCAGTCGGACGATTAGCAGTATGTCGAAAAATTACTAGTAAAAAAAATAAGGAAAAAAAGTTGACGCCTTGCAGGGTTTGAACCCCAGCCACCGCCGTGGTAGTCAGATACGCAGTCCACCAAGCTATCGGGTTACTAGAAAGTTTTCATTATGAAGACAAAAAAAATATCGTTTGTTCCCTGCCGAAATAGGGATGGGTTTATCCGCATTTCATCCACAAATTGCTCATGCAGCGATGACCAACTAAATACGGGATAACACACATTCAAGCTTTGGAAACACGTCTCGATTTCAGCACTGGCGCGACGACCTATTGCGTACGCTTTTACATACATACAATAATACAAACTACTCGTATAAACAGGATAATTTGTAATACAAACTGAAGTTTTACGTCAGATGAAGATTGATTTATTATATTATTCATATATTATCAAACTTATTATAACTAATAGTAGAAGATCCGAACCTAAGTCGACCTTCACCGAGCTGATAATAGAACGAAATATATTTTATCATGAATTTAGTATATTAGAAAACATATTAAAAATGGGTTGCCTAAAAAAATCCTGGGCAGACTATTTTTAATTATTTTTCGAAAAATTATTTTTAATTAAATGTTGCAACATCAGGATAATAAAAAAATTGTGTCCTGACTGAAAGTATGAAACGTATAGAATGTGCAGCCGTTGGGGTGTCTACTATTTACCTGGGCGAACTACTGGGTTGTCAGGTAAACACAGGTATATCGATGCCAGTTACTTTCACTGGATTGGATAATTTAAAAAAATGTATATCATCATAAGCGCTGTTTAATTGCGAACACGTTGATATAGGGTTGTCTGCGAAAATTCCGGTCCGATTAGGGGTTTTTAATTTCAACGCGCGTGGAAGTGTGTGACAGAGAGATCCGAGGTAAGTATACTGTGTGATAATAAAGGACCCAACATCGCAGTCGCTTGTGATGGAACCCTAAATAGTAGAAAGTGTGCGAAGTCAAATCCTGAAAACTATGGTTGGCATTTTGATGATTTCTTAAAACCAACAGGTTTTATCGGAGATCAAACTCCTTTGAAAATCCAGGACATTGTCGAAATGGAAGCAAATGAGGAAGAATCTAATGAATCAGACGAATTCGAGAGTCAAAATGATACTTCTGATGAATCAGATATTGAATAGAAAATATTTATTAGAATTTATTTTTCATTAATATTATTTTTGTATTTATACTGTTTTTTAATAAAATTTCAAATCGTAATACAAGATGTCTAGTCTATCTTTTTTGTTATTTCTTAATTTAAATTTTTGGCGGTCCACTTTGTTTCTATTTCCAGAAAGAGCAAAAAAATTTCAAAGTAAGTATTTGATATTTTTATTGTCTATTATAGATTATAGATATATCATTATGGTTATAACGCAATATACTGATATTATATTGTTTTTATATATTAGTATTATATTAAATATATTTAATTATTATGTAATTAATTAATTTTTTTTTTTGCTACTGAAATATCAGTTGCTCCAAAATAACACGCACTGTTTACTATATGAAGGGTAGTAGAGGTACCTCTACCCTCCATAGTTTACACACCGAGCATGCGCACTTTCTACTATTCAGGGTCCCATCACAAGCGACTGCGATGTTGGGTCCTTTATTATCACACAGTATACTTACCTCGGATCTCTCTGTCACACACTTCCACGCGCGTTGAAATTAAAAACCCCTAATCGGACCGGAATTTTCGCAGACAACCCTATATCAACGTGTTCGCAATTAAACAGCGCTTATGATGATATACATTTTTTAAATTATCCAATCCAGTGAAAGTAACTGGCATCGATATACCTGTGTTTACCTGACAACCCAGTAGTTCGCCCAGGTAAATAGTAGACACCCCAACGGCTGCACATTCTATACGTTTCATACTTTCAGTCAGGACACAATTTTTTTATTATCCTGATGTTGCAACATTTAATTAAAAATAATTTTTCGAAAAATAATTAAAAATAGTCTGCCCAGGATTTTTTTAGGCAACCCATTTTTAATATGTTTTCTAATATACTAAATTCATGATAAAATATATTTCGTTCTATTATCAGCTCGGTGAAGGTCGACTTAGGTTCGGATCTTAGACTATAAATATACTTATCTCTACCTACCTCATGGAATAGAGAGATTCTATTCATTACCTAGAAACCTGAACAAATCGACAATTATTTCAGTTCTGTTTTCATTGACAAAGAAGTTGATAATGACCTCCTCAATTTCTACAATACTGAAAAATTTCCTCGACTAAAACATCATGATTCTCCTTTTAAAATACACTTCATTTCTGTCTTGGAAGTCAGAGAAATTTTGTTAAGTATAAAATCTAATGCTGTTGGCTTCGATGGAATAACTATTAATATGTTGAAATATTGTAGTCCAATAATTGATATCTATCTAACTCATATATTGAATTTTTGCATAGAAAAAAACTATTTTCCCAATTTATGGAAAGTAGCTGTAATCAAACCTCTCTGTAAAATCAAGAACCCTCAAGAATTTTCTGATCTGAGGCCAATTAGCATTTTACCTGCAATATCGAAGATTCTAGAAAAAGCCGTTCATCGGCAACTAACATTATATGTTAATGAAAACAACATTGTTCCAGATTGTCAAGCTGGATTCCGGGCAGGCTACAATACGACATCAGCTTTAGTACAGGTTACTGATGATATCGTTAGAAATACAGATAGTAAAGACATAACAGCTTTAATTACCCTCGATTTCTCGAAGGCCTTCGATACGATCAACCACACATTACTCTGTTACAAACTAAAATACTTGGGTTTCTCTGACGACACCATATTCTTCATCAACTCTTACCTCTCGAATCGCAGCCAGAAAGTCTCTATTAACAATGTTATGTCAACTTCTCAAATTGTAACTTCCGGCGTACCTCAGGGGTCTATTCTGGGGCCGCTCCTCTTCATCTTATATACGAGCGATATCCTAACCTCTATTAAATATTGCAAAATTCAAGCATACGCAGATGATACCCAGATTTACTCAAACCTCAATATGGAAAACTTTCAATCTGTTCAAAACCACATCAACAGTGACCTCAGAATAATAAACGACCTAGCTGATAAACATAACTTGAAACTCAATAAAAGCAAATGTCATTTCATATTATTTGGTAACAAAAATTTAAGAATGCGCCTCTCACAAGATATATCTATTGAAATAGACGACACCCCTCTATCTATTGTGGAATCCACGAAAAACCTGGGTATTATCTTTGACTCCGATCTAAAATTCACTTTACATATTAATAGTCTGCTCAAAAAATCATTCAGCTCTTTGAAAATGATCTATCCACATAGGCACTACCTCAATCAACCCATACGGAAATTGCTGAGTGAATCACTTGTCCTGTCTAGGTTCAATTACGGTGATATTGTTTACGGTGATTTACTCACTAAATTTGATCAGAATCGTATTCAGAAAGTACAGAACTTTTGTTGTCGATTCATCTTCTCCCTCAGAAAATACGATCATGTTTCCAATAAAATGAGGGAACTGAAGTGGCTTACAATGGCTAATCGTTCTAAATACAATTTTTGTGTCTTTCTATATAAAATAATAAAGAACAGGATTCCTTTATCTCTCTATTGTAAATTAACTCCAAGGTCATCTTTACATTCATTAGAAGTGAGAAATAAACATCACTTTAATGTTCCTCGTCACTGTTCAGTCATGTTCCAGAAATCCTTCACCTATCAGGCTGTAAAATTTTACAATTCACTCCTCATCAATCACCTTCATTTATCTGAATTTAATATCAAGAAATTGCTGAAAGCAAAATTTTGTGAATCCCCAATATAAATTAAGACTTGAAACTCTATTACCTAGTTATACTTTGACAAATTACTTTTGTTTATTCGACTTACGATGATTATGTTCTTTATTACCTCATGAATGTCTGTATTAGCTAAATTTTCTGTCGATTGTACAATTTAGGTTAAGTGTAAGAGTAGCAATAGCTAAACTTCGCCTACTTTGTACCAAAGAAAAAATAAAGACGATTTATTATTATTATTATTATTATTAAAAATATAGAGCAAGACTGAGTTGACACACCCTGTACTGACCGACTTTGAGACTCTACGGATCCAGACTTTCCATCCGCGTAACCCGAGATTGTCTCCGACCCAAATATCTGGCCGAACTCCAAGACACCCCAAAAAAACACACCCCTCAGACGAAACACCAATCACTTATACTTTTATTTTTGGTATTGCAGACACTACGGAGCCGAAAGACAGGCTAGACGTTAGTCTACTATGAAATGAACCCAAAATAATGTCAGAGAAACGAACATGATAGATGCAGAATCAGAATCAGTATATGCATTTTCCACTCATTAATCAATATTAGGAAACCAACTTTGACAACTATTTCGAGAAAGAGAAAAAAAGCTCGACAGGTTGAATTGGGTTCGTAACCCATTTCAAGAACATCTACCAACCAGTATGTCAACAAAAGCAAGTGAAGAACTCATTGAATTATCAGAAGAAGATAGGTCACTGAAAATTAGTTTCATTCGTAGGCACTTAACAAAATTTTTGCTTTCAGTTGATGGAAACTATCCTTGCCTGTTTGATGTTTTTTTAGTCGAGGTGGTTGAAATCCTTTATGGCCATCCCATATGGGTCTAATTCCTGCCTGATAGTGTGGAAGTCCCCTAACTCCACGGTATAGGTACCCACTAAAAACTCCACCCCGTTTGTAGCCTCGTCTGACCGATGTCTCCGACGATATCTCCGACTTAGACCAAGTGGCCCATTGTATCTCACCTTTCTGCCGTTATCAATTTTACCATATCGAGCGGCTGCAGTCTGTCCTCCCCACACCACTTAATGGTGGAGTTGGGATTGGAGGGGGAGAGGAAAAGAGGAATTGACCAAGAAAGGCCGATAAGATTGAAAAAGGAAGAGAAAAGAGGATATCATCTAAGACAAGTTGAAGTTTGGTGAATATCTGGCTAGGGTACCTTGGCTTCACCATTTCTGTACTCACAATTGGTGAGTCTCTGAGGGTCTGTTTGAGGTTTGAGGAAACAATGAAAATCCTCCTGCACTTTACTACCTCATACCTATGTGAGGCCAGATTCTTGGCTATAGATTAATGGCATTTCATTCTTGAATCAGAAATAGCATCAGGGCTTTATTAATATGTATGCCTCCTTTTCTCTAAGAAAGCCAAGAGGTGGATCCCAATTCCAATCCCATTGGAAACTTTTGTTAGATGGGTTGGGCTGCTCGAAGCCTCAACTTCGGGAAACACTGGAATAGAATATCCCGAGCCTTTAGCCAAAGGGTGTAAAGGTCCCGTGGGTAATAATATTAATTCTTTACTACCAAGGTGTATATTAATCTTTTTTCACCACTAGCAATATATTTCAATCATTATAGTTTTGTAAAACTGGAATATGGACCTATTGTCATTGTGAAAGCACTTCTTTTCAATTCTAATTGAAATCTAGTAGCCATGGCCTTGACGGCATATGACAAGTCATTATTGATAACGCACAGATCCGACCTGTCCTGGAATACTGTTCCCATATCTGGAGTGCAGCACCCAAACATACCCTGAAACTGTTGGATTCTGTCCAGAAAAGGGCAATTCATCTCGTGGGTGGTGCCTCGCTCACAAACTCACTCACTTCTCTGGAACACCGTAGAGAAGTTGGCGATCTGGCTCTATTTCATAAATATTTTCATGGACGATGCTCTTCTGAAGTATCAACAATTGTTCCGTCCTTGGCAGTCCCCGCGAGATTAACCCTTCGAGTTGAGGTTTCGCACCCCTTCGTGGTCACTTTGGAGACCTGCAGAACATCTCTTTCCAAAGACTCGTTCATCCAACGAACAGCGAGGCTCTGGAACAAATTGCCAAGGAAGGTGTTCCCCGAGGCATATAACCTCCAGAAATTTAAGAAGAACACCAATTCCTACCTTATTTCCCTTGGTTCTCACGATGTTCTCTGGGAACCAGAACATAAAAAAACTACGTTGATAGTAAATACACATTTTATGCCTTGAAAAGAAGTGAATAATGGTAGTTTCTACAGCTAGTGGTGGGAAAAAACCATCTGTATGCCAACCCCATCAGAGAAAACTACACTCATCGCCTCCCACTCTCTTTCCAGGCACGACGGAGCCGATGTGGAACCAGACGTTCGTCTACTCGGGCCTGCGACGGGCCGACCTGCGCATGCGCGCGCTCGAGCTCACCGTGTGGGACTACGTGCGCTGCGGAGCCAACGACTTCCTGGGCGAGACGGTGGCGGAGCTGTGGCCCCTGGAGGAGCAGGCTGTGTGGCGAGCGCTGGGGCCACACGAGGAAGTGGCTCTCACGCCCAGCGAGCACCTGTCGCCGCCCAGCACCGGGTCCAGGTGAGTGGTTTGCTTTACTGCTCACACCCAGTTAACACAAACATCCCTGAGATGGCACATTCATGTCTCGCTAGGTAAAAATGCGAACATCATTGGTATTGCCAGGGGACTCTTTATTTTACAAAACATCAGCAATATTTGTCACATTTCATTGGATTTGAGACTTGAAATGAAAGTGAATTTGTGAGGCTCCCTAACAACCAAGAGACTCACTGGAACCTCACATTCTTGTCTGTTTATGTAACAAATAGAATCAATCAATTCTGATGTTGAATGAGGAGTCGTTTAATACGTACAGTGAGATTCATTTGGCATCATAATGTGAATCATTGAATGACCAGAATGGTCTGGAATAGCTGTCATTGTGATTTCAGTGGGACTCTAATTTCGAGTCACGGATGTGATGTGTGGCGAGAATGTGATGCCCTCTCATATCTCCGGAATCAATCTGGTCTAACTGGGCAGATACACTAGCAGATAGTTCACTCACTGGGATATGTTTGTCGTTACAGCCCACAGAACTATAACCCAGAGTATATTGGATATTGAGTTTACCAGGGGTAGCTGAAATCACCATCAACATGATTTATTCAAATGTAACCCTATGGCTGGGGACTCCTGAGAATTTTAAAAACCTAACTCAACAATTACGCGTAAGATACAGAGGTGCGCTTTCATAAGAAGTGACACTCTTTATAGAGATACACGCAGTACACGACTGTCTGTCCGATTCAATGCTGTAACAGACGTCGTTTCCCCTTATTCCTATATTCGGTAAACTTGGCATTCAGAATGTTCTGCCTAGGTGCTCTACTCTGTTTTCCATATCCTTCTATCGCTCCTAGCACATCTCCTCTCTCTCGAACTGAATACATCGAACAATCGAGAAATTTACTTCACAGCGTGATTTTGGGTGTCTTTACTTAGGTTCTCCGACAGTGATACTCCTTCGGAATGTGAAATCGACGGAGGGAGGGACAGAAGAAATGCAGATGGCGCCAGTGTTAGTAGCGTAGGGAGTTCTGCGAGTCCTCCAAGAGAGATAGATAGAAGATCGCGCAGAGACAACGATATTCAAACATATCAGGGTTATGATAATAATAACAGGAAGGTGAGTGAATATGCCTCTGATATGTATAGTTCTTTCTGAGCACAGTTCGCATAAGGGGAGAGTTAGTCATCATTGACGTGAATTTATAATTATTTCTCACATTTGCACAGTTTTTCGTGATGTTGTTCATTGAGTTGTATGTAATCTGCTAAATGCGTGCACATCGTTATTTATTATATTCAACGTTTCACTGTCAAATACACATTGAAAACACCGAACTTGAAGCCCATCAGAGTCAAGAGTCAAGTTCGGTGTTATTATGGTCCCTTGATGCAAACTGACGTATTTGTCATCTCAACAGGGTACGGACAGATCCTCGTCTCCTCTCACTCTAAAGTGTTCGTGAAACAGTAATATAGTTCCATCTTTATTCATTTCTGGGGATAAACACTAGATTTCTGACATTTGTTGTTTTTTAGGTTATATTGAGGACATTGGAGTATCATACGTAATTTTTACATGTAATTTCTCATTCAACTCTACATATTATATCCAAATGATGATGATAATTTTCGAATTTTTGATTTTTCAACTCCAGCATAATCTTTGTGAGGCAGTGAGCAAATTTTTCTGAAAGCTTAATACGTTTTACGAAATGGGACTGTTCTTAGGCAGTACCTATCAATAAATGAATTTTGATTTCAGATTAAGCCTTATGGTTGAAAAATGGTGAAAATTTTTAAGTAGGTATTTAACTAACGTGGCCATATGTCATGTGTGCTGTATATAATCATGTTTGGAATCATTTTTGCAGTTTTTCACGAACACTTAATATTTCCTGAATGTAGGTATAATTTATTAAATGGTAGGGCATATGCCTTTTTTAATCCTCCGTTTTAATAAGAATTGTTTCTACTAAAATGCATTCAAAAACTTGGAGTGGATAATTATAGGCACAATGAGAAATTATAATATGTGATTTCGTATTGGTTTTACCTCGAATATTTTGCTGATGTATTTACCTATTTTCCCCATTCTCTCACTTCACTTTCCATGTTCTAGTTCATTTGCATTTGATGGAAAGCTGACAAATTCAAATTTGCCATCCAACTGATTGAAACAGCCTAACGCCGCACATTTTACCAACCTTCCAAAACAGAATTGAATAATGTCGTATCAAGATCCAGTATGAAATTAAATTTTTTTAAAAGATCACTTTCAACGCCTATGAATGTGACGTGACAGCAATGTTTAACATAAGATTTTCAGGAAAAACCATACGTTTGAAGAAGTAACCATACCTTTGAAGACATCCATTTGGTATAACTATCAGCAATAACCTTTCTTGGGAAAATCACGTGAGATCAATTGCTAGAAGTGCATCCCAAAAACTTGGTTTTCTGTTTCGGGCCAGGAGCTATTTCACTTCCAGTTAGTTGCTTATGATCTATGAGGTACCGATTCGACCTGTCCTGGAATACTGTTCCCATATTTGGAGTGCAGCACCCAAACATACCCTGAAACTGTTGGATTCTGTCAAAAAAAGGGCAATTCGTCTCGTAGGTGATGCCTCGCCCACAAACTCACTCACTTTTCGAGAACACCGAAGAAAATTTAGCGATCTGGTTCTATTTTATAGATATTTTCATGGACGATGCTCTTTTGGAATATCAACAATTGTTCCTTCCTTGACAGTCCCCACGAGATTAACCCGTCGAGCTGAGGCTTTCGTGGTCACTTTGGAGACCTGAAGAACATCTCTTTCCAAAGACTCGTTCATCCAACGAACAGCGAGGCTCTTGAACACATTGAGAAGGGAGGTGTTCCCCGAGGCATATAACCTCCAGAAATTCAAGAAGGATAACAATTTCTACCTCATTTCCCTTGGTTCTCACGATGTTCTCTGAACATTACAGGATATCCCGTTCCGTGGGAACCAGAAGATAAAGAAAAGGAACGCTAATACACGAAACCAAAGTCACTTAATGAATAAAAGAGAAAGGAGCTATGATCTGTCCGTACCCTGTTAGATGACAAATACATCAGTTTGCATCAAGGGACCCTAGGTGCGCCAAACTTGACTGATTGATTCATTTGATAACTGCGTGAAATAGTCTGGCAAAAATATTGCTACAGAGAAACGATTCATGGGCGTCGTTGCCCCACTTACTTGGAGTCTTGGCAAGTGTGAGAAACGATATTCCCTTCGATTGGTAGTGGTCTGGCCGCAAAATGGACTCGCTCGAAAATGGTTTCTCTATAGTAAATTTACTCTTGCCACACGTGTATGACTCACCCTTTCCCCACCCTCAGGGCGGCATGGCAGGCCATCGTTCCCACTCCGCCGCCCCTGGCGACCCGCCGACTGCCCGGGCGTCCCGCTCGCGCTCCAAGTCGCCCCGGCGCGCTGCCTCCGACCACCGCAGCCTGTCGCCCCCGGATGCGCGCGCAGCCGACCACGCCCCCAGCGCCTATCAGATGGCGCGGTTCCGGTCGCGCAGCGCCACTGCCACGCCCACCGGCTCGCCCAAGAAGCGCCAGTTGCCGCAGGTGCCGCAGGCGCTCGCTCGTGCGCTGCAGGAGCGCGTGGCGCAGGATCTGGAAGGCGGCGGCAGAGCCAGAGGGATGGGGTGAGTAAGAGTAATAGCATACCGTTGGTCTATCAATTTCTAGTTATGTATATGAAGGGTTGTCCAATAAGCGTGTCAACGAAAAGAACAAGTGGTAATACAGTAATTTTTATATTATTTTGAAGAGCAACCTCTTACATACCTTTATGTAAAGGCCTAGCTTATAATAATTGGCTTGAGGCCTATTTCACACCCACCAATAAAGAAACAATTTCAGATAGGCACTTCCTCATGTAGACCCTCGGGTGGTGTTGGTGGTGAGGTTAGGAAGGGAAGGAAGTTCGGGATTCAAATAGCATACTAGAGGTGTATTGTATTGTATACATAAAGGATGAATACACTACGACTTGAAAGATATATTGTGCTATAACTGATGAGGTTGTCCTCATTAGCTAAAGCAATTTCTCTAGTCCAGGAGATGAGGTGGTTCCAGGTAGGGTAGCTCCTCCTCCTCCTCAATTAGGTGTTCTCCTATAGATTTCTTGCCCTTGGTTTCTGCAGAGTAACAAATTCCGTAAGTATGTAGATAGAGATAACTCAGCAGAGCTTCCCAAGATATCCTTTCAACCGGTAGTGTCCTGTTAAAACTCCCGTTAGTATACGAAGGTTATCCTTTCTCAAGCTGATACATGCGTTCGATCTTTTGTGTGTTATACAGGGTGTAAATTTGAAAACTTTCAATGCGAATATCTCGCGAAAGAAAAAAGTTAGAAAAACGCCGTTTGGCAAAAATGCTAAAGAGTTAAGGGGAACTAGAACCACCATAATTCGGTCAAGGGATGAGTCACCACGTCGGCGCGACACACCCCAACTTTGAAATGTCAAATGGCACTACCTTTTTTGTGATGCCTCAAATGAACAGTCTCAGTCAGTAGTATTCACCTGTACAACATTTTTTTTCCACCCACTACAGGGTGTACGAAAAATATTAAGTCGAATAAAATAAAATGAATTGTGTTAAAAGGATATTTTATTTGATCAGATGTTCAAGATGCATTCTATTCTGTTCTAAGCAATAGTATAATCGATGTTCAAATGCCATTCTAACATTTTAGAACACATCTCTTGGAATATATCGGCATTCTGCATTTTATTTTATTCGACTTTATGTCTTCCGTTCACCCTGTAGTGGGTGGAAAATGAGTCTTGTACAGGTAAATACTACTGACTGAGACCGTTCATTTGAGGTATCATAAAAGAGGTAGTGCCATTTGAGTCATTTGACATTTCAAAGATGGAGTGTGTCGCGCCGACGGGGTGACTCATCCCTTTACTGAAGTATGGTGGTTCTAGTTCCCCCTAACTCTGTAGCATTTGTGCCAAACGGCGTTTTCCTAACTGTTTTATTTAGCGAGATATTCGCATTGAAAGTTTTCAAATTTAGACCCTCGAATTAATGTTTTTCGTACACCCTGTAGTGGGTGGAAAAAAAGTCTTGTACAGGTGAATACTACTGACTGAGACCGTTCATTTGAGGTATCACAAAAGAGGTAGTGCCATTTGACATTTCAAAGTTAAGGTGTGTTGCGCTGACAGGGTGACTCATCCCTTCACTGAAATATGGTGGTTCTAGTTCCCCTTAAATCTTTATCATTTTTGCCAAGCGGCGTTTTTCTAACTTTTTTATTTCACGAGATATTCGCATTGAAAGTTTTCAAATTTACACCCTAGTATCTTAGCCTGTCTGAGACCTTGAAGATTATCCCAGATATCTAATCTATGTTCAGCTTCATCTTTTCTATTCTCTTCTGATAAATACAGTAACTACTGCTGCTGATCCCGCACAAGGGTTCTGGTCCCACGAAGGAGGCGCAAGTTTGTGTACAATCTTGGGGTCCTAGGGGTACATCTTCACCTTTTCCTGCGATGTTTCTGCATATCATCAGAGTTTTTGTGTCATTGTTTATTACTTCTTTCTCGTGTTTATTTCAAAGTAGTTTTTGGTCCAGGATGAGTTGTTCCAAGTATTTCACTCCTTGTTTTCATTTTATATCTATCCCACCCATGCCAGAGGTGTAGAGCTGGACATTCTCTGAATTGACAAACGATTTCCAGTATTCAAATACTTTTTCATACTACAGTTGAATATATTTATCAAGATAAATATCGGAAGAGAATTTGACTTGGGTTGAAAACACGTAGCATTGAATTTCTCCAATAGTCAGGAATCGAGTGCGACTAAAGAGGATTGTTATGAGAATACAATAGCATCTCGTTCTAGTTGACTATTAAGACAACCCTATCCATTCCAGATACCTCAGGTATAAAATCAAATACCTCAAAACGAGATAAATAACGTTGTGAGTAATGTATAAAAGGGTATTCTCTGCCGTATTTTCCACCTGTTGCTCTGTTTTCGGAATTGAAATCATCAAGCATACTGAGAAATGCAAAATATTCCATAGATGATTCAGCTTGATACATTTCTCTTTTTGAATGCAGTAGGTACGTTCATACCTACCGCAGCACAGGTTCCGGCTGGGAAAGGAGGTACAGCGGCCTCAGCGATAGCGACCTCGCCAACCATTCCAGGACCACCAGGAGGTCGTTTTCACCCCCCGAGAGAGAAAGAGATAGAGACCGAGATCCGTTGGGGCTCGTAGATTTCGATAGCGATATGGAGAGCGTTGCTTCGGTCACTAGCAGCGCGTTTTCCACGCAATCAGAAAGACCTAGAGGATCTAGAGCGACCAAGTAAGACATTTCTGAAATCCATAGTCAAGAATTATCATTGTGTTGAAACAATCATCAATATATACATAGGTTCCTATTGAGAGATCTTCTATATACTCTCTTGGCAACTCTGATGTTAACCCATCTAATCATTTGTATGTTTCAGGAAGAACTGTAAACATGCTGAAGCTAATTTTAATATCCCCTTGCCTTTTCACATACGTAAATCGATGTCTAATCGTGCTATGTCCTTGAACACTTCCCAAATTATAGCTAAACGCATCATGTCACGTAGCAAAACATTAGGTGTAAATTTCTACCCGACAAACACATATCATCCTATGGATATAATACCTAGAAGCTTCCTCACCAATCGTCTTTCACCCAATCCTTTTAGATTTTTTCAAAAACTTGGTTCCAAGTACAGCAGACTAGATTTGGGATCCGATGAAGTGGAGTCAGGTTACGAGTTGTTAGGCTCTAGAGATGGTTTTAGAGGTGACGGTTGCAGCAACATGACTGATACCATAGGATACCATTTTGTGGATTGCACCTGTAGAAATGAGACCTATTCGAATAGAAAACTATTCAAACAAAATCGTTATCCAGAGTATTTCACTTCAAAAAATGATTCCACCCCTCTTTCGAGTCAAAACAGAAATATCCTCACGAGATCCTCGTGTTTCGATAAAGGCACTGATTCCTCTCCCACTTCGAGCCAGACCAGTTTCAAACATCCTGTAGATCCCGAGTCTCGAAGTTTTATGAAATATAGTCTAGATAGCGCTAGAACTAGGCTTAACAATGCTTCCTTTGCTAGCTCGGAGTACACCGGCTATCCTAGCTATAGGAATGCGTCGAGAAGTGCTAGAGAGAGAGATCAAGACATCAGGGAGCCGGCAGATTCCTTGGACTCGCACCACGGTTACCACCATCACCACAATCATCACCACCATCACCATCCCCACCATAGGGAGGGCACTGTGAAGAGGGGACAGTTCACGAGGAGTTTGTCCAATACCGAACCACCGAATGAAGAAAAAACAGGTAAGGAATTGGGGTGCCACATGAACCAGTTTCGGCCCTGGCACTTTGCGATGTATGAATATATTTGATATGCAATTTTTTAGATGGGAGTTTGAGCGATACAGCAGTTGGGCATATACAAGAAATCCCTCAGAAAGAATTGAAGGGTAGAAGTGAGCACTCGAGAGACAGAGAGAGGGATAGGCAAAATCAGTTCGGGGGATTGAATAAGAAGAGTAGTTCTACCAGCCAGCTTTCAGCTACAGGTAAGAAGGATCTGTTCGGTGATTACTGGCGATTTGAAATGTAACGTCAATTGGAGTGTTGGTGTGGAAAGTAAAGTAGAATCTGATACATTTTATAGAAAAGTTAGAATAGAATCGATGTCTCTGAATTTGTGATAAGATACACGTGTAAGCTCTTCCCTTGTACCCGGAAATTCTCATGAAAAATTGTGCAGGTCGAAAACGTAGAATGGGATTTGGAAAGAGAGGCAGAACGTCCTTTACAGTCCACAGGTCTGAAGAAATATTGCCTGGTGATGTCAGACTTGCCAAACAGGGGTCTTCGGCGTCCAGTGACGGAGAAGGTTCTGCAGATGGCGACAGGTCTAAGAAACATTTCATTTCTCCTCAAAATATCAATAAATGATCACTTGCCATCGAAAGTTGACCAGTAAAGACTTAATTATTATATACAGAGCGATATACATGCCTGGCAAGTATAATTTTCCTATAGAGAAACGATTCCTGGGCGTCGAAAAATGGACTCGCTCGAAGGTGTTCACGCGATACAAAGCATATTAGACCAGGAGATGATGATAGGTGACGTTCTCCCATTTTACACTGCATGCCTTTTCAAGGCTTTATAATCAACCCCAAAATTTTCGTGTTTTTCCGCGATATTATACTTACTGCCTGCCGTTGTAATATACGTAATATATGTTCAAACGAACTGAAGCGCTAATATTTGATGGCATGCAATCGGTAGCGGCCGAAATGGCTCAAAAGGGTTACGAAAAGGTGAAGAAAATCAAAGGGGCCTTCCGTGTTTTTGAATTGCATGCCGATGTAAAGAATTGAAATTTCAGTAACAAAAATACTCCGCAATATTTGGCATGCGCCCCTCGTCTGACCAACAATAGACAATTGCGGTAGAACTCTGTACAAATTTAATACAGGTTTTCCGTGATTCCAATCTGCATGCCATTAGATACTTCATTTATATAATTAATTAATAGTAGGTAATTTGGCATCAACACCAGGAAAATTTCCACCGTTGGTTAGACTCGAAGCGCATGCCAATTTTTCCGGAGTGTTTTGTTAATAAAACTTCAATTCTTTACATCGGCATGCAATTTGAAAACACGGGAGTCTCCTTTATATAGTTTTCTTCAGTTTTTCGTAACCCTTTTGAGCCCTATCGGTCGCTGCGGATTGCATGCCATCAATTATTTTGTTGAACTTCCGTATATTACAACAGCAGGCAGAATTCATCATAAAAATAAAAGCGCTTTTCCTTACGAAGTGCACACGTGCGGTGGCCAGGAACCCGTCTATTGTTCATATTTTGGGGTTAATTATAAAGCCTCAAAAGGGCATGCAGTGTTAAATAGGAAAACGTCGCCTGTCACAATCTCCTGGTCTATATGGCAACGTCGCTGTTCCCATGCACACGGTTTCTCTATTGGAAAATTATTCTCACTAAATGAGTAATTTGAAATACATGTCGAGGTCAAAAAAACGTATTCAAATGGTAAATTGGATCTCCAAATATAGATAATATAAATTTGATTGAGTATTGATACTACGAATTTCCTTCAGAACCAAATTTTAGAAAACCCTTCTGAAGTCTAGCGTGCCAATGGCTATAACGATAGCTCGAATTTCTTGCAATAATCTGTCATGATTTATGAATGGTCCAAAATATTCAAATGTTTACAGATTTATTGTTTCGTCTAATTGTCATCGATGTATTTCAAATATTGACTGAACAACTTTCAAAGATGGTTTTCCTTCCACTCTGACCTATCCTAAAAGGGCACACACGTGAACAGGTACATAGAGAGATCAGAATAATAGTCAATTGCTGATTTGTGAATTCGAGATTCCACTAGAATTTGATTTCGAGAAAAAAGTACTGACAGTAGGTAGTATCCTATTTTGATGAAAGCAGTGAGTATGGTAAAAAGGTGTAACCGAGAAGTTGATGAGTTTACCATAGCTATTTAGAAGTAAATTCAATCGAAAAATAGACGTAGCTAGCAGCATTATGTAGCCAATAGTTAGAGCTCAACTTTTATGGAACTATGCAGGGAATATTCAACAGTACTAACATTAGCATTTCGAGAACTCCGAAAAAAATACACATTGGACTCACAATCCACGTGATTAATCAACCATAATATCACGTGAATGATGACGATACCCAGTGCAGACATCAACTGTGTAGGTTTTTTCGAAATGCTGATGGCAAGTCTGGAATTTGAATACCCTGTATAGCTATAATTGTTCAAGGAATTTTGGTGATTTGTTGCGACTTGGAAAAATTACATCTCTACAATTATCAACTATCAGATGTAATTTTTTTTTCGCCACTGATTCACCTCAAGTTGTATGTATGACTAAGCTTGTTCTCTTATAGCATTCTCGTAGATTCTAGAAATGCTGATTTGTTGCTTGTTGTTTAGCTTATACAGTTTAGTGATTCAACAATGTGAGATCAAACAATTCAGAAAAACTTGGAAAAATCTAATGTTGTTCTGAATCCATACACCTGCATTTTTGTTATTCTGTAATCTGTATGTATTATCGAAAAGATTAACGAAACTTTGATTACCAAATATCTCTCAATATTTTTACAGAATTTATACTTGTGCCACAAGATTGTCTTTTTGAATAAATGTTGATACGAACTATCCAGCGCATTCAAAATAAATAAGCTGCTGTCTACTATCATCGAATGCAAGCAGATATATCATCAAAATAATTACTTTTCAATTCTGGCAGTTCGTTCAGATCATCCTATTTATCATTCTGCAGAATTGTATGAATCAAATCTTCATTATGACATATAATTTCCATGTACACATGAGATCATCATAATAATGGAGTGGCAGCAACACTCATTTACATGATATGCATACATTCATACCACAAAACACTGAATTTTCAATATATTCATCTACTCACCATCATTCTCTCATTCAATAACTCCCTGTGAAGGTCAGAAATCTTTCTCTTTATTTTCTTCACCCGAGGATTTCCCCTCCTAAGTTCGCAACACTCTCTGACCTTGAGACGACTCAGAACCAGCATAAATCTACTACTCGCTTCCATGTAAACACTGAATCATTGAAAACAGGGAGCGGTTGAGTACGATGAACTTGAGATTGAACCACTGTTTTATTAGCCGGGAAAACATAACTAAGTCAAATTGCATATTGTAATACCGTTATATTTATCTGTTTGAGGTTATTCTCTCATTGAACTACGTATTCACAAAGTCAAATAACTTCGTCTCTTCAATTTTAGGTTTTCAGGCACACAAGGGTACCCCTCAAAAGGTCGCAACACTCTGACTTTGATAACGAACTCATATTGCATTTTCCATATATTCATCTGTTTATGGTCATTCTCTCATTCAACTAGGTATTCACAAAGTCAAATAACTTCGCTAAATATTCATACACAAGGGTAGGTACCCCTCGCAAGGTCGCGACACTCTGACCTCGAGAGAAGAGTTAGAACCGACCCAGATACACTACTCGCATCTACATTGTCACTAATTTATTGAAAAATAGAAAGATCTCATGACACGGTCAAGTACGATGAACGTGAGACTGAACCACAATATAGGTAGCAGAGACAACGTAACCGACTCACTGCTTGTTGGTTTCATGGGAGCAGACGGTGGGTTGAATAGAAAGAGGGTATCGACCAGCAGCAGCATTCAGCGCTCGCAGGAAGTGGTGCCCACCATTCCGACCAGGTCGGCGGACAGCAGTCAAAGGGCTTCGAGCCTCAACTCCATCTCGAGCTCCGAGGGATCTTCGTAAGTAGCTGCCGGACCGGCCGGATTTGTGCTCTATTGCTCGGGGCGCCTTGCTGGCGATGTTATGCGATCAGTCAGTCGTAGACATGTGATACTGAACGGTGGTGTTGAGATCATTGAATTTTATCTTGGAATCATTGTCGAGATTGAAGTGAAAAAAGAATTTGACCCACATATAATACCCTCACTAAATTTACATTTCACAAACCGATTCCAAAATTGTCTTCTGTAGAAAGAGCATGAAAATGACTTCGCTATCACGTAATTCGAATTTCCAGGGCTTGATGATTGACAATTTGACTTTATATCAACGGATTCAGAAGTCCTCAAGACAACTCAACATTGATTAAATAATTCGGAATAAGAGCTTTTTATAACATCGGTTTTTAATCGACAATAAATTGAGATGTGACTTTGTTAGAAGTTTCTAACATTAAGTTTGTAATAACTTTGTTGCTGAAATGTTTTCCTAGAAAATGTCGGCACTATCTTTATTCAAAGCTTTTGAATCCAGTGGTGGATAGAATCACTTTTTTCTTCAGTCACAAGCTGTTTGAAGTCTAAAACCAGTGATATAGTGGTTGATTGAGAATACATCTTGATTTTGCAATTGAGTTCTGGTCAATAATCTCAGCATCACCATAGCATGAAACTGAAAGAGAATTACCAGCTTGGCGTTTGAATAATACATGGAATCTTTGCTAGCAATTACAAATTTGGTATGTATATATATTTTTTTTAATTTTCAGCATGATTTCAGAATTTATTTATTATTATAATCGACTCGCTATAACTAAATCTAATCTCAAACTCTCTACCAGGGTACATAATCTCGAAATGTACCTATAACCTGTCTAACTAAAGAAGCTACAGATCTAAACTATCCTATATTGCATGTTCAAAAAGCACCGTCCAAAAGCACGGTTTAATTAATACTTCCACCAACGATCACTAGTAGTACCTAGCCGTTTTATCCCAGTTTCTCTATCTCTCTCTATGTACGTATGTGTGTTTGCTCTCAAAACATCCTGATTCATAAAAGTGATATTGTACCAGAATGAGATGACCAGGAGGCAGAAAAATTTTAATTCAAAATAGTCTTGGACTTTGCTACTCCTGACCAGCTCAGTTAATTTTCAAAACATCAAATCGGAAAATGAGGTAGCCCAGAATTTCGTTAATACACATAGTGTACACTTGAATGGAAGAAAATTCTTTTCTAGAGTGAAATAGTATATAATTTTTTGTTCTTCTTCAAATCACTGAATAGACTGCAGTTCCGGTTATATTTAGCTCTTTAAATCTGCAGATGTTCTTTTTGTAACAAATTCCAAATTGATAAGTGGGACTATAGGTAGTTAGTTCGACATTAACCTATAGTGAAAATATTCAAGATCAATGATTGTGTCGAAGTAGCGGACTTTCAGTACTAACTGTAATAAACTCTATAAATTCGGGAGTTCGATCAGTAATTCACCGCAGCTGCTGAGTTTTTGTTCTAACTAGAACAATATTAATTTGCAAGTATAGATAACTACTTCGATGAATCAATATACTAAGTGTCCTAACTGATGGAGTGGCCTTGACAGAATGGAACAAACGCTACAGATTCAGAAAATTCGACATTAAGCTAGTAAGGACAATCAAGATCAATCATTTTGATGCATTAGTTCACTATTTGTCCTAACTAGATCAAGCTGCGATATTTTGAAGTGAAACTAATCTACTAGTTTGATAACCTCTTGCAGACTATTATCAATAATTCAAATACAGTAGCTTACTTTTTGATGTTGAAGCAAACGTCATAAATTCAGAAGTAGAAATAGGTGAATAGTTTGGACTTACGTAAGTTAGTAAGTACAATCGATATCACTTTAATTGGCAAAAGTTCTCTAAGTACTCAAATAGTGTGACATTGATCCAAGATCAGATACAGTAGCTAACTTTTTGTCCTAACCGGAACAAGCTCTATAAATTGAAATGGGGGCTAGGTTGAAGTTCGACATTAATCCAGTAAGAACAATTAAGATAACTCATTTTGATACAGTTTCTGACTTTTTGTTCCAACTGGAATGGCCTCTATATAAAGTTGTTTGAAGTTATATTAGGGATGGATATTATTCTAGAAAGAACGATTCCAAACTAGATATATGTATAATGAGTAATATCCCCTATACACTTCCATGTCTCCCCCCCCTTTCATTTTTTGAACGGGTCAACTGAAAAAATTGAAAATCGAGGTAATGGAAAAATTGCCAGATGAAGATGTCAAGATGGCGACTGGGCGCCATCTGGGAAAAAAAATTGAAGGGGGGTCTTGCGACACATCATTTCGAAGCTCCTGGCGAATACTTTACAACCCTAGGATATAAAGTCAATATCTTCACCTAGTACAAAATGGTGGAACAATTAATAGTTACCTGAATACAAAAACATCAATATGGATATTGTATTCCAACAAGATGGAGTACCACCACACAACTCCAGACAAGTTAAAATCATTCAGATCATACTTTCCCCGGTCGTTGGATTGGCTGTAGAGGTTCTACGGAATGGTCAGCCCTCTCGCAAGATTGGACAGCTTTAGACGTTTTTTTATGAGGCAATTTGGAGCAAAATGTGAACGGAACTGCACCTGCTTCAATATTGGATAGAAAAATAAATATTCGTAGAAATATCTACATAACTGTGTTCGGGGTGAAATATCAGATGGGCTGTTCTTATGTCAAGAAGTTCAAGGCAACCATTTCGAGCATGTTCTGAACAGATCTCAGCTTATCTCCTCAAATTATGGAGTAAACGTCGATGTATTCAGGCAATTATTAAATGTTCCGTCATTTTGGAGTAGGTGAAGATTTTGACTTCATATTCTAGGGTAGTGAAGTATTCGTCAGAAGCTTCAACATTATGACCCCCTTTTTCATTTGATTTTTTTTGTCCAGATGACACCCAGTCGTCATCTTGAAACTTTTATGTATCAATTTCACTCCGAAATATAGTATTCATGCATCAATTTCATTACCTCATGCATAGATGAAACAGAGTAGGTTCATTTATGCCTCATGTTTAAATATTCTCAGTTGACCCATTCAAAAAATAAAAAGGAGGGGAGGCATTTAAGATGTAATAACTTGTATTGGATCTGATATAAAACTAGTACACTAATCGGCAAAAATCCAAAACAGAGATATCTGTAACAACGAAATTCCGGGCTATACTCACGCGGTCACCCATAAAGATACCGTTTCCCACTTGTCGCATTGGTACGAACTATCTCAGCACTCAACGATTGCCTTCTCTGTTCATCACGTGTGATTGAAACTGGATAGACATACACTGAGTACACAAGTCGAGTGGAAAACGCTATCAGTCCTCCCCTCTCGCATTCACCCCAACCTACTGTCAATTGTCTAGGTGGTCCCCCTCTTTGCGGTTAGCAGGAGAAGGGGGCCAGCTGGCCGACTTCATAGACGGCCTCGGCCCTGGCCAGCTAGTGGGCCGGCAGGTTCTGGGGGCCCCGGCCTTAGGGGACATCCAGCTGTCCCTGTGCTACCAGAAGGGCTTCCTCGAGGTCGAAGTGATAAGGGCGAGAGGGCTGCAAGCCAGGCCCGGATCCAAAGTACTGCCAGGTGAGCCGGAAATAGGACGAAGATGTTCGTATCTTTTACACATTTCATCCGAATGGATGTACCATTCCCCATAAATTTATATTCATTGGCCTATGTTCTACCTCCTATCAATTAGCAAAAATCTTGTTTTTCTACTACTGCTATGAAAAGAAGCCTATTTCTCATAGCTTACATAGTTTCAAAACTATGAATTGTTCATACTGTGAGAAATATTTTTTCTCACGGCACTTTGCCAACACCACATACATTTCCATGCTGAAAATCGACCAAAACTGAATTGGCTGCTGTTCAGCTTTCAATAGTTGTCCCAACTGTCAGAAGAAGTTTTTCAAATTCTATATGTTAATTCTCATTAGTGCTTTTGATAGAAATCGCATTTTCCATCATATATTATTCCAACCATTCATAATAAATGATATGATGTATATACCGAGATGTGACGATTTTGATAAATACACCACCAGAGACAGAGATAGTGGAAGAAGCTGCGAAATTTCAAGAAAAAAGTATGAATCGGCATAAACAAAAAATTTATGGAATCTAAAAAAATACAGAAATAAAATCTTTTTCGGAAAGTGTACTTTTTTGAAATACTTTGAGAAACTAGGAAAGGCGTCTCCTTGGTCACAATATTCAATGTGGCATAGTGCCACATTATAAAATGAATACCAATAAGCTACATTACTCGGATTCTTTGAAAAAGTGCAATTGTAGAAAAAGTATTGTGTGCAACACGTGGGAAAAAGCACTTTTCTCACTCGTGTGTTTGCATCACTCGCCCTTCAGACTCGTGCCACAAACATTCACACTCGTGAGAAGAGTTGACCTTTCCCCACTTGTTGCACGATATACTATTTCCTAAAGTTTTAGGAGATGAAATATTCAATTCAGTTGATTTTCTAATGCTGCTGGCAGATTTAAAAACTACCCCACAAAGATTACCAATTATGAGAAAATGTTGCCCATTCAATAGAGATTCCGAAATGGTATAACATACGGGGTTTTTCAAAACAGCCTTTTTTTAATTATTTTCTCCCCAAATTGGTCGTGTTTTTCGAAAAAATTCAATAATTTTTGAACTATCAACAATTGGATAACCACGTATTCGATTAGTTTGATTGAAAATGACCCCCTCCACCAACCCACTTTTTTCGATCCATGACTTATGAGACACGACCCTCTCGGACACCCTATATATTGAGATTAATGAAAATGAAGAATTTTTGTATTGAAAATCAGAAATGAATAAATTAGACGTAAATGAAGTACAGTATTTTACTCGCGATAGAACCATTATTCTCTCTGAATTTTACTCCTCGTGGTATAACATACTATTACTTATAGAGACAAGAAGTTTACATTTTTGAAGATATCCATCTCCATAATTGCATGATTTTCAGAAAATGTCCCCAGTACATTATTACATTATTTAATGAATAAATTGAGATCTGGAATTCGAAGGGGAAGTACGATGAGTTTCAGTAGTCATTGAAACATATAAATCTCATCATCTCTGAAACAGCTGCCAGTGGCAAGACCTACTAAGTTCTCTTATTTGGATAAAATATGACAAGGAATGAGAAATTTGAACTTGAAATTCATTATTCCAAGATATAAAAAATTATTTGGCTTTAGATATAGGCTGTAGGCACACCCTCTGCACCCTGTACACCGAAACTGTGACCAGATGTCGATTTCTCATCCCAAAAAACCTCTTAGTGCCCAATGTTTGGAAAGTTTGAAAAGTATCCATAAAACCATGTATTCTGGAAACCAAAGACTCTTGGAATGTGTTAAATTGGGCTAATTCCTCATATTTCAGCCGGAGTATTTGGTTAGCGTTTTGTGGCGTTTTGTACAGAACTTGTAGACACACCCTGTATAATTTTTTCAGCAGTTTGATTGGATAACCCTGTCTTTGTCATCATGCCTACTTGATATATTAATTGATTAGGTGCATTGAATTGCTAATTATTTATATATGTCTAATGAGTAGACAATACAAATGCTTTCAGAATTTAACTTTTTGGCGAATGCTCTAGGTTTAATTTCAATTCTGGTGGTCCACTGTTGGCCTAAGTTGGCTTAGTTGTTTCCACTTATGACATACGAATCGAATTTGAACATTTATGTTTTCTGGGCATCTGGACATGTTCTCTGAAAATCTAGACAAACTTCACTAAAAAACTAATTATCTTCATATAAATACGAAATTTCATCAACGAGTAAGAAAGTAAGTAGGTAATAATTAATGAATTCATTGTTTCAGCTCCTTATGTCAAGGTTTATCTCGTAAATGGAAAAAAGTGTATTGCGAAAGCAAAAACTAGCACTGCCCGGCGTACTCTGGACCCCCTGTACCAGCAACAATTAGCGTTCAGAGAGAATTTCCAAGGCTGTATTCTACAAGTATGTATCATGTCAAATTATCCATTTTTACTATAAAGTCATCCTAGATCTCCTAATTACGAGTTTTAGTTATTTGAATCGAATCGATTTTATGATTCTACGGCGAATATGCAGGAATTGAAAAACAAGAAATTCCATACTCGTTGAAAGTCGAATACGTGAAATCGTCTTCCCTCAACGCACTATCGAACGGATTTTGCTTGGTCTCAAAACGAATAAAACTAACGGTCCTGATGGACTTCCACCCATTATCCTCAAAAAGTGTGCCAGAATTGACACCAATTCTGTGCAAGCTATTCACCATCTCGTACAAGTCAGATATTTGCTGGAAGTTAGGTAGAATACAACCTCACCCCAAAAAAGACAACACAATCCTGCTCACTAACTAAAGGCCTATTACAGTCATCTCCAAAGTGATAGAAACAGCCATTTAGCTTATCAAATATCTGGGAAGCTCTGGAATCATCAATGATGAACGATATGGCTTTCACCATCAGAGATCAACTGGAGATCTTTCTGCCTACGTCACCCATATGGGAAGATTCATTAGAAAATCATGGAGAATCTTTCGCTGTGGCGTTAGATATATCGAAAGCATTCGAACATGTTTGGCACCAAGGACTCCTTCACAAACCACCATCATACACCACCTCAGCTATGCCATCTTTTATCGAGTTTTCTTTCAGGCAGATCGCTTCACGTGGTGGTTGACGGAGAATCGTCTGATACCATTGCCATCAATTATTCTGGAGTTTCACAAGGATCAACTTCAGCACCAACATTGTTCCTACTTCTTATCAGCGATCTATTGGGAGTAACCACTTGCCCTATTCACAGCTTTGTAGAAGATAGTACTCTCCATACTGTGTTCTCTTCCATAATTCCTGTTTCTTCCCAGGAAACTTAGAACTCACGGCGAAAGCAGGTCGACGCTGAAACCAACAACCTAGTTGAATTTAACGCCACCAAAACCTAAGCCTGTATTTTCTTTAGGAAGGTGGAACTCAGTATGCCTGATATAACAATGTCTGGTACCACCATTCCCACCAAGTCCACTATATCTATGCTCGGTATTTGCATCAGGAATACTCATTTATGAGATAATCATGTCAGATCCATCGCGAATTAGGCTGCTTCACAATAACTTTCATTTTTGTTCCGTGCAAAAGGCTACTTTACACCTCAACAGCTTCTCATGATCTGCAGAGCACAGATAACGGCATGCGGCCTGTTCCAGAATACTGTTCCCAGGTTCCCACATATGGCGTTCAATTTATGTAACAAACGGGATCAATCAATTTTGATGTTGAATGAGGAGTCGCTCAATACATCTCTGGGATCAATTTGTGTGAACTGGGAACATATACGCTGATGCTCTTAGATTCCATCCAGAGAAGATCCATTCACCTGGTTGGTGAAGCCACATTCACTAAATCGTTGAGACCATTGGAACACCGTGGAAAAGTCGGTGACCTTTCACTTTTCTATAGACACTTTTACGGGAAATGTTCAACAGAAATATCTGCTATCATTCCATCACTAGCAATTCCAGCGAGACGACCTCGACAAGCCTAGTCAGCACATGCTTTCGTTGTCAACCTTGAAATATATCAAACAGCACTTTAATCGAAACTCGTTTGTCTATAGGATGGCGAATCCCTGGAATTCATTGCCTAATAAAGTATTCCCAAGAACTCTCAATCTCTAAGAGGTAAAATAAGCCAATACCTAGCTCCTCTCCTAATCCTCCCTAGGTACGCAAGATGTCCAAGCGATAAAAAGAAACCTAAATCCGAAGTGGAAGTATGTTCTTCATCAATTTTTCGTTTTCAGGTGACGGTTTGGGGTGACTACGGTCGTATCGAGGGCAAAAAGGTGTTCATGGGCGTCGCCCAAATCATGCTGGACGACCTCAACCTCAGCAACATCGTCATCGGCTGGTACAAGCTATTCGGAACGACTTCCCTGGTTAGTGGTCCTCCCTCTTTAGCCTTGTCCAGGCGCGGCTCCGCGGCCAGCCTGGAATCCTTGAAGTTCTAACCTCACTTTTCCACCCCTAGCCGGTCTGGCCCTAGCTCTCCACCATCGCACGCCATTTGTTTTTGTCTAGTTCACTCGTTCACCGCATCCTTCTCTATCATATCATTCATCACTGTAGTAGACCTGCGCAGGATGGTATGGCTGCGAGAAAGATTCTAGGTACGGATGAGAAGCTTTACGTCTATTCAAACTGTGTGACAATGAAAACGCATCATTCAGTAGTAGTAGCTCATGGCTGGGCATGCTCAGATTATCAAGCTGACCAAAAGGCAACTCAAGCTCTCAAAGTTTGTTCAGATCAAGAAGAAAACGGTAAAACCTTCTGTGATACTGTGGCAAACTTTCAAAGTCGTTTTAAGCAACAGTAAAGGCATCTGGTGGAATAGCTGCATTATTTAAGTATGTCCTATAACAAGTTGCAAAGTTTGGCATTCAAATGGTCTTTGAGTAGTAAGTATTGGGGCTGGACAAATAGTATAATCTCAATTCATGATATTTCAAGGAAGGTTTCACGTCTCGATGCAAAATATGAAAGTAATAAGTTAAGACCAAAAATAATACGGAGGGACTTACTGTGATTCAGTGAAGCTTTTAAAGTTGATGTGGTCAGGTAGCATAAACCTTTAAGTTTCAATAATATCATGAATTGAGCAGACCAAGTAACAAGCAGCAATTGCAATATCAATGAGATTATTGTGTTGTCTAGTTTGACATTCAGTGACCCTTGAGAAGTAAGTTCAGGAACTGGAGTAATGCTAAAATACTCTATACCTACTACACTAGTATGACCTTAATTGTTCAAAACGCTTCAAGATGCAGACTCTGAAGAGATGTTTGATAAATATTGTGGGGTTTTCGGGATAAACTTGAATAAACTGACTTTACTTTATTCAATTATATATAAAAAGAAATTAGTCAATACATTGACACTTTTCAGAATGACTTTTTCCTAGTTGAAAATACGCCAGTCGGGCAACCAGCCACTCCCAATTCACCTGGAATGGGATCTTGTTTTGGAGTGTTTCTTTCTTTGCCAGGTGGCGTTCGGCGTTCGCGTTCATTTCGCGGACGTTGAACGCCTCGTGGGGTATAAATGCTTAGATGCGTTTTAGTTGGGTCAGGTTCGCACCAGATAGCGGTCAAGAAGCCATCTGGGACAGCCCTGTACTGATGAGAGCCAAGAGCTCGAAACCGGTCTGCAGGTACCCACGCGTTCCTGAACCACTTAGGCACAGCTTGGCGTTTAGGAAGGAAACACTTGCGATTTCATTCGTCTATACGAATAATTGCATAGATTTCGGTAGCATGTAATTCAGTTCTGCGAGGCATATAGCCAGGAAAGTGGTTGTTTTTTTGTTGATTTGTTTCTTGTTTCCAGTGAGAAGAAGCTTCGTACTGCCGCTCCTCAGAAAGAGACGAATCACTTGAACTTCCTGCCACAAAAAAAGTGGCATTCGGAACCGGTGAATAGGAACTTCGAATATCTTTTTGTACATTATATTTATCTGTTGATTACGAAAAATATACCTAAGACTATATCCCGACAATGGGTACTCAAAACTTTTGAGAAACGAAATTCGAATGTACCTCAAAATATTTGAAAGCGTTTGTAACATAATATTGAATAAGTATAACATATTTATAGATATTAATTTTCGGTGAGGAAAAAACTGATGAAATCAGTGGACTACCATGACTTATAGTAATAGTGTGAAGTGAAAAAAAGTGTAGATACACGCACATAACTTAAGTATAGATTCACTACAATACTACAAATCATATCCGAATATGACTTATATGAAATGTACAGGGCGGCCTGAAATTGAAAGCTGACACATTCTTTGAAATTTTTGTCATAAAAACCCTTTCTCGAAATAGATTTTAGTTTAATTTGAACTGTTTTATCTGTTTAGAGTTCACCAGAGTTGGAATTGGAAAGTCAATCAATAGATAGTAATAATTATATGTTGGAAAAAATTGCAATCTGAAACATAAGAGATCTGAATCGAAATGTATCACAATCATGAGTGTTTTATAAACCTCATTAACCTATCTACTCAATAACATTGATTTATCAGTGATATTGCCATGAAGAAATCAAGAGTTATTCTGGGCCAAACTGAAGAAAATTTCAAGAAATCTTTCGACCGCCCTGAAAAATGCTTTATTGGAATTGAAACTTGCTTTTTTACTTGGTAACTTAAACAAGGATTTAGGTAATGTTGATAATTCTGTAAAATATTATATTGAAAAGAAAGATAGAACTGTATATGAACCCTTTATGTAACATATAGATAAATTTACTTTTACTCTTAAATTGTTGAACTGCATGTGATAAAAATGTTATGTTGGCTGTTCAAACTTCCCCGCTTTTTGGAAAAAAAAATATCCTCCGATCCAAAGATAATGTATTTCGTATTATTCTCTTTGTAAAATTCATTGTGCCCCAAACTTATCAAAAATGAAAATGCTGGAAAACGGATTTTTCAAATCATCATATAACGTAACAATCGTTTGAATGTCTATTTTGAATTCAAGATCGGACACATGATTGCCATATTTTTATATTGAAAACGGATGATGCTCCAGTCTTTATTTCTTTTGGGCTTTCTCCGGCTAACAAAAAAGGACACCTTCATACTCTTATAATGCAACAAGAAAAAATACTATTGGTACAATATTTCAATTTTGTGATCTAGGCTGGATTCTGAAGACTGTTGCATCATCTGAGGAAGTTGTTTGAAACTTTTATTTTCACAAAAACCAATGAAGTTGTGAGTTGGTCGAGATTTTTTTAATGATTCCAACAACTCATTCTTTTACCATGATGCTTTATCTAGGTAGCTTATTCGGACCCCGAGGCTATATATAATTGTCGAAAATTCCCTTCAAATTAGCGCAAAACTGCTCAAACGTCTATATTTTCTGTAGATTTTTCGTAATGATGAAAATATGAAGTTGTTGTTGAAATGCAGGTTGTTTCAGTTTCTTGTAAGGATTTGATAGATATTTTTATGAATTTAAAAATTTTGATGCATTTGTAAATTCTTGATTGCAAGAAAAATATTTTTCAAAATCTAAAATTATACCTGTTGCTATACAGTGTTTTCCAAATTTGATCGTCAGCATTGGCATCTCGGTATAACTATTGGAGATGGAGGGTCGGTTCGATTACGAAAATTTTAGCGAATTCCGTCGAGAAATCTGGACTAGCTTTAGTCATTTTTAGGTAATTCAAGGAAAATAAATTTTGTTACTTTGTTTCTGTCAAATATCTAAGAAACTATTGATGATTGCATGAAAAAACGACTCATCATTCTCATACTATTTTACATTAGCCTTCCGAATGGTTATGTCACTTTTTGATAAAAATGTAAAATTTCTGAGATATGAGATAATATATTCAATTCTTCTTATAAACGCCATTTTTGTTTAATGTCGAGTTGGTTATGTTGAAATTTCTATGCAAACGATTCTGTGCCTGACACAACTTGTCAAGAACAGGCTTGAAGCAACGTGACAGAAATATGACATTTTGAACAAATTCTGTCAAAACCATTCGAAAGATCATTAAAAAAAACTGCATGAATGTTGATGTCATTTTCCATAAACTCAATGGTTTCCGCCATATTCTAGAAATACAAAAGTGCAGTACAGTTTTTCGTCATATTATGCTTCTGTAGTTCTTGATTTCCTGATAGTTTTTCTTGAATGATTAAAAAATGACTGGCCCGGATTCCTCAGGATTCTGAATCATAATTATTGAAGACACAATGTGTATGATAAAATTGAAACAACCTGTACAAATACTTGGGAATATTTAGAACATGTAACGTTACTGAAACGATTCAAATATAATCTCTAATTTTGTTTTCACGGTCATTTCAATATCTTTTCGATTCTTGATGATCACTTTCGAATTGTTTTTACAGGGTTCTTGAATTCTAGACATTCGCGAAATCAATCAAGTTTCTTTCCTTCCCTCGTTCACAACGAATTTTCTTGTACAAATCACTTTATGAAAAATACATTTTGGTATTTTAAAAATTACTGGACGACTCCTCATCAGTTGCAAAAAATGACAAGACAATTCAAAGTGTAAAAATGATTAATATTACCGAATTTCTGCAAATGGTGTTACTCGTTACAAAATAATTTCAAGAATTGCATTGCATTATTGTATTTTTTTTAGTGTTACAGTGCTGAACGGCTATGAAATTCGAAAAAATATATTATTCCAAGTCACAACTTTCGAAATTATAAATATTTTATTTGTTAATTTTTTTTTCAGGCCACTTGTAGAGATTTTTGCCATGATTCATTTAAGTAACTTATCCATCAAATATTTCTATTGGCCGGAAGCGAGTTGAAATGTATATAATAGAATGACAGCTTTATATATTTACGAAATAGTAGGTATTCTTTTGGTTTCCTTAGACTCTTGATTTTGGACAAATACCTAAAATGCAAATAGCTTTCAAGTGCTTCTGAAAATTTGTCAACTATCATTCAATATCATCAAAAAAATATTCAATGGACGGAAACTAATATATATTTTCATCAATAGATTACAGTCTATTACAGAAACAAGGAAATGGTCACTAGCAACACAAATAAACAGAACGCTATTTTTATTTTTTGCCAAACTATGAGAAAATTTCGAATGATATGGATTTCGAATTATGACTGACAAAAAAAATGGCTCGTTTTTTTTTCAAACACGTCATTTTAACTTTTCAGAAAGAAGAGTCATATGTACAGGGTGATCCTGAAAGGTTTGTACAAAAGATTACCATAGACTCCTGAGACCAAGAAGCGATGATTGAACCAAACTTACGTCTATATCAAAACGCGAATTTCATTTCTTTATTTTTTCGCATATTTCAATATTGTCGATGAATATCGTTCTGAAATTTTTTAGGTACACTTGAAGAATGTTACATATTTGGAGTACTGTTGATCAAAAAATTGATAGCACTTTTTCTCAGTACGCCACTGAACATATCTCAATATTGTTTTCTATTCCCTCATTCAAAACCTAACTTTCAGCTCTCTTGAGAGTTTGTGATATTTCTATTGGTTTGCAAATTAATTGGCCAAATTCAATTTGATGCATACCTGATACTCTTCAGCAGTATTTAATTATTGTAGGTTTGCATTCATATAAAATCATCTATCATAGAATGATATCCAATATGTGACACACATTTCTCCACGAATTTTAAAGACATGGTGTTGCATAAAAATACGAAATAAAAATACAATTTCAATGAGCTGTTCAATCTTCTTGCCTTGGTCTCAGGAGTCTATGGTATCATTTTGTACAGACCTTTCAGGGACCCTGTATACTATTACTCTATCAGCCATATTTGGAAAATTCACTTTTTGGCGAATTTCATCATAATCTTCATTGTATAATCATTCAGCTTATGATAATCATTTGGGTTAATTAACAGTACGAATTCCTATACAGAGTGTATCTTAAATATTATGTACATATTGAAATAGGTAGCTTCTTGGCTGATTTCTTGATGTTGTCGAGTTCAAGATAGTCTGTTATGTGCTTAAGAAATTCTCATAACTTCAAAATCTCAATCTCAATTACAGTCATACAGTGTGTTGAGGCACCTATATACATTAAAATGAGACGTCAAATCAGTTTTTCATTGGACGATAGTTTAATTTTTTTCCCAATTTCAACACCATGTATCTCGAAAACTGATATATCGAATTAGCACACATGTTTGAAAGAACGTTCAGTCCCGAAATAAGCCAAGGAATTATTCCATATCTAGATGATATTCATGAAAACCTGTATAGTGAAACAAAAAAAAAAGATCTGTATTCAAGCTAGTCAGGATATTTCGAATTGTTTACTTTGAAAAACTGTTCATTATATATGTCAGAAGATCCAGGACACAACATTTCCACTATGTATTCATTCAGAAATGGCTGTTCATTTTTCTCTTGGAAGTAAATCTATTGAATGAATCTCAAACTTGAAATTATAGAAATCTCTATAGCTACCGAATCCGAATGATATTTTTGGTTTTTGCGTTGATTTTTGACGAGCGTCTCCTTCGAATACCATTATATTATAAACACCAAGATGTTGGTGTGATGTTAGCTGTTTTTACAAAAAAAAATAATTCGGGCATAAACTTGAATGCAATTATTTTAATTCATACATTCTGTAAGATATATAAACACTCTAATACAGTTCAATTGGTTAAATACAATATCAACTACAGTTCTAAGGACATAGAACAGACCACACATAAATCGTCCCTTTTTTGAAAACCTGAAGGATTTCAGTAATTCCAATCACAGCTAAGATAATAAATTCGAACATACTGTATACTTAACAGGGTGTAAATAAGTTAGAACTAAGACACTATTATTATTTGCTATACGTGTGGTATCAGAAATTTTCATTATGATGAAAAATCGGTCACAGCTGGGACTTTATCTTTGGACAATTTTGGTATTCTTCCAAAATTTGCAACTGGAAGAGAATCGATGAATTTCTTCTTGAAACATGCATTTCTTGGAATTTATATTTGATCAACCTTCAATAACGTGAGAACTCTCATGTGTTGGAAGTATATGAACTATGAAGTTACCTAGTTGCAAATTTTGGGAAAATACCTCGCCTCGAGATGAAATCTCTATATATCTAACTGTATAACTGAGAGACTAGACAACATCGCAAAAAAATATCACAGTATATTGATTCTAATAATGTACAGCCTATGTATTCTTCAATGGTGCTGATTTTCTGAAATTATCTTAGATGTGATAGAATTGATGAGACAAAACATTCGATACCGAAAATTGTAATTGAATATTTTGATTCCTCCAGAAAAAATAAATGTATAGATTGTCAATCAGGGTCAAATTATAAATGGTCATTTTATTTACTTAATTTATTTTTCACCAATTTTTTTGTGTGTCCATGTATATAAAGAGGTAGAAAGAATGCATCCGTGATTCACCCAAAAAGTCCCCAATGTTCACTTGATCAATGAACCTTCCTCAGATCGTCATAAAAAAAGTTCTATCAAATGCAACAATAATTATTGCAATCTTCGATAACGATAAGATTGTCATATTTATCCTCTATTTTCAGATAAAATGCGAGAAAACAAGCAACATGGATTTTCAAGTGAATAAACTCATGATGAGTCATTCAAAGAGTTCAGACATAAAGGTAGTTAATTAAATGATCTTTGACCATAAAAAGTCAGTGGCTGCTCGTTACTAGTACTGGCTATTTATGATGGGCATGCATTCACGTCCGAAAGAATAATTTTTTGTTTTTGGAAGTTTAATCCTGGTCAATTATTGTAGTTTCACCCATGAAATTTTGCGTTTTTGATGAGACGATATTCTACTTACTCAACTGAATGAAACCAAACAGAGAAATATATAGAAAATCGAAATGTGTAAATTAGAACTTGTATTGCCATGGAACGATTTTTTCTCACTAAGTGAACTGTAATGGAGTGTTTCACACAAATTTAAACAAATTGCGCATATCATATAATTGTCAGCGTCCACTGAATGTCCGTCTAGATATGTTCACTCTTGACTGATGTATCCATATTATCCAGCCCTAGAATGGGGGCAAGACAATAAATGAATGATCTAATGGTGTCTTTCACTTCCTCAATTTGCCCCAACAAAATATCCAAGTTACAGAATTATACTTTTTAGTACTAGTATGTAGGGGAGGTGTAGATATGATGGCACCCTTTTTTTTATTATTTGTTTTCAGGGTCTGAAATACATTGAATATGGATAAAATTCACAAGACACATCAAGATTATTATTGTTGATATATATATGGATTCATAATTGCATGAAAGCACATGTTCAATTATTTACTGTATTTTATTTATTTATTGTCAAGGGTGCCATCATAACAAACAACTTTCAATGATGACACCCTAAAAAAATTAACAGGTAACATAAGTGAAATCAGTCATCTTCGCAAATTTGGCAAATGAAATGTTTGGTTTTTTCACTTTTATCTGCACAAGCAGCATGTGCCCACAAACTACATAGCTGACATTTGAGCCACAGCTCTTTGGATTTCGACCAAGAGTAGAGCTCGTTACAGTACAAGAATGCAACATCTTCAGCATCGTCATCTTGCTCATGGTTTATTTTGGTACATTCCTCATCTGATTCATCAGTTGCTTAAAGTTTCCTGTTAGCTGCACCCTATGCCATCATAACAAACATCTGAGGTGCCATCATATCAAAAGAGCAACACTGTGGATATCGAAAAAAAAATTTTGTTAACCTAAAATTATCAATGAGATTAAATGGTAGTTGAGAAGCTTATTAGTATACTTATCACAGGTAACTATGAAAAACGCGGGCAACTGTCGAACTATCCTTATTCGAATGAACGCCGTTAATAATGCAAGGGTGCCATCATATCAGGTATGCCATCATATCCACACATCCCCTATATTAACTTTGTTGATTGAAAATTACTCAGAAAACGGTCCACAATTTTTTGCTTCCCATATTTTTTGAATAAATGCGAAAAATTTTACTTCGAGAATAATTTGTGATATAAATTCGAATGTCGAAAAGAAACCTCTCATAGTTTATCGACTCCCTCAATGATTTCCAACCTTCCTGTTGACAATGTTGTTGCTTCTCAGAATTTGTCAGAAATATTCATTAAAAATATTATGTTGCGAAAATTAAAGTTGTTATAGCTTTGTTGCCAAAGAATTTCTATGAAATTTTGTAATCAGCCTAATTGAAGAAAGCTTAATCCAGTGGTAGAGTCAAATATTCTTGACAAAAACTTGCTAATGATATTTAATTATTGATTTTTAATTTTTCAAGTAAGCCAAGCATATGAAAATTACAAGGGAAGATTATTTGAGATATATACATGGTGTTTCATAATATGTGAGACGCCCTCCCATGGATAATAGAGCGTCTCAGGAAAATGATGGAAGTTTCTATAAATATATGTTGTACTTTTTCGTTTCTGTTGGTCTCAGGATTTCTAGCTAACATTTGGAATACTGGTTGAGTTCAAGAATTAAATCATTGGGCTTGTACCTTATACAGTATTTCAAAGAGGTTTTGATTTTTGTATAATATAATATAACGGAGCTATGGATTCAGTGGTTTATTGCCAGTCACCCTGTATACGACAAATCTTCATCAAGATTTATATCAGCAAATAGCTTCTGTATATATCTATGCATCTAAATAGCACTATAGAAACCTGTTGAATCGTTTTTTTAATGGTGTCAATATAGGTTGCCGCATAATGATTAGAATTTTGAATTCACATCGAGTAATATCAATGTCACGATCAACTAAATGCTTCCTGACCATAGTCGTACCAACAAAATTATTATTTCATAGGCAATGATAGTGATGGGACAATGTATTTTCAATATAGTATACTCAGGAGTATATAATATGAATCTAATTTCTTCACAAAGCAATACCAGTCAGATATACTCGACAATACTTTTTAGGTCAACCTCGAGGTATATCGATAAACTCTTCACCAAAACTCGTTTGCCTATATACAGGGTGTTCCTAAAAGGTGAGTACAAAATCTCAACACTTATTACTGAGGTCAAAAGTAGCCAATTAAACTTAGCGTACAACTTTTTGGGGATGCGAAACCCGAATACGGACACCTTTCACCATAATTAGGGATGGGCAGAGAAAGTACTGCCTATAGGCAGAAAAAGTTTGTTGCTATAATTTGAATCAAATTTGTAATCCAAATTGACAATGACTTTGGATTACTAGGATTTGCGTGAAATTGGAACGAATTTGAAGGAAAAATTATAAGATTCACTTGTCAGAGAAGCAGATTTAATGCCTTGACCAGTTTCCTAGCCTCGGCTACGCCTTGGCTATAAAACGCTAGCCGCGAAATTAAAGATTTTTTCAACACCTTGTATCTCAAAAACGGATGTCATTATGACATTTTTTTCACTGAGCCACCCAACTTATTTTGCAGTGTTCTACCTACCCTATAGAAAGGGAGTCAACTATATTTGAAACACCATGTATGTACAGATAGATTTTTGGGAAAACAGAATGGGAATATTAAAAACTTACTACCTTATTGTACGATGAATATATTACAAAGAGAAAATTACAAATGTTCCAAAAATAAAATATAACCACAATCACCAACAGAGAACAGATTTGTAATTAACTTCATGTTATTCATTATTCCAGATTTTTTTGGGATTTTCTCTCCTCGTCTTTATAAAATGAAAATATGAATATTATTTCGATATACGTGTAGTAGGGACAAATCAGATGATTTGCTCCAAAATGTCACTGCGTTTAAAGAATTCTCCTAACAGAGAGCCTAAAAGAAAAATTTACCAGCTTGTCAGTGACAATTTGTATAGAAAAAGGTTTGGAGGAGAAATAAAGGTAGGTATATAGAAAAAATATCGAATTTTCACTTATCTTTGGACGTTTCGGGAAGGAATCTGCTTCCATTTTCAACATAAAAATGTATTTTTGTATGGCAAATTCGTATTCGTCTTGACACTCCTCAGTTCTCTGTAACAATTGGTGACATTGGCAATTAAATGAGTTACAGGATGTTTTGTTGAAGAAAAACATTCAAATGTATCAGATCACCTTCCATTTCTTTGTTTTTTTACTGATAATGTTGTTTCAATGACTACTTAGTAACTGTCAGATAATATATGCCTAGTGTGTCAACGTTTTATTTTAATGAAAAGATTCTAAATCATATAGATGTGTGTTTGCACCTACATTACATCAACATGTTTTCATTAATTAATCTTGAATTTATCATTTTCATTTTCAGATTTCAGTAGTGAATATACCATGTTCTATCTATATCAACTGAACAGGAAGCAATGCTATTGTATCCGTTCAGCTGGTGAATTTTTCTTTTAGGCTCTCTGATAGGAAAATTCTTTAAACGCAGTGACATTTTGGGGCAAATCATCTGATTTACTACACGTATATTGAAATAATATTCATATTTTCATTTTATAGAGACGACGAGATAAAATCCCAAAAAATCGGGAATAATGAATGCCACCTCCTCGTCCTCGATCAACCTACAGACAGTATTCATGTTATTTCTTCAGTTTTATCTATAATCACTCCGCCACTGGCAGAAAAGAGGATTCGGAATCACGGGTACTCCTCAGGCATTTCCACGTAAATTTTCATAAAAGTTAACGTTATATTCTTCGCATAAAATATCAATAGATTACGGTGGGTTTCAATGCACATCGCGGACGTGTTTGGATAACGGTACTAGTATATGCGCACGGGCGCCTTTTGGACCTCTAGAAATCGTGGAAAGTGTATTCTTGCACTTGAATATGGAATCCGTTTGACCACTTCGACCCACCTGGAAGTTGACATCTCCAATAAAACTCTGTTTGTATGATTTATGATTTCATAAGGCGTTTAGGTTGATCGGATCCCTAAATAACATGAACGTTCGGTTACCTACCTCTGTTCGGAAACTTGAGTGATCCTAACTCGATCACTGACTCGGGTTGATTTTTCGAGTATAGGTATGTAAATTCGGTCCCAAGAATTATTAGGCCAAAAATGAGGTGTAAATTCGGTCCCAAACTTTGTTTTACCTGATACTGCATAGGTAAATTCGGTCCCAGGTAAAATGGCTCAGTAAATGCTCAGTAAATACAAACATGAGAAAGGGAACTACTTTTTCCAAAAAATCTGACCTAACTCGGCCTAATATATTATATAGGTATATGAGTAGGTCTCTGACGATCTGCCCTAAATCGATTATGCAGGCAAGTATTGTAAAACCCTTAGCAATTGACATGGTTGTGACCGATTCAATACTTTTATTTCTCAACTTAAACATGAATAACATTTATGTGGGTATATATAAAACCTAATATAACATGTAAATAAAACAGCAACATATGAAACATTACGGTAACAATACACGTTAAAACCCTCTGGGGAGACCTCCCGGTGCCCAGAGGTCGGCCACGAATGGTCCAGGGGGGTCGGTTTTTACACAACACACATGATAGATATGATGGGCAGGCTATGTCCCAGGACGGGGTCCTATCCATGGCCAATATCAGCGAGATGCTCAGGGCGAGCGAAAATTCAACGTTCAGATTTGATGCTACCAAGATCTCTCTAAATTAGGTGATTTAATTAGTGGAAAATGAAAATAAAAAACCACTATTTCAATACTTCCAAGTGCAACTGCCATGGGGTGGTGTGAGTAAGGGTTGGGGATGGGTTTGGTAGGAAGGTATAGGACTAACAGACTGAATTTAAGCGAATATCGGTTAGTCGGATGTGGTCCGAGTGAATATTCACTGGCTCGGCTAGTGGTTGTGCCAAATTACTAACTTTGCCCACTTTGGGCTGGATGTGATCAGTCGTTCGGTCGGAACCAGAGCATTTGATCTTCGGGTCGACCGAATCACCTTATAAACCTCGAATAATTCCCGTTTTAGGGAGTTAGAGAGCGCGTTCAGTCTATTGGGAAAAAATGGGAGGGTGGGATTTTATTCCAGGGGTTCCCTGAAAATACCGCACGCCTCGTAGATTAGCCCGTGTTTTCTACGTTGGACATGATCTGCCCTGATTGAGGTGATATCGTTGGTTAATTCGCTATTGCGAATGTGATACCTATAAAATTTATCTGATAGTTTCAGAATGTAATCTCTTATGAGAGGCAGATCATGGCACTGTGAATGCAAGTCTACCACTCGAGTGTATCTGTTACCCTTGGTAATAATACGGAGTACCTTATTCTGTAGTATTTGTAATCTACTCATATGAGTAGACGAAATACTACAGAATACTGGGCAGGCGTATGTTAATGTTGGCCGGATTATTTGTTTGTAAATCATGAGTTTGTTGTCCAGTGATAGCGAGGAGTTCCTTGCCAACAAAGGATACAAGCTCCTGATTGTCGCGTTGGTTTTTGCTAAAAGATATCCAGTATTAGCGAAGAAGTTCGGTTGTGACCGAATTTACTCACCGATAAAAGGGTATAAAATTTTTCGTTTAATCTGCTATCTGCTGGGACTGTAATTACCATCACCCGAGTTTTCGTGAATCTACTACACGACAACAATATAATGATAAAATAGTTTGCATGTTGCGAAAAATTTTGATCGTTGCTTTAAATTTTCTTTTTGCGCCGGCAGGAGTTGAAGTTAGTTTCTCTGGTAACAAAAGAGGGGCAGAAGTCTCGTATTATTCCCTAGGGAGATAATGTGAAATATTTTCTCCCTAGGGAGTTTAAACCAACTTTAGATTTTCCGCACAGCTCTGCGCTTTCTTTTCGGATCACCCTTCTCTGAAGCGAGTATAAGCTGCATCATACAGATTTCTAGATCTCACTGGCAGCAAGTTAAGAATCACTGCAGAAGCAGTATCAATAGGTTCTTGGGGTTTTCCCTCGATTTCTTCTTCCATAACCCTTAACCATTTTCAAAGCTGTTTTCATAAATTTCAGTTCGAAATTTGCTGTCACCATGGGTTGTCAAAAAGATGCATGTTGTCAAGATACGAATTCCACAAACTATACTACTAAACTAATTATGACAAAACACTTTGACCAAATATTTATTCCTTCTTAATTTTTGTGTTTTCGCCAGCGTAAATTGCCCTGAATCTCTATATTCTTGATTGCATTTTACTTACAGTACTCATGTCAGAAAAATATTCTTCTGGATCGTTATGAGAAATCATAAAAAAGGCAAGACCTATCTCCGATTTAATAGAGGCGCATTATTTCTTATTATTTAATGATATAGGACCTAGCAAGAAGAGAAATTATCGAAGGGCATTCAAGATGGTAATTTTCGTCAACATGAGAAAACCTCATTTATTTTCGATGGTGTCATGCAACGACCAGATAATTATGCTCATAAAAATATTGTTGAAGGTCGTCACTATTTTTGTAATGTTATGCTGTCTGTTGTTTGCCTAATAATTTTTTATATTTGCGGTCTGATAATGCACCAGACCTAAAAATAGTAAATATAGTTTTATTTTTGTTCATTTCGGGGTCTTATCTGTGGTTTTATAATGGGTGAGCACTGAAACATGGCTGATACTAACTAGAATCACTGGATAGTATCGATACCATCTAGTGACTACCTAACTAATATAACATGTACGAGGAATGTTTCTTGTTTTTCTTCTTTTATTCCGCTTATGGAAATTCTGCCTAATCAAGGAATCCGCTTGCATTCTTCTGAACGGAGACAATAGGATTGCTTCCTGTTTAGTTGATATTGATAGAGCATGATATTCACTACTGAAAACTGAACATGAAAATGGTAGATTCAAGATCGATTAATGAAAACATCCTGGAACTCATTTGTATACTAACATCATCACTCATCCGTAAGCCAACATCAGAATGTCACTGAGCAGTGTCGAACTACACCTTTTTCAATTGTCATTCAGAAAGTGTAACTTGTAATTCGGATTAGTAAAATGTAATTCAGAAAGTGTAACTTGTAATTCAGATTAGTTAATTGTAATTCAGAAAACGTCTATTGTAATTCAGATTAGTCAATTGTACCTTGGTACCTTGAGCATTCCTTGATCCAATTTCTAGTATTATTCCAGGTTACGTTATGAATTCCAGGAATGGAATGATGAAAATGAGTGTTGTGTTGTGATCAAATGGATATCCAAATTTTCTTGAAATTTGTATACAGAGAATCTGATTCGAGTATATATATCGAGTTGCAGTAGAAGCTGATTCAAGTTTAGTTGAGAAGTAAATCTTTTTTTATTTCAGATAATATAGGTATATATCACAAGTAATGGAAATCCAGCCTATTTACAATTATATATAGGTATCATCTTGATGATTTTTTTATGAAATTGAAATACATACATTTTCAATGAACATCCACACAAAATCACAGATTCATTCGAAGTATTCAATCAAATATAATATATATTCTTCCTCTCCCCGGCATATAATTCCATTGCAGCTTAACAGAATCCATTTCTAATAGAGTGTGGTTTTTGTGTTGTAATTTTTTAACATCGTCATCGATAAACTCTTCAACTCCTTCTTTATTTTCCGGAACCTTGGATATATTTTGTCTGTGATCGAAGAAATATGTTGTAGGGCCCAATTTGACTTAACCTGAAGATTATCACTGGATTATTAGAATCTCCCGATAATCTTCCGATGTCCACAGTAAAAAAAAGTATTTCTGTCACATTTGACATTTTACATTTTGTGACAAACACGTGACATGAAACAACAAAGGTCACAGATCACCAAAGTTATAAACTGTTGCCAAGTGTAAGGGAGCCTTTTAGAAGGAATATTCAAGGGAAGTATATAAAACAAAGGACCCCGCACTTTTAGTACGTAAAATGGTTCTCGGTGAAATTTTCTGAATTTTCAGTATGTTGTAGAATTCGATGAACTGATTGAACCTGCAGAATCGTAAAGTTCTTTGATGAACAGATTCTGAGATACAGGGCGTTGAAGTTACAAATCGGTATTTTTCATTTAATTATTTTCTTGAAATTCAAAGATGCCAAGTACAATTTTCTTCGCTCATATCAATAACGAACCTCCATATTACTCAACATAATTCAGATGGTTCAGATGATGTAATTGTTTACAGAGTGAAACATATAAACATTTCAGTGATGTCTGAAAATTCGATGTAATAATGAAATATCGAAAAAATAATTTAGGCATGCAATATACTATTCTCATTCCATCATGAATCACAATTCATACATTTCATACAGGGTGATTTGAAAAATTGGTGACACCTAAGACCGATTTATTCATACACATCCTGTATATTCGAGTGAATTGTTAACCTCCCAAGATAGCTGATACCGTATGAACATGATTTCGTTGAGATATATAGGGTGATCATGCAGATTTTTGATGATGAAAATGACAAAAAATCGTGTTTTTTTAAATCACCCTGTTATTCATGATTAACTCGGTGAAATTCCCTAATTAATTTTTAATATATTCATCATTTGCTCCTTAACGCTGTCTTGAAAATTCAGTTTCCTATCATGACGGGTGTCATAGTTATTAATCCAGGAACTTACCATTTGCATGAAGAGTTGAAGAGACCTGTTTACTTACATTCGCATAGTGGCCGATATTTTTCACAAATAGTGAAACGTGAGAATCTGGAGACGAAAATAAGTTTAGTATTCATACACAGGGTGAACATTAGAAATTCAATAATTTCAATAACAATAGCAGATATATGAATTTAATAATATTAATATAATGTGCAGATAGTTGGGCGAATTTCGTTGGTATACAAGCTCTGCCAAAATGAAAAACGAACAATACCTAGGAGATGGGAGAATTATTCGGTCTTTTACGCTTCCATTTCTAATAGGGAGAGTTGAATCCTGGAATCGAAATTCGCCTAACTATCTGTACATTATATTAATATTATTAAATTCATATATCTGCTATTGTTATTGAATTTCTGATGTTCACCCTGTATATGGATACTAAACTTATTTTCGTCTCCAGATTCTCACGTTTCACTATTTCTGAAAAATATCGGCCACTATGCGAATGTAAGTGAACAAGTGAGGTACGTAGTTTTTGAGAGGTTTCAGATTAGTATAGATGTAGTTTTCATTAGGTATTAGATTAGTATAGAGGTCAGATAATTTATACGACGCTATAAAAGCAGATGATATTTTATCATTGCTCATGTAAGATGGAAGTAGAGGCCATGGCACCATATCATGAGTATATTTTCATATTGATACTATCATTGGGCACCAATGATGTGTATACGACGCTATGAAAGTTCAGAGAACTGGAGATTTTTCGTACAAACTACGTAAAGACAGTAGAGTGAGCTAGGTACGTAGTTTATAGGAAAAAAAATCAAGACAGTCGAGTGTGCCTTTCTTACTTTCTTTTGTTTTTTGTTTCGTTTTCTATTGGCATGTGATTATCTAGGAACTTGTAAATTTTTTAATTTTTTCATCGTATCTCCCGAACTATTGAATTCAGAGAAAAATGTTATAGGGATTTTTTGTAGATTTTATCAAAAGCAATAATTTTGGTACCATAACATTTTCAGATATTTTCAGTTGTTTTCGAGATATTTGGAATTATCTGAGAATAAAATTTTCAACACTTTTGTTCCATCTTCCAATCAACAAAATGAAAAAATATTCCATGCCTCAGTGGAGGTAGATGAGCTTCATCTATCGATAATCTATGTTTTTTCAATATATCTTCATAGTACCCTATGGGTCGTTAAAATTTTTTTTTTCATATTTTTCACTTTATTTCCTGTACTATTGGGTTTACAAAAAAAATTATGGAAAATGATTTGTAGGGAATGTTCCAGTGGATAACATTGCACTCTTGATAATTTTCGATTTTTCCATTTGTTTTCGATATATATCGAATTAAAAGGATTTCAAATTTTGATGTTTGGGTTTTCATTTGTTTTTCCAGTTTCCGATGGATGCACGAAAAAATGATTGAATGATAATTTGTTGCGTCATCAAAGAGGCATACGGTGCATTTCTCAAATTTGGATTTAGTCTATTTGTTCACGAGATATGTCGTTTTAAAGCGAACCGTGTTTTTCGGAAAATCTCCTTGAAAAACCCACTTGGAATTTTCCGACCCTGCTCAATTTCAATAGGCTTCGTCTCTTCCTGATAGAGGTTTTTTTCACAAAAAATGAAATCGATCGGACCACTTTTGCGATTTGTAGAGTGATTACAAGGAACTTCCGGTGAAAAATCGAAAAAACCCGGAAAAACCACCTTAGAGTTTTCCGATTTCCTTCATATTTTAATGACATAATATTGTTTTGAGTACAATAAGATGGCAAAATTTCAAGTCGATATGTCAAAGGGTTCCGGAGATATATCGATTTATGATTAACACAGAGTACAGACAGACAGACAGACCACACACAAAAACCAAAGTTGCTCAAAATTCGATGGGGATCATTTTCTCCAAAGCAACTATACCTCTATCTCGCTTAGTTTCCGAGATAGCATTTTTGGCACGGCCGTAGTATACTCCACTATGTATAGCGTCGTATAACAAGTCTCTTCAACTCTTCATGCAAATGGTAAGTTCCTGAATTAATAACTATGACACTCGTCATGATAGGGAACTGAATTTTCAGGACAGCGTTGAGGAGCGAATGATGAATATATTGAAAAATAATTAGGGAATTTCACCGAGTTAATCATGAATAACAGGGTGATTTGAAAAAACACGATTTTTTGTCATTTTCATCATCAAAAATCTTCATGATCACCCTATATATCTCAACGAAATCATGTTCATACGGTATCAGCTATCTTGGGAGGTTAACAATTCACTCGAATATACAGGATGTGTATGAATAAATTGGTCTTAGGTGTCACCAATTTTCCAAATCACCCTGTATGAAATGTATGAATTGTGATTCATGATGGAATGAGAATAGTATATTGCATGCCTAAATTATTTTTTCGATATTTCATTATTACATCGAATTTTCAGACATCACTGAAATGTTTATATGCTTCACTCTGTAAACAATTACATCATCTGAACCATCTGAATTATGTTGAGTAATATGGAGGTTCGTTATTGATATAAGCGAAGAAAATTGTACTTGGCATCTTTGAATTTCGAGAAAATAATTAAATGAAAAATACCGATTTGTAACTTCAACGCCCTGTATCTCAGAATCTGTTCATCAAAGAACTTTACGATTCTGCAGGTTCAATCAGTTCATCGAATTCTACAACATACTGAAAATTCAGAAAATTTCACCGAGAACCATTTTACGTACTAAAAGTGCGGGGTCCTTTAACGTCAAGTGCTAAGGAGTCCTCAAGGAATCCTCAGATACATAAAACTAGAGGAGTTCTTGATGAGGAAACAACTATAAATACGGGATTGAAGTAGGGGATCCGATTTTAAAGTCGGGATCCCAAGAATAACGTCGGAATTCGAGAAAAAAATACTATAGGTGGCCCTTCAGCGCCTTCGTAATTTTCTTCTTCTTTTTATTATTTTGATTTTTGGCGTGTAGGTACGCCCCTGTTTCGCCAGTCGAAAATGCAATTTTAGCAACAAACTAACCTTTGCCAACAACAAAGTAAATGATCGAAGGCCAAGGCGATTAGATCTACGATAAGCGACCTTTTCGAAAACCGACCTGTAAAGATTATGTTTGTTCGCTATTTTCATGCGAATTGCATATCGACCTTGACGATGAAGGAGTGCATTAACAATGGACTTTCGATTTTTTTCAACATTTGAATATCTCGGCTGATAGCTCTCGCAAAAAACTCGAGCGGCCTCAATTTGGATGGTAATTTCAATTTTAATTTCACGTCATTATGCAGGAGATTATTGTAAAGAAGTGAAGTAATTGCGACTATTTCACGCAGTTATCAAAGGAACTAATCAAAAGTTCGGTCTAGTTCGGCTTATCCATAACACCTAGGGCAGGGATGGGGAAATAGATTGAGAGTGGGACGTATGAAATAACACTTGGCAACCAAATATTTTTATTACAATTAACAATTAACAATTTAACTATTGTTTGGAAGTAGAAGGTTGGTGTGACTAATGAAATTTTGATTAGTTATTAATCATGTCATCGAAATTTGGCTCTATTTCACTCGAACTGATCCGCAAAACGCATTCACGATGTTGGTCATCTTATTTCTGAGAACATTTTTACGCAGCTTCATTGTAGAAAATACCTGCTCACAGATGTATGAAGGCCCAAACATGAACATGATTTTCTGATCGTGTTTTATTAAATACGGGAAATTAGATTTTAGTAAACTTTCATAAAAATCAAGCTTTGATGAGTTGTTGAATAGTTGTTTCAGACTTTCATCACATTGTAGTTCGATTACTTCGAGTTGGAACTATCTAGGGAAAGGGTTCTTTCTCGAAACTGACATAGAATTCGTACTTCATGGGTGTGAATTGGTGTCTATGATTTATCTGGGATTTTCAGGGCAATCAAGAAAAAAATATTGTTCGACCTGTATGAACCTACATCACGTGAACCACTGATTTCGAAAATCTAGGAAAAGAGTTCTTTCTCAAATCTGACATCGAATTCGTTGTTGATAGGTTTTAATTGGTGTCCATGAATTTTATGGGATTTTTCGAGCAATCGGGAAAAAACATTTTTCGACCTGTATGAGCCTCTGCTAAATCGCGTGAACCGCTGATTTTGAAATTCGAGGATAAGGGTAATTTCTCAAATCTGACATCAAATTCGTTGTTAATGAATCTGAATTGGTGTCCATGAATTTTTTGAAATTTTTAGGTCAATCAGGAACGAAATATTTGCCGACCTGTATATATGAGCCTACTGCATTGTGTGAACCGCTGGTTTTGAAAATCTAAAGAAAGAGTTATCTATCAATTCTGACATCAAATTCATTCTTTATGGGTATGAATTAGTGCCTATGAATATTTTGGGATTTTTAGGGCAATCAGGAAAAAAATATTTTTCCACCTATACGAGCCTACTGCATTGCTTGAACCGCTGATTTTGAAAATCTGAAGGGAGAGTTATCTATCAAATCTGACATCAAATTCTTTATTTATGGGTCTGAATAGGTGCATATGAATATTTTGGGATCTCTAGGGCAATCAGGAAAAAAATATTTTTCCACATATACGAGCCTACTGCATTGCTTGAACCGCTGATTTTGAAAATCCAAAGGGAGAGTTATCTATCGAATCTGACATCAAATTCTTTCTTTATGGGTCTGAATAAGTGCCAATTGATTTTATGGGATTTTTAGGGCAATCAGGAAAAAAATATTTTTCCACCTATACGAGCCTACTGCATTGCTTGAACCGCTGATTTTGAAAATCTAAAGGGAGAGTTATCTATCTAATCTGACATCGTATTATTTCTTTATCAGTCTGAAAAAGTGCCAATTGATTTTATGGGATTTTTAGGGCAATCAGGAAAAAAATATGTTTCCATCTATACGAGCCTACTGTATTGCTTGAGCCGCTGATTTTGAAAATCCAAAAGGAGAGTTATCTATCGAATCTGACATCAAATTCATTCTCAATGGGTCTTTATAAGTGCCTATGAATTTTTTGGGATTTTTAGGGCAATCAGGAAAATAGTTATTTGTTTAACTAGGCAGCAAAGTAGTAGATTGACTGCCGTGGCTGAATTCATAGCCGAGCGTAGCGAGGCTAGGAATCCAGCTAAGGCAGTCAATCTACCTTGCTGCCGAGTTGAACATATAATTTTTTCTCCGATTGTTCATAATGATATGGGAGAATATTGTTTTTGCGAATTAATACAATTCCCACAATCTCTTTATTCTTCCTGTATAGTGTTAATTAAAATAAAATTTGATAGAAATCGCAGTTGTTGGTTTGACAATTCATGAAATTTCTGACAGTTGTGCGAAAAAATATCGGTATATTTAAATTATTATATAATGGACAGTGATAGCGACCTAGAAGTATACTTACACCTCCATTAATAAGGGAGGTGGCAAAAAATATAGAGTTGAATTTGTTGCCGGAGAAGTCTTGGAAGGAATATGGAGGAAATTATAAACGATTTATGGATTTTTAATTTTGCTGATCCATATCAATCAGCAAAGTGACCACTTTGCTGCCTAGGCAGCAAAGTACCCACTTTGCTGCCTAGGCAGGAAAAGTAATACTTTGCTGATTGATATGTGTCAGCAAAATTAATATTTGCTGCCAATCGGAGGAAAAATATTTTTCCACCCATACGAGCCTACTGCATTGCTTGAACCACTGATTTTGAAAATCTAAAGGGAGAGTTATCTATCTAATCTGACATCGTATTATTTCTTTATCAGTCTAAAAAAGTGCCAATTGATTTTATGGGATTTTTAGGGCAATCAGGAAAAAAATATGTTTCCATCTATACGAGCCTACTGTATTGCTTGAGCCGCTGATTTTGAAAATCCAAAAGGAGAGTTATCTATCAAATCTGACATCAAATTCATTCATTATGGGTCTGAATAAGTGCCTTTGAATATTTTGGGATCCCTAGGGCAATCAGGAAAAAAATATGTTTCCACCTATTCGAGCCTACTGCATTGCTTGAACCGCTGATTTTGAAAATCTAAAGGGAGAGTTATCTATCGAATCGGACATCAAATTCTTTTTTATGGGTCTGAATAAGTGCCTATGAATTTTTTGGGATTTTTAGGGCAATCCGGAAAAAAATATGTTTCCACCTATACGAGCCTACTGCATTGCTTGAACCGCTGATTTTGAAAATCTAAAGGGAGAGTTATCTATCGAATCTGACATCAAACTCTTTCGTTATGGGTCTGAATAAGTGCCTTTGAATTTTTCGGGATTTTTAGGGCAATCAGGAAAAAATATTTTTCCACCTTCACGACTCTCTACTGCATTGCTTGAACCGCTGATTTTGAAAATCTGAAGGGAGAGTTATCTATCGAATCTGACATCATATTCTTCCTTCATGGGTCTGAATGACTGCCTATGAATTTTGAATTTTTCGGGATTTTTAGGGCAATCAGGAAAAAATATTTTTCCACCTTCACGACTCTCTACTGCATTGCTTGAACCGCTGATTTTGAAAATCTGAAGGGAGAGTTATCTATCGAATCTGACATCATATTCTTTCTTTATGGGTCTGAATGACTGCCTATGAATTTTTCGGGATTTTTAGGGCAATCAAGAAAAAAATATTTTTCCACCTTTACGAGCCAACTGTATTGCTTGAACCGCTGATTTTGAAAATCTAAAGGGAGAGTTATCTATCGAATCGGATATCAAATTTTTTCTTTATGGGTCTGAATAAGTGCCTATGAATTTTTTGGGATTTTTAGGGCAATCCGGAAAAAATATTTTTCCACCTATACGAGCCTACTGCATTGCTTCAACCGCTGATTTTTGAAATCTGAAGGGAGAGTTATCTATCGAATCTGACATCAAATTCTTCCTTAATGGGTCTGAATAAGTGCCTATAAATTTTTCGGGATTTTTAGGGCAATCAAGAAAAAAATATTTTTCCACCTTTACGAGCCTACTGCATTTACTTGAACCGCTGATTTTGAAAATCTGAAGGGAGAGTTATCTATCAAATCTGACATCAAATTCTTTATTTATGGGTCTGAATAGGTGCCTATGAATTTTTTGGGGTCTCTAGGGCAATCAGGAAAGAAATATTTTTCCACCTATACGAGCCTACTGCATTGCTTGAACCGCTGATTTTGAAAATCCAAAGGGAGAGTTATCTATCGAATCTGACATCAAATTCTTTCTTTATTGGTATGAATAAGTGCCAATTGATTTTATGGGATTTTTAGGGCAATCAGGAAAAAATATTTTTCCACCTATACGAGCCTACTGCATTGCTTGAACCGCTGATTTTGAAAATCTAAAGGAAGAGTTATCTATCAAATCTGACATCAAATTCATTCTCAATGGGTCTGAGTAAGTGCCTATGAATTTTTTGGGATTTTTAGGGCAATCAGGAAAAAATATTTTTCCACCTATACGAGCCTACTGCATTGCTTGAACCGCTGATTTTGAAAATCTAAAGGAAGAGTTATCTATCGAATCTGACATCAAATTATTCCTTTATGAATCTGAATAAGTGCCAATTAATTTTATGGGATTTTTAGGGCAATCAGGAAAAAAATATGTTTCCACCTATACGAGCCTACTGTATTGCTTGAGCCGCTGATTTTGAAAATCCAAAAGGAGAGTTATCTATCAAATCTGACATCAAATTCATTCTTTATGGGTCTGAATAAGTGCCTATGAATATTTTGGGATCTCTAGGGCAATCAGGAAAAAAATATGTTTCCACCTATACGAACCTACTGCATTGCTTGAACCGCTGATTTTGAAAATCTGAAGGGAGAGTTATCTATCGAATCGGACATAGAATTCTTCCTTGATGAGTCTGAATAAGTGCCTATGAATTTTTTGGGATTTTTAGGGCAATCCGGAAAAATATATTTTTCCACCTATACGAGCCTACTGCATTGCTTGAACCGCTGATTTTGAAAATCTAAAGGGAGAGTTATCTATCGAATCTGACATCAAATTCTTTCTTCATGGGTCTGAATAAGTGCCTATGAATTTTTCGGGATTTTTAGGGCAATCAAGAAAAAAATATTTTTCCACCTTTACGAGCCTACTGCATTGCTTGAACCGCTGATTTTGAAAATCTAAAGGGAGAGTTATCTATCGAATCTGACATCAAATTCTTTCTTCATGGGTCTGAATAAGTGCCTATGAATTTAATGGGATTTTCAGGGCATGCAGGAAAAAAATATTATTCCACCTATACGAGCCTACTGCATTGCTTGAATCACTGATTTTGAAAATCTGAAGGGAGAGTTACCTATCAAATCTGACATCAAATTCTTCCTTAATGGGTCTGAATAAGTGCCTATGAATTTTTTGGGATTTTTAGGGCAATCAAGAAAAAAATATATTTCCACCTTTACGAGCCTACTGCATTGCTTGAACCGCTGATTTTGAAAATCTAAAGGGAGAGTTATCTATCGAATCTGACATCAAATTCTTTCTTCATGGGTCTTTATAAGTGCCAATGAATTTTTTGGGATTTCAAGGGCAATCCGGAAAAAAATATTTTTCCACCTATACGAGCCTACTGCATTGCTTGAACCGCTGATTTTGAAAATCTAAAGGGAGAGTTATCTATCGAATCTGACATCGAATTCTTCCTTAATGGGTCTGAATAAGTGCCTATGGATTTTTTGGTATTTTTAAGGCAATCAGGAAAAAAATATTTTTCCACCTTTACGAGCCTACTGCATTGCTTGAACCGCAGATTTTGAAAATCTAAAGGGAGAGTTATCTATCGAATCTGACATCAAATTCTCTCTTCATGGGTCTGAATAAGTGCCTATGAATTTAATGGGATTTTCAGGGCATGCAGGAAAAAAATATTATTCCACCTATACGAGCCTACTGCATTGCTTGAATCACTGATTTTGAAAATCTGAAGGGAGAGTTACCTATCAAATCTGACATCAAATTCTTTCTTTATGGGTCTGAATAAGTGCCTATGAATTTTTCGGGATTTTTAGGGCAATCAAGAAAAAAATATTTTTCCACCTTTACGAGCCTACTGCATTGCTTGAACCGCTGATTTTGAAAATCTAAAGGGAGAGTTATCTATCGAATCTGACATCAAATTCTTTCTTCATGGGTCTTTATAAGTGCCAATGAATTTTTTGGGATTTCAAGGGCAATCCGGAAAAAAATATTTTTCCACCTTTACGAGCCTACTGCATTGCTTGAACCGCTGATTTTGAAAATATAAAGGGAGAGTTATCTATCGAATCTGACATCGAATTCTTCCTCAATGGGTCTTAATAAGTGCCTATGAATTTTTTGGAATTTTAAAGGCAATCCGGAAAAAAATATTTTTCCACCTTTACGAGCCTACTGCATTGCTTGAACCGCTGATTTTGAAAATCTAAAGGGAGAGTTATCTATCGAATCTGACATCAAATTCTTTTTTCATGGGTCTTTATAAGTGCCAATGAATTTTTTGGGATCTCTAGAGCAATCAGGAAAAAAATATTTTTCCACCTATACGAGCCTACTGCATTGCTAGAACCGCTGATTTTGAAAATCTAAAGGGAGAGTTATCTATCGAATCCGACATCAAATTCTTTCTTCATGGGTCTGAATAAGTGCCTATGAATTTTTTGGAATTTTAAAGCCAATCCGGAAAAAAATATTTTTCCACCTTTACGAGCCTACTGCATTGCTTGAACCGCTGATTTTGAAAATCTAAAGGGAGAGTTATCTATCGAATCTGACATCGAATTCTTTCTTTATGGGTCTGAATAAGTGCCTATGAATTTCTTGGGATCTCTAGGGCAATCAGGAAAAAAATATTTTTCCACCTATACGAGCCTACTGCATTGCTTGAACCGCTGATTTTGAAAATCTAAAGGAAGAGTTATCTATCGAATCTGACATCAAATTCTTTCTTCATGGGTCTGAATAAGTGCCTATGAATTTCTTGGGATCTCTAGGGCAATCAGGAAAAAAATATTTTTCCACCTATACGAGCCTACTGCATTGCTAGAACCGCTGATTTTGAAAATCTAAAGGGAGAGTTATCTATCGAATCTGACATCAAATTCTTTCTTCATGGGTCTGAATGAGTGCCTATGAATTTTTTGGGATTTCAAAGGCAATCTGGAAAAAAATATTTTTCCACCTTTACGAGCCTACTGCATTGCTTGAACCGCTGATTTTGAAAATCTAAAGGAAGAGTTATCTATCGAATCTGACATCAAATTCTTCCTTTATGGGTCTTAATAAGTGCCTATGAATTTTTTGGGATCTCTAGGGCAATCAGGAAAAAATTATTTTTTTTCTGTGACGGGAAAAAAGTTTGGCATTTCATTCCTGTTGGCAGGTTATAAAATGTCACTTTTCATGAATTACTTTTTTCCCGTGGGAAAAAAGTGAGTACTTTTTTCCCGGATATATATCACATATATATACACTGTCGATGGATTTTGTTGTGCTATAGTTCCGAAAAATGAGTCAATAATATCGTCTCCGAGAAAGAACTGCAAGTCCTTTTATCTTCCATCCGACTCCGCGGTTACGTATATTACTAAACGACCACTGAATTCGCAATTTTTTGAAATCGAATCACAGAATTAGACTGACAGAAGTGACATCAGATATTTGATTACTTCAAATGAATGATAAAGATGCCTACAACGCGGTGTCCCTACTGTTAAAATCTTAAAATTTCACGTCGATAATTTTCAGATTTCAAAATAATGTAATATCTTCTCAATATTGATTCGTCTTTTCTTCTGTCACAGAAAAAACTAGTGTATTATACACGGGAAAAATATTAGATTTTAGCTCACGGTTTGTTGTCTCCCTCCGCTACGCGTCGGGAGACAACACAACCTGGAGCTAAAATCTACTACTTTTTTCCCTTGTACAATAAATAACTATTTCACCTATACGAGCCTACTGCATTGCTTGAACCGCTGATTTTGAAAATGTAAAGGGAGAGTTATCTGACATCATATTCTTTCTTCATGGGTCTGAATAAGTGCATATGAATTTTTTTCGATTTTTAGGGCAATCCGGAAAAAAATATTTTTCCACCTTTACGAGCCTACTGCATTGCTTGAACCGCTGATTTTGAAAATCTAAAGGGAGAGTTATCTATCGAATCTGACATCAAATTCTTTCTTTATGGGTCTGAATAAGTGCCTATGAATTTTTTGGGATCTCTAGGGCAATCAGGAAAAAAATATTTTTCCACCTATACGAGCCTACTGCATTATGCTTGAACCGCTGAATTCGAAAATCTAAAGGAAGAGTTATCTATCAAATCTGACATCAAATTCTTTCTTTATGGGTCTGAATGAGTGCCTATGAATTTTTTGGGATTTTCAGGGCAATCTGGAATAAAATATTTATCCACCTATTCGAGCCTACTGCATTGCTTGAATCGCTGATTTTGAAAATCTAAAGGGAGAGTTATCCATCGAATCTGACATCAAATTCTCTCTTCATCGGCCTGAATAAGTGCCTACGAATTTTTCGGGATTTTTAGAGCAATCAAGAAAAAAATAATTTTCCACCTTTACGAGCCTACTGCGTTGCTTGAACCGCTGATTTTGAATATCTAAGGGGAGAGTTATCTATCGAATCTGACATCAAATTCTTTCTTCATGGGTCTGAATAAGTGCCTATGAATTTTTTGGGATTTTTAGGGCAATCCAGAAAAAAATATTTTTCCACCTATACGAGCCTACTGCATTGCTTGAACCGCTGATTTTGAAAATCTGAAGGGAGAGTTATCTATCGAATCTGACATCAAATTCTTCCTTTATGGGTCTGAATAAGTGCCGATGAATTTTTTGGGATTTTTAGGGCAATCAGGAAAAAAATATTATTCCACCCATACGAGCCTACTGCATTGCTTGAACCGCTGATTTTGAAAATCTAAAGGGAGAGTTATCTATCAAATCTGACATCAAATTCTTCCTTCATGGGTCTGAATAAGTGCCTATGAATTTAATGGGATTTTCAGGGCATGCAGGAAAAAAATATTATTCCACCTATACGAGCCTACTGCATTGCTTGAATCACTGATTTTGAAAATCTGAAGGGAGAGTTACCTATCAAATCTGACATCAAATTCTTCCTTAATGGTTCTGAATAAGTGCCTATGAATTTTTTGGGATTTTTAGGGCATTCAGGAAAGAAATATTTTTCCACCTATACGAGCCTACTGCATTGCTTGAACCGCTGATTTTGAAAATCTAAAGGAAGAGTTATCTATCGAATCTGACATCAAATTTTATCTTCATTGGCCTGAATAAGTGCCTATGAATTTTTTGGGATTTTTCGGGCAATCAGGAAAAAAATATTTTTCCACCATACGAGCCAACTGCATTGCTCGAACCGCTGATTTTGAAAATCTAAAGGGAGAGATATCTATCGAATCTGACATCAGATTCTTTCTTTATGGGTCTGAATAAGTGCCTATGAATTCAATGGGATTTTCAGGGCATTCAGGAAAAAAATATTAGTCCACCTATACGAGCCTACTGCATTGCTTGAACCGCTGATTTTGAAAATCTAAAGGGAAAGTTATCTATCAAATCTGACATCAAATTGTTACTTTATGGGTCTGAATAAGTGCCTATGAATTCAATGGGATTTTCAGGGAATCCAGGAAAAAAATATTATTCCACCTATACGAGCCTACTGCATTGCTTGAACCACTGATTCTGAAAATCTAAAGGGAGAGTTATCTCTCAAATCTGACATCAAATTCTTTCTTTATGGGTCTGAATAAGTGCCTATGAATTTTATGGGATTTTTAGGGCAATCAGGAAAAAAATATTTCTCCACCTATAAGAGCCTACTGCATTGCTTGAACCGCTGATTTTGAAAATCTAAAGGGAGAGTTATCTATCAAATCTGACATAGAATTCTTACTTTATGGGTCTGAATAAGTGTCTATTAATTTTATGGGACCTTCAGGGCATTCAGGAAAAAAATATTTTTCCACCTATACGAGCCTATTGCATTGCTTGAACCGCTGATTTTGAAAATCTAAAGGGAGAGTTATGTATCGAATCTGACATCAATTTTTTTTATGGGTCCGAATTAGTGCCTATGAATTTTGTGGGATTTTTAGGGTTTGTCCTGTATGAGCCTATACTCCATCGCGTGAACCGCTGATTTTGAAAATCTAAGGGAAAGGTTCTTTCTCGAATCTGATATCAAATTTTCTTTTTATGGTACTGAATTAGTGTCAATGATTTTTTTATAGCCATCTGAAGAGGACTCGAGATGATGTCCTTTTGCAAATATTTCCAAAGCACACTGTGTTGAGATAACGAAATTCTGTACATGTATATTAGGACTTCTTATGTCCAATTTGGTAATGTTAAGAATTTCCCGGAATTTTGAACAGGGGCCTGGAAAAAATCTGGGACTGCGAGGATATCTCCCCAAATTTTTTTTATGCAATTTTCGGCAGTTTGACCAAGAATTATGAAAATATCATCATTTTTACTCAAAAGTGATACTCCTGATCAGTTTCAATAACACTCAACATTTCCGAAATAATAGATAAATCGTTTTCAAAAGTCTGTTTCGTAATAAAAAAATAGTGCTTTTTCCTTATAATAGGGTACCAAATTTTTCCAAAAAGTATTTTCCGATGGAAAAGAACAAGATTTAATGCCCTGGCTGGAGTTTCATAGCCAATTTGATTCAAATTACTTGAAACGTTGCTTAGCAACGAACTTTTTCTGGCTAGGCAGTAAAAGTAACCTTTTCTGCCTGCGGAGCTGTTATTGAAAAGCCACTTTTAATGTCATTTGGAGAAAAAAACAATAATGTCAATAATTGACATATAAATCCTCTTTGAAATGCTTGAAATGGACTATGATGTAGATATTATTTCTTCCTCTGCCAGCACATAATATATTCCGGGTCCAGGTTTAACTAACTCAAAGAATTCTCAAGATGAATGAAAATATGTCATAAGTATTTTTTCGTTTTTACTAGGATACTTAGATTGCTGAATATTTCGGTTTCCAATTTTTAACTTCATTGAAACAAGAACTATATATAACGTTTTCAAACTAACATGACATAAACATAGTCCTGAAATAGGTGTCATTGAATATTGAGGTCTGTAATCAGAAAATTACCGTTTATGTAAATGTCCTTTGCGATTAACCTTGTAAATCACAATCAATTTCTCCACAACAAAATAAACAAATATATATGTATGTAAGTAATGTTTCCATTATTTATTGTATCGATTCACAAAGTTATGATAGTTGAACCTTGAACACCCATCTTCACATTTTTGTGACTATAGTTCATGTCAATTTAAATTACTCTAGAAAATTAAATAATTATCGAATGGAAGAAGCCTTGAAAGAATAAAAAACATACCAATAAGAATGAAAAATTATAATGCACTGATATCTTTCGACATAATCATATATCTGAGTTCCAGACCTTTAATGTATGTCTATATACACAGGGCCAGAACATGATACCGAATATTAAATTTTTTTTGTATATCCCAGATATCTATTAGTTTGAAATATTTGGAGAACTTTGTAATTTCCAATATATCTTTATTCCTATTCACTCTGGGCCACTATTTGTCATAGAATAAGATAACAACCTGTATATCCTACGGTCACATGTTTTTATGTACCTCATGTTTTTATTACAATCTGGTTGTTGTCGACGTCTTAAAATAAAAGCAGTTTAGAATGAACAAGCGTATCATTCGATTTTTCGATTTTGAAAATATGGAGCTGAGTTGCCAAGTCGCAGATTTTCTAGAAGTGGAGAAATTTCTGGAAAAATTCCACTTCCTATAGTTAAATAGTAAAATTATCTATAGTCAATACCACTATCGTCCAAAAATAAACAGGCTGGTCAGAACAGCAATTGAATTTTCATCAATTTATGACCTTTTTGTTCACTTTTGATTCGATATTTTTGAGTAGTGAGGTTGCGAAAGACCCAGACTGCTATTATTATGGAATTTCGAAGGAACGCACGTGTCAATATTTGCATCAAAGAAAACACGTATTTTGCGTGTGTATATCATGAATAACATGTACATAGGTATCATCATTTAAATACAATCAAGTTTATCGCACGATAGCAATTTTCCTGAATTATTGGTTAACCACGTATCAGACATCGATCGTTGAATAAAAATAATATTGGTCGAATGTGGATATTATTTCCTGTTGAGTATAAAAGGTTCAAGGCCAAGAAGTCTTTGACTTGAAAAGCTCATTTTCATTTTCTCCTAGACGTCGAGAAAAAAAAATCGCCAGACATTTGAAATGACCGACAATATCTGAAATAAAATACTTTCGTTGAATGAACTACCTATACCTTCATCATGAATTCAATGTTGACATCATCATTATTTGATCAAAAATATTTGTTTTGTGTCACTATGTCTGTGATAGTCATAAATTTGCGGATAGAATTGAAAGTTTATTAATCTGTATCTGTCTCACTTTGACGGTCAAAAGGATCCAGTCTATATCTCAGCTTTTTAGTCGTTCGATCAAATTTGGCCCTGTACGAATATTGAATAACCATCAATCTGATCAGTTTTTCAGAGACGAACATTATTTTGGAATTTGGACCGTGTCATGCTTTCGAAATCCATTGAAATCATATTAGGAATTGTTTTCAAACCTCCACAATTTTTTTCAAACCTCTTTATATGCAAAAAATCACCTCAAACCGGATTAACATCGAAAAAATAGTGGATTCAAATGATTAACTGCAACGTTCAATAGCTCGCCGGTGGGTAGAAAATCATGAGTTGAAAGAAAAAAACAGAATAACTAGTTGAAAAGGAATATTCTCAGATAAATTATGAACATACGAAAATGGATATATATTTATATAAAGCAATACATTGAGAATTCGCATTCTCTATGTGATGAGAATATTTACTCTTTTTCAGTTAATTCAATAGAAAACAACTACTTTCCTGGCTATTTGCCACGTCGAACATTGAATTATATCTGATGAACATTCAAAAGGGGGAACATGAAAAATAAAGAATAAAATCCTCCGAAATTGAGAATTGACATTCTTCTTCAAATCGAATGAATAATATGATGAATAATGATGTGTGTATATACATATTTTTGTCTGAAGGAGAATGCAAATTCTCAAATTCAGAAATTTTTATATTTTATTTTCAAACTCTTATCGTGTGTGTTCAATAGATATAATTCAATGTTCGTCGTGGCATATAGCCAGGAAAGTAGTTGTTTTCTATTGAATTAACTGAAAAAGAGTAAATATTCTCATCACATAGAGAATGCGAATTCTCAATGTATTGCTTTATATAAATATATATCCATTTTTGTATGTTCATAATTTATCTGAGAATATTCCTTTTCAACACTTTCATAGCCAATCAGGGGGTTCAAACTTGAACGATGGAAACTTGTGATTTTTATAGACCTCTAATCGCAGATTCGTGATAGAGTCTCAATTCAGAATTCATTTCCACGCCCTGTATGATGAATGTCAATTTATCATACACCCAAAAGCAGAATAACTAGTAATAATAATAATTTAATAACTATCCCGAGTAAAAAACTAGGTCGGTATTACGTTCATGTTGTTTGGATGTGCCCGTTTTTATGAAACCCTTCATAGGAATCATATGAAAATTCACATATGATGGGACTATCAAAAGTACATACTTCGCGCATTGTATATACGCTATATGAGATTTTTATTTTTTAATTTTATGGTCCTCAATCCAGCAAACATCCAAGAAATCATTTATTTCTCAATATGTAACAATTTTTTTTATCTCTTGGACCGTACGAAAGGAAATTCCTATGTTGTTCGTGGAACATCGTGCGTATACCTAGGGAGGATAGGGAGAGGTCTTTCAAGCCACCTCAACACTCTTTTTCACATTAAGTTGAGCATATAACTAATTCAGAACTGTATTTTTTGACATTGTCGAAAAAAATTCGTTTGCAACTTGTCGAAAAATATATTGCGGAAGATATTCAATTGCTTCAAAAGTTTGCCTAAAACTTTTGTAACAGTGTGACCCACTTCTAAAGAAAGCACCCCTGTATTTTACGTAATCGTTGGGTAAGGATTCTCAAATTTGCTGGAGCGAGAGATATATCAAAAATGCACTATATGACCAAGTGGGGTCATCTTCAGTGATATACACTGCTCGCCAACATGGAACCACCCCAATTTCTGGAAAATTATGTTAGGAGTCAAAATAGGTCGAAAATCACTTCAGATTCGGAATCAGGACGACCAATTCACTAACTATTCATATTTTTCCTGGAAAATTATCTGTTCTGAAAATTTAAATTTTGTCGCACTTTTTACGAAAGCACCCCTGTTACTCACGTAATTGACTTTATCTTTGGACTTTCCCTTCCTCCTGCAAATTTCAGAACCCTACCTCAATAATTACGTGAGAAACGGGGGTGTTTCCATGAGAAGTGAGACACAATTTAATTTTTCTGAACTGAAAATTTTTTAGGAAAACTATGAATAGTTAGTGAATTGGGCAACCTGATTCCGAGTCCGAAGTGATTTTCAACCTATTTTGACTCCTAATATCATTTTCCGGAAATTGGGGTGGTTCCATTGCTGTTGGCGAGCAGTATATATCACTGAAGATGACCCCACTTGGTCAGAGTGCATTTTTGGTATATCTCTCGCTCCAGAAATTTCAGGATCCTTACCCAACGAATACGTAAGATACAAGGGTGTTTCCATTAGAAATAAGTGGGTCACACTGTAGTATATCATCAAAGGTTAATATCCCAACCCAAGCATTTGCTTTCGGCGAGATCACAAGCAAGTATCAATGACTTTTGCAATGTTGCCGGACGTTCAATTATAGTTAAAAGCTGTAGATTGGTGGGAGATGTCTCATATAACACCTCATTTCATTTATTGTCCCAATTTCGAAAACATTCTGTATATTATTGATGTTTCAGAAACAAACATGCTGGGTAGCTATTACCTACACGAAGAAAATAATCTGAAATTCTCTTCAACAAAATATGCATCTACATTTGCATAATACATTTATTTGTATATCTATAATATATTATCGGATGACTTTATTTTATCAAAAATATCAGTACAGCTCGGCAAGTGTCCTATACTTTGTTAGCATGTATGCATATAGTTACTACCTTGAATATCAAGAAACGGTTTATTAAACAATTGCTCAATTATTGTTTCAAACGGCACGTGTAAAACGTTGTTTGGCAACGAGCATGACGTCTTTTGTTTATTCGTCTACGTCAGTCAGGGTCAACTTTGATCACTGCGCGAATTTTGATGAAAATAATTGAAGTCGTTGAAAAGGAGTATTCTCAGATAAATTATGAACATGAAAAAATGATATATATATTGAGGATTCGCATTCTCTATGTGATGAAAATATCAATTCTTTCTCGGTTTATTCAACAGAAAACTACTTTCCTGGCTATATGCCACGACAAACATTGAATTATATCTATTGAACAACCACGATAAGAATTTGAAAACAAAATCTTATGAAGTCCAGTTATTCTTTCAGCCATTCTTCGTGATATACACAATTTTCATCTCCCTATAATATAACTAAAACTATAACGAACTGACATCTGAAATTATGATTTGTTGACATACTCCTGTCATTTGGGCATTGGTTTTTGGATGTAAGATAAATTGACATTCATCATACAGGACGTGGAAAGAAATTATATGCATATCTTTATATGGAGGAGAATGCAAATTCTCTTCTTCAGAAGATTTTGTTTTCCAGGAAAGTGGTTGTTTCTGTTGAATAAAGCGAATTCTCAATGTATTTCTTTATATCCAGAATTTCTTTCCACGTCCTGTGTGATGAATGTCAATTCATCATACATCCAAAAACTAATTAACATAACTCTAAAATAAATTGACGCTTGTCATAACTCTGTATGGACCCAAATTTGCATAAATGAGCTATTTTTAGCATCATCCCAAAATGTTTACTGTGTAGTAACAAAACTATAATGAACAAGAGTGACTAGCCAAACGGATTCCATTGATACCTACTACCATTTCACATCGTTTCATCGCATCCAAAAATATGTCTCAGTGAAAAATTCATGCATTAATAAAAATAGACGCAGATTGGATGTGTGGGTCTGCCGTGCCAAAAAATGATGAATTTTGCGATTTTGGCTTACAAGTCTCGTGTTACTCAATGACTAACTAAAAAAAACATACACGAACGTGCATATTGCGTCAGTTATTATGTCAAGTTTCTATGTTTCGCAATAGGTAGAGGTATTTTGTTTACTCCTTTCAAGCATTTTCAAGCAACAGAAGCTCTGGATAATTGAAATTTATACTTTGATATTTTCTTAGGTTTCTGGGCTAGTTGATTAGATATGTAGTAAATAATTTGAAGTGGAGTGAAATATTTCACTGGAAGGAAGGAATGCTCGAAGTCATCTCCACAAATTTTTATGATGTTGTTACCTAATCATAAGGGGCATGTTTCGGTCTTATAAAATACCATCTCAAGCCTAATTGACAGGTTTGGAGTTGAAAAAAATACTTTTGATGCTACTGTTTCTTGAATTGTTGTCAATGCCCATAGCTAAGAATTCTTATTGTGGTAATAACCAGAAACTAAGACCTTATCAGCGAGTCGTGGAATGTGAAGAGGAAATGTCATGTCATACAGGGTATTCTATTTGAAATTTTGAAATCACGAGGTTGTATCCCAATTATTTCAGCAACATAGATTTCCAATCTGAAAAGTTTACCAAGTTATCAATCTTCTAATTCGGTTAACAAACGGTTTTTATGAATCAGCCTATATAAATTAGACTTTCACTTACGATGTAAGAATTATAGTCAACATCCATTATACGACAGCTATAAATTTTACAGTTATTGAATCAGGATTTATAATTGAATCAATTAAATCAACCGTGTCTATGAAAAAAAAAATCAGATACCTATTGCAAGGAAATAAAATAATGCTGGATGTGTATGTTTATTCTAATTATTGTTTATTCATGACTATACTTCAACCAATTACTTATGGATTGAGTAGGTAACTATATATAATATGGCAGACATAAGTGATTTACTCAACTTGTAAGCTGTGCCCGAAGATATTATTGTCCATTTGGGTGCACTCGAACTGCACCAAAGTACCATTTGCCCTTTGATGCAGAGCCGGATTTAGAGGTCTGGAAGCCCTAGTCCCTATTGTGTTCCATATAAAATTAACAAATTTTTCGGTCAATAATTTTTTGCTAAACCAACTAAATTATTTTTACATGTACAGGGTGTTTCTTGAGTGCGTTTAAAAAAACAGGAGCATGTTGCTGACGTTAAAATAAGAAGAAAAGTTTGGGTAAAACTGCATTTAGCATGCGATGTTTTTTTTTTCGAAAATTTTGTTTGGTACCTACGTATTTTTGTCTGGAAATCACGAATTTGATAATGAAAATGTGAACAAACCATTATTTATCAAGATATTTCACTATGAAGTTACAAATTTCACCTACTTTTCCGCCTGTCTTCTGTATTGCATTTAAAACAATTTACCCTTCTTTTTTCATCATTGGACAATTTATATATATCACAATGTGAGCCACATTTTTTTCTATTATTGATTCACTAGAAATATGATTTTCTTGTGATTTATCCATATTTAGTGAAAAGAAGGAAGAATATCATTTGAAATAATGGCGTGTGTAATGTCATTCCAAAGCAATCTATTGATGTGCTATTGACATTTGACATCTCGTATTTGGATTGCCTATGGATTAAATGGCCGTCATCTGGTATGCTTGATCACTAAATAGGAAAAACTCACTATACAAATCATATATCCTGTTGTATTTTCTGTAAAATAAAGTGTCCAATGACAAAATAAGAAGAGCAAGTACCTGTAAATTACTGTAAATGCATCCAACGCAAGGGGAAAAAGGAGTCGAAATTTCGAACTTTTTTTTAAAATATCTCGATAAATAGTGGTTTGTTCACATTTTCATCATCAAATTCGTGTTTTTCAGACAAAAATACGTGAGTACCAAAAAACAATTTCGGAAAAAAAAACATCGCATGCTAAATGCAGTTTTACCAAAGTTTGTTTGAACATATATATGTCGCAAAGTATTCATTCTGAGATACAGAGTTTCGAATTTTGATTTCGGTTTTTTGTGAATGAATTCCAAAATAATCGTGATATTCGGGTAAGATACCGAATTCCACTCGAATATCACGGTCATTTTTGAATGTACTAAAAGAATCAAACTTTCTTATTATCTGGAAGACGGTTTTGTCCCATCGGAGTTGGAAGCCTGTTTTCTATAATTTTCATCTTTGAAAATGAGCGTTCTCCAGTGCAATTTGATGGAATCAAAACCAAATACATTCTCAGTGCAATTTCAATTTTAATTTTCAAGAAGATGGGTAGAAAATGGCAACAACTGCTTTTCAGGGCCATTTCGACAATTTGATATTATCAGATTGGAGTGAACAAATATAATAACATTATTTCCCAATATTTTCGAATAATATAATCATGTTCTTGCAAAGTACTAAGGGTTAAACAACAAACTTGAAATTTTCATGAAAATATTAAAGGAAAAGTTGTTCACTATAGTGTTTACCCGCCGAAAGTCGACTGATTTTTTTTCTCTATTGTGGGGACCTTTTTTTGTGGAGGCCCCGGGGCTGTAGGTCCGGATGCCCTCCCCTAAATCCGGCACTGCTTTGATGCATTTACTGACATGCACCACACGATTTGAGAGTGCCTCGAATATCTCATTTTTTCCCTTTGAAGAGTGTGGACACGCCTGTCAGTCCTGTCACCGATGACATTTTCGAATTGTCATCACTTTTAGATTTGAAACGTCAGTTCTGGAAATTGAAAATTGAATAGGCGTCCACACGAAATTTTTTACGAATATATCTTTGGTAACATATTGCAAAAAAACTAAGAATGATGGTTAACATAAACTCGAGTTGTCCAAAGACGAGAAGACATTCCAAATGTTCGTTTAAGCTTCAAATTCCAATATTCATTTCATTTAAGAACATTCATGGACTTAATATTGGTAAAACTACAAAATGAGCATTATGTGCCTTTGGTGTTACGCCAATATTGGGGTTTCAAATAATAATATATCGAAGGGCTACAGAAAAATTACATTCCATCTCTTATAAAACATATTTGTGTCTCATGTTTATTGTTCAGCCCTTCAACAAGATGACAAGTGTGTCCACACTTTTTATAGAGCATAAAATGAGATGTTCGAAGCATTCTACTGAGTACATACCTGTCTCTTTGAGGCGTTACATGAATTCAATCTTTCCCAATAGAATATTGAATATTTGTACATTTGTGATCAATTGTTTGGGGACGAATTATATAGGTATGTGTAATTTCTGAATTTGTGTAATCTTCCTTTTTCATTGAAGTTTCAACCCTATACGAGAGGTTCCTTTGCTTAATTTCTTAAATTTTCAATTCCACCCGATACGAATGCTCACTTCTCAGTATTGTCTTTTTTGCATTCATCCATTGTTTATTCAGGACAGTTAATCGAGTCGGACACCAAAATCTCGAATCTTATGTTCAATTCCTTGTCGGCTACAGTCTTTTTTTTAAATAATCTTTGGTGCAATTTGTGCGGACCCGCCATCATCGAATTCAAAACAATAACAAAACGATTTAGGTAGGTAATAATTACCTTGCCAGTATAGGTTCATGCAAATAAAATCTTTCTAGACAGATTCATCAGGTATAATTTGGTTACAAATTAGATAACAATTATAGTCAGCGAAATTTTATTTCAAGATGTCTGTTTTAGATGTCTATGTCACGTCTAGTCATAAAATTAGTTCATTAGTGCTGCCAACCACCCCGCTATATCACTGTCTTTCAATCGATATTCAGAGAAATCCAATAGATAATCTACCGATTTTCATTTGAATAATTGAAATCTCTTGATTTTGAAGGTCTTTCTTGTTCCTGTAGTGAAAGAATTAATAATGAATATGAAATTTTATTTATTGTGGTCGACTTTTTATTCCATTTTATCATTCATTAGTGAGAATAATTTTTTTTATGACAATTTTTCACAATCAAAATATCCGTTGGCCCTGGCCTAGACTTTTGAAAGAACCCCACTTTGGAATCCAAACTTTGGATACCCCGCTTTACTATTTACCAACACAAATTTTGAAAACAGTTTTTGCCCAGAGTAACCTCCCGACCTCAAGAGCGAATCTCCCGATATAATGATCGCTTGTCTCCCAATTTCTCAAAAACTGAGTTGGCAGCACTCAGTTCATTATATGACATTATTTTTGTATTCTATTAATGCTACCATAGGGATATTTTATTCACATTACCCGTCATGGTTAAATCTGATAATCCCATTTCATAATGTTTAATCGTGACGTCATTTCCGTTTGGGTTAACCTCACCTGCTACCTGCCCTAGGGTTTACCAACTCCATAGTTGGTGAAGGTGGTTGAAGTTAAACTTGAATATTTGTTTACAATTGATGAATATGAAAAATTGAGGATATAATGGGAACATACCATAACATGCAAATTAAAATTGAATGGAGTGGATATTGAATAAGTGGAGATACACGGGTAAACTGTGGTAGTGGGTAAAGTGAAAGGAATAGGATTTCAAAAATAATTAATGTTGACGTCATTATGATGTAGTTGTCTTCCATCACTTTCACCGTAATACTCTAACCAGGTTTAACAGAGAATGCGAATGAAATATCCCTCTTAGGTCCTATCACATTCGGGGATAATTCCAATTTTAAGATTTTGGCGAAAGAACCAGACTTCATAGGGACTAAAAGGAGTTCTCATTTTCATTCACCAAAACATGAAAAAGAAGGAAAGTGATTTTCAAAAGGTTATATGCCTGAATAAGTTGAATTAAAAATCATTTGATTATTTTCATATTACTGGAATAATCGAATAAACACTTTTCAACATTTTCTTCATGCACTGGATTTCAATGATTTGGTGCAAAACGTGACATTTATTAGGTATCAATTGATGGAATAATAGTCGGACTGGCAACCCTGGTCCGCGCGGAGAGTGAGTTGATAACAACTGTCATTTGCTGTTGTCAAATTAATTAATCACGAAATCCGATAGATTTCACGTGTGAATAGGGCAGTGATGTGAAAAAATGTAATATATGCACCTTGGTGAAAAACTGTCTCTTGTCTTGCCTGATTGCTAGCCTCGGTTAAGGCCTCGACTATAATAGACAGTGTTTGTAACTTGTATCAATGAAATTACCATATATAGGATACACCATATGCAATTTTCGATCAATACTCCAAGTATATAATCTTCGATGTAATCAAGTGAAGATTGCAGTGTAGGCATATAATAGTGTAGGTAATTTTCAATATAATCCTTCGTCAACAAAATAATATTAGGTTATTCAGTGTGCTCGCAAAACTGTGGCAAAATGTTGAGCCTATATGATCACGTGACAGATACGTTTCATGAACAGACGATTTTTCTCATTGCAACCTAAATATGGAAGCTCACCCATTCAGAGTGATTTTGTGTTGAGTGAAGATTTGGGAAAAAGGAAATAAATGCAAAAATGTATACGAAAATGATCATTCATAAGAATAAAATATCTACTAATTTGGCTGAGGTACGTGACTTTATTATTTTATGCACTCCAGGGATTTGAATGGTACTTTTATTCTATATTTTCCAGGAGAAAAAGTGGTACTTCAAAATCCTAGGGATTTAGTTACATAAAATCCCTAGGCATTTGAAGTAAATTTATTTGCAATAAAAGCTGAATTCAGGGATGTATTTTGTGGCTTGTATCATCAAATATATACGCTCCACAATGACGATGCTTTAAGCTTTTTTGACTTTCCCAAGAAATATGCTAGTAGTACCTTTTCTTCTGTACATTTTTCTACGATCCGTTCTTTGCACCATTTGATAAACTCGGGTAACTATTTCTTATATTATTCTTCAGATTTTCTTCATAATAATTGGTCTTCAATCAGCCCCTTGGATGATGTTTTAGAAATAGAGTAAACTACCGTTCAGTAGCATTTAAATTATTTTTCTTTATTTTTTCTTTGACGTTTTACCTATCCAGAAGTGCATGAAATAGTATATATGTCGGCGTCAAACATAATAATCAAGTTCATATCATATTTGGATTGAAAAATCTAACCTCAAAAAAGTTATGTTCTAAACTACTCGGTACGAACCGTGTAACTAGCGCCCTCTATGAGAGTCAGATATAAAAACAAATTCATACGATGTGTCAGATTTCAACTGATTTTTTCAAACATTATCATGAAAACGGATGCCGTTACGACATTTTTTCACTGAGCAAACCCAACTTATTTTGCAGTGGGGGAGTCAGGTTTTTTTGAACACCCTGTATAACCCATTTCCCATCAGATTCACTTTTCGATATTCTTACTCATCATTGGACCTGGGTTCAAGGTCACTGACGACCTTCGCGCCATTTTAGCATACCGCACGATTCGAATATCCGATTACTGATTGCGAATTGCAATTATTATAACCCCAATTACCTCGTTCCCGATCGAGCGAAAATGCAAGAACAACAACATTAAAGAGCACAATATGGGGCGGTTGCGCAACAATCTCGCTTGCGAAACCGAAATTTCAACGCTCAAGATTTCGCTGCTTTCGATGAAAGTGCCGTATGTTTATGCGCCGTAAGCTAATCAGCTATCTACGAAGTGATGGCAACTATACAAGGGGAGAATGATAAGTACTCCTCCGATTGGTGGTGTCAGGAAACAGGAAATATACCTTTTCAACTCCAATTTCGGAATCGGTAAGTTATAATCTGGAAAATGTAATCTCGATTTCAGAATCGGTGAGATGCATTTCAGAAAAAGTCCATTCAATTTCAGAAATAGTGTATTTCAGTATTGGTAGGTTCAATTTCAGAAAAAAAATCCTTATATTTGTTTGAAATATTTTTAATTGCAGAAGAGAAGATTGTTTACAATGGATGAAACGGTGTTTGAGAGCGTGCGTTCGAAATGAGCATCCTGCAGATAGCATAGTGGTAGTTCTGGATAATGCACCTGCACATTCGAGAATAGAAGAGATATGCATGAAGAAAGAATTTCAAAATGTTATATTCTGCAGATTGGCACCTTACCACCAGATTGAACATATATGGAGTGCCTTCAAGTCAGAAATGAAGAGCTTTTTGCAAGAGCATCGCCAAAGGGTCATAGCTGGGGATCCAAACAGATTGCTCAACAAGATAGAATTCAGACTGCGATGTCTCGAAGAATGTGCAGATCATTCAATGAGAATGATAACACCTCAAATGTGTTTGCATTCTTATAATCATGTGCAACGTCACTATCCTTCTGCGATTCGGATGAAAAACATATATGTGGATCAAATTGAGATTATAATTATGTTATCGAATTGTTTTCGAAAAGTTAAATATTGTAAATATAGTTTATTAATTTCACATGCAATTAAAAACATTTCAAACAAATATAAAGATTTATTTCCTGAAATTGTACCTACCTTAATTCTGAAATAAAACTCACCATTTCTGAAATTGAATGGACTTCTTCTGATACTCACCTAACCGATTCTGAAATTGAGTTTACCATTTCTGAAGTCGAACTAACCGATTCTGAAATCGAGATTACTTTTTCCGAAATATAAATTATCGATTCCGAAATTGAAGTTGAAAAGGTATAGTACTACTATTGCTATAAAATTGTATTTTCTATCGTCTTTCTTCAAATTGAAAATTAACAAGGTAGCTTTTCGATTTGAGCTTGAAATAATACCGCTTTGATCCCAGCATCAAACATTAATTTATATGGGTCATCACTTTCAGAGCAATGTCACCCCAGTAGCTTTATGTTGGCATTTTTCAATGGTAAATCACAAAAGGGGCCCACTGGCCGATTTAACGCCAATATTGGAGAAGCAGTACTTCCATTTACTGCTTGTTCATTGTGATGACTGACTGGCGTATTTTCGATGTATTCCCAATGGAAATTAAGTGGTTACGTATAGAAAATATTATTTTTCTAATAATAATAATGGTAATAATTACTACAATTAAACCCCTCGTATTCAGTTATATATCCACATCTGATCTGGTCAATCAATCAGCTAAAAGTTCACGAATTCTGTTTCTCAGCTAGGAAAAATCCAATTCCGTTTCTGTTCATTGATTTTGTGATTTCTGGAATACCTGGAACATGGCTCCTCTTCCTTGGTAACTAGAATGAATCATTTGTAAATTCCATGTGGGCTTTGAATTATACCTGCATATTTTACCTACCTGCAACAATAGTCAGGTGGAAACAAATACTCAAGTCTGAGGTAGAAGTAGATTCCTTTTAGGACTGAAACTCTATGGTAGTGATACTATTTCATATCACAATATTCACAATGTACGTTCTCGAAGAAGAATTTCAGTATAATCACAACTAAATTCGTTATTTCGCAAAAAAATAATGAAAACAAAATGAACGACCTAGTGAAAACACATCAATTGTCGATTGTCGAAAAACTGCCGTCAATAAAATGCAGCTGATTGGCTGATTGTCCATTGTCATTTCATTAATGATTCGATGACATTGAGGAAACAATATTTTTTATTTATTGTTCAACCAGTACTGTTCCAGAGAACAATGTTTATCATTATATTTCCCGCAAGATGGCTACTTCCCGAATTTTCTGGATATGGAACTTTTCACTCAACCCTCCAATCCATTGAAAAAAAATGTGTAATTTCATTTTATTTATTTTGCATTTTTGAAACAACTCATAACCGCTTGATTAAATGATTGGAGATTTGGTGACACAAAGTACAATCATTTTTTAACTCCTCGGCATATTGAAGTTTGATATTTTCCTGTGTGATTGCCACCTTTCGGTAATTTAGGGGCACGTAAGCCCTTATAAAATACTAACTCGACCCTTAAAATACACTTCTTTTACATATACAATCATAGAGCTTACTTACGTCTTGGTTTGCCCTGTTATTGTCTACATTATATTCAAATTTCAACTTTTTTCATTTTCATACCTATATCTTTATATTCGGTTGATGATGGGCTTATATAAGCCCGACATATGTAGGTACCTCTGAGTGGTCTTTGATCACTCTTTATAAAAGTTGTGGAGATGACTGTGGGTCTTCCTCTATGAACTAAACCACTTCACTTTGAGTTACCATGGACTACTTCCAAAAAAAGATGTGAATATGATCGATGCTTCAAACCACAACATGATATGTTGACAGTCATATCATAAAATTCTCAGTTTTATAGCTGATTACACGTTACTTATATGGGTAGATGGTTTTTCACTCACATAACTTCACTTACTTGGTACCAGTGGTATGAGATTTCGATAAGTGTACTTCTTGAATCTCACTCGTATATACGGGGACCTTGCCAATAATGTTTGGAATTTCATAAGTGTGTCAGATGGAAATCGGAGTTTCTAATAATTCTTTGGTAGAACGGTAGGCTGCATGCAAACGTCAGTTACATCGTAATAGTTTGCATTCTTGAATGTGATTATTATACAGGGCGATACGACAGATACGTTTCTTTTATAGAACTCTTACACGGGACAACAGGGATATAAGTATATCTTTTCTATGGACTTTTGCAAAGTATCTTCAAAATGAAAGTAGACACACTACTAGAATTTCCCATTATAATATCTTTTTTATAGCCATCAATTAGTTTTGGTGATTCCAAGAATCAAACCATTTTATTATTTTGAACCAATCAAAGAGAATATGGTTACGCCTTGGGTTCAACTTGGGTCCTATTTCTAATTTCGATAATTTGGTGAATACACCTACACCAAAATTGGCGATATGAATCTCCGCCATTTTTTGAAGTCTATTATTTTTTATTACTGGAGAAGTGCCCATTCAACGTCTACCAAATTTCAATGAAACTACCTTCGAGTGATTTCGAAGCTCATCTAGCGGCGAAATTTGGAAGTCGGATTTCTTGGGATCACTTTTGTATGATTTTATTTTCGAAAGTTGTATAACTAATAGTTTCCTAATCACCATGGTTAATGTTTGGCTTTTGTAATTTGTAGGTCTTTGTGTTTAGGAGATTTACGGTAATATTGCCCAACATTATGTATATAAATTCGAATTCAGGAGAAAAATCATTTTCAATTCGATATTACGTGACTTATAGGGCAACTAGTTGTTTGAAAGTACCTATGCAAATTTATTTTTAACACTATTGGGAAATGATAATCCTTTCCATTTTTGAAGGCACTCAAAATGAAACCATTATTATTGTTTGAAATGAGAATGATCTGACCTAGGTTTCATTTTTCAAATATTGACTCAATGTAGAGATGTAGGCTATGTATTGAGGTTACAATGGAACAAGTCCAACTAGATCGATGGAAAAGTGTGAAATCCATTTGCAGCGTAATGTACACCTTCGAACAATAGAGATAACGGGCAAAAATCTAGATATCTTCAACATCTGGAGTGCGTTGGATAAACAAAGGATGTGACGTCGGTATAGCGCACATCGAAAACGCCGGTTTGACCTGGAAAATCGGGACCCAACCCGGCCCGTGACCTGCTTTCACACAATTTCCACCCCTCCCCTGACTTTTTCGACCCCTCGTACAACCACCAACGCTGAGAACTTACATCCTACTAGCGAAGTCAATGCAATGAAATTGCACACAAAGGAATCTTCCGGAAGCCTAAAGCCTATTTAGGGTATTAGTGCTATTTATCATTCATCATTTTCTTTTGGATCGCATATCATTGGGTATTAGGATTCATTTTTAACCTTTGTTGAAAATGTCATTTATTTTATGAAGGAGTTAGGTCTACTCTGAAAATAATCGTTATTTCTACTCCAAGGTATATATAATTATAGTAAAGAATATAATAATTACCCATCAGGGACCAAGATTATATACGGAGGCATTTTATGCACGTGAAGTGCATAAAGTGGCACTTTATCGCCCGGTTTCGCGGGCGTAAAGTAGGTAGCACTTTAACGCCCTTAGGCGATGAAGGAGTACAGCGGGAGGTAAAGTAGGTGATCGGGCGGTAAAGTGATCTCACAGTTTTTTTCAGTAATTTCTAGTAGACTACCATTCGAACTATTTTAGTCTTTGACATACATCATTTGGCCAAATGAATTCAAAATCAATAATAAATTCCATATTTACAATATAAATAAATGTCTAAAACGACCGTGCATAATAGTAGATTGTTTTATTAGGATCAAAAGTGACACTTTGTTTGACAAGCGAATTTTGCATTTGCGAGGCGGAGCGTTTAGCGAAGCCGAGCGAAAGCAAAATTTGCGAGTCGAACAAAGTCACTTTTGATCCAAATGAAACATGCTATTTTTTCTGCAACCGAAACAATTAACTCAAATAAACATGTGAAGTAACCACCAATGCCGTGCCATATGTATGCAATGCAACAAATATTGACAAATAATCCATGTGGTGAGAATATTCTACCTGCATCAACAGCAGGTTAGGTTTTCTAGGATGTTCGAATTGTAGTTTCAATATGAATACAACAACAGAGTGACATATTTGTGTATGGACCAGGTGCTCTAATGGTAAATACCGTGCCATAGGAACAAGACGTGGAAAATGTTAGGTTAGTGAGCATATCAACAATGATAATAGTGATTAATTATTCCTCTATTTCCTCTCCATACTACACTGTGTTTCACTTGATGATCAAAATGAAGCTAAACAATATCGTTGTTTGAGACAAAAAACTATTGCTTGCCGTGATTATTCAAAAACAAGTTATCCATCCCGAGAGTAACGAATGAAATACAGATCAAGCAAGTATTTGAATCTTGAAGGCTTCCCTGATCAAAACAAAAATACTTAACTGAGATATTTATAATTCCAATACTAAACTATAATAAAGGTGTATTTATATCTCCAGCATGTGTATGAAACGCCAAATCTGCTGAAATCGGAAACAAATCAGGTATGCGTCTCAACCCAAATAACCAACCGTCAAAATGTTGTTTATTCTTGATGACGTCCAGTAGATCCTTTTTAGTTCCTAGGAGCTAAAATTCAACTTTAGCTCCTAGGAACTAAAATTCAACTTTAGCTCCTAGGAACTAAATATGTTGCCTAGCAACATACCTATTTTTGTGTCAGTAATAGAAACGTCAATTTAAGAGCTAATTTTGGTATCAAAATGGACGACTTTTGTGTCGGTTGCAGAAAAAATATTTTATGTATTTCGTACTTTTATGGACCTAGGACCTTATAATGTCCCTTCGCTGTTTTAATTACACGCTGCGGTCCATAAAGATCTACTTTACGCTGTCGATACATAAATAACTATTTTTTCACTACTAGCATAGATCTAAATATAATCTACTTCAATCATTAGAGTTCTGTCTAGTTCATAAAATGACGAAAACTATATTGGACGAAAAAACGACATAAGCCTTGAAAAGTAGTAAATAATGGTAAAGGATCTGTAGGTATAGTGATAGAAAAACGTGTTTATATAATATGGTAATTTTATAAATTTTTCCCCTCTCACGTTCGTGAAATGTTGAAATAAGTTGCCATATCACCTCAAAAAATACGTAGGTATATTCTGAATACGTTCTGATGATGTTAAAAAATGTTTAGCGGGAATGACTATACATTAAACATTTAGGACTGTTGACTTGTGAATGTGAGATCTCTTGTTCAGAAATAAATTAAATGTAAGAAATATTCACATAGTTTCTCTAGTGATAAGCTTTCATAATGGCAAATTTATCTCCATTAGGCGAGTAGCAAAAGTTCACAAAATTTGGAAATGACGATCATCAAAAATAAAAAAATTATTTCCATGTGTGTCCTGAGTGTATAGTAACCATATAATGTATGTACATCAATATTCCAAGTACTGAAATTCTCGCTAAAGTTCAAAAATTAACTTTTCAGTTTCAGTCGAACATTTTCGAATAAAATTTTAAGAATACACAGCGTCCCTATATTCAATCACCTTGGAACAGTATAGGAAAATTCTTTTTTTTTTTTTGGTAGGTACCTATACCTAAGTACCTATACCTAGTTCCTTATAGGTATGTAGTACATAGTACATGATGAAAGAAATTGAGTTGCATTATCATTTTCAACTTCAATAAGTACCTACCGACCTCAAGAACTAATGATGCATTTCCCGTCAGACTTGGGTCGAATACTGAAATCCGGTATTCGAATACGAATCCTGAATACTGTACTCTAAATTGTATTCGAATACTCAAGATTCGAATACAGAGAAAAAAAAGGATTCGAATACCGCTGTATTCGAATACCTGGATTCATTCACATATGAATATTTCATGAATATCCCAACTGAAAAAAAAACATTTGCGCACATAAAGCTCGTTTACCTATATTCATGTATGTAGAGTTGATTTATAAAATACATAAAAAAATAGAAAATCTATCACAATGAGGTTAAATAAGAAACATTTAATTATTTCTATTTCTTAGTTTTATTTGAAGAATTATTCAAAATGAAACGATATTCAATTTATAAATGAAACTTAAAATAAAGTGCTTTGGTACATTGAATAACAGTAAGGTAACACAAAATGATTGTTTAGCAAGATAATAATGAAAAATAATAATAAATAATAAATCTGAAAATAAAATACATTCAATTTAAAATAAAACATATGAATCTCATAAAAACAGACTAGTACTTCAACAGAAAAAAAAACACCCTTCGAAAAGAAACATAAAGATTAAGAATCTCCTTTACCACACCCGCAAAAGAAAACAATCGTTCTACATGGTTCTACTGGAGTAGACGACGGTAATATAGAGTTATATCTTAAATATTTTTGCATAATTGAAGGGCAATCATCGTGAATTCAGAATCGCCGGAGCCGTCGCAATATATGATCGACCAATAATATATCGCGACTTCTCCGTTTAAGCGTAACGCAATATTCATAGAAATAATCGAAAAGTATGTGAAAACAGGATTCGAATACAAAGTGGGTATTTGAATACTGGGATTCAAAAACGGTATTCAGAATCCAGAATACCGAGTACTGACCAAAAAAGTATTCAGTCGAATACCGAATACCAAATACACAAATGTATTCGAATAGTATTCGAATACCAGCCAAATGTATTCAGAATAGGATTCAGAATACTGGGTATTCGAATACTACACAAGTCTGTTTCCCGTGGACGAATTCTGAAAACAAGATCCACGCCACGTTAGCTTGCTTCTAGACACGGCCAGTAAGAGAACACCAAAGAAAACACAATAGTGGCTTCTTTATGCCTTCAGAGTTTTCTCTTTAGCAATTCAGAAATAAGTAATTATAGGTAACCATAAATAATAAATTAATTAGATCATTACAGAAACTATCACAACAGTAAATGAGATTAATATAATCGTATATTATGAATAGTAAAATATACCTACCTATAGGAATTTTTCATTATACTCTCATAAAAGACTACACTGTAAAGGGTAATACAGACAACTGACAGTACTGAATCTGCTTTTTGATTCCGAAATCAAAAAAAATCACTGAAAGTTACAGATACTTGTGGGCAGACATACTATTCATTCCAAATATGTATTTCGACTCAACATTCTGCTGAAATTGCTGACTATCAAAAAGTAATTTGGCTTCAGTGATCTGTCATTATTTTAGAGGGGAAAGGGATGTCATATTTAATTCCATTGTTTTTTAAACATTAAGTCTTTTTTTATCAATAATAAATCAATAATATATTATATTCAATATTATTAAAATAATTGACGCTGAGAATGATATTCAAATTTCACCAGCTGATCAACTGCTGCTGATTACTGATCAAAACCATAAAAACGTGTTCCGAATTACAGCACTGCATTTTTGATTCAGTGGATTTACACTGACAGTACTGATCAGTTGAATTCGGAATATAGCCAATATTTCAGTTTTATTAGTTTTCCTGTGTGTACTGTGTCCTTCCCCATCAATCCAATCCAAACTCGATCGCCGAGATCCGAGAAACGCGATCCCACGAACGCGCAAACCCGAAGCGAAGCCTAGTGTGACCTTTCCCGTCCCCACGCGCTTCGCCCCCCCACCACCAACCTAACGCAACTGGGTCACGCCGGCCCGCCAATCGCCAAGCTCCCCTGCCGTCACGTGCCTTTGTTGTTATCGTCAGCTGGGTCCGGGCGCTACGCCAGCGCCCCCTACTACCATCAGCTGTTAGTCGAGAAGCCGAGTCAGCCGGCCGGCAGTTAGTCTTCGTTCAACCGTTAACAGAGACAAATCGCTGCCTTCTCTCGTAGCAGGCCTTGATCTATCCTATCACAAGTATGTTCATTTATTACGACCCAACTACGGTAGCTGGTCCAGTAAAGTGTTTCACGAGTAGTTTAGTGGTGAGGAGACTGTATTTCACGGACGACGTGGTGTTGTGAACACACGAACTTTACGTATTTTACGTTATCGCGCCATCCAACGATGTCTACCGGCAAACGTCTGGCGAAGCGTTCCATCATCGGGACGCGTGTCTGTGCCCCAGGAGAAGACGGCAAGTTCTATTCGGGCGTTATTCAGGCCGTCAAAACGCCGGCCAACTACGTTGAGAACAATAACTGCATCAACCTAACCCCAAATACGCGCTACACGGTGCGCTTCGATTCCCGCCAAGGTAGCCTGGGCAGAACGACCGCGGAATTCAGAGAGAATGACCTGATAGGGCCCGGGTTCCAATCGGTGTTGGGCGTTGAACTCGTTGCCGGGCAAAAATGCTTTGTTACCCACAACGGTAGAGAAGTTTGTGGTGAGGTGTGCAAGCACCACGCTGAAACAGACGAGGTTATCATCAGCATACAGCCTTTCGGCATCGAGGTGAGTTTTTCAATCCGAAGCCGGTGTTTTGTTAAAGAACGCATCGCATGTCGACCAAACGTTAACCATCTCGAAATGCGTAGAATCTCGCTCGTCCTCTTGCACGCACAATATACCGGTTTGGCCGCTCTTCTCTTCAGGGTATCAGCTTTCTTTGGCCGACTGTGATTGGGGATTGGAAAAGCCGGTGCTGTGTCGGTGCTGCGCCTGCACGGAACCTATCTCTCTCTGCCACAGAACGGGTAATTGCATCCTTGTGACGTCACCAGAATAAACAAGGTGCTGTTCACGGTCGATTATTTGATGTTACTTTGTTACGGAAATATCCTCGCAGCAGCAGGAGGGGTCCTTTGTTCTAGAGGGATTTGCTTTGTTTCTTATGAAATTTGCCTGTCACCGATTATCGGTATCTAGCACGATCAGACAGAAAAACGATTAGATAAAGTGATAAATATTGTTTTCATTGTGACAAAGACAAAGGGACAGGACTTCGGTTCGAGATTACAAATATCGTTGTTGCTATGGAATATGTATTTGGATCGGAAGCTTCCGTTTCCTTTCTTATCACTAGAATTTGGGTTAGATTAATTATATGCATTCGGCATAAATGCTCTGTTTGTTTTCATGCACATGAACATCTTATAAATAATTCATTATGCTTTCATATTTACAACAAAATCCTCACTAGGTATAGCGATATCAGCCAAACGCGGATTGGCCCAGCTCATTCAGAACGGTCCTTTTGTCGTCAATCTCGAGATATGTCATACAACTCTCTATCAACTCTAGTTTGTCTGTAGAACGGCAAGGCTTTGGAATTTTTCACATACCTACTTACCTCTCACCATATTCACCCTAAGATCTATGCCCTAAGTACGTGCGGTGAACATAATAGACTCTATCTTGCGCTCTTAAAGTTAAGAAACTATTATAACGTCTAAACATTTTTTGTACAAACGGCATCTATTCAAAAATTCAAATAATAAGTACCTACCTACCTTCAAAATCAGTTATTTTTGTAAAATTAAACACGACTGAACCATTGTAAGTATAGGTAGGCAGATTGGATATAAAATGATAAAAGTTGAAATGTCAGCTACCTGATAAGTGTAGGTAGGACTATTCACAACAATATTACAAGATATCTAGTTGAAAATAATGTTTAATTACCTAATTGTAGACAAGGATTGAAGCGTTTTAGTAAACATCAAATTCCAGGAATGCGTATTAGAAATATAATAAATTTATATTTTAAGTTCATCAACAAGAATTCTCTCGTAATAATGTTGAATCGCAATATTTCTGTGTATCGCGGTCATCAAAACAACCAAGCGAATCTTCTTTATTATCTGGCACCAATCTACATTCAAATTATCACACTGTGACCTAGCCCGCCTACTTATATTTTATACAGAAACTCCACAAACTTCAATTAATATGTGCCTCGATAGGCTCGATATTTGCTAACATCAAATATTTCTATAACAGCACCTACACCTGAAAATGCAAGTGAGAGAGGAACACTGTCGGTTGATACTACTTTAAAATAGGTTATGTTCGGCACAGTGAATTGAGTGAATGTTGTTGTTGCGAAACAGCAACCTGTCCTCTGAGTTCTGTTATGTAGATACCTTTCTCTTGCAATGCCAACGTTGCATAGACTTCGTTGTGGCAAGAACAGAGATTTCCTAATTTATTGGCTACACAAAAACCAACGACCCAAATTCGTAGATAATAGCGTTCCGAGTGGGCTCATTATCATAAGAATATACACAATGCCAACAATCGTGGACCGATTTATTTATCAGTACAAACAAGAAATTGTTTGTGAAGAAGCTAAGTATTTAATGGCTTCTTAACGATAAATGTCATGGCTATTACCTGTATTATCCAATAATCCTGCTAATGGTTCATGATTGTACTTCGGTATCGATATGCCGGTAGTCATTTCATCCAGGTAAATTGGTAAAACTGCCTCTTCTTCCTCAGTTGACCCTTTACAGCTCCACGTTAAAATATATCTAACCTTCGCATCGATTACAAAAGAAGGATAGAAAATTTGCTAATTATCTATTTATAATCCTGAATCACTTGTCAAAAATATGTGTCCGGAATATGGGAAACAATCTATAATTAAGTATGTAACTCCTCAATGCCGAGTATTATTCGCATGCATTCATGTCATGAAAACAAGGATAACGTTGATGTGACCTTCTCCTGACAATTTCAACACGCTAAATCTAGTAGATAGGAAATATCAGAATGATCGAACGCATACAAACTTTTCATCTTCCGGAAGAAGAAAATATATCTTTGTAGAGCTGCTTCATATCATGATATCCTTGACACCATCAAGAGTTCCTGGTTGGATTTTCGCTACTGTTACTTGTATCTAATACCATAGATCCTAATACTGTTACAAATTAATTTCTTGGTGACTGTACTTTTTTTGATTTTCAGGGCTATACTTACATACATAGCAACTGGGCGTGACGAATTCGCCTATGTACCTCACCTCAAAATAGCAGCAGTTGTGCAAACATAGTTGTATCCTTATTAGAATTCAAAAAAGGGCGTGCGAGTACAGTAGGAAATTGAATTAACGCATGGTTAAGCATTGCGGGCGCTAAGATAGTATCTGTGACTGGTTTAGCCAGCCTCATGAAATGTTACTATCAGATTCAGTTTCATACAGTTATTCTTTGATGCATTGTGGGGTGCATTATCTAAATTACTGAATAAGACGATGTGTCGGAAAGTCTCTCTAAATTTCAGAAGATTTAAGGGTGCCGAGGATAATACTTTCAATTAATGCATGGAAATTATCAGTTGACTGTGCATTCAATTCAAGTACAAATATTCCTGCATCCATGCTCCAGTGGACATCTTATTTTTGTTTGTGGAATTCTGGAACACAAAATAATGTCAGTTGGTCGCTTGACAGCGCTGACACACTTTAGCACATGTGCCATCCGTATTTATTTTGTCTACTGACATGGCGTTTTATATCTGCATGCTGCAATAGTTGGCGTCGAGATTGTGCTTATGCAATTGTCTTGCATAACCGATCACCGAAGGTTAATAACAATGAATGGCGTAGGAGCAGCGATAGTCGATCGTATTTTGCCATCGACAAGTGAAGCGCAAGTTGACGAACGTTATCTCAGAGTGCCAACATTTGTTTTGCTAATCACGCTCAAGTCAAGTCCTCGCCTACCTACTGTGCTACTTCGGAAGTGGCACACAGCGTTGGTTTCTGATGTATATCACTGGATGGTCTCGCGAATACACCTGCATGGATATGGTAACATTCGCAGCGATTTGGTGACGGGTTGGGCTCCTGTAATGAGCCAGTCATTTTCATGATGAAGTTGATTGAATGGGATTTTGCTGTACCTCTAACTAGGAAATCGTCAAACAGTAATACCGCGAGCGCCGAAGAAATTACATGCATTGGTGCATCAAACCCATTTTGCACAACATGGTTTTTCGTCACGTATTAGACGTTGGGCGCCAATTTGCACTTGTCTTGGAAGCCTTCATCAACATCTGGGTCAATGTAGACTCTCCCATGGACTTCTACCAAAGGTTATATTGTGATACCTTCCGTTTCCTTTACTCTATCTAATCCAGTGAGTCTGGACACTTCACTCAGTTCGTACAGGCTCTTGGTGGAGTGGAAGTCTTCTGGATTCATCTTTGGTCGTTATAGTCCGTTATTGCATCCATCTTCTATGATCTACAGCTTCACAGCCTCGCTTACAGCTGTATGATAGTTGGTGGGATGTTTATGACATTGTGCAATATTTGCATCTAATCATTTGTATATCCTCAATAATTGAGGTGCCTCAATAAGAAGCTTTGTCTCGTGCAACATTGCGCGTACCAAAGGGCGATAGAGAGAAAAGAGGTGATACATTCTTAGGATTGATCCTCTTATTGAATTCCGAAGCTGTTCGGAAAATCCCGAGGTTGACGACATAATAATGGTTGAATTAGGTGAGATTTGTCTGAAATCGATAGGTTCTAAATTGGTGAAGCCAAATATGTCGAACCTCAGTCTCTCTAAGCAAGAACATAATATGTGTTCAGCCGTTTCGTCTTCCACACAGCAGAACCGACAGTCCGTTTGTTGGTTCAGACCCATCCTTCCCTGGTGGTATCTTAGAGCAGTCAGGTAAGCAGTCCTGTCAGAATTCGCAGGTTACCCCTGCTCCATTCTAGGATCTGCCTGGTTATATATTTCGATGGTTTAGGCAGAAACGCCTTCGAATGGGTTGATCCTGGTAATTCAGACCAGTACGTGAGTCTTTTCCCCTCCGCCCAGTCCGAGATAGTTGTTTTGGCCGCACTTGCGGTGATCCCAAAGTATGGTTCTGGTCCTATGAACACAGATTCGGTTCCCTGTTTGGCGAGGATGTCGGCTTTCTCGTTGCCCTCCACCCCCTGGTGTCCAGGTACCCACAGCAAAGTTACTCTGTTGTTTGTACTCAGGCATTCTAAGGATTCAATAAAGCTCCATACAAGCTTGGAATTTATCTTGCTGGAGCTCAGTGCTTTAAGAGCAGCCTGACTGTCTAATACAATACTGATGCCAATGTTACTGGTTGTAAACAATGTTTGACAACCTCTGAAAAACTATCGAATGTTCCATCTACCCAATGAAACAATTCGGTTCTAGATATTTCTTGCTCACTGCCAGGTTTCTCGTACGGATGGTTTTGTGTGTAGATCCCTCTGTGGACACCATGCATTTTGACAGCTGCTGCATCTCTCATAGCCATTGTCTAGCGGTGTTGTCACAAGAGTTATTCGTGATTTTGAAGGGTAGTTCTATTTTTTTTTGTATTTCTCATTGATTAATTTGTGAAGTTCAGCGTGGAATGGTCGTTGAGTGCTAAGCGTGCAAAAATCATATCTCCATCAATATTTTGATATTGCTGATACTAATTGAGTATAGTCCGTTGGCAAAGAAGTCCTAGTAGTATTCTTCGTCACCATCACGGAGTGAGATGATGTTGCGTCTTTCTGAAATAAAAAGGCCAATAATATTCCCATAACGTTTGTAGCTTCTCAGTACAGTTTGTGCATTATGCTGTTGTTTAATTGGAGTTCTTGTTCATAATATCAGTTTTTTATCGATTCTGAGGTCGATATTGGGCTCAAGCCTATTTTTTGGTGCGCTTTCTACCGCGACCGGATTCCCTACAGCGTTACCTTGGCAATTGGGCTATTATAAGGGGGGCCATGGGGGGAAGTGGGGGACCCTCCCTCGCACCCTCGATTTTGGCCGATCTCGCGGCATTGCCATGGCCCCTCTATCTCGATGCAGTGCAAAAATAGGACGCCCTAGAAACCCGGGGCTGAGAGCGCGTGCGACCTGATTCCCCTTATCGACCTGTGACCCAGTTATTCGGGCAACACGTGCGACGACGAGAGAACTGCATAATGCCATGTAGTAGGCTGCGGCCGTCGGTTTATGCCGTCCTGTGGCGTCCGCGCCTGTTTCAGTCCGGAATTCACGCTCTTTGTTTTACTTTACCGGTATTTGTCCAAATTGGTAAACGGCTCGAGAAGGACGAACTTGTACCGTAATCCTTGGTTTGGCTGATCGAAGATCGGCTGGTTATGCAGTTTAAAACTGTTTGGTCTCGGTTTGATCTTTACGGACAGGATACTAGTTCTGAAATCCATCCGCCATTCTCAAACGTGGCGGTTTGATATTGAAATTATACTCTTACCATGTTACCCTAATGCTGCTGCTATCTCCTTGAAAACGTTCCTTTACATAACTAAAAATATCCATCATTTGATAAAGGAGACAGTTTGAGGACTTCAAGAGAGAGAGAGATAAAGGTGAGCATACGAGAACTAAACCACTTCGACGTCTTATCTAGTTGATCCTGCATTTTAATTCTTGGATGTTGTTCTCCTATCCAATGATCTGCTATTGGCCTCATAGAAAACCATACCCTGGTGTGACTACTCAGGATATATAGAGTACATCTTAATCGATTGGAGTTTTGTGAAGGAGCGGAATGCACCTGCAATTTTGAGGAAGGGATAACTCAATATCAAGCCTAACTTATCTAACTATGTACACATCAGGAATTTATTCGGGAATTTATAAAGATAGCGGCTCTGCCATTATAGTATGAGGATATGGCTTACCCAAAAAGCTGGTAGGTAGTATTACTTATGATCTTGAAGTTGCCACAGCTTATTTTTATAACAGATCAATATTTACTCATGTTGCACAAAGGAAGCGCTCTATTATTTAAGGCATTCTGGCCGATTTATCTTTGAATGAGATTGATCATAATATACTGTGGAACCAGATTGTTTCGTATGGGGAGTGTATAATCTCTGCCTATAGTATACTATTTTCAAATACCTCATACGTAACACAGATTTCCAATGCAAACAAACCGCTTAGCCACGAGTTTGCAAATACATAATGAACCTTCAGTAAATAGCTCGGGAAATATTATGAATGAGATCATGAGTTTTTCAAATCAAACAAGCATAACATCATATACACAGAGATGTACAAAATGCTTTTGAAACGCTGCAGCATGATGAACAAAAATAATGGGTTCTGCCTTATTTGAAAGATTCGACTACAACCAACCAACAATAATTGCCAAAAGTATTTCCAATGGCCTAAACGAAATTGAACAAGCATCAGTTGAAAACAAATCTTTTATGGCACAAAATGAAGTAATTACAGCTATAACCGAAATTGCTACGTGGCGAAATGCACACTTGCTAAACGAAATTCGGCCGCTATTTATGACGTCGAAGCCAAGCCTCTTTTCTTCTTATTCCTTTACAATGGTCTTCAACCGTTCTGACCCAAATCAGCGGTGCTTCTTGTAACGGAACCTTTGCGCATTTAGTCTAACTGTTCATTCTCATTTACTTTTTATGTTTTACGCGTACGGAAACGTCACACAGTGGTTTTCCACTGGTTCCACCTGTAGCGAAGCGTTCAAAAGGAATCCTCACGACTTGGTTACCCTACGTTGGGCGCCATATTGTTCCATATTAAACGATATCGTTTGAGTGAAATGAACGCTTGATCGAAACAAGTTGAAGTGATGAACTTTTTGGCGTAGAGCTTCAAATTGAACGACAGAAAATTAGGTCGAGTAGAATAAACATCAGTCATTCGCTCACTTCCTTGACCCGAGAGCGTCAAGTGGTTAATGAATTTTCGGGCCATTTTATGCTCTAATCGATCCGTCGTAATTACCGAAATATTCCGCATCACAGAAAAACCACGTAACGAGAAATTATTGAGAAATATGCATTCTTTTTCCTTGCGGACGTTTATAGGTTTTACTTGTGAAAGTGAGAGGGGAAAGTGGATGTGAAAGTGATGTTGCATATTATCTTCTAACAAGTGGATAGAATAATTCGTGGCTAACCTTATTTAGTGAATAAATATATATATAGCAAACTCGGTAGTAATAAGATGATTGTGAAAACTGATCATTTCTGCTTCTACATGGAAGACTCAAATATTTATAGATTGGTCAGTCGTAGAAAACATTAGGAAAATTAGATCAATAAGGATCACGAACAGAACTGTTGTTATTGATGTGGAATTACTAAACACTCATACAGAGTAGTCCGGGTTTTTGTATTCGAACGAATATCAGATACATAACAAAATAAAAGTAACATATGGTAGAGCTGTTCTAATTCGGTTCAAAACTAGAAGAAAATATTAATGATACGAAATGCAAATAACACAGTTGCATGATAGATTGGAAGGAAAACCTCATAACACGTTGTTTTCTCTTCCGTTCGAAGCTATGTACCAATAATCAACAACAAATCTCATGATTAAATTGGAAAGCAACAGGATATTTCACAAAACTGGTACAGTGCTGATTATAAGTTATTCTGGGAATCGGGCCAATCGATCATAAGAACTACCAACTAGATATCGGTGTGATTGAAATAACATACAATCATGTACAAGGTGTTTTCGAAATTGAGCATCTTTGTTGAAACCAAACTTTTTCAGAGATTGCTTATAATTTTTACAAATCAGTGATCATAGGAACAGCCAAACCATGGCGTTTGCTTTCGGAGAGGTCACAAGAACCGGATCTTAAGATCCCATTTCAGAATGCTTATAGTCTCGGCTGGAGGTGGAAGATTCACTGTTGTAATTGGTGGCGTATGAAGTTAGTGAGGAAGCCTACATATTGGCTAGAGAACCTCTATTGTAAGATCGATGGTAAGTTGGAAAGCACACACCAACATTTCCATATACATATATCTCGAGCATGGAACAGTCAAATGACCCTCCACTACATAAACAGGCCGAACTATCATTTCTGTATGATCCTATATTGGGCAAATGAGTTGAAATATGGGAAACTGTTTCAAAGAACACAACGACTATATAGCCGAACCGAGGCAAACCATGCCACATTGTAATCAATAAATAAATCATCTGACGAATCGGAATAATCGAATCGAGGTTTGATTGAATGAGTGATGATGACAACGAACGAGAATGAAAGTGTTATTATAAGAATGCGAATGCGTCTATCCGATGACGTTAGTTGTACTGGAAAATAGGTTATAAACACGAATTTATATATTATCAGCTGTAAAACGCGTAGACACGGTCGATAAATTGAATCGCTTTTGTTGGTGTTCATGACGTCTTGAATAGCGTCGCACTATTGCCATATCTCTTGACATTAGTTCATATCGTGACACCGGCCGGCTAAATCACGCGGAGCTCGAATGAGACTCATTTTCACAAAACAATAGACATATTATTCAGTGACAAAGCCACAGAGCTCTAAATTTTAGGCGCGATTGTATATGAGGCGTTTGTCATTCACATACCCTGTTGAGCCCAGTTGAAGTATTTGGGGTAAGGTGGTGGGAAACAGCTACGTCATGATGACGTCAACATCAACCGTTCCAACGATCCTATTTCTTTCACATATTCTTGATCTCTCTTGTTACCGATAGTTGATTTCGAATTTCAATGTTAGGATGAAATTTTCCATATTTTTTTTGTTTCGAGGTTAGACTTTTGAAAACCAAATCATAAATCATGAATATTTCCGATCCATGACACAACACTTTTGACATCAACCAACATAATCAACGATTGAGTTGGTGAAGCTGGGGCAGATAGAGGTTAAACCAAATGGAAATGACGTCATGGGCAAACACAATGAAATGGGATTATCAACTTCAACCGTGTCGGTTCATGTAAATGAAAAACGCCTATGGTTCCATACCAAATTTCTGAACATGGGCACTGAAATATGGGTCAAATTATATACTAATCTCAGACTCACGTGGCGGGATAGTAATACAGGAGAGGAGAGAAACTACTGAGACGTAGATCATGTATTTTCATCAGTTTGTTTACAAACAACAGAATGTTGCCAGTTTTATCAGTTGCCATTTTTTTTTATGTTCTGGTTCCCACGAAAAGAGATATCCCGTAATGTTCAGAGAACATCGTGAGAACCAAGGGAAATAAGGTAGGATTTGTTGTTCTTCTTAAATTTCTGGAGGTTACATGCCTCGGGGAACACCTTCCTTGGCAATGTGTCCCAGAGTCTCGCTGTTCGTTGGATGAACGAGTCTTTAGAAATAGATGTTCTGCAAGTCTCCAAAGTGACCACGAAGGGGTGCGAAGCCTCAACTCGACGGGTTAATCTCGCGGGGACTGCCAAGGGAGGAACAATTGTTGATATTTCAGAAGAGCATCGTCCATGAAAATATCTATAAAATAGAGCCAGATCGACAACTCTTCGAAGGTGTTCCAGAGAAGTGAGTGAGATTGTGAGCGAGGCATCACTCACGAGACGAATTGCACTTTTTTGGACATAATCCAACAGTTTTAGGGTATGTTTGGGTGCTGCACTCCAAATATGGAGTCTCGAATATGGCTCAAGCACAGTTTTGAGCCTCTGCGATGTAATTGGTCAGAAAAAGCTCTCCAAAAATATTCCTCTGCTTGGTATGAGCGTTGAATTCGAGAATAGAGCTCTTGTCAGCATAAAAATGTACTACTAGACCGCAATCCAAGATGGAGCGCGCTTCCGCATTCATTCATCATTATGTGCGAAACTTCAAGTTTTTATGTTCAATATACATCGTTGAGTTGTTGCATAACTAAACCATAATATGTAACAAATAGTTATGTAGCATACTCGCCTTCAGAGATCATGTCTCGGTTGGACGGGAGCTGCGGTGATTCAAAGAGCTGACATTGCGTGCACGACATGTTCTATGAAGACGAATGTACATACACGATACACATCCCACATTATTACTTATCTATCGATGTCTCTCTTATTAATGATGACATTTTGTTTCAATTATTTCTCCGGTTTTTCACATTGTTTTTCGTCACGGAATAGACTACTGTCACCTGACGTCACAACATGATGCACTTGTCGTTTTTAAGCTGATCGGGGAACAACATGGTATTTTTCCTACACTGCACTCTTTGATATATTCTGTATGCCTGAATTGAACGATTTTTCACCTCCATTGAGCTAGCAGAACCGCACTTTGGATTTTTCAATTTTTTCTCTGGCCATAATTTGAGTCTAATTTATTACCCTATTGCCGAATTCATTGCTGTTGGATTTATGCAAAAAAAAACGTTGGTTCTCGTGAATGAAAGAAGTTCAATCACAAAACTGATTATACCATAATTCAAGACTAATTTTGAGGCTCTATTCCTAGTCTATTACCGATTTTTCAGCACATTATTTTTTCAAAAATATCATCGGTTTTGCTAGCTTAACCGTCGAGCTAGCAGAACCAAATCTCAAATAGAAGGAATATATGAATGTCGAGTACACCATGATTTAAGGCTGATTTAAGGCTCTTCATTGAACCTATTATCGATTTTTTTATTCATCATTTTCTGCAAAAAAAATTCCAAATCCAACATGAACATGACAATCATTATGACAATAGCAAATCAAAAACAGTTCAATCACGAAAAGAATTATATCATAATTCAAGGCTAATTGAAGTCTATCCTTATCCTATTCTATCGCCGATTTTTTCGCACTAAGCTAGCAGAACCAAATCTCAAACAGAAGGAAAACAATAATATTGAGTTCACCATATTTCAAGGCTATTTTAGGCTCTTTGTAGAGAATATCATCGATTTTTTTGTTCATCATTTTTTGTGAAAATGTTTCCAAATCCAACATCAACATGACAAACCAATAGCAAACCAAGAAAAGATCAATCACAAAACAGATTTTTCCATAATTCTCCAGAGAGATAGAAAAAATGATTCATTCGGTGCATGAGTACTTCAGAAATAGCTATATTGGTAAAATTTATTATGATTAATATCTGAGTAGATACTATTTCTGAGTATAAGAGCAATCTGATAACAGCTATATACATGTTTCATTTGTCTCAATTTGCTGATCACCGATTTGATTTTAGAACTCGTGGGTATAGGTGACTCACAGACCATAGGTAAAAGTTCCAAATGATAATTGATTCTGGAAAACGAGAAGGATGTTTTTCTGTTGCAACTTCGCGAAATATTTGGGTTTTAAGCACATCATACGCCTTTGGCTTCGCGGTAAACGATAAAATTAGAGCCTAGCCATAGCACCACTATACGGGCATATAGGTGGCAATTCCAGAGCTTATAAAATTGTTTTGTAGTTTGCATTGCCAGAAGCGTGGTGATCATTACATTATAGAGTAGTGTTCCTTCCTCCTATAACGAAAAGACCGGAGCTCGATCCCTACTACAGCTAATCTTTTTTTATTTTTATTTTTTCGAAGTAATTAATCGACAAAATGCTATGGAGGCATTTATTGGTTAGGCCGATAGTGATTTGCTATTTCAATTATGTTTCTCCTCTGGATCGGCCGGACATTTTCAGTTTCTCGCGAGCAGCGAGCGAGGCGCAATATTACCTCGCTATGGTGCTATGGCTAGACTCTAGTAACGATAAATGCCGTATTTTATCGGGATTTCCCCTGGTTTCGGGTTTTCGCAAAACTACGGACCCTAATAATCGTTGTTCTGACGTCAGCACAGTTCGGACAATCCGGTTATCTGTGGGTACGCTACCAACAGATAACCTGCAATTAAATTGAAGTGAAGGCAACAGTCAACATGACTGTTGAAAGTGCAGCTACAACGTTAAATCACGTTAAATGAAAGGTGGACAGTAACTATTGTGGTACATGATGCCATGGGCGTTGCCAGAAAAATTTCCAGGGGGGCCTGAAACTGTACTTACAGAGAAAATAATAGTACCTATATATAGGGTGTGCCGAGGGGCATAATTTAGGAACATGCGAAATTGGCTCCGCAAGAGAACATTTTTTTAAGTCAAAGGATACCGCACGTTTTTTTGGGGGAAATTGGCCTCCTATCGAATTGGCTGAATTTTTGATATGTTATAGTCCAACCCATTCTCAACAAAATAAAGGTGAAGTCCCAATCTTGATTTATTTGCTTATAAATACTACGAGAAGTTGTCTTCAATATTGTTGCTGTTGGTCAAGTATTATACAGTGTATTCCAGCAATTATGGGTGAGATAAAATGTGATACTATTCAATAATTCAATAAAAATAGTTATTTTTCTGCAACCGACACAAAAGTCGTCCATTTTGATACCAAAATCAGCTCTTAAATTGACGTTTCTATTACTGACACAAAAATAGGTATGTTGCTAGGCAACATATTTAGTTCCTAGGAGCTGAAGTTGAATTTTAGTTCCTAGGAGCTAAAGTTGAACTTTAGCTCCTAGGAACTAAAAAGGATCTACTGGACGTCATCAAGCATAAACAACATTGTGACGGTTGGTTATTTGGGTTGAGATGCATACCTGATTTGTTTCCGATTTCAGCAGATTTGGCATTTCATACCGATGCTGGAGATATAAGTACACCTTATTATAAATTAGTATTGGAATTATAAACATCTCAGTTAAGTATTTTTGTTTCGATCAGGGAAGCATTCAAGATTCAAATACTTGCTTGATCTGTATTTCATTCGTTATATCTCGGGATGGGTAACTTGTTTTTGAATAATCACGGCAAGCAATAGTTTTTTGTCTCGAACAACGATATTGTTTACCTTCATTTGATTATCAAGCGAAAAACATTGTATTATGGAGAGGAATAAATAATCGCTATTATTATTATTGTTGATATGCTCACTAACCTAACATTTTCCACGTCTTGTTCCAATAGCTGGCACTGTCGCGGTATTTGCCATTAGAGCACCTGGTCCATACACAAATATGTCACTTTGTGGTTGTATTTATATTGAAACTACAATTCAAACATCCTAGAAAACCTAACCTGCTGTTAATGCAGGTAGAATATTCTCACCACATGGATTATTTGTCAATATTTGTTGCATTGCATACATATGTCACGGCATTAGTGGTTACTTCACAAGTTTATTTGAGTTAATTGTTTCGGTTGCAGAAAAAATAGCATGTTTCATTCGGATCAAAAGTGCCTTTGTTCGACTCGCAAATTTTGCTTTCGCTCGGCTTCGCTGAACGCTCCGCCTCGCAAATGCAAAATTCGCTTGTCAAACAAAGTGTCACTTTTGATCCTAATAAAACAATCTACTATTATTATTATACAAGGGAAAAAGTAGAAGATTTTAGCTCCAGGTTTATTGTCTACCGAGCTAAAATCTAATGCTTTCCCGAGTATGATACACTATTTTTTTCTCTGACAGGAAAAAGGACGAATCAATATTGAGAAGATGAAAATGACAGTATGACACCTGCGTTGCAGGCATCTTTATCATTCTTGCAAATTACCGCCAAAGAAATTGCCATATTTTTTCAACCATTTTGCTCAGGATACTGATCGTTGATCGGCACAGCTGCCGTTCGATGAAATACATGCCTTTGGGATGAATCATTTCGGAAACATATTATTATGACAGTCGAAATTTGCAGCCGGCTCTTTTCTTATCTCTTGGAGCGCACGGAAGGATATTTCTATGGTGTTCGAAGAACATTGGGCGTACCTAGAGAGGATAGGGAGAGGAGGTAGGTGTTGGAATTTTTTTGAACTTCTGGAGGTTATAAGTTCTAGGAAATACTTCCATTTGCAAAGAATTCCAAGACGGCAATTTTAAAATTTATGAATCCGCTTTTTTTCAAGTTTATACCAAAATATCGGCAAAATATATTGGCAGAACCGTATTTGGAGTATGCGAGAACTAAATTGGTATCGTTTTTGTTTCGATAGAACACCCTATGAGTTTTTGGAAATTTACGGATGGTGAAAGAGACACATCAACAAATGGCCATTTTTGTGGTCTTTCACAAAAATGACCATTTGAAGATAAAACTCCTTTGAGTGAATTATTTACTAATTTTCCCTAATTTGTGACAATGTTGAACCTAATGATTGATGGGTTCTTCATTTCCGGACTGAATTTTGGCCAAATGACCACTGCAGCTTAATATTTCAATCTTATTTTATTATGTGATCTCCACGTGGCCTTTTAGGTACTGTGTATTGTGTCTGAAGATGGCTGTTTGAGCCGAAACTATTCGCAAAAAAGTAAATTTTTTGTAATAAAACTTTGTGGTCGACCGACTCAGTGTATTTTGTTTTTTATTTGAAAAAATCTGGATTGAGGTGGTTCCAAATAAAGTGAAGGCATCAAACCCTTGAAATATATTCACGTTATATATGAATTTTCATAAAGTTTCAGTCGAACTCACTTTTTAATAGATTTCCGCTCATGGGGAGTTTGTCGAAACATCTTTTGGCTGTTGCTAACCTCACGGTCATTCAGGTCATTTTGAGAAAATTCGTTATACTTACGACATTGAATCTTTCTATTCGTGGCTGGCCTTCAAAACCTTCAAAAAAATTACGAAAAACGTGCCAAATCGCGTGGTGGTCATATCTAGATGTTAGCACGTGTAATGCATTTTTTGTGCTCGACTGCAACAACGATTAAAAATAAACAAAATGGCCGACCGGCAACTCAGTCTGCTTGGCGACAAGCGAACAATATATTATATTCATGACGATTCGACCTTTGTTCGGGCAGTGTAATTACCGCCGCATGCTGTGAAAAAATTGCCGCATGCTGCATTTTTACGATAAACTTGTTATAATTTGTGTAATTATCACCATTTTATACTATTTGCTGATTATGTTTATCGACTTCTGATGTACCAGGTGAAACAACACTTCGTTTGAGAAGGAAACGTGTTCAGAAAGAGTAAGCCAATAAATGCGCTAATTCACATTCGAGGGCTTCGAAAGTGATCTACTGATTTTGATGTCGAGAGTACGATATTATATTGTATACAGCGTATATCTAAATAACGGTAGCAATGAAATTATATCTGCAATGTTTGTTGTAGTCACCCGGTTGAAAATATTACGCTAGAAGCTGTTTATTGCATCGACAAATGAAAAATAACGACGAGGATATCTAGTAGGAAATTGTGAACACTTGCGCTGCACATTTTATCTAGAAACGTTTTTGTTGCATGTGGGAAGCAGACAAGTGCGGGTACAGTATTTTTTCCACTCTGTTATCGAATAACGTGAATAAATTACAAGAATACTTATACGGAATGCTTGTTGACGAGAACTTATACATCCGAGTGGTATTCGCATAAATTATTCAACGAAGTTGACATCAAGTGTTTTTCCGATGGATTATTCCACGATTTCAGCGAACGTCGAGTGGTATTCGGACGGATTATTCAACGAATGTTTTTTGTTTTAGGCGCCGTTCGAAGTGCAAAAACGGCTGGAGGAAGTGCGTTTGTTGGAGTCGAGGAAATCGGCTCGTCTTGCAGATCAAGACACCGACTTTGCTCGCCTGGCAGACATGGCGGGCGACAGAAAAAGAACTGCCTCTCATACCATCGATGTTCCAGCACCCTCTTATCACAATGGGTAAGGCATTCTGATAAATGTGAAATATGTCTTTGTCTGATGATAATTATGTCGAAACTGTTGGTAGCTAAAGATGTACCAAGTATTTTCCAAAATTGATCGAATCATAAGATTCCAAGACGAGAGAAACGAATATATCTACGAAAATATTTGAATACTTCTCTTTGAAATATTTAAATACTTTAGAAAAATTCAAATACTTTGGAAATAAATACTCTTAGCCGCTCTAAACGAATACTTTTTTAATAATATTCAAATACTTACTATAAACCATTCAAATAGTTTGATAGTTGCTATTCAAATAGGTAAGTACCTATACTTCTTGACCTTTTTCGCCTAACTCTGGTAAAAAAATATCATAATTTCATTTTTTTTTTTTTCGGAAAAGTGTATTTGCTCAGGTAATAAACCAAGTAAGTCAGCATGGTTACCTAGTAGTTATTTCAGGCTATAAAAATGACTAGCAATAAGGATTGTCTATATACCTGACCTATTCCCATCTAGGCTCTGATTAATATTCAATTTCAGTGTTGAGCCATACTCATCATTTTTATATATGAAAACAAATCGTCATACGCATTTCTGGCTTAGGAATTTTTCGTAAAGGTCACAAATACAATGGCATTATGATAATCCTACGGCTAATGAATATCACTAAATGTCTATAGTAATGGAACAAATTTGAATGGGCCATTTAATTATCCAACCAAATCATTATGTGTTTCTCATCTAGGATTATGGATTTTTTATACAATACCACCGACTAATGTTATACAAGATTGATACACACAAGGTTTTGCGAATACATTTTAGCAATGATCTAAGTAAAAATAAGGAAGGACTCATTAGATAATAGGCGAGTGGACAGATGAATGAATTATTGTCATTCAATTACTCCACTGTGTCGTCACACTTTTTTTATGTAAATAATTAGTCTATGCCTTGTTCTGAATTGTTGAATTTTAGAGCTCATTTCAAATGTGCCGCCATTTGGCGATACGTCGAATAAATAATGACGTCAGTTTTTATGCTGTTTCGTTATTGGTCAGAAGAAGAAGAAGAAGAAACTTTATTTCCAAATAGGCAAGCCTTAGTGAGAACTTATGAATTATTAAGTTCCTTTGCCCCTACTTATATAAGAGGTCATAAGAGATATCAAATTGATCAATTTTTTATTTCTGGTCGGTTTTTGTTGTCGGTGAGTGTATTAATATATTTCCTCAAGGATATTTCTACACATATTGATGTATTCGTCAGATTGTCACCAATGAAGCAATGACAGTGATACACAGTTTCCGAATCCCCTGTTATTTTCAGGATTTCCTCAAAACCGTATCTCCCATGTGAATGACTGTTCATATATAGATAACTTCGTGTCAATGAATTCCGCGGATTATTGTTACCTATATTGTTTCATCAGTGTCATCCTTTCTTGCAAAATATAGGGTTTAGTATCTGTTCTGAGAAGTCGATGGTACCACGTCACATTTTTGTAATGAATGAACATATTTCCGAATACTTTTCGTAATATAATTATGCAAAGATAAGAATGCTGCACAATCTCTGACGTAGGTACTTCCTATCAGTGAAATAGTAAATAATTTTAATAAACCAACATACCTATAGTATTTCAAGGTATTCCAACCTTGAAGTGAAATAGTTGAATACAAGGAGACAATGTAGATAAGCCATAGTTTTCAGCGAGGTTTCCAGAGTTTCAAGCTTGATGGCAGGACTCTAGATATATCTGAAAATTTGGAAACTTTTCTGTTATTTAGGTACTCATCTATACTCACATCGTCCAGTGTCTGCGGACAAGATTCCAAATGAAACACACTGTTTATTTTTTCATTGTTGAACAATGGAGATGGAGATTAAAAATAGTTGTTGAAAAAAATGAGTATATTAAAATTTTCATTTTGATATTTGCATTCTAACTGATATAATGACATAAAATTATGAGTGCAGATATGACATAAACAGTACCTATACAGCAGTTGAAAACTTCCTCAACCGAAATGACGAACTGTTCAATATAATTATGATTTCTTTTTTTTATTATTTGCAATTTGCAATTTCTTGATGATTTCAAATCGAGAATCAATCCTATGATACAAACATTATTCGTTCATAAACGATGAGAAAATTGATAGATATAATTTGTTCATCAGATATGCTATATGGATACAAAATTTCCCCATGATGCTAATTCCACCAATATGCCCATCTCAACCATAGTGACCTACCTTCATTTTTACTGAAATTAGCGACAGAAAAACCAAATTGCTCTCTGAGTTTGACAACTCATTTTCGAGGTTAGTTTACATTTTTCACCAGTGGTGTTGATGGTCCAATTTGATGAATTTGAAGTAATATACATTTTCGAAAACGTGCTGAGATTTTGACAGTTCGTGAACACCTAAGAACCGAATAATCCAAACCTTTAAATGAGTGAGGGTAAGTTGCGACTCATCATTTGATCACTTATTATCACTAGTGTGCAGTTATTCCAGTTACCGGAAGAGGAAAAACATTCACTATCGATACCGACGACCTTAATTTTTGGAACTTTCATTCTCTCAGTTCTAAATTATTGGCCCCTTTACTTTCACACACGTTGTCAAGATAATGCATACAAAAATAATTGTTTCGAACTACAATCGGCTTGTGATAAATTGGTTCACGTTCTTTCACTTTTTTGCCGGTTGCTCCATGTTTCTATACGATTACCCCTATTATATTATGTTATTTTGCAATAATAGGTTTGTTCATTTGTATCTTTGGAATTGCTCAGATTGTAGCAGTAGTAGCTTTGTTTTTCATAAATAGGGTGTACCGAGACTCATTTCCTTAAATGCGTATAGACTTACATATGCTTTTATATTATTCTCGTTGAATGCGACTCTGTGGACCTTATTCTTTTACTTGGTGGACATATGTGAACTGTTAAGTTCACTCTATTGTATCTAGTTCCCAAGGAAGAGCGTTGTAAACGAAGTTACCTTATGAAGACGATAAACCCCTTTAACAACTATCAGAGAGGGATCAATTCTAGCACCAACACTATTTCTACTCCATATCAACGATTTGTACCCTCCATACCGCCTTCTCTTCCAGGGCTCCAATTCCAGCCAGGCAAATCAGAAACGAACGAGGAAAAAATGTTGAAAACATAAATATAGACTTCAATTCTCGAATGGGGATCCAATAACTTGGTAGATTTCAATTCAAACAAAACACAAGCAAACATTTTCTCACTGTGCCCAACATGAGCTTGTCAGGAGTAACCATACCTTTGAAGACATCCATTTCGATGCTTCGTATTACTATCAGCAATAACCTTTCTTGGGAAAATCACGTGAAATTAATTACTAAAAGTGTATCCCAAAAACTTGGTTTTCTGTTTCGGACCAGCAGCTATTTCACTTCCAGTCAGCTGCTTATGCTTTATTAAGGCAAATATCCGATCTGTCCTGGAAAACTGTTCCTATATTTGGAGTGCAGCACCCAAACATACCCTGAAACTGTTGGATTCTGTCCAAAAAAGGACAATTCGTCTCGTAGGTGATGCCTCGCTCACAAACTCACTCACTTCTCTGAAACACCATGGAAAAGTTGACGATATGGCTCCTATTTTATAGATATTTTCATGAACGAAGCTCTTATGAAATATCAACAATTGTTCTTCCCTTGGCAGTTCCCGCGAGATTAACTTGCGAGTTGAGGCTTCACACCCCTTCGTGCATGGTCACTTTGCAGACCTGCAGAACATCTCTTTCCAAAGACTCGTTCAACCAACGAACTGCGAAGCTCTGGAACAGATTGCCAAGGAAAGTGTTCCCCGAGGCATATAACCTCCAGAAATTTAAGAAGAACACCAATTCCTACCTTATTTCCCTTGGTTCTCACGATGTTCCCTGAATATTACAGGAAATCCGTTTTCGTGGGAACCAGAACATAGAAAAAAGACAGGAAAATATCGCAATCTGCAGTGTTAGGTCAGGATGGTTGAAACATCCGTCTCATTTTACTTTCAAATAACCATCTCCTACAGTTTCCATGGACAATTTGACACAAAATATATCCTATTTATTTCATATTGTTCACATTATTCTTATAATTATTGATTTTTGAAAGAAATGCAATGCTATTCCTGTACGTTGACTTGATTTCCTCATATACACTGTGTCCATAAAGTCACCCCCCCCCTGGTTAACTATTGAACGGATGGGATTTTTTTTTCAATTTTTTTTTGCTTCAATGGTAGTTTCAGTGCTATATATTGTTCCAAAAACAAAATATGTATCCTCCAAAATGGCACCTGGGCGCCATTTTGGAAGATTTTTTTAAATGGAGTGGGGGGTCGAAAGATACCTCGATTGAAAGGTCTTTCGATTCTCTATACAACCTCAGAATCTCAGACAAAAATATTCATCCAAAACAAAATGGCGGATGATAACGTTTGAAATCTCACACCAGAATTCTTTCGACTAGATGGCTATTGAAGTGCTCGCATGTGATCTTCAAATCTCTATTGGCGTAAAGAAGAGTTCTCTATCCATGAAGATATCAATAGGAAGCCATTTTGAAGAGAATAACATGGTAGTCAATTATACCTTTGCTCGATTGTCTTTCCAAATTCTGCAAAATTTTAGAAATATTTATTCAAAATAAAGAACAATGTTTATTCCACGTGACTACCATGTTATTCTCTTCAAAATGGCTTTCTATTGATATCTTCATAGATAGAGAACTCTTCTATACGCCAATAAAGATTTGAAGATCACATGTGAGCACTTTAATAGCCATCCAGTCGAAAGAATTCTGGTGTGAGATTTCAAACGTTATCATCCGCCATTTTGTTTTGGATGAATATTTTTGTCTGAGATTCTGAGGTTGTATAGAGAATCGAAAGACCTTTCAATCGAGGTATCTTTCGACCCCCCACTCCATTTAAAAAAATCTTCCAAAATGGCGCCCAGGTGCCATTTTGGAGGATACATATTTTGTTTTTGGAACAATATATAGCACTGAAACTACCATTGAAGCAAAAAAAAATTGAAGAAAAAAATCCCATCCGTTCAATAGTTAACCAGGGGGGGGGTGACTTTATGGACACAGTGTATATCCTTACTTTGGATGTTCAGACATGTTACTATAGTTTGGCATCCAAGGTAGTAAACTGACAAACATTCCTAACCCTATTTTCGTTGATTGAGATGTTATGTGCTCCCTGTACCAAACTTTAACGATTCTGTGATTATGTGAGCTGCTAATATTTAATCTTTTGTCTTCGCTTCATCGCGAGCAGTGCATAAATCACGACAATGTATCTTGCTTGTATGATTTTTGTACTCCGTTTCTAGTAGTCGACACATTTCATTCGTTCGGGAAAGGTCATCTATTAATCGAAAATCATGCATTAAATGAGCTATTATTATGAATCATTGACTCGCGTCCGCGTTATCGAAAGTTCGTGGAACTGGTGTAATTTTTTTTTAATTTAACGGCCAAGAGACAATGACCCGCTACCTGGTCATTTTTGGTTGCTCGGGGGCCAGGTGATCGACCAGACAAACGAAATTCCATACATAGCTAGGCTGATGCACAAAAGCAAAGATGACTCAACCTAAATAGCCGGCTAAAGAAGGCTTCAGATTTTTCTTGTCCAATAACAATTTTTGAGATATTTCTAATATTAATTGGGAATGAAACCAAATAGATTGCCATTTTATCGAAAAATTCTACACAGAAAAGAATTAATTGTTGAATCAAGCAAAATTTAATTGAATGAAGCAAATGAGGGTGTCATTTCTTTCAGAGCTAATTTGAAGTTTGAATTAAGTGAATATTTCTTGCATGAACTCTGGATCTTATTCAATCAAGCACATCCTGGCTTGGCTCAAATAATCATTTTGTTTCAAACAAGAAGAATCAGGCTTCACGTATATAATGAATTCGAGGCAGGCATAGACGAGGCGAAATGATTGCCATCTAGAGGCGAAAATTTAACTTGATTAGAATGAACAAAATATTTCATTAATATTACAAATTTCGTTGTTCTATTCAAGCAAATTATTCGTTGGAAACGAGTTCATTGCTACATCGGATTAGGAAAACTTGTATGTTGTTTCAACGATATATTCTCATTGAAATTATCATTATTTCGTCTAATCAACAAAATGTTTATAGTTGAATCAACATCGACATTATTTGGATCGAAATGATTTGTTTTTGAGAAAACCATATATTTTGTTGATGGAATTGATATTATAGGTACTGTTGATTCAATTCTTCACTCGATGAAGCTGCTTCCATGAAAATAATCATGTATCTGGTTGATTCAACAAAAAATTGATCAGTCCAACAATAATAATCAATTTATTAATGCAATTCCTTTTTTCTGTGTACTTGAAAGTTGTTTCTGGAAAACAGAGATAAATGTTTTCATATGCATCTTGAACAAAGTGAAAACGAAAACCATGGATTCCTAGGGTTTTGTAATCATTGTTTGGTATTTTTTGTTTCAGATCTCGGAAAAGGCGGCCAAGCAGTAGCCATGATGACAACTCAAAAGACAGTCAAATGGACGAATGCAGTGCCGCACTAGTACTAATGAGTCTCTCTTGCTCACCACATTCACCTAATCTTGGTGGTAAGTTTCCCCCACAAACTACACTGACCGACAAAAAAAAAAGAAAGCAAAAAATGTTGCCAAATTGATCACCCTATAACTTTTTTAATTCTTGTCGGATTATGGGGAAATTTCGACCGAATCGTAGATCAATATTTCGGATTCGGAGTTTTCGCCTCAATTTTAATTCCTGAAAAAAGCTGATGGCCCTAATATTATACAGCGAAACACAAGAATTACTCTTTCACCCTTAACTTCTTAATACTATGTGGTGAGTGGTCAAACTTAGCTTCATCACGTTTAGGATTCAAGTGTGACTCATTCAAAATACAATGGTTTTTGATTCACGTTATTATCTTCGTTGTGAGGGAAGATACAGGTGTTTGAAGAAAGTATGGCATTTTTTAGTTTTCCTAACCATATTTCGGAACCATTCTCCATCCTTCTGTTTCATCATGTTTTGGATGAAGTGTGATCCCTTTTCGTCCCTCCTTAACACAATGGTTATTGATTCACGTCAAAATCTTTTTTTCAAGAGATGATACAAGTGTGTTATTCAGAAAGTATGGATTTTTTAATTTTTTATCAACAATAATTGCCCCTCCTCATTCGCCTTCGTCTGGCCTTGTCAGAAACCCTTTTTTAAGGCAATTCCTCAAGAAAGAGAATTTTGATCACCTCGATGCATACTCCTAACTACATCTAGGAGGTCTGTTTTTCGTTTGTTATCAGTAAATTAAGGTTTGTTTTACTGAAGATTGCAGAAAAAACGAGGTGGAAATAATTGGTATCAACTTATAGATGTTTCTCCGAGATGTTAATCGATAAGTTTATGTAAGTTCTGCAAATTTGTAAAATCCATACTATCCTGAAACACTTGTATCTCTCTTCAAACGATATTGACGTGAATCAAAAACTACGAACATGATGAAACTGAGTTTAATCACCCTGGTTTGCCACTGGGTGTTAAGAAGTTGGGTCTGAAGTAGCAACTTTTGTATTCTTTCTGTATAACGACCAAGCCAAACAGTTACAGGGCGTTCAATTTCGCAAAATTTTTTTGCTAGTATACATCCAAAACAAATTTCTCGAGTTGGGAGTGTATGACTTGCAAATTATTCCATCTACATGATTGTATCCCTTCATTCACTGATTTCGTAGTATAAAGAGGTGGAGCTAGAGTCGAGGTAGTCTGGCATGGTCTGGCTTGCAAAAGAAGACCTCCTCAGGAAAGAATGTGAGCCAAGAGCACAAAGTAGGAGTTGTGGTAATCAACTCAAATTAAGCGCTCGCTAAAATAGTATCAAAATTCGAATACAACAGTTATAAGGTTTCATGAGAACTATCACCTCAAATTATGGGGTCTAGCAGAAATGATTACAGAGATATAGAGAGTTCTGAATCGAGATTTTTCAACTTTAGAATTGTTTTGTGTCGAAACTATCCATTATTAGTCAAAACGGATCTTATGTCCCTATGATAACTTTCGATCTACTATCTAATGACATTTAATTGGAACAAATACAGGGTGGTTCAAGCTTCAAGAATTCTGATCACCTTATATCTGTCTCAATTAAATGTCAGTAGATAGTAAATAGGAAGTGAAGATAGGGACATGTGGGCCGTTTTGACCAATAATGAATAGTTTCGACACAACAAAATCCTAAAGCTGAAAAATCTCGATTTTGAACATCCTATATCTCTGTATTCATTCCCGCTAGACCCTAAGTGTGATGTATTGATGAAATCAGCTCTTCAGGGAGGACCTAAAAATGCAATAATATATAAGATGTTCTTTTAGAAAAATCATCATCAGCCAATATTGACTTTTGAACTCCCTATTATGAAAATAATTCAAGGTGATAGTTCTCATGAAACCCTATACCTGTTGTATTTGCATTTTTTCTATATATATTGGCCAATATCGAAGGAGAACACACTATTGACTCACCCTGTATATCTTCTTACTGCTCTGTGGTGCATTCAGTGCATACAGTGCATTTTTACATAACCTGTCTGTACATGCGAATCGCGCTAATTTACAGCACGCAAGCACAAAGTCAGTTGAAGTCGCAGTCGTCTAAAACAAAAGCCAATCGGTTTTATTGGAGTGGGTAAGAACCTTGTGCACGTTCTGTCAAAGTCGTACACGTGCCAGGATATTATCCAATCTTTTGAATGCAGTTGTCAAGACCACATTTATTCATGGCAGACCAGAAAATACCGCATTTCATTTCTCTCGACAATTGTTTTGGATATTCTATTGTGGAAACCGTCTTATATTGGTCCAAATGAATTTCAAGATAGAAATCGATATATTTGTAGAAGTCGATTTTTTTTTTCATATTTGATTATTCAGATGTAGAATGAGTATCCCAGTTATATCTACCTGTTGCAATGCAATAGTATCTCATTCAATTCAAACATAATGATTTTCTGGATCATACCTTTTCTAATTGCAAATGGAACCCTAAAAAATCTTCATTATTCCAAATTTTTTGGGATTTTCTCTCCTCGTTTCTATAAAATAAAAATATGAATATTATTTCAATATACGTGTAGTAAGGACAAATCAGATGATTTGCCCCAAAATGTCACTGCGTTTAAAGAATTTTCCTATCAGAGAGCCTAAAAGAAAAATTCACCAGCTTGTCAGTGACAATTTGTATTGAAAAAATTTTGGAGAAGAGAAATAAAGGTATATAGAAAAAATATCAAATTTTTACTTATCTTTGGACGTTTCGGGACCGGTTCTGCTCCCGTTTTCAACATGAAAAGAGATTATTTCAAAGCGAAGTCGTATAATGTGTCTTGAAGCTTTCCAGTTTTCAATGAGAAGTGTCAAACTATAAGAACTGAATTTTCGACGAAAAATATGTTTGCATTTTTATGTTGAGAACGTCCGATACGTCCAAACTTAAGTAAAAATTCGATATTTTTTCAATATATCTATATTTCTTCTCTTCAAACAAAGTGTCACTGACAATAAGCTATTGGATTTTTTTTAGGCTCCCTGTGTCCCTGATAGAAAAATTTGTCACACGCAGTGACATTTTAGGGCAAATCATCTGAAATAATCAAGTGATATGAATGTAACACCTCCTCGATTAACCTACGTATTTATATTCATATTGATTGGTGCAGGTATACTAACGAAATTACTCAACATTTCAAAATTATTAATGTTATATTTTGTTCTTATTTTCTTTTAAACAACAGAATGGTAGATATACATTTTGATTAAGTCTTTTCTATTTATAAGGTACTTATAGTTTAGTAGTATAATGTTTCCTTTTCCCATTCTCTGACTCCGCCCATGTTGTTTCGATAGTAAAAGCACAGTTCAAAGGATTGTCGCATTCGTGTGGTAATTATAAATATAGCTAACAGTTTTTTTTTTATTGACTCGGTCGATAATGACAAATCATAAATCATATTCAACAGGCAATGCCTGCATAATGCGGCAAAATGTTGCATGTAACGCATAAACTACAGGTACCTATGCAGGAAATCATTATAAAACATGGAGGAAACTGATTTTTCAACGCTTCGACACGTGTTTCGCAACTTTGTTTGCATTCAGGAAGATCTTTTAATCCCTAACTAGGTATATTTAAAAAAATTTCAGAAAATCAAAACTGTTTGAATTTTCTTTTTTTTATGTTCTCGTTACCACGAAAAGGGATATCCTGTTCTGTTCAGAGAACATCGTGAAAACCAAGAAATATAAGGTAGGAATTGGTGTTCTTCTTAAATTTCTGAAGATTATATGCCTCGGGCAACATTTCCCTTGGCAATGTGTTCCATAGCCTCGCTGTTCGTTGGATGAACGAGTCTTTGGAAAGAGATGTTCTGCAGGTCTCCAAAGTGACCACGAAGGGGTGCGAAGCCTCAACTCGATGGGTTAATCTCGCGGGGACTGCCAAGAGCATCGTCCATGAATTTATAAAATAGAGCTAGATCGCTAATATACAATCTGTCATAAAACAATTCCTTCCCTGGTATACATCCATATGCTATACTTTTAATGTTCTTTGTGTAGCTGAGAGATCTTTGTTTTTGTCAGGCCAATCGTACTTTGCCTACAATGTCCTCAGTAGTATTTCCACCTCGATTTCCACTGTATCATTTTAACTTGGTAGGTTTATAGGTTTAGTCTGTTGATGTCGACAACGGTTGGTAATGTCATAGACTACAGAAGATAAACTATAAACTAGAATTCAGTAATCTTTGGTAATGTGCCTCATTTCTAGCGAGTTGTATCACCATTGTAGCGATTTCTTTGCATGTTTCGATGATCGTTTTGTACTGTTTTCGCTATACTACAAAACGGTTCTAGTCTATTCAGAGCCCTTGTTCCTTATCAGCCTCTTCATTACCCTTATAACATGCTTACAACCACAACCTATTTTTTCGGTTTTATTTAGATACTGCTTGTAGATGGCAATGATTATTCCTATACCAATTCTTGCAGCATATCAATTTAATTCAGGTCCCAGTATTAGCTCGATATAAAATAATATAAGCCCCTGAACCTTCTAATACAGGTTTCGAGCAATCCAATCTACAGCAATTTAGAATTTAGATCTAAAAAGTTTGATTGCAGCTATCGATAGAAATCGTAAAGTTACCATTTACGCAACATAATAATCACGTCAGATCCATCGCAAAAGCTGCTTCCCAAAAACTCGGATTCTTGTTCCGTGCGAAAAGCTACTTTACACCTCAACAGCTTCTCATGATCTACAAAGCGCAGATACGGCCTGTTCTAGAATACTGTTCCCACATATGGGGTTCAGCACCAAAACATACGCTGATGCTCTTAGATTCCATCCAGAGAAGAGCCATTCGCCTGGTGGGTGACGCCACACTCACTCACTCTTTGGCATCATTAGAACACCGTAGAAAGGTCGGCGACCTTTCACTTTTCTATCGATACTTCCACGGGAAATGTTCTTCGGAAATCTCTGCTATCATCCCTTCACTAGCAATACCAATCAGACGAACTAGACAAGCCCAGTCAGCACATCCTTTCGTTGTCACCCTCGAAAGATGTCGAACAGCACTTTATCAAGACTCCTTCATCCATAGAACGGCTAGGCTCTGGAATTCATTGCCTGTGGAAGTGTTCCCAACAACATAATTATAATCTCCAAAAGTTCAAAAAAAATTCCAATACCTACCTCCTGTCCCTATCCTCCCTAGGAACGCACGATGTTCTTTGAACATTATAGGGATTCCCTCTCGTGCGCTCCAAGCGATAAAAAAAAAAAAAAAAAAAAAAAAAAAAAAAAAAAAACAAAAGACCATGTAAACAATCGTAAGCTATGAATGATGGCGGCAGAAAAGTGAGATTTTCTCTCTAGTCGATGATGGTATATGGTGGCATTGTTCGGAATCGGGTCATAGATGGTATCGTTACAAATGAAAGTCTAAAAAAAGTTGAATACCTAGACACCATTCCTATTCGTTCTAGTTACTCACCTTCGAATATAATTTGTGTAGGTCTGCGTTTTTATTTTTGCGGAGCGATGTGTCTTGTCGAATAATAGTAAACATGCATGATGACCAAATGTGTGACACTTCTCCAATTATTCATTGTCTACGAGGAGTGCATACATTATGCATGAAAAGTATGACAAAACATCATAATATTTTCCGAGTTTTTTTCTATACAAAAAGAAAATTCTTGTCTGTATTCATTATTCTGGAATTGTGAAATGTTGTATGCCAAACGCCGGGCACTATGAATTTCTGAAAAAACTTGATTATTATCTTCTGATGAATGATTGAATTCAAAATCCATAATCAGGATTTCTCAGTGCAACAAAACCTATCATTGTGGAGAAAATATATTTGAAAACGTTATCGCCTTTTCAGTTTATATGTATGTCAAGGTTTGATATTATGGAATTTCAATTCATACCTACGTACCAAATGGAAATAATACAGTTCATATGAATATTTATTTATTAAACATATTCTGAATGTCAAATTTCAGTGTATCTTATTCACAATAATTGAAAAAATAATAACTTCTTTCATTCGATAGGATATAACATGTTATTATGGTGATATGGGTATCAGTTATGATAAGAACTCGTGAAAATGTTATAATATAACAAAGGAGGTACCCTAGGAGACCTCCTTGGGATTTTTGCAAACATTTCAAATTGTCAAATCTATTCAACCAAGCATTCTGTTCCTTTCAACATAGGAACATAATGGCGAAGGAAATTTTCCTCAAAAAAGTTGAAAATAGGGAAAATAGTTCGAAATTTTTGAACAAGTCGGAAAAAAAAGAATATATAGGGACATCTGGCAAAATGAAGTTTGCCGTTTAAACATCTTCCACTCAGGAGTGTTAGTATTCATTTTCCATATAGTGAACAGTCATGACAAGAAATCGAAAGAAATATAATGTTTGCCAACATTTCAAATTATTCTCAAATCTATTTCACAAATGATTCTATTCTGTCATATGGCAAAATTAAGTTTGCCGTTTAAACATCTTCCACTCAGGATTGTTCTGTTATGTTATAGTATTCATTTTCCTTATAGTGAACAGTCATGACAAGAAATCGAAAGAAATATAATGTTTGCCAACATTTCAAATTATTGTCAAATCTATTCAACAAATGATTCTATTCTATTTCTCTCAACATAGGAACATATAGGCTAAATGAATATTCCGTTCAAAACGAGTTGAGAAAATTCAACACAGAAACATAATTTCGGAATTTTTTTAAGTCGGAAAAAAATGAATAAGTCAATCGATAATCGGTGACACATTTTTTAAAAAATGTTTGAGGAAGAGGAATATCAATACTTGAATCGAAAAAAAAACATGAAATTGTCACTTAGCTTTGGACGATTCGTGAATGAATCTGCTTCCACCTTGAACACAAAAATGGGAAATTGATCTTGTACCCGATTTTTTCTTGTTATGCTTTCCGACCCTTCTCGGTGACAGAAGCTGATAAAAAAGTATGTGAGTTACAGGGTATTGACCTTGAATTTACCTTCTCCTTACTCAGAATTTAAGAGTGAATACCATGTTCTATATTCGATCTTCATCAACTGAACAATAGGAAGCAATATGCAGAAGAATGCAAGATTGATTTTAATATCATTTCACTCTGTCGTCCATTGATAAGAGAAGATAACTTTTTTGCCATTTCTAGCTACTTTCAGTCCTTTTTGAGTGGTAGGTATATCTAGTTATCTTTCCACCTCAAGTGTTGGCAGCACTGGAAACACCACAAGAAATATCCAATAAATCACTAAACCACAGTAGGTTTTTTATGTTGACTTCTTAAGTTCATTATGCGTTTTATTTGTGATTAATAAATAGCCTTTAACGTTTGTTATTGATAACACTATCGAATTGGAATGATTTGTTATTGATAAATAAGATCGTTGGCTCATGGTTTTATTTACTTGAGTCATGTATCATGTAATTGTCAACCTAATTTTTCTTCGCAACTTCGTCGAACCTCATTTCGTTTGTGTAGTGTACAATTTTGTATACGGCCGGCACAGTTTTTATAGCATTCCAAAAAACCTACTGAATCACCTATGCTTATCAGCGTGCTTGTTCGTATCAATATGATTTTGTGCCGCGGTCGGTACACATCGAATTAAACGTTGAATCTTTTGCTCTCGTGACATCAGCTGAGAATGGCTTCCTTTAATTCAAGTTCAAGTTCAAGTGATAGGGAAGACTCGAGGGTTCTAAAAAAGTGTTGGAAGAAACAAAAGTTGGCTAAACTGAAGAAAGAATGGTAAAAAAATGAAACGAAAATTCGAAACTTCATCATCGTTATCCGAAGAAAGTGAGAATGAAATAAACGGTGAGCAATTAAAATTTATTGACAGTCTCACATCATCATAAATCAGGCATTAACAGATGCCTAGTTTTTGACAGTCTCACATCATCATAAATTAGGCATTAACAGATGTCTTATATAGGTGTTTAAATGTATTTGAAATTTATAAACAAGTACATAGCTGAGCTTTAACAGAAGTTCTGGCAATATAACTTGGGAGTTTCGTACCATAAATGAGTCCCGCATTTACAGATGTGATGGACTACGAGAGTGTACCTCGTCAAACAGGGCGAGAGCATTCGGCCCCTCAACCTTCAGGGGAGCAACAAACCCCTCGAATGGCAAAAACTCATTGAAGCATATCCGCCTCCATCAAGTTGTATGTCATTAGGGCCTCCAAAATTGAATGCTGAAATGATAGCTGCCCTAAAAGCAATGTAATAATACAAGATACATTTTTAAGTCACGTGCAGCACTTACTATAGCGACTAGTGCCCTCTCAGATCCCTTGAATAAAATGAATCAAAATCCTGATGCAGACATCAATAATAAGACACAACTTTCAACTTCATTGATTGATTCGATCTGCCAAGGCCATCACTGGGGCCTATCAGTCTCTATCATTGCATCGCAGATACCTCATAATGCCATCACTGAATGACTGATTACAGGAAACATTGAAAACATCACAAGCTGTTGAAAGGGTGGGGCAAGAACTAAGCATGCCCGGTTTTAAAAAAAGTCAGGCACACCACTAGTACCACTACAACAAACTATCAAGCCCCTAGCAGTCCTAGCATGTCGTTCAAACAAAATTTCCGGGAACCAGCCTCGAATTACGGCAGCAAATACAAACCGAGTCACAAAACACTGGACACTCGCGTGAAAAAGAGGGGAGGAGAAAAATTGGGCCAAGCGACGTTAGATAATCACAAAGTAAGCATCAAATTCGCTGGTAGCTTGAGAAAACACGTTAAAGCTCGAAAATATCATACAAATCATGACCCTGGCATAACAAGATGGGTCAAAGGGTACAAATTACCTCTTAAACGAACACAAAGAGTTGTACCCAATGCAAATATCAATCCGTCCGATCTAAGCAAGTTTAAGGTAGTCGTCAATAAATTTCAAGAAATTGGTGCCATACAATTAACGTTTTAATCACGAACAAGGCGAATACATCTCATTGTTTTTCCTGTGGAAAAAGCAAAATGGAGAATACAGATTCATTTTGAATTTAATAAAATTCAATAATTTTATCACAGCTCCCCATTTCAAATTCGAAGATCATAAGGTAGCTCAATACATTATCTCTAGAAATGACTTCCTTGCTAAAATAGATCTCAAGGACGCATATTTCTTCATACCGAAAGCTAAAACACACGGAAAGTATCTGAAGTTCAATTTTAATAATACACTATGGAAGTTTCAAGTTCTACCCTTTGGTCTCAGCGTTGCACCACATGTATTCACGAAAATATTTCGACCTGTCCCTAAAAAACTCAGATCGGAAGGACTGAAATCGGTAGTATACTTGTGTACTGTAAAAGACACTTGCATCGAACATGTTCGGTACTAAGTTCATTAGGATTCATTATAAATCAAACAAAAAGCATTTAGAATCCTTCCAAATATGTGAATTCTTAGGATCCACATATAATACGTTGAACATGACCATAAACTCCCGAATAAAAAGAAAAGCAATTTGATGTTAAGTATACAAAAAATAAAAAAAAAATGAAAACCTGTAAAATCATTAACTTTGCCAAACTCATAGGACAGTTAGTGGCTGCCGGCCCTGCGGTTAAATATGGATGGCTGTATATTAAACATTTTGAAAGGGAAAAACAAGCAGCCCTCATTAGAAATAATTTAAATTACGAAGCTTCAATGTCCATCCCTTCACACTTGCGAACAGACTTTACTTGATGGATGCAAAACATACCATTCCAAACATTTGGCACCAAACAATATCAGATAGAAATTCATTCAGATGCTTCCAAAACAGGTTGGGGGGGGATACGCAAATGGACAGAAAACACACGACTATTATTGAACTGAAGAAGTGAGTAGTCTTCATATAAATATTCTAGAACTCAAAGCAGCTTGGTATTGCCTGAAGTTTTTTTCTCAAAGATTAACTGATATCAACATTCTTTAAAAAAAAAAAAAAAAAAAAAAAAAAAAGACAATATCACAGCCACTTCCTGCATTAACCGCAAGGCCAGTGTCCGGTTTCCACTATTGAACAATGAAACTCGTCTAATTTGGCAGCATTGCGAGGAAAATAAACTATACGCATTCGCCACCTATATTGAGTCCAAAAAGAACATAGTAGCTGACGAAGAGTCGTGCAATCGATCGATAGAAACGGAATACGAACTTTCTAGCACAGCATAATTATGGAGGAATAATTAAATCACTCGAAAAGCCAGAGATTGATATTTTTGCCAGCTACCTTAACGCCAAATGTAAGAAGTACCTACATATCTTGGCGACCTGATCCATATTCGATTGCGATCGACGCATTCACGGTGAATTGGCATAGTATATTTTTCTACGCTTTCCCACCATTTTCTGTAATTCCAAAAGTATTACGGAAAATAATTGAACGCAAAGGCACTGGAATTTCAGTGGTTCCCCTATGGCAGAGCCAGTCCTGGTATCCCCTATTTGAGAAAATGTTGAGAACCACACCCACTGTGGACATCACTTACCCTGGAAGGTTATCGGGGACGCATTTCGAATAAAAAAGAACTTACCGGATTAAGCCATTCCTACCATAATTGCATCAATTTCAGACAGCACTCTCAAACAATACGAGGTCTGCTACAAGAAATGGTGGGAATACTGTGCAGGGAAAAAAGTAGGAGTATATAGTAGTAAAGGGTTTTATACCATAGACTTCCTTAAAACACAAGTAGACTCTGGTGCATCTTATTCGGTGCTAAATTCATATCGATCAACACTCAACTCAATCTTAAATTCAAACCCTGAAGATGAGAAATTGATGAAAAGATTTATTAAGGAAATCTACAACATAAATCCGCCAAAACCAAGATATACAGTCACTTGGGACCCACAACTTGTTATATACTATATCTAGAAGAATTATACCCCCTCACATCCTTGAATTAAGAAAAGTTGACTTGGAAACTAGCCACGAAAATTGCTTTGACAACAGCGCAAAGGGCTCAAACCTTGTCAAAAATATCTATAGAAAACATAATAGAAACCGACGGAAAAATAGAAGTGAGGATTTCTCAAAAAATTAAAACTTCGGGCCCCAATAGAATGCAACCAAATTTAGTATTTCCATATTTCAAATCGAAACCGCAACTGTGTGTAGCTTCAACTTTGAAGTATTATATTATGAAAACTTCATCAATTCGTGGAACAACAAAAAATCTGTTCATAACTCATAGACCCTTCCGTCCAGCAAGCAGCCAAACTATAATCAGATGGATCAAATCTGTCCTTAAAGAAAGTGGAATAGACACAAACATTTTTGAAAACCACAGCGTTCGGCATGCAGCCACTTCAGCAGCCCTACAAAATGGTGTGAGCTTAAATTCAGTTTACAAAACGGCTGGCTGGACAGGAGGATCGGACACATTAGCAAGATTTTACAACAGGCCCTTAATGGCGAAGCCAGGCGATTTTGTGAATAAAATACTGGCGGGAAATCAACAGGGAAAGTAGCTTTTGAGTATCAAAGTATCAAAATAAAACACAAATTCGTATTAGGTACTCACACTATTACATTGTTATGGATTTTGTCAAATTACTCTAGAGAATATTACTATTTTGTGTGTTGACTATTAAGTAAATAATAGATATATTGTATATATATACATATATACCTACATTATTATTATTATTATTTTATACTATTTTTCGGGGGGAACCCCCTTTTTTTGAAAACCAGTTAATTTATGGTGTTGTCAAAAACAAAATGTTTGGTCATCCTTATATACCATTCTGGTACATGGAATTTTCAATGAAAATAATAGTATGCGTTCTCAGGGCACGGGGCCCTTCATTGATTGAGAACCCGTTGCTTCATCAAATATTTGAATTCTTGGCTATGGGCATCGACAACAATTCAAGAAACAGTAGCTTGAAAAAAATTTTTTTCAACTCCAAGAATAAGTCAAGCACAAACTAGGTACATTATTATTATTATTATTATTATTATTTTATACTATTCTTCAAGTCAGCAGCCCGTATCATTCCACCATTCTCTGCTAGGATATTGCACACCGTACATTGCAGTTTGCAGAACTTATACCCACGATGTTTAGCTAGAGGCATCTTTGAACAGCTACACAAACGAAATGAGGTTCGACGAAGTTGCGAAGAAAAATTAACAGATCAAACGACTTACCTGTAGGAAGTTCGATCTTAATTTTTCGAGCAACTTCGTCGAACCTCATTAAAACCCTCCCATATGTGGACCTCTATACACTCCCACCCGTTGAGCTAAACATCGCTGGAAAATCCCAAAATCATATTGATACGAACAAGCACGCTGATAAGCATAGGTGATTCAGTAGGTTTTTTGGAATGCTATAAAAACTGTGCCGGCCGTATACAAAATTGTACACTACACAAACGAAATGAGGTTCGACGAAGTTGCTCGAAAAATTAAGATCGAACTTCCTACAGGTAAGTCGTTTGATCTGTTAATTTTATGTAGCGAACACCAGATAATATACAAATAGGTATCTTGTTTTTCCTCGCCTGTGGTCTTTGTCCCTTTGTTCACGATTCACCGCCAATAAAAGAAGAAAATAATGAACGAGGTGAGATCAATTAAACATCGGACACTGGACTGTCCAAAATTTAGTTCAGGCGAATTTTGCCAATACCAAACAGACAATTGTTACAAAATATGTCAATCTACAGGGTGTTTCGGATTGTAATCGGGAAAATTCAATAGGCGATATAATTAGTGAAAATTGAAAGAAAAGTTCATGTAAACATGCATGTTTTGGAGCCCCTCTATACATATTTCGGTATAAAGTCATCTTCAGGAGAACATGTATTTGAACTTTCTTCATAATTAAGTTTTGGAAGCAATGAAAAGATCAAAACATTTCAGAGCCTTGACTCACCAAAATCAAGGAATTAGATAATATACAGCTACAGCTTGCAATAACTCACTCAGAAAAATACTCGGTAGTTAGTGAATATCAAAGCTAAAATCTACTATTTTTTCCTTTGTATAATAAATAACTATATTTCATGTCCAATGAAGTTTATATATACAGGGTGTTCCTTAATGCTGTGCCAATATTCAAGGGGCCGATTCTTCGAGCCATTTCAAGAAAAAAACATAATATGTCGTAAACGTCCTAACTTTTGAGATACAGGGTGTCAATGTTGAAAATATGCATAGATTTTTTTTTCCACCCTGTATAGCTTTTCGTGATGGCGAAATTCAGTCTGCTATGTGACTGAATCGGTATACAAATTTCAAAATGTTACATACTGTGGCTATCCAGTAATGGATGTCCTGAATGGAGTCGTCAGACATCAAAATTTGAAATTTGAAGTTTGGTCTCGTTTTTCTGTTTTTTCTCGAAAACGAAGCAACAAGAGGATCTTTTTTGTACATAATTAAATAGCCTCTTATGACAATGCATAAAATTTTAAATTTTTTTGTCGTTACTCACTTTTAAGTAAAATATAAACAATAATATTCCCGTAACGGTGCCACTGGTAGAGAAAATGAAAATGTTTGTACATCAGAAAATGCACCCTGATGCATAAAATACGTGTACCATATTTCATTAAGATGTATACAATATTGTCTGAGTTATTATCAAAAAACTGTATATTTTTCAAAACTTCATCACCCTGTATCTCAAAAGTTAAGACTTTTAGGACATACGTTCATATGAAGTTTTCTTCTTAAAATGAGTCAAATAATCCTGTATAGGTACTATAATATGATACTTGCCACTGAATCATATATCATGAATCAAAATAGATGTTTTTTTTTCAGCTTTCTCCTACCCCGGTACGTCTCCGGATAGTAGCAGCAGCAACAGCAGTTCACCCTCCTATCGATCCACCCCATCGCCCCCACCGATCGCGTTTTCGCCCCATTCCACCCCCCTCTCGTCCAGCTCCAATTCGGACGAGGGAATCGTCATGGACTACTATCCTGACGAACTGCCAAGAAAGAAAAAGGTATGTGCGAAAAGATCCTCGATATTTCATTGTTCATAATATGAGCCAATTCGGAATTGAATGATAAACACGGGCAGTGGCGTAACTTCATATTTTGGGCCCCCCGCCAAAATCACTTAGGGTCCCCTCGAGACAAAACCTTTCCAGTCATAAGCCCCTTCTTTCCATGAACTATTAGTTATATTGAATAACCAACAAGCTTCACAATACGCTTTATTTTCTTTGAGTGATTAACACAACCATTTCCTTGAAATAATTTGCCCAGCATGACTTTTTTGTGAATAATAAAAATTAGAGAAACTCCTATTTTGGAAAATTTATATCTGGTTGAGACAGACCATTACGAACAATGAACAGTTTTTATCGTGTTGTTCAATTCTCGGCCACTGAAATTGCCTTTATCACAAGGAAATGATTCTTCAATGAATACCTCCAGTAGTGAATTATTTGACTCAGTTCCATCTCCAGGAGTTCTCGCATTCAAGGTATGGGCTCCTCGTGGATTTCAGATTTGATACTTTTTATATTCACACCATCTGTACCTACAGTTTCGAATGCAGTAGTAGCAGAAGTCTCGTCATTTGCTAAGTAAAAATTTGATACTTATTTTTTGTATATATATATCTTTATTTCTTTTCTCCAAACTTTTTTCGATACAAATTGTCACTGATAAGCTAGTGAATTTTTCTTTTAGGCTCTCTGATAGGAAAATTCTTCTAAGGCAGTGACATTTTCGGGCAAATCATCTGATTTGTCCTTACTACACATATATTAAAATAATATTATAGTTATTTATGTATTAAGGGAATTATGAGGGCCTTAATTACCGATGGCAAAGATTGCGTCCCGAGGGCCTCTGGCCCGAGGGACAGCAATTGCCAGAGGTTATTAAGGCTCTATAATTCCCGTGATACATAGATAATTTTATTTCTGACTGATTTCATTCATTAGATATACCTTCCCGATTGGAAGTTAGACATGTTTTTCCGTATAGTTTCAATGTCATCAGAACGTCAGATGATGATCTTGACTACCGCGAATAAGAGATTCCTTATTGCTACGTTATTGCGTGGTTGTTGCTATGCATTTCTTATTTAATTTTAGCTAGAGGGAATTATAGCATCTATAACATCCCAAGGGAGTTATGACCCTCATTATAGATATCGTAACTATGACGATATAAGCTTATAATGTCACTGTCAGAAATAAATATTTTTATTTTATTGAAACGAGGAGAGAAAATCACAAAAAATCTGGATTAATAGTTTTTCTTCCATAATTACAGAGTCAACATCCATTCCTGTTTCAATCATCATACTGCTACTACTTGATGGACATTCATCATACCATTCAACTGTATTATCCGAAACAGTAGTAGTATTCATAAAGAACGTGGTAGTCTTGGAAATTTTACACTTCTTATCTTCTAACTTTTGTTTCCTTTTTTTTTTGAAGCACCACTAGTTTTAATCAAGTTCTCCATTTGAAATAATTGGCTTGTATCGTTGATTTCATCACCCTGGACCTACACTGAAAAAAACATGCCTGCACTATTCGCAGAAATCGAAAAATTATTTCTGTGGCATATCCATAATTAAGAAATATTCATGTATCAACCAATTTGGCTGAGTCCTTGCTCTGGTTGGTGGACCCAGGGGTTTTGCGGTATATTAGTTACGCCACTGAACACGGGCTTCGTTCATAATCAGGAGTCGAGAAGACAAGATTTCTTGTCTTGATCACGACTTCTTGTCTTATCTTGGAGAAAGTAAAAACACTTTGAAAAATATTCTCTTGACGTTTTCTTGACATATTAAATCTTGTCTAGACTCTAGGTTCAAGATCTTGAAATTTCTGGATTAATATCGGTAGTTTACTGCATTCAAGCTGCAAAACTAATTGGATACCTATACTTTCGACATAGGGTCGAAGCAACTTCCTCTTCTTCATGGGGAAAGGTTCTACAATCAGAGGCTGTTCACACATTTCTAGAAATATGTATAGCTATGTTTAACTTAATAAATCTGCCGAGTCCTGAAAAATGAGTTAACGAATCTCAGTATCTTATTGATGGAAGTATAAAATATGTTTCGCTTAAGTTTTATTGTTTGACAAAATTCGTTGAAAATACAATGAAATGTTCTCACTAAAATTGCAATCACGAGTCCAATCTGGATCAGTAACGGGGATACGGAGGGTAATTTAAGCATAACCTGTGGCATAACATAGGCAAAATTAACATGTTTTAGAACGTATTTTATATGCTTATTTATCTGAAAAACGGTTCGTTTCTCGAAAAAAATTGAAGAGCAAAGAAAGCCTCTAAATTAATCGATCCACCCAATTTTATCACTGAAAGATGCCAGAGGCGTACTACGAAAAAATTTGAGGGAGATAAAGAAGCCTCTACCCATAAAAACGTATCACCCTGTAGATTTTGAGAATCTTTAAATTGCTTAAACTGATGATCTTTTAGGAAGTATTGACCATACGGAATTTCAAAATGAAATCTTGAAAAGTAAGCGAGATATTTCAATTGATAAAAAAAAAAACTTTGACCCCCTGTAGGGAGATCTATCTCCCATTTAAGTTTGTGCCTTAAAACCTGAATCAATTGATATACCAATCGATAAATCGATATGTATCGATATATCGGTTTTTTTTTCATAATATCGCTATTCAATATATTGATATTTATTGATATAAACTACTCAACACTAATTTCGTCGCACACCAAAATGTCGCCCCTGTTATAATGTAAATAACTTTTTTCAGTTTAGAACAATTTGAATTTGGTTCACATTGTTCGATAGCCCAGTCCTTCAGCTATAATCTCGTACTGCATTGAAACATAAGGGTATTCACATAAAATCTCTACATGGTGTTTTCCGACACTGTGCGAAATTTCGGAATATTCAAAATGCTCTCAAATGGTGAAAAAGAAATTTTTCTCAACTTCGACAACAGAGGCATGAAGATGATCTCATTACCTCGAGATATTTCGCGAATCAAATTCCTATCTCTCTTATTTACAGAGTGATCTCAGAAAAACAAATTTCTGGTTTTGCAGCCATAACTTTTTTCAACGTCAACCGATTTTGGAAATCTTAGGCTCATTTTGAAGATAAAACTTTAGATGAAGAGATCTGAATATCAGAATTGACTCAAGATGGCAATCAAAGATCTAGAGTTTTCTTGAAAGTGACCCAAATCTGGAACGCCCTCCGAATCTCGGTTGGGAGGAGAATTGAATGAAAATCAACTTGTTCTCGGAAAAACAATTCATTCTGGATGCGTCCATATTTTCCTCGTTCTCAGTACTCAAGAATGTGCGTGAGAAACACAATTGAAACATGTTCTTGCAAAAACATCAGACCATTTCTCCTCTGTAATGCATGGCCCGTAACCAACGTTACAAGAATCACAGTAAGTGACTGACAAGTCAGGTTAGACGTCGTTTTCGAATCATGAACAGATTTTGATAGTTTCGATATGGCATCTAACCGTGCCCGACCAGTTGGAACTGATTCCACAAATGAGGAAACAAGGATTATCTTCCCTCCAAATCGCGGTTGTGACTAAAAACTTTACGTAATTGGCAAACTGTTTTCGTGAAACTTTCACCATTTTTGAAATGCGTTTTTACAATAAATAAACGTTGTTTGCTTGAATACTTCTCCATATTCTTAAATCGCATGTTATGTACGTGACAACTGTTAAAAAAATCACTTTATTGAAAAAATCAGAATCCGTTGCTCTTGTTGGTACACCATTCATGATGAGCCTCAGCTGGTCGGGTTTGTCAGTCACTCATTGTGATTCTTGTAACGTTGGTTACGGCAAGCCATGCATTACAGAGGAGAAATGATCTAATGTTTTTGCAAGAACATGTTTCAATTGTGTTTTCTCACGCACATTTCTTGACTACTGAGAGCGAGGAAAATATGGACGCATCCAGAATGAATTGTTTTTCCGAGAACAAGTTGATTTTCATTCAATTCTCCTCCCAACCAAGATTCGAAGGGCGTTCCAGATTTGGGTCACTTTCAAGAAAACTCTAGATCTTTGATAGCCATCTTGAGTCAATTCTGATATTCATATCTCTATATCTGAAGTTTTATCTTTAGAATGAGCATAAGATTTCCAAAATCGGTTGACGTGGAAAAAAGTTATGGCTGCAAAACCAAAAAGTTGATTTTTTGAGATCACTCTGTGAATAAGAGAGATAGGAAGTTGATTCGCGAAATATCTCGAGGTAATGAGATCATCTTCATGCCTCTGTTGTTGAAGTTGAGAAAAAAATGTTTTCCACCATTTGAGAGCCCTTTGAATATTACGAAATTTCGCACAGTGTCGGAAAACACCATGTAGAGATTTTATGTGAATACCCTTATGTTTCAATGAGGTACGAGATTATAGCTGAAGGACTGGGCTATCGAACAGTGTGAACCAAATTCAAATTGTTTCAAACTGAAAAAAGTTATTCACATTATAACAGGGGCGACATTTTGGTGTGCGACGAAATTAGTGTTGAGTAGTTTATTTCGATATATCGATATTTTTGCCCAGCCCTAGTGTTAACCACTACAGCCGGATCTAATCGCAGATCGGACACATTTTGAAGCGCATGAAAGAATCCAAATCAAAGATCTATTATGATTTCTATTTTCCTTATAACCGTAAAATGACTTCCTGATAAGGTGAAAGTGACAAGGAGGTAATAAATATCTTGACTGCTAAAAAGAATCTTAATAGAAAATTGCAAAATTGACCGCTTCGCGGTTCAGTTGTTTTTTGTGTAATGCCGGCTGAACGATTTCTTCAGACTGCTCGGTTATTGCTCGCCTCTCGCCTTTTACAACCAAAATAGAAATTATGCATATATTGATCTATATTATCCCATTTGGCAGTAAATTAGATAACGGAGATCTAACCTTGCAATATTCAACATAGGCGTAGCCATCAGGTCGATTTTTTTCCTCAGCATCTTTGGTGATGTACATATATAAAAACTACTAGGTATACATTTCTCTATCACACTGTAGACATTTGATACATTCGATATCATATTTCTAAGTTCCTTCACCCATGAAAATATCAAGGTACTTACCATTTTTTGAATAACTCGAACAAAAATTTTGACACCTGGAATCGCTCTGAATAATCCCATCACAATGAAACATTTTTTGTGAAGGTCCATGTCGTAGGTATACCTTCCTAAGTAAATGAAAGATAAGTTTTCTATCTACGACCTTGGCGTAATAACCTTTTATGTAGTAATAGATAATGGTTAGTTATACCACGTGCCAATGACAATGAATAATTGAAGATTAACAAAACCTTGAAAGGTGTTCCGAAAGTTGTGATAACAACAAAGATCCATATTATCATAAATCATATGGTACTTCTGTTCATTCGTAATTATTTCAACTTCTTTTATTCGATTTTCCTTAATATTTCAAAATCGTCATACATTTCAGGTGCCAGGGTTTTTTGAACGCTCGATCTCGTCTATTAGCATATATGGCTCACGTGACCCATCAGGCCACCTATTTCGAAACGAAACCAAAAATAAAAGTTGATCCAGCTCATCATCGCTGACTGAACCTTGTATAATGAATGATACGTAATAACGTGTGTACGACCTTGGCTGCGCTGTTTATCTCCACTTTGTATATAGATACATTCATTTATACAAGTCGTCACTCATGATGCTTGTACCTAGTCCTATATCCGTTTGTTGATATGCTTTCATCGTGCTATAGCTGGATAGGTATACCGGCTTCCATTTTCGCTAATATACTCGGGATTTTTCAACGGCATATAGCACAATTATAAGAATTGATATATTCATAGCCTCTAATTCTGATCGTGAAGTTATGCCCTGTCTGACCAATGTACCTGTCCAAGCGTTGCATTCTCAATGAAGAGGAGTGAGGAGGTGGATGTATAGAAAGTCAAATGGTGTTAACACTTCTTATTGAAAGGAGTTTCGACATCTCTCGATATCGCCTACTTTGTAAAAATAGCGAGGCGTGGGAGAATCTTGCTGAATTTCTGAAGAATCAAACCAAATTTACTGGCATCATGACACATTTATTTGAGGTCACATTTTCATTTTCACAATACTCTGTTTGAATGGAAACGGTGCGTTATATTTTCGACTTTCAATGGTCAATTCATGAACGACGCGAAGTCCTAACTCAAAAAAATCCTGTGATAATAGTTTATTAACTCACTTTTGGTGTTGGAATTTTAAAATAATACTCACACATTGCAGCAGTTATTTCATGATGAAAGCACAATACACTCACTCAACTAAGAATATATCGATACCTGCTTAATAATCTACTAATATAATAACATGACACTCGTGACATATAATATGTCATCTTCTTATCATCTATTATTGAAGGAAAACACATCCTTGAAAGTCTAATGGCAATGGTGAAAGGTTATTCCCAAATTTAAAAGGAGTGAAAATCTACCTTAGGAATTCCATGGTAGAGGATATATTATATATATGTTATTAAATCTGAATTTTGATGATGCCGTTGACGACTTTGCATCAAATGAATCAAAAAACGTATTTTAGTATTCATCTGAAAAAAGTCTTTGTTGTTTGTTGTTATATGTTCAACTTGTGAAGTAAATATAATTTGATTCGTTGAACATACCTAATGATTTCATGTTATTGTTATATGCTGTAAAAGAAGCAGTGAAAGGATTATTTCAATGTTGAAACTGACGATTGAAAATTAAATATTTGGCGGCGGCGCGGCGACATCGTAAAAGTTAGCCCCCGGCGTAAGGGAGTATTAATCCGGCACTGATCTTCATAATAAGATTCGAAATGCATTTTGAAATCTTTCAAGAAAATGTCCATCGTTCACGCCATCTATCATCGAATATGAGAACCCAACGTTCCGAACTCTCATTCAATTGTGCATATCGAGAGCTAGTCTGACGAAACAATTGAAGAGTGGGCACATACCAGAGGAATTATAAACATCAAAACATCTCAGTGAGGAGTATCTCTGACACCTTTATATACCCATATTTGAGTAAACAAAACAATATCGAGCCGGCCCGGCTCTTCCAATCCGAGTAGGTACTTTTACCTACATTATGTTTCGCTATTGTAGCGCGTTAGATGTAACTTCCAGCCTACTTGCCTTGTACTTGCAATCTTCGATTGCATCAGGACTGCTTTCAAATCTTGTCCTGGCAGGGTGCACGTGTGAGTTAACCAAGGCCGTGCAGACACGAGAACTAGAGCTCGTTGCTAGCTTGCTCAATGTTATTGCAATTGACTATGCTATCACGCGTGGCTATATTGTTATATGCGACAATACCGAGCTGAACTGAGGGCCGTTTCCGTTTTATTGAAATGCAATAAATGTATCTGTCAGATGATGCCTAACCGCCAGTTAATTTGAGAGTCGTTAATCTATGATTTGACGAACAAAATCGCCAGAATGGCGAACAGAGGATCTCTGTGGCATCGTCCACCAATATTCTAATTCTGTGGTATGTTCGGAATAATCAAATCGCCAGAAAGACTTTCGAAAAAGCTGAGGTTCATGGCGAGGTTCATCGGAATGAACTTCTTCGAAATGCAGTTGATTATGATATTCAGGTGAGATCAAAGTTCAACCAAGACCGAAGTTGTCCATAAAATATAGAGATTATATCAGAAGGGCTGTGGGCAACAAATGTCAATACTTTTTTATTTTTTTTATATATTTAGGAACCGATTATAAGGTATTTAGCGTACGGATATGTACCACGCTAAATGATCGATTCATCACGGATTGTCGATCTGTGATTTATTCAAAATATTAAACACGTTACCATGGCAACATGATTTCTTAAACACATTACTAAGGCAACGCAGTTCATTGAACACATCTTCAGTAATTTGAGACATGTCTGGCCTGTCAATTGTATCAACTGTCAACGGTTATTTTCGAATTTTGTATCGGAATTATTCAAATAATATTCGTTTGTATCAGAATTCTTCATTAAAAATATATGTGAAAAGTAGGCGAAAGTGAAATCGAAGAGAATGTTCTGGCATCATCCATCTTTGAGAACAATTTATTTATTCTGCGCTAAGCATGACAATAAACGTGTGAAACAAAGGTAAGTAAGCAATGGATTGGACACATCTACAACCAATATCAACCACTTATACGTGTCTCGCTGGTTGCATGCAGTTGCATGTATTATGTTCTCAATTCCCATTCCTTTCGAATTATTTTGTAGGTTAGCAGGAATTGCAGGTATGTTAATGTAATTTTCGGAGTTCGTAGAAAAATCATAGTATGTAACGCGTTTATAAACTCTTCTAGACACTCGTTTATTAAACACTCCGCTCTGCTCCGCTCGTGCTTAAACTACTCGTTACTAAAAGAACGTTTATAACACTTGTTACATAATAGAGTATTATAAATCTGTTGGTATAAGTCGAGGGGTAAATCACGGGCTGAAATTGGGTACACTAGACTTCCTTTATTGAAAGAATTCCCGGAATTCCTAGGACTACCCAAGGAATTCCTAGGAATTCCCAAAGACTACCCGGAATTCCTGGGACTACCTAAAGACTACCCGGAATTCCTGGGACTTCCCAAGGAATTCCTAGGAATTCCCAAAGACTACCCGGAATTCCTGGGACTACCTAAAGATTACCCGGAATTCCTGGGACTTCCCAAGGAATTCCTAAGAATTCCCAAAGACTACCTGGAATTCCTGGGACTACCTGAGGAATTCCCAGAGACTACCCGGACTTCCCAAGGAATTCCGGAATTTCCCAAAGATTCATCATACATCCCAAGGGATTTTCAAAATTTTGCGTAAAAATAGGTAGATTACGAATGAGTTCCATTCATGAAATGCAAAAAAAGTCAATCGATAGGTAGGTTGAATTCAAACCCAAGGACGAAACTTTGGCAATGAAAAAACATGTAGGGATTAGTGATAAGTACTCGGATAAGTATCATTAACACTACTGGGTGTTTCTGAATTCAAGTGACAGAAGCCTATACAGGTTTCTTCCTATCAATAAAAAATTAGTAGGTATACCATTTACAGATTTTGCAAAAAAGTTCCGGTACACATTGAAAGAAAATCTGGTTTTTCATCTAAATGTTTTGAACAAAATTCTTTTGCCGATTTGAATGATAATTATTTTAACAGCTCATTGAAGTCTTCTAGAGATATCGTTCGGAACTCTTTAATTTGCCCAGTTATTCAAGAATTGTGTTTACGACAAATGTTTCACTTTTGTTCACGAAGAATACCATTGGTCGATTTTCCCAATTCATTTCAGATGAAACAGTTGAAAATATAGTGAAACCAAGATAAGGTAATATAGGGATCTCGGGAACAGGAAAAGAAACGGATTCGGTTAAATGGGAAACAAGTTGCGCATTTTGATGATCATACCAACGGCTTTGGAAAATTTTCACAATTGTTTTTAGTTTTTTAGTTATACAGGGTGTTTCTTAAGTACGTGTAGAAAATTCAGGAACATGTTGCTGACGTCCAAATAAAAAGAAAAGTTCGTATAAATATATGTCCGAAAGTTATTCGTTTCTGAGATACAGAGTGTCAAAGTTGAATTCTTATTTTTGTTTTTTGTTAATAAATTCCGAAATAATTGTGATAATCGAATGAAGTTTGGTATCTAGGGGTATTTTTCAATGACAATATCAAATTTTCTGTTAGTTTGTCTCTTTCGTGGGGGTGGCGCCACCTACATTGCTTTTGAATTTTTGAAAAGTCATAACTTTTCTGTTCGTACCTGTATCACGTTTTATAATAAGAAAATAGATTTCTAGGACACTTTTGTGTGAAAAGTATATTTTTGGTAGAGGTCGATGCGAGCAACTGTTTTCGAGATATTGAAATTTGAAACAATCGATGCATTTGAATATTTCCATTGGGCTCGTAAGTCGACTCTAAGCAGTTAGAAAAGATACGTCAGTGCATTTTTCTTCTTTCATTCAATATTCTCCTCCATTCAACAATTCAACATTGGAATGTAGCCAAATGATGATTCTTACTTCTTTGTATCTATTTTTTTTGGCCATTTTGAACAATTACTTTAATCAACTCCCTCAACTAACTGTTTTAGTATTTATTTGGTCTTAATTACAGTTATTATCATCAGTATTGTATTATAATTACACCCGATTCCTATTTTAAAATGGAATAAAAAAAAAATTCCTTACCTACTTGATAAATCAATTTTGAATTCCTACTTCTTCGTCATTCCAAATTACTTGCATTGATTATTGAAAATCCCAATAACTCGAAAACTGTTGCTCGCAGCGACCTTTACCAAGAATATGTTTTTTACACGAACGTATTCTAGAAAAGTATTTTCCTACTATAGAACGTGATACAGATACGCACAAAAAAGTTGTGACTTTTCAAAAGACTCAAAAGACATGTAGGTGCCGCCACCCTCACGAAAGAGATGAATAACATAAAATTTGATATTGTCATCGAAAAATACTCCGAAATACCAAAATTTATTTGAATATCACAATTATTTTGAAATTTATTAACAAAAAACAAAAATAAGAATTCAACTTCGACACTTTGTATCTCAGAAACGAATAACTTTCGGACATATATTTATACGAACTTTTCTTCTTATTTTGACGTCAGCAACATGCTCCTGGAATTTCTACACGTACTTAAGAAACACCTTGTATAAAGAAAGTGAATTTTTGGAAAATCTATTTGTTTCTACGTTATTATCAGATATATAGAAAACTCTAAAAATACTTTTACATGGCATCTCTTGATGAGATTTAACGTGGTGATATTGATTTCTCCACGCGACGTTTCGTATTCGTAGAGAAATCAACAACTTTTTTTTCAAATACGGCCCTGATTATCTGTTCACAGATTTCGAAAGTTTTTTTTATTCTGAGTTCAACCATGGGGAATTATAAACAATTGTAACTTTTCGAAATCCATAGGTATGACCAGGTATGACCCTTGGAATGCGTAATTTTTTTCTCATTTAACCGAATTCGTATCTCTTACCGTTTCCGAGATCCCTCGCGAGACCCACATGCTGCGCAACCTCGTGCGCAACCTTATCATGGTCACACTGTTCAACTTTTTTGTTAAGTACCAATATCCATCGAGAAAAAATAGTTGAGAGTTGAGAGATCGAAAATGGCATGCAAAGATTTGTTATATTCAAAATGAAAGTAAGAGGAAAAATTCGAGAGATCAGACGACTAAGTTTATATAAAAAAACAATTAGAAGAGTTGAAATAGTTTACTAGGTATTTGAAATGAACATTCTCAGATATATTTATGAACACAAAAAAATGGATATATACAGGGTGGGCCACCAGTAACGCCTCGGTCTCTAACCACTTATCTTCTTGGAATTCTTCCTCTCTAAGAAGTTGCATGTCAACATAGGCTACAATTTAAAATTATTTAGAAACATACAGGGTGTCCCCAAAAACCATAAAACACTGAAGTTAAACTTTTTTCTATCGAACATCCTATATATTATTTCATTTTGAGATTCTCCCTGATGAGCTGATTTCAACGACCCTTCATACTTGGGGTCTAGCAGTTATAATTACTGAAATATAGGGTGTGAAAAATCGAGATTTTCCAAGTTCAAGAATTTTTTGTGTCGAAACTATTCATAATTGGTCAAAACGGCTTACATGTCCCTATCTCAACTTTTGATTAACTATCTACTGATATTTAATTGGGACATATACCGGGTGATCAAGATTCTGAATTCTGCACCACCCTGTATTTAGTTAGAGTGCTAGACAAGTAGACAACATGTTTCAAATTACTAGAATCACGAATTTTTTAGAGATCATGAGAGTAATAGAATTTTATCAAGAGTACCTTCTAGATGTTTATTTACTGAAAAAATTGAATTCAACGCCTAGCATGGAATGATATTCATCATAATTTCGATCATTATCATGATATGGGTTTTATTGCTTGATAAAGCTATGTCAACGTAGGTACAAAATTCTCCAGAGCCGTTTAGCGCCCAAACTGAGCAATTTTATACTTATAGGTAGGTAGATTTGATATAATTCAATTGTTGTGGTCTGAGGAATATGTGGTATTTTTTATATAGACCTTTTAGGCACACCCTGTATGGTATTTCAAAGTGTTCAATGAAATTGATTAACATTTACATTTTGTGTCGGCCTCATATTGGATTTCAAGTAGTGTCATATGGTTTTTGTATGCTACTTGTCATTCTCTCTTATTTGGTACCCATGTCAAGGGAATTGTAAACGAATTCAGTAGTTATTTACCATACAAGTGCGAAAAGTAGTACTTTACCGCACGCGACGGCTGTTGCACGACCGACGCGGGGCGGAGTTCGGGCAAGCCGTCAATTGTGGAAAAGACTTTTGCCGCAAGAAGAGTAAGGTATAATGTTTTTCCACGAGTGTTTTTGTCCATATTATTATTATTTGAGAAAAAAAAAAGGTTTTTAATAAAATAAACAAGATTTTATAACAATGCTACAAAATTACAAAATAGTTACATAGATCATTTAGTTAGTCATAAATATCCCCATTTTCAACAATGCAAAAATCGTGGCGAAATAGTTATTTAACCAACTAGTGTATTAATGAGGGCGATTAATGATCGAGATATTTTAACGTGCGAGCGAAGCGAGCGCGTTAATGTTCGAGATCATTAATCGCCTTTTAATATACAAGTTGGTTACAAAATTTTTCCGTCGACTATATTTCTCATTTCTCCTGCAATGAAGAAAACTTGGTTCGCGAACTCATCATTCATCGGGAAACTGCTAAGAATCACCCAGTAGCCTTGCTACTGACATTAGTGACATTTGACATTTGTCGAAATGATCAACATAGAAAATAAATTCCTTGTGTTAGAAAACAGGGATTAAAATCGTGTCAGAAACTTGGAAAGGCGAACCCGTTAACGGAAAATCTTCGTTGAAATCCATATTTTCGATTTAAATGCAGATTCCGTAAGTTATAGCATAAACAATGAATGCATGCGGTGTATGTTTGGTTGCCTATAAAACAATCGTACATTAATAAACAAATCGTTCATTAATAGGGGTCATTAATAAACGATTTCATATACATTAAACTTAGTCGTTAATACGAGGTCGACGGAAAAGTAACTTTTCAGCACTAGTGGGGTAAAGTAACTTTTCCGCACGCTCGTGTAAAAAGGACATTTTTTTGTCGGCGGCCATATTGGATGTGTGAAATTTCAGCATGATTGGATATCGGGAAGTCGTCGAAAAATCTATCGCCAGACAAAACAGAATATTCAATTAAAAAAATTTTTTTCTCGATCTTCTCATCTTTCCGAATAATTAACAGGATTCCAAAGGGAAACCTTGAAGAGAATGAAAATTTGACTGACTATAACATATTATGATATTCTAAGTGGGACAAGGTACTCTCGGTGCTCGCGGTACCTCTCTGTCAAAAAAAAATCAACAAAGTAGGTCTTGAAGCAAAATACTGTGCAGTCCATATATGTTTTCTTTGCGCAAAATTTATTTTCATATCTGAACATCGTTGAGAAATTTGACTTCAATTTTCAAAAAATTGCTGGGACTACCAAGTTATTCACAAAGAATACCCAAAGAATTCCCGAACTTCCCACAGAATTCCTCGGACTTCCCAAAGAATACCCGGACTTCCTCAGGAATTCCCGGACTTCCCAAGGAATTCCTGGACTTCCCAAGGAATTCCCGGACTTCCCAAGGAATTCCCAAAGAATTCCCGGACTTCCCAAAGAATTCCTAGACTACCCAAGGAATTCCCGTCTAGGGTACACCGGACTTCCCACGTGATTTACCCCTCGGTATAAGTCAAAGTTTGTTGTCAAAACAAGTTTGGGACTCGGGACTTGGATTGAAAAGAGGTTGAGTGTAAGCAAGTAATTACCCATTTCACCATGGGTATACGCTAACTCTGCCTTTTGATAATAGACTACCATGTTTATAATGTGCTTTACTGTTACTTTGTTTTTACTATCAATAAAAGCGTTTATTATTATTATTATTATTATTATTATTATATATGTATTTTGATTTTATCTGCAAGGTCGATGAAGTTGGAAACTTTATGGTAATTTGTCCTAACCAACAGAACTCAGGTTTGATTATTTGCTACTGAAAGTACAAAAACCAACAGTGAAATTGGTAGCATATTCCTAAATCGTTCTAGAAAGCGATTGCAAGGAGAATGAATCAAACTAAGCTGCAAGACGACTGCAAAAGTTATAGCCTTGATAAACGAGGAGCTAGGAATACTAACCTGAAAAGGAATTTTCATTTGACTATGTTTTGACAGGAAGTTCTATCGATTATTCTTGGTAGGTATGTGTATGTACGTACATACATACATACATCGAAGGTATGTACATGTATATCATCTGTTTCGTGATAGATTTCACAATTTGTATTGTTGGAACACTTTGATTCGATGAACATGGTTGAAAACGCAAAATGCACCTAAAACCTCAACTATCTCAAATATCTCCATTTTACTAGCTTTGATATCGGAAAGAGTTTCCGTTAGGGTTATAGGCAAAGATGTGCAACTAGCAACTATAGAATATTCGAAGGCATTTTTTCAATTTTTCGTTATATTTCAAAACGATTTCTAGGATGTCTAGAAGATATTATTATGTCCTATAGTCACTAGTCGATCCAGATTGCCATTTTCATTTCATATTATGAACAATGCACATTATACTCCACGAATATAATAGGGATTACCTTTCGCGTGCTCCAGAAGATGAAAAAATACCTATGAGATTCTATTACAGGGTGATAGTCAACTATCTAAATTGTTACAAGTCGGTTGCAGCCTAATTAAGATTTGCGTCACTCGCTCGATTGCATGAAAAGCTAATTGATCGAGTGCGGTGTTGCCACGTGTCGATTTTGTTAGTAGACCCCGGATAGAGGTGTGGCATCCAAGAAAAACCCGTGCGTACCCAATACTCGTCATATTAACAACCCTGCCAAGTTTGCAGACGTTCAAGTGTCATAAAGGATGAAAAAAGTCCGCTTTCGCTGCTCTACAGGTCGCCGAACCTTGTGGAGTCATCCCATTCCAGTATGAGTCTGCCTACGGGTTGTCGACCTCAAAAATCGTAGGCACTAGTGGCCAAGGGTAAACTTTGTTTTGTTCTCTTTTGGCACAATCGCGTATCGCGATCGTATGTTGTTTTCTGAAGTTTGCGTGGACGTGTGCAACAGCTGATTGCGATGCGATATTTTTATTATCGCCTTTTGTTCGTTCAAGGTTTTCAAGGTCGAGTTCTACACGCGCACCATACAAGCAGAATCCTAAATATCTATTTTATTACTCAATAAGTGCATTCGGAATGACCAGGCTGATAATGTAGAAAACGAATAAAAAAATATGGATCAGTTTCCCATTTGAAAATAGTTATTTATTATACAATGGAAAAAAGAAGTAGTTTCGACTCCAGTGAGCTAAAATCTAACAGTTTTCCAGTGTATAACACACTATTTTTCTCTGTTACAGGAAAAAGGACGAATCAATATCAGAAGATATTACATTATATTGAAATCAGAAAATTATCGACGTGTAATTTGAATTTTTAAACAGTAATGACAAGTGCGTTGCAGGCATCTTTATTCATCTTTTGGAGTAATCAAATATCTGTCAGTCTGACTATGTGATTTGATTTTAATAAATTGTATTTCAAAAATGTACACTTACCGCAAAAGATTTTATTTCTGTAGTTATTTTAGAATCCATAGATTTTTCGTGTATACCAATTTATACTTTTTTCTTGAAATTTCCGGAAACAAATCCAACTTTCGCAAGCTTTTTCCATTATCTCTGTCTCTGGTGGTGTGTTTATCAAAATCGTCACGTCTTGGTATACATCATATTATTTACTATGAATCGTTGGAATGATATTTGATGCAAAATGCGATTTCTATAGAAAGCACTAATGAGAACTACCCTAAAGAATTTAAAAACTTCTTCTGACAGTTGTGACAACTATTCAAAGCTGAACAGCAGCCAATTAAGTTTTGGTAAATTTTTGTTGATTCTCCATGGAAATGTATGTGGTGTTGGCAAAGTGCCGCGAGAAAGAATATTTCTCACAGTATGAGCAACACATGGTTTTGAACTCGGTTTTGAAACTAAGTAAGCTATGAGAAATGCGCTACTTTTCATAGGAGTAGTAGAAGAAAATAATTTCTTAGGATCCGTATTGATTCTTCGAGGAAGACCCTATATAAGAAACGGAATTACTATACATACATACTCTGATGTTCACAAATAAAATGATGGCTTCAATTCTTGGACGAAAACTTCCCTATAGAAATGCAAATGAAGATGTTGATTGAACGATTTGTTGAATGTGCTCGAAATGCCAAGCACCGCCTGGGAGTTTCTTGAATTGCAGCTCTTTCTCGTTGTTTTCTGGGGTAGTGACAATATTCCGACACACTTCTCATTGAGGATATCCCAGTATCCTGAAATGCATTAACTCATGCGAGGATATTTGATTTCAATCGAGATTAAACCTTATACGGAAGGCCCGCTGCACACGGACGAAAAAGCAGGCGATCTACAAATATGTCTACCTACAAAAAATATGTTTTTGAACGGCCCACTCCATTCAGCTAACATGGTTTGGTATCTCATAGGGCATCAAGGGGACCTCATTGAATCGATGGAATCCACCCAACCTATAGGAGATTCTATGGATGTAGAAGGAAAGTGATTACCATGTAAATACAGTGATATAGTGTAATTCAAATTGATCTTTTCGACTGATTTGGTATGCAAATTGTTTTGACTAGGTAGTTAGTGTGTAATTAGGTAATATTTGCCAGTTATTGCCATCGACGACTCAAAATATAGGTAGAGCTTTTTTACTTTTTACGCGATGCGGCCAAAGTTGGAACATATTTGTGATAGCAGTCTCAACAATTTTATATTAGCAATGGCAATAATGTCAGATGTGCTAAATGAAAAATGACTACTATGAACTACTACCTATCAATTCCTGGAGTATTCTTCATTGGAACTTGATGACTGTACATTCTATATATAAAAAAGAATTGATAGCTTCTTTGCATGCTTGATGCTGCTTAACTATTGAAGTTTATTGCTCTTGAATCTTGATCTACACAAATTAAGTATTGCTGCCTTGGTCATAATAATGAGAACAGTCTATGATCGACAAGTGATTGACGTTCATCATTTCATTCCGCCTAAATGCTCAAGGATAATTATTAGTTAACAGTAAATTTGCAAAATAAACACTGGTTTCTAATAATAAAAAACTCATGAACCGATGGTCTTCTCGCTTGCCAATTTATAATAATTTTGCTAGTCAAATCAGATATCCTTTATGTTGAACAGTTCTGCTATAGGCTACATTATAATCTAGATTATTTATAAACATCTCAGTAGTTTTGATTAATTCTTTACTGTCAGCTGAGGCAACATCCGCTCTCACGCTCAGCTGGTAGTTTTCCACACACCCACCTACTTCTTCTCTGATGGTCAGAACTACAACATCATCTATTTTTGTGCGTTATGAGTAGGCTTTGTAACTAACTCCAAGCGCCACTTTAGGAGCAGCAATTTTAATTGGAATGCAACAGGATGATCTCCAGCCGATGCTTCGAAACTTCACAATATTTAATTCGTAAATTACACATTAAAAAAGTTTCAAACTGGGATTCGAACACACCACCTGGCTGTTGTGGTAAGTCATTTTTTTAATGTTCTGGTTCCCACGAAAAGGGATATCCTGTAATGTTGAGAGAACATCGTGAGAACCAAGGGAGATAAGGTAGGAATTGGTGTTCTTCTTAAATTTCTGGAGGTTATATGCCTCGGGGAACACCTCCCTTGGTAATGTGTTCTAGAGCCTCGCTGATTGTTGGATAAACGAGTCTTTGGAAAGAGATGTTCTGCTGGTCTCCAAAGTGACCACGAAGGGGTGCGGAGTTGAGACTCGACGGGTTAATCTCGCGGGGGACTGCCAAGGGAGGAAACAATTGTTGATATTTCAGAAGAGCATCGTCTATGAAAATATCTATGAAATAGAGCCAGATCGCCAACTTTTCCACGGTGTTCCAGAGAAGTGAGTGAGTTTATGAGCGAGACATCACCCAAGACGAATTGCACTTTTTTGGACAGAATCCAGCAGTTTCAGGGTATGTTTGGGTGCTGCACTCCAAATATGGGAACAGTATTCCAGGACAGGTCAGATCTGTGCCTTATAGATCATAAGCAGCTGACTGGAAGTGAAATAGCACCTGGCCCGAAACAGAAAACCAAGTTTAAGGGATGCACTTTTAGCAATTGATCTCACGTGATTTTCTCAAGAAAGGTTATTGCTGATAGTAATACCAAGCATCGAAATGGATGGTTACTCCTGACAAGCTTATGTTGGGCACAGTGAGATCGGTTTTGCTAGAGAAAAGGCATGCTTGTGTCATGTGTTTTGTTTGCATTGAAATCTTCCAAGTTATTGGATCCCCATTCGAGAATTGTTGCCAAGTCCATATTTATGTTGTCAACATCTCTTCCTCGTTCCTTTCTGATTTGCTTGGCTGATATTGGAGCCCTGGAAGAGAAGGCGGTATGGAGGGTACTATCATCCGCGAAGCCAGCGAAGCTGTGTACTGGACATGAAGTTGCTTCCAACAAATCGTTGAAATGGAGTAGAAATAGTGTTGGTGATCCTGACACTAAACACATCAGTGTCGAAATCAAAAGGGTTCTGGGTTAGTACCTTCCAAGCTTGTCTTTTATGTATTTCTTGTACAAAGGGCGGCGAAAAATGATCCTCAATCGCAATTAAAATCAGCACTGATTAACAGAGATATCATTATCATGGAAGCCTCATCCACTTCCTCAATTACTGCATCAACGTGAGAACACTGAGAACGCTCAGTGTATGCCATTAGAAGCGATTCGAAGGAATCGGACTGTTATTACTTCTATATTACAGCCCTGAGAAATTGTAACTGTTTTGGTAATTGATGCCGACGGGTCTCTATAATGTGTATCAAGTAGTTCCAAGTCATGGCTTATTATCATGATTATTACTCGAATCGGTACTCGGTGTGCTTTAGATTACTTGGTCATATCCCCTACTCCACATTCTACATTCTATGCAATTTATTCATTAGTTTTTTCATATTGATAGGCCGATAGTACCTCCTATCAGAAGGCTGTTGCTATACGGATTTTTCATCTGAAAGTATGTACAGGTATAAGGCAGTAACTATTATGCTATTGTGGAACAATGTCATATTCATTTACGTGAACCACGTGAACCAGGAACTTAAATGATTTGTGCAAATCATGAACCAGTTGGTTCATGTTATCTTTTGGAATGTCCATGATTTATGAATAATTCCAATGGGGAGAGTGGTATATTCTTCATTATATGTCCATCTAATAACCTTGTGGATTTGATATACACTTTTTGAATCGGACTGTACGAAAAAATGGTAAATATCATACAGACATCAAAAAAGTTGAGAATTCCTGTTGTTTCCATGATTAGGACAGTATCAACTTGGATAATTGTGAATAAATTATAGAAAAATTGATCCACACCCGTTTCAAGATAATTCATTTATTTTACGTATCAACTTGTAGAGTTTCATTCGATCTATTGAATTTTTTGAGTTTTATATATACAGGATCTCAAGAAAGGAACACAATGTATTTCAATTTCCTATCTCAACCTTTTGAAAGCCTTTAAAAATTTCTGTAATTTAAAATAAAGAAGTTACAGGAGGACGACAGATTTTTGTTTCTCACTGTATAACTCATGACTGCATATAAGATGTAGGTATCAATTTACAAAGTAGACCCAGATTCATAGGAATTTAAAACGCACTGGGAGCATTCTTTTATTAGCTAATAAAAAAATATATAAGATACGGTTCAGCGACCCGTGGATTTGTATTCCAGCCAAGTCGTCTTGTCAAATCGTGATATAATAATAATATCAGCCAACATGTGTCGGTATAAACAAACTATATATAAATTACAATGTATTAAAAAACACGACAAGCGTATTAAATTTATTTGGAGTGCGAATATTTTTTAGTCAAAATAATGTAGGTAAATAGTCTATGTCTGGAAATTTGACGCTTCCATATATTTTCACAAAAGCATAATATTTGATGTGAATTATAAAAAACGATCATACCTACTTGTGAATTAAAATAAGCCTGATACTTGATACGTATCTTGAATTTTATCACCGATACAACCGAGGATACAACAGAATACAGGTGTTTACACATATAAATAATACACTTGAATTATTGCAAAATGCAGACCACATCGATCAAGAATCAAGATGAACTCGCAGTTGCCAGTGTTGCCAGATATGCTGCTATAACATATCACTTATTCGGGATGCGAAACCAATTGAAACAATAATAATAAATTGAAGACACACCGCAAAAAGGGGATCCAATAGTTTGAATCATTTGTGGTCGCAACAAATATCTACCCAAAATTCATTCCTATTGACAGTTCGATGGCTCAAAATACCGTATTTGAAAGTTGCCGTTAATACCGGTACCTATATTAGGAAATTTAATGTATATGCTCGTAAAGATGCATCTGTGCTTGTAGAAATTAGTATGATATTGTTACCTGTGAAATAAAACTTGGCACATCCAAATTAGGTGACTAATCAATAAATATTCATGGCATCAACCGTTATGCTAGGCCTCTTTCTAAGATACACAGAAAAATGTCGAGGTTTTATGACAAAGTTGGCTAGGTTTGCTGATGTTTCCTGGCTGAATGTTTAAAAAATATGACGTCTCAGGACCTGCATATGAGATTTTAATCACTTCCATAGACCTTCAATAACTTTCCGAAACTTCGGAGACTTCGTCCTTGTCCACCAGCGAAAGATATCTGCAGTTTGGAGAAGCCAGTTAGTTATTATGACTCCTGTTAAACTCGAAAGCTCAGCAGCTCAGTTCTTCATTGGGTTTTTAGTCATTTCATTAAGATTCAAGGCCACTTATCAGTGAGTTATTCCATCTGACGTTGCGATGACATGAAAACTACGGAAATCATTCCTAAATCCTGGGATCGAAAGTTTGACATGTTTTTCCGTAGTTTTTATGGCATCGCAATGTCAGATATTGACCTTGACTATCGGGAATTCATTCGCAATAACTCTATAATTAGGATGCCTCTTGTATTCCTTGTTCCTTGATATTCATCATGATATTCATCAAGAATGTCTAACAAAAGCAACGTAACCTCTCTTCTCATTTATTTCATGCAATCCATGTCATATCGATCACAGATAACCCCCAAGTACACTAGTGACGCCAAGCGGGAGCGATATTGGATATTGTTAATGCTCTTTTCAATTTTTACTTCACACATCTTTGTGAAACGACCATAGATGGAGCATGCTCAGATCACTTTTCAAGCTTGCCTTATTCTATGACGTGCCAAATCGTTCACCACGCCCCTCTAGCGTCAAACAATGGAACGTCAACTCCCTAATATTATATCAAATCAAAGCCTTCTTTCTCATACCTATCCGCGTTTCATCATCCACGTGCATTTCAAAATGCAACAGATCGAACGACGCAGAACAAAACCTGTGGTAGCCGGTGGTGGGGTGACGTCACCTCGTGTGTATAAAGTCACAAAGAAGTAGGTACATCTTTTCCCATGAGGGGGGATCGAGGGCTCCAGAGGGCATTGGCCTCTGTGTTTACATCGCTGCGAGAGGGAGAGCGAGGGACGAGCGGGAGTAAGCAGTAAGGGGGTTCTGCCTTGCCGACCGAGAGCAAGAGAGGTTAGAATGCGAGAGCGAAGCGGTAGCGATATCTATTTCACAGTTTACGCGATGTAAACAACAGAATTGACCGCCGGCAAAGCGACTCCTCCTGTATAATTATTCCGGTGACCACATTGGCCCCGATAATATCATCACCAGATCGCGCTACTGAGACTTAGGTCAAAATTGGTACAACTGATTGGTATACGCATAGATTAAAGACTCCTACGGTATACTTCTTCTTTTCGTTTCGTTCGATATTATATCTTATTCTTAGGCCAGTCATTGGGGATTTTTACCTGGAAAAAAGTCCGGAAGTTTTGAAACTTTGTAGGATTATAGTTTTGGGTGTCCAAAACTGAAATTCACGAAATGCACATTCCGGGACATGCCGCCGGCGCCGCCATCTTGCCAAGATGGCGCTCAAAAACGGTTTTTTGAAAATATCTCCAAAACGGTGCGTTTTAAGAAAAAATATGAAGACATAAAAATTTAAGATGAAGAAATTTTCTACAAGAAATGTTCCCAGTATATTTTTGCTGATGTGAGCCGTTTAGGCCCAAGAGCTGATTGAATGACATCATATTCTGTTAATTTCAATAAACTGCCCCTAACTATCTCCTAATATGCGTATAAATTTATCTTTTATGATGAAACGGGCTATCTTGGTTTCTTGCTATATTTATAGCTTGCTGACAGAGGATATTCCCAATAAAATATGTTCCTAGAATATTCTCGCTAAAGTACCCTCGTTAAGGCCCAAGTGCCCTTACCAAATTACATATGTTGCGTAAGTTTTCTGTAGGGGCGAGTTTCGGAAATAATATGTGTATAAGGTGTCCCCAAATCTGATATTTAACGACTTTAAAAATATTTCTTACGAAACGGTGGATATCCATTATTCAATTAATCGATGAATTCATCAATTAATCCATGTTAATAATTTATGATCAATCAATTTCGATTTTAAATGCTGTACTTGTTTCCACACCACCCAAGAGGTTAAGTACACGACGCGTTTTTTTAACGTGGTTTCCCCTGTAGTCCTAATCCACTCAGGTACTGAAATTATTTTTGGCAACGGCCAGACGGACCTGGCTCGTTGATTTCGATATATTCAACGGGGAAACTGGTTACCTCAGCTCCAGAATCGATGTTAATTTCCTTCAACACGTCGGATTCTTCTCTCTTGCGTCGATAAAGAATCATCATGCAGCGAATGGAGGTCTTCTTCATCGGATTCGTCCATCAGTGTCACTTGGCTGATATTTTCACAAGTTTTCCCGTTGCAGACACCGCAAATCATCGAACATCGCAATCCTGCTTTCCTGCATCCGCAGGCTCTACCACAAGCCGCCTTGCACTTACAAGATAAAAAAGCAACTAGTGCTTTGGAAGCAGGATCTTTCAAAGTAGTTATTGGAGTGAGGCCAGTTTGTGTTTTCTTCCAACCCCATTCTTCAACTACTTTCGGACAATCACGCCATAGTTGAACCTGATAGTACGTTCTCAACGAATGCTGTCGTGCAGCTGCGCTTGTCGGTGGTAAAGATGCCAAATTGAATTTACTTTTTGTTACCGACTTCATGAAACACTGATATCGATATTTATCAAGATTGGTGTAATTTGTGTTTTTGAATCCATAGAGTGCAAGAAAAAATTTCTCACCGGCAAAGGCAACTTGATGAGAGGTGGCATGTTCATTTTTAACAACTTTAATATGATCTTGTAACTCTTTATGTTTATCTAATGTTGTTAGAAACTTCATTTTTCCTTGGTTGAATACGGTCTCGCAATTTTTTCATGTCCGTTTTTCTCGTAAAATTACTGATTGGCAAATTGTGTTCGTTAGGAAAGGTAATCTAGTTGATGAAAAAGTTCTTGTGTTTTTACCGTTTATAAAAATATCTCATCTGAAATATATATTTTGTGTATTTACTCATATTGGGATGGAGTGGTAAAGACAAGAAAGCAAAATTTCAAATTTCTATGAATTTATGGGCGGTTTCACAGTACGAGAAAGTACCTATATCTACGGATACATTACATAGTATAGGTTCGAAATTTAATCATAACCATCCTGCACCCACATACTTCTGGAGCAAAGTCGCCAGATTCGTCGATAATGCAATTTTTATATCGCCCAAATAATCGCAAGTCACCAATGCAAAATTTTTGTCGAATAATTGATCTAAAAATCGTCCAATATAATGAGGAACAAATTGAATAGCCCGTTTTATTATAAAATATGAATTTATACGCATATATGGAGATAGTTAGGGGCAGTTTATAGAAATTAACAGAATATGTTGTCATTCAATCAGCTCTTGAGCCTAAACGGCTTTCTTTAGCAGAAATATGCTGATAACATTTATTGTAGGAAATTTCTTCATCTTAAATTTTTATGTCCTCATATTTTTTCTAAAAACGCACCGTTTTGGAGATATTTTCAAAAAACCGTTTTTGAGCGCCATCTTGGCAAGATGGCGGCACCGGCGGCATGTCCCGGAATGTGCATTTTGTGGATTTTAGTTCTGGACACCCGAAACTATAATCCTACGAAGTTTCAAAACTTCCGGACTTTTTTCCAGGTAAGCCTTATTTTGGATCCCCAATGACTGAACTATCTTTCCTGTTGATGTGAAAATTGCTCAATGACAGTCAACAAAGCAAGATTGATCAAGTCTAACCATAACTTGAGCACAGTATCTATGGCCTCATCATTCCTACAGGAAATTCGAAAAAACAGGCGTTTGCCTTTAGCACAATCCGACAAAATTTTGGGAATCTTATAGCAAAGCTTACAGATCAGAATGCAAACATTTTTGGCATGGTTCTTATTAATCCACAATTCACTGCTACAAAAGAGTGCTCTTCATGTATCTTTTTACACATTGATGAGTACCTCTAGTTATATAATTTGCAGTGATAAGAAAAATTGTCAGTTCATTTGAAAGATCACTTTTTTAATGAACAACAGGCACCTAGTCCGACTATTTTGGCTTGAACACACCAATGGTGCCAATAACAAGTTCACGATTCCGATTCACGAAGTCTTGAAAAGGGTTTTGAACATACCTACGTAAGAATAATGAGTAATCAGATAATGATTCCCATATACAGGTAATTTATTTGTTTGAATATATCAGACAAAACCGTTAAGGAGCGCAGTTGCCGAGTTACCACTGGATATTCAACAGATGTTTGTGTACAGGGCCACGTCGATATCAGATTCTCATAATTATGTCATATCAGTGCAATGATACATTGTAATGACATACCTCCATGGGATGAAAATGTGCATTCCGATCAATTGTCGACTAGTGAATACCTACTACAAGGGATATTTCGAATAATAATTCTCGCCTACGACACTCTCCAAACAACTTGGCAACGTGTTGGCCGAGTTTGGTCGACTTTGGTCGACTTTTGGCGAGGTTGGCGTAGCAATATAAACAACTGACGTCACAAATATCAATATAGGTTGGCGGAATATTATATATGGTATGTTCGAATCAGACCGTATATGATCTCCAAAAACCTTTGTAAAGCGCATTTGCTCATCTATTTTGCAATAAAAATACATTTAAGTAGATGATATGAAAAATTGAAAAACCTTTACGTGGTCTGGGACACAGTGTAATTGTTGAATGTGAAAAATTCAATACCAGTTCTAGCCCAGTCATTGAAAAGATGTGAAAGTTAATGAAAATTAAAGTAAACTCCGATTTTATTTTCTACATATTATCATGAACTGAAATAATGTCATGGCTATTTCAAGATGTAACGACAACGACCCATCCAGATTGTGTGGCATGTCATTCAGGCCTAAACAACAATAACAATTCATCGACATACCTGCCAGGCGAGCTGCCAGGCATAGCCAAGAGTTTTGCTTCTTTTTGTTTCTTGTTTTAGCAAAGTAAAGTAGACAGACTCAAGACATAATTCGATAGTACAAACTACAACTGTTTCAATCAATATAATTGATCGATCGAAATAATGATGGTTTTAAATAAAATAGTACACTAACCTTGGTAGGAAGTTTCATTCCTGTCTTGAGATCAAAGATAACCTCGACGCTTTGCTAATCTCACGACAGGAACGAATATCTTCCTACCTCGGTGTGTATTACTGTTTAGCTAGGTGGAGACATACGATATAACTGACAAAGTGAAAATTACTTTATCAATTATTATGATTAAACCAACATAGATATCACTATTTTGATACTTCTTTGACACATCAGGTCATATAAGTGCATTTTTTTATCAATCTACCTGAATATAATTAACTTAATAGGTAAGTAAACAAGGGCTTGTTAGCTTCAAATTGAAGCAAATTTCATCAGAGACTCAAGTATCCATAACATTTGAACATTCTACCTTTCCTTAGAGTCCCAACCCAACCGCTATTTTCAAAATTTCAAAATCAACAAAGTTGAAGGATACAAACATTTTCACATCGATTGGTTTATCAACTCTTGCAGATATATTGTTTCCCACACTGATTTCGAGAGGGACAAACACGTTTCTGGAAAACATGTAATTTTTTTGAGCTTTATCGTGTATAATATATTATAGTTTTTGGTTTAGCCACCGATTTTGATAACCAGATGTTTACTCGGATATCTCATTGTTATTAGGGGTATTCTTGAACATGCTTTATTTCCGGCGAAAACAGGATATACCTACGGAATAAATATATTGTGATTTCGTTATCTGGTGCCCTTTTGTCAGACATGTATTAAGAATTAGTGTTTCCATTCCATGCTTTCCAGCTTAATTTGATATTTTATTTGAAAGTTGTAGCTGTTTAAAGATGATAATATACTCGACAACTTGCTGATTTTCAAAATATGTCGACATATTAGTTGAACTTGGCGAATCACTTCATGCGTGGGATTCGGGTAATTTTTTAATGAATTTTCTGAAAAATATTTCGATCATTTGAGCCTCGGTTCTTTCGAAACATTGTTCCAGACAGCTGAACATGGCTGAACGTTCAAATCTCTAAACAGTCCCTAGTTCTGTATACAACCTCACGTAGGTATAGTCTCGTGTCACATAAATTCATTCCAAACAAACGAGCCCAGTTTTTATGTTGTTGTATCAACGAACCCTCTGTTCGGTTCATCATTGCCGTGTTCACACAGGGAGAGCGAAGGGTTTCAACCCCGTTACCAGACCTCAGAACAATTTTTTTTTAAGATTTACGTGTCTCAGTTTGGATTAAAGGGGTTGGACTTTTTTGAGTGGGTCACCTGAAAGTATATTCATGGTATAGCCACTACGAAACTGAAGAAAATAAATTTGTAGCTTTTTATTTAGTGTGAAAATCCACTTTATACCACACAGCTTCTCACTGTTTCTTCAAAGATCTTGAAATCATTTCATCACTCTCAATACTGGTCAACAAACTCCATGATCTCAGTCAGCACATATTTTTGTTGTTCACTTCGGAATATGTCGAACAATTCTCTACTAGAACTCGTTTGTCTATAGAATGGCAACTTTTTGAGATTGATCGATTTGGGATAGGGAAGTATCCCCAACAACTTCCTGGGAAAACCCGATGTTTCAAGAACATTGATAGGTATTCCTTTTCGTGTGCTCCAAAAGATGATAAATTGATTAATAAATTGATGGAATAAACAAGTAGAAATTAATGACTATGCAGGGTTTCCAGTTTTGTTTATAACCTGAATGTACAAGCAACGAGAATGGTATTTTGATGAGAAAAATAGTTTTTTTTTTCGTGTTAATACATCTTCAAATAACGTATCATCTGTTTCAGGTAGGCGATTGAATACTTCAGATATTTATACTTGATTATGTTCGGTACCTATTTCATAAAACTACTTGTCCTCAATACTAGATCAAACCTTGTTCACAAAGTTTACATAATGAACTGTCAAAATTAATTAGGTAGGTATATGCGTATGACACCTTGATTTTCATTGCCCATATCTTTTATGTGTAACATTCAAACCAATTATCAAGTACACAGTGCAAACGAAACTCGCTTATAGTAACTGTGCCCCACAAATGTATTTGTCACACATCACATCACTATTTGATCGACTATATTGAAGGACACTTAATTCGATTTGTAGAATTCTCTGGTGACAAAATAACTATTTTCTCTTTCAAATTGGTGGAAAAATAACCTTTTTCTAACTATGACCCGTAATTTGACACTTTTCGAAACTGAGGGAGTTTTGAAACGTCTTTTTTTACGAAACCAGTTGCGTAAAATAAAATATTACATGACTATTTCTATACATTTTCTATCCCAGATAACTACTTTTTTATTTTGAGAAAAAAACATTCGACGAAACTAACTGAATAACTAAAATGGCATTTAGCGTACGGATATGATACCACGCTAAATGATCGATTAATCACGGATTGTCGATCTGTGATTTATTCAAAATATTAAACACGTTACCATGGCAACACGATTTCTTAAACACATTACCATGACAACGCAGTTCATTAAACACAGCTTCAGTAATTTGAGACATGTCTGGCCCGAGGGGTAAATCTCCAGGAGAAATGTGTACACCAGACTTCCAAAGAACAGAGACTTCCAAAGACTTCCAAAGACTACCAAAGACTTCCAAAGACTACCAAAGACTTCCAATGACTTCCAAAGACTTCCAAAGACTTCCAAAGACTTCCAAAGACTTCCAAAGACTTCCAAAGACTTCCAGAGACTTCCAAAGACTTCCAAAGAATTCCAAAGACTACCAAAGACTTCCAAAGACTTCCAAAGACATCCAATGACTTCCAATGACTTTCAGTTACTACCAAAGACTTTCAGCTAATTCCAATAACTTCCGTTGATTTTCGAAGCCTTCTATTAATCGATTGAAGCACAAAAAAGAATTTAGTTAGGACACTAAATGTTCATATTAGTAATTCAGTATCAACTATGTTCGCTTCTACATACAGTATGATGCAAATGTATGAAATAAATTCATTATTTCAGAAATGGGCGACATTTGAAGAAATTCCAAAGTTTTAATTTTTGAAGCCTCATCTCATGACATTCATATGAGAGATGTTACGTCACTGGTGTTGGAGTAATGACGTAATGGACGATTTTTTCAAATACAAACAGGAGTCATGTGACACCTCGCTTGAAAGGTCTACTGATCGTCTATGCAACAGTCAAAATTTTGCATAATAAGATTGAAATTAAAATGGTTTATCATTTGGTTAACTGAATCTTGCAGAGGTCTGCTACTCAGAATTGAACATCGAAGGGTCGTTTAGTTGAAAAAATTCACAATAAACCGATTTGAAAATTTGAAAAATCATCTAAAATTTCCCGTTTCTTCCCGTTGCACCAGAAAATACAGGGTGCTCGGAGCAAACGATCTACAGAGTACTACTTGATTTTTTCAATGTATTATTAGATTCTCCCTGAAGAGCTGATTTCATCAATACATCACACTTGGGGTCTAGCGGGAATGATAACAGAGATATAGGGTGTTCAAAATCGAGATTTTTCAACTTTAGGATTTTTTTGTGTCGAAACTATTCATTATTGGATTCATTGGTTAAAACGGCTCCAATGCCCCTACCTCAACTTTTGATTAACTATCTACTGACATTTAATTGGAACATAATATACAGTGTGGTTCAAGATTCAGAATTATGATCACCCTGTATATGTTCCAATTATTGAATGTCAGTAGATAGTAAATCAGAAATTGAGATATGAACAGAAAGCCATTCTGACCGATATTCGTCACAAGAAAATCTTAACGTTGAAAAATCTCGATTTTGAACACCCTATATCTCTGTAATCATTTTTGCTAGACCCTAAGTGTGATGCATTGATGAAATCAGCTCTTCAGGGAGAATCTGAAAATACAATGAAAAATAGGGTGGTCCATTGAAAAATCAAATAGTACCCTGTAGATCGTTTGTTCCGAGCACCTCGTATCTTCTGATGAAGCGGAAAAAAACTCTATCGAAAATCATTTTAGATGATATTTGAAATTTTGCAATCGGTTCATAAATAACTGAGCTAGAGGGGGGGGGGGACATTCATGGTGAATCACCCTGTACCTACATGACTTAAACGCGAAGGAACATCTGGAATATTTGTAAACATGAAAAAGCATAGGTATACAACCGAAGGTACAACTAAGAGTAAGAGTAAGTGTTGAAGAAATTCTTCATTCACCCAGGATGCGATGTGATATTTCGGAAAATGGGAACATCTACACCCCCTACTACTTAACTCGAAGGCTTTAACAAGTCTTCTCAACGAAATCAATATCAGGACCGGAATATTATTTTTTTCCTATGTTGAGTTATTGTGAGAATAACTCGCCCTGTATAATAATTATCAAAAATTTTAGGTCATTATGAATCGACGGAAAAAATACTATAGGAACTTGTGAAAAATATTTCTGGCACAATTTCAGTCATTCCGTAATGAATTATTATTTTAATTTTTTTCAATGAAAATATGATGAATATTTACGACACGAAGACAAGATTGTTGTTATCCTCTTCGATAACTTCGTAGAAATATTTTTTAAATTACTATAGTACCCTGAAAAAACTGAAGAATACATCAGTACTCGCATCAGTATCAGGACCGAAATGACTCTTATTCATGTTCTTGTAAGTACATGGTGTTCCTGAAAGGTCTCTACAGATTTGAAATCCGAAATTGATCCATTTCCGAGATACAGGGTGGTAAATTTGAAAAATAAAAATCGAATTTCTTCAAAATTTATGAACATTTTTGAACGTATCACTTTGAAAATCAATAGGGATCTTCGGGATGCGAAACCCCAATACGGACACATTTTCACTATGGCCATTAGAGGGCACTCTTATGGTTAAGAAGGGCCATAACTTTTTTCTCAATGTACTTTTTCACTTTTTTCGTTGATGAAATGGTTTTTTCAATATTTTTAAGGAAAAAAAGTGTTCCTGTGTGAAATTGCTAAAGTAAGCCGATTTCGAAATATTTCCGTTTTAAGTGTGTTCGATGCTGCACAGGAATATTCAAATTATTTTGAATAAAAAATGCATTTCTTTTATGTATGATAAATAGATATTTTCATAACATAGGGAATGCATATTCTCGATGTAATTCTTTATATACAGAGTGGGCCATTGAAAACGAAACAGCGGCTCTGTAGGTCGGCAAAACCGGATTATGAAAAAAATCTGAAACACGTCAACTACATTTTCGAGGGGGATATCGTTCTAAAATATTTTCAGCCCTGCGGCGTTGCCGCTTCTAACGAAAAGAAGCAACAACTTTGTTATTTCAAATGGAACACCTTATATTTAATTGCAGTTTTAGATTCTCCCCGAAGAGCTGATTTCATCAATGCATCACACTTGGGGTCTAGCTGGAATGATTTCAGGGATATAGGGTGTTAAAAAATCGAGATTCTTCAACTTTAGGATTTTTTTGTGTCGAAACTATTCATTATTGGTCAAAACGGCTTTTATGTCCCTATCTCAACTTTTGATTTACTATCTACTGACATTTATTTGAAACAAATACAGGGTGGTTCAAGATTCAGACTTCTGAGATTTGGTTCTGCTAGCTCAATAATTGTTAGGCTAGCAGAACCCATGATTTTTTTGAAAAAACAATGTGCGAAGAAATCGGCTATAGGCTAGGATTAGAGCCTTAAATTAGCCTCAAATCATGGATAGCTCAACGTTGAGCTAGCAGAAGCCACGTTTTTTTGCATAAATCGAAGAGCAATAAATTCTTCAATACGGTGATAAATAATTAGCCTTGAATTATGGCCCCAACAAAAATTAATGATTCCAAGTAGTTCTGCTAGCTCAATGGAGGTTTTTCACTTAGTTATTCTGAATCTACGATCAGATAAATGATGATTGTCATACTAGGTCAGTTATAATCACAAGACTCATTCCACCCCTAACAATATTCTTCAGTTTTTCAGGTTATGTTAGTAATTCATTAAATATTACTACGGAGTAATCAAAGACAATAACAACAATTATGTCTTGGTTTCGTGAATATTAATTCTATTTCCATTCTTGCCGATATTTTATTCGACAATTAATAAAAGAAATTGAAATAATAAATCTCTTTCTCACCAAGTTTCAATAGTATTTTCCTCTTAGATTCATAATATAACCTCATATTCTTGATATTTATTATACAAGGTGATTTATTCTCTCAATAACTAAACATCGGAAAGAAATAATATTCTGGTCCTGATACTGATTTCGTTCAGAAGGCTCATTGTTGAAGCATTTGAGTTCAGTTGATATATCAAATTTGAACCCAATCGGGTAATCCCTGTATTCAATATGGTAGATTGATTTTTTTGTCAAAATCCATAAATTACTCTGTATGTCAGTATATTGGCAGTCCCTATAACCCCTTAAGTTTTGTCGGTTTCATCTCCGAATACCCTGTATTCCACAAATAAAAATGAATATTCTGACATACGACAAAAAAAAATTAATGAAATCTTGAGAATAAACGTGTTGATGAGTGAAATAGGTAAGCTATACTTATACTTAGGACAAGGTACACCTCGGAGGAGTCCAAAACGATTAATTCTGGTTGGAATCAGGTCTGTTTTTCGGAAAGAACACTTTTTCATAATATGTATTACGTATTTCTCTGCTGTGCATCACAAAATCAAAGTACCTACTTGAATGGTTCATTTTCCTTCCATATCTATAACGAGGGCAATAATAGACTGTTAAATATCACAACACACTGTATAGGTTCGGTATATAGGATCAAATCACAAAAACACGTTCCATCGGAGTCACTGGAATTCAAATTTGCTAAAGGGTATATGTATACCTACAACCTGCGGACCCATGCGCTTCTAGGTGCATTATAAGATATAGTCGAGTATAAAATAGTTCACTGAGATACTTTTTTTGCAAGATTTTTCTAGTCATTAAGAAGTAGGTACCTCATTGTCAATCCAATTGGAGGTGATTTGTTCATATCCAATCCTATAATATTAAAAAAAGTTCAATAACCATGAATTATTTCTCGATTATTTCCTTCAAATTTCAAAAAATGTCAAAGGCATCCAAAGACTTCCAAAGACTACCAAAGACTTCCAAAGACTTCCAAAGAATTCCAAAGACTTCCAATGACTTCCAAAGACTACCAAAGACTTCCAAAGACTACCAAAGACTTCCAAAGACTACCAAAGACTTCCAAAGACTTCCAAAGAATTCCAAAGACTTCCAAAGACTTCCAATGGAGTGTACACCAGACTTCCAATGAGATTTACCCCTCGGTCTGGCCTGTCAATTGTATTAACCGTCAACTGTTATTTTCGAATTTTATATCAGAATTATTCAAACAATATTCGTTTGAATCAGAATTCTTCATTAAAAATATATGCGAAAAGTAGACGAAAGTGAAATCGAAGAGAATGTTCTGGTACTTGAATATCTCCAAGAAGTGTAAAAATGAAGCATCCATCTTTGAGAACAGTTTATAGATTCTGCGCTTAGCATGTCAATAAACGTGAAACAAAAATTAGTAAGCAATGGACTGGACACATCTACAACCAATATCACTTATACGTGTCTCGCTGGTTGCATGCAGTTGCATGTATTATGTTCTCAATTCCAATTCCTTTCGACTTATTTTGTAGGTTAGCAGGAATTGCAGGTATGTTAATGTAATTTTCGGAGTTCGTAGAAAAATCATAGTATGTAACGTGTTTATCAACTCTTCTAGACACTCGTTTATTAAACACTCACTCCGCTCTGCTCCGCTCGTGCTTAAACTACTCGTTACTAAAAGGAAGTTTATAACACTTGTTATATAATATACTATTACTTTAGTGTATCTAAGGAATACTCCTTTTGAAACGCCACTGCTGTCTGCATATGCGTTGAACCGGGAACGTTTAAATTCTCTGGATGACGCTGAGGTCTGCTACCTGTTGAAAATAGGGGAGTTCATTGTACATTGTACTCGACAAAAATAATAAGAGGGTTCCAAATCGAACACCTGCCTTAATTCGTGGTGCATCTAATCTGGTGAGATTTCCCTTTGTCTGGCCAAAATCAACAAGATTTTGATGGATAAAAAGGGCGTTCCTGCGCCGTGATTCTTTCACGAACATAAAAATTTCTTTTGTCTGGAAACGTAACTTTTACTGACTACACCTTTTCCAATTTTAGTTCAAAAATGGTCAATTGTATTTCCGAATTGTCATTTGGATTTCAAAATGCATCATTTGTATTTCAAATAAGTCAATATAATTTATAAAAGCATCAAATATATTTCAAAATTATTAATTCAATTCAAAAATGCGTCAAATGTATTTGAAATTAGTCATTTTTATTTAAAAAAACATCAATTGTATCTCAAAATTATCAAATTAACGTACAATTCAAATTCCAAAATAGTCAATAGTTCAAAAAATATCAAATTCATAATACATTTCAAAACTGAAAAAGTACAGGCAAAGGTTGTATTTTTCATTCATCCTGTTATTACGACCAGAGATTATACACTCCCTGGTGCTGTTACGACGTTCCGTGGCATCATCATCAATAAAAATGATTAGTTTTGTAATTGAATTGATTTTGAAATTGAAATGGATTTTTATTAAAATTGAAATGACTAATTTGAAATACAATTGACGCATTTTGAAATTGAATTGCCAATTTTGAATTACACATTAATGACGCATTTCGATTTTGAAATACATTTGATACATTTCGAAATCAAAATGACTGATTTGAAATACAATTGATACTTCTTCAAATCAAGTTGACGCTTTTTGAACTAAACTTGGGAAAGTGCTAGTGTTTCAAAGAGATCTATATTCACAGTCCGTTATGTTTGGTCGCTTGGTGACCTCTTCCATTAAAGATTTTATCACTGTTTTATTATGATACTAAAATCGGACAGAATAACTTGGTCTGGTTAGTCCTTAATCTCCAATAAACTCTTGAAAATGCATTAAAGTTTCTATTAACTCGGATAATATAATAATATCCCACTCTCAAATTGTACGTAAAACAAATACCTATACAAGCTTTATTATTTTATGTACTTGAGCATGAGGCGAAATTATATGTATTGTCTTCTGAAATTACAGAACAGCTCAATATCAATAAGCGAGATTGTAGGTATACCTACCATCATTTCCAAGTCCAGAGCTTTAGTAGCAATAAATAACGTTCCGATTTGAAATTTGCGCCCAAGGATATCGAAGTAATTGTTTTGGACGGATGATTTTTCTTCTCCAAGCCAGTGGGCAAGTGTTTCTCTGATCATTTGATACACGGTACGGCCTCAGGGCTCGACAATCAACATCAATTCGATCAAACTAGGCACAACATATCCTTCGGAATAGTTGAAACTAGCATGTTATTGGCTGTATCATTGCATGACCTTGGGCAGTCCAAGTTTCGTTAGCATGAAATTATCCGTCGATGGTGAACGCAAATTGCATACCTTTTCTAGCTGGTCTCTGGGATTCCGAGAAATAATCAAACAATTCTGACAAAATGCAATCGAACGGACCGAACAAAGAGAATTTCACACTGCTGCACTGCATGCAACGTTGCCATTGTCACGAAACCAACGTATATTCGGTGACCTTTCACTTTTCTTTTGAAACTTCCACGTGAGATGTTCCTCAGAAATCTCTATGCGTTGGAAATGTTATTACAATTGTACAAATTCTATTACTATTACATCTTGCTTAGTACGCTAATACAACAGAGAAAACCTCCATAATCTAGTACGTTCTTTGATTTCATCCATAATAATGTAATTTATAATGATGATCATTTCAGCAAGAATATGAGTAGACCAACGAATTCGCATCTGAAAAAGACAATGATTGACATGTCTGAGCTTCTTTCCCAATTTACATATCATCAAACTTTTGATGAATTTGGTTCATTTTTACGTGCTCACTATACAGGGTGTCCCAAAATTGCTGGGACACAGAGCTACCACGTGTAGAGGAGGTCAAAATGAGTTGATTGGACCCAATTTATTTATGTGCCAAAATGTACCGTTTGTCCGTGAGAAGGATTCAAAGTTCACTTGAAAAAACACATTTTTGTACGCTGTTCAGGAATAAGTGGAACGAATTTGATGAAATTCAGCAATAGTGTATTTCAGAGGATTACTTTTCTTTTGGTAATCTAAGAAACCTAAAAGAAATTGTAGAAGGGTTGAAACCACCCTCACCCCCTGACGTTTCCTTCAGAACTTTTTTAAGAGTCATGATACGGTTCTGAAATTTTTTGAGCTTGAAGACTCATCAATTACCTTCATTTTATTGCTCGTGTAAAAATTTTGTATACCAAATAGTTTCAGAAAAAAAATGTTCTCTCAAATAATGCTACCAGATATTCCTATAGTACAAGTTTAATTAAATTGTGATATAAAACTTAGTTGGCAGTGGAAACGCAGGCAAGTCGTGATTTCGACAGGAAACAAATTTATTGTCATTCAAGTTTGTTGTTGACGTTGTCTGTAAATGTTTCAATAAATGCTTCAATTTTGTTATTACCGCGGGTACCATTACTATAGGAATATATGGTAGCATTATTTGAGAGAACATTTTTTTTCGTCGGAACTATTTGGTATACAAAATTTTTACAAGAGTGATAAAATGAAGGTAATTGATGAGTCTTCAAGCTCAAAAAATTTCAGAACCGTATCATGACCCTTAAAAAAGTTCTGAAGAAAAAGTCAGGGGGTGAGGGTGGTTTCAACCCTTCTACAATTTCTTTTAGGTTTCTTAGATTACCAAAAGGAAAGTAATCCTCTGAAATACACTATTGCCAAATTTCATCAAATTCGTTCCACTTATTCCTGAACAGCGTACAAAAATGTGTTTTTTCAAGAGAACTTTGAACCCTTCTCACGGACAAACGGTACATTTTGGCACATAAATAAATTGGGTCCAATCAACTTATTTTGACCTCCTCTACACGTGGTAGCTCTGTGTCCCAGCAATTTTGGGACACCCTGTATATAAGAATTAAGAATTCACCTTTTATTCTTGTCAGGGTAGGTAGGTATTTATTTTGTTTCATTTCACATTTTTATTATTGACTGAGTTTTTTCATTTTATTTCATTCTCGTTATAGTAGTTATTGTTTATAGGATTATAGGAATAGGATATCCTCTATTTTTTCATCACTTGTCGAATCTAGAGTTCCCAAATGTACTTCGATCTGCAATTTTGAAGAAATACGGAGGATATAGATTATAGAATGAAAGTTGATTACTTATATTTTTCGTGTTTGAAATTTCAGTTTCAGTAATTTCAGATATACAGGGTGATTTATTAAGAATGGAAAATCTCTGAATGTTGCTGGTTTAGGAGATACAGGGTGTTCTAGGGGGAGATTTCATTTTAAAATTTCTCAATAACTTTCAAGTTTCAACAACATGAACATAGTTTCAGGTTTTATGTCGTGAGGAATACGATCTGCAGCTTATTTTGTGATTGCTTATAGAGGGCGCTAGTGGCAGTCTGTTACTTCGGTAAATAAGTGAAAAATCTGAAAGCACGTTCAATTTCACATAAAAAATTTACTCATATTGCCCAGCTCTAACGTTTTTTGCGGTATTCGCTCTTGAAGAGATTTATGGTCCACTTATAACATTTAAGCAATTTTAAATCATAAAGTTAGCGAAGTGACAGTGGAAAAAAAAGACAGTCATTTACAACGCCAACAACAAACAGAATGTTAAAATGAATGTTCGACCAAAAGTAAGGAAACTTTTCTCTCCACAACATTTCTATAAAGCATGTTGGGTTAAACCTTCGTATTTTGGTGTTTACTATCTGTAGTTCAGAGATTTTCCATTCTTAATGAATCACCTTGTATAACGGACAGAACTGACTATTGTCCATTTTGTGTTACCGCAAAAACAAATGAAAATTCGATGACAGTTTGACAACACCGCCCACGTTGAGATCGAATACTGATGACGTTTTCCAATATGGCGTCGCCGGTCGATATGTTTATAGACACTGCCACGTGCTTGCTAGGCTAAATGTTACAAAGGACTAAAGGACCTGGATGCAAGGACGAAAATCGGGCAGATCCTTTGTCCTTGGCCAGAACAATGAACATACGCTCTACTGGTTTCCGCGAAGAGGATTTTGTGTTTTACAGAATCAGGAATTATACCTCGTTAATTTATTAATTAATTTACATATATGACATGTACTTAATGACATTCGTCAAATGAAAATAAAATGAATAAGGATATGGTTCAGCTAATTTGTATATATGTTTATTCTTTTTGTAACACTTTTCACAAACATAAAGAACACTGTATATATAATCTTTTGTTTTTATTAGCAATAATTTTATTTTCAGTTTTGAACAGTAGTTTACACTTATTGAAATATTTTTATTTGTAGAAACGAGGAAAGAATACCCCAAATAATCTAGAGAAAACATTCCACCTTTGAATATTGCTTTTTGTGCTCTCGGAAAGATGAAAAAAAATAGTAAAAAAAAGAGGATTATCGCTTGAACTAATACCGAAACAATCGGTCTAAATCTGATGGATTTATATGAAACCAATAAATTTTCCATCGGCTCATAAATCCTAATTGTACTTTAACTATTAACATTCCGATGGATTCACTATACCTACTAATCAATGAGATTTATCTCTATCGATCAATTTAATAAGTCTAGTGACGACTCGATATAGTGCCCATTATTACAATCAATTAATTCAACAACTGTTAGATAATTTTCATCAATTCGTGAAATTTCACGACCAATTATGTAGGTAATCATCAATGTCTGCTCTGAAATTATCGTACTGTCACACTCGTTATTTCAATTTTTATCAGTATGATGATAAAGTGTAGAATAAGTTCGATATATATTATTATTATAAGTGCTCATCACAACGAATGAAAAAGAAATTTCAATACCGGGTACTGAAAGTGAAGAGATGAACATTCTCATTTTAAGTTCACCCAGTCCCGAGCCCAAACGGCCCAGTCCTCACCGGTTGCAAAAGTCTTTTATTCGAATTACGATTTCAAACATCATGGTGGATTGGATCATTTCACCCTGTACGTATGAATCATTAGTAAAATAAACGAGGTTTTCCATTATGTCTTCATTACTTGACTTACTCTTATCAAACAATGATTCAGTGTCTTTACCAAGACATGCCAAGACCAGATATGTAAATCACCTTGTATTTTTAGTTTTTAACAGAAAAACATCATTTATACTGTATTTACGAAATACACCCTCGCGCTAGCCATAATAATAATATATTAATAATGATAATATTAAAATACATAATCCCAATCAGACATCGTCAAAATAATATAAATTGTGTAAGTACAATACCTATTATTTTGAATTATCAATTCAAAATAATTAATATCATTCAAATAATTAATATCATTTTATTTTCGCAAAACTTTCGGGATTTCCTCTAGTCTCAATAAATTAAAATATAGTATTATTACTATTAATGTCACCTTCATCGAATTATCCCTTCACTGGTCATATCAACTTCTTAGATTTCAATACAAGGTGAACCGAAATAATAGAAAATTTGAAATTTGTTATTGTATAACTACCACCTCCTATGCGATATTGCGTTTAACTTGTGTATGAGGGCCAAGTCCATCTTAAACCACCCCACCTATCCCTCCTATCAGTTTTCGACACTATCTCCCAAACACCCTTTATATTATCCATCATTGTTCTGGAAGTTATATGGATGTTGGATTAACTAATTAATAAATTAATCAATTATTCTTGTTTTTGTTGCAGAGTCTGACACGCATCGTATTCCAATGCACCTGGCCTAGCTGTCTCAAGATAACCAACACTTGCGAAACAATAGAGGCCCACGTACGCAGCGAACATCTGAAGTAAGTACATCTCGTTATAAAATCGCGAAAATTGAGTGCATATTAACGCACAGGAAAGTGCAATTGTTCGATCATTTGGCTCAGGATAGTGATTGGCAGAAGTGCCGTTCGATATAATACAATCATGCGTTTGGAACTCGGTTTGGAACATATAAATTGGCAGCCGACCTTCCTACTATTACATGTCGATGCTGCCTTAGTGAGGGGGACCCTCAGAGCACAATCAAATATAATTATAATATTTTGTAAATATTTTTGTTTTAGTCTTTCAAACATTGCAAGCGTGAATTCATTTTCAATAATCATGATGAAAGTTTGATATGAGGTTGGAGTGAGAACCATTAGAGCGAAAGGGACAACTAATTCGAAACGTTACTTCTTTGAGAAATTCCTTGAATGATGGTGATTTCTCTGGTTATAGTAATGAAAAATTATTGATGTATCTAAAAAAATGAATTTTGAGTCAAAATTCGGTTCTTCCTTGGATCTAAGTCTTTTTAGTACCGCCCCTGAATACGCCAATAGAAGATAGTTCACTTAGTGAAATCCGTTTGTCGGTACAGCCCAACATTGCATTTTTTGCTTTTCTATAAATCATTGCACCGCCAAACGGTTGCGGTCGGTTGACAGCTAATTAGATTGCGATTTCAAAGGCCCCGGCAGTCGTTAGCCGGCAGAATCCAGCGGTCGGCTAGGTTGCGGCGAGATCTCTTAGAAGTCGAAAAATGAACGAGTGAACTGTCTTATAGTTTATCTTCTGTAGTCTATGCCAATGCTGGAGACGATATTTTCCAACCAGTGTTGCCGAATCAGAGGTTTGGCCGCTATAGATCTGGCGTTTTTAGGATGATTCTAGTGGTGAAGTTTTATTGATTTCAGATATTTCTGAAGTCTGGGGATTTTGATGACAGCACAGAGGTTATTCTGGCGTTTTTTCGAAACAAAATATTTATTAATAAATACATTTTGAATCTAATAAAAAATATTCCGTAATCAGTGATCTGAAGTTAGAAATCATGTATCTTAGACAATGTTAGAAATTAAAAATGAACGAAAATGAAGTTGACACGTAATAATTGGCAAAAGTCAATATCAAAAATTGCACGCTATCTATCGGAACTGAGTCAAAGCGGTCTGTTCGCTCGTTTGCTCTGTTTCCATTGATTCACAGTTGCAGAGATAAGTTACCCACTTTTGTTTATTGTTTTTTCAAGTTGTTGTCGTCAGGTGGGGCGAAGTATTATTTTCTATCGCGATTATTAGCGATTGGAAAAAATAAAATAAATGATTTTAGTGTAGTAGTAGTGTCAAATATTCATAATCCAGGTTATCACCCATTGGTAGAATTGGTATAGCTTGAACAGATTGATCCTCGTGCTTTGAAAAAATGCTAATTCCAAAAATGATGCTTGAAAGTCCGAACAAAAATAATAATAGGTTGCGTACAAGAACTGTCAGATGGACGACCCTGGAGGTGAAATATTGAAACACAACCTCACTTTTCTTATTTGTATACAAATGATTGAAACAGTTTCTCACAATTATTTTGGCATACGAATCGTGTTTTTCGGCTATCATTGATTCGCGCATGCCATCACATTGTGCTGTTGTACAACAGTATTAGCTTCTATTGCAAGTGGCAGAGGGACTTTTAATAAGAAATGACAAAATTTCAGAAGGCAAATCATGTGAGATTACTATCTACCTGAAAAATCATATTCTTTCGTCTCTCGCTGCATTTTTTGTGTATCGTACAACAGCACAATGAGAAGGCATGCTTGAATTAATGAATAACGCAAAAAACACGATTCGTTTGAATCCATTGATTCCTCTGTAAACAAATAAATGAAGTGAGTTTGTGTTTCAATGTTTTACAGAAAAGTAAGGTTGTGTTTCAATGTTTTACAGAAAAGTAAGGTTGTGTTTCAATGTTTTACAGAAAAGTGAGGTGGTGTTTCAATATTTCACCACTAGGATCGGTCATCGTGCACGCGACCTATACAAATTAATATGACAAGATCAGAGAGTGTCAAATTCAGGAAAATCCATAAATGTCATCGTGATTATAACGTTGAGGTGCGTTACGGTATCTATAATTCAGGGGTTACAAGCAATACTTTCAGTAGTTGACGCTCTGTCAAATTTTTCATATTTTAGATTAAGTACCATTGACCAATGTGGATTTCATAATGTTCTTGTTCATATATCATAAAATATATATGTCTTTATTTGATTAGTCATACCAAGGATGACACATATTATTGCCATGATAATTCTTAGTGATCAACCCCATTTTTTTAAATAAATATTGAATATCATTTGAATTTAGCGTTTTTCTGGGGGTTTTCGAACTGGCAAATTCAGATTTTCACATAAACTCTGTTGGCAACACTGTTTCCAACACATGTTGACTCTTTTCGAATTTTGACCTCCGATTCCACGATCAACGACCACCACAAAGAGGAATTTTTCATCTTCTTCTTTGCGAGGGTGAGTCAGGTAGGCAGTCGCCGACCGGGTTTGTTTTGTTCATTTTTTGTGGTGTCTGGCATGGCTGGCTAGAAAGATAGTCTAAGCTGGAGACCGAAAATATTGAATCGATCGGTGGATTCTAGGTTAATCTGTGAGGACAGAGAAAAATGGATATTTTTTTGACCCAGACAAAATTGTTGGACAAGTTCGGCTTCAATAATCGGTATAGATTAGCCTTGAATGATAAATCGATAACGAAAAAAACACAAACGATCGTCGCCGGGCAAAGAGATATTGAATACCACAGTTCATGCCAACTATACATGGAAAAGAATTTCACTTTTTAGGTACATGACCTTCCATTACTCCCTAAAATTGAATATTCTTCAAGGTCACTTTGCATTGCTTTGAAATATTACTCCTTATAACTCATCACCCATGATAGGTACGACCTAACTATCAATAATCAATAGTTTAAAATAAATAGAACAAAGTAGGAGCTCTTTGAATTTTCTTTATAACTCATTATAATTATACATTCAGAAAATAAACAACTAGTTCATGAATTTCCTTGCAGTTCGAATTTAAATTTGTTCGAAAAAATGCCATTTGACATGAGGATTACACTAGTTTTGAGCAGTTGAACTTGAATATGTGAAAATATACTGGGTGTCCCATTTGAAAAAACCAAGTTGCTGGCATTTCCAGAATAACCGAAAGTCCGCCATATTGGATTGTAATAAGATCAAATCCGAAACGGTTGCTTATATAACTGTACCAGTTTTCAGAAAAATCCGTTTACGAATGCAGAAGTTACAGGGGTGGTCCGATACACTGTGTCACCCGGTATAAACTCATTCTGGTTTGTTCTGTTCACATCCAAGAATACAGACGAAGTGGTTGAGTTTAAAAAAAATGGATACTTACCCATCTTACCCACACCAGAGCCCAAAGACTTGTCAAAGAATGACATCTGATATTTTTGTGTATTTCCTGTTGAAACATTATCAAAATGTCTAGCAATCAGGACTGGGTATCTGAAAATACACAATAACAATCAGCATCATTATGTAGGTATAGCCGGTGACTGATATCTGGTATAGCATTCGAAAATACATACCAATTTGGGAAAACTGGGGTTGTTTTAAAGCATGAAGAATTGATTCATTTTTACAAAAACCATATAGAATTAATTTTGAAGTTGAAGTGTCAAAGAAATTAGACTAGTGGGATCAGTAAATCTGGTGAATCACAAATCATCAGCCAATGAACCCTGTTTTTTAAACCAATTCGTGATAGAAAATAAGCGTACGCCACCTATCAGAGTTCTCGAAAGTCGAAAGTCGAAGCGGCCTGTTTACTTTGTTTTTATTGCTTCACATCTGTTTTTTGTTTGTGCCCATTGGTCATATTATCAAAACGAACTGCTCAGAAGTGTTCGAGTTGTTGCCGTCAGATGGGGTGACGTGTTATTTTCTATCGGGAAGTCGAAATGTTCATTCGACCATCAAATAAGAAGATCAAAATCATAGAACTTCGACAGAAATATCAACTTTATTTCTACATAAACAAGATTAGAGGAGATCTATAAAAAATAATAGGGACCCAACTTCTGAATTCTAAAAATCAAGAGTATACAAACTGAACTGTGAATTTTGTGCTTAGGTAGATATATATTGGTCAGACAGGTAGAAAGTTATTTGACCACCGCATTCACGGACATCAAAGGTTTTTTTAATAAAAAACAAATTCAACATACATTTACCGTAAGGGCTGTGGGGTTTCATTGAACACAGTCGTCAATTCCAATCATGTAATAAACACCTTCCACCTGAACAACAATAACAATTAAAAACTAAATGAACCAAACTCAAGAACTCAACTTCAACTAATCTGAACCACAGACTTCCCGAATCAAGTCACCTGTCACGATTCTTTGCTAGCATCTTTATTCTTTCTGGGTCAATTTTCACACCGTGGCTAGACTGACGTCCGGCGTATCCTGATCTCTGCTACACATGTAAAAAAATCATTGTTTCGATGGTAATTTCGAAATTTTACAGGTGGGAAATGAAGAAAAACACTTAATCATTTGGTATCAATCATTAGAAATCAACAAACACAAAAAATATTATTATTATTATCATCGTATATTGTTTACAAGCAGCATTTCACTTGAAGATATAGAAATATTTTGGGTAGGTAGGTAGGTCTTGGCCAGATTTAGATTTCATTGTCAACACTGTACCACACGCGGGTGTGTATTGCAACTACGTCATCATCGGAGCACGCAGCCTTGAATCATCATTGGAACGTGTGCGCACACAAAATACCTATTACAAAATTTCTGTTTACGACTTGCCTGACGATACACCCGGAATTATTTTTTTGCGTTCAGCACGTGCTGTTTTTTGATTTAGTTGTTTATTTTATGTGATATTGAATTAGCCTGTTTAACGTAGCATCTCAACATTCTTAACGGCGCACATATATGTAATCTTTACTTTAATAGATTGTTGAATATTCTGTCCAACATCGATATCGCATAAATAGTAGAAAGGATTGTTTAGAATTTACATCAAAATGTCATTAGAAACTATATTGATTTGTATATAAATTGATTTTGGTTATTAACAAACATGTACAGGTAAATGTAGAGTTCTAGTTGATCATCAAGTAGAATGTTGGAATTTTTGCGTCTGTTGATCTCTCATGTTTCCAAATGATAATACGCTCTATTCTTTTATTTTCTAAATGTAAAATTTCGAAATTTTCATCAAAGCTTATGATTTTCTACTAGTACCGGGACCGACTCGTTATCACATGACGGAAGTAATTATGCAGCAAATAAAAAGGATCTGACTCAGATTAAGGGGTGGCACAGGTCAAATTTTGAGATCTACCATTCAATTGGTATCAGATGGCATACTTGTCATCTGGTAAATTGCGAAATTGAGTGCAAATTGCATTTTGCTCAAGATAGTGATTGGCACAAGTACCGTTCGATAAAATACAATGTTTTTACATGCCTTTGGAACATATAACACTTCGTTATCAGATGACGGTCCAAAGTAGCCGGCTCTCCTACTATCAGAGGATAATGAATGAAGTTAACGATCAAATAACACTTTCAATACCTACTTTCATCGATGCGTTGTTCCATCTATCATTCATCCTTAATTCTCTTTCATTACACTATCAATCAGAATAATGAGTGACGTCACGGCAATAGTGCGTATAAATTATAAATCAATGGTGCGATGTTTATAAGTTTATATGCTGCGTGCCGGTTTTGATGAACTATAGAGTGGTGGGTGGCAACAGTGGTAGCAACGCTGATCGCTTCAATCCGCATGTTTGATGAACCTTGCCACTTGCCAAATTGATCTGGAATATCCATCTCCAGCGACGCCGGAGTTTAATCGACGATTTGAATAGTTTCAAGGCGACCGACTACCGAACCGAGTCCCATTATGCACGTTGCCTTGCGTTGCTCGTTTCCTGCCTTGAAAATGCATTGTTACTGCTGAAAAAAAATTATCGCAAGTTTAATGTTAATGACGAACGAATCGACGCGGCCTTGGACCGTTAACGATTCCGTTCGGTTGTTTGGCTATGGCCATGGCCTGCTCGGATCACGAAAAATCCGTTATTAACGTTAGCTCATGTTGTGTTGGTTTTGAAAGCGAACATCGTGTCATGATTACGGCAACATGGCACAGCCAGGGTTACGTAAACAAACAGATATTAGGAAATTGGCTTGAAAAATTTCGTTATCTTTCATCATCTCGACGAGAGATTCTGTTGCCGGATCAGTAATCAGTTACTGCCAAAAACTATAAAGCAAGAGGTTATTATTAAGTCGACCATTTTAAAATGTTTCTGTCAATATGAAATTGTGAATGTAATCCAACCCAAATTGGTTTATAAATTCAAGAAATAAATGCATTCGAAGTAGACTAGAGAAAATAAAGCGGCGTTCACAACCAAACTTTCTTACGTTTTACTTTTTACGTTTCGTATTCTGATTGGTGAAGCAAAATCTGTGATTGAAATGACGCAGAAAAAGCTGAAAATATTCAGGTTTATGCATTGTTAGGAGTCATCGTCTGTGGAAATAGTAAAAATAGACAAATGATATTGTTATAAGAATGAAAATTACTACTGTTAGTTCTGATAGAACGATACAATGTATGAAACATTCTATATAGAAGTTATGATAATGTTTTTGCTAATGATATTTTCGTGAATCCACGGAATATTAAATAGGTATACTGTTCAATTTATTATTTGTATTGAATAAGGATCAATTTACGTCACCGGCAGTTCTATGAATATTGTTAATTATCTCATTAATATCATTGTTATGATTATTTAACTTCATTTCAGGATGATACACAAATGACAAAACCAAGAGGCAACTGAGAAAAGCCGTAAAAAGTCACGTTGATTTTTGACATTTGCATAAGTTCGACTCACGTTTAATTTCAGAATCTGCTTCACCAATCAGAATCCGAAACGTAAAATGTTTGGTTGTGATCGCCGCTTAACTCATTTATCTCCGAACTGTATTAGCTTCTAGCCTTACTTAGCAAACAAAAAATGTCAGTCAGTTTTGATCATATGAGTGTCATAGCAATATAAGAATACTCAAACATTCTATTTATAGAATTGAAGGGTCATAATTCTTTGAAAATATTTCCATACAAGTTTTGACAATCATCCAGTGATTCCTAATCCTAATCCAACATCATCGTCGAATAGTCAAATGACATGAAACGCGAAAATGTAACCGTTTGTAACAAGGCGCCATCTGAAGAGTATAGAATCAAGCTTTTGATTGTGCCGACAAGATTTAACAGGTAACTAATTTTTTTTTCATTTCATATAACGAACGATGATCGTATCGATACCTATTGCCTTATGCATTTACCAGAGCCATCCACCCATTTTGTCCTAGTTTAATTCGTTTTGCTCACGATAGCATAATATATTTCTTCTATACACTTCTCATTAAAGTGATCTGTGACCTCATGACACTGGGTTGGGCTCAAACAGAGAGAAAACATTCTTTGGCTATTGCGGCTTAGCCCAGTTGAATTAGGCCAACAGTTTCATGGTTGGAGCTATTTGAAATCGTTAATGTTTATTATTCTTTGTATATTTGAAAACGTAGGAACGTTTGCATACCATTGCAAGCTCCATCAATAACTTCAACTTTAATATTTCCTGTCTTAATGAAATTGCTAAGCTTATTATAAATTGTTCTACTTGATGTATTTCCTATTTCCTGCTATAACTAGTTCGCATGCACTAACATGCCACCACGGATTTGATCTACAATACCAAAGAGGGAAACGCATTGAATGCTGCAAAATTATCCTGACCACTAAACTTTAGTCCGTGTGTTTTCCAAAAGTGGCTCAACCCTATAACTTTTTTTCCGTCAACTGTGGTGTACGTATGGTTCATAAATATTCATTATTATACGTATTCAATTGTTTTCTATCGCTTCCGGTTTGATCGGAAATGACCCATATTTTCTTTTTTTAAATGGGGCACCTGGTACTTATATTTGTACTCATTCCATGTGCGTACAATGACACCCCATTTGCCACTTCTTGACATTATGAAATTTTCATTCCTCAATTTTCAATCATAATTCTGTCCGAAGTCAGTTTAGTGCTAAATATACATCTATACCGCGTCGAATCCGGTATAACTCACACCATCCAGTGACTCTATACCTTCTCAACTTCAATTTCGGAATCGGTATAAGTTATATTTCGGAGAAGGTAAACTCGATTTCAGAATTGAGTAGTTAAATGTCAGAAAAAGTCCATTCAATTTCAGAAATGGTAAGTTGTATTTCAGAAATTGAATCCTTATATTTGTTTGACATATTTTTTTAAATAACATATATACTAAACTCAATCTTTAATTGATCCACACAGGCATGTCTTCCATTCGAATCGCAGAAGGATAGTGGCGTTGCACATGATTTAAACGAATTCAAACACTTTTGAGATATGTTCTCATTGAACTTTTTTCAAAACATCACAGTCTGCATTCTATTTGGCTAAGCAATCTGTTTGGATCCCCGGCTATCACCCTTTGGTGATGCTCTCGCAAGAAGCTTTTCACTGACTTGAAGGTATTCCATAATGTGTAAGAACATCTTGAAATCTTTCCTTCATGCAAATCTCCTCTATATATTCTTGAATATGCAGGTGCATTATCCAGAACTACCACTATGGTATCTGTAGGATGCCCATTTTAAATGCATTCTCATCATCCTATGAACTAAGATTCATATAGTGACCTATTCAATTCACGATAGTGAATGTGTAATCAGGATTATTTATTTCAAGTTGAACTTTTCTTTCTGAAATTGAACTAACCAATTCTGAAATATAACTTACCGTTTCTGATATTGAATGGACATTTTCTGAAATTCAACTCACCAATTCTGGAATTAAGTTAACCATTTCTGAAAACAAGTTTACCTTTTCCGACATATAACTCACCGATTTTGAAATTGAAGTTGAAAAGGTATAGTTATGTCAGTGGTTCCGAATCTCCCGCTGGTCGATCTCCCCCTAATCCACCCTAACCATCACCTCTCCTTCTTCCAGGGACCAGGTGTGCCAGGACGCCGAAGAAGAGTTCTACTACACCGAGGTGGAGCTCGGCCTGACCAGCCCGCCGCCCACCCTGTCCCACCAGGACATGGCCAGACCCTTCCACGAGGACCCCGACTACCAAAGACTGCTGGTCGGCACCATGCGCCAGACGCTGCTCAGCCAGCAGCAGCTGCCGCAGTCGCCGCACAAGCTGCTCAAGCTGTCTCCGCGCCCCCACAGCCCCAAGGTGCCGCTGTCGCCTAGGAGGGTGCGGGGGGAGAATAAGAAGTGCCGGAAGGTGTACGGCATGGAACACAAGGAGCAGTGGTGCACGCAGTGCAAGTGGAAGAAGGCGTGTACCAGGTTCGCCGAGTGATGGCGCTGAGGACGCTAACCGTGCGTTGGGGCGGACGATTCGCCGAATGGACAAGTCGTAGGATGTTCGGTCAAATAGATGGTGACAGGTGACGTTTTCCCATTTTATTACACTGCATGCCTTCTGAATGCTTCATAATTAACCCCAAAATATGAAAAATAGTCGGGTGTGCACTTCAAAAGGAGGAGCGGTATTGTTTTTGTGAAGAATTTTCGTGTTTTTCCGCGATCCGCAGCGGCCGAAGGGCTCAAAAGGGTTACGAAAAACTTCCGTGTATGACGTATGAGAATTTCGGGAAAACTCTGTAAACATTTAATACTGGTTTTCAGTGATTCCAAACTGCATGCCAATATAAAGATACTTCAATTGTATAATGTTTTAATCGTAGGTGCCCTTTTGGCCGCTGCGGATTAGCGCTTCAATTTGTTTGAACTTCCGTATAATACAACGGCAGGAAGTATAATATTGCGGAAAAAAACGAAAATTCTTCACAAAAAGAAAAGCGCTGCTCCATATGCGGCCAGAAACCCGTCTATTTTTCATATTTTGGGGTTAATTATAAAGCCTTGAAAAGGTATGCAGTCTTCTGGTCTATAAGCGCAAAAGTGATCATTATGTCGAGAGACGACAGTGGACGAGTTGCCGAAAGTGGTCATGCTATTTAGACATTTCGCCAAAGGTGATGAAAACGCCGAAACAGCTATTTGAACATTTCGCCGGAAGTGGTTATTATGCTTCGCGTCGAAAGACAAAAAAAAACCAAGAATACAATATTTTTTCTGTGACGGAAAAACCGACGATTTGATATTGAAAAAATATTACATTATATTAAATTTTGAAGTTTTTAACTGGTAGGCTGTAACCTATAGCGACAATTGGCCCTGCGTTGCTAAGGAAAGCTTTTGGAATAATCAAATACCTCTGTCAATAAAATTCTGTGTGATTTAAAAACTGCGTACTTATTCAAGGTTTCTGGAATGGAAAATGAAAAAGACATGCAGTTTTTTCTCGGAAACGGTGTTATTGGCTAATTTTTCGAAACCGGCACAACGAACGTCATCAACATTTGTTACCGTCAACGGATAAAATGTCGAAATTTTTTTGTGTGTGAATTGAATTTTTATTTTTACGTATATTTCAATATTGTCTTTAGATATCAAACTCAAAAGTTTTGTATACACACTAAAAGGACTATTATGCATACTAAACATTCCATACCTTCTTGATTGACATACAGGATGTTACATATCTGGAGCTCTGTTGATTGAAAAATTGATAAAACTTTTTCCTTCATTCAATAAATAATATATTTTTTTTTCGATTCAGCCTTTATTTAAATCTAACGAGTTTATATATCCGGAGAAGTAGTAACTACAAAAGCGGGACATGCAATTTTTTTCTTAATTTTGAGTTTCTTGAGTATCAAGCGTTGAATAGTCATACACTTAGTACATCCATTTTTAGGTACTCGATGAGATTCAAAAGCTTGTGTGTGAATCAGTCAAAATTAAATAGTATTCATATAGTATATTTACCAATGAGTATTTCGTTAATTACATAAACACGTTTTGGAATATATTTATAACGTTTGTAGCATTGATTTTGTTTCTCTCAATACGTTGAGTAACGAGCAAATGTTTGGTTCCATTTTTTTATTTCTCCAGTACGAAGCGAGAAATGAAGCGGCAACTGGTCCACTGGCGTTTTTAGGCATAATTACTACTTTCGGCAAAGTGTCCAACTGCCCACTATTATATTGTCCGTTCGGCGAAGTGTCATGGACCCGCACAGTGCTCGGTGTTGTTTTTCTTCTTGTTTTGGTTCCCAGGACTCGTAGGGTGCGGACTACCCTGATCTCAAGCCACTTGATGGAAGTACAATTTATGTAACGGTAATTTTGTTTTTGTAATTATGATCAAAGGATCACACGTTCTGTTTGTGGGGCGTCTTCGAACGTTGACTAGATTCCGCCATTTTGTATCCTAGCCGTGAGATTCATGCGAAGCACTCAGGGCAGTGCAATATATAAGGGTTGCCTACTGGCCTTCACCGATTTACTCCCAAAAATTTACGGGAAAGCTCACCAATTACTCACTGTCGAAAATCATTCGAAAAAGTTCAAGTCGCCATTTGCCGTGAACCAATGTTTTTTTATATATCTGATTTGAAATTTTTATTACTAACACTGGAATGACCAGTCAGGGTCTAGTGCCGCAAATACAGCTATTGATCGTCTTCATACTTCTATCCACTTGGCTTAGTTAAACAGGTGTGTGCTGCCATTTTCTTTGAAAGAGATAAGTCTCCTAAGAATTAATATATCAATCAATATATTAGTGGCTGGACTACTCGAATTGAATCTAGCCAGCAGCTTTTAGACGACTTTCTTACCAATCTTTTATCAGGCCCTGTCCAGGCTCCACCTCTTAGATGACAGTTTGCCTCCATAGCTGGCATTACAGAATGGCATTATCTTCAAAATTCGAAGACGACCCGTAAACTATAGTTGGTCCGATCAGAGATCAATCAAATCAAGCTGTATCTGTGTTCTTAAGAGTTTTCTCGTCGCAAAGCGGTATTGGTGCCCACAGTATGTGACAAGCCTAGATATTGTATGCCAGTACAGGGCTCCAGGACCGTACGACTGAACCTTTGGCCAGTCTCGAATAAAACGAGATTTTGGTCGGTCGAGGAAGCTCTTTTAAAGTAGTCTAGTGATCCCTGGAATGACCTCAGCCACTTCCAAAGTCAATATGCAGTGTCAAAACAGTTTGCACTCAATGATTCAAGGTTTTGAATCGCAATTCTTTCCATAGTTTTTATTTGCCAAAGAAAAACGAGCACTTTCCTTATGTTTTTGAATACAATACCCGAAAGGTGTTCTTACAGAAGAGTTTATAGTAATTTTTATTTGAACTCATTTATTTCCGATGCCAGTTTAGTTACCACCCAATAGAATTAATTGACACTGGTATTGAATCATTTCTCAATAAATGAAAAGCGAAGATATAAGGTCCTCTTCTGGGGATCTTCTTTTCGAAAATTTTTGAAAGAACTTATGAGGTACTTTATTATACTATAGATAATCAATTGTAATGACACCATCTTGGATGAGACAAACCGAAATTTGTAAAATAAGATCGACATTGAATTATTGTTAACTCGTTAAGGTCCCAAACAAAAGCAATCATAATTTTTTATTTATATCTAGTGAAGTAAGGGCAGTTATTACTAAATATAAGTTTATATTATTAAATAAGTGTTTGTTCGTTGAATTTGTGAATTGTGTTATTGCCTAACATGAGATTAGTGTATGGAAACAATTGTTGATGAAACACAGCAAATCAAAATGATGATGAAAAGTTTAATCATATTTAGAAAAACACAATGGCAACAACAGGAAATGTAATGAAAAATGGATTTATTCACTCAAAAAATGCCAACATACATGTGCTTTCAAAACTTTGTTTGTTTGCTGTGTTCTGGATATTTTCAAGTTGGACTTGAATATATATATAGAAAAACGATTTGTAAGACAAGAGATCTCTGATCCAAAGTGCAGAAAAATGTAGATTGTCGCGCTACCTTACCTTGAAAAGCACCAATATTTTTGAGCCATAAGAGTACTTTCACTTTCATTTTATCTGAATGTTTTCCCATCCCTTATTGATTTCCTCTAAGTAGGCAATATCCAGAATAGTTTAGATTGATGATATTGAATTGAATGTGTCTCACTATTCTGTTGTTTCGTATTGATATATTTTTCTCGAAACATACCTACATGCAAATTACTATCATTAAAAAAAAAACATCAAAAACGAGATAACAAAAAAAAACATCAAAAACGAGATAACAAAATCAAAATCAGGAACTCTGTAATATGAGTGATTTGAATCTTTCGATTTAAAATCAATGTAAATAGACAGATTATTTCAACTGAAATCAAGAATGATTCGTAAGTTTAATTGAGGTCTCTTCAGGAAAAATATATCTGAAAGGTGTCACTTATGGTGTTCAAACCATTTCTGGGTCTTATAGCTGTAAATACTTCCTACATTTATATGAAATCCTCTGCACCTAAGAGAATCTACATAATACCTATATCAATTTTACCATGAGGTGACTCATAACCTGTAAATTTTGGATCATCCTGTATTGATGTAATCCACTCATTTCATTACCTCTAAGTCTTTCATTTAAGTTTTAACTGTATAGGTGTTTCTTCTTATATGTTATGTTATTATATAGCTAATAGAAATATTATATTTTTCAGAGTATTCATATACATTGTATATTTTAAATGTTTAAGTTTTTGTGTTGATGGCATATTTTAGAAATAAGATATATATTTTAGAGAGAGATAAAACATATGCATTACAATCATAATAATTATTGATCATATAATATTTTAAGGAGAACATGCAGTATATATGAATATTAGGAGAATAAAAGATTTTATCACCTTTATTTAATTTTTCATTTTGAAATCATTTTAACATTGACAAATTCAGATTATCCATATGAATACATTATTAAATTACCATGATTACCTATATATCTTGTAGTTTTATTCCCTAAAATTATCAAATACACAATTCCCAATAATTTACAGTTTCAGTTCATGAGATCATCACCATATCTTCAGCAATCACTGAGATAAGATTTTGAAATATTCATCTCTGAATCTTTTTTTTTTTTTATTCGGAAGTGCTCGCAAAAGTTTGGACCTATAATCCCGTGGTGGAACTGCGAGCACTAAGGAGGGACAAATATCGATGGATCCTCCTCTTGAAGGTAAATAGTTCGCTGGAAATACATTTGTGGGTAAAGAATTCCACAGTGAAGATGTCCTACAAAAGAAGGAGTTCTTGAAATATGTTGTTCTAGGTGTTTAGTGATCGAATCACAGACACAGAAATCGGGTCGACAAATTCACTATGGAAAAAAATCAATTTCTGATTATTCTGAATAAGTCTTCTCTTTCCAGGATTATGAAATAATGATGGAATATTATATTCAGTGCTTTTCTTCAATGCCCCCCTCCCTTTTTTTGAACGGGTCAACCAACGACTTGTTACTACCTAGACTACTAGTAGTTAGATCGCAGCAACCCGAAAATCTAGGTTCTGTTGCTCGCCTGAAAACGCTTCTGCTCAATACACAGGCACCCCCAAGCTGTCCTTCATGACTTTGACGTGGTATCGAAATCAACCTAGTATCCATATTGTTCATAGGCGGCAGCAAGGTGGATGGAGTGTTTATTTTATATCAGTGGACAGCTTAATAAAAATATAATATCGAAATCAAGTGGTGATATTAATTTTCTCGTTTTATTTTCGCCATCCTAGAAAATATGAAGTGGTTTGTTCTTTGGCTTAAGAATTCCATGATTACTTATACTAAAGATGTTTCTTTTCATCGGTGAGTTTGTGGGTAATGAATAATTTATTATTTTAATTTGCTTTCATCAGGTTAGCAAGTATTCAAATCAAATTTGGTATCATGCATGTTTTGTATATTGAATCAGCTGTGAAGAATTTGAGTTCAGGCGTGAGGTGCCATACCTGCTCATTTATTTTTGATTGAAAGAAGTTTACTCATCCAATAGAAATCATGAGGATTAGAGAAATGAAGGTTTGAGGCAATTACAAGACCATTTTACACCAGACAGCTTCCTGATGTTTCCAGGCAAGTCTATAGATATTGAAACCATGCGCGAATTCGCCGTTTTTGAAAAGAATGTTCTCAAATCTGAGTATTTGGAAGCTATGAGACCTGAAAACGGCATATGTCATTCGTTTCTCACTAATCTATGTATGGTGACCCCTCCCAACCTCTTTCCTTCGATACGCCTATGTTCTTCAGATTCAGGAGTGTAACATGACTGATCCCATGCTGATTCATCTTAAGATGGCTACATCTAAGATTACCAGTTCGTTCTTCTGAGTGGCTCACCTTTCTCCTTATAGAATTGGCGGTCTAGATTAGTCTATAAGTCGGTGGCTCGGTCGGTGGGGTCAACGAAAAAAATTTAAACTTGGGGTAATGAAATTGATGCATGAATATTATAGTTTGGACGACAGACTGTTTTACCACTAACCAAACCGATTTTTTACACCTCGACACGTGTTTCGCTAACTATGTTAGAGAGTCGCGGTAGAGTCCTTTATTGACGTTAAAGTCATTTTAACAGGGTACCGAGCAGGGTACTCGCAGATCGCGAGAATTGACAAGCCCCGGGGTTTATCGCGGGAGAGAGAAGGACATATAATGCCCTCTCACTCGCGAGAATGCATTTGGCACATAGCCGAAGCACAGTTGAGCTTCTGTAAGCAACTGGTTGGCTCAGTAGGCAGAGCATCGGCATGCCAAGCCGGCGGGCCGGGGTTCGAATCCGTGCGAGGCTCATCTTTTTTTTATTTTTTTCTTGTTCTCAAGTGATTTCTAAAAAATATTCTCTATGGGAAATAGGTTCATTTAGGGGTTTTCTATGTTTGTGGTTTAGGCCAGAGGTGAGGTTCGGTTAGGTTAGGTTAGGTTAGAATAGAATAGAATATTTTATTTGGTGTTAATAAACATTAAGTTTTACACAGGTCAACGAAACAAGTACAGATATACTCATAAAATAGATAGGTTAGGTTTTCTCATTTTTTATGCAGAAACAATATTTTCCTTCCTCAAGAAAAATTCTCCTTCTTCAAGAAAAAAGGTTCATCTGAGCGAGAGCGAGTTATACGTCCTTCTCTTTCCCGCGATGAACCCCGGGGCTGGTCAATTCTCGCGGACAGATCCTCGTCTCCTCTCACTCTAAGGTGTTTGTGAAACAGTTATATAGTTATAGTTCCATCCTTATTCAATTCTGGGAATAAACACTAGATTTTTGACATTTGTTGTTTTTTAGGTTATATTGAGGTCATTGGCGTATCATACGTAATTTCCACATGGAATTCCTGATTCAACTATACCAAGATATAGTCGAACAATCCTCTAGTTTTATCAGCGTGTTCACTTGTTCAGTCACGATCAGTCATCGGTGCAGGGCTCAGCTTGAAATCAGAATTCATTCAGTCAATTCAGTCTGAATGAGCTGAGACTTATGTTTGAGAAATGGTGAAAACCTCGATGTGGGTATATGAAATACTGTACTCATGTTATGTGTGCTAAATATATTTTCGGAAATCCAACTCGGAGAAAAATGTATGGAGTAACTAATTCTAGGACGAAAAGTAGGCTGATAAAAAGTAATACGTGAAATTGCAGGAAAATGAAGAATAGAATATACTTTATCCCCATGTTATACATATGATTTTTTCGTCTCCCTCAAATAAAAAGTCATTTCCAAATAATTTATTGATGAAAGTATAACAAAGAAATAGGTATACAGTATAACTTTATGGGCACATTATTTTCACTCTTATTGCATCCTACATATTTTCAATTTGTGGTAGAGTAATAATTATATCAACTAATGTTAAAAATGCAGTTTTGAGCAGTGGTTATTTAAATACCACTAGAGATGAGATCAGGAGCCAATGCAGTTTTCTTGATATTTTCATAAAAAACTTCAGTGACCCACAATTTGGTTCGAAATATTTTGCTATTTTGTGAGAGATTGCTGCACATACCCTTCAGCGATATTCGTAGACTTCCAAGCAAGAATGTCTCCTTCAGAATTTGCAAGTAAACTTGCCGAGGTTCTTCTGAAACTATGCCCGGTATAATTTATGACATCAGGCAGTTTTAAAATTCTGCAATTTGATGACCGATGACCTATGACCGACTATTGAGTTCATTGATGACCGATGACAGATGTCAGTTGATGACCGGTGACAGATAACCGATGACGTGTGACAGTTGACGTATGAGTTGGATGAAAAATGAATACATATACAGTGTGTTCGAGACAAATGAACATCAGAAAAAACAAAACTAAATGAAATATCGAAAAACATATACAGGGTGTTGAGAAGGAATATTCTCAGATAAATTATGAACATACAAAAATGGATATACAGTGTGTCCACCTTAACGATTTACCACTCCTGTAAAATTGTTATTGTCTGACCGATTTCAAAAAACTTTTTTTTTGTTGGATAGGTATTTGAAATATCCATCCAACAAGAGAGTGATTTCACTCATGAACTGTAATCGTGGCCAACTGCGACCAACTTTATTGACTCATATTTGAGGAAGTACTATTAGAGATTGTTTTTCACAAAAAACAATGATGGATTCTGAACCACGATCACTTGAAAACCACCTTTACTGATTTTTATCATCATAAAACACAGGGTCTCCGAAATAACGAATTATGTTTTTTTTTTAATAGGTGATCAGAAAATATAGTATTGTGGTATTTTTGAGAAGAATTGATGACACATTATTATTGAGGATCACTTTGAACATATCTGTATCGATTTTCATCATTCAAAAATACGATGTGTATGAGAAAACAATTAAAAAGAAAAAGTAAGCAATATTTTTTCATCAACTCAAAAAAAATATTAATTTGATTTTTCGAACACCCTGTGTTTAATGATGATGAAAATCGGTACAGGTATGTTCCAAGTGATCCTGATTCATCTTTTTATTTTGAGTGAAGAATTATCAGGATGAAAAATATTGCTTACCTATCCTTTTTAATTTTTTTCTCAGACACATTGTATATTCAAATGACGAAAATTGGTACAGGTATATTTGAAATAATCCTCGATGATAATTTGTGATTATTTCTTTCTAGAAAAACCACAGAACTACATTTGCTGATCACCTATTTGAAGAAAATGATGATTCGTTTTTTCGGACACCCTGTATTTTATGATGATGAAAATTGGTACAGGTATATTCCAAGTGGTACTGATTCAGAATCCATCATTAAGTTTCGTGAAAAAAAATCCCTAATAGTACTTTCTGGAATATGGGTCATTGAAGTTTGTCGCAGTTGGCCACGATAACAGTCCAAGAATTAGATCACTCTCTCGTTGGATAAGCATTCCAAATACCTATCCAACAAGAAAAGGTTTCTTGACATTGGTCGGATAGTAACGATTTTACAGGGGTGGTAAGTTCTTAAGGTGGACACACTGTATATTTATATAAAGCAATACATTGAGAGTGTTGAAAAGGAATATTCTCAGATAAATTATGGACATACAAAAATGGATATATATTTATATAAAGCAATACATTGAGAATTCGCATTCTCTATGTGATGAGAATATCTACTCTTCTTCAGTTTATTCAATAGAAAACAACTACTTTCCTGGCTATATGCCACGACGAACATTGAATTATATCTATTGAACAAAACACGATAAGAGTTTGAAAATAAAATATAGAAACTTCTGAAATTGAACGATGGAAACTTGTGATTTTTATAGACCTCTAATCGCAGATTCGTGATAGAGTCTCAATTCAGAATTTCTTTCCACGCCCTGTATGATGAATGTCAATTTATCATACACCGAAAGGCAATACATTGAGAATTCGCATTCTCTATGTGATGAGAATATCAACTCTTTTTCAGTTTATTCAATAGAAAACAACTACTTTCCTGGCTATATATATGCCACGACGAACATTGAATTATATCTATTGAACACACACGATAAGAGTTTGAAAATAAAATATAAAATCTTCTTAGATTGAGAATTTGCATTCTCCTTCAGACAAAAATATGTATATGCACACATCATTCTGGATATTCAACAGAAAACAACTACTTTCCTGGCTATTTGCCACGTCGAACATTGAATTATATCTGATGAACATCCAAAAGGAGAACATATTAGGAAAATGACAGACTATCAAATCATAATATTCCAAGAGCCATTGTCGTTCTAGATGACAACCTAGTTAGGTAGTTAGTAGGCAGGAAATACATAACTAGTCACCATAAGTATACTCTGGTCAGTTCACTTTGTGAATATTCTGTTCGGTTCGTATGGACTGGATGGTTTTCTCCGATTGAGTGGCAAGTATCAAATACTCAGACGATCAAATACGACTGCTTCTCTGATCTGCAACAGAACATCACATATCAATCGAAGTACATTCATATCAGAAAATAAATATCATTAGAAGAATTACATGGATGTTGAATCTGAGACATACCTGAATGATATATTCAACGTCCGTAACTGGATTGCTACATATCCGCTTTCTTTCCGAATAGTGTTTTTTCCAGTCGGCATCTTCCATTTTTCCAATTACGTACGTGGGTTATATTAATAAGGACCTTGAAGGCCAAACGATGTGTTGCTCGGATCTAAAACTGAGGATCAATTTCAAATTTGGATATTGTTTTCAATAGTCGTAACTGAAACGCGATATATTTTTGTAATTAATCAATTCATCAACTATCTCAATGAAGACGAGACAGGCAGATAAACAACAATTTTCTCTGCAATGAAGAACACTGTATATACCTAACCCACCATACGCCTACCTCCTTTGCAGAGAGGGTTTATAAACGCCGAGTTGATACTCTCCCCTCGTAAGGGTACCTGTCGTGTTTCCATAGAGACATAAAGCTGAATATCTGTCTATCTGTCTGCTTGAGAATCTGGAAAGGTAATCAATATATCGCGTTCCGTACGAATATAATGATCTGAATCCTGTAAAGTATACTCTGGTCAGTTCTCTTTGCGGTTCTTCTGTTCGGTCCGTATTAACTGGATGGTTTTCTCCGATTGAGTGGCAAGTATCAAACACTGCTTCTTGGATTTGCAACTAAAAATCACATTTAAATCGAAGTACATTTGAATCAGAAAATATCATTATAGGAAATATATTGATGTTGAATCTGAGACATACCTGAATAATATTTTCAACGTCCGTAACTAGATTGCTACATATCCGCTTTCTTTCCGTATAGTGGTTTTTCCAGTAGGCATCTTCCACATGTTCAATTATGTGGGTTATATCAAGGACCTTGAAGGCCAAACAATGTGCTGCTCAGATCTAAAACTAAGTATCAATTTCAAATTCGAATCGTGAGACCTCTATGAAAAGTCTGGATATTGTTTTCAACATTCGTAACTGGAACGCGATATATCTTTGTAATTAATCAATTCATCAGCTTTCTCAATGAAGACGAGACAGGCAGATAAACAACAATTTTCTCTGCAATGAAGAACACTGTATATACCTAACCCACCATGCGCCTACCTCCTTTGCAGAGAGGGTTTATAAACGCCGAGTTGATACTCTCCCCTCGTAAGGGTACCTGTCGTGTTTCCATAGAGACATAAAGGTGAATATCTGTCTTATCTGTTTTCTTGAGAATCTGGAAAGTATATCAATATATCGCTTTCCGTACGAATATAAGGATCTGAATTCTGTAAAGTATTCTCTGGCCATTTTTCTTCGCGGATTCTTTGTTCGATTCGTTGTGACTGGATGGTTTTCTCTGATTCAGTGACAAGTATCAACACTTTGCTTCTCAGATCTGCAAATAAACATGACATCAAATATCTACTCCATAAAAATTAATACTGATTTTCATGAGAGGCGAAACATGGATGTTGAATCTGAAACATACCTGAATAATATTTTCAACATTCGTAACTGGAACTCGATATATTTTTGTAAAAAACCCTAATAAAAAAATTTACTTCTTCAGTAAAACTAGCACTCAAAACTCATTCCTTTTCTATGGCCCCAAAATATTCAATACTCTGCCTATAAACCTGAAAACGAGTCGAAATTTTGAAAAGTTCAAAAAAGTAAAAATATCTAAAAAGTAACTCAAATAAATTTCCAACAATTTTCTGACCGTTCAAACTTCTGAATATTGTCTGTATCAAAAAATATTCAAAAACAAATAAAACAAAAAGAAGACATATTTAAAAAAAAACAATTTTAGGGAATATTTTGAGACAATTGATTTTTATGTCTAATTAGGAATATAACCAATACAAAATTGAGAATTTATGAATTATTTAATAACTGATATTTCCTAAGTTCCAATCGTATTTCAACATATGGCAACTATGCTATGGTCTGTTCCTACTTACGAAATCGTGACGTCAGTTTTTACTAGCGGTAAATTCTTAGCCGTTTGAAAATTACCGTGGCATTATTGTTGATCTCAGCACCTCAAAATCGTGTGGATTCTAAATTCGATTTATATATTTAGTTTTGTTGAGAAATATGAATCGATTATACACAGTGGTTCAAAAAGTCATGACCTGACCTCGGACCTGACCATAGATGAAGATTTTGCCAAAATCAAGATTCCGTTCTGTATCACAGTTATCGAAGATGGTAAATTCTTAAAAGATACAGTTTCGAACAGGAAGCACGAAAATCAGAAGAAAGTGTTCCTTGATCGGATAAAATACAACAAACGGTACGAAACATACAGGGTATGTCAAAACGAGCTTACACTATCTCTATATCGAGAATCAGTCGGGAGAAATCCATGAAAATATGCATATGATCAGAATTCTGAATCTTGAACCACCCTGTATCTGTTCCGATTAAATCTCAGTAAATAGTGAAACAAAAGTTGAGATAGGCACATGTGAGCCGTTTTAACCGATAATGAATATATTCGACACAAAAAAAATTCCTAAAGTTGAAAAATATCGATTTTGAACACCCTATATATCTGTAATTATTTTCGAAAGACCCCAAGCACAGTTGAGAGTATGATATATCGATGAAATCAGCGTTCCGTTCGAACAATCAATGTTGCTACTACTTTCTAGTAGAAGCGGCAACACTGCATTGTCGAACATATCTCAATGAAAAGAGCGCATACCAAAATACAGGGTGTTCATTTCAGGACTTCCCACCCTAATTTTCTCGAAATGTGTGTATGTTTTTGAAAAATCCCGAGACACGTCAACTACATTTTCGAGGGGGACAACTTTGCTATTTCAAATGGAACACCCTGTATTTTATTGCATTTTTAGATTCTCCCTGAAAAGCTGATTTCATCAATGTATCACACTTGGGGTCTAGCAGGAATGATTACAGAGATATAGGGTGTTCAAAATCGAGATTTTACAACTTTAGGATTTTTTTGAGTCGAAACTATTCATTATTGGTCAAAACGGCTCTTGTGTCCCTATCTCAACTTTTGATTTACTATCTACTGACATTTATTTGAAACAAATACAGGGTGGTTCAAGATTCAGACTTTTGATCACCCCGTATTTGTTTCAAATAAATGTCAGTAGATAGTAAATCAAAAGTTGAGATAGGGACATGAAAGCCGTTTTGACCAATAATGAATAGTTTCGACTCAAAAAAATCCTAAAGTTGTAAAATCTCGATTTTGAACACCCTATATCTCTGTAATCATTCCTGCTAGACCCCAAGTGTGATACATTGATGAAATCAGATTTTCAGGGAGAATCTAAAAATGCAATAAAATACAGGGTGTTCCATTTGAAATAACAAAGTTGTTGCTTCTTTTCGTTAGAAGCGGCAACGCCGCGGGGCTGAAAATATTTTAGAACCATATGCCCCCCTCGAAAATGTAGTTGACGTGTCTCGGGATTTTTCAAAAACATACACAAATTTCGAGAAAATTAGGGTGGGAAGTCCTGAAATGAACACCCTGTATAAGCATGCACATTTTCATGGATTTCTCCCGACTGATTCTCGATTTAAAGATAGTGTAAGCTCGTCGTGACATCCCTGTATATAGGGTAATGAAGTTGAATGAATACAGAGAAATATGAGGAAAAATTGAGAGAATTTCTTTGCACTCACCAGCGTGGAAAAAGTGAGGCTTTGATGAAACAACACGAAACACTAGAACAACACACGATCCCGATATTATTATTATTGAATCGAATGAGGGATACAAAAACACTATATACGAATCAATACGATCACTCAGTTTTTAGGAAACACTCAGTTTGGAACGATAAATAATTCCTTACGCGTATTTTTCGATGTCGATCACAAAATTCGCGATTCGACCATACGTGATGACATCTAATATAAGACTGTCTCGATTTACCACCTGGTCCCGAATGAATGACTAATAAGTTGAATCATGTTGATTCATGCTGCTAACCGATTTATTTCCGAACAAAAAATGATTTATCTATAATCTATGACTAATGATGATAATGGAAATTGATATTTTGTATACAGGTGCTATTTTTTTTTAAAATCACTAACGATATGGAAGAATTTTACATAGGCTGAAAATATATTTTTTCCAAAAATCTCGTGATTATGGAAGAACTTAACATACAATATGTAGTGAAGAGATCGAACCCTTTCCATTACCAAGAAATAATTTACCACAGTGACATATAGGCAAACAATTTTCGTTTTAAAAATATTGGTCACACGTAGTGGAAATAACTACTCTCAGATTTCTAGATGTATCTAGTGGTATCGGCTCAAAATACCTAACAGATTATACTATCACTCTTAATGAAAAAATCGAAGAAAAACTCACCAGCGTGAAAAAAGTGAAAAATGATTTCTGCAATTCAAACAGAAAGCAAGAACATCAGAAGTAAGTATATATTCCTCGATCGGAAAAAATACAAAAAACGGTACGAATCATATACGGGGTATGTCACGACATCTCTATATCGAGAATCAGTCAGGAGAAATACATGAAAATATGCATGCTTATATTTTAGAATACGCGCTCTCTTCATTTAAAATAATTCCAGCAATGCAGTGTTGCCGTTTCAATCAAAAAGTAGCAACAATTTTGTTATATCAATAAATAGAATATACCCTGATGCATTTTATTGCATTTTTTGATTCTTCCTGGAGAGCTGATTTCATCAAAACATCAAACTTGGGGTCTATATCGGGAATGATTACAGAGATATAGGGTGTTCAAAACCCAGATTTTTCACCTTCAGGATTTGTTTGTGCCGAAACTATTCATCATTATCGGCCAAAACGGCTCACATGTCCCTATCTCAACTTTTCATTCACTATTTACTGATATTCAATCGGAACAGATACAGGGGTGATCGGAATTCTAAATCTTGAACCAGCCAAAACGCCCAACGACCCCTTGCCCCTCGCCAGTCACCAATGTACTTTACTTGTAAGGAAAGACATTACTTTCGATTGTGAAGAAATGACGAGAACCAACTAAGACATTCGCCTCTTATTCCATCCATTTCTAATTTCGACCTTAGTTTTTGATGGTTGACACTGCTGAGTTGACACAGTCGAAAGCTCGACTAAGATCACAAAGAATAATTACCGCTGGACATTCACCTGAATCAACGTATTCTATGGTTTTGTTCAGTAATGAGAATAACATAGCTGTGTTCTTAGATTTTTCAGGACGAAATCCATGCTGCCTATTACTCAAGACAGAATGTTTATCAAGAAACGAAAAAAGGCATATTCGAAAACTTTCGAGAATCTACAAGGGACTGTTACAGGACGATAATTTGCCACAAGCGTTGTGTCGTTGTTTTTGAAAATAGGAGTGACTTTTACCTGTTTTTAACTTGTGTGAAAAATGGTAATATTATCAAAGTAAGAACTCTTTTCAATATAAGCATCGGTATGTCATCTGGACCAGACGATTTTTTTATTCTTTAGTTTGTTTTTTTCAACAATGAGAGTAATTATGTTCCGTTAATGGGTTCAAAAACATTGTGTAAGGGTTTAAATCCTTTTCATTATCAAATACCCCATTATTACTTGGAGGTTTCTGTTTAACCAATTCGATAGGAGCCTTAACGAAAAAATCATTGAACTTGGAGGCAATAGTGCCAATTGAGATGATTATAATAACACGGTCTCCGAGAATGAAATGAAAGAACTGCAAGTCAATTTATACTTACTCCATACACACAAGTCATAATGTCATAAACACCAAACACCCTGTATCTCATGAATCGTGTTCCGAATGTAACCGGTAAATTCTGTTTTTTCAGACAACCGCTGTCCGAATTCATGGTTAGTACCAATGACGGCTAAATGGACTGTCTGACGGGTTATATATGACTGTTCATTCAGCGAAAATCACCAAATCGCCCTGTAATGTAGTACCAAATGTACCAAAGAATATCTCTTTGGTAGTACTCGTCAGACAGTCCATTTAGCCGTCATTGTACCGGTTAACCGGTTATGAGTAGGTGACATTCGGAACATACCCTAAGTTTGCATTTTTTTCAAAATCAAATCACTGACAGATATTCGATTACATGCCTGTTCGTTAGTATTGCTGAACTTGTTAAAGTTGATTTTTTCCCATGGTTGTCTCTGTTCATGTCATGATGTGAACAGAAAAAGTCATAGAAAAAAATCAAGTTCAGCAGGTAGAGAAAGCACAAACGAACAGACCTTACTAGTCGCGGAATGTACGTCCAGTGGCGGGCGAATATCTATTTTTTTGAATCTCGGTGCACACGAAGGGAAATCCCTTCATACTTCATATTCTTATGATCATTATATTATTTTCAGATTATTATCATCTTCCATCTCTGTTCATTTCATGCGATGAACATTACACAGTGATAAATTATTAAACAAATTCAAATACAAGCTTAGCAGCACTTGCAATAATGGCAACTAAACGAACAAACCTAAAGTAATGTCAATTGTCAAACCACAGAATTCATTTTACTTCATTTTCTGTCATCTGTTGATGATTTATTTAATGTTTGTGTTGTTCTGTCAAATATTTGAAAAAATTATGAATCGTATTATTTGTATTTCTTTCGTTTGTATTTTTTTTTGAATTTACGTAGGTCACTCGTACTTTTTGGTTGATTTGCGAAGACTTAGGCCATTGCAAACGAGCATGTCGATAAATGTCCACGTCACTGGAAATCCCATAAGCATCAAAAGAGGAAAAATGGTTACAACAGACCTAGATCAAACTAAAAAAGAATTTGATAAGCGGCGCCTTATGAGGTTAGAACAAGTCAGGCAACAATCAAAAGATATAGCTGAAGACGTGCGAAACAAGGTCCGCCGAGAAAAATCAAAACAAATGAAACAGATTGAAAAAGAGGGTGAAGCCAAGCTCAAGAATTGGCAGAATAGGAAGCTCTTGGAGTTGCAGACTCAGTATGAAGAAGCTCTGAACGAGTTTGGTTTAGCTCATCATCAAGCTGATGTCATACGTAATGAATCTGAACTTATAGCTCAACACAGAGAAGCTAATGAAACCATTTCACAAGAGCGAGGCAAGGTAGCTATGACAAAGGCCCAGCAAAGAAAAAATGAAGAGAAATTAAAGAAGAACACTACTGTAGATAGAAAAAAGATAATACGAAACCTAGAGGATACTAGGTCTGCTATGGTTAGCAAGATGTCAAAGAATAAACCTCAACAAGATGAGTCTCACATCAGGAGAAAAAAGCCAAGAGCATCTGCTGATATTAATATTACAATTCCTGACTCTGATAGTACAAGCCAAAGCCAGATTGAAGGAAATGATGTTCAAGAGCCTTCAAGCTCTTGTGATTGTACTGATGTCTCAGAATATCAAAGCATGCCTCAAGGTGCTTTTGAAAGAAGTGATTATGGTGAGTCATAAAGCTACAGGAGTTGAAATCAATTATATGCAAACATTTTTCATAATCTGTTTTCAAAAATGGGTATGACTCATGATACATAAGAACTGTTATTATCTAGTACAGCTTGATATGGTACTGTATCATCAAATAAATTTCAAGTGAAGAAAGTTTTCATTCATTTTGTTTATCATCTCTCATATTTTATCATTTCAAAGGAGAATTAGATTAATTGGCTTCAATTTTCATTGTACATGCTGGGTTCATAGATTCAATTAGACTAACAATTAGGAATTAACTATTTTAACAATCAACAATTAATAATCCTGAGGGTGAACAATACATATCTGATAATTATTACGAAGTAGATGTGAAATGTCTTTTGATTGTAGATCAAAATGATGTTGAAAAGTGATTTTGGTCTGCACAGTTCATGAATCTTTAAAAAATATTCAAATTAAATATCACCAAACTCAAACTCCACTTGAGCAATAACAAATCCCATCCTTATGTTCTGTCTCCAGAATTTCCTAGTTCTTAGTTGTTAAGTTGAATGTTGGCCAACTCTGTAACTCATAATTCTTAATTTAATTGACAGATGTAAATGTATAAACCCTCATAGATGTTTACATGTATTCAACCTTTTGAGTTTATAGTTGTTACTTTAATTCTTAGTTTAGTTGAATCTATAAACCCAGCATCATTTGAAGTTTTCATGATTGTTATTTGTGTTCTTATTATAAATGTTGAAACTTTCAAGTTATATAATATAATTTGTAGTTTCAAGGGGACCTAGTTCAGATCTGTTAAGGAACCATCAGAAAACTCATCAATATGTGTCCCAAGATGTGCCTCCACAATCTAGAAAGAGCTCATCACCACCTAGAAGAAAATCTCCCAAAAGGAATAAGACCCCAACTTTGGAAGAACATCACTTGCCACCAGAGTACAAATCTCATTCCAAATCACCCCCATGTCAGCAGAAGTCAGCTTATTCTCCACCAAGAGACACCAGGATATCTGAACGCATAAAGCGTAGGGAACTGATGACTTCCCAAACTGATTACTGTGCTACTGTGGCTGAAACCCAGCCCATACCCTATGTAGAGAGTAATACAAAAATTCAAGATGCCATTGATGCAAGGGTGTACAAAAAAACAGGCTCTAGGGGCTGTGACCCAGCTTGTTCTTGTGGAATCAGTCATGAAGGTGTTGAGATGGATGAGAGATTAAATATATCACCCCACCCTGATTGTATTTGCAGAAAAAACTTCAAGAAGTATCAACCAGAGAAAGATACACAGGCTACACAGACTAGTCAAAATGAATTAGGCAAACAATCACAACAGTTTGAAGAGATCCCAAGGAAGCCAACTGTGAAATTAAAATCATCCCATGTGGATAATAATCTGTCAAGGAATTCACAAGTGTATGAGGGATTGCCTGAAAAACCACCAGCAAGACTCAAATCCTCTTCTAAAGGTGACAATTTGTCATCTCAAGGTACTAAAATAAGCACTGAAACAAGCAAAGTACAGTTCTATGATCATCCAAATAGATTCCAGTATGAAAAAAACCTGCCAAGGGCTTCTTATGTGGAGAGAGTTCCTAGTGGAAGCTTACAGGTATGTCCTCATTAAATTTAATCAATATGATTTTTGAGCTTGTACAGGGTTGAATAAGATACCTAGCCACTAAAGGAACACTTTTATAGTGGTATAATTTTTGGAAATGTTCCAGAAGCTGAAAAAGGATACTGTGGTATAGGAAACCTTTTTTTATTGAACATTTTTCACAAGTCCAAAGAACCAAATGGAGGAAGCCTCATTTTTTCATTGTTTCATTTTATGAATTTGTTAAAAAAAAACTTTCAATATCTCAGGAGTTCCAAAAATTCAAATTCACCAAGAAATAAGCATAAATAATACATTCTTTTACTTTTCAAAAGAGATTTTCTCAGATAGTAGACTAATGCAAACTTATGGCAAAATTCAAAGGACTGATTATTAGTTATATTCACCTACTTTAAGGCTATGCCAAACGAAGTTTCTGAAGCAGAATGGTCTGAGCAAATAAAAAAACGTGATAAAGAAGCTCAGCTCAGAGGCAAACAAGCATTGGACAAGGAACGCATCCGAAAGCACTATGAGGAAATGATGAAAAAACTTCCACTCCTTCAAAAAAAAGAACGAATCGGCGAAATTTTCAATGACAAACCTGAATACCACATGTCAGAAGAGCGCTTGAAAGAAAAAGAACGTATCAGGCAAAACCACTTAGAGAATGCCTTTAATAAACGAATTCCTAATCTCAAACCTGTTCCAGTTACATTACCAAAGGTATTCAACGTTTATCTAACTATTTTCTAATTATTTTCTATTCACGGAAGTCGAGGTCACCATCTGACATTGCGATGACATGGAAACTACCGGAATACATGCCTAGCTTTCAATCAAAGCCAGGAGTTATGAATTCTTTTCCCGTAGCTTTCATGTCATCGTGACGCCAGATGATGATTGACTACCGCGAAAACAGGAATTGGATTGTCAAATTAATAGGTTCCGGCTGCCAGAGAAGATCCCCGGATGTTAGAATCGGGCTCCGTGCAATCTCTCAACGTCGCCGAATGGGACGTCGATTTTCAAGAACCGAAAACTTTCACTGCCCAAGAAGTGCAGGAAATAGTCAAGGTAGATATAGATATTTAGATGCCAATTTATTTCACGTTTTCACATATCCACAAACAATTACAGAAACATTTATATTATATTTTGCAATTTTAATTGAAAATGTTCGTTTCTCTAATTGGATAAGATGACAAATGACTATCCCTGTTTACATCTCGCATCCAACGACAGTGGCGGCCATTTTCACCGAAATACTTGCACTACCCTCCTCAGTAACAAATAAGTACTGTTTTTTTGAAATGAATTATGATAATACAATTGATACACACCAGTAATATAGAAACGAAAATATTATGTTGTTATTGTTGTTTCTCAATGACAAATGCCCATGGTGGTTGACCCTGTTGACATTTGACACAACTTCAATAACGTCAATAAGAACTGCCATATTGAAAATGGCCAATCAGAATCTGGTGTCGGTACTATAGCCAATGAGACTTCACCTTCACCGCATATCCCAATCAAATTTTGGATGTAAACATGAGCGCATGCGTTAAAAAATATATCTGAATGAAACGGCCTATTGGTCACAAAACTTGTAGCGAACATACAAGAAAGTCAACTTCAAAATACGAATTGTCTGACTTCCGAAAATATGGTCAATTGCGATATTCAATAGGCGTTCACCGACCAACGGCCCGAGGACAGACAGGCGAAGCTGAAGGAGCTGCTGCGGCACCTGAAGCTGCAGCGCGAGCAGCTGATCGAGGAGATCAGAGCGCTGCCACAGGACGACAGCGTCGATGAGCTGCTGAACGATCTGCGGTCGTTCGCTGAGGAGGAGGAGGAGGGGCGGCAAGGAGGGAAAGGTGGGAGGAGGGGTAGGGACAAGGCGGGACAGAAGAGGTACAGGGAGGAAAAGGACACGTCAGCGGAGAGTAGCTTGGACGGGAGTTCGTCGAATATGGCCGGTAGAGAGAAGAAAATTGGGTGAGTGATCTAGTTCTTGGCAATATATAGGCACAGCCGGCTCTATAACAAGCCGTGGTGAGAGAAATGCAACACCGCATCGCCGTGACTCGGAAGGTCTACTCTGGACTGGCTACCACAGCGACGGCGCTAACCGCGCTAACGTAACATCAATTTCTGTCTTTGACATGAATAATTGAACTTCAATGAAAAAATAGCAAGAAATAATGAGTCAGGTCACAGTTCACGTTTTATTCAGTTTATTGGATAAAATGAACAACAGGCAAGTCCCATTCAACATAAACTATTCAAGTTATTGCTTCCAGACATTTTCAAGTTGAAAGATAGTTGTTGCAATCCTAATGAGTTCATACACAGAATGAGATGTGTTGTATAACATACAGTTAATTTTGAATCTAGTTGCTTCCTGTATATTCCTCAATTGACTTGGTAATGAGTTGTAGAGAACGATTCCTGAATGAAAAATGGATTGTTTGCCGATATTTGACTTATACGTATTTGCTAGAAGTAAATTTGATAGTTTTGTTCCATGATTATGTAATGAATTAATTTAAATTCGAAATTTTCAATTTATATTAAACAAATTGAAGAGAACAACATATTTTAAGTGATATCAGATCTAATAATGGGATTAAGTCGAATGTCTCCGTTTGATTTCCACAGGGCAGGAAAATCTCCTAGAAAAAAAGCCAAGATGAAGAAATCCAGGCGACGGGTGCTTGTCCTGCAGAACACCAGCACCCAAACCACCCCCAAGCAGCTAGCAAAACCCCCCGGATCGCCCTCCACGGATTCCTCGGAACCTCGAGCGAAAACGACCGAGCCTCAGCCGGAAACATCCGAGAAACTTTGCGACCGACTGCACGTGCCGTGCGATTGCGACAAGGAGAACGGAAAGGAACCTTCGCAGGAACTGTGCCAGATCTTGATAAAATTGAGGGAGGACGATGAGCCTGACGTGGTGGTGACGTCGAGGGAGGCGAAGTCCGTGGGGGTGGGGACGGAGGGAAGTCCGGGTGGTTCCAAGGAGGCACCTCCGGGTGGTTTCAAGGAGGCACCTCCGGTGGTGAAGGCTAGGGTTCGCAAGGAGAAGCAGCCGTCCAAGCCGCCCACCAAACAGCCGACTACAGAAAGTTCTCGGTAAGGTGACTGTATAGCAGAATATAAGGGGTGTCCCAACAAGGGCTGCTCAAGAACCTACCACATATTCAATGGGGAAGTTTCCCATATTGAGGTTTTTATCTCACTGTGAAGTTTGTAAAAAATAAATATATACGATTTTTTTATTTTTTTCGTAAGATCAAATTTCACTTCAGAAAAAAATAAAAGAGGAACTTGGCTCCTCCACCATTCCTATGACGTACTATCTGAAAATCCACATTCACACAGAGTTAAAATACGATTCCCTGTGCCAGTACGACGTTGCCGATATCATCAATATGTCTAGCCTTCCGGAAATTGTTCTATCCGTCATTCGGTTGCCCCCTTACGAGCAACCCTCAGAAGTCTTCGAGAGTCTTGTCATTTTATGCAATCTTGATTACAGGGAAAGCTGTCGACCTATATTTCGAAAGCATAACTTGCTCACTTTTTACTCGATCTATATTTATCACTGTGTAATGTATACGAGAAGAAACCTACACAAGTTTCAAAAAAATTCATATAATAATGATCATTTTACGCGCAATAGAAATCTCTTGCATATACCTAGACACCGCACAAGCCTATATGAAAAGAGCCCTTCCTATATGGGGATAAAGTTTTTCAATCATCTGCCCATGTAAATAACTATGAATGAAAATCTCAACAAGTTCAAGAATGATCTCAAAAATTTTCTCATTTAGGGTTGTTTTTACAATACCTCTGAGTTTTTCAATGCAAATAACTGTGTCGCTACCTGTTCTGTGTGAAATGTATTATACTCTTTTATCTATTTTTTTTTGTTATATGTATCAACGTTGATTTATTTGACCTGTCCAATATTACTTTGTAATCTGAAGGATCAATAAATTATTATTATTATTATTATAATGAATTCGTTCCTTAATAAAACGGATCTATTTTCTAGGAAAGTTGCAGATTATATCTTGCAACAGCGCCTAATACTTCGAGTCTGTCCACACCACTTAAAATACTGACAGGCACAACAAGAGGAAGGAGCCATAGGTGTCGGCTGCATTCTGTTCTGACCGATGGCAGTAAATCATTGAATATAGCCGATTCAGGATCGAGCTCTATTTGAGATATTTTAATGCAAAAATAACATGACCATAACCTGTCTGAATGAAGCCAACAACCTTCTGCATTCCTGCTCAGAGTGCGTTTGTGGTTATGTATGTTTTTGTTTACCAGTTTCACTTCTTCTATTTTTTTCAATCTTTTTCCATTCGTTAGCTATTCGCTAGCTATATACTTCACCATCAGCTGTTTTCAGACTAGATTCAGAATGTACGTCACAGTTTGCCGCCGCAAAATTAGAAATTGCTTTAATTTGAAAATGAAAACGACTTGGACTTTATCGGTCGCCATTCTGTACAGCGTGGACATAAAACTGGAGAGTTCCTAACTTATTTTATGAAAATTCATCTAAAGGAAAGGTCCCCATTCAATACAATTCATTTATCCACCGTATTGATCTTCTTTACAGGACATTGGGTTTGTCATAGAAAATCCTTAAATTAAACATACATGACACAAGACCACAACACACAACTACAACTAATAATGATAGTACCTCATCCTATCTATAGATATAAATATAAAATGTATATAAAATTATACCTAGAAGTCGTCACCAAAGAACTCTGAGTGGGCATCGAGCAAGTTTGAAAGCCATTGGAAATCATTTCTCCACAAAAGTGCGCTCTTGAAATTCTCAGTGGACCACGCAAAACGCACTCAGTGCCGAATAAGTTCGAGCTAGTGCGACGAGTGGAAAACGCTATTAGACCAAAAGCTCCACACAATTGAACATACGCATTTCTGCTAGACGAGCAACACAAACGAACTGACCTATTATTTGACCACCAAACTAGTAAAGTGAATTCCACAGGTCGACATCAAAAACATGGAAAGACCAGCTGAGCAAGAACTCGATGTCGACAACCAGCACGTCTTACTTCAGCCCGCCGGACCTGCAAAAAACAAGAGACTCCCGAAAATCCTCCCTGCACCACTTGCGCAGGAAACCCCAGCAAGAGGAACTCTCGTCGGCGTACAACGAGTCACGTTACAGCGAAGGAACCCCGAGCGAAAAACCTCGAGATTCGAGGATATCCGAGTATATCGAAAAGTTGCTCGGCATGGCGAGAGGCAGCATCGAGAACCTCAGCGTTTCCGCTAGTGATGTGCAGACTCCTAGCCAAAGTGTTATCGAGATGGAAAGCAACAATCCTGGAGTTCCTGGTATGTTTGTAAAATTGAATATTTCGATCGTTCAAAAATATGAAAAAAAGTTTGTATTAACTTACCCACTAGAATGAATTTTCAAGTTACAGGGCGTTGAAATTAAAAAATAGTTTTTTTATCAATATCTCTGGGACCGTTCATCGCACAGAAACAGCTTTCGTAAACAATTTCTTTCAGTCATAATTGGTAAAGATCTTCAAGGGGTAGTAGGTGTTTTTCTCCCCAACTTCTACGCCACTGGAAGAATTCGCAATTTCGATTCTCAATAGAATATATCAGAATTTTTGAAATTTTTACATGCTTTGCTATATCAAACACCACAGAAACAAATGTGTATGCCCATGAAGTTGCTATATATTTTCTCTATGGACCTATATTCATATTTTTTCCAGCCCCTGATAAAAAATAGTTTGCCTCTGAAATCTAAATTTTCAGTTCATTCCGGATAGTATCCAGGCATTTTCAATTATAATAGATTTCATTCTTAAAAATTAAACCTCAATTCATACATATTTTAGTGGTGAAAAAGACATTTCTTCATAATTGCCTCATTTTTCATTTTGACTCTCTCATAATAAAACAGCAAGGTTCTCTTCTGAGGTCATAATTTTGATTCTTTATCATATACATGCTCCAAATTTCTGAAAACCCGTGCTGAAAAAAACTCGAATTTACTATATCTCCAAGAGTTTAACATTTATTTGAGGTGAGGTTGGCTGCAGAGGTGTCAAATGTCAAACTTGAATGAAGCCAGCTCCACTGTAAAAAATTATCGTATTTCTGTCAATTCAATGAAAATAATGTATAGAAGAGTTGAGATCAAACTGAGTCAAAGCTGTGGAAAGAAGATAAAAAGACGAATCGCCGTCACTCTTTGGAGGGGTATGCAAGAAAAAAAAAATCTTCACCTCTCAGACGGTTTGTTAGAGAATTATATATCCGAAAGTAATCGTCGGTTTAGGGAGAATGAACATCTCACTATTGCAGAAATGGAAAAACATATTGCCAAAAAAAATCATATTGCTCACCACATAAATGCTAGGAGTTTTCATTACATTTTTTCTCCATTGAACAGGTCTTATAACTGGTGATTGAGGTATGGAAAATATATATTTTCATTGAAAATTTTGACAAAAAATGAAAATACTGAATTCTATATTACACAAAAAATCAAAAGAACTGAAGGAATGATAATCATTAATACACTTATAGGGACTATTTACGATATCCTGAAGGCGTTTCCCTTCAAAATCAGCGACATAGCAGAAGGGCTCAGCTATTCCCCAGAACTGAGCCCTGCGCCACCGAACACCAGCGTCGCGCTGAGCATCTCCGGCGAGGGTAGTTCCAGAAGCAATTCCGGAATTCTCATCAATTCCAGGAGCAATTCCGGAATTCTGGTTTCGGGCAGGGACGGGTCGAGGGACTCCGTGTTGGCCCAGTACGCCGACATCACGGACTCTTGCAGCAAGAGGATAGAGGCGCTGGCGGCCATGATACAGCAGCTGCGCCAGGAGAAGATCCAGATGCTCCAGGTATTCATTTATTTTTCTGCAACCGACACGAAACTCTTCCATTTTGATACCAAAATTAGCCCTTGAATTGACTTTTCTATAACTGATACAAAAATAGGTATGTTGCTAGGCAACATATTTAGTTTCTAGGAGCAAAAGTTGAACTTTAGTTCCTAGGAGCTAAAGTTGAACTTCAGCTTCTAGGAACTAGAGAGGATGTACTAGATGTCATCAAGAATAAACAACATCGTTACGATTGGTTATTTGGGTTGGGACATATACCTGATTTGTTTCCGATTCCGGCAGATTTGGCATTTCATACCCATGCTGGAGATATAAATACACCTTATTATAGTTAAGTATAGGAACTATAAACATCTCAGTTAGGTATTTTCGTTTTGATAAGGGGAAGCCTTCAAGATTCACTTACTTGCTTGATCTGTATTTCATTCGTTATCCTCGGGATGGATAACTTGTTTTTGAATAATCACGGCAAGCAATAGTTTTTTGTCTCAAACAACGATATTGCTTACCTTCATGTGATTATCAAGTCAAACACAGTGTAGTATGGAGAGGAATGAATAATCGCTATTATTATTGTTGATATGCTCACTAACCTAACATTTTCCACGTTTTATTCTTCCTATACCTGGCACTGGCGCGGTATTTACCATTAGAGCACCTGGTCCATGCACAAATATGTCACTCTGTGGTTGTATTTATATTGAAACTACAATTCGAACATCTTTGAAAATTGACTAAACCTGCTGTTAATGCAGGTCGGCTTCGCTAAACGCTCCGCCTCGCAAATGCAAAATTCGCTTGTCAAACAAAGTGTCACTTTGGATTCTAATGAAACAATCTACTATTATTTATTCACACTGCTACATAAAATAGATTCCCAATCACAAAACAGCTATACTCAAATTCGCTCTATATTTTACTCTCACAACGACGTCCCCCATTCCTGAGTGCTGTGAGATAAGATGATTTCTTGGAAATATTATTATCGTTTTTGGAGTTTCTACTAATCAGCTTCTCTTCTAGGTACCAACAACAGAATCTAAATCGAAACCCGATAGTCCAGTGTTGAGCGACAGGGATTTTTCGACTAGATACTTGGACTTACCTGAACAGAAGGAGATGAGTAGAAGTACATCGAGCAGCAGTTTGGACGAGGAGGAGATTTACAAGAGACTGATGGAAATCGATCTCAGCTTAGCTAAGAAACTGAGACACTTCAGAACTACTGAAAAAGATACTGCAGGAACATCTTCAAGTAGGTGGAAGCTGGAATCTTCCATTTCCTCAGAATTTTTAGTGATTTTCTCTCCTTGTTTTTATAAATTATTATTTCAATATGATGAGGAAACAAGCAGAACTCGATTTGCAGACTACGCTATCAATTAGAATTTCCCATGTCACCTCGATGGTAACGTTCTTCGTTCATTACAGGCTCAAGAAAGGATCCCTCATCGCTTTCCAACACCAACGACGAGCTCTTCGACAGACTACAGCGCCTGAAACAGTCCGCCCCGCCATCTAATACCCTCCCCTCCACCCCATCGCAAAACCACGCCTTCGTCCAACCATCAGCCCCGCCGTCTAAAACCCTCCCCTCCACCTCTTCCCAGAACCACGCCTTCGTCCCCTTCCTGTCCGACATTCCCAAGCTGCCGAAGTTCGAGGCCACTCCCAACGGCGCTGCGGCCAATGGCAAGCGTCCGCCTCCCTCCAAAGGCCTGGCGGTCGCTAGGAGATTCAACGAGAACATTTCCATAGTACCTCATGAGCTGTCGACCATCGCGGAGGCTGACAGTCAGCTTTCGACAAAGATCGGTAGCAACGGGCCCAGTCCGAAGGCTTCGCTGAGCTTCTCCGAACTGAAAGACATCGATTTGGTGCTGATTCCTCCGCAAAAACCTGGGGAAAGAGTGACTGGAGAGTTGCAGAAAATAGAAGACACCAGCAGCCCCAAGCTGGTGTCTTCTTCCTTGGATGAGAGCGCTGGCAAGACATCTTCATCGCGCAGGGAGCAGAGCAGCTCTTCTCGAACGATGAAGACGGCTGAGGAATCTTCTTCCTTGAGGGGGTTGACGAGGGAATCTTCTTCTTCCGGTGATGACCTGGAGAATATCGAGTCAATGTTGAAGTCCATCGGCATGGAATGGGCGATTCCGACGCTGCACAAGACTCAGGAGGCTTTAGCGTTGACTTCCAGCTCCAGTTCGGATCTTAGCGCTAAAAGGAGGAGGAACGCGAGCAGCGAGAGTGAGGTCAGTTTGAGGGAGATGCTGAGGCAGCAGCTGCTGAGCAAGATCTCCTCTAGTACTTTGAAGACTGACGGTAGTCCGGTTAGTTTGTTGGGGGAGTTTTCCGATCTTTCGGCCATACATGGGGCCAATTCTAGCTTGGATAAGGAGAGACAGAGGACTTCTACTCCGGTGACTACGAGCAAAAGTGACAGTAAGTCGAAGTTGGTGTTTTCTGGGGATTCGGATTTGTCTTCGGTTAGGAACGAGCCTACGGGATCAAAGAAGAGTTAGGTGTAGCGGTGTCTTTCTAAAAGATGTTGAAATTTTTTTATAATATTTTATTGATTGATAATGGATTTTTATAATGATTATCTATTTAAAAATGATGTTTTAATTGAATAAATATATAGTTTCTGATATCCAAGTGTTTTTTTTTTGTTAACCAACGCTTCATAAAAGTTAGTACCTACCCGAGAGAGTCAAAATAAAGATCCTGAAAGAACATTTTTTTATGAGCAGTTTTTTGCTCGACGACGCTGGTGTGCACACTTCTCCCAACCAAAAAATTTGCTGAAATTTGAGATATGAAGACTGACGGTAGTCCGGCTAGTTTGTTGGGGGAGTTTTCCGATCTTTCGGCCATTCATGGGGCGAATTCTTGCTTGGATGAGGAGAGACAGAGGACTTCTACTCCGGTGACTACAGTAATTCGAAGTTGGTGTTTTCTGGGGATTCGGATTTGTCTTCGGTAAGGAACGAGCCCGCGGGATCAAAGAAGAGTTAGATGTAGCGGTGTCTTTCTAAAAGATGTTGAAATTTGTTATAATATTTTATTGATTGATGGTTGATTTTTATAATGATTATCTGTTTAAAAATGATTTCTCAATTGAATAAATATATAGTTTCTGATATCCAAGTGTTTTTTTGGTGTTTTCGGGGATCAGGATTTGTTTTCGGTTAGGAACGAGCCCACGAGGTCAAAGAAGACTTAGATGTAGCGGAAAAAGATGTTGAATATTTTTTATAATATTTTATTGATTTTTGTAATGATTATCTATTTAAAAATAATGTTTTACTTGAATAAATATATAGTATTTCTGATATCCGAGTATTTTTTTCTGTTAGCCAACGCTTCATCAGAGTTAGTACACAAGAGAGTCGAAATGACGATCCTGAAACAATTATTTTTCGTGATAAGTTTCCTGCTACAAAGGCTACGACGCTGTTGAGCACTTTTCTCTCAACCAGAAAATTTGCTGACATTTTTTATATTATAATCAGATTTTTTGAGTTCAACATCTATGGCTTCGACAAAAGACACCAGAACAAAACCTTCTAAAGAAGAAAGTATTGTATCTTCTACTGTTTTTTTTAAATTTTTTGACTTAGGTAAGATGCTGTGAAAAATCCTCTGTCTTCTTCTTTTTCTGACTGTTTCTTCTGGTTTTCTTCGGCACGTTTTGCACTTCCTGGAGGAATCCGAACATGAAGAGTACCTATGTACCTATAGGTTCTTTTATTCACCGGTGGCAACATATATTCTTTGGTGGATTCCAGTTCGGAATTTATTCTTTTATTATTTATTATTACTGTTGTGTGTTGTGTCAAAATTGCAAACCATTCCACCGATGTACAGAGATGGTGGAAGAATTTTGGTGGCTGACAGCGACGATATATATATCCTCAAAAAATTAAAAACAAAATATTGGATTTGAAAGCTGTTTGTCATTTGCCTAAGAAAAAATATAGGTGAATTAATCGAAACCAGTCCAGAACATGGAAATGAAAGAATAAGTTGCTGCATTATTGACACCAACAGAAATTTAAGAAATTTCAAGTGGTAGGTACTTTTTTCTGTCCCATCATGAATTTCAAGGAATTAGTGTAAACATTCAGAAAACTTGAGTACCATCTATATCATCAAAATTAAATGCAATGTTTTGTATATCGGTTGTTGAGAATTTTCAACTTATCTCGTCTACCCAACATAAACAATATTTCATCCTCGTATAACTATCAGAAGAACTGCTAGAACTTCTGGATCTGGAGACAACACTTTGAATACTTACATCATTCTCCATTTTACATTTGTTACGCCAATTCTGAGCTTCTAATTGAAAATAATGTTAATCACCATCAAATCACGAAAAGAAGAATAAAAAATGGAAAAAATCAGTTCTGATAGTCATGTCAAATAACTGCGTTTTTTTTAAAAACTGATGACTCCTATGACTCGAACAATTCGGTACATCAGACCAATATCAGACAGTGACTTCACTTACATCAATGATGAAAATGTGGTGTAAAAAAGAACATACCTTATTAATAATGAAATTTTTTCCAATCAATCATTATTCGATATCATATTGGAGAGTTGATGTCATTTCCGAAAGTATCGGAAGTTAATTTATCATTTATAAATATGTCAAAAAGTGCCGTCTAGTGAGCATATTCAATATTCCGAATTCTGTAGATATAGCTAGAGAAAGAAAGAAGCAAAGAATACGGTAGGTACCTATAGTGTTCATATCTGTAGAATTATTGGATTAGGTAGCTGGAACAGCATGAATGCCCTGTGTATTAATTCAACTTCAATTGCGCTTATCATTCATTGCATGACCCAATAATTTGTCTCGACCGAAGAAACTACGAAAGAGGTCTAATGGAAATCGGAAAAATCGTCTGCACATGTGCGACGATTGAGTCGATAATTCACCGTTTTCCCATAACCTTCAAAAATTTGTATACCCAATTCGAAAGTCGTTTTCAACAAATAACTGAATGAGCTAGTAGGTTTGATCTAGATATAATCGTGAACGTTAATGGAAAGTCTATTATCTATATATTTTACAGATTCCCGGAAGAAGATTTTACCCATTTACGTCTCTCATTTCGTGATTAAACGATATAGTGATGTATACTGGGTGATTATTATTTTTTTAATAAAGTGGGTGATCGATCTACAAGAAATATATAAGGTACGTACTGCATCCTAGTTTATATACTTTCCCCTACATGTTAGGGTACATAATTATAAATAATTATCGTTGGTTGGGTTTTTCATATTTTGTATATAATGTACGGAGCTTGGGAAAGTACTTCGGAATGAAAAATGTTCACTGAAACATCATTGTTTTGATTACAAATTGCAAAATAAAAGAGATAGTTCGACACCACAACGCCCTGTAGATACTCAACGAACCCTTCTAGGAATGTATGTTGAATTGAAGAAGCATATCTATGATAAGTATAAGAGTTGAAAACGTTCATAAAATTAGGATTGAAATATGGAGCAATCATTATTGGACTTAAAAATTATAAACATTCGACTCGATGATGTATATGATTGAATCACGAATGATAATGGAAGTATGAAATCATTCCACTGATACAAAATTAGAATCAATAACTGGTAATACTATGTGTACTATAATTATCAGCGATTTAGTGATCATAGTATTGTGTTTAAATCAGGTCCATACATGTTTCTGAAAAAAGTATAAATGTTCAGCACATCGATATGACACGAATATTCCCATGATATCAGATTCTCTCTGATTCTTTCAATCAACGAGAAGTCCCGAATATTGAACAAAAATCGAGAAAAAAAATCAAGTACGCTACTTTGAAACAATTTAAATGCTTGAACTCCACGTGGTTGTGCCTTCCGCATGGAAATTTGAACAGAGGTGACTTCTGAATTGCTACAGTGTAAACTTTATTGTTGCCACTCTATAGTATAGATCGAGATTTCTCAGCGCTTGGAATATTTGCACTACTCTCCACGCCACTCTGTATATCTGTTTTCTGAAGGCTCCCATCAAATTAGTGAGCACTCTCATTTTCAGATTTTTTTCAATAACGTTGCTATATTCTCTATCGTCTATTCTGTGCCCTCGATAAATTTTTAACGCATTCACCAAAACTTGAAATCGCTCTCGCCAAAATATGCACTTTCTCGCCATAATATGATTATATCGCATGCACCAATTATTGAAATCCAGTCGCGCAATGGAGAAGTCGGCAGTAATCCCTCCGATTTGCAAAGTCAACTTAACGAACCCTACTGGAAATGATGTTGAATTGAAAAATAATATGAAATAAGAATTGAAAACTTTTATAACAGTAAAAACATGAAACAATAATTATTGGACTAACAAATTATAAACATTCGACTCCTTATTTATATTGAAATCAAATCTCAAATCAGAATTAATAACTGCTAACACATAGTGTATCATACTTTTTTATCAGCGATCTAGTAATTATAGTAATGTGTTCAATTCAAGTCTGAATATTTGTATTCTGAAGGCTCCCAAATTAGTTAGCACTCTCTCATTTTTATTATTTTTCCATAACGTTTCGATATATTCTGTTTTTTTTATACTGTGCCCCTGAAAAAAATGACATTGATGGCTTATTGGCAATACCACGTAACATCTGATTTGTCAAAATCGTGATTTTCACGAATTTTTGATAGTTATCATGCATTGTGCAAAAGCACGTGGTTCTTGGACCATTAAAAATAATTAGTTTCATTGCCATAAGTATCATAAGTAATATTAAGATTCAGAAGTTTAATCACGATGTTCGGAGTACTCGAGATGTAGTGACATAATTATGAGAAGATATTCAGAACAGAGAGGTATTTTGCTGGACTATTTCACGTCCACGAAGCAAAAAACACATTTATTATAAATGAGCGATTCATTTCGACATCTACAGCTATAATCATATTATGTCTAATTGAAAGACTTTTTTTGCTATCCATTGTTACATTACACGATAACACAAGTTGTTTTTGGCTGGCGATCAGTCAGATTATGTGAAAATTTCAAGATGAGTGGAATAGTCAGAGTAATACCACGTATCGACCAAAGAAGAGATACCACCTATCAACCGAAAAAAATGGTCTTGAGCAATCAAGAAATCGTTCATTGCTTGAAATAGAATATTAACAAATTTATTCATCACACCACCCATAGTATCATTCTGATGGATATTACTCCTACATTCTTGCTATTGAAGTTGCATACATTTTGATATCCAAAACCCAAAAACATAGACATATCTGCTTCCTGAAAACTTGAAGAAACGTTAATACCTAAGTGTCATTGCCAGCAAAGGCGGATCTATGCACACCGCTTTTCCATTAATATGTAATTTCACAATCATTCACAATTTAACTAATAAGTTGAGAGTTGGAATTCCCATTCATTCATGTGTGCACCTGAATTGAATTTAATCTTTCATTAACTATTCGCTGAAAGATGACCAACTTTTATTTCTTGAAGACAAATACAAATGGAACTGTGACTTGCGCAGTCGTGATTCTGTCAGAAGTCAAACAAACAATTTCTTCCTCTTCTTTTTTCAAATTGAGGTGGAAAATTCTGAAAGTCATATGTTTAAATAAGACTGTGAAAACAATATGAATGAATGACTCTTATTGTAATTATTATGTGATCACTGAATGTTGTAACACAAATATTTTCATCGAGCTAAGTATACTGAGGACTATGTTTTGATCAAGAAAAAGAGTTCAAAATTTGAAAAGGTGTTGCATAAAGGTATCATAGTCCGTAAATAAAAACAAACTTTGATGACAGTTAATGAAAAGCAACAGATTAATAAAAAAGCGCTGTGCATAAATCCACCTTAAGCCATTCGACATGCTTATACCAAAACTTCAAATCGCTCTCGCCAAAAAATATTCACGCTCTCGCCATAATATGAATATAGCGCCTTCACCAATTATTGAATTCCAGTCGCTCAAATGGAAAAGTCGACCGTAATCCCACCGATTTGCAAGGCGAATCCCGACGGATCCATTAGCGGGGACCAAGAATGGTTGCGGAGGGCCGAAGAAGAGCTGGGAGAGACTCCGGAGGTTTTCCAGAGAGAGCTGGACGCTCTCAGAAGCATGCTGCAAAGTAGGAAATGTTTGATCGGAGTGTTTGAGGATGAGGATCTGGAACGTTCACCGCGAGATTCATCGCTAACAATATCTCTCCGCGGCCGCAATTACAGCTGTCACGGTTCCCATCTGCGTCTAGATTTACTCAGCAAATCGCTGTTCAGAATAGTTATTTATGTATCAAGAACGAAACACTGGCTATTATAGTCGAGTCTGCAAATTGATAGCCGAGGCTATAGCCGAGGCAAGCAATCAGGCGAGAAAATAGACAGGTTTTCGCCGAGGTGACTATGACGTCAAAACATTATCTATCAGTTGACAGAAAAATAACCTATTTCCATCAAAATAAAAACAAATAAAACAAACATTCTCATACAAAAATAATCATTATACAAATTCTCAACTCAAAAATACTCACAAATATCACATAATACAGTTACATAGGTACACTCGTCTTCAGAAAACATGACGCACATGGACGGTGTCGGCTCTCTAAATCACCACTGCAATAAGAGCGCTTACACCGTCCAACCTAGAAATGTTTTCTGAAGACGAGTGTACTTATAATATTCGAGTATATAAAAAACCGGAACGAATAGTGAAAATGACCAACCAAAATACAAAACAAATTTAAAAATTGAACGTGAGAAATAAACTGTTATAACAGAGGTATATGTACAGGGTGACCCACTTCTATAATGGAAACAACCCTGTATCCTATCCTAATCGTTGGGAAAGGATCCTGAAATTTGCTGGAGCGAGAGATATACCAAAAGTGCACTCTATGACTCGCTCTATGACCAAGTAGGGTCATCTTCAGTGATATACACTGCTCGCCAACAGCCATACATATAATTGGTAGCTAGAATTAATTTGAATGAATTAGTAGTAGTAGTAGTAGTTGTTATTGTTGTATCATTACGATGAATACTAGTGGGAAATTAGCATTCCGTGCGAGTAACACATTATACTTTTTCTACTGCTGTAACAGATGATCGATAGCGACATATTTTATTTTGTCGACTATCCGTCGTGCTCGAAGTGTCGCTCGTATTTTAGATACCTTAATAATCCACTTATATGTACTGTTGTAAGTTTATGCTGAAATAACTCGAAAATATCAATTCGTTATCCATGTTTGAAAAATGCTTTTTTCTATAATACGTACCCACTCATCCATTTGGAATTTACGTGCGATATCATTGAATGAGATTCTATTCTATACTACTTTGGCATTGACATTCAGGTGCATGATGGTGAACTTTCCAGATATCAATCGGAATTAATTTATTAGAGCATACAACTTCATGAATTTTCAGATGACACGAACATTAGAGTACCAGATCACGACAAATTTTTAGTGAGATTCCTCAGGGCCAGAAAATTCGATAGCAAAAAAGCTTTTCATATGGTGAGTTTGGTGGAAATATACAATATGGAGACAAATTTCACGTACGTCATGTCAAGGTTCCAGATTATTACCATTTGAGGACATACATTGAAAAATAATAAACTGTGAGCAAAAAATAGTCTCGCATTGGTATACCATTACCAGATGATCTAATCACAATCAGTATTGGATCCTTTTTATACTAGAAGATAGATCTTCGATTTCGATTTTTATAAGAACAATGAAGATTACAAAATTATTTTCAGCTTCGGCGGTATTATCTAATGAAAATCAAATGTCCAGAACTATTTGGATGTCCATTGCCTTCTCAGTCTGAAACGATGTTTCAACTACAAGCCCAAAATATGTTATCCCAAAGAGACCAACTAGGTAGAAGAGTGTACATAATAAGAGTAGGTGAGTACGAAAATTTGTTCATTCTTACCAGATGTACATAAAACAAGATTTTTTTTGATTTCGCACGTTGCAAAGAACGATTGCCAACTTCACAACTTGAGGAAAGTGATTTAAAGTTTAAAAAGGTACATGGCTGAATAATTATTCATGAAAACTGCAAATTATTTCATTCTATTTCAATTTCCATACATCATAAGATGAATAGAGGGTGACCCGAATTTAGCCTGTCCATACTTCAGTAGCAGATCCTTCGACCAAAGCTAGGAAGAAAAGTTACAATGAACATAAGTCGAGAAATGATCGATACGAAACAAGTACCCCTTTTTTCTGTGAAACGGTGTGAATTTTCATAATCCGAGATTGAATAGTCGAAAAATATGCATACGAAATAATTCGAGCAATATTTAATGTATTCCCACCCTGGATTAAACACTCCTGAAAGAAATTTTGGGATGATATCATTTCCATTGCATTAGGCATACCATTGCATTAGGCATAGAAAATTTAGTTCTTGTACCGGATTGCATCATTTTATAACATGCATGGGCTTTCGGAAATATTCAGGAAATATCATCTTCGGTAGCCCCTTTCAAGGAGGCCTTAGCTTCTTTAGGAAGCATTTTTCGACATTTATGTTTATTGAAACATTTCTTCCTATTTTTGGTTGAAGAATCTGCTACTGGAGTGTGGCTGGCTAATTTCCGGACACCCTGTCTTTACATATTATTATGAATCCTGTCAGAAATATTCAAGAAAAACTATCTTCAGGGCGCCTTTTTTCAACTGCCATATCCTCCTTAGGATTCGTTCTCCGACTTATATTTATTCGAATTTTTCCTCCATCAAATCGGTCGTTAAAGTCTCTGTAATCATCTAAATGAAATTCGAAAAATTACACAAATATCTTTCAGACAATTTCGATTCTTCGAAAGCTGCCATCGAAGAAGTCTTCAGGACCAACACCCTCGCCCTGGAAAACGCCGTTCGCGAGCCAGAGACCCAGATCGCCGGCCTGGTGGTCATTCTGGACATGGCCGGGCTCAGCCTGCAGCACGCCAAATTCTTCACACCCTACTACGCCAAGAAGATGGTCGAGCTGGTGCAGGAGACGTTCCCGTTGCGCTTCAAGGGCTTCCACATCGTCAACGAGCCCTTTTACTTCGACGCCGTCGTCGCGGTTCTCAAGCCCTTCCTCAAAGAGAAGATACGGAAGAGGGTGAGTTCACAGTGTATAGTCTCCTACCGGAAAGTGAGTTCCAGGAGGAATGGGTTTCCCTCTAATAATCCAATAGTTGTTTTATCAACTTTTCCGTATACCTCGCAATAACTTGTAATACCTCGCAATACTTCGAAATACTTCACAATAACTTGCAATATTTCGCAATAGCCTGCTATATCCTGGAATAACTCCAAATACCTCGTGATATCTCATTATGACTCGGAATATCTCGCGATACCTCGCAATACCTCGCAATTTGAAATTTTTGAAAAATCCTTCTGGTATTTTTTTTTTATCATCATTTTTTTCTCACCCGAGGAAGAAAAACTACTGTCATCGTGAAAATAGTAGATTGTTTTATTAGGATCAAAAGTGACACTTTGTTTGACAAGCGAATTTTGCATTTGCGAGTCGAACAAAGTCACTTTTGATCCGAATGAAACATGCTACTTTTTCTGCAACCGAAACAATTAACTCAAATAAACATGTGAAGTAACCACCAATGCCGTGCCATATGTATGCAATGCAACAAATATTGACAAATAATCCATGTGGTGGGAATAATCTACCAGCATTAACAGCAGGTTAGGTTTTCTAGGATGTTCGAATTGTAGTTTCAATATGAATACAACCACAGAGTGACATATTTGTGTATGTACCAGGTGCTCTAATGGCAAATACCGCGCCAGTGCCAGCTATAGGAACAAGACCTGGAAAATGTTAGGTTAGTGAGCATATCAACAATGATAATAGTGATTATTTATTCATCTCCTTACTCCACTGCGTTTGACTTGATAATCAAATGAAGCTAAACAATATCGTTGTTTGAGACAAAAAAACTATTGCTTGCCGTGATTATTCAAAAACAAGTTATCTATCCCGAGAATAACGAATGAAATACAGATCAAGCAAGTATTTGAATCTTGAAGTCTTCCCTGATCAAAACAAAAATACTTGACTGAGATGTTTATAATTCCAATACTAAACTATAATGAGGTGTATTAATATCTCCAGCATGGGTATGAAATGCCAAATCTGCTGAAATCGGAAACAAATCAGGTATGCGTCTCAACCCAAATAACCAACCGTCACAATGTTGTTTATTCTTGATGACGCCCAGTACATCCTTTTTAGTTCCTAGGAGCTAAAGTTCAACTTCAGCTCCTAGGAACTAAAATTCAACTTTAGCTCCTAGGAACTAAATATGTTGCCTAGCAACATACCTATTTTTGTGTCAGTAATGGAAACGTCAATTTAAGAGCTAATTTTGGTATCAAAATGGACGACTTTTGTGTCGGTTGCAGAAAAAAATATTTATAGAGGAAACTGCAGGACCCTAATATATAACTATCTCCATTCTCATTTCAAAGAAAAATAAAATATATGAAAACTTCTGATCCAATAATATAGACATTATACTCTCTTCTCTTGCATAGACGTACCAAAATTGATATCACGGACGAGATCCTGCTGAATCCTCCTGACGTCATCTTTTATCCCTTTGTCGGAAGTTGGGCGCATTTTCGAAACGCAGCTCTGTCCTATTTACTCTTGTGAAACTTGAGCCAGCAATTCAGAAATTGTAACAAAATATTGCAAGTCACATGATAAACAAAAAAGAAGTAACAAAATATTGCATTTGATATGATAAACAAAAAAAAAGGCAACGGCACGCGGTGTTCCCAAGCGGTCACCCATCCAAGTACTAACCGCGCCCGACGTTGCTTGACTTCCACGATCAGACGAGTGTGGGTATATTTCAACGTGGTATGGTCGTTGCCTGAAAATTCCAAGTGGTCAGGTAGGTATTTGAAGGTTATAATGAGAAATGAAAAATTCATCAAATAATTCTAAAAGTTTCACAACTGATGAACTAACTAACACCAAAATGGTACTTATCCCGCGAAAACACCAAATCTAAATTTACTACTTATTCTATCCGGTAGGATAAAATAAAGCTTAAAATGTAGCATAGCATTCGCCTATGGCGCATGCTGCAAACTTCATTCTAGTAAAAAATCACTATCATTACGTGCTCGTTGAACAATATAGTAATTTTGTATTCCAGATAATTCTACATGGCAGTGACATATCTTCTCTTCATGCTTTCGTTCCCATTGACATTCTGCCTACAGAGTATGGTGGTACTGCCGGAAGTTTTGACAACAGGCCCTGGTACATGGAAATGCTGGCAGAAGAAAATTATTTCAAGGAATTGCAAACTTTCGGGTATATTATGGAAGTTGAAGATGATCAAACTGATGGAGAATAGTGTCCGTTTCAAGGACTGTTAATTCTCTGTGATCAATATCATAATGATTGTTACAACAGTGCGTTGATATACATACGTTGAGCTAATGTCAGCGCAATGAGATGTTTTAGTTTTTTAAGCTTTATAAGTGTTGAATATGGTGTAGGAGCATAAATAATAAATATATGTATTTGTTGAACGAGAATAAATCGACTCACATTCATATTATCTCCGATTCATTTCATCCAATTTCATATAATGCGAGTAAAAATACAAACATTTTGATATTCATTCATTAACCTTGCAACCCGAAGTCCAGACCTGGATTTTTATTTCAACTATTCATGAATGAGTCGACCATCACTAGTGAAATAAGTACTCAGGCGAACTATGGAATGGATTTGGTTGAACCACCACGGAGAAAAATTCATATAAGTAGTAAGTAGGTACCTACATATAGAAAAAAAAGTAGGTAGGTACTGACCCTAGTTCAGGTTATACTGGTTATAGTATGTATGTTTCATATTGAAACACCCTGTATACATGAAGAGGTAGGTACAATATTTCCATTTGTACACGTGGAAATGATGAAAAGGTATTTTGAAATACAGACAGGTTCAGCAGATATGATATATCTAGAAGTGCACCATAACTTGAATACCAAAGGAAACAGAAAGTGGTTGTTTCAAATTCTGGACTAGGCCATTCCAGTCATTTCAACAAAAAATGTTTCTTGAAATATATGGCTCTGGAATACCTTGAAATACTTTTTTGATACTTTATTTCCTTCAATTTATCGTGAAAAAATTATTGAGAACGCCAAAAATCAACGAGCTAATTCAAACGATCAGACATGGCCGCGAAACGTGTGACGTCATTGCGCGAGCAATTCAGATTGGTGATTTCTGGCCTTCTTGAGGGTGCCGATAAAATGCACGATGGACTTGACGATGTTGCCAATTCGAACAGAAAGCTGTGATTGGTCGGATATTCATTTTTCGATTTTTTCATTTAAACTAACAATACAGATGCTGTTTGTTATATAATATATTTATTATTTAGGAACCTATATGGCATAAGAAAAATAGGAGCATCTGTGGTTGTTGATTGTCATTTGATTTGTCAAATAAAAATTGGTATGAAGATACAGTTTTTGAGAATAAAAGAATAATAATTATAACATGGCGCAGTCGATGCAGTGAGAATCGTTGAAAAAAATATTGACTATGGCTTTGAATTTCTATATTTCACCACCTCTCCAGCTGTATGGAAATTTGAACGGGCATTGGTTTAGTTCCAAACAAGCTTTTCAAATATATCTTGTCGCATCTGCTTTCGATAAAGAAACCAAAGAAAGGCAAGTAGCAATATTTCTCAATGTTGTTCGACAAGAATCAGTGAAGCTATTCAATTCATTGAAGTTGAAGGATGAGGAGAAGAAAGACATTGATGAAGTTTTGAAAGCTTTTGAAATATATCTTGTCGCATCTCATAACTATACTCACCTGAAAATTTGTGGTAATAAAGATTTGCATTGCATGATTAGTCTGTTGGTTGATTTCTGTTGGAGAATTATTCAATATTGTGCGTGAAATTTCATTTTGTGTTGAATTATAGTGCAAATATTCATGCTATTCAGTTTTAAAACCCTACCAATGAAGTACTTTTATGTACCTACCTATACCTATCTCCCATAGGCAAAGAAACAAAATTCTGAATCAATCAATACTGAACTGCTTTTTTCTATTCCAATTGATTTGAGTACAAGCATCACTGCTTTTTTGTCAATAATATTGAGAAATAAGAACAGTGAAGTTATTCGAGGAATGAGTTATTTTTAACTTGGCAACATTGTGTTAGCGCCAGTTGCTTCATCTCTTTCCCTGTACCAATCACAATCCTGAGAAAAGAATATTGAAAAACTGCCCTTTCCTGTGCGGAATTTTGCACTCGATTTCGCGATTTGATAACGAGGTAAGAATTTTGACATTCGATACCAGTTGAATGGTAGAATCTTTATAAAGATACTCTGTATAGATTCTATCATTCAAGACCTCTGAATGGATAAAAAACATCAATTCTGTATGTTTCAATCAATAATAACCTCTTACACATCTATTGTTGATTTAAGCAACTATTTGAACCATCACTGTATAATGAAAATTTTATAGCCTGACATTTATTCTTGTTCTCTATCATCAAAGTTTTATGATAGAGAATTATATTTTTCCTCATAAATTATACCACTTGATAAACTACTGTTGATAGAGATGTTTATGAAATATCCAGAGTAGAAAAGCACGTCAGAGGTTTATGACATGTAGTAAGTACCTGTAAGAATGGATTTCCGAGAACAATAAAGAAAAACTTCAGTTTAGTTTGAGAGAGTGAAGGAAACAAATGCTATGGTGAATATTTGTTCTAGCTGCATACACGTAACTGATCAATCAAATGAAGAAAATTTTGTATTTAGTGTAAACATCATTATGGTACAAACGCTAATATACAGGGTGTTACCTAATTGAATGTCAATATTTGAGCTCGATTCTCGGGCCCATTCTGAAAAGCAAATTCCATATGAACATATGACCTAAACGTCTTAACTTTTCAGATACAGGTTGGTGAAGTTCTCAAAACTAAATAGTCATTTATCAATATCTGTAATACCACTTGATTTGATCTCCTGAATTGTTTCAGTCTGAATCACGGTTTTCACCTAAAATATAAAATATATTTCTCTGCGTTGTGATATCGTCGTTATGATCATGCAGTGAGGTTTTTATTTTTTCCAGCGAAAACCGTGCATCAGATTGAATAAATTGTACCTAGGGATCAAATTTGCTTAGAAATGATTGGGAATTTCTGGAATGATTTCAATTTCGAAATTAATTAGTGGCGTGCCATCAAGTTATGTGAAATTCCATACGAACGCCACTGGTGGCAAAAAAAACTATGATACACTACCTGCTGCCTCTTGAAACATAGTACATATATGCTAAATTGCATCAGAATATCTAAAGTCGTATTACAGATATTAATAAAAAACTTTTTATTTCTGAGAACTCTACCACCCTGTATCTCCAATGTAGTAACGTTCATACGTTCATATGAAATTTTCTTCTTAAAATGGTCTCAAGAATCGCCTCCTCAGGAAACACCCTGTATACTCATTTGTTTGATGTATGTCAGTTCCTACTACCGTTTGTACCATAATGATGCCGTCGAATAAATTTTGGGCATTTTTGTAAGTACTTGAAGAATATACCACTTATGATGACTTATTAGCCGAAAGCGATCTAATTTATAATAAAATTTTACACGAAATACAGAATTTTCTTCATTTGATTCAAAAAAATACTGACATGGTAATATCATAGAAAACTTCAAAACGCCAATCATAATTCAGTAAGTAGGTATATCCCTCAATTTATATTAGACGGATTCAAATGTATCTCCTCTTCTATCCCTCATCTGTTGTATAACTTGATTAGTTAGTAATATCATCAGACCTACTCTAATCAAAACCATAATCCACTCATTCGGAGAATGTTCCAGCCTGCGTTTACCCCAAATATAAACTAATAAACAAAGAAAATGACACATCAGATAATTCGATTCATTTGAAAACGTTATTGGCGGATTTCAAGGTCATCATCTGACGTTGCGATGACATTCAGCAAGGGAGAGAACATTTCTAACTAGATTGGGGGTCAGATATATTTATTCTATCGCTTGATGTCATTACAACGTCAAATGATGTCCTTGAAATTCGCCAATGATATGACATTGTATTGATTGGAACAATCTGAATTTGATTGTTCGTATCTAATGATACTTATATTTTCATTAACAGATACGAGGATAGGACATCTCAAATATCTAGAGAAAATGCACACAAAGTATATAAACTTCGTTGACATAAAAATGAGAAACTAATTTTTTCAGTACATCTTGAATAGTGGCAAATATCGAATCACAATGGAGTGTTTCTGAAATATCGGTCATAAATTTCCATTTCAATTTGTTATGGATGACAAAAAATCTTTCCTTATACATCAACTTTAGTGTTGATTGATCATGGATCACTCTGTATAAAAAATGAGATGAACTCAGGGCCGGTTCACTGACATATATCTCGAACCAGAAGGAGGTTGTAGATGGTAGGTAATGTGATATTGAAAATATTCAACCTCATATACTATTCATTATTCCAAATTTTTTGGAATTTTCTCTCTTCGTTTCTATAAAATAAAAATATGAATATTATTTCAATACACGTTTAGTAAGGAAAAATCAGATGATTTGCCCCAAAATTTTCCTATCAGAGAGCCAAAATTAAAAATTCACTAGCTTGTCAGTGACAATTTGTATTGAAAAAAGTTTGATGAAGCCTATCTTTGGACGTTTCGGGACCGAATCTGCTCCCGTTTTCAACACAAAAAATGGTTATTTTAATAGCAAAGTCATATCTGCCTTGAAACTTTTCAGTGCTCAGTGAAAATTATTGGTGACGTTGACAAGCTAGTGGATTTTTCTTTGAGACTCTGATTTGTCCTTACAACACGTATATTGTAATAATATTAATATTTTAATTTCATAGAAACGAGGAGAGAAAATCCCAAAAACTTTGGAATAATGAATGTACTTATATACTATTATACAAAGTGTTACACTTTTCGAGAAATCATCGCTTAAAGATTCGAAGTTGGATGTTATAGAAAATTGTTTTTTGACGAGCCAAAACATTTTCTTATCACATTTGAATTCCATAACGTATTCAATACTTTTGAAGAAAATAAAAAGAAATAATCAGATATCTAAATTTCATGCGGTCCTTATCAACTGTGGGCCAGTTTATCGGCAGCTGCTGGAGAGAAGAATTTGCCAATTGGGATTTCAGGATGGGAAGGAGTTACGGGGAGGAAATGAAGGTTTTGACCGAGAAACGCGGTTTGATACAGTCGATTTTCGCCTGCCGCTGTTCCAATTTAGTGTCTCGTTTTTGGTAGACTTGAGAATTTAAATGGGTCAGTAAACAAAAATCAGAAACAGAAAAAATACATTCGAATATCTTCAGGTAAAGTACAATTAGTTGTAACGAACTTATAGTTTCAGTCAATGAATGATATTTCGATAGTATAACTCCACAGCCGATCTATAACAAGCCGGGGTGAGAGAAATGCAACACCGCATCGCCAAGGCGACATAGGCAACAAAGACAAGCTCCAAGTCATGGATGCAAACCCAATCCCAAGAATTTGGGAACCATTCGCCAGGAATAAAACATGAATAGATCTTCAACTGAGTCAAAATATACACAACTAGGATATAAGAGCAATACTCTTTTTACCTTGTTACATTCTCACTACTGAGATCAATTGAGTTAGAAGGAGGTGAGACGGATCTGAGTTGTCGATTGAATAAAACGAAAACGTTCTTATCTGTCAGGAAAGGAAAGGGAAGAAAACATAACCCAACATAATTCAACCAAAATGTAAAATGGCTGAGGACATTAATGAGGAGCATAGAAATATTATTGTAGTCAGTATTCAAAGGATTTAAGCATGTCAAAATGAAAATATAACCTCACAATTTTCAGCACAGAACCACAAAATTACTCGAATTATTCCAGTCTCACCTTTATCTCACTACAAAACCAGATGAATAGCAAGATCAGTTGGGGTGAGGGGAAAAAATAGTCTCAATAACTTCTCAAGGCAACTCACATCAGACTAAGATAAATGATACATGTTATACAACTGAGCTATTGAGCTGCACTGAGTATCTTGGTTAATCCCAGTCAAAGTTGGTCAACAAAATATCACTATGCTCAATGGACATTGGAATATGATAGGTCTTGTAGAAGAACTGCTGTGCAGGTTTCGCCAGAATGATTGAGAAACAGCTGTAGAAACTTCATGCTACTATGAGGCCTCGTCTGATGTTTCTAACGTTGATAAAAGAAGAATCAAGAGCGTCATGATCACGGAAGATCTGAAAGCTAACCTATGTATTCTCATGAATGAAACGGAGATAGATGAGGAACTCTCAAAGATTTCAAAGACAAACACAATTTAACCGAGAAGGCCTCAGTTTAGTAGTTAATTGGTCATTTGTTTCAATCATTTGAAATGATCTGTGGCAAAAGTCCATGTCAGTTTCAGATGATGTGAAATAATTGAAGGAAAGTGGGAATGCTGAAAGTCAGTTCCTCACTATTGTATCAAGATAACTTTCAGCTTCTCTTCTACCCTCAATGGGATCTAACTCTTTTGGAATGAGTTCGTATTTTTTAAATAGCTTCATCATCACATTTCCAATGAATAGCTTTGCTCTTCATACACATTTGTCATCATCAGCAATGATATCGATTGAAGTTTCTTGTTGTTGAAATGAAGCTTCATCCAAGGGTTCGTGTTCGTGTTCGTGTTCTTGTTCGTGTTCGTTTTCCTGTTCGTACAATATCTATTCATTTGCGACAACTAATGTAGAATTCACAGCAGAATCTGAATATTATTTGCGACAATAGTCTCATCAACGATAGATGGAATGAGTTAGTGCTCCAAGTAGAGTTATCATAGCGATGTCTATGTGTTATGAACACTGACTAGCTTCATAATAGTGGCCAACGAAGCTGAGTTGTGATTCTATCTAAGGCTAAGTTATTCAATCGAAACAAAAAGGCCTTTCCATGCATAAAGAGGTCCCCTATCGTACAATTTTTTTGTCTTATTTGACCTGTAACGGCTTTTCTTAGTGTTGCCCGTACTATGACTCGCTGAGGGGTGTTCTTTTCGGCAGTCGCCCGTCTTACCCCTTTCGCGGCTGCGCCCCAGCCGTCCCGCTCAACTTCAATGGAACGCTCCGGGAAGGACCCCCTCGGCTCCGGGAAGCAGTCAGCTTACTCCGGTCACCGGAATCGGTCCGGGTCGATATGCTCGTTCAGACTGCGGCCGGCTAGGATGTGATGAGTGAGTTGACGCGTGATGCGTGGGGTTCTGAGGATATTTGGGGGGAAAAAGGTTTGGGGGGATAGAGGCATGCGGGGGTTTTGTCTGGAAGGAGGAATATAGGGTTTCGGTTTCTGGAGGAAGTTCTCCATAGGATTTTACTATATTTGGGAATGAATATGTTTTGTTTTTCCGTATAAATAGTTATTCTGCTGTGACGGGAAAAAAGAGACAATTCGTCTCTGTTGACAGGTTACAAAATGTCACTTTTCATAATTCTCTTGTTTCCCACGGGGAAAAAAGTGAGTACTTTTTTCCCGGATATATACAGTGTGTGCGATTTAAACCCGCAACACCCTCCTTATTCGGAATCTGTAGACCGATTTCCAAAAACAAAAATTCCAGAATATACTACTCAACGAGCTCTATTCGAAAATGTGAACGAATTCGAAATATTCAGATTCTCACGGTCTAATTTTGTTTGTTCAAGAGATTGAAATTTCAAAATCGACTATCAGGCATTTTTTTGTCGATACTGCGACAAGCCTATTCGATATAGGCATAGCTCAAATACCTCCATACGAAATGTCATATAGCGTGTTATTTATTCACTGGCAAATTATGATATTTTTGATTTTTCGATTCACCCTGTATCAAAATCTAAGCAATTGATATAACCGGTGAAATGATCATTCAATGAAGAAACACATCGGATACTAAGATACGAAGTTTCATCATGGTGACTTCTACAGGAAGATCTCCCTTGGTGAACCAAATATTAATTAAATTGAAGTTGACAAATTTTTTATTATGATCCATATCTTTTTTTCCTGGAAATATAAAGAATGGTAACTTATTCCAAGAGATATTCTCTATACATAACAATTTCCATTGTCATCCCGAATTTCCTTTCCAAAATCGGTATTATGATCACTTTAAGTATCAGTAAATCTCCTTGCAATCTTAGGCAAGTGTTTTTCTGTCATTCTATTTGTGTTATATTTGACAGTTCTTCATCAATCGAGGCGATTTTCAAAGTTACTGTGCGATGACTGTGATGACGTGTGTGAAAAACGGTTTACTTGAGTTTTCAAAATGGTGAACCAAACTTAAATTTTATTGATTTTTGGTTGACCTACAGAAAGATCGTCCTGAAGTTACAACGATGGAACTTCGTATCCAAGTATTCAACGTGTTTCTCCATCGAATGAGTACTTCACCAGTTATATCAAATTATTAGATTTTGAAAAGGGGTCAATCAAAAAATCAAAAATATCGAAGTTTGCCATCGAGTAACTAACACCCAATATGAGATTTTGCGTTCAAATTTCGTATGGGGGTTTTTGAGCTATGTCTGAATTGAATGGACTAGTCACTGTTTCGACAAAAAATTGCCTAACAGTCGTTTCAAAATTGTGTTCCATACACGGGAAAGATATTAGATTTCAGCTAGAGCTGAAATCTATTACTAATCCTTTTTGTATAATAAATAACTATTTAAAGAGATCAAAAAACCCAGTTTTCTCCACAAGTTTACTGGTAAAATGTGCAGTCAATTCTGCTTCATTCCCTTTGCATTAGACATGTTTCGACCATTCAAATGATCATCATCAGTCATAGTAATTTCATCAACTTCATTAGTTGACTAGTGAAACAGAATTGACTGCAAATATCTCCAGTAAACTTGTGGAGACGACTTTGAGTTTTTTTATCTCGTTGATCATCCTCCTCCACTCCGAGTACATGGACTACTTAAGAAGAAATTACTATATATTTATTATACAAGGAAAAAAAGTGATAGATTTCAGCTCGATGTTGTATTTACTCCCGACGCGTATAGTGGAGGGAGACAAAAAACCGTGAACCGTGAGATAAATTCTAATATTTGTTCCATGTATAATAGCTATTTTTCTCTGTGACAGGAAAAAGAACGAATTGTTATTGCAAAGATTTTACATTTTATTAAAATCATAAAATTATCGACGTGAAATTTGAAGTTTTAACAGGAATCACACCTGCGTTGCAGGCATCATTTTGCAGGCATCTTTATCATTCTTTTGAAGTAATCAAATATCTATCAGTCTAATACTGTGATTTGATTTCAAAAAATTGTGAAAACATCAGTGGTTGTTTAGCAATTTACGTAACCGTGAAGTGCAATGGAATATAAAAGAACTTGCAGTTCTTCCCCAGAGATGATGTTATTGGCTTATTTTCAAGAATTAACACAAAAAAATTACATATTATAACCTGTCAACAGAGATGAAATGTCAAGTTTTATTTCCGTCACAGAAAAAAATTTATATCAAATACATAGTGGATGACTGCAAACATATATCTAGCGCTGCATAGAAGTATCAACAGTAATTACACAAGTGGTGGTAATTTTTTGATAACTTAAACTAGATAAATGAATCTTTGTTGCTATAGAAATTTCACGAGCGAACAAAGTCCACGAGTGGGATTTTTGAATAGAAACAAAGACGAGTGCTGATCTAGTTAAAATTTGAAAAAAATATCACCACGAATGTAATTCGGCATGATTAATTCATTCACGAAGATCCAAACGTAAAAAAAAATATCGCTATTATTTGCTACTGACAAATAATCAGTATGATACCAAATGATTGGCTATAATTACGCATCGATATTGGTTGAATCAACTAAATCAGAAGAATCATGAGAATTTATTCATCTCTCGATTAAGACAATTCCACAATGTTTCTCCTTATATTTCTTGTGGCTCTGGACTTTTAAAAAGACCTCTCCAATTGATCATACAAATTCTTTCAAGAGATTTCTCAGAAATAGATAGTTAACTGGACATTAATCAATGCAGTTCAGTATACTTTACGGAAGCACTGAGTGTTGAGACATGAAATTCTTTAATCATTCGAAATTCATCAACGATATCTCTATGGAAATCTTTGTCCCATTACAAGTACTCATTCAATTCAATCGCCGATTCAATTTTTTTTACAACCAAATTTGCATTCGCCAAGGATGTCTGGAAAGTCATATGATGATGTGATAATGCTCTTCCCAGTTACTATACAAATAAAAATGCAGTGCACTTTTGATTAGAAATATGTACATCTTCAAAAGAATAAGTCATAACACATAGAGGAAGTAAACCTGTTCATTCATCATAATCACACTGTTGTATTTCAGTTAGTGTACAGTTTTCATTACCAACAAGTGATTTGTAACATATTTCAACTGAACTCTTTCATTCTATCAAATCGACGATTATTTCAAATGGGAAGGTATGCTTCCTGTTGATTTTTCTGTTTCCTCAGGGTTTTTTCTTAACAAGGGTCCTATACACAGAGCATATTTTACTGGCCACAATGAGTTATATCGACCGTAATAAAGTTTTTCTTCGTGTATAATAACAAATGAAGAACTCGAATTGTCTTGCACAAATTCATTCGAAATACGGGTTTATATTTGGGGGATTCGAATATTGAATGAGAAGTATGAGATAATGAATATTTTTGTATTCCAAAGATATTAGTTTCCTATTCTTACTGAATCGTGTGAGATATTCAATATTCAATTGATTATTGATGTGAGATTCATGCTGATTAGGGATCAGAGAAATGCATGACACATTCACATTTATACAGAATTTGCAGCTATTACAAAAATATCATTGGGAGATGTGCCATATTCTCTATCACCATTGCTTATTTGAAAAATCAATTCTTGATAGAATTTCCTACTTTTATTATCTGCCTGCTTTTCATTCATATATATCCATTCGATTTATCTTAAAATTTGTTATTGTACCTCATATTTTTTTACCTTGTGTATGGATTCCTGTTGGAAGGTGTTTAACGAAAACAAAAAAAAACTTTGAATCTATGATCCGATAAAATGTTCATGGAAAATTCTATCTATACTATCTTCTCTAATGCTGCAAACACGAATCCCAAAGGTTTATATTCGATTGAAAGAGCTTCACATGCAATAAAGAATTCATAGTTAGATACTCGATGAATGTATCAGACCCTATAAATCGAAAAAGACATGAAATACTTTGTTTGTGAATGATTGAACTTCGTACGACCATGAACTGAAAATATTGATTCTTGTCTATAAATCAATGAAGATATTTTTCCACCATCTATACACACATTCAATATTCGATAGGAAATAGTATATTATGTAACAAGTGGTATAAAGGTCCTTTCAGAAACGAGTAAGTACCTATCTAAAACATTCTCTTCGATTTCAATTTCGTCTACATTTTGCATACATTTTTAATGAATAATTCTGATCGCCACCTATTTCAAATTGCAACAAACTCCCGAAATTACATAGTTGACAGTTCCTACAATTGATAGGCCGGGCAGGACTCAAACGACTGAAGGTGTGTTCAAAAAACTGTGTTGCCATGGTAATGTGTTCAAGAAATTGTTACCGTGCTTATTTTTTTTTGAATAAATCACAGCTCGTCAATCCTTAATTATAATCGATCATTTGGCGGGGTACATATTCGTACCCTAAATGCCATTCTGGTCATGTGAGTAGAATATATATTTTCTGCATGAGAACATAACAGCTCTGTCATAAGACTTTTGAAAAAGTATTTTTTACTGAGCGTAATCAAACTTTATCCCGGAAAGCAATTTCCTTGAGAGCAGAATCCGTCACCATGCCGCTATTCCGTTCTTCTCGAATGGCCAATTGTTTCTATTTCCCGAGAAAACTCGATTTCCATTAGAGAGGCGAGACTTCTTTCCCTCATGGCTACTAAAACCCCTTCATAAAAAAATCCACACGATCAGAATTGAACTTACTCAAGTCTTGCATCACTCATATAATTTTTGAAAATTGAATGACATGATTCACTAGGAATATTACTTTATCTGGTCCTCAGAATGATATCATCAGGAAATAATCTATAAGGATATTTTCGAAACCTCACAGCGTTGCTTGAGTAGGTATATAATAAGAAACCGCAGGCAATGCAACAATATCGGTTGAGGAAGGGATAATTAAATTGAAATATCTGAATAACATATTATCGATATATATCTACACGAAAGTTCATTTTTGTTAGCAGACGCAGAAGTCAATGAATGGAACTTCCAAGACTTTGTGTTTCTTAAGACTTTAAAACATTGTGAAACCAACTTTTAACAAGCCACGTTTGCTTTTACTCTGTTTAGCTGATTTTTTGTATGTTCTGGCCTGGGGATAAGGGATATCCTTTAATGTTCGGAGAACATCGTGAGACCAAGGAAAATGAAGTAGGAATTGGTGTTCTTCTTGAATTTACCTTGCCAATGTGTTCGAGAGCCTCACTGTTCGTTGGATGAACGAGTCTTTGGAAAGATGTGTTCTGCAGGTGTCCAAAGTGACCACGAAGGGGTGCGAAGCCTCAACTTGACGGGTTGATCTCGCGGGGACTGCCAAGGGAGGAACAATTGTTGATATTTCAGAAGAGCATCGTCCATGAATATATCTATAAAATAGAGCCAGATCGCCAACTTTTCTACGGTGTTCCAGAGAAGTGAGTGAGTTTGTGAGCGAGGCATCACCCACGTGACGAATTGCCATTTTTTGAATTGGTCTCTAAAAGTGACTTCTACGCAAATTTTATGTTCATTTCTTCATTTTGCTGGATAGTATTCCCTGAACCTTATACAGGGTTGTAAAGTGTCCACAGCAGCCACAGGTGACTCTGTAATTATTTTTGTTTTTGTTCTAAAATTTGTTCTATCCGTCATTCGGTTGCCCCCTTACGAGCAACTCTCAAAAGTCTTCGAAAGTCTTGTGCGAGCAAGGAATGACGGGGGCCTTACCTTTTAACGTGTGATCCCAAACACTTTCTTGGGCCATCAGAAAAATTTCTGCAGTCGACGGGGATCGAACCCACGACCGGCAAGCGAATGCGAATTAGAATATAGACACTCTGTCCGCACGGCTACCTGGCCACCTATTGAAGATACAAAATCGACTGAATCACCAAATCATTAGTATTCTTGTTCAGAATTATTTTGTTTCTGAGCCTTTCCATTTTACACTCGACGTTCTAACAGCAGAAAGTATAATGATGAGGGGTCCAAATGTGTGGAAATGTACTTATTCTTCGTACAAACTTGAGATCGCGATGTTCATTGGATATTTTTTCATTCTTTCTTCAATGAGCATCAAAAATACTCCTAGTTTGCGAATTTCATTGAAGTTCAGAATGGTGGATGATTGATTTTAATGAACCTGTATAGTCTGGATAAAGAAAGTGGAAAGGAACTAACCTAAGATGATGTTGGAACTCATAACTTTCCTCTATCTGGATATTCTGGAGAAATCAAGAGCAGATTCCTGATGATTACTCACGAGACATAGTTCTGGAAATCAAAAAACCTCAGCCATGATATGGTATGAAAATTTAATGGTCTTAGTTCCTCTAGAAACTCAAGTTCATCAAGAGAATTCTGACTACTCCCAGTTTTGTCATGACCGATAATTTTTCCTTCATTTTATGTTCAGTGAATATGAATATCTAACATCACTAGCTTCCTTTCGAAACAACCTATAAAACCGTCAGCTCCAAATTTATATCGAATGGAAATGTATTAGGAATGGAAACTTTTTACTGGAATGCCGCATATAGATCTGATCAATATAAGGAAATCTAGTAGACGAACATTGGCTCAAAGTATTACATGAAACTCCGTCTTCCCATCGTTATTCACTTCGAACACGTTCCATACGACAAATTGATATTCATGTTGTTGCTCGTGGTTTTTCGCCAAAATATATAGGTTACGCTAATACATAGATACCCTGACCCTACCTTGATCTCAGGGGCGTAGTTAACGCCTCATGAGCCTTATCAATGATACGGGGATCCCGGGCTACAGGACCAGATAATCTTAGTCAACTGGTACTAGCACTGGTGAGGAACGTTTGCATGTCAGCAACTAGTCCCTAATGGGACCTTTTCGCAAGCCCCAAGGTGTTTTCAATGAGTGATGTGGTTCGCTTGAGAGCTGGCTAACATCCTTTTCATGCACCGTCCATCAGCTCTCTTTCAGAGTTTTTCGGCCGTGTTTTGTAGGCTGGTAATATACTCACTACCATATGCTGCAGTGTAAGGCCTGCTTGCTATTCTCGTTAACCCTCCTTAGAGACCAAGGTCCACTAAGCAGCAGTGGCCCACTCTCACGCTCAGCTGGTAGTTTTCCACACCCCCCTACATACCTACTTCTTCTCTGATGCTCACAAACACATCATCATTTCTTTCTGCGTGTTCTGTGTAGGCTTTGTTACTAACTCCATGCACCACTTTAGGAGCAGCACTGTTCGAAACCGATCGAAACTTTGAAATATTCAATTCGTGAATAAAATATATGCTGATGAAGTTACTGATGAAATTCTAATAGAGGACACAAGCATGCCTCACTGTGCCTAACATAAGCTTGTCAGGAGTAACCATAGCTTTGAAGACATCCATTTCGATGCTTGGGATTACTATCAGCAATAACCTTTCTTAGGAAAATCACGTGAGATCAATTGCTAAAAGTGTACCACAAAAACATGATTTTCTGTTTCGGGCCAGGAGCTATTTCACTTCCAGTCAGCTGCTTATGATCTATAAGGCACAGATCCGACCTGTCCTGGAATACTGTTCCCATATTTGGAGTGTAGCACCCAAACATACTCTGAAACTGTTGAATTCTGCCCAAAAAAGGGTAATTCGTCTCGTTAGTGATGCCTCGTTCACAAATTCACTCACTTCTCTGGAACACCGTAGGAAAGTTGGCGATCTGGCTCTATTTTATAGATATTTTCATGGACGATGCTCTCCTGAAATATCAACAATTGTTCCCGAATTGTTCCTGTCTTGGCAGTCCCCGCGAGATTAACCCATCATCGGGGTGAGGCTTCGCACCCCTTCGTGCTCACTTTGGAGACTTGCAGAACATCTCTTTACAAAGACTCGTTCATCCAATGAACAGCGAGGCTCTGGAACACATTGCCAAGGGAGGAAATTCAAGGAGAACACCAATTTCTACCTCATTTCCCTTGGTTCTCTGAACATTACAAGATATCCCTTTTCGTGGGAACCAGAACAAAAAAAAATTCATAATTCACTAGACATTCTAGGTTCTATATTTATATGCACAAACTGAATACTCGATCAGACTTGATTCAGTTGATTTTGTATGTCAATAAAGAACGAGTATAATCTGTCATCGACTGCAAAGTGACCTACACAATATGTATAATGGAATGCCATCAAATAAACCGAGTTATTTGACATGGTTGTATATAAAGCACTTTATTGCGGTGAAAAAGCCGGTTTGGGTTAATCAATCGACTGACGCTGTTTATATGGAAAGTTTCTCCCCACAGTGGAAAACTTCATTCCATGTCTGATCGAGACATTTCCAAAATAAAGTGGTCGACACAATCATGTAAATGGAATTCTATGAAGTTTCTTGGACACAAAACGTTCTATCAAGAATAATTAATTGACTCAAAATGTAGGTTTAGAGTGGTAGAAACAGAACCACCCTGTAAGTTGATTCCAGCTGTAACGTACAAAATATTATAGTTTTATGTATAATTCTATTGAAATATTCAAGATTATCATTGAAATAATTTGAATATCGATGCCCTGTATCTCAATCACGAACGGTTTCAGAGCATTTGTTATGAATTCAGTAATAAAGTCTACAATGAGAACACAGGAACGTTGAACCTGTCGTGAAGATTCCAAATTGTTCAAATTACCAAACTATCAGTATTTTTGACCACACAAAAATTCTTTGTACACTATTCAGTCTAATGATTGGAGAACTGATAGAGAAAATATATTAAACAGAGGTATGAATGAAAAAAAAAATATTTTGTGGTTTTGTACGAATCGAATTGTGATCCAGAGAAATCTATTCAATCTTCAGAGGCGTAAGACTGATGCCTCCGCCAGAATTTAATAATATTCAGGTCTGTTTTCTTGACGGTTATATAGGGTTCTCCTTTAAGACATGCTAATATTCAAGGGGGTGATTCTTTGGCTCATTTTAAGGAAACAACTTTCTATGAACGTACCTATGTCCTAAAAGTCTTAACTCTTGAGATACAGGGTTCTGAAAAGAAATCAGTTCTTTAATAATAACTGGGATAATATTGTAGACATCTTCATGAAATTTGGTACATATAAGGAGGTTATGATTTTTTATATTCTACTTAAAAGTGAGCAACAAGAAAATATTTCCAAATTCAATCAATTGCTATTGTTGATACCAGATAGGATGCTCCATTTCCGAGAGGAAACGAAAAAACGAGATGAGAATTCAAATTTTGATGTGAATGCTAAGCTCGATAGACCCAATATGTTCAATCTTGAAATTTTTGCACCGTTTCAGTCACAGAGCAGAATGAAAAAGCTATACAGGGTGGACAAACAAAAAGAATTTATGTATTTTCTCAACTTTGATACCCTGTATCTCAGAAGTTAGTACTTTCACTACATACGTTCATATGAAGTTTTGTTCTTGAAATGGTTCAAAAAATCGCCCTCTTGATGTCATTATGGAACACCCTGTGTTTCTCAAATTTCTCAAATCAATCCTTATTGCTTATGGACAGAGGCTCTGGGAATATACTGAGTCTCCAATTCTCTTTAGGTTGTCAATGAAATATAGACAGTGTCTGGTATCAATTGTGTAACAACAACATAACGTGAGTCTTTTCATATAGATTTCTGTATGAATTGATATCACCGAAGGAACAGAATTAACTTAATTTTCTGGCATAAAATCGATAGCGTCCGGTTCATTCACATTGCACGATTCTGGCATATTTTATCTGAAATCCACCATTTCTCCAGAAATAAACCCTTAGCCGGCAAAAGCTCGCATGCCTCCTTGTCCTCGCGTGTCCTTATCCACCAATCCTTCGAGGGACATAGCGAATTATGGGACTATAATACAAAAATAAACCTAGATGAAATATTTGGGAGATGAAAATCCACTTCGAGCCTTCATGTGAATATATTCAGTTTAGAAATACAGGGTGTACCATAATTAGCGTGAAATACCAGCGGATTTTTTACAATCAAAAAACCCCTTGAAGTTAGTGAGGATGGTTTTCATTTTATATCTTCGAAACTGTTGATAGCAGAATCATGAAATTTTGCAAGTCTGACAATCTTTTTATGTCTAATATTATGCGATAATAATAATTTCAAACTTCCATCTAAGAATGGGTCAAACTGTGTGGGGTGGGGGTAAAATCATTCGAAATTTTTCAAGTGCGGTTTTATCGCAACTTATGAAACTTCGAAGCCTTTTGCATACAAAAGTTTCTCTTGTTTAACTTCGATAAGAAGCACCGTTCTCGAGTAAAATCGATTTGAAAATTACTTCAGATGTCATAAAAATTCATAATAATTAAAAAAATTCAAAATTCGTGCAATTTCTAACACCAACACTATTTCTACTCCATGTCAACGATTTGTTGGAAGCAACTTCATGCCCAGTACACAGCTTCGCGGATGAAAGTACCCCCCATACCACCTTCTCTTTCAAGAACGAGGGAGAATTATTGACAACATAAATATGGACTTGGCAACAATAATTCTCGAATGGGGATTCAATAACTTGGTAGATTTCAATGCAATCAGAACACAAGCATTCCTTTTCTCTAGAAAAGCCGACCTCACTGTGCCCAACATAAGCTTGTCAGGAGTAACCATACCTTTGAAGACATCTGTTTCGATGCTAGGTATTACTATCAGCAATAACCTTTCTTGAGAAAATCACGTGAGATCAATTATTGCTACAAGTGCTTCCCAAAAACTTGGTTTTCTGTTTCGGGCCAGGAGCTATTTCACTTTCAGTCAGCTGCTTATGATCTATAAGGCACAGATCTGACCTGTCCGGGAATACTGTTCCCATATTTGGAGTGCAGCACCCAAAAATACCCTGTATACTGTTGGATTCTGTCCAAAAAAGGGCAATTCGTCTCGTGGGTGATGCCTCACTCACATACTCACTCACCTCTGGAACACTCGCACCTCTTCGGGGTCAGTTTGGAGACCTGCAGAACCTCTCTTTTCGAAGACTCGTTCATCAAACGAACAGCGAGGCTCTGGAACACGTTGCCAAGGGAGGTGTTTCCCGAGGTATATAACCTCCAGAAATTTAGAAGAACACCAATTCCTACCTTATTTCCCTTGGTTCATTACAGGATATCCCTTTTCGTGGGAAAACCAGAACATAAAAAACAGTTAACAATAGAAAAACGGTTTTACCCCATCCAAAGTTATGATGGCTCGAGATCTTCGCTTGTTTCACTTGGAATGTGAAGCACGAAATAGACTTGTTCAGAGGAAGTTATACATTTTTTATCCTTTATATAAAATCATATAATATAATGAGTTCGTTTTTTTTTTGCATCAAACTGGTCATGATTTGCCATGGGCTGTCGATTTCCGAGTTTGTGCCTGTAGGTTGGTAATGGCCCAGTATTATGGTTGAGTGAAAGAGCAGCTGTCGATTTATCGGCGAGTTGAACTCTGCTTTTTGTTGCATTGAGACAATAAAAGCATTTATTATTATTATTATAGTCAAAATGAATGAATTTACATACTTACAAGTTTCTCATTGAAGAATTTTCATTAATTCAATTTGGAGATGAGAAATGTTGACTGTTGTATTTATTCCCTGACTAACCAATAGAATTTTCATGAGAATCCAGTAAATGTATAAGAAAAAGTTCCAACGCGAACAAAATTACATATTCCATTCCATTTACGAGAAGATAGTTTATGGAATTCCATTATTTGTTGCTAGGATATTTCAATAATTATTTCTTTCATATTAACTTATTATGGTTGGACAACTCACAGATTAATTATTCGCAACCTTAGGTCAATCACCCTGTATAGGGGACTTTTCCAACCATGAGGGATCCCATTGATCAACTTTGGAGATAAAATGTTGTACCTCGGCAAACACACCAAATTTCCATAAATGTGAGGGACAATCGGACGCCCACACGATGGAGGAACAAAAGTCTACCGGAAAAATGAAGGAAACATGTTATCTGTTCAATACTTTCACGGACGCCTCGCTCGAAAAGCTCTATCAGAGTTTCAGCGTGAAACAGAAGAGGGCGGGACTGGAGTGCTTCCTTATCACTGCCCTATTGTTCGACATCTACATGTTAGTGGTGAGTATAAGAAGCTTTCAAATAATTCTAGAATTCAGCCTAATCTACATTCGGGCAATGGGGAAAACCACTGAGTAATAAAATCCGTCCAAACCCCTTTCAATCGATGAATTTTCATCTCATATACAATCAATATCATATGTTAAATATGCCATTCTATATTTCAAAAAGCCAGATATGAAGGTGGTGCCGTGACGTATTAGTCCCGAACTGAACTGAAGCTATCTCTCTCTGATACCTTGCCATTCTGCAGGGTGATTGGTCAGTACAAGGACAATAGGCGTGTTGGGATCAATACGTCAAATCAGTCACACCATTACCATTATTGACACCATTACAAATGGCGCAGGAAGTATGTGTGTTTTGAAATAACATATTCCAATTCATATTTTCATCGTCCTAGGATGAATGAAATAATTCAAAATTATATTAGCTGGTAATTTTTTTCACATATAAAGCTCACGATGATGTCATTTTATGCAATCAGTGGTACCATTATTTTTGAAAGTACCATATGCACTGTCAAATATGATTGATTCTGCTCTGGAAATAAATATTTTATATATTTCAAAGATAAGGTCATGATACCTCAAAGGTTCTGAACAAATTCTGATTATGTTTTATAGCGATTATATAAACGCCAGATCTTCTAAACACTCGAGGTCTGTGATTTAATACCTATATTAAACTTCTGAATCCTGTTCAAATTGATATACCGAATCAATTCAGAAAATGTATTCAGTGCTTCCCCAGAAGGTATTTATGAATCTTTGATGGAATAGATACATGCTCGGATGCTGAATTTCATTACACAATATCCAATAGGCAATTCACCTTTACTCGAAAAAGATATAGTATATATAGAGTGTTCATAAGGGTGAAGAATCTTTCATAATAGGATGTATAGAACTTGCATCAAAATATACCATTAAAGCAAATCGCTATCTATGGTGATTCATCATGAATTGTATACTGAATTCTGATATCAAAATATAAAAATTGGTATAAAATGACCTTTGTAAAATGTTGACTGCTGAAAAGTCATCTCCGTTAGCATAAATAAAGTGCCTTCTCGTGGAGTAAATCAGAAAGTACTTAGATAGGTACCTACTGTTCCCTTGATATTTCAGTACAATCAATTTTCTTGATACTGATATGGTGCCCAACCTGTTCAAAAACTGCCTCACCTTTGAAGAGTAAATGTGAGGTAATAAAGTTAATCAAATATTGTTGAAACGGCTAGGTGAAATAAAATATTTCGTACTTATATGATGAAGATATGACTATTGCGATTTTTCATGCGATTTTTATGAAAGAAAAGGGAATAGAGAAAAGGAAGATTATGTTCACAAGATATTTAGTTTTAATACAAGACAAAGCAGGAAAACTCAAATTTCTCACTTTGTGATATAGGTATTTGCTTCTACTACAGATTTTACTACCAGGTTGATGATCAAATGAACTTTCTGATAGTCCTATGGAAAATCAGGTCTTTTGAAGGTAAATTATACCTGATGCATGAATCATAGAGTAATAAATTATGCAGGAACGTTTCCAACGAAACTTTGATAGCAGGTACTTCTAGGCTTTAGGCGAATATGATCAAATTGAAAAGAAGCCCAATCAGCTTGTCCAAAACTAGAACACAGTCTTGAGACGTACAAATAACAGGATCTTTTGCGCTGAAGCCGAGCATGAGATGAACTAGAAGTAGACCAAAGCGAGGATACTCAACATGAAAAAGTGAAACAGGAACTCAACCCATTGATTCTGATGAAAAGATACTACAGAACTTTGCTGTCCTGTCGAGAGAGATAACCATTGGCGCGCACGAAAAAATAGCTATAATTTCATTAAATTGAATTTGACAATTTTCTAATGTCATTTCATGAATCAATTTTTAATTAGGTATGATATAAAAATAGATATTGAAAAACGAAACGATGGCACTGGAGGATGATTATTCACTCACCAGCAGAATCCAACAGATATTTTTCTTCGTTCGTTTGGCGAAACAAAATAGAAGCAGATTCATTACAGGATGTCCAGTGAAAACTACGTGTAACTGAAGGAGAATGTAGATCAAAGAATACGCTTCTACCTGCTATATGAAAAAATCCGCATTTCATCTGTCTTTATGGAAAAAATCTACTGCCAAAATTTCTGATAACAAATTCCTCCAAAATAGCCGTCTCCGAAATTCTCGGAATATTTTCTCCAATGAAGGAGTTAAAATAGTCATTCATCAATATTTCCTGGGAATTTGAATTGAGAAAATTTAAATCGGTAGGACTTGTATAATGAGGATTTTTTCTCTGAACTATACAATTTTCTCCATTCCTCCAGTTAATTCGAAGGAGATGTCCTGTATATTTTTACATTCATTGAATCTCGTTACCTTCATTACATGGTAAATAATAATAGGTTTCATATTTCCTGTATCTATACTCTGTACGCTTATGAAGACAGTGGAAATAAATCCGAACTGAAAGGAAGCCAATTAGAAGTAACGACACATCTGTCGTATAGAGAATGGCATTTCCTTTATCTCTTTTCTACGCATCTATCTTTCTCTTGCTCCATATCTGACACTGATGGAATATCCACCCAAGGGCTTAAAAATACCTGCTGACGTCGAATAATTATAGAGAAATTTCAATAATGAAACATCGTCATAGGAGTTGGAATTCAATTCAGTTTCCCAAAATCCGAAATTTGTTTGGAATGAAATATACAGGCTCATTCACTGTGGATGGCACATTAGACCCATATTAGTAGTTTCTGGTGAACCAGACAACCTACACATTTGAAATATTTTCGATAAAGCGGTGTGGCCAGTTGCACTAGAAGAATATTTGATTTTTGAAATGGAACAGCCAGTGAATATCATTATTTTTGGAATCTCCAACAATATACTAATAACTTGTCTTGACGATATTTTCCTATTACCGTCCTGTTACCGTTTTCGACATAAAAAAATATTATGAGAGGTTCCTTCGAAAATCATGACATGTAAAAATGCTGAATTTTTTAGTAAAAATGTAATATGATATCGTAATTTGGTTTGAGGTTAGGTGATACCTGGAGAATTTTCACACTTCAATCAAATCTTATCGGTAGTTCAATACAGTTATTTCTGTTGCTTGAAGAAGTGACTGAAATCAAGTTGATTTCAAATGAAAAACCCTGAATATTATTGAAAATTTGAGAAGCTGCTGAAATTTGCTATTATACTATGTATATATCAGACCTATACCTAGCTATTTAAATTTTGGACTAATTAGCATTATTCATTTGTTTGAATTTTCTTTCAAAATGGTTTTCCCATTCGGTATTTGGTAAGCATCCTATTCGACAGTATCATTGTGAATTCTCCACCTGTATTTTGTGAACTTTCTCTTCAAACATTCGATGATTTTGTTTCATGGTTTATGAAGATATTCGCAACTTCTGAACTGACGAAATTGTCGATATTATCAATAGAATGTCACAACGTTACCGTCAAATAGTAATCATGGCTTGATTACCAAATACCGAATCGGCATAGGTACTATTTTGAGAGGGCATCTTCACAAATAATGGCTCATAAGTACAAAACTTGACTTGTAAGGTTCCGATAATATATAGGGTGTTTCATTTGAAATAATCAACTTTCAGTCACTTCTTCAAGCAACCCAATATGGAAATAACGAAGATAAGGCTGAAGTGCAGAAACGCTTCAAGTATAACCTACTACAAACCAAATTTCGATATCATGGTACATTTTACCTAAAAGATATTAATCAGAGGGTATGATTTTAGATGAAAAACAGGGAATTTATTTTGTATTTCAGAAAAGGTATCGGGAAATATCAAGAAAAAGTCGTTAGGAATTCGTTGGAGATTCTAGGAATGATATTATTTATAGAGTGTTCCATTTTGAAAATCAAAGTTGCTACTATTTTCTAATTGAAGTGGCAATATCGCATTGTCGAAAATATTCAAGTTGTGTAGAGAATGTGCCCAGCCTCTATGTATAGTGAAACAACATTCGTAGACAAATTTTCATCCGTCTCATCATACAAGGTTTCTTTAGTTGATACATACTTACAACTAAGATATAACGTCATAATGATTATTCTCAATGAATACCCTGAATATGAGTTCAGAAGTTATAAAGGAGCCATGATTAGGTCATTACTCATTTTCATGCAATTCCCAGTTTCATTAATCATTAATTAGCCTGGGATATACTCGGATCTTCCTGAAACTTTTCGTATACTTAATTGAATTTGAGAACAGTTTGATCAGTACTTTGTTCGCTCAAAGAGATCAATCTCGAAAGAAGTGAATTTGAATAGGAAACTTTTTGTGGTGTCGCATTTGCCTTGTCTCATTCCTGCAACCGCTTAAAAAATCATCAGTTCTGATTTGGAAAATATTGTCGAGATAGATAATCATCAGAAATCATTGATAAAAAAAACATTATTTTTTATGACTGGGTACATTTGAAGTGAGACAAGCAAAGCTGTCTTTCATTTTCTTTTCCTTTCATATTGGCGTCGCTTCGCATTTGGCATTTCCAGAAATCCCTGATACATTTCTTATTCTTTCTTCTTGATGCTCAACATGAATAATGTGCTTGCTGTTGCAATAATATAATATACATGTCAATAAGGTTCTAAGACGAAATATTCGATTTCACTTACTGGGTCTAGACACTCTAATTCATATCATCAGGGCAGGTACAGACTGGCCAATATGGACGAACTAATGTCTATATTCATAATTAAAGATTTTTCAAGAGTACAATTCTCTCAGGATGAAAGAGCATCCATGATTCCATCATCCACCCTAACGATTTCGAAATTTTTCAGGTACCCAGTGGCCAGGACTTCCTCACCTATGGCTTCATGGGCCTCTTCCTGGTCCTAAACGCCTCCCTTTTCGTCTGGTGCAGGGGCGGCTTCAAAAGTAAAATCCTCTGGGCAGCTGTGGCCCACGTGAGCTGGCACATAGCCAACGCTCAGGTGAGTAAAAATCTACTAATAGTACACAATGTTGAAGCCTACCACTATATTCAATTATTTTTCGGGGGTTAATACATGAAAGATTATATTTTTATCGATGAATACATGTTCAATTGAAAGTTTTATTATCATTGCCGAAGTTGCAATATATCGTTTCAAATAGTGAGACATATACGTATCAACTTCTCTTCGTGAAAGATTTCGGAATTAAAACGAATAAGTCTATCTTCAGCGATGAATTTCAAGAAATGTAACTTTTGACATGTAGCGAAAGTTTTTCCCATACGATGCCAACTTTCAGAAAGTCACTGTATAACTGGATTTGTTCATATTGTCCTATTGGTATTGGTATTGGTAGGTTGGATGGTGACAGATGCGCTGTGACCTAATTAGATCTATTGTGCCCCATCTGCTTCCACTATATCAAGGACTTCTTGTTCATAGCAACCCCACCAGATTCAATTCCTCCAGGAATTATAGGATTTTAAGGGGATCTAGTTGTGGTATTACTTTCAGAGTCAGATGGTATGTTCCCAATATGTCCAATCTTTTGTGATGTACAGCGTCACACTCCATCAGTATGTGATGGGGTGTTTCTGTTCCTTGGGTGTTCTTTGAGTCTGCAATGCTCCGTTAGAAATCCCGTTATTGCTTTGAGACTTCCTTTGCTGAGGTTTATTAGTGTCTTAGATCTTTCTCTGTTGAAATTTCCGAGGAGATCTTTAGCGTGCCACAGTCCTGGAAGTCTCCTCCATTGTCTGGCTCTCAAGGCTTCTTCCGCCTTCCCAAGTTGTCCTTAGAAATAGGAATTTTCAAGGCCGCAGAAGGGCTCTGGTCCGATCAGTGGCGTTGAAGCCCCTTGTCGTGCCAGAGTGTCTGCTTGTTCATTCTTCTCCACTCCGATATGCCCTGGCACCCAGAGGAGGATCACTTCATTACTACTGCCTAGCTCATTCAATTTACTCAGGCATTTCCATACCATCTTCGAGTTGATGTTAGAAGAGCTCAACGCTTTGATGGCTGCTTGGCTATCGGATAAAATCGCGATTTCCTTCTTCCGGTATTTCCTGTCTAGGTTGAACTAGATGCATCTTTCAATGGCGTGTATTTCCACTTGAAAAATGCTGAGAATTTGTCCCATGGATTAGAAGTAATTGGTGCGAGGCCCAACGACTCCTGCTCCAATTGCCTCGGGATTTTTTAGACCCGTCCGTATACCAAGTTATGGTGTTCCTTCCCAGCGCTTCGATGGATTCTATGCTCCATTCGCGTTTGTTGCTCAGTTCCACTCGGAAGTTCTTCTTAAAACTGAACTTCCCAATGATTTGGTCTGTTGAAAGATCGGCGAGGTGTGCAATCTCAGTGGGGGATGAGCCCCTTGCACTGTGCGGTTTTCCTCTTAGTCTGACCATATTGTATTAATGGCAGATTCTTTTCCAGGTGCTGGCTGCTCTCTTTCTCCAGAAGAATGAGGTCACGTCCAGGGACAGTCTGGGATGGGTCCTCCTCCTCGACTACCTGATTTATGTCACCTTGCCCATACGACTGCGGTACTGCATCATCCTGAGCGTGGGCACATGCGCTTCCTACATCGCAGCGCTCGTCGGGCTGTCCAAGTCGGATTTGCATTTCTATCAGCAGGTATGAATTGTTATGAATATAGTGTTGTTATCAAGAACAATAATTATGTTGCACAGGCTAGTTGACTGACTGTTAGGAACGACACAGAGACATTGTGATAATTTAAATGTGACTGTCTTCTCCGCTTAGCGAAATGCAAATTTCCTACTCGAATGATTGCAGCATGAGCTATCTCGTAGGAAATCATTATCATTCCGTGCTCGTTTAATAATATACTCTTTTTGATAATATTTGAGATGTAATATCAGATGTTATGGTTGAAGAGGAAGTCATGTTTCCAATGTTCCTGAAATTTCATCACTAAACCATAGTCACTAACAAGTGAAATCAACTTGTATTGTCAAAATAAAGTGCATCATGCCTATTTAACAAAACTATAGACAATGGATTCCAGACACATTTGTTATTCAATGTTTCTCACATTTTAGTAATGAAAACAAGTTTCATCTAAGTGTCAAATTTCATTTGACATTTACGCAGAATAGGTCGTAGGGGTAATTTTCTCATCATATTGAAAGCATCTCCAATTTAAGAAATTTTCTTACCGAATATCCCACGCAGGAGAATTTATGCCCGATATTCTTTTTCTCAATTCCATTCATGTTTTTGTTGATAGAAAATTTTCCTCGTCTTCGCCTTGCGATAATTTTATATTAACAAAAACATTAGTGACCTTGAAAATAATTATCGGTAATAATTCTGCTGCTAGGGGGATTGATTATAAATGAATATTTGCTCATGTTGGATGTCATTAAGGATCAATGAAATTCTGATGTTTTGAATGAAGTGAGTTATTCAGTATAGTTCATAATGATTAGTGATTGTTAAAAAGGAAATTTAATTTCATGAAGTTCAAGTCAGGCTCTCGAGGCCAAATATCAATCAATAATGCCACTTTCCTTGACAACATAGACGATACACTATCCTCAACAATTCCTGTACAAGAATTGAGTAAGCCCGTTCTCTAAAGTGAATAGTTGACTTAACTAGGTGAAGATTTCGTGATAGCATTAGCGCAAGTTTCAGATGAGGATCGATTTCCATCAGAGATGGGACGACATGCTTTAATCGAAATGACGATGAAACATCCCTAAGACTTTCTGATGAGATCGAATTTCTCGTTGAATATTCATATTTGCTATCGAGTTTTGGTGAAAAAAATATCTTGGTGGGCCTTCTTCTTGAACGTCGGCATATCACAATCTTCTATTATGCGAATACTATGAAGAGTATGAAGTGACCTTCTTGGTGTAGTACTCAGTATGAGTTCTGTTCTGTTCATCGAAAACAAAATTAGATAGCAGACTAATTCGCAGAAAGGAGGGAGTAATCTGTGCGGTATATTAGTAATAGTACAATACTGGAAGTAAACAATAAGAGTTCAGTTGAGATCACTGGAGAAATCTACAAGCAGAAATACCTCTATAGGTAAACTTCACTCAATCTGAGGAGATATAACGCTTGCATCAACCTAACAGAGATTTCGGAACACCGATTTTGAGCAGACTGACTATATTCCGAATTCAACTGGACAGTACTGTCAGTGAATCCATTGATTCTGCTGAAAATCTCTGTCCCGAAATTTAAAATCAAAAATACAGAGCTGTAATTCGGAACATGTTTTCATCAGTAGTCAGCAGCAGTTTATCAGCTGGTGAAATTTGAATACTATTCTTAGCGTCAATTATCTCAATAACAGGCATTTTCTGATTATTATGATTCATTATTGATAAGGCATCGCCTACTATTTGAAAAACAACGTAGATATATGTGAAATTCCATCCCCCTCTGAAATAATGACAGTTCACTGAAGCCACACTACCTTTTGATTGTCAGAAATTTCAGCAGAATGTTGAGTCGAAATATTTGAAATGAATAGTATAGGACTTCGCGAGACCATTTCCAATACCAGGACTTACTCTTGGGAGAAAGTCTTGGTCTTAGTATTGCTCTCGAAAATCAAGTCTTCGTCTTGGTCTTGGGAAGATTTATTATTTCTTGGTTTTGGTCTTGTATCAAGACAAAACCAAGACTGGACTCCTGGTCTCAGGAAGCCCTAGAATAGTATGTCTGTCTGTAGTATGTCACTCTCAATGAATTTTCTCGATTATGAAATGTAAAATCAGCAGATTCAGTACTGTCAGTTGAGTTCCGAATATAGCCCATGTCGGTGGATATACTGACATTGCTGTCAAGTTGAATTCGGAATTTAGTCATAGTAGAGAAACTTTTTCGAAGATTAAATAATTAATTTTATCCAATCTCTGGGAACGCCTCATATCAAGCATATCTTCTCGATTGCATGACCATTGTTCGTTGTCCAATCTAACACCAACAAAAGCGCCTATAATCGTTCATATAAATAATAAAGGCCACGGTCGATTTTCATTCTGATTGTCAATCCGAATGGGTGATTGATTTCCGGAAAGCGGGTCCGCGTTGTTCAATTGATTAGCTGCAGCTGGAACTTCCATTATTACATAGTTCGAGTGTTATAGTCTTGGAGGAGGAAATTTCAACGGTTTCAATGTTATTTCCAAAACCTCCCTAGAAGAGTAGATTTCATCCAGAGAATAGCCAATCGCCTTGTGGGTGATGTCTCACTCAATAATTCTTTGACACCATGTTAACACAGTAGAAAAGTCAGCGACCTTTCACTTTTCTATAGATATACTTCCACGGGAAATGTTCTTCTGCAATTTCTGCTATCATTCCATCACTAGCAGTACCAGTCAGACGAACTCGACAAGCCCAGTCAGCACATCCCTTCATCGTCGACATTGAGATATGTCGAAGAAATTTTCACCAAAACACGTTTGTCCATAAAACGGCGAAGCTTAGAAGAACTCATAATCTCCAAAAGTTCAGAAAATTTCAATACCTACCTCCCTTTCGTGCGTCCCAAGAAATAAAAAAAATATGATGATAGTGAAAAAACTTGAAACTTAAGTATTCTCTGTAAATACGGCGAAGCTTTGGAATTCTTTGCCGAAGGAAGTGTTCCCAAGAACCTATAATCTCTAAAAGTTCAGAAAAATTCCAATACCTACCTCCTTTTTGTGCGTCCGAAGAAATAAAAAAAAACAGATATGATAGTAGTGAAAAAAACTATTCTCTGTTGATTAAATGTTAAATTCAAGACTTATCAATGGAAACATCCTGCAACTCATTTGTTGGCATCAAGATCTGTTACTGAGAAGTATATCAACACATAAATCTGAAAACAAGTAATGGAGGAGATGAAATCTCAAAAACATTTTCTACAATATGGAATAAGCTGTCCCGGAATCGGACTAGTATTGTTCAAAATATTCGATTTTGACAAAGGGAGAAATATTCAATCATTTGCCTATCAGTTTAGTAACATTATAAAACAGATTCCAGATTCGATTAACTTTGAAAGACTTCCACTGGCGATTTCAAGGGGTCCTAGTCAAAGCACACTACTCAATTGACTTTTTCATGTAGAGAACCACCCCCAAAAAAATTACTACTACATTTCTCACTGATCCCACCAATTTCGTATGGGTTGTGGTTCCAAGTCCACTTACTTGGTAGGTATTTTTCAGATCAGGAGATCATGTAGATCTGAAAATATCATGAAATAGAGGGTGTTCTGTTTGAAAATAATGAATTTCATACAAAAAAGGGGGTATTTCGATATTGTTTGAACCATGATTAGTGTGCCTGACCCTGGTATAGGCAGTGCTAGTCCAGAATTCTAGTTGAGTGTTTATATAACTATCAATACTTGAGATATTTTACGCAGTATACCGTAATGTAGAGTAAACAGCAATTGTAAATATTTGTGCAGGAATATTAGATTTATTTCAATACTATAGAATTGTAGTTTCTGAAGAAACACATTTTAAAGAAGGTAAAATTTGAAACAATGTTGAATCCTTGAGTGTTGTCTGAAGGAACTAGGTTTCAATGGTGCTTTGGATTTTATCCAAAACAGTTATCATTTATCCTTTGAAATAATCAAGATATTGCTTGTATATATGTGAAGTTCTGGAACACCCTGAGAAATCAAATTGCCGATGTCTGCGTAGTCACTTAGGAATGTGAGATATTTTATATGGGGCATCTCCATCATTTTCTGCCATTCCTAGAAATATTGCTCTGGGGCTATATCATAACTGCACGTTTCACAGCTTTCAACTGGATTAATTTTGCATTCGTTTGGTATATTTTCAAAAATGTGATTTGGATCGAAACAATGACACGTGCATCGAGAAGTATTGTTATGTTGATGGAAGCAAATTCATCAATGCAAATTTATATTTGCATGATATGCACAGCGATATATATTCGAGTTTTAATTTTTTTATTTCATTTTTCGCGAATTTATTGAGTAACAACTGGTTTTTCCATAAATTGTGCCAAGATAGCGTGTTTACAGAAATTTAATATTCTGCGAAATGAAAACGTTTTCGATTTTCGTAATGGCTGATGAATTGAAGAATGTATGTACTATATCATTTTTAGCCCATGCGAAGTATGTCAATTTTGCTATATTCAGCCAGCAAAACATAGATACCAATAAAAGAATATATCTATCGAGAAATACAACCTAAAACAGGAACAATCTCGGTTGCGAGTGCAGTATGAAGATGGTTGAGAATATCAATTTCCAGTAAATATGACATTCCATCACCAATATTGCAATTGACCCCAATTGCTACAGGGTGTTTCATAATATGTGAAACGCAATTCAAGAGATGATAGGGTGAAAAGTTTCAACACCATCCATGTTTTCTCTCAAAAATGACACATCAATACCCCTCAACGGTGCCACTGGTAGTCAGAATGACTGAATAATGCTACCGATTTAATTTCTCTCAGGTACTGAGTGATGCACCAGAATAACAAAAATTTTGTTTAGCGGTAATTTAGAAATTCAATGACAATTATTTTAGCCTTCTACGACTTTTGTTAATAAAAACTTCAGGATTCTTTTGAGACGCCCTATCACCTATCACCTGTGTCCCACATATTACGAAAAACCCTGTATATGGTTAGGTATGTCACGTAAGTTGAATCCAGAAGATACCAGATTTCTACAGAAGAATGAGGTTATTACTCATGATTTTTCAATCCACCATTTTCTCTATTCCTTCTGATGGAACAAATCTAATGCATATCAGGATCCAATGGCTATAGATATTTTATGAACTGAAGAAGGATTTACTACACAGGGCTGTGATCAATAATCCGTGAACTCTTGACCTTGTTCTTCATTTTTGCTTCTTGTCATCACTGTATACTTACAAGAAGGGGTAGAGAGACTCGCCTAATTACACTGAGAGTTTCTTTCAAGGAGAGAAATAGAGGCAAAGGTCGGCCAGTTATGAAGCCAGGTTTCAGAGTTGATTGATGTTAAGAACTGCAGCATCGTTGTCTAATTAACCAGCAGTTGCTTAGAGATACAAAAAATCAGACCTTTAGAATCGTGGACAATGGAGCTTGTAGAATAGCTGACAATGAAAAATAATTAGGAATTATCTACCCACTAAAACGGTGGAATCGCATTGAATGTGGCCAGTTGTATGATGAATAATTCAATAGGTCCATCATATCTTGTTAGTCAAAGAAGCTTCGTTCTGAGTGATAGAGTTAGGCAATCTAGATGAAATGAATAACATTTGAGAAAAAAGAAGAATTTATTATACTCGATTTATTCATATCCATGGCAACATTGGTAACAATTTCTTAGTTGATGAGTTCGATTCCATCAGGCCTGCTGACAGAAACTATTTCTAGGGGGAAGCAGGAAGCTCTTGAAATTTGATCAGTGGATTAAATCAATTGGTTCATCAAAAATATTGTGCATACTTAGGACTTACGATGTTCCTGGAACATTATAGGAATTTCCTTTCGTGCGCTCCAAGAGATGGAAACAAAAACTCATGGGTGTATATGGGGTTATCTGAATCAATGTCCACCATTGGTATATTTTTGTTATGATTAAAGTTATTATTGACGATACTGCATTGTTTAAATTAGCAAAGAAGCATTATTTCGCACCCCTCTGCTGTTTAGACGGATTGAGACTCGTGTTATGTTAGGGGACTGGTTTGTATAACTTCATGGTGCAATATATTTATAGTGAGAATCAAATTGAAAACTGATCGACCATCTTATAGTTCTAAGAAGAACAAGTAACTTTATTAAACGATTATACAATATAAATATAGAAAATTTGATAAACGGCCTCATATATTTTCTTGTGGAACGTTTTGGTGCAGCATTCGCGTATGTCGCTTTTTTCTTCATCACCCTGTCCACTCTTTTCAGTATAGGTTTGATGATGGGGGAGAAATCCTTAGAACTCTCCTTGAAAGACAATCTGAGAATCATTTCTTGTGATCTGTTTCACTCTACTGAGCCTTTAATTATTTTCTTGATTGTTGATAGCAGTACTCTCATCTTTATTACCTTCGTTCCGCGTCCTTGCAACCTTCTGCTCGTATGATCAACAAGAAATACAATAATTGCGGTCCCTCTATTTTATTTTTTCAACTATGTATTTGTGAACAATTTTCATTTTGATATGTGAACATCTTTGAAGCTTCGAAACATGTCCTGAAATTTGATTACAATGAAGTATAGTTTCGATGGAGTAGAATTTCGTCCTGTCCCAAATAAAAATTCATCTAGGAGGTGCTCGAAGATTTTCAAAGGATACCGATTGTTTCCTGGGTACCTAACTGGCTACGAACCAGGTTGAATCCACTTCAATTTGACAGAGAAGTTCATGCAACGGACTTGATTTTTTTTGTCTCAATGGGCTTTGTTATAGTATCGAAATATACCGACGAACAACACAAAACTTTCCTCAGCTAATGTCGTTGGATAAATTTAGTAGGGCGATCCATCAGTTTTCTCGTACACTGATTTGGTTTTAATTCGGTGAAGGTCATAGTGCGATCCTGTGGAAAACTCAATGGAAATCTTCCCTAATGCCTCCCTTTCCTCTCGGAGATGAGGGATATTGAAATGGGAACCACTGACAGGAAGTTTCCATGACCTATAGATGTAATAATTTGCTCGCGAATATCTTGAGACCTTCCTTGAGAAGCAATGAATTCGTACAGGCAGGGAAGTACAGGTTGACACGTGAAAAAGATGTTTTATTACACTACTTTGAAATCAACTTGTCTTCATCATTCGAAATGAGACAAGCAAAAATTGATAATTTTCGATAATTTTCGATTATTTTCATTATTCTGATATATCTCATTTCATTGTGTACAGTTTTGTGAAACTGAAATATGGCCTATGGTCACTTCACGAGAGTTTCTTTTGTCGAAGTAAACTTGATATTTCATTCACGTCACTGTTGATGGAATTTTCAAATTTTCCATTCGTAGACTCCAAATCGAGACATTTCCACAGATCAGATTCTTTTCTGACAATGCAAGATTGACTGAAAATGACATGAAATCCATCAAGATTCGTTCACAATTCTGGTTGTCATGGTTTCAAATGTTAGGTTCCGGTTTATCGCTCGAGAAGATTTCTTGCTGTCATAATGGCAAAATCACAGCTGCTTTTGAGAGTATTTTTTGTCGAAATCTGTCGAAATAAAAAGTAGGTGGAGCAGGAGATTACTATCTCCAATCTCAGAGTGAATAAAGCGCAAGACAGTCTGAGATAGTATAGTGGCTTCAAACTTACTATGCCAAGCAGAGAAGGATTAAGAAGAAATACAGTGTTCTGCCTAGGGAGCCTAGTATTCACACATACGGATCCCGCCTGACTGACAAACAGGCCTCGGGTGCAGGAATTCATCTAGAAGGGAGAAATATACGAGAAAACGACGCTCTAAGAAATTACACCACAGTTTTCTATATAAGCTGTGGTATTCGCGAGCCTTATTATAGCAGAAAGGCAAGAGGTGGAAGAGGAGCCAGTACAGTAGATCTACATCTGTTCGGACAGTCAGACTCAAGGCTATCTGTCATGCCAGACCAAGCTCAGCATTGGTACAGGAATGCGGAAATGCTCTCGAGAAATTATCCGACCTGGTCTATTCTCGAACCGTTGGAATTCGATCCTTATAAGAATAAAGAAGGATGAATTCACGTATGTGACGTATGTTGAAGTGAAATAAAAGATCGAATTCGTATTCGAATAACAATCGAGAATTACTGGAGGAATATCACAGGTTGCAGGCAGGCCAAAATATTCGTGGCCGGTCCGAGCAAATTCATGGACGTATGGTTCGGTAATATTGCACTTATGCGATTGTTTTTCGAAAATTTTATTTGTTTGGCAGCTGTTTTATCTGTCGCTATTCCCAAAGCAGTTTCCCCAATCGCTTTTTCTGCTGTCGCTATTCCGTCTGTCGCTGTTTCGTCTTTATAACGCTATTTTGTCCTCTCGCTGTTTTGTCTGTCGCTATTCTGCTTGTTACTGGTTTGAGTAGAGAAACAATTCGTATACGAATGAAAAAGAGGAATCTAAATATGTGGCATATGTTGAAGTGAAATAAAAGATCGAATTCCTTTACTACCGAATTCCAGAATAGACCCCCTGGCCTGGTCTCACTCATCAGCCTCCCATTATTATGGTCGAGCGAGTTTGTTTCAATTTTCCTGCCATTTAAAACTGTTTGCTTGGAGTCTATGATTCGTCACGTTACTCAGCAACGTGTCATGAAAATTAAAATTCGGAGGGCGCATTTGTTCCAGAGCCGCCTCCGAATCCTCTTCAATACTAGGTCAACATTTCGAACCACGATCGATATGGTCCCTTCATACCGAATCCTCATCCATGCGTTCACTTCCAATTTCGAATGCGTTCTTTTTTCTCCAAACGTCAGAGATTGTTGATATTTCATGCGACAGTAGTGTCAGTACACGATGCTGAAGTTTCACATTCCCAGGACATATTTACCGGCGGAGGGTGAAATAGCGGTGGTTGTTTTTCTCTCCACCTACGCTGACAAGTACCGCAAGACAGGAGATTTGAATTATTATTCTTCTACTCACTGAATCTGAGAAGCCGCTATTGGTGACCTCAACGAAATTATCTTCCTTGAGAGGTGTAATAAATGGCCTTCAGCATGATGTCTTGGCGTCGACTTATCTATAAGATCCGTGCAAATCAACTATATAAACAGTGTCTTCATCACACTACAATAAAACAAACGACAATAATTTACTCCTTCATATTCCAAACGTCTAAAAGTACTTAAAAAAGCAATTGACCATAGAATCGGCGCGATTGTCGATGATATTGTATTTTTCTGACATCAAAAACTGTTGACTTGTTAATTATTGAGAATAGCAACAAGAACTTTACCTACGAGCGTGCGGAACGATTTTTCATTTTGAAAGTTGGACTATTTCGTACAATTTTAATTTTGGCATACTTCAGATTATGTTGAATAGCTCATTTGACACAGGACAGCGAAAAAGCTTCTTCAGCGACAAAACGGGACCTAACATTTGTAACCATGACAACCAGAATTGTGAACAAAGCTTGATGGACTTTATATCAATTTTCGTCCATTTTGCATTGTCAGAAAACAATCTTATCTGTGAAAATGTCGCGATTTGGAGTCTTCGAGTGGAAGAATTGAAAAATCCATCAACAGAAATGTGATTTACGCTAAACATTCATTGAATTGTCATCAATTATCATTCAACTTAATTTCTCGGTTTATTCAACAGAAAACAACTACTTTCCTGGCTGTATGCCACCACGAACATTGAATTATATTTATTGATCATACACGTTAAGAATTCGAAAATAAAATCTTTTGAAGTTGAGAATTTGCATTCTCATTCAAATAAAAATATGTATGCACATAATATCATATTATGCCACGGGACCTTATATTTCTATGCTTCCCTAGATGATAATGATATTCTGTGTACTATACCTTGATGAATCAATAACTAATATTGTTTCAGCACCTGTCAAATTGCATCTTGCTAGCGACGGCCAATCTGCTAGGACTTACATCCTTTCTGGTCGAGGACAAGCAACAAAGAAGGGCATTTCTTGAAACCAGGCAGTCCTTGGAGGTGAAGCTTGTCATAGAGGAGCAAAGTGCTGAACAGGTAAAAACTATGGAAACATTTCTTGAGAAAAATTTATTAAATTATTTGTACTTTTCCTATCAGAAAATAGATCATATCAATCGTATTACGAATGGAGTAGCATATCTTAGGAGATATGAACCAGGAATACTGTTTCGGGAAAACATCCTATTTTCTTTTAATTGACTCGGCCGTTACTTGATGAAAACTCATGGCAAATGTAAAAACTTCACGAACGATAAGATTTCCACAAAATTCTCAAACACACAACACGTTTCGCTAACACAGTAGCTTCGTCAGGTTATATACTGGTAAAAAGAGTAGTGTATAATATGTATGTAAATCACTTCTAACGAGAGCTCGAAGTGAAAGAATCTGTATATGATATATTTCTGAACTCTATATTTGAAAGTAAAATATCGCTGGAGCTTGAAAACATTATTATGTTCGACTGAACTGATTTAATTGAACATTTTTAATGGATCGAAAAATTGCTATGTCGAAGTATCTTCAGATTAAATGAGTTAGATAGATTTCTGCTCTTTCACTCGCAAATATTGAAGTCGATTCGGGGAGAAGAGAAGCACTCCAGTAGTAATGAAAAAAGTTCTTTTACGTAGCTTACTCAAAGGAAAATCAGAAAACTCCCATATATATGCGTAATGAATGAGAATAAATACCTACTGATTTCGAGAAATACTTCTTCCTTCAATGATGATATAATCACCAACTAATATGAGAAATTCATTGAAAAAATAGTAATTAAAAATCTTGATCTGGCTTGAGTGAATTTGTTGTATCAGAAATCAATCATGGAATATGGAATTTCAGGTAAAGATTATTTGGGGAAATGAAATATTCGATCTTTTATTGATATGGAGATTTCAATAGCATGGACAATGGATATTCGAAATTACCCACCATGCAAATGACAAAACAAATGATTCCTTATGGACTTCTCAATTGCAATACCAAATATTGAAAAAAAATTAGGAGAGGACTTTCACAATCTGAAACAGTTTATTTCACTTGCCTTCAATGTCCAATAACTTAGTTTGTTGTATGTCCGTTTTATAACAAAACGGCCTGTACTATTCACTCAGTGTTTGAGCATCATGCGTTTTCATTTTCCCTAGCTACTTTCATAAGTGAACTATGCTTGACAGACGTATGTGAAACCTGAACATTTTCATTAATTCTGCCAGTGAAAATATTCGCAGAAAAGAATATACATACATGTGAAAGTTATCCGATGGGAGAATACAATACCTTCGTCTGAAAAAAGCTGAAAATTCCGGTTTGTATGCGGAATGCAATTAATCTAGAAGCTGAAAGTTCAGATTGGATTTGGAAAAATGTAGTTCGAATATTTTACAGACTGTGCAGAATACTATATTAAAAATCATTTTCAAAAAACAAAAATTATTTCCTACTGAGAGATTATATGATGAAGCAAAGATATTCAATGTTGAAATGATATTCATCTATCAATGTATTATAAAAGTGTACGCTAGTCCTGAAAAAATTGAATATAAAAATAATTACATAACTCGCTCCACATCTAACATGAATCTTCCAATTCAACTATTCAAAAAAACAGTTTCTCAAAGATCTCTATTATATTTTGGGACCAAATTCTATAATCTATTACCCTTATATCTCAAACAAACTCATAAACTGGAGAAATTCAAAAAAAGGAATCCGAAATTATATAACAGATAACCACAGGGTTTTCCTGGACATAATGACTATCTGAATAAACATCTTCAGCCATCTCTTCATTCTTTTCATCATTCTTGTCATCATCTTCTTTTTCTTTTTTTTTTAAATTTTTTCCTTTTTCAATCCACATCTCTATATCCTGCCTGCATTTTGAAATATAGGATTGTTTATATAAATACATTCACTTACCTACCAATATTCTATTATTTGATGTACAACTCTTCACAAAATGCCTCAGAATTAGCACAGCAATACAGGCAATCCTGCCTAGGCTTAATGCTTATTCTGGGTCGTTTTTAACAATTTGATATTTATAAAATTCATAATTGTACTCAAGCACTAAATAAATAAAATTTGATTTGAAATTTGATTTGACTTTCGACATAATTCAATATGCAATGAGATGAATATAATAAATGTTTTTCAGGAAAGGCTTCTACTTTCTGTACTACCCGAACATGTTGCAGTCCAGATGAGGAAAGACTTGGACTCCACAGACAGCCAGTTCAAAAAAATATACATGAGCAGACACGAAAATGTCAGGTAATCAATTGGCTATTAGCAAATCAACAGTTTTTTAATGCGACATTAGAAAATCTCCCCATATGGTACAAAATGGGACCACGTTGAATATATGGTATTATAACGTACTCATATAACGTCATTTCCATAACGTTGAAAAATCAACGAGTAACATATTTTTTACCCATTCAACGTTAAATGAACGTTAAATCAACGTACCTATGCCCATTGGGTTCCAGCCAATTGTACAAATTCTCTCGTAAACTACTAGGGCGTTATGGTTATTAATTATTAAACCATCTGAGTCGATCCATCTTGCAATGGATTGAAGATAATAGGGCAGGAAGATAATATTACAGTCAACTCAAGAAATCAAATCAAATCAAATCACTTTATTTCTTCAAGACAACATACAATTGTATGAGAATGAATACCAATACCAATGGTAGTACGGTAGGTATTTATAAAATGAATTAACAATAACAGTGGAGTTGAAAGTATTCATTGAAACCATATAAACATTTCTCAACCAGATATTCCTTGAGGTTTTTCTTGAAGGTGCGTTCATGTTTTGAGCTTTTGATAGAGCCATAGATTAAACAGGTGTGTTTCTTCTATGGGTAAGCTATTGAAAATCTTTGCGCCGATTCTAGCTGGAGCTTTATATGAAATATCGCGTTTAGAGAGTGGTATTCGTAAATCATCCTTACGACGTGTGTTGTATTCTTGGAAATCATTATAAATGAAAAACAAATCCCTATTTTTGAACACAAAAATACAGACTTCAGATACGTAGAGGCCTACACAAGTGAGAATTTCAAATCTTTTGAAGATTTCTCTACAAGAAAAGTTTTTTTTAACACCAGCAATACACCTTATATGATTCTTTTTTGAGAGACGAAGACATTATTCGACAGTGTAGAGTCTCCCCATAGGCAAATACCATACCTCAGTCGACTTTCCACCTGTGCGTAGTATAAATTTATCAGTTCTTGCTGTTTTAAAACAACTCTGAGATTTCTGAAAATATAGTGCAGTGATGAAAGTTTGGAAATCAGGATCTTGCAATGTTCTTTCCAATCTAAATGTGAGTCAATGATTAATCCTAAGAATTTACAGCTGTTATTCATAGGTAAGGGTGTGTTATTCGAATTTATACTCTCCTTCACTAAAACTATATTTTATTCAACTCAACATCGTAATTGGGACATGTTTCGAAGCTTCAACGCTTCATCATCAGCAAAAATTATTGTTTACAGGAAGTACTACAATAACGAAGACGAAAAGCTACGTCAAACAAGCATTAAGATAATGAGTTAAATAATCTTCACCAGATCTGGGAAAAAAATTTCACATGATGAAAAACCAAAATGTAATTCACATATTAAAAATTGTTATTCCAAAAATGAAGGGTCTGCAATTGAATGCGGATCACCTTGGTCAAATTATAAATATCAACATTATTAAGGAAGTAGTTAAAATTTCTCTCTGAAGTCAAACAATTTTGGTTTTTCATCATGTGAAATATTTTTCCAAAGAACAGGTGGGATTATATGACTCTCTTTATCTCATAAATGCTTGTCTGACGTACCTTTTTATCTTTCTTATTGAAGTACTTCCTGTAACAAATAATGTTTGCTGATGATGAAGCTTTGAAGCTTCGAAACATGCCACGATTCCAATGTTAAATAAAGTTCTGGTGGCCTGTAGGATTTTCTTCCAGCCCTGTTGATCATTATTTCCGTTGAATCGTCATATCTCGGAAATTGTGATAGATGAGTTGACATAAACTGGGTTGTCTGAATTCAAAATTGAAAGACCAATCGAATAGTATGAGAAAAATTCAGTTTTTTATCTAAAATGAGAAAGTTGGTGCTGACTTTTGGCACACCCTGTATAGCTGGAAAGCTAACAATATTCTAATGAGATTGGAGATGAATGATTATAACAGACCAATCTTCTTCTCAATCCAACTGCAAGGTGAGAAATCTCCAATTTGTTGCCTACGTAAATCTCTCTGTATATTATTCATTCGTATACCAAAGTTTTCCAGTTTTATTTTATATCGAAACTGAAAATAGCTTCCTAGAATTGCATTTTTCTATTCGATTCACCCAATATTGAACAAATCAATGTTTCATTATTTCAGTATTCTGTATGCAGACATCGTTGGATTCACTGCGATTTCTTCAACTTATTCTGCTCAAGAGTTGGTGAAAATGTTGAACGAACTTTTCGCAAGATTCGACAAACTTGCCGAGGTAAAAATACATGTTCTTTGAACTCAGGATATTCTCCCCTTAACTTCGCTATTTCCAGCAAATATTTTTAATATCAAAGACATCTCGATCCTCTTCCACTCGACTGATTTGTTATTTATTTTTTCACCATAACCTCAAATCCTTCAGAAAGTTTTCTCGTGATGAATAATACATGCGAGATATTTTATTCATTCTCAGACCAGAAAAACATCATTTATGGCTAACTTGTTTTTCCAGAAATACCAGCAACTAAGGATAAAAATTCTGGGGGATTGTTACTACTGCATAAGTGGCGCTCCTAAGGAGAGGAGAGACCATGCTGTACTGTGTGTTCATATGGGGCTATCCATGGTGAAAGCTATCAAGTAAGTTCAATTCTATGTAGGAAAATTAACAAAGATAGAGTTATTTCATCGACTATACGGAATCTTTTCTTATATGAAAGTATCGTTTATCAACTATCTCTCCATTAGAGTGGACAAAAAACATGAGACACAAATACATTTTATAAGAGATGGAATGTAATTTTTTTGTTCCTCTTCAATAAACGAGTGCAGACATGTTGTTATTTGAAACCATAACAGTGGCGTTACACCATTTGGTAGTCATATCGATATTACATCATTGAATATATTTCCATGAAATGAATTATGGAACTCGAAGCTTTAACGAATACTTGAAATGTCTTCTCGTCTCTGGGCAACTGGAATATAAATGGTAACCATCATTTTAAGAAATTTTGCAGTTCGTTGAGACATATTCGAAAACATTTTCGCGGGGACGCGCCTATTATATTTTCAGAACAGACGTTTTAAATCTGAGAATGATGACAGTTCGGAACTGTGAGTGGTGACAAGCGATGTTTGAGACACTCTACTCTCCCCCATACTGCCACAAGTCAAACTAAATAAGGAATTTCTCGATCAGAAATTTATATCATTTTATGTAGATGGTTATATTTCTCCAGTCCATAGGTGGCCAGGTACCCGTGCGGAGTGCGGACAGAGTGTCTATATTCTAATTCGCATTCGCTTGCCGGTCGTGGGTTCGATCCCCGTCGACTGCAGAAATTTTTCTGATGGCCCAAGAAAGTGTTTGGGATCACACGTTAAAAGGTAAGGCCCCCGTCATTCCTTGCTCGCACAAGACTTTCGAAGAGTTTAGAGGGTTGCTCGTAAGGGGGCAACCGAATGACGGATAGAACAAATTTTAAAACAAAAAAACAAACAAATTCACACCTAACTGATATGCAGATCTGCAAACTTTGAAAATGTATGGCAATTTTGAGGAAATTTTGGGTGCCTATCATATAACTCAAATCCCATCAGCATCTCATTTGTTTCATCATACGTATAGACGTGGTAAGTTATCAGGTTTTTTTTTATCGCTTAGAGCGCAAGAAAGGGAATACCTATGATCTATAATAAAATGGATTTTGCCTCCAATCAGTAGCGCCCTTACAAGCAACTCTCAGAAGTCTTCAAGAGAGTTGTGCGAGCAAGGAATGAGGAGGGTCTTACCTTTTAACGTGTGATCCCAAACACTTTCTTGGGCATCAGAAAAATTTCTGCAGTCGTTTGGATTTGAACTCACGACCGGCGACCCATCGCCATTAGAATACTAACGCTTCTACCACAAGGCTACCTGGCCCTGACAATTTTGACCCAAAATTAGAGGGGTTGGATAGAGCTCGATGAAATTTTCAAAATGAGGTTATCGCAACACCCTTCAATCCTATTCAAAATCCGGGGATTCTGCTTAGGGGATTGAAGTTATAGGGCTGAAGAAAGCAGACAAGACGTTCGCTCAGAAATCAACGGGTCTGAGCGTTTTTCCAAGTTTTCATTTTAAAGTCCTAAAATCGGGGTTTGAAGATTACGTTGGACTACCCTCTATGCATACTGGTCCGGTTTGCAATACAAACTGTGTGTTGTACTCGTTGAAATAATAAAAAAAGTTCATATAAAATTATTGTTTTTTTATGAAAAATTCGAAAGGGTTTGAGATAAATCAACAAAATTGATAACAGATACTCAACTTTTTACGCTCTATAAGGTGAAATAAGAAATATTTCATAAAATAATTCCGTAGCGGCTGAATCTGAGGATGGTGAATTTTTATTGTGTTTGTCCAGTTATATTATGTGTTTTAGCTTCGATTTCTCATATCATTATTCCGGTTCAATACGAAAACTACTAGAAATCTATCAGTTTTCACATTTTGTACTCGATAATGTAAAATTGAATGCACTTATAAAAATTGGGGTGATTTTTTCCTTCACCAACCCCAGATTCAGCCACAACTGAATTTATTAATGAAATAATTTTCATTTCTTCTCGTAGATCGTAAAAAGTTCAGTATCTGGGGGAAAAGTTTGTGATTTAACACAAACCGTTTCGAACTTTACATAAAAAAACACTTTTTAGACTCGTATTTTCAAAACTCTATATCTCGAAAACGATGCGTGTTAAAGTATAAGTTTATATGAACTTTTTATATAATTTCAATGAGTACAACACACTGTTGGATTTTTTGTATTACGAACCGGAGCACCCTTTATATTATGTATATAAACTAAAACGTCACTATACCTCCACGTATCCACATATCGAGAAACTACTCCCCACAGTGTCCCCGAGCCATCGCGAAAAAATGTTGGCCTGTATCTTTCTATCTGAAAGAAAAATATTTCTCTCTGATTCTTTTGTGTAAGATCGATGCCCGTGTTCGTGCTTATATTTCCTCATTTCCTGTTTTCATCTTGGTCTCACGAAACGAATACGTCTCGTGTATATTTTGGCGAGACGACTGAACCAAATTCTGCAATAATCCCTTCTCAGATGGGAATATCATCGCTTGTGGCTTATTACATTCAGAGTTTCCATCTTCTCCTTTTTCGTGTCAATCGAACGAACAATATCGGAAAATTCAATTTCAGCAATGTTCGACTTCCCAATTTGTTTAGTTCAAGTCGTAGGCGAAATATGTTAGACATTCACCAGTTCCTTCGGAGAACTATTTTAATTTATCTGTCTGTTTGAATTACAGGAAAAGTCTCTGCTAATCGTAAAATCTCAAAGAACTTGGAGGTATTGGTTGTTTCTTCGTATAGCTTAAAAATAAAATTTAATACTTATCGAATTGTTTCGGAGGTATCGGAATGTTTCTTCGTCTTAGAGGTACAGTTCTAATGATAACCGAAAATCATGTCACTCATAACAATTCATTCAAAACTAGAACTTATGGTTGATTTCTGTTGCAACACAAATTCAGATAATAATGATCTTAAAAAAATTATCAATCTTCGACGAAAGCAGACTTCAAAACAGAAAATTCATCTGCAAAACATGCGATTATTGAATCACTAGTACTATATGCAGAAAAATTGAACGATCATTCATCTTGCTCTATACCTATTCTAGCAATATGCTGCTACAAACGAGGACAAAGTCAATTCATAATCAACAATTTCTGCTTAACAAATCATTCATACCGCAATATGGAAATTTTGGAATATACGAAATTGTGTTCATTCAAAGCAAATTTGAATTAACACATTTTCAATATACCTTATCAAATCAACTGGTTATTGGTGATTTTCTGAGACTGTACCGAAGGGAGATGAGGCTAATGTTCTAGAAAGCACAGTTGCCAAAATTCGTTAGGTCCATGACTAGGTTCACGACATCAGAAATGAAACCGACAAACCGATCGAATGTTAAGGTCGTGACACAATGTATAGGAATAGAGAATAAGGAAGAGAAAATAAGGAATGCAGGTCTGCTATTGGTCAATTCTAACCTTGAACGCGTTTTGAACCAATCATAGTGCTATTCCTTATTCCTTATTCTTTTGCATTGTGTTTGGACCTTCATAGCTATTCTTGTATATATTTTATATGAGTATATCGAACTATTCGATGTATGTAAATTTTTGAGGAGGCTCAGTTTCCGTTATGCCTCATATGAGGAGGCGCCACTGACCTGGAGCATATTAAATGCGCTTCATTGATTTTCTGGGGAATATATATCCATATTCGAAGAGGAATTTTACCATTCCATACTTATAAGTCTGGTTAAGTTTGTCGAGCATATCGGAAAATTTCTATAGAAACGAAGGAAGTTTCTATAGATATTCTTGGAGAAATTCCAATTAATGACGGTTTGATTGAGTTAAACCGAGTTTTGCAGGGAAATTGCGGGACTATTTTCGAACTCAGATGCTCACAATAGTTTGCATGTAATACGAATATCTCTCCCTACAGGGTGATATTTGTGAAAATTCAAGAAAGAAAACACTGGCAAACGTTGTTAGTTATACATTTAGATTAGATTAGATCAATCATGGATTAGTTTAGTTTTAGTTTAGTCTTTATTGATCCATTGAGATGGGCTCGAAAGAGCAATTGGACAAGTCAGTACATATCAAATACAGTTCATAATACAAATATACAGTGTGTTTTAAAAAAACCCGACCCCCTTGCTAGGGTAGGTAGAACACTGCAAAATAAGTTGGGTTTGTTCAGTGAATAAATGTCGTAACGGCATCCGTTTTCATGATACAAGGTGTTGAAAAAATTATTTTTTTTACACATTTCTCATGATTATGTCGATACTACTGGCAACATTGTAATGAAATTTTGTATGGATGTTTCTTGAATACAATAGTACAATAGTGTGAATACTCAAAGCTCCCATAGAGTATAGGAGATTGTAATGGTGATTATTATGAAAATGACACCCTATGAAGAAACTGAAACAAGTTTTGTTTGATGCATACAGTACGATATCTTATGTGATTATGCCATTTGTATGAAATACATAGTAATTTCATTCGCCTGAGAGAAATGTAATGAAGATTCTCGTCTAGTCGAGATAACACATTCATGATCCGAAATAATAATTTCCCCACGGCAAATATTTCCAAACGATTATTTGCTCTGTGAGTCGTAGACTATTTCCATGAAGTCGAAAATCCTCTTCAAATACTACTTAGTACACATATAGAACATTCAGCTTTCCATTGGCGCCTCCAGGGGATGTAAAATAAAACAATCTCGACCGATTCCCTTTAGTGATTTTGAAATACAGGGTGTAAATTTGAAAACTTTCAATGCGAATATCTCGCGAAATAAAAAAGTTAGAAAAACGCCGCTTGGCAAAAATGCTAAAGAGTTAAGGGGAACTAGAACCACCATATTTCAGTGAAGGGATGAGTCACCCTGTCAGCGCAACACACCCCAACTTTGAAATGTCAAATGGCACTACCTCTTTTTTGATACCTCAAATGAACGGTCTCAGTCAGTAGTATTCACCTGTACAAGACTTTTTTTCCACCCACTACAGGGTGTACGAAAAACATTAATTCGTGGGTCCAAATTTGAAAACTTTCAATGCGAATATCTCGCTAAATAAACCAGTTAGGAAAACGCCGTTTGGCACAAATGCTACAGAGTTAGGGGGAACTAGAACCACCATACTTCAGTATTGGGATGAGTCACCCCGTCGGCGCGACACACTCCATCTTTGAAATGTCAAATGGCACTACCTCTTTTGTGATACCTCAAATGAACGGTCTCAGTCAGTAGTATTCACCTGTACAAGACTTATTTTCCACCCACTACAGGGTGAACGGAAAACATGAAGTCGAATAAAATAAAATGCAGAATGCCGATATATTCCAAGAGATGTGTTCCAAAATGTTAGAATGGCATTTGAACATCGATTATACTATTGCTTACAACAGAATGAAATGCATTTTGAACATCTGATCAAATAAAATATCCTTTTAACACAATTCATTTTATTTTATTCGACTTTATATTTTTCGTACACAAAAAAATTCTTGTACAGGTGAATACTACTGACTGAGACTGTTCATTTGAGGCATCACAAAAAAGGTAGTGCCATTTGACATTTCAAAGTTGGGGTGTGTCGCGCCGACGGGGTGACTCATCCCTTGACCGAAATATGGTGGTTCTAGTTCCCCTTAACTCTTTAGCATTTTTGCCAAACGGCGTTTTCCTAACTTTTTTCTTTCGCGAGATATTCGCATTGGAAGTTTTCAAATTTACACCCTGTATGTTGAAACCACAGTATTCTGACATCATGCTGAACACAAATCTTCATGATTTTTATACTCTGGAAGAATACCAGAAAACTACCACAAGCGAAAATTAGAACACCGATTTCCGTGATAGTACTGACATCACTTTGGGTGACGTCTAATAATCGAATAAACTGTGCTGGTAAATATTTAACTGAAAGAGTATTCTCTAGAAATATTGTGCATAGCAAAACAACGTTTACCAAGTCAACTATAGTAATCAAGTAATGATATTCTTCATTCGTTCCCAATAAAATGTGTATATTGTTGAGAAAAGAAAATATTGACAGTGTCAAATGATTTCTGAATGTTTAGATACCCACATCGAGGTTTTCACCATTTCCCATTCATAAGGCTCAGTTCATTCAGCTCATAGGAAAACTACGGCTGAGCTCGAAATCAGCATTCATTCAGTCAAAACAGTAAACCCTGCTATACAGTCTAAGAGCAGTCTCTTTTGGTGAAATATATTAAGCTTTCAGTACAATTTGTATGTTCCCTACCTCGCAAAGATTGATGCTGGAGTAGTAAACTCTAAATCTAGAGGATTGATCATCTATATCTTGGTATAGAAATTACGTATGATACGCCAATGACCTAAAAAACACCAAATGTGAAAAATCTAGTGTTTATCCCCAGAATTGAATAAGGATGGAACTATATAACTGTTTCACAAACACTTTAGAGTGAGAGGAGACGAGGATCTGTCCGTACCCTGTTAGATGACTTTAACGTCAATTTCCATCAAGGGACCCTAGACGTTACTACAACGTCTTATACGTAATAGGATAGTATTTATGATATAAGTATCGTAAAAACTGTTATTACCATATGAGATGGAACATTTTTCCTATCGATTATTGTAATATGAATTAACGATACAAATACAGTACAATATTTTACCTACTAACAAAAACGCCAATTATCTGATCAAAAATAATTAACATTCTTTGAATTAACGATTTATTAAATGTAACAAGCAAGAGTTGTAATGGTTGGGTTTGTTGTGAATCTGATCTGATATTGTGTTCTGGGTTGATGTCACTCATTCTGTGAACTGTCAACTTTGACGGCCTTCATTTCAATTTGTGGAAAAAATATCGAACGAATTCCGATCACGAAAGTACAAAAGTGTCCCTGATCTTTTCATACAGTTATGCTGCTTGGGAAAAAATGACATGAAATGACATTGAAGCCATCGTGCCAGAGTCAACTTCTGTAAAACTACCCCTAAAAACTCATTCCCAACTTCAATTCTTCAAGTATCACCCTAAACATTTTTCGTAGATTAAAGAAATGCAATCAATTAATGCAATTCAACGATGTATAACACCTATTATTTCGATATACGTAATACTTCAAAAATTACAAAATCGATGGCAAAATTAACAGGTGTAGATCATTTCTTTTGTTATGTCTTTTTGACAGTTGTTTGTGCAGCCGTCTTTAAGTCAGTTTGTATTGTGTCAATTGGATGTCAGTCAAATTATCAAGTCGTTGAAGTTATATTTGAGTTCGATAAAATCGATTTTTTTTCCAAGCAGTATAACCGAGATATTGGCTGTATAAAAGGATCTGGGACACCTGGTATAGATCCAGATGAGCAAATCAAACTTCAGTACCTGCTATTTTTATGATTAATCAGTTCTCATCACTTTTCTTGAGTGAAAAGCTGGAATTTGAGATTATTTGTTTCACTGCCCGCACAAGTGCGAATGCTGCGAATCTTATATCAGTGTCGTAATATTTCAAAATACTTGGTTTGGTAGTAGCCAAACTGAATTTACGACTTTGTGTTCTTACATACTTTGTTCTATTCTCGAGAATCATTTTTCTGCAATTGTAATTCCAAAATTAGCTCTTGAATTGACATTTCCGTTACTGACACAAAAATAGGTATGTTGCTAGGCAACATATTCAGTTCCTAGGAGCTAAAGTTGAACATTACTTCCTAGGAGCTAAAGTTGAACTTCACTTCCTAGGAGCTAAAGTTTAACTTAGCTCCTAGGGACTCAAAAGGATGTACTACACGTCATCAAGAATAAACAACATTGTTACGGTTGGTTATTTGGGTTGGGACGCATACCTGATTTGTTTCCGATATCGGCAGATTTGGCATTTCATACACATGCTGGAGATATAAATACACCTTATTATAGTTGAGTATAGGAATTATACACATCTCAGTGTTTTGATCAGGGAAGCCTTCAAGATTCACATACTTGCTTGATCTGTATTTCATTCGTTATTCTCGGGATGGATAACTTGTTTTTGAATAATCACGGCAAGCAACCGTTTTTTGTCTCAAACAACGATATTGTTTACCTTCATGTGATTATCGAGTCAAAACACAGTGTAGTATGAAAAGGAATGAAAAATCGCTATCATTATTGTTGATATGCTCACTAACCTAACATTTTCCACATCTTGTTCCTATACCGGGCACTGGAGCGGTATTTGCCATTAGAGCACCTGGTCCACACAGAAATATGTCACTCTGTGGTTGTATTTATATCGAAACTATACAATTCGAACATCCTTGGAAATTGACTAAACCTGCTGTTAATGCAGGTAGGATATTCTCACCACACGGATTTTGCATTGATTTTGATTTGTTGCATTGCATACATATGGCACGGCATTGGTAGTTACTTCACATATTCATTTGAGTTAATTGTTTCGGTTGCAGAAAAAAAATCATGTTTCATTCGGATCGCCTAGCGATATCAAAATTTGCGAGTCAAACAAAGTCACTTTTGATCCTAATAAAACAATCTACTATTGTTTTCCCAATAAATATTGTTGATACGCCACGCCAGTGAGGGTTTTATCCGTGAAAATCCTAGATTAATGTGAAATTTCATTGCAGATACGTCCAGCAAACGGCGAATTCCCCTGTAGACATGCGGGTAGGGATCCACACAGGAGCCGTGCTTGCAGGAGTGCTAGGACAGAGGCAATGGCAATTCGACGTCTATTCCAAGGACGTGGAATTGGCCAATAAAATGGAGAGCAGCGGCCTGGCAGGGTAATAATATAATATAATAAACTGATCGCAACAAGTTGGGAATAGCCTGGTTTCTCATACAAGTCTAAGAATATGAAACGTTGTTACGTCCAAAATCTTTATTTCTACGTTTCTACCCATTCTACCATTAGTTGCGTTTCATTTGTTCCATTCTGGTAACGGTGGTGGGAACAATGACGTTTACAAATGAAACGAGAAACTTCATGACCTAGCATGAGAAAATTGCCGTAATATTATAGATGATAGAGGTTTTATTCATATATCGGGGCTCCGAAATACTTTAATATTATAATAAGAGATTTGAAAATCAAGAAGACGAAAGAAATAAATCAATGCATATTTGGAGTAGTGATTGTGGTGCTCAAAGAAGGTTGTCTGAGATTAAGATGATTCATTGTATCTGGGAATGAAGATATGAATCCTGTTTTCCTTGAAAGAATAATAGACTCGTGAATCTCACGATATTAATGTCTACTAAATGTCTTCTGTTTCAAAAAGTTTCGTTTTTCTTTAATCTAATTTCATTTTTTGACAACTGTCACCAGTCATCCCACGTCATTCCTTGTAGTGAGACGGAATGAAATGTAGCAACCGGAATCGATAAGGTTGCAAATAAACCGACACATTAAAGTGATTCCGGTGGTAGAATCGGATGAATAAAACACATCTATTATTTCTTCTCATATTCTGATACTGTCAAATATATGTTAGGAGTGCCAACCCAAAATCCTCTACCACTGTAAAAGGAATATAATGAAATTTCATTACTCAAATAGCTTTATTTTGGTGAAATCTGATTGTAGTGAAGTCTACTCCGCCGCTTAACAGGCAGAAAACGTGTTTTTTACTGCCTAGGCAGAAAAAGTTTGTTGTTATGCAACGTTCCAAGAAATTCTAATGAAATTAGTAATCAAAATTGACACTGACATTGGTTGAACACAAAATGATGGAGTTTTCAATACAAAAATTACACAAAATTGGTTTTATATCATTTGGAGAAAAAATTTCATGTTTCATTCGGTAGCAAATGTAGATTGACTGCCTTGGCTGAATTCCTAGCCTCGCTACACTCGGCTATGAACTATCAGCCGCGGCGGTCAATCTACTACTTTTCTGCCTAGTGAAACAAATAACTATTTTTTGAATAACTTCAATTAGTGAGCTGAGTTGACTCCTACAATCAGATTTCATCAAAATTATGCAATTTGAGTAATAATACTTCCATTATGTTGCTTTTACATTGGTAGATGTTCTTAGGTTGACAACTCGGAGCGAGGTCCCCCATTGATAACGATTTTATTTACTCCTTCGATAATCTATCTTTATTATTGTTTACCATGGAATCAATGAAGCAATCAACATTGCCAATTTGTAGAGGTTTCTCTTTTCCAAATAACCATCTGTCGAAACCATTCAGTCGTTTGCTGAGCAATTTTTCACTGCACATAATATGTCCAGACGTGAAAAGACTAGACATATCTGAAGGCATGGCAGTATGTGCCGACAAATTTTGCTCTAGTTTCCACATTCACCAACTCTTTTTCTTCTAGTTCAAATTCGGGGAGTATATTTTCGATACGACTGTCTCTTTCTTTCTGCATTTCTTCATAAATGCTGAACTATATTTTTGTCAAAATTCTACAATATCTCGGAATCAACGTTCTCGATTTCATTGATTTCTGCTATTTGGTATACTGTCGACCCTCTCAGAATTGCTGGACAGTAGAATCCCATTGGAATCCTAGTTTCTGTTTTTCATGGTGATTTTGGTAGTTCAATAATCATAATTCACAATCAAATCAAAAAACAAACCAAATAACTCTTCAAACTGACGATGAAATTCTTAATTCTTCTCAGTTTATTTTTAGAACCCTCTAGTATTATAAGGCACCTATTTTCACTAGGAGATTTATGCCGAATCCTCTATTTATTGAATACACTTTTTAATCAAAAAGCTTCAACTGCTCTTTGAATTCTCATGAGAAATTAGAACATCGATCTTGGATTGAAACTAATAACGAGAATTATATCTGACACGAATTACCTGTTTTAATAATGGTTTACATAGTGTCTTCTATCAGTTTTATCCAATTACTGTAACATATATATCTGGTTGCCATATGATTCCTGCAAGATTTCGTTATTGCTTCTTGTGTAGGACAGAGGGGATGAAGAAGAGCTGGCATATTAAGAAGCAAGCAGGTTCATTATCTCATCATGAATATATGCAGCAGACTCATGCAGCGCTATTTCCATTAGAGATTTACACAATTTCCGTTCTAGTAGAAGTGCTTCACAGTTTATTCACAGATAAGCTGTACTCGCACGTAATAGCAATCGATATAATCGGCACAGCTTCTCACTCAATTATTATCTGAAGTGTAAGATATCGCCATTTCATGGTGAAACATTCGGAGATGAAATATGTTATGAGAAACTTGAATATTTGATTCCTGGATCAACAAAACTATCAATTATGAAGCATCTCAAAACTCTAAGAAGTTTTACAGATGAAGAGAGTTATTATATATTATATAGTATATGTATATATAGTTATTTAACCAACTAGTGTATTAATGAGGGCGATTAATGATCGAGATATTTTAACGTGCGAGCGAAGCGAGTGCGTTAATGTTCGAGATCATTAATCGCCTTTTAATACACGAGTTGGTTACAAAATTTTTCCGTCGACTATATTTCTCATTTCTCCTGCAATGAAGAAATCTTGGTTCGCGAATTCATCATCCATCCGGAAACTGCTAAGAATCACCCAGTAGCCTTGTTACTGACATTAGTGTCATTTGACATTTGTCGAAATGATCAACATAGGAAATAAATTCCTTGTGTTAGAAAACAGGGATTAAAATCGTGTCAGAAACTTGGAAAGGCGAACCCGTTAACGGAAAATCGTCGATGAAATCAATATTTTCGATTTAAATGCAGATTCCGCTAGTTATAGCATAAACAATGAATGCACGCGGTGTATGTTTGGTTGCCTATAAAACAATCGTGCATTAATAGACAAATCGTCCATTAATAGGGGTCATTAATGAACGATTTCATATACATTAAACTTAGTCGTTAATACGAGGTCGACGGAAATAGTTATTTAACCAACTAGTGTATTAATGAGGGCGACTAATGATCGAGATATCTTAACGTGCGAGCGAAGCGAGTGCGTTAATGTTCGAGATCATTAATCGCCTTTTAATATACAAGTTGGTTACAAAATTTTTCCGTCGGCTATATTTCTCATTTCTCCTGCAATGAAGAAAACTTGGTTCGCGAATTCATCATCCATCTGAAAACTGCTAAGAATCACCCAGTAGCCTTGTTACTGACATTAGTACGTGTCATTTGACATTTGTCTAAATGATCAACATAGGAAATAAATTCCTTGTGTTAGAAAACAGGGATTAAAATTGTGTCAGAATCTTGGAAAGGCGAACCCGTTAACGAAAAATCGTCGATGAAATCCATATTTTCGATTTAAATGCAGATTCCGCTAGTTATAGCATAAACAATGAATGCACGCGGTGTATGTTTGGTTGCCTATAAAACAATCGTGCATTAATAGACAAATCGTCCATTAATAGGGGTCATTAATGAACGATTTCATATATATTAAACTTAGTCGTTAATACGAGGTCGACGGAGAAATATATTTATATTGTCAGAACCATCAAATTTGCTATTCCAAATTGATAGTAGTCATCACAACCATACAACTAGACAAGCAGATTATTTTTCAATAAAATTAAATCAGAAATTGCTGAAAAATATCTATCACAATGGAATGATATAAAAAAAATCACTACCAAAAATTACACTTTTCTCGAAAACGGTTCGTTCTACGGGATTCTAAGAAGAATACCTTTATTATGTAAAAGCATTTGACAAATCATGTCATGATAGTAGAAATGATATAACTCTTGAAACAAAAGAGCTTGGGATATTTTTATTGCATCGGTTACAAGTTTCACACCTTACTGTATATTAAATCATGTTTTCCGTTCCACTAAACGATTTGTAGGATTTCGTGATTCTAGGATCAATAATAACAAAGATATTGAAGAAAACTGCAGAAATACAGAATACTGCAGAAGAAAAATTGGAGAATACCCTTCAATCATACTTGATTCTACATTTCATACATTTTTCTTTCCTTTTTGCAGGAGAGTACACATTTCTGATTCCACATTATCTTTCCTGAGCGGTGAATTTGAAGTTGAGCCTGGGTTTGGAGAAAAAAGAGATGAATCATTGAGAACAGCAGGACTTAAGACATATTTCATAGTGAGAGTACTCAAACCAGTAGGTATCTCAAATATAAAAGATCACTGAACGAATATGTTTGATGGCCCTTGCAATTTCATGACCCCCATTCTTTTCTAGTTTCAACCAATCACCCAAGAAATTCAAAATGGTAGCAGCATTCAGCCAGAAGAAGATAGTTGTGTCATTACTGAAATAGGCTCGGAAACCAAAGAAGAAGAAGCAGCACATGTAAGCACCTCAATTTCACTGGTCTCATTGTAAAAAATAATTGATTCAACTTCAATTTCTCAGGATCGTAGTAATGGCAGATCACGTCAAGATTCTGCAGATTTCAAAATAAGACTAAGAAAGGAATTGGTCAGCAGGGATGGACATAAGTAAAATTATCAACACATCAATCACTGCAAATTGGTTCAATTATTTCTTATTTCAGGGAACTGTCGAAAAACACGAAACTGCTGAATCTGGCATTCATAGATCCTCAGAAAGAAAAATCGTACCACCGACACATAGAGTCATTTTCCAGCTTCACATTACTCATGTTTTTGATAGTTAGGTTGGCTGTAGGAGCTACGATAGTTATAGTATTACCAAGGTATGACTTCAACCTATACCGTTCAATAAAAATTGTCTAATAACTTGATTATATTGCAGTGATTTAACAATAGACATCACCTATTGCATTGAGAACATTGTGTTCTTCATATTGATAATGGTAGCTATAGCTGAGGAATTTCCAGGATTGGTAAGAAAATTGAAATCCACATAATCCCACCCACACACTACATATATGATTGTTCTAGTCGAAATGTTGGAAGACGTTTAAGGAATCTATGATGATGCGACGAATATTATCAACCAGTTGTATCGTACTCATAGGCACTGTGAACATTCTAGATTCAGTGAGTCAATCTCCAGTTCTCTCCTATAACTTCTCCAAGTAACAGTTTTTTCAGGTTTCTTGTGTCCACCTGAAGAAACACTCGGAAAATTGTTCAACAACCATGGATCTTGACGCGTCTTGTCTGTACCCTTCATACTTCAGCAACTTCACCGTTCTAATTCTAATTGCATCTTCATTGCCTGCCTGTCTCTCCTATTTGTGGAAGAGTTTTCTCATGCTATTGATAGCTGGAGCTCAGTGCATAGTTAACATCTTCATCCTTGCCTCAGACTTAGACTGTGAAGAGCTCATGAAGCACTGGACTAGGTAAGGATCCCAATATCATATCTGAGCATCCCATTGATGGTTTGTTTCAGTTTGACAAAAGGCAAATATTCTCTGTCTGGACTCCTATTGACCGCTACTTTGGCATTAGCTTTTCTGGCAAGGCACGTACGTATCCACTATCATTCTGTATCGATGACTCCTCAACTAGGAACCGATCGTTTAATTGTTTCATTATAGATGGAGAAAGTTGCAAGAGTGCTTTTTCTTTGGAGATGTGAAGTAGAGGAGCAAAGGGATTGTGCTGAGGATATGAGACGAAGAAATGAAGCGTTGGTTTACAATATTCTACCTCCACATGTGGCAGCTCATTTCATGGGGAATAGAAAGAGAAAGCATGACGAGTTGTATTCACAAAGTTATGCGGAGGTCGGGGTACTTTTTGCTTCCATGCCAAATTTTTCAGGTAATATTATTTAATTCATTTGTGTGCTCTTGTTTCATGAAATATACGTTTCAGATTTCTATTCAGAAGAAACAGTGAACAATCAAGGCTTGGAGTGCCTGAGGTTTCTGAACGAAGTGATATCAGATTTCGATGCAGTAAGTCATTATTTTGGTTTGAGTGACTGTGAATATTGATAATATTGATGTTTTCAGCTCTTAGAATTGCCACAATTCCAAGATGTAATCAAAATAAAGACGATAGGGTCAACTTACATGGCAGCCAGTGGCCTAAATCCAACAAGACAAATCAAGGTCAGACATACAAGTTATTCATCTACTATGTTACCTCAAACTGAGTTTTTTCAGCCTGAAGATCCGATCTCGATAAGATGGTCGCATTTGGCTCTATTGGTTGATTTTGCTCTGGAGCTGATGAAAGCGCTTCAAAGTATCAACGAACAATCATTCAACCATTTCGTATTGAAGCTAGGTATAAATCACGGGCCTATAACAGCTGGTGTCATTGGCGCCAGAAAACCACACTATGACATCTGGGGTAATACTGTAAATGTAGCTTCCAGAATGGAAAGTACTGGTAAAGCTGGATGCATTCAGGTAAGCCAGATTATCTTCATATCTTTGAAAGTATTGAAGGTACAAATCATGATGATTTTTTCAAAGACCTCGCAGTTGCAGATAAATTTCCAGTTTTCTCACAGATAATAAGTTAGATTCAAGACCAGGCACATAGAGAAGATCTCTAATGGTTATTTCATTCTTCTCATTATCGACGAAAATCTTCACTGATAAATCTCCTTTTTTGTTCGCTTCAAGTTGTCGGCCATTTTTCGCACTTCTTATTCTAATAGGAACTTCGAGAATTTTTATATTAGGAAGGATATTTTCTTCTTTTACCATATGTTGTGGAGCCCCAAAATCTGAAAACCAGTTCATAACCAACTGATTATCCGTCGAATCTTGGAAACAGAATTCTTCATCACTTTGTCCATCATTCGATGTTTCTGCCAAATTTGATTTATCATAATATTTTCGATTATAGTGTCTGCTACATTCATTTTTCGAATGCCCCATCAAACCGCATCCATCGCATTTTGAAGGCATATGTATTTTTTTGGTGATATTTCCGTCGAATCTTGACTTCGTCGGATAATATATGTATATCGTCTTGTTAGTGCTGCAAACGCTGTAGATGATGATGAATTGTAATTCTTTTTATGTTGAAAATGTTTGGATTCCTCATCTAGAAGTCTGTTTTTATCAAACTCCAGAGTCAACTTTTCTGTAGATAACGTTTCTAAAGCCGTGACTACAATTTCAAATTCTGGTGGCATTATGAGAAGTAAATGACAAACAATGTCTGATTCTTCTAGTGTAGCTCCACTAGATCGAAGTTCTCTTATGAGTTTATCAAATTTCAAAAAATGTTCATTGAGACCTTCTGTTGATGATTTGTATTTCATAGTCAATAGTGATTTCCTTATAAGAAGTTGACTTGCAATTCCTTTCCGCTCAAATGTATTTTTCAGAACATTCCAGATATCATATGAGGTTTTTTTATCCTCAACATATTCGAGGTGACTGTCTGCTATTCTTTGTATAATTATTGATTTGCATTTACGGCCTTTCTTCTGTAACTCCTTCAACATTCCTTCTTTCCTAGCTTTTTCTTCAGGCTCGTCTTTCTCTTCTATTTTGACTCTTTCTATGTAAGGTTTTTCACGAAATGAAGTAAATCTTGTTCTTCCAAGAGTACTTCCATACGGAACTTCCAATTGCTATAATTGGTCCCATCAAACAGTGGTATTTTATATTTATCTTCTTCCGCCATTTCAGTATGATGAATTATTATACAGTGAGGGGCAATATTATGGAATAAATTCATTTTTACGAGAATAGGCAACTTTTGAGACAAATCCCGAAACACGTCGATTTTTATTTCCAAATTATGATTTTGTGGCAGATATGTCATACTAGTGACGTCATCCATCTTTGCGTGATGACGTAATCGATGATTTTTTTAAATGAGAATAGGGGTCGTGTGATAGCTCATTTGAAAGGTTATTCAATTCTCTATGCAGTGATATGAACATTAACATAATTATTTATACAGGGTGGCCAAAAAAATATTTAATTTGTAAATGAAATTAATTGTCACAAAAAGAAGTATTATCATTTATTTAATACAAAATTACATTGTACTACTGTCGGAAAACAGAAAAACAAATTAGTTGACAAATAAAAATTGTCAGTACAATTCTAGGTTCATACAATTCCTGGGCCCATAACCTGATGAAATACCACGCAGTGGAAAAACTTTTTGATAAAAAGTATATGTGACAAGACAATACAATTCATGACATTCATATTCAGTCAAGAATCAGAGAGGATATGACCAGTAACAAGATATAAAAAGTGGTGCAAGATCACTTTTTCAACGTTGCATTAAAGTTTTGCTTACTTTAACCTCTATTGATCTCATAGGTCACCGAAGAAACCTGCGAAATACTTCAACATTTCGGCTACCACTTCGAGCAGCGCGGTCTGGTGACAGTTAAAGGAAAAGGCCAGCTCATGACCTACTACCTGGGTAAAGCAGGCAAGACAACCACTCCAAATGAGCCAGTATCGCCAATCATGGGCGTGTCCTACATGGAGACTGTCAATGAGGAGGACGAGTCCCACGACAGTCCAACTTCGAAGTCTGATGAGAAGACTGTCATCGAATGCTCCGAAAAGATGGACGACGACGTTTTCGCTTCCGAAACAGAGATGGCGCCCGATCAGGTGCTATTGACGAAGGAGGTGGAGCCAAAGGACTCTACGGAGTCGACTCTGTTGCTCAGCCAGGTCGATACGTAGAAATATCGATAAAGATATCAGTGTTTCAGACAGGTGTCTGGATCTTTGCTTATATACTCCTTGAGGAGTGATAGTTATATTGATTAGAAGATCGATATTTTGACTTTGTTCACGTGGATTTAGCTTTCAGCAAATTAATGAGTTTCTACTTGAATTGTTGAAGTGTTTCTGTTTCATTGCGCTTGTACAGATGCATGTAATGATATAGGCTTTGATACAGCTCTACCTTAGTGTCACAATTATTTTACCTAAATTCTAGTATGACAATAACAAAATAGTGGCTCTCGTTACTCGAAAAAGTTCTACAATAATTTCAATTTATAGATATAGATGAAAAATGCGAACAATCATTATGATCTATCTACTACCATACATTAGATCACACTGTTGTAGTATATCGATGTAAATATTATATGATTTTCGTTCTACGGATGAAGAATTGTTTGAGATGTACATATTATATGTATGGCAGACAGGTACTGAATATTGCAGAATGTTTTTGTATGTAGATATTACTCTTTTATATTATTTTTATACCTCTCGCAAAGCATGGTTCAAGTGAATGTATAATTTTCTTGATAATGGACGTAGAAGCTAAATAACTTCATTACGTTTTATCTCTACACAGTAAATGTTTAGACTATGTAACAATGAGTATAACAATCATTAATGTATAGTGTTTAGCATAGCATTTTTTTCTTCAGATCCAATTTTTGAATCCATATAACCAAAAATATATTTTAACATGCTGAGTTAATGAAACTGAAATCTTTTTGACATATCGAAAATGTACCTAAAATGAGGCAGGGTTGTTTGTTTGAATGTAACATGATCACTAATGGAGAATCAATGTCAATTCTCGATTTGAATTTTAATTCATTTTGCAGCTTGAGAAGCATACATTAATGTAAAATATCACGAAATAATTGTTAGTAAGGCCTAAATATTTTTGTAAGATATATAATTTGTTAGATGAGATGTCAAAGACAATTAGGTTTGCTGAAGTGTTATTGTTTATATTTAAATTCATGAAAACAACTCATGATTTAATTGACCATTCCATTCGATGTGTTTTTGTTGGAATAATCTTAATAAAACTGTAGCTTTTATTAAATGAAATTGATGGAAAATAAAATTCATGAGACAAAGATTCGGTTAGATTTTTCTTGAAAAAAACATCAAACACGGTGTTGTAATTTTATTATCAACAGTAATATAATAATTTTTCATAAATTCAATATATCTTAGAAACAAATTGTACTCTACAGGATGATTCAGATATAAAATCGATGAATTGAAATAAAATCATGTTCGTTGCCTGTAACTCTAAACTTTCAATGGTTTCTCATGTTTAACATATCAAATCATCCTGTATAGTTCTTTGAAGATACCTTTCAATCTTGAAATTCAAAGAATTATAAAAGAAGTACATCAAAAGAGTTTCAAAGAAGATAATATACCTCGAGTATTTCAGGTCATTCATGACTTTATCAACTGAAGTATAAAAGACATTTCATTTGATATTATCACAGTTATTGAGACTCAATGATAGAATTCGTGAATAAGTAGAACAATCTTCTGTGGAAGAACGAATTTTTTATGTATGAGCCTGATTGTTGATTTGATTGCACTCATCAAAATAATAACATTGCCAACATGTGCTATTTTGGAATCAGAAATAGGTCGTTTGCAGAATAGAAATTGAAAGTTATACCAACAGTACAGTGTGTCCAGTTTTCGATGCTTTTGTGTGATATCTCAGTTAGCTTTCGAGATAGAACCTTGCGGGTTTCGCGGTCGTGTGCCCCTTTTTTGTGAAACTCAAGATGGCCTAATCAGATTTTGCATAACTGTTTCCATTCATGAGATACAGGGCGATTTTGGAAATTTATACTTTTTGGACCCCCTCTATATCTACGAAATTTCTCAGCAAAAATGTCAGATTTGAATCTCATCCCCTATGAAAGTTTACGCAGAATCCAGTGGCACACTCAACATATTTTTTCGGGGTATGGCTTTGGAGATATGACTCAAACTTATGATTTTTTAAATGGATCACCCTGTATTTTATAAGCTCATAAAATTCCTAATTTTTTTCTCTTCAAAATAATTTATAATGTATGTATATGAAATTTTCAAAAATGCTCTAAAATCACTGAAACATTGAATTTTAATAGTGGGCTATGGATTTTTCTTATAAAAAAATCCAATTGAAGGAATATTCATTCTGATTTTTTCATAAAGTGGACAAAAACAATACCAACACTAATTAACTGAGAAAACACAAAAATCATGTACCTGATAGCAACAAATAAATAGTAATAAAAAGTTCATAATGTAGAATAAGCACCAGATTAAATATTTACAAAGACAATTGAATTTCGGAATTATTCAATAACTTATTCACTGAATTGTTCAAATTGATGTCCATTTCCCATAACACACAATTGACACAGTTTCTCAATACGTATTGATACAGTAAGAGTCACAAATATCTTGAAGAACTTCGTGCAACAACAGAGGCAGTTTTCCAGGAATTACAAAGACATCCTTCAATGATTTTGAATGCATTAAGACGTATTGAGAAAGCGTGTGAGGGAAAGTGGACATCAATTTGAACAATTCAATGAATAAGTTAATGATTACTTTCTAAATTCAATTGTCTTAGTGAATATTAAATCAGGTGCTTATTCTAGTATATGAACTTTTTATTACCATTTATTTGTTGCTATTAGGTACCTAATTTTTGTCAATCAATCAACTAATGTTGGGATTGTCTTTGTCCTTTTCATGGAAAAATCAAATGAAATATTCCTTCAATTGGAACTTTTTTCAAATGAAAAATCCATAGCCCACTATTAAAATTCAATGTTTTAGTGATATTGGAGCATTTTTGAAAATTTTATACCTATTCATCATATTTCATTTGGATGGGAGGAAAATAAGAAATTTAATGAGCTCATGAAATACAGGGTGTTCCATTTGAAAAATCATAAGTTTGAGTCGTATCTCCGAAACCATACCCAGAAAAAAAATTGAGTGCGCCACTGAATTCTGCGCAAAATTCTCTATGGGATAAGATTCTAATTTGACATTTTCGCTGATAAACTTTGTAGATATAGAGGGGGTCCAAAAAGTATAAATTTTCAAAATCGCCCTGTATCTCATAAACGCAAACAGTTATGCAAAATCTGATTAGACCATCTTGAGTTTTATTGAAAAGTGGTACAGGACCGCGAAAACCGCAAGGTTCTATCTCGAAAGATAACTGAGATATCACGCAAAAGCATCGAAAACTGGACACACTGTACAGTCAATTCAAAAATACAATATGTAATTAGGGTTTCGTTCGGAATATTGGTGAACATGAATATATGAGTTGAAAAAGCATTGAAGACAGTAGAAAACATGACGTAATAGAATATTGACGTACAATCAGTCAACATCATATTGCATAAAATGTTATTCAATAATTAATGGAGACAAAATGTGTCTTAATTGGCTCAATATCAATAATGCCAACATAACATCTTCATTTAATTTGATTTCTAATTCTGATGTCAGATGCCACTAATTACAAAAACATATCATAATAGCAAATGAAATACCTTTTATAGTTAGCAAGATCCCATCAGATGTGATTTGAGGATATATTATTATATCAAGAGACATGTTCCCTAGTCCAGCTTGAGCCGTGTCGTTTCATAACGATCTTAAAAACCCCTAACCCTACGTAACCTCCTCTACATTCCTTGCATTGCCTACCAGCTCACTAGAATTCCTCAACGTGAAACCACCTTGCTTAGCCCCAATCGGAGCCAAAAGCAACCCTCACGTCCTCACGAACTTGTACACCACAGCGAAAACCAACACGCTGATTAGCACCAACACCAAAGCAGTCACTAGCTTCGCACAAGTGTTCAGCCCACTCTCGTTCGGGTCCAAGGGTCTCCGATTGTTGCACTGCTGCGATCTACTCCGCTTTCCTGCCAAGCCTCTGGCTAGCGCGGGGAAGGCCAGGCTTTGCGTGAAGGTCAGCTTGTGCAGGCTCTCGCTCAGCGAATAAGGTCCCACGCTGCCTCTAGCAGCTGCTCTGAGCAGGGCGTACTCAAGGTCCAAGGCATCGAAGATAGAGTACCTGGCAATAGGGTTGGGAAAATTTCACTATTAGTTATGGAATGAAATTCCACTCGGAATTTTGGAGAAATACACTGTGTCCAAGATAGGGATGTCTTTGGATGTATGATGAATTGATATTCATTATATAGGACGTGGAAAGAAATTTTGAATTGAGAAAACCTAATCACGAATCTGCGATTGAGGTCTATTGAAAAGGAATATTTTCAGATATATTTATGAACACAAAAAATGGATATTTATATAAAGAAATACATCGAGAATTCTGTATGATGAATATCAATTTATCATACATCCAAAAACAACTGCCCAGATGGTAGTGGTTATGTCAACAAATTATAATTCTCAGATGTCGAGATACCATGGACTTTTACCATAGGTTATAGTTTTATTTATATTATAGGGAGATGAACATTGTGTATATTATGAAGAATGACTGAAAGAATAACTGGACTTCAGGTTACTGATGAGGATGTGATATCCGAAATGAGTTTTACTTGAGTGAAGTCATTAATATTTTCATCACATGGAGAATACGAATTCTCAATGTATTTCTTTATATACATATCCATTTTTGAGTGTTCATAAATTTATCTGAGAATATTCCTTTTCAATATTATTGTTGCTGTTGAGTCCTGTGATGGGGCCTCTCCAAAGTCAATTAGAACAGCTCCATCAGCCAAAAACAATACACGACGATAGAACAACTCATACATTTGTTCATCATTGGAATGACCTTTGGAAGAGCTAGCTTTCTTCTATATTTCCCATTTCATAGGCATACAAAACTAACAGAGTTTGATCGATTTTTGACGATTTTCATGACAATGACATTTATTTTCATTTAATGATAAAATAAAAGTCGTTGGTCCCCAAGGACGCGGATTTATTTCTGAAATTTGTTTAGCTACTATGGTAACGACACCGAATACAGGCATTTGATTGGTCGAGAATGTAAGGTGTGAAATTTTCATTTGGAGATTTGAATCGTCCCAGCCCTACCTGGCAGTCATTGTGCTGGATCTTCTCCGACTATCCGAGCTGTCGCTACCTCTGGATGCGCTGACTGCCACAGCGGCAGCTATGGAGGTGAGCGAAGAGGTAGTAGAAGACGAAGGCGACATCACGTGATTGTTGGTGGGGGATTCTGATAGATCTTCTGTCGAGCTGTGCGTCGGTGAAGTGGTAGGATGCAGCCTCAGGAGTCTGGCGTGGTCAGGATGCAACAGGGCGCTGCTTATTCGACGCATGCTGGGCGTGGGGGACTGAATGGGAGATGTGGAGGTACCTGCCACCGAAGGCAACGGAGACACCTGTGGGAGTTGCAAGAGAATGGGTTTGAGCACTGCCGGCTCTATAACAAGCCATGGTGAAAGAAATGCAACATCGCGTCGCCATGATCCGAAAGGTCCTACTCTCGATTAGCGACCACGACGACAGACAAACATTGATACATACGTTACCCCTAACTCTGCTTAACGTAACGTCGATTCCTGGCTTTGAAATAATCGAAGTTCAATGAAAAAAAGAGCTTGGAACAATGGACCCAGGTAACATGTCAGGTATTATACAGTTCCTTAGATAAAATCCCATTTTACATCGACCATTCAAGTTGACGAATTACCAGACAAGATGCTATCTAGGTAAAGAATATTCCATTTCAAATCATTGAATCCCAACTTATTATCACTTATACCTGCAACTCATTCAATATTACATCTTGGGAAGTTATTTTGAATTTAACTCTCTCTCTCATGGAATTCAGTTCCAACTATCAACTTTAATTTTTTCTGTATATTCCCCAACTAGCTGCTTGTAATTGAGAATAAGGTCGGATTTTTCAAAATCAGCAATTTTTGTAATTTGGACAGCTGCACATTTCGGACGTACTTCATCGGGATTGGTTCTTAATGATGTAGTAGGTTTAGAAAGATTGGTAAATTTGGAAGAATTGAGGAAACTTCTGATTGAACCAACTGACGGTATCTTCGCGAATTTTTCCGAAACGAAACATTTTTCGTATCTCATAAGAGGTATCTGCTTCAACGAAATGAATTGCCCTCACTGCAGAATGTTGAGATTGGGTCCAATTTTTACGAGGTATTTCATCTTTAGGAAGTTTGAAATTCGAAACATATACTTCTTTTCCGAAGCGTAATTTGACTTCCTTCCTACCACACAACAATTTTTCGGCATCCTGTTATAAGAAACGTTGAAAATACTAACTTTTGGACTTTCACACACACAAGGGTGTTTCAAATATAACTCGATCATTAGATAGAATATTCCTTACACTTTTCACTGGCTTTCAACCATATTTCACATTGATAACACATCAATTTATTCTTGAAAACTAAGCAAATTCTACGAAAGCGCTGAACGGACATGATACTTTTTTTTATAATTGCCAGTTTGATCTGGCAATTAGCTATAATTGCCAGTTTGAACTGGCAATTAGCCACAATTGCCAGTTTAAACTGGCAATTAGCCATAATTGCCAGTTTAAACTGGCATTTAGCCATAATTGCCAGTTTGAACTGGCATTTAGTGCTTTCGTACGAAAGTACCCCGCAAATGTAATGTCACAGTTCAAGCAATGTGAGCTCTGTTTAAAAGATGCGTATTACTTAAGAGGAAATCAGATGGCTACAAGACGAAGAAATCAAAAATGTCGCTGTTATCTGTCACAGCCGTAGAAAAATTATAGTGTATTACTCGTAGGGAATGGTAATTTCCCACTCGAATGATTGACGCATCATTCGCCTACGGCTCAGGCTGCAAATTTCTTTCTAGGGGAAAATCACTATCATTCCGTCCTTGTTGAACAATATACTATAGGTCTCTAACGACACAGTGGAGTGATTGAATGGCAATAAGTCATTATCAGTCCACTCGCCCTTTGCGTTGGTCGAAATAACCGTTCGCGTTTCTTGGCGTCACTAGATGGCGATAACATGACTAGATCCTTTCGTACGGAAGCGCTAAATGCCAGTTCAAACTGGCAATTATGGCTAATTGCCAGTTCAAACTGGCAATTACAGCTAAATGCCAGTTCAAACTGGCAATTATGACTAATTGCCAGATCAAACTGGCAATTATGGCTAATTGCCAGTTCAAACTGGCAATTATGGCTAATTGCCAGATCAAACTGGCAATTATAGCTAAATGCCAGTTCAAACTGGCAATTATAGCTAAATGCCAGTTTAAACTGGCAATTATAAAAAAAAAGTATTATGTCCGTTCAGCGCTTTCGTAAAATTCACTCCTTTGCATTCACAAGCCGTATTATCGTGTATGTGCAAATGGCCGGCAAATGGCCGGCGAAGGACCTTTCGTACAGTGATGCCAATACTGCTCAGCATGGCATTCTTCTTTAAAGACGGCTAAGGTTTGGGGGTCGTTAGTTTGGATTGGTTTTTACCTGATTGGAGTCTATGCCGGAATCTGTGTGCGTAGTGTTCTCTAGACACATGGAGAAGTGGGTTGTGGATTCTTCTGAGTATGAGGGGAACACGAAGCTTTGGCCATCCGCCTCACCTCTAGGAGAATCCGAGCTTGGCCAAACCTGGAAAAATACTAATGTCAATTTGCCGAAAACATTTACTTTGCGTGATATGACAGAGTTCGAGAAGATGAAACCATTTAGCCTAATTAATTTTCCAAGTTATCTGGTCCAGTGTAGGACCGACTAAAATATGTCACTGTGTAGTCGATTTCCGGTTATGGAAAGACTTTTCTGATAATTTATAACAATTCATTCCTGCGTGAATATGTTGGGACTAGAAATACAATAAAATTTGAATGAACTGTCACGCCACGAAAGATATCGACCAGTACAAGCTTTTGTTGCAAGTCGAACAATTGCAATATGGTTCATGAGAACAGGAATTTACATGAAGGTTATTAGCATGATGAGAGACGAAATTTTAAAAATAAGCTATCACCAACATGGAATGTTGGACACATATTTAAACTTACTTCGACATTGAGAATTTGTCAAGAGAAACTTTTGAAAAAAGTACCGATTGAGTGGGGATGATGATTATTGATTATCATCGTCTCAGTCTGCCGATTTTTCAGGAATTGTGTCTATATTAACCTGGAGAAGTGGTAAAGAACAATGTGGTGGTTTGATTTCTTCTGTTGGGGATTCTTCCCCATGTTCGCCTTGAGACCCAGAACTGCTATTGGAAGACTTTACTGTTGACCAAAAGCGTTTCAATCCCAACTCGCGGCGTTGTTTCTGTAACAGAGAAAATACAGTGAGCAAATCTCAAGAATGATGGAATGATACGCCAGGAATGAGACAGGCGAAGGAATTTATTAAAATAACCATCGCTTATATTAATAACAAATTGAGTTCAACTAGATTATCAACAGGGTTCCTCACTGGGCATTGTAGGCTCAACAACCACATGAGTACGATCGATCTGGCTGAAGAACTTTTGTGCATGCTTTGTCAGGAAGATGAGAAAACAGCAGTACACATTATTTGCCACTGTGGGGGCTTGTCAAGACTAAGGTTCCTTACGCTGGGAGAGGAAAAAAACCAAGAGCCAAAAGATACACAGGAGATCTAAAAACTAACCTATAGAGTCTCATAGAGAAGGCGGGGCTAGTCAAAGAACTCTTAGCGATTTAGAAGGCACATATAGATCTGAAAAGGTCGTTTGGAGGCAAATAGCCCGAAGGCCCCATTGTAAGCTAATCTAATAGCATCGATATATGACATATCAAATAGATCTTGTGTTCATTATAATTTCGAAATAATCTCTGCTATGATAGAAACATAATATGACGAAATAATTATTTTCAATGAAAAGAAACAACAGCGCATAGTGGTAAACTCCTCAAATTGGATGTGAAAAGGATTACTATCCACAATCTTTGGGAAAATGGTTAATTTTCGGTATTTTTTTGAACCCATTTCGTGTTTATCTATCGGTTGAGAATGGAGATTCTCTGTTATTTCATATAAGTGTAGACAAACAGTTGAACCATTACCTAGTAAATCCAACGAGAGCAAGATAAACACTGAAGAACAGGTGAATCCAATCACACTAGAATGTTTGTCATCCTCTTTCAGAAGTTTGAGTCGTAGAATGAGTAGCATCTCTACTCTACAAGATTCTGAATAAGTCTATTTCTCAGTAGTGATAATTTTATCGTGGAAACATAATAATGGAATCATCTCGAAACCTTTGGAGATTTCCAGGGCATAGTGACAGAGGAATTATTATTGAAAGACTTGATAATGCATAACAGCGTCTAGCGATATGGGTTCTCATATATATAGAATGTTTCTGGATATGAATACAGATGCTTTTCCGGGTTAGTTGAGTGAACTACTATATCAGAAGCGCTTACCCCAGTAGGGTTGATAGGTCGCCTGGAATAACAACTCCAGAATAGGAAGGAGTATCCATATAAAAATCGAATCTATTTAGGACTTTGTTAACATTAATTCAGTGAATAAAAGGTAAGAGAAAGAAAGGAACCAGAGAAAAATTATCAGAATTTACCATAATTCGAATAAAGATATCTCCTTCATACCAAGCATAAATGGAATTTGGATCCTAAGAAGATGCTAGAACGATGTGCGAGTTATTTTACAACTTTTTATTGACAAATTCAATGGATATTTCCAAGTATTCTAATGACAGTTAACCTTCGTAATTATTTGAAACGAAAATCCTTACACAGTCATCAATCTTCAAACTGTCCAACCAACGCTTCGTTGGACACAATAAAGGCTCATAAATCAGTGTATTTCCAATGATCGCACCGACATTGTTTATAAACCCGTAACCTTAACCTACAAGACCCGAATAGGCCAGTTAATCACGAGAAATGGGGTTCCAAGTTGAGTGTTGTAATGGATTGTGCGGCCACATTGTCCATTCCAAGTTCACTGAAAACGCAAAATTATGATGGATAACTGTGCCGTTAGCTGGTGTCTCCAAGGATACGCCAAGTCGGCTGTGTTCCAACTAGAGTTCGGAACTCTCCTCTTGATCATTAAATGAGGCGTATATTATGAAACCAGACGAACCCGATTTTAGGAAAAATTATTTTTTCTTAGTTTTTCTTAGGCTAAATCAGTATATCCGAAGAGCGATAGGATGAACTAGTTTGTCCTAGTCTAAACTACTTCGTACTACTTTGTTGATATTTTGTGAAGAAGGAACATACACCTCTATGAGTAGATCAATCGGGAACAAGTCAAGTTGATTGATAAAAAATTCAATGACTAGTTCATAGCCTAGGGAAAACTAGTTTATCCTAAAATTGGGTTTGTCCGGTAACATATATACACACAAGCTCACGTATAATGACCCTAGATATCATCAAGACCAGTAGTCCGAGATATGATGATGATACCCATGGTGATGATGATGGTGTTGGTCACGTAGTCGTTTACGCACGTGCTGAGCTCCAGAAGGAGTTTGGTATAGAAACACCACAGCTCGTCTACTCTGTCACACTTATTGAAATTCCATACCTGAATATCTTCGTAATCGTTTGAAATAACCCAAACAAACGCGGTATCGTTAGATTCGTTATGATAATCCCTGACTGATGATGGTATAAAATACAAGGTGTTCTACATGAAAATCGAAAGTTTGGGTCGTTTCCGACGAATCCGAAAGTGATGAAACCCACACCCTTGCCATATCTGAATCTCATACCTTCTGAACATTGAAAATCATGACTTAAAGAAAAAATTAGTTGATATAACCGGTATAGCACTAGTTTCTTCGAACATTATAGGAATTTTCTTTCGTGCGCTTCAAGAGATAAAAGAAAGAAAAAATATTTTTTTGTATCCACAGAATCTTATCGACTCGTCCAAAATACAGTATTTTCAGGACTTGTTACGTAAATTACTACTGTGTCGAGTTTCAGATCTGCAGAATATATATTTCCCATAATATCTAATTATCCTTAACTGACCCCAAACTATACCGACAATTTTGTGGAAGAGGTCGATATCAGGATTGGTTAGCATATATAGTAATACCTATATGTTAATATAATACTCCAGCCGTGAATTTCATAGTAGAAAGCGCAGGTCATAAATTCATGAAATAATCATGGACCTTGATTGGTATGATAACCATCAGGCAGTGGCGTAACTGACTAAAATACTACCGTAAGACTTTCTGGACTTTCTATCAGATTCAAAGGTTTATATGAGAACTAAAATTATTTTCATTAAATTTCTTGTCAAAGGATGATCTGAAAGCGATACAAAATTCTAGCTCACACGAAAAAAATATTGCTCCGTTGCTCACGTTCTGAGCTACTTATCAGAAACGAGCAAACATCAACGTTATCACTACTTGATGATGTGCTTCATCAGACTAACTTGAATTATGTTCCCTGGAGATAACATTGAGTAGTTAATTCATTGAGCTGCGTTCATTTCAACTAGCCCCTGTGTAATTTCATGCTCCTTCCTCCAAAGAGGAGGATACAATTCCCGGAAACTCGTTTAGTTGCTATGGTAACGCTACAAAATACAGGCTTCTAATTGGTCGAAGATTTTAGGGACTGAAATTTTCAAAGAAATAATATCATTGAAAAGGAATATTCTCAGATATATTATAAACATGAAAAAATGGATACATTTGAATAAATACATTGAGAATTCGCATTCTCTATGTGATGAAATTATTAATTCTTTCTCGGCATATTCAACAGAAAACAACTACTTTCCTGGCTATATGCCACGACGAACATTGAATTATATCAATTGAACATACACGATAGGAATTTGAGTATAAAATGAATATCGTCTGAAATTGAGAATTGACATTCTCTTCCAGAATCGGATGAATACTATGATGAATATAACGATATAAAAAATATATTACTTACCAAATTGGTATGAAAATTGGAATGTATGGGAGAAATATACTAGTATACATACTCTGTTCTTGTTGAGTCGTGAATTTATCAAAAATCATCCGTATCCATGATGTTTGGGATATATGCACATCTCTTTCACATGATTTTTGATAAATTCACGACTCAACAAGAACAGAGTATGTATACTAGTATATTTCTCCCATACATTCCAATTTTCATACCAATTTGGTAAGTAATATATTTTTTATATCGTTATATTCATCATAGTATTCATCCGATTCTGGAAGAGAATGTCAATTCTCAATTTCAGACGATATTCATTTTATACTCAAATTCCTATCGTGTATGTTCAATTGATATAATTCAATGTTCGTCGTGGCATATAGCCAGGAAAGTAGTTGTTTTCTGTTGAATATGCCGAGAAAGAATTAATAATTTCATCACATAGAGAATGCGAATTCTCAATGTATTTATTCAAATGTATCCATTTTTTCATGTTTATAATATATCTGAGAATATTCCTTTTCAATACTTTCATACCCAATCAAGGGGTTCAAACTTGAACGATGGAAACTTGTTATTTTTATAGACCTTCAATCGCAGATTCGTGATTGGGTTTTTCTCAATTCAGAATTTCTTTCCACGCCCTGTATGATAAATGTCAGTTTGTCATACATCTAAAAGAAATAATATCACTTCATAAGCGTTTTTTTTTTCATTTTGACGTTGATAAGCAGGGATATCAGCATTTTTACACGTTCACTTTCATTTCATTTATCATGCTAGTTCAATGATAATGATAATAATAAAAATATACAACAGATGAAAGAAATTCGATTCTGATACTTATTAGGTCGCTAGAACGTGAGACGCTCCGAATAATTTCTCATATGATTTTCACCTACATAACTCCAAACTTCCACTGATGATGAGCTTTTCAAAGTTCGAAATTTGTACCCTTGAAAACTGATTGCAACATTGAAAGTGTGGAGATGATTTTGAGCAATCCTTCCATCCTTCAGAGCCTTGCGATTCTCTTGAAGCTACTGAACTTCAACTTCAAAGCCAAGTAAAGTATCTTCGTGACATCGGCATATTTCAAACCGACTCACTAATGAGAAATTCCTTTAATTCCCGCGAATAGATCCTCATCATGTCGCATCCACGAGTCTTTCATCGTGTACAATCAGATGCAATGAATATGTCGCACATATGCGGTGATAGCACCTCTAGTAACTTCTGCAACAAGAGCGCTAACACCGTCAAATCGCGACATGTTCTTTGTATCTGATTGTTAACGTGGTCGCAATTTGCTATTATATTATGTATGTCTTGAGTCCGTTGAGTCGACTGAAACATGATAAAGAATCCAGCAGTGTACACCATTTCACAAAATTAGGTTAGGTTCATACCTAGTGACTTGAAACATTGTTTACAGCATAAATTTGGATCTCTGGATTTTCCGGTACATAGGTTATTATCCTCAACCTACACCAATATGTAAACTGGAGCATTACGATAATAATCTCAGTTTCGTAATGAGATACTTTACCGCACTAGTGGGGTAAAGTGTTACCTTACAGCACTAGTGAGATCTATTTCTTCAAATATTCAACATATTTTTTCTGTAATATTCTCGATAAAACAGCTAAAGCCTTCAGGGCAATCCGGCAAAATTTTGGGATTTCCGGCTTTGACATTGACCTCATGTTTTAGTAGCGTCAAGTGGTAGTAGTGGAAATGTTAGCCCACATTGAAATGAACTCGTCAAAGGTGTCACTTCGCAGAGTTTTTTGCTCTATCGAATGACCTGAAAATATATACAGGGTTCATTCGCAATTCTCAGCCTTTAGGTCTATATTATTTCCGGTGAACACGAGAGTAATATTCAATCAATATTTCATGGAAATATGGGTTTTATCCTGAAAACAATTGAATGAATGAAGTGACTCTGTTAGTGATCACTGTTAATGAAAATTCAATTCGCGATTGACCAACGAGAAATTACTGGCCGAACAACAAAACTCCGATACTAAATATAATATTCAGGCATAAGAATTACCCTGAATTTCCATTGAGTTCTCATTAGCCAGGGGTCGCGTGCTTGGCAGTGAATTGCTGCGGAACTATTGTCGAGGTATGCACCAACTTTCAAATCAGCTGGCAAGAATGAGTCACTGCTATCGATTCTAGATTTTCTATTAATCGAAATAACCTTCAAAAACATCACTATACAAGTATTTTATTATTTAGGAATATTTCACGGACAATGGGAATGAGACAACGAGAGAAATATCAAACAAGGACATATCTACGATACAGTGAGAACCACTAGTCTGTCGCTCCCCTCGTAACTTCTCCATTTTACATTATACAAAGAAATGTTGAAGGATTTCATTCATTTCATCAGCTTTATCAAGTTCTTCTTGGAAATAAGAATTTCCAAGGCCGCAGAATGGTTCTGGTCCGATCAGATGCTCCTTTTCGTGCCATGATGTCTGCTTGTTCATTTCCCTCCACTCCGATGTGCCCCGGACTCAGAAGACCTACCTTATTATTCCTGCCTAGATTGTTGAGTTTGTCTAGGCATTCCCAAACCATCTTTGAGTAGATTTCAAAGGATCTCAACGCTTTGATGGCTGGAAGGATAGCGATCTCCTTGTTCCGGTATTTCCTGTCGAGGTTGAACTGAATGCACCTTTCCATGGCGTGAATTTTCGCTTGAAAAACTCTAGGAAACTGGCTTATCGGTTCGGAATATTTAGTGCGAGGCTCAAACACTCCTGCTCCAGTTCCCTCGGGTGTTTTAGACCCGTCCGTATACCATATTATGGTATTCTTTCCCAGTGCTTGGATGAGTTCTGTGCTCCATTCTTTCTTGGTGCTTGGTTCCGTTCGGAAATTTTTCTCGAAATTTAACTTCCTGATTATTTCATCAGGTGGGATATCGGCGAGGTGTGCACTTCCAGTGGGCAGTGAATCCCCCATGTTATGTGCTTCTTCTTTGAGTCCGGCCTTCTCCAACCTGAAATGTGCTACACAAGCAGTTCTCCTCACCATGATGTGGAGGGGTGTGAGGTTCAGTATGACCTCTAGTGCTGCTGTTGGAGTCGATCTCATTGCTCCTGTTATGCAAAGACATGCTAGTCTAGTCGGTTCAGCTTTGCCATACTACTGCTCCGTAGGGGATCAAAGGTCTCACTATCATAGTGAACAACCATCGCAGTATTGATGGGTTGCAGCCCTATGTCTTTCCTGTAATCTTTCTGTTCACCATCAGTGATCATTTCGCCTTGCTGACTATCTTTTCTACGTGTTGATTCCAGATAAGTTTTGCATCTAGGATAAACCACAGATACTTCACCTCTTGCTGCCATTCCACTAAGACAATATTTGTTGTCTACGACTACTATTGTTAGTGGTGAATATCGGAATATTGTAAACAAAACGATGCCAGTAAGCTTCTTCTTAGGCATAGCATGCGTAAAGCCGCAAAGCGAGCGATCGCACGCACGATTTTCATAGGTTTGTTGATAGATGACTGTTTTGTTGCTAAGACGATATGTCATTTCAGCTTATGTCAGTAGAAATCCTGGAGAGAGCAGAAATAGCACGTCTCGTGAAAGATACGACAATGCTTTCCATAAAATACTCAGGGAAAATATCATGTCATTTTCGGAAAATATTCTGTTACTTTCATCAGCTGCACAGTGACTATAAAAATAACCATTGAGTTTTCTCCAAACAAGTATTCTGTCAATTGAAAGTCAGGCAAATTATCAAGTGTGATAACATCGTTGAAGTTAAATTTGATTGCACTTCACATATCAACAAAAAAATGGATATAGGGCGTAATTTGAAAAAATAAAGTTGGGGGGGGGGGTTTCAGAGGTAGTTGGACAAAACTTGGCTCTGACCAAATTGGCTCCAAGGTCATTTGGGTTCAACAAAAGTGTATTTTTTTTCAAAGAGGATAACTGAGATATTGACTGCATGAAAAAATCTGGGTCACCCGGTATATTCCAAATTTGGTAAAAGCCTAAAAGCTCCTTTTTTCAACGTCTTAGGATATATTTCCATGATTTATTTCGCCTCAACGCGTATAATGATCCTGTAAGATTCAGTATACAAAGCTGGGAGGATGAAACACCATAGTTCCACTAACACTAATAACCAATTTCATAACCCTAGAAATCGTGCAAAACAGATGCAAACAAAGTGAACAAACGATAGTGCATCATTATTTACGTCTTTCTTTGCTGTTTTCTTGATGAATAATGCTCTCTAATGGTGCATTTCAGGCAGCCATTTTGGTATGGAGCTCTAAAATTCCCTAATGGATCCGTTATATTATATGCTCGCGATTGACGACGTAGAAAATCCTCTTTCTCACTGAAATTTCCTCCAAGAGCTTCATATATCTGTATTATAACCGTAAAACAACGCAGTGATGTAGCTATCGTCAGATCTGACGAAAATTGCTACTGAAATAGGTGATTGGGAAGAAGACAATGAAATGTCGAGATCTTGACTTGACCATTACATGATTCATACAGAATAATAATGACGTAACTGCAATTTTTTTGAAAAAGGAATTATGCCCATCAGCAGGTAGAAAAAAGTTCACTCTATCTGGAAAAAAATCGAAGGATTCTCTGAACAACAGAAAAATACTTTACTATAATGTGTATTCATATCTCCAGCATGGGTATCAAATGCCAAATTTGCCGAAATCGGAAACAAATCAGGTATGCGTCCCAACCCAAATCACCAATCGTAACAATGTGATTCATTCTTGATGACCTCTAGTACATACTTTTTGACATTTTGAAACTTGTCAACAGAGATAAAATGTAAAGTTTTTTCCTCGTAGCTGTATTTGATTACATTTTATAACGAACAAAGTTAATGTAGCGAAAAAGGACTTGACCCCTGAAAACATATCTTCTTACAGATTCTTAAAATCAATCGGAATGATGTAAACCCTTATTAAACGTAACCTAATGTTCCAAATTCAATCTGAATATCTCGAATACTGACAGAGCAATGAAAAAATAAAAAAAATTTGAAACTTCTAAGCTCTGTAAAAAAAAAGTCTCATTTTGACCTGGAATCTTGATAATGAATTTTGAAATACCCTATAGCTATTAGCTATATCGCCTTTTGTTTTGCAGTGATCAGTTAGGATTCATATCAGAAGAAAAAGGCTACTGCAGGCTATTATTACCTACATACCGACCTGGTTAAGCGAGAGGAAACTAAACACAGTGGACTTAATAATTCTTCTCATTATCTCAATGATTTAACATCAGAAGGAAATCGCACCAGCATTATTTATAGTGGTCGAACTGCAAGTAAACAGAACTCTGTATCTACATCTGAGTTTCGATGTTCGGTAGTTAAAACTTCCAATAAAAATGAAAACTGGCGAATTTCTGGAAGTTCAACACAGTAAAACATGAGTTGGTACAGAATAATGAATGTATCTGCAGTAGAGAATTTGCATAAGTACTAGAAACTCATTTTTGCTGGTATAATGGAAATACTCAACTTAATACTTAGTTATACTACTTAACATGAATGATGAGTAATTATTGAAACAAACTTTCAGAATACAAACTATAGAAGGCAATTCAATAGCATTTGCTCAATACTATGAAGAGTGCTTTTATCCTTTTTAGAAATATTTATCAAAATTTAATCATCGAGAGATATCTGAAATATAGGCATCACAAAATATCATTATTTGGCCATTCGCGTCGGAAGATTTCAATGTCCTAACATAAATTGGACAAAGGCAGAAGCAATCTGAGGCAGCAATCTAATTCACGGGCTACTTACCTGAATTTTCAATTTAATTTGATTCCAGACCTTGGTCTTGGTCGTAATTTTCAGCTCTTTTACGCCTCTATGGGTTTGAGAGTATCTGTGCTTTCTGATTTGATTCCTTAGTTTCGACGGTTTGTTTATATACGATTCAATGTTTCTGATTGTAGTTCATTGTATACCTACCTCTTTTATACATGAACCCAGAAAGGATGCAGGCCAAACAAACATTTTCAGCTTTGAGGGTAAAGTAGTTATATAGATGTTGTTTGATCAGCCTGTTATTTATTTATACAGGGGCTATTCAATATGATGCGTATTCCTACACCACTTCAGTTGGATGAATAAAAATTTTCAATTCGAATTGATGAAAACATCAGATGTGTCAACATTCCATTATTTCATCTGAATAATAATTATCAATTCTTGTCACTAGACAAATTTTAAAAAGAAACAATTAGGTCACGGTTAAGGATAATATAGGACAGAACTTGAGAATGTAATTGATTATAGTTATCTCTTTCCGGTTTCTGTTTAGACGGTTTCAATTTCACTCACTTTTTGTTTAGATGTATGATAAATTGATATTCATCATATATAGGGCGTGGAAAGAAAATTCTGAATGTAGGAGAACCAATCACGAATCTGTGATTAGAGGTCTGTAATAATAAAAAATTTCCATCCTTCAAGTTCGAAATCCTTGTTGTTTTCTGTTGAATATTCAGAATGATATTATATACATATATATTTTCATCTGAAAGAGAAGATTTTATTTTCAAATTCTCAAAAGATGTGATTCAGTATTCGTCGTGGAATATATATATATGTTTTCTGTTGAATATACCAAGAAAGAATTGATATTTCAATCAGATAGAGAATGCATTTCTTTTTCTTTATATGGCATACATTTTTATTCATGTTCATAATATATCTGAGAATATTCCATTTCAATGTAATTTGTTTCTCTATATTTCATCTGAGTGACTTGGTAATGTTGAGTATAGGCATTTTGAGTGTTTTACTGAAGTTCATTTGAATATTTAAAAAGACTGGGTATATTTCAGCGCATATATACGATGTGTATTTGAAATGAGTAAAGTCTAACGAATATTTCCATGATTTCAGAATTCTCCTAATACTTTCAATACACGTGAGATTTGATTTTGAAATTTTGAATGAAAATCGAAAAAAAATCAAGAACGCCACTTCAAGGCAGTTTGAATAATGGAACTCCGCGTGAATGTGATTTCCGTATGGAAATTAGTACAGAGGTGATGTCAGAGTTGTCACAGTATAGAACTTTGGGCGGAAAAAGGGGTCTCACCCCAAATTCTTTTTATCCCTATATTTTTTTATTGGTGCCATTCGATAGTATACGTCGAACTTCCTTATAGGGTTTGAAATATTTGTATTAATCTCAATGTCACCCTGGTATACTATATAATATTATAAACAAATTATGCTTTGATATGAATAATCTACTTCTAGGAATCAAAGAAACGGAACAATACTTTCTATTGATTTTACTTCATCTCTTGGAGCGAACTGAAGGGAATCCTTTTTAAGTTCGAGGGACATGTCAATGGGCGGGTGAATAATTGGCATTCAATTACTTCATCGTATCATTGGGGACCTGAATAAATTTTTTTCAACATTCCTTACGAGTTTTTGATGTGAATAATGTTTGGAGTTGTTGAATTTTTGAGCTCATTTGAATTATTGGTCAGATAATCTTCCATTCCCACTCATGAAGCAAGGTTGTCAGGTCACCAATTATAATCAAATTAGGTATTGAAAAGATGTTATAGCCCTGTCGTTGAATAAAACTATTATATCCAAATTGAATATTCCATTTGACCTATCATGAGAAAGCCATGATATTGTAATTATCAATTTGTGACCTTTTCGAGCAACTAGCTGAGTTAAAATATTTCTTATACTACATAACAACACATCATATGCATTTTGGCTAGGCTAGAGAATTGGCAATGCTCAGCTAAATGCTGAGATCTGACAAGACAACGCCTACCGTGCTAAAACTCCTCACGTGTGAGTTAATTTTATTATCATTAACACAAATTCATCATATGCAAGTCACAACATACTTTATCAAGGGAATATTACAAGACAATCATAATCGAGAATTTATGAATGATTGAATAAATCATATTTCTGAAGTTCTCATTCGTATTTCAACATATGGCAACTGTGCTATGGTCTACTCATACTTACAAGATCGTGACGTCAGTTTTCATTTGTGGTAAATTTCTAGCCGTTTGAACATTACCGTGGGAATGTTGATGATTTTAGCACCTTAATATAATAATAATGAATATTCCATATATATTTATGTCATTATCAGAATGATTGATTCAATTTCACGCGCCAAATTCTATTGATGAACGTTCCAATATTTTCCTCGCTCTGATGTCTGTAAAGCAAAAGAGGACTCTGAAAGGACCCAAAAATGAATAGAATGTAACTGAATACTAACGACTATATGACAACTGGGAGAAGCTACTAATTACACTGAAGGAAATTTCAAGATAAAACCGTGTGAATATCAGTTAAACCCGAGGTTAAACCTATATACAAATGTGGACAGAAGGATGATATGGAAAACTACAGAGCGATTTCTTTGCTACCAATACTTCCAAAAATTTTTGAGAATACTATGAATAATAGATTACACGAATTTTCAGAGGTAACAAAATATCTCTATACTCATCAATATGGCTTTCGTAGGTCATGTGACACAGAATCAGCTGTTTTGGATGTTGTAACAGAGTTCCAAATGCAACTTGATGCTAATAAAATGTGTGGACATATGTCACTTGACATGCGCAAGGCATTTGATGCTGTCAATCATCAAATTCTTCTGAAACTTTTATTTCGTATTGTAATAAGAGGCTCTGTTGATAAGTGGTTTCAAAATTATTTGAGCGAAAGAAAACAATTTGTTTATTTGGAGCAAGTTTCAAGTAGATCCGAAGACATAATATGTAGGGTCCCTCAAGGATCGATAATGAATACTATAATTTGAATGTAATGTAATAGGTACATTATGGTTTATTTTTTTAAAGTTCCCTGTTATAAACATATACGTCAATTGTTTCTTGGGAATAATAAAGATGATGATGATGATTTTACATATATTAGATTAATTGGTATATCTGGCAAAATTTGGGAGAATAATGTGTTTTTCGTCATGTTATACTCACCTGCATGGCTGTGAGAGACCATTCCTCAATTTATGAAGGTATCCTTCTGTCCTCCGGTTCTGATTTATACGGGTTTTTCCGTACTCCGGACTTTTAACTGAGCAGATACTTCATGACGTTTCACGGCTGCCTCGCTGGAGAACAAACACTGAAAAGTTTTATCGCTATGAATTTAGAGTAGACAAGCAGCCACTCTTGATGATGAAGAAAATCAATTATTGAAAGTAAGTTTTCGACTAGAGTGACTACATAGACGCACTAGGAAATTTACAAAATGATACCAATCATTCACTAAAAACAGAATACATCGTCTGACATTCAACTGAAATGAATTGGTCGAAATGGAAATGGGATGAGACTAAAATCAAATATTTCCCAATCAACATGATGAGGCCATACATTATAATCAAATTTGTTCAATTTCATCATGCATTGGTAGAATTTTCATGTTATGGAAACGCGTTAATTATTATTCAGGTTCAATCGGAAACTTTTGTGGAAAGCAAAACCCGTGAATAAATAGATCGTTATGTTATGTCCTCTACTCTCTACTCAATCATGTGGTTGTTAACCCTATAGATTTGATTTAACAGCTCCACTAGGTTTTAACATGTTTCAAACACATTATATTCCTGCGTTTGAAGCGATAATACCAATTTTTGTTAATATTTCAGACCAAAACAACAATATATGTTTATAGAGAGCTTTGTTTTGAGCTCGACCCGAAGGAACCATAACGGAATTCAATATTTCATTTTTAGAAAGCTTGTGAAGGGGAAATACGCGATATATACGAGGCCGAACCAATAATTTTTCCCACTGAAAGTTTAAATGGACTTCAGCAGCAAGTTTTAACATAAGAAGACATAGTTAATGGGTTGATAGAGGTTAAATTATGAGGGAAAATGCTAATTTCTATTATCAGATAGTAATATCGTTATCTCAGAATTTTCTAAATGATGTAGCTTCATCAGTTGAAATAAGTATTTTACCTAATGAAGCTACTGTGTCAGCGAAACGTGTGCACTGAGAGAAACTGGATATTAAAAATATCTACCAGCTCTGATTGTAATAAGCATTATAAGGAAATCTCCTATTCCTGATCATTTTATTATTACAACAATATTCTCTCCATTCTGTAATTATAAAAATCGATTTCTTAAATCATTTGTAATACCCTTGAATGGACATTTGCTACCATCATAACGCAGGTGTGTTATGACATTATGAGAATTTTATAAATTCCAGTCTATTTAGATTTTTTATTGACATAGCTCGTTTCGTGAATTATGCTCATTGGTGAATTCAGATAATGTTTGTCCCAATAATCATAGCTGTTTGGGTTTCTAGCATTGTACGTTGACGAATAACTCTAGCAATTCACATGTATGACGGTTAACAGGCAATCATTCGACAATCGTAATTTGGCTCATTTCGCTCTAGTGTTTCATTAGTATTGGGGCTGACAAAGATACAGATCGCGTTCATTTCACTGCTGTTTTCGGTCATGGGTGCCCGTGTTCAATTATTGTTCAATGGTTTCGATCGTCCGAATCGATAGAGCCGTGTCTTGTAAGGTGAATGTCTGTGATGTAGCAAAGTTTTGTTTTAGTGCTGGCTGTGAACCGATCATTGCATTACTGCAATAAAAATAGTATTCTCTATACCCACTGTTCACGGCCTAAAATTGGTTTATTTCAAAATCAAAATGATCGATGAGATTCTGAATCAAAATATCTGGTTTTTTGTGAGGGAAGTTTTATTGACAATTCTCATCATAACTCCGAAGGAAGGGTGAATATAAGTAGTATTCAACTTCTCATTTCTTAATAAATTCGTCAGTATGCATATAGATGATATTTCTCCGAAAAAATCAATGAGTAATGTCAAAAAACTTCCACAGATACCCAAATATTTCAATTCAGAGACTAAACATATTTTTTTTTCTTTGAAAACAATAACTTTGGATCATGAAAAGTGAGTGTGGATAGGATATTTATTTTCATTGCAGTAATTCAAAGCACGGTTTCATAATGCATACCATCGAATAATGTTGATTAGATAACCTTATTACCACTGTTTGATGAATACACAAGAGTAAAAAATTATTGGGAAAATGAGCTATATTACAATAGCATGTCAAAATGTCAGGTTTCATGCAGATATCAGATAACTATAATAAAATGAGACGTATTACTGCGTTACCTCAAGATGGTTGTGCCAGTAATAAAAACATGCTGTTTTATGTCGATAGTCAAATAACCACTGTAGAGTGGAGAGTTATTGCAACATTTTATGGGAATAATTCCAATTCGACATTCTGTGTTATCATAGGAACTAGAAAAAGTAGTAGTTATTCCGCAGCGGTGTTTTTATACAAGTTTGCAAATTGAATAAGCTGCCATAACTACAAGTCACCTGAAAATTCACTTCATCTATGGTAGCAAATGAACACATCTGTCCCCTATGTATTGTAGATATCGTAATAACGGTTATCAGATTTCCAATTATGATAGCTCAAGTTTTCTCTCAGTGTGTGGAAATCTTATCGTTTTTACAATATTCTCATTGATAGAATCCACCAAATAATGTTGTCATAAATATGCCGTATATCTCTGCATGAACCTCATTAATTTTGAGGAGATACATGAAGATTTCTTGAGATCTAATTCCTTTGAAATTTGTTGGTGAGTCCTCGTATACTGACCATATATTTCCGTACCTATCATATATTTCGTATAGAGCTATGAAATGTTCAAACGGAAAAGGACGACTGTATATGGATTAGGGAATGGTGTGATGAAAAATTGTTTTTTGTATCAGGCAATTCCGTGAATTTTATATTCAATATGGGAAATAAAAACGAATATTGCTGTTGGGGGAAACAATCGATCCAGCTTCTTTTACCCCTGAATTTATTTGAATTTGTACGAATGATTGTGATGGGGTTTGGAACTGATTTGAAATGTTGTTCGATAGTATAAAGCCAGTGTATATAATCAGGGATAAAGCTTAAAGAAAAAAGTTTGCAATATCTTATCTGAAGACTTATTGAATTTTTCGACGAACTTTTATGGAAATGAAAAAGAGTTTTTCTCCCACTTCCCAGGAGATAAAAGTGGAAGGATGAGTTTAGTATCAATAGATAGATTTCTTTGAACTGTTGAACACTTGTTTTATCATTATTTGATCCGACGCATTTCCTGACATTTCGGACACCCTGTATATACCCTAACCAATACCTCAATCCACATTTATATATACTGGTCTATATAACTTCGGAAAGAGCTAAAAAATCCACCATCTTCACAAACTCTTCTAACTTCTATTGGACAAGCCGTAACTTCTAGAATATTAGGAATGAGATCTGTATTACAATTTCATCACTTCCAATCCAATCCCAACTGAAGTAAGTGAGTATCCTGAAAGATTCGTGAAGTAACCCTTGTCTAAATGTAATTTCGCCAACTTGTCTTATCATATCTATCTATCTATCACATTGGTCATTGAAACTATAATTTTTTGACGTGATCTGAGGACGTGACTAAAAAAAAAATGAAGCAAGCAGAAATGCCACATTCTGATCCAGAATAGGCGATTGGACTATTATTTTTATTTCTTGAATAGAATCATCACTCAAATACCTTTCAATTTCAATTATTGAGTATTGGGAATATAATATTCCTAATTAGCAATAAAAATTCAATTGTCTCAAAATATTCCCTCATGATTGTGGATCATTGCTTATAGTAAATTTGTGTGAATAATAATTAAATTAATTTACACTAGAGGGCATTTGAATCGGTGGACGTGACAACCCCGCGCAAGACTTGTGGGCGTGGTCTTGTCAGTTCTCAGCATTCAGCACAGTGTTGTCAAGTCTCCAAGATCCACATGATATTTTGTTATGGAGAATAAGGAGTATTTGGACATGCACTCGCCCATTGTCTCAGAAATTCAAATATGTTACAATATACAGAGGGCTCTATCTGAAAATTCTAAACCGGAGTCATATCTCTTCTTCACATACCATTTTATCTATACCAAATTGGTACACCTAATATCCAATAGAAGTTATGATTTGTTTAATACACTCGATGTCAAAAAATCACTTCAAGCTCCAATTTTGATAATAATTATCATATTGCTCAAGTAGGTTCTCAAATCTAATAACAAAATATCATGTTTCTCTGCAACGATCGATTTTGAGTAAGTTATCAATAGAGTGTCGAAGTTTTTGACAGTGTGAGAGTGTTTCATGTTGAACTTATTGTTTCAACAATAAGTAATTGGCGATGTTATAGGTATGATAACTCCCGAGCATAAACAGGACTAGGTATTTTTAACTGCATCTAAATATACTGTTCAACTTTCGTGACATACCTAATATAAATGTTTATTGATGTGAACTGCTGAAATGATATTTTATATTCTGTTTGGATATTATTTTCTACATCAGACATGCTACTTGTTGCTGTAATTTATTTACTATATACATATTATGCAGTAACAAACTACTTATACGAGTAATTGAAACTTCCTACATGAAGAAATGAAAATGAGTTGCACGGAATACCATAAATCTCTCATATTTTTCTGTCTGCAAGAGCAGTTGACGTGTTATAGAATATTATTCGCTAATTTAACTTCTGAGTTATTTTAGTTCAACATGCGAAATATTTGTAATGAGAGTACTGTGTTTTGTGTTTGTTTTGCAAAGGTCACACACGTGTCGCACTATATAAATCGAGATATAAATATTGGACAACTAAATTGGATAACTTTTCTGTCCAAAAACTCGATAATCCTCATTGCTTGTTACTGGTTCTGAAAAGCTGATACAGCCATTATCTAAAAAGTGTTGATAAACCCAATTACTACTGCATATACAAATTTCCGTTTTCTAGACTGATTCAAGTTTTCCCAGATCAATGAAAATGATACCTGTCCGTTTCAGTGTATAATAAATCAACACAAAATGGTGATTTTTTAGCTTCAACATTTATTAAAGCTGTTTTAATATCTTAGAGTATTCAAAATTACCAAAATAACAATTATCAGTCATTCCAATGAACAAATCAAGATAAATATTCTCGATGAAAACATATTTTATATGCGTATTATATGAACTAGATGAAAAAAAGAAGAAATAATCTCTCAATTTCACCATTAGATAATATGAAGTAGGTAACTTATCATTCAAAACTCTTGATTAAATCTAATTAACAAAATAAATATCAGGTACCCTCGTGACTAGATTATAAAACAACGTCTTTTACATTGCTTTGGAAACCTCGAGGAAAACCTATTGATAACAGCATCTATATCTATATTTCAATATATCTATGAATATCAAATATAAACTTAATCCGACTAGCCTGACCCATTGTACACCTCAACCATGATTTCAGTGTCTTACTTGAGTGTATAGAAAATGATCTTTCAGCACTCGCCACACTTACCGGCATAACAGATTTTATCTGTAGGAGTGTATAAATAGTGGGAAATATTTCGATACTGCAATTCTGTAAAGTATCTAAGGCTGTTTCTTTGGGTAAATGATTATAGGTTTATTTTTGGTTTCTTCCCATTCATTTTTCCAAAGATCTATTTCTGATTGCAACAAATCTGACCAAAATGTTTGGGAGAGAATTCATTTCAAAATTTACTAACATATTCAGAACTTTGATTTACTAGAATCTTTGAATCACTGGTATAAAACATTATCAGGCATCAACCTGTTGATATATAACATTTTGAATTCACTATTAATTATTGTTTCTAAGTCTTTTACTGTTTTACTATTTATGTGCTTCCAGTGGGGGGGTACTGTCCCCCCCAGTAACCCCTCCTTATCTACGCTGGTGGCACTTATAGTATCACTACTGAAAATATCGTGTACAGAATAAGATCCTGAAAACAACTTTATCGAATTCAAGGATTGACCTCTTCGAGGAAAATGAAACGGTAATAATTGAAACATCAACCATCAATAAGGAGCTTATTCAATCTAGTTTAATTCCATGAAGAGATTTCTAACGAATCGATTACATTTCCATCAGGTTTGTCGTGCAAGTACTTTTGAGTTTGAATTTTTTTTAAAGAGTAGGTAGAGGCCAGTGTTCATCAAGAGAATATTATTTATTGCAGCATCAAACCATGATTTTTGCCAGAGAGTCTGAAGTAAATGAAAAGTTAATATTCTTCTCGCATATTCAGTTCCAGAAAGAATTTTGGTGGAATTTCAGCTTGATTCTTCAATATTTCATATGCACTGTGACTAACATCGAATACGTCTTTTTCTCACTAGTCGAGATGTGTGTCTATACCGTTATCATCGGTGTTAACGGTCTATACTCCGATTTCGGATGGATTACCTAATAATCTAGATAGATATGGTCATTTGTATTTCAAAAGAGGATATCTCTGGATGAATAATTTCAGTCGTTGTCGTTTGAACAATGATTTAGGAAACTAAACGATTGATTTAAATTGTGAAAAATTGAAATATTCTCAGAATATTAAAAATCTGGTATACGAACAGTATTGTAACTGATCATATATCAGAGAAGGAAAGATATTGTTTCTCCATAATTTCTGTAAATATTTGAAAGGTGAAATATACTGAATATTATTGGTTAAACCTAATTTTGTTCCGAACGAGAATCAATTGCGATATTTCGTTTCCACAACGAGCTATTTTTTCTCTTGACTGATGAAACGATCAGAGTCAAATATAATATTCATCTGAAAATGAAAATCAAATCTCATATATACACCAACGAGGAAATTTCTTTTTTTCTTTTAATCTATAAATAAATTGTAATGAGTAATCGGGAGAAATCCCTCTAGGCCCGTTGAAGAAATACTAGGACATTGAAGTAATAGTATGCCGAAGTATGCTTAATGAAGTGCCTGTGTCGATCATAGTTGGCGTGTCATAAATCAATATAAAAATTGAATAATCTCGAATTTAGATCGCATTTTGTACTACCTGATGAAAATAACTAAGCTAACTAGCTAAATTATTACGAAGTTGGTGCTGGATTACCATATTTATGTCACGAATTTGATAAATTATTAATCAAAGAATTTTTTCGTTAATTAATAATTTAGTATTGGAACATGCACGTTGAAGTCATCATCACTGCCCAGTACATCTGAAAATAAATCCTTCGCTCCAATACTAATCGAAAACGCACAGGCAATTAGTTCCATTGTCGAAGTAAACTCCTTCCACTGACTCCAATCAACGCACGAAACTCCTCAACAAGTTCCCCATAAAATTCAATCATCGCCGAGACGCGGTTCTCTACCCGCACAACTTCACACGAAACTCCGACAACTCGCGAAACTCCTTTTGAACTTTGCAAGGACGCGTTCGCGCGCTCTCTCTCGTAAACTCGCGGCGCTGTCTCTACGACGAGCAACAGTTAACTGACGCCTGGCGTCGCGGCGCAGTCTTTCAGTCCTACGGTCGGTGTTGCCAGCTGCTGCCAATTGAATGGGAAAAATCCTAGAGAAAGGTACTGGAAGTGAAGGGAAAAACAGCCTACTGATGTAGAAAAATGATTGTGTGTGCACTTTTCAAGTACATACTTGGGTAAAATGACATACGCGTCGTTGCACAAACCTAGAAATATGAGTGCCAGTATTCATGTTAGTAGCACTCTGTATATGGCGTCTCTCTGACTCTGATATCATTGTGAATGATTTCAAAAATTGTTACTATCCAGTGTGTATTAATTCCGATTAGATTCAATTGAAATATTGTGAACACCTGGTGATAATTTGAAGTTGCGTTAGCCTCTGATGCTAGGATGACCATTATTTTCAATTCTCAACAACATATAATCTCCAAAAGTTCAAAAAAAATTCCAATACCTACCTCCTGTCCCTATCCTCCCTAGGAACGCACGATGTTCTTTGAACATTATAGGGATTCCCTTTCGTGCGCTCCAAGCGATAACAAAAAATATTCTGAGATGTATCCTACATTCATTCGAAACTATGTTATGTAAGGTAAATGACATACAGAGTGTTTGTTCCACCCCAGCTCAGTACTGTCGTATTCCAAGGAAGATTTGATTTTTTTCCCTCATTGTATACTACTCAAGATTATCTACTTCGTCTTTATGTAAAAACTTCACAAACGATAGGATTTCCACAAAATTCTCAAACACACGACATGTTTTGCTAACACAGTAGCTTCGTCAAGTGATATACTGGTACGATGATCGTACAATACAATGTGTTTAAACTGATTTTCTTTTCGTTTTTCCAAAATAACTTCTGCAAAAAATGATTTTTTTGTACAAAATTTGTTGCCAAGGAGTTTACCATTTATTTTCATGTAGCGCTTACATTTAATATACAAAATTGCTCAGTTGACAGTTAATTTCGGGTTTTTTCATGAAAATACCCCATTTTCACCACCTTTTCTGAGTTGAAAGGGTGAACGTCCTCAATGACGCTGAAGGTGGTAGTTTTCGAAATATTCACAATTTTTTGTATCGATATCAATGCACGTTACTTAGCTCCTAGGGCGTGTTCGAGATACAGATTGAAATTTTCCAAAACATATGGTTGGCATTTGTATATTAGTATATATTTTGTAACTGCAGTTATTTTCTTCAAACATTTTATAGAAATAAAATTGTTTATTTTGACAATATCTACCATATATTTAGTTTTTTTAATGTTGTTAGCAGCAACTCCACTTAGCGTTATATAGAGATAAGGTTTTCCATGAGAATAAGTGCCAATTTCGAATAAATAACGACAGCAAACGCGGCGTCCACTAGGCACTGCATAAAAATTATTACCAAATCATGATTTCTCACCTCAAAAAAACCCGTGTACTGAATTTCATACAAGAAACTTATTTTTTGCACAAGTAATTTTGAATAAACGAAAAAAAAAATGATCCCAACCAACACCTTGTATCTCCGAAAAAATTGCAAACATTCGGTACCATGAAAACGTTATATTTAGCGACAAATTCGCTATGATGGCAACACTGTACTACGGTGACCATCCTGCTGCCGGGTCAAGGTCCAATGTTAATGCCAGCGCTGGTCACGTGACGACGGCCGTTGCATTTTGCATGGCCCTTTCTCACTTATTCATTCAAGGAAGAGACCTTCTCTCCAATCTTCTGTTGTTTTATCAAAGAGGTGAAAATTGGAAAGAGCTACACAGTGAAAAAGTTTATTCAATTTTGTTGATTCAGTCTCTTTGTTGTCAAATCCCACAAGGGAATGATGTTTATTTTATGAAATCAGCTTCCTCAGCATTTGTTGATCTGGAAGGTTACTACTTCAAACAGAAATATTTACCAAACATTTGTATAATTCAGCTGACTATAATTTTTGGAAATTAAGAAATATTCTTGTCAACTTCATGATCATTGTATTTTATGTTACACAATGGAGAGTAGGTAAAGTTCGAAAATTAGTTGATATTCAACAAATGAATGAAGGAGAATGCAAATTATCTACTTCAGAAGATTTTGTTTTCAAATTCTGATCGTGTATGTTCAATAGATGTAATTCAATGTTCGTCGTGGCATATAGCCAAGGAAAGTAGTTGAATAAACCGAGAAAGAATTGATATTTTCATCACATAGATAATGCGAATTCTCAATGTATTCCTTTATACATATATATATCCATTTTTTCATGTTCATAATTATATCTGAAAATATTCCTTCTCGAAAACAAAAATACAGTTTGTAGGTTACTCAGGAGGTGGTATACCTATTCATTAAATTAGTCATTACCTTTAATCTCTGGGACCTCATCTAACCCAACCTGACCAAGGCGATATATGGACCAGCGACCAGAATCACTTTGATTATAATTAATATCAAAGGCAATGAGGGTATCTCTCAATCTCCATTCCTTTATTTGTCTCGACCATGTCTCGACACATATCTGTTATATCAAGAGTCCACAAGATCCCGTTGTTCTGTAGAGGTCACCTCCATCCAGCAAATATCTCTTTGTGACGCAGAAGAAAAGACTTCAAACTCAGCAGCTTCAATATCTTTATTGCAAGCATTTCTTTGTTTTGTGTTCATTATAAAAGATAGAGTTGTAAACGAGTTAGTCAGTCGTGTAATATACACTTTACATATATATTTTTGATCTGATGAATCTCTGGTGATATATCTCACCGCGTGTTTCTCTTCAAGTCGTGCAATTTATAAAGAAGTGATATAAAATGTTTGTTTGAGAAGAGAACAATGAAACAGTCAGTGCCCTGATAATGAATTCACTTTTTTTACAATGAAAAATTCGAGTTTATGAACAATGTGCTATCCAAATGGCACCAATCGCACTCCATATAATGAGTAAGCTCTGATATAAAGTTTTCGAACACTTTTTGAAGCATTTCCACAAGAATCTGAATGTTGTTTTTATGGGCTCCAAGATTCGATCAGGAATGTCAGATATCGCCACTGGAAAAAATCGCGAAGGGCCATATCAGGAGAACGCGCCGACCAGTTCTGTTTCACAATAAAACCCATGCAAAATCTTGCCCCAAGGATCACTTCTTGGGCCACTTCTGTTTATAATATTCACAATCGATATATTCTATCATCTATCACATCAAACCAAGCGAGTATATATTGTTCGCTGATGATATAACTTTTTACAATTCCGCTCTGAATTCAAGAGAACTTCGTCAGAATGACGTTGGAGCTTCTAACAGAATCAGTGAGTGGCTCATTCCTAACAAGCTGATTCGAAATGATACAAAAACACAATCAATCACTTTTTTCTCCATGCCAATTTAAAAATGGCTTAATCAGCCCCTCATGACAAAAAATATCATTTCCAAATTTCATGAAAATCGGTGTAGGTACATTTGGACATCTGAGATATTCATAAGAAACCCGATATTTCTCAAAAGTTTTAACACACTGTATGTTGAAAACTATGGACCCACGTATACATGAAATGAATTTCTTATTTCGTCATGTAGAATCACCACCTTGGTTTTTAGCGCATAATTTTCGAACACGCTGTATATTTTCGCACCCCAGTAGTCCTTGAGGTGAGGTATTTGAAGATCGAAAAAAAGAATTCATATTCATGTCCGAACACATGTGAATGTTCTGATCCAAAACACGTTACTCGTGTTCAAGGTTGGAAAGGGTTGGAGTATAATTTGATGTTTTGCATGGCTCTGAATAATTCAAGATTCAGGCTCGGCAGCAAGGCTTTCGTTGTTTTGCAATTGCCGGAGTTTTATAGAATCGGGCTTACGTGTTGAGTCCAAAAGGGCGAGGGTTGAAGTTTAATTTCATCAGAGCGCATCATAAAAGTATAAGAGCATGAGTTGGAGATACAGACGAAGATCTAGTGATCCAATAGTTCAATTATTAATCACACACGTTGGCTTGGTTGTAATTGAAGTTTTTATTGCCTTCACGAAGCTATATAAGAACAAGAATTCCAATTAAAATACAATTCCATATTTTCTTTGTTAATTGAATGCCAGCTGTTTGAAAACATCACGATAAGATATTATTTACCTACAGTATGACCATCAGTAGGGACAACCGAGGGGACAACACAGGTAAATCTCACAATACGATTTTTCATCATAAAAAATTATTATGTACAATGATTCAAATGTTAATTTTATTATAATTATGATTTGTTTTTCATAATTTTGTTTTTCATGCCATGATATACAAGGTCCGTTATACCCCTACTGATTATTGAACCACCTGGTATACTGCAAAGAAATCTGGAGGACCCAAGTAGTAGAAAACCTACTTCTGCATGAAAAAATGAACAACAGCTTGAAGTTTCAGAATGGCAGCTGAGCACTATCTTGAATAATTATTTCGAATGGAACGCCATATACAGGGTGGCATTGAAATAAGTGCAAATATTTCAAACACTGAGAAGGCTCGACGTGTACTAACGAATGGCACTAATAAAAAGAATTATGGATCAGAATGAAATATGAGGTTAGACCCCTTTTTCTACCAAAAGTTCTACACTATTGCAAATCTGACGTCACCTCTGTTCAAATTTCGATGCGGTAGGCATACAATTGATTTTTTTCTCGTTTTTCGTTCAATTTTTGGGATGACATTTCTCGTTAATTAGAAGAATTAGAAGAAAGCTGATATCATATGAATATTCCTTAGACTGTATCATATTGATGTGCTGAATATGTGCACTTATTTCAAGAACACCTTATATTATTTCATTTCTGGAATCTATTCATATAATTAACAGTTCCATCTATACACTCTAATCCTTAATTTACTCCTAGTTTTCGAAATATCAACCTTGGAACATTTTGGTCAATTAATTTTCAACCAAAAACTTAATGTTGGTTTCAAACAAGTTTGCTTAGGGACACGACAACGATTTTTTCCAAAGCTAACTTGATTGATAGCAACATTCGAGATTTTAGTTGATTGGTTTGAAATGAACAGAATGTCACTTACAAACGAGATATTTTCGAAACTTTAGAATTTAGAAGTAAAGTGTATTGAATGGAATTTAGAATTAGGAGGGAATTTCGAAAATATATATTACGGGGTGTTCCATTTCAGAACATGATTCAAGATCATATTATTCTATTCGATTTGAGAGATGATGTTGATTCTCAATTTTAGAGTATTTCGATCTTTCATGCTCTCTTTTTGGATATTCAACAGATATAATTCAATGTTCGACGTGGCAAATAGCCAGGAAAGTAGTTTTTTCCTGTTGAATATTCAGAATTATATTATATGCATATCTTCACATGAAGGAGAATGCAAATTCTCTACTTCAGAAGATTTTGTTCTCAAATTTTCATCGTGTGTGTTCAATAGATGTAATTCAATATTCGTCGTGGCATATAGCCAGGAAAGTAGTTTTTTTCTGTTGAATAAACCGTGAAAGAATTGATATTTTCATCACATGGAGAATGCGAATTCTCAATGTATTTTTTTATGTATATATCCATTTTTTTGTGTTCATAAATATATCTGAGAATGTTCCTTTTCAATACTACTGATGCTTGTTAAACTACCAAAGAGGATCTTCGAGTCTTAAGTAGGCCACACTGATGTATTTATCTACTTATACATGAATCCAACATTCAAGGAAAGTGTTTACTCACAAATTGAAAACACACATTTGTATACAAGAAAAAACGCAAATTAATCAAATAGTCTAAAAGGAATGAAACATGAGATCGTTCTCAAGTGATATATTTCTCAGGGCTTTCCATTAACAACAAATCGGTATCCATCTCCCTTATGGCTCCTACTTTAATTTCGTATTCCTTCTTGCTTTCCACCTTCAGGCCTTTTAACGTTCCGCAACATTATTTTTTGACCTGAAAAATCAATGGTAAAATAAAAACTGACGTTTCTGTATACAGTGTAGAGACTTTAACTGGAATAAATTCGTTAACCAGGTAGGAAAATGATTTTTTCAAAAAATCGCGGGGAACGTCAACTTTTCAATGTATTTACTTACATTTTGCGAGCAATATGATATGAGAAATATAACCCTCTAGGGGTTGCTGAACCCTATCGAGTACTAAAATCTAAGAGGGGTCACAGGCCATATAGGGTTGCATTTGAAAAAAATCATGTTGAGAGTGGTTTCAGCTAACCCTGAAGGGACATATTTTCCACATTACTCATTTCATTTTTCATCAAGACCCGCTATAGCGAATTTATTCCAGTTAAAGTTCTCACCCTGTATATTGTTTGATGCGAGAACTCTGTATTTGGAATAACTCTCCCGAAGTCTTAGTCATCAATGTCATCACACAGTCATAACAAACAAACCATTCGATTGGCAATGTAGAATGTAGACAAATATCACTATAGAAAAAAATACTAGCACAGACCACTTTGTCTGATGTGCATATTGACTCTATTGTTCTATACCCTGTCTACATTCGTTCGTTTCGAATTCAAAAGTTTCATTCCGTGTAAACAATGGCAGGAGATTGATGATGTTTTTCTAGAAAAAATGGAAAGAAAATGAGTCTTTTCACATCACGATTTCATCGGCTTCAATCTCGTCTCATAAGATTCGCTTTCTTTCTCTCAGTCATCAATAAAATCTATGTCTAGAAAAGAGAGATGATTTGTTCGAAAAGTAGTAGGTATAAGAAATACTGTACCAGCAGCTTCTAGGGCCAGAAAAACGGAATATTCTTCATAAAACATATTGTTTTGCTCGTGTATTTCCTCTTGATCAACGTTCTGTAGTTGTATGTACAGGATGTCTCTCGAGTTGTGTTGAACATTCTACCGGCTGTTTTTGAGGCCGAAAATAAGAAGGAAACTTCATATAAACATAGAAAGGCAAATTCATTCAAACGCTGGTAAACTCTCTCAGAGGGTAGCCACGGCAGATGTTTTTTCATCATTATTTCAACCATTTATGCATATTTATCTACATTGTTGAAAGCTCACACCATACTCTCATACTCTCGATATTCATGGCCAGCTATTCGAATTATTTTGTAGGTTATAATATAATTTACAGAAATATGGGATCTTGTCGAAGAAAGTAACTATGAGTTCGTTGAAAACGTATAGTATGTAACGCGTTTATGAACTCTTCTAGACACTCGTTTATTAAACACTCGCTCTGCTCTGCTAGTCTACTGCGCTCGTGCTTAAAATAATCGTTACTGAAATGACGTTTATAACACTTGTTACATAATATACTATTGTATAGTATTCTTCCAAGGTCTATCAATAATAATCGACATAGTCCAGCTTCTTCCATCCGGAAACATCACTTCAGCATTGACATGTCCATTGTCCATTGTGTCGTTATTTCGCCACGAAAATTACTTCTCTCCAACAATTCCATCCATTTTGGACGACCGTTAGGGAAGCACATAAAATTTTATGTATTGCACGGAGCTCGAACTTGTCATTTGAGTCCTTGATCATGGAATTCAATTTGTTACTCTGGCCACGATCGCTGGCGAAGCACTTTATTTTTTTCGAAATATCGAGGCCCAGTTACGGCCGAACACGAGTTTGATAGAGTTAGGGGAGTTGGCGACAATCATGTCTGTGTCAATAATTTGGAAAAGTGCAATTTCGACAGCAGGTAAGTAAATATAATATGGGATATGGAATAGAATTTTATTGCAGCAGTGATAATTATTTTCGATATTTTTTGCCTCGTTTTCAGCTTCAGCTTCAAAGTACATATATTATTGAAAAGGACTTTTCTCAGATATATTTATGAACACATAAATATGGATATATACAGGGTGGGTCACGGTCGATGGCACCTTAGACGTTTACGGAGAACGGGACATAAGATCATTCTGAAAATTTGGTTACTCAAGTAATTGCTCTTGATCTATCAATCTAAAATATTTTCAGCTCTGCGGCGTTGCCGCTTCTATCGAAAAGTAGCAACAACTTTGTTATTTCAAATAGAACACCCTGTATTTTATCGCATTTTCAGATTCTCTCTGAAGAGCTGATTTTATCGATGTATCACATTTGGGGTCTAGCGGAAATGATTACAGAGATATAGGGTGTGAAAAATCGACATTTTTCAACTTTAGGATTTTTTTTTTGTCGAAACTATTCATTATTGGTCAAAACGGCTCACATGTCCCTATCCCAACTTTTGATCAACTATCTACTGACATTTAATTGAAACAAATACAGGGTGGTGCAGAATTCAGATTCCTGATCACCCGGTATATGTCCCAATTAAATATCAGTAGATAGTTAATCAAAAGTTGAGATAGGGACATGTGAGCCGTTTTGACCAATAATGAATAGTTTCGACCAAAAAAATTCCTAAAGTTGAAAAATGTCGATTTTTCACACCCTATAACTCTGTAATCATTTCCGCTAGACCCCAAGTGTGATACATCGATGAAATTAGCTCTTCAGAGAGAATCTGAAAATGCGATAAAATACAGGGTGCTCCATTTAAAATAACAAAGTTGTTGCTACTTTTCGATAGAAGCGGCAACGCCGCAGAGCTGAAAATATTCTAGATCGATAGATCAAAAGCAATTACTTGGATAACCAAATTTTCAGAATGATCTTATGTCCCGTTCTCCGTAAACGTCTAAGGTGCCATCGACCGTGACCCACCCTGTATATGAAGAAATACATTGAGAATTTGCATTCTCCATTCTTTCTCGGTTTATTCAACAGAAAACAACTACTTTCCGTCACTTTGCAGTATCCGTTGTTTATTTTCTTCAGTGGAAAAAGGCTGATTTAAGTTTAGTTTTCTCAAGTGATAACGAAGAAACATCAGCACAAAATGCAGTAGTATCTTCATTAGTCCATATTTTCATTCTGTAGCTGGTGCTGAAATGTTCATCACCATTTATGTAAAATAAATGAGAAATGGATTCATTTTTTTCTTTGAAAGAAATGGAATAAAATAGTTTATCAGCCGTTTCTGGCCTATAAACACTCACCAAAATCTCTACCACATCCCCATGACATTGTGTTGAGACCAACACCATAATCACCAATACCAATATGTGATGTAAAACATTACGACACTGATTTTAGTATCGTAATGAGATACTTTATATATATATAAATAATTAGCTTTCTGGTAGTAGGTAAAATATTGTACTAATTATATTCGTATCGTAAACTCATATTATGATAATCGATTTCCCATGTCATATCGTATAATATGAGTCTTTACGATACTCGTATTGTAAATATGTAGTTACCCAACTGGTTACGTGAAGTAAGAACAGTAAGACGTTTCAAAAGTTCCGTCAGTTTTGAAAAGTGTCAAATTAAATGTCAATATTAAAAAAAATGTTTTGTGCAATTGCTGAATCGTCATTTCACGACAGTAAATTGAACTCTGAACTGATTGATTAATGTAATGTAAAGCAATTAGAATTAAAGTTGATGAGCGCCCTATATTTTCTCATCCATCGAAGTCGACCTATTGCAAACTCTGGAAACTTTTAAATTAGTTTACTTCTCTCTATCCCAATACTACGGTAACTATTGCATTCTACTTTGCAAAAACTTTACTGCATCCATTTCAATTTACGTTACAGGAATAAATAGAGAAAATGCCAATAAGAATCTGTGATAAAGCTATAGTTTTGAATACATATGCCGTAAAAATTATTTTAGATATTAAACATTTCAATAAATACATAATCATCTCATGATATGAGACTATGAGCACTCTTGTCTCATTTGACAATTCATCATCTTGAATGAATTTACGATAGGGAATGCGAATACCAATAACAGCAATTTTATTCAATGAATTTTGGCACCATGAAAGCTTATACCTACTTACTTATGACTAAAAACAATTGATACTTACAACTTCAACATCCTGTATCTTAAAATCGGAGCAAGTTAGGACACATGTTTATATGAAATTGTTCGGTGTTATTTAAATACACCCTGTATAACGGTAGATGAGTATCTTGTTTTTTTCTTAGCAAGTAAAATATATCTCATTTGATTTGTGTATCTGGTACAAGAAACGTATAACTGAATCTAAGTTATATACTTCCAGTTATCCAACAAATTTCATTCTGCACGAAATCTTACTCGTATAATGGATATCCTAGCTACTTCGTTGTATAAAGAGAAAATGGATCTGCACTAACAAACAATGGGGGCGAGTATTGTCTACAAAGGTCTAACCTTTCATTAACTAGAAGTTAATGGAGAACGGTGTTAGTCTGGCGGTTAGCAGATTTGCTGATAATCCGTATAAAGAGAGATTGGGGAAACAATGGTCTCCAGAAATGATGGGTTATAAGCGTAAATGAGATTGAGTGCGGAACATAAAGAAGGTTTTATTGCTATAGCCGGTATCAGATTTTACAGTGACTTACGATACCTCAGCCTTTAGCTATGAATAAACAACACCACATCACTTCCTGCACTTCACTAATCGTGTCAATCTGAATATGTTTCCTCCTATGAGGAGTTCAAAATTGTGGTGAAATAAGGAGAGTTATTATAATTACCTTGAGAAAAAGCGATGAAGTGCAAAGGAAACAATGAATTTATAATAGGATTTTGGTTTTTGGAATCAGGGGGCGAGCTTCCTAGAGCCCTCGTTGTTCAGGTGGAGTCATTGTGTTACCCCCTGTTGTTTCGTCCCACACCTCTGACAATCTGATCTCTATACATTGCTGACTCTAATTCAAACAAAACTAGGAAACTAGTCGACTCCTAGCATAGATCTCTAGTCTTTACTTCTCTTTAGCTGATGGAAAACTATTTCGGATTGCTAATCATCCTAAATTCGACTTATCCAGCTGATATTTCAAACACGAAGAATCAGGCTTCACTCGAGGCAGGCATAGACGAGGCGAAATGATCGCCATCTAGAGGCGAAAATTTAAGTTGATGTAGAATGAACAAAATATTTCATCGATATTACATATTTCGTTGCTCTATTCAAGCAAATGATCCGTTCGAAACGAGTTCATTGATACATCAACGAAATGTTTATAGTTGAATCAACATCGACATCATTTAGGATCGACATAATTTGTTTGAAGAAACCATATATTTTGTTGATGGAATTGATATTATACTGTTGATTCAATTAGACTACATTCTTGATTTGAACAAGCTGCTTCCATGGAATAATCATGTATCTGGTTGATTCAACAAACAATTGCTCAGTCCAACAAAAAAAACTCAAGCATAAATAATTTGTTGATGCAACAAATCCTTTTTTCCCGTGTGGGGGAATGTTACAACGGAAGCAAGTTAATAAATAATCTGCAATGTGTGTGTGATTCATTTTTCAACTGAAAAGTGAAATGGCATATATTATATTACCTGGTAAGATTGACTGATATGTGATTGAACGACATTTTTCCTGTTAATATAAGTTAGATCCAACATTGTTCATCATTGCTTTTGGGTGTATGATAAATTGACATTCATCATACAGGGCGTGGAAATGAATTCTGAAATGAGACTCTATCACGAATCTGCGATTAGAGGTCTATAAAAATCACAAGTTTCCATCGTTCAAGTTTGAACCCCCTGATTGGGTATGAAAGTGTTGAAAAGGAATATTCTCAGATAAATTATGAACATACAAAAATGGATATATATTTATATAAAGCAATACATTGAGAATTCGCATTCTCTATGTGATGAGAATATTTACTCTTTTTCAACTCTTATCGTGTATGTTCAATAGATATAATTCAATGTTCGTCGTGGCATATAGCCAGGAAAGTAGTTGTTTTCTATTGAATTAACTGAAAAAGAATAAATATTCTCATCACATAGAGAATGCGAATTCTCAATGTATTGCTTTATATAAATATATATCCATTTTTGTATGTTCATAATTTATCTGAGAATATTCCTTTTCAACATTGTTCATCATATTTTCACAATCAAAATTATTGACATTAGTTATGAACTGTTCGTTGATTGAACTTTCTGTCAATAAGTTTTCGATGAAATTAATGAGTATTCCAAATCAGATTAAGTGATTTTGCAATATATCATTATTTCCAAAGATACATTTCTGAACTCTCAGAGGTGCTTTGATATATGAATAGTTGTAGATAAAGGATAGTATTCTACTCGCACATAATGACTATTACCCACTCAGATGATTACAGCACTCGCTTCCAGCTCGTACTGCAATCATCTTCGTGGGTAATAACCATCATTATGCGCTCGTTGATTAATATACTAATGAAGGAAACGTTGACACTCACGTGACAATTTTTTTCTTAATTGAAAATTACTGATTCATATAATGGACGATCTACAGTATGACCAAAATATAGAAATGTTCTGCTTTCAGCATCAACAATCTTCCTCATTGCGAGATTTTGGTCAAACCCATAGCACTCCGTAACTTCTCCAGTCTCGGTTTAAACAAGGGTTCTGTCATAAGGTCTGCAAGTTGATGATCGAAGGCAACCTTTTCCACTTGTATCGAATCATCTAGCACCAACTCACGGATGAACGATGGAACTCTGGGTAATGTGACAACTTCATCGCTCCTCATTGTCTGCGTCACACTAACAGGGCACACAGATGTCCTATCACGATATCAATGTGAATTATTCAGTTAACGTCGATTAGATGTAGTTTGGTGAATGTCCCTGCGACATTACATATTTTCCTGGTTGTGATGCAACCTTGTGACTTTGATATCTGATCTACGTCGATTAGATGTGTCAACGAGACATCGCATTTGTCGCACGATAGTTGGCTGAATCAGCACAACGATTTTACATTTTTTTTATGTTCTGGTTCCCACGAAAAGGGATATCCTGTAATATTCAGAGAACATCGTGAGAACTGAGAACCAAGGTGAATAAGGTAGGAATTGGTGTTCTTCTTAAATTTCTGGATGTTATACGCCTCGGGAAACACCTCCCTTGGCAATGTGTTTCAGAGCCTCGTTGTTCGTTGGATAAACGAGTCTTTGGAAAGAGATGTTCTGCAGGTCTCCAAAGTGACCACGATGGGGTGCGAAGCCTCAACTCGCCGGGTTAATCTCGCGGGGACTGCCAATCGAGGAATAATTGTTAATATTTCAGAAGAGCATCGTCCATGAAAATATCTATAGAATCGAGCCAGATCGCCAACTTTTCTACGGTGTTCCAGAGAAGTGAGTGAGTTTGTGAGCGAGGCATCAGCCACGAGACGAATTGCCCTTTTTTGGACAGAATCCAACAGTTTCAGGGTATGTTTGGGTGCTGCACTCCAAATATGGGAACAGTATTCCAGGACAGGTCGAATCTGGGCCTTATAGATCATAAGAAGCCAGTTTTTGGGATCCACTTTTAGCAATTGATCTCACGTGATTTTCCCAAGAAAGGTTATTGCTGTAGCCATATATCTGATATTGTTTCCTCTAATTGGCAGAATGTTTTTCAAATCAGTCCTCAAGGCGAGTCATCGTTGCGGAAATCCGAATAGAAACCACAAAGGTCTTTGTTGAAAAACTCGTAATGACCTATTCGCGATTCAGAAGAAAGAACAGAGGAATAAAAGAAAACATGTCGCCTTATTTGCACAATGAGCGAATATAGTTAGATGAAAACAAAATATCACTTTTATCGTCGGAACTCATGGAAAAATAATATTAGCTTCTTAGTTGGGCGGATGAAAGACACATCCCGATTCGACTTCGCCATAAATTCAAATTATCCTTGTACATTGTCCTTGGGACACATTGAAACTTTCGCCTATGTCTACAATTTGAAGAGAATCCATTTACTGGAGGATAATTTGAAAACTTCCAATGACTGTATCACATGAACTGATGAATAAGATATTATATAACTTGTTCAGAATAGTTCCTAGAATACAAGAAGAGCACTATAATGAATCATGCAAGAACCCATCTCCATCAACACCAAAATCCTTAGCTACTCTGAGTAGAAAGATAACTTTGGCGGAGATAATAATTGGCGATCAATCTCATAAGAATAATTCTATAGAGGACAGGAAAATGGGAATCTCCAAATGGATACACAATATGCAATATGACATGAAACAGAATCAGACTCATACTTTCAATTGATAGGCGATAAGTATACAGTGCGCACCATATTTAACGGATGAATTCATTTCATTTCTTTATATGTATATCCGTTTTTTGATTTTTTTTATGTCCATAATTTCTCTGAGAATATTCCTGTTCAATATTATCATTATTTTTTCTACAAGCGTGCGTGATTCACCCAATACCCGCACGCAATTCAGTTTGGAAAGTGTCATTTTCCCGCAACATTGCGGGAAATTTCTTCCCACACTAGTGCGAGTAGTGCGGGAAATTTTTTCCCTTACTAAAGTGCGGCAAAAACAAAATTATGATAATATGGCGAAATATAAGTGGTAGGTGATGGAATATGAGAGTTTGAGTCTGTTTGTTGCAGTATTAAGTATGTATGTTCAGAATCATCCATCAAATTGCACTATTTATTGTGAAAATTAGGAAATATTGAAAAATAAAAATCGATTAGTATAAAATTCCACCTATACGATTATTGTTGTCATGCCAATTAAACCTCAAATGAGTTTGTAATTTTCGAAGAGACAGATACAGCGCTACTGTCATTTTCGATTCAGTGGCATTGCCACAATGTGATCAAAAACTTCCAGATATCGGGATGCGATACAGATGCGTTATTGCCAACAAAGTCTTAAGAAAGCTATGAGAAGCTATACACGCGTTTTATTGAATTGTGCAACAATAAAGAAATGAAAATACCGCTTAAAGAAGATATATTTTTGTGTCATTTCCTAGAAGTGTCTGAAACCTAGAAACCAAACACCTCATGGGTCTGCTGGCTTCCGCAATGAACCCATACATAATGCGTCAAACTGTAAGTTCACAATAGCAATTACTAATAATCAGTAGATGGGGAATATATTTCTCTTGTTAGTTGTTCCTATATGAATGAATAATTAATTGAACAATTCAATCAATTTCCTCGGAATGTGTCTTTCCCGCACTCGACTGCTTGTCAACAGCAGTCACGTGCGGGAAAGAATCACTTTCCAAACTTGTTAGGAAAATTACTATTTTTCTGTGACGGGAAAAAAGTTTGGCATTTCATCTCTGTTGGCAGGTTATAAAATGTCACTTTTCATAAATTCGGATTCGAGTTTTTTTCTTTTCTTTGCATTTCTGAGAACATTTACTGTAGTAATGTATATATTCTTTTACATTATCAGAAAGAAGAGATTTCAACAAAGAAAAAACGCCCCGAGTCATTTTAAAAAGCTGATATGTAGACGCGAGAATTTTTTCTTGAAATTTAGGGTGTTTTTTCGATATTAAGTCAATATAAGGTGAAAAAATAAATATTTCAAATCAAGAAAATCACAGTGTCTTTGGGACATGAAAAGTTAAGTTTTGATCAGATTTCGTGAAGAAAAAATTTTGTTTGCATAAGATAAAAATAAAAAACCAAAAACTTGATTATTTGGATTTTTCACATAAATTTTGAGGTTATGTGAAAAAAGTGTGTTGACAAAAGTTGTAGGTCTCTTTATTACCTACAACTTTGCTATTCAACTTTTTTCCATAGAGCTCGTAGTTTAGCTGGAAATCAAGATAAACCATTTCTTACCCTTGAAAACTCTTCACATTTTTACCATTTTCAAAGGCTTCAGCACTGGTCTAAAAGGGCGTAAAATAGAAAAATTGCCTTTCGACCAGCTGATATTCTGTGCCCCTCGGCGGTGTAAACTTGCGATTTGAGCTAGGACTCTGGCTAGGACTGAGAAGGCTCGTTCGAATGGTCTATCGACCGGCACCGACCGGGGCTCTATAACTCACGGCTTTCCTCTGACGCTCTAACCGGGCTGTAACAGGTGGGGCGTGTGCCAGGAAAGATATACCAGCCGGAATCCGTATATCGCCGACCACGCACAAAAAGTCGGAAAAATAAACGATGGGAGTGTGAGCAGGAATGATTTCGTTATTGAATTCATATCCTATTCACTAGTAAACTCTGATCTTGATGAGCTTGTAACTTGAAAAAAAAATCATTCGTATCAGTGATATGGGAATTATATCTCTCACAAATTCTAAAATTCAGAAGATTTAGTCTTAAAATTCTTTTATTGTGTGTTCAATGAATAATCCGAGGAAGAATTGATATTTTTATCACATCGAGAATACGAATTCTCAATGTATGTCATGTATATCCATCTTTTAATTTTCATTCATGTTCCTAATTTGTCCGTTTCAATGCTTTCACCCAATGAAGGGGTTCAAACTTGACTTGCTATTTTTATAGACCTTCAATCGCAGATTCGTGATTAGGTTTTCTTGATTTAGAATTGATTTCCAAGTCTTGTTTGATGAATATCAACTTGTCATACATCAAAAATAAAAATAAAAAATTTATACCTCATATTACAGAGTAATATTACATAGTTCGAATGAATCAACGTTCATCTGGACGTTCATACATATAACAAAAATATATATGAAAAAGTAAGACATTTCACACAGAACAGGTAGAGACATTTTTTGCATTAAAAAACTAAGAGATATTGTAAAAACAACCCACAATGAGAATTTTTTTGAGATCATTCTCGAACTTGTTGAGGTTTTCATTCATAATTACATACATGGACAGCTGATTGAAAAACTTTATCCCCATATAAGAGGGGCTCTTTTCATATAGGCTAGTGCGGTGAATATTATTGTTTTGAAACCTGTGTTAGTTTTTTTTTCGTATAAATTACACAATAATGAATATGGATGGAGTAAAAGGTGGGCAAGCTATGTTTTCGGAATATAGGTCAACAATTTTTCCTGTAATCAAGATCAAAAATTAATCTTATAATTCGTTTTCCAAAAAACAAAATTCTTTGCTTATATTGCTTATATGCGGATGAACTAGTGCATGATAATATATAATAATATAATAATGATAATAATAATACATACACATGTAGCAAGTGATATGTGGTGAGAACGTATTTCAGTTGAAGAAGAGCATAATACCCACTACTGATCCTTTGGCTCACATGATTTATATATGTTGTCCAACTCATATCATCAGAGTCGACTAACATTGCTGAAAAGATTGTGGATTTCTATAGTTCATCAGGAGTATTATCCACCATTAAGTACTCTGAATGCACAATTTAGTTCAAGTCTTGAGGAGAACTGCATAAAAACAGTCTTATTCGCATTCAAAATTAGACGATTTTTTGAGCACCAGAGTTAGTAAAGTTCCTTGAGACTATGTTGAGTTTACTTCGAAGTTCTTCAGGAGTATACAGTGGGTCCAAATTAGAGCAACAATACCATTATACGGGGTGTTATCGAAATAAATACATCGAATTCAACCCACAATAATGCTCAAGGTGCCATATCGAATGACACCATTCGAACACTGAGAACAATCTTGCTATATATATATATATATGAGTCTTTGCTGATATATTCGTTTCCCAAATGAACTTTTCCACCAGATTCCCAGATATTCTGGGACTAATAGGCCAAGGTTAAGGATTATATAGTCGATATCATGGGCTTGAAACTTTTGAAGGACAATGTCGCGTGATCCATCGATCTACTGCATGGTATGTGCTATCGTGGTAAACGATTAGGCTGAGGTGAAATAATTAATGATAGTATAAAAAATTCAATATCTTCGTTATGATGACTATGTTCCACGAAATCTAACGAAGAATGATCACGTAAAGTTTTTGAATTGGCAAGTATCTATACGAAATGTTGTGGAATTCGATAGACAACGCTTAGGTTCAAAAATACAGGGTCTTGAATTCGAAAAATTTGGAATAGTTCTAATTTGTCTCAATTGATTTTGACATATGAGTTGCTCCCCGAAATCCTCAATTGACGATACATTTACTTTGGTCATTTTGTCTAGTGGACGCTTCACAGGTTTTGACTTTTTCTTCCATAATTTCTATACGCCTTTGATCCATATTTTTCGAATTTTTTGTTCCAATGTCTCTGAAGAACGCACAACCGTCGACTGAGCTGAAATGAACAGTTTCGAAATATTTTTAGCCAGAATAAAAGTTAACATACTAATTTTTCTTTTTTTTTGTTTTCAAATTCGTATCGTGTGTGTTCAATAGATATAATTCAATGTTAGTCGTGGCATATAGCCGGGAAAGTAGTTGTTTCCTGTTGAATAAACCGAGAAAGAATTAATATTTTCATCACATGGAGAATGCGAATTTTCAATGCATTACTTTATATATATATATATATATCCATTTCTTTTGTGTTCATAAATATATCTGAGAATATTCTCTCTCTTTGTAACCGTAGCATTCCACATAACTTAGATTATTTGTGAATATCGATAGAGAATGAGAGAGAAAAAATAGTCAAGATTACTCTCATACATGTATCAAAAAAGGCCCTTATTACCGATTTATTCGAATAAATCTACCAGTTTCCTAAAATGCATCAATTTATAACTTATGCGATGTACATGGTATCCATTGTAGAACGATAAAATGAGAATCAAGCTTCTTAGATAAGATTAGTGATATTACTTCGTAGCAATTCATAAATTATCATTCCTAAATTGAACATGAATGTGGAACATTGATTAGGTTAACAATTTCTGTATTTGTTAAATATTTGGCGGAGGTCTAGTTGAATTTATGGCGAATGAGACGTCCTTATTTGATATGGAATAAAAATGTCATTCATCGATTCAGCCTTACAAATTACGGCCGTCAAACTGAATATCCTCTATATTTGTAGACAGCATAATCGAGAGGGTCTTTTTTCACAATTTTTGTTGGTAAGCGGGGAAAACCATGTTCGTATCATTCTGCCAACTTTGAGTCGAGGCTTTTCATTATTCATTTCCATCTATTTTTCATAGACTAGACTAGACTGAAACGAGTCGCGAGTTCAGTCATGCTTGCCGCTTTCCTCCCATCCGATTTTCACCACCACATTTTATCTGTATATGAGCCAAAACAAACACGACACACCTATACATGTGTAGAAGAGAGGTTTAGAAAAGGGGTTGAATTTTCTGTGCTCGTCTATGAACTATCAGCTGCGGCAGTCAATCTATTACTATAATCAGTGTTGCCAACTTAGTGGATTTCACACTAGAACTGGTGGTTTGAGTTTTAGTTTCATGACAAAATATGACATCTAGTGGATGGTGATCATTTTGGTGAATTTTTTCAAATAAATGCTGAAATCTGGTGGTTGAGGACCTGCATCCAAAATTACCCTTGTTTCATGAAAAAAATCTAATTTCAACAATGTAAAACTAGAGGAGAGTATTTACAGAAATACTAGTTTCAACTGAAATAACTGTCCAATGGTTATATCCACATTTTGGCTGTTTTTTGTAGGATATCAAATGTTGTTTTTTTCATTTTTCTCGTTTTATACGAAGCATATACAAGTATGTCATTGATGAAGTATTTGTTTTGTTTTCTGTTGGAAAAACAACTTTTTTCACATTCATTTATATATCAGGGAGCCAAGATCCTTACTGTTGTGAGGTAAATCAAATGCAAAATTTCAATAGTTGTTCTTTCATTATAAATATCAATATTATACGAACAACAAATCCAATTCTCTATTTTTTTCATTGTTATGTAATTGTTCCTTGTATAATTCTTTATATCAAGTTTAACTAAAAATTACGGAAAATGTTGTTTCTACACGTGCCAAAGTGTCTTTTTCGAACGCAGAAACTTATATGAACCCTTCTTCGTGTCTTTCTTCTAACTGTAATTGCATGCGGAAAAGTAACACTTTGCGCACTTATCAGGAAAATAACTATGTTTCGTCGACCTCTACACAAAAAAAACATTTTTCGTTGTCCTCTACAAAAAATAACATTTTAATTTCCGAACAGAATACCGACTATTTCCGAAGACAAGTACTTTTCGTCCGCAAACACTTTCCGTCCGCTACAGGGTTGCCAGTTTTATTGAATTTTCAGTAGATCTTCTGATTTACATATTGATCTACAGATCTTCAAAACCTACTGAAAAATATATTGACACTTATTGATTATTACTAGTACCTATATTATTATTAATCTTTGGTCAATCACATACACTTATGAATGGCATGATATTTCGGCACGCTCTGTTTAAATTAATTTCACAAAATGACCAACAAATTCATATATAGGTACCAATGATATGTATAAACCAAAAGTTGAGCTGACATTAACTGTCATTTGCCGTTGTCAAATTAATCATTCACGAAATCAAGTCCGTGGACTGAATATAAGTGTTCGAGGTCGACAAAAATGGTAGGTCATATAGCTAGTGGTAAAATAATGATTGGGAAACATAATAGTGGATATGATGAGAGTTGCTTCAACGTTTTTTCAAGATCAATCGAGGTTGTCATGATAAGGTATTGATTTCAAGGCGTTTGTGACTTCAATGAATACACATGATTCATCAATTGAGAACATAATTTCGATTATCTCAAGTACCTAGCTGTTTTTGCAATTGTGATGAGGCTTATGATTCTATTCGAATCATTAGGCCTGTTCGTTTGTGTTTTCGGTACCTGCTAAACTCGATTTTTTCTATGACTTTCTCTGTTCAAATCATGCAATCAACAGAGGAAACTATGGGAACAAAATCATCTTTAGCAAGTCAGCAACACAAGCGAACGGACCAATTATGTCAGAAAGACATGTATGCATACCCTGTCCATTTCTTCATACCTCTATAACGAAGACTTAAACTCTATTGTCTTGTGCAATAGCTATTTCCAAACATTACCATAGATAAAGTCGTGGAAATACAACAAGTCACAAAACAAAAGCCTATAGAATTTCTGGTTACCATTCGCATGTGTATTCTTAAGTATTCCATATTTTGACAATCATGATGATCATGGTAACGAATATGGCAGTTCATCGAAGTCCACGAGAACGGATATATAGGAGTTATGTGCGTACCATTACAAGTTCCCATGTTTTTTTTCTCAAAGATTCATAATAAATAATATTCACCTAAAAAAACGAATAAGTAACTATAGTTGAACACTGAACAGTATTGTCGCGGAAAATCAGTTCGGGAAACCTGTCGAGATGTTTTCAATACCTACCCGAAATAAATGTTGAAAATACGAAATTCGGATATGAGATCTCTTGCACCATGAACAAAGGATAACTCTTGATATTTCAATACCTACCTTCTCTCCCTTTCCACCCGATAATAAAAATTAAAAATATTAGCTGCAATCCAAAATATGACTTCAACCTTATCGGATTTTGGAATAAATGAACTATAAGATTTGTCAAGCTGTTCAACATCATCTGTTTTTCGCAAATATATTTACAAGAGATTGATGCTTTGGCAAGAATATATAAAAAAAATTATTAGTTTTCTCCCCTCCTTTCCAAAAAAAAATTATTGAGATATAAAAGTATCTGTGGATGACTGGGCGTGGAGATTTTTCTTTGCCCCGAAGTGTTTAAAAATTTATTTTCAGACCTGAAAGAATTTTTTCAGCTAATAGTCAGTTAAACTTCGTGAAATAGGATGTTGAAAGGTATTTGAGGGAAAAATTATGAAGAAAATATGTGAAGATGTATTACTCTCCATATCAACTAGAAGTTTCGGAAAACACTGTATCCATTATCAACATGAAATTCTTTCGAACACATGTTTTGTCTTTGGCTTTCTTCAAGAAAGTAAGTAAATAAGTAGTAGGTATAACTCACATGAATTATATTTCGAATAATAATTCCTCGTCAACATCAACTTAATTTAATATGAATTATTCAGGAAGTAACATTTTTCAAAAACAAATATTTTCATTTGAACGCATTGACCCTTCCTTTGATGACGAGTATCGCTCTCATCTGAATTGAGAGTTATCAGAGCCTGTAAAATTGTGGGATTCACCTTTTTTTTATTTCTTCGGCCTTGTTCGAAACTGTTTCTGCATAAACAGCATCGGAGTTTGCGAATTCTTGATCCGATAAATACTCCTTTCTGAAATATTCAGAGCTTCCGCGGCAATGCTGACAACATTATTTTTTCGAACTTGGCAGGAATCATCGTGTTTTACAAAATACGCGATCACACTCAGAATCAATGTTTTAGATTGATCATTGAATCGTTTCACCATTATGATATAAGAAATTCGAAATATTATTGATGAAAAACCTAATTCTAAGTCTAATTGTTTGACATTAAGTCACAGTGACAATTCAATGATCAAAATATAAGAATCAAGTTCCGACGTTCCTTTTTCTAGTTATTTTCTGTCTCATTCAGCTTGCGATGAATAAAAAGAAACAGATTTTGCCTTGGTGTATTTCCACAACATGAACATGAACATTTTTTTTCATGTTCTGGTCTCCTCGAAAAGGGATATTCTGTAATGTTCAGAGAACATCGTGAGAACCAAGGGAAATAAAGTAGGAATTGGTGTTCTTAAATTTCTGGAGGTTATATGCATCGAGGAACACCTCCCTTGGCAATGTGTTCCAGAGCCTCGCTGTTCGTTGGATGAACGAGTCTTTGGAAAGAGATGTTCTGCAGGTCTCCAAAGTGACCACGAAGGGGTGCGAAGCCTCAACTCGACGGGTTAATCTCGCGAGGACTGCCGAGGGAGGAACAATTGTTGATATTTCAGAAGAGCATCGTCCATGAGAATATCTATAAAATAGAGCCAGATCGCCAACTTTTCTACGGTGTTCCAGAGAAGTGAGTCAGTTTGTGAGCGAGGCATCTCCCACGAGACGAATTGCCCTTTTCTGGTCAGAATCCAACAGTTTCTGGGTATGTTTGGGTGCTGCACTCCAAATATGGGGACAGTATTCCTGGACAGGTCGGATCTGTGCCTTATAGATCATAAGCAGCTGACTGGAAGTGAAAAAGCTCCTGGCCCGAAACAGAAAACCAAGTTTTTGGGATGCACTTTCAGCAATTGATCTCACGTGATTTTCCCAAGAAAGGTTATTGCTGATAGTAATACCAAGCATCGAAATGGATGTCTTCGAAGGTATGGTTACTCCTGACAAGCTTATGTCGCTTCTGTTTTGTTTGCATTGAAATCTACCAAGTTATAGGTCGCGTGCACGAAGACCGACCCTGGAGGCAAAATATTGAAACACAACCTCATTCTTCTGTGAATTATTGAAGCACAACCTCACTTTTTTATTTGGTTACAGAGGAATCAAAAGGTTGAAATAGTTTTTCACAATATTATGATATACGAATCGTGTTTCTTGCGTTATTCATTAATTCAAGCATGCCTTCGCATTGTGCTGTTGTACAATGCACAAAAAATGCAGCAAGAGACTAGGGAATATGATTTTTCAGGTAAATAGTAATCTCATATAGTTAGCATTATGAAATGTTGTCATTCCTTATTAAAATTCCTTCTGCCTTCTGCCACTTCTGCAATACAAGCTAATGCTGCTAATAGATTGAAAATGTCTACAACACACACGATCGTCAGCATGTCAGACCAGTCCTACCGATTGATTGCATGAATCCAATCTTCTTGCATTATTCTAGAAATTTCAGATATATTTCTATCAGCTGATCCTATTGCAGAAGGAATTCCGATGAGAAATCAGAGAAATAATCAAATTTCAAAAATGAAAACTATGTGAGCGACTTTAGTAGGTACTTACTTTTGAATCATAATGTACCATCGGGATTTCTTCATCTTCCGCTGCAGTTTTTGTGCATTTTACAACAGCACAATGTGATGGCATTAGCGAATTGATGAATAGCGGAAAAATACGATTCATATGCCAAAATAATTGTGGAAAACTATTTCGATCATTTGTAAACAAATATGTTTTGCCTCCAGGGTCGGTCATCTGACAGTTCTTGCACGCGACCTATTGGATTCCCATTGAACATAACCTAGAATTACAAAAAAGGTTGTGGATGTTCGTGGATAGAGACATCGAACAACAGATTAATTGATTTTGGACGATATTGGAATGATCTTTCATTTACCGTCTTGTAACGCGCCATGAAATTCAGAAGCCCTACGCAAAATGTTGGTGTAACGCTGATGGGCAAAAGTTCGACATGATAATTTTGCGGTATTACAAACACCATCACAGCATCTGTCGCTGAATTCGCTTTATGAATAAACGTGTGAGGTTTGTCGTTGGAAAGTAAATTGCTAGTTTGAAATGCATTAGATATGGATGTTTGCACGAGATGAATCAGAATTTTGAATGAAAATTACCTGCTAACTATATGTTTACATATGGACTGTTCCAACTGGTCTCCTTTATGTCTGTATTTACTCTTTTCCTTTATCAGAGTGCCATTATTTCGCTCAGTTGCTCTGTGTGTCTCACTCCAAGTATAACCAGCCTGCATTTTGAAGAATTAGACAACAGAATTGAAAAAGAGACTATAGAGATAGGGAGAAACTAAGTATAAAGGAACTACAGACTGTTATAAGAGATAAACAGTCGATTTGAGTCTATAGAATAGTTATTTATGTATCAAGGGCGTAAAGTAGGGTTTTATGGGCCTCAACGTGTAAGTTATCAATACGCCTAGGTCCATAAAAGCAAGTTACACCTGAAATATACCGGGTGGCTACGGAAGTATTGCCTACGGAATATCTCAGGTATTGTATGAAGTAGGCTTGTGAAATTTGGAGCGTCGATATAATGACATAAGAGCTAGAACTTGAGCATATTGACATGTCGAAGTTAACTTCCGGTCTGACCGGAAGTAACATCAACTTTCTTATTTTGAATGGCAACCATATGTTTTTTTCTTTTCGTTTTATTCAGCGTTCAATTCCCTTTCTGATGACATATCACAAGTTGGTATCTAACCAGAAACTAGATCAGAAAAAAATTATCATTGAAATTCACCAAGTAGAAGAATAATAACTGAATTTTTTGGTATTTCATTTCAAAGAATGACTTTCTAATATATCATTAGAAAGGAATGGTTATGCTGAATAGTACAGGCAAGAAAAAGTTGTATGTTCCTATTCAAGTTATGGACCTACAGAGTATTGTTTTTCCCCAATATTTCCAATATTTTTTTTGGCAGCTTTTCATAACGCCGACGAATGAAAATAAAATATCACAGTAGTAGCAACTGTTATCAAGTGACGTATGGTTTCGATAGCCAACTTTTCAATTTTTGGCTTTCATTTTGCTTCCACGGCCTACTCGGTGAATTTCAATAATAATTTTTTCCTGATCTAGTTTCTGGTTAGATACCAACTTGTGATATGTCATTGGAAAGGAAATTGAATGCTGAATAAAGCGAATAGAAAAAAAAATAGGGTTTCCATTTGAAATAAGAAAGTTGATGTTACCTCCGGTCAGACCGGAAGTTAACTTCGACATGTCAATATACTCAAATTCTAGCTCTTATGTCATTATATCGACGCTCCGAATCTCACAGACCTACTTCATACAATAACTGAGATATTCCGTAGGCAATACTTCCGTAGCCACCCGGTATACAACACTTCATGCACGACCGTTTTTTATATTCTTTCAATGTCAATTTGGAATTTTTCAATGATTTTGAATTCATTTGGCCAAATTATGTATGTCACTGGCAGAGAAAGATCGAATTGTAGTCTACTAGAAATTAATGGAGAAATAGTGAAATTACCTACTTTAACAATCGTTCACCTACTTTACCGCCCGCCGTACTACTTTTCCACCCGCTGTACTCCTTTAAGGGAAGAAGGTATTCCCAAAAGTTCAAAAAATATTCCAACACCTACCTTATTCTATCCCCATCCTCTATAACTACGCACGACGTTCCTCGATCTCAACAGGGATTCCTTTTCGTGCGCTTCAAGAGATGGGAAAAAGAATATTTTGGAACAGATGGACGGAGAGCTGTTGTAGATGTGTTTTGCGATATTTAGAAAGTATTCGTTTGTGTCAACCAAGAGTTACTGCTGAAGGATTCAGAAATATTTTCTTCCTATGGTTCAAATCGTCGTACGGAGTTAAAGTGTTACTTTACGCCCGCAAATCCAGGCAATGAAATGCTACTTTACGCCCGGTCGTGCATAACAAATCTTGAGTAGGTAATACTGAAAGCGTTGCAGAGTTTCAAACTGGCAAATTGAGCATGTTTGTTATCACATGTTTCTTATGGGTTTCTGGAGGTCCCATAAATACCAAAATTCTCAAATAGCTTCAATTTTTATTGCTTACATGACAAAAATCTGAAAGTTCCAGATTTGAATTGGGTTTGAAAGTATGTGAGAAAAAACCTATTCAGGGGAGCATTTTCAAGATGGTGTAACTCCTTTACTCCTTTTTGGTCGGGGAATATACTGCCAAAATATTGCACGCTGATTATGAGGCACCCTGTTCAATGGTTTTTTTCTCGCAGATTTATGGAGCGCCCTGTCACCTAGCAACTACAAGTGATGACACTGGCTCGGATTTTTCATAAAGTGTGCGTTTCAGCATGGAGTAATAGAAATCAAAATTGATCACTTTAGGTGACCTAAATAACAAGTGAAAAATCGATTTATCTGAGATATTGTCTGAGCAAAATGTGTTTCTTCTCTACTAACTTTATTGAACTTAGATTCATATAACATTATATCTGGAAAAAATTCTGTTCTGAGCTCAATTTTCCCATCCTCCTGTCCTGATGCTTGATGGATTTTCCCCCAGTGATTCGAACTCTTTAGCAAATACTCTTAACGTCTATACTACATTCAATACTCCAACCACTCATTAGCCAATTGCCTCGCATCTTTAGTGGGTGCGTCCAGAGTTTTCATTTCTCAGAGGAGGGTTATTCGTTTAATCTTCAACTTAGACGATAGAGAAAAATATCGCGAAATCATTTTAAAAAACATGAGCTTCTCACATTTCATTCAATTTACATCTACAAATGCATAGTTTATGCCAAGAGTAATAACAAAGATTCTCCTTTCAACTCAGACTATCACGACTATCCTAGTCGATCTTCAAATCCCCAAACACGGTACAAGTCTATATGAAAGGAGCCCAATGTACAAGGGAATCCAATTTTTTAATCATTTGCCGGTCTGTATAAGATTGGAAAACAACTTCAATTCATTTAAACATAAACTCGAAAAGTTCTTATGCAACGAATGTTTCTATGATACATATGAATTTTTATATATGTTTTACTAAGTGATGGTGATGTATTCATATTTATATTTATTTCTCAATGTAATTTTATACTGACGAGCACTTTCGTCCACTGAGATATCCTATATCATGTTTCTTTGTGATCAAAAAGGATGAATGAATTATTATTATTATTATTATGATATGTTATTTCATGATATAAATCTATTCTTCTTCCACCATGGGCTATTCTATTCTCCAATTCGGGGTTCATATTGTTGACAAAAGATGAAAAATAATGAATCATGCGAAAAGTTCCATACAAAAGAAGAAAAATTCGGTGAAAATTCGGAAGAATCTTTCTTGTGAGATGTGAGTTTGTGAGATCCCTTTCAAGGTTTCTTCAACTATATATAACACCCTTTCGACATGGACAACGAAATTCAATAACATTAGAATCGATACTGCTTCCATTACTTGTTAATATATTCCCAGATATACGATCGTATAGTGTATATATATAGAACTTGTCGTTTTTGCATTCGTTTTGACCCTTCGCCAAATGGAATGTATATTCTTACAGTCTAGTATACGGGTGATACATTCAGAAAGGGCAATCTCTGAGCTACAGATAGTAAACCCCAGAATACGAAGATTTGAACCCAAAATAACTTATAAAAATTTCGCAAGGAAGATTTTTATTTCAAATTTCAATACCTTTGGTAAAACATTCACTTTGAAACTTTGTTTGTCACTGGCGTTGTTTACTGATAATCATTATTGTTCACTGCCCTTTTTCCACTGTCACTTCGCTAACTTTATAATTCAAAATATTGAAAATGTAATTGTGAAATACAAACGTCTTCAAGAGTGAATAACGCGAGAACCGTCATTGTTAGACAATTCGAAAAAAATATATTTTTATGTGACATTGAACTGGCTTTCAGATTTTTGACTTACTTTAATCATCATCCATTGGACGAAAAAGATATGATGTGATTTACTGAAGGAATAGAGCAAAGACAGAGTGCCACCAGCGCCCTCTATGAGCAATCACAAAATGGATTAAGAATTCTTATTTCTCATGTCGAAAAACCTGAAACTACCAAATTTCATGTTCATAATGTCAAAACTCACAAAGTTATTGAGGAATGTAAAATACAATTTTCCACTTACACACCTTGTATTTCCTGAATCAGCAACATTCTTATTAGTCATGTTGAGCTCAATCTTGATATTCTGGTCTTGACTATCTCTAGTTCAGAGATTGCTTATTCTCAATGAATCACCCTGTGTAATCACATTACGCCCAGATACATTCAGAGTGGAAATGGTTTATCCCTTGTTCCCCATTATTTTAGAATAATTTATCGATATCACAATGTCATCGATAGGAACCCTATACCTAAATTATACCTACTTAAAATATCAAATGGGGAGATGGCCCCGAAATTCAAGGATATGAAGTTATATAGACGATTATCGATCTCAATGTTAGGCAAGAATGATATTTTGTGCAGTTTCGTATATCCAGAAAATTTATTCGGGTAGGGTACTAAAAGATCTGTAACCTTTAAATTAGTTTCAAATGATTTTTTTTCAATTTAAGGTCAGATGTATTCATGGACAAAAAAAAACTAATCACCCAAAATAATGGATTCTCATATAAAACCGCAGGGTTAAGAGAAAGAGTATCAATGAAATATCAATATGGACGAAGTTTATAAAGAAATTCTTCAAGTCACAACTTACACCCGAAACACCATGCCAGGGCAACGGAATCAATCATTAAATATGACGATTCATAGTTTAATTATCCAACCAAAATTGCCTGATTTTATTGTGTTATGAAATCATTCAGGTTTTGATCAAAATGAGTGGAATAAAATTTAAAATCGAAAGAGAAGAAGATGACCATTAGAGAAAAATCAAAGAATCCGCTTATTCCGCTCACATTCATCATCATTCATCTAAACATGAGAATGGTGAATCCACGATAAATTGATAAAAACATCCTGTAACTCACTCTCTTGCATCGATTTCTGTCACTGATGAGGGGGGTTGATGTCGATAGGAAAAAATACAGAAAATTTGTGAGGTGGATCTCCTATACGTCTTCAAACAGTTTCTAAATAAGGTGTCACTGTGTATCGATGGCATCTAACTTTTAGGTTTATATAGTAGTGAAATTTCAAACTCAGGACATTTTGGGGCAAATCATCTGATTTGTCCTCACTACAGGTATATCAAAGAAATGTTAATACTTCCATGAGTGTTCCAAAATTCACTTTCAAGATGTCAGTTGTTCAGGTTTGGTTAGGTCAGCCGTCAAATGACAATAATTTTTCTTCCTCTTCAGTTCATTTAGTTTTTGATATATTCAATTCTAATTACGAATATAGAATACGTTTCAGGGTTCACATCATGAAAGGTTGTAAGAATCTATAGGGAGATATTTTTCGTCGGGTCAAGCCATTTTCCCTCGCATTTTCCGCTCCAAAAATTTTTTGTGGTGCGCCACTGATAGATTTTGAAAGCCGAAAATAATTCTTCATTCTGTATAAAAACTTTCCTGTGATTATCGTTATCGAAGAAAAGAATGTATTTTTTCTGTGATGGGAAGAGTTTGAAATTTCATCTCAGTTGACATGAAATAAAATGTCACTTTTTCCCACGGGAAAAAAGTGAGTACTTTTTTCCCGGATATCACATACACTGCTGATAGGTTTTATTGTGCCATAGTTTCTAAAAATAAGCCAATAACACAGTCCCCGAGAAAGAACTGCAAGTTTCTTTATATTCCATTTGACTTCGCGGTTCAAATTCACAATTTTTCAAAATCAAATCACAGAATCAGACTGACAGATATTTGATCACTCCAAAATAATGATAAAGATAAAAACTTCAAATTCCACGTCGATAATTTTCTGATTTTGATTTAATGTAATATCTTCTCCATATTGATCCGTCCTTTTTTCTGTCCCAGACATATGACTCGGTATATTCACTTGAATTTTTTAACGAAAGGGAGGAATCTAATATCACAATGAAAGCAAAAAACGCTACATATTTAGTTTGTGATCTTAATTACAAGTTTCCAAACATGACCTCAAGAATAAGAAACCTAACAAACATATTCGTATAGGAAAACAGTCTTATTTTGACCTGAAAATTGAGCCTTAAATTTTTAAACTGAATTTTGGAATAATCTATATGGAGACGAGGATAAAACATCCCAGAAAATTTTAATTGAAAATCAATGTTCCTCCTCCTCGTTTAACCTACAGACAGTTTTTAGAATGATTTCTAATTGAAAAATAAGCAAAATAAGAATCTCCGATTGTAACGAATTTTGTGCCTCATTTTTCTTGTTGTTCTCTCCTACACTGTGTATATAGAGTGCATGGGAGAGAGAGAGATAGGCAGACGAAGGAGATAAAACCTCATAAGGAATAAATATCGAGTTATTCATTTTCGATTCCCTTTTAATGGTACACAGTCCATAAACATCTGGTGAAACATGAATGGACAGTATCGGTTTTTCATTAAAATACATCGAATGATACGGCAAGACTATACGAGAGAACGTAATTCAATAAATGTCCTCCATTAACATTTATTGAAGGTCGCTGAAAATCGTTTTTCATCCTGCCAGTCCATTCTGAAAGGTTATTTTAAGCGCAATTCCATAAACCCTAATGCTCAATGTAATTCTCTCAATTTGGGTCAAGAACGGGTGGATATAGATACATACATTATTTACTAGAAGTTTTTCCGTAGAAAAAGGCAATGTTGAAGTAGCTCTTCTTTGAATAAACGTGAGAGAGGCCGCTCTCAGGGAAGTAGAAAGTAGAGTTCCTAAATGTACCCAGTTAACACAGAGTGATCCCAGAGATATGAGAGGGAATCACATTCATACCACACATCACATCTGTGACTCGAAATGAGAGTCACACTGAAATCACAATGACTGCTATTCCTGACCCTTTTGGTCATTTTATGATTGACATTTCGATGCCAAATGAAACTCGAATAATTTCCATTTGAAAAATAATAATTGTAAGATTAGAACAAAAAATGATTCAATTTATATATAAATTTAGTATCCTATTGTTATGTGAAGAAAACAAGGATTCAAAGAATAATACAATCGCTGAAAGATCCTGGAACATTTGTTCAGGATCGGGATAATATTAACTCGTTGAATCTTACAAAAATGGATATTCAGTTTGCACCGCCATGACTAGATAGATTGTTATTTGTTCAACAGTACGCCAGGAACGCTAACACATTCGAAGAGTAAATGAAGATAAAGTAAATTTAGTTTTCTTATCGGCTGAAAGCAGACATTCTGATGAAACGAGATACAGGGTGGGTACAAGAACTAAGTCACCCCTATAACTTTCTTGCTGATTATGATAGTTTTGAAAGTTTCCCAGCATAACATACATTATATTCTCATGAAAATCTCTTATAGTCCCAATCAGAATCAGAAATTATTGTTCTACAACACATACTGTTCCATAGTATCCATGTTACCATGTTTGGAAGGTATATCGTCTCCTGTTTCAATTTCTCTTCAATTTTATCTGGCATCACTTCAGTACGTGTGTAAGTTATATGCCTCGGGGAACACATCCCTTGGCAATGTGTTCCAGAGCCTTGCTGTTCGTTGGATGAACGAGTCTTTGGAAAGAGATGTTCTACAGGTCTCCAAAGTGACCACGAAGGGGTGCGAAGCCTCAACTCGACGGGTTAATCTCGCGGGGACTGCCAAGAGCATCGTCCATGAAAATATCTATAAAATAGAGCAAGATCGCCAACTTTCCTACGGTGTTCCAGAGAAGTGAGTGAGTTATTTTGAGCGAGGCATCACCCACGAGACGAATTGCCCTTTTTTGGACAGAATCCAAAAGTTTCAGGGTATGTTCGGGTGCTTCACTCTAAATATGGGAACAGTATTCCAGGACAGGTCGGATCTGTGCCTCATAGATCATAAGCAGCTGACTGGAAGTGAAGTAACTCCTGGCTCGAAACAGAAAACAGAAGTTTTTGAGATGCACTTTTAGCAATTGACCTTACGTGATTTTCCCAAGAAAAGTTATTGCTGATAGTGGGCCGGGATTGGCGCAGTGGAAGAGCGTCCGTCTCACGACCGCAAGGTCGTGGGTTCGATTTCCAGCACGGGCAAGGAACTTTTTTCAATATTTTATTTACGAATTAAATATTGTAAAGTTTCGGAGCATCGGCTGGGGATAGTCCTGCACGATTCGCTGTTGCGTTCCAATTAACAGTGCTGCTCCTAAAGTGGCGCATGGAGTTAGTAACAAAGCCTACACAGAACACGCAGAAAGATATGATGATGTGGTTGTGAGAATCAGAGAAGAAGTAGGACGGTGTATGTAGGTGGGTGTGGAAAACTACCAGCTGAGCGTGAGAGCGGGCCAGCTGCTTAAGTAGACCTCGGTCTCGGGGGTTAACGATGATAGTTAGCAGGCCTGCCACTGCGCATATGGTAGTGAGTACATTACTAGCCTACAAAACACAGCTGAAAAACTCTGAAAAAAGAGAGCTGATGGGCGGTGCCTGAAAAGGATGTTAGCCAGCTCTCTTGAGCGAACCACATCAGTCATTGAAAACACTTGGGGTTGGCAAAAAGGTCCCATTGGGGACTACCCACCAGTACCAGTACCAGTACCAGTATTGCTGATAGTAATACCAAGCATCGAAATGGATGTCTTCAAAGGTATGGTTACATCTGACAAACTTATGTTGGGCACAGTGAGATCGGCTTTTCTAGTGAAAAGGCATGCTTGTGTTTTGTTTGCATTGAAATCTACCAAGCTATGGATCCCCATTCGAGAATTGTTGCCAAGTCTATATTTATGCTGTCAACATTTCTTCTTCGTTCGTTTCTGATTTGACTTGCTGGTATTGGAGCCCTGGAAGAGAAGGCGGTATGGAGGGTACTATCATCCGCGAAGCTGTGTACTGGACATGAAGTTGCTTCCAACAAATCGTTCGTTGAGAACTAACTCCATAAAAATCGAAACTTGTGCGTGCTTAGGACATAACTTTATTCCAAACAGAGAGTAAAGTGACCAACTTAATCCCTGAATAGCGACTGAGGTGACTTGTTGCTGAGCTTCATTTTTCAAAGTAAGCTGACTATATAGTGCTAATTTTCCCGAAAGTGTGCAAAAAATTACATTGATTTATCGTGGAACTAAAATTGTGGTTGTTTCCAAACTCTAACTCGTGCATGTGATTAAATTAGTCAGTCTCACATGGTAATAGATATACTAATAGTTTGTTATGTAACAAGTGTTATGAACGTCATTTTAGTAACGAGTATTTTGAGCACGAGCGAAGAAGAGCAGAGCGAGTTTTTAATAGACGATAGTGTCTAGAAGAGTTTATGAGCGCGCTACATACTATACTTTTTCTACGAACTCATAATTAATCTCTTCGGCAAATTCCCATCTTTCCAATGAGGAGTTGCGAGCCATAAGGTTGCATTTTGAAAAAACATGTAGGGGTTGATTCCAGCTACCCCTGAAGGGTTATTCTCTCCATATTGCTCGCCAAATGTAGGTAAATACATTCAACGTTGACGTGTCTCACGATTTTCAGAAAAATCATTGACACCCCCAGTAGCGAATTCATTGCAGTTGAAGTATCCACCCTGTTTAGTGGAAAACGGCTATAACGTGCCAGAACAAAAACATTGTTGCGGAAGAAAAATGTTTTCCCGATGAAGTAAAGTGTCCCAACGTCTTGTAATACTAGCTCGTTCTTCCAATTAGGAGTAGAAAATCCCAACTGAATAGTACATAGATTGTTTTTCATTGGAATTAAGCGGTGGCAGCTCGCGTGAAAAACTGGGTCATCGTTTCTGGAAAATAAATCTTTCAAGTTTATGAAATCGCTCTTTTTGCGTGTATTCGTTTTGTTTTCGCTCTTTCTCTCTCTCTTTCTTTTCATCCATGTGTTGTTCGTGATTTACTATGAGCCATTTTTGTTCTTTTCGGATTTGTGGTTTGCCAAAAATAGTGCCAAATTTCCTACGAACATTTATAACGGCCAGGCGGTAACTTTCAGTATTCATATTTCATTTCCATCCTATCCAACTAAGTCGAGAGTTTCTATTCATTCACTCATTCATTATTTCATACATTGCCTGATTTATGTGAGATTGCGAATAAAATAGTTACTTATATACCAAGGTAGTAAAGAATATCATAATTGCCCAGGTTCCGTTGTAATAATATTATTCACTACCAAGGTGTTTGTTAATTTTTTTTTTCACCACTAGCAATATATTTCAAATGTCAATCAATATAGTTTTGTGAAACTGAAATATTGATCTATGGTCACTCTGAAAGCACTTTTGAATTTTAATTCAAATCTAGTAGCCATGACCATGACAGCGCATGAAAAGTCGTTATTGATAAATACCATATATTATACAACTACTAGATTCGAGTGCCATTCCTGCGAATCTCGTGACTTCTGGTTAATTCTAAAAGAGGGGACTGTCTTTACTGACTAGTAGTCGATAAAATGACAAAAACCACCTTGATAGAAAAAATACACTTCACGCCTTGAAAAGAAGTGAATAATGGTTCGTTCTAGAGGTGGAAAAAATGCTGTATCAGTCTCCAATTTTAGAAACATACACTCCAAGAGAAATGCGACATATTTTGTGATAATTTTATTATTCGTCCTGAAACCCCCATAGATACTCTGATAAAATATAAGTTGATTGTTTTGTTAGGATCAAAAGTCACTTTTGATCTGAATGAAACATGCTATTTTTTCTGCAACCGAAAGAATTTACTCAAAAAAATATGTGAAGTAACCACCAATGCTGCTGTGCCATATGTACGCAATCTAACAAATAATCCTTGGGGTGAGAATATTCTACCTGCATTAACAGAACAGGTTTATTCATTATCATACAATGATGCTCATTATGACAATTTCTAAGATGAAGGTATACCTCTGGTTTTCCCGACGTAGGTGTTAACTGTTTTAGTTATCAGTGGTGTATACAAAATGTAAGTAGTACCGAATAATGAAGTAATTTGATTATTCTGAAGTATTTCTATACGGATGTTACTCATTTGTAGACGCAAGGATTGTCTAGTATAATAACTATTAGTCAATTTATGTCGTTATGCTGAATAAGTTTGTGACAAATTCAATGTAAATTCATACATATCTACCTTGATCATTCTGTAATAAACCTTATGTTAAATCCAAGAAGCTTCACAATGGACATGGAACCAATGAGAAAGAAAATCTTTCCTGAAAGGTCTGTACAAATTCTTAGCACATAGTCATGAGGCCAATTTGAGCAACTCACATCAGTCAAAGTAGGTATGTCGAAAAATCCATTGCTGCAGTAATCATTCACTTATCAAATTACATCCACGAAGATAACAGCAAACATTATCTATTCAAAATAATTTGAATATTCTGGTGCGACATTGAACACGAAAAATGAAAATATCTTGAAAACGGCTTAATTTAGCAAATTTCTACATGTGCATCTTGAAAATATTCAGAAAATCACTTCTTCAACACAATGTTAAAAACTACACCGAGAAAAAAGTTACATGGCCGTTCCAAACCATAAATCAATATATGCATCAGTAAGCGCCCTTCAATGTCCACAGTAAAAAGGTGTCCAGAAATGGAGCAATTTGGGACTGAGGTAAGTTACATGAAATCGGCTTATTCTGCATGACCTCAGGAATATGTGATGTGATTTTGTACAGACCTTTTAGGACACCCTGTATAAAATGATATGGGTGGTATAACGAGTAAAGTTTTAATCGACTTTCTTCTCCAGATATTCGGATATTCAATGATTTCAGATGAATAATCACAAAATGTTATCAAATAAGTAGCATCCAATGACTTTCATAATTCAACAACAGCGTCTCATCTTGAGATCATCTGCATACAGAAGAGTGAGAAAGTAAGCGATAAGATTTCACAAAGTCAGGCATTGATGGTAAATAATGAGGGATGAAAGATTGGAACTAGGTGGTACACATGATATTCCCAAATAAGTTGAGTAATTTTCATGATAATAATGAAGTTCACTAATTTGAAGATGGTGTACCAATTCAGCTATTAATCAATCAATGTGGGGAAAACACTCAAGGGGTTACTTCATTAAATGCCAATTTATTTTTATATTTTTGGCACGGTATGCTCGACACCTACAGACAGATTTGGTTTTTTGTTCCTCATCAGTGTATGGAAGTCACTAGATAGTAGATAGCTTGCGAAATGCCATCTAAACAGGGCCTACTATATCTAAAGCGAAACTTAGCTAAACGAAAACTCAAATCGGCGTTCTCCTGCTCAGAGACACTTACCCATAGTAATATGAAAACAGCGACATCTAGAGTAGAGAAAAAGGAAAGCTTTAGTACTGAAATAAATCCAAACTTAGATTAGCAGATCGCTCACTGACGTTATTTGCATTATTTAGACTGTCATCTATCATTGTTGTTCATTTCATTGAATACTCATGCAGGTTTTTGAGTTCTTCCTTCAGTGTTAACACTGTTAACAGTTCATTCCAGTTTTTTATTTTGGCTATTTTGAGGCTACATTTGGAGATTTTCATTATTCGACGATTTCTTCATGAATGAATCATGAAAATCCAAAGAATCAAACAATAATAATGCGCTTGTTGGTGAATGGAAATTGGATTAGTCATAGGTTCTGATAAATTATCTGAAATTTAAGGATATTTCGTTCTGGTTGCGTCACAAGGCTACTTCTTGAAAACTATATGCATAAAATATCAACAATGATTCACAGAATTCTTGTGAACATGTTTCGCAAAATGAACTGGTTGAATATTGAAGAAATGTGACTAAATGGTCCGAAAAGTAGTGTTGTTCTGACCACGTTTACTTTACGTGGTCGCGTATGGATTGAGATTGAATATGCATACTTTGAGTTATAGCGTCTTTCAAGTCATGGTTTTCATGGGTTTTCAACATGTCCTTGACAATGATCTAATTGTGCTCACATGCAAGAGTGCAACCAATCAAATTTGAATTTGCATTGAAAATTGATGATTTCGAACGATTAGTGATTGCATGAAGATTGGTTCTTGTTGAAATTTGAAGAACTATACCGAAGAAAAAATTTACATACGCAGCCCTCTTGTAGGAAGTCCCGTAATTATTATCTGAATATGTGATAAAGAGGGGGTTATTTTTGATCAATTATTTAACGTATGTTTTTTCGCAGACTTATTTTTTGTGTTACTTGTATCACGATAGACTACTCTGCATACACTCGTGGTATGCACATGCGCTGTGGTAGTTTTATGAAGATGCACTTTTTTATTGTGTGATCACATTGAAAGTGTCAATATATAAGGGGTTCCACTGAAAAATTCAAAACCAGACGAACTAGTGAAACCGTAAATAAACAGAAAGTGAAAACTTTGCAAACATTTTCCTCTTTACATAATACCATTCACCTACAACAAATCTGATTTTTATACACCAATATAATATTCCAGAAGTTATTCGTCTGATAGATTCGTTGACACCCAGTATAAATACTGTAGGTGGTTGAACATTCGTCTGGTTCAATGAATATTTAAAAATTTTTAGAAAAATGTCGAAATATTGACATAAAAATCGAAATTTCGGGATTGAAGTTGGAACTTCGAACATATAATTAGGAAATGGAGATGAGAATTTCGAATCTGTGATTCCTAAATGTATCAACACTTGCAGCTGTATTCGTCTTTACGAATCATTGCATAGATATCGGGAGGATGTAATTCAATTTTCTGCTTGGCATATACAGGGTGTTTCATAATTGAATGCTGATCCTAAAGGGCGATGATCCTTGGATGATTTTAAGGAGAGAAGTTCATATCAACATATGTCCTGAACCTCTTAGTTTTTGAGCTACAGGGTGTTGAAATCAAAAGCGTACAGCGTTTTTTCAATTAAAACATTCAGTATCAGGTCTACGAGGACATCACTGGTAAAAGTAAAGGTTTGATTTTCGTCCCAAAACAAAATGTGTTTCCACTTATAGTGGGTGTCAACTGAATTACCAAAAACAATATCCAAGAGCTGAAGGAACAAAATTCTTTGGTTTTTATTTTTTTACGTGAAAACGGTACGTTGTATGAAAGTAAGTCTAGGAACCAAATTTGCTCCAAAATGAATGAGAATTGAAAAAAAAAATCTGGTTCCCAGAAAAATCAGTGGCGTACTATTTTTTTCTTCAAAAATTGTCAGTTCAAACCCCGTACGGACGCCACTGGTAAGAATTTTTAAATATCTTCCATGTAAAAAAATGCTCCTTAATAATGAAAAGGTGTATACAGAATATCATAACAATATCTAAGAGTAATAAAAAATTATGAAGAAAAACTCATTTTTTTCTTGAAATTTCATCACCCTGTAGCTCAATAACTAAGAGGTTCAGGACATATGTTCATATGAACTTTTCTCTTTGAAATAATCCAAGGATTATCGCCCTCAAGGATCAGCATTCAATTATGAAACACCCTGTATAGCCAGGAGACTAGTTGTTTTTCTCTCGTTATCTAACAATTTCGCTCATGATATGAACTAATGTGGTACCTAATGACTATGAGTTTCTTCCTCTTTGTGACCATTTCGCTCCACTTCAAGTATTTGGCTTTTTCCTAGTATTTTTTTTTGCTTTTTATACCACTATTTATTTCAACTCCACCAGGTACGGCGGTCACCAGGGGCGAACTCACTCCTACTCGCCCTCTGTCTTCGTCTTCTTCTGCGCTACCACGGGCTCCACAGGTGCCACGGCTGTCGATGTCTTCCCCCTACGGCCGTCTAGATGTAGGCCGGGTATATAAGCGGAAATCGAGAGTGCGGCCGGACTGTTTATAGTGCGCTCCACCGTGTCGCGCTCTCTCTCTCGTTCTCTCTGTCTTCCTATATCGGCGTCTCTGTCCCTGGAAAAGTGTCATGGCGTCCCACGCGTCGACGGCGCTCGCTCTTCTGCTCGCTGTGGCGCTGATGGCCTTCAACGGTAAGTGTGCTGAGGCTGGGGAGGTGTGGCGGGTTCGAAACGCCGTGGGTGGTTGATCGCGCTTGGTTTTCCATGTATTTGGATGGGACTTTATGTGATTGCTAATATGTAACTGGAAAATAAGAACAATTGGATGATGGATAAGAAATTTTCCATAATAGTTATTTGTTTTACTAGGCAGAAAAGTACCAGATTTAATGCCGCGGCTGGCGTTTCATAGCCTAGGCGTAGAAGAGGCTAGGAAACCAGCCAAGGCATCACATCTCCTTTTCTGCCATGTGAAACATAATTTTATCTCCAAATTCTTTTCAATTTCACACAAAGTCCAAATAATCCATCATTTTTTGTTCACCCAAAGTCATTGTCAATTTTGAATACCAATTTGATCCAAATTACTTGGAACTTTGCATAGCAACAAACTTATTCTGTCTAGGCAGTAAAAGTACACCTTTTCTGCCTGTTAAGTGTCATTTAAAAGTCAATTTTAATCTCATCTGGAGAAAAAATATATTTTTCAATAGTGTAATTTCTTTTTGAGAATCGTTCTTGACATCTGGGCTCATATTTTTGGTGACACTTTTCAAATCTTCAGAATATCTGTTCAATTTGAATCAATTTGGTTTTATGACTGTTTGAAATCTGGATTATTGTTTTAGTTTGAGTTCTGGTCTGCAGTCATCTGCCAAATTCTCTGAAACTCCTCATTCATTTCTGTATCGATTTATTTTCAATTTATCTGAGATGATGAATGATATATATTCACCGTTTGTTTCAAAAAAACTACCTGTTGCTCATTTTTCCGAACATTTCTGCGATATCGAATTGAAATGAATTTGCTAAAATGAACCCAACCGGAAGTAAACTCGATTCGATATTGACAATGGAGCACCCTTTATATATTTATATATTTAAAAAGTTGATATATAAGTACTGACACTATTTGATATGAGTCAATCCAGAAATTCAAGTTATATCATTCAACTATGTTAAATACTGAGTGTTCACTTTGAGAAATCTCGGTTGAATCAGGTTGAACTGAAATGTTAGTATACTCCCATTTCCCATAAATTCAACACTATAGGTATACGTATTTGAATTTCAATTCAATGCCTCAAGAATGTCCACCAGGCCTATATATGTCTATATTCAAGGAATCTCTGGATTTTTCGATGTTATTATAAGTCTTTATTTTTCACACCTAGGGCATCATATTATAATAAGTACCTACCACAACTTAGTGCGATTAGGTACGTCAAATGAGAAATTATTCAAACAAAAAATAGGTTTTAACTTCGTGTGCTTCAGGATTTTTGTATTCCATCATCAAATCATTAAATTTTGAACAACATGAATACCTAATTCTATGCTATGTACAATCGCAGTGATTTTTTTTTCTGAAAATACGCATATGAATCGAATATGTTGGATAAACTGGTATCAAATATAGAAATGAAAACAGCCGGTAGAAGAATAGATGTAATATATATCCATACGCTTCGAAGAGACATATCTTGATACTTCAAGGTAAATTTAATGCATAATGTAACGATGTTTCCTTGTATAATTATTGTGAAAGTTTCTTAGCATTTGAGCAATACTGAAAATACGCGAATTCAAATCTGATTGATATTGTGAATACATTATGATGTTTTCATAATTATTTGAAAGTGAAACTTGATGATGTATTGATTGTATCAGAAGATATTTCATATTTGCATCATGGTTCAAAACCTATAACAACAGAACAACATATTTTGAAACATTGCACACAATACTCGTTTCAAAAGTTTATATTCGAACTAAATAGAGCATTCAATGAATGACAGGAAGGAAACCTGAAAAACATTTAAAAACGTCTAGTTACGTAGTTCACCAACTGATTTGCCTTCATTAGTTTTTTCTGAAGGAACTAATGTAGCTTGATATCTAATATAATTTTTATCGAAATGTAGATATGCGCATGCGATATTAAAATGATATATATAATAATATTCCATAAATGAGAAATCGTATAACATCAGCTACATGATTTGTAGGTGAGTATTAAAAACACTCTATGTATCTGGAAATGGTTGGTCCTATCCCCTTAAACTCGAGTAAGAATCTCCTTAAGGGTTAAGAATGCGTTGGCAAAAATAAACTACCTGTAATCAAACGTGTAACCATCGACCATGTGATATTATAATGTGAAAGTTGATTGCCTTGATAGGTTTTCACTCAAGATTTTTAGAAGACAGTCATTTGCTGTATGGTCTATTCCTGGAATTCCGTCTATTATGATATCGTAAAGCTGCTAATTAGTTGAACATTACGGCGTTATTAATTGATAGGTTTCTTTTCGTTGAAGTAAAGGGTAATTTAGCATTCAATAGCATTGACAAATACTAGGATTAGGAGAAAGTGATGATACTATACTTAACAGTAATATGAATACAAAAAAGTCGAATATCCATATAATCTTCATGTTTGTTAACTTGTGATGAGTAGCGTGTATCGTCATATAGCGAGTCATATAGGTACTGTTTCAAAATATATCTAACTACTATCCCCCATTCTCACCCCAATTGCTGATATTTTAACATATATCTAATAACAGTGCAATAATAGTTTCTTCAATTCACCTCAGGCACTATATACAAGTTTGGCAAAAATAATTTTCCTATTGTGATATCGTGTCATGAGTGACAAACGATAATTCCTGCGGTCTAGCCGAAAAATGGACTCGCTAGGAGGGGCTAACGCGATACGAAGCGTTTGGTAACGTCACCGTTCTCTTCGTTGAAATGCCCATGCACAGAATGCCACTGTTTCCATGTAGGAAAATTATGTTTGCCAGACGTGTATACCAACATACCTACATTTTGTCTCGATATTGTAATGTTCTTGCGAAAGAGATTAGGTACTATGAGCAAATCATTATATATGTCATAATGTCATAATGAATAGGTGAAAATTTGCATTGAGATATATCCTCAATTAAAATCTCATCATATACTATCTAGTCGTCTGATGTCGTATATATACAGTGCTTTTCTCTAATGTCTCCCCCTCCTTTTATTCTTTGAATAGGTCAACTGAAAACATTGAAACTTAGGATAATGTAATAGATGCATATGAATACCATATTTTGAAGTAGAATTGGCAGATGAAAATTTCAAGATGGTGACCGGCTGTCATTTGGAAAAAAAATTAAATGGAACGTGCATAACACACCCTTTTGAATCTCCTGATGAATTCTCCACAACCAAATATTCAATGGTTGCCTGAATACAAACACATTATATTTATATGGATATTGTATTCTAACAAGAAAAACATTTGAATAATATTCTTCATGGTCGTTGGATTGGCAGTCGAGGTCCTACAGAATGGCCACCCTGCTCGCCAGATTTGACACCTTTAGACTTTTTTATGGGGCTATTTGGAACAAAAGGTGTATGAACCTGAACCTGCTTCATTATGGGATATATGACAAATATTTGTAGAAATATCGACATAACTGTGTTCGAAAGTGTTCGGCGTGAAATATCGGATACCTATAGGATATTCTTATGTCAAGAAGTTCAAGAAAACCTTTTCGAGCATCTTCTGAACTGAACTCAGCTTATTTCCAAGAATTATGAAGATAAATTCCATCATTCCCGATAAAAAAATAGAAGGTGGAGAGAAACATTAAACAAAATCACTGTATATTATATTGTGAAGTGAATTATAATTTTATAATAGAGAATGGGGTAGCAGTAATGTTGTTAGAAAAAATTCATGTCAATATAAAACAAACTGAAATATACGAAAAAATGTGAAGTCGAAATTTTATGTATCTATACTCTGAACTATCAACTAAAGTGGAGTGATGTAGGGAAAGTGGATAATATGAACACCCTGAGATGAGTGTAATTTGATTAATTCTACGCTATTATAATAACAAACTATTAATATACCCGCGCACTTAGCCTGATGTTTATTAATGATTTCCACACCCAAAAATTCCTGAATATAATTTGTTTAGGGTGCAAATTCTACATGTCATGTAGAATTCCGTGTACAGCCTTGATATCTATCTCTAATTTGATCAATAATGATTAAACAAAATCACATGGAAAATTACAGAAATTTCATACTATTTGAAGCATGAAAATGGTCATGAAGAAAAACCTATATACCATCTAGACAAGTCATATTCAAATTACTCATATGTGGAAATAATTATTGGTGTCAAAGAATGATTTGACTTCTCAATAGTTTTTTTATCATATTGACCTAACCCATCAATCAATCAATCAATTCCAACTATTACTTAATACGAGGCTTCTATATATTTTGTCATAAGTTGCATCATTGTCCTATTGTCCAACTCTTTCTCATGAACTTCAAGGATGGTGTGTTAACAGTAATATAGAAATTAAAATGATGATGTTGATTATATTCTAATAAATTTCCTGTGATCTCAACATGGAATCAATTTTCGTCTCTTGTGTTGTATACTGAATAACATCGAAAGAATTCAAGGATTGATTCTGTGATGAAAGTTAAGGGGGTGTATGGTATAATATTTTTTCACAAACCACTTCCCGGGAAAGTTTGACCCCTCCGAGGAATGAAAAAAATTGTTCTCTTTTTTATTTTCATAGTTTTCAAAACAACCTGTGGAGATGAAGAAGTTAGTGAATAGACTGGGCTTTAAACCAAGTATTTTTAAAAGAATTATTTTCATGAAAAAAACTTTGTAAGAAAAAATAGTTTTGGGATTGACTATTTCAAGATTTCAAGCCCTTCTGAGCATACTTCAGAGTTGAGAACCTTCCAAAATGAAACAATATACAGGGAAAATTGAAAATAAAAACTTATTTTCTTTATTTTCGAAGGGGTGTGAGTTTTCATATTGATTTGCATCACAGAATCATCTCTAAATTTTTCACGGTGTTTCATACAAGTTATGTAATAAGATTGGCCATCAGAATCACTAGATTCAAGTATTAATGTTTCCGATGTCCGATTGTTGGTAGTGGTAATCAACTGCGTCTATTTCAAATATTTTCACATGGTATAGGCGAATGGAGTGATTATTTTTTTTCCTTAAATCATCACTCAAATACCTTTCATTCAGAACCCACTGTAATAAGTTATGTAACATCTTGAACTCTAAATGTTATCAAATTAGAAACTTCAAAAGTGCACTGCATCTGAGTCATCTCCTAAAATTTTATTTTGCAGAAGTGCATTCTAGAATTTCTTATGGTATTATTGCATGAGGGAACACTCCTGCAGCAACTAATGTATTTCTTGCTCAGAAGCTTATTCTAAGATGCCTAGTTGGTTGTCCAGCAAAGCACTCATGTAGGAACATTTTTAAAGAAAATGAAATTCTCACAGTCACCGGCATATACATTCTTGAACTTATGACATATGTTCATCAAAATCAAAATTTGTACAAGAAGAATAGTGACAAGCACTCTCACAATACTAGAAAGAAAGAGGACTACCATGTGCCATTCAAGCACCTGGAACTAACCAAAATGTCACCAAACACTTTAGGTGTCCACATGTTCAATTCTCTACCACAAAACTTGAAAACTATCCTGCCTGTTCGCAAATTCAAACGTGCATTGTCCAAACTCCTCATAGATCTTTGTCCTTACTCTATACAAGAATTTGAAGGAGCACTTGGTTAATATATTGATTCGACCATTTCGAAATCCTCTCGATAAGTTCAATTGAATCAACGTTACAGGTGATCTATACTCCTGCATCAGCATCACCTCGAAATATCATTATTTTTCCACTAACCCATCTTCCTTTCTCGACGAGAGTGGCTTTCATACGAATCGTGACAGGCTTAAGAACATCTGAAATCTGTGGTCGATGAAAATTAATCAACATCCAATTTCAAATGTCAAGGTCTGATATAAAAGTGTTAGTTATTGGCAAATTTGACCTTCGACAAAAAACAACATTTACTTAGGAATACTAGGTATCAGATTAGATAATGTTAATTCCATGCACATCATCAAAAGTATCAGTCATGGTATAGGTTATGTCATCTTAATGGAATAACATTTCTAACAAAATTGTTCCAAGACTAAATTCTTTGTTAGCTTCTCTATCTATATCATATGATTCACAAATCACAATACAGTGAGATCGGTCACACTTGAACTGTACAATGATGATGAAGGCTGTAAAACAAATGAAGAATAATTCTTCATGGTTTGTAATCAATGATTTTCTACTCGCAAATGGTAAATGAGATATCCTCTTGATATTAGTGCTAGGACAAGAGGTTTACTGAAGTAGAAAACATCAGCTAGTCTAGCCTAATGTGTCCAAATGAATATAACCTGAAGGCAAGAAGAATACAAACGGGACTAACCCAAAAACAGTATTCACAGATATGGCATATCTCATAATACATATACTCATACTAAACAAATCGAATATCAATTACAAAGATGATGAAAAATCAATAATTGAAGTAATAGATGCAACATGTAGTGATTGTAATGTGTTGATACAAACAAAGGTAAAATTCTATTCAGTACATATCAAAACATTTCAAAATATATCAAAATCAAGTTGAAGCAAGGAAATATCGATATCAATAGAATTTTACAGCGTGTTGTATGATATTTGGCATCTATGAAATAGAGAGTTCAAAAAATAAATTGTTTGAGATTTTTCGTTACGATAGATGTGATGATTCCTAGTAGGTGATTTGAGTAGAAGCTGTAAGATAAATATTAAAGAGGATAGCAGGCGAATCAACTAAATTATTCATGACTTTATAAAGGAATTTCACGTCTGAAATGTCCCTTTTATGCTCTAGTGATAATAAGTTCAGCTCATTTCGAACATAGATACGGTTGCTGGGGTTGGATGGAAAGCATTTTTTATTGACGTAATCTATGAATATATTCTGTATTCGTTCAAGTTTATTTATATAAATATTGTAACCAGGGTTCCATATTAAGGAACGATAACTCAAAACACTATTGACATATGACATATAAAGGGTACAGATATTAAATATAAGAAGAAAGTTTGTTCATTTCAAAATTATCTTTTTTTATACAATTAAAATGTTGAATTTTTTATCTATCATCCTATGGATGATGGCGGGAACTCATTTAGTATAATAACTCATTATCGACTTATGGAAGAATAGAAATAATCACGTCAATCGCTATATTATCCAAAGATATTATGATGCAAGACACAAACTGGTTATTTAGCACTCGCGATGTAGAATCAAAAGAACTTTCTCTTAATGCCTTAGAAACGCTTCATAAATTTATTATTGATTATTACAATGTTAATCAGATAAATTACGGTGATTACGCCATGAAGCTTCTACAAAAAAGCAACATCTACACCTGATGGGGGCAAAAGTTACATAATAAATAAATGTATTGTACCCTTTTGATTCATATCGAGGATATAAGGTATTTCAACCTGAATTCAAAATTAGGGTTATTTCGCTATTGCTAACGATGAGTAAAAATGATAAAGAAAACATCTAATATATATGATAAATAATCACATAGAACGGTACTGAATAATAATAATTTTATATAACGCTTACTGTCAACTTTTATAACTGAAATCCTAGTGGATATAGCCATAACTATGTTATATTCATGTCAACCACAGACCGAATTTCACGCAAATGCATCCTTGCAAAATATTGCATTATTATGCTCTATTGAGCCATATCGTATCGCTGTTCTGTATGGGACGGTTTGATAATACGTGACAAATAAAAGAGACAATAGATCGGCTAATTGAAGCTCGTAGATAACTTTTTCGATTGCAACATAATAATATATGATTTTTGTTGTTGTTGATGCAGGTCTTGCACAACAGACTGAAGAGACGGCACCCAAGAAAGAGGAGAGTTTCGAGGCTGAGCTGTGCAAAGACAAAGATGCAGGGGAGTGGTTCCGATTGGTGACTGGTGAAGGAGACAATTGTCGTGACGTCATCCAGTGTACATCTTCAGTAAGTCCATCTTCCATTTTTCATCTTGAAGCTGCGCCCATCACGCACAAGCAACAAGTGTCGACATTTATATGTCGACCTTGGTAGAACTTGTTTTATAGTCATAAGAAAAGAAAAAGAAAAAGAAAAGAAATTTTATAGTCAGGATTCTACCACTATCCTCTGAATCTGTTATAGGTGTAGCTTCGTAGGTAATCAATTTGATGAATCTGCAGTAATTTCATCCCGATTAGCTCATAGGATGTTGGGAATTGAAGACGTAGCATGGAAAACATATTTTCCTTATAGCTATTTTTTCAAATAACATTCAAAATGTTACTTGTTGATATTTGGGAAAGTTACAGCAGCAACAGCTTTCTTTGTCAATAGTGGACATGTCGTTATTTGAAAAGCGATTGATGACAATTTCTTGTTGCATAGTTCAATAGGTTGTGTGCACGATGGTCGATGACCAACCCTGAAACACAACCTCACTTTTCTGTAAAACATTGAAACACAACTTCACTTTTCTCATTTGTTTACAAAGGTATCAAAGGATTGAAATATTTTGGGATACGAATTGTGTTTTTTTGGACTACTCATTAATTCAAGCCTACCATCACATTGTTCTGTTGTACAATGCACAAAAACGCAGCGAGAGACGAAGGAATATGATTTTTCGGGTAAATAGTGATATCAGATAGTTTTCATTATGAATTTCTTTCATTTCTCATTAGAATTTCTCCTGCCACTTCTGCAATAGAAGCTAATACTGCTAATAGAGTGAAAATGTCTACAATCCACACGATTATATTTCGTCAGCAGGTCAAACCAGTCCTCCCGTTTGATTGCACGACTCCAATCTTCTTGCCTTCTCTCAGAAACCTCACGAGTTTTTTTATTAGCTCCTATTACAGAAGGAATTCCAATGAGAAATGACAAAATTTCAAAATGAAATCTACATGTGAGTGACTACAGTACTTTTAGATCACAATGTACCTACCTCATCTACCTGAAAAATTGGATTTCTGCGTCTCTCGCTGCATTTTTTTGTATTGTACAACAGCACAATGTGATGGCACGCTTGAATTAATGCATTGCCGAAAAACAAGATTCGTATGCCGAAATAATTGTGAAAAACTATTTCAATCCTTGTTGTTTCATGAGGAATCCTGTGATAAATCTAATACTGTTTAATTTAAGCAAATCCTGATAATATATGATGATTCTGTCAACTGAAGTCAGTTCACAACCGTTAAATGGTATGATGATTATCCGTTCAAGGTCAGGATCAGTTATCACCTTCTTCATTCCATTATGTCATCAAGTTTTCCTAGCGCGTTACCATTCTCATGGTCAATTAGATTATCCCCAGATGAATTGGAATAATGTATAACTCATAAACTTTTTGAAAATAAATATGTCTCACTGTCGTGACCTTACTTTACCTGATCCAGCATTCATTCAGTTTCCTTATGATTCCTATGTTATAGTATATTTCAATTTCATGTTGATCCCATAACTAATTACTGTGATACATTTGGAGAAGGGGTTACTTTGTTCTGCTACACAGGAACTTCCAAAGCCTGGAAAACATAATTAGAACTTTCCTGTTTGAGTGACTGGCCTGTTATTACAGTCTAAGGTTTATTAATATTCGCCAAACAATGTGAATCAAACTTATATTTCATTTTGTAATGATAAATGATTGCTATTCTGAATATGACTATACTAGTTTTCTCGTCTTTCAACCATAAAGGAATGAATCCAAGGTAATTTGAATTGGTATAGGCACAGCTATAGTGGTCCATGTGAAGAAGATCAAAGAATGATATGCTAGGTCTATCGTTGGTCAGTAATAGATAACATTAACTCAATCGTAAGCAGAGTAATGATATTTCTTTATCAATCAACAATTACTGGAGTTCTGGAAATCAGGGTGGAAGGGATTCGAATCAATAGTTGGTGAAATTCACTGATTCTTATAGAGTTTTGATGATAATTTCGAAATTCTAAAAGTACAAAATAAAGGAATAAAACTCAATCATTTCGAATCATTAGAAATCAACGAACTACAGAATTCTGACATTTTACTTAACTATCAACTAGACCTCAATAGTTCACAACTGCATGTGGAATATGTTTTCTTAGTAGGTAATAATATGTAATTGCTATCAACCGTTTCAAGTTAATCCGGTAGACGGTATTTCAATGTAGATATTGTGCCTAATTTCCGAAAATGAAGGTTTATCAGACCTGTCCACAGGTACCTAATCCTTCAGGTTGGGAACGTAGGATATATGAAAGTTCAGCAAGCCAAGGTTAGTTTAGTTCATTGCACCAATATATCACCTGACGAAGCTACTGTGTTAGCGAAATATGTCGTGTGTTTGAGAATTTTGTGGAAATCTTATCGTTTGTGAAGTTTTTAACACGTGACATGAAACAACAAATTTGGTCACAGAACACTGAAATTATACACTCTTGCCAAGTGTGAGGGCTCCTTTCAGGAGGAATACTCAAGGGAGGTCTAAAAAACAAGTTTAACGTCAAGTGCTGAATAGTCCTCAAGGAATCCTCAGATGAGGAAGACTTGAGGAGTTCTTGAGATGACGACTATAAATACGGGCCTAACTTGTCGTTATTCCTCTCCAGGGTCTGCAGGCAATCCGTTGCCCTGCAGGTCTCTACTTTGACATCGAGAAGCAGACCTGCGACTGGAAGGACTCAGTGAAGAACTGCAAGCTGAAGAACAAGGAGCGTCGAGTGAAGCCCATGCTGCACACCGACAAACCCGTGTGCTCTGAGGGGGAGCTCTCGTGCGGGGACGGGCAGTGTATTGAAAGGGGCCTGTTCTGTAACGGGGAGAAGGACTGTACTGATGGTTCCGATGAGACCACTTGTGGTGAGTTGAACAATGACCACGTTCATACCGTATAGAGATTTAGTATGCTTACCAAGATGATTTGACCAAATTCAGACCGAATACAATGCCTTAGTTAACGCATGTTAACTTTGCCAACTTTGTTTTGATTCGATTTTTTTTTTGAGGTTTGGTTGTGGAAATCCACTTAAAGTCGTAAATTATTAATAATCTTTGAATGTATGTTATAAACGGGACATCGAATGTAGGAAATTATGGAATTTGATTGAGTCGTGCTTAAACATCCGGTAGGAATCGGAGTTAGCTGGATCCCAATCCTACAGTATGTCTGAAATAGTTGTTAACAAATGGAAAGATTTTCTATTATTTTGGGAACGAAGTAATTCGTCATAAATAGTTCTGCGCAGCCTCAAGCCTAAAATACGATAATCAGATATTTCTTCAGTTGTATACAAGGTATGTAGAAAAATAACAATTTTACTCAAGAAAAAATAAGTACCCTCATTTTCTACAATATTGTAAATTATTATTAAAAAAAATTTACAGCCATTGAGAACTACCTACGTTCAAAAGAGTCTAATTACATCCATCTACTATAAGAATCAGGTATTATTATTATTATCTTCAGCTAAATTAATATTTTTTGACATACCGCGTGTAAGACCAAAAAAATTTGAAATATTATTTTTTCAATATGGTATTGTAACATTTTTGGATTTCTAAGACAATTCTGGATCCGAATGTAGAATTTTTAATCGTATTAACGCCGACTTCACCCTTAATAATGCACAGAATTATGGCACATTCACTTTTCGCTGATAAAGTTTATGTCACTGTCATAACTTGAGTTAGTGTTTTCTTTTCCGAAGAAGACTTGATGAGAATAACTGCGGAATATCAAAAATCATAGCTTTCCATGGCAGACTTGACAAAAGTAAATGAATTATTAATCATTATCCAGTATTTTCCTTACTAATATTGAATTTATGCTCTTATTTTTGATCCAATTGCAGATAAATCATAGTATCGTTAGATTCATCAAAAGATTCTTTCATCCTGGAACTGCTAGTCTAAAAATGGTCGCCATTTGGGAACTATTCTAGTTAACTTATCTTATTCTTGTCTATCATATAAAGCATTAAAACTCCACGATTGTTGGCGTGAAATCTTTTCGAAAGGTCACAATTTCATCCAGAATCGTCTCAGAAATCCGAAAATGTTACAATATACGTTCTTTTCGAAAATTCAGAACTGGAGCCATTTCGGGTGAAACTGAAAACGATCGAAAGGTTGAAAATATGCTAAATCTACCTTTTCTTCATACACCCATACCAAATCTCATTTCGATACACCTGATATTCTAGATAGTTATGGCTTATCTAATGGATTCTTTAACACTGGTTATGGAGCATGTGTTACTTGTTGAAATTCCGTATAATTCTTCGATGACGAAGAAAACGTATAGGAAGTTCATCAACTGTGCTTATTCACCAATCAACGCCAATAAATATAACTGTTGATTTTAGTTAGGTACATGCACGGTTATTTTGCTAGTTTCCTTTTGGAAGGTTCACTGCCATCTTCATCTGGCGGATAACTAAATGATATGTTAACGAAAAACTCTCAACATAGTGAACCTTCGTGTGCCAATCATATTATTTTGGTACAGAATGATGACAATAGCGAGCCACGGTGTAGTTGGGAGCTCTGGGAAGAGATCCATTCATATTGTGGTGTCCGTAATCTAATCAAGCTATAGACAAAGCCTCATTTCATTCATGAAAGAATGCATACATTAGAAAAACGAAAGTAAGGTGATTCTAATGTCATTACATGATGCTATGGAATGCACCAGACATTCTAGGACGATCCCATTTTAACTTCCAACACGTTGCACTGCCCCAATCCCATTAAACTAAATGATGATCTGATAATTGTGCAACATTCGGTTGTGGTCATCGAACTTCATCAATAAATTTATAATAGGACGGAGCACAAAGAATGAGAGCCCATCAGTAGAGCTGTGGTTTGATCTTTAATATAAGACAGAATACATGCTACCAAATATGATACTAGGAAAGATAAATGGGCGGCGCGACTGATACTCATGAAAAGTATAAATCCGGCACTGAAACAAGTCAAGGATATCAAGGATCACCCTGTGTATATTTCGGTTACCGGTGCCGGTGTTTATACGTGGATGCGAAAGTCGAGAAATATCACTTTCATCGTCCTTGAAGTATCATGTGTGAGTCTCGAAGCGGGAGCGCCACAACAAACCGGCCTACTTTCCAATGGAAGAATGCGGCCCCAATCAGCCTCTCTAGCGACCATCTCATTCTTACGACATCGTCAACCCTTGCTCACTTTTTGACTGTATCCTGTATATTTGTAACCTGTATGTCACTGATATAAGGTTTCTTACAAACAGGAATTAGATGATTCCTTTCAAGGCCACTTGAATCGTAATTTGAAAATTGTATTGCCTCTCCGATCATTGTCTAATCTTCACAGTACAACAAGAGTCGGTTGTATCTCATCTTCCTAGACTCCAATCCTCCTAGAAAATCTTGATTTATTTCCTGAGGATATCTGAATCATCAAGAAAATATGGTAGATCTCAGAGCTGCTACTGAGGGTATAGCAATTTACATAGAGCCTGCTTCATTCATTATGCAATTCAAGATGTTTGGCAAGGCTCATCTGATAGTGATCTCTGTTGAAGTAGTGATGTCATGACTACTCCAAACTGGCACACAGTACGCTTATTCAGTTGTAAAATGTAAAATATGCGGATTACTGAGAGCTTTGGAATATGATTGGTCCTGCTGTATTGTTTTAATTCAACCTTATTTTTGACGAATAGACTTGCACAAGTTTGAGATTCTGAGCAATGATAAGTAATTGAGATCGTTCATAAATGTGAATTTCTCTGAGTTTCTCCAATAAAGGTAGAAATTGATTCTAGCTGATACCACCCAGAATCATTTCACTTTTTGAAACTCGCGTACCTACGCAAGAATATGCAAATGGCCAATGGCTGGCTAGTAGCGACAGTAAACAAAAACACGAAACGCAATCCACTCTTACTTTTCCACCTGAAGGTGTATATGCGGATTTGCTGATTAAAATCTAACCGAACAACTTTCGTTTATTTTTGTATTTCTAATGCAATAACGGCGACCGTTGTCTCGTAATCTTGGCACGAATTTTTTTGAACTGCCTTGACAAAAATTTGGTAACTACCAGTGGCTGCTCGTCAAAATCTGAAACTGTCAATTTAGTATATTTTGAAGTAGTCCATACTCGGAATCATCAAGTAAGAAAAGTCTCTTAGTCGTCGCAACATAATTTTTTATTCAATTTGATTTAATCATCAGTCAAAGGTACATAAAAGTGAATCGACAATGGACACATTTTACTTCACATCTAGCAAAGAGTTAACATTGTGAGTAAAAAGTGACGAGAGACAAGTGTATAGTTCTTGTCACTTTTCACCCTTTGCTAGATGTAAACTAAAACTTTTCCATCGTAGATCCACTTTCTTTACAATTGACTGATGACCATTTGAATGGTGAAAACATGTCTCAAACCCTTCTGGAGTATAGATTCGACTACATATACTCGCCATTGAAAATATTGTGGAGACGACTTCGAGACTTTCTTGATTGCTTCCTCCATGAGAAAACACATAGCTACATGTTTCTTTCCTTATTTTTTTTTCAGGTTTCGTCTCGGTTTTCATGTTCAGTTGAAACATATGCTGTATTTAATTAGAGAAATCTGGCATAACCAGTTGAAAAATTTATCGTTTTGATGACCTCCAAATTTCCCTTCTAGTGTCACATTCCTCGATATAATTCCATCAATATTTAGTCGTTTTATTACAAAACTTCATTTTTGTACCACTGGTGAACTGCCATAAAACCACTGTGAATAAAGATATGTTTGCACAACTAATACCACCACTGTATTCTCAACTCATTAATATTGCTTTAATTTTGTTTAAGACATCGACAGTGATCCCAACAGCGCCCCACCATGTGACCCGACAGTTTGCAATCTTCCCGACTGCTTCTGCTCGGAAGACGGTACTGCCATCCCGAACGATCTTCCAGCTAAAGACGTCCCCCAGATGATCACCATCACTTTTGATGACGCCATCAACAACAATAACATCGGCCTTTACAAGAACATCTTCAACGGCGAGAGGAAAAACCCCAACGGATGTGACATCAAAGCAACTTTCTTCGTCTCGCATAAATACACCAACTACTCGGCAGTACAAGAAATGAGCAGAAAAGGCCACGAGATTGCTGTACATTCTATTTCGTAAGTATTCGACTGAGAAGTCGAGGTATGACCATTAAACCTTCGCTTTGTTCCAGACATAATGACGATGAGCAGTTCTGGTCGAACGCCAGTGTCAACGACTGGGTCAAAGAAATGGGAGGAATGCGCATCATCGCCGAAAAATTCGCAAACATCACCGACAACAGCGTGGTAGGAGTCCGTGCTCCATACCTGCGAGTAGGAGGCAACAACCAGTTTACCATGATGGAAGAAGAAGCCTTCCTCTACGACTCCACCATCACCGCACCGTTGACCAACCCACCACTGTGGCCTTACACCATGTACTTCCGTATGCCCCACAGGTGTCACGGTAACATTCAGAGTTGTCCGACTAGGTCCCACGCCGTTTGGGAAATGGTGCTGAACGAGCTAGATAGAAGGGAAGACCCTGAGACCGATGAGGATCTAGCTGGATGTGGCATGGTAGACTCTTGCTCGAATATCCTCACCGGAGACCAGTTCTACAACTTCCTCAACCACAATTTCGACAGGCATTACAATGAGAACCGAGCTCCGCTGGGTCTCTACTTCCACGCAGCTTGGCTTAAGAACAATCCAGAGTTTTTGGACGCCTTCTTGTACTGGATAGACGAGATCCAAGCCAACCACAATGACGTATACTTCGTAACGATGACCCAGGTCATCCAATGGATCCAGAACCCCAGGACTATCTCGGAGGCCAAGAACTTCGAGCCCTGGAGGGAAAAGTGTGTCGTTGATGGAATCCCTGCCTGCTGGGTACCGCATACCTGCAAGCTGACCTCTCCCGAAGTTCCCGGAGAGACCCTGAATCTCCAGACTTGCGTGAGGTGCCCCAATAACTACCCTTGGTTGAACGATCCCACGGGAGATGGAGGTTTCTAAGACGAGTAGCTGAATGTTCTTGGGGTAGTCTGAATACAGTGGCGTGTCCTTGAAGGATAGCTCTAGTGATCATACGTTCTCGTATTTATTTTTCTCAATGACTGTATGCGTGATCTATTTGTTGTTGTAATTGAAAAACGATTTTAGACTGTTGATAATTCGCTTGGGAAGAAAAGTGACTTTCACATTTTATGTAATATACACTCCTACTAGGTTTATGTGAAAATTGTGTATTCTTGTATGTTTTATAAGAATGGTGAATAAAAATTCCAATGATATATTTCGACACGTGTTTCATTTCTTTTGTTATTGCTAAGTCTGACGGCAGGAATCTTGAGGACAACAAGTTGAGGACCAATAAAGGTTCATGTAATCTAACAAAATATGTGCCGTAGTAATTTAATATTCATGAATTAACCGAAGCCATATCATAAACTGTCTTGACAGGTTATTAGCAGAGCACGATTTTCCATTCCATACTCACTCAACAACGATATCCAAAGACATTCAGGTAGGTATCAACAATCAATAATGTTAACCAAGAAGATTCCAAGCAAAAATATATTATAATATTTATATTGTGTGTATATGTATAGTTTGACATGAAAGATGTTGAGATATGGTGGAGATTTATAATTCGCCTGTATAACTCGGTGAATTCCATTTCCAACATTGCCCGAACAGTTTAACTCTGCATACACAATACTTAGGTATAGGTATACCTACAAGCCTGTTTCAGAATCGTTTTTTTTTCTTCTACCTTCGGAATGTGGATTGGCCGGGATGGACGAAATGGATGACATCACTTGCTTTATAATAAGCTGCACATTTTTCTTGCGGAACACACATGAATTGAATCTGAATATTTATGTGTAATGTGTGTCTGCGTTACAAAGCATTCTTGATCGGGCGCAGTAGCTGTCAAGCTTGATTGAGTCGCGCTTTATGCAAAAACGTTGTTGAAACAGAATTCCATTCGCTTTGTGGAAGGTGGATTTTTTTGCGAGGTCGTTTGGTTACCATATTTGTTCATGCATTTTAAAGAACAAGGAACTTTGCACGAAGAAAATGAGTATTGACGTTGGACCTCAACAAACCTGTTGAAACAACTTCAGATAATGCGAAATATGAACAGAAATCGATGGTGACTATTTACAGAGTGAACTCTTTCAAGGATTTATATAAAGTCAATTTCGATTATGATATTGGATTTTATTGATAGGTATCAGTGAGTACAGTATAATACGTACCTATCAAAAGGCAGAATTCAAGTTCAAATCATGCCATGTGTGAGATGACGTGATTCTAATTTGCTCTTCCGAATGAAATATTCATGAAAGCAAAATGTCTATTAGATAACTCCATATATCCACTATTTCTATATAATATGGCGCATCGCCTATACGATATCTCAACAGAAATGGGACCAAATTGAGAGGTACTTTTTGAATCTATAAGGACGGAAAGTAAAGGATAGAAACTGCTGACGTGAGGATCAGATTTTGAGTTAGGTTAGGTTCACAAATATTTATTTGATCATAATAAAATATTAAAAATCATCAATTGTTGATAATACCACAGTATATAGTACCTTTGTGCAGGTCACTATATAAACAAGAAGATTTGAAAATTCAAATTTACTCATGAAAAGAGGATTCCTGTCTATTCTTTTCTCTTCAAATACTGCATTTCGTTTCTCTAGACATGGTTAAAGGAGTTCAGTCCATGAAAAATTAACGAAAACACGAACACTTAAGAATTGTACAACCAAAAACGCAAATATTCGAATTTCAATCACAATCAATCACATATGCGCAAAAACCAATTTAAAAATTTGAAATTCGTAGCCATATTGGTTTAACAAGTTTCATTTTAGTTTTTCCCTACGTCGGCGTTGAGCCTATTGGTCGATTTCGTTACCTATAGAGACAGAAGTTGGTCCTGCTTTGAGGACAGCTATGATTCATATTATATAGAGTATATATGTGGATAACTCCAACTGATAGTCTGAATTTCGTCTGGATAGATCCATAAATTAAAGAGAGAATAGAGGTTTAGTTTAAGGAAAGCAGTAGTTATTTTACACTAGAGATGTACTGATTGAAATGATTCTACAGATATGCAGGGTTACTATAGTTCAAATTTCCAAAATGTATCTTCGTTTCTGGTATCGGAAGATAATAATATATTGAATAATTCCAAAATTTTCAGATCATACTTCGAAACTCTGGAAATATTGGTTTGTCCAAGTCATTGAAATTCAGAAATTATTGAGAATCGATTTTCCAAAATAAAAAAAAAAGATTGATGATGATTTCTGAGGACTATTTTGTTGCTGATTCTGAACTTTGTGTTATTGTTTTTCACAGAAGAAAAAATGTTTCATTTGTCAGCTACCTACATAGTTTTTTTCTTTTTTTTTAATTCACTCGGCCGTTACTTGATGGAAATCTATGACAAATGTAAAAACTTCACAAACGATAAGATTTCCACAAAATTCTCAAACACACGACATGTTTCGCTAACACAGTAGCTTCGTCAGGTGATATACAGGTACGATCCACTCAGAGAAATAGTCGGTAGTGAATACCAAACGTTAAGTAGAATAGGCACCAGTCACTACATTTATCAAATAATACCACTACAAAGTTGTACTTTACTGAACTATGAGTATTATACTATTTTGTAGTGGTGATATTTGATATACTTAGTATAGTATTATGTAATGTTGTAGTGGTATCATTTGATGAAAGTTGTGACTGGCGCCTATTTTACTAAACATTTGGTAATAACTACCATCTTTTTTTTTCAGTTTCGTACATTTTATTTTATCGATGAATATTAAACTTATCAACAAACAAGTTCACTTTACTTAGCTATTATGAACATTTCACTGTTAACAGTCACATAATAATTGAATTGATGTTTTTTTTCATCAATTCCGTCAGTCTCAAAATCCATTGATGTGACGCCCACCTGAGATATGTATCGTATTTAGGTGTTGTTATTACGACAGCAAATTTTTTTTGTAGGTGACAAAAAATTTCGTCGATTCTAATTCAAAGAAGGTATACCAACATTCAAGGTATGTCTCTAGTTACCCTTGTTTACTTCTTGAACAGGTTTAATCATTGTCACAATTATTATTATTGGTACACACCTACATGATAAATGATCTTTCAAGGAATTTATGACGTTCCATTCTTTATCTCATTGATTCATAATTATAACCGTTTATATGTTCAATGAAATCAACAGTACATAATCAAAAGTATGATTAGCCAGAAAACATTCTTCGGGGAAATTTTCCTTTTTCTTTCGCATTCTTTTCAAACCGATTCATAAACAGTTCAGCCAAGAAAGGTGATGAATAATTTCTCATGCCTGTATACCTTAATGTTGCTCATTAAATTCTGGGTTTGGTTAGGTATACTCAAATAACATTGGCTCATGCGAATATATTTGTCAAAATATTTTCAAATACCACGAAGAATATCCCAAATAAAACATGGTAAGGCAATGTAGCTAGAGTTGTACATTTTGAGAAACAATTGTACATACAATCCTATAAGAAGGAAGTAATTTTGTATGCGTTTCTAAATCTGACCTTCCTGAATGCTTCACAAACTTGATTTTTGTCATCGACCTACGACGAAGTGGATTTCAAGGAAGTGAATGCATCAGTTTTTTTAGTGTAGTTTTTATGTAGTGAAGATTATTTCGTATACCAGTTTAGCAGGAACAGCATCAGCAATAAATTATATGTATTATTATAGATAGGTATAGGTACCTTCTCAAAACTGTGAGATTTTTTTCATAACGTCAGGGTCATGGTTTCAGTTCTAGGTTATGATTAATGATTGATTCACCACTTAATTTTCAGATTCAATAGTCTACCTATGAATATGACGAAATATTACTAAAAAAATATGAGCATACAAACAAAAATCAAGCTGTATTTTTTCTCCTGAAAGTTCAGCTATTTTCATTTGTTTTTTATAATTATAGGTAAATAATGTACACCAAGTGGAAGTGGAAGTCCATACTTGGATTTATCCGCAACCATGTCTATAACGTGAACTTTGTATGTTAATTATAATCTGAGTTTTTAGGAATATGGGAGTGTGTTCGAGGAACTCTCCACGCTGTTTCTAATTTGCTTCGAAGTGCTGTACTTCGATTTTTAATACCACGTTTCGTTTTTCGGAGATATCCCTCAACCCCATTTTTTGGAATATACGGCCTGTTGTTTTTTGACTCAATTTGAGTAGTTATTATTTGTTTTAGGGATATGTTACTTTACTTACCTGTATAGCCCATCAATCTTCTACATTATAGATTATGACGATTGTGGTTATTCAAAACCCAACATGCAAAATCCTATTCAAATGATTCATTTTCAATAAAGATAATAAACTATCAACCATGAAGAATCTTCTATTTGAAAGTCCAATCTACTGCTTATCCTTGATACAAATTAATACCTCAAGTCCAATGATCGACTTTGCCCAAAAACATGAAGTAACAAAACAACTATCCATTCTAATTTCAAGAAAAACGCGTGCACAGCAACCTTATTGGATTCGTCGAATAATAATAGTTAACATTCAGATTCAGAATCGATAAAGATGTTTTAGGAAAATGAAAGTCTTCTTCAGAATGCAGTAGATGGAAAGTTCAATGCCATGTCAAGCACCACAACAGGTTAATTTGAATACTACGGCGTGGATCGTGCATGGATCTCTCTATAATAGAAGGATAGGAACTCAATGGTTTCCATTTCGTTTAAGCTTTATCATGGAGTTGGGCAATGTTCAACTCCATTCTAGATATTCACTGGGCTACATTAACTCCGAGAGTTACTTTGACACTTTTTTGGGCTACTTTAACAACGTTCTAAATTCGAAAAATTTTGGGGTTATGGTACTGTTTGTATCAGGAAGCGAGACTTTGAGCATTCCGCTATGAGTATGGAGGTGTCATTGTGCCATAAATGATTGAAAACATTGTGGAAAATGGTTAGAACCTGAAAAAGGAAAATGGGTGCCCATGCATAAAAAACTCTTCAGTGCCCGACCACTGATTAAAGTGACAACCAGCAAATTACGTGAGAATTCCGCCAAATTATTTAGAATATTTCGCAGAATTTTTCTTCTTCTTAGTTCTTGTTTCATTTCAAAAAGGTAGAGTAGGAAATGAACACAATAATGTAAGTGAATGACTATTATAGGTTTTACAGAAAATGTCTATCTCATCACTGTCTTCACTATCTGAAGAAGAACTACTGATTTTCAAGTCAAGAACCTTTCGAAATAGAAACAATCCGTTCAAATGTAAGTATGATGGCAATGATTTCGGTACCCGATTCAGGTTTTCTGTAACTTCTGTCAATCTGAATGTTAATCAAACAAATAAACCTAACCTAAAATGCGTATCAACAATGCGCGGAACGCAAGGATCAGACAGATTTAGCGCTGTTGCCACGCCCTTCTCGTCATTAGTAAATGGAATCATTAATATAACATCAGATTGTTTATGCAACGCAAATTACATTTAACATAACATCAAAGTTATTGTGGCATCAGTTGATTGTATGATTCTTTTCTTTATGCAACCGGCCCTTAGTAACGAAGACCTTAACAAATCAGTGTGTGAAGTTGAAAGCGGTGAATTATCACAAGTGGCGGCTGCTAAAAAGTATAAAATACACAGAATGACCTTATCAAAAGTATTAAATATACAGAATTACCTTATTCTTCCATATAAGAAAACTGCAATTCATAATATCTAGTCCCTGAAATATTTTGACTAGCTTGCTAGTGGGGATTACAGCAAAAAAAAGGTGAACTCATTTTAGTTTGTTCGAGCTTTCGTATATGTATATTTCCATCATCAGGGCAACTACAATAGAAATTGGAATGTGTACATTGACAATATTATTGAGAATTGATCGAATGAAACTCACACTATTTGAGGATGATTACAGAGGTGATGAAAATTCTTGAAAGTCGACGTTACAAAAAAATGGTACATCGACTTTCAAACATCTTCAACACCATTGTTATCATTATTAAATAGTGTAAGTATCCTTTGATCAATTCTCAATATTATTGCCAATATACAGTATACACATTTCGATTTCTATTGTAGTCGCCCTGATGATGGAAATATACAGGGTGGGCCACCAGTAACGCCTCGGTCTCTAGAAGGCTAACCACTTATCTTCTTGGAATTCTTCCTCTCTAGGAAGTTACATGTCAACATAGGCTACCATTTGAAATTATTTCGAAACATACAGGGTGTCCCCAAAAACCATAAAACACTGAAGTTAAACTTTTTTCTATCGAACACCCTATATATTATTTCATTTTGAGATTCTCCCTGATGAGCTGATTTCAACGACCCATCATACTTGGGGTCTAGCAGTTATAATTACTGAAATATAGGGTGTAAGTTCAAGAATTTTTCGTGTCGAAACTATTCATAATTGGTCAAAACGGCTTACATGTCCCTATCTCAACTTTTGATTAACTATCTACTGATAGATAGATAGATAGATAGATAGATAGATAGATAGATAGATAGATAGATAGATAGATAGATAGATAGATAGATAGATAGATAGATAGATAGATAGATAGATAGATAGATAGATAGATAGATAGATAGATAGATAGATAGATAGATAGATAGATAGATAGATAGATAGATAGATAGATAGATAGATAGATAGATAGATAGATAGATAGATAGATAGATAGATAGATAGATAGATAGATAGATAGATAGATAGATAGATAGATAGATAGATAGATAGATAGATAGATTTATTTGACTATGTAACTCATACAAAAATGGTAGCAAGTCAGTTTAAAAGCACACATGTATTGAAATATTATATAAAGACAAACTAATATTTAATTGGGACATATACCGGGTGATCAAGATTCTGAATTCTGCACCACCCTGTATTTGTTTCAATTAAATGTCAGTAGATAGTTGATCAAAAGTTGAGATAGGGACATGTAAACCGTTTTGACCAATTATGAATAGTTTCGACACAAAAAATTCTTGAACTTGGAAAATCTCGATATCTCACACCCTATATCTCAGTAATTATAACTGCTAGACCCCAAGTATGATCGATTGTTGAAATCAGCTCACCAGGGAGAATCTCAAAATGAAATAATATATAGGGTGTTCGATTGAAAAAAGTTCAACTTCAGTGTTTTGTGATTTTTGGGGACATCCTGTATGTTTCAAAATAATTTCAAATGGTAGCCTATGTTGACATGCAACTTCCTAGAGAGGAAGAATTCCAAGAAGATAAGTGGTTAGCCTTCTAGAGACCGAGGCGTTACTGGTGGCCCACCCTGTATATTCAAGGAAGCTCGGACAAACTGTAATGAGTTCACCTTCACTATGTTGCAATCCTCACTAGCAAGTTAGTTTTAGGATAACAAGAATCGAATTTTACGATAGAAAACCCTCGAAACTCTCTAGTTGAGTGTTGAGTTCAGGAATCATGAGGCTTGATGAATGATTTCCTGCAAGTATCACAAATCCTGTGAAATGTTTTGAGCAAAAATGAAAGATTTGTTCTCATATTTTTGTAGTCTTTTAGTTGCTTTTAGTGTAGGTATCTTCCATCAAATCCTGTATCGATTATAACGTATTGAAAAAACTATACTGAATATGAAATATTATGAGTTTATTTTCAAGAGAACAAAGTGATACTCAGTGAGATTATATTAATACACATAAAAATATCAGTTTCTATTATTATATATCAATATCCATTAGCTCCCAGGAAATTAATCAAGTTTGTATCTTGTATTAGCAACGAATTGTTGCACATTGCACATTTGCTGTGAGGATTGGTATACTGATGCACGTTTCCTATTAAACTTTAAAACAAGTTGAAATTTATGAAGATCCTACTTTCACTTTCGACGGTCTTCTTCGTTTTTCATGCATATATTGAGATGCTAATCGTGTATAGAACAGATAGCCATTTGAATGTTTATTGCTGTATAAAAGAATTGTGATTTGTGATGGTATCTTTAGATATATATTAGGAAGTCGATAGTTGGGTATAATTAGTTACTTTTGAAGAATTACATAATGTATTACAATTCGATAGAAAATTCACTCAACTTATCTAACTGACGGAGATTTCAAAACAAAAAGTGTTTTTAGCAATAACCTAGTATAGGTGGTAGTGATTATTTTTGAATTGGCGTTCAGGCTCCACTTTGAACTCAAAAATAGACAAAAAAAATCTACATCCAGGCAATTAAAGTGCATTGCCTATACTACCTATGGAGCATCGGAACTCGTAGAGCCAATATATGCTCAGTATAGTAAGTCATCACGAAACTATATGTTAAATACTGTCTGTAGGTTAATCGAGGAGAGAAAATCACAAAGAAATCTGGAAACTTTTTATTTTCAGCTAACTGATGAAAAGCGGTAGTTTTCTTGTTGTGCTGCCTCAAAAACTATATATACATATAAAATATCAACAATTTTGCTCTATACTATAGACTATATAGAAGATCAGTGGAAAAACAATATTTTTTTCAAAGATTTGGAGCTTCATGTTTCGAACCAATTCACCAGAAATTTCATGATTGTTTATTTGTTTTACTAGGCAGGAAAGCACAAAATTTAATGCCGCGGCTGGTGTTCCATAGCCAAGGCGTAGCCGAGGCTATAGGAAACCAGTCAAGGCATTACATCTTCTATTCTACCATGTGAAACATATGATTTTTTCTCCAAATTCTTCAATTCTTCAATTTCACGCAAAGTCCAGATAATCCATCATTTTTTGTTCACCCAAAGTCATTGTCAATTTTGAATACCAATTTGATTCAAATTACTTGGAACGTTGCGTAGCAACAAAGTTTTTCTGCCTAGGCAGTAAAAGTATCTACACCTTTTCTGCCTGTTATGAGTCATAAAAAATACACTTTTAATGTTATTTAGAGAAAAACATATTTTTTAAATCCTTTGAAGTATACTTTACGGGCGATAAATATATACATCACAATATACAGAAAAAAGCTAGAACCTATTGCAACGTACCTAACAATACAATGTGAATTTTGTGTGTAGTATTCTTTGTTCAGCATAAGAAAATCCCAGTACCCTCATTATTTTAGCTTCTTCGATGATGAAATATATTAATTCGCAAATCTTCTTTATAGCTCGATATTTTATTCCACAAAAAGAGAAAATGTTCATTAAGCAAAATTAATCAATTACCAATACTATAATCCAACCGAAGACCTACGAAATTTTATAGAGAAGTAAAAGTGCCAGTCGTCTCGGGTGAAATCTCATCCATAGTTTTCGTCTGCCAACAGTGACGTAGCAAACGGGTAGGTAAATTGTTTCCAATTCAATGTAATTTCGATCCAAATTATTCTACCTCTCTGCAGCCTTTGATACTTAACACAGATCAGATTCGATCATCTCTTCAGTAAACAGTTCGCATGTCTAGGAATCAGCTCCAAAACATTTGCTGGAGTCGTTTCAAAGAATATCTTTTTGGTGGGATATCATCACTCTTTGAAATCATTTTCCTCAGATGTTTTTTTAGTAGAATACAACTTGTCTACCTTCAAGATAAGGCTGCACGGGATTATAGGTCTAACCTTTTACGAAAATCACTTCCGAATAAAAAAATTATCCGAAAACATTTGATGATCATCAAGGTAATTCAAACTCAATTTTTGAAATCCCGATTAACAAAACTGATTTCCGAGAGGCCTTTAGCCTTTATGTATTCCTTGTAGGGTTTGTTACGATACAATAATGTTTGTAGGGACATAAAACAAATGCAGACGATCATTATTATTGTCATTATTATAATATTTTCAAAAATTCGAAATGATTGTGATTTTGATCCTATGAAGAATACAAATTGAATTTCACTTCCTCCGTTTCCTTATTTGGTTTATGTTTTTTCATAAAGAGGTTTGTGATGGTGAGGTATGAGAAGCTGATAATCAAAGAAAACTCATATTGATCGACATAGAATTCGCAACTATTACTTTATATATAGATAGGTGACTTCAATGATCATTCATCATCTATAGGTTCAATATTATTACAATAAAGTACATCAACTGAAATAAATAAGAATTAGGAGCGAAGTATAATAAATCACATATCATATAGTAGGAGATCCGGCTGCAGATTTTTACCGTCATTTGATAACAAAATGATATGTCATAAACGAAAGTAAAAACATTGTAGATCATCGAACGACATCTGTGCCTGTAAGATATACTAATGAGTCGAGTACCAAATGGCTCCAAATATGTTCAAATTACAATATTTCTGTGTACTGACACAACGTATATTTTCAATTCAAAATTGACATCCAAACTCAAAGTCAAAATCCTGCCAAAAATACATAATACAGGGTATAAAATATGAGGATAATAACAAGAACTGGTTTATCTTCAGAATAGCCCTAACATTCTCCGCCCTCGGAACGACGTTGTCAGGTTGGCTAACACCGTTGATTGATATATTACGCTAACGCTAACACGTTGATGATCGGGAGTAGTCATTAATTTCTTGCCATTTTCTCGTCCACCATGATAGTCACGTCACCAACTTTGATAGGTTCAGTTTCACTATGCCATTTTTGTCTCTTTAGGAGCGTTGGGCGATATTCTCGAACCCACCTTTTCCAATAACAATCAGCTAAAGCTTGCGCTGATTGCCATTGTTTTCTAACGAGTACTTCATTTTCGCCATATGATCGAACTCCACCTGGACGCAGTAAGAGAAAATGATTTGCAGTGATAGCTTCCGGTTCTGTAGGATCTACCGAAATGTGTGTCAGAGGCATCTGCTTCACAAAGTAGTGTCAATAAAACTTCCTCTTTCGGATTACGTGACTCCAAACTTATTTTCAATGCAGTTTTGAAAGTTCGAACCATGCGCTCCCAGATTCCGCCCATACTTGCTACTCCAGGTGGATTGAATTTCCATACGATGCCTTTCGAAGACAAGTCATCTGAGATTCTCTGATGGTCTAAACTATTTCTCCATTCTCGCAGTTCCCTCTCCGCACCGACAAAGTTTGTCCCATTATCAGATAGGAATTCTTGAGACTGTCCTCCCCGACACATGAACCTACGTATGGCAATTATTGCAGAGCTTGTATCCAATGTTGCTGCCAACTCAATGTGTACAGCTCTAACGATGAGACATGTAAATAAGACACCATACTTTTTTCTGTCCTGCGACCGATAGATACATGCATCGGCCCAAAGTAAGCATGCCAACATAAGTAAAGGGAAACAATGTTGATTCAAATCTCTCTGCTGGTCCCATTATTGGAGGCATTGGTTTAGCATTTCGAATTCTGCATAATTGACATCTACGGAAGCTTTTTTTAACTGTGGCTCGAGTAGTGATTGGCACAGGTGCCGTTCGATAAACTACATTGGTTTTACATGCCTTTGACACATATATCATTTCGTTATCAGATGACGGTCGAAATTCGCAGCTGGCACTTGGACTAATATGATTTTTGTCAACTGATACTTAGCAGATCTTGTGAATATGCCTGAATACAGTCACAACACTGTTCGAAATTGAAATCGGCGTGTCAACCCGCTATATTGTCTTCCGCCTTCGCCTTAATTTTTTCGCTTTTTATTCATATAAATTGATTCTTCCTACGCCACTGTGTACCTACACACCGAGTGTCATCAACTCTTGAGCACGCCTTGGCACACTTTTAACTTTCTTCGGTGGCATTATCAGATATAATCAATCGGTGATGTGTTAATGAAAATTTAGCCAACCGGATATGCATGTTCGAACTGTTCGAAATTTGATGATTGAAAATTTGACATTATAGAAATTCAATACGACATTGTAGGTTGTAGGAGATGTAGGTACCTATATTCTACGACGGGCTCTGAACTGCCATCCTGAAAGTGGATTTTCTCTGACACCTAACAGGCAGCAAAGGTGTACTTTCTCTGCCTAGGCAGAAAAAGTTTGTTGCTATGCAACGTTCCAAGTAATTTGAATGGAACCGGTAATCAAAATTGGGTGAACACAAACTGATAGAGTTTTCAATGAAAAAATTGCACAAAATTGATTTTATAACATTTGGAGAAAAAGTTATATGTTTCACACGGCAGCAAATGTAGAAATCCTAATCTCATCGCTACGCTCGGCTATGAACTATCAGCCGCGACAGTCAATCTACTACTTTCCTGCCTAGTAAAACAAATAACTTAGGTTCCTCTAAACGGCATAAAAAGTGGCTTTTCCATGACACTTAACAGACAGCAAAGGTGTACTTCCTCTGCTTAGGCAGAAAAAGGTTTAAGGTTTTAAGGTACTATGCAACGTTTCAAGTGATATGAATGAAATTGGTATGATTAAAACTGACACTGACATTGGGTGAACACAAAATTATGGCGGCGTTCTGAATAAAAAAATTACACAAAATTGATTTTATAACATTTGGAGAAAAAAATATATACCAAAATTGTACAAAATGTTGATCAAGTTCACTTCAACCCAACAGTATGCCGCAGGCATAATGACTGTTTAAGAAGATGTATAATCTGAATATTATTCCCATTTTGGGAACCAAATTTTAATCTGTTTGTACCGTAATTAGGCATAATGTTAATAATAATAATCAACTGGACCAAAGATATTTTTATGGATGATTATGTCTTGTCAACCTGACGAGCAGTGGCGGATTTGCAGTTATGGCCGCCCCAGGCACCTGCAGACTTGGCCGCCCTAGGACCCAGCCAATGAACGGTTTTTATTGCCAACTTTGAACAAAAACAGTTCCGGTTAACTAGATTAGATTAGATTAGATTTGGAATAGGGCCTTCGGGATATCTGCCTCCACACTGCGACCTTTTCAGATCTATTGTGCCTGCCCTCAAAATGGATTAGAGTTCTTCGGCTATCCCCGCCTTCTCTATGAGACTCCATAGGCTAGCTTTCAGATCTCCTGTGTATCTCTGGGCTCCTGGTTTTTCCTCACCCAGCGTAAGGAACCTTAGTCTTGGCAAGCCCTCACAGTGGTAAAGTATGTGTACTGCTGTTTCTTCCTCTTCTTGACAGAACCTGCACAGCAGTTCTTCAGTCAGACCTATCGTACTCATGTGTTTGTTGAGCCTACAATGCCCTGTGAGAAGTCCCACTAGTATTTTAGTTGAACTTCGTTTCTTGCTTAGTAGATATTCTGTGAATGTTGGCGATGGTTTTTTAATAAACTCTTTTGCCTGTCTCATTCCTGGCGAGTTGTTCCACCATTCTTGAGATTTAGTTTGCATCCATGATTTGATACTATGTCTTTTGTATAGCTTTCGCAATGCCACAGAAGGGTTCTGGGCCATTAAGAGCTTTGTTCCCAGGTAACACGGTACTCTCCGCGATATCTCTAAGTAGTTATCTTCAGGATCAAAATGCGAAATCCTTCTGCGAGGTATCAAAGATCACTATAGGCTGTCACCATGGGAAATACTCTCTGGAGTCATCCGAAAGAAATCGCGGAGATCTCGCCTCAGATTTGATATATTCCTCATTATTGCGAATCCTTGAGGTTATCTATAACAGGAAATGAATAGGCATTTCTTTCTGCGAGCACCCAAGGATATCCTGGACATAACAAGATCGAGAATTTCCCATTGCGAGCTCCTAAAGTAATCACAAACATAACCTGAATAATTAATGAATATTCCTACAAAAATATTGAGTTGTTTTTTTCAATAGCCTTTATAATTCAAATACTGGGTGTCCCAAGTTATCGTTTACAGGCAATATCTCGCCTATTTGTCAAGATATCAAGAGCATTAAAAAACTGCATTAAATAACCTTCCTAATGGCTCATGAAGAATGTGATATATTTGGCAGCCCCCGGATGGTAGATACTGATCTAGTAGCATATTGTCTCTGAAAATTACGTGTCAATCTATTTGGAATACAACGACAAATTACTTTCACCCATGTGTTCAAGAAGTTCACAAATAAGAAGTATGGATTGCATATTAATGACAGATATTCCATTTTGAACTGCAGAACATCAATCATTGCAGACGGTACCTACCTAGTGTAATAATTAATCTAATTTCATTGTGGGACATTTTTACGAACATGGGAGGAGGCAATTTTCAATCGATGTAACGTAAATGAGGTCAAAAAATTTTATTGTTGATGTTGTTAATAATGAACAAAATACAAAGTACCGATGTGCTATCGTTCATTCCCGAAATAGGATGTTTGGAAATTTTCAATGACAATATACAGGGAGTCCATTAAATGAAAATTGAGGAGTTGCTGCCAGGTGGCTGTCCAATCTTATACACTTTTTTTGAGTCATAAAGAAAATTCTCTGATGTCATTTGAAGTATTTTTACTATTTTTTGTTCATCTTGTCGAGTAAGCAAGTTTTTGCCGGTACCTTTACGATAACTTGGGACACCCAGTATTAACATGAAATGGGAGTCATCAATCTATGATAATAATAATTGTATACTAGATACTAGATTTTCTTACTGATTATTTCAAATTTTGCAGTGAATTAATGATAATTAATTATCTGCTCTGACGAAAGAGACACAAATGTTCTAATTCAGGTGGGATCAAGAATCAAATATCTACCTCAAATTCGTGGGTAGATATCGGACGACCCTTTTTTTTTAAAGGATACCCGGCCAACTCCTCGGAGATTTTTTCAAGTGATAAAGTTTACTTGATCAATGTCTTGCTATAGAATAATATATAATTAAAGCTCATTACGTTGATCTAACTTTGAGTTTGGTAACTCAATCTTTTTCGCTGAAACAAATATCCAGTAAATTTAACTCCACCCCAAACAATATAGCTGGCGCTAGTTAGACTTCGCCGACAGGAGACTGCTGATAACCAATGACTTCTCAAACATTGAACACCTTACCATATTAGTGGCGATCATGTGGCGATTGATGCAAATATCGCTCTTAAAGGCCTCTTTATAAGGTGATGTGCACGGATTCTTGAACAATTCATAGTTGCGAGCACTTGAAGAGTTCGCTATTAGTAATTGATGCGAATTTCCCAAAGTTCTCTTCACAAGGCGATGCGTGCGAAAATCTCAAACAGCTTGTAGTCGCGAGCACTTAAAGACCTCGACAGAAGCAATTGATGCGAATCTCCCAATGTCCTCGTCACAAAGCAATGTATGCGAATTTCTCAAACAGCTCATGATTGCGAGCACTTTAAGTTATCGCCAGTGGCGATGAAAGCGTATATCTCAAAGTGCGCTCCTGAGGGCATTGTATGAGAATTTCTGCGTGCGATATCTTCAAGACCTCGCTGAGCTCAGCCTAGGTGGCGGACATTTGGCCTAGATATAGCACTCTCGGCGATCTCTCAAAGAAGTTACAAAAGGCATCACAATTTCCTAGAAGGATTTCTTCAAGATATCTTTAGGACCTCTTTGTGCTGGCTGGGTTTGCTCCTGCTTGGGCAAGTGAGTCTGCCTCTTCATTGCCCTCGTACCCTGTATGTGCTGGTATCCATGCTAGAGTCAATCTGTTCTGACTGCCCAGTGCATTTAGGGTTTCTAAGCAGTCCCATACTAGTTTTGAGTTAATTCCGGTTAACTATAACAGCAGCTAGGTTTCAGAGATAATTGGGGCTCTCCGAGCTAGCATCAACACATGTGCCTTCACCCACATAACGGGACTCGGGTGCCAAAAGTAGAGATTTCTAAGTTCTTTTTTTCATATTTTGGTACTTTTAGTAGTTATTTCTTGTTATCATCAGGGAATTTTTTGGCACGATTGGCCGCCCCCAATATCTGGCCGCCCTAGACCCAGGCCTACTCTGTCTGCCTTATGGGAAATCCGCCACTGCTGACGAGTACGCACTGATGATAACTGTATAGTCAAATGCGCTCTGCTACGAGAAAAATTTGAATACATTACATTGCACATATCTAAGCAAGCCCCACTAGAAGAATTATATGTTTCACATATAGCAGCAAAGTAGATTGACTGCATTGGCTGAATTCCTAGCCTCGTCAATCTAATACTTTGCTGTCTACCAAAACAAATAACCATTTTTTCACGATATTTTTTGCCTACTGTACAGTATTGTTTCAGGATGGCCAGTTTGAAGCCGTCATGTATACTATTAGGTGTTGCTAAATGACATGCTAATATTCAAGGGGGCGATTCTTGTACCCATTTCAAGAATAAAACTTCATATGAACGTTTGTCGTAAAATTATTTACTTTTGAGATACAAGGTATCAAAGTTGAATATAAACATAGATTCTTTTTTTGACCACATTGTATAGCTTCTCCTGATGGCAAAATTTATTCTGCTGCTGCTGCTGCGGAATGGAGTACTCAAGCATAGCGTTTACATCAAAAATTTGAAGTTTGATCTCGTTTTTCGTTTTTTCTTGAAAACAGTGCGTCCTATTGGTTATCAACAAGAAGATATTTTTCGTACAAAATTGAATGACCTTTTATAGCATTTTATTAAATTTGCAAATATTCCTTCGTTGCTCACTTTCAAGTATATTATGATCAATCATATTCCCCTAACGGCGCCACTGGCAGAGAAACTGAAAATTTGTATACACCAAAAATTGCATAGAAGCTATGTACCAAATTTCATGAAGATGTCTACAATTTTATCCTAGTTATTATTGAAAAAATATATTTTTTTCAAAACTTCATCACCCTGTATCTCAAAAGTTAAGACTTTTAGGATATACGTTAGTAGTGAGTTTTTTTCTTGATATGAGTTAAAGAATCGCCCCCTTGAATATTAGCCTGTCATTAAGGAACACCCTGTATAATATAATCTTACAGAGGATGAACTGCAGCTATATTCAACTAAGGATCAACTAAATGTTCTATACTTCCATCTGATTGTCTTTCTACAAACCAAATTTTCATATTGTTATCGCGTTGCCTATCATCCCTCATGCATTATATTTATTTTTCAAATTCCGAAGTACCTATGAATATATCTGACAACTGACAACAGTGTAAGTAGTCAAACCTGTATGGCAACCTCTAATATGTATGTCACCATTGTCACCTGTCACCGTGTTATCACTGTCACCTGTAATTATTGTCAAACGTCAAACTTCCATTATTGTTTGAAATTATATCAGTTGAGTTGATCCCGTTGATGATGTACTGATTATTTCAATTTTCAGAAAAAGTGTCAATCGTTATGGTGATAGTGTGTGGTTTTAGTTTGTTTACTATAGGGTAACAGACGATTCATGAATTCGTGCCTTCCTTTTCCTTTGTGGAACATTATGGTCTTTATAATTTTGGTTCCTGTTCTCAGAACCCACAGGTGAGTGATTTTGCTCAAATACTGACATCTCGTATTTGGATTGATTATTGATTAAATGGCCGTCATCTGGTATGATTGTGTACTGAATATGAAAAACTCGCAGTAAAAACTCGAATAAAAACCATATTTCGTGTTGAATTTTCTATTTGAAAATGTGTTATTGATGTACATCATAAGTATATAGTGTCCAATGACAAAATAAGAAGAGCAAGTGAATGCAACATAGGCAGGGGAAAAACAAGGCGACATTTCGAAATTTTTCCTGAAATATCTCGATAAGTAGTGGTTTGTTCACATTTTCATTCTCAAATTCGTGTCTTTCAGACTAAAATACGCAGGCAACTGAAAAAGTTTTCGAAAAAAGAACATTGCATGATGAGTGCAAAATCAATTATATATTTATGTACCTTATACCTACTACCGTATTCGTTCAAAACTGCGATTTCAAAACAACAGCTCAGTTCTTTATAAGTAGGTCGAGGGAACGGAGGTTCAAACAAAAAACTAACGCATGGAAATCATGGAATAACGTTCCATGATGGGTTTTTTTACCCGGGTTTTACATTTCAGCTTCAGCGTTTCAGTATTTCGAACACACACACGCTGTCAGTGCCTATATTATGTGACCTAAACCTTAGAGGGCACTTTAGCACTCAACAATTTCAATGCCATTGCTTTTCTCGATTCGAATCATGCCATCCTGAAAAGTCGGTTTTGTATTGTCATTCCACAAAAACTTAATACAGACATGAAGATAAATACTGTTAGGTGTTAACCTCATTAGTATGCAAAGCCCGTAAACATAGGTAGATTCCCGGCGAGGTTGAGGTTCTTTTGTGTATTCACTTCGAGATTCACTTGTTAGGAATCAACATAAATTCAAAGAATCATCATCGAGGGATAATTTATCATCTGGATTGGTAGGAAATGTTTCGTTCTCGGTTTCGTCGTTGGATTTATGCAAATTTTATTTTTGTCAGCGGGTTTTTTTCAGAACTCATTAAATTTCGTATCAAGGTGTATTAATGGAATGTCAAGGACTTATTTACGCATGAAATATTGAATAATGGTCCAGTAATAGTATATTATTCAACGAGCGCGTACTCGCCCACGAAGATGAAAGTAGTACGAGCCGAAGGCGAGTGCTGTAATCATCTGAGTGGGTAATAGTCATCATGTGCGAGTAGAATACTATACTTTATCTACAACTATTCAGATATCAAAGCAACTCTGAGAGTTCAAAAATATATCTTTGGAAATAATGAACGTTATTATATTGAAAAATCACTAAATCTGATTTGAAATACTCATTCATTTCATCGAAAACTTATTGACAGTTTTTTCTATCAACGAACAGTTTATAACTTATTTCAATAATTTTGATTGTGAAAATATGATAAACAATGTTGGATCTAACTTTTATCAACAGGAAACAAGTCATGCAATCACATATAAGTCAATCTTACCAGGTATTATATGCAAGTTCACTTTTCAGTTCTAAAATGAATCATACTATCGATGCTTTATTGTAGTACCTGTCTCTAGACGCTAGTTATCAACAATGAAGTTCCATGGTTCTGATTATTCTGTACTAATCTATTCGAATAGACCGCACATAAGTGTGTGGTAATGGACGATGTAAACCCTTGGTGTAGAGTGCTGACACCGTCCATGTGCAACATGTCCTCTGAAGACGAGTGTTCCTCTCTAGTTCTAGATACCTACAGGGTGATCAAGATTTGTAAATTTCATTCCAGATTCTATTGTACAGTCCATAGTTTTGAAATCTTCATTCAAATGTATTCGTACGTATATTATGATATAAAACAAATCATTTGACAAACCATCAAAAATTAAATGGATCAGCTGCAGATGCTTGACTTTTAGTGGATTTCCTAAATTTGCAGCTGCTTCATTTGAATTTGAGGGTTTGTCCTCAGGTTTGTCCGATAATTTCTTTTATATGTCGATATGATTTTTTACCTTGCTAACACTTCTACATTTATATAAGGATATTGAGATCACTTGAGTCATGATCGGTAGTTATAGCTGCTACTATAAATTTTCTTCACAACCGATTGGTACTTCTTAATAGGAAGTAGAAGGTAAAGCTTTGAATAATAACGAGGTTTTCTTGAGAACAATGAACCGGACGTTTCTATACTGATTTGTCGGTAAGCTTGTGAACAATAATTTGTTATTGAATATTGAATGATTCTATACAGTAAATAATAATTATACAGGTGTGTATAGCTAGTTTTGAGCTGTGGAAGATATACCTCATACACGACGTATTCATAACTGCAGTTAGAATTTAAATTTTTGTCCCCACTTACATCTAGCTTTCATGATTTTTTCGAAACACGAGAAATGTAGGAATAGTGAATATATGGGGTCCTCAGGATTTTTTTCAAGCTGACCAATTCTTTGTGAAAAAATATCGTTTTTAGTCAGTAGCAAGTTTTTTCAGTCAGAGACCGAAATAGGATAGGTCGATCTTTCACAATGAAATGAAATATTAAACCTTGAGAAACAAACAAATCATACATAACTACCTATACCAATTCTTTAAATAATGTGTCTCTTAAAAAAACAGATTCTTTGGAAGAGTTCTTCTAATCCATGTGGCTATCATTTACGATCATTTACGAATATGGAAATAAAATTATTGACTCGTAAATGAGAATTAGAATTGATAATATCCTCGCTAATGAAAATACAAATTTCCAATTTCAAAGCAATATGATATGAAAGATAAAAGCCACCAGGATATACAAAATCCAAGGATTGAATAACGATTACGGATCGAACATCCTCGATTTCAATGCCTAAAAAGCGCCAATCAGAATCAATCAAGTTGAATTTATTACATAAATAACAATTTACCGACGTTCATCTAAATTGCACGTATATGCTGGTTAGCTGGTTGCTTAATCGTGTAATAATCTGCTATGTCACCTTCACATTTTTTTCCAACTGATGAGCCGTTGTTTCCTACTATTACGAAATACGTAAGAAACTGATAGAAGCAATGTGATTGGCTATTTCATTCATCTTCAACTCCTGATTCGTCTATCTCAGCATTGGTGTTTTCAATGTTGTAACCATGGATAGCGTTTGTTAGTTTAACAAAAGCTAATTATATATCTGTCTTTCATTATTGTTAAATCAATTTTGTGTTGTCGTCCAGCAATACCACTCGTCCTAACGGACTCGTGTTGCCGGCAAAAGATTTTGTGATCAATCAGAGGCCAGCATTCAGTTTGAGGCCCTGCTTCCTTCTTAATGCTCGACGTTTCCGTAACATTTTCGTGACGATTCTGTGACATTTTTGATGCTTGACGTTTCCGTGACGATTCCGTGACGATTCCGTGACGTATCAGTGACATTTCCATGAAGTTTCCGTGACGATTCCTTGACATTTCCATGACGTTTCTGCGAAGATTTCGTTGGGGTTGCAGGGTGGCATAGTGGCGGGGTAAATGTCACGGAAACGTAACGGAATTGTCACTGAAACGTCTCGGAATCGTCACGTTCACGAAGCATAAAAGGCATTTGTTATTAACGAGTGATTTATTCTGACAAGACTAGAACAGTCATAATTATTTTATGCCAAACTGACAGACTTTGCTGCGCTATCCATGGTTACATCTTGAAAATACCAACGCTTATAGACCAATCAGAATTGTAAGACAGCTAATGTTTTCGCGATAAGCACACGTTCTCTCTGGCTTGTGCTTGGTCAGATTTTGTGTTGAGTGAAATAGTCAAGATAACATAATGAATTCGACGGAATCTGAAGTTAGATGTGAATGTCATTGTACCTATGAACGTCAAAAAATTTCCAGTGTAATTTCATGCTCCTTCTCCCATGAAGGAAGGAAATGAATTCCAGAAATTTGTCTGCTTGCTTTGGTAACTTCAATTGGTCGAAAATGTTAAGTGTGAAATTTCATTATAATTTCCTATTGTCCATAACGGGACAGTGGACATGAAAATAGGTGATGATATAGGGAATAATAGTAACTTCAGAATCCCAATGACTTCCAGAAATAGTGAAAGCTTGGGATCGTTTTCAGCATCTACTCTACTGTTTACAGCTTGGATATTCCTTGGTCCCACGTATCATCACAATGAACATCAATCTGAGATCCGTCAATGGAAAGTATTCTTCATGTGGAACGCCAAAAATGATGAAACCGATCCCATGCAATTTCGTATATAATTATTCAAATGTAGCTTTCAGTGTATTGTGTACAATGTCAGCCTGCATTTAGCCTTTAATCTACAGTCAGTGAGCCTCTCACGGGATGCTTATTCAAATCGCTCCATTCCATTAGTCATACGTCGAAGACGCCTTACAATACAGGATGTGATAACCTCTAATTGCATTTCCCAATGTACTTATTCGAACATTTATGCGATGCCATGAGAATGCCTGTACGTAGGAACAACTTCAATTTTTATGTGATGCGAATGCAACGAAGATATTCATTTATTGTTATGAATCAATGTAATGTGTGTTGGCTGCCAAAGTATTCAAAATGGCCGAATTGCTCCACAATTTTGAAAGAACACGAAATTAGAGGATTCAGGAACTCACTGCGGAAGTCTTGCTGGAAATGGCATTTGAGACTCGAAATTCAACAGGTTCAAAATCAACCCCAATGAGAATCCTGACGAAGGGACAAATATAACTTTCAGGAAAAAATAATACTATATCTGAATAGCTGATTAAAATGACTGGAAATGCCTTAGAAACTCAACTTCTCAAATCAATCACTTCTTTACCTTAGAATTTTCACAAAAAAATTGATAAGGATGAGAAAAAAAATGGCTGTATAAACACCTCGATAGACACTGACTTACAAACCTCGGAAGGGGAACAATTTGGAAAATTCAATGAAAATACCCCGAAAAACTGAATACGTATTTTGGCAACTAAGTTGCCACCCTCAGTAGAACTGGTCAGAAAATAAAGAGTAGATGACTCTTCAGTAGGCTTCGAGATATTCTCTAGTTGGTGATTGAATGATGGATAAGAACATGTTTAGAACAATTTCTGTTTTTTTTTTCAGTCAGTAAAACTTATTGTTCAAATTGGCGATATACTAGTAATAATTCAGGGTTCAGTTGCTTCAATCAACATTGTTTTAGCGAAGGGCTAAATCTCGATTCATTGGCTATATTATGCAAGTCCTTCTTCATGTTTTGGCGAAAGAGTCCAAACCCCAATGATGAGGACGTTTCCGCCAAAAGATGACAAGAAACGAATGTGGTTTCCGAATTCAAAATTAATATTCGAATAAATACGCGTATTCCAGATGGAAAATCGCTAGACTAAATAATCGTGTTTCCCACTACTAGCTATTTGGAACACACCATTTTAGGAAGACTACGCCGTAAAAACGCTGAAAGTCTATTTTTACGATAATAGTACATTATATACCGCGGGACTGAAGTAGTACATTTAATCCTGAAGGTAAAGTTTATGGCCCGACCGCAGGGAGGGCCATAATTTACCTGATTCGTCCACTATAGTTATGCCACAGTCCTCATTCTCGCTTCCTGTTTCCGCAGGATCTTCGAAACAAACACCAGTTCAATATGAAAAGGACCTATCTGTTACTCGTCAGTTACCTGCTGCATTAACCCAGGAAAGACTGGTCGATATGACGAACTGTCACAATATTAATTTGAATATTAACGTTAATTACCATTCTAATTAATTATATTTTCCAATAAAATATCCCTTAAATTCGTTTGTTTGTGATTTAATCGTTCCGGGAGTTTCGTCAATATTTAATCCCGGAGGGATTAAATGTGACACTTTAGTACCTGTCACAAGGGAGTGAAGTTGTCACTTTAGGCCCGGAAGTACGAAAAATAAGATATTATGGTACAGAAAAATGCGAGTGAAAATTAGAATCAAATGCCCTGGGCTGCTTGACAATATCGTTGATAGTTCAATAGTAGATTGTTATATTGGGATCAAAAGTGACACTTTGTTTGACTAAAGCGAATTTTTCATTTGCGAGGCGGAACGTTCAGCGAAGCCGGAAAGAAGTAAAATTTGCGAGTCAAAGAAAATCACTTCTGTTATGTCTAGCTGGGTAAGATCGTTGATTAATAAAAGAAACAGAATTGGGCCCAATACAGAACCTTGAGGCACTCCCCACCTTATTCATTCAATTTCATAGTTAGCTTGTGACTTAACGAATTGTGTTCTTCCTGAGAGATAGGACCTGCAACAATACAATGCAATGCAACAAATAATCCTTTAGAAGGGAATATTCTACCTGCATACAATTTTTTTTTCACTACTGGTCAATAGTAAGATGTACACTCTCCACGGGAGAACTCAGTCAATGATACCTCTATTAGTTTCGCAACTGGGGGTATTGTGCTCGAACCACAATGTACAATAATATCCATCAAGTATTTCTGAGACAAGAGACGTTGGAGTAATCTTCTTGGCGAGACATTCTGATAGTGCCTAATGAGGAACATTCGAAACTTCGAACTGGTAATGGGTTGCTAAATCTCGGAATATATTTGGGCAAAATCACAGGCGTCTGACAACGCAACAAATGGAAGGTAGGTGTAGGCGAATTTATGTGCATTTGTCATTTATTTTCTTTGAGACGGGCTAATGGCTGATAATTAACAATAATTACCGGATAAATCCCTTACCAAAGAGGTAGACTTGGCTTGAGAAATTAATCTTCAACATTTATAGCTATTTATATATCAAGGGAGCAAAGTAATCCGTTTCTTCCCGAGTGTGAAGTTTGATGCTCCCAAGATATACCGGGTGACACAGGAGACATGTAACAGCTTGTAGTTTTTTTATTTGAAGAGATACAAATTCGAAATTCACAAGGATTATATTATCGATGATGGCGCTTCCTTTGAACCCAATGACAATTTTCTTCAACCACCTGTTTGAACGGAAGTAAACTCAACTTTTTCTTTTTCAAATGGCACCCTGTATATATTTCTGTTGCCAATCTTATTTGCCTTGGAATTCTCTATTCAACTATGTATCACAATTTGATATTCGTTCATTAATTGGCTGTTAAATTGCATTTCATTGAAATACATGAAGTTGGCTGTAGCCCGAATGGAATGACATTTCGATGCTTGATAGGCTTAGAAATCCAAAGATCATCACTTAGACGATATTATCAGAATATTTTCCATACCCTCATCGGACCCAGAAGATTGCCAATAATGTGATTGAGTTTAAAAAAATCATCCGAAAATAATTCAATTGATGAACGAATATCAAATTGTAATACATAGTTGAATAGAGAATTTCAAGGCGAATAAGATAGACTACAAAAATATCCGGGGTGCCATTTGAAAAAAAGTTGGGTCTACTTCCAATGGTTGAAAAAGTTTGTCATTGGGTTCAAAGGAAGCGCCATCATCGATAATATAACCTTTGTAAATTTCAAATTTCTATCTCTTCTACTAAAAAAACTACAGGCTGTTGAATATATCCCGTGTCACCCGGTATACCTATTTGATTTTTTCTACACACACATCTGAAATGGATTGATGACCTGTGATTTATTCAAAAAATTAACCACGTTACCATGGCAACTCAATCTCTAAAACACATTACCATGGCAACACAGTTTATTGAACACATCTCCACTCGTTCGAGTCCCTTCCGGCCTGTCTATTGCAGGAACTGTCAACTGTCATTTTCCAATTTTGTTGCAATCAGAATTATTTTAAAAAATTTTGTTTGTATCAGAATTCTTCATTAAAAATGTATGCGGAATGAAGACGAAAGTGAAATCGAAGAAAATGCTCTAGGTATAGGTACTTGCAAGTTTCTAAGAACTCTAGGCCAATATGAAGCTCTCATCTTTGGGGGCAATTCTATGCTAAGCATGACAATAAATGTGAAACACAATATTCATGTGAACAAAATTATGAAATCAGAATATGGATACAAACCTGAGAAATCGAAAACTCTGACACCTCAGCGAATCGAAGAGTTTTTATCAACTATACGTCAGATGAAATCTTGTTCACTAACGTCAGTAAACAAGTCTGTGTGCGGACAAAAGGTACTTGCCTTCGGAAATAGTCGATTTTTCATTCGGATATTAGTGAATAAAATTTTGTCACTGCGTTTAAAGAATTTTCCTATCAGAGAGCCTTAAAGAAAAATTCACTAGCTTGTCAGTGACAATTTTGTATTGAGGAAGGTTTGGAGAAAAGAAATAAAAGTATATAGAAATAATATAAAATTTTTACCTATCTTTGGGCGTTTTGGGAACGAATCTGCTTCCCTAATTTACCAGTTCATTTTCAGATTTCAGTAGTGAATACCATGTTCTATCTATATCAATAACGACAAATATAATACCATACATTCCCGGCGCATTTTCAGAAATAAAACGTGTTGGTGATAAATTTCAAGTGAAAACTGTGTTCAAAACTGAAAATACAATGAGATCAATTCCAACTCAAATAAAACATAAAAATTAAGAACAGTGTACCTTGTGTTTGTGGAAAGTTTTATACAGGTGAAACCATGAGACCTCTTTCAGTAAGGAAGAAGGAACATAACTAAAATATAAAGGATAGACGAATCTACAAATCGAAACTAGTTGAACATATCCTTACTGAAGATGGACTATATATGGCAGAGTGGAATAATATTGAAATCATTGGAAAAGAACTAAAAGAAGATAACAACCAGAAGAGAAGAATCAAGGAATCTACTTGCATTCTTCTGAACGGAGACAATAGCATTGCTTCCTGTTCAGTTGATATAGATAGAACATGATATTCTCTACTGGAATCTGAAAATATAAATTGTAAATCCAAGATTAATTAATGAAAACATCCTGTAACTCATTTTTCACCAATTGTCACTGAGAACTCTGAAGTGTCAGGACAAATACGAATTTGCCATACAAAAAATCCATTCTATATGTTGAAAACGGAAGCAGATTCGTTCCAGAAACGTCCAAAGATAAGTAAAAGTTGATATTTTTTCTATATACCTTTATTTCTTTTCTGCAAACCTTTTTCAATACAAATTGTCACTGACAAGCAAGTGAATTTTTCTTTTAGGCTCTCTGATAGGAAAATTCTTTGAACGCAGATACATTTTGGCGCATATCACCCGATTTGCCCTGCTACACGTATTTTGAAATAGTATCCATATTTTTATTTCATATAGACGAGGAGAGAAAATCCCAAAAAAATCTGGAATAATGAAATGCACGATGTTATTGATTTTTCTCCAAAAAATTTTGAAAATTTTTGAAAATTTCCCACGATTCCCCAAAATGTCCCCTCAAGTGTACCAGAAATTTTCTGCCGGCAAAACAACAGTTCTGCCTAAAAAAAATACCCAGTATTAAAGTAGAGTCACCTGTTGACGACGTCGCCAGTTGATCGCAAGAAGTCATTCGAAGAGGTGAAAGTGTCTCACGAAGAGAAACACCCACAGAGCATGCGCACATAAGACAAATCGACTCTGTATAGATAAAACGAAAGTCAGCAGCCACTTCACGGCTAGTGCTCGAAATTTCAGCATGGCTGACAAAAGATTATGGCTGTGCTGTTTTTTGCTTCTTGCAGTAGGTAAGTACCATTTTTTTTTTATAAAATATTCATTTGAATTTAAAATCTATTTATATGCCTACATATTTAATGACTATTGATTTTGGTGAGACATCGGATAACCTCCTCAGAATAATGCAAAAGCTGTCATACAGGGTGATTCAATTGTCGATTGACATCAATCATGGAATTTGCATATTTTTCAAAGTTTTTCATCCATATTCATATTCTAAAGTGTTTTATGAAAATTGAACAAACTTTTTTTTCGCTTCTTTCGGTAAATTTTCATGTTTACCCCCACCAATCATTTTTTAATGTATTGAGAAGTTGGTATCCGCGTTTGGTTATAAAAATGCCATCATTATTATATAAGCGGTAGCTTGAAATTTTTTGTTTCCTGATTGTTCGAAAATGTAGTATTTTACTGGGTGGCCATGAAAATTCATGACATATTCAAATGTATACGTCACATCTCGGATTTGCTGATGCTTATTGATTAATCGAGTAATTTCCGGTTTCGCTGGGAGGGACCCCACTTCCTAGTTTCAATGTCATTTTCAAAAAGATCATTTTGAGTATTTGAGGAACAAACTGCAATGTTGAGTATACGAGTAAACTAATCTGAAATTGTGGAAAAAAACAGGATGATTCATTTGGAAATCAACACGTAAAATTTCATGTTGGACCTCTAAAAAATTATAGAGGTATTGGACAATTTTGTGATCAACAATTTTATCGGCAAAATGGATGTCATAGGTACCTATAAACAGGGTGTTTCATTACTAATTGGAAATATTTCAACCATAGAATCCCGAACTCAAAATATGAGGATTTAACCCAAATCACCTAGATAAAATATGTCTCGTGTCTGAGTTACAGGGTGTTTTATTCAAAAATTTTGAAATGTTTTTTGCCCAGTTCCTCAAAACTATTTGACGTATCACTTTCATATTTGGAGGGGAGTGAAGGTATTATACATCCAACTGAATTATGTGAAATGAACTTTTCTAGCTATTACCAGAGGCGTACGACAGGGGCAAGTAACTGGTTGATCCTTCCCAAATTCTACGCCACTGGCGGAATTGCAGTTTTATCTAAATTTTTCGATTCTTCAATACCTTCTTCGTAAATATTGTACTCTTTCTTCATAGCGATAAAGTCATTATTTTTCGAGATATTTCAAGTTAAACATGAAACAGCGCAATTATTTCGATTTTAATGTGTATCCATAATGTCGATATTTTGAATCAATGGACTGCATTCATCAATCGAATAAAACTTCAAACCATATTAACATAAAAACATAACAGACGGGAGCTGTTACAGGGCGTTTTAAATTTTTTAATATATTACATAATTAAACACCCTGTAACAGCTCCTGTCTGCTATGAAATTATGTTTTTATTGTTAATATGGATTGGAGTTTCAATTTATTGATGAATACAATCCATAGATCCAAAATATTGACAAAATTAAGGCACATTGAAATCAAAATGATTGTGCAGATTTATGTTTAACTTGAAATATCTCGAAAAATATTGACTTTATCGAAATGGAGAAAGAGTACAATTTCTACGTCGAAATTGTTGGAGAATTGAAAATTTGTGATATAATTGCAATTCCGCCAGTGGCGTAGAATTTGGGAGGGATCAACCAGTTAATTGCCCCTGTCGTACGCCTCTGGTAATAGCTAGAAAAGTTTATTTCACATAATTCAGTTGGGTGTATAATTCCCGGACTTCCCTCCAAATATGAAAGTGATACGTCAAATAGTTTTGGAGAACTGGGCAAAAAACATTTCAAAATTTTTGAATAATTTTGAGTTCGGGATTCTATGGTTGAAATATTTAAAATTAGTAATGAAACACCCTGTATATACCAGAAACTGATTTCCATGAAAATGAAAATCTGACACGCACCAACTGAAGTAATCAAGCACATTTAGTGTAATTGATTCACACTGAGTGTTCATTTGAATTTTGCGGAAGCGATGTGGGAGCTCGTGTAGGAGGCTATAATACCAATCCTTCCTCAAAAATGAAGAAATGGTAGGGAGTTGCTGAAAAATATTCATTTACGGTTCTGTATAAGAACAAGATTTTATTGAACATGATACGAGCATTATATTAATTAGAGTGAGTTATAAATTTTTGTAGGAATGTTTTTGTACGATCAAATTTTCATACTACAAGATTTCTGTGCCTAGCTCTACTGTGCTCTAACATAGTTGTCTTTATAAAGCCCAATATTTTGGAATTGGTTTGTGTGAAAACAAAATATTTCTGAATTAAAATAAAAATTACCTACCTACATCGCTTGTCTTCTTTATGGAACAGAATCATCTTGTAATCATATTCAACTTTCCTATTTGAGAATATCAATAATTGATTTCAAATAGCATTGTATCATCGTGCCACTTTCTTATAATTTTATAATTGCGATTATTATTGTGAAATATCTGGAAGCTAAGCCACTTTAAGCATCAGTTTCTTTAGTTGAGCGCAATAATTTTACTGCCAATTAATTATTATCCATTGAATGATTATACAATGATATTAATTGGTTGTTTGAAAAGTTATGGTACATACCTCATTCCTTTTTTCTATATCTTTCTCATATTTTTTGCGAGATTAGAATGTGAAGAAATATCTAAGCGACATCTCAAAGTGAGATAATTGTATAATTAAAAAAAAAAAGAACAAGGCAGATATTTTTCCAAATATCCAATTTCCATAGAATTTCCATTTAGGTATTCATGTCCTAGTAAGTATTATTCGATAAGATTTCATAGCTTGTTACCGATACCTACCTTCCCGTTCCATTGATACAAATTGCATTAATTCTTCAGAAGCGCTGGTAAAAACCCCAAGGACGTCTAGAATGTTACCAACAATAGTAATAAACCAACGCGATTGCTCCTTATAGGTAACCATGATATTTGCAAATTACTTCTCGCTCTAACAACCAATAATGGTCCAGTCATCTTTTCTCCAAATGACATTTATTTCCAATCAATTATGATTCAGTGTAGGTACTAATGCGTGTGGTGTTGGTCTGTCGCAATGATTTCAGAGAGGTTTGACCTTTTCCTTTTGTCAGAGGTGTTTTTGTAATTCACGAGAAATGTAGGTAATGCATGACTGTGGAGGATTGGATTGGAGTCCCAGGGCTGGGCAGCGACAAGGCTGCTACAGGGTGAGGCCATGGGCATTGCGCAAATAGAATTTTTCTTTTCGGTCGGATTTCACAACTTCAGGTTCGTTTTTTGATATAATATCTTTTGTCTCGACATTCAAATTTCAGCTGGACATTCTCACTTAAGAATCCTGAAGTTCCATTTGTGGGAAGTAGGTAAAGTCAGGACAAATCTACACTGAGAAAAAAAGGACAGATATGCAACTGCATTTCACTTCAATTGAAATTAAATAATATAATTTCAAACTTCTTTACCATCATAAGAAATGAAATGAAGTATCTGCTATAAAGTTTTATATTTTATTGTTGAGTCAATCATGTTATTCAGGAGTCAACTGGTAAACCAATGAAAACTATTTCACTTTCATCAATATATCTATTGCTGGTAGGTTCATTTCAGGATTTTTTTCTCCGGTAGTATCATACTGTATAGGCATCTATTCATTCCAAATGGTATTCAAATTTTCATTTATTTTGATCTCGACTTTGATTGTTGTTTTCGATCAACCAATATAATGGGCAATTAGACTTTTTTTGATTTCCTAAATAAAGTCATCACTCAAATACCTTTCAATTCCATATTTTTTTGGAATTTTTCGGTCGATTTTAAGGTGCTAAAATCATCGATAATGCCACGGTAATTTTCAAACGGCTATAGAAATTTACCGCAAATGAAAACTGACGTCACGATTTCGTAAGTAGGAGCAGACCATAGCATAGTTGCCATATGTCGAAATACGATTGGGAACATCAGAAAAATTAGTTATTCAATAATTCACAAATTCTCAATTATGTATTGGTAATATTCCTTATTAGCAATAAAAAATCAATTGGCTCAAAATTTTCTCCCATGTGTTATGGCTCTTTGATCATAATAAATTTGTGTTAATAATAATAATATCAAAAATTATAACAAGGCGCATGAATTGTGTGGAGTATGAGAAATATTATGATGGTGTCCCCATGGCAGGCAATTATGAAAATGTCTCATTGATTCGCCTGACAGTCAATTCGGAAAATTTTCAGTGTCGAGGGTTGAGAAATATTGGATAATGACTTGAAAATAAAAGCAATACCAATTTTCAGCACAAGTATGATAAATGAAATATATATTGGTTCTGAAACCCATTTTATTTATTAATAATAACTGTTAATGCGTCAAATCAATAAAAAGTTTAATGCTTCCTTATTATTGCTGTGGATATCCTCAATGTCAATACTTTCGAACCATTGAAGAATATTGATTATCAATATCTATTATATAGGTAGGTACAGGGTGGCGTCAAATACGGACATTTCAGAGTATTAATTTGCCCTTAGCAAAAACTACAAATTGACGAATAAATTATAGGTATCGATTTGTGGTCCACCATATTTTCAAATCGCGACTTCGTACGCACCTTTATATGCAGTGAATTTTCACTAAGTTTCTCTTTCAATTCAAGATGGACAAGTATTCGGTCTACCACGAGCCGAAGAAATGGACATTTCGATGAAACTCTCGTTTTCAATGCGACTTACATAAACACCGATATAGAAAACGAGTTCCAAACATTACTTTCGATTGACCCAGTTTTTGGAGTCTCGTTTAGAATTCTTTTGACTGCTTTTTTTTTCATTCATACGGTAGAGTAAACTGTTTGAAATTCATAGAATTTGTGGAAGAACCCTAAAAGTAATTATTTACTTCTCAATTATATTACAGTATATTATATGCGGCAAATAAAGAGTAATTGACTCCCTTGGGGCCAAAATAAAGGAGAGCGAGATCTTACTAACATAATATGTCAGGTTTCCAAGATACAGGGCCTTGTTTGATATATTGGCCACCCAGTGAATAAACTTGCGTTCTGAAACTAACTATAAAGGACGAATATTTTCCGAAATGCACTGACCTGAAAGAAAGTTATATTATCACCGAATACATTCATAGAACACTATATATATGATGTTATTTAACCAACTCGTATAATACATTTTTTTTCTAAAATTTGTATATCGCTACTTCAAAGTTGGGAACCAACTCCGCAGAAGTCGAAACTTGTGCGAGGTTAGGAAGAGCGGGACCTATAGCTCATAGTGGAATTCGAACCACTTCTAGGGCATCGATGTGCTTATGACAATGATGAATAATTGTTATAAATATGGAAAGTGAATTCATTTTGTGTTAAAATACTAAAAAACAGGGATCGAAATCAGTTCAGAAACGTTATATAAAAAGCTAAAATGTTATAAAATGGTATCTGAGTGTGATGCTACTAGCTGTAAAATTGTTGTCAATGCCCATAGTCGAAAAATCGCTGTATGGGCTTCTACCAAAGAATAATAATATTAAAATAAGTCTCAGTTGAGTTCAATTGAACCTTTATTTCGCTTTTATGAGAGTATATTTTTCATTTTTTGTGATGTAAATATCCCATGTCTCATCGAAATTTCACCGGCATCCTATGGATTTTCAAGTTTAATCCTTGTAGCCTTTGCACAAGACGATGATGAGGAAGGTGGAGAAGACTCCACAGCAGAGCAACTATGCGAAAACAGGCCAACAGACGAATATTTCAGACTGAAAATCGACAGAGACTGCAGAGAGGTGGTCAGGTGAGTTGACGATGAAGCCTATCTGCATTGCCGTAACTATAGAAGTATTTTCTGGCACAGTGGCAGAAAATGAATTTTTTTTAAAAAAAATAGGATTTTTTCGATTTAATAACTTATATATACAGAGTGAAAATCAATTGATGGCTGACAATATAGAATATGGTTCCTAAGCTCATTTTAAGAAGAGAAGTTCATATGAACATATTCCCTAAGCATCTTAACTTTCGAACTATAGGGTGTTGACATTTCATTTTCTCTTAATTGATTGAATAAACTCACACAATGTAAAAACCTGTCACGTTTATGAATACTTGTCAAAATAAGACCGCAACGTAATGGTTCAACTGTCATCATTTCACATACAAAATAGGGCATTAGCCTACTAGTTCAAAATAATTCCGTTATGCCACAAATGCATGAAAATTGTTTTTCTTTTGCTACGCGAAAACGGTTCGTTGGTCAGAAAAAAATCGGGGAGTCAAATTGTTGCAAAATATATGAGGATTTAAAAAAACATTTTTATTCTCGGAAAAATCGAGGAGGTTCAATATTTTTCTCAAAAAATCTCCAGGATACATCCCCTACTGGTAGAGATATTGAAAAATCTTCTGCATCAAGAAATGCCTATTGGTGCTTGGTGGGTGCATGTCAAATTTCATGGAAATATTTGAAACGGTAGGTATTGAAGTTATGAGAAGAAAACGAATTTATTCTTGGAATTTTATCTTTATAGGTCAAAAGTTAAGAGGTTTAGGGCATATGTTCTTATTAACTCTTCTCCCCAAAATGGGCTAAGGAACCATATCCCTTTTTTTTCAGCCATCAATTAAATTACATCCTGTATATAGGACTAAGTAAGTAAGTAAGTAACTTTTTCGCACGATTTTTGGTGCGATTTTACGTCTCCGCGCGATTTTTTCGGAGGTAATACAACGAGGTCTCAGATCTAGCCGCATATTTTTTGTGATTGTGTTAAAATACTTACCTACATTCATTTTAAGGAGAGCTGTTTAAAAAATTACGAGAGCGTACAATCTTTTCACCACGTATTCGTTATGATCTCTCCCATTCTGTTTCTTCATAAAAATATGGCAGGAATATTGATGAAATGGGGCTTCACATTTCATCAATATTCCTGCCATATTTTTCACTGACTGTTCGGTTTCCATAATTTCGTTATTTACAAAATTCGCTGAATTGGTTCCAAATGGAGGAATTTCTTTTTTTTTGTATTATTTGGAAATTATTTTTCAATGTCCTTTACTATTTCTGCCTCGCAAATATTTCCAAATTTCCACATACCTACTACTTACTACTTACCTGAAATATCATTTGCTGTTAAATTCTTTTTTTTTTACATTTACAATAATTGTCAAACTGATGAGATGTGCAACACACATGATAAACGAACAGTAACTAGTGTTGCTATAATGATAATAATAAAATTAATATTAATATTTATTCAAAAAAATTCAAAATATATAAAATACAACTACAATAAGTTTTTACAATTACAATAAGTATTACAACAAGGTTCAAACAACAGTGAATAAATATTGATAATCTACTATATAAGTCTTAGGACTTGTTCGTAGATGCACGTGCATTCAAAACTTCTAATTTGAAGAGAAAATTCATAAATATGAGTGTATCTGCGTATAGTATAACAATTAATTAGAATATTGAAACACAAGCAGTTCTCCTCTAAAAGAAAAACTTGTACGTGAAGACCGCTCATCCAACTAGATTATATGCTAACGTAATTTATCCGATATTTTTGTCCACTATCATTTCTGTTCCTTCCTATCTCAGTGGAATTGTTGATAAAATCGTGCGGAAAAGTTACTTTACCACACTAGTGCTGTAAAGTTAATTTTCCACAGTATTCTTGTTATGTTGAAAATGAGGATATTTATAGGACTAAATGATCTATGAAACTATTCTGTCTTCTGTGTCATTTTGTAGCATTATTATAAAATGTTGTTTATTAAAAACCTTTCTTTTTTCATAAACGATATGGACAAAAACACTCGTAGGAAAAACATTATACCTAACTCTTGCGGAAGATGTCTTTTCCACCCTTGCAACTGCCGTCGCATGCGGGAAAGCACTACTTTCCGCACTTGTTTGGTAAATAACTATTTCCTGTTCATTGAGTTTTTGCCAATATTCAGGTGCGATATGAACTCAGATGCCAATGGCGTCACTAGACTGGCCGCGGTAAAATGTCCAGCTGGATTGGCCTTTGATCTCGATCGACAGACTTGTGATTGGAAAGTCAATGTCAAAAATTGCGATCGTTTAGAAAGTAAGTCGATGTAGAAGGAATAGTGACTTTTCGAACCCCCGCGCATATCGACGAAGAAGGTTTCACGTTTTTCAGTCGTATTTCGTTTTTTATGTTATCGGTGAAAAAATCCTTCGTGTTTTATCTCAATGATCTATGAGCACCACCAATTTCCCTTTATTACGAATGTGAATTTGCACTTGGGCCTGACGTATTCTTGATGGATCGCAAACTTCTGAACACGCGAGTCAAGAAGGTCAAGTTAGTCCGATTATACAGGGTGGTGTCTGTGAAAAAATGTGAATTTGTTAACGCATATTATACAGGGCTTGTCATGTAACACGTCCGTTATACAGGGAGTTTCCTAATCTCGTGGGAAGAAAAATGATTCCTAAAGGCAGCTACGCCCCGAAATCGTTCATTCTAATGTCATGAAATTCAGCACACCGGGTCAAGAAATTCAAAAAATTCTGAGGCGTACCATACTGGAGGAGTTGAGGGTGAATACAATCCATAAATTTCATGCTATTTTTTTTCACATACTGACTTGAAGGAACGGCACACATGTGCTTATCTCAACTTTTGATTCACTATTTATTGATATTTAATCGGAACGGATACAGGGTGGTTCGAGATTCAGAATTCTGATCACCTTGTATCTATTCCGATTGAATATCATTAAATAGTGAATCAAAAGTTGAGATAGGGACATATTATGTGAGCCGTTTTGTCCGATAATGAATAGTTTTGACACAAATAAATCCTAAAGTTGAAAAATCTGGATTTTGAACACCCTATATCTCTGTAATCATTTCCGATAGACCCCAAGTTTGCTGTATCAATGAAATCAGCTCTTCATAGAGGAACTACTAACAATGCAATGAAAAACTGGGTATTATTTGAAATAACAAAATTGTTGCTACTTTTTGATAGAAGCGGCAACAGTGCATTGATGAAATTATTTTAAATGAAAAGAACGTATTGTAATGTATAAGCATGCATATTTTCATATATTTCTCCCGACTGATTCTCGATATAGAGATAGTGTAAGCTCGTCATGACATACCTTGTATTTCAAACCAATGACACCAAAATATTCGATTCTGATACATTGAATAAACAAATTGGATTCTGGGGTCAACTTTTTCAACATCTCATTAGAGGCGTATCATGGTGCCAATGCATCGAAGTATAAATTTACGATTTCTTCGAAAAGTACTCGCAAAATCGAAATGAAATGGGAGTATATTTTTGACATAACAATCCTACAGGTATCATATTATTTCTGATATCAAAATATGGAGAAACATATTGAAAAAGATATTGTTATTGTTACTCTCATCCCCTTAAGTATGGTACACCCGTGATTGAAAATTTTAGCTCAAATGCTGATCCAGCATCAAAAGTTTATGCTATATTTTAAGGACAAAACGGTCTTTGACGTATATTTCATTAATTTTCAGGAAACACCCTGTAGAACTTCTCGATGCTCTCATGTAGAAAATGTTGAGTTCACCCTATAGTAATTTAGAATATGCTTAACTTTTTTCGAAATTGTATCTTTCAAATTTCAACCAGAGATAAAATACATAATGGTCTTCAAAGTGAGATTAAGAATAGCAATAAAATTTCTTGTCATCTGGAGGTTTTTGAAAGCCCTGAAAGTAATTTTTTCAAATCATGTGCCCTATGTATATCTTCCAACTCCTATATTTAATTCAAAACATGAGACTAGTCACTCGAGTATCACATAAAAATTGTTTCCAAACTTCAAAAATGGATGCCCATGGGGACCCAAAATGATAATATGGCAACGGATTGACCTCCTTCTCACGTACACCCTGTATAATCAAAGGTCGCCGCAATCGTGGGAAAATCCCCAAGGATTTATGAACGAGCCATTGAAAATATTGATATTTCGTGCTTAGGTTCATGAAGGTCACTACTCCTTGGTCAATATAACCGTAATTAAGCGAATGATTTTGACGTACAGGTGTACTAAATCCGGTCTAAAACAAATCACTTGTCCCAGTGGATTGGCGTTTGACATCGATAAACAGACCTGTGACTGGAAGGGCAAAGTCACAACTTGCGATAAACTTGAGAGTAAGGATTCAAGGCTATGAGAGAGAGGCTAAAATTTTTGGGAAAAGCAATTCCATTGGGTATCATTCCCAATGGAATCCAGCATTTAGTAGAGCTATCATGGACGAAGGCAAATTTCAAAGTGGTTCAGGAATGGGCAATAGTCACACGTTTAGATTTCAAATTCACAGTTTGAGAATATAATCAAGAATATACAGTAATCATGTGATAGTACTATTTGTCGCCTCGACGATGAGACATTATTTCGAACATAGTACTTTCAGTTCATGCACTGTATATTTAAGAAAGTAGTCGCTATATAATAATTACAATGCTTTTTGTGTAATAAACTTCTTGTTGCATGAGCTTTGTTTGTGCTGCATGTTACAATATATCTTTTTTATTCGTTCTGAACAGTTGCACATAAAATTTATATAACCTTCTAACTGTATACTCGTTTGCATGATACACTAACATTCTACTAATGAAAGTATTAATACCACACCATTTTCTATTTTCATTAGTTATTACCTATATACCTATTCTCTGTGCCTACACTATCTAGCATTTCTTTGTTTCTCACATTTACCTATACCTAATCAATGGATGATTATATTCCTTTGTTTCAATAACATAGGCATGGTCGATTGTTCACTCTGTGTCTATTATGTATGAATAACTATATCTCATAATATTCTAGAATTACCTACCTTATCTCGTTTGCATTTGACTGCTCATTTCTATGATTCTATTTTCGTTCTCTTACATATCCGCATGTTTCTGTACTATTAAATGTAGGTACCTCTTACTCCATCACTTATTCCTTCTTCTTTGTATTAAAACTCCCATTCTGAATAATCAAGTGAATATTATATGCCTACTTTCTTCCTTGCAAACTGAGTAGTTCAAACATTTGTAAATATGTAAAAAACGCCAATCAACATATCAAACATTAAACCTGTACAGAAAACACATAACACAGAGCCAACCACTGACTCATCGACATGAAATCTCAAACATTAACTTTTTTAGAACCAAGGAAAGTTCTCCCTATCTTCAAAACCGACGAACCACAATGCCCGGAAGGCCAGCTCATGTGTGGTAACAAAGAATGCATCGATAAAGATCTGTTTTGCAACGGCAAGCCAGAATGTAAAGACGAATCTGACGAAAACGCATGTGGTAAGTCCAAATAAGACACAACCCGAAAACATGATCTAATTATTTCTCGTTCAAGATGTCGATACCGATCCAAATCGCGCCCCAGACTGTGACCCCACCCAATGCGTTCTCCCAGACTGCTTCTGCTCAGCCGACGGCACCAGAATCCCTGGTAGCTTGGAAGCAGCCAACGTGCCCCAGATGATCACCTTGGCCTTCAACGGAGCCGTCAATGTCGACAACATCGATCTCTACGAAGAGATCTTCTCGGGTCTGAGAGCCAACCCCAACGGTTGCCAAATCCGCGGTACCTTCTTCGTCTCCCACAAATACACCAACTACTCTGCGGTGCAAGATTTGCACAGGCGAGGACATGAAATCGCGGTGTTCTCTCTCACTCACAAGGAAGACCCCCAGTACTGGTCCCAAGGCTCGTACGACGACTGGCTGGCTGAGATGGCAGGAGCCAGACTCATCATCGAGAGATTCGCCAATATCACTGACGGTTCCATAGTGGGGGTTCGGGCCCCTTACTTAAGGGTCGGAGGCAACAAGCAATTCGAGATGATGACTGATCAGTTCTTCGTCTACGACGCCTCCATAACAGCTTCCTTGAACCGAGTGCCCATCTGGCCTTACACCCTTTACTTCAGGATGCCGCACAAGTGCAATGGCAACGCTCACAATTGTCCTAGCAGAAGCCACCCCGTCTGGGAGATCGTCATGAACGAGTTGGACAGGAGGGATGACCCTACCTTCGACGAGTCACTTCCTGGTTGCCACATGGTGGATTCCTGCTCTAACATACAGACTGGAGACCAGTTCGCTAGGCTGCTGAGGCACAACTTTAACAGGCATTTCAACACCAACCGCGCTCCTCTCGGTTTCAACTTCCACGCTTCGTGGTTGAAGAGCAAGAAGGAGTTCAAGGACGAGTTGATCAAGTTCATCGAGGAGATGTTGGCGCGCAACGATGTGTACTTTGTCACGAATTTGCAGGTTATTCAATGGATGCAGAATCCTACGGAGTTGAACGGGCTTAGGGACTTCCAGGAGTGGAAGGAGAAGTGCGATATCAAAGGACAACCCTACTGCTCTCTGCCGAATTCGTGTCCTTTGACCACCAGAGAATTGCCTGGGGAAACACTCAGGTTGTTCACTTGTATGGAATGTCCTAACAACTATCCTTGGATTCTGGATCCGACAGGAGACGGTTTCTCAGTTAGGAAGTAATTTATTTTTATTTTGATGCTGGCATCTTGAAGGCGATTTGCCAGTGGAGCTGAATGTGTTATTTTATTTAAAAGACTTTGTATATAGCTGCGAACATCCTTTTTTTTCTTTTTGTATCTTCTGTACTTTAAGATCTTCACGCGACTTGCCAGATCTAAAATCTCTTAGTTTTTCTTACAAATTGTAAACCAGAAACAACGTTATGCCATGTAATGATGATTGTTGAATAAAAAACTCGAAAACCTTGACTGCTATTTATTTATGATTCTTTCCAGGAAGAATAGATAAGTGATTTTATATATACTACATATTCAGATTCTGTTAATCGAATAGCGCTGAAAGAAAGAATAATTCATGACATTATTTCAATAGTCTGCCTATAAATAAGATTATTCAAATATCAATAATATATAGGTAAGAATACTTGTAACCGATTTTAATGGTTATACATTCTCAACACACCTATTGTTACGTTTTTTTCACAGTGTGCACTCCTTGAAAGAAGAATGCAAGGTGTATTCGTTGCTACATCGAATTAATTAAAAGATGGGATCAGTTCGATACTCGTGCATTGAAAAGCACTGACCAAAGATTAAATGTTTCAGATAACACAGACTATCGCATTTTGGAAAGTGATGGGATTAATATTTATAGTACTCAGTTACATTCAATATATCTCCATCCATCACTCTTGATGACCTTTTCTGATTTTCTTCGAAATTTTTTAAAATTTTGACATTTTCGATCATATTTCCTCATTTTCAGTTAATCTATAACATCAAATAAAAAACCGAAGAAAACTATATTCATTCAAAATCTGTTCAGAATATTTATTATCAAAAACAAAATGAATATAAATTTTCCGATAAAATTTCTCTCGGCATTATGAGGTGGGTACATACATTGGTAAATCACAAAATATTTTTCTCGGTCGTATTAGAAGTATTTCTTCGATCAAATCACACAATAATGAACCTGTCAAACCATGTCAACTCATATTTCTAGATCAAAATCAGTACTGATTTAGGCAAAATAAAATCTTCACAAACATCATTTAATTTTTCAAACCATATCGAATGAACAAAAATGGCAAAATATTATTCAAAAGTGGCAGAAGTGGCACAAATCATTGAAACAAACCCTGTCAACTGTCATTCCCTTTTCTGCTTATCTCGTCGTCTCGAATATTTCAATGTGAATTCAAATCCATCATCACCAAATCATGTGATCAGAATATCTCCATATAAACCGCTATGACTATGTTCAACGCTAGAATTCCGACACGTCGTTAATCAAGTTGAAATGTCGCATATTCACCTACCCTGAAAACTCTAAATTTGGAGTTTTCAGCGACAAAACCGCCAAGATGGCAACCCTGCTTCTGATGAGACGATAGAGACTTTCGATTTGACCACTTACGACCTCTGTTTGACATTTAAATAGTCACGAGAACTGCACTGCACTTACCTTATTTCCAAGTTGATTTTGTCGATAATTTTCGAAGTAAACTGCACTGCTGTTAACATTACCAAACTTTTCACTACCAGAGGGCTCTGAAAAACGTCGACATTCTTCTTGTGTTGCTTACAGAGATCTAAGTTTATTTCATTTTCATTTGTTGATTCTCTACATCTTTCTTTAGGCGCGATCAATGTTCGATTTGATACTTCAATGTGGTGAATTAATTTTTGCATATCACATAAGAACAAAAAACTCAGTCCACTCCATTGATTAAATTATTTCACATTGAAAATTGAATAGATTGAATAAGTAGTTATTTTGTACTGCTCAAAATGCTACTTTGGTGATCTAGAACTAATTTTAGTCGAGATTACCAAAGTATTTCGCGCACGAGTTGCAAACTTCTCTACAAACATGAAAAATATTGTTCTAAAATAAGTAATATGCCTAGGTTAATATGTTGAACTGGCTCAAAAAAGCCTTCATCATTGTTAAACGTTTAGAAATGAATGGTTTCTTGGATTTTTGCTAGATTGAGGACCATAAACGTTTAAATATGAAAAATACATTAGGTATTGTTATCAATGCGCGAACATTGTAATTTTTTGACGTTTGTATGAATAATGAATTGAAATATGAGAATTTTTTTCAACCATCAGTTAATTTCGTTTTGCCTTGCGTCTTCTCACTCTTATTTTGTCAATTCCTATCTCTCTAGGCACCATCTAGGAGTTGATAGCATCAGATCTTTGGTTCACTGATTCACTTCAATATACCCATAAATCTAGATACGGTAAGTAACTAGAAAAGAAATATCCAGCTTGTGATTTCGATGAAATGAACACAATGTTTTTTCGCATTACGTTATATCATACACAACAATCGTTTGTTTCCTGTTTGTAAAATTTGCCGCAAACTTCTTCTACAAAGCTCTTATAAGGGTATGGATATTGGTCAAAATAATGGGATGAATAGAGACAATTTTTAAATTTGACATATTGGTTTATTAACTCTACTATACTCAGAAAATCAGGGGTATAAAAACCCCTTTGTATGATCTACTGATCATCATCACATCATTAGTTTATTCTTATATTTATCAATAAACAATAATATATCAATCGATTCATTATGTCTATAAGACATAACGTGAACATTAGAACTTGACAAAATGTTTGACTACTTCATTACAGTTTTCTCTTATTAAAGATAAAGAACATAATAATTTTCGTTTCCATTAGAATACATATTGGAATGAATGGTATCATTCGATGCAAGTATGGCACAATAAGAAAAGATCGAAACACAAACCTTGTAAAAAATGACAAATGATTGAAGGCAAGGACAGTCGGCTCGATCCATAAAAACTAATCACACACTTTATCAAATCTGTTCACACAAACCTAGACGACAGGCATTTAGAAGCGTTCGTAACATGGCCCCAAAAGAATGGTAATTTTTATACAACTTTACAAGAATAAACAATTTTTAACATCAACGCTTACCTTAGTGAAGAAACCAATGTGATATTTTCCAAAATGGCCCCGAGTCAAAACAAATGAATCATCCTAAATGCCTGTCGCGAATTCAACAATAAGGAGAAAATTCGCCCAATACCATGAATATTATGTATTTTTGTATTTTTCAAAATATCATGCATACACTCTTAATATTTTACATTCAATGATCATTACATATATTTCAATATTATACATTATATTTATATTTTTCAAAAAATAATCTGTTAATTTTTATGTTAACGTGTTCTCCTTATTTCTGAATAACCTCGCCTTTACAGGATTATTGTGAATGAATTCCTAATATTAAATGACAAATACAGAAAATTATCTAGATCAATCCAAAACTCTTCCTCCTACTGACTTCCATTCACTCCCACTCCACAAGTTCTAAGTTATGTTTATAGGATGAATATCAATCTTATCAACTATCAATATCGTTATCAAATCCTCACTCAATTCATCAAATCTGACATACAGTATTGAATGATCGCAACAACGAAGTGTCAACTTCAGTTCTCGATATGATGGAGTTTTGGTGAAATCTCGACTATTTTTTATATTTGGGCGAAATTAACCAAATAAACTTCTGACGGTTGCATCCGCTTCCAGTTGCTATTCAACAGAAAGGGCTGTGGGAAAACAATCGCTTTTGCTTTTGTCCTCCTTCAGATAGCGCAAACGGTAAACGTCTGCATTTGTGATGTGACTTAAATAACAATCATTACTAAAAATATCACAAAATTGTTGTTGACAAATAGAAATAATAAGGAGCCACTATAAATGTATGTATATAAAGTATATTCTTACAAATACTTGAATATAATATTTTAAGAGGAATTAGAGAAAGAGGTCCTTTCTGTCTATATCATAGTGTGGCTCACTTCACCAGAGTAAATCTTCAATTAGTGTTAAATTTCAGGTAATTTTATCGGTGTTTTTTCTTCTAATAATTTTCCAATAACAACAACTACTTTGGACCTAAAAGTATTCAAGATGGCTGCTTCAAAGAGTAAGAAAACCCACACAAACGTAACTACTAGTGTCTGTTACCTAACAACAAATAAAAATTCAACAAAAACACATAAATATATAAAAAAATATAGTGAAAATTTAAAGAAAAAAACTATGTAAGAACTGAAACAAGAGGCAACTGACGGGCCTTAGGAAGGAATACCTATAACAATAATTTGGGATGGAAAAGTGTTAGTTTCGGAATTTCTGTCAGCATAGCGTTTAGCAATAGCTGGCAAAGCATAGCAACAACTATTTCTGAAATGGTGCAGGAAACAATCAGCATCAAAATCGTGACAAATCAAAAATTTTATTTTTCTCCCTCATTTTGAACTAAATTTGAAACTCATGCCACAATTTCAAGATGTGAAAGAAACGACTTTATGTCGAAAAGGGCCTCAGTGAAATAACCAAAAATTTTCAACGTTTTTCTTATCAACAACAATCATACCACAAAACTAACCAGTTTTGGGGTGATAGAGGAAAACATCAAATTTCGTATCTTAGATATATATATCAATAAAAATGGAAGCCAAACTGGATTAGAATTCATATCTTCCTCTACAACTCCCTCTTAACAATCTCAATAAAACAATACTGGAAATGTCATGATTTCATCGTGTAAAAAAATCAAAGCAAAAGCGAAAAGATATATAAAGAAGCTAGGGGATCTTAAAAGTTAAGAAAAGTCATCGAAAAACACAAACTTGCTAAGGAACAGCTAACTTTATATCTACGTTAAGTATAGAATAAGTGAACAACCGTACTAGGGACATGCAATATAATATATTGTTAGGAAAAATTATTCTAGGTTAAGCTAACTATGGACTAATCATAACAATATAGCAATGGGTACATAAATACGTATTTTTTCATCTCCTTGTTGTTGACTGCAGATAACATAGCCGCCATTTTACCAGAAAATACTACGTTGAGATAAAATGTCAGCACTTCAACAATAAATACCAAATGGATAGTGTTGATGATTGAATTTAAATGAAAAGTAAAATGGAATTATTTGAAGGTTGCATTTTTCGCTAGAGTATCTTTGATTGTCGAGGAACCGGTGCAATACTGAAGCAATTATAATCCTTTAGATATTCACCGGGGAAACACTGAGTTATCTAACGTGCGGTAATCACTATATCGTCTGCACTCAACACAAGAGTCAGTCAACTACATCCAAAGTTATCCTGGACTATTCAGCAGGCAAATAATTTCATCAGAGATATCCAGCGAGTAGTTTCGAGTTTTAACGTTATCGAAGCGGTATTGTCATGGGAAATTTCAAATTTTCGAATGTTAGTCCAGAATACCGAACGAAGCATAGAAAATAGCGAGGGGCTACAATCGCGAAATCCAACAGAAAGGGCTAACCTAGCAACCGATGCAAATGCACTACAAGCAAAGTCAGAGGACCCGCGCTCTTGACTGTGGAAGCTCCCACTCTATCTTGGTATTAAAGGGAAAGGCTCTGGAGCTACTGGTCCAAATATTCGCGAAAAAACCGCGGAGTCACAATACTTCCCTCACCATTGGGGTCTCGGATACTTCAAAAGATACTAAGGTCCAGTTTCACCATCAACGTTAATCTCTACTTAACTCTGAAGTGATGTTTCAGATCACGATCAACATATTGAAGCGGTTCACCATATTCCACAGCCCGATTGAATCGAACAATCGCGGCCATTTTTGGCGAGTTTATTTGTTGATCCAGATGATCTGCTTGTGAAATTTTTCGAATTTGGATAGATTCCTAAGACTTTACGATTAAGATATTGTATTTGAAGATGATATTGATGGAGAAGAGGTTGTTGTTATACGTCCTCGCTGGATTAACAAAAAAGAAAAATATTCCCATAACTTGGACATTGAAGATTTTGGGAGGATTTGATTCTCAAAAGAAGCAGCGCTCCAGACACTGGAGTCTATCGAAGACCAAATAGAATTTGCAATCAATGAATTCATAAACTTCCTTCACATGGATTTACATAACATTATGATTTTGTCAATATTTTGAGGTTATCATCAATGACTGACTCTGAGTGACTATCAAGCGCAGCTGAATTAATCTGAGATCAAGAGTGGTTTGGTGAAATCGGGCCTAAGAAGGTTGAGGCAAAAATGTGCATTCATCTAACGATATGTCCTTTACAAATATAATAAATTCCGTAGATATCCGTGAAAAACTCACTTTCTCTGCTTCATTCATCGAAGGATCCCGAATTGAGTTGCACCTTCACACATAATGACTTTTCCCTGCTGCATGATAATCTTTTCAGATTTGCTATCGGACGTTTCATCTTCCCCTCACCATCAACAACTTTAATTTTACTTATGGGGCCCATATTTTATACAACTCATTACAGAATAAGTTGAAAAGATATATGGTGCAAAGAGATTGATAGATCATTGAAAAGTGAATAATAATAGCTTCTATGCAACCAGGAAAAATCCAACATGAAACTCAAAGAAAAAATGAAGTCGATGATGGTGACCAGCAGACGGAACGTCAGATAGCAAATCTGAGGAAACACCATTATTTAGCGAGGAAAAGTGCGATTCATTTCGAAATCAGGAATAAAATGAAAATAACTTTCCAAAATTTCAGTATTTTACGAATATTCCCATCATAACTACATGGAATTTCGATTGTAAATGGCATAATATCAATTAGATGAATTTAACCTTCTTCGTACCTCTTATAGTTTACAAAATCCCAATGGTGGAAATCAAACCTTGAAACACTCATAAACAAATCAACAACATTGAGAAAAATACTGTTAACTCTCAATCTTATTTCTATGAAATATAATTTTGATATTCTCGACGTTTTGATTCACATGGAGTGTTACTTAAATTTTCTCTCCGTTTGCCTTGATATGCTCATTCATTCAATTGCTCCAATATGTTACTTTTATTCCAATCATTTCCAGCTCTCTGAAAATGTTCCAATGATCTTGATTCGTTCATTTTTTCAAATTATAGCTATTGTGACCATGTGACTGGGAGGAGCTGAACCATTTGGACCAAAGCTTGTCAGTACTACTAACATGTCGTTTTTAAAAGTTATTTGTAATACCTAATAATTTTTAAACGCTATCAATTAGATGAGTAAAGTAACTCTTAATGCGAGTTTCTCTTTTCGTTACAACCTAAATTCTATATACAATATTATTATAACAGTATCCCATGCACACAGATCAAACAACACTTTGACAATCAGCCAGATGAGAGGGATAAATAAGTGTTCGTGTTTTGTGAAAAAAATATTTCTGTCAAAATTGGCATAGTGTTGTCTCGTCAGACTACCCTATCTCGCAATCGGTAAGCCATATCACCCTTTAATACCAGACTGTATTAAAAAAGTATGAAATGCTTTCTTAAAGGAACTTTTGTTCGTTTTTTATCGTGTTGATCGTTTTTCTCATAGTGGCACTTGATTGGGAGATATCGAGTTAATCGTCATCTGAATCACACGATTTTTGACTAGACCAATCTTATCATTAGCCCGCGGTTCAGATTTAATCGCTCCTGTCAAAAAACCATGCAGGCAGAATCACCGACATAAGTACTATCTAGACCGCTGAGTCACACCCAGCGACCCTGAAATCTCATCCAAATTGCTCGCCTCTAAACGCTTTCGCTCAATGCGCAGAATATCCAAACTGTCATTCATGACTTTGTGGTGATATTGAAATCACGCCATTTTGCTTCATTAGCGTCTGTTTGCAAAATAAAGTGAAGCGATATTTTTTCGGATGCTTTGTTCTGTGCTGTTAGAACAATTCCGAAGATGTCGTTTTTCCATACGCCAGTCTGTGAGAGATATTTATATAATTTCTTATATCTATTTGCTTTCATCAGTATTAGAAGTGACAAAAAATTGAATCACTGCATATTTGTTCATTCATTCAGATGTGCTTGATTTGCATTTCTGCCAGAGTTTAGGCGTGAAATGTCATACGTGATGATCTCTTTTAGATGAGAGTCTGCATATGCAGTAACGATTTTAGAATCCCGAAGGATGGGAGAAACGAATGGTTGAAGGCTATTAGATGACCACTGGACCCTAGTCCACACCTTTCAAGAAGGATATACTCAAAGCATTTTCACTTGAAAATGAATATTATTTTTACTCGTGTATTTGTGAAAACTATATGTATATACTATTCTTTTTCAGCTTGAAACAATGAATAACTCTCACAAAACATTGTTACTTACAATTTATCGGTCTCAATAATCAGTATTTGAAAGATTTGAACTGAATTCTACTTTTTCCAGAAATGCTAACGTAGATCGGGTTCATTAATGACAGGTCCTAAATTTTTTGTCTTGCTTGCCATCAGCGGTCTAGATGGTAGGTTATGTCGGTGGGCAGAATAGTTACTTAGGTTACTATGTACTATCCTCAGACATTAAATCAACATGGTACGCCGTCGTTTTGCATCGGAATCGGGCGCAAAATATTGTAAAAAATATTTGTTTCTTCAGTCAACTAGACATTCGTTGTTGATACTTTATGGAGTATGAAATTTTCGGACTTTCATAATGGTGAACGACAAGTGTTCTTGATTTAATGGCTCAAGGATGATTATCAATATCATAATTGTGAATATTTTAGAATATGTATCATCCAACACCTCTATAAATCACAGCAAATATACAAAAAATTGGAATCGAAGATCGATAATAACACAGTGACAAACATCACAAAGGAATTAAATGAGGGCTCTCCGATAATCTCTCTGTTTGACACATTCCATATTCATGTTTCCACTCATTATATGTATTCTATCAAAATCCTTTCATCAGTAAAGAGTGAAATAATTATTGGAACATTACAGATGGTAATTCCTAGTTCGTCAATATGATCTGAAAATAGGTTCAGATTTGTTTGTTCATACAATTAAAAGTTAGGTTAATGTTTCAATAGAAATAAAAAAAAACGAAATTTAATCTGTTTTAGAGTGCCGAAAACACTTGATAACACTTTGAATTTTGACTAGAACAGTTGAGAGCATAATTGAACGATCTGATTCTCATGATCATTTAGCGGAATTTGAATCAATCATCAACCATCGGGTTAGACATATCTCACAGAGAAAAATCAGAGTAAGGGGCATCCTCAGATGATAGACAAAGAGTTTCATCCTGCATCTCTTCCAAAAGAAGGAAAATCATCCTATTTCAAAGTGTTTCGGTATTCTTACGAATGAGAGGTGTGACAGGCATTGACTAACAGTAAAAACAACAAAGAACGAACAAAAAATGTATGCAATGAAGATTCATCAAAATTCCGAGTGGAACTTGAAGATAGTATTCCTATAGGCATATTGAGAATATATCTTTCCTAGTTTCTATAAATAAAAATATGATGCCAAGTGTGTAAATCACATTGCATCACCAAAGACATGTTTTCAATATTGTCAGGGCAATGATAAATGAATAACACTTTCTGTATAATAAGAGAATTCTTGGTTTTGGGTTTTTCCCGTGCTCTCAAAAAGAAAATCAGTACCTGTAGTATGATCTCCAATTATGACGAATTAACATGTTTTTATTTCCGGATCCACATGGTATCTTTCCACATTGGAATATTGTCAAATCAGATGATTCATCCCAAAGTGCCAATGCATTTTTTGTTCTTTATTCACGTTGTAAAACAACAGCAGATTCGAACCTGAATTGTCAAAAGTAAGTAAACATTTGATATCGTCCTATTATCTCACTTTTTGTTTCTTTTTTCCATGGATTTTAAACAAGGTGTCATCGACTATTGATGAAGAATTTCTCTCAAAATAATATTCGAATTTATAGAAACCAGGGAAGAAAGTCCCAAAAAATCTAGAGGAATGAACATTCCTCCCCATTAAATGTTTTTTATAGACTGTATTCGAAGACTTTCACTGATATCCTCAAAAACGGGTGACATTGAGTAAAATGAGGGAGTCTTTGAAGACTAGACAGTTAACATTGACATTACAAGTTGCCCCCCTGAATCGAATCATGATAAAGATTTCCATCAAGATGGTTCCATAAAACCATTAAGTTGTGCAGGAAATACAATCGGAATATGATCTTCTATACTGCCTTGAGCGGAAGTTTAACATCTGTCACCACATTCAACTACTTGAAAGGAAACCATTTCGGTAATTGGAATAAACATCAAGAAAAGAAAAGTACTTTCAAGAACACTTGAGGATAACTTTGATTTACATAAAAAAGGGTTCTGAAAAAAAAAGGTTCATTACAGGCTGTCACACCTTCTAAAGAAAGAAGAAAAAAGTTGCCTCGCTCTCACTAAGGAACGTTCGTTGGTCTCTGACTATCATCGAAGTTTTCCCGCTATAACGTTTTTCGAGACCTGAATGCCAAAAAGATAAAATAAATTAGACAAACATCATTCGCTCACTCTCTCACATTGATTTGTTCTCCTAAACTATTTTTTTTCCAAACAAAAAACGGAACAATATATAACACAAAAATTTTTCGTCATCACATGACCTCTGTAGATACACAATCAGTAATAATATCGGTAATAAAAAGTTTCTCATCATAATATATAAACAGTGGTGATAAAATGAGGATTCGAGCGTATCGTTGTTACTGCTGCAGGTAGGAAGCCAGCGCGGCCATGACAGGTGCAGGGGGCAGCGCTATGGGGATGTGGTAGTATTTACAGGCGGACCGACAGCACTGCCCTTTGGCCGCGTCACGGCATACCGCCACCCGCTGATCCACTATCTCCACCCCATCTCCTGCACACACAAAAACACTCCATTGAAGTCATTATTTGTGAAAACCTTCGTGGAAAGGATTTTCCACAGAATTGTTTAGTTCACGGAAATTGAGATTTAGATTCGAAAAAATCATATCCTAAGGTATTCACACACAAAAACACTCAATTGAAATCATTATTTGTCAAAACCTTCATGAACGATAGGATTTCCACAGAATTGTTTAGTTCACGGAAATTGAGATTTTGATTCGGAATTAGTATATTACACACCGAGGTGGGAAGTGATTCATTCCTGCTGTGAGATTAGTTAGTTAGCTATTATTTCGAGAAATACAATTTTATTGGACTAGAAAGACTTGACTGGTTCATGATTTTTATTTACAACCATATATGAAATGTTGTCATTACTAACGTCATTGAAGGTTGGCAAGTGTCACATTACACACCTCTACTTCCCGCCCCTCACTCATTTAATAATTCAGGTATGTTCAGAACGAAACATAGATTTATTAATTTTGATCGGAATATGATGGTTGTAAATAAAATAGTATAGAAACCTCGGTAGGAAGTTTCATTCCTGTCTCGAAATTATAGCTTACCTCGACGCTCATCTCACGACAGGAATGAATCACTTACCAACTCGGTGTGTAATATACTATTTTCACACCTGACGCTCTGTTATTCGTTAGCAGAGAAAAAAAACAACTTTCTCTCATATTCCACTAGATAGAGGATGAGAGTACCCTGGAGTGAACACGATCTGCTCCAACTGCAACATCACCACCTCCAGAACCAAATCCTTCAGGGTACCAGCTCCCTGCCAAACCACGATTAGATAGTAGATGATAGGGATTACCCGCATCTAATTATTTTCTATAACCCTAGACTTCTGATGGGACCTAGGATTTTCTTGATGGTTGAATTTTTCACCTCTGTAGCCGTCAGGATGCGGCCTTCAGCGGACTAGAACATTATATGCATAAACAAAGTATGTGTTCCGCGGTTTCGGTCACGTTTGACAAAAGTTTGATTTTCCGCCAGGCCCATTTTTTCAAGCAATACCTCAGTGGGCAGTATTTTAGCTCTGGCTTGCTGAGACTGAGTAATTGTTGATGATCTTTTTTTTCTCGTTGACCTGGGATTGCTCACCAAGGCTTTTTCGCTCTCTTTCCATTTCATGATTAGATAGCATTTACTTGTTCTACAGAAAGTCTCGGGACCAAAGGATATGGACTATGACCTTTTTTTACAAAGGCGGCCTCATGGTCTGGAACCCATGCACATTAGCGAAGAGTGATTTCAATACTTATCCATCATAAAATGGATAATTTGATAGTTTGAATAGTTATTATCCGTTTTTCATCAAAATCTATGGAGAATACTCATATCAATCACAATAATCAATTTTTTATGTCCCCCTAACCACACACGATACGAAAACAAAACATTTCAGAGCTTTTAAAAATATTGGTAAGAGGTGAATCAAACAAGTGGAAAGGATGAGCCTGAGAGTGACAACTACGACCAGCAGACGTATGCTGGTCGTAGTTGTCGACGTCTGAGCGCTCTAACATACGTTCAGCTTCTCGGATATTGACGAACTTCACATGGGCTCTATAGGAAACTCGATTCTCTTTGTGAATGATGTGTTTTGTCCAATAATACGTGGATTATGAATTATCTACGAAACACCGACCAAGAATTCTTTGCAAAGTACGCAACTTTTGTCAATTTTCATCTTGTTCTGGCTCCTCACTTGTTAGACCTTTATCCGCAAGCAAGAACAATGCCAATGGCTCACTCACCTAGAACAGGTCTACCTGACGCTTGCTGAGGTGGAAAATTTGACCATCAAGAAAATCCTACCTTTCACCAAAAGTCTGGAGTTATAGAGACGACCATTATTGAATCAGAATAATCCGTACAATCTACAATTTAATCGAAGGATTCGGTTCTGGAGGTGGTGATGGTGCAGTTGGAGCAGATCGTGTTCACTCCAGGGTACTCCCATCCTTTATCTGGTGGTATATGAGAGAGTTGGTGTTGTCCCTCCGCTAGCGAATAACAAGCAGCAGGTGTGAAGCTCATTAGCAAATTGATTGATTGATTGATTGATTGATTGATTGATTGATTGCATAGAATATGAATTATCTACGAGAACCGACGAATAACACTACATTTTGCAAAATATTTTCAACTTGCTCGCTCCTCATCCGTTAGTCCTATATTCATGAGCAAGAACAAATATATAAAATTTCACCTACTTCAACTTTCTATGGGGTGGTCTTTTCGATAAAATGTAGTTTTCGAATTACGGGCAAAAAACTGAAAAGAAGTGCGAACATTTCGCTGTTTTTGCGAATATCTCGGAACGCTCCAGGAAATTTTGTTTGCAAACTTCAAATTCAGAACTCCTAAAAACAATATATAAGAAAATTACTTGACATTTTTCCACGAGAGGATCTTCATCGTCACCGTGATTCAACTGAGCTATTACACTAAAATGTGTATCCATATCAAATCCACTCGTGGCATCCAAATTCTGATTGCGCAGAAGACTATAAAGTCAATATCATTCGTGGTCAAGCTACTCAATAGCAAAAAATCTGGAGGGTATCTCCCATACAGTGATGAATTTGCGCCTTCGAAGTTAGATATTTGTTATTTTCATTTCATTATCGTATGAAATACAACAAGTGTATTGATGATTATCTAAATACAAATCCCTTGCGATGTTGAGAAACAATCCGTGTTGCTTGGAAGCGCGAGTGTGGTTGCCGAAGGCAATTCAACTCGTTTCGAAAAAGAAATTTTCGATAATCATCAATAAAACGAGTTGTATTTGTTAAGATTGCAGTTCATTAATGACATGGGCAAAATGATGAAGGAGCTGGAACTGATTCTGACTATAATCTGATCCTGACTATAATCCGATCCTTACAAAAAATAAGAGATGCGTTCACAATGTTTTTAAATAAACCTTACGGAAAAATGAATAGCTAAATATAGGAAGTTCTTCCATTTGGTCATTTCTCTTTGAAAATGGAACACACCACTGTAGATCGTAGGAAATTGAAGCATAAACATTAGGAACACGTCGACGTTATTACCGCGATCGACTCGTCTTAGACCATTATTTGAGGATGAAAGATACTCACCTTCCTGTAGGTGAACAAATTTGCAGGCAGGCCGGTTGCAAAGACCACGATTAAAATCTTGGCACACCGGGAGGGTGTCCAGTAACTGAAAATTTCCAATAAGAACATGAGTACAACGTTTCGGAACCCTTCGTAACATTAATAATAATTTATAGTATTAATCGTGTGGTGCGTATGTATGCACATATTATTTCTGAAAAATATTTGACTAAAAGCAGCATACATAGGCACTACTACACTAGAAAACCACAACATTTTCTTAGAATTTGGAAACTCATTGCACATGCGAATCGCTTAACGTTATTGTGAATTTTGGTCAGTATCGAATAGAAGAGAGAATAGAGCAAGAAGCCTCCAGAAATGTTGTTAAATGGCAGTAGTAGCCGATCATCATTTCATTTAGAACAATTGAAGTAAAACATCATCGCCAACATGTCAATTGTTCAATGGTCAACTTTGACAGTATGAACACGTACTATGTTTGAGGCCGCAACATGTTGGAGCAGTGATAGATGACAAAAGCTGTGATACTAGCGAAGTGATGAAATAAAAAAGTACGGTATTCACATCGAAGCGGCATTGATTTTGCCGACGGGTGATATGTGCGAGACAGTTTTCATTTCTTTGCTCATGGATTAAAGACTCCTTTGCTGTCAGCACAATATATTATCATCACAATGCTGAAAAATGGATTACCACAAATTGGAAGGAAATTCAAGATCGAAGAGGCAGAAATAAATAATTTATTTGAGGCAAGATATGTTGTTCTTATTCAATTGCAAAACTGAAAACGATAATCGCAAGAACCTATACTTAGTGAAGTGAACAACTTGAACCATACTAGTATCGAAGTTTCAACATGAATGCAGGAAAAATTATTTCTCAGCTCTAATAATCGCTCCAACATATTCATGGCCTGGGAATACTTCCTATTTCTAATGTCAAGCTAAATATTCGATGACATAACATTATAGGAGTTAATGTGAACATAACTGAAAAAACAGAAGTGTGGAAGATAGAGCTTGATGAAATTATAATGAAATTTGAAAGTAAGCAGAACAAATAAGCAGGGAGAGGTTTTCAATCCAAATTACATCCTAAATGTTTATTTACAAAGAATTGATTGTGATGACACATCTGAAATTAGTTTGCTCATTCATGCACATTTTGACAATTATAATTTTTGTATGAAACAAACTTCCAATTATGTTTCTTATGATAGTGGTATGCCGCATCTGTTTTTTTTTTTCATAATTTCTAGTGGCTTGTTGCTCGATTCTGTCTTTGCCTAGAAATAATTACAACTAGATAGTTCAATCATTCTGCACAATAATTTTTCAATAACAGTACATTTTGATGATCAACATTTCGTTATTGCCAATCGTAGCAGTTTTGATTTGAACATTACACGATAATTCTCAGGTGCGGATATGGTTGAAGAAAAAGCTAATGGCAGCATAATAAGGCCTAAACCAAAAAGCGATAATGGTTAATAAAAATGAGGAAATGATACATAAAGTAGCGTTCACATGCAGAATGTTTGAAAATCTCTGAGAAAAACAGGCGTAAAACTCAAAAATCGCAGTGTCTTTTAGAAGACAGCGCACAAAAACTACTAGGCGTTATTTTTCTACTAAAAACAAAACGCAAACAGATTGTGAGCGGCCAGTTAGTAGCTTAAGATCACAATATGCTTGCATTAATTGAACAATGACAAGTTACAATGACCATCATGGGAATAATGAGGTTGACATTGTAATAATAGAGAGTGGGCATTGATGAACATTTTTGTTTAGGTCAACTCAGTAATTATGAGGTATACAAAGAGGGAGTGACATTCTTGATTTCTTTTCTCTGAGATAAATCCACTGGCGGAAAAGAAAATTTGCCATTGATCCAGCGGCGTTGAGAAAATTCGAAAGGAAAATAAAATTTCGAGTTATGGCGTGTTTTGGCCTAAAGTTGCACTGTTTCGAAAGGAAATAATAATTTGCTATAATTCAGTTGATACAAATTTATATTTCACTAGATTACTATTTCCGTTTTTTTCTTCAATTTCCTAAAATCGACCAGTCACCAGGCATTTGTAGTGATAAAAAAGCTACCTAGCTTTCCCAAGAACTGATAAATATGCCTTGCTCTCAATCAACACACTTCTATACTTTGACAACAACAACTGTCATCGTCACTACCATCAGATAATTTTCGAGTTTTCTCAACACATCAATGTTTTCATTGATAAATACACTTCAAATTGTATTCAAATTTCATTCTCTTATGTATTTACCACCGATAACAAATTCATATTTTCACGTAAATCTGTAAAAAAAAAGATATCAAGAATGTCACAACGCTTTTTTAAATCTTCAATAGTTATCGAGTTCACACCCTATAGATGAATATAAAATATATATAGTATATTTCCATATTATGTTTATATCTGATATAATAATCATTATTCGTCTAATCTTTAATGAATTTATACAAAATATGTAAGTGTAGTAGGTATTTGAAAAATATTCCAACGAAATAATTACAAATAGGTAATTCAATGATATCTTGAATATTTTGAATAAGAAAAGGAGAAAATAACATGATCAGTGACGTTTGAATAAGAGAAGAGAATATCTGAGAGCATAGTTAGTTAAATACGTTGAAAATCAATATTTTAGTCAGTGACTTTTGGATCTTCAATATTTGTAACCTGTTTATAAGGAATTGAATCTGTAGCAAAAAATCATTTTCATTGAAGTGTGCCTGAAATGTAGTGGTGAAATGAAAAATCTCTTGCAATATTATTCAGAATTGTATAATATCCCGAATCTTTGTTTCTACCCAAGTGGGTATCTTTATTACATTCCGTTTTCAAAAAATATCCTCCAATTTTTAAGAAAGTAAAAAAAGCGGTAATCTTACATCAACAGATGACATTTGGATAGAATTTTATCTTCAGAAATCTCACAGGAACGGGTAATAACTACATAGAATTGACATTGAATTGTCACTCTCTAAAAAGCTCAAACTAACAAGATATCGAGCTCCCCCTAGTTGAACAGTCAAAACGAAATTGGATAAACTTGGAGGTTATGTTTGCCCATGCATTGTAACTTGTCATATCAGGTTATCCATGTAAGCTGTGCCACATTATGTTAAACTTATTAATATCATAAGTAAGTGAATATAGTTGTATACCAGAAACAGCTAGCACTAAAGATGTAGTACAGCATACATGATGTTAAACAACTCGAATACCTGTCCTTGTTCGTCAGTGTAGATCACAAAGGGGGCGTTGGAAGGCGCACCATTGTCTATGGCGTCATGCAGTATATATTGTGCAGCACAAGCGTCATCGCAGCCAAAAATGAGCAATGCGACAACAGAGTACGTTACAGCCATTACGATCAAATACCCACCAGACACCGAGTATATGTGAATAGTTAGACAGCGTGTGTTTTATTTTGAGGTAATATGTAGCTCAACATGGAGTGTGGGTCCGTGTCGGCGAGAGACGAAAATGTTAGAGTTTCGAGGGGGTAGCGTGTGTGATGTTCGATTGTTATTCGGGTGTTGGTGGGTGGGATCCCCAGAAAGAGACCGCGGCCAAAAAAGACAACAACACAGTCCAGATTCAGCGGTTTTTCGGAAGGTCGGGTTGCAAAATAAATTTAATGGAAATCGTTTTTTTTTTGACGCAACAGAACAGATGGTTTGTGGCGGAAACCAAAGGAATGTATGCATGAAACAGAAAAGCAAAATAAACAAAATTAGATTCGAAAGGAATTAATGGCAAAAGCCCAAGTATATTCATCAGGAAGGATTTCGAGAATGAATCAAATTAACATTAAAATTTAAGCAGCTTAACAAACTGTTTTCTTTCTAGAGCATCTTCCTGATAATTGATATCAAAAGGAAAAAATACTATGAAAATTATACATATATTTTCAAAAGTATATTTTCCGTGAAACATATTGAAAATATTGATCAAAAGGAAGTAATAACGCTGAAATTTGTTACTTACAAATAAGGTAAGTGTTAAGCAAAAAAGCAGAGATTCTATAATAAATAAAAATATGATTTAAGAAGCTGTTAACGTGTAGAACAAATCTGCGATGCTACAATTAGTCTATGCGGCTGGATTCTGCAAACATAACATATTAAATATGGCGTTGTAAACAATAATAAATAATTTCATGTAAATAATGGTTAAAAATAATATCTCATAGAAGTATATGATATAAAATACCTACGTATTACATTTTTACTTACTACCAAGCTACAAAGGTTTTTAGCAAATGAGAAAATGTAGAAAACATTCGAAATGTACAAAGCTTCTAATAGTCTCACTCATCGCAAAACACTACAATAGATTTTTCCAACACTTCGGTTCATCACTTGTTAGGCATGTTTTTTTCTCAACAAAGCTCTTCGAAATTTTCTCAAATTCTTCAGGCTTGTGCAATGTGCATATTAGGTTAGAAATGTGCACGAGAAGGGACACAGTAGACGATGAGATTCGTTTGATCTCTCAGCTTCGCACATTACACAAGCAAAGATGGGTAGGTAATTTGCTAAACTGCTGGATATTTCTTTTAGATAACACCAAGCCTAGATATAATGAATCGGTTCTAATACCAATTCCTCGTACAGGAAATAGAAGGATGCTGTACCTCCCATTTTATGTTTTTGTGTTCCATCATTCAGAAAATTTAAATTCATACCACCATTCATATGAAGACAACAGTAATATAATCTCGAACATCCTTTTGAACCGTAGATTGTTGCATTCAGTGTTCTCCGAACTTATTGGAAGGTTATTTTCGAATGGCATCAGATGGTGAAACATTATTATCAAATCAAAATACTCAATCGAAGCCAGGAAAATTGTTTTTTGAAACACCTTGAATAGGAGATGCGAATTGATGATTCCAGCTTTGGCAGATAAGAGAATTTTGAACATGAACTGAAAAAATCGATGTTACAGAGTTTGTCACAACCATTACGTTCAAGTAGTTTTTAATTACGTCATATAGAGTAGGCTCAGTTTCCATTTTCAATCCTAATGAAACGATATGATAAATATCAGTTACCTACAATATGAAGTATGTAGATACTGATTGAAAATACAATGAATGAACAATCGATGATTCAAATGGAACAAAACATTCAAGATTGTTTGTTTTGATAAGAACACTTGATAAGAATGTACAATGATTTCTTGAAATTGAGTAATGAAAGTTTTCTGAAGTAAAAGCCCAAATGGTCTACAATTTTATTTTATAATTCATCGCCACAGACAGATGTTTTGCAACGTTTATTTGATGTATGCAACTTTCAAGTAATGATTTTCATGCGTTCTCAACACGTCCTAGACAATTATCCATTTGTGCTCTTATGCAGCGGCATCACACCAATTATATTTGAATTTTCATTGAAAATACAAACTTGATTGGTGACGCCGCTGCATGCGAGCACATATTGATGGTTGTCTTGGAGGGCATGTTGAAAAACCATAAAAATGATTACTTGAAAGTTGCATGCATTGAAAAAACGGTTCAAAAATCATTACTAGCCAGTCTATAACTCAATTTTGAAAATTTAAAATACTTCGATCAATGTTTGGGTTCCTCATATCGTTCCTGTCCTGGTTCCTCTTCCTTATTGTTTACTAGAGGGATCTTGGAAAATGATTAGTTGAATTTAAAAGTTGTGCTATTCGATAGCTATCTCAAAAATCCAAGATATCTAGAGAAGTTTCAGAATCATCCTGCAAAAAGAATCGAAATATTTTGGTAACAGTTAAAGATATCTTGGATTTATTCATACTGTGAGCCATAAAGGTTGGAACAAATTCCTTTTTAGTGATTTAACCAATTCTGTTTCTCTAACCCTTTCCAAGATCCATGTAGTGAATAATGAAAAGTGACAACTCTGAATAGGGTGTGGCGGATCACTCGTCAATGATGATGGAGTCTCCTAATAGATGTTGTCTTCATATTTGGCGATGAATTTTCCAAGCAGTGTTAGTCGAAGAAAGCAATGATATATGGGGTCATTGTGGAACAAACGATAACACAAAAAATAAAATGATGAGGCAAGCGGTAGGGGGTAGATCACAGCCTGTACAGTATCTTCGTCGATAGTAATAAAATAAGCCAAAAGGCACGTGAAAGGGTAGGTTCCAACAAAAAAATATGGGGTATTCGGAAAAATAATCAAAATAATAAGCAATGATTAATAAAACAAATATCATGCATTTTCAAGCATTATTATTACAAATAGTAGGCGGTGATAATACATACACCTCAGGATTAGAACAATACAGTACACTGTAAATCATATAAATTCAGTGGAAAAGGATTGTATTTAAACACTAATATGGCGATTGTGACCCACACCTTAGCGAAGCGTGATCAGCAGCCTAAAGGCACTACGTTATTGTAAGTCATCAAGATGGCTGGCAGCTGATTACGCGCAGCCGCACCAGTACTGCAGTGGCACAGCCTCACAGTACTGGGCAACTTTTTCAACCAAAACTACTATAGCAATTTGTTCACCACTCCGTACGTTTAACTTTATAGGTGGTCAAAATGTCGAGTATGAAACATTGGAAACGAACAACTAAAACTGCAGCTACATTCTCCCCGGTTCACTCTAAATGTCATTCTCTTTCTAGCTTGCTTAGGCCGGGAAAACATTGCAAGTGATTCAAAGCATATAGCCATGAAGTGGCACGACATGAAATGGAAAAGCAATGGAAAGAGGTACTGATTGACAAGTTGAACGTGCGTAGGGTACCACAAAGGTAGAGCCTGTTCTCTAACTATCCTGATACATAGTAATCCTACTTAAAAATGCAAATTCTTTATATAATCTGTGTATAGTACCTACTAGTTGAAATAAACATTTACTTATAATGAAAATACATGCATCACAATAATGTGTACTCTTCATAAAAGTACAAGTGAAATTTAACTTGTTTGAATGCTATATAATAGTAAGACACATTCCTTTCTGCAAGTATATTATAACAACTATAATTAATAATACATCACAATACTAGAGCTATATCTATTCCTATATCTTACAATAGAAATGTGATTAATTTTACCTTGGACACAGGACAAATATTTAGCTTTAGAATTATTGTATAGGAGTGTTTAACACTTTTTTTTTTCGAATTAAAGGTATTAGTAGAATTCCATTTCAATTCCCTAAACTCACTATATCGTCAAAAAAATAAATCTGACTTTAGACTCTAAAGAATATGCATTTTTCAAAAATATCATCTCGATTTTGTTCAACATCTAAGGGATTTTTGGTAGAGTAGCGTACAGGAAATCTACTAAGATTGCACTAAAGAAAGCCTAAATATTTGCTCTACATACAAGATAACTACAATGAACGAGAAAAGATGACACGCAGAACATATAAAAAACTACATTTGTGCTTCGAGATCAACCCAGGAAGACAAAAATAACAACCGCCTTAGAGGCAACTGCATGTTCATCATCATATTACAATTACATCTAACATAATATATCAAGGAACAAGTTTCGTAAAAAGTATACAAAAGTCTGACATACGTATTCGTGTGTATACGTATGTGATGGAACAAGAAAGATCCAACCCAAAAAGAAAACCAAGGACATGCATACACGTATTTGATAAGCCCCATGCAGTTTGGAACTAATACACAAAACATAGAACGTCTGGATGTCTTCGACAGTCAAAGTCTGTACACATCAATATCAATTAATAAGTTGAAGATAATTGTTGTAGAAATGGATAAACAGATGAAACTCACAATTGACCCAATCTATATCCTAAAATCTATGGACTCGTGAAACTTTAGGCCTATTATCCAAACGGCAAGATGAACAGCATTATATCACTCACTAGATTGTTAAATTTATATACAAACCTGGCGTCTTTTTGGGTCAGTTAACATACTACTCTGAGATGGCACTTCTAACGAATTTTACGCATCTACCATGCGAATCAATTAGGCTCTCAATATTTATTCCAATTTATAGAAAATTCTCTCATGCAAAAATTTTGAATTCAATTCATCAGTTGACATTGTCAGAAATACATTTTTCTATCAATCTCTAAAAATTCAATATCCCTATGCGGTAGATTTCAGAGCGGTGTATAGTAAGGTGGGGGGCAAGGGTTATGTAAGTAATGGGGGAGGATGTTAATTTTAGCGGTGCAGCAGCAGGTGTGAGAGGTATCACAGTATCGAGGCACTCGCTTATTGGTCCGGGAACATTGCCCAGTTTTTTTTCTTCAATTTAAATCAACAAAGTGACTAGACACGAAATTTTGATAATCACTAACAATTATTACACGTATACGAATTAAAATGATGTCACTCTACTCTAAAACAAAAATTTCCAATGTATTACACATAATTATTAATAAAAACAAGGTTAGAATTGTAATTAAATAAAGGGTGGCGCAACCAAAACGATACATACTGGAAAACTTCCAGGAGGATGTTTTTTAGTAAAACACTGAGAAAAGTCGATTTTGATGCCTTGGAGGACATATTATCATCATATCCCCTAAAGCCACATATTATTCCACCTTTCTCAACTTCAGCGACATGGAGGAAAGGGAAATAACATGTAACAGTAGAGGGTCGGATGAAAAGATGTGCCCCATGAATAGTGTTTCAAAATGAACATTCTCCCGGAAGTCACTCAGTTCATCTCATTTTCGTTGGACCACCCCGTATAAGTCGAAGCTCGAAAGCTCGCAACGCGAAAATCGTGGACGCTCTCAAGCCGACCGATAAAATATTACACAAACCAACAAAATTCAAACAATTTAAAAATCGCGCCCGCCCTAGTTCGTCTTCAACTTCTTGTACGGCTGCAAAACGACATTATTGTTGTTGTTCTGCGCCGCAGCGACAGCTATGCTCGCCTGCGCAGTCGTGCTAGTCATCGGCGCGGCAGACACCGTAACCGGATACTGCGCCCCCAGCAAGCTATTGCCGTAAATCGGCGTCGAGTTAGCGTACATAGCCGAAGCGACCGTGTGCTGCCCGTAAGGCTGCCTGTAAATCGAGTACGGATTGAACTGGACCGGCGGCGGTCGGCTCATATTCAACAGGTTCTGTTGCGCGATGGCCTGATACTGATTGGCCAGCCCGAGATTGACGGCGTTGAATTGGAAAGGCAGCCCGGGGTAGCGCTGGAAGGCGGCCGCTTGCGGAGGCATGGCCTGCAAATGCTGCTTGTTCAAAGCGACGCCGGTGTAGTTCAGCGGATTGAGCGCAGAGTACTGTTGCGAAGCGGCTATGGACTGATTGACCGCGGCCAGCTTGATGGCTTTGGCGTAGTTTTGCTGGGCGACCTCTTTAGCGAGCGCTGCGGGATCGGGAATGTGGGATTGGGCGGGTTGCTGAGGCATGACCGAGAGGCTAGCGGAGCTGGTGGAGTCTTCGTGGTGCTGGACCAGCGCCTGCTGAGACTCGGCGGGGGTCTCGGGGACTGTGGGAGAAGCGCAAGAGGAGGTGGGAGCGGGGGCAGGAGAGGTGGAATACTCACATGAGACGGGCACGAAGGGCTGCTGCAGCTGCATCAGCTGTTGGTACGTGGTGGCGTTGGGCTGGTAGACGGGCACGCCGGATTTGTCGGCGGCCGGCCGCTTGTAGGGCACCATGCCTGCTGGGAAGGCCTGCTGACATGAAAATACTTCAGAATGTGAAGCCGAATTGTTGTTTTTGGATTTGGAATCAAAGACAGGTTGAATAGATCAATATTAATGTATGTTCAGTAGTAAGTACTTCGAAATATTAGTTATAAATCGATAACTTTGTTGCATAATTATTACAAAGAGTGTCCGTTTACCAGGTAAAGCGGGAGGATTATTCTGTTGAACTGGCACAATTTGTAATTGTGCAGGGAGTTTGAGATGTATAACCTTGAAGATTTTGAAGTTCGAATTGTATTCGATGCAATTACTTCTTAAGTAGTTCTGAACGATCGTCAAAATTTGACTACGCGATTCTAAATTTGATTGGTGGAACGAATGTGAATGTATATCCACGTATATTCGAAATTATACAAGGTAGCTCAGCTCAATTGAACGTTCTGATTGGTTTAAAATCATACGAGGAAAATAATCTGAATAATATCCCCTCAAAAAGATCGATATATTGAATCAACGTGTCACAAACGTTTCACTTGATAGTAAGTGATACTTTAACGAGAATCAATGAATGGGTAATTTTGAAATGAATCCCTATTTATATTCGTTCAATACTGTTCACTGGAAGAACTTATTCGATATCTATCCCATTCTGAATATATCGAGAGATACTGCAGTCTAGACAGTTCGCAAGGTTTTTTTGATACATAATCACCTTCTCATAAAAGCTTGAGGTTCAATAGAAAATAAACCTGCCCTTCTCAGGTGAAAACTTCATACTATAGTTATTGAAAAAAATAGTCGCTCTTGAGCCGTACTTTCAACTTGAACAAGTGGTAATAATAAAATCATCGGAAGTAATACTTACAAAATTCTCGTAGTAGAACGATCCAACAGATTTCATGTCCATCTGAAATAAACAGATGCAATTGATATTATTCCACCTCAAGAATGATGCAGAAACAACAAAACAAAAAATCAATTAGTTGAATTTTATTCGATACAGACAAAATATGAAAAAAAAAAACAACAATGTTATAACAAACAGTAGTTATTTTCAAGTAGGTCGCTGTAATTGAGTTGCTAGAATGTTGCGAGATGAATATTTCATGAAAGGTGAGGCGCAAGAAGAATATATCGGCAATTTTGACATGCAACATCGACAAAAGCGTTAAGCCCGAAGGAAATATAAGCGGATATTTACAAGCCCTTCTACGTACAGGTGCATCAAGCACTGTATTTGTTCAAATTTTTAGCGGACCTCGGTCACTAATTGATGCACCTTCTTTTCGTTGGAATCTTTATTCAGTAAATATTTTCAAGAAAATGGTTTGAAGGTAAGATGCAAACTGGATACAGCCTCTCACAACATGCTAACAACTTGAAACAGGTAGCAGTTCGCCCTCTCTACAAAATAACGCAGCTTTTTATTAAAAAACTTCCCTGGAAAGTTCATTTCGGATCCACTGTTGTAGAACATTTTTCATCTGAATACAATCGGCCACTGAAATATTACTAAACCTCCGAACTATGACAGTGGAAAATGTCTTGTAGAAAGTGGAGTTGACTTATATTATATTCCTTGATTATGTACACAATTTGTTTCATTTTAGAGAGATATTCGAATTGCAGGATGGATACTTTTCAATTTGAAATTACTCCAAAAGTCTTCTAGTACTAGGTGGCTTTTGAATGAGAAACTCATTTGTATGTGACGTGTGTCCAATCTGAGTATTGTGTATTGGAGACATAACTTATTCTACGAAAGAGCTACTCGTTTAAAATTATAATTGCAAACAAAATTTTTTCATTGCAACTAGCTTACTTGAGAGATCGATCTAGGAATTAGATTGCAAGATGAATCTTCCAATTAAGCCTAAATTTCAAGATGTATTCCAATAATAACTTCAGGCAAAAACAAATTAAGTTTTAACGTTATGTTGTTTAACGCCTTCGTAGAATTCTCTGATATGTCATCATCAAAGTAAGTCAATTGAGATGAAGATATCAATCCAACAGTCAAGTGAGATTACAGATTATGAATCGAGTAAGAAATCGTGTGTGTGTGTGAAGTAAATATATGCGTTTCACAATTCATAGCCATTTAGGTCTAACACGACTTTTTGACCACCTTATATTATTATGTTATATATCTGCAAAAAGTGGAATGAGTCATATGTGTGCAACAGTATAGCAACTAAGCACGACCACAAAATACGACAAAAGCCTCAAAGCTCTTGCCTAAAGATGATTACCAATGAAGCGATCGACATTTCCATATAAACACATGAAAGGGGTTGAGAATATTGGGTGAAAAAGGTCAGAAAACTAAACACCAAAAATAGGTCATATTCTTGTTGTTCTCGATATGGTAAAACTCTTGTCTAAATAAAAACCAGGTCATTATTCACCAATATTCCTATCGGTATTTCTATCATGTGTTTAGTTGGGGTGATCTAAATCGAATGCACTACAGCACAACGACGTATCTTCATATTAGTTTTGAGTTGAATTTACAAATACAGTCTAGAATTTGCTGAATGTTGAAAAAACAAATATACCAAATCTGGTCAGGCAATGTGAAACATGTTCTCAAAATAATTGCGAAGGTACAGGAACTGTTCATTAGATCTAGGTCACCAGGTATCTTTGAAAATGCCATCAAAGCTCGCGTCAAAGCGTATTTACAAATCGAAAGCGGTAGAAATATTGAATTTTGTGAATTTCAAATTTCTTCGAGGACAATTTTGAATGCTATAATAGGGATAAAGCAATGCAAAAAGGAAAAAAAGCAATGAATTTTCGAGAGAATCCTTCGCTGCGTCATTTCCAATCGTAGAGCACTGTAAAAAATAATTGAGTTAGGATGCAAACCACTACCCGGAAAGTGTAGAGTTGTGTGAGCGGTCAATATGTTGAAAGTGTTAGACTATACAGTTTTGTATTGTGTACATTTCCGTTGTAAAATCAAATAATCAATCATAGTTCACGCCATACTTTCCACATTTGCCATTTCTCAAATAAATTGAAAGTCAGTATGGTCTTTGATCATTTATGTTGACAACTTGAACATAACTCCGCCATTTGAAGTTGTATCACTGCATGTTATCGTGGAAAAATCATGTACGCAAGGCGTGCAAACAGCAGAGTAACTAGACAGGTTGGGCCCCCAGGCAAAACACCATTAAAAAAGTGAGAATTGAAATCAAATCATTCAATACTGTTGTCACCAATTGTGATAGCATGTAGGTGGATAGCCTTGATATAGTGTGTCTCATTGCAGATGAAAGGCCCCTAAATCTTGGGTGATCATGGTGGAAGGATTGAAAGTGCTTCCATCAGAAGTGAGATACACTGTATATGCCACATGGATTTGGATGAACTCGCCTTCAATGATTTCATATTGCTTGATATTTATTTTGAAAAATAGAACCCTAGACTTTGCCTCACTGCCATATAGTAGTTACGCCACTGCGTGCGAATGTATACAATACAAAAATCAACGATGTAACCACAATCGTCTCTATAACAAGCCGTGATGAGATGAATGGCAACGCCGCTTTCACTGGCGACATAGGCACAACGCTACTGCTCCGCGTAAGCGTAACGTCATTTCTTGGAGTGAACTTATACAAGGAATAGCAAAGTATAATAGGTCAGGTTTCATTCAGGTTCATAAGTTTAACAAATAACTGGCAAGTTCTGATTTGTTCATCGATCGTTCAAGTTCATGAAATGTGAAGTTTCTATTTGTAATGATTTTTCATAAACAGATTCCTATCTAATTCATGAATCAGTTTATATCATTTGTTTTTATTAACAAGCAATAACTTCCACATTTCATTAGAATATCAGAATGCTGATGTCCGTCTGCCTCCTCGTTCCCCGGGATACCAGAGTGTCCTTGAACCCACATGAGGCTGACTCCTAGTTTTTGCCATACTTTCTAAGGCACTTCTACACTCGGACATCATAATAATAGGGTATCAATGGTAAAACATGGTAGTACTCACGTGGAGAAGAACAAAATTTGGATTCACATGAAGTTACAAAATTATTTTATAAAAATTCAAAACAGGGAGAGGTGGGTATCTTATACAGGCGTTCTATTTTCAGAGGTATCGTATATACACTTGGCCCGTAAACGTAATTTGACTCACACCGTATGGATCGCGGAATTAACTTATTCTAGTTACGAAAATAAGGAAACAAAAAACATAATATCAACTCAACATCTGGTGGATTTTCCATAAATTTAAACTTATAATTAGTTAACTTATTATTCTTCACACTGTTTTCAAAATCACTCTATTGCATTAACGTGTATATGCTAGGCGAGGAACTTTCGGGCACTGTTGCCAATACTTCTAGCCATGGCAATGTTATAGAGACGGCCGTGATATAAAGTAAGTAGATAAAAAAAATAGTGTCATGCAAATGCAAAGCAAGCGGAATGGTACCAGTAAAAGATCTGTGTCGGCGGTGCTAGGCTCGCGCGGTCTCTTCTTGCCGATCTCAAGGGCTGCTGCAGTGGCGGAGGCCTGGGGGGCCAGCAATGGCGAAACGGCAGCAGACTATTAGTAGATAGCAGCGTTTTTTTGATCAAAGGCCAAGCGCATCCGCACCAACGGAGGGGGAGAAAATAAAACAAACCAGCACTAAATTAATTTATCTCATAGGGGATCGGATGATACTGGAAATTCACATGATCGCGAAATCGTTTATGCAAGTGATTGTTGTACAGGGTGTTTCATAACTGAAAGCTGATCCTAATCGGCGATAATCCTTGGATGATTTTAGTAAAAATACTTCATATGAACATAGGTCTGCATCCGCTTTATCTATGAGATACAGGATGTTGAAATTTCATAAAAAATCTGTATTTTCTCAATATCTAGTATTATGATATAAGAATATAACTTATGAATATGTTGTAGAAGAAGTATACTTGTAGAAACTCTTATCTTGATCCTTCGTATCAGTGATATGGGAATTATATCTCTCACAAACAGGTTATATGACTTTATTCGAATGTACTCATTTCGGATTTCAAACACTTCTCAGTAACCTGAAATCCAGTTATTCTTTCAGCCATTCTTCATTATATACATAACTTTCTCTCTCTATAATATATCTAAAACTATAAAGAACTGAATCTGAGAATTGTTTGTTGACATTATGTTCATAGGATATTTTAGTCCTAAAATTAACCAATTAATCACCTCCTTCAATATAAACATGACATTTATGAACACCCTGTATATGTTAGAAATAACAATAACTTCTCCTCGAATCAGTAATTTTCGACTTAAGATGTCATCCTTCTAGAACATCAGATTTTCATTCAGGACGAATAATTAAGCTGTTCATAGACATAATTTCAGTTTGTCGGAATTGCTAATGAAAGGAGCATAGCGTAAATGAAATGCAATAATGATTTGTACTGCTCCATCACGATGAATATTAGGCATTATCCACGGTAATTGAAAATTAGCCATTCAAACTGAAATGATGATTCAGCCATTGCAGTCCTAGTAAAAAACTTTTATTATAGAGACCGTTCACAACCGGAATGATAATGAGATGAGCGAATATAACATTTTCACTTCTACTGTTAGTGTTCATATTAGGTAATTTTCATTAAATAAACGAATCATTGAAAATAGGTGACTGTACGGTCAGATGCAAAGAAAATGTCGCGGTTGGATGGTGTTAGCGCTCTTATTGCAGAAGTGGATTTGCTATGTTCATTGCATCTGACTATATCTATTTCATATTTTGAAAAAGTAAATTTTGAAGCTCGCTAAATAAGGTGATCATGCATAAAGAAAAAACCTCATTGAGATAGAACATGAATATCATTAGGCGCTTTGTTTATTGTTATTGCACCAGTTAGAAATGAATGAAATGATTTTTGAAATCGTATAAAAATGATCATATTTCATTACCAGTTTCAAATAATTCCATAGTTGTAGATGGGAACAAATGCATTCTCTAAAATTCAATGTATGTAAATATCTTCATCCACTAAATGCTAACAATGAAAACATTGATAGAATATTTGTACATGCAGATTCATAAAAATAACACAGCAATCAACGGAAATACGAACACATAAAGCAGAAAAATTATCAGAACATCAAAATCCATTCTGACAAATGTATAATTCCAATTACAGCTCTCAATTGAGGATAGAGATTCCACCTGAAAATTACCTTAAAAATGAATATATTGATGGCGGACAACTGCTAACAAGCCCAACCACATTGATTTATTCAAAAATATTTTTGTAGTGTTCGAAATGTGATAGTGTGTTTAAACTACAGAAAGCAAAAGTCGAATAAAGCTTCAATAATAGAAATATTATATTCCGAATCTTGTACGATTTGAATGCATACACTCGGAACTACTTGCCTACCCGGTTAATTTCGTTATTTGCTGGAACGTTCTTCGCGGAAAGGGTTCAAAGAGAAACGCTGTTAGAGCTCTTTGAAGTATATCTCGACTAAATTATGATATATCAACAATTAATTAACACGGAAGTTCGCCAATCTTAGGTTTGGGACCAGCGATTTTAGTTTTGTTGTGATACACTAATTTGTTCTCGAAGGAAATTCAAATGCTTATGAATAAAAGAAACAATACGGATTCGTTGATAGAGGTTTTCACTGCGTTTGAGACATCATTTCGATAAATGAAACTGAGTAGGTTTTCAAGTTTAGATCCCATAATTATATATCTAGAATTCCAGACATCGTCAATTTTCAAATGTTCAGTGAAAACTAATAGTGCTTTCACTATGATCGAGATGAAAGGATGTGAAAGCTTGGAGGGGTATAATCTGAAAAAAATCAATTCGACTACTTTGAGAAATATGGATGGTTTCTACGATACAATCTAGATATTTGCAAAATGAATCATAGGTGATCATAGTCATAGTCACAACATATAAATTGTATCTGAATGTCCACTTCATTTATTCACAGATTTAAGAAAAAAAAACATGGATAGAACCATTCTTAGTGCACACTGTGATAGCCTCAGGAGTGGTTTGCACTCAGAAAGTATGCTACAAATATATGGGTGTGAAGCATATTGGATATCCTGAAAAAATAAGCTATAGCTAAGTCCTTCAGATAGTGTTGAGGTCAAATCTTGTGGATTCGAATTTGAAACCCCCAAAACATGAATTTATTTTGAGAAGATTATGTTTTCTGTAGTAGTATTTCGATCTCAATATTCAAAACATTGTATTGCTTAGTTGAACTTTGTGGATAAAGACTTGTTGCTATATATAAATCAGTGGTATAACTCTGCTCACGTGAGGAAGCACTTTATTGATTTATTCTCCTCAATCTATACGAAAACTAACTAGTGGTGCATCTGCTTGTGTCCAGTCCATCTGAAAATTACCATTTTTTCTATAAATATGACCGATTTTCCTTTCTGCTACATCTATGCTGATGTATCACAAATGAGCTATAGTAAATACAATTCCAAACGTTTTTAGCAACACAATCACATTGAGCGATCAACTATATCCACGGAATAACTTCTTTCAGGCATGACCTGTGAAAATATATAAGTTGTATTCATCTGAATATGTTTACCTAGTCAATGTCTAGGATATGAGAATAAATGTTTCACACATACTCCCTACTGCAATAGATTATACGCCTCCAAGCTACCATCTTGAACATATCTCTGTTTCAGGCCACAGTACAAACTTTGTTGTCAATGAATAACAGATTATTATTTTCGAAATTGATTCTAGAATCTGTACTTCAACAATTATGTTCTCGGATCTAACACAGTGAAAACATCGAATAGAAATCAAAAAACGATGATCAAACGATACTAAAGGAGACTGAGGTTTGTTTCACCTCCAGACATTCACCAACAGTCTCAAACATAAGTTTTGTGATGTGATGTTGGACTCGATGTTGGATATGAACGACATGGTGGAGACTTATGTCTTCATCTGTTAGATATTCGATATTACAAGATATTATGAACCAACCCATAATTCGAATCTTTAGATCGTTGGAAGACAACAAGTCGTTTCTCTGGGCGAGCACTATATAGCAATTGCGGGGTACTAGGACGAACGTAACTCAAATTGCAGTGACAGCTAGGGACGGGTGACAGCTTGGGGGCTTGTTGGCAGAGCGCATAGCTTTCATGCTTTGAGAACAGTATCACGCTAATAGACCTAGTTCACCTAGTTAGCTATCAATAATAATGCAAGTACTATAAAAAATCAATAATTGGTTACGCCTGCTTAGTCGTACGAAATGAGGTCTATTAGCGTTAAACTGTGCTATAGGTATATCACTACTAGGTAAGATTGGCTACATCAATTCTAAATGAGTCTGGTGGGATACACACTACCAGAAAATCTAAGTTACATGAGAAAAAATTCTGCAGTCTCTGGTAGAATATAGCGGCGTTTCCTTGCATTAGAAATAATAGCCATTCACAATCTATCAGCCGAAACACTATACTTTATGATCATTGCTTCAAGATTCACGATCATTACTGTGTTGATGACAGTATTGAGTTTTCCAGTCTGATGGTATTCTATGAATATGATAACGTTCTTGGAGCAATGATCGAGCTAAGAAATCTAGTCATGACTGTCACTACTGATTTAAGAGATCTCGATTTGGAACGGATAAAATATAACTTGGTTAGTGACAGAAACCACAAAACACAATTAGGCATTAAGCTTGCAAAAAAAACGGCAATCCAGATAAATGCGACAGTCTCTGGGAGAATCATTGTTATAAGATTGTGGCGATTTAAAACAACGTTGAGAACATTCCTCATTTTTGTTGTCACACTTCCCATGAAGCGTTTATTCAAATGACGCCTTGAACGTTGATGATTCACATTTCATGAAACAATTATTTCCATGGAGATGACCTAATTGAGACGGATTTGAAGAAGTATGTGCCATATTGGAATGGCATGTGGGGTGGCATAAGTCAATGTACGAAATATTTTTCGTGTTGAACACAAATATTTTTACTTTTTAGTGAAACACCTTCAATGAGGCTTCCGTTATTCGTTAAATTTGAACAGAATTTCAATTGTCTGGATTCTGAAAAACATATCCCGTGAAAAAATCAACAGGAAAGTGAAAGGTCACTGACTTTCTAACGGTGTTCCAATGATGTCAAGTGTGTCGCATATACCAACCACTAAATGAATCTGTTAGAATATACAAAGTTGCGCGTGACTCATTTTATGGAGCCAATAGGATTCAAATTATATTTGTATGTGAGGTGGCATAAGTCTATGCCTGAAATATTTTTCGTTTTCAGTTAAACAGTATCTATGAAGCTTTCGGAGCCCGTTGTATGAATGAAATTTTATGATTACGATATCATATTTTGTACGATATCTTACTCACATTTTATGAAATAATATTTTATTTCACTCGTGGAGATCCAAAATAGAATTTTTATTCAATTAATTGAATTTGAACTATCATTCACAATTCGAAATATTTCATGATAAGTGAGTTCAAGAAAAATATTTTTGTTTTTCCAATATCGTATGTGAGGTGTTATACGTGAATGCTTGATATATTTCATAATATGCAGTGCAATGTAAGAACCGTTTTCAGTTCTCCAGTATCGTATCTGAGGTAGCATACTTCAATGCCTGAAATAGTTTTCAGTTCCCTTTTTTATTATTTTTTTTTCCAGATAATTGTAGTGCCTCGTTGGTCCTAGTAAGACGAGTCATCTACCAATGTTCGCAAACTTGCTTACTCGATAACTGACTCGGGTTTATTTTTCGTGGCCCTACTCAAAAGCAAAGTCGCCATAGTCGCAAAAGACACCTCTTGCGTATTACCAATTTATTCAAATAACGACACGTTCGTAAACGTTGAACACGAGTAGGTGATCCAAGTTTTTATATCACGTGACCTCTCTGGATCGAGTCATTAACCCAGAGTGAGTTTTCTAAAACACCATTAGAGTTTTTCAATGTGGTATGTGTGGTGGTATACGTCAATGCCTGAAAGACTTCAAGGTTTCTGTTGGAAAAATATCGATGATTTGGATGTGAAAATCACGGAATGAGAGCAATAAATAGATGACTTTCTTCATCATTAGGAAAGCTGATACCTGATATGAGACTGTCCAAATAAAAATACAAATGGCTAACATAATCCAGGCACGCGGTATCGAAATACGCCTTCTCCTTGTAAAAAATCCGGTAGTTGGTTTAATCATCGTTTCCTATGTTTTTCGGATTGCTGAATTAGGGCCTGGAATTATCCAACAAAATTTCCAGGTGCGTTTTGAGATATTCGTTTCGCCGTTTCACGCACTTTTTTGCACTTGCATGCAACGCATGGGGGCTGGTTAGGAAGTAATAGACCGTTGCTCGTTTGCCTTCACCCAAACTTTTCCGGCTCTTTCCATGAAACTGGTTGATCCATCCATAGCTACACTTGCACAAAAACGCGCAGAAAATGTTGGTGTGCAGCAGCTCTAGTTGAGGCATATTAGAAGGAGATTCATAAGTTGTAGACACAGAAAATTTGTACCGCAGCCCCTCTAGGTTGCTTGTTACGACCTCAAAGCACCTATAAATTTTTCACCGCCTGTGAAGATGTCGATATCAATGTTTTTGTGATCAAATTTGCAGGGCAGCAAAGGAAGGCTAAGGTCGGAGTTTTTATCGAAGGTTTTGAAAGTGTTCACCTTTCCTTGGTTTAAAGAGGATGTGTTGAGAAAGTATTTCATTCACATCTGTGATTGGATGAAACCACTTAAAAAGGGCTCCCTTTTCCTGGTTTGAGGAAGCAAGACATTTACTGGGGCTGACAAGCCTATCAACATCATACAACAGCCACTGAAATGTGATAAGATGATATAGCTGTGGTAACAATCAGTTTGTCAGGATTCTTCTCCGCTTGATATGACACAATTTTGGTCTCGGTTGATTTCGCCATGATTAATGAGATCATGCGAGTTTTGTTGCATTCGTTCGCCAGGAATTTTTTATATGAATTCAGGTGTGATTAATTTTTTTCGATACCACAAATACCTACTTTGTGTAATTATAAGCGAAACACTAAAAAAAGTGCAAAAAGTTCGCTGTTTTTTGCGTATAACTGAAAACGCACCAGGTAATGTTGGATAATCGGGTCGATTCTGTTTGCAAATAGCAATATGGTTATAGAGAAGATATTGCCACCATAGTAAGATTCCAAAAAGTGGAATTCTAATCTTCAATTTTGGCAATTTGATCTGTCAATTTCAATGACATCTGGTCAGATTTCTTGCTATATCGGCAACATCAATGTTGTGCTTGCTATCCTATAACAAGGGGTGATTATCTGTTTTTGTATGTTTGAAAATGTACTTGTGTTATTATCACTCGACAACTTTTCCTCAAAGTTTCAATTCGTGAAGAGATTATTGAAAAATTCAGAAAACAGGTGATTATAAACAAGGTTTCACTCGTGTGACCAACTACTTGAAAACCTTTCCTTGAAATTCCAATTTGTATAGAGGAAGTATACAATTTCGGCATATCGGAGAGAAAATAACCAACCATTTGAGTTGCCTGATGGATAGTTTATCGAGCTAATCCGCTTGAATAAGCCAGCAACGTGAGTTTTTCAGGTTGTATGAATCAGGTTGTTTTCCAAAAAAAATCACGTTAATTTGAATAATAATTTTGAAAAATGTCCGTGCGAGACAGATTAACTTGGGAGTGAGATAAGTCTTAAAGGCTAGAGGTTAGATAATAAAAAACTATTCTTCTTCATAAAATAATGGCAATAAAGATACTTAACACTCAACAAATGAAATAGAAACAGTGTTGTCAGCTCGAAAATTCCAAATTTTTCAACAATATTGCTATCACTCGAACTCATAACCAACCATGCAGTTACTGTCCAAACAGAATACATAATTGCATATCAATATTGTTACATATTATCAGAATCGACCCGATTGCATGATTCGGATTCAGCAACCCAAAAAACATCGGGACGATGATAAAACCGACTAGTGGATTTTTTGGAACGTGAAAGTACCATTTGCCTGTATTAACAAGACAGAAACTGAAAAAAAAAACTAAAAAAAAAAATAATAGAACGAAGAAGTAGCGAGCGAGCGAGCGTGCGCACTAAGACTGCGTAGCATACCGCGCTAGCCCGCGACTGTGCGGCCTTGATTTGGGCTTGGAGGTGCAGAGGGGGGTGGAAATAGCGGCAGGGGTCGCGGTTGCAGCGGCCCTTGACGGCGTCCATGCAGACTGTCACAGTGCCGTCCTCGTTGGCAGTCACTGAGTCGGCGGGATGCGCAAAGCGACACTCCGACTCGGCTCGCTTGCACGCGCCGCGCTGGTACTCGCGGCACACCTACAGGCAGACGATTTACGCGCCGTCAGATTGGCGCTGCAGCGCAAGCCGCCCCGCTGCGATTCGCTTTTTTTTTTTCAATTTTTCGGCTCTGTTTTCCGGTGTTCCCATACTGCGGTGTGCTCGATAGACCATCCTTCTAGTCTTAATTCGACAAAGACTGTTGCGAATTCTTATTGATATCTTCGATTTGTTCGAACGGGGTGTGAAAAATATATACACAGGCAAATATTCAAATTGCAAGAACATTTCATTTTACTGACCAGCCTCTGAAAATGGAAAGATGACAAGTAACGATTTCATGGGTTTTCAACAACATGTCCTAGAACAATGATCAATTTGTGCTCGCATGCAGCGGCGTCACCAATCAAATTTGAATTTGCATTGAAAATTGATTACAAAAACCAGTGTATATTTTAAAAATTACAACAGCGCATATGCACGCCACAATGGGGAAGTTTCCTTCAGATGAATTTTCATAAAATGAGTTCGGAACTCTCCAGTTTTATGTCCCCGCTGTACAGAATGGCGACCGATGAGGTCCCAAGTCGTTTTCATTTTTGAATTGAAGCAATTTATAATTTTCGGGGCGGCAAACTGCGACGTTCATTTGAATCTAGTCTGAAAATAGCTGATGGTGAGGAATATAGCTAGCGAATAGCTAACGAATGAAAAACGATTGAAAAAAATAGAAGAAGGAAAACTGGTGAACAAAAACATACATAACCACAAATGCACTCGGAGCAGGAATGCAAAAGGTAGTTGGCTTCATTCTGACAAGTTATGGTTTTGTTATTTATGCATTGAAATATCTCGAATAGAGCTCGATCCTAAACTAAAATATTGAATCAATGAATCACTATCGGCTACATTCAATGTTACTATCCTTCCTTAATTACTGCAATCCGTCGAAACAGAATGAAGCCGACACCCATGGCTCCTTCCTCTTGTTGTGCCTGTCAGTATTTTGAGTGGTGTGGACGGACTCGAAGTATTAGGCGCTGTTGCAAGATATAATCTGCAACTTTCCTAGAAAATAGATCCGTTCTATAGAGGAACGAATTCATTAGCAAAAAACTGACTGACAAGTTATGAATAATATATTGTAACATAACGATAGTGAAAATTATAGATACTATCGCAAAATATCATAATTTATAATATAAGTAATCAATTTCATTCAACCAATGAGAGATTTATGTGAATTATTCATAATACTTGACAAAGTAGGATTGAAGAATCTATTATATCCCATTGCTGTTATGAGTTATTAGTTATTATGCATTCAAAGAACAGTTTCCGGAAATCTAGACATATTGATGATGTCGGCAACGTCGTACTGGCACAGGGAATCGTATTTCAACTCTGTGTGAATGTGGATTTTCAGAAAGTACGTCATAGGAATGGTTAAGGAGCCAAGTTCCTATTTTTTTTTTGAAGTGGAATTTGATCTCACGAAAAAAAGAAACAATACGTATATATTAATTTTTTACAAACTTCACAGAGAGATAAAAACCTCAATATAGGAAACTTACCCATTGTATGCAAAGTTGTTTATCGTGATACAAGTAACACCAAAGATAAGTCTGCGAAAAAACATATTTAAAATAATTGTTCGGAAATACCCCCCTCTCCATCACATGTTCAGTTAAATAGTTTCGGGTCTTCCTACACGAGGGCAGAGTATGCAATATAAATTTGAAATGTTCCTGAAAATATTTGCAAGTATATCATCGTTCACGTCCCAAAGTAGTACTTACTCCATTGTCTAACATGTGACAATATTAATAAACCGAATGCGTAGACATCCGATGAAGATGAAAAACGACAAGAATAATTTATCAACTACGATACTTGTGATATGGGTAAAGCAGAAGTGAACTATAAGGATGGGTATCTAAACAAGGCAGTTTGAGAAACGAAAAATGAGCTATAGCATTTGCATCATTACCTGGTTTTTCGAACAGTCTCGAAGAGCTCATAACAAAATGTACCAACAACTTTAATAGGGTAATGAAAAGGATAGATGAATTGGATCATGTCAAAAATCTGTCAGGAGGAAGGGAGAGGAGAGAAAAAAGAGGGAAGTGGAATGATCAATGGCCAAGGGTGCTAAATGCACTTAGGGTACAGGCAAGGAGCTGGAGAACCGAATCGAAAAACCAAATGATCATCCAACGAATCAATAACTTTCTATCGAAAAAAGCGAGCGACTGACAAAAAGACAAAGGGGGACTAACGACTACACAGGGTAAAAATCCAACGATAAAAGTAGGCACACCGTGCAGAGTCAGAAATCATCGATAGAAAGTTATAAGTGCTCGAAAAAGGTAATAATAAGAAAACGAGACTAACAGTTGATTGTATGTACAGCTAAAGAGGCTACTGGAAAGGGTAGAATTGCACAATGTACTGATAATTGAACATTCTCGATTCAACCCTTTCTCAATAATTGTGTGGGAGAATCGTACAGAAACAAAATACGTATTTACACACGGGGGGTAGGACTCAACTACATCTATTGCTGGGTTAGCACAATTTGTGTGTGAAAAGTGTTAGTGTTCATTTGTTATTTACCTTAGAACTACTAAGTTCCAAGCGTTATTTTATCCAAATTACCTGCGAAATAAAAAAAAGAAAAGAAAACAACCAAAATAATAAAGAAAAGAGATAACCTTATACGTCAATGAAAGTTATATATTTCCAACGTCCCGTAAAAGTAACAATTAGTATATACGTTAGTAGTATAGAAGATAAAGATAAACGTTACAATAGTAGAAACAAACTTGAATAATAAATGATGAAAAGCAACTAAATAAATAAAAAACACATAGGGTGAGTATCTTCCAATAATGCCCTTCATGGTGTGGTTCTTGAGATAATTGAATATTGATTCGAAAGAATCAGGTTCGACATCGTGCAGTTTTGGCATAATTCAACTATTGAACATTGAGACCAATAAATTTGGGTGAATATTAAAATGAACAAGGAATGAAACAAATTATTTCGCTTCATGAGTCATTCATCTACGTCTTTGCCGATCAAAATATTATCATAGTAGGAATTATTGCCTCAAGAATAATTCAAGGTAGATGTTCGATTCAATTTTCTTGATAGTGATATCGAAAAATAATACATCGAATGCCACAAATCGCTATAAGGCAATAGCCACTGGAAATCTTTGGACTCTGTTTCTATTGCCCGACAACAAGTTTTTGAAGATCTCTCGGATTTTTTCATTGTATCCTCATCCTCTTATGATTAGTCTACAGTGAAGAAGTCTTATCATGCCTCAACTCACTGAATAAAAATACATTGAACCTGCCGATCTAGTTCGAGCAAAGTTTTTCCAACTCGATAAGTTCTGGGGTCTGTTTACTCAATTTGGTTATACGATGTCTGCCCTATAGTTGAATACGTTGTGTAAATCGTGCTTGTTGTTTTTAGTAGCAACAGTGATATACGAAGGACTATTGTATTTGCCTCAACATAGGTGGATACAAAATGACAATGTCTCCGTTTCTGGTTGTCGAAGCCATCAACTATTTGATAAATGTTTGGGGATCTTGTTCAAAAAATAATTTCAATGAAATATCAACATTATATAGAAAATCGTTAAAAGTATTGTATCGTCTCCCATTTGATACACCAACCAATCAATTGTATGAAATAACAAATACGTATTCTTTAGATGAAATATATAGAATTGAAACTCTCAAAATATCATATAATATCATAAATAAAAAATTGAAGTCGAATATTATTTTGATACGGAATTCTGAAATTCATAATCATGAAACTAGACAATATAACTTGTTCCATCTTGACGCCGCTAGCTCCCTAATCGGACAAAAAAGATTCACTCATTCAGCCTTAACTGAATTCAATAAAATACCTGATAATATAAAAAAATTGCAGAAATATAGGTATATTCAAAAATGAAGTAAAAAAACTGATTATTTCTGAGCGGACTGGATAAAATTAATCATGCCATTTTTCTTTTTTTTTTTCTTTTTTTTTTTTACAAATATTATTCTTTGTTTGCCAATTTACAGTTGTTGATATATTTTGAATGATGCTATGTTTACCTATAGGTATATAATTATGTACTTCCTTATACCAGAGCCTATTCTGTCTGGAAGTTATTTGTTCAATAAATAAAATAAAAATAAAAATAAATAAATAAATAAATAAATCCTGATAAGTTGCAACGATTATTGTGATTCAGAAAGTCTAACTTGTGATTCAAGAATAATTCATTATAATTCGAAAGTATAATTCGAAATTCATATTTGAAAATTGTATTTCTGAAAGTGTAACTTGGATTCCAGGAACGATACATTTAGCATTGACGAAAACACATTGTTCTCTCACCCCTGATCTATAGATTCAATAACGCAACGTGACGCAAGTATTTTCAAGGCGAAAATAAGGGATATATGTTGTTTTCACTCAGAATCTGATGAATAACGTTCCACTAAATAGGACTTTTTATTCATACTCATGGAATTGTCCTATTTTTTCAATTTCGTCGTGTAACGTCTTGCAAAAACCATGCGTTAGTCGCGTCAATGAATCTATAAATCAGGGGTCAGTCATTGATCGATATCGCGTTTTTTGTATATCGACTGATCAGTACGGAAAGGTGTGCCAAAAAAACTTCTAATGTCAAAACTAAATACATTAAGCATTGAATCATCACCAATTTTAGTTCGAATTGCCCAACAAATCCACCACTGCAACGCCACCGCTTTTCTCCGCATCTAAACTCGACCGATCAAGAAGTAAGGTTACCGTACGAAAACCGTCGCTAAACCTCTAATAACAAATTATACTTTTTGAATTACGATTGGAAAAGGTGTATATAGTGTGATTGCTGTAAAATTTCTTCACTAGTAATATATTGTCAAAATTGAATACACTCAGCAACGAACCATCACCTAATTTTTGGTCTCAACATAAAATGATTGTCCAACAATCTAACCACTGCAACGTGAACCGCGTTTCTCCGCATCTAAATCCGACCGATCAGTACGGAAAATCCCCGTACGGATCGACGAAGTACGGTAACCGTACGAAAACCGTCGCCAAACCTCTAATAACAAATCATACTTTCTGAATTACCATTGGAAAAGGTGTATACAGTCTGTCCAAGATAAGGTTGAACAGCATGGGGATCTCGGAAACGGTAGGAGATACGAAGTCGCTTAAATTGGGAAAAAGTTGCGCATTCGGAGGCTCATATCAAGAGCCTTCGAAAATTTTGAAAATTATTTTTAGTTTTTGAGTTATATCGAAAAAAGTGAATTTTTGGAATTTCTATTTTATTTTTTTTCTCCGTTATTATCAGAGATACAGAAAAACTGAAAATACTTTTGCATTGCAACTTTTGATGAGGTTTAACGTGGTGATACCGATTTTTTTATGCGACGTTTCGTATTCGTGGAACCATCATCAACTTTTGTTTTTTAAATACGGTCCTGATAATTTTTTCACAGATTCTGAAAGGTTTTTTTATTCTGAATTCAACAATGTACTAGATAAGGTGATTCGAATGTGTTTCGACCGATTTCTATCCATCATCAATGTTTTTTCGAACTTCCAAAAGAAAAAAAGCCATCAGTTCCACTTATTTCTGATCATTTAGTGTCAAACTTGATGGATTAGTTATTCAATACTGAAAAGTGAATAAAAAATATTTCACTACATCATTCGATCAATGCAGCGTTTAAAATTGTTGATGAATTCTTACACGAATTACTTTAACAACCTCGTTAACAACTTAACTTTGACAATACCTACAGAGACATTCATAACAAATGTTCAAAATGATAACCATTATTTTCTGAACAAAGATATCCTCTTCTCACAGTTGTTTCTAAGACATTGCTAAGCATTTCTGGGGTTATTCTATTGAATGCTTCGAAGACACTGTCCCTCAGTTCTTCTTCATCCTCAAAGTTATTTGCGTGTACAAAGTTCGATATATCCCCTAAGAAAAAATCCAGCTGTGTCAAATCAGGCGACCGCGCCGGCCAAGGGATAAAAACGCACGGACTTCTCTGGAATTATGTACCGGAGCGCCATCTTGTTGAAACCAACAGAGTTCTGAACTTCCGCAATCGGTAAATCATCCAGAGCTTCCTCAAGATGATTCTCAAGCGAATTTCTATAACGTTCGGAAGTCTGTGTTTCATGATAAATAGAAGGAACAATAATTCGTGTACCAAATATTGCAACCCACATATTAAAGCCGAAACGGTGTTGGTGTCTCGCTGTAATGTATTAATGTTCATTTTCTCGTGATCAATAATGTGTATTTTTTCTATCGAAGCTACCATGATTAGTGACCATGCTTTCATCAGTCCAGATGATTGTTGGAAAGAAATCTGCAAAATTTTAACATTTCCTGGTATACCACTCACAGAATGTCTTGCGCCTTTCGTCATCGCCTGGTTTTAGCGCTTGACATATTCTGAATTTGTATGGATGGAATTTTTGTTTCCGCATAATGAAATGGGTTGTTGATTGAAACGAGTTGATGAGGTATTAGTGTGTTGACTAATTTTCCTTCAAAATAAGTGGAACTGATGGCATTTTTCCTTTGGAGTTTCGAAAAAACATTGATGATGGCCAAAAATAGGTCGAAACACAAATGAACCACCTTGTATAATACATGGTTGAAATCAGAATAAAAAAACCTTTTAGAATCTGTGAAAAAATTATCAGAACCGTATTTAAAAAACAAAAGTTGATGATGGTTCCACGAATACGAAACGTCGCATGAAAAAATCGGTATCACCACGTTGACCGTCATCAAAAGTTGCTATGAGAGAGTATTCTCAGTTTTGCTGTATCGCTAATAATAACGGAGAAAAAAAAAATAAAATAGAAATTCCAAAAATTCACTTTTTTCGATATAACTCAAAAACTAAAAATAATTTTCAAAATTTTCGAAGGCTCTTGATATGAGCCTCCGAATGCGCAACTTTTTCCCCATTTAAGCGACTTCGTATCTCCTACCGTTTTCGAGATCCCCATGCTGTTCAACCTTATCTTGGACAGACTGTATACTGTTATTGCTGATAAGACTTCTTCACTAGTAACATATTGTCAAAATCTAATACACTCAGCAAGGAACCATCACCTAATTTTTGGTCTCAACATTCAATCGTCGAACAAACCCACCACTGCAACACGAACCGCGTTTCTCCGCATCTAAATCCGACCGATCAGTACGGAAAATCCCCGAACTGATCTAAGAAGTACGGCAAACCACCGTACGGATCGACTAAGTACGGTAACCGTACGAAAACCGGACGCCATACCTCTAATCTGTCGGAGCGCGGCATCTTCTGCTGCACGACGGTCTGCGGCACGACGCCCAAGGGCGACCCGACGCCCGTCGGATCGGGGCCCATTATCGTCGGCATCATGGGCCCGGTCGCGAAGTACGGGCTGTATGTGCTGCCCACTTGCGGCATGCCTGTGAGATAGGGATTGGCGGCCTGGAAAGTACGAAAACGGGAGTTACGTGGGTACGGTCACAAGCGTCTAGGCATACCGACGAATCTTTGAAATCTCGAGGTCCAGTGACGTCACCCACAAGCATAGACATATAAAAAGAGGGGAGACGAAATTGTTTACATTGCGTCCTGATCCAACATCGTTTTCAGCAGAAAACGATGATGACAAATTTTTGCGGATTGCTCTATATCTTTTCAACCTCAATTTCGGAATCGGTGAGTTATATTTCGGAAAAAGTAATCTCGATTTCAGAATTGGTTAGTTCGATTTCAGAAATGGTAAACTCAATTTCAGAATCGGTGAGATGAATTTCAGAAAAAGTCCATTCAATTTCAGAAATGGTAAGTTGTATTTCAGAATTATTATTGGTAGGTTCAATTTCAGAAGATGAAATCCTTTTATATGTTTGAAATGTTCTTAATTGCAAAAGAGAAGAGTGTTTACAGTGGATGAACGGTGTTTGAGAGCCTTATGTTGAATCAGATTGAACATGTATGGGGTGCCTTCAAGTCAGAAGTGAAGAGCTTCTTGCAAGAGCATCGCCAAAGGGTCATAGCTGGGGATCCGAACAGCTTGTTCAACCAGATAGAATTCAGACTGCGATGTCTTGAGGAATGTGTAGATCATTCAATGAAAATGATAACACCTCAAATGTGTTTGCATTCTCATAATCATGTGCAACGCTATTATCTTCCAGCGATTCGGATGGAAGGCATCTGGTGGATTAAATTAAGATTATAATTATGTTATTGAATTGTTTTTGACAAGTTGAATATTGTGAATATGGTTTGTTAATCTCACATACAATTGGAAACATTTCGAACAAATATAAGGATTTTTTTTCTGAAATTGAACCTACCAATTCTGAAATACAACTTACCATTTCTGAAATTGAATGGACTTTTTCTGAAATTCATCTCACCGATTCTGAAATTGAGTTTACCATTTCTGAAATCGAACTAACCAATTCTGAAATCGAGATTACTTTTTCCGAAATTGAAGTTGAAAAGGTGTAGATCTACCGTCTGTGTTTGAAAGCGAGGGAAACATTAATCATACAATAATTATACAGGGTGTGCCTGAAAGGTCATAACAAATCAATTGGATACAAGCAAACTTCCCTCAGTAGGAAGTTGTTTAGTTTGAAAGCTAGACGGTTCTGACGAATTGTTTTTCTTCATAACTCTGAATCGGCTGAGATTTTAATCAAATTTGATACGTTGGCATAGCTTTATTGGGCAATAAAACCCTTATCATGATTATGATTAATATCATTCAACATTGACTAACAATTTACAGCGGTGCCATTTTTCAAAGCCATCTCTTTCTAACTTATTCAAAACTTTGGAAGTATACATTCACGCTAGAAAGTAAGCGTACGCCATCTATCGGAGTTTTTGAAAGCTGTAAAAGTGGCCTGTTCACTTTGTTCTGCCTCTGAAAAAATTACGAGTCCGTAGGTTAAAAGTAGTCTCCTTTTCCATGCAGAAATGATATTTTCCTTCATCATATTACCTTATAACCTCCTGAAAACATTGAGATTTCAAAGATTTGTTGGTATAACCAGAGCTTGTGGTACTGTCTGGGTGTTTCAGAGTAGTGTGGGCCCACCCTTAGTGAGCAACTCTGACAATGACAAGTTTTTTCGAAATTCGATAGATATATCTATAGGGACGTCACCAATTCCGGAGATGATAAAGTTATCAACAAGAACTTAGTGCTAGAGATACGTTCTGGTTTATTAAAATATCTCGAGAACGGTTGAATTTTTTGCATTCGATTTCAGTATATGGTTTTATATTTCTATACATCAATTTCTGTCAAAAAAATAATTTCAGACACTCCATCCAGTGTCGTGCTACATTAGGTTGAGAAATCTTTTCCTCTCATATTTTCTATTTCAGTACTTCACTGATAGAATTAGGATTGTTTCTAATTAATTGAATTCTCTGTTCCATTTTGTTGAGAAAATCACATATCGAAATTTATCAAGAAAAATTTAGCCGTTTTTGAGTTATTTATCAGAAGACAATTTTCAACTTAGCTCTGTCTATATAGGAGCTTATAAAAATGTTCCCGCCTAGTTCGGTTGTCGGTTGAATATTGTGACAACCTTAGTGCATAGAGTTGTTGAACATGTCTTCCATAATTGAAAAAAAACGCAAATAAGTTTTACAATATTCCTGAACGTCACTTTCAAGGTCACTTTTACAAATTGATCTTGATCAATTACGGAAGAAGAAATGGCGTACGATACTCACTTTTTGACACATCGACAGCCACGTTTCTATATTTACACGAAAAATACCGTTCAAAATCATTTCCATTTCAAGTCGTTCGATTATGTGATATGATTGTGAAATAGTGTTTTAGATCTTTGGACGACTCGATGATTAATTATCAATTTTTGATATTTTGTTGTTACTGGTTCTCGTCCAACGATTGAATCACCGTTTCAGATACCGTTTTTCGTGAACTTCTCATGAGTAAACGTGCATATATCTGTCAAATTTCAAACGAATCATTGTGTGAGTTTTCACAGAGGTTGGGTAGAAACTAGCATAGAGGCAGAATGCAAAGCAACAGCAACAACAGCGAAACGTCAAATGATATGAGCGATTCATTATTCAAAGCATCCCATCAATAGATGCCCGCATGCAAAATGATGAAGTGATTAGGTTGTTAGTAGCGGATAATTTTGACTTTGAATATTAGCGTCAAGATTCTCACAAAACCGTCGAATAACAAGTCAATTACAGGAATTCGAAAATAAGATATGGAAATATGAGATAATAGCTATAATGGTAGGTATTATAGCTAGTGGTAGAAAATAGTTATTTATGTAATAAGGATCATAAAGACGATCATTTGATACAAGTCGTGAATGTTATCGGGCGAGGCGTAGCCGAGTCCGATAACACGGCGTGTGCCATAATGATTGTTTATGATTCGTATTACATACAAAATTTTATCTGATGGCATTTATATCAATACATTTTCGAAAAATTAAAAACTGCATTTTCGACATGTCACAATGACAACTATTTTTAAAGGAGTAAGTATTGTGTAGTTCCAAATATTAGTAGGTGAGTGAGCTGTGCTTTGCCATTATATTAATATTACAAATTGTAGTAATTGTTCTTTTACCATTTATAATAAATAGTTTTGTACATAGTTATGCATTTTGAATAAACTTTTTTGATCAAACCATTACATGTTTTCCTTATAGAATTTCATTATGGTACTTAGTACCATAATGAGCTTCCTTATGTCATCAAAATTGAGTGACATAATGTTGTCATTATGACATGCCATCAGATAAACATTTTTTTCTACTCCTTACTCGGTAAGTACTTCATTTTGATACTGATTTGAGGGAGGAAAACACGTTCTACCTCCCTAGGGAGGTAAGTAAATATTTACCTCCCTAGGGAAGCAAGTTAAATAAACTTCATAATTTAACCTAAAAATTGAACTCTTTATTTTAAATTAACATTTATAGTACAATTTGAAAAATTACAGTTTGAAAAATGTGGGGAAACCTCTTGCAGCTGTTTGGACACTTCTACTGTTATGCTTATGTTATCAGAAATTCTTGTTACAGCGCTGGTCAATGTGGTAGGCAGATGAATAGCAGATGAATTTGAATCGCTGTTATTCTTGTTATAAAGAATTTTGTTTGCCACCTCGTTCTTATTGCAAAGACTATCAGCAACATAACCTTCAGCAACCGTCTCCGACTTCCAGCCCCCATGTCTTTTAAGAGCTAAAACACTTGAACCAGTGTTAGCTAATAATGTGGCAGACGTTCTTCTAAACGAATGGCCGGTATAAGCTTCAGCGTTAGGCAGTCTGAGAAATTTTGCTATTTTTGTGGGAATAGCTGAAAAAGTGTTCTTTCCCACAGGCTGATTCAAGCATTTGCCTTCTTGGTATCTCAAAAAAAAGCGTTGTTGGGATCTTTCAACCAACGATCTTATTTTAAGATATCTTTTAAAAATGTTTAAATGGCAGATTTTACTGTCTTTGTCTGCAGTGATGGTGAATCTTCTAGATGTACCATTTTTTGAATCAGGTATATTGATTATAATTAAATTTTCCATTTCCTGGACATTCTCTACACTCAGATCGCATAATTTTTTGTGAGCGGCATGCTCCAGCAATCCCGACGACCATCACTACCTTCATTAATAAAAAACTTCTATCGTCGGCTTCTGTAAAAAATTTTTCTATTTCTTCTCGCGTGAAAACTTGAGACTTTTTTGGCTTATAGCCATCATTTTTTCTCTTCAAAAACGCCTTTAGTTTAAGGAATTTGGAAATGTCTACATTGTCTTGAATGGATAACGTCGATTTTAGCATCGAATACTCACTCCATAAACTTGCAGGGGACTTAAGGGTCTGTGACTTCTCTACAAAGTACGCCAGCAAAGAGTTCTCGGTAATGCTTTCACCACTTGCAATATTACTGCACCAAGCCTTGAAGTCCTTGTAACACCGATTGTACCGTTCCTTCGATTTCTGAGGTAATAGAGCAGCACAAGCTGCATTCGCAACTGCATCGATATCCATTATTTCGATTTTTTTAATAAAATGACACTGACAGAACATTTGTTTGATTATAAACAATATGAATTCCATAGCGATCAACGTGTAACACTAGGAAACCTGTCATACATACAGGGTTTTTCAGTTAGATTAGTCAAATTATATAAGTAATTGCAAAACATTTTTTTTAATCTAAGGGAACTGGAGTAGAAAAAATATAATACAAAACTCGGGAGGCAGTGTTCTTGACCAGTCTCGGACTATTTTGCAAGCCCTCGCTTTCGCTCGGGCGCAAACAATGTCCTCGACTGGTAAGTATCACTTGCCTCCCTTGTAGTGTAAATAACTATTATGCAATGAGCTATAATTCTCCATTTTTTATGTATACGTACTGTTGAGTTGAAAAGAAACCGGAAATGACTCTCAACAGAGGTTTTGTGAGAATTTTGACATTTTCCTTATTGTTATTGACAATATACGAAGACGCATTTCTAGGATGAATGAAAGAGGAATAGAAAGCATTGTGAAGGGAGCATATGTAAAGGGTGAGTGTTTACCATAAGTGCGTACTGCTCTTCAATTGTCATAGACAAGTGTGGGAAGTAGGTCAAGGGTAGGCAGTCTATTGGCGTATCCACCTCCAATACAAAAACCATCAAAAAATTAGTATACCACACCACAAACGATACAAAATAATAATGAGAATACGAAAATTTATGATAATAATAATAATAATAAAAGGCCTGCACCAAGATCATGCGCTTCCGTGCAGCGCAATAATATTTTTACATAAAATTAGTTCAACAAACGAATTTATTAAATCGTGCTTCACTTTACGTGCAAACCAAGTGAAACTTTTCGATGTCAATAAGAGAGGATCGGAAAATGTTGAATACCCAAAAGTATGTACAGTGCTGCCCAAATAATTCATAACGACTCCTGTGAAATTACATTTAAATATTCGGTTTATGCACCCAGACTATCTATTCCAACTGCTCGCTGTTTCTGAATATTACGAATCATTTGGGCAGTACGCATAGGTCCCATTTTCGTTGTCTTCTCGCTTATTTTTAAGGATAGAGATTTATATTTAAGTATTAAAAATTAGCTTAAGGGGAGCTCCCAAAGTGTAATTTGGTAGTGCTTCTCATATAGGAAGCGGGCTATGGAAATTCTGTTCGCGGTATCGTGGGTTTCACAATAAAACCACCGATCCCTATCTTCAAAAATAAATGTGATCTCCAAATGACATAAAAAATGGGATACCCTGTGCATGAATTCAAATTTCAAGAAGAACTGCTGCTCATGAAAGCAAAACAAAAAGTAATCCATAAACATTTTTCTTAGAACCTCAGATTTCTTCTTAAGACCCTCAGATTTCAAGAAATGTCTTTGTAGAAGACTTTCCATTTAAACTGCACATTAAGTTTAGGTATTAATTTCTCTATAATAAATTAGGCCCAACTTCTTGAAGGTATATTCGTTGAAATTCATGAGATTGAATTACTAGTCCTCAGAAACTGAAACAGTTGCCAAGCATCTAATCATCTCTGAATGATGAGATTATATATTCGTCAAAGAAGAACATACGGTTGAAGCACGCCGAAAGAGCGTATAGATTACAGGGCTCTAAAAATAAACACACGAACCTATTAAAATCTGTTTGATATTACCAGTCTCCACTGAAACGTTTCGTTGATATATTTATTCATACTTTCGTCATCGAGATGTTGATGCATCCGAACAGAAACGAATCACACAAAACCATTTTTATCTGAATTAATTTCATTAATCGCTAGATCGTCAGACATTCATCTTGGAGATGTGAGTATTTTCAACTTTCTGCGAGAGCATCATCTAGCATCTAGATTAATGTTGTATCACAAAGTGTCACTTTGAAAAATGTTAAATTTCAAATGATATATGAAAAGCATACTATCGAACCCATATTTTCATTTATTATTAGGCAAGTTGAAGTATCACTTAGTGAGATATATTCTGTCCTAGATGCTATTTCGGTATTGTAAGAGTGAGTCACCTTTGCTCACACTATGAATTTCCGTTTCTCTCTTATGCCATCGAAAAATAAATTAACAAATAACAAGCCCGTTGAAAGCAAAAAAATAGGCTCACCACTGCCTGGACTTGTCCAGGAACCAAAGCTTGACCAGGTGATAGGCCCATCTGCTGCATGAGAGCGTTTTTGAGCGCTAAGTGATTCCTTCCGTTTATTAACAACTGGTCCTTCAGGTGCTGCGGGGGGTGGAAATATTTGCAGGGTGGCTTTTCTCTGTTACATCGACCCTGAAAAAAAAAAGAAATATTACTTTAGATCTTATAGGAACCCCTCGTTGGGCGCCATTAAATAAACACAATTCCATAGCCGAAACCGAATACCATGTGAGGCACCAGAACATCAACTCCAATGAAAATTCTGATGAAAAATCCAATTTAATCCCGGCGAATTTATTTCTGAACCGTGTGACACATAGTTTTGGGGGAAAAGGCGCTCGCCGTGTATGATGTATGAGCTCGCATCAATCCTGTTTCTCACTTTCCCAACGACCCGAAACACCTCCAGAGTTCGCGAAAACTTATTTTGCTCAACTCTCGGTGAGGAGCCATTTTGATAGATCGGGCGACGGGATATCACACATCACGTAAAATACCTCTAGTTATGGAATTTTATCGGGAAAAGTTTATAACTTCATACGAAAAGAGAGTGGGAAAACTGTCACTTCAAGTTGGGCGCAATTTATTAATAACCGTCAGATATCAGGTAAAGTACACTAAGTTATTGAATTTTGGGTGGCAAAAAGGTAATTGAAAAATTGTCACCTCTTGTGGAAAAGTTTTCCCAACAATTTTTTCCAGAAGGAAATGGTTAGTTAAATATAGAAAATGCACCGCACCCGATATCGTTTCTGTGTCAAATGAATATAAATTAAAAGTTTCTGGCCATATGGACAGTTGCATGTTTCAATACATTCCATGTGGCGAACATTAAAAAAAATCTAATATTATAGAAACTTTCTTATATTATTGTTAATAACTATAAGTGAATATGGACAAAAAAGATACAGGTGCGCAAAAATCAAAGTTAAAAAATGAAAATATAAATGCTAACCTTTGTTTTCGGAATTAGTGGATCAGTTGTACCCGCATTAGTAGCCAAAAGTTGAACATTTCACGGAAAAAAAGTGAGTACTTTTTTCTCGGATATATATACAGATGGCTTTCGTTGTGCAATAGTTCCAAATAAGCCAATAACACCGTTTCCGAGTAAGAACTGCAAGCCCTTTCATCTTCCATTCTACTTCGCAGTTACTTAAATTACTTAACAACCACTGAGCTCGCAATTTTCTAAATCAAATCACAGAATCAGACTGACAGATATTTGATTACTTCGAATAAATGATAAAGATGCCTGCAACGCAAGTTTCATAACTGTTAAGAACTTCAAATTTCACGTCGATAATATTGTAATTCTAATATAATGTATAATATCTGCTCAATATTGATTCGTCCTTTATCCCGTCACAGAAAAAAAAATTGTGTATCATTACAAGGAAAAAATATTTAATTTCAGCTCACGGGTTTTTGGCTCAACCTCGGGCTGATAAAATCTACTACTATTTTCCCTTTTATAATAAAAACCTATTATCACAGACACAGAGAATATCATATGAATATCTTATTTTTTGCTTCCACTTCAATGCTTCCAGAAAAGACATTGTTTCATTAGTTGGTTAAACTGTCTCCTAGTATCTCCCCTCATCTATATACGTCCAAAGGGTGCTGTTGGTATTATCTTGGTAGTACGAATATTCTACAAATTTCGTTTCAACAAGAAATTATTACAGAGCCGAACAGTTGTCTTTGGAATTAGCGGATCAGTTGACCTCCACATTGGGCGCCAAAACTCAAATTATCTCGGTCGCCGTCTCTACAGCTTCGATAATCTCTTCGACATGTTGCTCGCAACGGCTTGACTTCTAAAGCACTTTTGGCATTCTTATTCGGCCGACCATCATTACTTTCATTTCCGAGTGCGAAACTCCCCAAAAACTTTCTTAATATCATCACGCTAAATGTGTGCTCAGCTGAAACTTCCCGAGAGTTAACTTGAGCATCATTTGTCAGTCTGTACAACATAAATCCGATACATGTTCCCGGTATCCCTAGCGGATAGGAATTTTCTCGAAGCGGGAATATGACGAGTCTGGTGCGTTCCTGCTGGTTGCGTAAAGGCCACATTCCCGTGGAAAGCGGCTTTTCCGACGATCGGCTCGGTGATGCTTTGGGCCGCAAAATAAGAAATGATGTAGAAGACGAGACTGGACAGGCATAGAACGAGATGCCGATGATAGCTTTTGAAAGTTTTGTTGGCGGGTGAAAACGCATTAGACCACGCCATTTTGGCCCCGTTGTTGTATGGAAAGGGTGGAATGCATTTAGGAGAGCGGATGAAAGGGAGATTTCGCCAGGCTTTGTGGAAATAAGTGATACGAGATGATGGCTCATCGTATTTACATTGGGAATTTCATAAATTCATTTTCAACCAATAATTAGAAGGTTCCTTTTTGTTTACGGTACGTTTTTGCTTATAGCAATTTGGTTAGTGCCTACTAACGTCCTGGAATTAATAAGTGATAATTTTTCTGTCAAGAATCAAGCGCTTTATATTAATTTGCAAAAGTCACTTTCATTTGAAACTATGTAGACATACAATATCAGATGTTATAGTTGAAAACGAATTAATGTTCCTATAATTTTAGTAATAAACTAGTGCGTCATATTTTTTTTGAGTTTTATTCGAATTCAAAACTATAAATACATTGGATTTCAGATAACAAATTCGTTATTTAATGTTTCTCACATTTTCGTTATATCTAAGTGACAAATATTATTTGACATCTACGCAGAATAGGTCTTAGGGTTCATCTTCTCATTATAATTAAAAGCAACTTCATTTGATTAAATTCTTTTACCACGCAGCAGAATAAATGCTGCTGCTGGGATTAAAAGTGAAAATATATCGAGCAAAAATGCAAACTCTTGATTATATATACTTCATGAAACTGATTGTTTTGATTGATTTCCTGTTATCCTTCAATATCACGGAAGAGATGAAGGCCAATTCAATAACGGTGGTAACTCGAAAACACATAATACCGTTTCATTCAAAACAAAATGAAAGCCGATACAATACCCTGAAATGTCACAGGCATTCCAGACCCATATCATCGTTGGAACATTGAAACAATTGCCGCACATTGCATCGAAATACGTTGTCAACGAGTTGTCCCGTTGATTTCGTAGGCCTGAAGAAGATCCTCGAAAATGATACCATGTTCACAATATCGCATCTCCACTTTTAAGCTTCACACATGACAGAAATTACTCTATTTCAGGTAATTTCTATTTTCTACTACATGCAGAGATTGAGATTATAGATTTCTCAAGTTATTGAACTAATGAGTGAATTATTTATTTGTCTAGTCGAAAGTGGACGAGTCAATATAAAAAATATAAGTTGTTACAGATTTAAGCTAACAAGAACCTCGAATTCTTCAGCTACGCTTTGATTCATGATGGGCTGACCACGTAGTGTAGACTATTTCTGAGGACCTCGTATTCACCAAGAAGTCTTGTCAATCTTTGAGAGGCTGTTTTTTGGGCTACCTCTCTTCCTACAAAAGAGAACCAGTTACCTCAGATTTGATTTGATTTGATTTGATTCAGGCGTCAGATATACCTGTTTCAGAGGCACAACGAATCCAGTCTTGATTTGAATGAATATATATTTGGTGCACACACTACCTCCATTGGCAGTTTGTTCCATGCCTCAAAGGCTCTGTTGGATAGGAAATGAAGTCTATGGGATGTTCGAATTTGTTCTTGATTTTGTATGGATGACCTCGGGTGTCGGTGCTGATTTGTGCTACTCCTTCAGGAGAAGGGAACAAGTCATGTGTAACGCGATACATTTGCAGACGTGTTTGGAGAGGAGTAAGCTTCATTTTTTCAAGACGTTCCTCGTATGGTAGGTTTCGTATCGATCTCGGCCAACAAGTCGCTGATCTTTGAATCCTTTCCAGAAGGTTCATATTTCTCACGAGCCAAGAGGACCATACTGGTGCGGCAAATTCAAGCGTGGGTCTCACATATGTTGTGTACAGTCTCTTTGCTAATTCAGGCGTAGGATTGGAGAATGTTTTCTTGAGAAGATAAAGTGATTTATTTGCCTTCATAGCGATGTTCGAAATGTCTTCCGACCAACTTAAATCGCTAGTTACAGTGACACCTAGGTCAACCTGCGAGTTCCCGGACATCAGCTGATTACCACATACACTATACGTGAGTTGATGAATCTTTTCAGTTGTTGTTGGACTGAAGTTCTCATTTCATGAGCTCTGCCATCGGGTGACCAAAAATGAGGCAACATTTCAAGGAAATTTGAATAGGTATTGACTACGATAGTTCCCGAGCCGTTCTATGTGTGCATCTCCTAATAAGAGCTGGGATTATGACGATCTTTGGATTGAATTTTTGGTAGAACTGAATTGTCCCGTCAAGAATTTCCATTGAGTAACGAGTGATCGATGGTTTGGTATTTCCTTCCGTACTAAAAGGATTATCGCCGTACGGATACACAAGTAATATCGAATCGACTCTCGTATGCTACCCTTTCAATTCGACCGAGAATAATTAACTGCGTAATCCCTTTAAACGTGCCGGAATATCACTGTTTATTTTGCAATTTTATATACGCTGACGGGCGCGTGTTCTCCAAATATCCGAATGAGTATTTCGACCATGTTTGTCGAGTTGCGCCTATATACATACGTCAAATAGGCTCCTGTGTGGTAGCGATTCGTGGTTTAATTATGTATCGATAAAATATTGGTATCGGGTGTAGGAACGTGGAATGTTCAATATCACGAATAACAAAAATTACGTAATCATTTTTTCGAATGGAAAATGTTGGTATACGATAGAGATTATTGGAATTGAGGAAATGACATTGATTTGGGAACGGGTTAATCATTTCGTCCACCGGGATAGTTTCTATCAAGTTGATTCTGGTTTATATTTTGTTCGCGAATTTATACAATTTTCGTTCTAGATGTCAGTATGGCAGTTGGTAGACGAGGAAAAGAAAGGAATTTTGGATTTATGCATATTGGACCAAGCAAAAACCATTCGGATTGAATTGATCTACAAGAAAAAAAAAATGCTAACAACCTGACGTATATCTGCCAATGATGAAGTGAGTATTTTTATTATATTGTCTGTAGATTAATCGAGTTGGTGGAATATTATTAATTTTTTTCACCAAGCGGCATATAAAGTGGCTTTTCTATGACACTTAACAGACACAAAAGGTGTACTTTCTCTGCTTAGGCAGAAAAAGTTTTTTGCTATGCAACGTTTCTAGTGACCTAGTGAAATTAGTAATCAAAATTGACACTGACATTGGGTGAACACAGAATAATAGAGTTTTCAATGAAAAAATTGAACAAAATTGGTTTTATAACATCAGGAGACAAAATTATATGTTTCACATGACAGCAAATGTAGATTGAATGCCTTGGCTGTATGTTGAATATGCTCACTAGAGGGCACTTTCTCAAATTTTAAGAGAACAATCGCGCGATTTCGCAACACCAGATGAAATTGAAAAAAATTGGTTTTTGCCACGACCCTTACTGTTACATTGTTTCAAATCTGACAGTTATATCAAAATGTGGCCACAATAATCGTGATGATGTATTGTATCAATAATTGATTGAATTAACATCAATGTGTAATGTGACCTTGAAAACCAAACTGCCTAGGTAGTAGAAGTAGGTACACCTTTTCTGTCTGTTAAGGGTCATTAAAAATCCACTTTCAGTGTCATTTGGAGAAAAATAACTATTATTCGATATCTGTGTATCGGTTGTCTGAAAATTCAGATGTTAACTTGAACTCTCCATGAATATTTCCTCTCTTCGTGTAGCCACTTTTCCAAAACGTATCCTCTCTTTTTGAGCTATTCTACATAAATGCTATATTCTTCAGCATCTCTGCATCAAAATCCGATTCTGAAGATGGGTCGATAAGTATAGCCATAACTATGACCTACACACTCCAGCATACGAAACAGATTGCGAAAAACCCGCCTCCAATGTGCTCTTTAGTCACGTGTTCCTGAAAACTTGCATAATAGATCTCCAAAAAAAGAATTGAATACTCCAATAAACGTTCTACCCATATTATGATCGATCACTTTATGAATGACACTGTAGGTGTACTGAAGACAAATCAGTTATTGAACAATGTTTTTCATCTCCCAGATAATATGTATCGCATAAAACCCGGTTTTATAGGATCATTCTATTGTCACTTCGTCCATGAAATTTATTTAGGTCTTTCAACTTGAGGCTCATCATTTTTTTGCGGATAGTCTGTGATCGCTATCAAGTGGTAAACTGCAAAAAAACTGTGGCGTGAAATATCCCTGCCTATCTCAGGAAACCGTCCCCTTCATGAAGATATCAATCTTTCCGGAGATTCCGGCTTTTTTAACACCTCCATTCTTCTCAGATCGCCATTCCATTATCTACGACACGACCATTATACCTACACATTTTTTGTGATGTTTCTCTGCATACACCAGCCACGAAAACTCATACATTATACACTTTTCAAACAATATTTCACAAAAAATGCTACCCCAAGATTTTCCTAATAATGAAACACATGAATGAGCTCGAGGGGTACTTTGCTGTGTGGAATTGTATATATAGATTGATTCCTCAATGCCCAGATAATGCCTCATAATTCAATATATTGACTAGTAATATCTCGTAATTCCTTGTAATGCCTCACAATTCTTCGTAATTCCTCTCAATACCTCGGTAATTCCTCGCAATACCTCAAGAGTCATAAATGTTTTTGTGATACTTGTTGCTATTTAAACAATAGGGATATTATTTTTGAATGACAAAAAAAAATTCCAATACCTACCTACCCCCTCTCTCTATCCTCCCTAAATATGCAAGATGTTTCTCCGAATATCATAGGGATTCCCTTTCGTGCACTCTAAGAAATAAAAAAAGAGAATGTTGTTCATATCCTGATCGAAACTCAAAATAAAGCGTATATATACGGTGGGAAGTGAATCAACTCTTTCAATTCGAATGGTGCAATTAATCCCAAAGAGAGTTTTTTCTACCTCTGATGCTATGTGTGGCTTTCTAGGCAGTTGCAATTATTTCTTCAGAAACTTATTTTATGTATATACACTTGAATGACGTGGTGTTCTCTCCCTGATGAGATTACTAAAGATTTATGTTTTTCGTTAGGACAACACGCGAGATGTGACGTAATCGAGGTCTTCACGCATGCGCTATATGTACTGAAATTCCAAAAATTCCTCGCCATTGCACACAATACCTCACTCACAATTTCTCATAATTCCTCACAGTTCCTCACAATTAGTCATAATTCCTTGTAATGCCTCTCAATACTTCGCAATTGTTGATCTCAATTCCTCGGCAATTTCTCGTAATATCAAATGAGTGTACACCGAAATTCCTCAGCGAAATGCCCCTTCAATAAACTTCTCCAATCATCCATTGACCCCGAGATCATCCTGTATACCTACATAATAACAGCGTTGAATATTCCGAACGTAGAGCCGTAACGAACGAGTAGAGATATGGCAACGCTGATGCTGGTTACGAAGCTATCACCTTCCAGATCATAACCACCATCCAGAGTTCAGCCATTCCGGATATTATGAACGGCTCCAGACAATACGCCGAATATAAGTTGGAAGTTGTGGGTACATCAACTTCACTATGGCTGAACTTCAACGGCTGCTCTCATCGATTCGCAGCGACGTCAGTTTGTTGTTCGATTTTGTGCTTGATCAAAGACAACTTGATTAGTGGGATTAAATTATCCATTGTGTGTATCTAGTATTATACACAGTATATATATCGTTAATGTCGCAGTTTAATATGGATTGTATACGACTAGATGATTTGATTGGATGTCAGGCCTCATTTCATTTGAATTCCTGATTTTAGCTGCTGAGTGCTTGGTTCAACTTCAACCCAAGTTGTGAACTTTCCATGTATGAAACCTATAGTTCTATGTTATCATTCAGGTTGGTTGGTTGGGTAGAAGTCAGATGAGCCAGGATGGTTTCAGTTATCACGACACCGCAGCGTTATAGGCATATTGCATTCTGGTCTGGTTGTCGCCTTTTTGCCTGGTTGTTGCCTTCATGAATGTCAGTAACTTCTTCGCTAGCTATGATGTGGAATATTACTTGAGGCAAGGAGAAATTTCAATCTCCTGAGGAAAAAACTCATTTTGATCCATTTCATAGGGTTAGGATAGAAGAATGAGAATCACATAGAGAAGTGGAAACAAATGGAATACCCTTTTTATTCGGAAAAAAACTCTCCACCGTAGCCAGACGGGTTTTAACATCATAAAATTGAATACATATATCGGAAAGCTGTTGCCTCTATGTCAAGCGAGCCCCAACCGATATCAAAATTCGTCTTGCTGCTCGAAATAAAGTGGATATATCACTTTATGTTGTTTACATTGTCCGAAAGATATTGCCTTTTTCGACCTGTTTGTGATTCTGACGATGTCAAATATGAATACGTGGAGGTTTCTTTTTTTATCGGTCTTCCTTCTATGTTTGATCGTTATTTTCAGTAACAGAAACGACAATCGAGTTGCTTTCATAACCATTCCTTTTGGGTTATCTACATTTTCGTTCTTAGAGAAAAACTCTTGTGTCCAGTGTATTTGAAATTGACATGAACTTGTAAGGAAACAGTGCAGACATAGTTGTTTATTTTGTTTTTTATGCGCTGTAAAATGATATGAGACTATTCTGTGAAATACAGGATTGAAATTAGTCACGTGATACGTGATATGTTAGATGGAGGACACTTTATGAGTGAAACCTGTACTCAGTACATTGCGTTTTGATGCTGTAGTAGCTGAAAAAATGCTAGTGTCTATACACATTCGATATCGGGGTATATTTACTCGGGAGCCATATGGCGGATATCGGGAGAGTATTCTGGCACAGGACTAAATTATTCCGTGCAATTGTATCGATTTGAAGGACATGCTAGCTCGTGCAATGCCGGAGCGGAATGAAATTGAAGCGCCATCCATCATTCATATTCAATTATGCCGATGCATATGGCGCTGCTTCAAATTAACCGATCCCATGAAAATGAATATCGATATCCGCTGATAAGTTTATACGGCCGAGGGCAAAAAAGTGTTCGGGCAAATATAATATTTCGGAAAGTTCGTATCTACAAGGTAGGGTCAGCAACTTTCATAGTTGGAAAGTTTCCATTATTGAGGTTTTTATCTCACTGTGAAGTTTGTAAAAATTTTTCGTAAGATCAAATTTCACTTCAGAAAAAATATATGAAAAAGGAACTTAGTTCCTTCACCATTTCTATGACGTATACTTGATGGGAAGCCACATTCACACAGAATGAAAATACGATTCCCTATGTCAGTACGATGTTGCTTCTGTCAATATTTCCGGAAATTGTTCTTTGAATACATTATAACTATATCATAACAGCAATGGGATATAATTGGTTTGTTTAAACCCTTTTCATCGAATAATAATTCTTCATAAATTACTTATTTGCTGGATTTGGTTGATTTCTATTTTCAATAGTATCTATTATTTTTCACTTTCGTTATATTACAAAATGATAAATGTAACTTATCAGTCATTTTTGATTAACAAATTCGTTCCTTTATAAAACGGATCTATTTTCTAGGAAAGTTGCAGATTATACCTTGCAACCGCTCATAATACTTTTGCACATTTTGTGGTTGTGTATGTTTTTGTTTACCAGTTTTACTTGTGTCCATTTTTGATCTCCATTTATTCATTAGCCTATGTCTACAGTTTATAGTTTTTGTTAGTCAGTTCTCAGCTATATTCAGACTAGATTCAGAATGTACACAGTTTTCGAACCCGAACATTAGAAATTGCTTTATTTTCAAAATAAAAACGACTTGCACTTCATCGATCGCCATTCTGAACAACGTGGACATAAAACTGAGAAGTTCGTAACTTATCATATGAAAAGTTTTCTGAAGCAAACTTCCCCATTAGCGGAGTGTCTATTGAAATATGTTATATCTTCTATCGTTCAAATTCGTCAAAATCTTCACAAAGAGATGAAAACATTTGACTGATTTCCCAATGAGGACAATTCATAAAAGCAGGTACATTGAATATATTTTTTTCGCATGACGAACCTTATCATGTGACCCATTCGGTTGGAAGATATTAAAAATTTAAAACCGCCACTTCTCTCTTTCGGATTTAATAACTTAAGAATATCTTTCCTGATCCGAACAGTCGGAAAGGGCTTAGTTTTATAGCCCAAAGAAGATTAAAAATGGCACAATTATATTTCATAGCGCGGGTCTGAAGGAGAAGACATTATTACGAGCAAAACTCGTTTCGATTTCAGTTATCTTCGATTATTGTCAATGAAAGTGACATTCACCTTTTTTTTATAATAGAGACCGAAGACTTTATTAGGTTCGTTATAATCTGAAAAACTGTGAATTTCCCTTTTCCCTCCACTATGTGCGTTCATAAACTCTGGAAAACAAAAGCAGATTTCTCGCGTTCTATTTTAATCCAGTAATGGAGTCCAACACATCCTCGTTCTAATTTAATGGAACTTTCAAATGACTTGAGCAATTTAACAATGAACGTACGGTCTCCACTTCCATTTTCTAATAAATTTGATCGTCCCGGGAAAAACTTCGTTAAAACTGCTGAACAGGATTACTAAAAAAACAGTCTGATAATCATTTAGGAATGATGCATGATATGTAATATCATTTTTACATTTCATTTAGCTATGAACCCCGATATTATTTGAGCATCATCTTGAAAGATGGCTTAATCCTATAGGAGTGACTGAGAATAATAGTTATTTATTAAAGGAAACTGAACTTTGGACATTGGTCTTTGATCCTAGTGAACGTGATAGCCGTAAAGAATTAGATAGGAGAACAGGGTTTTCAAATTCCCCAGGTCTCCATTTTTTTTTTCGTGTAGATTTTGCTCTATCGATGAAGCGCAGAGTCAGTCGAACATCCTCAATTAAACGTACGTGATTCCGAACTTCACCGTTTTCCCGCTACCTTACTCCAGCCCGTACATGCTTCTGTCGTTTACAGGATATCAGATTAAGGACTTTTATTCATTCCCTATTTCGCCCTGGGACTTGTATAAGGACTGCATTATTGAATTCCGGAGTTTTTCTAATGGATTTATTCTGTCTCACCGCATACGTCGATTGCCTTCGCGCAACGGAGCCTGATACATTCGCTGATGCTCGATCCGATTTCCTATTTTTGAATCAGGATCGGATGAATTATCGGAACAATTCGAGAGGAACCGTAGTCGCATCCAAGAAATGAGGTAAGGGCCTAAGACGGAAGACGATCATCGTGGATCAAGGCAGGAAACGCATTGCTTTCAATCCAACACTGGATATATAGAGTGACTCAAGACTAACTAGCAATAGATCAAAGGCTATTCGGGAATCAAAAGTTGAGGCTACTTCCGGTTGAAACGGAAGTGATAAAATGAATAAATGGATTCCAAAATCCGACCTCGAATGATTCAGAAGGTGTATTGTGTATTGTATATGCACCTAGGTTGTATGAACTGGTATTGAAAAGATCGACTGTGTCTCCTTCTTTTGCTATACCTATATCCCTCAGAAATTTCGGAATATGAAGTCGGTCCAGGTTCCAATTTATAGTGATTGAACCTACATAGGGTGATTAAGGTCTATGAAACTAGAATTTGGAACATATAATTGGGAATCAGTAAAGTAGGTGAAACAAGAGATTCAGGTGAAAGGTACCTGTAGGCAGTGACGGCTCGTCAGGGACGGCAGGGTCGGCCGGGCCGTACCAAATAATTTGGGGAAAATTACTGAACTATTTGATGAATAAAATTATTTTCCGAAACTGTTTTCATAATTCATCGCTCATTATCCTACTGTTATGCCACTATTATTTGAATTTCATTCATGGAACCTTTGAGTATGCCATCCGCATATACACCGAAAATCACGAACTAATTCAGGACCTACGACATCTGGTAATCCCATCGTCAAAACGCCGCTTTCAGTCGAAACGCTCGCGTAGCTCATTACACTGATGCAGACGGCCGGCCGATCGGTGATTTCATGTCTCGACGCATCGCCACAGGCATCGCCTACAGATTCCCCGCTTCAAGTTTAAATTTTCGCTTATACGCGTCATACCTTGGGTGCGGCCAAGCTCTGCTGGCCGTCCAACGTATCGATCGTACTTATCAGTATCAGTTGTTTGCAGTGCGCTCGCTGTATGCACCGTATCGAACCATTCCGACCTAATTTTTAATATACGGATTGGCATGATTGACATTCTATTTTCATTTTACATTGTAGGTATTTATAATTTTAATTCCTATACTTATTTGTAAGTTGATGTTGGAATTTGAAATGTACAAACTGAAAAGAAAAATAATTTCCATGTTTTTGTTTACGCTTGCAGTAGTTGCAGTAAAAATTACTGATGATTTTTGAATTTGCAATTTTTCAGTAATTCATAATTCAACATATCCATCTAATATTGGTATCAGAATTTTCCTTCAGTGCTTCTGAGCGTCAATAAGTTATAATACAATTTGAATATTGCTGTAATGTAACCTACTGTGCCTCTGCCCATTGTCGATCTAAATGAAAACCTAGTAGGTAATATGGCAAGAAAAATGTCAGCAGTCCAAGAGCTGAGTAGGCATTGAAACATCGTAAAAAAGCTCTGGTGACGAAAATGTATAACTTCCAGAATATCATTTATTTTCAAAGACGCATGTAGCGGTTATAAACTACCTAAATAATATTTATGCATCCATCGCATCGCGGGAAACATTATACCTACGGCTGCACGCTGCACCCTGCACGCGGGCTCGGCCAGCCGACTACGAAGGAGTGGGGTCAGTGGGGTGGCTTGTTACAGGAACGGCGTAGACCGATTGGCGATTAGTCATTGTTGTGCTTCTCGCGTTAGGTGAGTGGTTGTCGGTTATGTTGATTTTTTTGAGTTTACATTACGTTTTCAACTGAATATAAATATTTTTTGTTCACGAGTTATTTTATTTTTATTTTCTTTCATTTTATTTTTTCGACTTTCTTGTTATTATTTTTTCATACCAACTAACCCTTATCCACCTCCTTTTTCTTTCCCCATATCCCCTGGCGAGAATGCTCTAACCTCGTGGTTCTTGCTGGACAATTTAATTTTTTGGTTATGTGTACAGGGTGATTCACCATAAATGTCCCCCCCTCTAGCTCAATTATTTATAAACCGATTTCAAAATTTGAAATATCATCTTGAATGATTTTTGATTGAGTTTTTTTCCGCTACAGCAGAAAATACAGGGTGCTCAGAACAAACGATCTACAGGGTACCATTTGATTTTTTTATATGGAACACCCTATTTTTCATTGTATTTTTAGATTCTCCCTGAAAAGCTGATTTGCTAAATGTATCACACTTGGGGTCTATCGGGAATGATTACAGAGATATAGGGTGTTCAAAATCGAGATTTTTCAACTTTAGGATTTTTTTGAGACGAAACTATTCATCATCGGTCAAAACGGCTTTCATGTCCATATCTCAACTTTTGATTTACTATCTACTGACATTTAATAATTGGAACAGATACAGGGTGATCAGAATTCTGAATCTTGAACCACCCTGTAAATGTTCCAATCAAATCTCAATAGACAGTTAATCAAAAATTAAGATGGAAACATAGGAGCCGTTTCGACCCATAATGAATAGTTTCGAGACAAAAAAATCCTAAACTTGAAAAATCTCGATTTTGAACACCCTATATCTCTGTTATCATTCCCGCTAGACCCCAAGTGTGATGCATTGATGAAATCAGCTCTTCAGGAAGAATCTAAAAATACAATGAAATACAGGGTGTTCGATTTGGAAAAATCGAGTAGTACCCTGTAGATCATTTGTTCCGTGCACCCTGTATTTCCTGATGCAACGGGAAAAAAAATTCTGAGAAATCATTTTAGATCATCCTTCAAATTTATAAATCGGGTCAAAAATAAGTGAGCTAGAGGGAGAAAGGACAATTATGGTGAATCACCCTGTACATGCTCATTTGCCATCGAACTTCACTCAAGCCGCTGACCCACTTACGTTCGCATTTTAGAGCAATATCTATACCCTGGCCGACCCAGGTTCTGAGGGCACGAGCCGTCACTGCCTGTAGGAGACAAAGTGAATCGTGATTAACTAAGTGTGATAGGTAAGATAGGTGAAACACAGGTAAATCGCAATTGAGAAGGTGACATAGGTGAGACATGTGGAAATACAGGTGACAAGGTGAATCTTCGGCGATAAAACCTCCTGGTCATTGTCCTTCTGTATGTCGTTCTTTTTGTCTCATTCTCCACAACCTCCATTAAGAAGTTACAGAGCTGACCGTTTTTTGTGCAGTTCTCTTCATGTTCATGACTTCAGTAAGTGATAATATTATGTTGCCTAGATCTATGGAGTGAATTGATAGAATGCATACTCACATAATTTTGTGATTGTTCGAATATTGCCCAGACTATTTATGTGAACACTGGTGAGGTGAAAAACAGCGAACAGAAATGTTGTCGCTCGACCAAAAACTACCTCCCTTAACGACTTATCGCGCTGCCAACATGACATCCATCTCCTGCAATGGCCGTTTCCATTTTTGCGCTGAACAACCTGCAACGCAATTTGCAGCGACCAGATAAAATTAGTTGAAGTTTAATTGGTCCCAGGAGGCCAATATATAATGGGCCAGAGCACAAGCCGGCTCTGGACGAGAACGAAGGGCGATAGATCCTACGGGAATTTATTAAATATCACGACACATTTTATGGCTCCGACATCATCATCAAAAAACCGGAATGAGAGAGTTGTGATGATAATATTATTACTATATTTGGGAATTCCGGGTATACGAACTTGTAGAGGGTGGAAGAACAGGATTGGAGAGCTCAAGGGTGCGGCAGCAACACATCATTCTGTTGCCATCAAATTACCATGAAAATGGAAGGTTTTTTTTTCATCTTCATGGTCTCGCTTTTGGTACGGACTAAAGAGAATCCTTATTATGTTCGTTCAACATGCGCATCCGTGGTGCATAGAGAGAGAAGGTGCCATTTGGAAAGAAAAGTTGACAGTCACTGATGTTGAAGTTGAAATTTTCAAAAATAATGATTAAAGCCTACTCAGTACTCGCAGTATATAATGCGTCATTTCAGTTGCTCTTTGTTTTCAAAAATCGGATAATTAGCCTGAACAGTTAAATTTCCATCGATCTTGAGACTCGCCAAATCGTTCAGATACAATAAGAATAGGATATTACCCAGAACAGAGCCTTCAGGCATACCATGTTCAACGAAGCCCAGTTTCAGAATTCGTGTTCGCTCTGCGGAATTGGGTACGCTCACTCAATCCAACTGAGGAACTGATTATCGGATCGGTTATCGGATTTTTTGGAGCTTGTGAGATCTCGGAAATACTTCCCTAGGCAATGGATTGCAGCGATTTGCGGTTTTGGCTAGGCAAAGATTGAATTGGATTCGAAAGGCTGCCCTATCAAATGTCCACATATTGTTCCAGTATATTTACTTTCGTACCTCCAATGATCGTACCACTTTTTTTATTCAGCGTTCCCAACGAAACTTTCCGAATGAAAATCGGGAAGTGTGCATTATCCAATGTTCCGATACCATTGCCGGTTCCATCCCCTGCTCATATCTGACAATATGTATATACCGCAACAAAGAAAAATCTGGAAATCGCGTGCTAACGCTTCAAAGTGGAGATTCGCCCGGTGGAAACACGGAGTTATTCCGATTGAAAGGGTTCGAGTAGCGGCATTAAGACGCCCCTCTGGAAAGCGCGGAAGAGAAACGTCACAGAAGCTTAATCCGAAGTTGATGGTATCTCTGGAGCATGCATAGATCAATCCACATGGGAACTCGCCTCTCCTCCCAAGTAGCACACATATATTGGGACAATATCGGTGCAATATTACGAAAATATCGGCAAAATATTGTGAAAGTAATATTGGCGAGAAAAAAAATGTGAACATTCGGCGATATTGGTACAATATCAGTTTCCAAATGTGGGTAGAATATTCTCATTTTAATATTGGTTGAATATTCGTAGAGTAATATCGGACACAAAATGTAATATCAATATTGGCGAGAAATTAATGGTGAACATTCGACAATATTGGTGTAATATATGGAAATATCGGTGAATCATTGGAAATCACCATGAAGGTATGTTGTCTCAGAAATATTGGTAGAATATTCTCATACCAATATTGCTGGTATATTCGTGAAGTTATATTGGTCACGAAATGTGATATCAATATACTGGTGCAATAATGGTTGGAAATATTGGTACATTATTGAAAATCATTATGTAGCTATGTTGTCTTCAAAATATTGGTGGAATATTTTCATACCAATATTTGCGAGTTATTCGCATCAGGAATAATCACAAAGGTCAGCCCAGCCGGAGTGCAATGGGAGGGCCTCGCCCTAGGGAAGCCGCCTTGTTGATCACGGTTAACCCCTACTCCAGGTTATAATACTTTACAATCGTCTAGAGCCAATATTTAAATTCTCTCGTCGGATCGGCAATGAGAGTACGTTACCAATCATTTATAGCGCCATCTATCGACATGGGTTTAGGAGGGCGTAATATGGAATAAATATCGAAATTTCGATATCGATATGTATTCTCAAAACAATATGTGAACAATATTGCTTACATGATATAGTGAATCACATATCAGCCAATATAAGATGATATTATTTTCTGAATATGGCTAGAAAACTATTCACCCGATATGCAATTGAACTTGAAAATACAATATTGTTTTTCTCTTCTATGTCCGATATAAGATACATATTGAATTGCCGTTATTGATATTCATATTTGAATCATTGAAAACCCCTTCAGAATCGACATGTGGAGAATGTTCAAATTGCTATATTGGTTATTATTGTTGGAAACAATATGTATACGATATCTTCCGCATGATATGGATAGAATGATATTAATCAAGAAAGGTGAATATGATATTTCGAATATTGTTGAAACAATATTCAACCAATATGCCGTCGAACTCAAATATACAATATTGCACAACCGCTTCAGAATCAACATCGGGACAATATTCGAATCGCGATATTGGTTATAAATGTAAGAAGCAAATTGTATACGATATCTTCCGCATGATATAGATAAAATGATATCAATCAAGATGGGTGAATATAATGTTTCAAATATTGTTAAAACAATATCCAACCGATATGCCGTTTAACTTGAATATACAATATTGCATAACCGCTTCAGAATCGACATGGGGAGAATGTTCAAATTGCAATATTGGTTGTAAATGTCGGGAACAATATGTATACGATGTTGTTGTATCGACATTCGTAAAACAATATTATATAACATTCATAGATATATCTTTCAACACATTGTTAACGAATTTTACAACCAATATTGCTCCAATATTGTAGCTGACAATCCATATTCAGCTCAGGTTGAACCAATATTCCACCAATATTATCATTCCAATATTGTTTGTCCAATATACTCTCATATTGGACCTATATTATTTTTCACATGTACGATATATCTATATCGGCCCAATATGAAATCGGGTTCCAGCCAATATGATGTGCTACCTGGGCTATGGCTGTGAATACAGACAAGTTTAAATGAGATTGAAGGTCGGAATCCAGACGACGACACGGGAAAAGGAGATAAATGACGATACTATGCGGAAATATTCAGTCGAACGCTCTGGAAAAAGGAGCGTTGGCGAAGATGGCGTTTTTCAGCTTATTTTCTCGGCTTTGTGCTAGGGTATTTCGCGTCGAACGAGAACGTCGAGTGATATCTGCGTAATCCACGTACTGAAATATCGAGGACAGCCAGATGATCTCATAAATTATTCCCGACTTCCGAGAACTTCAGGAGTCCGATATGTGGAACCAGGTTCAATTGGTCACCCGAGGATTTGTACCAATTTGTTGAAGAGAGTTATTACTTCTGTGGGTGGCTATTCAATGGAAAACACTTGCACACTTGGTTGAGAGTCAGTCAGTTCTAACTGCATTCATATCAGGATGGCTCTATCCCTATGGTGCAATAAAAAAGGCCAAGAAGGCAAAGCCGTGATATTATAAATTGAAAGTAGTACAATTACAACTATATTGTTCGATTCAAACAGAATCCTTCCATATCCGCTAGAGCATCTTCAGTCTATAGTCTTTAAACCTCCGATATATCTACCAACATGATCCCACTAGAGTGGCTGGCTCTTGATCTCCAGAAAAATAAGGATTTCAAATCTGAGAAAATAGTCGGTCATTTAGACATGAGGCGGCAAAACGAAACGTGAGCTAAGCTTGGTAATTTCAAGATACTATAAACTTTCTAGTGTCCAGAAACAGCCATCAGGATATAACATTGCTGTCATATTCTTTCATATTTTTTGTTGTGTTCAGCAATATATTTCGTGAAGCAACTCGATAAGATAACTTTTGATAGTTACTAGCATTTGACCTTTCATAGAGGAAGTGCGAAACCAAGTTTCACCGGCGAAAGTGAAACATCCCTGAGAGTCGCTACAAGTTACTCTCTCTGGATTTGTTCGCAATCCATAGTTGCCGGATTATATGATGGCGAAAATCAGTTGACGGTTAGAGAAAATTTTCACGACGCCGTAGTAAATGTGAAATGGCAAGTTCTCATGCCATTTGAGTTTTGAGGTAAATTGATGAACCCAAAGACTTAGTGACCGGAATTCACTAATCCATAAATGATGTATATAGAGCATAAACACTCAGTTGTAGTTTTCATTCGAATGTTTAGAAACGTTCTCAAAACTTCTCGTTTGTTTCTGCTGATATTTTGAGTGGGAGATATTTTCCATCTTAGGAAATACATGAGAATACATGATTATGAAGCTGTTGAGGTGTTAAGAAGCTTTAAGCAATAAAAATCAAGAGTTTTTGAGAAGCAGCTAACATGATTCACCCATGGAAAAGTATTATTGATGAAAATACTTGGATATTTATGACTTTCTGGAAATGGACCTATAATCTTATGAAAAAGTGTAACTATTATTTCTTATCAATCATAACCTCAGATTATATCAACATAAACAAGAGCCCAATAATCCAGTGCCTGACTTAATCCGTGAACTACCTCAGTAAACTGGTTTGCGTGGTTGGTTAACTATTATGTCATAGTTTGGAAAATTGACTTTTGTCCTCTCGTACATGTCCACCTCCGACGTTGCCGCTGCTCGCAGCCCACAGATGGCGCCGCTATCGGCGCGTTAATTAACTCGAAACGAAAGGCCGTTCCGTTGCCGGCTCGTCCCTCAGGACGCACGCAGCCCGGATTATTCGACATCGATGGGATTTCGAAACCTCTTCGGAGGCGGTTTCGTCACCCGGAGGGTTGTTCTAGATCGGGCGTACAAGACACGTACTAAATTGAAAACGCCACCGAGAACGGACGCAGGGAATCGTCCGTCTGACCCGATTTCATTAGCGGAATTAACTCGGAGGAGAGTGATGCGAATAAATACTACCCCAATAAACCTAGCAGAACTACTTCAATATTTCAGATTTTCCATTGTGTTATAATTTGTTACTAATTTAGTAATGATTCATTAGCCAGGCGGCAATCAAAGCAGTCAACTCTATGCAAGTTAACTCAAAACTAGTATGGGACTGCTCAGAAACCCTAAATGACCTGGGCAGTCAGAACAGACTGACTCTAGCATTGGTACCAGCACATACAGGGTACGAGGGCAATGGAGAGGCAGACTCACTTGCCCGAGCAGGAGCAAACAAAGCTCTGAATGGCCCAGAACCCTTCTGTGGTATTGCGAAAGCTATACAAAAGACTAAGATCAAAACATGGATGCAAACCAAATTTCAAGAATGGTGGAACAACTCGCCAAGAATGAGACAGGCTAATGAGTTCATTAAAAAACCATCGCCAACATTCACAGAATATCTACTGAGCCAGAAACGAAGTTCAACTAGAATACTAGTGGGACTTCTCACAGGGCATTGTAGGCACAACAAACACATGAGTACGATAGGTCTGACTGAAGAACTGCTGTGCAGGTTCTGTCAGGAAGAGGAGGAAACAGCAGTACACATACTTTGCCACTGTGAGGGCTTGTCATGACTAAGGTTCCTCACGCTGGGTGAGGAAAAACCAGAAGCCCAAAGATACACAGGGGATCTGAAAGCTAGCCTATGGAGTCTCATAGAGAAGGCGGGGCCAGTCGAAGAACTAATCGATCCATTGTGTCTGCAATAGATCTGAAAAAAGGTCGCGGTGTGGAGACAGATAGCCCGAAGGCCCCATTCTAAATCTAATCTAATCTACCATATTCGCGATTCATTACCCTTCCTTCAACAGAAAAAAACCCACGGCCCTGTTAGCTTTATGTCAACCTATAGCAGAACCATAGCTGAAAATAATGTTTTTCTGCAACCGACACAAAAGTCGTCCATTTTGATACCAAAATTAGCTCTTAAATTGACGTTTCTATTACTGACACAAAAATAGGTATGTTGCTAGGCAACATATTTAGTTCCTAGGAGCTAAAGTTGAATTTTAGTTCCTAGGAGCTAAAGTTGAACTTTAGCTCCTAGGAACTAAAAAGGATCTACTGGACGTCATCAAGAATAAACAACATTGTGACGGTTGGTTATTTGGGTTGAGTGGCATACCTGATTTGTTTCCGATTTCAGCAGATTTGGCATTTCATACCCATGCTGGAGATATAAATACACCTTATTATAGTTTAGTATTGGAATTATAAACATCTCAGTTGAGTATTTTTGTTTTGATCAGGGAAGCCTTCAAGATTTAAATACTTGCTTGATCTGTATTTCATTCGTTATTCTCGGGATGGATAACTTGTTTTTGGATAATCACGGCAAGCAATAGTTTTTTTTTTCAAACAACGATATTGTTAACCTTCATTTGATTATCAAGCGACAAACATTGTATTACGGAGAGGAAAAAATAATTGCTATTCTTATTGTTGAGATTGTTGATGTGCTCACTAACCTAACATTTTCCAAGTCTTGTTTCTACAGCTGGCACTGACGCGGTATTTGCCATTAGAGCACCTGGTCCATACACAAATATGTCACTCTGTGATTGTATTTATATTGAAACTACAATTCGAACATCCTTGAACATTGAATGAACCTGCTGTTGATGCAGGTAGAATGTTCTCACCACACGGATTATTTTTCAATATTTGTTGCATTGCATACATATGGCATGGTATTGGTGGTAGCTTCACATATTTATTTGAGTAATTTGTTTCGGTTGCAGAAAAAATAGCATGTTTCATTCGGATCAAAAGTGACTTTGTTCGACTCGCAAATTTTGCTTTCGCTCGGCTTCGCTAAACGCTCCGCCTCGCAAATGCAAAATTCGCTTGTCAAACAAAGTGTCACTTTTGATCCTAATAAAACAATCTACTATTTTCAAACTTCAAATAAACCATATTCTATCACTTTTTCATTGCTATAACTCATAACTATAATCACGAATTCATTACTAATCGTTCGATGAAAATCTCGATCTCAACCTAGCAGGACCAAAATTCCAATCACATTTTTTATGACATTCTATTGAGTCCTCAATGAGTTACTTATTTATTACTAATTTATCACCAAATTCACAAATTCATAACCCTCCATTTAGCAAAAAAAAAATAATGGCTCTGCTAGCTTTATCTTATTATGATCGCAATTTTTTTTAATGGTTTCATTCTATAGTAGGTATAATCCTTTGATAGTTGAAATTTGATGTATTTATTTCGGATATCCACAATCCAATGCAACCATATACAAGACGACTCACGTACGTATCTCTATTTCTGTCTAAAAACAGAGCCAGCATATTTCTGACTTGTCGATAATGTCCTGTCATTCATTCAACATGTTTGCTCTGAATTTTTGCTTGACAGTTAACAAGCATTGACGAGATATGAATAAGATAACAGGTTCATATGTTTGGTATCTGTTTGCAAAAATAATAATAAAAATGAGACAGGAATTTTTTTACCATTCCTGGTATAGTTGTTTGATGAACCGCATGTATTGATATTGTTGAGATATTATTTCTCGTTATACAATACCGTTTCAGAGCACACCAATTTCATTGAATATCGAAGATATTTAGCACAAATTGGCTGACGAAAAATTATCAATTATAGTCTCGCTCGATACAATTTAAATTCATCGTCTTTTGTCTTCCTTGAGTATGAAAAAATAATAACTTTTTAGAAAATGAACGAGCAATAGGAAATTCACTGATAATTAGGAAAAATAATGGCTTTACAAAATGAACGGGCAATACGAGATTCACTGATAATTAGGTTTCATTTCTGTTTCAACTATGAAATAAATTCATTATCGTTCTATCCAGACTTCCGAAAGCAAATATTGGATTTCAATCAGTTCCGTTGGCCAAAACGGCAACGTTCAAATATCTCTAAGAATGCCGATGGTACGGTTCAGGTGAAATTCGCCGTTTTCCGCCAGCCAGCTATTGTCAAATCTTCCCTTAATTTTCCAGACTGCTGGTCCATGCGATTTCGTGCGGTCACATCAGAAATTGCAATGTACTTGCTTGCGATGTTTTCGAGAGGGATGCCGCAATATAGAACATAAACGATCAATACAAGCGCATTTCGTCTGTATTGAGATACATCGTGATATATCAATAGGGTTCAACACACTATACGCCAAACTGTGTGAGTGAATCAACTGAAGCTGAGTTTTTGAGTTGATTCGCAACTGAAATAAGTTCTAACAGTTTTTTCTAGTAATGCAAATGTTCATAACAAATTCGATTGGGTACTTCCTTGCTCGCAAAGGTCTCTTGAAGACTTCTGAGGGATGATGGATAAGAACAATTTAAGAACAATTTCAGTGAAAGAATACAGCGAGATCTGTTACTGCATCTACTGAATAAAGGAGAAACAGAATCACCATGAGAAACTTCTGGACAGAGGGACAGAAGAGTTAATTAAAACTCGGCTGAAATAAAAACGTCTCTTCCTCACGAAGCTCAACGATAACAACCCGAAGACCGATTCATTTTCGTCAAAATTATCACACAGACTTCTCGTTTTGGAAGCGGTGGGATTCCGAAAGAAAATTAGAGGAGGCAGGAGCTTTACTAGAATGGGCTCACGTACGCGATCCACATTGTCGTCTCAGACTTAATGGCTCTTATATTGCACGTTAGTAGCGAACGTCGGCCATAACTGCACTAATACCTAATATCGTTAAGAACAAAAATTGCTGCTGCCATCAAGCTGCGAGCCAAAGAGGCCAATTAAAGTTGGAGAAACAATCGCCGGACGGGCGGTTCGTTGGAGTAGTCCATTTGAGTCAAGAGTCGAGAGTTCATTAATCATGGTTTTTCCATTCCCATAACCAAGATGCGATTCAGCTGTATTTATGAAAAGGATGTTAAAGGATAGTTCATACTCGGATTGTAGGGACTGTACAGGTTCTGCTCTTCCACAGATACAGCCTTTGTAATAAACCTACTACTTCTTAGTAGGAATTGGCTAGTAGAGGATTTAACGAAGCGTTTACTGGACCAAAGGCATTTAGCACAGCGGAGACCACTACACATGGAATCATTCATATATTGGAGTCGCGTGGAATATCATGGTAACAGCAGGATGATGATGGGCGAACGATGATGATGGAGGTGAATAACCAATCAGCACCAGAGGTCATTAAGACCTATTTTTAGGTCCTTCGCGTCTCAGGACTTCCTAGAAAACGCGTACATTGTGGATCTGAATCACACCTTCAATTCAGGGTGTGAAAAAAGTGCATCCATATACAGTGTCATTCATAAAGTCGGAATCATATGGGAAAAACATTTATTAATGTCTTATTTTGGAATTCGAGTTGGACATTGAGTTTTGCTTCAAAAAAGATAAAAAATGGCCTACTCAATCGGGGTCACGTGACTTTCGTAACATGTCAAAAGTGACATTTTTTCAAATTGATCGCTGAAAGTAGGCTTATTTGTTCGAATATCGAATATATAAAGTGTTCACTTGAAAATGTTGTTTCTATTTCAATTTTACACATGTTTCTCGAATTTGATCCTTCTATTGCAACTTTACAATTTTCATTTTTTTTTTAATTTTTAAAAATTTCTGTAATATTGTTAATTCCACAAAACTACATCATACCAGTAGCTTTTTCATGATTCTAACTTTCAATTACTTATTATCACTGATTATGGACAGAAATATGATTTTCTTCAGAAAATGATAATATCCGCTTCCAAATTCTGTTATGTTTGATGCAAAGTTGATATATCGTCAAGCAAACTGTCAAACTGATCTTTTCAGTACTGAAAGAATAAATTCAAATTAATTTTGTTTCTAGATGCTTGACTCAAACATAACAGCATTTTGATGTTATGTTTGCATCAAACATAACAGAATTTTGAAGCGGAGATTATCATTTTCTTAAGAATATCATATTTTTGTCGATAATTAGTGATAATTAGTAATTGAAAGTTAGTAGCATGATGGAGCTACTGGTATGAAGTAGTTTCATCGAATTTACAATTTTTCTATTACAGAAATTTCGAAAATTTTAAAAAAATATCGAAATCTAAAAAATGTAGTAGGAAGATAAAATCCGAGTCACATATGTAAAATTGTAATAGGAACAACTTTTTCGAGTAAACCTTTTCGATATTCGAACAAATAAGCCTACCTTCAGCGATTAATTTGAAAAAATGACACTTTTTACATGTAGCGAAAGTCACGTGACCCCGATTGAGTAGGCCATTTTTCATCTTTTTTGAAGCAAAACTTGACGTCCAACTCGAATTTCAAAATAAGTCACAAATAAAAGTGTTTCCCATATGATGCTGACTTTATGAATGACACTGTATATGGATTTTTTCTATGCGTTACTTGTGACCAGACTAATCAACTGTCTCAAAATTACATAATATGGGAAACCAGCGTCCTATTAAAATTCACTGGGAAGATTCAGTTTATATGACAAGAATATTATAAGATATATTTCGGACTCAATAGTCCGAGAAATTATCTCTGAGGCGATTTCTAATACGATTTAGTTTTTTATTATTGGTATATCTGGTGATGGGTTTTCTGTTCCACTGAAACATTCTGTGATGAAAATGAGAATTTCATTGAAGTTCATATTTGATACACTATTGTCTTTCATTTTCATCGATAAAATAAATTGATATAGTTCATTTGAAAAAGATGCTTATTCCAAGAAATGGATAAATGTATTCTACAGCAAACTAACATGTCTATTCTTTCATGTATGACGACAGTTTGTTTTATCAGCGATAGAAGAAATTCGGTAACTCAAAGAATTATGATACATCGATTAGTTTGTTCAATGTGAGTATTTTCATTTTCATTCCAGATATTTCGGGAACTTAGACTTTGCTCTAGGTCAAATCAATGGAATTTTATTAGACAAATGAAACGGATGTTAGAGTTCGTCCAAATGTTTCGATCAGATTCTCAATAACCTATCAAAACAAAAGTGAAGTCTAATGGGAGGCTACAAATTCAATATAAACAAAATCAATTGAATTGCGTGTATTCGATAATGATGTCATTAATAACTGAAGAACTCCGGGAAATCAGTTACGTTTCCAGCAAATTTGATAATTTTTCAAATTGGTTCGTATATCCCACGCATTTCAGTTCATTCAGCATAAATTTGATTTGTTAATGCCCTCATTGAATTTTATGAAACGATAATAGCATATTCGGCATGATGAAATCAAATTCACTAATGAATAATGAAATACAACGGGTATCGGATGCTTTGGGACCGTTTCCAGTCATAAACATTCTTCCAATATATTTTCCACCAGATATCAGTATTTCATTACAAATTATGAATAATTCATTGCTTGAATTGTGAAACATGTTTATTCCGAAACTGGTGGTGCGACAGTCACTCGCGGAAAATTCACATTTGTAAATTGAGCAAGTGATTATACATTTTCAGGTATGGAAAACGAACAAAACGAATACCATCAATTAATTATGTTCCGCGCGAAATGAAGCCAATTGTGTCGTCGAAATTAATGAGTGAATTAAAATCTACCGAGCACTTGTCTCTCTTCTGCAACATCACTTTCTGCATTATTTAAAAAATAACACCTCCGCTTTTATTCGGTGGAGCCTGCTCAACACCTCTTGACGAATGGCCCTTCATTAAAATAACCCTTCATCGAGTGAAAAACTGCTAGGGGCGGAAATATGTTGGCGAGAGCGACGCAGATGAACAGAGCACAAATGAAATGTGTGTTCTTGAGAGAGTACAGAATTGCACTGATTTCCAAGGCTGTTCCTGACCGAAAATATATAGTACTAGATCACACTTCGCAAACGTACTAGAATTGTGAATTTAGTACTGAACTTCAATTTTCTTCAAATTCGCCACCCCCGAGTTGCTTGCATAGTTCTCATTCACAAATTCAAGCCGCTGACAAACAAATATGAGTGAAATAATCTCACCACATGAAAATATCGAAATGAAAAATGAAATTCAATTAGTCAATTGTATCAAAGTAATGTAAATAGTTTCAAAATGGAAGAATTAACTGAAACATTGAACCAAATGATCTCAAAACTCATTTAGTACTAGATTCCATCAAAAAGTAGTTTGGTAGTGAACTTCTTCGAATAGTACTAAATCTAGTACTGAAGTAGTGACTGGAACAGCCCTGGTGATTTCTCTAGTCAGGAAGCACGAATTCTTTCTGCGCAAACATCCTTCCACGACCAATCAGACGATTCTAGCGATATGGCGGTAATATACAGGGTGTCTCAAAATTGCTGGGACACACAGCTACCACATGTAATACAGGTGAAAATAATTGATTAGACCCAATTTATGTATGTAACAAAATGGCCCGTTTGTCCGTGAGACTAGTTCAAAGTTTACATAGAAAAACACATTGTATGCTGTTCGAAAATGAGTGAACCAAATTGGATGAAATTCAACAAAAGGTCATTATAGAAGATAACCCTCCTTTCGGTAATCGAAGAAACCCAGAAGAAATTGTAGATGAGTTGAAACCACTCTCGTACTTTGACATTTTTTTAAGAACATTCTTAGTAGTGGTAATTATCTTCTTTTCTGATACTCTTGTGAATATTTTGTATTCTGCATAGTTCCGAAGGAAATAAATGGTTTCTTAAAAAATGTTTTCTTAAAAAATTTCAACAGATATGCCTAGTAAGAATTTAATATCATTAAATTGAAAAAATTACTCAACAATGAAAACAGAGGCAGAACGTTTTTTTAGATCAATGTTCAATATGACGCCAACCTCCATCAATGCAAATCTTAATTCCTCTGTTTCCACTGCCAACTAATTTTGTATTACAATTTCATGAAAATTTTACTAGAAATATCTGTTAGCTTTATTCGAGACAACATTTCTTTCCTTCGGAACTATGAGCAATACGTAATTTTTACATGAGTAACAAAATGAAGATAATCAATCAGTCATCTCGCTCGCTTTGTGAACCCTATTACCATCGCTAAGAATGTTCTGAAGAAAATATCAGGGGGCGAGGGTGGTTTCAACCCTAATACAATGACTTTCGAGTTTCTTTGATTACTGGTTTTATGCAAGAATGATGACGACTAGTCCATATCATCATGGTATTTCATTCCCATGCACTTCAATCAAGATGAAGCCTCATGTCTATCATCTTTGATCATATTCCCATTCGCTTCACTTATCCTTCCAGGTTTCTTATACCTCAGGACTAGATTGAATGCATTGCGTTGTATAGTTTTGAAAAAAATACTTGCGAGTTGTCTATTTGCCATTTGAACTACTTGACTCAATTCGGAGATCTAAGAACTTCTACAGAAACTAATATAATTTAAAGCAATGAAGGAATCTTGTAACCATCTTGTTTATTCAATCTCTCTACCCTCGGATAGTAATTGTCCACCACAAACTGAAAACGATTTTATTTACTCTCCCCGTTTCTCGGAATCGAATACACCCAATTCTGCCGAGATTGCACAAGGCGGCAGCCCTAACAAAAAGTTAATGTTTTGAGCCAATTTCCAGATTAAACTCCTACCTCCCTGTACCTCCTAGATGCCATTAGGTTTTACTGCCAGGCAATAGTCATGAAGTTTCCCCAAATGCGTTATTCTACTTTCACGAGAAAATCAAACTAAATGAATCGAGCATATTTATCTATCCAATTTTGATATCCCACTGCTGCCACCAATGTATACGACCGTTTCCTTTCAAATCATGGCCCCCCTAGAAGGGAATGGGAAACATCAGTCTGTCAGCCGAAATTCAATTGCCTGCGACGAGCTGAAATATTTCAGACAGTTTGTAATTGTGTCATTGCATGACGCTTAATTAGATTTATCGTGTCAGGCAGATAGATGTATTTCACTGGTGGTCACAACATTAACAATGACCACGAGGTATCGCCTGATAGCTGTTCGTGAACATTGAAATCGATAGGTTCATATCATTGGCGTGTATTCCTAGTGGGTACTTTGCAGGCGATATGTTGTTTGAAGGAAATCCGGGGTGCCAGCAATTCAACATCATTCAGTTCGATAGGCAAGAATACAAATTTTTAGAAAAAAATACTACGACGTTCGTCACGACGAGAATTTTTTAAATTCCTATCGGTAATCGAGAAAATTAGCAACTTCCGTCTCAACTGATTCTTCAGCTTCAGCTATATGCACATCTGTATCGAATTAACGCATTTATATTCTTGTCTATCGAGCAATTCTGTAATAATCAAAGAACGCCTCTGTTTTTAATCTTGATTCGAGTCTTGATTGCAACTACTCACTTCCAATATTGAACAGGTTCATGTCAGTTGTTTCACCTGATCCATTTGATTTTATCACGATTCATTAGCCCGCAAATGTTTCCGTTGTTGCCAGCTGTCATAAACAAATTCCCGTGCTGATTGATAATGGTGTGCGAAAAACGTTGCACATTCATTATCCCAATGATATCACCAAAATCGATATCGAATGAAGGTGTTGGATTGTGTACCTTGACAAACTTCTGAATTCACTATTGGATTCATTCTTTTCATGACTTTCAATCAATCATTCCATTATGATCTCATTCGACAGGTCGTTGGATTGCAAACATTGTATTTCGTCATTTGAAACCAGAAGTAGTTGGATCGTTTTCCTTGGAACCCGAGTTGAAACCCAAATGAATTTCATGATTTAGTTAGGTGAATCTGTTATTGTAATTCTGGACGTTGGCTGGGCTATGATCATCCAAGGTGACCTAACAGGTAGTATGTGTTCCCTCCAAGAGACCGTGTCGAAATCACGTGTTCCAGAATGGTCAATGAGATCCTTTTACCAACCAACTCACTACTCAGGAATGCACTAACGATGATTGTCTATACTATAGTCCAAAACGCTGACGCACAAATTTCAAATGAGTTATTTTGCACGAAATCCAAAACCTTCGATCAATATATGACTTATATCTACTGTCGAGGAGGTGGAGATGACTAATGAATATACAGTTACACACTTGCGATGCTTCATATAGAAAAACCAAGTACCACTGACGAGCTCTGAAAGAGCGAAACAGCTGTCTTGTATATCTCTGACAAGATATACAAATCGACGTTCTGTGGAATCTCTTTATGTCTACTGCTATGGAAGGTATCATAGTGACTCCGAATCAGTGTAACGTTACGCTCCAAACAGTCCGGTGTTAACACGAGAGGTCAGTTCAAACAGAGATGTATCTTACATCGAACTGGACACCGTGGACGAAAACAACGATCAAAGAGGCGAGATATCCAGAACAGTCTGGACCACACAAACAGACGAACGGACATACGATCGGCAAGCCGAGCAGGTAAACGGTTCCCGGGGGATCCCCTACATACACACGTTCCTAACTCACGCATCCCGGGGGAGCGAGAAGCTGGCTGAGGGGAAACGGAGCATCCCTCTTCTCTGGACCATCCTCGCAGTCTCCTTTGTCGAAGGCGGAGAACGATAAATTCGGACTTGGGGGGTCTGGATCGGCTTACGGTAACGGTTTTAACGACTCCGGTCGCTGCCATAACGCACCTACGCCCGGAACGCATGAATCTGGACTGCTGGAGCGATGAAACGGCAAGTCTGTTGCTCGTTTCGAGGCTTCTTGTCTACTACCCAACCAACCCACGTAGTAAACGGCAGAAAGATCTAGGCGTGAAATCAATGTTGATATAGAGTTGTAGCCTAAAATATCAACGTACGTTAACCAAATATGCCATTGAGTCAAGATTATTGAATACTGGATCTCCAAAAAGTTTTTCTTCAAGGATTTTGCTAATTTTAACACGAATTCAATGTTCAGATCAAAACAAACAATCAAAAAGGACCAATACAAACCGAAAACAAAAATTTATTTTCACGTATCAGTCTACGTGGAGATCTAAGTACAGTACGTATTCCAACTCTCTATTATTGAGGATCATCATAGTCAGGATCTCCAAAGGGATCTGCTTCAAGGACTTCTCTTATATCAACAGGAATGAATATTCAGATCTGAGCAATCAAAATCAAAGATCAGCAATAGATAACGAAAACGAAATAAATCATTATGTTACGATGACACTGATGACTTCAACTCAATTCAAGGTCAAATCAGTGAATAAATACTCTCTAATAACGGGATATAGACGTTATCAGATCGATATCAAATACACTTGACCTCTGCCCCCTCCTACTATTTCAAGGCCACGACTTGGGGGCACTAAAGTGAAAACAGTTCAATGAGAAAACTGGCGAAGTATAAACAAGAACTCTTATGAGTATTGGTGAGAATCACCTCTCTATTGCCTAGAGGCACATTGGTACTGATAGATATTCAACTGGAATCGAACAAATCAAGTCAAAACCAACACGTTCAATGGTGGATACCTCATGGATAGAGTATCATAAGTCACTTGGTTATAGCCACCAGGTTCCCATCTATCACGTGAAATTGGTCCACGCAATGTTATGCACAAATTTTTTTTCCTATATGAGATGGAAAATATGCTAATATAGAACTTTTGAGCGAATAGATTGAGCGAATAGTGACGTGTATCTGAATGAAATCCAGAACCTGAATTAGAAGGTGGGGTTGATATCTGATTATCTCACCTATAGCTGTGTGAATATTACAAAATACATAATTTATGATTATTTCTTCGCATCCATTGGAATTGAAATGGTAAAAATATAGAATACGACAAACTAAACTACTCAACACTAATTTCGTCGCACACAAAAATGTCGCCCCTGTTATAATGGGAATAACTTTTTTCAGTTTAGAACAATTTGAATTTGGTTCACACTGTTCGATAGCCCAGTCCTTTGGCTATAATCTCGTACTCCATTGAAACATAAGGGTATTCACATAAAATTTCTACATGGTGTTTTCCGACACTGTGCAAAATTTCGGAATATTCAAAAGGCTCTCAAATGGTGAAAAAAATTTGTTTCTGAACTTCGACAACAGAGGCATGAAGATGATCTCGTTACCTCGAGATGTTTCGCGAATCAACTTCCTATCTCTCTTATTTACAGAGTGATCTCAAAAAATCAACTTCTTGGTTTTGCAGCCATAACTTTTTTCCACGTCAACCGATTTTAGAAATCTTAGGTTCATTTTGAAGATAAAACTTCAGATGGAGAGATCTGAATATCAGGATTGACTCAAGATGGCTATCAGAGATCTAGAGTTTTCTTGAAAGTGACCCAAATCTGGAACGCCCTCCGAATCTCGGCTGGGAGGAGAATTGAATGAAAATCAACTTGTTCTCGGAAAAACAATTCATTCAGGATGCGTCCATATTTTCCTCGCTCTCAGTAGTCAAGAATTGTGCGTGAGAAAACACAATTGAAACATGTTCTTGCAAAAACATCAGACCATTTCTCCTCTGTAATGCATGGCCCGTAACCAACGTTACAAGAATCACAATGGACTGACAAACCCGACCAGCTAAGGCTCATCATAAGTGATGTACCAAAAACCCTATGCGGTCTCGCATTGTCATCAACGAGAACAAAGTTTTCACCCACATTCGCGTTAGATGCGGCATCGAAACTATCGAAATCTGTTTATTTATTCGAAAACGACTTCTAACCTGACTTGTCAGTCACTTACTGTGATTCTTGTAACGATGGTTACGGGCCATGCATTACAGAGGAGAAATAATCTGATGTGTCTGCAAGAACATGTTTCAATTGTGTTTTCCCACGCACTTTCTTGACTACTGAGAGCGAGGAAAATATGGACGCATCCAGAATGAATTGTTTTTCCGAGAACAAGTTGATTTTCATTCAATTCTCCTCCCAATCGAGATTCGGAGGGCGTTCCAGATTTGGGTCACTTTCAAGGAAACTCTAGATCTCTGATAGCCATCTTGAGTCAATTCTGATATTCAGATCTCTTCATCTGAAGTTTTATCTTCAAAATGAGCCTAAGATTTCTAAAATCGGTTGACGTGGAAAAAAGTTATGGCTGCAAAACCAAAAGGTTGATTTTTTGAGATCACTCTGTAAATAAGAGAGATAGGAGGTTGATTCGCGAAACATTTCGAGGTAATGAGATCATCTTCATGCCTCTGTTGTCGAAGTTGAGAAAAACATTTTTTTCACCATTTGAGAGCTTTTTGAATATTCCGAAATTTTGCACAGTGTCGGAAAACACCATGTAGAGATTTTATGTGAATACCCTCATGTTTCAATGAAGTACGAGATTATAGCTGAAGGACTGGGCTATCGAACAGTGTGAACCAAATTCAAATTGTTCTGAACTGAAAAAAGTTATTCACATTATAACAGGGGCGACATTTTGGTGTGCGACGAAATTAGTGTTGAGTAGTTTATCTATCGGATCTGATGATGTCCTTAGTTGGTGTTTTCATATTCTTATGTTGGCTGCCATCAAAATTCGGCAAGAGTAGTCGATAATTGAACCGTACCACGTCACACGATAACGCCCATGTTGTTCAACAACGTAATTACTTCAACTTCTGTCTATGAAAACACAATAGCAATCGAACTGGAGCAATTCAATCTGCAATTATTGCAAGCTGAGCACGATCTCAATAAACCCGTTTCAGCTAATAACCGCATTCGGAACGATTCCGTCGGGAATGAGCAATTCGCAACTAGAAATAATAGGTAAGAGATGTGATGCACGAACGAACATGACGAAATTAAAATCGCCGTACTTGTTGAGAAGAAAGTCATACAAATATGCGAAGAGGATGATGCTATCAATGCTGTTCGCGCTCAACGATATGCTGGAATATATACCTAAATACGTAGATAAGCCTCCTAAGCTATTTGATTTCCACTCTCGTTATTGCTGGTTTCTGCTTCCACAATCTTCCCCTGTATGACTAATCCCTATGTGTATTACTTCGTGTCGATAAAGCAACAGATAAGAATAGCCACCGTCAGCAAAGCACAATATTCTCTCCTGTATTTCTCAGCATGCATTAGTCATTGTTCGAAAAGTTTTCAATGTTAATCAATGATCAAATCATTTCTATATCTTACTGAATCCTTCATTCAGTCTAGTTCATGATGTCTATAAACTAATTTTGGTGCTAGGATGTCGAACATCACTGACTACGCAGTCACCTATACGTCATACGCTACAGAGTGGTACTACGAGTACACCGCTGTGCTTATAGGTTGTACTACCTGATGATATAGTCGATTATCTGGATCTTATAATAGCACATAGTTTTTCGAGATGAATAGTTCTATCCCGATTGGCAGCAGGAGCGAGACAGTACTGTTTCGGCTCACCAGGCCCCATTAGCAGGTCTCGGTTTGCTGACATACTAAAAGGAATTCTGAGATTTATACAGTAAGTTAGAATGACCTTTTTTCCCAAAGTATGGCAAGAAATAACCTTCTGAATGTTTTCGTACTGTATAGAGATGTTTGACTGGAATACTTGAATTACTGAGTGATGACTAGGAAGGTTTTCAGTTTTTCTTGAGCTTTCGACATGGTGCAACAACTACAAACCTTCGAAACAATGATGGAGGGCCAGAAACGAGTACCATTCATCTGGTGAAAATGAAAATGAAATCAATGTGTCTAAAAGGACAACGAGGCACCAATATCAATAAACTTGGAATGATTAGATTTTCAAACTATAAGTAGTTCAGAAGGCTAAATAAGAAATAAGGAATCAAAATCAACGAGAAAGAGTTCGCAATTGAGGTAGATACACAACTTCATATCAAAACGTCAATGGAGTCATGAATTTGGCATGGCAGAGAGGAGTTGTATTCCAGGAATGTTAGAATAAGGTGTTCCAGGTTACACAGTCATCTTCTATGAATGATATTCTGATTACTGACTGTCAAATTGATGAGTGATATAGCTATTTGAAACATATTTTCTTCATTTTTCTTCTCTATTTTAGGCAAGGCATGTGGCATTTCCTTTTTTCTGTAAAGTAATCATGCTGAATTGGTGCAAGTTCGCATTGATTTTTATGTCAATGAGATCTTTCGAAACAGCTGCTGTAGGTATATCGAAGATTTTGTTTTTGATGGATGGGTCATCGGTCGGGTAGGTCCGCATCATAAGTGTTTCAATGATCTCTAGATTAGATGGGTTTTCATAGCACCTTCCCATGAATAGACACATTAGAAGTATGGTCTGGACCGTACCGTCGGCAACCCTGGTGGGTGATATATGCAGCAGGACCTGACTGTAACGAGCACATATGCGAATAGGAGCAATATTCATCCAATAACCATATATCGCGACGATATCTGTCCGGGGAGACCTCCCGCGTGCATTTCACCTTTCGCAGAAGACAGACAAATGGTGGCCCTCGCCGTTGATAAAGCGAGGACTTTTTCGCTGCGTCTCCGTTCCCCACATTTTAAGCGGAACTTATTGCCGAGGAAAACCAGAAACAGCAAGACTTTATGCCTTCGACCCGTCCATGAATAACAATACCGTCGGCTGGTGGTACGTGCCTCTGCAAAATATCATTCTCGTATCGGCGGACGTAGATTTTCGGGATGTGCTCCATAGGTGCTATAAATTCGTTTTCCACGGCGTCGTTATTATGCCTCGAATGGATCTGGGAGATGCGTTCCTGAGATTTTTGCGTGGTACGAGACGTGGAATTGTAATGTTATGTTTGTGGGGTTGAGAAGGGGGTATTTTTGTATATAAATTCAGTTTTGTGACAAAATAAGATCAGCTCTTTGCGGACCCCTGGATCACCTAGATATCGAGTTCGGTTCCCTGTGGATATTTATATTCTATATAAGTCATATATTGTATCGAAATGGAGGATATGCGAAGACGATTCTTATTAGCTTCGATCGAAGCGATACACAAGACTGAGTGAACCATTAGATGGATCTGAGAATGTGGCTGATGAAATTCTTGATATCATCAGCTCAACGCTCAATTTTTGTGTGTGAAAAGTGAATGCTTCATCTGAATGTCTTTCAGAGAAGCATCTAGAACTCTAGAAAGCAGACCTTGTTAGGCTATATCTGAATAAAGTTCTTCATTGGCCAAATTATATTTCGAGGATGATTGAAGAATAGTATATTACAGAGATTCATCAAGTCAAGTAGCTTGATATTTTAACAAACTACTTGACTTGACTTGAAAATCAAGCTCCTGGCAAATTACGTACTTGACTTGACTTGAATTTGAGATATTTATTACTTGACTTGAAATCAAGCTACTTGATAATACTTGATCTTGATACGCACGAGTCGCACGGCGTATATTTCTGCAAGCTCGCTCACGCTTAGACAAAAAACGGGGGTTCCCCGAGATCCGAGCTGACTGAATCGATCGCGAAGCCAGTCTTACCACAGCCACAGTTTAAGGAATGGGTATTCCTTAAACTGTGCCACAGCGATGCCATTTTCATTTCATCAGTTATATACAGGGTGACTCACGGTCGATGGTAGGTTAGACGTTCACGTTTATGATAGGAACGCAACGCAGGATTTTTCTGAAAATTTCGCATCTCACATTTCATCACCGGTACCATCACAGCCGTCTTCAACTAAGACGGCTCGAATTGAACACCCTGTATTTTATTGCATTTTCAGATTCTCCTTGAATATATATATATACATCACACTCGGGGTATAGCGATTATGGAGATATAGAGTGCGAAAAATCGGGATTTTTCAACTTCAGGAATTTTTTGTGTATGCGAAATTTTCAGAAAAATCCCGCGTCGCGTTCTCCATAAACACGATAAAACTGCTGAAAATCAAGTAGTTTGATATAGAACTACTTGATTTTTCAAGTACTTGATGAATAATTACTTGACTTGACTTGACATTAAAAAACTTTCGCTTGACTTGAACTTGACTTGATTTCAACTCTACTTCTACTTTTCGCATATATTTTCAATGAAGAATTTCGATACAAACAAATATTGTTTGAATAATTCTGATACAACATATGAAAATAACAGTTGACAGTTAATACAATAATTGACAGGCCAGGCATGTCTCGAATTACTGAATAAGCTGTGTTTAATGAACTGCGTTGCCATGGTGATGTGTTTAAGAAATCGTGTTGCCATGGTAACGTGTTTAATATTTTGAATAAATCACAGATCGACAATCCGTGATTAATCGATTATTTAACGTGGTACATATCCGTACGATAAATGCCATTTTAGTTATGTGAGTAGAAAAAGATCTTTTCTGTTTTAGTTCTCCCGACACTTCAGTCTAAGGCTTCCTGATTTATCCTTCTGCCTATCTGTTCTCAAAGAGTTTTACTGGTTAAAGTGAAACTGATAGTCGTATTGTAACAGTATCTCACAGAGAAGAAGGAATGACAAATGTTTCAGATTCGATGAACTTTCCATTCAAGCCCAATGATCAGTTGACATTCGAACGAAATCATGATCAGTAGAATAATTCACGACAGAACGGCCCTGGTGAATCATGATTCCTTGTGAATCCCAAACGTGAATTGCAAACGACGTTTATCTTTTTTCTTCCGATCATGTTGCTGTTTCGTGATTCGTGGATGTTCGTGGGCATAAGATTCAGCATAACTTAGCCCAACCTGCTCAGGTGGTATTTTCTTACATTATACATGAGATTCGCATTACGAGATTCATTAGACTATGTTCTCTCACTCGCTTTGACAGCGGCAATTTATGAAGTCGCCAATATGTGTGTGTGTACATATGCGAGTTTGTCTTGCCAAACAAGCTTCATTTCGAGGAAGCGAGACGGTATTTATTCTATAAACGTACTCGGAAATGGCTCAAAATGTGATCGCAGAATGCATCATATACTAATGTCTACAGATGTTACCTTTTGATAAGTAAGCTTTCGTCACCTCATCATGAATATCAATTCTTCATCAGAGCCTTCACAAGTAAAATTACTCGAGCAATACGATCTCCTATCTGGATATGAGTGAGTTGATTGAGAACGTGAATAGTGCTTTAGTTGCGAATAAATGAATATAATTAATCTTGAGTCATTTGTCATGGAGTGTTTGGGATCAATAGAGAGGAAGGTCAGGCGACTATACTATGGGTTCGGGTAACCAAGTCAATCTTAAGACATCACACGGCCAGAAGGCAGTCCCAAAGGAATTCACCATGATACCAAGCACCATTCGTGACTACTCCTGGATCACCACTACCACTAGCCCAGAAACCAGAACTAACTCCGAGCAACAAAAAAAGGTTTCGATGCGTTCCTTAAATTAGAGATCTCAGAAAGATGTTGGGCAGCACCATTGGATTTGGTGCTCAAGAAAAGATGGCTAGTGGAGACCGTGTGGCGTCTATCGTGGGCTAAATGCAAGAACAATCCTTGATTCCTATCCGGTTCTTTATATGGAGGACATTTGACAGTATCTCCGTGTTGAGGCAATTCATTGTACATACTTCTACCACGAATAGAGGACCCTGAGGGGAATACCGAATGTCCATCAGAAAGTGTCTTCTACGATTCTGTTCCAATATGAAGGGTGAATTATGAGATTTGGCAAAAGCATCTTTTGGTCATAGCTTTCCAACAGCTTCTTCGCTTCATCTGAATTTTTCATGGAATATTCCGCTACTACCCTCTAATCGGCTGACTTATTCAGAATCGGGAAAATCCAGGACCGTTCTTGAAAAATTTTGATAGTTGAGTTTATAGCAAAAAGTTCATCCTGTAATCGTTTTTGTAAACTGTGCCAGGGAATTTTCAAGAGTCACGAGCAAACATCAAAAATAAAATATTTAAAATTTTCCTCACACTTTCACTGCAGTTTGAAAAAACTATAAATTTCATGAAAAAACGAAAATTTGGAAATTAATACTTCGCTCACCATAAATTTTACGAATAAAAGTGCATGAGACTTACATTTTCAATGCTTCAGCTCAATGGAAATCAACATTTTCAGGCCTGGATTTAGTAATTCAATTTTTTTGTGGAGGATAATAATCACCCTGCAGATCGTTTTCGAATCAGTGGATGAGGTATATATGTGAAAATGTTGATGGTCATCGCTATAAATAATTTCAAGATTTCAATTCACAGTTTCATTTATTCGATTTGTTTAAATCAGTTAATTTGGTCACTTATTTTCCGTACTAGAATTATTATCTGCCTTTGTCAGTATAACTTCAGAAAAATATTTATGAATAAACCTTCATTTCCTTTCCGACTATCTTGAATTATTTGAATCGATGACCATTAACATCTAAACACATGCCCCATCCACTGATTTGAAAAAGATCTACAGGGTGATTATTACTCCCCAAAAAAAATCAAATGCAGGCCCGGAAATGAAAGAACATGTTGATTCCCATTGGGCTGAAGCATTGAAACTGTGATTATTACTTCTATTTGTGAAATTTATGTGTTGCGGAGTAATTATTTTCGAGTGAATAAATTTGTTGTCAAACTTTCGTTTTTGCTCACAGTTTATCGTTTTTTGAAAAATTCTGTGGAAGTGCGAGGAGAATTTTGAATATTTTATTTTTGATGATTGTCTGTGTGCTTTGAATATTCCCTGTCACCGTTTACAAAAACCATATACAGGATGAACTTTTTGATAAAAACCAAAGTATCGAAATTTTTCAAAAGCGGTCCTGATGGATTTTCCCGATTCTGAATAGATCAGTCGATCAGGGTTAAGTAGAGGAATACTTGATTCCATGAAAAAATCAGACGAATAGAAGGAGCTGTTGAAAAGCTATGACCAAAAGATATTTTTGCCAAATCTGATAATTCACCTTATATATTGGTAAAGAAGAGAAGAAAACACTTTCTGATAGTCATTTGGTATTCCCCTCCAGGGCCTCTCTATTCGTGCTAGGAGTATGTACAGTTCCTCATGACTCACCCTGTATATATAAATTTATTGAGTAGATGAATATATAATATGCGAGTAAAGCAGATAACTGCACAGTCATATCAATTCGAGCATCTGTGTATATGCGATATACAGTATGATGCAAATGTATGGAATAAATTTATTTCAAAACAAGACGACTTTCGAAAAAAAAAAACTAGAGTTTAGAACTTTTTTTTCTACGTATTTTTCTAACTAGACGACCCTTCGATTTTCAATTCTCAGTAGCAGACCTCTGCAAGATTCAATTAATCACATGATGATCCATTTTAATTTCAATCTTCTTATGCAACATTTTGACTGTTGAATAGACGATCGGTAGACCTTTCAATCAAGGTGTCACATGACCCCTATTTGTATTTGAAAAAATCGTCCATTACGTCTTTACTACAACACCGGTGACGTAACATCTCTCATATGAATGAATGAGATGAGGCTTCAGAAATTTAAACTCACGTGTTTTTGGAATTTTTTCAAATATCGCCCATTTCTGAAATAATGAATTTATTCCATACATTTGCATCATACTGTATGTTTTTCGTCTTATTTCCACTTCGTCCTTGTACAGGTGTAGAAACGTCCCTTGGGGAGACGCATCGGAAACCTAGGTTATTATAACGAGGAGCGGCTTATCAAGGAAAAAGCGAATTTCTCGAGCACTCGCCATCAGTTCGCCACAACTTCATACTCCACTTGCACACGCGAATGCACTCGGGAAAGGCGAAATGGATTATCGAGAGTTGTTTCTCCTCTCGACGGTTCGTCCTTCGTCAGTCAATTATGTTTCAGTCGCAGTGTTTGCTAGGTGATCACTTGAATTTGAGTGAAATGCGGGCATCATTAAATCGATTCACATTGCAAGGAAGCAAAACAAACAATTATTTAGAGTCCGTTGAAAGCTGCCAAGACATGCCTCCCTCCGACCATACGTATCAATAATTCAATGCACTTTGCACTAACAAACGTATCTTGATCAAACAACACACTATAAAAAATACATACAGGGTGGTCCAACAAAAACTTTACACCTCGATTATCCTTCAAATCGAAAATCGAAAAAATGAGAATCCGGAAAAACGCTCGGACCCGTCGGTTTATGGATTTTTCGATTTTCCATTAAACTTCCTACACTGATATCACTATTCATAATAATTCAACACACCCTCATCAACATAAAATTGCAGTATATAATGCTATATTATGATACACAGGCTAGTGAATGTCCCTCTTTCGAAAAAAATGTCAATAAAGAACTTAATATCTTGAAATTGATTGCAGTCAACAACAACAAGATTATCCTAGCATCAAACATAATAATCAGAATTATAGAACTTTAACCTATTTCGGATCATCGACTGAAAAATTAGCTTCATTTCTACATAAACAGGACGAATAATTACACGTTGGGAAGGTTTATCAAAAATAATAAAGACAAAACTTCTTAATTCGAAGAATCAGGGGTATTCATCAACTGTGGATCTGGTCCTGAGGTATATATTGGGAAGACCGGTCGTACGTTTAATCATCGCATTCATGAACATGAAGAAAAATTTTTTGAAAAAAGAAACTAATTCAACATACGCCATACATATATTGAAAGAAAGAGAAATTCTACACGTAGAAATTGAAGGAATCAATTATTTTGAATCAATAGAAATCAACAAACTGAAAAATTGTGACATTTTACTCAACGCTCAACTAGATCTCAATAGTTCACCACTGTGGAATTTGTTTTCTTAGTAGGTGATAATATGTATTTTCTACCAACTCTTTCAAGTTACACCGTATTTTAATATAGATATTGCACCAATTTTCCAGAATTGAAGGTTTATCGAACCATAGTCCATAGGTAATTCTGATCCTTTGAGTTGGAAAAGTAGGATATATATAAAAGTTAGGCAAGCCAAGGTTAGTTTAGTTCATTGCATCAGTATTTGACCTGATGATGCTACTGTGCTAGCAAAACATGTCATGTGATTGAGAATTTAGTGGAAATCTCATATTTTGTGAAGTTTTTACAACTACGATATCTTCGTTTCAGAGGTACAAGGTGCTTCCACCTTTGTATATAATCATAAATTCATATAGTAGTTTTTAATTCAATATAGATTCAAGAACAAAATGCAAACAACTAAAAAAAAGTTCATTATTTCACATAAATATCTGTGATCCAGCAATGAATTCTAGTTTCCATCTTATTTTCTATTAATTAACTGATTGAATCCTATCCGGCAAAAACTATTTGAGGGAAAAATAGGTAGACTGAACACGGACGAACGCGCATTTTTTGCTGTTCAAAGTTACATAGAGAACATCCTCATACGAATGGAATACATCCGAAAGTCGCAAAACAAGAATGAAAAACCTCTGTTTTGTTCTGATGCAACTGAGAGTAATAAATTACCGAGAGGCAACAGGTTGTTGAGACGATGACAATAGCAGCTTCATCATCATAGAGCACAAAGGAGCACAGAATACGAAAAAATAAAACTAAATGGACCATAGAAGAGTTTTTCATCAAAATTATGAATAATGCCTACTTCAAACGGAGTATTTATTGCGACGAAGTTAACATTTAATTAAACATTGTTGGGTCGGCTCGGCAGGAAACGGAAGAAAAACAATATAATAATGAAAAAAACGAGCTTTCGAAAACACTGTCCAATGCCGAAAAGGCCTGGCCTGGCAATCACATTGTTGAAGAGCTGCTTATATTTCTCCAACTCGATGATACAACTCGCCATAACAACTGTGCCATAACTCATTAACTGCTTCTCTCTGTCGTCCATTCGTGACGTTCACATAAATGATAAATCGCTACGAAAAACATAATTGGAACAATTAATGAGATTTTATAAGAGAATTAATGAACAACTGCAGTCGAAAATAATACACATAATCCAAATGATACACATACTATATTCATTTGTGAGTCTTTTTCATATTTCTGGATCGAAATAGAAATACTCGCAATCCGGAAGAGAATATTCAATATAAAATACCGGACTCGATCCAGTTAGATCATAACACGACAGTTCTATATATAGTTATTATGTTCAGATAACCTCTAATAGATATGGATTGGATTTTATCTCGTGGTTGTCTCTAGTGAGATATTGAGTACAGTTATCTTTATTCGACACCTCGATCATGGTCATGGTCATAAGTTTCTATATGCATACCATTCTGAGGTTGCAAGGTCTCGAATCAAAACGGATGATTCATTGAGTAGGTTATAGGTTAGTAGTAGTAGGTGGGGAGGCTGTAGTCAAGCAAGTAGGCCCCGATGGGCCCTTTTTGCTAACCCCTACTCTCCACATATCTACGCTTCCTTCACCTAGATTTCCTTTACGAATCTCCCTGACCTTCTGATGAAGGCCAGTATGTCCGTCCACTCTAATATAATCAAGTCCTCCTGTTGGACTCCAAAGATTTCAAATCTCAGCCTTCCGTATGCCTCGCACTCGAGAAAATGGAACGTTTCCTCGTCTTCCCCGCATCTGCGGCAAGTGGGGTTGTCCTCTATTCCCATAAGTGATAGGTGTCTGCCTAGCCTGTTGTGTCCTGTGAGTACTCCTATGAGGTGGCGGAGTACTTAGCGGTCTCTGCCAAGCAGCCACTCCTTCCTTGATTTGCTTGGACAGGTTGATAGGTTAAGTTGGAATGCAGTTGATCGAGAGTTGATGTTGATGGGATTTGAGGTGAGATGACATTGAGCAATATGGACTTCTACCAAAGATTGAAATGAAGGGTCTTTAGTTCATTTAGTAGAATTCTTGTAATTATAAGATTTCAGATAACAGAGCAGTTCCTCTTTTATTACATCAGTGGTATCACGTCTTCCTGAAGAAAATTCACTTATACTATCTTGCTACCATGGTATCTTCAAAAGTTGGAGATGAACAAATATTTCCAACTATATTTACGCAGAATAATGACTAATGAGATTTGGAAAGCACAAACTCTGCTAATGATCAAATCACTACCAGATTATCGAACGGTTTTCCATTACTGTGAACCTGCTGTGAACAAAAGGAAATTTCCAGTTTTGTTTATAATCGAGGGCCAACGACCAAACGAAATTGCTCAGTTATTATTTTCTGTCCAGAGAAACTGGAGAGTTTCTGCCACAATAACAAACAGCTCCCAATGTAGATGGATCTTTTCTTCTATAGCCTCATACCCAATAGATTTCATCTTTTGGATCGCAACAAGTTTTTTGTTTTTATCCTCATACTTTGTTTCACCGTCAATAATATCATTCAGGTAGAAGGAGGTAATCATAATGCGAATGAATATTTACTAATTACACACTTAATTGTCTTGCAAATTCTTTATACGGTTCTGATTAAATTTCTTTATGTTCTTGGTGAATGTATCCTGACTCTTTTCATGTGTTCACTTAAATAAAAAATAATTAATCTGATGTTTATGGAAGTTGATAGTGACACTAAACCTTTATCTTGGTAGCAAAGAAGCTGACACTCCGAAAAAAAATTCAGTTTTCTCGTGGCTTTTTGTTCGAGCCAGGAATCTCGAAATTAGATTATGACCGACAAAACCCGACAAAACTCCTCTATTCTCTGGTCCGACACTCCTGCGGTCAATCTGCGAGAATAAAATTAAATGGACCCAGCCCGTAATAGAGCTCGGGAGTGCGTAACGCAATAAAGCGTATATATTCTGGAGAACGACCGCAGAAAAGAGGGTAGAGGTCGGCTATGTATTATGTGGAGCAGCGGGATTTGGGATGGGGGGGGGGAGGCGGGGGTCGCAAGACGACCCCCGGAATGCCAGGTGGGCGTCTCGTGTGCATCCACCCAGATTATCAACATTCCATGCCAGAAATGTCCGCCATTATGGCGATTCCAGGCATTGTGGACCCCGACCTCGTCCGAAATTAACTGGGGAGTCAAAAATGCTCGTTTGTGAGCGAAATAGGGATACCTCTATTATACGCACGATTCGATTCAAGATGACATTATTTTGTTCACTCACAAATTTTTCTATAGAGGAAACGCATTCTTCTCCTGAAAGAATTATTTCAGAAGTTTATAATTCATTCAAAACTAGCTGTCCGTACCCATTTAAAAAAAAAGAGACTTTTGTTGCAGTCGTTCTGAGCTTCGCGCGTATCTAAAGTAAGTACATATTTTTTTGTTATTTTTAAATTTTTTTAGTGCTAACCTATACCTACTATCATGAACTTACACATATTTTCATTCTCTCAGTACGTTTTTGTATTTTTTCGTTGTTTTACAAAGTTATATCAAATTCTATTTAGGGAATTTCAATAAACTGGCAGGATATTACGCATGACTTTATAGGTTTTCAAACGTATTGATGTCGGAAAGTTAACCCTACTAGAAAGACCAAGATAATCCTCTGGACTGGAATGGGTATTGAGAAACAACCTGCTGTGGTCGAAAACGACAACCCAACCTCAGAACCTGATTATCCTTTACACATGATTTCTTGTTATTGCAGGCAGTTTGTAGAAATTGTCATGGTCTATCTTGTTCAGATACAGAGCCGTTCGAAGATGAACAATCGGCAGAACAATCCGAGGATGACACCAGAATTTCAGGATTAATCCGGCAGATTTTTTTTTGAATTCTGATGTCTTCCTCGGTTTCTTCTTCCGATCGATCACCTTCAATCTTCTCTTTATTTCCCCGTCAACCGCAAAATGGCCTACGACCTTTCATGAAATTACAAAAAATCATGTGTAAAAAAAAAGGCAATCAGGTTTGGAAGGTTGAGTTGTCTTCTTCGGCTATAGTAGAGTGAACTTTCTGACAAAGTATAAAAACCTATAAAATCATGCATATTATCCTTCCAGTCAATTAACATTTCCAAAATAGAATATGATATCACTTTTTTTCATATTCAAACCCTATATTTCACGAAAATCAGTAAAACCATTTTTTTTTATTTTTTCCAAAATTTTAACGGCAATTATCATCAAAAATATTGCTCGGACCAAAAATGGTTTTGGGACCCTCATTTTGTATATAAATGTTATATTAGTCGTAAAATCAATATTTCCCGAGTTCACGAACACGCTATCGTATTTTGAGGAACTATTCACTATTCAGGACACCAATAAATACCCGAAAACTGGCGAAAACACACTAAATCCTTCGGTATGAATTATTCCGTATCGAAATCCTAATTTCAGTGGACTATTCTGTCCATAGACAAACCAAAAATAAAGAGACTGTTCAAATCATAGGAAATTTTGACCATCAAGTTTGTGCGCAACCCAGTCGCGCATGGAGGCGCTGTTCGCAATCGACAAACGAGTCATGACATGAAACATTTTGAATTTCGACATTCGACAGCACGACAGTATAAGGCCTGTTCGTATGTGTTTGCTCTACTGGTTAAACTTTTTTTTTCTATGACTTTCTCTGTTTATATCATGCTATGAACAGAGACAACTATGGAAAAACATCAACTTTAGCAAGTTCCATTTTAGAACGAAGGATCAGACCAATGGAATACAAAATACAACAGATATTGTTTATTTTCCGAGTTGATGTTGATACTGAAATTCGAGTTTCTCTTTCACATTTATTTTACTTCATTTCCGAGTTTATTTCTATTATTGACAAGGTGAAATTGATAATATTCATGTAGGTTGCACGTAGGTACATTTTTATAGAAACATAAGTGATATTCTTTCATTCTGAACTAACCGAAATATGAACGGAACTGAATTAAACATACATTTTATCGAATTCAAGTAGGTATTCTTGAAGAACGCATGTTAACTGATTTCAGTTTTATGTTTGTTTTATGTAATATTTCAGTATTTTAGATTAAAAGAATATCACAGATGTAAAAGTGTGGTGAGATGTCAAGACCCCGTGCATATAAATTCAAGTGTGCAAGCAAGTGTTGAATAAGTTGATGATACCTAAAAATGCCAACAAAAATTGTGAAGAAGATGTGACTACCAAATTGGATAATCTCAACTCATTTTTAACTTGCCCAGTGGAGCCAGAGTCATCATCAGTTCTTGTCAATGAGTTGAATGAATTGGTTATTCCAAATTTCGATATTGTGTTTTCTAACTCAGAATTTGACACCCAGGCAACATATGTAGCAGGACAATTTTTTTTTTCAGAGTTAGTTATTCATTTATTCATAATTTTCATCATTTTTGTTTGTTTCCTTTTTGTATGATGTCTAGTCATTATTAGGCTGAAGAGTTTATATCTTATTTTGTTTTTTTTTTCAGAGTTTTATTTACTTATTGTTCCATGATATGTAGTTCTCCAGTCTTGGATGGAATAAAATATATTTTTTTAAGTTTTTAATTTTTTTTGTAATTTTCTTGATTAATACAAATTTTGAAAGTAAAGGTTTTAAATAAACCGCCTTATCTCAATCGGTAACTAGAGAATCTGTTTTATCGATCATAGTAACTAGTTCCACCCAGTTGCCAAGTGTGTCGCTCTAAACGTGGTGCCAACTTTTACTGCAGGTTTGACAACTCTCTTTTTATTCGTTTCTCTATGATTCTGTCTTTCTGGTACAGGGTATCCCACATAACATGGGCCACCCCCTTATCTGGTAAACTATTATATATACAGAAAAAAGTTCAGAATAAAAGTTGTATTACTTCTTATGAAATTTATTTTTTAGATACTTTCATTTATACAGGATGGTTCATATGTCTGTGACATATCACAAATACGTTTTTTCAAATGGAACACCCTATATTTTATCATATTTTTAGATAGTCCTTCAGAAGACGAGTTCAATGATATATAATAACATGGGTCTGAGATCACCTGTTTCGGATTCATACACGATCTTCTTCAATAAATTGTCTAATTTCAAAGCCCTATAGAAACGCTGCGAATGAAGTTTTCGATTCGCAGTTTCCGCTATAAATTGACAAAGTCTGTATTTTAGTCTGTTCTATGGTGAAAATTTAGGAATTTTGAATTTGCCAAAAGTGATGACGTATTTTGAAAACCAATAAATATCTCGAGATTTTCAAATGGAACACCCTATATTCCATTCCAAATTTGCATAGAGCTCAGGAAGACGAGTTCAATGGTATATCATAACATGTGTCTGATATCACCCGTTTCGGACTTATACACGATCTTCTTCAATAAATTGCCCAATTTCAAAGCCCTATAGAAACGTTGTGAATGAAGTTTTCGATTCGCAGTTCCCGCTATAAATTAACAAATTTTGTATGTTTTCTTGATCCATGGTTAAAGTTCATGAATTTCGCATTGGCCAAAAGTGATGATGTATTTCGAAAAACGATAATTTTTTACAAATTTTCGAATGGAACACCACCCTTTTTCATTCCATCTTTGGATGAAGCTCAGAATGACGAGTTCAATGATATATTAAAATCTGGGTCTGAGATCACCCGTTTCGGACTCATACACGATCTTCTTGAAAAAATAATCAAATTTCAATGGCAAAATTCTGACTGTTATTTTCATATTGGATGAAAAAATTTTAATTTCGAAAACAAGGAATATTATCGAAATTCTTATGTAATGTTATACTATTATTTCAGTGAAAAACTTTTTGGAAATGATTGAGCACAGGTTATCACAATTAAATTTCACCAACATTTGACTCAATACGAGACCAATGCGGGAATATTCAATTAATAAAATGTATTTGAACATTTTTTCTGATTGTCTGCCTTATCGATTCGGATGCATTCATTGCAATAAATGTCATTTCCTCTATCCTCATGAAAATCGTATATCTTTCATACTGTTCAACATTTTTCATTGAATTCTCAATGAATAAACACTGGACGTAAGTAAATTATCGAAGAGAAAACCAAAACTCAAAGTGGAATGACATGCCAACGTGAGCTGAGTAGGCTGTGCACTCATAGATGGGATTTTTGTTTATGTCATATCAATAACTGTCAAACCCGATTATTCATTGTTGAATTGGTGCAGAGAAACTCTTTCAAAATGCATATTTATTCTAAAGAAGAGAGATTTGATCTTTATGAGTGCTATTTATTAAAAAACAGAAATACTGTGCTGGCTTTGAGAGAATATCGTGACCGTTTTCCACAAAGTGTCGTACCAAACAAAAAAATATTTCAGAGAATAGAGAACGATATCCGAACAAAAGGTATTCTCAAACCGAATAAGAGAACTAGAGGAAATGTAGTTTTGACCGAAGATCGTGTATAAGTCCGAAACGGGTGATCTCAGACCCATGTTATTATGGATCATTGAACTCGTCTTCCTGAGTTCTATGCAAATATGAAATGAAATATAGGGTGTTCCATTTGAAAATCTCGAGATAATTATTGGTTTTCAAAATACGTCATCACTTTTGGCAAATTCAAAATTCCTGAATTTCCACCACAGAACATGATAATATACAGACTTTTTCAATTTATAGCAAAAGTTGCGAATCGAAAACTTCATTCACAACGTTTCTATAGGGCTTTGAAATTAGACAATTTATTGAAGAAAATCGTGTATAAATCCGAAACGGGTGATCTCAGACCCATGTTATTATATATCATTGAACTCGTCTTCTGAAGGGCTATCTAAAAATATGATAAAATATAGGGTGTTCCATTTGAAAAAACGTATTTGTGATATGTCACAGACATAATGGACCATCCTGTATAAATGAAAGTATCTAAAAAATAAATTTCATAAAAAGTAATACAACTTTTATCCTGAATTTTTTTCTGTATATATAATAGTTTACCAGATAAGGGGGTGGCCCATGTTATGTGGGATACCCTGTACATATCCTTTCCTGTCTAGAAGAGAGAAAGTACCCCCTCTACCCCCTAGAACCGCCCTTGATTTTGATCCATCAAATCATATATTTTCGAGGTGTGCCAGTTTCAACAAAGTATAGCACACCCTTAGGTGCTACGACCTATTTTCAAGTCGCTTTACTTCCGTTCCGAGCCGAGCCCCAATCAGTCGGAGTGATTTTGTCGAAGAATAAAGAACAAAAATAACAAACCAACCAGGTCCAAAGAGACCAATTAAAGTCGGAATCGAACAAACAAACAGGCCAACGGAAAAGTCTTTCATTACTGACGGTCAATTATCGAGAAGGTAGGGGTCATCGAGCAAAATATACCGAGCGATAAATCAATACTGATAACATACCAGTTGACATTCGAGGACCTTCCAATGTAGAAAAAATATACGTTTTCAAAATCTAATCATATTTTCTCATTGATGTTATGAAGAATTAATTATTTTCGTTTAGTTCTCCCGTTGCTCTAAAGTTATCAGATTTTTGAATTGGAAACTCAAACTAAATGTTAGAAAAAATCTTGTTTTCTTTTCACCGGACCTATGGGTTTTTCATATATCGTTAACCCACGATTCGTTGACCTGCTAGACTTCCATTTTCTGGTGGGGTTTTCTCTCCTCGTTTCTATAAAATAAAAATATGAATATTATTTCAATATACGTGTAGTAAGGACAACTCAGATGATTTGCCCCAAAATGTCACTGCGTTTAAAGAGACCTCTTTCAGTAAGGACAAAAGAACATAAGTACAATATAAAAAAAAGAAACATCGATAAATCGAAACTAGCTGAACATATCCTTACTGAAGACGGACAACATATGGCAGAGTGGAATAATATTAAAATCATTGGAAAAGAAGATAACAACCAGAAGAGAAAAATCAAGGAATCTGCTTGCATTCTTCTGAACGGAGACAATAGCATTGCTTCTTGTTCAGTTGATATAGACAGAACATGATATTCACTACTAAAATCTGAACATGAAAATGGTAAATTCAAGATCAATTAATGAAAACATCCTGTAACTCCTTTGATTGTCAACGTCACCAATTGTCATTGAAAACTGAAAAGCTTCAAGACATAAAATACGACTTCGCAATTGAAAAAATCTCTTCATGTTGAAAACGGGAGCAGAATCGGTCCCGAAACGTCCAAAGGTATATAAGTGAAAATTTGATATTTTTTCTATATACCTCTATTTCTCTTCTCCAAAAATTTTTCAATACAAATTGTCACTGACAAGCTAGTGAATTTTTCTTTTAGGCTCTCTGATAGGAAAATTCCTTAAACGCAGTGACATTTTGGGGCAAATCATCTGATTTGTCCTTACTACACGTATATTGAAATAATATTCATATTTTTATTTTATAGAAACGAGGAGAGAAAACCCCAAAAAATTTGGAATAATGAATGTACCACCTCCTCGATTAACCTACAGACAGTATTTATTCTTCATTATTGTCATCAATAAATAATCGATACACCCTGTACCGTCTCTCCGTAATTATAACCATGACAGGTAGAATTTGGGAATAACTCTGAAGAGACTCTGCTATTGACCCTGATTATACTTCAGTGGGTCAGTATAAGCGAGCCGATGACATGACAGAAACTGTCATTGCGTCTCCATATCTGACGGAATATGTTGAGACAGGGGGAGCCTCTTCCCATATCAGATTGACACTAGCTAGTCGTCGAAGAACATATAATATAATGCATTACAATAACGATGTATATAATCATGGATTGTAGCTAGCAGATGATAATATGGAGAGTACTGATAGGGAAGGGCTGTAGCCAGGGCCTATAGCACCCTCGGTGAGTATAATGTCGTTCAAATCCATCTGCAGTATCAGTGAGTCTTTATTATTTGTTTCATATTCTCCACTCTCATTGCTTTATTATCTCGCCTGGTATACTATTTCGAGTCGAGGGACAACTGCTTTGTGATGACCCACTATGACTTCATCATCGAGCTCTTTTGGTAAGATTTCGATTTGTTCATCTCATCACGAGATTTAACATTTTTAGAACAGAACCACTAGATTTCCTATGATCTGGTGATTTTCTGATATTTTTCACGTGGCAACTTTGAGACTTCTGAAAATCTGAGTTGGCAACACTGTTCTTGATATTCAATAAACCACTTCCGTCTGCTACCGCGAAATCGAAAGAACTCATGGAACAGATTACACTGTATAGCGCGGTGTGACACGTGACTCGCCCAAATAAACAACGTCGACAAGACAGTATTTTAAATGGGTTTCGTGCTGTCCGGACATATATCGGACTGGATTCCATTATGGCGATGCCTTATCCCCTCGAAATGTATCGGAGAAAACGGTACTACATATTTCACTCCGAAGATCGACCGATTATATTTTGCCATGCAAGTCGGCGACAGTATCGACTACGTCCTCAAGGAACTCCAATAATGAAAAGTCGGGGTCGAGAACTGAATTCTTTCCGCCAACATAGCGTGGATGTTTTATTGAGTATGGGGGATCGATAGGGAAAACATCGGGAACCCATCATTCCGATCTATTGGAATCTCTATTGGTCATCAACCAACAATAAAAAATCACGACGGAATAAGCCATCAAACCAATATGGGATGGTTGCATACCCACACTAAATAGCAATAGATAATAGATAGACACCGCGATCCATTCATAAATCATTGAAAAGTATCGCAAATGGTGGGGCTGACTGTGGAATCATTGCCACAGGATTTCTGTAATTATTTTTCCCCCTTCGGAAGTACTTATCTTTATAACTTACCTGATTTCCCGACGTAACAACATCAAAATTTTATAACATTCAACTTACATCTATCATCAACTCCACCCGAGACTTCACCTAACAAGCGCTTCATGATGGTCATGAGTTAGAGTATTCTTCACAAGTGAAATACTTAGGTGTGTGCATTGACAAAGCTCACCTGGGCCCAGCACATTGAACAGCAACTTTCGAAAGCTAAACGAGCCATTGGAGCACTGTATCCATTTCTAAACAGACGAAGTGAATTGGGTTCGAGACAAAAATTGACATTGTGGCTGTCAGGCCAATTTCACTGTATGCCTCGGTAGTGGCCACACAACGAAATCTCATATCACCAGATTACAAACATTACAAAACAAAATCGTGAGAATGGTGACAGGATCTCCTTGGTATGTTCGGAATAACCAGATCGACGGGGATCTGAAACTCCCTTCAATCGTGTCCGTTATTAGAGAACGAAACACCAACACTTCCGAAAAAGCTTAGGTTCGAGAGAATTGTAACCCAGGTGATCAATCAAAGGTTGAAAGACCGAGATTGTCCATAAACTAGAGAAAATATCAACATTACGACCCAATTTACTCTTCTCAAGTTTTTGATATTTATTTGTTCCATTCGATCTTTTCAATTCTCAGAATGAATTTCTGAAACTTATTTGGGGCAGAAGGGCTGTTCGCATCAAACTTCAATACCGTTTTCATTTCGTTTTTTTTTTGTTTCATGATAGATATCAGGATAAGAGGGGCTCTACCCTGCTCTGAATCAATGAAAGAAACATCCAATATATATGAACATTTATGATACGTCACTAGCCAGTACTGAGTGCTATCGTTGCATAAATGATATAATAAAGGGTAGTGAGGAGGTGAACATCGCATATGAGAATAGTATTGAGGGGGTAGATCAATGGAGGCTGGACCGTATGTGTACGAATGATTATTCTACGTTCTTGGTTGGTTGAAATATAATGTGTTGATATACGAAGACATTATGATTTCGTTTCTGTATTTCGGCTGTTGATTGCATACTGGATACTTGACACACATTTTGTATGATCGGCATTTCGAAGAAATACTTATAATATCAACCTCAATCTATACTTATGAGAGAACCACTAACCTAACCATAACATAATTTCTGAGGATCACAATAAATGACAATCGATGACACATCAATTGGACAAATCTAAATTCTTTGATCTATCGTCAGTTGTATGACGCAACGACTGCAAATGAAAATACGACGTAAAATCTTTGTGTTATTCATGAGATAAAGAGTGAGATGATCTTAACAAATACAACTCGTTTTATTGATGATTCTGATTGATTATTTCCCAAAACACACTCTCGCTATGCGCTCGTGTGGAATCCAAGCAACATAATTTGTTTCACAAAATCGAAGGAAGTTCTCGTGAATCATTAGCATATTCAAAAACAGTATCATTTTATGTAAATCAATCTTCAACTCAATTTCAGAAACCCATCTGGATTAATAAAATCCCGGCAACGATAACTCGCCAGCGTCTCATTCTTTTTTCTCTCTTGACTCGTTCATTCTAATACCAAAGCCGATTTGTCGCTGTTTGATTTTCCAAAGAAAAACAATGTCAAACAAATTTTCGAACAGTTATAAAATGCCGAGGACGAGCCAAAGCTGCTTTGTAAACAAGCGGTTTGGTTAGCTCACCGGATTTTTGCGTCTTCATTTTTCCTCTTCTTAATATAGACATCGACATTATTGAATCAAGCGCTCCAGTAACTTTATGAGAATCAGATTGATTTAGGAAGATTGAAGAAGTGAAAAATATTGGATTAATATTATGAAAGAAATCTATCATCGTATATAGAGAAGCTGATGAAGTTTTGTTGCCAATCAATCTCGTAATTAGTTTTTTGCTGCGAAGAACATTTAATGAACATTCTTTTATATCCCTTCGAAAAAAAACATATATCTTGATCTGGATTAGAGGATCACAGTGTAGCAGCACTTTTCTGACATGCCATAGATTTGACAAAGAAGGTAATTTCTATGCGATTTGGTTTGCGTTGACGATCACAAACACTTATTGTGCTGAGACAAAACAGTGACGGCCATTAACAGAGATACACGGAGATACAAATGTTTGAACAGATGCGTCATACCATGCATCCATAAAATAGAAGCTATCAAAGATTTCGTGAATCACCTGAAATTATTATTTCAGGATTACTGTTTCAGCTAGCATGCACGGTCTCTTAACATGACAGCTCTGAATCTGGAATGAGATCAAGGTTATGCAACACACTGAATGTGTGTGTGACAAAAGTCTTTCATTCTTCATCGAATGATCATCAGATTCAGATGCAACTTGCATAACTTCACACTTCTTATCCAAGCAAAATCAATAGGCAGGAATACAAACGCGTGTATCCAGTTCAAATATGGAACCTTCAAACCTCGCTTCAAACATAGCGTTTGGCATCACATCAGTAGACTTTGATAAACCTTCATTTTCGGAAAATATGCACAATATGTACATCAAAATACGGTGTAACGGATTAACTTGACAGGGTTGATAGCAGAGATATGTAGCTATTTTCCGAAAATGAAAGAATCTCGAACCTTTCCTAATCCTACAGGTTGCGAATGTAGGATATATATATAAGTTAGGAAAACCAAGGTTAGTTCATCTCATTGTATCAGTATTTCACCTGATGAAGCTACTGGCCACGTTTATACGTTGTCTTGGTATGGTAAGCTGACTAATGACTATATCTTGAGTCTTTTGATTAAATACTCTTGGTCAGTTTAGTATAAAGGTAAAGTTAGCAGCTTGGTTGGATACCGAAATGTGTTGCGTAACAGACTAAAATAGTATGATGACCAAGAAGGTGTAAACATTTTCTTCTAATTTTGTATAGTCTTGAATTGACTTGAGTGCAAGTGGTAGTTATTTCATGAGTTGTCATAATAATATTTCATTCAATTTCAGCTAATTTCGTATCAAGTGGAGTTCCACAAACTAACCTCAAAAAAATAATAAAATAAAAAAATTGTTGGTAACGTTAGTCAACTGAAGATACATGGTGTAAGCATGCGTTTACTAAGGCATTTGATCTGAATTTAGTAAGATCTCCTTGGTAAGCATACCAACTATCCATACGGTATAAACGTGGCCATACTGTGTTAGCGAAACATGTCATGTGATCAACAATTTTGTGGAAATCTCATCGTTTGTGACGTTTTTACGTTTGCTATGGATTTCCATCAACGGCCAAGTCAATTCAAAATTTCGTTCACCCCGAAACTCTCACCTATGAATAACGAAATAATAGCCCCCTCAACTTTGCACGGTGTTTTACGTAATGGCAGTTCCGGAGGCGACACTTCGTCGGGATATTGTTTTTTGATGTTGTGCCAGCCCATTTTCGGCCCTCTTATCGGCCAGGCTATACGCTCGGAGTGGACTGTACGTGATAAGGAAGTGACTGGCATGCGAGAGCCACTTCCGTCAGCCACGAAAAGGGAAATGACGCCCTTTGCTAAACCAACTAGAAGGCGCCATTATCGACACCCGGCTAGTCCGACCTCGATTCTCGAAATAATCCGCAGGATAAAGAAGAAAACGCGTTTTGTTTAGCGGAAAAGCAGGAAATGTCAATAGAACGTAATGGAAAATTCTTGTTTTGGGCAAACGATTGAATACTCCCAGATTCGTTGGCAGGCGTCTAAATGAAATCCTATATCCTGCAATCCACCGTTTTTTTATCCTTGAGTTGATACACCGTGAACATACGATTGTAATAAAGTGTTTTCGAGCCAGCTTCGTTACTATAGACTGATGGAATTTAAAATAAACCAAGTACAAGGGACTGATTCTTCGATTAGGACGTAGATTCTTTTCCTGTGCCCATTTTGAGGTAAGAGAGTATTTTTTCCGTGTATTCATGAGTTTTTAGGTTGACATGTGCTTTCGAGGTCAAATCCAGCAGATTTCCGTGGCCATGACAAGGTTGTGGAGCTCAACCAATCAGAATCGGAGATTTACGTGTCCTTGCCTCATTTTTGTCCGGTTTTTTGTGGAGTATGAACAGTCAAGGCTGGCTGCTCTTTCGACCGCACTTCGCTGATCGTTCTCTTTGTTGATTCTCTTTTGATTTGATTCAGTGTTTCAAAAGCAATGGTAAGAGATTTTTGTGTGTTGGATGTTGTTATCCTCTGACTTCGTAAATATTTGTCACCATTTCATCATGTATTAAGTTTTATTCCATTTCAGTTACTTGCTCATACCCAATATTCACCAGACCTGTAGTATTTTTCGTATTTTGGAAGGAACGTTTTTCATGATCGCATATTAGTTCTTTTTGTATTTCCATTATTTTCAATATTGTTATTTGTCACATTATTGTCTTGAGATTTGAGCTGTCAAAGCCAGCGTACTAGAGCGAGGACATTGTTTGTGTTTATAGTTATATATATATATATATATAGAAGAAGAAAGATAGTGTGTATGAACACAGCGCCAGAGTATGAAGTAAAAGATTGTAGGTTTAATATATATATATATATATATATATATAAACCTTAATGATTCCTGTTTTAAATCTGTTTCCGTGGTTAGGACCGCTTTTCTGATTCTCCTGGTGAAATAGAAGAAATCGTTTGTTATTCCTCGGGAATACACTCGACGAACTGTTGTTAGCCTCAAGAACTCCAGCAACCAGTATTCCAGGCTAAACCCAGGGTTTCTTCTTCTTCTTTTAGCACCTGATTCAGGTCTGATCAATAACATTGACTGTAGGCACCTCATGTGTCTTTTTTCATTATTGCTACCTAGGCTTCCGCACAAACTAAGTTTGTATTAGTGATTGGAGTGAATCACCATCATAAAAAATCTGGCGCCCGAGTGATCCGAAACAGGTCCCAGCAATCTCTGTCCGAAAAGCTCCTAAGCAAAGGCTCGACAATAAAGGCTTTTTCAGGATGTAAAAGCAAATGTGATCGATCATCGACACCCATGCATTATAATATCAACTTGCATTTCACAGATACTGGTAAATATTCTGGTGTTGTCAAAATGTGTACAAACATACAATATATAAGGTAGATGTATCCACGATCAACCCTTATACTAGCATTTGTTTTGAAATTTGCTTTGATGTCAATCTTTTTGCCCAATCGCGATTTCTCACATTGACCGATCTCCTTTACTTTCAGCCTCAGTCATTGCCACTGATAATATACGTATTAGAACAAAGAATTACGATGATTCACTTGGAATGGAGCAAAAGACAACTTGTTGAGGTTTCCGTAGACGCAAAGCAAGACAGATCTCTGTTCTTGAAAAATACATCATATAGGTATATCGCGGCGGGGTCCCTTTGAAGTTGACTGAAATCGAGTTAGCCGTAAAGTACATCACGCATAGCTGAAAGAAGAAGAAGAAAAAAAGAGAGTAAAAAGTCAACCAGAGTCGTTCTCTTTCCGCTTTTCCGGAAAACATCTCGTCCCATTCTGCGGCATCACTCTTCATTAAGTCGCACACTATGAGGCTTTTCAGAAGCTTTATAAAAAGGCCTGCGGGCTCTTCGCCTGAATTTAACTATTCCCTTTAATGTCGACGACGTTTCTGCGTGATGCGACTCTCTAAAACACTAAAACGTATCGAGGGATTGACGGAGAGAAGACTTTTTACTTCTGGAGAACTTTCTTGTGCAACTTTCAAAACTGAATACTTAATTGCAATTGGCTTCAATGTAGATCGACAATATTTTCATTAACATCACTTCTAAAACAAAGCATGGCCAGGCTTTTTATCAGCATGTCCTTTTCTGCCAACGTGTCGACCTCAAACTAGAAAATATTTTGTGGATAATAATAATTGATGTTTTGGATAGCCAATGTTCTAAATCGCTCAAGATGTCACCTACGATACTCTCTATATTCACTTTGACGTGAAAAGGCCTCTTGCTACATGGAAGGAGTATTCAACAGATAATGTATGAACTGTATGGAATACATTAACACATTGTATTCATAAGGAGTGGATACTCTGCGGCATGAAAGATATATTGTACCCTCTTCTTTTGCAGAAGCAACTCCTCTTATCCTATATCCCTCAGAAATTTCAGGATATGAGGTAGTTCCAGGTGGGGAAGCTCCTCTTCTACTATGTATGTGCTCTTATGGGCTCCTTCCCTTGGGTTCTATAGGGTGACAAATTCCTAGTGTGTGGATAAAGGTTTCCTCCTCTTCCTCACAAATTTGATTCGCCTTTCTTTCATAAGCCTGGCATCTTATGATCTCCTTTCAACCCGTTAGAATACGACGTTTATTTTTACTTAGGCTGACATATGCGGTCGATCTTCTGTGGGTATAATATGTACCCAGTAGTATCTTAGCCTGTCATAGACCTTGAAGATTTTTCCAGATTTTCGATCTCTGGTTAGCTTCTCCTTTCCTGTTTCGATACAGTTTTGCTGCTGATCCCACAGTAGGGTTCAGTCCCCTACTACTTCATTTCTTTCTACTCCGGAATGTCCCGGAGACCATAGAGAGGTGACTATATTCCTGTTGGCTAACTTGTGCAGTTTTTTTCGGCATTTCCAAGCAATTTTAGCGCTGATAACCATAGAGCTTTAATGGCTGATTGAGTATCGGACATGATAATGTCATCTCGTCTTTCATACACATTTCCCTATAACTTCCGTGTATGGGAGTTCATTTATCTCCAAATTAATTCTGAATTTGGGGCTAACACCAGTCTCTGAGCCGAATTATATCGCTGTATATGTCGGCCCTCCGAACTTCGTTACCTGTTGGCGTAGATATGACGGTTTTTACTGCCTCCGTTGTTTTACTTCCTCTTCTTCTACTTTTTTTATTACGCGATCCTTTCGCACTCAACCGAGCTTAATATCGTCGAGCTGAGCTCCCCAAATTGCTGTACAAACACATTCGTGCAGACGAATGACTGACAGAATTTCTGCCGATATGAGGCCTGGGGTAATTGAAATATAAAACTTACGTTACTTTGATGACGGTCTGGGGCTCACCTGCAAATAAAAAAAATGTCGTTAATAAAAGTCGGACGTCGAATTTATGGGGTTTTAATAATAAAGGAGGTGGTAACTCGAAATGATTCTCCTTAGGGTTGTATGGTCTGGAGATAAAAATGTCCATTCTTTCATTTCCGTACTTTGTGGTCGACCACTAGGCAAAGGTGCTGTTCCAGTGCAAACCAATCTGACGAATGGTATAATAAAAGAATATACATATAACATCTCAATCCTAATATATCTTGGGATGATCTGACGTATGACACCGTATACATATATGGGTACCAAATAATAAAGACTTGAAGCGAGGAATCTCTTATTTTCGCAAATTCTACACAAAGTGCGGCATCGTGCTAGCAATAAAGCGATGTTGGAACACACTCGCGGATAAATAGCAGAAAATTGTAATAATAATAATAATAACATTTATTTAGTAAATAGGACATTCCTAATAATACATTAACAATTACATGTAATAAATTCCTTAATTATTATTCTAATCATGGTAGGTAAATTACAAATTATGCTACAATAGATATATCAAGATACTAATATATACAGTAAAAATTTAGTTGAAAGTTCAGTTACACTTGTTGAAAAATATATTGCAATAACTTAGATTTGAAAACTTTTAGGGATGAAGCAGATTTTATTGAGCAAGGTAATTTATTGTATGCATCAAAACCCTTGAAGAAGACTGAGTTCATGCTGCTTTTGTTACTAGTTCTGTATATATGTATGTTAGTCTTGTTTCGAGTGTTGTGTTGATGTATATCACTGTTGAAACTTATAGATTGTTTAAGATATGTTGCTGCTAGATCATTAACAATTTTATGTACGAATATCATTGTCTGGTATAATAGTCTTTGAGATACCGAAAGCCAGTGCAAGGTTGATAACATCGTGGTTATAGAGGTATATCGGTTCACTTTCAATATAATTCTCATTCCTCTATTTTGTAGTTTTTGTAGTTGAGACTGTTTGTTCAGGTTTAAGGAATACAAAATTGAAGAGCAATAATCAAAGTGTGGTTGTATGATTGTTTTATAAACTAATATCTTGGTATTTAATGATAGGTGCCTTGAAATTCTAGAGAAAAAGTATAGTTTCTTTGAAATTTTTTTCTGTATATATTGGAAATGGTTTTCATATGTAAGATTACAGTCCAGTTGAAACCCTAGATATTTTACTGTTTTATTTATTTTAATATTTTGTTCATTGATATTAACATTAATCCTATTGAAATCAATTTTGTCATACTTGTACTTTGAAGTAATAATCATAGCAGTAGTTTTGTTTACATTAAGTTTTAACTTGTTGATTTTAATGAATTTATCAACTGATTCGAGTATCACATTCATTTTTTGCACAGCAGTGTCTATGTTTGTGTCGCTACAGGCTATTAGCGTATCATCAGCAAATAAGTTGATAAATTCGCAGTCAACATATAAATTAATATCATTCAAATATATAATAAATAATAAGGGGCCCAAAACACTTCCCTGGGGTACTCCTTTATCGTTTAATATTTCGTTTGAGATAGTGTCATTAATTCTTACTTTTTGTTTTCTGCCTTTAAGATAATCTGAAAACCATTCATACACATAGCCGTCGATACCATATCTTTTCATTTTACTGAGTATTATATTTCTGTCAATGGTTTCGAAGGCTCGCTTCAGATCTAAAAATACAGCTATTACATACTTGTTGTCATCTAATTTTTTTATCATATAGTTAAGAGACCTCTGCAGTGCCGATTCACATGAATATTTTTTCCTAAACCCAGATTGGTTATCAAAAAGAATTTCATTTTCGTTGACAAATTCAAGTACTTGGTTATATACGGCATATTCTAGGACTTTCTCAATGGGCGGCAACGTATTAATAGGCCGAAATTCCTCAGCTTTGACTGTCTTATTAACCTTTGGTACTGGGATAATAGTACTAATCTTTAGTAGATCGGGTATTTTTCCTGTCTGGAGTGAAGTATTGACAAGATTCAGTATAGCATGCCCAGCAGTTTCAAAAATTTGTTTCAATATTTTGGCATTCAGGATTTCATGGGTGTTACATTTATTATCTAATGAGGTAACAATATCACGTAGTTCCCTCATGGACACCATTTTGAATTTAGTTATGGGCTTATAAAGATTACAATCGTAATTGGACCAGATTTCTTCACTTTGTATGCTCTCGATTACCTGATTAATACTCTTAACAAAATACTTATTAAAGTTTTCCACCAAGGATTTCTCCTCATTCACCATATATGAGACATCCTCATAATCAAATTGTACCTGGTTGAACGAGTTTTGATTACTGCTTTTAACAAGTACTTTTAAAGTTTTCCACATCATCTGAGAATTGTTTTTATATCTGTCAATTTTTTCATAATAGTAATTTTCTTTTTTCTTTTTTAACATATTCACAACCTCATTTCTGAGTACTTTAAAGCTATTCCATCTGTGTAGTTTATCATTTATCATGTAAGTCCAATAGTGAATGAACAAATATAAATGAATTGAAGTTCTTTGAGAAAGGTAAGTTATCACGTTGTTTAGCATAACCCTGGAATGAGTATTTGAAAATAAATAACCAACACGAATTATCGCTTCGAGTTTCTGGATTATATTTCGCGATGGATTCAGTGAATGGAAACCGATGAATGCGATGAAATCGATTCCAGATTAATGAAGTGTTATCCTCCATTACTTCCAACATCAACGCAACCAATTTGAAGTGTGAGCTGCACACCCTCCTATCCAGTATAATGTGAACTCTTGAAGCGAAGAAACTGAGCGGTATCATCTCGAATAGAATATACGGGGTGGGGTGGCTTGAGGGATACGCATGAATTTTATTTCTAAGGGAAGAAGGGTGATGATAAGTTCAAATTCCAGGAGGAGTGGAGCAATCTGTTCCGTGTGCAGACCAACGACCGTTCGATTGGCTCTGTGCAGCTTGCCTTCCGTTCAATGTTCAATATCGCTCCCCGCGCCGAATTACCGATCGGAAGCATTTCGAATAACACAATGTGTACACGAGAAGAAGTACGGAATGTTCCTTCAGAAATACTATTACGCTTTCTACAATTCATTTGAAAAGTCTGAAATACTATTTATGCAGTATAAACTACGAGCGACTATTTTGAAATACAATCGACGCTATCTGTATTACAACTCGGAAAGGTGAGTGAATGAATGAATTATGTGGAATAAAACTTCCAAATAAAAACCTTTCAAGAAATGAAAGCGACTGAACAGTGAAATTAATCAAAACAAAGATAAGATTTCAACTTCAAAGTATTCTTCACGTCTCTTTGAATGAATCGCTTCGTCATCAGTGGCGATATTCGATTTGACGATATTGTGCAAGTTCCAGTCGATTCCGCAGCTTTTGTATCATTTAAGCGACAATGAAGGCTTACGACTGCCTGGTGACAAATGGTTTTGGGGGCTGAATAACAACTACATTCTGTCGAAGGGCGTTTTGTAATCGTCAACGCGGTATTATACACATCGAAGAGTGATGATTTCAAATGGAGTGAGAGAATGTTTACAAGCAACTGCTTCTGTCTGGGGAAGATTGGCATTGTTTCCGTAGCTTCGAGGCTTTGCGTCTGTGTTTCCTCTCATTCGCTAGCTAAATGATCATTCCTACAAATACATTATCGGTTATAATTGCATAGGTACATGAAAATTCACCGATAATTTCGCAAAAAAGCGTGTTATTCAGAAACTGGAAGAATGTATTTTCATATTTTGGCGAGTGCTTGTATGCAAAATTATCTGGTCATTTTTATGCACGAATGTAATTCATTAGAATATTTCACGAATGAAGACAATCTCGAAGAAATGTTTTTTTTTTATGGAGCATTCACTCACCAAAACGCAAAGGGATGTTTTCGCAGTGCAATAATGACCTCTGTAATTTTTCGATAATTGTATGGCTCTTATCGGACATTTTATATATTATGAGATATTCATCATAATTCTTGGTTTCCTCTCACACTTCATGAATTTGAGTTTCAGGGACAATTCGTAGATCAAGATTGTTTTCTGTTAATGTGAAGCCTGCCAAAGGTCCTTAAATATTATTTTCATCTCTTGGAGCCCACAAAAGGGAATGCCTATTAGTTTCGCCGACTTTCCTATACCGGGTGACACAGACTCATATTATACCCCCCTTTCTCCTTTGTTTTTCTAGCTATATCTTTGAAATTTGAAACATCGAATATGCTCACTAGAGGGCACTCTCTCGCATCTTCCGGTTTTCCTAGAAATGACATCAACTTTCTACTCAATGTTAGTGATTGGTTTAATGTTTTCAATCTGTTTTTATTTTAGCCTAAATCGACTCCATTGGATTGACTATTTCACTGATCTTAATCTGACCAATCACAAGCCTGAGACAACGTGTGCTTATCGCAAAAACATTAGCTGTCTTTCAATTCTCATTTTTCTATCAGCGTTAATGTTTTCAACGATCCATAGATGGCGAAGCAAAGTCTGGCCGTAACCATAGATAGCGAAGAAAAGTCTGTCAGTTTGGCATAAAATAATCATGGATGTACTTGTCAGAATGAATCACTCAATTATAATAAATGCTTTTTATGCTTCGTGAACGTGAAATAGTCTAGCAAAATACCACTCCGATCTGAATATCTTCTCATAAATCTGTCTTTCATTGTTAACTCAATTGTGTTGCCGTACAGCAGTACAGTAGTACTACTCGTCCAGACTCCGTGAACAACGAAGCGACAGAATAATGTCGAATATTCAGAACATCGTGATATGACTTATGAAAACACAGTACAGTATAGTATGGTGGCAAGCGTTGAAATTGTATGAATGTATGGATATTCAATAAATCTCATCCTGAATATCTTTGTTTTTATTTCACGAAGGAAATCAAGAATGAAGATGATGTTTTTTTAGTTTGTGAAGTACTTATATTGACTTTTCGTCTAATAGGGATTATTGAAGAAAACTTGATCTCTATATCATTCTCGAGCACAAATAATTAAAACAGAACATCCAGGTGGGTGATTCAATTTCCTCACTGTCTTTTCCTTCCCAACCACACATTCCCTGTCAGCAATCCATTAGAGGATGCCTATTCGTTCGAGTGCTCGGTCGATGTGCATTTGAATGTGCTGTGGAAAAAGATATCGAGGAATCACAGGAATCGGGTCACGAGACAAAAGGGTCCATCACCGAACGACGAGCAAAATTCCGTGTGCGAATGATATAGACACCAGCGTGTTATCGGCAAGTCATTGTGGGGAAGTGAGATCAGAGAGCTGTCGATTTCGACCGAAAGCGAAGTCATTGTTTCCTCCATAAGATAAGTGATTGATCAATAATTTTGTCACATACCTCGATCGAAGTACGATAAATGTCATCTTAATGTAAGAAAATGTTACGACTGCAACATACATTTGCATTGGCAGAGATTATGGAGTGTATAGTCTCTGGCATTGGGTTATCCAAGATAACTTGGTTTTAGTTACCTTTATGAGTAGAAAAAAAAATTGTAAGCGACGACACTGTCTAAATTGATATTCGTCTCTGGAAAACGGATCAACAACAACAAATTATGTAAGAATACCACGACTAATAGCTGAGATATGGATGGAGGGCCGTTCAAAGTGAGACACGCTGTATAATATTCCCTCGTGCATCGTGCATCGAGCACCGATAAATATGGATTTGTTACATTGTGTGCGGTGAATACGGTATTGATTTTCATATATAATAACCGCTTCAGTTGTTTATACATACGTTCATCAGAAATTATCGTGCACACTAATCTGCTTCTCATTATCGTTTATTCATTCCGGCAAACAAAATCTATCTGGTTTAGATGATGAGCTCTTGTTGTACTCCGAAATAGGCCCTCGACATTTGGTGGAATTGTATTTGTGAATTTTCGAATATCCTGCCCGTCGAAATACCATTAAACTGGATTTTTAATGAGATTGATGAATACCAGTTAATGAATATACAAGCTTAACCTCAACCAAAAACGCACCAGCATCACTCACTAACTGAAGAAACAACCGCTAGAATTGATGACGTACAATCAGATTGAAGAGAAAAAATACAATGAAAAGGTAGATTGAATAGCAAGAAAAGTATATGTATGTATTGTATGTATGTATGTACCTATGTATGTATGTCTGTATGTATGTACCCACATTCCTGGGATCGCAAGTCAGCCATGGAAAAGGCCGATCTCGCGAGCGAAAGATACAAACTTCCTGCCGGGCATTCAGTGAGAATGTGAGTAAAAGTATATTCATCATCTAAGCGTCTGAGCACCATTTGCATTCAGTGTCCTCCACAATCCCGATCGTGCTGAGATGCTTGTTCAAGTGGCAGTGCCCAGATGATGTCAGAAGGCCAACCACCAGTCTCAAGTCCATTCTGTTTAAAGCCAAGAGGGCATCGGTCTGTCTTCGTGAGGGATATCCTATGTGGTGTTTGGACTGCCTCATTCCAAGAGCCTATCTCCATCTGCCCTGGAACCTTTTCATCAGGATTCGCATCATAGTGAAGTTGCTCAAGGATCAAATGATACCCAAGACTGGCTCTGGACCAATCACTGAGCCCTTCGCTGCCTTACTGGCCAGACCATCGGCTATTTCGTTACCAGGTACCCCTGGGTGCCCAGGGACCCACAGACCCACAAGAAAAGTGTGTAGCACTTATATGAATATATTAATTTCGGGGTGTTACTCCATTGGATTTGGTATGTAGACTAGAAAATAAATTGAACGGCCTGATGGATGCTCGGGGTCAAATATCCAAATAGGAATTTGGAAACATACAACATGTTGTGATTTTCTAGGAGATTTCATGAAGAGAATTCGTCGAGGAGGATAAACTTCTCCAATTGTCCAATATCCTTTTTTGTTGCCAAACTTCCGGATAAATCTAAAGACGAATCATTCGGACGCCGTGAATCGGTTACAACTCAACATGAGGATCGTTAGGATGAAAAATCGTTCAGCCCCAAACTTACGCCATTAGCGTTTTGGAGTAGTTCCAATGAAGTGGGAAAACGGCCAATTACAGTATTTTCCTACACAACTTTCGTCTTTAACATTTGTCAAGGGAATGGCAATATCTTTTTTCTTCGTCCATTTTTTTTTTCGTACTATCCAAACAGTTGGCCGCGAATAGCGCGATAGGTTAACTTTTTTAATTAAATTTTAACGGAGACATAGTCGAGACGTACAAAAGTATTAACAGAAAACAAAAATTGACAAAGAAAGTCGAGTTAGCGACAAACAATTTTAATATAACCACAGCACGAACTTATTTATGCGCCAACTTTTTTTATTTCCAGAGAAGCAAACTTCGAAAAAAGTTCGGAAAGCTTTCATTAGATGATCTCTAGAAGGAACAGCGAAAGGTCAACAGTTATTCCGTTTTTGATAGAATTAATGCTGTCTCAGCAAATATATTTTTCCGTGAATATCACTATAAATCGGAATTACTTCAGAGTTAGGTACTTGAAGAATAATTAACTTTCTTGAAAGCTGCTCCAGAATGAGACGACCTAGGTATACAATATAGAAGGATTTAGTTATGTAAGATGTTGAGATTTCTTCAACTGACAGGATCAAGATGAACTCATCATGTTTCCCAACTCAAGATTTTCTACTCGTCACATATTTATAATACATGCAGAAAAATAATACCTGACTGCAGCTGACTGTGTATTGAACTATCGACCAGCCAAAGAAGTCCTGGAACGAAAGGGAAAGAATGAATCGGTTCAGTCCTTGGAGCCGAGAGTATCTAAACAATCAAGCTTTGCAGATAACGTCGACTTCATCATGAACGATATGACTGACTACAATTTTTAACCGATACCACCAATTCTAGCGAGGGTACGAGATTCCGTTTTCAAATTCACAGTTAGTCGATGATCGCAACATTCAAATTTTGCCCTGATGGGCTCACATTCTTCATTACATTCGTCTCTCAGAAGCCAGGCTGAAGATGGAAACATTAAAAGCCACTCTTCACCTCTGAAGCATGAATATTCGCCATAGTAAACAGGTCAACCCTAGAATTGATGTTGACCTTGACCCATACCCTCCACCGATACTCGCCAACGTTTTGGCAAAGGCCAAAAGTCACAAATCAAAGAACGCCAGCGGAGGATCGGTTGACGATGCCAAGGTCACGTGGTCGCGTGGCGGATGCCCATATTATACAAGGCGACCGACTGGCGCTTGTTTTTCCGATCGATATGGCGTCGCCATGACGACAGGGCCACGCGGCCCTTATCTGGCATGTGGCGCCACCTAGCCAGTCGTATATCCTGGAAGTTATGGGATACCGGGCGACCACAGACTTAATATCCCGAGAGACTGAATCATTCACATTCGAACGCAATCATAGACATTTGGTCTGGTCCAATGTAAAATTCTACCCACATTTCTAATTGTACTGAATGTTTCGCGATCAATCGAATGAGTAGCTGGAATTTGATCATTTCTATCCCAGACGATATCCCTCACTAGATAGATGAGAGAGCTCGGGAAAGGTCTACACTCATGAAGCATAACACATGCCATATATGCTCTATAGATTGTTATTTCGATTAAAGATATTCTTCATGTATTAGTTTCGAAGTGGTGGGCAAATGGATACCAAGTCTGATAACAGGAACCATCATTTACATATATGGCCATCTCCAATTTAACAGATCAAAGATAAGATGAGAGTGATGTGACTCAAGTCAAGTGGGCTACAATGAAGTATATCAATCTTAGTTTCGCACAGACTGGAAAACGTGAGTATTAAAACTCCCTGTGCCATCCGGTATTAGCTTCCGTGTCTGGATGTTGTTAACCTCGATTCTATAATCGGGAAACGTATAATTTGATATCGTGAAAGGTTCCATGGTGTTTTTTGCGGAGCGGTAGACACGATGGCACCTGGGCATTCTACAGACGTTAAAGTGAACATTAAATCTCTAATATGGATTATTTGAATCGCAATGACGACAAAAATCAAAGCTTCAACTATGTTTTCCATTCTTCTCTATAGGAACATTACGTATTCATCCAATTCCTGTTCTAATTAGGATGCCTTCCGCTTCTGTATCTGCCCTGGTGCCATCTCCTCCAGTTGTCAGCAGATGTTTATCAGCAGAGAATCGAATGTATTCGCTGAATTTATGCCCTACAAAGGCGCTAGACATTACGTGTTCAGATTCTAGCAGGGCGCTCGTGTTTTGTCACTAAATTACAAGGGAGACAGTAATCCCCTTAGACAGCTACTAATTCAGCGTTCCTCCTCCTCTTCTGCTTTCCTGGCTTCAGAATGCACACCTTACTCCGCCACTTATCGGGCAATTAGCTTTGCGGGCCTGCTAAACAAAACTTGGTCTCCTAGTAAGACGTACGCTATAATGTACGGTGAACACCAAAGGAAAAGTTGCACTTGCTTCAAGTATCGCTTTGCTTCGTTTCAACTATCATCATCTTGTGACCTCGTGTAGTTAGCGTATCGGATCTATGAGAACTCTAGGTTGAGGGTTATTATATCTTCTCTACCAGCAACATTTTTTGAAGCTTATTCGATCCATGAATTACTATGGAGACGAATATACTGTGAAGACGAATACTGTGGAGAAGAGTACTGTTGAGACGGATACTGCGGAGACATAAGATGGTGATTGATATCGTCCCTGTAGAGCAAGAAGGAGTCAAGCGCCATAATAAGAAATTTTGAGATCTCTCGCCAAACGCCATTCCAAAAGCACCTCTATCAATGGGCATTAACGTGCCAAGCGCCTGACAAGCCCGTGGGTACAAGCGCCAAGAATCAAACAGAAATAAGAGCACTTGAAACCTTCTTGATTTGTTTTTTTTTGCACCAAAATGAAAATGTGGCTTGGATATGTGAATATATCTCGTTATTCCAAAGGCATCCTCAGGAAAGATTCCAATTAGTTCAAAAAAGTTCAAGGTCTTGGAGAAACTCTGCCGAGAAGGTATTATATCAGAAGATCTTCAACGGGAATATTTGAGATTACCAGAGGAAGATATAAGTGGTACTGATGAACTCCCTTGCTCCTCCAAATTTCAGAATCCTACCACAATTATTACGTTAGATTAGGGGGTGCTACCATGAAAATTGACATCAAATTCAATTTTTCAGAACTGAACAATGTTCAGGAAAGATAAGGATAGTTAGTAAATTAGACGTCCCCACTTCAAATCTGAAGTGGTTTTCAACCTATCTCGTCTCCTAATATAATTTTACATAAATGTAGACATAGATCTAGGGTGTATTTAGATCTATGCTGAAGATGACCCCTTTCGGTCATAAAGGGTATTTTTGGTATATCTCTTACTCCTGCAAATTTCAGAATCCTAAATCAACAATTGTTGAAGATACAGGGGGGCTTCCATTAGAGATGAGACACACTGTATATTTTTTTGGGGGTTTGCTTGGTTTTCCATGAAAGTTTCATGATAGAAACAATCAATTATTAATTTGTATAAGAAATTGACATTACTCTTTCATTCCCACATCAATGTAATTTCTGATGTTAAGGCTGAGCATAAAATACTCGTCATTGTATATTATTCGAATCGGGCCAAAAAGGGGCCTTTCTCAGCCTGTTAAACTTGATTGGCAATACCCTTCGAACCGAATTTATGAAGCATAGATAAAGAGCGGAAGTAACCGACTGAGAGTGGTAGAGAGCCGATTTATTATTAACGCCGAGGCAGATGAATGTTGAAGTCAATCGAACCGTCTTAATCTCCATCGAACATTTCATAACGAGTTCGCTTCCCTCTTTTTTTTTGCATCATTCGCCGGAAAAACGTCTTTCCATTCGACGTAATTTTGGCACTCCATCATTCGCTTTGCGGCCGTCCGAGTTCCTTAGCATCCGCGAAATTGTGGAAACTTTGTTCGGGATTTGACTTATGATGCTGCCACTTTTCCTCGGTCATTACTTGAAAATTGGAGGAAATCTCTCAAAGGTAGAATTCAATGTCGATGGCAATAATACGATGATCGGTTAGACACGATTGGACTTCACAGCGTTCGTGAAATCTGTACGAAATAACAGAAATACTTCAACGATTTTAACGAGGGTCTCCGAATTTCCATATTTCATGAGATCAATTTTTTGTAAAGCTGCAAATCATGTCAATTATTTTGTTATACATCCAACGAATGATGGGATTCGAAGTTTGTCTCTCGGTTTGTCTCATTTCCCCAAGTGACACCAGAATAATTGTGGACCTTTGTCCATCATAGATTGAATTCAATAAAAAATATGGTAATCAACGGCCAATTTTCGAGAAACCATGGACAAATTGAGAAACGAATTGTAATTGAAATTCAGATATTGAAAGCGAGTGAAGTATATCAATAAATCTTCTTTATTGGTGAAGGTATACATAGTAGGCGCAGTTTAGCCAAAGGCTACTCTTACACTGCCTAATATGTCCATACATTGAAGTAAACTAAAATGATAAATGGGATGAAAGGGAAGATGACGTTTAAACGTAACACATAACAATAATTTATAACATAAGTATATGTATGGAATAATGTGACGAGGTAAGTAGAGGCTGAAATAAGATACAAGGGAGTTCAAGAAAATGCATTCCAGTTCATGTTATGATATTAAAAAAGTGTTTTTTCGGAATGATTCTTATTTTATTCTTCCAAAATTGCATACAATTGATCAACAGGGAGTTAGTTGTAGAACTTGACGGAGAAATAAGTGAACGACTTCTGGAACAATGACGTTTAATGACGAGGAACATGAAATTTGTTGAATCGAGAAAAGTGATTCTTCCTTTCATTAAAACTTGTTAATCACCGCATCTAGAGCAGAGCAGAGCTAGAGTTTACCGAAAACCCTATATAAATTGTGAGTCCGATAATATGAGGAGAAAATGAATTATATATCAACGATGTATGCATGAATAAATAATATAGGGGTAGATACATTGTTGTTGGGTCCGTTTTTCTGGAGCAATACTGGTATATTCTCCCAGAGTTCATTTTCAGGATACTTGTGTATGCATGGCCCTAAGGTTATAGGTTCCCGTGATGAACAAAGTGTTTCCAAAATTCCAGATTGTGTTGCGTGTTGATCGCATAATTTCCTCATGAGTGAATCTAGTTTCTTTCAACGGGATGAGATTGGTAAGCTCATACCTCGGCTCGGCTCATACAGCGGTTGTCTGGAGTATTGTGAAGTAGATCATCTGCATGTCGAATTCTTGTTATGCGTACGGAGTGTCTTCACGATACTTATATCGTGAACATCTGATATATTTGAGGTTTGAGATCATGAGGTCAATATAATTTCAGTCACGACTATATGCGGCCCCAATTGCGACGCCACGCAGAGTCGATCTGAATCAAAACCCGGGTCCAAAACGCTATCCATCTGCATACCACCATCTGATGATTATATGTGTATTATTATTTTCATCATTATTATGCTCAATATTATTATTATCATTATTCCTGAAAAGTTTTCCACGAACTCGTGTCGAATAATAGTGGGTGGACGCGGTTGTAAAACAGATATTGGTTTTCCGTCGTGCCGACCCCATAAAAGCGAGATTACCCGACATATCGGGGTGTGTTCATCAAAAAGCAATGAAGGAGAGCAGTGTGGTGATGGTGCAGACGATGTTGCGATGATATGGGCGTCGTGGCGCCATATCACTGTAATCGCTGAAATGGACCATCTGACAAGTCATCAAACTCCATAAAAAAGACATTCCTCTTCTTCCACAAATTGAGATCGGGCTTCGATGTATATACACATAAGATATACCAACTTAGATACCTTCTTGGCTGTGATGAATCTGATGGATATTATGATGAATCTCGAATGTGTTCCTAGTTATACAGGGCGTCTCTGAGGATAGATATAAAGGGCGATTTTTGCAAAAAATGTTTCTTTGTAGAGTACACTTGTGTTTCTGTTAGTCTGTTGTGCTTTACCCAACGGTTAATTTTTCTAAGGCGTGCCTCATATTTTGTCACACATATACTTTATTCCAAATTCAAGGTTATATGGCTTCAAATTGAATATCTCTGTAATTGATGTTTTTACGTATACGTACCTCTACGTCGCCCTTCGATGCACTAACAAAATCGAGTGTTCCGGTTAACAAAGCGGGCTTTGTAAATAACCTCGTTAGCCAATTAGAGTGCACGTAACGTACGAAACGAACGGTTTTAAGGTTGTGTAGTAGCAGCTCTCTTCTCTCGCGCCAAATTGAATTATAGGCTTTGTCTGCTCGGGGTTTATAGGTACTCCAACAGAGTCATTGTATATAATGTATGGTTGTTCTTCCATCAGCAGAAATAATGAAGGAAATGTTCGTTCAATTCAGCGTTGTCAACCTTAGAAAATTATGGAACAGGGCGTCATCTCAGCTATTACAAGGTCAAATGCTATCAAATTGAAAATTGACTTTTTTTTTCAGACAAACAACACTTCTTATTTGGTTTCATTTTTCATTTTGTCGTTAAAATTGCCTTCACATAATCATATCATGCGAATAATAAGTAGAAGCATTTTAATAAATTCGCTCCTTATTATTTAGGTAGATATACTACCAGTTTATGATTCTTTCAAGTAAGACAGATTTCATATCTTCATTCCTAGATGAAATGAATCTTCTTGATCTCAGCGAAGCATCTCCAAAAGCACTACAATCACTGCTCCAAATATGCATTGATCCATTTTTTTCATCTTCTTCATTTTCAAATCTATCATCATGATATTAAAATAATTTGGAGCCCCCATATATAAGTATATATAACCTCTTTCATCTATAATATGTCAATTCTCTCATGCCAGGTCATGAAGTTTGTCGTTTTATTTGTTAACGGCATTCTGTTCCCACTACCGTTACCAGAATGGAACAAATAAAACGCTACTAATGTCAAGTATTCAAACTTACGATTAGCTTGATTCCAAAGTTATGATACCGTGTTAAAAGCCGAGATCAGTTCAATTTCGAATCAAAACTAGAAATCACCTTCGTGGAAAATATCAAATTCAATATCCTACACTTGAAAATGATGGAACTGTCCACTAAAACTTCTTCATTCAGATTCATTTACTCTTGTCACAAAATTCTCCATTTCCCAAAACATTCGGGCACACTCCATTTGCCTCCCCCCCTTCCTCCCAGGCCTCCCGCGTAACTAACGAGTTAAAGTCTTGCTCATAACGTTTACATTCGTTATACACATCGCCTCTCGCACTTTCTCGTTTGTCTACCTAATGAGGATATATCCCCGCTAATTGCATATTCCCTGACAATCATAAAGACGTTCATAAAATGAAGAGATAATGCGACGACACCCTTTATATGGGGATCATTTTCCGAAAACAATTGAACTATGGAAAACTCCGAATTGTCATTGCCATGGGATGCGTGTATACTGTATGTACAGGATGTCCATCCTCAGCACTATCAAGAAGGGTATGAGAAAAATCTTCAGAGTTATTTGATGATCGTGACGAGAAAACGAAATTTCGGATTGAAAATCTGATTTCGGCAGCTTGAAGAGAAGAAAATGCGTCGAATTCATTTTGGTCTATCTCTCTCGGTAAAATCATAGAAAAATATTTATCAGAATTAGAAACTTCGAGAATAACTTTTTATTTCATTCCACTGAAAGAGATAGGCCATTATACATCAAGGGACAGTAATGCAAGATTTTTTCCAAGGTGCGAGGGAAAAATAGCATTCTGTCCCGAGGTGTACATACTATTTTTTGGCGAAAACACGAAAATTAGGAAAGAATAAAAACTTGGCAAAAGTGTTTTGTCATAATTAGTAGTAGTATAGTTTGTGGAATTCGTATCTTGACAACATGCATCTTGATGACATCCCATGGTGACAGCAAATATCAAACTGAAATTTATGAAAACAACTTTGAAAATGGTTGACGGTTAGGAACAAGAAATCGAGGGAAAACCCCAAGAAACTATTGTTATATCTGTATGATGCACTTCATACTCGCTTCAGAAAAGGGTGTTCCGAAAAGAAAGCGCAGAGCTATGCAGAAAATGTAAAGTTGGTATAAACTAGGGGAAAAATATGTCACATTATCTTCCTAGGGAAATACAAGACTTCTACCCCTACTTTATTACCAGAAAAACTAACTTCTACTTCCCCCGGCGTGAACATTTAATTTCGTAGCTGCTTTGCCGTAATCAGATTTTTGATCCGACGATCATCAAATATCTCTGATGACGATTTTTTAGGTTCGAAACGTTGGATAATTGTAAAAGGCAATATGTCGTTGGATTAAGAATTGTTATTAGAGAATTTGAGGAGAAAACAATTTTTTTTGCCGTTTGAAAAAACAAAGTTGATGATGGTTCCTCGAAAACAAAACGTCGAATCACGAATCTATTAATACCATTGGATAGAGCAGAAAAAGTGACAATGATAATATGAAAATTATTATGTCATATCACTCCAAATGAGTCAGGAAAAATAAAGTATAAAAAAAGTATTCGAAATTTCCAAACCGACTTTTATTTGCTATGGTTATAACGAGATCCCAATGATACCCCTTGTATTGGGGACACCCCGTATATGTCACTCCGTGATTCGTTCAAAAGTGCGACGTTTCGTCTTTAACGATAATGGATAATAAGCTGGATGATGTTTCTGCGAGCAGTTTATTAGGGTGGATGCCCGTTGCAGTTAAGTTGTCGTTGATTAAGTGCTAGATTTCCTCCAACGGCCATTATCGTCATTCGTTTTGTGTCAATAAAACAGAAATTGGCTGGGGCAGGCATTGAGATGAGGAGAGTATGTATGCTCTTCGACCATAACAAGATATTTTATTACTCGTGAAAACAGCCGATCAACCAGAGAGAAATGCATTAACACAGCCGTTCTTTCCCCTAAAAGCATTATGAAAGATTTATAAACAAAACTGCTTTCAAGATCCATGATTTGAGCTTGACTATAAGTACAATTATGAAATGTCAGTGAAAGCAACAGATAAATAAAGCTTGATGCCAGATATTTCTATGGTACGTCGTTTGGAAATATATAGTATTGTGGCAGTAAACTAGACTGGGTAAGTATCTACTTCCGAATGATAATGTTCAGCCTTCCAATTTACTTAAGTCAGCTGAAAAACTTATATATATATATAGATCGAACAAGTAGAAAACTGCTTCGCAACTTTGCTATCAAGTCATGGTAGTCATAATGGAATAGAAATTTGAGACTTGGCAACTTCCAATAGAGTGACTCTGATGAAATTCGGGAGAATCGAAAGAGAACACGTATAGAATCTCACATAAACAAGGAGGAACAGAATATCTGAATATTCATTTCGTGAATTCATTCATCACCCCAGGACACGATTTTGACCAGGTATCAATTTAGAATAATTTTCATCGAGAGAGGACTGTCATTTAGAGGCACACTAATGATGGCACACTTTTCAATAAACATTTTTATGACGATAAGTCAATGGAGAATGAAAAAACAATTGTCACAGATCACGAAAACTGTTATTCATTAAATAATGAACATTAGGGAAAACAGGTATAATTAATGAGGTCAAAGGTAAGAAATAAGTGATTTTGTTGGTACTGTTCGTTATTTTCATCTGCTGGGAGCGATTGCAATATCATAATGCTGCAAAGTTGACACGTAAACTAGGACATCCAATTGCAGTCCCTTCATTTTGTATACATTCTCTAATATTACGATATGTTAGTTGTAATTTTGGTTTTTCAACGTCATGTGAAATAATTTTCTCCCAGAACAGGTGAGGTTTCCTTTGACTTTAATTATTTGAATATTTTGACTAACATATAGCTTTTTGTCTCTTTCTGTAGTACTTTCTGCAACAAAACTTCCGCTAATGATGAAGCTTTGAAGCTTCGAACTTCCAAGCATGTCCCCTAATTTTGGAGAAAGTATAGTTTTGGTGGAGCTGACTGTGAAATTTTCTTCCTGCCCTATCCTTCCGGTGCTTTATCCACCTAGTCGTTGAGGGTGGACGAAGCTTGGCTTCTTGCAATGCCCAGTACTGGCTCCGAACACGAGCCTCCACTGGTCAAGATAACACAAAGTCGAATCAAATCAAGCTCAATCATTTGGACTGCTATACAAGAATTTTCAGTGGTGACGTCAAATCTCCTGATGGTCCTGATAGCGACTGAGAAAATGTCGCCAGGCACCGAGAATAACGAGCACCAAAGGACTAATGGCGCATAAAGGGGCCGCGAAATATCCGACGATGATGGCCCCGCAGCAGCCGCACCGACATCCGAAACGGTCTCTCGATGTGTCATCGAGCGACTCCGATATCCACCCTTCCCGATATCCCGACAGGATTGCCTGTCGGGCAGTTCTGAAACAAATTAGACATTTTCGTGCCCGATTCCGGAGAGCGGCCGATAATGAAGAGCCCTTCGGAACGCCACCGGAATTTGCAGGCGCCACGGCGGGATAATTGCAGTCGAAACAATTTGTGGCCGGAGTGAACAATTATAGATTTACCGCATTCGATGATGTCGAGAGCCAAATATTTGTGACGGCCAAACGAACCCAATCTCTCCATATGCATCGGAATCGCAATAACAATAATGAAATTCTATTAGTCGATCATTATGTTGAGGACCCTTGCACGCCAGGCAACTAGTGGCGGCGATCGATCGCATCCATAAATTTATTTTCAAGGAACTTCACTGTCTCTGATGGCCACAGCATCATCAAAATAGCTTTACCTCCTTCTTGCTACTGGATATATTCAAAGAGTCCAACATTTATGAACTCACGACAGAGGTTTGATATCTTCTATGAGGGAGAGAGGCGGAATATCCTTACTTCATTTCGTGTGTATTGATATAGTAACTGCTGGCTGTGATTTATGATATTCGGCTGCAGTTGTGATTTTTTCGAGCGGTCACTAGTTCCAAGTACTGATGCGTACTGCTACTCCACCTCCGATATCGAACATCTTTCAGACAACTTGAGAAGCTGGTGACAGAGACTCACTTCAAAATGACTCGAATACTAAGAGAAAATCATCCTCCCACTTTTAAACTTGCTCAAATTGTAGGGTTCTCTTCTTCTTCTTCTTCTTCTTCTTCTTCTTCTTCTTCTTCTTCTTCTTCTTCTTCTTCGAAGCACTGGTGGGTGGGTGAACACCCCTGCACGTAGTCCTCCTTATTCGGGCCCGTTGTGCGCCCACATGTTCCAACATTCAGCTGGGTATGTTGCCAAGGACAGCCCTTTGATGTGTCAGTGCTGGGCACTCAGTGAGGACATGCGATGACGTTTCGTCATCTTCCAGTCACCATCTGCGAACTAGATCATCTTCGATCCCAATAGGTGACAACTAAGGTGGTTGTGATGCGTTAGGAGCCTACCATTTGAAGGTCTCGCCTGTTGAGGAATAAGACCTGTTTTGTGAGCCTCTTCGAAGGTCCTTTATGTGGAGCTTCGATTGTCCCATTCCTAGTGTGTCCTGCCATATTTTGAGGAATTGCTTTTGCAGATGTCCCTCTATGGAGGATATTGCCAGACTGTTTGGTATTCTCAATATTGGTTCCGGTCCGACTGGGGCCCGTCTGCCTCCTCGTTTCCGGGTATCACTGAGTATCCCGGAACCTAAATGAGACTGACGTTTCTGATTTTGGCAAGTTTTCTAAAGCCTTTCTGCTCTCGGACACAATTGTTAAAGGTCCTATTGGATTGCGAAGCCAGTATTGCAGTTTTGCTGTCCGAGCATATAGATCTATGACCTCTCATTATTAGGTATTCTTGAATACAGGTAAGAATTGCAAGCACTTCAACCCGGAAAACTGAGGCATATTCGCCCAAAGGGCCCGAGATTTCTCCATCAAAGAACGCTCGTGTTCGTATAATTATACATTATATCTAAATTATAACAGCTTCTCATATTAAATGATCTCAATTTCGTAATAATCCAATATTCAGTTGGGATCTCCATCTCATCGCCTCACTTCCCCAATATACTCTATTCCATTAGGATATCCGGCCTAGTTTACCTCTCTACTATATCCATCTCGCCCCGTGACCGCAGTAACCCGAGAACCTTTAGAAATTATTTATACTGATAAACGCCAGCCACCAATTCTGGCCTTATCTCTCGCTCTCTGTCTATGGACGATCCTCGAAATAAAACGGTCGAACGGATATTGCGATATTTTTCTCGCTTTTCATGGCCCATCTAATCTCTCGGACCAGCACGCGGTGGAAACCCTAAAGGGAAAACGTTGAGCATATCCAATTCGTTGAGTGCATGGAAAGTTCAATCCTCGCAAAGAGTATCCATCTACTTCGGTAAGACACAAACTGTAGATGCTCGTATAGTGAGACATTCTCGTTGATAGTTGGAAATGTGGAACAACATTGGTTTTTCCCGCATTGAAAGTGTATTTCTTGTCCTATGGAATTGTGGGACATCTTTCTGGATGTCAACGCAATTTAGTCTAATTCCGTACTCGAATATAAAATACCGGTTCGTTTTAATGATAAGGTCTGTAGCATGCTCATCGGAACATTTCTGTTGTCATGAGATTAAACATTCGTGAGCAAAGCATAAAAATATGAATCCTATATCCTTCTCAAGAGCTGGTTTGCATATCTGTGAATCATGACTTCTCGATCTCGACCTGTCTTGTTACGTCGCTGCCTCTAGCCTGACATTTCCAATTATGATTATTGAACTGTGGTTCTTGTACACTATTCGAGGGTTTCCAATCAGTTAATCTGCTTTATCAATGCCTTCTATCTCTTTTTGCTGCATCTTATGTGGTGCTCAAGTCTGTAAATCTAAGTAGATCCCCCAGTTGCGGAACAAGCAGTTAAAATGGATCAGTTACGCTCGGATACAACCGTTACATAGCTGGATAGTTATCACCAAATTGGAACAATAGCCGTCTTGGCCAATTAATCTCATTGATTAATCCACCTTTGAAGCGGGAGCGATGTTATCAATCGACCTGCCGAGGCATCTCTCCTTTGTTGATTCGGGTAACGCACCGTACACAATTAGAAAACGCGATAGTCTCGAAAAGCGTAAAGCCGAGGGAGAGAGATATTCCGTGAGATATCTGCACGTCGTTACATACTGACACTGCCATTAAAATAAACAGCCTTCCTGTAAGAGGGAGCTTCGGCTGGGATGACGAGAGATCGTTCATTACCATATTTATCGACATCGGGACGTCGAGAAGTTGTGCAAAAAGTTTCCTTGATCCTGCCAATCTACTAAATTCCCGTTAATGTACATCGGAAAGCCGGGCTGCGGAACTTTTCGATAGCTCAATCTACAGTTTGAAGGCCTTATAATATGTTCCTGGAAAGTTTCAAACATGCGAGTACGGCTAATACATCTCGCCGTACGGCGCACAGTCCTATCATCTCGAAACTTTTTCCCGCTGCTGGTTTTCATTCTGATGTCTCGCCCAGATATATATCTGAGGGCAGTTTTCTGGCTCTTGATTACCGGAGACCGGCGACCGCCACATGTCGCTCTCTCCGCGAAACTTCGCAGATAAAGTCGAAACACAATCACGAAACCAATAAAGAACTTTTGTATTTGATAAATCAATCTGGAAGGCCAGTTAGGAGGGCACAATGGCGTCCGGATTTCGTTAACTGGTCCCACTCGTCCGCTCGGCTCGGCCCTTTTCCAAACTCGATTCCGTCAGAATTTACACAAAACATCGCTTGTTTTTGCCGATTCAACTGTCGCTTTCTCGTATCTCTACCGATCCCCTCTCTCTGATTGAGAACGACTCGGCCGATGGCTTTTATTTAATTACCGGATCTTTGATTCGTACCGGACCGAAGTCCGTTCTACCGAGAGATCTACTCTAATGGACAAACTTCTCCCATACTTTTTTCCTCAACTTTCCACGAGATGAGACGAATCCTCGAAGACTGCCTCGGTTGACTCAGTCCCTTCGTTTTTTTGCGCTAATAGACTGGTTACGTTGACGTATCAAGCTAGAAATAATCTCCCTATCCATTGTTCCTCCAGAGTAGTTTATATAATACTTAGATAATGAATAGTAGTTGGCTGTGATCGACCTTCGTCGGTCTATTGTGGAGCTCCTTTTTGTATTCGTGGAGCACACTATCTAACTATATCTCCTTGATGAGACATCATAGCTTTGATAAAGGTCTCTCAGATATAGCTACCGGCTGATTTGCTCCATCTCATTTGAATATATTGTTTGATGATGATGAGGTAGAACATTTAAATACTTAACTAAATCAGTGATAATGGAGATCTCTGATTCGTGCCAGACCGGAGTCCATTCTACTGAGAGATCCACTCTCATGGACAATCTGTTTCCATACTTTTTCCATCAATGTATGGCCATTTTGACCAAATCTTCAACGAGATGAGACCCTCAAATAATAATTAAAATGAATCAGGGTGCTGTTCATTGTTCATCCAGGAGTTTATTATAGATAATGCATTCCAATAGTTGACTCTGGCCCACCTTTGTACTCTATTATGGCTCTTCTTTGTATATTCATAGAGCACACTATCTAACTAGATATTCTTGATGATACTCCATAGCCTTGATAAACTTCTCTCGAGTAACTACTATCTCATTTGTAAATATTGTTTGATGATAATGAAAAAAAAAAGGTAGAACATTAAACTTGATTAGATAGGGGATATTTGATTCGTGCCATAACGAAGTCAATTCTACCGAGAGATCTACTCTGATGGACAAACTGCGCCCATATACTATTTTCGTGCGGAAAAAAATCGTCTTTATTACTTCTGTGAACTATTACAAAAATGAAATTAAAAATTAAATTCTTCACGAAGTAAAGGGCGAAGTAGATTTTTTGTTATACGCGGGTATAACAATGAATATTCTCATATGGCCACTGTGATTTGTGATGGACCCAACCGTTCGCGAGATGACTGCTATACCATTACTTCAATACATGATAACTGAAATCTACAGTACCTTTCAAGAGACGACACGACCCCCAAAAATTTCCTCATTTCTTTCTTTTTCTGCGCTAATATTCTGGTTATGTTGACTTATCAACACTACACATTGTTTTACCACTAACCAAAATCATATTGACTTATCAAGCTGGAAATTAATGACGATGATACCCCTCTATTCATTGTTCCTTCAGAGGAGTTCATTATAGATAATGAATCCCAGTAGTTAGCTCTGGTCCACCTTTATGAGTCTAAAGTGGAGCCCCTTTGTGTATTAACACACTATCTAATTAGATCTTCTTGATGAGACTCCATAGTCTTGATAAAGTTATCCCGAGTAGCTACCAACTGATTCGTTCCATCTCATTCGAAAGATTGTTTGATGATTGTATTCTGATTGATACTTATGTTTCGACTACATGAGTAATGATGACGTCACGACTAACAGAAGTTGAACCAAGAGTTCAGGTGCTACTACAAGGTTGTCTTGTGACTTCCACACGGCCCGGACACTCTGTACTCAGGAACCGATTTCCGTTTTGTCGGAATTCCCTATGAACCTGGCACGAAAACTTATTCGAAACACAGCCAAGACGAGGGTGGCGAATAAGTTATGATAGCCGCCTAATATCTGCCTTAAGCTCACTATCTCACCTACACCGCTCCCGTGCAGTTTATCAGGAGGAGGTACGCGTCTCCTGGACAGGGCCGGATTTACGGAGGATTTAAATAGTTGGCAAACTTTGCGCGCCACGTCGTATATTGAATCGTAAAGATAAGGTGACGTTAAACTAGTTTGTAGCACTTCGTATCGAATCGGTGAGCATGTATGCGAAATTGTTGCGCTCCAGCTTTATGCGCAGAAGAAATTGTTATTGATCAACTTGTGGACCATAAATTTGTTACAGGTATAAGCACCTTCCCATGACCATTTCACTTTCAACAAATAGTAAGAAAATTCATGGCATTCTTTTTTTTTCAATTGGACGAATATCTAACATCATCAATGTATAGGTATATTATCTAGTATTAGTCAACTTGAGGTATAGGGCCTATGGCAAGTGCTTTGTTATGTGAGTTTTCAAGGATGGCACTTGTTTACGACGAAAATCAATTTCAGGTCTGCTTTCATCTTATGGATTTTGTTCCGGGGGGGGAGGGGGGGTTGAAGGAAGCAAAGGAGTAGAAACAACGAAGAAAGAATGCCAAAAAACCTGTGCCGCATTTCAAAAGAACTTTCAAAGAATGTTAACACCCCGAATTATCCATTCTAGAAATTCAGGTTAGTTTATTGAATAACCAATATAATGAAATTTATGCAATCTAGAAATACCTGGCAGTTGAGTTCGACTATAGGCAACAGCCGCCAGTGAACCAATAATAGGCCACACCGACAGTCGTATCCCTTCTACCACTATCTTTGACTCATTTTCGCAAAAGCCAACTAAGCAGGTGTCCGAACCCATTCCAGCAAAATTTTCTTACTGGGATAGCATAGAACATTACAGTAGATATAAAGAAATATTTATTATGATCTCTGCTGCCCCTGCTGGGAAAGCAGAGAACATTACAGTTATTATAAAAAAATATAGATGAAAACTTCTCTGCTACAATAGTAAGATATATATATATCTATCCTAGAAGAGTACACTTTCAAGGTATAGTAGAAATAACTTCATAGAATCACAGTTCTCCAACAGCATAGTTTCTTTTAGTGACAGCAAGTTTATATGGAGTGCCAGTGAAATGGTTTCAGTAGAGTGAATTTTTCGGTGAGAGCAAAGCCACATTACTCAGTTTGTTAGTTTTTTGGCCACGACAGGTAGACATAACTCAGCAAAGAACTTCCTCCTGAGACTTTTCTCAGTGTAGTCAGACAACCGAAGGTCACACATTCGTGAAGAATCCGTAAACGATATACATCATTCGTCAAGAAACCTTGAACAGGGAGTCATTAGAGCCGAATTTTCCTCTCGCCTGACCTAGCCAACCGAATCGCTTTTTATTAAGGATCGCAATAGCCTCGGAAAAGCTCCCGACCGAGCTCCGCATTATCCCATACATTTTCCGATAAACTGAACCGATACACACGTTATATAGCGACAAGTTGCTGCCTTATTGATTGTAATGGTCCCGAAATATCGGATAGTGTTCGATGTAGACGAGAGAAAAAACCAACTATCAACTTAAACGCAAGTCAGCAATCCATAGTGGTATATTGTGAATGTGAATTGGCAGTTTCATACGAAATTTCTCGCGCTGCGGTATTGTACTTCGAACTTATTGTTCAGACTGTGGGGAGTCCTGTTACATTCCAGGAAGAAACAATGCGTTTCGTTGGAATATCCTATTAGAAGCGATTCTTGCACTCAGCATGAGAATGCCTCATTGGTTATTCGCGTTGATTATGTGCATAGGTGCAAGCTTGAAAGTAATTGGAAGCAGAGATAACCTAGCTGCTACAAGGTCTAGCGAACAAACAACACCGGCTAGAAGTCAGTGGGAATAAGCATAGATGATATAGAAGGCAGATGGGAGTCCTGGTATGTCACATCCAACATTCTTCTACAGATTTTTATTACTTCTTCAAAATGACGCTCTGTACAGAGCTGATCACCCTCCAACTGGAAATTTCACTGAATCCTCTGCTGTTTCATTTCAGATATCGAAAGGCTTTGAAGAACCAGAGAAGCGGGGACGATGTCCAATTCTAGCGGTAGATTATGCACAGCTCTAAATGATATAGCACACGAAGAAAGCAACTGATGATCGAATCAACTTGCGAATCGCAATGAAGGGACACATAGGCATAAAACTGCATCCTTCATTCTACTTAAAAAAAAACCTATCAACTCGACATTTCGTATCGGAACAATGCGCACATCGTAAATGGGGTCTCGATCGCTCGATATTCGCTCACATGCAGCATGAGCTGATGCAATAAGTCCATTTGCTCGAGGATCGTGCATTGCGAGAAAGTATTCGCGTCTTGTGCCTCCATTTCTGCATTGAATCATCGGCCAATTCGATACGTGGACGAAATGTTTAATCTTTCGCCGGGAGCATGCTCTGCTTCCTTTCTGGGGCAAAAAGGACCCGGAGAAAGGGTTTAACGCCAAAGAATTCTTGCGGACGTCACCGGAATACGATGCCAAGCTGCATTGCGGGAATTGACTCGACTGGAACTTACTGAGAAATACAGCTGAATGCACATTCAAAAAAGTAATCATTTGGTCTGACAAAATGCAAATGAACAAAGCAAAAACCAATAGGTATTAGTTCATGATGAAAGGACAACGGAATGAGGTAAATCTGTTTGAGAGTACTGACTTGGAATTAAATTCAGTAATAACTACAAAAATGTTAGGTGTAAGAAATTGCAGTGGATCCCACGAGTTGAAAATCTATGTAAAAAATTGAGAAGTCTGCTATTCTCTCAAGTATCTAGTATGCTAACCCTATATTATGCTAATTTCAACTCCCATCTCAGGTATGGTATTTTGAACTGGGGCACAAGCTCCTTTGCAGGTCGAGTGTTCATCATCCAGAAGTATGCTATAAGGATCATTGCGAAGTTGGGATTTAGGGATTCTTGTAGGTAATCATTTGGGGATATGAAGATATTAACAGTTGCAGGAATATACATCCTTGAAGCTTGCACATATGTATACCACAATAAAAACAAATTGGCTGCCAATAGATCAGCACACAATCACGATACACGTAATGCCTTCTTAATCCTCTCCATTCCATCACATTGTATTCTATCAAAAGAGTTTCGAATATATGGAATGCAAACTCTATAACAAACTTCCAGATGACATCAAAGTTTCAGAAAATGTCTATATTTTAGAGAAAGAAGTTGAGGAACTGCTATTGTCAAAGGATTGCTACACTATAGAAGAGTTCCTGTCATGATTTGCCATTTGTATGTGACGTGTATATATGTTTAATATACATCTACAATTAATTCTATTTATACATTATTGTGAGTTGTAATTCATGATGTGTATGTGATGTTTCTATATTTATATCCAGTTCTATTTATTTATATTTGTCATTTTACCTATATATTTTTTATTCTTTGGATTTTTACTGGCGGTTTTACTCTTTTTTATTTGTATTATCATTCTGTCGGTGTGCAAAACTAATTTGAGAAAATAATGAACTTATAATTATTAATATTATTAATAATTTATCGCAGGGATGCAAACACTAATCTATTGTTTCCGATGTTCAGGGTGAGCAAACTTCGATGTTTGCAAATAAGGTAACTCGGTTACTATAGGACGTAACATTCTTGATCAGTCTTCTTGAGAAACATTAATGTTTTCGAGTAATTGAGAAGAGATTTGTTTTTCTAGGGAAGTTCGCCAGTATCAGTAATCTTGTTCAGAGCTATACTCATTATCAGCTTATAGTCATTCACTAGAATATGGAGAACGTTCATAAAACTTCCATCACAGGGTAATAATTTGTATACAGAGCCGAATTTCTGAATGATTACACAATCAAACCAAAACGGCAATGTCGAATTTGTACCTGGTATATTTGCATATACTCAACTGATGCATATGACACCAGTCCATAAACTTAGGTTGATTTTGCTCATGAAAATGCAATCATTATTGATTTCTCTAAAACAACTAGTCACAAACATGGCAATATTTTCATCATTCGGATGAATCTTTTAGACTCGCTTTTGGATTAATAAACATTTTCCACAACTCAGATCATGGCGAAATTCTTGAACATACCTCACAATATACCTGATTTATACAGGGTGTCCCAAAATTGCTGGGACACAGAGCTACCACGTGTAGAGGAGGTCAAAATAAGTTGATTGGACCCAATTTATTTATGTGCCGAAATGTACCGTTTGTCCGTGAGAAGGGTTCAAAGTTCACTTGAAAAAACACATTTTTGTACGCTGTTCAGGAATAAGTGGAACGAATTTGATGAAATTTGGCAATAGTGTATTTCAGAGGATTACTTTCCTTTTGGTAATCTAAGAAACCTAAAAGAAATTGTAGAAGGGTTGAAACCACCCTCACCCCCTGACGTTTTCTTCAGAACTTTTTTAAGGGTCATGATACGGTTCTGAAACTTTTTGAGCTTGAAGACTCATCAATTACCTTCATTTTATCACTCTTGTAAAAATTTCGTATACCAAATAGTTTCGAATAAAAAAAATGTTCTCTCAAATAATGCTACCAGATATTCCTATAGTACAAGTTTAATTAAATTGTGATATAATACTTAGTTGGCAGTGGAAACGCAGGCAAGTCGTGATTTCGACAGGAAACAAATTTATTGTCATTCAAGTTTGTTGTTGACGTTGTCTGTAAATGTTTCAATAAATTCTTCAATTTTGTTATTACCGCGGGTACCATTACTATAGGAATATCTGGTAGCATTATTTAAGAGAACATTTTTTTTCTTCGAATCTATTTGGTATACGAAATTTTTACAAGAGTGATGAAATGAAGGTAATTGATGAGTCTTCAAGCTCAAAAAATTTCAGAACCGTATCATGACCCTTAAAAAAGTTCTGAAGAAAACGTCAGGGGGTGAGGGTGGTTTCAACCCTTCTACAATTTCTTTTAGGTTTCTTAGATTACCAAAAGGAAAGTAATCTTCTGAAATACACTATTGCCAAATTTCATCAGATTCGTTCCACTTATTCCTGAATAGCGTACAAAAATCTGTTTTTTCAAGTGAACTTTGAACCCTTCTCACGGACAAACGGTACATTTCGGCACATAAATAAATTGGGTCCAATCAACTTATTTTGACCTCCTCAACACGTGGTAGCTCTGTGTCCCAGCAATTTTGGGACACCCTGTATATACACGGTATATCAACATCCAACAGGGGTGACTTTGGAACAGGCAATGTTAATCAGTGACTTTCATACCCAGACATATTCAATCTCACAAACGACCTTGTGAGTGGATATCATTATTGTCATTCGGTGGAACCCACCACTCAGCTATAAGCATGCCCTCTAATAAAACTTTGTAATCATCATTATACGATGCAGGAGAGTTAATCACAGCGATAACAAGGCGTAAATTGACACAATATCGTTCCTAATTAACGATGCAAGCCAATAACGGGGGGATCATGTAGAATCGGTAAGTATATACGGGGATCCAGACCCGTAATGGCCAGAGTATACCCTGTAGAGTGTAGGGTGATAATTCCAATGGCGAGAGGGGGATTCAATATTGAGGCCGAATATGTCTACCGCATTGGAACAAGATCGAGATAATACATGCTGCAGCATGCTTACACCGTCGCCAATTAGATTTCCAATTGAGAATTAAATCATGTATCGACATCATTTTTTATGTTTCGTCGGTTGAATAGACAATAGTGAGGTCAGATTTTCCGTGTTCTCCGTTTGCATAGATGGAATTTGAATTGTATTTGTGGAATTGTGAACAAGTCACCAAGCACATCATCAACAATTCTCGGATGGGGATACAATAACTTGGTAGATTTCAATGCAAACAAAACACAAGCATGCCTTTTCTCTAGAAAAGCCGATCTCACTGTGCCCAACATGAGCTTGTCAGGAGTAACCATACCTTTGAAGACATCCATTTCGATGCTTGGTATTACTATCAGCAATAACCTTTCTTGGGAACACCACGTGAGATCGATTGCTAAAAGTGCATCCCAAAAACTTGGAATACTGTTCCCATATTTGGACTGCAGCACTCACACATACCCTGAAACTGTTGGATTCTGTCCAAAAAGGGCAATTCGTCTCGTGGGTGATGCCTCGCTCACAAACTCACTCACTTCTCTGGAACATCATCGAAAAGTTGGCGATCTGGCTCCATATTATAGATCTTTTCATGGACGATGCTCTTCTGAAATATCAACTATTGTTCTTGCCTTGGCAGTCCCCGCGAGATTAACTCTTATATAGTTTAGGCTTCGCACCCCTTCGTGGTCACTTTGGAGACCTGCAGAACATCTTTTTCCAAAGACTCGTTCATCCAACAAACAGCGAGGCTCTGGAACACATAGCCAAGGGAGGTGTTCCTTGACGCATATAACCTCCAGATATTCAAGAAGAACACCAATTCCTACCTTATTTTCTATGGTTTTCACGATGTTCTCTGAACATTACAGGATATCCCCTTTCGTGGGAACCAGAACATAAAAAAAGAAGTCAAATTCCTCACAACATGCATAAACCCCTATTTTGGACAAATAATGATGACCCGACTACAATATCGGGATTTGTGTGGGATGGATTGATGTTGTTCCGAGTGTATGACAAAATTTCCGCATTTCACGGCTCATTCGATATGTATGTACATTATATGAACTATTCTCTGATGAGTTCAATTTGGGCGTTCGTCCGATGAATGCTTTCACACTGATATATACGCCAATCAAGCCTCTGAATATTTCAGTGAAAAGCGTATCGAATCACGACCAATCGGGAATTTTCAAGCCATCATAATATTCTGGACTTGGTGTCACTATTTTGAGGCTGACAGTTTATCATCATATCATGATAACCATGTCGCTATCAAGGCAAGGTCTACCTCTCAGGAAGAGGTATTTCTATTCCACGCTAAGGAGTCTTTTATCTCACATCAGCAGCTTGCTCAAGTGTGTTAACAAGAGATCCATTAGGTTCATCAGTGACTTTGACAAGATCACTGTAAACATCACAATATCAGCCGTTTTTTGTCCTACCATCTTTATATACAGAATTTTGCCAATGAGATGCCAATAAAAAATAAATAATATATGAGGTGTACTAGCCCATTTTATCTCAGTCCGAAAGGATAATATTCTCATTGTTAATTTTTCGAATCTCCTTAGAAATATTCATATCAATAAGAGCACGAAATTCGACAGTAAACATTGGTATGAATATTCGATTGGGAGTTATTGAAACTATTATCGGGAGAACGCAAAATTACCGGAAAATTCGAATGGAATGCTATATACTGCTGGATTTTCATTTGATTTCCAACCATCAAAATAGGATGAAATTCGTGTTTATAGGGTTCCGTAATCCGTCTGCATAATCTGGTAAACACGATGTATTTACAGAGAGGAACAGAATAAATTCTTCGATGGATATATTGATGGCATCAAGAATAAAATATAGAAAACCAACCGAAACATGCCAAGAAAATACTATGAATCGAATAACCGGAATAACAACAAAAGAAAATCCTGAAACTCGATGCTCTTATAGGTGTCTTGGTGTTTCAATCTGAACTGCATACTGGGTGTATCTAAAAACGTATGTATGAAACACTTATACAGAATAAAGGTTAAATTTAGAGGATCTAGCTCAATTCAACATTTGTTCGAGAGTTGAATATCGACCAAATACATGGTTTCATAGTTGTTATTTTCATGACGTGAATAATTAACCAATTTTTGGCACTTTGACACCATAGAAGACGATCCCCTATAATATACACTATCGAGTATGACTTTAATTTAGACCTAGTTTTCTGAATTTGATCAGCCCTCAACAGGGCTATTTGTCCAATCGCATTATTCGCATTTTCAGAGACAACGTCTATATACAGTCGTGGGATATTTCTTTCGATATTAACTTTCTTCAACTCTAATGAGGGCGGATTGGGGCTGTGTCCAAAACGGCTGCGGCGAATTTTTCCCCAAACAAATTTCGCAGAGCAAGGGAGAAGTTTGAATAAAAAGGTGTCGATCTAGTTATTCTCGAAGGGAATGCGGCTCTCTGAGTGTATTATAATAACTGGATTATGTTTTTTTGGCCTTGGGGCACAGTTTGTTCGGGACCAACATAAAAACTCCACTTTGTGAAGACCGTCTCTCCTCGATTTGAGTTTCTACAGGAGAATTATTTCAAGTTGTAAACTTCGCACCGCTTTCTCGTTCATGATGTAAATAAATAACGTCGGTAGAAGATGATACATTCTTTCTGCATGTATACGCTATTGATGGTATCAATGAAGGCAATACACGACAGAAGAAAAGGAATCATTGATTCAAGCAGAATTATCTTCAATCATGCGAATATTGAAGTGTCTTTTTTACAGGAGGAAATGAAATTATGAGTACCCCAATTCATAGAAAATTCGACGTTAGGATTAAGCAAATATTTCATCAACTCTGGATCTAATTCAAACAAATACAAACACCTCCATGAATAATTGTTGAAGACTCGAAGACTTCTTTTTTTTTTGTTTGATTCAACCAAATATTTCGTCGATTCAAGTGATACTGCCTTTTAATTTGTCTAATTATTTTGTCTTCAGCTGATGATGGGCCCAAGCATATGTACACTCAGACGAACTCGACAAGCCCAGTCAGCACATCGCTTCGTTGTCAACCTTGAAATATGTCGAACAACACAATGCCAATGGAAGTAATCCCAAAAACTTATGACCTTCGAAAGATACAAAAAACATTGCAATACACCTATACCTCCTCTCCCTATCCTCCCTAGGTACGCGCGATGTTCTTTGAAACTTATAGGGATTTCCTATCGTGTGCTCCAAGAGATACAAAAAAGCAAGCACGAAAAAAGAGAAAAGATTGCCATCTTTGGAATGATGATGTATCTGGCTGATTCAAGAAAAAAATGCTCGATCCAATGAAAATAATCCGTATACAAATAATTTGTTGATACAACAATTAGATATTTTTATGTATGATGTTTTGATTGTCCAACAGATAGTGCTACTTAGACGTGAATCATGGTTGGTAGAACTGTTAGATTTAGATATAACTCTTCTTGCATTTTATATATGGCCTCTTTGAAAGAAAAAAACAAATCTCAATTTTTTCAACAAATAGGCCACACACTTGTTTGTACATATCATAAGAGATTATTGACTTTGACATAGACCTCATGGTTCATGGTCTACATATATAGCAATACCAACTGGTGAGACAAAAATGAGAGCATCATTTCAAAGTAAAAATTGGTCATTAAATTTGACGTCTCATGAAAAAATTGAGTACCTAGGATTCAAATTGAAACCCACGAAAAAAGAAATGGAATGCAAGAATACCCCCTCAACAAAATTAATGACGTTCAACCCGGACCACCGTGTAAAACCGTTTCCTTGTTTGTTTTTTTTCGTTTCTCTTGACAAAGTATAGGTAGTTTTTAAACTTTCTATTGTGATTCGAAGAATTCTATTTTCCCTTTGAATACATACACATTTCGCGCCTCTGTATAGAGGCATACAAACTTCCTTCGAAGCAAAATGTGATTTATATAAGTTCGGCATTCTATATCGCCCGATACGGTTGACAGAAGACAATTTCATATTCGCCGATTACGAAACGGATGGAGCTAGGAAGCACTTATTCGAAAACTTCCGAGTGAGAAAAAAGTCTACTACGACTACTGTTTATATTTGAATATATTTACAAACATCTTTCGGCTGTGTAACTACGGGTTGTTTGTCTTCTTTCTGTGACGAGATAATATATCGATTTTGTCATATTTTTTTGTAATTCATGTTTGCACAGAAACTCGGACGAATTACTGATGATATTTTCACGAATACGTGACTGAAGCAAAATACTCAGAAGCGAGAAAGCTACAACCATAAAAAGAAATTCTCAGTCAAAAATGATTATATTCATTCAGAAATGAGATATTTGTATAGGAAGGTTCTACAGGATGTCCCTGAAAGGTCTGTACAAAATGATACCAAATAGACTCCTGACACCAAAGTGAGATGATTGAACCAAACTTACATTCATACCAAAACGCCCCGTTTAGCCGATACAGGGCGTCGGAATTGAATTTCATTTTTTTATTTTTTACAAATATCGTTCTGAAATATTGTATAGGCACGCTTATAAAAGAATTCTATATCATTTTGATTGACACACAGGATGTTACATATTTGGTGTACTGTTGATCGAACAATTGATTCAATTTTTTCTGAGTACGCCACTGAACAGATCTCAATGTTGTTTTCTATTTCCTCATTCAATACACAACTTCCAGTACACCCGAGAGATTGTGATATTTCCATTAATTTGCAAGTTGATTGACCAAAATCAATTCGATGCATACATGAAACTCTTCAGAATTATCTAATTATTGTATTCATGCCTAATGTTTGTGTGAAATCATCAATCATATTATTGATGTTTAATATGTGGTTCACATTTCTCCACGAATTCGAAAGACAGGGCATTCATTTGTTTCTAAAAATTTTGATAGTACTTATCCCCTTTGTGATCTCAGCTCCACAATTTCGTTGGGATGTTCTTGGATTTGCCGCTATACATTTTCTTGAATTCATGAGACTTCAGCTCCTGATGATTTCGCCAAGGGTATACGATAATTGCACATTTCTTGTTCACACGGAGCAACAAAAGTTGATTTCTCAATATCAGGTTCATATTTTCACGTAGTTAGTGTACCGGAGGTGATACCTATACTCAAATTCCAATATTCTATGCAAGCACATCAACAAATGTTTTTTTCGGCAACCGTCCGGAAAGTGCTCACTTCCCAGACGCTTTTTCTTTGAGAAAGTAGTATTTTTCCTGCCTAGTCCGGGAAGTATCACGTTGTTGTCACTGTAACTATGAAAATCTTGGTAGATAAGGGTTTGATAAATGCAGATAATTACCATAGCAGCGAAATGTGGGCTTACTTGCTATTTGACATGAAATTGAAGTTGACATTTGGATTTTTGAAAGTTTCATTGCAATTATCGCGATAAATTTTCGAAAGCAGCAGCGATAGTGAGTTTGAAAATGTCCATACGAAATTTCCAACGTAGCAGGTAGAAGGTATAGGTATTCTGTTCAAATTTCAGTATTTGATACAAAGAAGAATGAATAAAGAAGGAATTGTATTTCACAAAGAAATATAATATGGAAATGTGTCTCATTGAATTGTTATTCTACATATTTGTTGCCCAGGAAAGTGTGTACGCAACACGTCCAAAAACAATTTTTTTGAATCGCAGACTTTCAGGACTCGCCTACAGCTAGGCCTAGAATTTTGTCTACTCGTCCAAAAAAAAAACAGTTTTTTCCGGATTTGTTACGTAGATTACTATTTTCTGCAACCGACACAAAAGTCTTCCATTTCAATACCAAAATTAGCTCTTTAATTGACGTTTCTATTATTGACACAAACATAGGTATATGTTGCTAGGCAACAAATTTGGTTCCTATAGGAGCAAATTTTTTTCCTCATATTAAATTGACACTAAACTTAAACTAGACAGTAGACCATCACATAATGCTACGAAAGGGTTAGCCTTGGTTGTAATTTTTTTGGCAGTTCCAAATTTTTGCGTGCAGTTTACGTCCTATACAAATTATGTTATCCTTATATTAAAAATAGCATCGGTATAATTTGCTGAAGTTTACAATTTAATAAAAGGTTTTGGCGGATGAAGACCGTCGGTTGTAGGGACGAAATTATAAAACGAAACATGTTACGGGCTTTATGAAAAGTTACCGTGAAAGCATTTTTGAAAGTGCATTGTATTATTATGTAAATTTCAAGCATAAATTAAACGGCAATCCTATAAATATGAGCTTATTGCATTCACGAAGTTACGAGTTATGAGGTTACGAGGACTGCATATCATTATTGTGATTTTGAATGCCTAATAGGGTATATCCAAAAATAAAATAATGCTTAATAGAATGTTTTTAAATAATGAGATGTCATAAACACGCGATTATGAAACCTATTTCAGAATGAATGGGTCATAGCATGCCGTAGCATCAAGGTTGTTATAAATTTTGAGATTGTATCTATATGTCGGCGTCAAACAGTGAAATCTGTAATTCCCTGAAATGCCTAGTCAGCATAGCATAGCTCTAAATTTCGCACACCTTATAGTTTCAGGCATTTAATGACGGTAAAAAGGTCCATTTAGCCCGAGTTAGGTTAGGTTGTTTAGAAACAGTTGTTATTTTCCGAAAATTATAATTTCTAGGAAAAAGGTTTATTCAGGCCGAGTTTGATTTTGTTTAGGAAAAGTAGTCTTTTTTTATGCTCATGCAGAAAGGATATTTTCCTTCCTCAACCTTCCGGCAAACAGAATAACGACTGAAAATGGAAGTTACGCTGTTACGGTGTTTGCCTGCAATACGTGAAATGACTAGGCATTCCAGAAAATGACGGATTTCACTAATTGTCGCCGACTTATAGACTGGTTTGAGGACATCTCGTTCTAGTGCACTGAAAATCCGATATCCCAGCAGTTTTTGCCCACATTTCTTTCTGAATTACATATCCAAAATATTTGCCTTGCCGCCAAAACTGTTAACAATAATATTTTCAGAAGAAAATGAATCTTCCAACAGAGCTTATTTTTGTTGGGACAAAATTTTTCATTCAAACCAATTTCAAAAATACCACAGAAAAATATATACACTTACGTAACGGCAGATGCCCCAGCTTTTCGATATAGTCATGTAGTTGCTTCTGATACATACCTGAAAGAGAAAACATCATATAAGTAAATCGATTTCTCTGATACACATCATATCTGAGATGTTTATAATTCCTCTGGTGTGCTCACTCTTCAATTGTTTCATCAGACTAGCTCTCGATATGAACAATTGAATGCGAGTTCGGAACGTGGGGTTCTTATATTCGATGATAGATGGCTTCAACGATGGACAATTTCTCGAAAATGTTCGAAATGCGTTTCGAATCTTATTATGGAGTTGAACTAGACTTTCAATGATGTGTTTACCTCCTTTCGGGACCTGTAGAGTCTTGTTGATGATGCACGAATTCAATAATAGCTGATATAAAAAGCATCTACAGAAGGGACGCAAAAGAGACAGGGCACAACAAAGAATCCGTGCGGAAATATCTTGATCTTGACATATCTGTCACTCGAGTCATGCTTTCAGCATATTCAAAATTTTGTTCAAATTTCAAATAAAAATATTATAAATTGAGAGCATCAGTAATTTATTAAGCAGGTAGGATATTAGATATTATATTATTAGTTGAGTGTGTATTGTGCTCTCATCATGGGCTGACTGCTGCAATGTTTGAGGATTATTTGAATAGAATAAACTACTATCACAGGATTTTCTTGAGTTAGGACTTCGTATCGTTCATGAAAAATATGACTTTAAACAAAAAGTTGTCAAAATGAAAATGTGAACTCAAATGAATGTGTTATGATGCCTGTAAATTTGGTTTGGAACTTGAAACGAAAATTTAGCAAGGTTCCCCCACGCCTCGCTATTTTTACAAAGTAGGCGATATCGAGATATTTCGAAACTCCTTTCAATAGGAAGTGATAACACCATTTGACTTTCTATATACACCTATATCATACCAATCATCTAATCTAGAGATCTGATCTGCGGTCTTCGAGAAAACAAAGTACTGTCGGGTTACGACAGTACGACAGTTCCGTGCCTGGCAAAGAAAAACATAACCTCAGAATATATAGCCATTTATAGCACGACAACTTCCGCTCTCTTGACTCGATTTCGCGATATGTCGCGTATAGAGAGAAAAAGAAAGCAAAAATGGAGGGCACGAACATCGCGAGATGGAGGAGGTGGGTATGAGAAATACGGAAAATCAAACCATACCGAAACATTTACGTTGCGACAGTGAGCCAGTTTATTTCAGCTGCCGGTAAAAGCGGCGTTTCCCGAACACCTCTATCTGATTTATTGTCACGTGTGATTCCATGGTGGGAAAATTCAATTTGTGAAGGTGCCACAATGAAATCTCTCGAGCTAAGTTGCATGCATACGAGTATAAAACAGCATTTTCGAGATATACAGGGGTCCGTGAAAGGTCTTCACAAAAAACTAAGCACATATTCCTCAGACCATAACAGCTTCATACAAGCGAACGTACAAAGTTGCTCATTTCAAATCGTATTTTCTTCATAACTTTGAAACGGCTTATAAGATTTAACACATAGGACCCCGCAAATTTTTAAGGTAAATTGGGTCCCGGTGAATTTTTTTCAATTTTTGGTATGACGTAGTTCATGTGGTTCTATAAAATATTATCACTGAGCCAACCCCCAAAAATGGACAGTTTTTTTGACAGGGGGGTTTGAGGTCACATTTTGATCGAATTGACCATTTATTTCTGAGAAAATGAACGATATTCCAAAACTTTTCATTCCATTTAATTACTTTCTATTGAGAATCATATGGTAGTCTATTTTTCCAAAATGCAAATTGCAACCCCCTATAGCAGAATAACTGTCTATTTTTTTGGATTGTCATCCAATGATTTTCTGATCAGAATCATATGGACTACATCATATCAAAAATTCAGCGAAATCCACCATTTATTTTCATTAGCACCCCCCATTTGGCAAGGGGTAATAATGCAAAAATGCGGTTTTTTTTATGAAGAATCTATTTTCAGAAGTAATTAAATGAAATAAAAAGTTTTGGAATATCGTTAATTTTCACAGAAATAAATAGTCAATTCGATCAAAATATGAATTCAAACACCCCTGGCAAAAAACTGTCCAATTTTGGGGATTGGCTCAATCAAAATATTTTATAGAACCACATGAACCACATGAATCCACCGAGACCCAATTGACCTTGAAAATTTGCGGGGTCCTTTACATTGGTAAGCTTCATTGGGGACTAAAACGCATATCATGAATATGTTAAAAACATTCCATAGGCGTAGAAATAATTTTTTCAGTAAATAAACATTTCAAGCTTTTACACCAATGATGAGGATTTGAGGAAGGGGTCTGAATACGAAATTTGAATGCTTTCAATTACTACAATACCATGAGAGTAATCGAATTGTATCAGGAGTTTACCTTTTTTGTAGTTAATAAGTTACAGAATTCTAATTTCATAACCGAATCCCGTTATTTCCATTGGCGTAGAAGTTTCAGTTATTTGTTTACCGAAAAAATCAAGTTCTACGCCCATGGAATGATATTTCGCATAGTCTTGATATGGATTTTAATGCCCAAGGAAGCTATGCCAACGACCGAATTTGAGTAGAATCTCGTGATCCGTTTCAAAGTTATGAAGCAAAAAAGATTTGGCAGTCGTAATTTCTGAGCCGGCTAGCGCTCAAACTAAGTAACTTCGTACTGAGGTAAGTTTACTTGTATAGAAATGTTTTGATTCAAGGAATATGTAGTAAGTTTCCATAAAGACATTCTAGAAACAACCTGTTTGAAAAAAATATACATATACGCGTACCTAAGTTCGAATACCAAATTGTATGTATCAGTGCACGTTGGTTACTCCTGCATATCTCGCCCCAAAGATGACCACTGTACCGCAGTTTTTTCGAACAGCAGTGTTGTCAACTCAACATTTTGAAAGTCGCATAACAGCTACACAAAAAACGCCGCTGTCAAAATGTTTTGTGAATCTAGTGATTTTCTGGTGGTTTCAACTTCAATTAAGATCACTAGAAGAACACCAGATAATGGTGATAAACATTTAGTCGCAGTTTCATCTCAAAAATTCAAATGCGAGCTACCACAGAACAAAACGAACGAAATATGTTCTATATATTCTACATATATAGGTACATACATTCATGTTACAAAATATCAAGAAATAAAATCTAAAAAAAAATGTAGCCGTTGGAAATCGATTTCTGTTGGACCTAAACTAGAATTCAAGACAATATTCTTCTTCGAATCTTCACACAGCTTCACTGTGAGTTTAAAATAGGTTCAACTTGAGAAACTAGATGAATTGCCAGAAAAAGATGCGCAGATCATTAGTGCACAGAGCAGACGCAAGGATCCACATGCGAGTATAGAAGTTAGAGTTTTATAACTCTGTAGAACGTAAATTTGGCACTAATACCCCTCTGGGGAGTGCTCAATACTAATTATACAAACTCTCTACCTAGAGAACCGACATAGCAAAATGATACTTCTTTACTCAATAAAATTTTGAAAACAAGAGATCAAGGTAAGAAGGTCCAGCAATAATGTTTCCTCTGAAAATTCAAAAGCGTTCTGATGCCAATATTCGTTCACCTCTTGGGTAGGTGTAATTGAAAATTGGTTCAGTTTACTACTTCAACATCATTCAGCAGGACGATAAACACACCTTATCACAGTCGTATAGCACCAACAACAAAACAATATTAAATGGTTTCCACAGGAATCACCAGGAGCAGCATAAATTATACTTAATTCGCCTACTCAAATCGACCGCACTATGTAAACACAATTCATCTCATTTGCATTCTTTCGCGATCTCGTGCTGGATTCTCGCATTCGAAGACGTAGAAACAGAAAGTCAGCCAAACGGCCTGGGGTGGATTTTGGTAAGGCAAACAGCATCTGAGCCCGTTAAGGAACATGATGGAGAAGAGGCTAATTATCCTGACTCTTTCCTCTGCGATTTTCTGTATCACTCATTAAAGAGATTACTCAGTTCCCTTTATGGGAATGGCTAGCGTCAACAACGAATCTGAGGAATTCAGTTTGGATTCGTTAACAACATTGATTTCGATGGCTCTATTCAAACAAATGCGTATTGTTCACTTTCACAATAGGTGAAAGGAATTGAATCCAGTATACTCTCTGTTTTACACCTCATCGATGTAAAAGGCTCGAAGGCATTCGTCCATCATCATTAAATGCGACTTCACATCGACATTCATATTTGTACGTTTATTGAGTTCAACATCGATTATATAATTTGCAGAGATGAAGGTATCATCCATTTATTTCCAAATAAATAATGAGTCGATCAACCGATAAACATTGAAAAAGTTAGTGAAGGCAGCACAAAGAAGAACATTATCCCCCTTTTGTTGATAAAACTAGTAGATAATGTGCTTCCTGGCGGACCGAAATCGACGATATTGAAGAAACACGAGAATAGTTGTACTCGTGAAATTATTCTGATAGAAATGTCTACAATATGCGGTTAAGTGTCTAGTGCAGGTTGTACCAGCAATGTGATTTGATAGTCCAAATACTTGACATGAAAATATCGCGACCACAGCATCTTCATAACTTTTACGAAAACCATAACCCATAATCCCTCCTCCATGTAATGTTTTCGTATTCCTCTGATATTCAGACAATCATCACCTCGTATCAGATCAATAGTGAATCACATCATCTCCATATTTTCCAGCCCGAGGAGGCCTATATAATATAGTGGCTTGACTGGTTCAACCAAACATTCATACAAGTCGATATCGTTCTCTCTAAATCCATAGAGCTGATGCGACATTGGTCTGGTGTATTCTAGAGAGTTCTTCTTTCGACCTGAATCAGTCTCAAGATTCCAAATTACAGACCACAACATAATAATTCAATGACTGTCCAATTTTCTGTTTGTCATCATGTAGTGCAAGGTCTAGAGACTAGCTCCATCAACCAAGACAGTTTCCGACTCACAGGCAGGAAGTGGCAGTTCCAACTCCAAGTGGTTTCCGGTTCGATATTATCCTTCGAATCCTGATGCACGATATTTTCGTCGCGAGACAAACGGAACTCCATCGCGATAGTTTGCCAAATCGGAAGGAGCTGATCGGATTTGAGAGTGCTAACACCACGTACCGCGAGTGCAAATCTTTTTATATCTCGGAAGGCAAGTGTTCAGTTCTCAAAGAGGATTTCGCCGAAGGGATTGGGTTAGGAACGAGGGACGAGGAGCTCAGCTCTCTCCGACAGACATACACTCATCAGCACGTACTGTGCGCGATATCACGTAGGAAAGAGCGGAAAGCTGGCTCATCATGGCGTCGACGTCAAGGTCAACATTTTTTATCGCATTAAATTTGCTCGAGAATTATTGCTACACGATTCATGAATATTAGCTTGTCGGAAAAAGGAGAGGTTTTAATGGATACGCCGCCAATAATTTGTTGTTAGTCGTTGTTAATGCTTCAGAAACTGTAGCACATCGAACTTTTGGAATTCTTCACCCACGAATGCCTTTCCAAAAGGCTATACAACCGTTAAAAGAAGGATCCACTAATATTTGTCTCTCAGTGATAGCAATATCCCCACGGGATTATCGGTTCATGTAGGTTCGTATAGGATACCAGGCTCAATATGAGAGCCAAAATTTTCAGTCGCACCACTTGGTCCAATTCCAAAATTTTGCAGAATAGTCCTAAAGGAGGTGACTTGTTTTATCGAGAATATTCGGAGAAATTATATAGAATATTTGAACAAATAGAAAGACTCAAGCACTCACGTTTTTTTCTCTCTGGATATTTACGAAGAAGATGATATCGTAGGAAGAGGCGAAATGACACAAAGAGAAGAAATATATTTATCAGTTCTACCAACTCTGACACCACGTTTCAGCAGCGCGATCTGGTGGACCATAAATAAATGTTAGATGGCACTCTTCAAAATGTAATTGGACATTCATGCCATTGAAAATCGAATAACAGTTAACGCTTCCATGAAGAAAAACTCCGATTACCAACCTATTTATTCGTGTTGAAGTTCAGTAAGCTGAGATTCATAAAAACTGCCAAAGAGAAGACCTAAATCACTCCAGCTACAGCTGCACCCTCTAAGTATAATAAATACAATCTAAGAACATCAACATCATGGCAATTAATCAAAGTTGAAAGCAAGAACAGGAGCGCAGAAATTTCATGAATAGGGAGGCTGACGATTCATGCACCATCCGCGTTGGCAAATGAAAAGCCAGCCGAATGGTAATACAACAAAAGATAGTAAATTAAGGACGACCTATATAATATATCGTCGCGAATTGATAGGCTTCTTAACGCACTCAGAAACCACGCCGCAGCCATCTGTGACATTTTGAGGAGCTTTCGTTAGGTGACTGTGCGTTTCTGAGACCCTCATATCATTTATAATGCGTTCCTATACGGTGGAGTATTTAAGGGTGGTAAATTTGCGGGGTTGGAGTCCTTAATCAGGGAGTAGCGAATTCGCTCCCTATCACCTGTCACATGCAGATGCTAGGTAACGAGCTGACATTCCGATCTCGAAATGCATATTGGATCCAAATATCTTTATGACATTCACGTACACGTACCGGCGAAAAGAAACGGCCAGAACTAAAATTTAGTCAAATTGATCACCGATTTTGAATTAATTTCGACCAAATCGTGAATTGATGTTTCGAAATGTTGGCCTCAACTTTAGTTCCCGAGAAAAGCTGAAGACTTAATCAGGGAGAAACAAAAGTTACTCTTTCACTCTGAAATCCTGAACGCCTTGTAGCAGAAATCAGTGATTCAACTTAGCTTCATTATGTTTCGGATTGGAGTGATTGAACGTCAGAACTACTAAGGTCAGATCGACAGTTAGCCCGACGGTGGTAGTATTATTTAGAGAGCCATAGTGAATCGATAAATTAGTTGTAGTTGTAGTTCCATTCTCTCTTCAAACACTGGTATAACTTCTCTTGAGAAGAAGATATTGACGAGAATCAAAAACCATTGTGTTAAGAAGGGATCACTGATCACCCTTCAGCCCAAAACATAATGAAATTCAACTACTCAGTTTGCAACAGTGCGTTCATCAGAATTTGAATGTTAAACAGTTCCCTGTATCAACTAATATTCAGGCTAACATTCCGGAACATGGATAAGAATTGACAGTGTACACTTTTTCCAAAAAGTGTAGAATTGGCCTCACATTTTATTTTGAAGCTAATATATTTGTTCAATTTTGAACCTCCCATGGTTTTGATTATTAAATGTTTGGCGTATCACTTGTAGGAAGAACTGTACGCCTTTTTGAATAGTCTTTTTGTGAGGATATTTGATAGTTGTGGCAATGCCGAACACTATGATGGTTGAATCGTATATTGTAGAATGAATGAAAATCCGAAGTGCTGTTTATACGAATGCCAACTGTATTACCGATAAGATTGAGATTTGCGACTGTTCACTCTGAAGATTCAAGAATAACTGATTATAATAAATTGTTCATTGAGCTAGAAAGGTAGGTCTCTATAAGCTTTACCGAGAATAATAATTAGGGCTCGAATTAGGGTATAACCATCCTATAGCCAGATGGTCATAAAAGATCAATGTTGTGAATATACAATTAGTATAGTTGGCATTTCGTAAAGAGGTAGAAAAAACCCTTATCGGGAAAAACACTTCACTTCAGAGTATAAAATGTAATATGGTATACAGGAAAATTAATTGAATATACAAATATATACACGAGTGGGAAAATTCCCCACAAATGAATATTCATTTCAATGTCACCCTGTCTGGCTTCGATTCTTCGAATCCGGAACCCCAGTCCATGAATCCTGCAGTATATATGTTTCGGAAGACGATCCCTCCGCGTCACCTTATCACTCACTCAATATCATGTACCAAGGAAGATCTCGGATAACTTGATTTACCGACCAATAACAAAATGTAGGGCACTTATGGGACCTGCTCGGAGCATTATGCCGTCCCTTGACGGTCTTAAGAAGAAGGTTTTCATTATAATGGGCATAAGGAGGGATCAGAGTAGGTGGACTTCGGTCACGTATACACTCGTATGATAAATTCTGGATAGGATGACGTAGGGATAACACGCATTTTTACTCCCATATCATTCCGAGGAAACCGTAAAAGGCGCCGGACGGTCTATTGATTTCTTTTAACAAGGCGAAAAAATACAGCTCCGGTCGAAAAATTAAACCAACAGTCCCACTAGGTCCAATATGAGGATATCTATCTCGGAAACCATACGAGTGAAACATAGATCTAAATGAGAGAACATAAGAGATACGAAGTTGAATAATTAGGGAAAATTTGTACATTTCCAAGCCTAACAATATACCGTTCAGAAAGTAGTAGTTTGTAATGGTATAGTTCCGGAGATTTTTTACGGGCCATATAATAATATAAAGTTGATGATAGGTTCTCTGAAACGAAAGGCCGTACGGAAATTCTGTCAACTCTGTTTTGTAGAGTGTAAAAAGTGGCAACAAGAAATTGTCTTTCGTTTTCATATATCTCTTTGAATAACGTCAGAAAAAAATAAAAACGAAATCAGTAAACCTCGGTTTTAGGCATATCTCCGGAACTATTCGGAATTTTGAAACTTTCTAAATGGCAACTTTTCTCTTATTTAACCATTTTCGTATCTCCTAGGGTGTTCGAGATTCGCATGATACACATCCGTATCTTGGACACACTCTACAGGGTGGGCCAAATTGGACACTTTTAAAGAAAAAGTCCTATTCTCGAACCAGATGGAAGAAAAATGATGACGGCTTGATTCTCATGAAAAACTCAATGGTGAAATCCGCATATCGATCTGTCTTCGTTTCGGAGTTACAAGGTGTTTTTCGAAAATGGGCATTCTTGAAAAGTGGCACAGATATTTTTTTTGCAAAAATTGTATGTTCTGATGAAAATAACTGTAAAGCATTGAGGATCAATGTTCATGACAAACACAATGCTTTGGAAATGTTTTCATGAAAACGAAGAATTTTTGGCAAAAAAGAGTTTTAACCACTTTCCGAATGTTCCAAAAACACCTTGTAACTCTGAAATAAAGATAGATATCGATATGCGGTTTTCACCTTTGAGTTTGTCTATCTTGTACGGGAATGAGACTTTATTCCCTTTAAAAGTTCCCGATTCTACCCACCCTGTACATACCTATACATTGGTGTTCCTTAATCACATGATAATCTTTAAGAGCGCGATTCTTGGATATATTTCAAGAAAAAAACTTCATATGTACGTATGTCGTAAACGTCCTGCATTTTGAGATACAGGATGTCAAAGTTGATGAAAAATAATTAGGTTTAATAAATTACTAGACAACAACTAAGCTTGACAAAAATCGAAAATATTCCAATAAACTGGTGAGACCCTGAGGACATATGGAATAGTGTTAACATTTTTAGTATTTCCAGTAGCGCCGTTAGAAGAATAGTTTGTCTACATTTTACGTAACAGTAAGCAAGGAATGAAAATTTCCCAATTTCATACAATAGCTAGAAAAGGCCATTCAATTCTGTACAAAAACGATGATCTTGTTGATACTGGATACAATTGTTTTCTAGAAAAAATGAAAACTTGAGATTTTGATGTGAATGATAAGCTAGTACCTATACTCAATTCAGGACATCCATTACTGGATAACCACAGTATGATTACGAAATTTTTGCACCATTTCAGTCACATAGCACAATGAATTTCGTCATCACGAAAAGCTATACAGGGTGGACAAAAAAATAATCTATGCATATATTTCCATTATTGATACCTTGTATCTCAAAAGTAGGACGTTTACGACATTCGTTCATATAAAGTTTTATTCGTGAAATGGGAACAAGAATATCCATCTTGAATGTTAGCATAGTCATTAAGGAAAACCATGTATGTATATACTAAGATACTAGTATCAAATTATTGCCAATTAATTGTTGAGCTGATGTCAGGAGAAATTCGATCGTTTGTTTTATTATTATTCTCAAATGTTGTGGGTAGCTTCTTTGAATTATTCTGTTGCTGGCATTCACATAAATGCATTTTATAACATATCATTTGCGAAATCTTAATGGTTGACTCTACTCGACTGTTAGTTTTGTTCGTGTTTAATGTACACTTGTATGTTTAGGTGCCATAAAGAAATCCTCGTATGTTTACATAACTGCGAACATTAAAGACTCTACAATGGGTTTATTAGCGAAAATTATATGGAAAGGTTTGGCCTGTGACATGTGACATGTTGATATTGGAATAAAACATATCGTAATCATCCTCAGTTGTACTTCGAATGAGAAAACTGCCTAGGAATTCGTGCTTTTCAAGCGACATCACGCTGATTGCCGGCATGAGGTTGAAGACGAGTCAACAAGATAAACAAAAACAGAGAAATGCCCATATTATTATAATCTGTCGAATGTATCACGTTTACGTAAAACGAATACAAGTCCACGTATGTAAAAGGGCTCCGCTGAGAGCTTCACAGAGTCATCCTGCACGAGCAAATTCCCGTTCATTTTTATAAGCCTGGATACGCTTTTTCCTGGATGCACTCCTTAGGTGTTGAATATTTGATTTAGCGTCGCCAAAGGCGCGATTGCCTTACGGGAATCACGTGAATATTTCATTTTTCCACATTCCTTATTGTGTTTTCCTCATCGCCCTCTGCAACGCAATGTATTCTATTATTCATTTACGTCCGGTGAGTGTACTAGTATGCATAGCATGATCTCGCTGCACGTCTCAGATGTAAAAACAAATAGAATTGGATGAAATAATAGTATGCTCATTTAACAATTATTCAAAATGAATATAAAACCGATAATATCATTGTTTTTTTCCGCACTAGTGTGGGATATACAGGATATGTTTCCTAACTACGGTTCCTAACTGCAGGTGGTGATTTTAGGAAGAAAAGTTCTTATTAATGTCCGGAGTTGCTTCGTTTCTGAGATACAAGTAACAAATTTCAACCAAATCGGTTCCAGGATATTCATGATATTTTGTATTTACCGTTTTTTTCTTCAATTTCATCGCCCTGTATCTCAGAAACGAAGCAACTCCGGATCTATGTTTATAGGAATTTTTCTTCTTAAAATGACCTAACAAATCACCCCCTGCAGTTAGGAACCGTAGTTAGGAAACACCCTGTATATAGTTGAATACTTGATCATCCATCGCTCTGATGTCTGTTGATCTTTGAACCGGTCGACTGAATGGGGACAATTCAGTTTGCATTGGAAATCCTATACATATATGCCAGTAATCAGTTAGGAAACGCGTCATTTTGAGTATTATTAGATACATAAATTAGAAGAAAGAAAAAAACACTTTTCGTGCAAAAGATGTGACGAAGTGAGAACCACTATTCACTATTCAGTGATTGTATTCCCGTATTATGATTCCCAATATGCAGCCATTCCGTTTCGTTTCATTATTTTGCATTCCTTCCCTACTCCCGGATTGCTGCCGCTCGAGATATAACAAGCACGCCAGATTAAATCTTTTGATAGGCGATAAAATAATCCGGATTTTATATGGATCCATAAATACACCGAGATTATGTTCATGTTATATTAATAAGGCCGATCCAGCTCATGTTCCACCGCAAGAATATCTCTTCTCACAGGTTTAAATCGTGTTAGGAAGACGGAATAATGATCGTTATTTTGGATATGATATTCTACCCCATTATCATTTCTGAGATAGCTGCTTTTGCCTGTCTCATTGTGTGTACTAATACACATTTCCCTCTAGGATTTCAGCTCGTATTAAATTGAGAAAATTTTTCACATCGATCGAAAATTCAGTATCAGTACATGAACCCCAATTATTTTCACTTTCCACGAAACACTTCTCATTCTGATATCCGCAATAAGATGGCACTTCTGTCGAGGAAAACAAACTCCCAAGTGGAAATATTTGATGACATTTTTGCACGACCCAAACCAAACCAACCTCGGACCACCACTCGAGGTTAGTAGGGCGCTCTTGCCCTTTTCGAAAAGGTCAAAAGGGTGGTGACGCACAATTATCGCCACACCAGTGGATTCGCGCCCCTATTATATTTGCCCTATATCCACTCCATTTGTTAGAGAAATATACCAACCTGCTGAAAATCTAACTGGGACAGCTTGTCAAGAAATACTATGAAAATACGACAAAAAGGTATTAAAGCTGCAGGCACTGAAAAACAAATATTTTTACTTTTACTCACTGAATCGAAAGTAGACATTTGCTCCCTCAGTTAAGGCAACAAAGTTGTTGATTTACTCCCACGGGAGGAAAAAAATATCAACTCCCGTGGGAGGTATTCCCAACAACATATAATCTCCAAAAGTTCGAAAAAAATTCCAATACCTACCTCCTGTTCCTATCCTCCCTAGGAACGCACGATGTTCTCTGAACATTATAGGAATTTCCTTTCGTGCGCTCCAAGCGATGAAAAAAAAAAGTGAAATGAATTTGCTTCACCATGCATCCTTTGGCGTCGATATTCCGATAAAATCTGTGCATTCCAAGTAATCACTATCATCACATCACTATCATAAAACAAATATCGATGATATTATTTTTGTATTCCAATGATATAATACCCTTCTTCATGGCATGAATGTATTTCTAATCAAAACTTTCAAATGCAGTTACACAATATACAAATTAATTGATGCATAATGACAGAAGTTAGTGTCAAATTGACTTTCGATCAATTGCCGTCAATTATTGTTCATGGCACACCATACCTTTATAATGAAAATGTATTTAGTTGAGGATACATTCAATCAAATTTTATATCTGCTGACCAATAACTGTTTTCTGATGAACGTGAAATGACCCTTTTTTTCAGAGAACTTTTTTGTCTCAGAAAAGTTATCTTTTATATTCGATATCGGCTAAGATTATAGTTGGAATACGAAATTTGAAAGAGATTAATGAAGCTCCTGAATAATATTCATAAAACGTTCATTTCCCTATGAATATTTTGTGATTTTTCTAGGAATAGTCCGATGATTTACCCCAAAATTTCAGTACGTTTGAAAAAATAAAAAAAAAAAATATTTGAGAAGGAATATAAATATATCAAGACAATATAATATTTTCACTTAGCTTTGGATATTTCGAGGACGAATCTGCTTCTTTCAACATACAAACGAATAAATTTGTTTTCTTGGCAATTTTTTTTTCAATTTCTGTACCGACCCTTTTCAGTGACTAAAGTTGATGAAAACGAGTTATACAGGATATTTTTATCAATAATTGATCTTGCATTTTCCATGATCTGGTGACATTTTGAGGGAAATCATATGAGTTGTCCTACTTACACATATTGAAATAATACTGATATTTTAATTAATAGAAACGAGGAATGAACACTAAAAGAAAAGAGAAATGAATATTCCAATTCTATTTACCATCGACTATAACTGTGGAAATTGAAACAGATACTTGAAATATTGGAGTATAGACTCACTGAGACGTGGAACTAACACCTCAGTTCCAACAGTGTATGACAGCTAATAGATATTTCTCTCGGTGAAAATTCAACAAAAAACCGAGCTACTCAGAGTGCGTGGAGGAAATAACCATCCAATTTTTTCTTCTTCTTTTGCACATCCGTCGAAGGGACTTTTTTTGTGTTGTGCCCGTGCGAAAATGATGATTTCATGTCACGTTTTATTTCCCGCCACACCTCGACAATGGCAGAACTTCGACACAAATGAAATACGAACTCGAACTCATCGCAAAACAACAAACTAATCATCAACTTTTCCGAACTACATTGTATCTAATTTGACGAAAAATGGCGCCGACAGAACGGCTCATTAATTCAGAAATTCGATTTGAATTCCTAGCGAGTTCATCTTTCACGTGGAGAGAGAGAAAATGAGAGAATTCCAGAGAAATGTATTACCTAATATAAGGATATTGTCTTTTGGGGGAAATTTAATTGTTGGATTCCGGAGCCAGTCGGAATGAATAAGTGATTAGAAAATGCACAGATGTTGCGCCACCGTTTCGCAAGACTTTACGGCCAGCTACTCACAAACAAGTGAACTTCGTGTAATTCAAGGGCTGCTTCATTCTCGCACATAGAATTACCATGTTCAAGAAATACCATACAACTACAAAACATCATCCAATTCGCATGAGACCATATCGTGTGTTCCTTTTATCTCTTCAAGATTTGAATACCTCTCTTTGTAAACAATTAAAAATAGGCAACTTGATTTATCAATTCAATACCAATTGTTATTTTATTCCACGAAGGTGGACAGAGATTATCATGGAATTGACTTTTAACATTTTATATGATTGATTGAGACTGATTATACTTTATAGTCTCAAAATAACATCTTCATTGACTAAGTTATACAGGGTCGCTGTCGAATATCTCGGTAACCTGCTGTTATATATAGCCAATGTTGCCCCTTTTTCAGTTATTCCGGATTATTCATTAACTTCCTCATTTTGAATGGAATAACCTATGCTTTATTGAATTTTCAGTTTAACCTTGAAGAGCTGATTCCATCGATCTATTACACTTGGGGTCTTGCGGGAATGATGACCCCAAAACTGTATGGATACGAACGATCGATAGCCTTAAATATCGCATTTCCGAAGTGTAGATTAGATTAGATTTGGAATGGGGCCTTCGGGCTATCTGCCTCCACACTGCGACCTTTTCAGATCTATTGTGTCTGCCCTCAAAATCGATTAGAGTTCTTCGGCTAGCTTCGCCTTCTCTATGAGACTCCATAGGCTAGCTTTCAGATCTCCTGTGTATCTCTGGGCTCCTGGTCTTTCCTCACCCAGCGTAAGGAACCTTAGTCTTGACAAGCCCTCACAGTGGCAAAGTATGTGTACTGCTGTTTCTTCCTCTTCTTGACAGAACCTGCACAGCAGTTCTTCAGTCAGACCTATCGTACTCATGTGTTTGTTGAGCCTACAATGCCCTGTGAGAAGTCCCACTAGTATTCTAGTTGAACTTCGTTTCTGGCTTAGTAGATATTCTGTGAATGTTGGCGATGGTTTTTTAATAAACTCTTTAGCCTGTCTCATTCCTGGCGAGTTGATCTACCATTCTTGAGATTTGGTTTGCATCCATGATTTGATACTAGTCTTTTGTATAGTTTTCGCAATACCACAGAAGGGTTCTGGGCCATTAAGAGCTTTGTTTGCTCCTGCTCGGGCAAGTGAGTCTGCCTCTCCGTTGCCCTCGTACCCTGTATGTGCTGGTACCCATGCTAGAGTCAATCTGTTCTGACTGCCCAGTGCATTTAGGGTTTCTAAGCAGTCCCATACTAGTTTTGAGTTAACTTGCATAGAGTTGACTGCTTTGATTGCCGCCTGGCTATCTGAATAGATTGCAATGGTTTTGCCTTTAAACTCTTGCCTTATCAATTCTTTCACGCAATGATGTATTGCAATAATTTCTGCCTGAAACACCGTCGCGTATTTGCCTAAGCTTAGTGAGATTCTTGTCTTTGGCTTGGCCCCATAAATACCAGCTCCTGATCCTTCATCAGTTTTGGAGCCGTCCGTATAGACAGCAATGTCTGCATTGATAGGAGGTCCTTCCTTCCATGCCATTCCGAAGTGTACCATCAACTGTACCAAAATTCAAGTAATTATTTTGATAAATGTAGGAGGAAGCTTGAAGAACACAGGAAAAAATCTCAAAATTTGAAACCCTGCATATCGTAAACGAAGCCCCCACACATATTCGTTATTAAAAAAATGTGCTTTTTGAGCTATAATCCTGCTACAAAATACGGACCCGAAAAATGAAGTTCCATTACAAGTAAATTATTTATGAGAGAAAAATCTCATAGAAAACAGAGGCGGTGCACAAAAAAGTTCGAGAGGGTCAACTCGGGTACAACCCTCAAAAGTGTATCTTCCTGTACGTATTCAGGAATGTCGATAGCCCACCACCAGAAAAAAATCAAACTTTGAAACCCTGTCGGAAACAAAGCTTCAACGCGTATATGATTACAAAGAATTTTCATCTTGAAAAAAGTCTTTTTTCAGCTGTTAAAGTCCTGCTACAAAGAACTGACTCACCCTGAATGTGACAGGGAAAGACGGTCCGATATTGGGCTGTCAAGCATATTGACCATGTGGTGACTTCGAACCAGAATATCTTCATTATAATTTGAAATAACCCAATCAAACCCGGCATCGTTCAATTCGAAAGTTTATGTCGTTCCCAGGAAAACCGAAAGACGAAAAAGATTTCCAAAAGAGAAGGAACAAAGGAGTAAAGGGGAGTATACAATAATTCAGTGTCCCCTATTATAGTGTCAGACAAGCGGGTTATTTCGTAAAATAACTTACAGTCATTTGATCTTCCATTAATTTGAGTAGGTAGTAGTTAGTGGTAATACCTAAGTATTTTCAGTCATATACAGGGTGTTCCGGTGATCATGTTACAAACTCCTAGGGTAGATAAAACACACGAAAATAAGAGAAAAGTTCATGTGAACATGGGTCCGGAAACGCTTCTTCAGGGAGCTAGGACCCATCGAAGATGTCCTTCAAAAACTACTTTTCGTTTTATAGCTTCGGTACTACTGCAGCTATCGCAACCAATTTTGGGACATGAAATCTAGTTCGTAGGTTCATCAATTTGAGCCTTCCGAATTCTGTCACCTTTAACTAGGGGCGTACAAACCAGGAGGGTATTTGGGTAAATTTGACCCTACTCCTCTTAGGCTTTAATTTCTTACCATTTTTATATCTGATTATGATTCTCCAATGCCTTTTACATAAAAAAGGTACATTTGTAAAAATCGCTATCTGTCACCGTTTCCTCCGAAAATGGCTAAATCCAATCAATAATAAATTATTGGTCTTAAACCAATTATTACGTTGAAATATGAAAATGAGGTTCAGTACAGATAGTGAGCATTATTAGTTAGTCAAATCTTCTTCTTCAATGAAAATAAATTAGATTAGAGAAATTTATTGCCTTTTCGAAAATATTTAAAAAAAAAAACAATTAAACCTACAACGGTGACAGATAGCGATATTTACAACAGTACCTTTTTTATGTAAAAGGCATTGGAGAATCATAATCAGATATAAAAATGGTAAGAAATTAAAGCCTAAGAGGAGTAGGGTCAAATTTACCCAAATACCCTCCTGGTTTGTACGCCCCTAGTTAAAGGTGACAAAATCCGGAAGGCTCAAATTGATGAACCTACGAACTAGATTTCATGTCCCAAAATTGGTTGCGATAGCTGCAGTAGTACCGAAGCTATGAAACGAAAAGTAGTTTTTGAAGGACATCTTCGATGGGTCCTAGCTCCCTGAAGAAGCGTTTCCGGACCCATGTTCACATGAACTTTTTTCTTATTTTCGTGTGTTTTATCTTCCCTAGAAGTTTGTAACATGATCACCAGAACACCCTATATATGTGTTTGATACCTCTTGATTCACACAATATTCAATATTCAACGAATCGAAATCTATTCGATCAGCTTAATCCAGAATTTCATACCTTATAAATAAAACGAATTCGTTCTTCGGATTAGGTATTTTTCTCGTGAATGCATAATTCGGAGTTAGCGAAGTTTCTCATTACCACACGGAAACTACCCCACCGGATGAAATAATTTTTAATCAGTAACAAAGTTGTCGAGAAAAAAAATCCTGCATTAAGGGGCATCTCACATAACTTCGCCGACGTAAATTCGGTTATAACGCCACGCTCGGGAACACTTACTACTAATTATATAACCTCTTCTACTCGAGAAGAGAGAAGGGTTGCATACCCGGTAAACTCTCGATTGTTATTAAAGCTTCTGAAAGAGTGAAGTTGCGTTGCTCTAACCAACTGGTTGAAATTAGTGATGGAGGAAATCGATAGTTTGAACCGGACATATAGCCCGTTTCGCTGGTTCATCATCGTTTTTGGGCATGACAAGGATATTCAATAACAATGAAAAATGTATCAAAATCGGTAAATCTCCATATCCAGTTAACATAATGTATCTCATACTGAAATGGCCAAGAATTTTATATTTTTTTTATCGATTTATGCTGAGAAAAACAACTGAATACTATTCCCATGGAGTTGACGATATCGCCCATGGAGTTGAAAATATAAACAACAGAAATTTCATCGAAAAATTGACATAAATCGATTCTGTTATTACCTACAAAATAATAACAATCACATTAGAGTTTTGTTTTGAGCTTCTAAATATTGAATATTAGTACCTCTTTAAAATAAATAAAGATTCCATGGAGTTGACCAACATGAAAATGATTCAGAAAATACTATATGTGATGCTTTCAAAAACTTCAAATGAAAAAAGGTAGAGTTGTCTGGAAATGAAAAGTTCAGTGTTAGGAAATTCATTAATATGGACATCTGAAGACATGGAGTTGATATTCATGGAGTTGATATCCATGGAGTTGGTGTTCTATAGTAAATATTCAAATATCCACCCTGCTTCGAAACCTAACATCAAATTATTTCTAATGAATGCATGACATCATTCATTAGTAATACATCACTAGAATATTCTAAGAATCTGAATGGACTCAGTCTATTTGTTAACAACGACATGCATGTCCTTTTGCCCTGACAATCTTCAACTAAATGTGCTAGCTTGAAATTATGAAACCTTGAAACATTAATTCAGTCGTCACCTATCGGTGGTCTTGACAAAAATAACAGGTGTCCATGGAGTTGAGATTCAGAATGGTATCACATATTAATCATACATTTTACGATAAAATTCGATAAAACTTTTTCTTCGCTTATACTCTCGTTCTTGTTGAATCACTAGAAGAACATAATATGTACATAAAGATTATTTCATAATATGTATTTCAAGGGTTCATGATAGATTTCAATTGACAATATAGCAGCTATAATTAGCTCCGTTATTTTTTCAACTCATGTGAAGCACTTCGAATTTCAACCATTTTGCTATATCATTTTCACCAACTAGTTACATCATACTGTCTTTCCGTTTTGAAGAATGACCCATATACTAATACGAATACTTATTATTATTGATTCGAAATGAAATGAAATGACAGATTATTTGAAAAACAGTATATCCCATGATAGTCGGTGCTAAATTCCAAGAAAAGTCCTCCGTTACAATCCTAGAAGCATTTATTGTAACAATTGAATAAATGACGTTAACCCCCTATTTCAACCCCGCTGAATCCGAAAATACCGTTTATCAAGTCAAGATTCCAACCGGTAGTGAGATATTCAAAATGGCGTCAAAAACACCCCTGAAATCAAATTATTTTTCACTTCTGGTCAGCTATACGACTGAGGTGCCGATATCTATGATTTCGGGGGTGTATAACACGATGAGACACCGAGAAACTATTAAATTTTCACGAAATGGGCCAAAATTGTGAAAACGTGTTGTATATGCTTGCATACGTTCTCGAGGGCGCTCAATACGTGTACGAGCTCAAAAAAGCATTTAAACACTAGTACCTAAAAAGAAAACAGAATATAAATGAAAATTACTGTGAGCTATTCACATTCATTTTATAAATGGAATTCCTCGATTTTTTCTATTTTCTTTTTTTTTCTTGTTGATTTTTCCTGGAAGTGGCACAAAAGAATTTGTTGACGGAGGGCATCAGTGGAAGGTGGCAAAAACTTTAGCATTTCCACTGTCCCAAAAATGGCAACACAGGCTACGTCTGCCGTTGTGATGTCCGGTTCAACCTAAAATAAAAATGGTTTCAGTATCAAAACAGCTAACAGTTTCTATTCACCATGTGACTTAGAAAAGAAACCCAACAAACCTTGTATAAGGCTTGCACCACAAACTGTTCAACCAAACGGAGATCCTCGGGGGCTAGATCAGGAGTCTTCCGAAGCTGACTGAGGAGTTTACAGTAGTTTTCTTCTATGTACTGCTTCCATGGTTCTGTTTTTGTGACTGACGCAAACTTAGATGTAGTATCACATCTGATGATTGCGTGGAAAACCATCAGGTTTTTGATATGTTGTGGTGTGAGCTTCTTACATAGTTTGGAAATTTGAATATACTTTCTGTCTTGGGAAGTACCACCCATCACCCAGCATTCCTTGCATTTCAATTTTTCAAAGTGATCGATGAACAATAAAATCACATCGGTGTCTCTAACAGAAACAACAACAGCCTCTCTATCGGTTTTGGTATCAGCCTCTTCATGGTTTCAAAAAACGAGGTAAAGTCTCTTTCTTTGTTTGACTCGGCATGCGTCTCATCCACAAAACTACCGCTTGGGTCCATGCCAAAGTCAAGAAAACAGAGGAAAGGGTTTTGCTCTCGATAGAAGAGTAATTAAGAACGATGGAGTTCTCCCAACAAGGCCGACCTAAGCGGAGAAGCCATGAACAGGCAGTCTGGAAGTCATTGTAGCTGATGGTTGTGTGGATGAGACGCAAGCCGAGTCAAACAAAGGAAGATACCTTTCCTCGTATTTTTAAACCATGAAGAGGCTGATACCAGGATGGTGCTCCATGCGGTAAAAACCGAAAGAGGGTTAGAGACACCGATGTGATTTCATTATTCATCTATCACTTTGAGAAAATGCAATGCAAGAAATGCTGGGTGATGTGTGGTACTTCCCGAGACAAAAAGTATATTCCAATTCACGAACTATGTAAGAAGCTCACACCACAACAGATCAAAGGCCTGATGACTTTCCACGCAAGCACCGGATGTGATACTACATCTGAGTTAACGTCAGTCATAAGAACAGGACGGTGGAAGCAGAACATAGAAGAAAACGACTGTTAACTCCTCAGTCAGCTTGGAAAGACTCCTGATCTAGCCCCCGGGGATCTCCGTTTGCTTGAACAGTTTGTGGTGCTAGCTTCATACAAAGTTTGTAGCTTCCCTTTTCTAAGACACATGGTGAATAAAAACTGTTAGCCGTTTTCATACTAATACCATCTTTATTTTGGGTTGGACCGGACATAACAACGGCAGCCGCTGCCCGTGTTGCAATTTTTGGGACAGTGGAAATGTTAGAATTTTTGCCATCTACCACAGATGCCCTCCGTCAACACATTCCTTGGTGCCACTCCCAAGTGAAATTAACAAAAGAAAACAAGAAAATAAAATGAATCGAGGAATTTTTATTTTATTCTGTTTTCTCTTTATAAACACGTGGGTGTCACGAATTTGGAGCTTGTGGCTGCAAGGGACTCTGCAGCACGAAGCAATGTGGCTGCAGGGAGCCGCTGACGGTGCAGTGCACCAAGAAGTGCAAGGCAAAGTCTCGGGCAAAGTGGAGTAGAAAAAGATGAAGAAGACTACTGATAGTGAATTATTCTCTTTCAAAATGTAAGAAATAAAGGCTTGGACAATATTTGAATGCTTTTTTGAGCTCGTAAACGTATTAAGCGCTCTCGAAAACGTATGCAAGCATATACAACATGTTTTTGTGGGATTTTGGCCCATTTCGTCAGAATTACACCATTTGATAAACTTTTGATGCTCCAAATCATTTTTTGAGTGTCTCATCGTGTTTTACACCACCGAAAACATAGATATTGGCAACTCATTCCTGTAGCTGACCAAAAGTAGAAAATAATTTGATTTTAGTGGTATTTTGGACGCCATCTTGAATATATCACTTCCGGTTGAAATTTTTACTTGATAAACGGTATTTTCGGATTCAGAGGAGTCAAATTAGAGGGTGAACGTCATTTATCCAATTGTTACATGAAATGCTTCTGGGATTTGGCTTTTCGCAAAACAAGCCCCGACTATGATTGAAAGGTTATAGAGATATGACTGTTTCGGATATTAAGACCTCATCTGTCACATTCGACCAGATGACAACCGTGAGTTCCATGGGATTTCTCCTTGCTGTCGCCATCTATAGTGGTCAAATACCAAAGGGAAGAACATACAGTTATCTGTTCATCCTAGTTCTTTCACTTATAGCTTTCTTCAGATATATAGGATAACGCTGCAAGAAATTCTGATTAATTCTCAAAAATAATAGTTGTGTTTGTATAAAGTATATCTGGTTAGTATCGCACGGATATATCACCATCAAACTTTACGACCCTCGCAATCTTCAACAACGACTATAGTAAAATCATCGTCCATTGAAAATTCTATCGTTGACAAAGCATTTTTCGCTAGAGCGGGACGAATTTTCGGGACCATAAACCCAAGAATGTAGCGTTCGTATATTGTGCGAACCTATGTACCCCATCCCGGAAACATGGCTGTCGACAACCACCATATTGGAGGCCGATGCAAATCTATGGTAATGAGGTCCTGGTGATTGTGTGGCAGACAGAGGTCATTGTTTATGTGATATGGGGAAGGGCATTGTTGTGGTAGCGGGATACTTTCCCAGATTTTCGGACGCAATTTGTTGGCGATTGTGTAAAATCGAGAAGGGATGCGCTTTTAAGGGCCCATTTGTGTTCGATAAAGATTATAATGGAAAATATTCATGGGGTATTTCTTCCGCGTATGATGACATGTAAATTGGAGTAGCAGTCAATGTTGATGTGCAGAATTTTGTGGAAATGTTTCGTTTGTCGAGTTTCACAATTATTGTATAATCATTTCACAATTTTTCGTTTCTCAGTTGACAATAATTGTGCTGGAATTGGATTCGTTGCTCCTGAAGTTCATTTGATAAACAAAAACAGTAGGTTAAAATCAACCAACCTTCTTTGAAGGGTTGACAATGAGTTTGTGTTCTTCCCATTGGTGTTTGCAGAGCGACAGCGTCCACATGATATTTTGTTGCTGGCGTCTTATCTTATTTGGTGTTTTGTGTTGTGGCTTTATATTATTTTAATATTATCATTTCACATTATACGTATTCTGCAATGTAGTGATCTTGGTAAGTCGATTATTTAATCACTGTATTCAATATCGAGTGGTAATTTAGTACTGAATTTGGTAATGATTCAACTAACTGTATGAAATTATTGCTAAAGTTCGTTTCTTTTTCTTAGGACTCTGTTCAATTTTTGAATCATTCAGTACAAAAGAAGTGGATATATCCCCAGGGAGGTTGTATATATGACAAGTATACCATCATGCAGAACCATACAAGAAGATTGAGAACATTTTGAAATCCCCCGTCAAGGAGTACTATACTGATGTAGTTCTCCCAAATAATCATCATGATGAGGAATATTCGGATAATTATTGGCGATTGTGTAAAATAGACAAAGATTATATTGGAAAATATTCATGGGGCAATGTTACATTGAGAAACTTCACAAAAGCGCAAAGTTTTCGAAAATTCTGAAAACAGGACGTTTTCCTGGCGAAACATGTTGTTTTCTTGGGAATTTTGAGAAAATCTAATGTTTTGTCGAGTTTTGTCGAGTTTCACAATCATATACACTTATATACACTTTTTTGTTTCTCAGTTGACAATAATTGTGCTAAAACCTCTCATCACAATCAATTCTGCTGGAATTGGATTTGTTGTTCCTGAAGTTCATTTAATAAACAAAGTCACTCAAAAGTCATCCATTTTTGTTCCAAAATTGGCTTTTGAAGTTGACGTTTCTCTTACAAATGCAATAAAATGAAACTAAAGTTGAAGTTCAACTTCTACGAACCAAAAAAATGTCGGATCACAGCTGATATTGATATGCTTAAGTGAGTCAAAATAGTGGTAACTTTTCTTATATTTTATTAATTAGGTATCAATTATTTCGATTGCATCAGAAAAAATACCATGTTTCATTCGAATTAGAAGTAATCGCATCTTCCCATTTGAGATTCTAAGGGTAACATCTATCCGTCCTAGGGAGTTAAACCAAGAGGGCTAAAAATATTCATTTCAAGTGTCCCCCTTGAAATTAATATTGACCTTGTCTTCTCGATTTTTCATACTATTTACTGGAAGGAAGATATTGAGGGGGGGAAGTTATATCACCCAGTATTATTGGTCATTGTGAAGGTGAGAATGGTTAATTTTACAAGTTATGCCGTAAATATCCATGACGAACTTTTAATACAAAGCCGATATATCGTTTACGTCCAAAATTCATAACGCATGAATTGTCATTTCCATTTGTATAGTTTTATTATCTACATTCGGTAGTAATAAAACTGAGAAGCAGCATTATAAAAATGAAGGGAATGAAAAATGGGGGACGTTAACGTTCCTGAGTTAATAAATAGGATCCAGTGACGTTATAAGAGCGGTCGGATGATTCATATACGAAGAAATACTTGGGCACCCTTATCAGATACGAACAGCCTGTGAAATTGACTTCAATGCAACTTCTGAGTTGTCGATTGTTCATTGTTGGAAGTTTTCTCGTGATTGGAAGTTGTTCAATGGAGTAAGTTCTTAGCTCACGACTCGGCGTATATATATATGGTTCAGATCCTGAGACCGAATCCTGGAAGCATAATAATATGAAGTAATGAGTGGGACAATAGAGGAATGCAAACATACAGCTCCTGGATGACTTTTTGAAACGATTTTCTCTGGGACTTTACGTCTTATATCTATGGAAATTCCTTTTTACTGCTTCCATCTCGCATGAAAGCCGGAATTTATCAAAGACAGTTCTTGTCCGAGAAAAAACTGCCATCGTCCTCATTTCGCAGTGACGTGACGCCGGCATTAAAAATGTCTATGGCGTATGAACTTGGCGTGTCTGAGTCACTTTCCTGATGATTATAAAGTATGATGCTCCAACTTCATAGCAGACATGAATGTATAATTTTCGGGAAAACTTATACCGGAGACGAGAAACTGCCTCTGTAATATATTACGAACCTACAGCGGAATCCCCACTCAAATTTTAGTTCTTTATAGGGAGCATAAAACTTGGCAGGGGCATTAAAGGGCTTTGCAAGAGGACGCCCCAAGTTCTCAACAGCAGTAGCGTTACTATGGGCATATTGTACGACAAAATATCAATTTCCCAATTGTCTAAGGGTCGCACAGTCACAAAAATCGTTTCAATGCACATTTGTAATAGTTTGTTCAATGCTTTATAGAAGGTCGTCGATTTCTTATTACAAAACTCAGATTCCTTAACTACGAGTTCAACTAAGTGGTTGAACAAGATGTCCCTCGAGTTTAAGACTGGTCAGGAATGCAAGGAATTGCTCCCTCTCATGGTCTATCATATAGGCAGTATTGGTTCAGCACCTGGATGATTTCACAAACTATCCATTTTCAGCTCTGGAAGTGATATTTGTGTACAAATTATTGTGAATTTGTAGGTCGGGAAAAGACGAATGTCAGAATGGTGGAACAGGTCGCCAGGAATAAGACAGGCGAAGGAGTTTATCAAAAAACCATCGCCATTATTCACGTAATATATACTGACCCAGAAACGAAGTTCAACTAGAATACTATAGTGGGACTTTAGACAGGGCATTGTAGGCTCGAGAAACACATGAGTACGATAGGTCTGGCTGAATAACTGCTCTTCAGGTTTTGTCAAGAAGGGGAGGAATCAGTAGTACACATCATAGTTTGCCACTGCGGAGGCTGGTCAAAACTAAGGTTCCTTACGCTGGGAGAGGAAAAACCAGAAGCCCAATGATACACAGGAGATCTAGAAGCTAGCCAATGGAGTCTCATAGAGGAGGCGAGGCCTAGCTAAAGAACTCTGAACGATTTTGAGAGCAGACACAAGAGATCTGAAAACGTCGGGGTGTGGAGTCAGATAGCCCAAAGGCCACATTCTAACCTAATTTGATTTGTATAGGTCGCGTGCACGATGACCGACCCTGGAGGCAAAATATTGAAACACAACCTCATTCTTCTGTGAATTATTGAAACACAACCTCACTTTTTTATTTGGTTACAGAGGAATCAAAGGATTGAAATAGTTTTTCACAATATTTTGGCATACGAATCGTGTTTCTTGCGTTATTCATTAATTCAAGCATGCCTTCGCATTGTGCTGTTGTACAATGCACAAAAAATGCAGCAAGAGATTAGGGAATATGATTTTTCAGGTAAATAGTAATCTCACATAGTTATCATTATATGAAATGTTGTCATTCCTTATCAAAAGTCCTTCTGCCTTCTGCCACTTCCGCAATACAAGCTAATAAGTACTGCTAATAGATTGAAAATGTCTAAAAGACACACGATCGTCAGCATGTCAGACCACTCCTCCCGATTGATTGCATGAATCCAATCTTCTTGCATTATTCTAGAAATTTCAGGTATATTTCTACTAGCTCTTATTGCAGAAGGAATTCCGATGAGAAATCAGAGAAATAACCAAATTTGAAAAGTGAAAACTATATGTGAGTGACTATAGTAGGTACTTACTTTTGAATCATAATGTACCATCCGAATTCCTTCATCTTCTGTTGCAGTTTTTGTGCATTTTACAAAAGCACAATGTGATGGCATGAGCGAATTGATGAATAGCGGAAAAATACGATTCATATGCCAAAATATTTGTGGCAAACTATTTCGATCACTTGTAAACAAATAAGAAAAGTGACGTTGTGTTTCAATGTTTTGCCTCCAGTGTCGGTCATCTGACAGTTCTTGCACGCAACCCATATAGACATGAGTTTCAATGTTAGGTTAACAGTATAGTGGGAATCAAAATATACAGATTCCATGCATGGACCTATAGATCAAGAACCAAACCAATGAGGAGATATGAGTAGATACTGATATAGTAAGAGCAGGAGGTGAGTCTGCATTGGGTTTCAAGTCGTCCCAGTTGGTGGTATACGCTTATCACTGCACTCTTCTCGTACGCCACTGTTCGATACGTCGTGGATGCCGAAGACGCTTCCAAGGTGTCTTCGGTCCCCTAATTATAATGTACTGGCGTAATTACAAGGCCGCCTTACGTGTACGAATACGAGCTTGTTACGGAAGATGATTAATACGGCAATTATGCACTCCTCTTGTTCCACTCCTCTTCGGGTATATCGGTTTGGCCTTTCGGGCTTTGTCGCTTCTCGCGTTGCCGTCCGGCCGAGATTTATCGTCGCTGATTTTCACCCTCCGTCGGAATTTCGAGATCGATCCCCACTTGCGCCCTAATAGTTGCCCAGATAACGATTAGGAGGGCTTTTATGGACGCCGCCTCTGGAATTTTCCGTTCGTCCGATTTTGACAGAGTTTGATTTATGGTTTCGATAGAGCTGGTGGATTTTCAGTCGGGGGAAGGTGAATGAATGCATGGGGGCATCGATGAGAGGAGACGTTGAGAATGGGGGCAATACATTTCATGGGCCAATAACTAGAACAATAATTGAAATCGAGACGACTGGACTTTTGCACTCCACTGAAAGATAATACTACCAAGAAAATTGTACCGATTGGGCAAACGATCTGTAATCTGTATACAGAGTGCCTCACTTCAAACGGCTCTCCCTCCATTAATATCAGCTATTAGTTATGCGAAACCATCAATATGATCAGTTATTCAGAGACGAACATCATTTTGGACAGGACCTTGCATTTTTGTTTAAATAAAAAGGGGCAAGTTTTTTATGGAATCATATAGGGCTTTTTTCACAGGAAAACTGACCTCATGATATTGCTTTTCATAATTTCAAACCCACGAATGCTATTATATGATTTCTATGAAGGGTTCCAGAAAAAAAACAGGCATATTTGAACAGCATTTTCCAGCAGAAAATAATGATTTTCTCGGACACGGTGCGTTCAACAAAAAATAGTATATCTTGCTTTTGCTTTCAACCCATAATTCTCTAGCTACCAGAAGGATAAAACTTTCCAAAATTTGCAGATAATTTGAATTCACTATTTCTTCGAGGCAGAAAATGAAAATGAATATGCCAATCCTGTACATTCAAAATGGGGTGATTTTCTGCATATGGACGTTCAAAAGCATGATGATCAATGATATGAAGTTAGTTTTCCTGCAAAAAAATGCGTGATATGATTCAATAACAAATCGGCCCCTTTTTATTTCAATAAAAACGCATGACATTGTTCAAAATGATATTCGTCTCTAATTTGGTATATGAAGTGAGACACGCTGAATACACGAAAATGGATATTCATTCAGAATCCTCTCGTCATCGTAGTTTTGAAGTCTGATGGAGCCAAAATATGGAAAAAGGTATGATATAAACTCTTCAATTTTGTTATTCTTTCGATCTACTACAGAAATGGACGACAAAAGGAATTGTTTATTGTTTCCGTATAATGCCAATAAAAGTAGAATTTGATATCAGAGAATGAGTTCCAACTTGATGGCCACATTCTGACTGGTTTATTCCTTGTTATGAATTATGAAACACTATGAAATATTTTGTGAATTTTTCCGTGCACATAGGTAGATGAATTGGATATCATCAAAATAATTATTGTCAACCTCTCCGGAAATAATTACTCGTTTTTATAAACTGAATGGGTGGAGAGAAAGCAGGAAAAACAAATAACTACAAACGAAGTGTAAAATACATAAACAGCGCCCTGACAGGCTGGAAAATCCTCGTTTCGTTGAAAGGAACGAAGTGAGAGCTCATTCGTAACAGAAAAAAGATGTAAATAGGGAAAATAAGAAAAATAAGAGTAGCGATATGGCTTGACGCGATAAGCTTGCGTAGTTTGTTGACGTTCCCCGTCAAATTTTCAGAAATGTGCGGTATACGTAGTGGATTCCATAAACGAGATAAGGACGTCAAATATTGAAAATACCGAGCGAGGGGGAAAGAATAACGCGGTAAATTTTCAGAGCATCTTACTCGGTGAATGCCTCGGGATGGGTATTAGACATTCCGCATCTTAACGGCAATGCCAAATTACTTTGGCGTTTCGAGACTTCTGTGCTACACGAAAGGAAGTGTGACAATTCACGAAAATAATGTATCCGTAGGAATGAAGTCGCATCATGTGAATTTTTTTCCTTTGAAATTTTCCCATACATCCATACTTTTTCTTCCTTCAGTATTTCTCAATCTTCAATATAATATCCATGTATGAACATCCTTGTGTTTCACATGTCTTATGAGCACTCTCGTATCGTCAGTTATTATCGTGATGTAATTAGAAAATTCGCAGAAACTGAAAGGCCTAGATAACCAAGTTAGCTGCCAACAGCCATCATACCCTATAAATACCATTCCTACTTCATTATTTACGGAATATCATACTATCGTGATTTCGTCCATTTGCGAGGTATACACCACATTAAAAATAGCAAGGATCAATAAAAGGGTCACTCCATAACCTCCAATTCTCATAGAGTTCGGTAAGCCAATACCTTTCTTTCTCACACTACTGGATACAAAACGAAATATGCGTTCAAAATGGTAAATAAAGTGAAAACCACTGCAACAAAATTTTAATTGATTGAGTTGATCAGTGAAACAACAATAGTTGGGAAATTGAATGAAAAAAATTATCTTGAGAGAAGGTATGAGACAAGCCAAGAATCTCCTCAGAACCAGAAAAGATCTTCACATTGCATCAACCCTCCCAATCAGCCAAAGTACGTCTTAAAGGCGTCTTTGAGACGTACATGTCGGGACATAAGTACGTCTTAAAGACGTACATATTACGCCCAAGAGACGTCTTTGAGACGTCTTTAAAACGTACATTTTCCACTGATATGTACGTCTTTAAGACGTCTTTTTTAGGTGTTTTTGGTCCATGACCTCAAATTGATATTTCAAATTACAGAAAAATCACATAGTTTCAGTTAATTTTCACCTGTACACTGAAGTTAGCAACAAGTGCAGACAAGCAAAAAAAAAGGGAAATAAACGACTTCATCAAACGGTAGACACAAGCGGTCACCCATTCAAGCACAAACCGCGCTCTTTGTTGCTTGACTTCGATGATTATACCATACTCACTTCTTCTGTTACTCTGTTTGTTCTATATATCACATAACAAGCTTTTACTTAAATCAACATGTCCTTGTGTCTGTTTGTAATCAAAAGATCAAAACGTGCAAGTTGGATTTGACTCACTTCAAATCGTCCGATCGATTTGAAATTTGGCAAGTAAATATTATTCCGGTGACAATTCGTTGTGATATTATTATTGAATGGAAAAAACAGAATGGCGGATCCAATATGGCGGACGATTTTCTCATTGATTATGTTCCGATTCGAATCAAAATTCAATATTCAAGATGGTGAATATAATGTGGCATATGGTTTTATGATTATGGTCTGATCTGATTCAAAATTGGCATCTGAAGGATTTCGGGATCAGAGATTATAATTCCTTTTGTCGAAAATGAAAAATCCAAGATGTCGGCTTCAAAATGGCGGACGAGTTTTGTGATTATAGTCCGATTTTATTCAAAATTGATCACTATGGGACTTTTGGGGTCGGAGAATATGATTTTTTTGTAAAAATTCGAGAATCTAACACGAAGGCTCCAAAATGTCGGACGAAAGAATTCAAAAACATCACTTTTGTTGAAAATAAGAAGAAACTGAACAATTGAAAATAAAAAACGTGAAGAGATGACATTTTGTTTTTCTTCAGAAAATAACTTACATTATTGTTCTATAAGTCGAATTGACGTACTGGAATGTACGTCTTTAAGACGTCTTTTATACGACATGGCAGGAACGACGTGGATACGACCTAAAATGTACGTCTTGAAGACGTAAATTCGTGTACGTCTTCAAGATGCACATGGATTTACATCTTAAAGACGTACTGGACGTAAAGACGTAAGTAAGTCGTGAAATGTACGTCTTTAAGATGTCTGGTGCTGATTGGGCTAAAGTAGAAATAAGAGGGAGAATTCTCCTTTCACATCTTCTCGAACTGTGCACAGCTCTTGCGCTGTCTAGGAGCATATGGAATAGAAGAAGGAGATCTTCCCTCTTTGAGACCATCCCATATCCTAACATTTGTGGGGAGAATAGGATTAGAAGAACAGCCAGGAGCTATTTCACTTCCAGTCAGCTGCTTATGATCTATAAGGCACAGATCCGACCTGTCCTGGAATACTGTTCCCATATTTGGAGTGCAGCACCCAAATATACCCTGAAACTGTTGGATTCTGTCCAAAAGAGGGCAATCCGTCTCGTGGGTGATGCTTCGCTCACAAACTCACTCACTTCTCTGGAAGACCGTAGACAAGTTGGCGTTCTGGCCCTATTTTATAGATATTTTCATGAAAGATGCTCTTCTGAAATATCAACAATTATTATTCCTCCATTGGCAGTCCCCGCGAGATTAACCCGTCGAGTAGAGGCTTCGCACAGATTGCCAAAGAAGGTGTTCCCCGAGGCATATAACCTCCAGAAATTTAAGAAGAACACCAATTCCAACCTAATTTCCCTTGGTTCTCACGATGTTCTCTGAGCATTACAGGATATTCCTTTTCGTTCAAATCAGAACATAAAAAAAGCTATAATTGAGAAGTTCTAGGACGCATAGCAAGATAGGATAGAAAGATAGATCACATGAGTCGCAGTGTGCACCCTTATACATATACACATAGAAGGTCAAGGTAAGGCCCATTTCCATTCTAGCATTTTACACTGGAAGCCCACGAATTTCATGAGCATTCCGGCTTTGGGGAAATAAAGGGCGATTCGATCGTACACCGACAAAAGCCTAATGCGACATATTATACATACAGCAGCCATTGTTTCGGTCGGTAGGTCTCCGGATTTCCATTACCGACCGTCCACAGATTACAAAGACAGGTACGGAAACAGAAATACACCTATCTGATCGCAATTGCGCGAAAGGGTACACCACACTTTTGTCTAGGTGCCGTGTTGTTTTTGTTCGTTTTCCCGTCTTTGCCATAATGATAATTAACGACTAACGGACAAAGAGTTATTGCATAATCAATTCATTTATCATTTGGTATGAAATGGATATGAAAATTCATTAGAAAGCAGTTGGACAATGATGTGGCTGTAGACATTAGTGGAAATTATGCCAGATACTCATTTTATATCGATCTTTCCATGTAGATTTATTTGATGTCATCATTTCTCATCGAAACTCAGCACAAACATAATATATTGTTTTCAATAAAAAAAATCGGCACCATTCAAAACTGCAAAGCCCTTGAATTCACTTTCAACATAGGACGAAGAGACACATTTTCTGCGAGTATCCTGTAGTGGCTCGCCAGAGAAGAATATGCTTGTATATCGGCTCTGCATACTTGGAGTCTGAGCAGCTAAGAAACATCTTCCTGAGCAGAATACTGACCTTCTGCTACGGAATGAAGCTGTTCAAAGAATAACCATGGTCACCTGAAATAAGGCTCATCATCACCCCATTCCCAGGTTAGGGCTAGAAGGCTAGGGGGGCCCTAGAGCTGGAGCTTGGATGCTGTACTAGTGAGAGCTCTAGCGTTGGGATGAATGGGGGCTCTGAATCGGAACTCGAGAGAGCTCGCCCTCTGATTCCAAGATACCTGCCTTCATTTCATACCATCGATGCTTGATAAATGATAAACAAAAAACAAAAACCAACAACGATCAATTCTTATGAGTTACCACTCATGAAGAGAGGAATGGGTGCCAACAGCTACCAGAAACTTAGATTTAGGATGTCAATATAATTATTCTGAAAACGTACACTGAAAGTGACAGATATAGTGTACTCGCTGAAACAGGACGATTGATGACTCATATTTGTTTGTTCTATAGAACCAACAGTTTTTCAAGAAACATACCAAGCAACCAACACTTCTCAATTCACATTGTAAATAATTAATCCATGGGTAAAGGCAATTTCCCTAACCCTAAGCATCCGACTAGCTACACCATCATGTATGACTGTTTTTGTTCATTGTTCCGAGGACTGCAATGTTGGTATGTGTTCGACTCGTCAACTATAGTTAATTATACCTACTAGATTGGAACAAAAATGTGTGCAAACTAGGTATACGTTTCAATAACTGCTGGTGTTATGCTATTTTTCATTCGAAATTGCTCTCAATGAAATTGGACAGAGGATATTGATATGCATCAGATGTTGTTCCAACGATTGATAATTTTCAGTTCGAATTTATCATGTGTGAGCTATGCTAAATTCCATTTTTTCCATGGCTACCTATTACCTGATTTTCATTTTTAATGGATAGGGTGATTTGGAGTTGCACGTATTCTGCTGTACCTATATCCGTGGTACAATTTGCTTGCATCAATTCAGATTAGAACAAGTGGGGTCATCTTCAGTGATATATATATACACTGCTCACCAACAGCCATGGAACCACCCCAATTTCCGGAAAATGATATAGGGAGTCAAAATAGGTCGAAAATCACTTCAGATTCCGAATTAGGACGCCCAATTCACTAACTATTCATATTTTTCCTGGAATATTTTCAGTTATGAGAAATTAAATTTTGTCGCACTTTTTACGAATGCACACCCCCGTATGTTACGTTATTGACTTTATCTTTGGACTTTCCCTTTCTCCTGCAAATTTCAGAACTCTACCCCAATGATTACGTGAGATACGGGGGTGCTTCCATGAGAAGTGAGACAAAATTTAATTTCTCTGATCTGAAAATTTCCTAGGAAAACTATGAATAGTTAGAGAATTGGGCGTCCTGATTACGAATCCGAAGTGATTTCCAACCTACAAACAGTATTCGACATGAAAGATGTTGATAAGTAATGAAATATTGATGAACAACGAATCACGAGTACTGCTGCTCGACTAGAGAGATTACACCATGATTTTTTAAATCCGCCGGCATCGTAGAACATCTCGCATCTCTCGGGTGCCATGAATCCGGCAAATTATCCGGAAAATTTTTAATGAGCTCGAAAAGCCGGGAAATATGTAACTGTTCGGGACTGTCGGACATAAAGATGTCGCGAGAGACTGGAGGCGTTCGAAGTTATGCGTCTGGGCATACCCGAGATGCCCGTATAGCAACAGCGAGAACTAGCTATAGCAATTCCCCCTTGCATGTACAGGGTGTATCTAAATAACACCATGCACACTGTTTTACCACTAACCAAACCGTTTTTTCACACCTCGACACGTGTTTCGCTAACTATGTTAGTTCCAACTTCTCCTAAAGATGCTAACGAACAATTCTAGGATACAACATCATAAAATAAGTATTTTCGAAACGTGAAAGTCCTAGCTAAATGATGTTCTGAATTCCACGCAGTAGAAGACAAAGGAACGAGACTATCTTGTTTTCAAGACTACACAATTTTCAGGAGCATATAATTTGCCAGTACTTTGATATTCTCCCACACACATGTAATATACATCCTTCAAGCTTAGACCGGCATTTTCTCGGCACTGAAATTTATTCCTTCTCGTGCCCAAGGTATAAAATCCTCTATACTTATAAATCTGTCTTAAATTTATATGAAACATGCGGCTACGCGCCACATTTTATATATACGAGCAACGCAAACATCTCCTCGAACACATTATACAGGGTGAGTCGGGAGGAACGCACCAAACTCCAGGTGTGTTTTGTACACGTAAAAAAATATGAACAAAGCCAAATGTTCTGAAACGATTCTCATTTGTTTTCATTTCGAATTTGAATAGATTTGTGGCATTTTATATGACTTTAATTGAACAAACTCGATTGTTTCATCTATTTTGTTATCCTGACATGTGTTCGTGTCAGTGTCAGAGTGTTTAACGAGTTTATTTTCGAGTTTGTATGATTAAAGTCTTGAAAAGTGCTACACATCTATTCAAATTTAGAATGAAAACAAATGAGAATCGTAAAAGAACATATTGGTTTTTTAAAATTATTTAAACCTGTACAATACACACTGGAGTTCCTCCCGACTCACCCAGTATAGGCAGGCATCAGGTTCACTATATCGTCTGCGTTCTTCACCCTGGCCAGGTTATCCCTAAAGCTAAAGGGAACCTGCTGAATCAGAATAATTTTCGGCTAGGGAACTATTTCCCCCGAAAGTTTGGGAAACACTCGGCGAAGCAAAGTAATTCATCGGAAAGGGTATAATTTTCGAGTACTTCAGAAGTAGTTCCTGGAAGAAATGCTCACATTCGAACTAGTAGGAATCGATATTATTCATGGGACCTTCTCCATTTATTCGATTATAGATCATTCCATTATATGGAGCTCCTATATGTCACCACGGCTCAGTAGCTGTTACTTATCCTCATATCATCTTTAGTGAATATTTCAGACCGTCTTTAGTATAAATACTTTCCACATATTTGTAATAAGGAGGAATCAGATGATCTGTCCCAAAATGTCACAGCGTTGAGAATTTCACTTCCAGAAACCTGAGTATAGAATCCTTCATTAATAGTTAGTGAAACCTTGTTGAAGAGGTAGATTTTCCCTGTTCTAATGAAACCAGAATGATTTCCATGAAGGTACCAGGAAGTACCTTCGAAGCTGATGTCAATAGTCTCTGCATGGAGTCCTAGTCCCTAACAGCTAATAAGGAGACCAGACGAACCTCTACAACTCAACAGTTTCGTTATACGCCTGTCTTTGATTGTCCAAACTACTAAACCTAATCCATCAGGTGATAATGAATTTCATTTGATGTTATCTATTCGGAGTATAATAAAGCAGATTCCATTCTGAATCAACTAAAACATCGCTCTGGTCCAGCATGTTTCTATCGTTCGAATTCCAGAATAGTAGGAGTAGGAAGGAAGAGAAAAGAGTTCTTGTCCGTAATAGATGATAAGATAAAGTTTCGTTATACGTCTGTCTTTGCTTGAGCCATACTACCAAATCGATTACAGCAGGTATTAAGGAATTTTCAGAATTTCGCAATGAACTAACATGATGCTTGAATTCCAGATCATTTGATGGTATACATATCCAGAGTATAATAAAAAAACTTTCGTCCTGACGAAAAACATCGAAAATGTTTTCATTTGAACGTAACTCGCTCTTGTCTGTGTTTCAGTAGTTCTAATTCCAGAATCATTCGTCGAGATTCCTGCCACGAATTTCACTCGACTTCGAGGTCAGTCGAATACCTAACCTGCTGTCATCGGCACGTTGCAACGCCCGGTATGTTAATAACTGCTCCTCGTTCGTCGTCCTGCATCTGCGAAGATTAATGCTTCTGACAATTGACATATTAAAACGCCGAGGTCAGGATCTGCGTCCTTTCCTTCTCCGGGAGCTGTTCGATCCACTTGACCGTTATATTTGAACATATTGTGTCAGATAAACATGGGGAGTTGGAGAAGATTTGAACGAGGGCACAACAGCTGGAAGTTGGAGATATAGTATTTCCCGAGACCAGCTGTCGAATTATTTAATCAGAATGGAGTTCATAACAATCACGGAGAAAACAATCCTCTCCAATCGGAATGTTAGCTTGAATGGAATGAATATCGCTTTGGATTGAAGATGTATACTACATTCTCAAGAAAAGTTTCATCAGAAACACATTGATAAGACATTGGGAAACAGTTATGTTCAGACTGAAACAATACTTTCATTGAATTTTAAGAGCATTACAACTTCGAATTGCATGAAATTACCTAAATACTAGAGGAAGAATAAATATCTTCCAATAAAAGATACATACACCCAGTATGGTTCTGATCCTGAATATTTTTTCAAACTCAGAAATAAATATTTTTCTGCAACCGACAGAAAAGTCGTCCGTTATAATACCAAAATTAGCTCTTGAATTGACGTTTCTATTACTGACACAAACATAGGTATGTTGCTAGCTCGGTTGCTAGGCAACACTTTTAGTTCCTTGGAGCTTATGTTGAACTTTAGCTCCTAGGAACTGAAAAGGATGCACAGGGTCATCAAGAATAAACAACATTGCCTTCAAGATTCACATACTTGCTTGATCTGTATTTCATTCATTCTCGAGATCTGATTGATAACTTGTTTATGAATAATCACGGCCAGCTATACTTTTTTATCTCACACAACGATATTGTTTGTTTTCATTTGATCACCGAGCCAACCACAGTGGAATATAGAGAGAAATAAATAATCGCTATTATTATTGTTAATATGCTCACTAACCAAACATTTTCCACTAATTGTTCCTATATATGGCACTGGCGCGGTATTTGCTATTAGGGCAGATTCAAAAGAATACACAAATGGGTCACTCTGTGGTTCTATTTATCTTGAAACTACAATCCGAACATCCTTGAGAATTGAATAAACCCGAAAAGTGTCACTTTTGATCCTAATAAAACAATCTACTATTTGTTTCAGATTGAGAATCTAGAATCTAGATAAAAAATTCTTGAAACGAAGAATTGATGACAATCATCTACAGAAACATCGATATTGATAAGATATGGAATGGTATATTCTCTAGATGTTTGAAACTCTACATTCCAAGAGAATCAATGTGATCCTGACTTGATATCATCACAATTTGTTTATGTTAAAAATATATCTTCTCATCACTATCCAGTATACCAATAATTCGGAATGGCCATTGAATTCTGTTCTGATATGCATAATTAAAAAAAAATAGAAAATAATATATTTCATTCAAATATTTGGTATTTATTTATAGAAAAGAGTTGTAAATGCTCAACTCAAATTGATTTTGTTAGATACTTCGACATAAGAGAAACACTATTTTCGCGGGAGACACATTTATTCCAAATGCAGCATATGAACGAAAAACCAATCAACCGAATTGAACATTATAATACTCAGAATTCATAGATCAATTTGTCATCATCATTTCCCAGACGCAAGATCATTAAAGAAAAGCTGCAGTCGTGACTCATTACTCATTTCGTTCAAATCAATAAAACAACAGAAGGTTAAATTGCCTCATTTTCGAGCTTCACACCATGAGCTTATCTATCACCATAAATCTTCGGTAAGGTAACCCCGTTCGTGATCCTGGAACGCTCTCCTATCCATAAGTTCTACTGTATTCCATCGACCTTTAGCCAAACTAATAAACTAGCCGTCGCTTATCCCGGCTATTTGACCTGGCGATCCTGCAATACTGGCATGTGACTTCGAACATCCCGTTTAATACCGAGGTATATTTATATGCCCCTCACGTGCTCTAACTATAGTGCATCAAAACAGACCATACAGCCAATGGCATCGGTTTCAACTGGAAATCACAACACAATGATGGCGATTGGTTCCGGAATAAAAAAACGATCTACCTAAGTTTAGCAGATTCCGAAAAAAAGGGGACAATTCACCAAAACAAGTATTAGTTTGTTGAAATGATTCTCCTTCTGAAAAGAGTTGATAATCTGTTCTACAGAGTGTCTTAGCAAATCATTTCATCGTTATACCAATCACGAGGATGAATACATTCATTAGGAAAGCGATTGAAAGAACTCATCCTGAATTGGACATAATGGGGTTGTCATTCCGTGTAAGTATAAATAGTATTTAATGCAATCAATCGTTATAATAAAATGTGACATCTTTGAATAACGACAGCTTCGATGAAATCATAAACCGAACCGAAAGTCATAAAATCTAAATTCTGGATCCAGCCTAAAAAGTAGAACCACATATTTCGACGCTGCCAGATTTGTAACCAGCAATTACCTTATGAGATTCAATATAACCAATGACATCATCAGTATTCACATTCACATTCATAGAAGATAATAAATAGTTCGACCTGCTCCCTGATAATCACTTATTGAAAACTTATACATATATTTACGACATGCTTCAGTACCAATAAAAACAACCAAGTATTCCTTATAAAGATCGAGATTTTATTTAAACGCAAATCATTTTGTAGCACTGGGAACAGCGTAATGCCTAGAGTTCCCAAAAATACAATAAGAGAAAAAGAAGACGAACGAAATTATGAACCTAACTTTCTAACGTCACCTGCATATCCGAATCCTTGTTTCATCTAGTGAAGATGCGAATATTCGAAGATATTCCTCTTATTATCTGATTATTCAGTTGTGTGTTGATTTTCTGCTAGCTGCATTAAGTATTGAGTCTCGCACGAAAGGGAATCCATATAATGTTCAAAGAACATCGTGATGCGTTCCTAGGGAGAATAGGGACAGGAGATAGGTATTGGAATTTTTTTTGAACTTTTGGAGATTATATGTTGTTGGGAATACTTCCACAGGCAATGAATTCTAGAGCCTAGCCGTTCTATGGATGGAGTTTTGATGGAGTGTTGTTCGACATCTTTCGAGGTTGACAACGAAAGAATGTGCTGACTGGGCTTGTCTAGTTCGACTGAATGGTATTGCTAGTGAAGGAATGATAGCAGATATGAGCGATTTTTATATCTAGACACAGCAGTGTCTTTTGCCAAGTATTTTTTGCCGAATGACAATAAAATTCGAATACAATTTGAAATGTATTTATTAATAAAAATATTTGTAGAATGTGTTTCAGGAAGATTAATACACAACTACAGTATAAAGACAATAATAATATGGTTTGAAAAAGAAGCCATGTTATGTTGAGAAAACTAGAAAATTATCTGACGGTAGTGATGGTGACAGTTGTTGTCAAAGTATAGAAGAATGTTGATTTCAAGCAAGGCATATTCATCGGTTATAGGGAAAGCTAAGTATCACTACCATGGGTTCATTCCATGATTCAATAAATTCCATTTGTGAATTCAATATTTGCTTCATTGAAACTATATGAATTTCAAAATCAACATCACAATTTCTTATTGAAGCATGTTTATTTGTTTAACATATATAACAATAACATATGATAAAATGATGACAACAATATTTGTACTGAAAACTAAGTGTTTCATATATTGAGAAAGTAAATCAATTGATCATTCAGTAAAACAATATAACGTATTCAAACATGGATATACTATGCATTCATTGCTCCAGTGTACGCGTTCCATGTGGTATACCTACCATGTATATATTATGTACAAATAAAACTTGATGAACGCATACCTTGATTCAATGAAATAGTTCGTTAATTATTATCCTTTACATATTGTTCTACCGCAATGAGTTCATTGTTTCAGCGTATCCATACAGAGATCGATCAAATAAAATTAATGTTAATAATCTCATACAGATCAGTCTTCGATACGTATTCAAGAGCTGCTTTTGAACCATACTGAACTTAATTAATAGTGATCTGGCTTTTTCAGAAGGTGAGGTATGAGCTTATTAGATATTTCCATACAAACATTGGTATCAAGAATCGAAACCTTCTCATCAGATATAGGTACCAAAAAACTTCGCACTTGAATTCAATGTCACTTTGGGTATTCATGAATACGAGGTATCCAAAAACAAACTTTGTTCTGGAAAACTCACACACTCCTATATTGTAATGCCACTTCATAATTCTGTATTTTCAAGAGAATTTCTTCGTATAGATTACTCCCAATCCTTATTGTTATATCGACTATAACAAAGTATAGTATTTTTTGTTCTGATTGCAATGCACGGTATGTTGGCCAAAGTGGTAGCAGGATTCCAACTAGAGTCTTGAAGCATGTCAAAATCATAGAAAAATCCAATCTGCTCCCATTTTAGATGAGTATAATACCAAGAGTTCCTTGCAAACCACATACTAAATTCTGAATAAAATTCTGATATGAATCAAGATTTAAAAATTGTACATGTTTGTCATGAAGAAACCTCATTGAATCTGTTGGAATTTTTTGAAATAAATTCTGCTATGAACAATAACTCTGTCACATCCCTTAAGAGGAGGATACACCATGCATCAGTGCAATGAAAACATGATTTCTGCGCCCCCACTTTTCGTTGGTCAATATTGATTTTTTCGGAAAACAAAAAATATAGTGAGATGCAGAATTGAAGTACCTAGGTTTCTCTGGAAGTAGAATTTTGAAAAAAATCACCGATATTCTGTAAAAAAATCATGAACATGGCATTTTTCGAGTATATTCAGATTTTTTTTTTGAAAAAAGTAAGACAAAAACTCAAAATCTGCTTCCAGAGAAACATCCGTTCATCCTTTGTCAAGAGCCTAGTATTTTTTGTTCCAGGAAAAAAAATTGTTTAGAGGGGAAAAAGTGGGGGCGCGCGATCCCATGTTTTCCAACAATTCGACACTGATTCCTAGCGTCCTCACCGGAGAATGCTGAAAACTCTGTTTCAATATTGAAATACAGGCTTATTTTGCGTTTTTGAGATTTTAGTGATTTTACCAGTGTGATTCAAAAAGTAAGACACATTTAGGTTTGTTCCTCACCTACCTATTTCATTTTTCATCATTTCTGTTTCTTCATCTCATTCCTTGGAAACTTATATTGTCCACAATACGCAGACATCATTTTATATTATCATAGAACCATAGATTAAAGTTTAATCTATGATAGAACTAAGTATACGAATGGGAATTATAAAATAATGTTCCAGTAAGGAAGTACAGCACGATGTCCGTGAATCCTCCTCGCCGAAATCATAAATGAAAACATCAGATGATGTCATCGGTGCGAGGTGGCATGTTTGTCGGCAAAAGGACGAACCGGGGAAAAGCCGCCCTTCGATCACCGAACATAAATGTTTATGGTCGGTGCTTCGGTCGGCGATATACCTATAGACTTTTTTTCTGAGGCGGCGAATTCCAGTATGTATGAATGAGTAGAGAAGATAAATATTTTGTATTGTCTTTGAGTATTCATAGAAAATATCGCCTATAATGGGATTCGTGAAATAAACTTTTTGACCAATTGCGGTAGCGTGGCGGTAGACTTCGCAAGTGTTTCGAGTGTTTACTTCGAAGATAGCCAAATGGGGAACAGCAAATCAGGGCATAGATCAGGGTAAAGACGAATTGATGTATGATGTATATAATAATTATATACAGCATAATGTCTCACTTCAACCGCCGCCCCCCCTTTATATCTCAGCTATTATTGCTATCAATCGTGCGATTCTTACCAGATTTGGACTAGATGAATTACCATTGATATGATCAGTTTTTCAGAAAAAAACATCATTATGGACAGTGCCGTGCGTTTTTATTGAAATTAAAATGGGTCGATTTTTCATGAATCAGGATTTTTTTGTAGGAAAACTAACTTTACAGAATTGTTTCTCTGATGGTTTTCAAACCGCGATGTGCAAAAATTCATTAATTTTGTATTACTAATAGAGTAGGCCAAATTTCTCTCTTCATTATTTGCCCCGAATAAATACTTTAATTAGCCGCAAATTCTGGAAAGTTCAATAGCTCCGGTAGGTAAAAAATTATGGTTCACATAAAAAAAACAAGACATATGTATGCGAATCAATTATCTTGCTACCGATTACTCAATAGTGTTCATTTTAACACGGATTTCTATATTATGGTACATATTTCAACCAACGAAGACTTGTTTTTTTCATTATGATACCAATTTTTGACCCATAGAAACACGTACAGTCGTCTTCAGAGAACATGTCGCACATAAGAGGAGGATATACACCCTGAATCACTGCGATGAAAACATGATTTCTCCGCCCCCACTTTTCATTGTTCAATATTGATTTTTTCGAAAAACAAAAAATATGGTGAGATTCAGAATTGAAGTATCTAGGTTTCTCTGGAAGTAGAATTTTGAAAAAATCCACAGATATTCTGCAACAAAATCATTAACATTGCATTTTTCGAGTATATTTCGATTTCACTGAAGAAAGTAAGGAAGACAATCAAAATCTGCTTCCAGAGAATATCCTTTTATCCTTTGTGAAGGGCTCAGTATTTTTTGATACACGAAACAAAATTTTTTAGACTAGGAAAAGTGGGGGCGTTCGATCCCATGTTTTCTAACATTTCTAACTATTTATCAAAATACGGACATATTCTGCATCCATTAGATTTCACCAGGGTAATTCATAAATGAAAATACCTAGTACACATTCAGGATGTACTTCACCCATATGGAGGAGGTTCATAATAACAATTGCATCATTTATGTTTCCTTGATCTCCAGAATATTATACGATATTATCGAACGAAAATTATACATTATACGACGATTTCATAGTTCCTCTGAGTTCAGATAATGTCCGTGAATCTATCTACTATTCGGAAAAAAATTATCTTCAGTGAAAACCACAGAGCGGTGATGTCAAAGGTGAAGCGACACGTTTGTCGGCAAATAGACGAACAACTGACAAAAAGCCGCTAATAAGCGGCGAATTCCACAAATATGTAGAGAACATATTTTTTTCAACCTTTCTTCCATTGATTCCTATTGGATAATGTAAAATGCCCTTTGACCAATTGCGGTAGACTTTCAGGATTGGTAAAATAACATTTCATCACTTGGTGTTCTAGAAGAGAACAGGTAGGAAGTGTTTACTTCGAACTTCGTTATTTAGTAGTGGATCAAATAAGAAAAAAATATATCATGACCCGACACGGATCGAAAAAAAGGTTATGGCTTTCGTCAAGAAAACTTTCCTTGCGAGGAAGATTAGTTCGATTACGTGGAAATAATCATTTGAACCAAGAATTCAACAATGATGATCAGGTAAACATACACACGTTTCTGTTTTTTAGGCAGCCGGTCGAAAACACTTTCAGATAAATCCCAATATCTCAATCTGAAACATCGTATTTTTAGTTTTTCGAAAATATCTATTTTGTACCTTTTCAAGTGAAGGCGGAGATATTGGAAAAATGCATAATGGTGTATATTTCGAAGAACAAAAAAATCACTGGGAGTTAGTTTTAAAAAAACTCACTGATTTTTGCGACTTCAATGATTAAGTGTAAAGAATTGCGGGTGCCTAAAAAATGTTTCATCTGTTGACCGCTTGATATGGACCACTAAGGACTGACATTTCTATTTTAATTCATATAGGAAACTCTCTATCAACTACCAGAAGAGGATAGAGAATTCTCGAATGAAATGGATCACGATGTTCAAGAAATGCCTATCCGCGACAACAATTTGGGAATAGAAATGCCTACCCGCGACTCCAGCGAGAACAATTTGGCAATAGACAATCATAGGGAATTAGATTTCGTGGATGTATTTGTTACTGGAGTTATGCGTCTCAATTCGGTGGATAGTGATACTAGTTCAATCCAGTGTTCGAGTGCTTCTGCTAGTGAAAAAACTTATCAAACTCTCGTTTCAATTAATGATATTTCGGATAGTTCTGATTATAATTTCAACATTCCATGCTACATGCATTCATTAGAAGAGTTGGAAAAATCATCTACCAGCATGAATATTTCCACAGACTTTCCCTGCTTTCCTGGAAGTGATTGGATAAACAATGTTCCATATTCGTCATGTGATATTTTTGAAAATGCTGCTGATGTGAATAGTAATATTTCTCACATAATTGAATCTGACACTGTCGAGGCTTATAGTGGGAACGGGAACCTAGAGACTGGTGATTCTTGTATGAATGTTCCATATATGAAATCACCCGAGATTATTTCAGAGAATGTATGTGGAGATATTTCGAAAAATTCAAACAATTCTCAACATGATAATTCACGAATTGTTCATGAAGATAGACTTGAGAAAGTAGTACGAAAAAGAAATCAGAAGCTCGAAGAAATTGATTTGGAGGGTCGTAGAATAGTGGACATTCAGTATTTCATCGATTCGCTGAAACTAATTGCAGATCATGCACATGGGATGTACATTAAATAATATGAAAGTTGTTGGGGAATACAGAAATGGTTTCTCTTCTGAAATCAAATTCAAGTGTAATATGTGCTCAGAAACAAGAACCGTAACTACAGTGTATGATCATGCAGATATTAACAGCAGTGCAATAATGGGAGTTACAACCATGGGGTCAGGTTTTACCCATCTCAATCATTTGATTTCGTCCATAGATATACCAATGTTCTCTCCATCAACATACAACCGTATCCAGGATAAATTATCAGATATTTGGGAAGAAATTGCTCTTGAGGAAATGGCACGTGCTGCTGAGGAAGAAAAAAGAATTGCGATGGAATGTGGTGACGTTACAACTGACGGAATTCCTCTTATAACAGTAGATTGCGATGGGGTTTGGGCAAAGAGGTCCTACAGATCCAATTATAGCTCGTTGAGTGGTGCAGCAGCTATAGTTGGTTACAAAACAAGAAAAATATTATATCTTGCAGTCAGAAATAAGTTTTGCATAACATGTAAAAAGCATCCTAATGGCGCTATATACCACAAATGTTATAGAAACTGGAGTGGCTCGTCATCTGCCATGGAATCAGACATTATTGCTGAAGGATTCATGAAAAGCTTAGGCATGCATGGTTTGATATATAGTCAGATGGTGGCCGACGGAGATAGCAGTTGCTATAAAAAAATTTTAGATTGCAATCCTTACAGGGATCAAAATATCAAGGTAGAAAAATTAGAGTGCCGCAACCACCTTTTGAGAAATTACATGAATAAAATCAGAGATCTCTCTAAAGATACCTCTGCTGGACCGTTAATACTCAGGAAAGCAATAAAGGTGAGAGAGGTGATTTTTCAGAGTTTATACTAATCCATTATTACTTGGTCACAATATATACTCATCAATTCTTATTATTAACATACTTACGTTTCAGTTTAGTTAATTGAAGATGCACGATATTGTCATCAGATATATCTTCAATGAAATTTTTGAGTTGGGCCTGTTTTTCTTTTTCAGAAAAATGAAATGAGATTCCGGTATGGTGTGACAAAGGCTATTAAATATAGGAAGTCACAGGATAGTTCATTCCAGACAAGAACAGATGATCTTAGAAAAGATATTTTGAATAGCCCTAGTCATATCCTAGGAGAACACAAAGGTTGCCCATCATACTTCTGTGATAAGGAAGGAGAATACAATTACTTAGTAGATATAAAGTTAACTCGTGAGTCTTCCTTATACCTACGATCTGAATACTTCAAAGACTGACACCTTTATTAGGCACGATGATCACACTACACTGTTTTACCACTAACCAAACCGATTTTTTTATCGCCTTGACACCTGTTGCTGACTATGTTAGCATCTACGGGGAAAGATTTAAACAGTTTCAATCTCTCTTTGAAGTTACTAACATAGTTAGCGAAACACGTGTTGATTGAAACTGTTTTACTCTTCTCCTGAAGATGCTGACATAGTTAGCGAAACACGTGTCAAGGCGATAAAAAAATCGGTTTGGTTAGTGGTAAAACAGTGTAGTTTGACCTAAATACTGATTATCAACTGAACAGCTCACTTCATTTAGAAAATTCAATGATATTTTAATGCATACTAGGTGAAATATCAGTTTTTTCTAAGAAAGGTAACCCCTTATCAATAATATTAAAAAGTTAATATTTTTCAGCTCTCTATGATAAACTGATGACAGCTGTGAGATACCTCGCCAATCACGCATCAAGTTTGATTCATAATGTCGACAATAATTCGGTAGAACAATTTAACAATGTAATTGCTAAACATTCTGGAGGAAAACGAATTAATTATATTATGAAACGTTCGTACCAAACAAGATGTTTTGCTTCCGTTGTATCGCTGAATAGTCGACGGCAATTTAGTGTTTTTCAGAAGAAATATGGAAAGAATATAATTGGAAAACATACAATAAATTTCGAAATGAGAAAAAACAGAAAGTTGAATCAATCATCTACTTATAGAATGAGAAGAAAGAACAAAAATTATCAAAAATGCAAAGAAAATAATAGAGAATTTTATGGGGAAAGCTGCAATAAACCTGATTTGGATGATGACACTTTGAATTCGGCAAAAGTAGAATATTTGAATAGTCTCACTTTATCGGTTGAGGAGAAGAAGGAAATAGAAATTTTAACTCGAGGTCAATCTCATAGTGAACTATGGTTCAGTGAAAGAAAGAAACGGGTTACTGCTTCTAAATTTGGAGAGATATATGCAAGAAACGTCCTAAGTCATCTGTCAAAAACCTGGTGAAAACTATTATATACCCAAAGCAAATTTATGCAAAATCCCTGGAACATGGTATCAAAAATGAGGACAGAGCTTTGAGGGAACTAGAATCATTTTTGAAAATGAAAATCAATAAATGCGGCCTTTTCATCGATGACTCCATCCCTTTTATAGCAGCTACACCAGATGGAATTATGGAAAATGGAAAAGCCATTGTAGAAATTAAATGCCCCTTCAGTGCTAAAGACCTCACACCAGATGAGGGGATAGCAGTCCGCAAAATTACATTCTGGACGAGAAATGGTGATATGAACATGAACCACAATTGGTATTACCAAATTCAAGGACAGCTGGAGGTTTGTGATTGTGAGTTGTGCTATCTGTGTGTTTGGACAGAAAAGGGAATAAAAGTACAGGAAGTGAAAAGAAATAAACTATTCTGGAAGGAAAAAATGGAAGGACCCATACAAAGTTTTTATTTACAGTTCGTTTTGCCAGAGTTGGTAGATAGTAGGGTCAATAGAGGAATGGAAATCAGAGATAGAATATAATAAAAAATGCTATTTCAACATTATCTCGCTTTTTTTTCATATATTTCTGAGTTCATTATTTCAATAAACATAAATTTGCTTCTCGAAAGAAATAATATTTCTCTCTTAGTGAAATTTGCAAGTAAGTCATATTTTATAAATCAATGATGATTGCGAACAAAAGTTACCTACTTATACTCGTCAAGTATTCACAAAATGGTCCAAAATTTTCAATCAACCAAACCATAATGGTTTATTCGCACTATAGAAAGAACAGACAGAAATTCAACAATAATCAACAAGTAATTTCACTTGAGTGATGAGTGTATGCAGCTCGGACAAATCGTCACCAGAATAGTAGCTTTCTATCATTCGAATCATTTTGGGTTAGTGAAAATCTATGTGTCAGATTTTTTTGAAAAAGCGTGCGTGTAGCAAAAGTATTTCTCATTAGGTAACTGGTTCCTAACAAAAAGATGTGAAGCTTCAATCATTTTTTAACATTATCATTATATCCCAAAATCGACAAATAAATATATATTCCTTTCTTACATACGCCACTCACAGCTATATAGAACTGCTAGAAATGATTCCATAAGCCATACAATGGTGAAAACATAACACGATCTTCATATAAATCCTCACAAATTAATAAATTCATGTTCTTGAGGAAATATCAGCAGCCCAACAAACATTAGCGTACAATTCACCATAATCTTGAATTTGTTTTCTATAGCATCCATCCTTTACATATTGGTCATTGCCCGAACAGACATACTAATATGTTTTATATTATTCTTTCGAAAAGTTCCATGTATTTTACTCTAGAGTTGGGAATTATATATAGTGAGATGATTGATAGAATTCGCTTTAATTTTCGTACAAATAATTGTAGTTATGTGTTTACATCATAAAATTACCCTTGTAACTATCGCACAGAAAAACTAACGGAAACTTATTTCATGGCATCGAAACGCTTCACTTTTATATTTCAAATTCGGTGTCTTATAATATTAGACATCCCCTCGTATGTCTTCTACGCGGCAATAAGATGCGCCTATTCAACGAGCGAGGCGGAGATATTGAGTGAGCGAGACGAAGCTCGATCTGGAATTCCAAAAATGTACCTCGTCTCATACCCCTTGATCGAGGGGAAACTGAAGTGTCATCGATATCATCCACTTAATGAACGGGTAAACTATGACTGTATAAAATGTTCCAATTCTCTAGAGTTCACCAAAAACTAGATTATTTTATGTTGTTTTGCACCTGTTTTGGTCTCATTTTTATTATTCATTTGCTTATGTTTTCAGATTTGCTACTTCACCAATCATTGTTGGAATTCCTCCCTCCCCACAATCTCCTTATTGTCATGTCTGTATCGGAATTATTCCTAACTGTACGACCACTAACTGATTTCACGTTCATCCCAATGTTTAATTTGCTTTGGTTCTGTGTCCTATGCCACTTGTCATAATATCGTGTCATTTAAGACAGTGACTTATGTCATTGTTAAGAAATTTATTATGTTTCTAACCTCAAGTTGGATTTAACACGTTTTTGACTTTTGGCCCCATCAATTCTAATTGATTTTTTGATTTTAGTGCGCTCTCTCAAGAGTACGGGACCTTCTGTTTTTCCTGTTTTGCAACCTAATATGGTTTTCACGAGCATCATTGAGTGCTCGTCAAGTTCTTCTTCTGGGACTTTCAACTTTTGTATTTTTTTTGTATAATAATATGTATATTCTCACATGCCTTTGCTTGTAGTAACTTCTGACGAAGGCTGAAGATGGACTTTTATAAGTTCAAAACATGTTTCCTTGATTAATTTACATCAGTAATAAAGTAGTGGAGATGACTTTGAGCTTTCCTTCTTCCTTTTGAAAGAACAAAAAATGTCAAATTCGGGGACATCACCCGTGACAGAAAAAATTCTTCCCCCCATCAAATTATCGTAATCAATGTATCCTGGACTATTCGTATTCGAAGAACATGAGGAAAATATTGGAAGTTTTCGAAATGACGGCGAAGCTAACAGGCGGCCTCATAATAAAACGCATTTATATTCATGGACTTCTGAATGAACTCTTTGTGTTGTTTTTTGCTGTGATCTGAAATTTTAATTCGTGAATATTTGTCACAGACGTTTATGGTAATAGAGGTGGAGGGAGTCACGTCGAGCGTGAAATTTTTCCCGGCCTCGTTAATTTGCGGGGGAGATTTTTTTTCCTCGGTTCGGACTATTTCGCGATATTTTTCCTAGAAATATCACCCCGCTGAAATGCCACATGCATCAGCTAGTCTGAAAAATGGCATTTCTGGAAATGCTATTTTATCAAACTATTCCAATTCATATTATATCAGTATATTTAATATGATTTCTATGGTCTGCACACCCGTCGCTGTTGCTATGGTTATTCCCAACATCGACTTAGTATCGCGATTGACTTCTTTATGTTTTGATATTCGAACACATTGAATTCTTTCAAATTTCAACTGTTTTTCTAATTGCATTTTTTTTTGAAACCTCCTTAGAGAAAGTGTAGTCTTGGAAAACTGAGTGTGGTTGCAGAATCTTCTGATGATATCAGATCATTGAACGTAAACAAAATGAATTTTGTTTTGGAAACAAGAAAAAACATAATTTTTAGTATACCTCTGATGGAAACGAATGGATGATTATTCGTTTTTCAAAATTCATTCATTAATTTATGCAGTTTAGAATATCAAACAGAAGCATACACCCTTGATGCACAACCAAGTAAGTCTAAAGTTGCAGTTTATGGCCAGGTTCAGCGGGCGTGAAATACCACTTTAGCGCCCTAGGATCTAAGCGTGCTGAGAAATCTGGCTTACATAGATAATTATTCATCACAAACATGTTCGAGCATCTGATATGAATCGAAACCTAATATACATAAATTACTAGATGGAATTGTGGGCAAGACTGCTGTTCTATCGCGAAATAATCATCCACATTTTCTTTATTTCTTTTTATATGGTAGGAATAGAATCTGAACGGTAACCATATTTTCGGCGTCAAAATTTCGATTGTACTTCGACCACAACGCGGCATTGTGTGTTCTTCTTCCTTATCGAAAAGCGAACACGAAGGAAAATATTGAAACGAGTTTTCCCGCTTATTTCCGCTCGATCGACCGTCAGATTGACGGATAGACAGCTCTGAATTCATCTAGCGGGCTAGGCAGAAAAAGTTTCCTCGGTATCTCTTCAGCTCGATCGTGACTTCACAACGTTAGGTTCGATTGGCATTCCGTGATGATCGTCTTAAATAAATAAAGCGCCATCATTACGAAATATGACAGAGCAATTACCGTTTGGTACAAAAATGGTGGTATATCGTTGCACGAATATCACGGTTACAGTGATTCAGTGACGTGCAAAAGAAAGATATTTTCGTTTTTCCACCGGCTATCACAAACCACAACATTTCTTCTTAGGAATGAGAAGATTTTCTGAAAAATACTTTTTTTCAACGACTTTCCTTATTCAATAGGTGATGGGTTGTTGTCTGTCATCGTCTTGTTCTCCAATTTCGTTCGTTGTCATAGGTAATTATCACCTATGTATTTTTCTTATGTATCACTGATACGAATGATGTTTGAGTTTCAAGCTCATCAAGATCCGAGTTTGGACTATTGGTAAGTTATATTTCATCATATTATTTCATATTATTCTTGCTTTCAGAGGATTTTTATTTTTCATGCTCTCCTTTGGGATGTTCAACAGATATAATTAAATGTTTGACGTGACAAATAGCCAGGAAAGTAGTTGTTTTCTGTTGAATATCCAGGATACATATTTTCATCTGAAGGAGAATGCAAATTCTCAACTTCAGAAGATTTTGTTTTCAAATTCTTATCGTGTGTATTCAATATAGATATATAAATCAATGTTCATCGTGGCATATAACCAGGAAAGAAGTTGTTTTCTGTTGAATAGACCGAGAAAGAATTGATATTTTCATCACATAGAGAATGCGAATTCTCAATGTATTTCTTTTTACCTACATAATATATCCAATTTTTCATGTTCATAATTCATCTGAGAATATTCCTCTTCAATACTTCCGCGCACAATCAAAGGGTGAATCGTGATTAGGTTTTTCCAATTCAGAATTTCTTTCCACGTCCTGTATGTTGAATACCAATTTGTCATATACATCCAAAAACAAAAAAAATGAGGGTAATGTTATATATTTGAGCCAACAGCCACTTTACCAATGTCAAGTTTATACATTAAACAGTTGAACATCAGACAAACTGAACAGCGAACAGCAACGTCAACTTCAAGTTTATGAATCCTCCTTCAGCCGCCATCACGCCGCCACTGGCCACCGCCTTCCGCATTTATTGAAGCAATAAAACCATATTTCCGATGCTGACATTGATTGTAAAGCCGGTCATGCTTGCCAGTATGATGCAGCGCACAGATCGAACATCGGATTTGATCTTTCAGATACTGTAGCCAATAAAATAGATAAAGATGGAATTTATGATCGCCGTCATCTGCGATAAAGTAAAGAATTACGAAACGGAGGCTTCGGGCAATTCCACAAATGGTAGGTAGGCAAGGCTTTTATGGAATAATGCAGTGGAATACAGTCGATTTAGGATTCGAAATATCATACGCATATCAAGAAAGGAAGCTTTTATAGTAAGTTGTCTTCACGAATTTAATGACAAGCAGAAAACACTAAATTATGCTCTATCAAAATTTCGAGATCTGTTCCGACAAAATGGACATCAGTCAAAGACACATTATTCGAAGTGAATCCACAATGAAAAATCTGTTCTACAATATAGTTTGATGCTGTTACATCAATGTTGGTTTATATGACAGTATATGAACAGCTTAAAAGTATAGCAACTGAAAATGAGTGAGAAAATAAATTATGTTGAATGAAAGTCTAATTTCGATAATCCGAAAAGCTAGTCGAGTGGAAAGACTATTGTTGCCCTTTCCAACGGCTCCAACATAATGAACTTCGATCGAGCTTTTAATAACTCTCACAAATGTGTGCAAAATAAATAATAAAACCCATTCACTCAGTTTTACTACCTCACATTTGCATCTGAATACGCTTCATCCTTCTCACTTCCAACTCTGCTAACTGTCGAGCCACTTGCAAGCCCAAATTATGTATAAACGTTTTTAAAGAACAGATGTTCCTACGTCCTCTGCCACTTGTTTTTTATTCGACTGGTCCCCTGCTTCTCGTACCAGTTCCAGTCTCTAGATGTTCAACGTTTTTTTCTCTTGCTTCAGAACCTGTACTTTTCCTTATCCGAGGGGTTTAATGCACCCTAGTAAAATCGGTAATGAAAAATTAACGGCATACGACTGTGTGGGAAAAAAGGGTTAACAGTATCCGATTCATATTCTCAACGGTTCCGAAGCGAATTTGCATGATGCTGTTAGGTTTTTGTTTCGAGCAATGAATCCTACTTAGCTTGGTATGTATGTTTGCATGTAATGGAATCTTCGAGTGTGATTTTGACAAAGTAAAAAAAGTCGAATTGAAACATAGCACACTTAAAAAGGATCGATGACAATAGGTGACTGAATTTAAGATCGCAGTGCCAAAGTGTTCGGTTGTGAACTAAATGAAAGTACATAGCTCTGGAATGGTTTCATCTGCTTGTGTGTATCATTCAGATTTTTTGGTAGTGATTTGTGCACTCTCGTGAATCGAGGGAGCTTTTCAGCAGATATTTGTTCAATAAAGTGTGTTTTACTACTTGATAAATACGAATGCCCTCATTTGAGGTCACGTTAGTTTTGCATTTCGTTCCCATTCAGTAGTAAAATACATATTGCAAAATAAGTGGAGTGAATGTGATGTTGAAGTTCACAGAGTTGGTATTCTAGATGTATATATTATAGAAGATTCATCTACTTACATGTGTTTATAAAAAAGGGAAAAAGTCCTCAAAGCTGGATGTATGTGAGAATAATTGATCTACCTCTGCTAAGAAAAACTGAACATATTATGTGCTTTGCTTTTGAGTAAGGATTTTTTTTTTCAAATTCCTTCTGTAACTTCACTTCTGGGAATAAAATGCAACTGAATTCCATCTCGAAGTTGAGAGAATATTGAAATCATCATTTTCTGTGAAACACCGAAAACTTTCATGAAACATGAAACATGTGAAACCAAACAATGATGATTCAAGATACTCTACTGAAGAAAATGCTTTTCATAGCCAGAAACGCGTGGTAGAGTCTTCTACACAGTTATCAAGGACCGATGGCAATAGTATGATTTGATAGTTTTATTCCATTATCCTGATCAGGATCTCCAGGATGCGCGATTTTTATATATCCAGACACACAGCAGTGTCTTTTGCCAAGTATACTCGTATGGTATGAAAATAATTAGGAAAGTACATCCAAAGGGACGGTAATTTCTTTCATCAAGTACTTGTATGAAATAAAGTTTCTGGAAAAGAAGCCTGATAAACGGTTACAGCATCCAAGGAAGGAAACAGGCCGCAAATTATACCTACTTCCACTGCGGGGTGATAGTGAAAATAGCAATGAACTATACAAAACATGCTTTTGTAGTTATTGCCCCGAACAAAAAATAGAAAATAAATTGTAGTTTGAAAAACTGAAAAATCATGCTAATATAGATAACGAAACCAAAATAAATTGAAGTATATGAGTAAACAATAATAGTGTGTTCGATGAATACACAACAAAGAAAATATTATCACAACTTTAATCAGATCTATATATGTTGTGCATCTATATCGAGGGTACATAATATACATAAGAGATATGTTTTGATCGATACACACATGTTTAATTGTATGGAAGTTTTATTGTCGAGAATCAAGCCAGTGAAAAAATGGCGAAAGCTTGCTCGAGAGATTTTTTCTACGTTCCATGCTTTGAGATTTTTTGCCGAATGAAAATAGAATTTGAATACAATTTGAAATGTATTAATTGATGAAAACATTTGTAGAATGTATTTCAGGAAGATTAATACACAACTACAGTTAAAGACAATAATAATATTGTTTGAAAAAGAAACCATGTTGTGTTGAGAAAACTAGAAAATTATCTGACGGTAGTGATGGTGACAGTTGTTGTCAAAGTATAGAAGGATGTTGATTGAAAGCAAGGCATATTTATCGCTTATAGAGAAAGCTGAGTATCACTACAATAGGCAATTGTGATTGATCGGTTTTAGGAAATTGAAGTATAGGCGTGTATTAATCAACAAACTCTTTTATTGCGTCTACTGTTTCTCAGCTTGGCAATCTATAAAAGCGAGTTATTTAGTTTTTTAAACTACAATTTATTTGATGCTGGTGTTATACAAGAAGTTTCGTTTTGTTTTCGTTTCCATACTTAACAATCGCATTAGTCGAAATACGGCCATTTGCCCGAATTTATAGGCCTTTATTGAGAGTATACGCTCGCAAACGGGTTCTCACAATTCGGTATTCCACGGCCATGCATTATTTCGGAGTGGAAAAGCGTAGAAAAGAACATCGGAGACTTAATTTCTTACTGCTCAAATTACTTTCTCCGACGTAAACTTTTTAAGCTGCACCTCGCTGATAAAACTTACCGTTGAAGAGCTCATTATCATACTGCCTTACACGGAGCGAAGAGGTGATCCTTTTTTAATTTTCCGCCGAGGTTATTTTCTGCGAGGCAGACTTACTTAGGAAATTGACAATTTCTCTTATCATCACAAACTGCGAGCTAGTCGTTTTTATTATATCCTCCATATTTGAGTACTCCATTCTAACTCATCATTGAAATAATTATTGAGATTCCAGAAACTTCTGTTAAGCAAGCGTAAGAAAAGTCGAGAGTGATTGGATATATGAATTACTTGCAGCGACCTGAAGACAGGTGTCTTCTTCAACATATTTCTTTCATCTCCGAATGCCATTCCCTGTTAATCACCCGCCTAATTTTGCCGTTGTCAAATTCTAGTGCGTCAAACTATACAGAATCATTTTAAAAATAAACGCCGGAATAAATATGTTCTCGCTTTTGTGGAAAGTAAAGTATTTTTGTCATAGTAGTTTTGGTTCTATGCCAAGTCTTGAAATTCTGGCATCTCCGAGCGTTTTTATGGAACATGAAAATTTATTGAGATGTTTTTCGGGCAATCGCGCTACTCGAGAATAAACAAGCAACTACTGGAGAATTATGAATTTGTTTATCTTGGAATAACTCATTCGTGACTACAATGTATTCATTTCATCTAATTACCACTACATATACCTCCCACAACCCACAACTCATTCTTACTACGTCTTTAATTTTCCTCTTTTGTCAACTTCATCGCCTATCCAGCTCAACAAAAAAAAAGGATAAGCCATCTTAGTCGGTATAATCGTCTGAGAAACAGGTCCCATTATCCTTTTGTCGAACAACCACCCTTTCATCCAATGCTGACTTCTTATACCTGCTCGTGTGGCATCCCTTTACGGGACAGTTAACAACCCTTCGGAATTAGGAGCACGTGTAAGGAGGCAGGTTGCACCGAAGTGTCCTGTTTGTGGATACGACACGTGTCGAAAGAAGAGGGTTGAAGGTTTCGGCCTCGGAAGGTGTGTCAGGATCTCCGTACGGGACGACACGGGGTTGGCTTGTTTGGTAAGTGATTTATTTTCATGACAGGTAGAATATAATTCCTATAAGAAGATCGGAGCAGTCGAATTGGCGCCCGAGGCAGTACGCCCCCTTAATGAGAGGTAAATTGGCTCCCGAAAATTATCTCGATTATCAAGGATTATTACAGATAACATTTGTAAAGTATCTTCCCTTCACACTTTTTCCAGACTTATGAGTATTTATAGGTGTGTTTAAAAGTTGTTGTGTTTTAAAGGTTGTCCCCACCTTAAATACAAAATAGTTGTGTTAACATCTTGACTTTTTATAATTCCAAAGACTTACCAAGAGTCGAACAAGCGATATCATCGCTGAACTAAGATAATGACCTTTACTCACTATTGACTTTAGGAGCCAATTTACCTACACTCTTTTCGCTTGCAGATTGAGACTTGGCCTCGGAGCCAATTCGGTTGCGCTCAAGAAGATATCCATTTGGAGATAATTTAGATTGATCATTATTGATGTAACTCCATAGAAATTTCGATGCCATAGTGAGATCACCAATACATTCCACACCCGAGGAATGCTTCCTATTGACCCTATTGTACTCGTAATCGTCTCATTGATTATGATTAATAATGTGCACATTTGAACTGCCTGACCTCTTTAGAGCCCACTCTAACATCTTATACCCACGTCAGTGTAGTACATAAACACCTCTAAGTGTAAATAATAACTTCGTAGCGAATTATTATCCGCGAAAGGCTCTCTAGGAGAGTGCTTATTAGTCAAATGAGATACATTTTGAATGGAATTATGGACATCGTAGACAAATAAAGTGTTGCGGTAATGATTGTCTGCATTCGAAGAACAACTATACTTTACCGCGGTGAAATGATAAATATAACGAGTTTATGCTATACGAATATCACGAATGATATCATGGCAGGTTTCGAAGGAATTATGGTTTCTGAATGTTGCAATTTTCTAGATATATAGAGGATTTGGTATGACAGTTCGGAAAATTAACACCCAAATATGGGCACTACCACACCAGAATTACTATGAGCCCTACTTCACCGAAAATGATAGGTGCACTAGTGAACCAAAAATAATATGTTGAATTCTAAACTATCAACGAAAAGAATGAGTTCTGACCTGGAATTATAATGATCTGAACTGGAATATTTATCCAACAGAGACATCTGAATTGGAACAAAAATATCGTTTCGAATCTCTAACGTGCCAGAGCACTTTGAGACCTCGCAAGTCGCGATTGATGCGAATATCTGAAAGTGCTCGCCTTAGGGCATTGTATGAGAATTTCTGCGTGGAGTATCTTCAAGACCTTGCTGATCGCATCCTAGGCACGGACATTTGGATGAGATATAGCGATATCATGAAGAAGTTACAAAAGGCATTACAATTCCTAAGGAGCATATCTTCGAGATATCTTCAGGACCTCTTTGTGCTGCCTGGGAGATAATTACTTAATGTTCTTGATTTTTTTTCTCCGTGTACAATTGCAAAGTGAGCAACTTCCCTCAACTTTTAATTGGGATGACATCCACCACATTGTCGACTTCGAAACCACTGAACGCTGAAACCACTGAAACACTAGAATTATTGATAATTTCATATTACCAACGCTCGCATCGAGAATAATTAAATAAATACATAATTATTTCCCATGCTAAGATAATTCAAGAGATAATTTATTGATACTGTTCTGTTTAGTCTCTATATATTAGCCAAGAGATATGCATGATTCATTAACACACATAATGAAGATAAGAATAGTATTCATTACAAAAAGACGAGTTATCATCGCGTGACTGGTATGAATATTTTCGAGAATATTTTTGTCACGTGACTGCCCTCGACGATCACAACTGTACCCTCATCGATAAGAAAGTGTTCATTATACAATTATTGAGCTCCACAAGGTAGATGGCGTTTATTGCGAGCCCGTGGCTCGCGCCCTTAACAACAGTTAATAGAACCCCAGACACCCAAGATTTTTCAGTATCACATAGGATATTGCAAATAATTATCATTTAGGATTAATTATCCAGAGATATCAGGTTGGATTTTTCTGAAATAATGTTTCATAGATTCACCTACTGTATAGTCTAACTTTCAATCTAAGTTAGGAGTTTTTCCCGTAGTTTCCATGTCATCGCAACGTCAGATGATGACCTTGGCTACCGCAAAGAGTCATTTTCCGTTTGATACAGTTCATGACAGAAAAAAGAAAAATACTGTCAATATTGAAGGACTATTGAATACTTTACTACAAAACTATATATGTGAAGAATCTGAGATTATTGTTTGTCGTTCTTATTATGAAATTAGTATTGGTATCATTTATAATGAAGTTATTTAGTACCTATACACTATACAGATGCCTAATGAATATTTTTTAAATCGGCCTTCCCATTCGAATGACTGAGTTTCACCTAATAGACGAATAATATTTCCGTTTTGAAAATATGCATTGTATTTTTACGCTGGATCTCAATTTTTTGGTGCTCTCACAGTCTATATAGCATCGATATTTCCCCTTTTCGAAAAGTTTTCCGCACCATCGTATTTCCAGTTAACATAAAGCACCACATTTGTTAGGCGCACAGAGTTGATAAACCTCAACCGTAGTTCTTTTTGTTAGAACCGAACGGAGAGAGAGCCTACTAGTTATTAGTCTCGAAAGTGGTCGGAAAACCATATATATAATGCGGTCGAGAATGTGTAGTTGGAGAACATCCCAGGGAGCCATCTATTATCGACCTCGTTATTTGCTATCACTGCCTGAGGGAGGATGTCCGCTATCACTCGCTTCGAGTTGCATGCCTTCGACGATGCAATATGGCCAGCTTGTATTGACCGCAGGTGACTAGATGTTTCCTTTTTCGTCCCATACAAGGTTCGAGGTTTATCATCGATAATGCGATGAACTCCATGACGGAAAATATAATCTGCTGGTGAGTTATGGACGACGATTTCCTTAAAACGGTCAATACAGACAAGATTCTGAAAAGCGTTTCAGACCCACTTATCAGAATAAAAAAGACGAGAACTTCCGACAGATAATCGGTAATGTGTTAGCACTAGTAAGCAGACCAAATGTAAATGGCCATCAAAACAAAGTCTATTCAACTGACGATTCCCTGATTCCTAAGTCCTTGGAAGTTGGTAGGCATGACTTTCGGTTGGGTTGTGAACTCAGGGGAAGCTCTAATTGATGATCAACCAAACAAGAATAATATTTTGTACATTTTCTAATATACTACAGAAGCTAACAATTTACTACTACTACTTATATAATAACTGTTCTCTGCCAACAACCTAGTGAGCATATTTGCTGAAAATCCTATATGCAGGTCATGCAATGATGCATATCAGCCTCAAAGAATATTTCGAGTGTGAAGTCCTCCTCACCTGGTGCAGACTCAAACTGATATAGAAAAATACTACCAAAGTAATGTTCTTCTTTGAAAAGATTCCGTGAGATCCTTGTAACGAAAGTACAATAAGTTCAATAAGTTGAAACAACGCCAGCGTAGCCTAGTGGTTAGAGCGTCACCCTGATTCCTAAGTCCTTGGAAGTTGGTAGGTATGACTTTCGGTTGGATTGTAAACTCAGGGGAAGCTCTAATTGATGATCAACCAAACAAGATTAATATTTTGTTCATTTTCTAATATACTACAGGAGCTAGCAATTCACTACTACTACTTATATAATAACTGTTCTCTGCCAACAACCTAGTGGGCATATTTGCTGAAAATCCCATATGCAGGTCATGCAATGATGCATATCAGCCTCAAAGAATATTTCGAGTGTGAAGTCCTCCTCACGTGGTGCAGATGCAAACTGATATAGAAAAAATACTAATAAAGAGATTTTCCTCTTTGAAAAGATTCTGTGAGATCCTTGTAACGAAAGTACAATAAGTTCAATAAGTTGACACAACGCCAGCGTAGCGTCGTGGTTAGAGCGTCAATGTTCTATCCACGTTGGATTACCAGTAGTGGGTTCGATTCCCACCAAGACCGCAAAAATTTTCCTGATGGCCTAAGAAAGTGTATGGAATCACACGTCAGAAGGTAAGACCCACGTCATTCCTTGCTCGCACAAGTCTCTTGAAGACTTCTGAGGGTTGCTCGTAAGGGGGCAGTCGAATGATGGATAAGAACAATTTTAGAACAATTTAGAACAACTGAAACCAGTCTGCTTCATCTGACTCAACCAATCATCATTGAATAGGGCGCTACATTCGTCTACAAAATCCTTTCCTCTGATTGCATAGACAATGTAAACTTCATTCAAATGAGTTTGTATCTCTTTCAAATTTTTTCACGATGAAGGTCGCTGACATACAGTAAAAAGATGAGCTTGGCGTGTAAAAATCGATGATCCCCACTCAAATCGATGCCGTGACATTTACCTGAACTTTCCGTTCTCAATTAACTTTTATGCAGTTTCATATCCATTTATACGAGAATGCCAAACCCTCGATCCATCGATGCATAATAGCTATTTTCGTCTCTTCGCTCGACGTCTGCAATATCATCGGGAAGATATCACAATCAGGTAACGAACAAAACCCTAATCGAAAAGGTCGACGACGGAATCTAATCACGTGTCGCAGCTATTTGCCAATCGCAAGGCTCGCTCATTGTTCATTATCTCTGGACGAGGGTGACGTCGGCACACAGTCATCGTAAGTAGGTCAGCAAGGACTATTCGTGTGTCGATATCAGGAAGGCACTGATATACACAACGGGTCGTATATATAAGCGCTTGTTGCGTGCTAGGAGTCGTAAGTCGTAGTCACGCGACGCAGCAGACTACAAGTCAACTTTAGTAATCAGAAGTGAGGTGTATCCCACGAATATAGGGCAATGGATGCAGGAACTGAACGAATGATATTAACTTACCGTTCAGTTCAGAAATGTAGACGTTCAAGTCTGATAGGTAACCTCAATGAAGGTTTTTTGGATCCTTCAACGCTACCATCATGTTATTGTTTGGTAATATGATTCGTTAATTCTCCTGAAGAAGTTGTTTTTCGTTGATGATTCTTTTTCAGCAGGGTACTGTTATAAGACCTAGTCCAACCTTGTAGCTCGATAACATACTCTTACAATGTTATAGTCTTTCAAATTTCTATCTGGTACATCTCAAAGGCAATATTTAGCAAAGTGAATATATTGTTATTGTTGTTGTATCACTATTTCAAGCATATTTATCTATGACCGATCTTATGATGGATCAATTTGAATAAGGCTGAAATAACGGTTCAAGTCAATTTGCAATTGATTTTTAGTAAAATTTGCATATCGCTACTTTTGGAAATTGGAAACCATCTCCCAAGCAGTTTGAATAGTTGAGAGCAATCACAAAATGATCAGTAGTTACTATAATATTGATAATTTTCTTCAGTTACCATTGTTTGGATTCTTCTTCGTTTATCTAGTTGACAAAGAAATTTGCTCAATTCTACAAAACTTCCTTTTGGTGATCTTATTTAGGTAAAATTTATTGAATCTTGAATGATATCACCAAAATTTTTAGATTGTCTACTTAGGCAGACTCAATGATTACATGGCCTATAAAGAAACTTGAAGATAGGAATGTTTAAAGAAATAATCTTTAAGTAATCGTATTGCTATATCGGATGATTTCCACATTCCTAAAAAAATGTAGGTGTCTCCATTCGAGAAATACCTTCATATATACAATATCCCAATGCTCAACTGAAATTATTCTGATTGAATAAATACATGAGAAACTCCACCCATTTTATTATCACTCAGGATTTGATTTCTATTGGTTCAATCATCACAATTCATCAAACATCTCAAAAGCCAAATCCTTTGATATCGTCGATATCAAGTCATCAATATACATACCTACATAAAAATACCTTGAGGTGACTGACATTTTGTTAACTCAACGTGTTGTTTATACAACACAGTTCATTTCGTCGCTGGAAATCCATTCATTCGTTTCATTAATAGCATCGCCGACAATGTCAAATCACGTTAATTAAAATTGACATTATCTAACATTCGCAACATATAATTATCGACTTAGCCCTCGCGTAATGCCAATATGATTGAATGTTCGAAATATTTCAGGGCTCGTTGACGATGTCAATTTATTCATTATTTACACAGAGCGGCGGTTCGCACACGTCACGTCTCTGATTTATCGTAATGAGATATTGTGTCCAACAGATGGCGAATCAGCCACTGCCTACAGTAACAAACGACCTAAACAAAATGGTTTTCATCTGAATTGGCATCGAAAACATTGGATATATGTTCATGTTGATAGCCAGAACCTTAATAGAGTGGAAGACCTGAACTCACAAAGCGGATAACGTCACCGTAATGAAAGAAAATCTAATACAGAAATTCATCATCAGACCAGGTTAGGTTAGGTTAGGTTAGGTTAGGTTAGGTTAGGTTAGGTAGGGTAGCATTTTATAGCTCCAACCTCAATGAAAACGACGAAAAAATTTATTAAAATATGTTTATTTCAATTCATTGGTGGGACTTGTATGACGTATTAGTCCCACCAACACGCCTATCGTCCTTGAGCTGACCAATCACACTGCAACATTGCAGAATGGCAAGGTGTCAGGGAGGCAGTTCGGGACTAATATGTCACAGCTCTACCTTTATATCTGACTTTTTGTAGTATCGAATGGAATATGCTAATTTCGAAGCGCTATAGATTCCTTTCTACTTCAATTTATAATATTGATTGTACATTGAATGTGAATCATGATTCATCGATTGAAAGAGGTTTGGACAAATTTCATCCCTCAGTGACTACTGAGGCAATTCCCCATTGCAAGTATCTGTCGAATACAATGCATAAGTCGAGCTTAATTTCTCGCAGTTACAGTTCCCAGATGATAAGCTTTGTTGAACTGTTCAGTTACTGAACGCCTATAACATGGAATCAAAACGCCTTCTCGCATCAAGTCAGAAGGTTCGACCGGACCAGACGTGACAACAAAAAGAAATACACTGGACACTGAATCCATGCAACCGAAAAGTCGAAAGACCATGTGTGTGCCACCATTAATCCAAGAATAAACACGTTAGGACGCCCACAGGTCCGTATAAATTTGCATCTCCGACCTAGAAGGCGGACGTGGGCGGACACTGTCGAGCAATCGGAGAAACAAATGAACCGTGAAAATCGACTGCTAATACTGCTATGCATGCGTGGCAAGCTACGATACCCAGAACAAGCAGGTCGACGGTCGACCGCAATCTGGCTCTCGTGCAAAGAAACAATGAAATGGATGAGATAATACCAGTTGTCAGGGTTGTCACCAGTTAGTTTATTTCTCTGCAACAAAGCTTTACAACACCATTTCTCTGTGAAAAGAAGTAACAGTGGTTGGAGGTGAATGAGCAATCAAACCATTGCAGTGCGAATAACAGCATGTGACATATCATTTCACAAAAATTTCTAAGGCACCCTTCAATTCACGGAATCAATCACAAAGATAATAGTTGAAGATATTTTGAAGTTTACAGTGAGAACATGTAGATGGTGCCCCGAAGGAGATAGTCTTCTTTAGGAATATAGATCGAATATAGGCTGCAAAAGCTTCTTCACTGCAACCAAGAAAATCTATTTTGATTACACCATACCAGTGTTGTTATTCAAGTCCTAAGCTTGTGATGAAGCCAAGAATTTTTACCCTTATTTTTGCAGAAGTGGCAAGTATCAATCTCAGCTATATATACTTTAGAGGTCATCAGTATCCTACTGAACAGCTTGTGCTCGAGCTTATTATATAATGCAAGATATGGTTGCTGAGGCTGAGTAGCAAAGTGGCTTTGATTTGAAAAGTGTTTCATGGAAAAGGATTAGAGTTATGGTTTGCTGAAACTGAGTATTGAGTCACTCAATGGCTCTGTTTAGCGTGAATATTTGAGAGGGGTATGATGAAAAAGGTTCAAAATATTTCACCAGTTGGTGGCCAACGAAGAGATCACAAGTAGGGTACCGAGAGATGTATAGCCAAACCTCAAGTCGGTATATTCAGAATGATATGAGCCGTTTGTATGAACAGCCGCTAATAACTGTCATTATCAAACGCAAATTTGCAAATTTCTAGTGCCCAATTTCTTGTAATACTAAATAACGGCAATTTTCAGTTATTAGTCGTCCCCAAGGACGAACTATTCGCTCGACTGCGAACGCTTTCTTATCGTTCTCGTAGATTACCGACCGAGTATATACCTCGCCGAGGATTCGCGAAAACCATTGTTAGAGATAATTATATCAGCTAGCAGCAGATGTTTATAAGCCAAATTGTAATTTCGACTTAGTTCGTTTGGTCTTTAGATGAACTATTCGTGCGCCTCGATTTATGATCCCACCCAACTATTTGTGAAGCAGTGTCGTCTCTAACGTTGAATACATTTATTATCATTATTATCGAATGACCCATTACAGCATAGGCTATATCGCTCAATGTCTTCCCTCTTCTCTGAAAGAATACTGTGGAGGCCAAATCTGCTCATGCCTTGAGTTTTTGATCAAGGATTTCGAGGATATTTCTCAGTGTGCCGTTGATGATTCCAAGCTTATCTGATATCAAATAATGCACATCTTGAACAGTTCATATGGAGATGATTTTCCAATGCCTTTAAGAAACGAGCAGCGCTACGAATCCAGTATTGAAAGAAAATATAAAAAATAAACTGACGTTCTTTTCACGGTCAAGACAGATCCAATATAAAATACAATACGAATGAGAGCGAGTCATCGAACGATCCCAGACAGCTCAGCATCCGGCCGGGATCAGTTGGTCGAGCGAGAGGAGAAAAAAAAAGAAAGAAAGTCCCGAATAAGGTGAACGAGAGGAGGTTGAAAAAGAAAGTTTTCCGGGGCTCAAGAGCACGCATAACGGGTCGTTTGTATGCAACGACCGACCTCAGCATCTCGCTATAGGACCTAGCGGAATACTTTCGATCAGACATCTCCAGAACTGTTGTAAGCCCCCAAGATATTACCTACTAATACCTGATCGTTGGGAGAGGAAACGGAAAGCGATTCGACGGAAGGTGAACGCCAAGAACGGTCACGCTTATGGCCAATTTAGTCGTTTTTCGTTAGGTCGCCGGTCAATTTCACATTATTAGATGAACACATTCAAAATTCCTAGGAATATCTTTAGACGAGATATTGAAATTTGATCAGCATGTTGCAGCTCTAACTAAAAAATTGGCATCCGGATGTGACGCTCTCAGAATTGTCATTAATGAATCGAGTTCATCTACAAGAAAAATGGTCTATCACTCTCTGATTGAACCTAATATTAGATATGGTATAGCTTTCTGGTGACATTGTAGTCAACAACTTTTTCATTCAGTGTTTGTACTGCATAGAAACGAGCTATAAGGTACTTAGGCAAGGTAGGTCTCTCTCTCTCTCTCTCTCTCTTCAACTGGAGCGGTTATATAGAAAGTAACATCAATCAAATACGGAGAAGGTATACCCTTCTCCACCTGCCTTTATTCTCAACAAGAATTGGGAGATATAAATTCAGCATTTTGTACAATCTGGAACGATTACATTACAAGTGGTGTCCCACAGACTTCTTCAAGTTGTCTTGCTTGTTCAATTCCATGACAAACCTTGCAGCTCCAGGAGCTTCAGGAACGATACCATACCTTATGTTGTGACTGTTGAGCCTACAGTGTCCAGTCGGACTTGTGAATCATTCAATGACTGCAATAATAAATGAGATGAATCTCCTAAATAATCGTCTCATTCCCTTGTATGACATGGCAATCGTTCAGCATACTTAGATTTATTTCAGAGTGTTAGAAATTCAAGAAATCTGCTATTCGAAGTTCATTTCCATATTTGTAATAGACATCTTATATGGCGAATATTATTTCGAAATTATGCGACTGTTGATGATATAAACGATGTTTTATACGTACCACCAGTCGAGATTCAGAGATTATTCGAGAAATAATAATTCATAGAATTACTCATTTAATTATATGAGTTACCGCATAAGACGAATCTGATTGGACATTATCCGATATTCAACTGAATATGCAAGTCCTTTCTAAATAGCTTGAATACCGATTTACATGCACAATTCGATGCATTAGTGACGCAATCATTCCAGCAAATAAAGTGCCACCGAATCGGATTTAGGAATTATTAATTGCCATTTTATCTCTCGACGATGATCATATTTTTTTGCATTATGGGCGAATGATACACAGTCGGAATATTGAGTGGAAGCGGATGAAATATGAAAATAACGAACTCGCCATATTTGCATTTGTGCCCCTAGTTAATAGAATTTGTCGACCCAGGAACCAGTGAAGTATGTACACTGATATTTTAGTGGTGAATATCCAAAATTTAATGAAATTAGTCATCTCCATAAGAATGTTGAATGCTAAGTTGAACCAAATTCCATAGAATATAAGGTTAACTGATATTGCGTAATGTATATGGACAGGTATATTAAATTATATATCGATAGGATAATTATTATTGGTTTATCAGATTCAAGATTCTGGAACTTCAATCTAGTTTTCCAAATTTGAAAATCCAGTAGATTTAGGATCATAGACATTATTTCTACGAAGTTGCGAGTTCCGGTATACTGAGAAATATTAGAGCCAAACCACGTCGTTCTAATATACAGCGTGTCTCACTTTAAACGGCTCTCCCTCTATATCTCAGTTATTAGTCATGCGATTCCAACCAAATATGGTGTGATATGAATAACCATCAATATGATCAGTTTGAAATAAAAAGGGGTCGATTTTTCATTAAATCATACTAGGCATTTTTTTACAGGAAATCTAACCTCATATTATTATTCCTCATGCGTTCAAACCTCCATACGCAAAAAATCACCTGATTCCGAATTAACAGCATTGGCTTAATTTTTTTCAGTTTCAGTCTCGAATAAATAGTTACTTCAAATCAACTACGAATTTTGGAACGTTCAATGGCTCCGGTAGGTGGAAAATCATGATATGGAAGGAAAAACGAGTTATACTTTTTTATGTTGAACTCACCGTTTCCGAGTAAATAGTTATTGCGTTCGCAAAAATGTTGTTTAGATGTGCCTGTTTTTCTGAAACCCTCCATAGGCATCTTATGAAAATCCACATAATTATGTGGGTTTGAAACCATGAACGAAAATATTATGAGGTCAGTTTTCCTGTGAAAAATGCCTAATATGATTTAATGAAAAACTGACCCCTATACATATCAATAAAAATGCACGGCACTGTCTAAAATGATGTTTATCTTTGAAGAACTGGTCATACTGATGATTATTCATACCGATACAAATTTGATGAAGATCGCACGACTGATAGCTGAGATATAGAGGGGGGGCCGTTTGAAATGATGTACATAGTGAAAAAGTAGAATCAATTCGATGATTGATCTTTTTGTCTTCTCACTACGAGCAGTTAGCTTGATTTTAGATGACGCCACATTGGTCGAGTGACGTCTCCTCGATTTTGGTTATACTGTTCCTATATTACCATATTATGAGTACCAACAACCTTTCACAAATGTTATCATTGTTTTCACTCCACTCGATTTATGTTTGTTTTCGAGTGTATCTTCAAATTTTTTCATGTTTCATGAGATTGAATAAAACGTTTGTCAGATTTTTGGAAATAATTCTGGTTTGTTTTTTAATGTGGATGGGTCAAATACCAAATACAGTATCTAGAATCCTCTTCCAAAAAGCCAGTACTTTGAGTTGCGACATGTGGTGGGGGCCCATCTGAATTGTGACAATATGAAAACAAAAATGTTTAAAAATGGCCCATAACCTATGTCAGTTTGTAATCCCCCTGTTTAATTAAATACAGGTCGAAAAACAGTAGATAGAGTGGTATCTGCCTGCTCAGGCATACATCTTCAGACCTAAATGACTAAATTCTCTTTGTTCAGTTCTGAAATCATATAAAACACGATAACTTCTCGATGTTTCCCATTCACGAACGTCATTGTCCGGGTACAATCCCATTAAGAGCGAAACGCCAATACGATATTTATCGCCAACATAACTGCGACCCGAGCAGGTGTCGCACATGCCGCTGATTTACTGACTCCGCCGATTTTCGCGACCGTACACCCTTAAGAGGGGGGTTCAGGCTTCATACGAAAATTATTAGCTGGCTGGGCCATATAACTCCCGATACCCGCCGCCAAGAGATCAGTCCTCATCGCCTCATCCGGGCTCAGTGACATTTATTAATGGTATAATATCGCGAGGGTCGAGAGACGATAGCTACTCTATAACTCAACATCATAAATTAATCCGCGCACCAGAGGTGGTGATGATGCCTCGACGAACAACGATCATGGAGTCAGTCATGTTTAATTGATGAGGAAGACTGACAGGTGATATGAAATCGAAGATTCCTGTAGAATATCTTCACCGATAGTGTACGTCCACCTAAACTCTACCATATTATTATATGGTCCACTTGTATCCAACATAGAAATACTCATTGTTTTGTCATAATTGGGCCTGAATATGTAGATGGAAGCCACTATAATAGCTGGTAACATGAAACTCAGGCTATGTTTTGAATTCAAATGTCAGTACTGAATTATAATTGTATCGATATCAAAAATTTCACTGAAAGTGACAGATCACGAGAGCAAGCATACTATCTATTGTGAATATTTTCGGCTCAGATTTCTGCCGAATTTACTGACCTCCAATAGGTAGTGTGGTGTCAGCTATCTGTCAATAATGAAGTGAACACATAATCAGGGCATGAACTTGTTATATTTAGATACATTATTGTGATTAATTATGATTATCGAAGAAAAGTATTCAAATTCAGACATTGATTCATTTTGCTCATTGAATCGCGAAGCCAGGTTGCTCGATTTGTCTTAGATTTGCTATGATGGAATCCCTTCTGCATCAAAATAATCTATGGCTTCTGAAATAAGTTGCTGATCTACCTAGGATGTCAAATTCATGAAACATTGAATGGTGCATAACTCAAAAGAAACAGCTCTCACTGATTTCCGAACATCAGAATTTCAGCAGTGTCAGTGGCACTACTGAAAATACTCGCTAAAGTGGATGTCTTTGAGGTTCCAGACATCAACATTTGTTTACATGTGATGAGGTAGAGTAGTAGAGATATGAATATCTGACGATATCAATATTGAGGAGCTCTGCTAGCATTCAATTCAATACACATCCGCATTGTTTTTCATCGCACATATACTTCATACATGTTCTCAATTTTATTGGAATAGACATGACCATCACACGTCATTCAATAATATATCCAGCTCAACTCATATAAACAAAAGAAGAGAAAAACTTCTCTCGAGGTAAAGAATATTCCACGTGTTCGTATCACCTGTCAGTCATGATTCCATCGCACCAATAACCAAAAACCGTCACTAAAAAATTGGAATCAGGCGTCCTCTGTCCATCCATCATCAAGCAAACTTCTCCTGAAGTTCAGAGGCATCTCGTTACGACACAAAAGTTAATATTTGAACCCGCACGCATGCAAACTCACCCTCTAGCAACCAATAAAAGGCCTCCAGTTATTTCATTGCTCCTTTGCGGATACTGACCTGGAACAGAAAATAAAGTTTCAGATGTTTTACTCTTCAAATATTAGCGCGAGGCTTTGAATCCGAAAGCGAAGGAAAAGAGATATGCCCTGGGCAAGATTGAGGCTAGATCCTACCGCTGAAGTTTGTTAGCAACTAAGATGCATTTATCGGTGGGATTTATCTGGCGGTGAGTTATTGAAACAGTTTCAAATATCCTTCGGTTACTGCATAATAGAATAGAACAGTAGCAGAATCTGACGAAATAAGAATTACCCAATGAAATTCATTCACCTATATTGATTGATTGATTGATTGATTAATAGCAGAATGATCAGTCAGGGTTTGAAGCCCAAAACACTGCAGCCTTTAGGCCTATTGTATTCCTGATCATGCTGTTGACTTAGGTGAACAGGTTCGCTACCTTGATGAGGTTTAGCAGCCTCTTCACCAGATCATTCTTTGAAAATGCCTCTTGAGAGTTTACTGCTCCCAGAAGGTTGTATCTCCAACGCGCTAGTGCTTCGCACTCCAGTATTACATGGGTGGCAGTTTCCTCCTCCTCATTGCATAGTCTGCATATGGGTTCGTCTGTATAGATGCCCATTTGATGCATATTATGTTTCCTCAAGGGGCAGTGACCGGTTATTAGTCCCGTCACTTGTTTGATCTGACTTCTGTTTAGGCTCAGAATGTCGTTAGTCACTGTTTTGGACAGTGTTCCAACCATCAGTTTACTGTGTCTTTGTCCTGGGACATTGTTCCAGTATGCCTGATGTCTTTCTTGCATCCACCTTGCCAGCCAGCCGCGTATTGAGGATTCACCTATATACATCTCCGAAAAATATATTATGCACTCAACGGATATAGGCAACGTTTAGAAGCTTGAAAGAGCGTGAGGAAAGAGGTACATAAAGATGAGAGGTCCGACAAAGGCATTACGAGGACTTTCAATCGAAGTCCTAACCTAACACTGTGAACTCTTCAGGCACCTATTGAGCATGTAGTGGAAAACCGCAGATGCCACATTTGCTGGGTCCTCAACCGTGGACTGATTGGTTTGCATGATGAGATTTCAGAATGATCTCATGATCTCTGTTCCTTTGTAATGTTAGTCATAACCGCCTACTACTGGATATATACAGGGTGTCCCTAAAAGGTCTTTATAAAAACCTACCACCAGGGGCGGATGGGACATGGTAAACCGGCCCGGGAAAACAAGCACTGGCGGCCTGGCCTATAGATACCTTATCTTAATAAAAAAAATGTTTTTATATAATAATCTATTTTTTTGTTAGATGAACCTATGGGTCTTTATGAGAGAGAAAAAAAAAAAAAAAGAAAAAATGTGCTTCGCTTCAAGCATTTAATATGAAACAGTAGGAAACATTGTGTATAAAACTAAAGAAATAAACTCTACACAGTTATACGAAACAAGCACCAAGTAACAAAAGACAAGTGATAACATCGAGGAACTTAAATAAAAGGAAAGGAACTCAACATTTGGCATACATTGCAAAATAAGAAAACAACGGAAAATCTAAAACCTAATGAATCCAATCCAAATTATATTTTATAAAAAATAGTGCAAATTAATAAGGATTTAACGAAAAAGTAATCTTTTCATTAAAGCGCTCTGTCCAGCTAAAGCATTGATAACTTTTTCATTGTCAACCTGGTTCAACACAGTACGTTCAATATTCATTAACATGAATGACTCAAGTCTATTATCAGATAAGGAATTTCTTAAGCGAGTTTTTATAAATTTAAGAATAGAGAATGACCTTTCGCATTGTACTTGAGATATGGGAAGCGTTAAAAGGTAGTGATATGCAGTGAATAGCGAAGAATAGGCCCCCTCAAACATTATATTTTGTAATAACAGAATAGCAGCATATAGCACAATTTTTACAAGCAGCCGATTCTTTGGAATTGGGGACACTATCAGATTCTTCTTCAACGTCAATCTCTATGTCCTCAATATCCGACCTCTCTGATATTATATAAGTATCTTCGATGGTCAATTTGAATCTGTTCCAGTTTTTTGCAAAGTTGAGAAGTTCTTCTTTTCGCAGAAAGTCTTTCCATACAAGCTGAAAGCGATTCAAGAGAGTCATTGCATGTAATTTGTTCGAAGTTTTTTGGGTCTAAAGCAGCTAAATCCCTACATAAATCCATATTTTTTGAAAACCTTGTCTCCATCGAGTTCAATGCAGTGTCCATCAAGATATTGAAGGTATTCACTCTGAACTTGTCTACTTCCGTATTTGGTTGTTCATCGATAGTTGCCTCATCAAAAAAAGTCTTAACCCTTCTACGACGAACTTCTTGAAAGTTCTCCTCAATTGTTGCATCTATTCCTTTTGAAATAAGTTCTGCTTTAGCCCATGTTATACATTTTTCCGTAGCTTCACTAATATTATTTAAGTCTCTTTGGAATGAACGTAGATCATTTATAGCTGTTTCAATCATACCGTTACACTTGAGCAGATCTAAACCTTTAGTTTGCAAATACCTTGAAACAGGACCGGTAATACTGAATATTTTTAAAAATATCGAAGATGATTCTTTTTTGACTTGGACCGAACCGGCCCGAAAGCAACCGGCCCTTCGGAAAATTTCCCGAGTGCCCAGCCGGCCCATCCGCCCCTGCCTACCACATATTCCTGATACCAAAACAATTCGATACTCAGTACCTCAGTACAAAGTTCTTTAGTATGGACGCTAGACGGCCCTGAAGTCAAAATTTTCGAATTGTTTTTGCTCCGTAACTCTAAAACGGTTTATTAGATAAGCTTTAATGGGCAATAAAATCCATATCATGATCATGATGAATATCAACCCCTGGCTTGATTTCTTCAGTAAATGAACATCTGAAACTTTTACGCCAATGGAGAGAAGGGGATTTGAATATGAAATTCAAATTGAGTAGTTTGTATACTACGAAAAATGGAACTCCTTATTGAATTCGATTTCCCTCATGGTTTCGATGCATTTTGAATTTTAGTAATTCAAAGGATCAGTCAATACTGAAACGATCAACAGATATTTCATAAAAAAAATTCAAAATGATCATAGTTTTCACGTATACGGAAATATGCACGACGAAAAAAAATTGATACAAGTAAACTCACCTCAGTACAAAGCTGCTCAGTTTAGGCTTACTCAGTACAAAAAACAACAAAAAGTAGCTGATATCATATTTCGATTTTTTTCGTCATATAAATCTTTGTAAACCAGAAAATGATGGAATTTTTTATGAAATATCTGTTGAAAGTCTTAGTGTTGACTGAAGCTTTGAATTACTAAAATTGTAATTTTGTCGAAACCATGACAGTTATCCAATTTCATCAAGAGTACCTTTTTTGTAGTGAACAGGTTACGCAATCCAAATTTCATATTTAAATCCCTTTCTTTCCATTGGCGTAGAAGTTTCATATGTTTATTTACTGAAAAAATCATATTCATATGGGTTTCATTGCAGAATAAAGCTATGCCAACGTACCCAATTCTTGCTGACTGAATCTCATGAGCCGTTTCAAAGTTATGAAGCAAAAACGATTTGAAAATTGTAACTTCAGAGCCGTCTAGGGCCCAAACTAAGCAACTTTATACTGAAGTAATATTGTATCGGATTGTTTTGTGAAGACCTTCTAGGTACACCCTGTACAACTCCATCATTTACTAACATACTATTACCACATAGATTATGCAACTGGTTTTTTCAGACTCGAGTTGAAGCGCTTGTAATGGAGTTACTCGTTACTACATTCCTCTCGCCCCAACAAAAGGAGCAGCAATCTCGCGCAAATACCCTCTCCGATGAGGTTCATTACTCAGCTTCGAGCTTTTCTCATTCCTGCTCATTTGTTGGGTCGATCGCTTCGAAGTAAGCCATTATGCCCAGAGAACACTTATTACTCGTCCATACCCATCCGACTTATTCAAATATGTTATAAATCTCTCGACGGACTTCTTCATCGTCGACTGCAATAAATACAATTGGCCTTAATGTCGTCGCAATCAGACAGTAAAAATAAGTACATATGTGTGACGAGAAACCATTACTTCGCCATGTTGTGTAATAAAAAACCGCAAACAAGGTGATAATTTTCTAATGCTTCCAATTGGCACAGTAACGAATACAGCATACACATCTACTCTGATCTGTGCGCTGCGCTGGTTATACCCTATATGGCAACTTGATTCGAGGCGAGGACTTATGTACAGTGGCGTGCAATGCTACTCATGTTGGGGTAGGCAAAAATCTAAAAATTTGAAATGCACAAAGGAAAAATGGTGATGATCCGACATTGAGGTGTTTCGTTTCCTTAGTAAATCCTGACATGTTGCCTATTCACTAATCTTGATTGTAAATTTCACCAATGATTGTCCCATTCTCACGCATGTCTTCAATAAATCTCCTAGGAAACTTCATAATTTCGCCACAATTGTCGCCAGTCGAACATTCAATTTGATGTCGCATTTCACAAGAAAAAAGTAGTCGTAAATGCGATAAATTGCCACACCTGGCACCACTGTGTCCCTGACCGTATGCCCGATTATTATTGTTTGCAGGTCGAAAGCAATGCTTTTTCGTACCATATGAATTTCTATTGATCAGCGCAATTGCTTTGCTTTCATTTTGAATGTGATGCTTATTTGTTTACACAGAGTAGAACGAGGAGTAGAACCAATATCGGAGAGGCAGCGAGTTAGTTTTTATGGATTGTATTGTATTATTATGAGTTATTAGAGTACTCAGACATATAGTTGATCTATTTTTATGAAAAAAATATACAGGGGTTTTCTTGAGACATTGCGAAAAACTTATTTTAATTTCTTAACTTCAACGCCCTGTATCTCGACAACTGAACACTTGAAGAACGTATGTCCCTATCTCAGTGATTATGAAATCACGAGGGCAATCACCTGTCAAGCGTTGTCGGTCGAATTTCGCAACACCCTGTATATATTATCAAAAGAAAATGTTGTGTGGAAAACTGTGTATCGATAATTTGAATTTTTCTGGGGTAGGCAATGCCTTTATGCTTCTATTGTATGCACGCCACTGCTCATGTACAGGGATATTCAGTTGTAACTCTCGTTTTTAAACGTCACTGCTGCGATGCTTTGCCAATAAATCGAAATCCAGTTTCAGTATGATGTTCGTAGGCTGATGTCGACATTTTTATGTCTTCTTCAGTCTATCCCATTGATTCACCTGCATCAATAACGGCCAGTCAGCGTATAAATTCCCTGCCAGCCGAACATTTTCATTCGCCAAGTTTTCCGTATAAATGTCTGAATAAATAACACCTATCCTCGTTTTTGTCTTTTATACGGGCTGGCAGACATTTCATATGTTAATATGTCGAAGTTGGAGACCAATGCGAAAAGTTTCCGCCGAACCCTCGAACTCTCGCAAAGATCTAATATCCTCTGTGTTCAATGAATAATGAAACGCTTCTGCTTTTTCGTTATTGCTTCCACGTTAAACTGTGCAAGTTAACTAAACACTATATGGTCCAGACAGATACACGAGAATATATACATTATACAGTGCGTTCATAAAGTGTGGAAACGCTCCATTATCTTACGATATAATTATTTTCAGAGGTAAAGCTCGGACAGGTCGATTTTGTATTTCAGTCTTCCATCTTTTTTTACAAAAAAATAAGTTTTTCCCCCACCACCTTACAAGATATGACGTCATCGATATTTTTTTTAAATTGAAAGGGTATATTTTTACATCAAAAATTGAAAGCCCATATTTTTCTGAGTTCAACCATACCACATACGTCATATCTTACACTTCAAGTTACAGTATACTGAGTATAAAAGAAACCAGTGTTCATATTTCTCAACATTCATTTAATTATTTATTTGCAATGAAAATATCATAAGAAGTAGTGAAAATGAAGTAGATTTGTTAATTGTTTATTTTCACTACTTCTTATGATATTTTCATTGCAAATAAATAATTAATTGAATGTTGAGAAATATGAACACTGGTTTCTTTTATACTCAGTATACTGTAACTTGAAGTGTAAGATATGACGTATGTGGTATGGTTGAACTCAGAAAAATATGGGCTTTCAATTTTTGATATAAAAATATACCCTTTCAATTTGAAAAAAATATCGATGACGTCATATCTTGTAAGGTGGTGGGGGAAAAAATTATTTTTTTGTAAAAAAAGATGGGAGACTGAAATACAAAATCGACCTGTCCGAGCTTTACCTCTGAAAATAATTATATCGTAAGATAATGGAGCGTTTCCACACTTTATGAAACCTCTTCGAACTGAAGTGAAGTGGCGGACTGATTTGCGTCTCTTCTTTCGTCTATAAAATATATGAGAACTAAATTGATGATACAGAAAATCATTTTAATTACGTTAAATATCATTTTCATTTGGTAAAATTCCATTTTAATCGTAGTTCAGTCAGATAGTTTAGAACGAAAGAACTTCACTACACTGAGAAAAAAGTTATGACCATTCTAAACCATGAGAAGTCCGTTGTTAAGTACCACCCTGTATCTTGGAAACGGAGCAATTTTGGACTGTGGTATAAGTTGCTTTGAATCAGCTCTTTTTGATCTCAGGAATATGTGCTGAGATTTTGTACAGACCTTTCAGGGACCTAATTATTGAACATTCAGATGCGCTACTGAGATCACTAGCAGTGGTAGTAGTAGTAGTATGGTGGGGAGGATGTAGCCAAGCAATTGGGCCCCATGATGGGCCCTTTTTGCTAACCCCTGCTCTCCAAATATCTACGCTTTCGTCACCTAGATTTCCTTCCTGACTTTCTAATGAAGGTAACTCGAATAATTATGATTAACTCCTTCTGTTAGATTTTGCCGACTCCAAAGATTTCGAGATCACTAGTAAGTTTCGAAGTATTTCAAGAACATTTGTTTTCAATTCAACACTGAGCCTGGAAAACTATAAATATTCAAATAAAATTTTCATCATTTCAAACGATCTGTGACCGGTGTAGTGTATAGTTTGGCAGTCGAACATCCACGCGTAAACGTATTTCATTTCTAATCAGATGTGAAGCGAAATTTGTTGAATCCCGTTTTCAAAGGACCCATTCATCTATAATCATAGCTCTGTTATCGCACCATCATTTCCACGGACCTTTTGATGAATGTGGCATGATTTCTCGTGGCAGCTGGTTCATTCTCGGCAAATAGGTTAGTTAGATCGACGATGCAGGTGAAATACGACACTGCCACGTGCGATTTGAATCAGACCCACTCAGCCATCCGTTGCCTCGAATGTCCATGGCTGTCTGCAAGGGTTATTGACCACCGAACACCATCAGGTAAGATATATAAGAAATTGCTATTATGGCACTTTTCATGAAGTGATAACGGTGACGCGATGATCACTGTCGAAAATAGCAACAGGATGAATCTGTATTGGGAGAGTTATCGACGTTTTTGACGGTGTTTTTCCACAAAGGAAAACTGCAATCCATGTAATTCTCTCCAACGTTCCGAAAACCAACATGTTCTGTTGATATTTCTGGTTGAATTACTGTTCAAAGTTCCCAAACTAAGCTAGAGGTCATATTTATGATAGTAGATACAAAATCATAGAGTTCTAGACTTCATGCTTTGATTATGCTCACGATTTTTCGCAGAATAAAAATCTGCCTGACGATGAATCAACCAAGTTGCACCAGCAAACAATCGATCTCCATTTTGCGTCGTAGTACTTCTTCGCCTTCTCAATCCCAATGTAAATGTATAATTGTATTGAAAATGCAATGACAAGTAAGCGAAGCGGAACATGACCCGTACCCGTACAAAATCAACAACACTGTGACCCGTGACTAATAACTCGGGACAAACACATGGCGAGAACGCGACAATCGGAGGTGTCGCAACGTCGCAACACGCAGAATCATCAACCTACCGACGACGTTGAGGTCGACAATCAAACATAACAAGGTGTACCCTAGCCCTCCATTATGCAATCATTACCTGGTATTCAGCCAGCGAATTTACATCAATGCATATGAAACAGTCCCGGAAACAATCGTCACAGCGCCGCTACGTCGCACGTGGCAACGTCGCATCGCCCAGGATAAGATTCAATTAGAGGGAGCGACTAATTGGACGTTGAAGAGAGAGATGGCGCACTTCTCGAGATAGATTTGAATATGAGCGATATTGAATTAGGGATGAACCTAGGTGTGCTCGCTTATTTGTTCATCAAATTATTCGAGTCGAGTTTCGTTGGCGCTTTCTTACCGATTTGCACCAGTAAAATATTTTATGCACGACAAGGCGTAAAGAGGCAGTTTATCGCCCGGATTCGCGGGCGTGAAGTAGCATTCTAGCGCCCTAGGGCGATAAGGGAAAACGAGGGGACATCAGTGAATAAATGTCTGACACGGTCGTGAATAAAAGTAACGTATTGTATGAAGTATACGGAAATTGTTCAGTTATTAGGTATTATTAACCTCGGTGTAATCGTATAATTGAGGTTCAAACCGAATTATGTCGCTGCTGAATCTACAACAAGCTTCAACCACAGTTTATAGAGAATATACTCTATTAGTGGTCATATCAGCTATAAACTTATAGAATTGGCAATTGCGGTGGAAGCAATATTGGTAGCATTTACAATATCAATGAATATCAAATCATCTGGACAGTTCACAGTTGAAGTGTTTCAAAAATTGAGAAATATTTCCTTTATATTTCCTTGAAATAAAACAGCTGGCAACACAGGAAAAGGAATTATGACGTCAGTACAGAATAGACGAGTTTGCCGCCAAACTCTATACGTTTGAACGTCCAAGGATAGGCAGAATTTCTTATTTTTCAAACAAGTTGTCACTATTGATGGAATTTCTCTTTCAGGTTTCTACTGCAGTGACGATCTGAAGCAAATAACCTGATTTGTTCTTGAGACTTTGAGAAATGAATTCGAACACTGTTTTGCTGTAATTTAGTGGTGAAGACAATCAATTCATTGTTAAGAAAGGGATATAATATTAAGAATGAGGCCGAAATTACCCTCTTAGTTAAACGATATTGAGAGCTTTGCCAACCAGTAGGTATATGCTCCTACAAGCTATCCGAGCTGTCATGAACACGACCGATAGATAAAAGGGGTACAACACCGAATTCAATGGCTCAGATGGTTCACAAAGAATACCGTCACCCCAAGATTCAATTAGAGCCAGGACTAATTGGAAACCGCCTAAAATTACACTAGCTTCTCAAATAATGAATATGAGCAATATTAAACGCCAGAAATATCTAGCAGAAGGGGGCGAGATACTCGTACAAAGGGTCGGAATTTATACGTCGATTATGGTGTTGGTGAGACGAGAGGGTTGGCTCTATTCATAAACACACTCGGTTTTGAATTAACTCAATTATAGCTGGTCCGAAATTCAGCAGACGTTGCTCTCAATGGCCCGCAACCGAGGAATTTCTTCTGACTCTGAGCGAGAGGAAATGTTTTGAAGAGCTTCTTGCAATTTGCATGCACAGCAGATGCTGAAACGTTTGCGTGTTTTTCACGAAAAAGCAAAAGCGAAAAGGATTATACAATATGAACAGACATGATTGACCATAAACGATACGCGTCATCCATTCCATATTCCACTTTTGCAGCATATTGATAAACATAAATCACCCCGTAACCACCCGTAACTGAGAGGAACGCCTAAGGAATGCCTTATCACTCACAAGCGGTCTCGACGCCTCAGCGATATTCGTAATCATCGTGTGATCGAAGATTGAAGCAGGTTCAGCCATTAGCATCGTAGCATCAGAACGAATCACTTGTCGATGTTGTATTTTTATAAACGGTCATCTTTGTACAAGCCTTCCTGAGTGAATAAAAATGTGTTTGAGTGTTGGAATTGTGTCTATCCACGATGCCTCCATTTAGAATCTCATAATACTCATTATTTTGATGATATTGACCGAACGAGGTCAAACTATTGAATCACCTATTGCTAGGTCATCGCTCAAAATCCCCGAAGCATTAATCACAGTAACCAAACATTCGGTTGGTGTATTATAGGTCTCAAACATGTTCTAGAGTCAGAATTAGCCATAAAATGAGGACAACGTCGGAAACACAGCACGTCGGGAAGTTATCGCAAACTAAGCTTAATGATGGCGAGTTTGAGCTGGCTAGATGATACGGCTCGGAATTTAGTGGACAACGGTTGGCAATAAACATGAGAGCAACGAATCTTCCAGTTTGTTCTTGTCATTCGTCAAATATATCAAGTTGGCACGAGTTCAATTTTCAAAAATGTGATAGAAATGACTGATGCTACATTATCAGTTACTGGCTCTTGAATATTGGGCTATTAAAATTAGTTAATGGAGGATGAAACAAATTTCATATTGGTAGAAGTAGAACTAGTTTGGCTCGATACTTAGTACTTCGAAAACAATTTTGTGGTTGTTTTTATTGAAGCAGGCCTATTTCCTGATGGCTGAAGTCATATCATGTCCTTCGTCATTGTACTAATAATCTTCAACGGTCTAAAATGAGTGGATTCTCTAGCTGTCTCAGCACATCTTTTCAGATAAGAAGACGCATTGACAGTTAGTGTTATGTAATCGGCTCGCTTATGGCCCACGGGAGTATGAGAACATGACCCAAGTCGACGGGTCCAAGAGCATAGACAAGTACTGTCGTTCTGACCAACAATAAGATTACGAGCTATATACAAAGTCTCACGAAATATATCTTCTGTTCTCCACAAGCTCGTCCCGTCTGAAAAATACTTGCCATGGGGGGTACCGAACGAAAGTCTGTACAGATTGTATAATATTATGTGATAATATATTAAATGAAATATAATAGCGTTACCACATCTACTATGGAATTTCAATTGGCAAGTTTATGTATATCAACCCAATAATATAGTTTCTCGATCGCCATCGAATCCATCCGAGTTCCTGAGTGAATCTAGGGGGATTATCAAGCCGCTTGGGGCCTGAGGATTTGCATGGTCCAGATAGTGCAAACAAACGGTCTCGATGACATGCCAGAGGCGGCCTAAACATCTCCTACCGACGATTTGATTAAGCTAATAAGATCGATAATCCGACATCGGGATATTAGTCGAACTAATCGGTTTTTCCTGATCTGCACACTTGCGGGTAGATCCGCTACGATCTCTACACAGGATATTCGAATGAAGGGATGCGCAGCGAACATTATCCAGAACTCTTGCAATTGAAGTTTGAATAAACGACGAAAATGTGACATACACAGGGTGTCTCGAAATTCCATAGAAAGATCTCGACCACAGATTCTAGGAATCCCAGAAATGTCGACCTAGAACTTTCAGCCATATGAAAGAGGGCTCAAGATTCTGTTTTTTTTTTATAAGGATCTCTCTGTGTTGGGATAACAAAAATTTTTACATGTTTATCACTTTTCATACCCGATTTGGAAATGTTGAGAATTTCCCGAAACTTGATGGTGAGGGAGGTGGAAAATTAAGTGGGACTAGGGGCATTTCTTACCCCAACTTTTTTTTCTTCGCAATTTTTGGCAGTTTGACCAGGAAATATGAAAATATTATCATTTTTACTCAAAATTGTTACTCTGGTTTTCTTTCCATAGCACTCACCATTCTCGACATATAACGATTTCAAAAGTGTACGTAATAAGAATATTACTTTTTTTGATAGGGTATACCTATGTACCATAATATTTTTCAAATTATTCTTTTTATTGCTCCTCTATATTTTGAGTAAAACATCACAAGTATCTAAGTAACAATCCTAATATTTTCATATTTCCTGGTCAAACTGCCGAGAATTGCATAAAAAAGAAGTTGGAGAAGGAATTCTCAGCACTTCCAGATCGGGCATGAAAAGTAATATGAATATACATGGTGAGAAGGAAGAATAAGATATATTTTCCTCTATTTACCGTTTTCCTACTATCAATATGTCAAGAATCGTAAATATCATGTAATTGGTGAGGATCATAAGGGACGAGGTGTTTTTGAAATAAGTACATATATTCAGTACATCGATATGGAACAATCTAATTATTATCCCCATGATAATGCATTTTCAATAATACTTTTATTAAACGAGAAATTTCATCCTGAAAATTGCACGAAAAACGAAAGAAAAAATGAAGTACGCTACTTTTGAATGATTGAACTCCGCGTGATTGTGCATTCCGCACGGAAATTTTATCAAAGGTGACGTCAGAATTGCAACAGTGTGGAACTTTGCAATATTCTCCATCACGAGTAAACTATTTTTGAAAAATATATCATCTGAATCCACATTCTTTCAATTTCAACTGATTGTGCTGAAGTTATTGAATTTCAGATCCACGAAAACACTTGTATTGCGATTTTCTGTCCTTATAATACATTTTCTTTCAAATATGTCTCATCACAACCGTACTATTTTTGGAAAATATATAATCAATCATCATAATCTGTTGATTGTTGCTGAAAGAATATACGATTGAGAATTGCGTGAGAAAATTTCATGCATTTTAGGTATTGAATGCACGTTTGTCCCTTTTAAAATTAAAAATATTCAAATTTGCTCAAATTCCAATTATCGATACACCAATCGAGTTATTGAAAATTCTAAAATTTAAGCGTTCGAATCATGTCCATAACTCATTTAGCTGGAAAATTGTGGAAAGGTTGTGCTAGCTTGAGGTTAAGCTGGCCCAACACCATTTTTTCGCTAACCGCATGAGTTAAAAAACTCGGGTTGGTGTTTAAAAATGGTCAATTGATAGTTATTTAATACAAGATGATTTTCATTTGATTGTGCCAAAACGGCTGTCAGTTTTATATACCTATTTTTTGGTACTTCCGGCTCGATTCCTACATAACATCTTACCCAGGATTATATGAAATATTTATAGGCGGTATCATAACCAGAGCGTGCATATTTAGACGTTTATAAATTTTAATTAGGAAATGAATATAGGACCGCTGCTCTCGGATAGTCGAAAGAGAATAACATTGAACCTGCAGTGGTCGCCTGGAATATTAAAACAAAAAGGGGGCGCCACCAGCGAAATATCCTGATGCACCTATCCGCTAAGTTGGTTAAAAATGTCATCATACCACAGCCGTGTTTTATCAACTGTAGCGTGGAACTCAGAAATGTGATTCTACATCGTGAAATAATGGTATACAAATTTGGCAAAACAAATCGTCTCATGAGGAAATCATGTATCGAAGTGAATGAGCATATAGAGGTTCACGAGTATCTGATAGAAGGAAATATAAAGCAATACTGCCAAACCTTGCCTTCTACCTATACGTTTCGCGTAAGCTCAGTCGCATGTTTGCCACAAGAGCTACAGATAAGTTGGCAACGTCGCTTATGTCGCTTACGTCGCTTTCTCTCTTTTAAGTACCTATCCATGGATCTCTATGCGTATTAACTTCAATATAATAGATGGATCTCCGCTGCCGAGAGAGTTAACAGTTGCTACTCTCCCCTCGTAAGAGTACCTGTCATGTCTCCACTGAGACATAAAGGTGACTCATAAAAAATTTTATGAAAATATATCGCCTCCCATGATCGAAGAAGGGTGACTCCAAGAATATGAAAAATGGTGTAGGTACTCTCTCATCAAATATCGAAATCAAAACTAAGGTTGCCCCGCATAACGGTTGGAAAATCTGTTTCTTCTTTCTATGTTGTTATTGAAGATACAAAAACACTAGGAATTTTTTTTATTGCAACTTTTCATGAGATATATCGTGGTAATATTTATTTTATATACCACCGAATACGAGACATTATGCAATTTCTATAGCGCTAACGTTCCTGGCTGTTAGTTTTCACTGGCGCGTTATTTAATAATAATTTTTATTAATTATGTATAAATATTCATGAATAGCGGCAGTCAATTATTTTTCGATTTAAATTGGATAAACATGAAGAACAATTAGATAATCAACGTGATTATCTACGTGTGAGTTCGAATTATGGTGTGAATTAGCAGTTTTTTTGTTCGAATGTTCAATTATGGAGAAATGATTGCAGAACCCTGTACAGGGTGTTCATCATGAATCGACCATAATGCAATCTCGAGCAGTTTCAATCAATGATGTACAGTTTATGTACAATATTGTTCAATTTCATCAAATTAGGTTCAGTCCTTCCAATCACAATGCCCGAAAGGCCTCCAAAGGCGAAAAGTTGAATGCAATGATAATTTGTCCTTATTTTCCATAAACAGCAAGTCATAAATGATACATAAAAAAGCGGTATTTAACAAAGCTGCTCTTCTATTCAACCTCCTAAATATCCAAAGTATTTATACAGTGATCAAAAAAATAGAAATAATAACTCATCACCTGTTATATATTGAAAATGGCGAATAACAAACAATAGAAATTCATGGGAAAAAATATATGGGATTCCTGGTAAGCGGAACAAATCTGTTTCGGATATTGTCCCATAATCAGGTTTTGCTTCGCTATTAAATTTCAGGCCTGGAAAATACGAAATTTCCGAGTATCTCACGATACTCCAACAGAATACTGAATAGAACATTACACAACTCATTTCTCTCGAACGAATTCGCTCCATTTTCTTGAAATATTTCAACTGACGAACAAGGCTAACTAAATTCCTTCACTAATACCGAGACGTCACAATATTTACTTTTGAACATCTTCCGACTTCGTAACTAACTTTCGCATGATCATATTACTCAAATAAACAAGCATTCATTGTCGGAAACATCAGGACCTGAAATCCCTCTACAGCTTTTCCAGCTTTCAACTTTTGATTCCTCACCCGAGACTGATGTATATACCTTGCCGTATCTGCCTACAACTTCTATCAATAGATTAGCCATTTTGATAAAATTTATATGATGAATCAACATTTTGTATTCATTTCTCTAATATGATATTTGGATAGAGCTAGACATAAAATTTCGAAATTTTTGTCACGGTTAATTCCTTGTCATAATCTCAAGAAACCACCAAAAAATTTTTAAATTTCTTCTATCTCAAATGCAATTGGTTATGAAACTGCATTACTAAATTTGAAAAATGTATTTCCGATTTTGAGTAAACGAAAATTTAAACCCTACTATATTACACATAAATAACTGAAATAAAATGCCATTACATTTTCCATCAAATTTTTCTTAATATTGAGGAAATTTAAGTTCATTATTTTTCTTTCAAGACCAAGCCCAAGAACAATATACCTCTGCCGAAACCAACTTCAACGATGACCAAAAATTCAATTATATTTTAGAGTCGAAAGATCTTCAATCATCTACCAGCTGAAATGAAGAGTATGACAGGCTTAAAAGCATTTCGAAAGCGTGTGGAAGAACTTCTGCTTTCAATAGCAAATTACAGCTTGGGAGAATATTTTCAAGACAGATTCTGAGTACTTAAACCTGTGAGGTCAAATCGCCTGATTTTTAATTATTTATTAACCCATGTCTTTCTTAAAATGTTTGTAGAATCTTACGTCTTGTCTTAATGTAAACTTTTATACTTTCTGTTGTCCAATATGTTGCTTTATCTATATATTTTAAATTTAAGACAAATTCATGCTTTGTCAATAAGAATTTTTTCTCTTCGACAATAAAGTATATTTTGAATTGAATTGAAGACTCTTGGAAGAGAGCCTTGGTTTTGCTCTCGAAAGTCAAGTCTTGGCCTTTGTCTTGGGAAGATCTATTGAGTCTTGGTCTTGGTTTTTTTTTCAATTGACTCGGCCGTTACTTAATGGACAAATAGCTAATCCTTCAGGTTGGGAAAATAAGATATATGAAAGTTAAGCAAGCCAACGTTATTGAGTTCATTGTACCAGTATATCACCTGACGAAGCTACTGTGTTAGCGAAACATGTCGTGTGTTCGAGAATTTTGTGGAAATCTTATCGTTTGTGAAGTTTTGACATCTTGGTCTTGGTTTTGGTCTTGTATCAAGACTAAGACAAGACCAAGACTCTCGCCAAGACTGGACTCTTGGACTCGCGAAGCACTAGGCAAAATTTTGATTTATAATTTCGCACCCGATCTAAACTTTCTATATCTTAAAAAATACCAATTCCCGGTCTAATGACTGGCTAATAAGTGTCAAAAGTTCGTCGATTTCAGTATTTCCAGCTCTAGGAGTCAAGTGCCGCCATAAAGAATCCTGATGATCGGATGGGTCGTATTTATTTCTTGTAGATATTTTGACGAGATAAGTTTTTGGCGAGATTTGGCGTTATAACGTAGCCACTTGATTAAATCCCGACCAAACATCTTGTAAAACTTGCGGAAACTTGTTCAATTATTCCCCTTCCCGGCACTTAATAAAGCCGGAGCTAGCTCCTCCATGTACAAACTTGAGGGATACGAGAGCAGTTCGACTAGACTGGAGAGAGCGTTGCGAATCAGAAATCCTAGCTCATATATTTTTTATGAACCAACGGTCCAAACAGGGGCGTCGATAATGTTTTATTTTGGGGGCGAGGAAAGGGTAATGGCTTTTTGGTTTAGGTCATGAGGAAAAATCATGTTATAGAGAGCCATGATTATATACACATAAATAATATATTTCGGCTATGAGACGTGCGATCCTTACCAAATTTGGATTGGTATGAATCACCATCAACAAGATCGGTTTTTCAGAAACGAACGTCCTTTGGACAGTGCCGTTATTGGGATAAAAAGAGGTTGATCTTTTATGAAATCATATTGGGATTATCTTACAGAAAAAGTAATTTCATATTATTGTTCGTCATGGTTTCGAACACCCATATGCAAAAAATCACCCCATTCCGAATTGATAAGATTTGCTTAATTTTTTTCGATCAACTGCAAATTCAAGAACGTTCAATAGATCCGGTAGGTAGCAAATGATGATTTGATGAAAGAAAGGGATATACATTATTCCAAATTTTTTGGGATTTTCTCTCCTCGTTTCTATAAAATAAAAATATGAATATTATTTCAATATACGTGTAGTAAGGACAAATCAGATGATTTGCCCCAAAATGTCACTGCGTTTAAAGAATTTTCCTATCAGAGAGCCTAAAAGAAAAATTCACTAGCTTGTCAGTGACAATTTGTATTGAAAAAATTTTTGGAGAAGGGAAATAAAGGTATATAGAAAAAATATCAAATTTTCACTTATCTTTGGACGTTTCGGGACCGGTTCTGCTCCCGTTTTCAACATAAGAAGAGATTATTTCGATAGCGAAGTCGTATAGTCTTGAAGCTTTTCAGTTTTCAATGACAATATATACTTATGATGAAATGCAAAATGTTTTCCCGAAACAGAAAGAAATCATTATTTGAGTCGTAGCTATATCTTTCTGAATAAATTCACGAATGTGTTTGATTGAATCAGATCCAGAACGGATACAAGATGATATATTCACTTGACATTTTCCTCTTCTATGCAAGATCATATTTTTTTCCTGCATTATATTATGCCTACTCTGATTCACTTTATTCAAATCAATTTCGTTTGATTCGACGTTTCCCATGTCAACACAGAATTCATCAATTATATGGTTTCTGAAAAGTGACATCTTGAGATAGAGCAACTACAGGTCATTTTGTAATAGTTTTCGAAAAGAGAGAATTTATATACTTACTGTCTGTAGGTTAATCGAGGAGGTGGTACATTCATTAGTCCAGATTTTTTGGGATTTTCTCTCCTCATTTCTATTAAATAAAAATATGAATATTATTTCAATATACGTGTAGTAAGGAGAAATCAAATGATTTGCCCCAAGATGTCACTGCGTTTGAAGCATAAGAATTTTCCTATCAGAGAGCCTAAATGAAAAATTCACTAGCTTGTCAGTGACAACTTGTATTGAAAAAGGTTTTGAGAAGGAAAATAAAGGTATGGTTACTTGAATAGCAAATTCGTATTTGTCTTGAAACTCTTCAGTTGATATAGATAGAACATGGTATTCACTACTGAAATCTGAAAATAAAAATGGTGAACTCAAGATGAATGAATGAAAACATCCTGTAACACAATTGATTGCCAACGTCACCAATTGTCATTGAGAACTGAGAAGTTTCAAGACAAACACGAATTTGCTATTCAAATAACCATTTTTTATGTTGAAACCGAGAGCAGATTCGTTCCCGAAACCTCCGAAGCTATATAAGTGAAATTTCGAAATGTTTTCTGTATAGATACCCTTATTTCTTTTCTTCGAGCATTTTTCAATACAAATATTGTCACTGACAAGCTAGTTAATTGTTCTTTCAGGCTCTCTGATAGGAAAATTCTGTGAACGCAGTGACATTTTGGGGCGAATCATCTGATTTGTCCTTACTACACGTATATTGAAACAATATTCATATTTTCATTTTATAGAAACGAGGAGAGAAAGTCGCAAGAAATCTGGAATAAAGTGAATTTAAACTTGATATTCAGACAAATTTCCGGAATTTAATGCGTTTCTCGAAATGTTCTCTTTTTTCTTCAATTTGAACCAGTACTACCTACTTACTTACAAATGTCTAAAACTTATTCATAATCTGATAAAACCATATCCAGAATTTGGCAACCACACGCCCATCACGTACCAAACAGGAGAAACAATAATGCGAGATGGCACTAGCATCGCCCTTCCTCGTATCTAGCAGTGTTATTGGGGTGAATTACCCAGAAAATAATAGTAAGGGCCTTATTATATGCTTTATGTAACGGGCGGTCCTGCCGCCTGACGCCGATAATCTTGACAAGATGCTGCCGGATGGAGTGGCTGGTTAGGTATTAAGGAAATGAAGGGACGAAAAGTGAAGGAAAATAAGATGATAACGAGATAAAGTTCGGCTTTACGGCCGTCGGAACGCCACCAGAAACAGGACAAGTTGGCGGCGAGCGGTTTGTGCTTGAGGTCGTGAATTTGTTCAAGAGCACTTAATTTATAGTGAAGAGAGATACGGATGAGGATCATCGATCTTACAGGGGTGCCTCAAGTTCACCATATACATGGTGTTTCATAATAAACATCTGATACTCTGGCAGTAAGATGAAGAGTGGCTCCTAAATAAGGGAGATTACCGTTTTCCTAGAATACCTTCATATTTTCCAGCTGTATTTCAGAAAGCGACAATTGAATATCACACAGTCACTTGTCACTGTATTTCAGAAAGCATTAATAGTTTTTCAGAATAGTAAGTTGAATTCCAGAAATCGTCAATTGTATTTCAGAATAGTCATTTGTACTTCAGAAAGATTCATTTGTACTTCAGAATAGTCAATTAAATTTAAGAAAGTGTCATTTGTATTTCAGAAAATATCAGATACTGCGTTTCTTCTTATCTTTCGAAGGGGAAAGCTAGCGAGGTCAAGTAAAACTCCGGTAAAAAGGTACCTCTATTAGGACTTTTTGGCGTATATGACAATCTCAGGTAGAAGTCCATGTTTGCTCGAGTGGAGCGGAATTTTTCAAAAGGAAGAAGAAAGTTCGAAGTCATATCCACTACTTCACTTCACAAGTAGTGGAGATGACTTTGAGCTTTCCTTCTTTCTTTTGATATATAAAAATGGTTGTGGTCACGTGCATGGCCTAGTGTCAAGACGGCACCGTCAACTTCTTTTTTCAAACGTAAAGGGGAGTCACGTGGTTCCTGGTTTCGAATGCTTTTCGATTATCTATACATCACCGCTTCGTTTGTGAAAATCGACCTAGCCGTTTGTTTCAAACCGACAGGTGTTTGAAATTTGCTCCAAATATTGATGAATGAAATACCTAAATAACTTTCAATTGCAACAAAATTTCGAGTAACAACCTTATTGACTCTGAAAAGTAAACAATGGACTGACTGCACTAAATGGTAATCATACTTTCTGGCCATAGCACCTGAAAGCAGGACGATGTTTCAGGACTGTTTAGACCGTTAGATACATAAATATTATATAGTTTTCATTTATTCATCTTCTGGAACAAATAAGGATTTTCATGCATTCAAAAAATAAGGCCAGCAAGTAGGTGAGAACACTACATCTACATATAATGATAATATATTCATTTCCCACTAGTATATAAAAGAATCATTGATAACGTTGTGTCTCAAAGTTAAGTGTGGAGATTATGGGTTCAAAGCCTTCCTGTTTTTCGCGAAGAATTCTATTATATCATCTCTTCCAAGTTTCTTCATACGCTAAAAGCTGCTCTTCAACATTGATGCAGCAATTTATGAAATGAATTATAGACTATTCAGTATGGGGTAGTCGTGATTGAGGCAGTATGATCATCACACTTTTTATATCCTAAAAAGATGTGGGTAAACTCTTATTCCAAATAGCTTACTCTACTAATGTACAGTCCAGATCGCTTGGTACTCCTGGACAAAAATCACTCACCAAAGCCATTAAAATTTTTAGAAAAATCAATGTAGGAGAATGATTGACATACAAGTTCTTACATCAATTGATGCAAAAATGATAAGAATCGATGCAAAACTCAAATAGTCATTCAAGATCGAATGTAAACAACTTCTTCGTCCGATAGTGATGTATTTCTCCAGCTTTATAACCAGTGCCGAAGTTCGCCGTTACAAGGCTCGCGACTAAAACTAAAACACAAAAGAAAATGGTAATTCATCCCATTTTATTGACTCGGTTCGCTTATACGCTCCTTTCCTTCCGTCTCCGGACGTCTCCACTCTGGTCGCGCAGCTGTTTCGCTATTAATTAAGACATCCATAAATCATGGCACACTTCCGAGGAGAAATTAAAAAATTCCTCCATAATTCTGCCATTAGTATAAATACGCGGTTTTTCCAGTATATCCAGTGACTCGCCTCATTTCTTCCGCCCCCCGTCTATCTACCCCATTCCCGGAAAGGGTACATAAGTCTTCATTTCTGCGAGGCTGGGCGTAATCAGCGATTCAGAGCGCGCTACTCTACCCCCAGCAGCACAATTACCCCCTGCGGAGGAGCTAATTCTTTTTCGCGTCGGCTGCGCGACCTTCTATTACTCTGCCGTCTAAGAATCTGGACTAATTGATGAACTGCTCGCCCTACTTGATTAGCACTTAAACAAGGAGAAAATCCAAGTTGGCTCTTTACGTTCGCTCTGCCGCAGCATCATCAGGGTCTAGCAAGAACCTAAACCGAATTAACGGATTACATTATCCTTTTTGTAATTAGCTTAAGACGAATGAAAGGGTATACCGCTTTCGAGTACACCCATTTCCTAACTAAAATACGTGCATATAGTTACTCGAATATCCATCTACATCAATTGTTGAATAGTTTTTGTCATGAAATCGCTGAGATTAGTTGATCCTGCCTCATATCGAAAAATCAAGCACGACCCAAACCATGTCTTCCTGCTGCTCTGTTAGACTTTGTAGAGAATATCTGTCTCCATAAGTTTTAGTAACTCCCTCACGTGATTCGCAAAAAGCACAAAGAGTGTGGCCTATGATGGTCTGGAACTTTGGAAACTTCCCAAAGGTGATCAACAAACCAATGTAGCCTCAGCATACAATTTCTAATTGTTTCAAGCAGATTTTGATTATTCTTCGATCATATTTGGACTCGTTTTGTGCCTATACAACCTAAGTGAGTGATTTTTTAAAATTCATCAGTTGAATGAACCAGTGAGAATTGAGTCGAGGAAGCATTCTTTTTCTTTTTACTCTTCCTATAGTGTACAGATATTGTTCCAATAGTAAATACAAAATTTTGTGAAAGTCCTGCTGAGTAGCTGAGTTGCTGAGCAGCACTTCAGAGCTGAGAATGTTACATATGGAAAACTAAGATGAGTCAGGATTCAGGAATCAAACCTTTTCATTTGTTCTCTGAATACTTTGGTCCTATGTGGTTCGATTTGAGTTCAGGAGAATCCATAGGTAAACCACAAATATCTGGAGAAAGCAGGGTTTTTTATTCCTTTTATTGTGAGTTAGGTTGGAGGTTACATAATTATGTGGAAGATATAATATATATACTGGTTCGGATATTAATACAATTTATCAGGTGTCTGAATGGAAAAGTGAATATTCAGTGGGTTCATATGCACAATTGATTGAAATAACCATGTTATTTCAAGAAAATATTTCACAGAATATTCGAAATGAACTGATGCAACCGAAACATTTGATATACAGCCTATTCAGCGCTATTGAATTATACTCTATATTGTATATTGTATTGAAATATCTCGGCGAAATCTGATTCTCACGTAGGTACAATGTCGATATTGATTCCTCGTCAGCATATATCACCTTTCATGACATACATGCATTGCTATCGATATCCTCGGGATAGATTACTGTTTTACGTTTCCAACCATGACATTCACTTATGACGGGGCTTTTGTCCATAATAATCTGGAAATCACACTTCAGTTATAACAAGTGACCCACCCATTCCAGAAGTAACATAAACTTCTATGATTCTGCTGAAAGATGATCTAACTGTAATCAACATCTGTAATCAATTATTCCTGCAAAAAGGAACAACTAACAATAGTGATATATTCTCAATCTTCTAATAATTGGTGATATATCTATATCGTCTACCGTTTGAAGCATTATGTAGGTAAGCCTATTGAGGAAGCCAGCATGCCCATGGTGTTCGGCCACTAGGTTTCAGACATTTCTAGGAAATGAGCCAAAAATACTTCTTCTTTATTTGCTGTTTTCACTTCTTCACTATTGCACCATTCAATAAATCTAGTGTAGTGCTTCTCATACCTTTTTCAAGACTTCGTTGGCAATAAATCATCTGTATCGCATCTGTAGCTGGAAGTTTTTCTTCGCAATTCCACTGAATCGAAAATGACAGTAACGCTCTGTCTGTCACTCTGAAAATTATACTAAATAATTTGTATTTTGATTGTCTTGACAACAATTGTTTCCTACATCAGATCAATTAAAGGCTATAAAGGGGATTTATATAAAAATCAATTATTATGTTTCAATATTTCTTCCTTGTCACAATAAATAGAGCAATTTGATGAAGGATTTAGTACAAACTTACTGAATAAGTACTGCAACAAAAAAAAAAAAATTTTCATATATATTGTGTTACCCACCACTCATATTTTGCGACAATATTATATAAATGTTTTTGTTGGACCTGTGTGGGAAAAAATCACACACTCTTGTAGAAAAACATATTAGTGTCTCATGTTCTTCGTTCAGCTGTTTAAAAATATGACGAGTACGTCCATACTCTCAAAGGACGTAAAATGTTCGAGGCACTCGAGTGGGTGTCTGGCCCCAAAAAGTGAAACTGCCGAACATAATATAGACTCGCGGAGTCTTCTCCCGATAATTGTCTTTGATAAACGAGACTTGTTCTTAGCTCTGCCGTTATCGACGCCAATCGAATTTGTTTCGTCGTTCCAGTCGCCGCCTAGCGCAGGAATAAATTAAGGAACGAGCAACAAAGCAGATGCGGCATGGCATGGCCGAGGTGGCAGTAGACAATAGAGTTAATTCGCAAACGAGGGTTTCGAACAAAGAAAGAAATCCAATTAAATGGCGGGCGAGGCCGAAAGACGGATGGGGTAGGACGCGGCGAAAAAAGAGCGGAAAAGGGGGGGCGCCTGACGTGCCGTCCCTGACGGGAATACAAATGTGGAAACGGCGAACTGCAACTGGAGTCTAGGAGGAGCACCATATGAGGAGTAGAATTTACCAGTTTGCATATTCTCAGAGGGAACATTAACTACGTTTAATTGCTTTTTGTTTAGTTTTCAGATGACAGATGACGGTCGGAATTTGCAGCCGGCTCTTGGACTATAATGAGGTCTGACACTTTCAGTCTCTCCAGTTGGCGTTACTAAAAGGTGAAGTCAATGTCAAAGTGAAAAATTCCAGAATTTTGCCAGATAGCCTCTAACGGCTGTGGCCTGTCTTATCGCAAATATTCGGAAAAAACTATGTTGATTATTTGAACAAATAGCAAACGTGAAGTTATGGAGAGATATGAGCAGACTTTCGTTTCTTACTCTCGATGTGAAACTTCACTATAAATTCTTACATTGATTGACGGAGAAGAGAAGTAAATTTATCAGTTCTACCAACTCGGACCTCACGTTTCAGTGGCGCCATGTGGTGAACAATAAATAATATTAGCTCTCATTCTAGCCAATAATTGTTAATTTGTTAATAGCAAATTGCAGAGAATATTTTCAAAGTCAAAATATGACGTTTTTGTTATTACAACCAGAATAGCAATTCGTTATTCTAGCAAATCATTCGTTATTACACAGAAAATAACACTTCATATTTGTCGATAATTTACATTGAACAGTCAAAAAAAGACTATACTGCGTTAATTGTCGAGTGGGTAGTTTTTTTTTTTTTCTTAAATAGAATCATCACTTGATTACCTTTGAATTCCATATTTCTTTTTGAATTTTTCGGTTGATTTTTGGGTGCTAAATTCATCAATAATGCCACGGTAATTTTCAAACGGATAGAAATTTAGCGCGAGTAAAAACTGACGTCAGTAAGTAGGGGCAGTTGCCATGTGTTGAATTACAAATGGAAACTCCAGAAATATTAGTAATTCAAACATTCATAAATTCTCAATTATGTATTGGTAATTGTCCTATTTAGCAATACAAAATCAATTGTCTCAAAATGTTCCCTTATGATTTGTGTTGTATTGCTTATAATACATTTGTGTAGATAGCAACTATAATAATTCCCACTAGAGGACATATAAAGCAGTAAACGTGACAACACGGCGCGCACGACTTGTGGGCGTGGTCCCTTCTCAGCTTTCAGCACAATGTTGCAAGTCTCCAACATGCTCGAAAAAGTCAAGAATGAACTATAATATCATGGGTTCCTCCTATTAGGTTTAATTCAACGACAGGACTCTTACATCTTTTTGATAACTAGATTAAAATTGGTGACTTGACAACGAGGGGTGAGTACATTGTTTTCTATCTTCCTTCAGCTCATGATTTTGAGTTTTGAGTCATGAAATATGAAAAAGTTCCGCATAGGAACGACAATAAGACTAATCAGATCATATTATATAGAGAGAGTGAAGTGTAAAATCAAAATTGATTGATTGTGTGTTGATGATTAAATTCGTATCTATATGTATACAGGGTGATTCACGGTGGATGTCGTATGAGAAGTATCTGATATAGAACGGAAATACGATTCTGAAAAATGGTCCATAATCGAGCATTCTCTATCCGTCTAATATATTTCTATCATTATGCTAGAACTCATAACTGAGAGATCTAGGATGAACAGGACTGATGCCCCAATTGTCAGCAGGAGCGAGAATATACTGTTTCGGCCCACCAGGCCTCCTCAGCAGCTCCCAGTCTGCTGACAACTGAGACAATTATATTTCCATCAATAGTTTCTCCGCTTGTATCAGAAAGAAATAGCAAGTCATTCCAAATGGAACATCCTTTCATTTATTTCATTTTCTGAATCTACGTTAACATCACATAAAGTTTGTCTAATATTTCCCTATATCTACGTATTTTGAGCCGTTTTCGAGATGACAACTGATATCGGAATTTCCGTAGCAGAATCTCTCATAAAATAAATTTCAATATTGTTATATACCGAAACATTCAGAAGCTATTATTTGGGGGACAGAAAGGTCAAGCCCGAGAGCGCTGAATCGTTCATGAAATTCCTAATTATCACATACGGGGTAGTTAAAAAATCAAAATTTGGTATTTGGTCAGATGTGTTTGTGATAATGAAAATTGTCATGAACTAGGTTACCTAGAGCTAGCTAAATGATACCGTACCTATCTTCCTCTTCGAAGCCGATGGATTGAATCGTGCCCAACAAGCGTTAGGGTAAATTCGACTCCTCATTATGGTGATCGCCCTAGACTCTACTCGCACTGCAGAGAGGATCTCCTGTCCTCCGACATATGTGAAGACTTGTCGGCATCGCTGTCGGAATCGATAGGCATTCGATGGCTGCTGGGTTTAGTAGTCGAGTCATAAATGTAATTTACAGAAGAATCGGGCAGAAGAGGCGACGTGATGACTAGCAATTTTTATGGAATCGACGGCTATTCCCACTTCGCTAATTAGTTGGGAGGGAATAATGCAGCGGACGTTTTCGTTTATGAGTGATGGAATTTAGTGACGTATAGAAATGTCAGTTAAAACCCTTTCGAAATGCAAGTATCTCAAAATATGTTTACGAACTTGAACAATCAAATTCACCTAGGTTTGACATTACCTAGTCATAAAATCAGCAATTGGCATAACCGTACCTGGGAGAAACAAACCTTGCTGAGGTGTGTTGGTCCTACCTCATCTTGACTCAAACCAACCACGACTGAAACTAGGATTCAATTTCGTACCTCTCTTTGAAACTTTGCAGCTATGAGTTTTACTAATTCCCTCGATAGATATTGCTTTCAAGTTCTTCTGGTTCCCTTGTAAATGAGAAATTCATTGATTTTCCTCATTTCAGAGTTTATGGAATATTCACCAATACATAGAATGGGTAAGAGGTTAAGCAGAATCAGGAAAACATCTATTGAAACCTTATCAAATATTTCACTGACTGAATATTCCCACAATTAAGCGAAGGTATAGTCATGACATCGGCAACTGGCATGACATTTGACCAACAATTATCATTGATAACGCTGAAGAATATTAATATAGTTTAACGACATTTCTTAGGAGGCTAGGCTTAGAGGAGGACAGCACCTGAGGATTCTGCGGGGAACATCCAGAAATACCCCCACCACATCTAGCTGGAGTGTTATGCTGCACCAACACAAAAAATCGAATATACTGGGATCATACCAGCTGACTGTGGAACAAATACCATGAACAGATCCCCACAAAATACTCGAATTCCTTAAGGAATTAGAGCTTGAAAAGATAGTTTAATATCTGAAATATTCGATGACAAGCTGTTAATCTTGCAGTATAGCTCAAATTCATATTCATAGTACATGATTTGGAGTACTTCAGCCTCGAGCTTCGGAAGTTTCATGGCAACAATGGTAACTATCATTCTGCAGCCATTACTTATTTTTTCGAACATTCACTTTTCAGTTCCACCATGATTGTTTCTCTGTCTAATACTTTTTTCAATTGGTTGACCTCTCCGAAGGCTTCTAGTGACTGATCATCTCCGTTCTGATTCCGTATATATATACAGTCATTTCAAATCGTCATGAATAATGTGAGTTCTTCACGTTTTTCTATCGGAGAAAATTGATCTACGACATAGCGAAACTATAATAAAAAAGTGTATATATGTACACTCGTCTTCAGAGAACATGTCGCGGTTGGATGGTATATGAGCGCTCTTATTTCAGCAGTGATTAAGAGAACTGACGACTTGTTCGCTGAAGACAACTGTACATATATTACCAGAGATCACCACTCCATCGCTCATTCATCAAGTTGAAAAGCCTCAGCAGAATCACAGTATATATACTTTTCTTATTCATATTCAGATGAGTCTTCATTTTGCTGACTTCTTTGTTCCCTATCCCAACCTAAGATGCCCATGATGTACTTTCTTCGCTCACAAAACATGTAAAAGACGCCTCATCATCTCCGCATATCGATTATAACTCTAAATATATATATATATATATATATATGTTTTTGTACCAAGTCGAGATCCGAATAAATTATGGACAACCCGAGATCCACCACAACAGAAGGACTTCCTAGAGTATGTATTTCACAAATAGTTGCCAAACATCCTCTTCAAACCAAAACCCTAGAGAGGGGAAGAGATTTTTCAATTTGAATTTCTGTGATACTATTCAAACAATGAGAGATCCTATACGAATGCATGCAAGTTGAGATCCGAAAATGTATATTTTGATATTTAATACACAAGATGAGATCCTGCAATGTTGTCAGATCTGATGTTCGAGGAATGGACACGAACATCTATATTTCTGAATCTATGTTATATTTGCGTCACACACACATGTTGAAATTTCATCATTACTATAGCAAAATAAATATTTTTGAAGATGATTGCGGCGTGATGCGGCACCCTATTGCTGACAATGAACTGAAATCACATGTAGGGATGAGCGACAGCTTTTTCGAAAGTATTAAAAGCCTGTTCGATAGTATTCAACCAGAAAATCAATACATACAGTGGCACATCATTTAATGAAAAATCTTCCACTTTCTGCATTCAGACCAATCAAATCGTTCAATCTGATTTTGAGGAGAGTTTACTATTTTTCATCTCTTGGAGCGCACGAAAGCAAATCTCTTTTATGTTCGAGGACCATCGTGCGTACTCAGGGAGAATTGAGGGAGAAAGTAGATATTGGAATTTTCTTTGAGCCTCTGAGGATAATAAGTTCTTGAGAATATACTTTTTGTTGTGAAGAATTCGAAAGACTTGCCTTTCTATTGACAAACAAGTTCCGATAAAGAATTGTTCGGTATATTTCGAGGATAACGACAAAAAAATGTGCTGATTGAGCTCATCGAGTACGTCTAACTGGTTTTGCGAATGAAATAAATTTCTGAAGAACATTTTACATGAGAGTATCATTAAAGAAGTGTAAGGTTACCGACTTCCTCATGGTGTTACGATAGTGTCAAAGAATCAGTGAGTGTGGCATCACCCATCAGACGGATGACTAGTCTCTGCATCGAAGATGAATCTAGCTGTATCAGCATATGTTAAGGTGCTGAATTTTATATGTGAAAAACATATTTCTGAAACGGGCCGTATCTGTGCTTTGTAGATCATCAGAAGCTGTCATGGTGTGAATTTGAATTTCCTAATTTTGATAATACAAACATAATCTCCGACCCCAAGTACCCCCTTATAACAATTTTGAATAGAATCGGATCGTAATTACAAAACTCGTCCGCCATATCGGATCCGCTATCCCGTATTTCCTCATTTCAATGACAGAATTATGATCTCCGACCTCGAACACCCCCAGATACCAATTTTGAATAGAATCGGATCATAATAACGAAATTCGTTCGCCATATTGGATCTGCATTCTTGAATTTTCCGATTTTCACGGAATAGTCGTGATTTCTAACTCCTGAGACTCTCACATACACATCTTGAATAGAATCGGATCATAATTACAAAACTCGTCCGCCATATTGGATTCGCCTTCTTGAATCCCCCAATTCCCAGGGAATAATCGTGATTTCTGACTTCAAAAACTCTCACACACACAATTTGAATAGAATCGGATCATAATCACAAAACTCGTCCGCCAAATTGGATCCGCAATTTTGAATTTCCTAATTTCGAAAAAGAAATTCATAATCTCCGACCCTGACAACCCCCATGTACCAATTTTGACTCGTCCGCCATATTGGATCTGCCATTTTGAATTCCATAATTTTTACAGAATAATCATCATCACTGACTCCAAAAACTCCCACAAACAAAATTTTGATAGAATCGGATCATAACTACAAAACTAGTTCGCCATATTAGATCCGCCATCTTGAATTCCCTAATTTTGACCAAAGATCAATAATTTTCGACCCCAAAAACCCCCAGATCACAATTTTGAATCGTATCGGATCATAATTACAAAACTATCGTCCGTCATATTAAATTCGCCATCTCGTATTTTCAAATTTCAACGAGAGAATCATAATCTCCGACCCTGAACACGCCCAGATACCAATTTCGAATAGAATCGGATCATAATTACAAAACTTGTCCGCCATATTGGATGTGCCATCTTGAAGCACCCGAATTTTACGGAATAATCGTAATCTCCGACTCCGAAAACTCCCACACACATGAATTTCCTAATTTTGACGAAGGAATCATAATTTCCAATCCAGAAAACCCCCTGATTCCAATTTTGAATCTTATCAGATCATCATTACAAATCTCGTCCGCCATATTGGATTCGCCATCTTGATTTCGCGCCATCTTGATTTCGACAAAGGAACCATAATCTCCGACCCCAAAAACCACCAGGAACCAATTTTCAATAGAATCGGATCATGGTACAACACTCGTCCGCCATATTGGATCCGCCATCTTGAATTTCCTAATTTTGACGGAGGAATCATTATCTCCGACCCCAGAAATCCCCAGATACCAATTTTGAATAGAATCGAATCATGATGACAAAACTCGTCCGCCATATTGGATCCGCCATCTTCAATTTCCCAATTAAAAAAATAGTTCTTTACTATCGTGCGCAGAAATCATATTTTTCGCACGCATATTAGTGCTGTCAGAGTCACTTGTCCGCAATAGTGCGGAAAAAACTCTCAACACTCAAATGAGTGCAGAAAGGAGAAATTTTATTTTTTTCCGCTCGCTAGTAGTAAAAATAGTGTACCAAACACGTGCGTGAAGTGTATTTCCGCACTTGCTTTAGGTGAACTACCATCACGACCGATTCTCAGACCTACCAAAGATGCACACAAATTTTCCCAAGAATCGGCAAGCCGTTTCGGTACTATTGGAAATTGGAGGAGTTTGACAGCAAACACTTTGACAGGAGTGTAGTTCTACCAAACATACTATTCCACAATCACTAGTTCAATGATATGTAATTTGATGAGGCTCGTTCATTTAATGAAACATACAGACAGGTCACAAAAGTACCTACCAACACATTACTTCCATATAAAATAATAAGATACTTTTTTCTACGGCTATAACACAAAATTATACTTGTTTTACTGTGTTCGATAAATCAATGGGGTACTTTGTATGTTATCAATTTTATTTTCGTATTGGATATTACAATGACTTCATTGTGTTATTATTTCAAAAAAATCTCATCTCCCATGGCAAGTCAAAGTTCAAGTAATGACAGTTCTGTCATATACAAGATGAGCATTACTTATGAAAAAATCAGATGGCTACAAACGAAGACATTCAAAATTTTGCTGTTATCTGTTACAGCCGTAGAAAAATTATAGTGTATAACTCGCACGGAGTGCTAATTTCCCACTCGAATGATTTCAGCATTCACCTTAGGCTCATGCTTCATTCTCGTGGGAAATCACGATCATTCCATGCTCGTTAAACAATATACTATTTTTTACGGCTATAACACAAAATTACTCTTGTTTAACTGTATTCGATAAATCAATGAGGTATTTTGTATGTCATCAATTTTATTTTCGTATTGGATATCACAATGACTTCATTGTGTTATTATATTTCAAGAAAATCTCATCTGCCATGGCATGTCAAAGTTCAAGCAATGCTAGTTATGTCAGATAGATGAGCATTACCAATGAAAAAATCAGATAGCTTCACAAGCCAAAGAATGGAAAAATTTTGCTGTTTTCTGTTACAGCCGTAGAAAAAGTATTGTGAATAACTCGCACGGAATGCTATATTTTTCCACACGAATGATAGCAGCATTCGCCTAAGGCTCATACTGCAAACTTCATTCTTGTGTGAAATCATTATCATTCCGTGCTCGTTAAACAATAAAGTATTTTCTACGGCAATAACACAAAATTGATCTTGTCTCACTGTGTTCGATACATTTTTGAGGTACTTTGTATGTTATCAATTTTATTTCCGTATCTGATATCACAATGTTTCCATTGTGATATTATTTCAAAAAAATCTCATCGCCCATGAAATGTGAAATCACAAGCAATGCGACAGCTCTGTCTGATAGATGAAGCATTACTTGAGAGAAAATCAGATAACTACAAGACGAAGAAATCCAAACTGTCGCTGTTGCCTGTTACAGCCGTAGAAAAATTATAGTGCATAACTCGCACGGAATGCGGAATAAAGGTAACATGTGAATTAATATACCAACATAAGGAACACATTCTGAAAATATTGAATTTGCCGCCGAAATAGACTAACAAAATGAAGCTCAAATTCATAATACAACACTGACTCAGTTGAGAGATCTCTGATGCGACGTTGCCAAATATACTGGATCTCATATTGTCGAGTAAATATCATAAACAAGGCGCACAGCGCAGCGCCCCCTTCAGAGCGCTAGGTAGAACTACGAGTGTATAAAAATTGACAAAAATGGTCAAATGGAGATCCGTACTAAAATTTGTGTACGCCCTCCTATGACCTAGGATAACGTAACTAAGATGATATACACATAGAAACAAGTCGAGATCCGTTTCGGATCTCGGCTTGTCGAAACGGATCTCCACTTGTTCAGCTTATATCACCAAATGATCTCGTCTTGTATCGAAAACATATCTATATATATATATATATATATGTATATAACTCCCAGTCATTGCCTATCGCAGCTATCCTCCATGAATCTCCGTCTACAACAAACAATGCAAAATATAATTGCGTAGGAGGTCAGACCACGGAAAAGAGTGATTTATGGTGATGTAAACTCGACCGCTATCTTTATACATTCGGCCTCACGGAATATCTTACGACAATGACACTGACAGATTGACTGCGTGGACAACCAAGTGGTCGGAAATCGCGATGTTTACATCCAACCCTCCGAAAGCGATTTGAGTATGCATTGTATTACGAGGAATGATTGATGGAATGCGATGCGTGGGGAGGGCATTTGAGCGGAAATGTTACGAAAATAATATCATCGAAAAAAGTCACTGTCTAAACGGCAACCGGCATTCCTATACAGGGTGTCCGGAAATTATGCGCAAAAAATCGGTTTTTTATTAATATCTCGAATATCCTTCCACCGATCCTCTTGAAATTTTGCAATGATATTCTTTGTCATAAGGGGCTTATTTAGCCATGATTAAATAGGAATTCTGAAATCCAGTGGCGTCCCGTGGGCACCCTACCGAATATTATTGTCAATAAAATGTGCGCCACTGATTTTTTCGAATTCTATATCTTGATATCCTGATGATCAGATAAAAATACATCATTTTGGTCTCTTGAATTGTTGTGCTATTTTACTGCGTTTTCGAGGTGAAAAATAAATACCAATTCATTGTATAAATTTGTGCAAAACATTGCTTCAAAAACAGGAGTGAAATTAAATGTGTGATCCATGTCCATAGACGTAGAATAAGAATGACGATTCATGTTCTTCAAATATTCTATAATACATTTTGTATTATCGAAAACTACGCATTTCTGGACCGAGAATACACAGTTCTCAATATACAGAGTGTGAAGTGTGTCAAACATGTATTACAAAATATTTGAAGAAAATGAATCTTCACACTTATTCTATGTCTATGGACATTGATCACGCATTTATTTTCTCCCCAGTTTTTGAAGGAATTTTTTGGCTCAAATTTATTGGTACTTATTTTTTTCCATGGAAATGATGCAATTATCGAAACAATTCAGGAGACCGGAATGTAAAGTCAGTGGCGCACATTTTATTGACAATAATATTCGGTAGGTTGCCCCTGGGACGCCACTGGATTTCATAATTCCAATCAAGTCCTGGCTATATCAGCCTCTCATGACAAAAAATATCATTGCCAAATTTCAAGAATATCGGTGAAAGGACATTTGAGATATTCATAAAAAACAGTTCCTTTTTAATATAGTTTCAACACACTGTATGTTATCATGTAGAATCACCCCCTTGATTTTTTGTGCATAATTTCCGGACACCCTGTGTATACACGTTCGGCAAAATGAATATCATGGAGGAAACATCTATTGAAGGGAATACGCATAGAGGTTCACGTGTTTCTGATCAAGGAAAAAAGCAAATCAACATTGACAATCGTTGCCTTCGTTTAGTTATCAAATAGTAGATACCTATGGATCTCAAGATGCGTTTTTTTACTCGAATATAGATGGTTTTCCTATATGGGAAGATTTCTTTTGACAGGCGTGTATAAACAGGGTGATTAGGGTGATGAAGTTTTGATGCCAGATACTCCATGAATCGATTGAGCTCGATGGATACTATAATATATTCATAAGTGGTTTGTAACTGAGATATGGAGTGTTGAAGTTTACCTGTTCATAACAAAAATACCAAATACCTCACTCAAGAAAAATATCGATTATTCCATTGATGCCGAAGCCCCCCCCCCTCTCAGGCTTTTTTTTGCAGTAAAACTTCATACTATTGTTAAATCTCGATAATCAAAAAAAACGACCTGAAATTCGATGATGTAACAGAAGATTTATGGGATAATCAATGGCTTATCGAAGACATTATCGAGTGTTATATGATGAAGTAGATTATAAACGTTGCAAAATCGCGTTCGAAATAAATCACTTATACTTCTGATGGGGATTATATCCATTCTGCGGCTCCCTCCTACTGTTATGCGAATGGAGTTGGAAATTAATTTCTTTGTAGTCGTGCGCAATATCATTTTTAGTCGATAACTCATCGGCATTGTGTTCGTGATCACAAAGCTTATACGGCGGCGGTAATAAACCTAATTTTTGTTGAACTTCACCCAAAAAACATTTTAAAGAGTACGTTATAAACCCGAAATTTGAATAACATAACCTCAAACTTCCTTCCGCCTATTAAATATGCAAATTCCCGGCGACTCCGTGATTAAATGGCCTTGCTCACGAAATCCTCGTATCGTGCCTAATGAATGTCTTTCACGAGCAATAACATGCCCGTAATGAATATGACGCCGTTTTAGCTTATATACATGCATACATATATATTTGAACGTACTTTTTCCAAAGTTTTCGCCGCATAGCTGCATCGCGTGAAGCGCCGCGGCGCCATTTGGTCTCTTGGCGACGCTGGCGAACGAAAGTTTTTCTCAGAACGGAAAAACTTACGACCGCCGGCATGATATCGACGCATCCACTTTCGTTTTAGTAGCAACTGGCCAACGAACGGGTGACAGGTGTCACAAATACACTTTTGAAGCGAATACATTCGGGGTCCGAGGGATCCATTTTCAGTTTCACTTCCAAATTTTAGGAGTGAAATGTGCTTCATACACTGACTGATGCAGACACATGGAAAGCCGAAAGCTGGAGACAAGTAAATCAAGGCAGTCTTCTCCAGTATACTTCAGGCAGTGAAACATGCTATTGAAAGACACACTGCATGTCTACGTGACTTTTTCTATCAAATATCATTAGAGGGACACAACACTTACTCAAACATTGTTCCAGGGTGAAGACACATAAATATGGTTAACTACATCAAAGATAGTGGCTGATGACAACTTTGTAAGGTACTACCTTAATCAGGTAACCATCTGAAGACCCCGCAATTAAGGGAAATGCCTGAGAGAGAATGTCTTGATATAGGATACAGATGTGGTCGTTTTAAATGGAAACAGTCATGGTAGGCGAGATGAACAATATTGTCTTCTAACATTTCTCTGCCTGTCAATGGCGCTAGTTCGCTTAAAACATCGAGAGCTTATTTGTTTCAATAGAATACTTGTCAATAGGGACTATTTTAGGTTAAATTTTTCAAACCGCCACCTCCAACAAATTACAATGTGGATTTGATAGTCTAATTTCAATTTAGTTGTTGGTTTGCTGTTTGTTCGATTTTGGTGTTTCATTTTGCATTTCTACAAGAGGTGGAGGTGAGTGGATTGATTCTTCAACACTACTTTCTCTCAACGATGACGTGAATTTGAGGGCAACAAGCAATGACTTTCAACAACATCAGGTAAGAGTTTTTTCTTGAGCCACATGAGTATCAATCATTTTATAATAATGCATTGATGCACTGGCAAGAGAATTCTGGAGTGGCAGAGTTCTATAGACTAGGCAAAAGGCATATACTTCGGTCTATGAACGCCAAAGAGGGGTGTAGCGGACATGGAAAAGTTAAGTTTTTTTAGACTAGGAAGTGAAAATTGCCAAGTGCAGAGGGCGACATGAAAGGTGCTTTTTTGTATCATCGCCGTTCATATCTTGAAAACTGTACGTCACAGCAAAAAAGTCAGTCCATTCAGAATTGAAGTTGATGAAATTGTCTACAAAACAATAAAAAACTGAAATTTTTCAGGAAAAATATGAATAGTTTGTGAATTGGAAGTCCTCATCTGGAATCCGAAGTGATTTTCAACCTATCTTTGCTCCTAATATCATTTTCCCCAAATGTGAGTGAATGGTTCCATGGCTGTTGACGAGCAGCGTTTATCACTGAAGATGACAAAACTTGGTCATAGTGTGTATATTTGGTATATTTCCCGCTACTTCAGATTTCAGAAACCTCACTCAAAAATTACCAAAGAAACAGGAGTGCTTCCATTAGAAGTGAGCCATACTAAGATATTCTGTATATACTCAAAAAAAAGTGACATAACATTCTGAAGATAATTGAATCTTTTGTTTTTTCTTGTTCGAACAAAAAAGGGACCTTTTATGTCGCCCCTTGCGCTTAACTCCCTCGTAGATTCGGAGACTTTTGAAATTTTTACTTCCCATCTAATTCGAACATATCCCTATAGTCTAAAAAAAAATTTCGTCTTCCATGTCCTCTCTACAACCCGTTTATAGATTGAACTAATAGTGGAATGAGAACTAGTAGTTGTTGAGGATGTTGAACTGTTGAAGAAAGGAATTATAGCCTCATATATCATACTGAGGTTCGATCCTTTGTAGAAATAACTTGAATCACGCTGTTAAACCCAATCGACCTGTTTACTGAAGCCAACGACATGAAATAATAACTAACCAATAATTTTATTAATAGAAACTGTCATGTCAAATATCAAAAATTGCATATTCGTACAGTATTTTTCAACTTCAATCTCATCGCATACGTACACCAAAAAGTATCACGATTAGAGATCAGTTCTTTTCGCCCGAACTTCAAACATCTCCGGCAGGCAACCGAACATTTGACGGTGCACAGCCGAAGAGCTCTTTGATTAAGGCTTCCCAAGCCGAGGTGGATACAGTTCACGGCGAGAAGTTCCAATTTCACTTTATCGGATTACACGTGATCGGAGCGAAAGCAGCCGTTGATTACCCCCAGGACTCTTTGCACTTTGTTTTAATTACAAAACTTGGGATCAATGCTGTGCCGATCGCGCTCCCACACAGAACTGGAACGATATTATTGAGGTATTCGATTGATACCCATTAGAGGCACCTTTTATTGAAGTGAAAACTTCTTTAGATGCGTCACCTCGCTTTGTTCGACAAAGAAGTCCGACGACGAAAGGTAGAGTATGAAAGCGTTCAGTACTCTGCTGAGCCTAGAGTATCTAAACATTTCCAACGGACCACATTACCCCAATATACTGCTTTAACATGAATTTCGAGGTGATCATGCAAGATCGAAGATAATGGACAGATGACAACATCAAGGACAAACCTGGAGAGAAGATCTGGTCCAAGACCAAGGAAGGCTCTGGTGCTGGAATTTACAGTGAAGGGAGAAACTCCCAAATGAGCTTCTCACTAGTAACAAACACTTATTTCAAGCTGAAATGAACGCAATCTTGCAATGTGCAAGAAAAAACAATATGAGGGAAGTGCGCAATGCACGAATCAAAATATGCACCGATAGCCAGGCGTCACTGAAAGCTGTCACGGACCCGAATGTGACATCCAGGCTGGTACGGGAATGCAGAGGAAACTCAATGCCCTGTCAGAACATGAGAAAATTACCCTGTTATGAGTTCCAGGACATTGTGGCATCGTAGAGAACGAAATAAGCTGTTGAATTGGCAAGAACCGGCTCATCAACTCCATAAGTCCATACATTGGCCCATAACCCGTACTCGGGGTTACAAAAACAGCTACCCAAGGCTACATACGGGACTGGATCAAGCGAAAACATAAGGGGCGATGGACTGAAGCCCCTCACATGCACCACGGGAAAGTATTCATTAAAGGACCGTCAAAAAATAAATCTGAAGAACTACTCCAGATGAGTTGGAACCAATTCAGAATGCAGTAATGAAACTTCTCACTGGTGACAGTTAAACCAGAGGACACCTGAATAAAATGGGACTGTACAGGGTATCCCAATTTGGGCACTTTTGCGGGGTATCTCCCTTATCAGTAAAGATAGAGCATTGCGGTTTTCGCGACAGTGTGCTACTTTTTTATGAAATTAATAATGGCGCAAGCAGAATTGTGATAGCTCTTCCGGTTGTCGAGATACAGGGTGGAATTGAAAAATATCACTTTTCAGGCACCCTCCGTGTCTCAGTTATCTTTGAACTTATCGAAGAAGTTAAAACTTGTTTTTATAGAGTTTTTTTCGTAGAATCCAGTGGCGTAGTTATTTTTTTGCTAGCACCTTTTGTTTTTTAGTTATGGAGCAAACATATGTTTTTTTAAATGGAAAATAATTGTATACAATTATATATTTTTGGAAAGCCCACTTCATGCTCAATGTATATATGAAATAATATACAGGGTGTTCCATTTAAAAAAACATATGTTTGCTACATAACTAAAAAACAAAAGGTGCTAGCAAAAAAATAACTACGCCACTGGATTCTACGAGAAAAACTCTATAAAAACTAGTTTTAACTTCTTCGATAAGTTCAAAGATAACTGAGACACGGAGGGTGCCTGAAGAGTGATATTTTTCAATTCCACCCTGTATCTCGACAACCGGAAAAGCTATCACAATTCTGCTTGCGCCATTATTCATTTCATAAAAAGTAGCACACTGTCGCGAAAACCGCAATGCTCTATCTTTACTGATAAGGAGATACCCCGCAAAAGTGCCCAAATTGGGATACCCTGTACAATGGAGAACTCCTCTGCAGACAATGCGTTAAAGGGACAGGAACGACCAAATACTTATTAATAGAATGCGAGGCATTGGATCGCAAAAGACAAGAAATATTCGGGCAGCCTAGGCTGACTCCCGAAGAAAACAACAGCCAACCGGTGAAGAACCTGTACAGACTGGTGCAAGGAATAAGAGCTTCGGAATGGGTGATGTAAATATACATAGCCGGTGACAGGACCAGCATCCAAGGAAAAATAATTTCAACAAATCGGTTCTGCATATGACGTCGCTTTCATCAATTCACGAACGATATGCGGAAGAGCAACTCTTTCAATACTGAAATGAGTGCGGAAAAATGGACTTTTGCCGCACGCTAGTAGAAAAATAATTGAGATCACAACCTATTATTTGTAGTTCATTAGATTCTGCCATTTTTATAGGCCACTACGAATTTATTTTTCATCTCTTGGAGCGCACGAAAGTTATGCCGAATTGTGTGACCTAATCATAGATAATACCAAATCTCCACTTGAACCACTTTGCTTCTGATCATACTAAAGTCATGAAGGTGAAATGATGCAATATTTTACATGCTCTATTAACAGGCATGCTATTCAACCTTCAAAGTTTCCGCGGCAAAAAGTATACAAGAGCAGGGTGCTATGAATTAAAACGCTCTAATTATTCAGCTAAACTGCATAAATTCGCTAGAGACCTCGTTAAAAAAACACCTGCTAAATATGTCGTTTTAATTAAGTGCCCTACTATTAGCAAAATGAAGTTGCAAATTTATGGAAACTTCAAGGAGACATGACTTCATAAAATTTTCTATATTAGCAGCGCTAGAAAAAGCGGGTTTCCTTCACTTCCGCGTAGCTAAGAACTTCAGTACCGTTTGTTCATAAAGTGATTGGATTCAAAATGATTATTGTAACATCATACGTACATGTCTTCAACACGTATTTTTGTATCCCTAAAGCTGCGCCTTTGTACCGTGTGAACAACTAAGAACGACTGTCAACAATCCTTTTTCCAACTTCGATCGTCAATATCTTTCGTTAGCAAAAAGCTATCATGTTGTAGTTTTCGTTGGTCTGTTGAGATTTAGTTTCTCTATTAGATCGTGTAATAATATGCACACATTACATTTGTAATTCACGATATCTATTGATACTCCAGATCTCGCCGACAGCCGTTCTTACTTGTTCACCTAGTTTTTGGCGCCCAACGGGGGGCCAATATGGATGGATATATCACATGGAAATTGGCGAATGGTTATCACATTACAAACATTTCCCGAAACATGAATATCACTAGATCGGATCGACATTGCATCTGTTGATTAAAAATGCACCCTACTCTTTTTCAATTTCCATCATGTTTCCGAGCGATATCACGGAAAATTCAAACGGCGTTAATTTATATCGTGGGTTATTATTTTTAGTGCCCTCTAGTGCTCGCATATTAACCGCTGCATGAATATCGCATCAAGCGGTCCTTGATTTCTGTACAGCCCACTTTCTACTGAATACCCGACCGTATATATACCCTTGTTTGCTCTAGACTCTAGAGCTACCCTCTTTCCTTTATAAATCAATTATTCCAGAGCATCCATGACGAGCGCATAATTCAATTGAATTATATAGTTATATATAGGTATAGGTAGAAAAAATGTATTTAATAACGATAACGATAATTAAGGCCGTGCCGAGAGGGGGAGGTCCGGGAGGCCCGGAACCCCCCTGAATTATGGCATAAATCCGACATTTTCTCGTTAGTTCGAAGAGAAATATCGAATTAGCAATTTCGTTTTTCTCGGACCGCCCGCCGGAAAAAAACCTGTTCACAGCCTTGGTGATAATAATTATATCTAAATATTAAAATAATTGCTTCTTTCCTCCACTAGCTATAGAACCCTTGATAGAACCTATACCATTATGAACTCAATTTCAGATCGTGAAGTGTGTTCAATCTTCACCAAGGTGGCTCCATATTTTATGAAACTAGTTCTTAAAGACAAAGTCACCCGAATTCACTCTGCTGCAGATGCGATAATCGCAGAAATGACATTCGAATCTATAGTAGCTATTTATCAATAACGACTCATATGCTAGCTGTCACGGTCATGGCCATAGTAGATTTCAATTAGAATTGATATGAAGTTTTTTTTATCTCTTGGAACGCACGGATGAAAATTCCTATGATGTTCGTGTATAACATCGTGCGTGAATTTTCTGGAGATTAGGTATACGTTCTTGAGAATACTTCCATTGGCAAAGAATTTCAAAGCTTTGCCGATCTATAGGTCCATATTTCAGTTTCACAGAACTATAATGATTGAAATTAATTGCTAGTGCATGGCAAAGTAACCTTTCTCCCCCTAGGTGAATTTTTTACCACTGGGACCTCTTCTTCATCGTCTCTTGCTTCAAGTGTTTGAGTGTTACATTTTTATTCCAATAGAAATTATTTATATTTCAAATTGACGTCAATGGGGGGAGGGGGAATCAATACCACATTCAAAACGTCTTTCGATTCTCCATTAGACACAAAAGTTCTATATCCAGAATTCCAGAAATATATCGAAAAGAAGGCATCATCTTGAAGAAGATAGCGAAATTGACAAAATATCTATTCAAAATCAAGAACAATGTTTATTATTATATTATTTTCCAGATGATTTTCTTCCGAAATCTTTCTGGATTCGTTTATCAGAGAAAATTACGTTTCGTATGTTTTTTATTCAACTGCCAGTCTAGATCCCATGTCAATAAGATGGATCAGGAACCACACCATATAATGGGCAGCCATGAGAACCGAGCCGCCCCTGTAACTATTGAATAGTTCGACATGAAATTTTGAAATTTGGAGGGTTCATTATAACATCATATTCTGCATTCACTGATATGATTATGCTTTTTGAGATACATCCGGTGTCGCTGGAAATGAACTCAACTTTCGATTGTCAAATGTATATTTTTAAATTTTTGCATAATTTTCGGGTGAAAATGATATTTATTTGATTCATGGAATCGTATCTATCTTATAATCAGCTCTAGAATAGCTTCGCTTTTTCAAATGGGATGATTGTTTTCGAAGAATCTTCTACAACTTATTAATTGATACCACATTTATCAAAATCAATTCTAAAATAGAGAGATTAAGATGAGTCTAGTTGGCTATGATGTCTTCCTGTGAAAATGATGTAAAATGATCTCCTGAATCCAAAAAAGTGAGAATATAGGGTGTCCCATTTGAAAATCGAAAGTTGAAGGCATTCCTGCTGAAACCGGAAGTAATTCAAAATGTGTAACTGTCAGTGAATGCGAAATGAGATGTTATTTGATCCCTAAAAATTTCATAATTCTATCCCAAGTGATTCAGAAGTTACCGGGGCGGCCGGGTTCTAGTATCCACCCGGTATATCTTTCGTATACGCTAATATCTCTTCATACATGACAAAATGTGAATACATGATTGTGCCACTTCTGATGAGCATGGTATTCCCATTCCAACTGGAATTATATGCTATGATTAGTCTGCTATATATGAGCAGTGTAACATCAAATCATCTAGGTGGATTACGAAATAATAGAACATCGGATTTGTGATAATTGATTGCTAGGAATGCTTATTATAGGATTCATCATTGATATAATGAATTAGCCACAAATGAATACACATACTATTTTTTTGATACATCTTCAGAAATGAACATTTCACTTCCTTCGTCAATCTACAGAGGATTTTGTGATAAAAATTGGCTCTTAGACACTAACATCAGTTCTCGTTCATCCATAGTTTGAAATTAGGACTACTCCTGCAGAATGTTTCAATTTGGCCCACAGTGCATACGTTAATCCAGATATCCTACAAACCTTCTTTGGCAGACATAATCTTTTCAGCTGTTTTATTGCAACGACGCCATTTTAATTGCAAAATTACGCTCTCTATAGAGACTCCCATTATACGCTCGATGCGAAATTCACGAATAGAACTCCCAGTATTTGCATTCTCTATTGTTTTTCTTGACTAAATCGCAGCTAGTGTTTGACGAGACGAAAACAGTGAAGAAATTTGTTTGTCGAGAAGGCGGCAGCCAAAGAGCAGGATTATATAGTTGACGTTCCTGTGTTTTCGTAAGGCACCTGTTAAACGGTTTACTACGAAAATACTTTGACGTCACTTGAATAACCATAACGTCTTGTTCTAAATTCCATCCAACCAGCACAACACTCGGTTAGACAATGTTCGGCTTGTTCGATTGGATTTTAAATTTCGGACATCTTGAAACAAGGTAGTTTGAATATAGGTACAGAAAGAGATAATATTTCCGCTTTAGATGTCCATTCAGTTGAACGAAGGTTGTACTACTAATTCGAGACATTCTCAAGATTATTCATGATTATGGAGGGCCAAGCTATAGAATAATTTGAAGTGTCGATAGCTATACATACTACACTTTGTCTAATTGAGCTCCAAAGAGTGACAATTATTGTATTTCAAAAAAGAATCACTGGCGACGGTTTGCAATATATGTACATTAGTTGTATTATTTGACTGAGATGTTGATATCTTATTAGACTGTTCAAATTCTCTTGAGATGGATGAGAATTTAAGAAAATAAGAACCATATTTTGGGTTTGATGTTCGAAGCTGATTCCGCATCCGATTTCTGAGATACGTAGCTGTACCTATACTCATGGAAAGTAGATCAGTAGGTAGTTGAACAAAGGCTATTTCCACTATATGTACTCCACTGACATCTTCAATATGCATGCCATTACCTGAAGCCATGGTGAATGAAATTTCAACCACATATCGACTGCACGAATTGCATATAGTGCACAGTCAGGGGTTGTGATATTGGATAAACCCGTATCCAATACAAGAAATCGAGAAATGTCTAGAATATACAGAGTGCTTCATATTGTGATGGAGAGAACTTAATAAGCGATAGAACTCTTAGCATTGAAAAATTCGTGTTAACTTGAATAATTTGGAGCTCCGTTTTCGAGCTACTAGAATTGTCAGTTTTTCAGGAGAATTTTTTATTCTAAGCTCAAAAACTTCTCAGCGTATTATTCGTAGAACTTATAGCAGAAAATGGATCTCTTGGCATGACTAGATTGACCGTAATCAATCCAATGGCACCCCTGAGGATTACCTGCTTGATATTTGAGAGGTAAAAAGTATTGTTCTCCATTGTTTTTCTTCAAGTCCCATATTTTTATTCGATTTAACAATGATGTATAAAACATTCTTGTTTCATGAGTTTTTTTGTTGTTGTATTTTTCATGCAAAAAATGAAGATCTGATATGAATACCAATGATTAAAGACAATCAAGCCGAACACACTGTATTTTGATAATATAAAATTTTATATTGAAAAATCAAAAAATGAAGGTGCCTCCTATTGAACCGGAAGTGATAAAACAAATAGCAAATGAGCAATTTTATATACTTGCTACCCACCTAATTGCAAAAATCCGATATAGAATGATTCAGAAGTTACATAACTGACCATTTTTTGTACAGTTCTCTGTGTATATGAACCTTTTTTTCCATTTCTGCGAGTACTATCGTCAAGATTTCTTGATCTTCAGGAACTCACCTTCAAGGGGCTGTAGCTCCCGAAGTTAATAGGAACTGTTCTCCTTATTTTATCTGCTGTTGCAGTATGACAGGCTACTTTCGGGACACCGTGTATAGAAACACTGTCATTCAATAATCAAAGCATGTTGCTTTGGGACGACATTTCGATCAAATATGCCATGTTAGAGGGCAATGCTGAATACCCCGCGTATAAATACATGGATACACATTGGATATTGTAAACGATGGCGACGTCGGGCGTCTAGACGCCAGGACGCCGGGGCGGAGCGATACCCCATTTTCATGCTACTGGGTCATCATTTCCCTATATAGTTCCGTCTCTTTCACGCACTGCGAAAATTCATCGCCGACATCCCGGAATCAGAATTAGGATATGAATTGTGTCAGTAATAACATATTCTTCCAGTCGAGTCGGATATTGTCCTTGAGCAGACGTATTGATGGCTATTACGACTCATTGTGGTCTTTGCCAACATCCATTCAATAAATACTGTTTTTTTTTGGCCAAAACAGGAAACCTTTATTCATCCAAGAAGATCATACATTTATGATATAGAACAAGTCATAAAAGTTTTTTAACAATTTTCATCATTTCTTGATCTAATGACCAATCATCCATCCCCATATGTTCATACTTACATGCGCTCATCACCATTCACACAAATCATTTCCGGATCCTGAAAAGAGTATACTGAAGGTACTCTTCAACGGCATTTGCTAGAAATATCGATCTGCTAGCTGACATAAACTTTTTCAAACTAGTCCTGTTCTCCATTTCATTGTTCAATTTGTTATATAAGACTGTGCCAATATAATAAGGATTTGACTTATACAATTCTAATCTATGGGTATCATATTATTGTGAATTATACCCACATATCGTGTTGGATATGTATGAGTAGCATTTAGATACCCAGCAAGGTCTGTCAAATTTTGTTTTACAAATTTCAGTATCTCAAAAATGTATAAACAAGGCTGAGTAAGAATTTTGTTGCTAACAAATGTGGATTTGCATGTAGCTCTATAAGATAGCCCAAACATATATATCTTATTGCCCTTTTTTGTGAAACAAAAATTCTGTCTTGTTTTAATCTTTTCATTGCAAACGAGTTACTTGCGCACCTTTTACTTACTGCTGACACATGTGATTTCCCATCTGTTAATTGTTGAATTGATTTACCAATGTATTTCAGGAGTTGACTTTCATTATATTGGTCTGCAAGGGGATAAAATTGCATGAAGAATGTTTTTTCCTGGTCAAAAGTCAGTTTTTTATTCTGTTAGTAGTGAATCACTTTATCAAAATTATTTTGATTACTTCAAGGGCTTCTATTTGGATTTCATTATTTTATGCTTCTAATGATTCCTGAGGTTTATGGAAAAATAGTGCCCTTAAATATTTGTCGAAAAATGATTCCTAAGAGGGCAACGCCCCTTCAGAAAGTACATCCTGAAGACAGCTTTTCCTCAATGTTTCCAAGTTTGTTCATCGAAAACTGATGAAAATTAGTACATAGCATGAACTTTTGATGCTGGATCAGAATTTGAGATCAGCTTTGGGTAATTTTGATCAGAAGCGAACCATAATGGAGAAGTTGGGAGTAACAACCATCCTATGTTATTATAGAATCTCATCAAGAGTACCTTTTTGTATTAAGCAAGGTACGCAATCCAAATTTCACATTCAAACCCGTTTCTTTCCATTGGAGTAGAAGTTTAGGATATCTATTCACTGAAAAAATATACGCCCATGGAATGATATTCATCATAATTATGATATGGGTTTTATTATCCGCCCAATGAAGCTAGGCCAACCTACCAAATTTGAGATTCAATGGTATAAAGCAAAAAGGATATGTGAATTGCAACTTCAGAGTCGTTTAGCGCCCTAACTATATATAGGCAACTTTGTACTGAGATGGGTTTGCTTGTATTGAATTGTTTTACTCTGAGGAAATAATAAAATGTGGAAAGTTTCTGTAAAGAACTTTTAGGTACACCTTGTATAAACAATTTCTCTATTCGTTTTTGCCAAATCAGATCACCAAGGTACATTTCCAGAAGTGAACGCGAATCGTCTTCCATGGCCTATTTTCGACGACTTGATTACCAAAATGACACGAATAGACAAACGGATCGATTCCTGAATCGTGTTCCTGCAGGAAATGAGAAAATGCCGTTATATATCCAACCGAAATAGCTCAAAGATCAGAGAAACTGATTTGCAAGTTTCTGCAGCATCACGATACAATTATAATACTCGGCACCCAAAGAATCATTGAAACACAATCGCGTATTCCAAACACTAGTGAAGAAGTGACGTTTAATAAGCTGTATAAGAGCCGCTCTTTCTGGGGTCTTAACTTTGGCGTTTACTATGAACTATGAGGCAAAAGTTTGGACAGTCAGTCAGCAATTATGAAATTATTCATTTTCATCAGTCGTTGGCTTTCAGAAAAAAATAAGTACTTCAACAGATATTTGATATTTGACAAAGCAATTGTTCCTTGATGCCATATATACGAGGGAGCAAACAGAGCAGCTGATTCACATTTAGCATGAAAATGAAGATTCACTACTCATCGATCGCTATAACATATAAGGGCATCTTCCTTCAACAATTTCAAGTCAAAAGTGTCTCATACACTTTCGACTCAATGGTTAAGTTGTTATGAGCGATTGAATAACAACTTTGCTCACCAGTGGATTGCAAGAGGTGGCAGAGTTCTTTGGCCAACGAGGTCACCTGACTACTATTCTTTGGGGACCCATGAAAGTAAAATACATACCAGAGATGAGCTAATTCAAAATATCGTGACTACAGCTGTATCCATGAGAGACGACCCAGACACGAGCCAGAATGTGTTGTGTAGCAGCAGGGGGACATTTTGAATCATAATTAAACTTGTGTGATTGAACAAAAAATTACTTCATTCAACTTTCCCTTTGCTTCATCAAATGCACTTTCTGTTGAGTTTAACATTGCTCATTACTCCTCAACCATAGAGTTTTGAACAAGAGTGTGAAATGCACTTTCGACTTGAAATTGTTAAAGAGTATACCCTCCTCTTGTGTAGCATTGGTGAATTATTGGGTTATGAACAAAACTTTTTCTCTTCCCTCTCTGCACCATCTCATGGATTCTTCAAATGATATCGCAAGAAAACACACTCCAACATATATTTGATATTCCTGGAAATGAATGGGTATGAGGACAGAGTAATTGGCCCTTGATGCCATACAACGGTAATGAGAGAGCACCGCGACGCGCCTTCGACGTCGGTCGTCCGCAATACCGAAAATCGCATAAAGAATTACTGTCATCGTTATCCGGACTGTTGGCGTGTGTATAACAGACGTTCTTCCGTACATTACTGTGTCGAGACGGTATACGGCAGCCCCGTCCATTACCATAAGGCGCATTGCAGAGGCCGACGAACTATTCCAAAAGTTCGCTTATTTAATATCGCGATAAGAATTCTGCACAGGTCTCTCGCACGGAGACATTCCTCCCCATTCCGAATTGCATCTACCTTGTAACGATCTCGGGAGGTAACTATCACTTATCTGCAGGATGCGGAGGCGAGAGGCGGTAGAGATAAGACCGGAGTCTCGAAGGGGTAGCGTGGAGAAAATTGGGAGGAGGCTCTTTTAGGAGTCGCTGATTGAAAAACTGGATATGTCGTGTGCTGCATCCGAAACGATGGTCCGCAATCAGTGAGTCGATTAGGCTCTTTTTTGAAGCGGAGCTTTTGGCTGGGTATATATACAGTGAGAACGTAAACAGTCCTCCACTCCCTTTAACCTTTGAACGGAACAAGCTAGCGAGATCGGGTAAAATTCAGGCAAAATGGTACCTACAACTATTTGGCATGAGAATGGTTGTGGTCACATGACCTAGTGTCAAGTGGGCACCATAAACTTTTTTTTTTCAAATATAAAGAGGGGTTCACCTAGTACCTTGTTTTGAAGGCCTTTCGATTCTCTATCCAACACCGTTTCGTTTGTCGAAATCGGCCAAGCCGTTTCAAAATGACAAGCGTTTGAAATTTGCTTCAAATATTAATATTAATGAATAAAAAACCTAGAAAACTTGATTTCACGACCCAAAACACCAGAGCTGCACAAGAGATCTTATATATCTGAAGAGGATACAATCAAGACTACCGAACAACTCTAGGACTCGCTGGTTCGAGAACAATGATCATGCAAATCAGAAACGAACGAGGGAGAAATGTTGACAACATAAAAATGGAAGACATCCATTTCGATGCTTGGTATTACTATCAGCAATAATGGGAAAATCACGTGAGATCAATTGCTAAAAGTGCATCCCGAAAACTTGGCTTTCTGTTTCGGGCCAGAAGCTATTTCACTTCAAGTCAGCTGCTTATGATCTATGAGGCACAGAATTGACCTGTCCTTGAATACTGTTCCCATATTTGGAGTGCAGTACCCAAACATACCCTGAAACTGTTGGATTCTGTCCAGAAGAGGGCAATTCGTCTCGTGGGTGATGCCTCGCTCACAAACTCACTCACTTCTCTGGAACGCCGTAGACAAGTTGGCGATCTGGCCCTATTTTATAGATATTTTCATGAAAGATGCTCTTCTGAAATATCAATAATTGTTTCTCCAATGGCAGTCCCCGCGAGATTAACCCGTCGAGTTGAGGCTTCGCATCCCTTCGTGGTCACTTTGAAGACCTGCAGAACATCTCTTTCCAAAGACTCGTTTATCCAATGAACGTCGAGGCTCTGTAATACATTGCCAAAGGAGGTGTTCCCCGAGGCATATAACCTCCGAAATTCAAGAAGAACACCAATTCCTACCTTATTTCCCTTGGTTCTCACAATTTTACAATGTTCTCTGAGCATTACAGGATATACCTTTTGGTGGGAACCAGAAAAAAAAAATCTATTTTCTGTTCAGCAGATCGACGACCAGTGTCTGAAATGCTCTGCTGTCGTTGTATGGCACCCATACGTTTACGAGAATTCGAAATATCTTGGAGTATATTTTTAATGAAATATCAATGATAGAATCTATATAGATGATGGTTTAGAGAGGTGCAGGAAAAAGAGATTTCATATCTCTGAAGAGAATGGATTTGAGACTCACTCTGCTCGAACAGAACCAATGATGACCAGTAATCCTTTATACTTTTTTGTTTTTCGGCCAACCACTGTTGAAGATGTTCTATAACCACCCTTGTATGACATACACACCCCTTGTTTACTTTATACCCATTCATTTTCAGGCGTATCAAACATAATTATGTTGAAGGAAACTGTCTTGCGATGGTAAGAGAAAATAAGATGGTTCGGATAAGAAGCGAAACAAAGAGAGCTACGTTAACATATCTGATATATCTGAAGGAAGGTTGAAATATACAATTGAGGTTAGCCAACAGGAATCAATCGATCTAACGGAGCAACTGTGTATCAAATAGTGGAAAATGTATGTACGAAAGTTAATTCGACCTGGGAAGTGATCAAATAGTCAGTGCTCGCTGAAAACCATGCTGGTCATAAGAATAAATGAACAAATAAATAGGTTCATCAAAGTGATAGCCATTTGGTGGAAGAATTGCATATGAGCCGAAAAAATCTGATATTCTTGAGTGAGAAAGATTAATTAGTATTCCAAACACAGCTCATGTTTGACAGTATCTATGTTGAAGGAAAAACATATCGAACCCTGTTAACAATGAATTCTAGGTGCTTCTCTGGTTCTCCAAATTAGCAGAGTAATGTCGCTTGAAACATCTACTTATAGGATAACAGCGTTACAAATTTAACTCAAGTTTTCGCTCATTCTCCGAAATGAGATACTGGTTTTCCACTTCCCCATTAGGATAAATGAATTTATCGTTGAATTTGTATAGAATTCGGGAAGTGGCCTCATCCATCTCTCTCGAGTAATACGAAAGTTTTTATTTCAACTATCAAGCAATGGCTTCTCACAGGGATAATTATAGATACCTGTCTATGATTGATTCAATCAGCGCACGAAAGATTGAAATGTCAATTCACGATAGACTGACAATTCTATAACTGACTCACCTCTTACACTCTATATCGGTGTTATCAGACTGTCGATCGCCAAAGACTCCATAAGCTTACCTGCAACAGAGGAAAGATACTGGAATTATTACACTGTGCATATAAAAGGCGAGCACGACATGCAATAAGAACCGAACAATTGCAGTTTCCAAAGCAAACTTGAAGTTTTTATAACTGGTTTTGTGATTGTTTCGGCACGTCATTCTATAAATATTCGACACGCAATGTTGAAATGATTACAGTATTCTTTATAGCACATAAAAAGTAATTATAACGAAAACATTATCGAACATGGGTAAACATTATCATAAAATGTAGGATGGATTGCGTCTATCAGGGGGCTTAGTCGAACGAATTATTTACTGCTCATGATATAACAGACTTGGGAATACGAAACTTAGACGATACCATAAACATTGATTCGGCATGACAAAATGAAAATGTATTTGCTGGCTCAATGCCAAACACTTCAGAGTTCAAACTAATAAGTTCATCAGCTTCGACAAGTCTCTGTTTTCTATTTAATTCGGCCGGTTTCATCAGGAAGATTTTATCTCTTGGTGAGGAGTGAGAACTCATACTCCAATTGTTTGGTTCCATCAGCTTATTTGTTTGAACGATTATACGTACATAATGTATCGAATAGCCCGCGGCAGTAAGGTATTTTTGCCTGGAAATAATACAAGTTTTGATTTCTGGTGCATGTTTGATTAGGGTTTGAAAGTCTATGGATATAGATATGTAAATTTATTTAATGCATTGAATCACCAATGGAATTAGCTTTCCTATAAAGATTCAATCATTGGACGACCCGGAAAACCTCACGTATTCACCGATCTCTTTATCAAATGACTTTTTTTGATCCTGTACCTTCCCAATTCAAATTCTTTTGGTCACAAAAGTGGTCAAGAGGGAAATTACATTTGGAAGTTAGGGATACGTCCAAAATATGTCCCCCAAGGCATCGAAATCGACGTAGATATTGAAATGGTTTGGATGATAATACACAACTTCCAATTTTACGAACTTGTATAATTATTAATGATTGGCATTACAAAGAATGTACCAGCCTGATGAAAGGTATATAAAAATGGACTGTATACGTGGTATTCGCTGGGGTTGTCAGGCAGCGACTGGGGGTGAGTGCGGACTGCGTAGTCGTTGTCCGTTATTTTGGATTTGACGAACGGTTGCCAGGGGCGTATCACCGAACATACCGGCGGCCTTGAAAGTATCGGCTTTCAAATAAAATAGGGAAATAGCATACAAACAATATCATCAGGTCTGGAGAATGAGGATTACAAATATATGCCTAATATCAATAAGTGATCAATAATCGAAATATAAAGAAAAACAAACAATTCAGTTCATATGAAATGAAAGGAACAGTCAGTTCACTGGTAAAATGCTTATCATAGTAATGGCTCGTTTAACATTGCCATGCTTAGTAGACACATTCACTACACGCACAATGTTGTCTGTCCCATGATGCACAGAAGTGATTCTTCCCAATGTCCACTGCTGAGGTATAGTTTTGTCATCTCTTAGGAGTACTAGTCTCCCTATTAACTCCTTGGTTTCCTTCTTGAATTGCCATTTGTTCCTTTGATGAAGATTATGGAGATAATCGTTTTTCCATGTTGTCCAGAAACTTTGAACTAATTTTTGGAGATGTTGGAATCGGCTTAGATGATTAAATGGAACATCCTCTACGCTCAGTTGCGGGGCGGCATTCAAAGGCTGTCCGATAATGAAGTGTCCTGGAGTGATCGCCTCAAGGTCGTTGGGGTCAGAGGATAGGGGAACGAGTGGACGAGAGTTAAGAATAGCTTCGACCTGTGTCAATATTGTTATGAATTCTTCGAATGTGTAGGGATCGGTGGACAAAATGCGTTTTAGATGGTGTTTTAAAGATTTTACGGCGGCTTCCCATAGCCCACCAAAATGAGCAGAACGAGCCGGAATAAAATGCCATTGCATTTGGGTGCTATTAAAGTAACTTTGCAAAGGTTTACTAGACAAAATGTCGTAAATCTCTTTAAATTGATTGTGTGCTCCAATAAAGTTGGACCCGTTATCTGAATAGAGATTGGTACACATTCCTCGCCTGGACACAAACCGCCTGAATGCTGCTATAAAAGCTTCTGTGGTTAGTTCGCTTGCTAGTTCAATATGAACCGCCTTTGTAGATAAGCACACGAAAATACAAGCATAGCATTTCAAGATTTTCCGGTTCCTATACTTCCCGTCCTTCATAAGAAAAGGCCCAGCATAGTCAAGACCGCAATTGGAGAAAACACGAGCAGGAGTTACACGCGGCGCAGGAAGATTACCCATTTGGTTGAAGAGTATCGGTGGATTGGCTCTGAAGCAAGGTATGCATTTTCTAAGAACATTCCGTACTGCTTCTCGACCATTCAATGGCCAAAACCTTCTTCTGATGAATGAAAGGGTGGCTTGGCAGCCAGAATGGAAATTAAGTTCATGAATATGTCGTATCAATAGAGTCGTAAAGAGGTGTTTTTTGGGAATCAGAATAGGATGCTTGGCCTCATGGCTAATATTTGCATGTTCTAATCTGCCGCCTACTCTGATTATGCCATCTGAATCTAAATAGGGGTTTAGGGACTTCAGATTACTATTAACTCTAACTGACTTTGTAGAGGCTAGGCTCTTTAAATCATCAGTGAAACAACTTTCTTGAACTAGCTTAACTAAGAAAATTTCTGTATTTTGCCACTCACAGAGAGTAATGTTCAAGGAAATTATTTCAGAGTTTTGTTTATATTTGGATCTTTTAACAAACCTCAGGCAATAAGCCATAACGCGTATCAATTTGGAATAGCTAGAATATCTTTCAAATATACTATCATCATCTGATGCTAGTAAGCAAGTATGATTTTGATTAAATTCCTCAAGGTCTGAGGGAGATCGAGCATAATTCGAAATGTGACAATCTTGCGGCCATTTTTCTTGGTTCTCACATAAAAATTGTGGCCCGTGCCACCACATGGAAGCATTTTCAAGATCGGTAGGATTAATTCCTCTGGATATTATATCAGCAGGATTGTTTTTTGAGGATATATGATTCCAATTGTTAATGTTGGACAGGGTTTGAATTTCTGATATCCTATTACAAACGAACGTTTTCCATGTCCTTGGTTCGGCACTCAACCATGCTAAGACAATGGTTGAATCAGTCCAGTAATAAATTGCCTCGAAGTTGAGGTTCAAGGATTCAATTACCCTTTTTAAGAGTTTTGATAAAAGGAGGGCACCTGATAATTCCAGTCTAGGAAGGGAGATGGCCTTGAGAGGGGCAACACGTGATTTTGCGCATAACAAACTGGTTTGAACCTCACCATTATGATTTTGAGACCTCAAGTATATACATGCACCGTAAGCCTGGATAGAGGAATCACAAAATCCATGTATTTGTAGGCTCACAGGATTTCTTTGAATAACATGTCTAGGAATTTTCAAAGTATTAGTGATAGACAACTGTTTGCAAAAATAATTCCATGCCTTGTACAGGTTCTTTGGAATTGGGTCGTCCCAATTAAGATTTGCTAGCCACAGCTGCTGGAGAATAATTTTAGCTTGAATAATTATAGGACCAAATAGACCAAGGGGGTCAAAAATTTGTGATATGGTTGAGAGAATATTTCTCTTTGTTACTGGTGTCTTAAGAGATATTTGTGAATTATAGATGAAACAGTCGGACGAAGAGTCCCAAGATATTCCCAAGGTTTTTGTGCTTTGAGATTCATTCACGAGATGTTTTATAGAATTATCATTGGAACTGCAAATATCAGCCAGAACAGACGGTTCATTTGAACTGAATTTTCGTAATTGGAATCCTGCGTCCTTGAGCATATTAACCAAATTTTTTCTTATCTGAATCAAGTTTTCTACAGTGTCTGCTCCTGTGATGACGTCATCAACGTAAAAATCATTAAAAATGATGTTAGATTCGACAGGAAACGTGTACTGATTTTCTATTGCTATCTGTTTTAGACATCGAGTGGAAAGAAAGCTTGCGGAAGCAGTTCCGTAAGTGATGGTATTTAATTCATAATGGGAGAGCTCTTGATTGGGATGTTCGCGCCATACTATACGTTGAAGACTACGTTGCATGGGCTGGATTTTAACCTGGCGATACATCATGGTGATATCACCAATTAAGACAAGGTTATGTTGCCTAAACCGTAATATAATGGTAAATAAGTCATTTTGAATAGTTGGTCCAACTTTTAGGACATCGTTTAATGAAAGACCTGACGTGGTTTTAGCAGAACCATCAAAGACTACTCGCAGTTTGGTTGTCGTGCTTTCATGTTTTTCTACGGAATGGTGAGGTAGATAATACGTAGGATATGACCCTTGATGCTTACGATCAATTTTCGTCATATGGCCGAGACTTAGATATTGTGACATGAAATCAGAATATTGAGCTTTGAGTTCAGGAATTTTGTTCAGTTTCCTTTCAATCGCGTGAAATCGGCAAATAGCTGTTTCTTCAGAGTCACCTAAATTTGAGTAATTCTTCTTCAGAGGTAAACTCACAGTGAATCTGCCAGTTTCATCCCTATTGAAAGTTTCTAAGAAGTGAGATTCGCACTCAGCTTCTTCCTTAGTGAGAATTTTTTGATTTGCATAGTTTTCTTCTATTTGCCAAAAGTCTTGCAACTGGATTTGTATTGAATCGGTGGTGGATAAAAGACAAGAATTCATTGATATAGCTGGAAGAATTGGCAGAGGTCCGGATATTATCCAGCCTAACTTGGTTTTGTGAAGTATTGGTAGATTTTTGCCCAACTTAGTTTGTTCATTTGACAGAAGCTCAAAGAATATACCAGCACCTAAGAGCATGTCAATGTCAGAAGGAATATCAAAGTTTGGGTCGGCAAGAGATATATTTTCTGGTATTTTGAGATTTCCTGCAGATATTTTTCGCTGTGGCGTTAAACCAGTAATTTTGTTTATTATTAAATAGGGTAATTCAAACATGTAGTTAGTGCATAAAGATTGAGCTTTGATTATGGCACGTTTGGAAATATTGATGGGATTTTGACTTAAACCGGAAATTGGCATATTTATAGGAGTGGAGTTTAATTTCAATTTATCAAATAGTTTTCTAGTAATAAAGTTCGACTGCGAACCGCTGTCCAATAATGCTCTGCACTTTATAGACTCACCGTATCTGTTGAACACATCAACTATGGCAGTAGAGAGGATTGTGTAAGATTGGTCACTGGTTTGAGATATCATAGCATGTGTACACAAATTCTCAGAGAGGGTAGGTCTATGTGAGATTGAAGACTCGGCCTTCGGTTGGTTAGGATGAGTGTCTTGTGTGTTTTTATATGTGATTTGACCGTGCCTTTGAGCTTTATTCATATCATTTGTGTTCAAGTGCAGCAAACTATGATGTTTCTTATGGCAGGTTCGACAAGAATACTGTGATCTGCATTCTTGATTGGAATGCCCTGGTCTCAGACAATTGGAGCATAGTTTAAAACGCTTGATTTCGGCATATCTTTTCTCAACGGGGATATCTAAGAAAGATTCACAAGAATATATAAAATGAGATTGATCACATAATGGGCATAACGTATTGTTAGTTGATAAGTGAGAGTATGACCGAGTATCAATAGCCTTCTTTATGAATTGTGTATTTTGGTTAGAATTTGTTTTGGTATCTAATGATTCTAAAAGTCGACAACGTTGGGTTAGAAAATTTATATACTCGTCTATTTTGGGAGAGTTGTTGGATCTGATACAAATTTCCCATTCCTTTCGGGTTGAAGAGTCTAATTTTGAATTGAGGAGGAATATTAGGATAGTATCCCATTCGTCAACATTCTCACCTAAACTTCTCAAGGAACGAAAATGTTTCTGAAATTCATCCAGAAATTTTCTCAAAAGTATGTGGGATTCTCTAGAAATATTTGATAACTCAAAAATTGCCTTCATATGAGAGTGAATTATAGCTTTTTTATTCTGATACCGTTCTTTTAGTAGATCCCAAGCAATTGTGTAATTAGCATCAGTAGCATTTAATGAGGAAATTGTTTGAGCAGCTTCGTCCTTGAGGGCACCTTGTAAATAAAAGAATTTTTGCACATTAGTGAGCATTGTGTTCTGGTTGATTAAAGAATCAAAGGTTTCTTGGAACTGCGTCCATTTGTCGTAACTATCATTAAACTCGGGCAGTTTAATATCAGGTAGCTTCACATTCGCAATCGGAATTGGATTCGATACGCCACTGGTTGTGGGCTGCGACCTGAGCGTGGAAATTGATGCGATCGGTTTGGTTATTTTAGCCTTTGCTAAAGCTATGACAGAGAAATATTTATCTTCGAACTCACTCCTTTCACTGTGGTGCCTATCTACATCGTCTGGTTCTAGGGTTTCAATTTCGGTTTGCACTATGTTATATTCCGAAAGAAGTGATGAAATAGCATTCAAGCGGGTGTCCAGCTCGATAATAATTTCTTCAGTTATTGTAGAGCTAGCAATCTTTTTCAAATGTGTTTCGAATCTAGTCACTGAACTCTTCAAACTGGCTCTACGAGCTACAAGCAACCTTTTCTCGATTTCCGTCATTTTATGTCTAATATACCTTCAAGTACAAGCAATGCAGAAAAACAGTTTAATACTGGTAACAAATTGTTGCTTTTGTCAATGAATTTTTTCTGTTAAATGTACAGATAAGCTGTCAAGTATTATGTTAAATTATCAGATGAAATCGTGAAATATGTACCTACCTAGGTACCTACATAATTAGAACATTCATATGTTACAATAACAATAACAACACAAGCCAAAACAACCCTAAAACTCGTGAGTGAGTTGGTTTGTCTATAAAAGCAGGTAAAGAAAAGGAAAGGACTGACCTTCTTTTAATCCCTTTGAACTGCAGTCGGCTCAGCGAAGACGGAGATATTTCTTGCTATGCGTACGTGACGAATTACAGAGCGCCAAAAGCCGTGCAAACTGCGGACTGTTTACAGTTGGTTTTCAATGTAGGATGTCTGGTTGAATTACAATTATTCGGCTTCGATGGACCATGAAATGGTTTGGATGATAATACACAACTTCCAATTTTACGAACTTGTATAATTATTAATGATTGGCATTACAAAGAATGTACCAGCCTGATGAAAGGTATATAAAAATGGACTGTATACGTGGTATTCGCTGGGGTTGTCAGGCAGCGACTGGGGGTGAGTGCGGACTGCGTAGTCGTTGTCCGTTATTTTGGATTTGACGAACGGTTGCCAGGGGCGTATCACCGAACAGATATTACATAACGATTGTTATTAACTCAACAGGTTGTTTCATCCCCTATATCTCAATATGAGACATATATTTGACATTGAAATTATTTCAATTCAATTGACAATTGACCTTTGATCTTCGAATTCCAGAATTATTTCAATATTTTTTGGCGCGGATAAAAAAATCCTATGTTATGATTATTAATATCTTTTATCAAAAATGAATACCTGATCTCTAAAACTTATGGGAGCTATTATATAATATATCTACTCAATTATGACCTAACTGGACTTTTAGAATCAGGTGGAGAGAAATTGAAATGATTTATTTCTGCATATTCTCCAAAAACACAATAACACAAACTACCTATACCCTCTGACTAGTGCCCTGTGGTTTCAACAATAATGAAAGAATTGAATTTCGTATTTTGAGACAGCCAAATATGTTCCATTCATTTCGATCCTGGAACCTATTTTCCATGATTATTTTTTCTTTTATGTTCTGGTTCCCACGAAAAGGGATATCCTGTAATGTTCAGAGAACATCGTTAGAACCAAGGGAAATAAGGTAGGAATTGGTGTTCTTCTCAAATTTCTCCCTTGGCAATGTGTACCAGAGCCTCGCTGTTCGTGGGATGAACAAGTCTTTGGAAAGGGATGTTCTGCAGGTCTCCAAAGTGACCACGAAGGGGTGCGCAGCCTCAACTCGACGGGTTAATCTCGCGAAGACTGCCAAGGGAGGAACAATTGTTGATATTTCAGAAGAACATCGTCCATCAAAATATCGATAAAATAGAACCAGATCGCCAACTTTTCTACTGTGTTCCAGAGAAGTGAGTGAGTTTGTGAGCGAGGCATCACCCACGAGACGAATTGCCTGCCCTTTTTTGGACAGAATCCAACAGTTTCAGGGTATGTTTCGGTGCTGCACTCCAAATATGGGAACAATATCCCAGGACAGGTCGGATCTGTACCTTATTAATCATAAGCAGCTGACTGGAAGTGAAATAGCTCCTGGCCCGAAACAGAAAGCCAAGTTTTTCCTCCTCTTGAGGGTCATTCAGTCTATTTCGTTTTCGTTGAACTACTCTGTGAGAGAATATTTCATGTCCAGAATGAAGGCGGTGTTAATCCAATCGACGTTCGGACGTTTTTCCTTGGATCAGGACAAACTGTCCCGAGATTTTATCGCCTCCCGATGCGTTGATCAACAGTCCGCTTGATTGATTCGGAATGGTCGATGCAACGTATAAACAATGTACGTGCTTTCGCCTAAATTACGCTCGGAATACACAATAAAGAGTCGACGAGCTGAAACAACAGAGAGGAGAGACAGAGTGACAGAGACTAGAGAGAGATGGCGCCTGAGCTTTGTACATACTTGGGTTCAGGATTTTATTACTCGCGCTTTACGATCATCAAGATCACCGTTTACTGCCGGCAACATTGCGGCGACAATGCCTATTCAATTTTGAACTGATGCGTGATAGAAAGTCGTTGGGGTCGTGTATGTGGGTACAACCCGAGGTACAACCATTTGGCAACTTTTGTTTATCTCTTGGAGCGAACGAAAAAAGAATTCCTAAAATGTTCGAAGAACATCGTGCTCACCTAGGGAGGATAGGGAGAGGAGGTAGGTGTTGGAATTTTTATTAAACTTTTGGAGTATATAAAGTATAAAGAACATCCCTACTCTACACGATCCAAACGGAACTATGTTATAGTGCATTCTGTAAACAAAACCATAACCCAATGATCCTCTATGTTTCTCGGACCAAAAATACACAACATGTACCAACTGAACTGAATGAACTGAAATCCATAAACTTTTGGCTTCTTTCAAGATAGCGGACTTTAACACATCAGTCGATCGATTCAAAAAACATTCCATCATCACCGAGCAAGTTGAAGTATTTTCATTATCTAAGTTTGAATCAACTATATCTGATCTCCCTCCTTAAGAACCTCATGGATTAGGTAGCTGGTGAAATGTAAAATGTCAACCCTCCTTTGAAAACAACTCTTGTTTATTCTATTTCCAGTTCTGTATTGAATTATATGTAACAATGTATTTGTAAACTATATAATTATTTTTATATAATGAGATACCAATGAATGAGTAGGAATGAACTGAATGAATAAACGTTATTATTATTATTAATATTATTAGTGAGTGTGGCATCACCCACCAGGCGGATGGCTCTTCTCTGGATACAATTTAAAAGCATCAGCGTATTTTGGGTGCTGAACCTCATATGTGAGAACAGTATTCTACAAATGGCCTTGTCTTGTGAGAATGGTGGAACCAGACATTGATATATCAGGCAGACTGAGTTTTGCCTTTCTTAAGAAAATACAAGCATGAGTTTTGGTATGGGGTTGAAATCAACTATATAGGTTGTTGGTTCTCCAGGCTGTAATTTCAGCAAGATCGTCATGGACAGCATTGACCTGCCTTTCGTCGTAAGTTTTCAGTTTCCTGGGAAGAAATGGGGATTCTAGAAGAGAACGAAGTATGGAAAGTACTACCATCTACAAAGCTGTGGATAGGGCAAGTGGTTGCTCCGAGGGGTAAATCTCCAGGAAAAATGTGTACACCAGACTTCCAATTAACATAGACTTCCAAAGACTTCCGAAGACATCCAAAGACATCCAAATACTTCCAAAGATTTCCAAAGACTTCCAAAGACATCCAAAGACTTCCAGAGACATCCAAAGACTACCGAAGACTTCCAAAGACATCCAAAGATTCCCAAAGACTTCCAAAGACATCCAAAGAATTCCAAAGACATCCAAAGAATTCCAAAGACTTCCAACGGCGTGTACACCAGACTTCCAAGGAGATTCACCCCTCGGGTTGCTCCCAACAAATCATTGATATGAAGAAGAAAAATGTTGGTGCCAAAATTGATTCTCGTGGAACGCCAGATTTGATAGCAATGGTATCAGACGATGCTTTGTCTGAAAGAGAACTCTATGAAAGATGGCAAAGCTGATGTGGTAAGCAGGATAACGTATTTTCTGTATACGTTGTCAGAAATATCAATATCTTCACTAGACACATGGATTGATCGAATTATAGTAATGTGAAAGATGGAAGAGAATATGGATCTATCGGTTCTTCAGAAGGTTGCCATCAGAGCCCAAAGGTCGGGAAGATTATATATGAGTGTTACTTGGAATAACATGATTTCTGCTTGCCAAATCATTCCATCTCATGATATAGTGTTCTATTGATACATTTTACAACCATCGATGAATCGTTTGTTTAATTTTGTATTTATTTTCGGATGGCATTAATTTTCAATTTCCAGACAGATATGTACCGATTGAAATTATGACTTTTGTTTTCGTCGTACTATTTTTTGTTTGTACGCAATAAATAAATAAACCAGAACATGCCAATCGGGCGGAATTAACGTATTCATTTTATTTACTGAAAAATCTGCATCAATTCCTGAAACACATTATACTGCATTAAGCTAGATTGAACCGAATAATTCCATTTTCCATTTGACCATCCCTCTTTCGCTGGATAAAATAATTTTTTTCTGTGACGGGAAAAAAGTTTGGCATTTCATCTCTGTTGGCAGGTTATAAAATGTCACTTTTCATAAATTACTTTTTTCCCGTGGGAAAAAAGTGAGTACTTTTTTCCCGGATATATATCTCATATACCGGGTGACACAGGTTATCGGGCCACCCCTGTAACTTCTGCATTCGTCAACGGATTTTTCTGAAATTCGGTACAGTTATATAAGCAACTATTTCGGATTTGATCACATTACAATCCAATATGGCGGACTTCCGGTTTTTCTGGAAATGCCAGAAATTTTGTTTTTTCAAATGGAACACTCTGTATATTTTTACATATTCAAGTTCAACAGGTCAAAACAAGTGCAATCTTGATGTCAAATGTCATTCATTCCACAGCCTACCTAGTTGAAAGATTATTTTAACTGCAAGGAAATTCATAAACTAGTTGTTGATTTTTGAATGTATACAATTTGTTACTGCACCGAAAAACAAAAATGATATGTCATTTTGTTCCCTAATGTATGTTCTAGAGAGACGGGTAGGTGGCCCATAAGGGTTCCATTTGAAAAAAAATAATTTTTGATCAAAAAGTGATGTGGCTAAATTGATTCCTGGATAAGTGACACAAAAAATACTTTTTCAGAAAAAATTATGTTCTTCTGTTATGTGTGACTCATTGTGAATAGTCTTGACCACATCTCATTTATCCACGACGTGAAATGAAAAAACAATTTTAATTTAATTTTTTTCGAAAAAATGACATTTGAAATTGAGATTGCACTTGTTTCGACCTGTTGAACTTGAATATGTAAAAATATACAGGGTGTTTCATTTGAAAAAACAAAGTTGCTGGCATTTCCAGAAATTACGGAAGTCCGCCATATTGGATTGTAATGTGATCAAATCTGAAATGATTGCTTATATAACTGTACCGAATTTCAGAAAAATCCGACGACGAAAGCAGAAGTTACAGGGGTGGCCCGATACCCTGTGTCACCCGGTATATACTCTGTTAATGGCTTTTGTTGTGCTTTAGTTCCGAAAAATTTGTCAATAATACCGTCTCCGAGAAAGAACTGCAAGTCCTTTTATCTTCCATTCGACTTCGCGGTTTCGTATATCACTAAACAACTACTGAATTCGCAATTTTTCAAAATCAAATCACAGAATTGAACTGACAGAAGTGACATCAGATATTTGATTACTTCAAAAGAATGATAAAGATGCCTATAAAACGCAGGTGTCCCTACTGTTAAAAACTTGAAATTTCACGTCGATAATTTTCAGATTTCGAAATAATGTAATATCTTCTCAATATTGATTCGTCCTTCCTTCTGTCACAGAAAAAAATAGTGTATTATACACGGGAAAAATATTAGATTTTAGCTCACGGTTTTTTGTCTCCCTCCGCTACGCGTCGGGAGACAACACAACCTGGAGCTAAAATCTACAACTTTTTTCCCTTGTATAATAAATAACTATTTTTCTGTGGCGGGAAAAAAGTTTGACATTTCATCTCTGTTGGCCGGTTACAATTTTCCAAAATGACTTTTTTCCACGGAAGAAATTGATAAACAGAAAAAGCCTTTGAATTGAACGATCCACCCTATTTGGTAAGTGGAAAATGTCAGAGGAGTTCTACGCAAAACAATTGAGGGGGATAAAGAAGTATATATCTTCAAAAACGTAACACCCTGTAGATTGAAAAAATCTTCAAATGCCTGAAATGATGAATTCCTAGAAAGTATTAACCACACCAAATTTCAAATTGATATTATCATCTCTTGAAGGTGCTGAGCGAGATACTTTAATGAACAGAAAAATTAATTTAACTCTGACCCCCCTATAGATCCGCTACTGATCGAGATCGGACTCATGTTGATATAAACATTTTTAATTGAAATGATGAGATCTACCACCTACTTCAACTACTCAAAACTTGAGAGGATTCCAACAATCCCCTATTTTCAAGGTGAAACACTTTATTATAATTATTCGATTATAATAATTATGTTACATATACCTTTTTTATTCCCAGGATACATCAGAATCGGCCCGATTTGCAGTACACTGGCTAAACGATAAAAATATTGGTATAAAAGTCTAACAAAAAATTGGTAGGTATATGCTATTTTTCTTAAATTTTTTGTTCATCTTCAGGATCGCACGATTGGGAATTCCCAACATGTTCATCCCTATGGCGTATTGGGACACAAGGTATAAATTGGAATTAAAAAAAAATAAGGAAATTATGTTTCCGCTATATTTGAAGAGATTTTTTTCGATCACTTATGATTGGTAGACAGACAGTCACATTCAAAGTAACAATGCGAAACTGTTTCCGAATTCGTCCAACTTCTTTTCTTCGCATTACCGAACTCACATCTTGTAGGGGCCCCATATGAGATTAGAGTCTGCCGGAACTTGCGAATGCTCGCATGTATTTCATTTATGGCGCAATATTTCGGAAAGTAACGAGGAATGTGCCGTCCATACATACAAATACATCGAGAAAAGGGCGAAACACACGTCACGAATTCAAATTGTCCTGCCAGTGGCGGAGCGCCATCCAGGAAAATGCTACGTGGGCGATGTCTTTTATAGGATCATAACTCTTTTATATACTCTTTATACATCTAACTTTCATCGTCATTTTTATCATTGTAACTACCATTTGGGGACCGGTCAGTTGGACCACGAGTACCTGCATTAATCCTTTTTTGAAAAAGGTCGAGTTAAGCCCACCCTGCAGTTCGACCAGGTTAACATTTTATTTTCTAATCGATTTGATAGAATTCTTTCAGTAACGTTCAAACTTTCTAGTAAGCATAATTATCCTTCATAAGTATCTAGTTAATTTAGTTTTTCTACAAACGTCAAAAAATGACAAGGTTCGCGCATTGATAACAAATTGCGATGTGGCACTTTTTTGTACTACATTTTTTCTACAATTATTCACTGTTCATGCTTTTAAAAATGGCTATCATATATTATTTCAACTATTAAATGAAAAATGTGAAACTTTGGATCTGATATTTAAACCTTCAACAGTCATTGTTGATTTTGAACAAGAAACGCTTGTTCAATTATGTGGCCGAATATGAAAATTATAGGATGTAGATTCCATTTGTGCCAATCGTGGTATCGTAAAATTCGAAATATGGGCTTGGTCACAGAATATCGGAACAAAAACTCAGAAATAGGCAATTTTCTTAAATTATTTTTTTGGCTTCCATTTTTAGACCCTAATGAAGTAGGAAACAAACGTGTGTGAATCATTTCATTCTCATTATAATTCAATTTTTTATAGTTCTTACCCAAGTTTATTTAATTATGTAAATATCTTAATAAACTTTCAAGCAGAAACATACCTATATTACAATAAATTCCGTAAAATGTTCCACCAAAAATCTATAAGTGCAACACAGGAAAAAAAAATTAAAGCTAAGATATCAGAATATAGAAATGGCCTTTTATCACAAAAAGATTTTGTAAAAATTATGTCCTATTATAATTCACCTCAATAATAAATAATATATGTTAAGAAAATAGTGATTGTTTTAATTCTTAGAATACAACCTTAATCCGCTGGGAGAGCGGTCGTGGTCCAACTGATCGGTGTAACGCAGGTTAATTTTTCTTTTAAATTAAAAGATATTCAGAATGCAAATTTGAGGATCAATCATGATCTATCAGAACTTGGATCATTATCTATAAAACATCTCTTGAATATAAATACCTCAGAGTCCTGTGCTGTTTTGTTCGGTAGTTAGAGTCAGAAAATGGCGGCAAAGAGCCAGTTGATGGACTTCAGCGAACAAGTCAAAAACCTTGGTCTGAAATCAGACTCAAAGTTGACGTTTGAGAAACATGTTACAATGAAAATAAGAACAGCTTATGCTTCTCTCAAACTTTTGTATCCTCATAGACATAACATGAATCCACTTACAAAGAAAATGTTATGCGATTCTATGGTGTTGTCTCATTTCAATCATTGTGATGCAGTATATGGACCTTTTTTACGTGAATCAGATGCATATCGCATACAGAAAGTCCAAAATTCATGTCTGCGTTTAATCCATGGAATAAGAAAAAGAGATCGTATATCTCATAAACTCAAGGAAATGGGTTGGTTGAGTATGTACAATCGTCGTGGACTTCACTCGTATTGCCATTTCTATAAAGTACTGTCATCTTTTTCCTATCAGATGCGACTGTGAGCCATTCTTTGGACATACCGAATTTCTCCCTAACATTGAATTCATTTGAAAACCAATTTGAGAAAAAATTCCTCCCACAGCAGTGATACGAAAAAACAAAGAAAAAAAAATGAATCAATGATAGTTGATTTATAATATATTATTATGATAGAGAAGAAGAAAACCTTTCACTAGAATTGATAATATACAGGGTGATTCATTTGAAAAATCAGATCTGGACTCTTATCATTTTGCGATTTGCATCTGTTTGTTTGAGAAGTGTCAAAAGATTGTATATACAAATGCAATCCAATATACATCTACAACTTTCATATTTGTTTTTTTCCACCTCGTATAGTAAAAGATGTAGGTAGGGGTCGATATGTAAATATGTAAAAATCTAACAGTAAAAAAGTATCTGCGTCATGTGGATAGAATCTAGAATACAAACGCCACTGATGCTGTTCCAGTATTCGGCACACACGCTAAACAGGAAAGGCCCGAGCGCCAGAAAACGGAATATAGGAAACACTCTTAAGAGTCATTCGAACGGTGAAAATGCAATTTTTCACATGCAAATTCGCGATGGTATCTCGACACGCACCTATATGTCAAAAAGTCGCGGGCCACTCAACGTTATATCGGGACGCCGATCCGAATGAAAAGTCACTTTCGATACGAGGATCGGGCCACTGACAATCTGAAAAATGGGCATAGAAGGACGATTGGACTGATTCAATTTTCGTCGAACGTTCGACATAAACGATTTCGGAAAATGTACGCTATAATGGCAAAACACGCTGAGAAAAAAAATTGCTTGTGATCACTGCTACACCAAGAAAACTAACAGTCAATTCGATCATCTAACTGAAAACAATCATAGAGTGTGCAGCGTGAAACTAAGGAGTGTTATGTAGGAGATGAGAATAGTGTAAGAACTAAAAAAAACGAATCACCGATTGATAGCAAATTTATAGCTCTACACTTCTAGAGAGCATGGTGACCTATCTATAGGCCCAATAGTTGCACGTAGGTCACGTTAATGCACTAGAGGAGAAGTATAGGTGCTATAGAACCGAGCAAAAGATTGCCCTTCTGCCTAGTATTTTATAGTAAATAATGTGTCATGTCATGAGTCACCTTTCATTGTTTTTACCCAATTGGTATTTTTTTTGAGATACGAGGTTATTATTGCATGTGTTGCAGTAGATGAAATCCCAGTAGGAAAACTGGTCTTTTGATGTTTTCTGCATGTAGATAAATAGAAAAAACTAGCAACAACAAAAGAGAAGATCCCTCAAAAATAATAAAAGAAGGAATTCAACATAAAAATGAAACTTTCGAATGTATGTGATTCGAATGACAACCTTTGCATGAGATATTATGCTTCAACTCAGTATACCTATACTTATGTGTGAATTTCAACTCTGATAAATGTAGTATGGTTCCTATGACTGTAATGAGTGACTGCAAATTTAGTAGGGAGTATATCCACCGAGTTAAATTTTCGAGTGGATTTGCAATAAGAATTGAGTATATTCATAACCTCTTCCAATAATGACATGCTAATAACAAATTCGATCGAATTATCTCAAAATTTGGAATAGAACAAAGTAGAAATCCATATTAGAGTGGCTTCTATTCAATCATTAGGGCAGGTTCATGCAGTATTTCGTTCCTTTACTGGTACCGTCTCAGTTCCTTTTAGACTTGCAAACAGTAAACAGTGCTCAGCAGTGTATTTGATGGTAACAACACATCGGCCGTTCTGGGTCTCCACAATATGTAATAATTCTAAATGAAGAACTCCGAAGTAAAGAAATGTGGAATGTCCGAATCCCTCTGATCATCGACGGAAGGAAGACCCGAGCGGCCAATTGATAACGCAGCGTCAGTCTCGATAGATTTGTAGTGCATGAAAACAATCCTGATGTCATTCTGAGCTTATCATCTCAGCGAAGTGGTATAGAAGTACTGCAAGTTCGAGTTGCTATATTCATGAGTGAAGTTTGGGTACCAGGTATCCAGGTAAGTTTAATTTTGTACAATGAATGATGGCTCAACAATATGGCTGATGATCGTAAATGATATCAAAGATTTATTTGGATGGTGTGATTCTTATTCATTGGATTGTATTCATAATTGATTTATATTTATATACGAATACCTTGACGTTTAGATTAATCCGTATTCTTCAGTTGTATAGTCGAATGGTCGAATCCAAAACGCCCTAGATTTTTCTCACAGCTATGCACGGCCATGTTCGTGAATTAACTTCTTACTCAGTATACTCAAATCAGAGTATTTCAAATCAGAAATAAATTAATTGAATCCTCATTGATTACATCATTTCCGAATAAGGTTTAATGAATCTGAATTGAGATAGTGTTATCAAAACTGACCTGATAATTCTGTTGTGATCATTCATGAGACAGATCTATAAAATATGTGTTGAAAATGTCGTTAGATAATTTGTCTCTATTTCAGGTAACATGCCCACAACGACTCTGATCTCATGAATACATTTTTGAATCAGCTGTTAGTAGACATTTTGTGTCTGCAGATTGTTTTGACTGTCAATGAGCTTGATAGTAGTAGTTTGCAGCCAGAAGAAGCCATACTTGATTTCGGAATTTCGAATTGTGTTAGTTTCATTGTCATCATCAGGAGAACCTATACATTGTGATTGTGATTAAAAAATTGTATCGAAATCTAGTTTGATTGTTATAAACTTTTCAACTTCCTATTATATACACCCATTATAATAAGTATGAAAGCAGTAGAAACAAATAGGAAAGTACTCATTTTGGATATAAAATCACTCGGTAAAGGGCATATGAACACTCAATGAGTGTTCATCACACTCAACAATGAGTTGAAACTCACTCAAGAAATCTCTGAATTGAAATTCATCAAAAACTTCGACACAATTATATATATCACATATCTGAACACCTCTTCGAATCAACATAGAAGCTAAATAGATAATTGAGTTAATTTAACCTTTTCTACAGAATCCAATCACACATAGAAGTGTGTCTGTTTTGTTTATGTTCCTACAGCTATTTGTTTTCCTTCAAAGCTGCCTGTTTGGATAACATTCTGCTGATGGTTTCATTCCCACCTGATAATTCACTTCTATATTTACAAATCGTTATAATTTCACTGATATGTATGGATCACGATATGGAAAATTGAGGTGAAGTGATATTACGAGCTGTGTTTCACGAACTAACAAGATTGTTCGAACTTGCAACAAACCTCGATAATTGGAAACATTGATGGAATATTTTTCTTCAGAATGTTGAAGTCTATTTCATTTTGCGCATCGATAGCATGGATGGCAAAATGATGAAGATGGCGAGAGTTTCCAATACCCATATATAGAGAGTTTATGTGTGTGTACCAGCCATATTCTGATCGACTTATATGATCTTATGAAACCTGAGGGAGAACAATGATGCAATACATAGTTATGAGAAGTTACAGTATAGGTATATCGATGGAGTCGACAGTCACTCTCAGATGAATTGAAATGAGTGAACCGGATTAATAAGGGAGAGAGAGGAATGTGACAAATTGTGTTATAATAATTCAAGATATCCCAAATCTTGCCTAATTCCATTTGTTCTCTGAAGTCGTCATTACAGATCACTATAAATGTAAAAATTCTCAGTAGCTCCGATGAGGAGTTCAGATGATATTTTTTCTGTGTATATTCTCTTTTCGAAATGTGTAAAATTCGAATCTCTCCAGATGTCATCAGAATTGGTGCCATAAATCCATCAGACAAAGGATATGCAGTGAAATTCATTATGTGTCCCCGTATTCATTGACACCACTTTACTATACATGGAAAAGTTTCTTCAATTATAATATTATTATTGTTTTCAAAAAGTCGGGCGAATACAACTTGGCTATTAAGATTTGTACACAATCGGTACAGAACTCATATACAACTGGTAATTATTTCTTTTCTAGCGAAGTTTTTCAGCAAGAATAAAAATATATAGTATCTATACGTAACACGTTAGGAAGCGCGTTTTGTGTAACTGCGTGTTTTGCGAGATCTTGGTGCTTCTTCGCTTCGCTCGTCCCGCAAAATCCCATTGTTACACAAAATGACGCGTTTCCTACTTCCTAACGGTTACGTTAATATTTATTCATCCAAATCTGTTGAAATTTGGCGGTGTCATTTGTTGTTTTTAGAATAGTGCGTATGGAATTGTGCAGCATCAATTAACAATTAACAATTACCAAGTAACAATTATCAAGTAAGGAGTAGCTGAAATTCTAACATTTATGCAAACCAAATTAACAATTGAAAACGACAATAAATCATGTTGAATCTACACTAACTTTCCATTAACTTGACCATAACTTAACTTACCATAATTCAGCATAATAATTGGTACATCATAATCTAAGACCCTGTTACTGTGCGATTTTCGAATATTTCCACCCATGTGAGTTTTACTTTCGAACTGACTGTTATATGTTGTCATAGTGAAACGAGTCACTTTCTCAATAACAAATCAATGATTGTGTTTTGAGCTGTTTTCATAGAGGTGGTCGTAGGAAAAAGTAATTTGTATCATGAAAACTATGGATGTTCTGGATGTATGTTGATGTATGTTGAAGCAAAACAATTTCACGACTTTCGGAATACATCTCAAGAATTCTTCTTCGAACTCTATCATGTAGGTATGTCCATAATAATTGTCCAACCATTCATGACATCCGTCGGGATTCCGTTACAGCGACCATCTTACAAAATTACGTACGCCCAGTCGAATTTCTGCTATCCCGCCATGATGTACGGTTCACCTCGATGGCCATAAAAGGGCCGTAAATGTTGTACGGCAAAGCCTCCGATGATAATTTATTTACGGAAAAATTTATTATGCATGGAAAGACGTCTCGGAAGGTTTTGCGGACTGACAACGGTCACGGGCATTTTTTTTCTCTTTCGCGAATTTTATTATCAATCTCTCGAAAACGACCCCCTCGAGGTGCACTTCGTTTTTTTACGGTTCCATCTCGTTGAATTGATGATCGATAAAATGATCGTAGTTGGTGATCAATATATTGAATTTATTGAATACGTAAATCACATTTTTGTTGGTTTTTTCAATTTCTCTATTGGAAGACTCTAAATGGCAGATTGAATACTTTCCTGACAAAGCAAGTTTGAGAAAAAATTACAAACACCATCAAATATTTCTTTATATAATTTTGGTTGTTATAGGCTTTCGAATGTTTTCCGTTTTGTCTCTATATAGAAAAGTTTGGGCAAATTTTTTCGCTGTCATATGACAAAATCACAGCGGCTCACGGAATTTTATACAAAATGTTTGAAAAAACCTGACAACACTGCAAAATATGATTAAGAAATTCTGTATGAATGTGTTTTAAAGCAGACCAAGACTGATCAGTCTTGGCAATTGTTCAACTCAGTTTTTATGTCTGTATATGTGTGTATATATTGTAATATGCCTTCTTATTTAATTATGTATATTAGGGTTCCTAATAAAATAAAGATCTATACTAGGTATTCCGTATTTCTCCTTTTACCATAAGATTATAATTATTAAGAAAGCTTAAATAAACATTAAATGAGACCCAAACAGCAAACAGACCGCTACCCGACAAGCCAAAAAAAGATTCGAAAGGTCGGAACTGACAACAACGCATTATCAAAAAAATGTAAAAAAATTTAAATTCACACCAAATATAACTGTTGTATCAAATTTGTTTCTATCTTCAATAGGAGGTGTTATCGACCACTGTGACCATACAACATAGATAGATAGATAGATAGATAGATAGATACTTTATTGCTTTCAGAAACATTACAGTTCTATAGCAAGAATTCGGGTACATTTACAATTTGCATAAATATTTTAATGTACGTGATTTGAGCCTTAATTGAAAACAAAAAAAAAACAAAAATACAGTTTGGATACCAAAAATTCTTTGGATACAAAATGTAATGAGGAATCTTAGTAACTATGACAAGGACGAAAAAAAAAAAGAATAATAATATAAAAAAAAAGGAAAAAAAAATGAGTTGAACCTTATAAAATAAATAAAAAGATAGCTATTATAGCTATTCGTTTCTCGCAAATGCTCTTGATTTGAGAATATTCCATATGTAATTAGCGATAGTTCTAGCAGCGAATGGAGTGATATTATCCAAGACCATACAACATACACCTATTTGTTGTAAAATTTAAAACTGCACTATATTGAATTTGAAAAATGTATTTATAGGATTTTGACTGAACTAAAATCAAAAACCTACCATATTACAAATGAATAACTGAAATAAAATGCCATTACATTTCCCATCAGATTTTTCTTTATATTGAGTATAGATTCAAGTTCATTATTTTTTTTTCCAGACCAGCCTCTTTGAAGAGATTCTTGGTCTCGGTCTCGAAAGTCAAGTCTTGGTCTTCGTCTTGGGAAGATTTATTGAGTCTCAGTCTTGTATCAAGACCAAGACTAGATTCTTGGTCTCGCGAAGCTCTAACATAGCATGAAATTGTTTTTATATCTGACTCTCATAGAGGGCGCTAGTTACACGGTTCGTATACCGAGTACCGGATCAGCCAGCGTAAAGTGATACTTTGAAATTTTGGGTATCAACTCAGTAAGAAGAATCCGGAAAGTGAAGAAAAATGAGGTCTCATTAAAAAAATATTGTTGACGTCATTATACGAAGGTAATTTCTTCTGTATAATAGATTATTGTTAAAAAACTCGAGCTGTTTCAGAAGCATTCCTTTGTATTGTTTCTTCATCTAATAATGTATTAAAATATTCTGAGATGAACTGTATATAGGGATCATATATAGGAGGATATTTAAAAAATCGAGAATATTTGTCTGTCGTCGGAAGTTTAGGAAGTTAATTCGACTAATAGCTGAACAAACAAGTTTCTGTCATCCATTCACGAAGGATATTCCATCTAAAACTTTCGGTATGATGGGCCGATGGCCCTTTTTCATCAACTAAAATGCGCATATCTCATCTCGTGAAATGCCACCATTTACTACGGATAAAATTCCTCGCGTATGAAAACAAAATAATTTCATTTCGAAGCCGTAAAGCTCTCCATTCCGTAATCCACTTTCCATTCGGACTTGCCCCTCGAAATTATCCCCCCGGCTCCCTTAACGATCCGGTAGTTTCCCTCCCCAGCCGAATAACTCTCCAGGACGACTTCTCAGAATTTATCAATAATGCATTTTCCCCTATTACTTCCAGCAATGAAAACTCTTATTGCTTCTAACTGGGAACCCAAATTGCGAATGTTTACTCCGCCTCGACAATAATTTTTTATGTTTTTCCATCCGCAGAAGTTCTATTTATCGTCTCAATGGTATGAGTCACCGAGATGGTCCATAAATACTGAATGAGCATGTTTGCGAACGAATTTTTCTCCATCATATAGAAATGCCAACATAATCTACATATTAGCACGAAAACGAAGGACGAAGTATGCATATATAATATGAATACCTATGCGAAATTAATCATCACTTGGAGCACACGAAACGAAATTCCTATGTTTAGTTCCTAGGAGCTAAAGTTCAACGTTAGCTCCTAGGAACTAACACTAAACTTTAGCTCCTAGGAACTAATTATGTTGCCTGGCAACATACCTATTTTTGTGTCAGTAATAGAAACGTCAATTCAAGAGCTACTTTTGGTATCAAAATGGACGACTTTTGTGTCGGTTGCAGAAAAACGTCTATAACTTCCGAATTGTCACCGACCAACGTAAATGAACCTTTGGAAATACAAAATCCCGAATGCGAGCCAACGAGAGCTCGCTACCGCGTTCTGGAGTGTCTACCGAGAAAACAAGAAGTTATCAGGAGCATAATGGGATCGCTTCGTGAAAACGGGGAAGGACCGTATGAATTTTGTTTGTACTCCGGATTCCCGCATTTCAACTCAAATTGGGCAGAACAATTGAGCGAACCGACGACGACTGGTTCGTATATATCGAATAATTGTTATACGGTCAATTAAGCGATCTGATTTATAGAGCTTTTATCTGGCGAAAATGGAGAAGTTTTCTTCTTATGAATTGAAAAAATAAATGAAATAAAATATTTATTGATCCTTTCAACAATCGGTAACAATAGATAGGATACGTCAATGATACATGTCCTAAGAGAGAGAGCAGTGTAATCAAGGAATTAACAAATAATACGGAACGAAAAAGTGAGACAAGATGAAACAATTACTGAGAAATACTTCGATATTATTTTAAAATTGAGTAGGATTCGAATTCCTCAACACTATAGCATTCTCTGACTATACTAGGAGTTCCTCAAGTCTACACTTGAAAACAGCCGGAGATCCCGAGTTTTTTATTTCATTAGGCAAACAGTTGAAAAAACGGCATTCTGCATTGATTGGATATTTTTTGTAATAGGAGGGTTTGGGATTGTTCAATTTGATTTTATCCTTATTTCTAGTGTTGTATGAATGTGAATCATTATTCATAGGAAATGTTTGTAAATGAAAATGTATGTTAAAAGTTTCATCAAATAAATTGATGTTACTGTAAGGATTCGTTTCGATTTGAACACCTGTCTACATGACTGGCGACTACTTATGTCAAAAATGAGCCTTATGATTCGTTTTTGAGCAACAAAAATTCTTGTTATATCCGATGCCTGACCCCATAACATGATGTATGAAATTGTGGAATAAACAAATGCATAGTAAACTTGTAATAACTAAACTGTGTGCAAAATATTTCTTAGTGTTGCCAAAATATATAGAAGATTTTGTTGATTTTTTTACAAACCATCTGTATTTGATCCTCTCATGTTAACTTATACAATCTATAAGCGTTCCTAAGAATTTAGATTTTTTCAAGTTCAAATTGAGACTGAACAATTTCAAATTGGGACTTGACACATTCATGTCGATGAATAAATTCAAAATGGAAATAAACACAAATTGAATGAACTCTTCGTGAGATCGGTTTTTTTAGAGAGAAGACATGCTTGTGATTTGTTTGCATTGAAATCTACCAAGTTATTGGATCCCCATTCGAGAATTGTTGCCATCAAGTCCATATTTATGTTGTCAACATTTCTCCCTCGTTTGTTTCTGATTTGGTATATCGTATATCTTTATTCAATTCATATATAACTTTGTACGGAGAGGGCATCAGGAATGAGCGCCACCACATGTTATTAACACAATTTTGTGGACTGAATACTTCAAAACTAATTCGCTTCAGAGCTCTGGATTCCGAGTTGCGAATTCTTGTGTTGTACCATTGTCGAGAGCACCGAACAACTGCTAATAAGTTACAAAACAAAACCGAACCAGAAACTGGAGAGTGCAAATGTTAAATCAATGTCCACATCCCTGTCCTATCAAATTACAAGTCGCTAATGCTATTTTATTTGTTTTCAATTTTGAAATTGAAATCTATCGCGCTGATGCGTTAGAGTTGTGTAAACACCTTTGCGGCATTGATATACAATTATTTCAATTAAAATTAGCCCGGGACTATGGCCCTTTCATATACATATATAGGCTTATGTCAACTCGGACACGTGCTGGGATTTTTGTTTGATAACATCTATTCTTCGATAGATTGGTGTCCCATTACTAATGGATATATTTTGAAAGTGTTGAATTGCATTATGATACTGCTGGGAACTTTTTCTGATAATTCGTTATTGCAAATATTCCGAAATTATTTATCAAGAATTCAAGAACAATATAATGATTGTCCTAGGTCCCCTCTGACGATAATAGCAGTTAGTTCAAAGTTGTCAGTATGGTATGATTGTAATTGAAAATGGGTTGTTTTTTTACCACATCTCGAACTCGAATAAGTATCATCAAGATCGTTTCTTCTACGTGCCTTCTGGAATATTAAATTGCAAATAGTTAATAGTTGAAAAATAATGGTTTGAAGAAAAGGAGATATTTTTCATTTGAGATACCCTGACTAATAACTGATGATGATATGAGAAAGTGAACCAAGCTATAAGTCTTCAAATTGAAGGTTCAGAGATAAGCCGCAGGTAAAAATTATATAATGATTCCGACACAAGATTGATATTATATGAGTGAATTAAATTAATATAATAATAATAGCAGTTGAGCGAAATGATTTAGTTGATAGCGACTAATTCAAATCTGGAATTTCAATAGTTCCACCGACTCGGTGAATTGTTTCGAATCAATTTGTCAAATTATGGACGCTTTGTGAAATGTTATGATGACAGAGAGTTTGTTGTTTCGCAAATTCATCATTTTGATTTGTACAATTCATCATAGATAACTAAAACACCATTAAAATGATCGTTTGAATAAACCAAATTCCATTATTAATGGAAACATTTCCTTTTTGAAATTCACTAATTTTGTAAAGACCTTCCTTATCGAGAGACGATAAGTACAGTTGAAGAATTATGTCTCACAACTTGATTTTTCCCCACGGAAATTCCCTAATTCACTTTATCTTTCATCTGTTCGAGTTTGAAGTGTTCCCATCCATTTTCTTCCGACCAATTAGCTATCGAGATGTAATCTCGGAGCCATGTAAAACGGAAAACAAATATTTACTGAAATAGTTCAGATTGCTCGTTTTAATAGAGTCGTTAGTGCAGAAATCTTGCCAGGGCTCGAATTTCCTCTCATTGCCTTTCAGTGACAATCTGTCCGTGGAAATGCATAGTGAATGTTCTCTAAAACACCTAAGGTTCATCGTTCTTGCGAAGACACTCAAAATAAAATTATTCGTTACGGAGGAAAAAGAAAAAAATTAATATAACAAAATCGAACAAACGGGCTAATGGGCTGTTCAGGAATTTCCATTGGAAAAGCGAGAATTGCTCATTTCACTTGATTTTTTATGATTTTCTCTCCTCGTTTCTATAAAATGAAAATATGCGTATTATTTCGATATATTTGTAATGGGACAAATCAGATGATCTGCCCCAAAATGTCACTGCGTTTCAAAATATTCTCTATCAGGAAGCCTAGAAAAAAAATCTAGTAGCTTGTCAGTGACAATTTGTTTGAAAAAATGTTTGAAGGAGAGAAATATAGATACACTGAGAAAATACCGAATTTTTACTCATCTCTGGACGTTTCGGGACCGAATCTGCTCCCGTTCTCAACATGAGAATGCAAAATAATTCTCAAATACAATTTTTTTTATGATTGTGGAAGGTATTATACAGGTGAACCGGAAAGACCTCTCTCAGTAAGGACTACAGAACATAAGTACAATATCAAGAAAAGACATATCGATAATTCGAAGCTAACTGAACATATCCTTACTGAAGACAGACAACATATGACAGGGTAGATTAATATCAAAATCATAGGAAAAGAAGATAACAACCAAAAACGACATATCAAGGAATCCGCTTGCATTCTTCTGAACGGAGACAATAGCATTGCTTCCTGTTCAGTTGATATAAATAGAACATGGTATTCACTACTGAAATCTGAACATGAAAATGGTAGATTCAAGATCAATTAATGAAAACATCCTGTAACTCATTTGTAGACGAAAATCACTCATTCATATGCCAACATCAGTATGACACTAAGAGTGTCAAACTATAAGCAGCACAACTTCCGAAGGGGGATATTTTGCATTTTCATGTTGAGAACGGGAGCAGATTCGGTCCGGAAACGTCCGAAGATAGGTAAATATTCGATATTTTTTCAATTTATCTATATTTCATTCCTTCAAACATTTTTTCAATCAAATTGTCATTGACAAGCTACTGGATTTTTCTATTGAGCTTCCTGATAAAAAAATTTGTTGAACGCAGTGACATTTTGGGACAAATCATCTGATTTGTCCCTCTACAAATATATTGAAATAATACGAATACTTTTATTTTATAGAAACGAGGAGACAATCCCAAAAAATCAAGTAAAATGAATGTACCACCTACTCGATTAACCTATATACAGACAGTATTCGAGAATTGCTATTTAGTATTCTCAATTCTTGACGTTTTTTCTACGATTTTGATAACATGAAACGAAAAATATTAAAATACTCCTACTTTGAGAGCAGATAGTGACCATCATTTTAGATATCTTCTGGTGTCATTTCGCATTCTGATGCCAAATCCGCCTTCGATTTTCAATTCTCTATATGTGTTCTTCCGATCCAGACCAGAATATCAATAATGAGGAAGGAATTCGAAACATGAAACGTCTAGTAACACTACATCCCACTATAAAAAATGGTCTTTTCACATGGGTTTTATATTACTTCATCCTGAACAAATAATATAGGCCATAAATCTCTTTTCTGCCAGCCAGTATATTTATAGTGCGATTGTTTCCAGAAGAGTGTATTATTCATCTGACGTTCGTTCGGTATGGCTGAACATGTAGCCGATGTTTTCTAGTATTACAGGGTCATTCCCAGTACCTGGAATACATAAAAAATTACACGTAAAGCTCCAAGATGGACTAATTTCGAAAGTAAACACGGTGTTTCGTAATGTATGCACATCAGGACTTCAGGATGTGATAGCTCGTTCAAAAATATGGAAAGAAGTGTTTATTAACTTACTCTCTAAAATGCACTATTTTCGGTTGGAATTTGGAAAAAAAAGGTTTTTTGCAAATAATTCTGGTCCATGATTTATAATATCTCAGGTATAAGTCTGGTAGAATTATTGAACGAAATATAATTAGGTTCGTATTATGAAAAGACAAATTGGATCGCAGAGTATTTCGTGAAAATAATAAATACCATACTTCATCATAGGACCATTGACTATTAATAAGGCATTTGAACTTTATGGGAGGAGCTTCTTTTTGTTAAGTGCCGCGCCAACAGGGAAAATTCTTCTTCACGGTGCCTCCGCTCTCGATTTCCCATGCGAAGACCAAATAAGATTTCAGTACATAAAAATTATTTCTGAAGAGTACTACATCTGATATGTGCATCTTATCGACTAGTTTTTCAATTTTTGATTCTATAACGTAGAACAAAATTCGCAAAATCGGTCAGAAACGCACTACTTTATACAGGTATTTATAAATTGGGAGCGGTACCTCTTTTATTGGCGGAGGCGCTGCGGAAGATGCCCTCTTAACTGCAAATTTTGGAACGTTCAATAGCTCCGGTATGCTTTTCAGATGTGCCTGTTTTTTTGATACCCTCCATAGAAATCCTATGAGAATCCACGTTTGGGGATTTGAAACTATACGAAGAACAATATTGTGGTGTCTGTTTTCCTGTAAAAAAAATCCTACTATGATTTTTTCCAAATTGACACCTATTTATTTTAATAAAAACGCACGGCACTGTCCAAAAGGATGTTCGTCTCTGAAAAACTGATCATATTGATGGTTATTTATTCTGGTCCAAATTTGGTACGAATCGCACGACTAATAGAGCTGATGAGATATAAAGGGGGAGTTGATTGAAATGAGACACGCTGTAGAGTCGTTAATGTTGAATACTTCATCATGGAACTTGGGACATGTCTACTTCAGAAGACGCCAATTCCAGTGGTGTACGCAGATTTTTTCAGGAAAATTAATAATAATAATAATAATATTAATTTGTCTTTATTTGTCCTCACAAAAAAAAACAATAATACCGAGGGCAAATGGGCGAAGTCTAGTCATGACCAGACGAATCCAGTCAATTCCTACTCAACTTAACCCCAATTCGCTATGAATTTTTCAGCCTCTGAATATGATCTAGTAGGCCTCGCTTTTAGAAAGAAGTGGACGCCGTTAAGCTCCGAAATACACATTTTCTCCCTCAAAAAAAAAAAATCGTGACAATCGCTCCATAAATAGAAAACTTATGAGGGTGGCTTGCTTTCAAATGTGTCACTCTGTAAATACTCAATTTCAAAGGAATAGATTTCCATTCAGGTTGATGATCTAGCATAAATATAAAGAATCTTGATGACGGAAGAAAATTTTCTTGTATTCATAATCTTTCGTCCCATCTATCACGGCCCCCAATATTCTTGGAAGCTGTTTTGGCAGAAGCAAATCATCCCTTTCACTTCCGCCGATAACAATATATGCAAATTTCGTGAGTCCTTGAAGCCCAGGACTTTTCATCGTTCGAAAAGAAATGGTCCCGATATCGCCTTTATGCGAGCTTAATGAAACGTATCGAACAGCAAGAAAAATAATTCTGTCGGTGATTCAGCCGTTCTCAGATGATGGAAGAATAAAAGGCCTCAATATCTATTCAAATTAGAAGCGGGTGAGTTTCTTTTGTGGCATGGATAGTGCACGGTATACAAATTATTGAAATGTATGGCTGATGGGTGTGATTTTATCACGACAAAGTGAGGTAAGGAACAACTCCCGCTTCAAGGAACTGAGGAAAGGGAATATACTTACTTCCATTGAACCAGTATATGTCATCATGAGGCATCAACTTTGCAATTCCTAATATAGCACGTTGAGAACAATAGTATGATAATTCAAAATTCTTCGTTTCGAGAAAATCGACCTTGAAGATTTTCACTTCTTGATGATGATGAATTCGTCTCTGGGGAACCTCATTCACCGCGAAGAGTATATCTAGTTCAAATTATATCATTATGTCATGAGCTCATCTGAGAAATTTCTAGTTATAATATTTTCGAATATTTTTTTCCAATTTCTCAAGAAATAGTTTCGACATGTCACAGTTTTGATCCATCATATTCGACAATTTTAAGTGATGTCACGCCTGAAGAGCACCAATTTTCTGAGATGTTATATACATTTCCAAAAATTGCCGTATAACATGTATTACATATAGGTATTTTCATTCATTTGTAGACCCTATTATATTCATGACTGGATTTATTGAAGATGTGCTCTGAGTTCCTACTATTTTAGCAAAATCCAAATCGTGCCCTTCGGTTGCTGAACATTCCTCTTTTGGCAGTTTTTCTATGTTCTTCTTTTCTGAATAGGAACAAACGGGTATTTGCGGAAGAAAAATGTTGAGGTGAATAGCAATAAGATTCATTGAAAATTCGCATGAAGTTGAAATGCCATAGTTTTGGAAGAGAAGTGACTGGCACAACTGAGGTGTAGTAAAATTTTCTGAAAGTAGGAAATATCTATAATGAATGAAATTCAAATTTGAAGCTATTCTTGGAGATTCTTTCAAACACCCTTTTTTCCAAATGTTCGATCCGAAGGAATTATAATATATTTTTCAAAATTGGAATTTGAACATGAGGTGGAACTTGATATTCCATGCAAAGAGAAATATTTAAATTTTTCATAGATTCGGAAGTTTCATTCTAGTTTTGTATTTCTCCTTTTCATTTTCAAGGGCTATCACCTTGTTGCTATTATTTCAATCTCTCTGCAAAAACTCGTATTATCTACTCCATTCCATCAAGTGAAACGCATGCAATAATGTGATAAATCGAAATATTCCATATTGTTATCGTTACAATTCAAGAATTTGTTGCATTCAAATCGTCATTTCATTTAATGATGGAAATTTAATAACGTGACAACTCAAAAAATCTCAAATTGTGTTCAATCAATAAGGTGACTTTATGACTTGTCACATTATTCATCATAAAAATTTTCTCAAAGTCAGAATACGAGGCGTATCCTGCGAAGTATAGGTGACAACGCAGAAAGTCACTTTATTGCTCGGCTGTAGTTCCTCCTTCTCCTCTAGTGCAATAACGTGACCAGCGATGTCACGCAACAGCTATTGGACCTAGAGATGTCACGATAATCTAGAAGTGTAGAGCTCGAAATTTGCTATTCGACGGTGGATCTAACTCAAAAATCAACTTTTTTGAGTTGTCACACTATTGTTCTCAACGTGCGATATACGAATTATTGCCTAACCATAGTTTCGGCCTAGTTGAATATGATGTATTCGCTTGTCAGACGATTTTATTGCAACCCATGAGATTTTGAACGCGAGATATATCTTTCTAATGTCAGTAGTGACAAATACATTATGAATGTACCCCTACGAGAAGTTAGCTCGATTTTGAATATCACAAGTTTCCTGTAACGGTGTGAGGCTTGAAGAACAATATTGCATGAGAAGCATCATAATCATCATCCATTCAGAAATAAATGTTTTGTTGCTCAGCCAGTTCAGTTGCTGTTTGAATCAATTTTATTAATTCCTATACAGTGTGTCCATTTAGTGCGTAATTCTTCGATATCTCGAAAGCCATAACCTATAGAGAAAAACTTTGGAAAAAAAACTTTTTCAGTTACTAAAGTGGCTCATTTCAAAATTATTTTCAACATTACTGGGTGTTTTATAAAAGCAGGGCAACTCGAAGAAGAGTTTTTTTAAATGGAACACCCAGTATTGTTCATTCGGAATTAATTCCGTCGAGGTTCACCTTCACATCGCTGTGAAAAAAATTGAAATCGGTTGCGGCGTTGCCAAGTTATAATTGATAAATCTATTTTTACCATTATTGAAGAGTCGTGTTGAATTCGGCATGGTATATTCATTTATTCAGATTTTGAAATTATTTTTCGGCATACGGTAGGAGCAAGGTCCAACGTATACCAATCCAGTAATTTTGCGACATGTTCTTCAACAGGGTGCTCAATTTTGCATTTAGAATTTTGCAAGATTCAGATGACATTCACCAGAATTTTTCAAATGGAACACCCTGTATTTTTATTCAAAAATTCATTTCGACATGTTTGGCCTTTTCATCGCTGGAAAACAAATCGGAATCGGTAGCGGCGTTGTCAAGTTATGGTTGATTTCCTTATTTTCACTACTATTTCGGGGTAATTTGTTCGTCATAGTTCTTTCATTTATTTGTATTGTGGAAATATTGCGTTGCTACGATAATAAAAATTTGTTCATTGACCATTAATATATTTCTTTACAAAAGGAACATTTACAGGCTCTCCGAATTAGAATTCTGTTCGAAATATTTGTGTAATGACCTGTCAAACATCGCTACAATCAAATATGTCTTGGATTGATTCGACATTTTGCTGAATTTCCTCCCAAAAGCCGCGTAGTAGAGACATATTGTTTGTATCAATATGTTCACCTTCTTCAAGGTGAATGGAGATTTGGATTGTGGCAATAACGACAATAAAAATGGCCCAAATTTAAAAAAAAAAATTCCTAATTTTCGCAATCCGCATCTTCATTGTTTATATTGTAGAAGTTATTTCAAAGACAGGCGTTGCTTTTGGCATGTTTGTTTGTTTCACATATTATTTGAATCATAAGTAGTAAGATTACGGAATATTTCAAATTTGGACGATGCACATATCACAAAAATACCTGAATGATCTATGTAGAACCTCGAATGTCATGTCGCAAGCAATATTCCCACACTCAAATCAAATTAAGGAACCATCAGGACGAACAAATTTCCCCGAAATAGTAGTAAAAATAGGGAAATTACTCATAACTTGAAAACACCGCAACCGATTTTGATTTTTTCTTCTGCGATGAAAAGGCGAATGATGTCGAAATAAATACGTGATGAAAAAAACAGGGTGTTCCATTTGAAAATTTCTTATGATCGTCGTCTGAATCTTACAATATTCAGAATGTAAATTTTAGCACCCTGTAGAGGATTATCTCGCAAGATTACTGGATTGGTAAACGTGAGACCTTGCTACTACTGTATGCCAAAAATATTTTCGAAATTTCGATAAATAAATATACCATACCCAATTGAACATGACCCTTCAATAGTAGTAAAAATGGGTTTATCAATTATAACTTGGCAACGCCGCAATCAAATTCAATTTTTTTTACAGCGATGTAGAGCTGAAATTAAGCGGAATAAATTTCGAATGAACAATACTGGGTGTTCCATTTGAAAAAACTCGTCTTCGAGTTGCCCCGCTTTTATGAAACACCCAGTATCGTTGGGAATATTTTCGAAATGAGCAACTTTAGTAACTGAAAAAGTTTCGTCTCCAAAGTTTTTCTCTTGTGATAATTGATTTCGAGATATCGAAGAATTACGCACTAAATGGACACACTGTATATGAATCAGATGGAAAATAGTCACTCAGAACTGATAGATCGACCAACTTACCTATAAGGATGAATTATTTTCACCTGTTCTTCAAATTCTCCTAATAGTTGAATCTTGGACGCAGTATTCAAAATAGTAAAAGCACACGCATCATCAGAACACATCCTGATGGCGCTGTATCATAATAGAATGACAGTTACATTACATTATGTAGAAGAGGCCTTTCTTGGTATAGGCAGTATATAATATCTTCAACTCTCAGGAGAGGAGCCGGGCATAAGACATAATCAACCCAGCTGTGGATGTTCCTTGCCTAAATGACATGCACGGAAGCTGCATATTGGACTCGAGAGGATATTGAGGGATCCGTCCAGGGAAAATGTGGGTGTTGATAGCTCTTCCACAGGACTTCTGATGCCTGCACTGGTCCAATCCTGAATAATAGAGCAGAACGAATTTCTCCATATATACAGGGTGCATGTTGCGAAATTCGATTGATAACGACGATAGCCCCCATAAATTGAAAGCGTCTAAAGTAGGGACATAAGAATTTCAAGTGATCAATCTATACTAATTTCATCAAGAGGAGAGATTTGTTCACTTGTAATAATAATAAAAATAATAATAATAATAATAATAATGTTTATTGAAGTAATACCCAATATGTATAACAAATTCATGACGAAATAATATATTATGGTCTTACTACTCCAAAAGGACAGAATATTGGCAAAGCCATTTTCAATTCTGCCAGAATAATTACAATAGAACATAACATAATGAATAAATATAAAGAAAAACGATATATACAATACATACTACATAATATACAGGAAAATATACAGAAAAATTGACTGAATAAATTAAATAAACTATAAAAAATAATGAACACCGTGATCTAATTGAGAATAGATCACTCGGAACTAATGATATGTCCTCAATAAATATAAATATAGCTACTAGGTGAGAGCTGCGCTCAGATTCTTACGATACTCTGTTTTAAATTTATTTAACGAGTCCAGCATGTATGTGATGAATAGGCTCCGAAACTTCTCCAACGATTTGAAAAAAAAAATGTTTCTACTCACATAACTAAAATGGCATTTAGCGTACGGATATGTACCACGCTGAATGATCGATTAATCACGGATTGTCAATCTGTGATTTATTCAAAATATTAAACACGTTACCATAGCAACACGATTCCTTCAGTTCATTAAACACAGCTTCAGTAACATGGGACATGTCTGGTCTGTCAATTGTAGGAACTGTCAACAGTCATTTTCGAATTTTGTACCAGAATTATTCAAACAATATTCGTTTGTATCAAAATTCTTCATTGAGAATATATGCGAAAAGTAGACGAAAGTGAAATCGAAGAGAATGTTCTGGTACTTGCATATCTCCAAGAAGTGTGAAAATGAAGCATCCATCTTCGAGAACAATTTATTTATTCTGCGCTAAGCAAGACAATAATAATAATAATAATAATGTATTTATTCCTTGAATTGATCATACAAAAAATGATATAGGAATCGTCAAAAAAAAGTTGTATAAAATTATTATAAAGAGAATATACAAACACATAAAAGTTAAAATATTGACATAAAGATAAAATGGGTCTAACATTCAAAACATCCAAAAACTATGATTTGAAATACAATCACATTAAAAATAAAAATACAAATACAAAAATACAGATACAATCACCTCACTTCAGATTTTTGTCTCCAAAAATTCCTTCACAGAATAAAAACTTCTTTCCAGCAGATAATCCTTCACTTTTTTTTTGAATTTTACGAGAGATGATATTTCCTTGATATCTGAGGGCAGGGAATTGAAGAACCGCGGACCAGTTGTGAGGTGTGACTTTTGAAAAATCTGAGTGCGGTGTTGTCTCAACCTCAGTAAATTACCGCTCCTTGTAGGATAAGTATGAGAATTTCCATTTGTTTCGAACTTGGATTCGTGTTTTTTCACGTAAATGACAGAATGGTAAATGTATATAGAAGGTAGTGTTAGAATTTTATGTTTTTTGAAAATAGGTCTACATGATTCGGTATATTTCAGACCATATATAAGTCGAATTATGCGTTTTTGACCAATGAAAGCCCGATCAATCGTAGTACCATTACCCCACAGGAGAATATTGTAGGAAAGTACTGAGTTCACCATTGCATAATAAACATCGACAAGAATATTCACACCCAAAACTTTTTTGAGCTGCAGTAGAGCATAAAAACTACTATTTATTTTTTTACATACATAGTTGATATGGTGTTTCCATTTCAATTCGGTGTCTATATATACACCTAAAAACTTTGTTGTATCCGAAGGGTGTACAGTAATATTATTAATATTCACAGATGAATGTGAAACAAAGGTTATACGTGTCTCGCTGGTTGCCTGCAGTTGCATGTATTATGTTCTCAATTCCCATTCCTTTCGAATTATTTTGTAGGTTAGCAGGAATTGCAGATATGTTAACGTAATTTTCGGAGTTCGTAGAAAAATCATAGCATGTAACGCGTTTATAAACTCTTCTAGTTACTCGTTTATTAAACACTCGCTCCGCTCTGCTCCGCTCGTGCTTAAACTACTCGTTACTAAAAGGACGTTTATAACACTTGTTACATAATATACTATCACCATGAGAAGCCGACATTTTTACCACGGGAAAATGCTTCATTCCTGATGGACGACCCTGTAATAGGGCAAAGGCTAGTAAGCATTATCCTTCCGTACTTATCATTTTCACTAACTCCTAAACGGCTGAACCGATTGGGTTTAAATCTTATATGGGTGTATTTCGATGGTGTTCTGGATGATTCAAAAATACAATTGTAGGCGGTAGGTGGCGCTGCTGTCGTTACGTCAAGTACTAAACCGTTTGACCGATTGAGTTAAAATGTTTCATAAAAAAAACATACAAGAGATATTGAGAGAACAAAGAGAACAAAGTTTGTAATAGTTGCTATAGGTAGGCACAAAAAAATAGGTAATGTAGATACGCGCAAAGCTCAGAACGACTGCAACAAATGTCTTATTTTTTTTAATTCAGAATAAACATTATTTCTTAGCTCAATAATGGTAGGTATTTCAAAAAAGATGCCCCCATTGTAAACACTATACAAAATGAGATGGTTTGCTTGGTACAAAATTTTCGTAACGGCATTCGCATTCAAGAGTTGAAAACAAATTCTAATGCTTAACATATTCATGAAACAAATTATCAGAAAAATAAAATTACAATAAATTTGACTAAACATGGACTACACAGTTTGATCGTATCTTAAGGAGAAAGTGTATATGTATACATTCACGTCAAGAGATGCAAGACAGAATTGAACATCACTTCAATGACCTCATAGACGATCCTCAACCGTTTAGAAGATTTATACATTCTCTACAACATCAAATAGGGTATTCGTGAATGTAGGACATTTTGAACACTTATACCCTAACTGATTGAATATTCTTCTTCTCGTGATTCTTCGTTTCATCAATAACTTCATCAATAAATGAATATCACTGTTTTTGGTGTAGAATAAAAAGGTAATTGTTTTTGATAAAACTTATTCTCAAAACACGGTACACATTAGTATCGACATTCACCAAGAGTATTTTTCTGGTGCAAACATATATGATGTTCAAGTCTACATGAAATTCGGACTGTCAAGTCTAACCTCGAGAAAATTACTCGATACGAACCGTGAAACTAGCGCCATCTCTATGAGAGTCAAATATATAGGAACAAAATCATGTGATGTGTCATCCTCCAAAACATATACGTACAAAATTTCATCACACTATTGCCAGAAGTATTGACATAATCGTAAAATATGCTGTGTATTTTTTTTCAACAACTTTTATTTTGGATACAGATACAGTTACGAAACTTTTTCACAGACCAAAACTTATTTTGCAACCTAGCAACGGAGCCACCTTTTTTGAAACACCCCGTATCGAGATTCGCAAAGATACCATGCCATGGATGGGCCACAAATCGAACGTCGTATATTATTCCGCGTCAGAGCTAATCCGAGACGCAATAATAGGAATTGGATCATCGATTGGAGAATCCTCAAGTGAGAGCTGGCCCATCGGAGGGCCATTCGAAGCCCTTCGCGGCTCCGCCAGCAATCAGAGCGGAACAAGGAAAATTTAAAAAGCAAAAATACCGCCGCGTATCCCTTTCCCGAATGGCGCGAACCATATAGCTTCAAGGTGACGGCGTAGCATTTTAATACGATTCCTCGAATTTCCCTTGGGGTAGTTTCATCCCCCCTGCACCCCGCGCAAGGTGAGCAAGGAAAGCAAAAGGCACGAAAGGATCGCTCTCTAATGAAAACGAATGGAGGCCGGGAGTTAGTCGCAAAGACAATATCGCCGGCAAGCAGCTAATATCTCCATCTTACGCAGACAGTTGCTACGTTTCCGGTATAGAAGCGATCGATCGCTAAATAATAGGAGTTCGATGAAGAAGCTCAGGATTTTTCAGTGGATTGAGATATTTATACGGTCTCGTCGATTTCTACTCGGTTCAGCAATTGTCTACACCACTCTCGCAAAGCTTTCGAATCGTTCTTTTTGCAAGTGAAAAGACTCAGTTCTCCAAGGATATACAGGGTGTATCTAAATAATACCGAAATATTCCTTGTATCTTTATGGGAAATAAAGTTCATATAAACATATGTCTTACCTTGCTTCGTTTTCGAGATACAGAGTATTAATATTTCCATGAAAAATCTTTTTTCTATTCGTTTCTCAATTGTTTTTTCATCAATTTCAATAAAACGTTGTGATCTTGTTGAGTAGCATAGAGCTTATTTCAATGCAATGAGATTCGGAATATTATTTCCAGTGGCGTCACAGTGGGTAAATTCATCGATATTCGTGGCGCATGTCATTGTACACCACCTGTTTATCTAAGTTTTATATTTTCATTAGATTAAACTATTGGAATAACAACTTTTTTATCCTGTGTGATTTTTGTATCTAGCTTAGTTTTTGAGGAAACAATAAAAATTCGATTTGACCCCGCACTAAACTATAGGGAAAACGCTCTCGATGAAAATCGCTGAATTTTTGGTATGTTACAGACTTTGATATACTGAACAGATATCCCATTGAACTATAACCTCAAAAAATGGACAGTTTTTCCGATATTGACCTTCAAATGTAATTTTTGCGAGAAAAAAAGGATCTGAAAATGGTTATATTTTTGGCATGTTGTAGATACGAATGAACTGATATAAGAATCCAATTGACCTAACCTTCAAAAATTTACAGTTTTCTCGATATTGACTGACCTGCGAATGTCATTTTTTCGAGAAAAAAAAGTATCTGAAAATGGTTGAATTTTTGGCATGCAGGGACCAATCGAACATGATAAATGCCAACATTTATTACATAACTCAACTGATCCAAAGTGAGAGACGGAAAATACAGAAGTCGATGTTGATCCAATCGAACCCATCATCGTCCATTTCTAGTAGCAAGATTATCGGAATTGTCACTGCGGAATTTCTCACCTGTGGATGTATATTGTATAAAAAAATAATCCAGAAGTCAACGACAGCAACAATTGTACATTTTTCATCATTGCATCCCTGGAATCATCGATAATTATATTCAACAACAATCTACAACATACCAAAAACTCAGGTCTCTCCAATTACAAGTAGAATGGGTACATTGAAACATTAAAATAATTGTGTGATAGGCAAAGAGACACAAAAAAAACGTGAAAAAACTTATCAAAACAAAATGGAAACCTGAAATATTAAACTTCAAAAATCTACTCACCTATATGAGGATGTTCAGGAAAATGTGTTTGAAAATCGAAGCTGCAACATAATTTAATTAACTCATTTTTCTAGGAGGTTTACTCATTCTGAAGGTCAACTTCCATACAGTTGTGTGAATGCCATTTAGGGGTCAGTAGCAGTAAAACTGACAATTTTTTGAGGTTACGTCAATTGAATTTATTCATTAGTACATTCCTATCTATAACATACCAGAAATTAGGCCATTTCCAGAGATTAACTTTCTTGAAAAAATTACATTTGGAGGTCAATATCGAGAAAACTGTCAATTTTTGGAGGTTAGGTCAATAGGATTTTTTCATCAGTACATTAGTATCTACAACATGCCAAAAATTCAACCATTTTCAGATACTTTTTTTCTCGCGAAAATGACATTTGGAGGTCAATATCGGAAAAACTGTCCATTTTTTGAGGTTAGTTCAATGGGATATCTGTTCAGTATATCGAAGTCTGCAACATACCAAAAATTCAGCAATTTTCATCGAGAGCCATTTTCCCTATAGTTCAGTGCAGGGTCCTTTAGGTGTTTTCAAGACTCCCATTGAGACTACTCAATAACCCCAATTAGAATCATTTTGAAATTTCGGGGCTTTCTCAGTCTCCATCAATACCGCATTTTGGCATCATCAAAGTTTATACAGGATGGTTATGAATAAAAACAATCAATATTTCCAACTTCAACATCCTGTATCTCAAAAACGGAGCAGGTTATAGGATACATGTTTATATGAACTCATATATTTTGTTTAGCTATTTTACAATATGCCAAGTGTGCACACTCTTTAATAATCATTGACTACCCTTAAACATGCGGAAGATGGCATGATCATGATCTACGTAATTGGTATTCATTCGTGCAAATTCATTCGACAATATCACCGAGTAATACCATTACCATTGATCGAATCGCGTTAGCGGCCAAACATCCAGAACTACTTATGATAACGAGTTCCCGCAAAGCCTCTACATGAATCGATATGAAAATTTCATAAGGATATGAAAAGCAGTTGTTGTTTGGCTCGGATCCAATCGGCCATCGATTTGCCATTCCAGATTCAACCGACCCGCGATATACCCATCCATTGCCAGCAGGTAGTGGTTTTATTTTCCGGAGAAGAAAACACCATTCGCCACAGCTGCGATCGCCATCTGAATTCCTTCAATAAAAATCCTGTAAGGTGCAAGAAGAAGGAGTATGTGAGGTGCACGAGTTGATACCGCACTTTCTTTACGGGCTATTTGGCTATTTCCGAGGATATTGCACTTCCAACCTCCGTAATATACAAACAGAGATGGTATAGCCGTAAAACCCAAATCGTTTGACCGTCTGTATCCCGACACGATACAGTGAACAATGGGTTTTCTTACGATGTTTATATAAAAAAAAACGACAAGTTCGAGAGGGTCGAGAGAATGGATTGCTATCTTGCAAGATTGGAGATATCCAGATTTCTGAGGATAAAGCATTTTGTATCGAACTGTTGTCCTTTCGGGTATATTTTTGCAGTAGGGAGGGAAAATGAAATCGAATAGGTCACTATAAAAAGATGAAATCTTTCATATACCTACTGCTGCAGCAATCACAGCATATCGTTATAAACCGTGTCTTCAGCATTAGATAAACTCTACATGTCCCACTGGTAAGTTAGTTTTTGCAACGTTCGAATCATATAATTTCATTGATAATATTTTTATGTTTATTATCTAGCTAGAGTATGGAATATCGTCATTTTGTTTGCCAAAGATCAATTTTTATCTATTGACATTTCATGTGTACCTATATACCTAGTTTTTTTATCGAATGTGGAAAACCCGGTATAAGCACTGAGGCACTGATAAGCTCAATTATTGTAATATACAAGGTGTCTGTAAAAGGTTGGGACATGGCTCGAGTGTGGACTCCTGGGATAAAAACAAGTTGATTTAGTCCAACTTACTTATATCCAAAATCGTCTCGTTGAGTTGGTACAAGGCGTTAAAGTTTTTTTGGAAAAAAAATTTGCTCATAAAAAGGGTAGGCTGAGATCGATTTTCATAATTCCTGGCATGGCATGTTCTGCGACTGTAACTCACGTTTTGAGATATTTTTGATCATCATCAGTGACCTGCAAGACTTGTTTTTATCCCAGGAGTCGACAGCCAAGCCATGTCCCAACCTTTTACAGACACCCTGTATACCTATAATATAATTACGTAGTTTGAGCGAGCCTTGTTTTGTTCAATAATTTTCTTGAACTAATCGAGGCATTAGACGAAATAATATGTATCAACATAGTGTGACATTAGGTCTCATATTTCAGTGAGTTTGTTTTTCCAGGAAGAAATGCGATATCCTTGTTTTCAATCATGTCTAAGTATGACTTAATTACCAGATATCGTTTTCTTGGTTATAATATGTGTATAAATGTACATACATGCCAGCGTAGAATGAATCTTTTTGTGGTTTCATACATGTGAGTCAGTTTTATTATCAATAGTGGTGATTGAATGCATAATGTCTAAATACAGAGTGTCCCTGAAAGATCTGTACAAAATGATACAATTTTCAGCCACTACAGGGCGTCGGATTTGAATTATATTATTTCGTATATTGCAATATTGTCTATAAATTTATTACATGCATATTTGAAGTACCTATACTGTTGATTGAAAATTGGATAGAACTTTCTCAGAGTACGTCGTTGAACAGATCTCTCGAAAATGTTACGGTATTCACTTGGTTTTTATATGCGCATCAATGCGAAAGAACATTCATCTTGAAACCACTTGAAACGAACACTTTTCTTAGTGATTCTGATACCATTGATCCCCTATTTCAAAGTTGATTTTACAAAAAATTTTGAGTTGATTCATTACTCGATATGTTATGGTGATCATTTATATCCAGATTTCAGTTTGAATCTATGGATCACAATTCAGAAAATAGAATCAATCAATTGACAGCTTCAGATGTCAAAATGTGACATTGGCTTGCACCCTAGGGAGTTTTTCGAAGCTTATCATTGTCAATAAGTATATACTCATCATTATAAGATTTTTGGGATATTTTTCTTATACATGTGAAGATATAAATAAAAGATACCATACCATATATTGGTAGGCTACATTACTAGCGGCCCCTTTTAAAAGGACTCAAGTTTTTCTCGAATTCTTGTGATTAAAATCAGGAGTAGAAATAATATTTTACCAAATATGATCATTATGAAATTCAAGTAAACGTTTCCATATGAAAAAAAAAATCTAAATCAAATCCGTAATATCTGAGTTAAAAGTGTACAATTTGGCCCATCCTGTAAATACGTAGGACGGCTGGCTTTCCTCGAGTTTTCCGACCAACAAAAAATCGAGTTAATTACCTGATCTCCGGCCACAAAACTCTTTCCCTTTTCCATGGCAAAGGAGCGGGGTCGCGATAATTCAAATTTTAATGCTTTCTCGCCGAGATATTCAAATTTTAAAAACATCTGCAAGTTTGTTCTCACTTTGCCAAACATTATTCCGAAACTTTGGATAATTAGGATAGAAGATTTCTACCTTAACGCCCGACAACAACACTCCCGGTCGGGAATTTTATTAACCAGGTAAATTTATGCAAATTTCTTGCGGTAGCGGAATTCAACATTCCCGCGTTACAGGAAACGTCAGAAAGTGGATGCCGTCATTTCACTTCGACTCTGAAAAATTACATTAACCGCTCCTCCATTCAACCCTTCCAATATTAAAATAATAATAATAGCAAATGCTCAACTTCAGAAGATTTTGTTTTCAAATTCTTATCGAATGTATTCAATAGTTATAATTCAATGTTCGTCGTGGCATATAGCCAGGAAAGTAGTTGTTTTCTGTTGAATAAACCGACATATTGAGAATGCGTTTTCAATGTATGTAATATTAATAATAATAATAAATGTTCTTTATTGGTTAAAACCAAATGGCCATCGACCGAGGTCCTTCAGCCGTGTAATATTAATTTTTTCGTGTTCATAGTTTATCTGAGTCTGAGACCTTTTCGATATTGGAATAGAGATGATTGTTTATTCATTTGCTCTCGCATACAGGGTTAGTTGGACCAAAATATGGCGATAGGATCAAATATGCCTCATTAAAATAATGCTATGGAAAAATATACAGGGCGTTGAAGTCAAATATGAAGTCATTTTTTGTAGGACACATATTATGTTAGGAGTTGCAGCTCCGTCAAGTTACACTATTTTTATTATTCTCATTATAGATCATTATATTTTCACAAATTTATGAAAGAAAAAACTGAAAGGCATTCTAATATTATCAATTAACAGTACACCAAACAGCTGACTGAAACGAGCATTGCGTGATCGTTATGCGCATCCAGTGGAAGAACGAAATTATTTCAAACATAGATTTCAAATAATAGGTATTCCTTTTTTCAATTAAGATAAACGAAATTTTGTTCGCGAGGCAGTGCATTTAAAAATAACATAATTGTTTCCTTCTTTGGCTAGATTCATGTGGACATTTCCAGAGAACAAACTGACTATGTTAGGTTAGTTTGCCCAGGAATGTTAATTATTCCCATTTCCTCTTGAGCGATTCATTTATGACCGCCTATCAATACCTACTAGACAGCAGGTGTGCTCTCGCTAACTCTCTATCTTGTTCAGGTTTAGGGCAACCTATTAATATAAAATCGAAGTAATCTCTTCGAAAATTATCTCAATATGATTTGCATTTGTTTAAATTATTTATGTCAGTTATCAACAGGTAAATAACAAAATTTAATACTTGTATCCAACAAATTTTTTTTACATAAATGTAGGACCTTTTAATTTCTCTAACTTTGTGCAACTACATCACCTTTTGCGTTCAAACACCCCTATTCGATACACCCACGTACTGGACTATACATTTTTGGCTGTTTTTTGGTGGTGAGTTAATTTCTTGGAGAAGTGTATAATCCCATAATATCCCTATCCCGCTAATGAGATATAGCAGGAATCCCCGTCTATAACAACAATATCAAGTTAATACCTATACCGACCGAGTACTTAGTGGATAACTCGATATGAATATGCCTCGGTAATAAGCTTTATGGAGATAATCTAGTTGATACGGGCATTGCTCTCTATCGTCCCCAAAATTGATACAGTATCTCACAAAATAAACCCTCTCGTAATATCGCGATGCTATTCGAATCTTTGCGACTATCAAATTGGTTTCGTTCAACTTGACTATCCGATTCAATCATCTGAGTATCTATATTTCATCGATGCCTGTGTAGGGGGAAAACAGAGCATTTTTCAAGAGATCCTTATCGCCCAAGGGGTTTTTGCACGCATCCCAAGATGTATGAGTCTGTCAGACCGATTTCGAGTCATTCTGGCAATTATCCTTCGGACCTGAATTGTTATTTATCTTCAATTTCCTCCAATGTGCCCGGCGAAATATGTCGACGATTTATTCGTCAAAATCTGCCCTAAACCGATAAATATTTTCCCAACGACGATCTTATTCAATATAGGAGCTATAGAAATATTGAATAAAAGATGGAGGTCTGGCGATATGGCGACCCGAAGTTTCTTCGGGAAACTCCAAAGAAAGAAGGACGGCCGTCAGAGTATATGAGCTTGTTTTGCCCTCGAGGCACCTGCTCACTTCCGTCAAAAACTCCCAACTCCCCGAGTTAGGGTGTATCGATGTAATATGAAGGGGTTTTATGTTAGCAGTTTCCCGTGTCGCTCTGAATGGAAAAGGTCGCTTGAAATCGCTTGCCAACACAGATTACACGTTATTGGTGAACGCTAAGATTTTTCTGCTGTTGTCAGTACACACACAGTAGCACATTTTTATCTCTTGGAGCGCACCTACACCTTTAGAAATGAGTTGTCACTTTCAACAACTTCCTCTATTGTTGAAAACATTTTGATGAATTCATGAACATTTTTATCATATATACTTTTACTACTATAAATTCCGATCATGTTGATGGTATTAGTATTTCTATTACTGAAACAACTGGAAGGCCTTTCTGAAATAGCAGTGACGAAGGTATCTGAAATATCCATCATTAATCGCCCTCATTAATAAACTAGTTCGTTAAATAACTATCATTTTCGGACAAGATCAGGTATTCATTGACAGCATCTTTGGGTATTTCTCATCGAATGTATAGGTATCTTGCAATTATTTTTCTCGTCATTTCCGGAGTTTGGTGCACAAAGCTCTGTCAGCTTCCCCTCTCATCTTCCACCTCATGCACTTTTGTCCTTGCCCTATCACTTTGAGCAACTTTTACTATGTTATTTCATTGAGTGTTTTCTACCCCGGAACATCAAAACATATTTTTTTATGACCGAATCAGCTCCCACGCATTTCCATTGACAGAATCTCCAAGTATCTATCAGTGAATTCACCTTCCACTCATTTTTCTCGCCATTTCCACTGTTTGGCGCTAATGCTCTGTCAGCCTCATATCTTCCACTCTCATCTTCCACTGTATACGCGTTTCTCCCTCTTCAGTCTTCTCCCATATGAGCAATTTCTTCGATATTCCACCGGCATTTCGCCGGAGGCAATCCCAATTTTAATTGGACTTTTCGCTCGATTGAACTCGAGATACCGGCGGCAGACGTCGAAACAGATCTCAGAGACAAGCAGAGAGAAATTCGAACGCGATCAAAATTCAGTAATGAAGCTGGAGCTGCGAGCTGCATCCAGATAAATAAAGTCTATTCAACAAGGATTCAACGCGATTGTCCTTTGACGATGAGAAGCCCGGGGGAGTTCGCGGGGTTTTGGTTGGAGCTTGTATACGGTGAAAATATTTGCTCTCACTTTCCGACAGCTACTCCACACTGAATCAACATGAATCTATCTTGGTGATTCATTAATCTTCAGCGCTGGAAGATGAGGCATACTCTCGAAACTTTCCAGAAGTGATTACGCTACCACTTCACATTATCGAAAATAGAATTTTTTCGAAAACAAACACAAAACAAAACGAATATGCTACATTGAAATATCTGGGATTCCCTGGGAAGGCTTTTTCAAAAGTACTTACTGATATTTTCCAACAATAATATGATACAAGAGACGGCAGAATCCCCGACAGAGCAAATTATTTTTATTTATTGATTTATTCATTAAACGAGTTATAAATCCTAATTTTCGTATAGTCTCAGCCGCAGATGATTTCGCTCGATTCGCTGTTCCAACAGTGCTGCTCCTCAGTTGGCGTATGGAGTCAGTAGCAACGCATACAAAAGACACATATGCGGGCTGAAGGCGGGCTCCGATGGCCTGTTGGTATGTAAATATACAATCTAACGAAGTACATATACTACTACATAACTCAATTGACTAAGCTATGGTGAAAATATATTTTCAACAGAAAAATATACACAAAATAACAAAAATCACATAGGGGAAACTTATGAATGAAGAGTTAAGTAATTAATTAGAATACATTAAGGAATCAGGTTATCTTACATGTTCCTTCAAAGTTCATACAACGCTCGAAATGAAAAAACAACCATGTTCCAAAAATCTTGAAGAAATTTCAATCAAATTACGACCTTCTGGACTGATGACTATGTTGTTTTTGGGATTCAGGTCTTAGATTGAAAAAAACTATATTTCTTGAACGACGTTGTGGAATGAACAATTTTTGAAATAGCGCGTCTTTCCCTCTTCGTAAACAAAGTGTACGAAATTGGTTGAATGCATAAATTTATTAAACGGCTTCCACAGTATAGCGAAGCAGTCATTTGCTAACGAGAAACTGTCTAATACCCATAAACCTCAAATACAATAATACTGGTAAGCCTGTATATGAGTATATTACTCCGGCAATGTGTAGTATAGTTTCATACATGAACGGCATTACCAATATAACGTATATTATCTTCTATACATCGAACGTTTCGGATGTAATGGCCCAAAGGTGAAGGAAGCCCTAGATGGAATGGAATTTCATTATCGATGTTAGGGAAATAGGGTAGGCGATATCGATATGGCATTCCAATGGGATTTCAATGAACAGAAATATCTACAATCAGGCGCTTATGAATCACTAGATCGTTTTCGAGATACTGATTATTTCGGGTATCATTCCACCAACTAGAAATAATATGAGAAATTGAAGATTTTCTCTTATTATATGAATCTTCGATCATACAACTCGGAGATATGCTGCAACGTTGAACCGCTGTTGAAATAATTCACCTATAATTTATTCTGAATGCATTGCATTCCAAATGGACTACTGAATTCATCTGTTGAATCAATCAGAAAGTTGTCAATGATGCACTGACCCATGAACGAAAGAATGATATAGTTCAAGAAAAAAAAAATACATATGAACTCAAAGTCGGTCGACCACAAAATTTCTGTTTCGGCAAGACGGCCATCTTGAGACTACTTAAAGAATTACGAAGGTTCATCAACTCATCAGGTCACATATGAACATACCAGTCCGGCATGGAACTAATTTGAAAGGGCTGAAAAGCCGAAATAATCTGACCCAAAGTATAGGTTCAACAAAAGATCAACATGTTTTGACAAAATTTTCAGAGGAGCTTCATCTGCAATAATGCCTTCAAAAGGAAAGACATAGAAAAGACAAATTGGAAATAGTGATTTGACATTATTTGACATGAAGTCTTGAAGTTTGGCCACATACTTGAGAAGCACCGCATGTATATATAATGGAGTCCACGAATTTGGAATTTAGACGTTTCAATTCTCTGAGAAATGGCATTTATCAATCCCATGCTGATATTTTCAGGTGTACAATAGCATGCCACACTTGAGATTTTCGTAATTTGAAAGCAAAAATTTGATTTTGAGAATTGATATAGACGTACTTTCCGCAATACAATTTGGCCCACCCCACCAGTATTAATAGGGCGATTTGATTTTTTTCTCTCATAATATACTACTCGAAATCAACAAAAACAATTTTTTGGCCTACTGCGATCACAAATTTATTTAGAAAAATGTTGATACTGACCATCGATTCGGACTTGTCAAGAAAAATACTTCCAAATCAATTTCTGAAACAATATCTCATTAGGGCTGTTTTTTGTTTCAAGGTTACAATTTTTGAATGATTTCATCTTTCAAGTCACCGTGTATAATAATCCTATAAGAATTTGAATGATACCAGGCATGATGGTAGTCACGATTAGATCATCTGTATAAAGAGTGAGATGGAAAACGAATAAAATCACTAGAAATTTGAATATTTTATCGAGATAAAATGAGAAAGAACTAGATAAAACCAATCGAAGAATTTGATGTCAGATTTGATGGATAACTCTTCCTTTCGATTTTCAAAATCAGCGGTTCAAGCAATGCAGTATAGGCTCGTATAGGTGGAAAAATATTTTTTTCTTGATTGCCCTAAAACTCCCAAAAAATTCATAGACACTAATTCAGACCCATAAAGAAAGAATTTGTTGTCAGATTTGATAGATAACTCTTTCTTTCGATTTTCAAAATCAGCGGTTCGAGCAATGCAGTAGGCTCGTATATGTGGAAAAATATTTTTTTTCTGATTGCCCTAAGAATACCAAAAAATTCATAGACACTAATTCAGACCCATAAAGTGAGAATTTGTTGTCAGATTTGATGGATAACTCTTCCTTTCGATTTTCGAAATCAGCGGTTCAAGCAATGCAGTATAGGCTCGTATAGGTGGAAAAATATTTTTTTCCTGATTGCCCTAAAAATCCCAAAAAATTCATAGACACTAATTCAGACCTATAAAGGAAGAATTTGTTGTCAGATTTGATGAATAACTCTTTATTTAGATGATCAAAATCAGCGGTTCAAGCAATGCAGTAGGCTCGTATAGGTGGAAATTTTTTTTTCCTGATTGCCCTAAAAGTCCCAAAGAATTCATAGACACTGATTCAGACCCATAAAGAAAGAATTTGTTGTCAGATTTGATGAATAACTCTTCCTTAAGATTTTCAAAATCAGCGGTTCAAGCAATGCAGTAGGCTCGTATAGGTGGAAAAATATTTTTTTCCTGATTGCCCTAAAAATCCCAAAAAATTCATAAACACTAATTCAGTCCCATAAAGAAAGAATTTGTTGTCAGATTTGATGAATAACTCTTCCTTTCGATTTTCAAAATCAGCGGTTCAAGCTCGGGTTCAAGCAATGCAGTAGGCTCGTATAGGTGGAAAAATATTTTTTCCTGATTGCCCTAAAAATCCCAAAAAATTCATAGACACTAATTAAGAATCATAAAGATAGAATTTTATGTCAGATTTGATGAATAACTCTTCCTTCAGATTTTGAAAATCAGCGGTTCAAGCAATGCAGTATAGGCTCGTATAGGTGGAAAAATATTTTTTTCCTGATTGCCCTAAAAATCCCAAAAAATTCATAGACACTAATTCAGACCTATGAAGAAAGAATTTGTTGTCAGATTTGATGGATAACTCTTTATTTAGATTTTCAAAATCAGCGGTTCGAGCAATGCAGTAGGCTCGTATAGGTGGAAAAATATTTTTTTTCTGATTGCCCTAAACATACCAAAAAATTCATAGACACTCATTCAGACCCATCAACAAAGAATTTGATGTCGGATTTGATACATAACTCTTCCTTTCGATTTTCAAAATCAGCAGTTCAAGCAATGCAGTAGGCTCGTATAGGTGGGAAAATATTTTTTTTCCAGATTGCCCTAAAAATCCCAAGAAATTCATAGACACTAATTCAGACCCATAAAGAAAGAATTTGTTGTCAGATTTGATGGATAACTGTTCCTTAAGATTTTCAAAATCAGCTGTTCAAGCAATTCAGTAGGCTCTTATGGGTGGAAAAATATTTTTTTCCTGAGTGCCCTAAAAATCCCAAAAAATTCATAGACACTAGTTAAGACCCATTAAGATAGAATTTTATGTCAGATTTGATGAATAACTCTTCCTTCAGATTTTCAAAATCAGCGGTTCAAGCAATGCAGTATAGGCTCGTATAGGTGGAAAAATATTTTTTTCCTGATTGCCCTAAAAGTCCCAAAAAATTCATAGACACTGATTCAGACCCATAAAGAAAGAATTTGTTGTCAGATTTGATGAATAACTCTTCCTTAAGATTTTCAAAATCAGCGGTTCAAGCAATGCAGTAGGCTCGTATAGGTGGAAAAATATTTTTTTCCTGATTGCCCTAAAAATCCCAAAAAATTCATAAACACTGATTCAGTCCCATAAAGAAAGAATTTGATGTCAGATTTGATGGATAACTCTTCCTTTCGATTTTCAAAATCAGCGGTTCAAGCAATGCAGTAGGCTCGTATAGGTGGGAAAATATTTTTTTTCCAGATTGCCCTAAAAATCCCAAGAAATTCATAGACACTAATTCAGACCCATAAAGAAAGAATTTGTTGTCAGATTTGATGGATAACTGTTCCTTAAGATTTTCAAAATCAGCTGTTCAAGCAATTCAGTAGGCTCGTATGGGTGGAAAAATATTTTTTTCCTGAGTGCCCTAAAAATCCCAAAAAATTCATAGACACTAGTTAAGACCCATTAAGATAGAATTTTATGTCAGATTTGATGAATAACTCTTCCTTCAGATTTTCAAAATCAGCGGTTCAAGCAATGCAGTATAGGCTCGTATAGGTGGAAAAATATTTTTTTCCTGATTGCCCTAAAAATCCCAAAACATTCATAGACACTAATTCAGACCCATAAAGAAAGAATTTGTTGTCAGATTTGATGGATAACTCTTCCTTTCGATTTTCAAAATCAGCGGTTCAAGCTCGGGTTCAAGCAATGCAGTAGGCTCGTATAGGTGGAAAAATATTTTTTCCTGATTGCCCTAAAAATCCCAAAAAATTCATAGACACTAATTAAGAATCATAAAGATAGAATTTTATGTCAGATTTGATGAATAACTCTTCCTTCAGATTTTGAAAATCAGCGGTTCAAGCAATGCAGTATAGGCTCGTATAGGTGGAAAAATATTTTTTTCCTGATTGCCCTAAAAATCCCAAAAAATTCATAGACACTAATTCAGACCTATGAAGAAAGAATTTGTTGTCAGATTTGATGGATAACTCTTTATTTAGATTTTCAAAATCAGCGGTTCAAGCAATGCAGTAGGCTCATATGGGTGGAAACAATTTTTTTTCCTGATTGCCCTAAAAATCCGAAAAAATTCATAGACACTATTTCAGACCCATAAAGAAAGAATTTGATGTCAGATTTGATGGATAACTCTTCCTTTACATTTTCAAAATCAGCGGTTCAAGCAATGCAGTAGGCCCATATAGGTGGGAACAATTTTTTTTCCTGATTGTCCAAAAAATCCAAAAAAATTCATAGACACTAATTCAGACCCATAAAAAAAGAATTTGATGTCAGATTTGATGGATAACTCTTCCTTTAGATTTTCAAAATCAGCGGTTCAAGCAATGCAGTATAGGCTCGTATAGGTGGAAAAATATTTTTTTCCTGATTGCCCTAAAAATCCCAAAACATTCATAGACACTAATTCAGACCCATAAAGAAAGAATTTGTTGTCAGATTTGATGGATAACTCTTCCTTTCGATTTTCAAAATCAGCGGTTCAAGCTCGGGTTCAAGCAATGCAGTAGGCTCGTATAGGTGGAAAAATATTTTTTCCTGATTGCCCTAAAAATCCCAAAAAATTCATAGACACTAATTAAGAATCATAAAGATAGAATTTTATGTCAGATTTGATGAATAACTCTTCCTTCAGATTTTGAAAATCAGCGGTTCAAGCAATGCAGTATAGGCTCGTATAGGTGGAAAAATATTTTTTTCCTGATTGCCCTAAAAATCCCAAAAAATTCATAGACACTAATTCAGACCTATGAAGAAAGAATTTGTTGTCAGATTTGATGGATAACTCTTTATTTAGATTTTCAAAATCAGCGGTTCAAGCAATGCAGTAGGCTCATATAGGTGGAAACAATTTTTTTTTCTGATTGCCCTAAAAATCCGAAAAAATTCATAGACACTATTTCAGACCCATAAAGAAAGAATTTGATGTCAGATTTGATGGATAACTCTTCCTTTACATTTTCAAAATCAGCGGTTCAAGCAATGCAGTAGGCCCATATAGGTGGGAACAATTTTTTTTCCTGATTGTCCAAAAAATCCAAAAAAATTCATAGACACTAATTCAGACCCATAAAAAAAAGAATTTGATGTCAGATTTGATGGATAACTCTTCCTTTAGATTTTCAAAATCAGCGGTTCAAGCAATGCAGTAGGCTCGTATAGGTGGAAAAATATTTTTTTCCTGATTGCCCTAAAGATCCCAAAATATTCATAGACACTAATTCAGACCCATAAAGAAAGAATTTGTTGTCAGATTTGATGGATAACTCTTCCTTTAGATTTTCAAAATCAGCGGTTCAAGCAATGCAGTAGGCTCGTATAGGTATAAACATATTTTTTTCCTGATTGCCCTAAAAATCCAAAAAAATTCATAGACACTAATTCAGACCCATAAAGGAAGAATTTGATGTCAGATTTGATGGATAACTCTTCCTTTCGATTTTCAAAATCAGCGGTTCAAGCAATGCAGTAGGCTCGTATAGGTGGAAAAATATTTTTTTCCTGATTGCCCTAAAAATCCCAAAAAATTCATAGACACTAATTCAGACCTATGAAGAAAGAATTTGTTGTCAGATTTGATGAATAACTCTTCCTTTAGATTTTCAAAATCAGCGGTTCAAGCAATAATGCAGTAGGCTCATATAGATGGAAACAATTTTTTTTCCTGATTGCCCTAAAAATCCCAAAAAATTCATAGACACTAATTCAGACCCATAAAGAAAGAATTTGTTGTCGGATTTGATGAATAACTCTTCCTTTAGATTTTCAAAATCAGCGGTTCAAGCAATGCAATAGGCTCGTATCGTATAGGTGGAAAAAATATTTTTTTCCTGATTGTCCTAAAAATCCCTAAAAAATCATAGACACTAATAAAGAAAGAATTTGTTGTCAGATTTGATGGATAACTCTTCCTTTCGATTTTCAAAATCAGCGGTTCAAGCAATGCAGTAGGCTCGTATAGGTGGAAAAATATTTTTTTCCTGATTGCCCTAAAAATTCCAAAAATTCATAGACACTAAGTCAGACCTATAAAGAAAGAATTTGTTGTCAGATTTGATGGATAACTCTTTATTTAGATTTTCAAAATCAGCGGTTCAAGCAATGCAGTAGGCTCATATTGTCAAGAAAAATACTTCCATATCAATTTCTGAAACAATATCTCATAAGGGTTGTTTTTTGTATCAAGGTTACAATTTTAGAATAAATGCATCTTTCAAGTCACCGTGTATAATCATCCTATAAGAATTTGAATGATACCAGGCATGATGGTAGTCACGATTAGATCATCTGTATAAAGAGTGAGATGGAAAACGAATAAAATCACTAGAAATTCGAATATTTTATCGAGATAAAATGGGAAAGAACTAGATAAAACCAATCAAAGAATAACATCGAAAAATTAGAGAAATACTTAAATAAAATCCATTTTTTATGTTGAAAACGGTAGCAGATTCCTTCCCGAAACGTCCAAAGATAAGTCGAAATTTGATATTGTAATATTTAACACGGAAGTCAATCAATTTATTAACGTTATGAAATGGCAGTTCAAAATAATGATCATTACAAGCACACGGAAAAAAATGGAAATTCTCCCATAATTCATAGATGAATAACCCAAAACTCATCTCCACAACTCTTACTAAAATGATCAAAGATTATATAAGCCCGAAACATCTACCTTTAATGATCTTCGATCATTTTAATAAAAGTTGTGGATATGACTTTGGATTTTTTCTTTTACGAACTACACCACTCCAGTTTGAGTTACCATGGACTTCTTCCAGAGATTTTCCATAACTATTTTCACATCAGTGTCAACATCCGCATTCATAATAATTATGAAAAGTTCAATGTCGGCGTATAGCGTAGCTATCTGAGTTTTGTTTGTTCCCAACACCAACAAGGTACTACATCAATCGCGTTGGAATGTGGTGTGACATGACACGGTAATATTTCATTTTTGCACCAAAACCGAATTGGTTCGATATGCCAGACAAGGTATATTTGTCGCCGATGGTAAACTGCGATACAAAAAAAGCATCCAGAACGGTATGATATGATGCAGTGGTGACTCGCGACACGAATACAGGCTGATTTACGGTGGAACGTAATTTGGGATTTTCCTGAAAAATTTGGTGCCTTGGATAATTAGTTGTGCTGTATCGACCTAAAATATTCTCAGTGCTTCGACGTTGCCGCTCATATTGAAAAGTAGGAACAACTTTGATATTTTGATTTAGACACCCTTTATATTATTCCATTTTCAGATTCTCCCTGAAGATCTTATTTCATTGACCTGTAACACTTAGGTTCTAGCAGCAATTACAAAGGTATACGGTGCGTGAAGAATCGATATTTTTCATCCCTAAGAAACCATTCACAATTGGTCAAAACAGTTATCATGTCCCTATCTCAACTTCTTATTTACTATCAATTGATATTTAATTGAAATAGGTACAGGGTGGTTCAGAATTGAGATTTTCAACCACCCTACCTATTTCAATTAACTATCAAAATTGGGATAGGGACATGACATGAGCGAGAATTGATTCTAATACTTATTCATCACAAAATGGTTAATTTTGATAGTTTGAATAGTTCATCAGTTTTTTATCAAAATGTTGAAAAATACCCTATAGCATTTGGAATTATTGTATCGCAATTATAACAACTATAATTCCAGCGTACAGAATTTATTTATTTTTGACTCCCACCCCATAGAATACAAAAACAAAACAATCACCTATTTATACGTTTTAGAGCTTTAATGAATTTAGGTTCATATAATCCAAATCATATAAGTCGAAAGGATGAACATGAGTGTGGCAACTACGACTAAAAGACGTCTCCAAGTCCGAGCGCTCTAACAGCCGTTCATATCTTTTCATAATGACGAAATTTACATGAGCTCGATAGGAAATATTTGATGCTCTGTTCATGTTCATGTTCATGAGCTCTGTCTCTGAGTAATAAGTAAAATATGAATTATCTGCGACGCTATTTTTTGAAAAGTACCCAAATTTGGTCAGCTTCAAACAGGCTCTATTTTCAGCACCCTTCAGTCCTACATTCATGAGCAAGAACAATTTCATCCAGGAAATCTTATCTACCTCAACTTTTTATATGACGGTCTTTTCGATATAATGTATGATTTCCGAGTTACGGCCAAAAAAACGAAAAAAGTGCGAACATTTCGCTGTTTTTTGCTAATATCTCGGAACGCTTCAGGAAATTTTGTTTGCAAAATTCAGAATCGAATTCAGCACCTCCAATACATATGAAACCACAGAAAAACCGACTACTTGAATCTTTTCCCGGATTAGGTCCTAATCGTTACCGTTTTACTGAGCTATATTTATTTTATTTCTGATGGAGCTAGTACCCCCATGTATCTATCCTCTGCCGCTGGGTATATACAGATAAAGCGTCACAGCAAACACGGAGCAAACACCATAAATATTTGGCGAGCGATGAGGATGTTTAGCATGGCAGCAGGGCGCGGAAAATGGACAATCGGAAAATATCGAGGGAAAATAAAAATAGTAGCGAATGATACGGGCGGCGATGGTGGGAGGCGGTCGGAAAAATGTGGGAATCGTTTCGTTCATTAAGCTCGAACTGCAGGGATTAACGATGCCGTTCAACTAATGACGTTTATTTATTCGTCAGACTGTACTCTGCGGATAGCTGAAAATTTTGTTCGTATGAGATTGAAATTTCATTTTATATTTTATATACAGAGTGTTACAATTTGCTCCAGCACTCCTAGGGAGATTCAAGAATTGTTTCCTCATAATATACTCTATATACTCTAAATTATCTGCTTTGTCCAGCAAAAAAATCATTATTCCAGATATTTTTTGGGATTTTCTTTGCTCGTTTTTATAAAATAAAAATATGAAGAATACTATTTCAATATACGTGTAGTGAGGCCAAATCAGATGATTCGCCCCAAAATGTCACTTAAAAAGAATTTTCCTATCAGAGAGCCTAAAAGAAAAATTCACTAGCTTGTCAGCGACAATTTATATTGAAAAAGGTTTGGAGAAGAGACATGAAAGGTATAAAGAAGAAATATCAAATTTCGACTTATCTTTGGACGTTTCGGGAAGGAATCTGCTACCGTTTTCAACATAAAAAATTGATTTTATTTAGTTATTTCTCTAATTTTTCGATGTTATTCTTTGATTGGTTTTATCTAGTTCTTTCTCATTTTATCTAGATGAAATATTCAGATTTCTAGTGATTTTATTCGTTTTCCATCTCACTCTTTATACAGATGATCTAATCGTGACTACCATCATGCCTGGTATCATTCAAATTCTTATAGGATTATTATACACGGTGACTTGAAAGATGCATTTATTCAAATATTGTCACCTTGATACAAAAAACAACCCTTATGAGATATTGTTTTAGAAATTGATATGGAAGTATTTTTCTTGACAATATGAGCCTACTGCATTGCTTAAACCGCTGATTTTGAAAATATAAATAAAGAGTTATCCATCAAATCTGACAACAAATTCTTTCTTTATAGGTCTGAATTAGTGTCTATGAATTTTTGGAATTTTAAGGGCAATCAGGAAAAAAATATTTTTCCACCTATACGAGCCTACTGCATTGCTTGAACCGCTGATTTTGAAAATCGAAAGGAAGAGTTATCCATCAAATCTGACAACAAATTCTTTCTTTATGGGTCTGAATTAGTGTCTATGATTTTTTTGGGATTTTTAGGACAATCAGGAAAAAAATATTTTTATACCTGTGTGTGATCTCGCGCTAATTCACTGTCAGAAATCATGTATCATCTCTTTCTGGAATAGGATGGTTTCAGTATAAGAGTTTTGACGTCACATCATCGCCTCGTTTTCAGAGGTCCGAAAAATTGGGGATTTCAATATTTTTTTATAAAACGTAGGGAGCTCACAGCAAGAAACGGTTTGCGGTGGAGAGCTAGTTTGGATGAGTTCTATCGAATTATGATATAAATTTTTTTTGTGATATAAGCCCATTGCCATACCATTCGACTTTATAGATTCCAAATGCTAATGTAGTTATCACACCTTCATGTTTATCTATCTTCTTTTCAGGAAAGTAAACATAATTCAATTTTTTTGTCGAATGGGTGGAATTTTTGCAACGTCGAAAAAAGATAAATTTCACTTGGTTTGTGGCAGGAAGCAAGCCTTCTAGCCGTTTTCAAGGTTATCAAATAACGTTTCTATGTCATTTATCAATTGGTATCAAAATTGCAAAGTTCATAAAACGTATCCTCTATCATTTTTTTTTAATGAACTGACCTGACGTCCAGATAAAATTAAATTCGATGCTCTCCGAGGAAGTTTGAAAGCACTCATTAGATTTCATTAGCAAAATTAGTAGGTATATACACGAAAAAAAAAAGTTTTAATGATAATGAACTCTCGTCTGTCGATCCGATGCGTAACGCGGGATGTTTAGCATTTACGTTCTGTAGCACCCCCCCCCCTCCCTTCTCTTTCCTCCCAAACTTCGCGCTCTCCAGCCTCCTAATGAAAATTTATCGGTTTCACATTTTCGTAACGGGAAATTATTAAGGTTCCCTTCTCCAGCACAGAGCACAGGACTCGGTGTGGGAAGACTAGTAATTAGAATGTATGCTACCCGGTAGGACACTGATTGGTAATTTATATGAATCAGAAAGCGGCGCTGTTCGGATTTCCAAACGGATCACGAAAATACACGCGGGCGCAGATTGATGGTTATTAGCGTATACGCTGGTGCTCAAGTTCACATTTCACCCCTCACACTTCGTTCGGTGAGATTATTTTTGCCCTTTCACTTCACCTTCTGACAATTTATCAGTGCGAAGAGCCACTTTACACCTCAACACACAGTGAAAACAAACATTTCGAAATGAAGAAAAAAAACTCCAACCAAAGAAATCCGAATTTCCTATATTCATAAAGAAATATTTCATCGAAGTGAGAAATAATTCATCTGAATTACCTTCGTTCGATGCTGCTTCTAATTCTCCCAACAAAATTCACTAATCTGTTAATGAGAGATATTTAGTGAAGAAACCAGTTATGATTATTCGAAATGAATTCAATCGGTGCTTGAGAAAATTCACAACTTCAGAAAAAATATTCACCCATGTTTGGAGAGATCAACAAGAAAATAATGAATCTTCATCGAATTCAGTGTATACCTATCGCTTATTTGGAGAGATCTGAATACTAATTCCAAGATTAGCGATGCTCTTGTTTTGAAATTTGCTCGTATCTCTGTATAAATTCGTGATTTACTTCTGATAGGATTAATCAAGTACTAGATGTTGAATAATTCTAATCCTGATTAGACAAATCAGTTTTCAGTTGAAGAAGTGTAATAACTATACTCAAGAATATGTGCTCCTGTAACACATCAAGGAAATATTCCCTTTTGATGATACATACCTTCTAAGAGTGGATGAAATTCTTGGAGGTACAGAAATACTTCCTTCAACTACATATATTTCAAGAATCTATAATGATTTCATAGAGATTGAATTGCAAATGTATTATTCTTTCGAGTACCCACATGCAATTTTGGGATAAGAGAATGGTAGTCTTGACTTGAAAACCTAAACCTAATTTCCACTTGTACTAGTGTGGCATGATACATCATGATACAAAGCCCAGATACGGTCTGTTCTAGAATACTGTTCCCACATACTATTACATATTATTGGAACACCGTAGAAGAGTCGGCGACACTTTTCTATAGATACTTCCAAGAAAAATGTTCTTGGGAAATCTCTGCAATCATTCATCACTATCAAAACCACAATCAGACGAAGTCGACTGGCCTAGGGTCCCTTGATGTAAACTGACGTATTTGTCATCTTAAGATGACTTTAATGTCAATTTCCATCAAGGGACCCTAGACTGGCCGAGTCATAGCACATCCTCTCGTTGTCAACCTCGAAATATATCAGACAGCAATTCATGACAACTCGTTTGTCTATAGAACCGCAAAGTTCTGGAAATCTTTGCCTAAGGAAGTATTCCCATCTAGAACTTATAATCTCCAGAATTAAAAAAAAATCCAATATCTATCTTATTTCTCTATCCTTCCTAGGTACGCACGATGTTCTTCGAACATTATAGGGATTTCCTTTCGTGTGCTTCAAGAGATAAAAAAATCACCTCTTTAAAGTGTCCTTCTCCTAGCAACGCGAAATACGCTACAAGCGCATGAACCTACAAGAAGCACCACAATTTTTTTCTATTGAAAGCGAAAAAGATAATACGCAGGGTGTTGAATTAATGTGTTTCAGTTTACATTTCATACCCACTATTGTATTAAAATTCATGGGCTCCTTCCTCTTTTCGTAATGAAAACGATTCATGATTCCTTCGAATGGTTCTTCGCCACCATCGTTGAAGTAGATATTCAAAGGCCAATAGACCACCATTTTATTAGTTCCAATCGAGAAGTGTCCCTTGTCTCTAGATTTTTTGATCCACCTTCAATGAACTCATCAGTCACGTCGTTTAAGAGAGAACAATATTTTACTTCCCAACAACTCACGTTAACCAATCAGAAGAAAAAGCATCAGGTTTTACTGATGAAATTTCTTAAGTATGAAGACTTCTTTCGGTGGGCATTAGTTAGATTGAAAACAATTAATATACGAATAAACTGTAATAAAATCAATCCTTTATTTGACAACACAAAAATATATGGGTTCAAGGCAACAGAAAGCTCAAACTCGCCTTGTTCTGCTCATGACGTCAGCTGGGATATAACTGTCATTGTTCTTATTTGTTTTCGTGATTGATGTCTTGAACTCCAGATATCATATAAGTACTAAAATTGGATGAAATAATTTCGAAATGCCTACTTGTTTCGTTTCTGGTTATGGAAATTCCAACTAACATATAAAATGCACAGATATTGAATTTTTCTGCTTGAAACGATGGGAGCTTGCTGCCGACAGAATATAAACTCAAATAATGGTACCAACCTTAAATTCCTTATATCTTCGTTCCAAAGTATTCACCTATAATATTATCATCACATTCATATTACAGCACGTATTTCTTCAAAACTTTTCCATGCAAAATGTTCCCGAACAAGTGCGAAAGTACGGTTCTTGAATTATAAACCTCCAAAAACTCAGAAATATTTGAAACAATAAGATGCCATTCCTACAGAACATCTTCCGAATATCAAGTCAGAAATGATTGAAAATGAATTCAAAACTCTTAAATTTTCACAAAATTTAAATTGCAGCAAAGATTTGAATAACAAAACGGCAAAAATTGATACTCCTGTTGTCGATGTCGGAGCAGAAGCAACGTCAACGTCGTTAACTGCTGAATTTTAATCTGTCAGAATCGACACAGTAGTGGATCATTCAGATGGGATTGGCAATGCATGATAATTCGTATGATGTATTTGCTATTTGCGATTGCGAATTACCTCAAGATCACAATTTCCAGAATCAATGAAATAGTAAAATCGAAGGAATAGGTACCTGTTTATATAAATTGAATTATTTATAATCAGATCGAGAAACTTATAAAAATTTCAATAAACATGATTGAATTCATTGCGCACGCCCATGGCAACGGTATCTGTCTGTGACTAGCAGCTGATATTGGTATCCCAGATGACGTCACATAATATGCGCGTAGGCACACCATTTTCTCCTTCCACTATGGGTTCAAGGCATCGCGGTTACAATCTCGACTCCCACTCTCTCCTCGTATCTCCCTCTCTCTTCCCTACTTTTACTACCAACTTAAATAATCTAATGACAATATTGAGCATTACTGGTTGCATACTATATGCTGCTAAACTAAATTATATCAAGTATGAATGCCCTAGTAACAACTGATCCCAAAGATGTAATTCGAAAGTATTCGGGCGGTATTGATATTCTTGAGATATTTGTCATTGAAGATTCAATATTGGGAGCTGCCTCCTGACCTGTGGATCTCATATCTTGTCCTTAACAAGCAGCTGTTTAGAAATATCACTAAGGCTACGAACTTCTGATAGCATCTTATAAATAGCAACTTCAATATTAAACACTATACTGTAAACGGTGAAGATTGATGCGTATCACAAGGCAACTGGAAACGAGTTTATATCTGATATATAAGATGATAATCAGCATTTGAGAATTAGGCGTGTTGATCCACACCAAAATGAAACTCGGTCCTTCCACAAAAAACTCAGCTACAGAAGACATCAACCTGAGCAAAAATGCTAGATTAATCTCAGAAATAATGAGATGCTCAAACTAATCCTCACAGTCAATGTTTGATCGAGTCGATTGGCAGATTCTATTGAACATGAAACTGCACTATTCAGTGTTCACCTCTCATCGGTTCAGAATAGTTTATGTGTGGTGCGTTACAAAGCTCAACAACGATATCAATATCGTAAGAGTAATAGTACGATTAACTCGATACATGGAACGCATTAGGCGGTGAGTAACATAATTTTCGATTCGAGTGCGCTAATTTTCTGCCTGTCTCCCTCACCCCTAGTACTATATCGTTCCGACGAACTATAATTAATCATATAAACGAGGCCTACTCATGCTCTAACGCCAATCAATTCGAATACAAATACGTTCTACTGTATTAGTTTCGTTTCAATATACTATTGTAGTGAGGTGAAATGAGATGATTTGTCCCAAAATGTCACTCCACTTGAAAGTTTACTGATGGAATCCTGGAAGAGAAATTCAATCGATAGTCAGTGACACCTTCTTTAAAATATGTTTTTTTAAGAAAAAAGCTATACTGAAAGGGTTAAGATTTCCTTATCTTTAGATGTTTCGGGAAGTTGACACAAAAAAATTTATTCAACAATATATTTGCGTTGATTCATCTTGAATTAATAATTTTTATATCAAGATTTTGGGAGTGAATACCACGTTCAAACGCATTCCCCCCCTTTATATCTCAGCTATTTGTCGTACGATTCTTAACAAATTCAGACCGGGGTGATGAATTATCATCAACATGATGAGTTTTTCAGAGACGTTTTCATTGAAATGAAAGGGGGTCACTTTTCTTATGAATTCGTACTATCATATGATTTCTATGAAGGGTTTCAAAAAAACAGGCACATCTAAACAGTAGTATTGCGTACATCAATAATAATTATTTACCCGAAAACGGTGATTTCAACAAAAAAAGTATGGAGCTATTGAACTTTTCAAAATCCGCAGTTAGCGGGGTATAAATTCCCATTTTTGCGAACCGGAAAATGAAAAAAAATCAAGCCAATCCCGTTACTTCTACTGTCCAAAAGGAGGTCCGTCCTTGAGAAACTGATCGAATTGATGGCTATTCAAAATTCCGTATACCAACTGAATATTTCATTCCGCATATCTAGAAATATTTACGTTTTGGTGATAAGTTTCGAACGAAAACTGTGATGACTGAAACTATAACAAAATCAACTCTTACACTCAAATGACGACGAAAAATGGAGACCAAACATCGGAGAATTGTGTTTGTGAAACGTATAGAACAGTAAGGAAGAAAGAACATATATAAAAACAAAAAGAAAAGTCATCGATGAAAAGGAAAGCATAATATAGCAGAGTGGAATAATAGGGGGAGATAAAAAATGCAGTATATGTGAACTCATTGTCAACCAAATATCTCTGGTATACTATGACATCGAATTTTCGAATGCTCTATAAACGTTCAAACCACTTGCAGGAATACAAGATTTAAGGCTATAACCCATCGAATAATGCGAAAAGGGCGGCTAATAACATAATTCTACCTCGACCAGATCTTGGCACTCTCCGCTCTCGTATAATGTCAAAGATTAGCTTTGCGAAAACGAAATACAGCAAACCAAAAGGGCCACCGCAGAATCTATAGAGTAAAGAGAGAGAGCCGATAAACGGCACTTGAAAAAGTGATTAAATAGCTCACTAAGCTAACCACATCACTCATTATACATTGGAGCTTGCAAAAAGGAACAATCGGGGTCTATATAGTTGCTGACGTGATGTGGGTGCACAAACCAATACTAGTATGTATAGGATGTGTATATCGATATTTTTCAATATCATATTCAAATCACCCAAACATACGGTGATGCTCTTAGAATCCATCCAGAGCAGAGCCATTTGCCTGGTGGGTGATGCCATACACGCTCACTAATCCTTTGACCTCAATAGAAAATCGTAGAAAAGTTGGTTACCTTTCAATTTTCTATAAATACTTCCACGGGAAATGTTCCTCAGAAATCTCTGCTATATCATTCCGTCACCAGCAAAACCAGTCAGACTAACTCGACAGGCCCAGTCAGTACATCCTCTCGTTGTCATGCCTGGAATATGTCGAACAACACTTTACGGTTCGTCTATAGGACGGCAAAGCCTTGGAAATGTTTACCAATCGAAGTATTCCCAAGAACTTATAGCTCCGAAAGTTAAAAAAGACACCTATACCCCTTCTCCCTATCCTCCTTATGTTCTCCAAACTTCATAGGAATGTCCAGTCGTGCGCTACAAGAGATAAAAACAGCTTCTTTTTACAACAGTTGCCAAATGAACGGTATAAGTGAATCATACCATTCAGTTTGCTGAGTAAACAGTGAACACAACTCGATGTGGTAAACAATCCAAAAGAGTGAGGTTGTAAAAAATGATATTGATACCACTTACGAGACAGCTATCGATTTAAAGAAGGTGCGACTCATGCCTGCCCTATATCAACTAGTCCTGCACTCTGCAAATGAATCCACGCAGTTAAAACCGAACGACTTCGACTTTCAATAAACGAGGAGAAATACCGCCCCAACGAGCGCAATTACTCCACCCTCAGAGCACATACTCTTAAACAGCTCGCTCATACACTCCCGCCATTAAGGGCAATATCTCGACGATTAGGGGCGAGAGAGTACACACGCTCTCGCCTCACACGACCGTATACGTCATCTTAACAAACAGGCCTATTAATTTCCGCGCCTCTCTAATGCGTCTTCATAATTGGTCCGACGGTCGTTTTTGTGGTAAGTTGCTGGTCTCCGTATAGCTAGCTCCATAGCTCGTTCTCATGAAATAGTGCCGTGTTTATCGTCCACGTACAGCCGAGGCGAGGGTGACTACCGGGGGTGTTTGGTTACGGCAATACGATATGGTCACGAGCTCTGCTCAGTCATCAATTTTCCTGAACATTCATACTGCGAACATTTTAACAAGCAGTGAATTCAGAAGCACTCCAAGGCATCGCATATCTATCTAAACAGCTATGTAGGTTACTATATAGCCAAAATTTTTCTGCATAGCCTCGTCAGGAGTTGAAAAATCGACTCTGGTCTGCGTATAGCTAGATCTATAGCTCGTTCTCATGAAATATTGCCGTGTTTATCGTCCATCTGCAGCCAAGGCGAGGGTGCCTACCGGGGGTGTTTGGTTTGGGAAATACGATATGGTCATGAGCTCTGCTCAGTCATCAATTTTCCTAAACATTCATACTGCGAACGTTTCAACAAGCAGCACCCAAGGCATCGCATATCTATGGAAACAGCTATGTAGGTTACTATAGCAAAAAATTTCCTGCATAGCCACGTCAGGAGTTGAAAAATCGACGCTAGTCGATGTTTATCGTCCACCTGCAGCCAAGGCAAGGGTGACTAGGGGGGTGTGCGGTTTCGGAAATACGATATGGTCATAAGCTCTGCTCAGTCATAAATTCTCGTAAAAACATGCATACTGTGAAGGTTTCAAGAAGCAGTTAATTCAGAAGCACTCAAAGCATTGCAAATCTATAAAAACAGCTAAAGAAGTCAATGTAGCAGACATTTTCCAGCATAGTCACGTCAGGAGTTGAAGAATCGACGCTGGTCTCCGTTTAGCTCGTTCTTATGAAATAGTGCGGTGTTTATCGTCCACCTGCAGCCAAGGCGAGGGTGACTACCGGAATTGTTTGGTTCCGGCGATACGATATGGTCATAAGCTCTGCTCAGATGTCAACTAATCATAAGGAAAGCACCAGGTTCATCTGAAGAAACTCCCAGTATAACTGTTAAACCTAGAAAGCATACGCAGTTGTTTTCTGTTGAATGGTCTAGTATCTATACTAGTCTAGATCTTGTGTTGTTCTGGACTGGTAGGCGTTTTGGGATATGAGTAGCTACAAGAATGTCATCTTCTGTAGTAGAATTGTTCATTTATAGAGTAAATTCTGAACAGAGATAGCTGTACATCACATAACATGGAGCAACGACTTCATCTGATACATTAGATGACGATCTTCGGCTTGAAAGATACTTGTCGATTGGTTCATCCTGCTTGGGACAGTGGTGCTATAGTATACCTAAAAATCTTCACCCATCTACTCCAATGAACCCTCAGAATGAATAGAACATACGATTTCAAATCACACGCTCTTCAACAACCACTTTCATTTCGGCGAATAAAATTTCCATCTGGCTTTGAAACTGCAGCGACCATCTCTTACATTTTACATGGGCCTCGCAGCCTATTCCTCGAGCTAAAGTGTATGTACGAATCAAGGGGGTATCCTCTAGAGTCTACAGGATCCACGTTCCTATCTGCAAAGGCGGTATCCGGAGCTCGCTATCGCTAGTGCTAGCCCGATTGCGCCTTATAAATTTTCAACTTTACCTTAATTGCGAACTGTATTCCCGAAAATTGCTCTTCTCTTCGCGCGATAGGCCCGCATAGTGTATGTATATCAGCGATGCAAGCTGCGAAAGAAAGGGGAACGTTTTCTCGGCACTGTAACTTTTACTTCCCTTCTGAAACGTTACTATTTAATCGAGTTTTATTCCGGATCGTATTTTTGTTAAATGTGGCGGAAGCGTTCGCGGCACGCCGTATGGATTCTGTTCCGAGCGCTGAAATTCCTCGGTACATTTACATGGATTAGTATTAATATTATATGATCCCGTTCCGACGTCGACTGCATGAAATGATACTAAAAATGTTCTAGACGGATTATAAGGCGTATATAATATCCCGTTGAAGTTTAGTAGTTATAATTGCTTGTGTTACCCGCTATGCTCGAATCAAGCCAACTTTCAGGCGATGTCGTAAGCTCCGGAATATTGCCATTTTCACGGATATAGCCAGCCGTTTTGAGTGATGAAGCTCTACCTCATGCAGCAACGCTGGTGCATCCCTAAATAACGTCTGATTCGATATAAGTACATATGAGACCGTATTTTATCAATAATGGAAACGAAAGAGCGGATTAACTATAGCAAGGACGGGATCGTCGGACTTTAAAGGAGTTCATATGATCTGAAACTTCAACAGATTTTGGTGCTGCAGCCAGGGAAATCTTGATTAGCGAGAGTATATTTTACATCAGAATGGGGACAAAAAAATACAGACATGCATAATACAGACAGACATTCTTATAAATACCATGAGCTGAGAAAACTTTTTGCATGGCACTTACGGAATAACAGGACTGTGAAAAATATTGTAGATATATGTAATGTACCTATACGTTTCGTGGGGACCAATGGAAAAAAAGGACGGATGATGATGATTTAGTTTTGTCATTAAAACAATATTAGCAAAATGTCAATTCTGCACCAGTGTGAATCATTTAGCTGATTTTGCTTCCATCTTTACGTTTTGACCTGTAGCCTGCAGATAGTATTCAAAATCATATTCAGAACGACGACACTAATATATTTCAGTCATTTAGCATTGTTTCTCCCTTGCTCAGAGGTAGTGACCGTAATATTATTACAGAGTATTGCCGGTTCCACATATATCGATAAGAATCCACTCATTTTCTGTTTGCTAATAATTTCGCATGTTTGCTTTTATTTTATAGCAGTGAGATTATTATTTGCAACATTACCCACGTGTGTATACGTTCGTATAGGTATAAACTGCTTGCACTTTATTAGAAAATAAACACAATCTGATATTTAGGTAACCCAGACGCCATAGTAAAAGTTTTGTTAAGCAGCTTAGACGGGATATATAACACGCTATCCATTCAAACTGTGCACAGTGAATGTTGGTATGAGAAGCTTAATATTGTTTCCAGGCAGGTAGTTACATCATTTCATGAGTTAATTCAGAATTGTAATCGTATTTTCACCAAATCAGACTTCATATCTATTAGATTGTTCAAGTTATATCGATCGCAATCAACCCGAAATCATACGGTCATACTTATTCGGATATCTCCCAATAGAGAAAGCCCCTCAAGACAAGAACTATTTATAGTTTCTCCGAAGTTTGAACAGTTCCTGATTAGGGACTGAGATATATATGAGCGTCATTTCAATATAGAAATAATGGAGATCCAGATGTGCCAACCTACTGAATCAATAATGCCCTTCATCACATATTGTGTTCAATAATCCGAAGGACCATGTATCTGATGTACACTAGGGTGTAATAAAATTATCTTAAAAACAGGATAATAGCTAGTTAAACAAATGAAATATTACTTTTCGATTCAGGAGTCCCAATTGGACGGCCTTGGACTACCTATATCATCATTTCCAATATAGCGATTAATTCTAAATATGTAATGATTTGTTGGATATGAGGTGAATAATTGCTCGTGCTATTCTCAATCTATTTAATTTCGAGTAAACGAGAATATCTATGATATCATGCTATTGTTGATTCTATACTGGATGACAAATAATGTTTAATTCATCGACTAATTCTCGATACTTTCATTGATGACGCAATATTTGCTCGGCTTAATGTAAATTTTCATCTGCCCAAATGAGAGATCACAGATAATGTCTCGAAGTGAATTGATAAAGATGTCGTGACTGGGACCGGAATCCTCTCGATAAAGAAAAAAATCGCTCGTAAAAATCCAGACAAAACGTTTTTATTGCCCACCCGATTTGATTGGTTTCCCGTATAAGGAACTTAACTTATCGTTCCTCCGTAAAACTTTATATATTCGACGGTAATCCTCGAAAATGAACACGAAAACTGCTCTTATACAAAGGAGTGGGACCGACCGAGTCTCTTTCTCTCTGATCGTCGCTCTATCTCGCTCTTGCTCGCTCGAAACGTCAGAATTCAACATCGTACCCATAAAGGCGGTTCGTGCCATTCTCCAAAACGCCTGGATTTGCTTACGACACTAAAGTGTCCGAGATAGTGTGTAATATATAGATAACAGTGTGTCCCCTTCGACATTTCCCATTGAACACTGGACTGAATTCGAATTGATGAACTATCAGAAAGAATTGTAGAAGGTCAATAACCAGCCAGCCACCTCATTCAATCTCAACTCAAGCCAAACAATTCCGAAATCATTCTCGAAATTTGATGAATTCGTTGAAAAATATATTTTATGGAGACGGAGACCTTGTAAGAGGAAGGGACGAAGGATTTTGTGGGGAGATCGTATAACGTCGCATCGATGCCACCTTATTAATCTCGTACAACAACCCTTTTGTCACTTGTCTGTTATTATCAGATTACACCACCCATGATGTATATGCTCTGGAGCGGTGCACAGGGAAGATTTATTAGGCTGACGGGATCAGAGTGAGATGCCGCTAATTTGGGGGTTTTATAGAGTACGGATACGAATTCCCTGATAACGAATATCAACACATCCTCTTCATCAAGTCCAGAAGATCATGAGTTGAGAAAATAATCTGTTGCGATAGAAAGCAAGATCTAATCAATATCCATATCTATTAGATTGTTCAAGTTATATCGATCGCAATCAACCCGAAATCATACGGTCATACTTATTCGGATATCTCCCCATAGAGAAAGCCCCACAAGACAAGAACTATTTATAGTTTCTCCGAAGTTTGATCAGTTTCTGATCAGGGACTGAGATTTATATGAGCGTCTTCTCAATATAGAAACAATGGAGATCTATAGATGTGCGAACCTACTGAATCAATAATGCCCTTCATTACATATTGTGTTTTATAATCCGAAGGACCATGTATTCGCGGTACCCAAGGTCATCACTTGACGTTGCGATGACATGGAAGCTATGGGAAAACATATCTAATTCTCAATTTAATCCATGAGTTAGCAATGTTTTCCCGTAGTTTTCATGTCATCGCAATGTCTGGTAGTGACATTGGCTACCGCGAATCTTTACGGTAAGGTGTAATAAGATAATCTTAGGAACAGGATAATAGCTAGTAAATTAAATGAAATAAAACTTTTCGATTCAGAGGTCCGAATTGGACGGGGGACGGCCTTGGATTCTGGTACGAACCAATTACCATCGGAGCAAGTGACTGCCAGAATGGACGAGAACATACGATCCGAAATATAGCGTTCCACAATATTTTCACGGCTTCATTTATGCCGAACGACTTCCGAGATAGAACCGACAATGGGGTGTTGAAATTAAAGCGTAGATTAAAAACAATTGAATGTGGAAAATTGCCCGAATACGGAAAAGCTATGCGTACTGGATGGATGCCGTTCGTCCATCCATCCTTTCGGCTTATAGGGGCACAAACAGGGCTGTATCCGAGAAAGTTTAGACTTGTCGACAAATATTGAAAATGTAAAAGGTAAACCGAACGTCCGTGCGCGCGATATTTGAGAAAGGAAGTGGATGAGTTGGCAACGGAAACCAAAAAGTGAATTTCCTGGAATTAGCGAAGCAAACTTGAGCTCGATATTATGAAGTAAACCAACTCTAATTCAACAACTGAATATTTACACTTTCTACATCAGAGAGATTTCGGAAGTAGATTAATCAAGATTATCTAATTCTTCACCTTATATATCAGTGGTGTGATTTATTATACACTTAGATGCAAGAAAAAACGCAACAAGTTAACATTTAGTCATATATCGAGTGCGGTCACAAAATTTCTTGACGTCTTTTGTAGCTTAAGGGGTATAGTATACAGTTCCACATTTGAAAATCCTGTAATCGAAAAAAAAAAAAACAAAATGGTGGAGTATCTCAAATATTTGTGATTTACAAAAACCGCTGGAAAATAAGAAAATCAGAATTTTTCTAACCTGTTCTGATGTTATTTTAGAACATTAATTTCTGAACAGTACATCGAAATCGAACAAATTGTCCAGGGAAACACTCACTTTATCACAGATTGTTATGGAGTGAATGTGCTAATCTCGTAATAACAATTATGATTATTTTGCTTCTGGCTTTATCGAATTTCAATCGATTTCGGATTTCTCAAAGCCATTTTGTATAATATTACACAGTGGAACAATTGAAAATCTCATAATTGAAAAAAACAAAATGGTGGATTTTTTATGTTCACTTATTTCTTCTATTAAGAATCACATTGTGACTACAATAACACTTTTTGACATTTTAATTAATAGCATGCCAGTTTTTTTCATTTCGACTAATTTATCATTTCACAACTTGTAATATCGAACTGACAATGAAAAATAGTGTTTCTTGATAATGTTTGCCAAAACCAATAAGTTCAATATGGCAGCACGCAAATGACATAACAAAAATTGTTTCATATTAGTTTCCAAAGCCCCCTAAATTTTTTTTCATTATTAACGATGACGCTTTATCACAATAAACCATTAGAGCGTTTAGGAAGATTATGACACTGGATATTATTCAAAATATAGATTATATTATGGTATCAACGTGTTCGTAACGAAATACCCTTTCCAGATATTGCAATGAGTCCCCCTCGTTTCATTAGAAAAAAATTTAGTTAACATCATAATTACAATATTGTGAATTTGATATGAACCTGTGAAACAATTGGAAACTGAAACTTCATCGAAACAATTTTTGCTTGACAACTTGATTCAAAGTCAACTGTTTCAATTCATTCATGGCTCTTTGAATTGAAAAATTAAAAATGTCTGCACTAAGTGAATATAAACCGGGCGTCCGGAAAGTTTCAGGGATGAGCCAATTCTGAAAAACACCCAGTATACTCCAACTATGGTTTAGGCGGCTCGGTGGTCGAGAGCGTGAAGGCGCTGAGTTCGTATGGGGACTCCCACCGAGACATTGGTTCGAATCCTAGTTAGGCCATGGATGTTTGTGTTTGTATGTATACCGAGCCCCGCATGCACAACTTTCGACTTATGGGGCGTTTGGTCCCAGTGCTGGGACCAACGAGGTATGCAATTGCAAAAAAAAAGAGAAAAAAATTGTACAAAACTGTTAATCTTCTTGAAGATTCAGGATAATACACGGTCACATACAGCAATGTGTGTATGTATAATTGTATAACATACCTCGCTATACCTACCATTAAAATGAATTTGCCGCAGCATGCTCGCCTGATCTTTTCATACAGCATGTATGGAAAATACTTGTAGACGATTCAGAAATCGCGAAGTGGCTCCGGATACGCTGAATGAACTTAGTTTAGCCTTTCAGGAGGAAAGGCACAATATTCCTCAAGATGCTACTCGTCTTATGGACAGTATGAACGGACGTATGAAGATAGTTATAGGGGCTAGAGATGGTCATACATAATATTGAGCTGAGTTTTTGTATAAAGTACGTTCTTTAGGTTGATTCAGTAACCAGTTGGAGTTTGATTTTGAAGTGCATTTCTTTTTCTCTTCATGTTCAAGTAAGTTCAATTTGCTTTTGTAATAAACCAGTGCACTCATATAACAAAAAAATCAGAATGTAGGAAAATAATGGTTCTTAACAGAATTTGATATTTTGAAAGAATTTGGCTAGACAATTTTTCGACAGGTTGTTTCAAAATTCGGATTATTCAACAACTTTTCAATTAACCCTGAATAAAGACTAATGCACTAGCATCTAATGAAATATAGGATATGCAAGTTGAAATTAGTCATTTTATATACAGCTTGATGAAAAAACTTGGAGATGGAACGAACAATAAAAAAGTTATGAGACCTCAATGTTGAACAAATAGTAACAAGTTGCGTTTTCTACATCATAGAGTAGGTAATATGGAGAGACATAAAAATTTTTCAACTAGAATTCTATTGAATTAGCCCTGTGGAAGCCACTGCAAAAGGGTTTGATGAGAAATGTATTGAAATCTGGAATGGAAGTCAATATGACATATCACTGACTTGATTCATTGATTCAATCATGGTGGTCAATACACACAGCTTACTAAAATGACTGTTCAGATGATAGGGTCGAGCAAAACGCCGTTGCCCATGATAAAGAATAAAAAACAATACAATTCCATTCTTTTTCAGCACGAATGCATATTGTACGGTATCGAAATTCTTCTGATTTCCTCTATTCTATGATTAGCAAACAAGAAATATCCTGTAATGGTCAGAGAACATCGTGAAAACCAAGGGAAATGAGGTAGGAATTGGTGTTCTTCTCAAATTTCTGGAGGTTATATGCCTCGGGGAACACCTCCCTTGTGTTCCAGAGCCTCGCTGTTCGTTGGATGATCGAGTCTTTGGAAAGAGATGTTCTGCAGGTCTCCAAAGTGACCACGAAGGTGTGCGAAGCCTCAACTCGACGGGTTAATCTCGCGCCGACTGCCAAAGAAGGAACAATTGTTGATATTTCAGAAGAGCATCTTCGGTGGGTGACTGATCTCTGGCATCGTCCATGAAAATATCTATAAAATAGAGCCAGATCGCCAACATTTCTATGGTGTTCCAGAGAAGTGAGTGAGTTTGTGAGCGAGGCATCACCCACGAGACGAATTGCCCTTTTTTGGATAGGGTATGTTTGGGTGCTGCACTCCAAATATGGGAACAGTATTCCATAAGTACAGGTCGGATCTGTGCCTTATAGATCATGAGCAGCTGACTGGAAGTGAAATAGCTCCTGGCCCGAAACAGAGAACCAAGTTTTTGGGATGCACTTTCAGCAATTGATCTCACGTGATTTTCCCAAGAAAGGTTATTGCTGATAGTAATACCAAGCATCGAAATGGATGTCTTCAAAGGTATGGTTACTCCTGACAAGTTTATGTTGGGCACCAAACCGTTTCAAGAAGATCTGTGATTCCACCCCTGTGCAGTAGGAAACGTTCTTGGGGAAAACTCTCAAAAGGAGTTTTAATACGGGCGCGAGTGCTGGCGCGAAACAAATTACCTACAATTTAATCGGCCATTTAAGAAAATTGGCCGAATTTAAGTTTAATAAATTCGGGACTTTACCTTATCTGAGAGCCTTGCGGCCTAGAACGGCTTCGCTTTTCCCTTTAATCTCGAACACTCACCTGAAATAAAAAAAATAATACAGTTTCGAATTGGATACAATAAGATGGGCTTTACATCGTGCACCATAAATGTTAAGGATAATAATAAAGAAGAGTTATGTTCGGCCATGGAATACAAAAGTCTATTAAATTTACATTATTGGGTATAAAACGAACATGATGATTTCGAGACGTGACTTTCGTGGCCGATTCGAGTATTTTTCATCAGTTATGGGGTTGATTAACACGTTGACCGCCGGGCTTATGTTCACACTATTGGTATCAGAGCCGAAGCAAAATCGAAAATTTTGTCTCAAAAATCATAAGTGACTCTATGTAGCTAGAGCCTACAGAAGATAGTAAATCGTTGAGATTTATGAAAATTGGAACTCTAGATCCAAAACATTTGACATATTTACCCAGGTACGCCGCGTCGGTCCGGTCAAGTTCGGCCTCGGTCGAGTGCTATATAGGTACAATACTTGTCTCAACTTGCATTTGGGTCACGTGTATATCCCGATTGTTCAACACTGTACAAGAAAGTCACAAACAATGACATAGACCATAGATATTTTGTAATTCCGAGAACAAGTAACATACAATTTGTGTGCTTTCTCACTTTTGGATATGGAAATCAACAGACTTTGTAGGTACGTCTACTCGGAAACGGATGAATGATGAGATTGCTCAGAGGCCGTTTAAAAAACGTAGAATTTGCGTGTTGTGAGAGTAAAGAACGCATTAGAATGGAGAGCAGCCCGATATTTGAAAAGAATATGCACCTTCTGTAAAGGATGTCCTGAAGAACCTGATTGATTGTTATACCAATGACATAAGAATATAGAGATAACGTATTTCTGGAACAGTGATATTCTTCATCAAAAAAATATCACACTATTCACCTATGAAACATTCTGATGGAGATTTTATTGCGAGTTTTTCGGAATGCCGATAGCGTTCGATCATTCTCACGAAAGAAAAAAGCAGGCCTTTTAGCAGGTTTTAGCAATTTCGAGCACACAGCGTCCTGAATCTATCAAGCAGGAGGATCTTTGGCAAAAAATTTGACACTGTTTTGTTCAAATCTGCCTCACCTATGTTCAGTTTTTGTACTATACGTTCGTTATTATTCTTAATTATTATTTTCCACCCCATGGAGATAATATTTCAAGAAACACTTGTAGCGCAGTCGATCCGAACCCTCAAACTCCCTGATGAAGTTTTTTGCGAGTTTTTCGGAATGCTGATAGCGTTCCATCATTTTCGCGAAAGAAAAAAGCAGGCCTCTCCGACTGCTGAGCGTTGCGTTTTAGCAATTTCGAGCACACAGCGTCGGGCATCTATCAAGCAGGAGGATCTCCGGCAAAAGTATAAGCGCACCCGGGTGGGTGGAACGACTAGCAAGGCAACATATACGGAATAAGAATGAGGCATCGCCGATGACGAACGAAAAATGCGGATCCAGTCGCTATCGGATCGATGATGAGCCTTCTATAACTACGTGTGATGAAAATAATATAACTTTAATCACCCGCAGTTACTTTAGAAATAAGTCGCTTAGTTCCTGAGAAAAATAAAAGTGACGTAGAACCATACCAAACTTGGTGGATTTCTTCAAGTATAGGTGGTCGTGTACACAAAATCACTTTTTACGACATTTTTTAGTGGTAGGGAACTTCTGAATTTCAAGAAATGTCGTAAAAATTGATATAAATGTAAAACATTTTTTTTATACGCCTCCACCTTGATATCTCTCGAAATAATTGTGCTTTCAGGCTAATTTTTTTTGTCGAGTCAAAGAGGACAAAATATCGCTTCTACCTTGTGATTATGAGATATACTCATGGAGATTTTTGGAATAATGATGGAAAACTTTATTTTCATATTCTTGTGAAAGTAATTCCCAGCTACCGATAAACATTATTATTTTTCCAAATTTTGTTCATACACTATGCGAAAAAAATGGAGCTAAAGTTATTGTTATTTTTATTAATTATATGAAGCGAACCAACATAGGTAGGTTTGAAATAATAGGTTTTTAAAATAATTGAATAACATTTTACAATTGGAGCTACTCAATTGATGAATTATTGCATCTAGATTACATGCAATCTGTATGTGCCAAAAATCTAAGGGGTTATATGTAAGTTTCTTATGATTCCGAAAGTTTTACAAAAACTGCAGGATCGAGATGCAAAAATATGAAATATACACCAAATGAACCGTCCGTTGTGCTTGACACACATCTCTATTCGACTTCTAAATGAGTTTTCTTTTCTCATAGACGCCCATTTATGGTAGAAATCATGAAATAACGAGATATAATTGCACGAACTGTGGTCACACAAAAACTCTATATTTATGGAACGTATAATAAAGAAGTCTATCAGCAAATATAAGCAACTTCAATAATGATCACGTCTTAATGTCATTACACAGGGACGAAAAATATACGTGGTATTCGATTCGAACAACTCAACTCAAAAAGTTCCAAGTCGAAAAATAGTTTTTAGCCACCTTGTATAATTTCAGAGTATAAAGATGATTTATAGGTATCTGACATATATCAAATAACATATATATTTCCAGTCAGCTGCACGTTTCAAGTAATTCCTTGTTTGTAGTCTCTTGTAGACTTCTGATGGTTGCTCGTAAGGGGGCAACTGAATAAATGACCAGCGTAGCCTCGTGGTTGAAGCGTCAATGATCTATCCACGTTGGATTGCCAGTAGGTGCGTTCGATTTCCACCACGACCGCAGAAATTTTTCTGTTGGCCAAAGAAAGTGTTTGGGATCACACGTTATAAGGTAAGATCCCCGTCATTCCTTGCTCGCACAAGTCTCTTGAAGACTTCTGAGGGTTGCTCGTAAGGGGGCAACCGAATGATGGATAAAACAATTTTAGAAGAACAACAACAACAGGAAACTAAAAATAGATATAAAACCGGCCAAGTATGTGAATATTGCACAAAGAAACTTTTGCTTTGGATTCGGCAGATTTGTTTCAAAGATTGAAAAAATTAAAACTGTTCCTAATTACGTTCTTAAATATAGACTGGGAGCCTTCAATAAGAAGTTTAAAAATTTCTGCTGAATCTGCCATATTCAGTTTCAGAAATTTAAAGAAGTGAAAAATTTCATCCTTGAACTGAATGGATGTCTGCTATATTTAGAAATTGATTTCTCACTCCGTAAATTGATTTCATTCTCGTATATATTCGAGTCAGAGAAAATACGGATATAATCTACAATGTTTTTATATACCTCACCCCTATTATCTACACTGAAAAAAAAATTGAGTGAAATTTCACTCAAGGTCCACGCAATAATGAGTCAATTTCGGTCCACGCCCGATTGAGTTAAAATTTCACTCTACTTGACTGTGTAAAATGGTAATTCATAAACCGATTCAATCAAATTTGTTACAAACATTCTCATTCATATGAGAACTTGATGAAATATCTAGTTTGAGTTGAGAATTCACTCAAATATTTCGATCAGTAAATTCACTCACAAGCACATATGCATTCACTCAGAGGAATTTTTTACAGTGTAGCTCTATAATGGGTCCATCACAAATACCTACTATTGTGAATATTAACCACCGAATCATTTTTTATGGTTACAGTTCCTTGATGAAATAATGTTCTTTTGAAGCCCCCTTGTTCTTCGGGACACTAAGCGTGCGCTTATTTCAAATGGGGTGATCCGCCACTGACAGAGATTATTTGCGGTCCTGCTTTGTTAGCCACTTCCAACTTTTGTCAACCCGATCTGTGGTTCATAAAGATCAAAATACAAAAATATATCGAAAAAAAAATTTAATTTGAGGATCGTTTCAGGTTGGGTAACACTCAGAACATTATTATTTAGAGAAAACGTATTCTCTAAACAATATCAACGATTTATCAAACGTAACACATCGTATGTTTTTCCGCTATTCACGTCAGAAACCTTTCGTGCCTCGGAAAGAGAAAAACATTAATGCATATTTGAGAGCATATTTCGAAATTTTACAACATTCACTCCATGCATAAAATATAACCGTGAATCGCTTCCATTGAAAATCGTATCGGGGTGGTGGGTTTCCACGAGGAAGATGACTCGTAAAATTTCGTATAGACGACTATTGGGGGAGGCGGGATTTTCGCGGTTTGTCTCGGAGATATCGTCGTATACGCTTTCTTTAGAGGCGATTCACTGCAAGATGGTATGTTTCGTTCGAACGAGGCTGTCTTTTACATCCATAAAAAAATCATATTCTTTGAAGAATTTGCATACACGGAGAAAAATTGTTGAATCAGGCGAAATTTAATTGAATGAAGCAAATTAAAGTGTCATATATGCACGACAAAATTCAATCTTGAAATAAGTGAATCTATATATTGTTTCAGAACGAAGTCGAAGTTTGAATAGAGTAAATATGTCTTGCATGAACTCTGGATCTTATCCAATCAAGCACATCCATGTGAATTGTTTCTGAAGAAATAGTGAATCAGCTCGAACAATCAATTTGTTTGATACAAAATGATAAGATATTGTTTCAATGAGATATTTATTTGATTCAATGAAATATTTCGTTGATTCAAGAGAAACTGTATTTCTATTCGACAATAGTTTAGTTGACCCAAATTCAGTATTGATTCGGGAATTTTCTGAAATTTCACATCAATCGAATGAACTAAACTAGGAAACCAGTCGACTCCTAGCATAGATCTCCAGTCTTTACTTCTCTCAGAGATTATTTCTCTTCAGCTGATGCAAAACCATTTCGGATTGCTTCCTAAGTTCGATTTATCCAGCTGAATCAGGCTTCACCTATATGATAAATTCGAGGCAGGCATGGACGAGGCGAAATGATCGCCATCTAGAGGCGAATGAACAAGATATTTCAACAAAAATGATTCAAGCATAAATAATTTGTTGATGCAACAAATATTTTTTTTTTTCGTGTAAAAACCAGTAGTGCAAAGCAAGTGGAGTAAGCATCATATCATATAGCAAAATATCAAGATTCTGATAAACCGCCCAGTTTATCCATGACCGATCTTGACCCTTTTCGTCAGTGTCATAAAACTGGGAATTCGCAGTCTCTTCCCAGCGACATCTACGACATTGACAAAAACCCTTTCGCGTTCCGAGCTGTCTGCGTTGAAATACATTCGGGATGATTCGTGGAATGTGCGGAGAGGTTTTTGCGGGTTATCTAACTGACTGGGCGTCTCTGAAGTTGTAACGTCGCGGGTTATTGTGTTGGGAATGTATCCCTTTTTTTGTCTGCGCAGTATATCTACCGAATGCGATAAAGGTCGAAGGGGAGAACCCCTAGAGTGATAATTGGCATGTGAAAGGGAGAGTTCACCATATCGGGTCGTATTCTTCCTATTATCTCATATCGTGATAACTTGGGCTCTGAAGATGTTCCAAGGAGACATTTTTGAACATGACAAGATCACGTAAGACAATAATATTCATCGTGATATATAGGGGATTACATCATAACTTGAGCAAATCACCGAACTTGATTGAAAAAAAAAATCAACACTTTTACAGTTATCAATGCAAAAAACAATAATTCTTATATTTTTATATCTCGTGGAACACACGAAAGGGAATTCCTATACATGCGTATATACCTATAGGGAGCATATGGAGAGGACGTTTAAGTATTGAATATTTTTTTGAACTTCTGGAGATTATATAAGATATTGGGAATACTTCCTTTGGCAAAGAATGTCGAAGCTTTGTTGTTCTATGATATAAACAAACGAGTTTTGATAAAGTGTTGCTCGACATTTTTCAAGGTTAACTCTCGAGAACCTCCAAATCACTGATTTCTAACCATTCTATGTGGTCAAGACAACGATTTCAACTTCTTCTTTATATGCCAGGAGGGATCAAATTTCACGATACAGATTTGAAGGCCCATTTTCCGTGGAAAGGAATCCTATTTATCTAAAAACATTTTTGTGTAATATGGGAGCACATGCTGTTTCGTCAGCAATCTCCGAAATTCCACTCGTACTCCGATATTGGCATGAGAATAAAGATGCGTGAAGGCAATAAAAGCAAGACATCAGAGTCAATATCTGCAAGAAACTCTGCGTGTACGGCCCATATTTCGCCCGTTCTCTTTCCGCTATTAGAAAAATACAAGATCGGGACAAAGACGTGACTTTTTCGGAAGCTCCATCTCGCGTCTCTATACAGGGTGGCTCAACGAAATCTCTACACCCCGATTTTAGAAAAACTTCGGGACCCGTCTATTTCTGAATCGACTTGTTACTTCAACCCCCTACCAGGAGGAAGCACAACCCCCGGATTTTGAATAGAGATGAGGGGTGTTGCGGTTCCTTATTTGGAACTTTTCATCGATAATGAAATGAGAAAAAGATGAGAGAAAAGTGGCAATGTCGAATTTACCTCGAAAATTCAACACTTATTAGAGTAGGATTCGAAAAGCAGTTGTGGACGCTCTATCTGTTCGATTTACCTGAGTTCATCGTGAATATTCAACAAAACGTTTCAACCGTGTCAAATAGATTGTTGAATATTTACGATGTACTGAGGAAAATCGAACAGATATAGTGCGTTCACAAACTTTTTGAATAATTAATTTTCGCCTTCGCTGATAAGATCAATATTTTATTATTATCAATATAAATAATATATATTAATATATTTTATGCACTTCAGGGATTTCAAGGGTAGCTACCTTCATTCCCTATTTTCGTGGGTAAAAGTGGTACTTAGAATCCCTAGGGATTCAAAGTAAATTTCTCTGCAATAAAAACTACATTTAGAAATGTATTTTGAAAATGTCTGTTGCTATTGTGGCTTTTATTATCGAATATACGATCCACAATGACGATGCTTTGAGCTTTTTTGACTTTTCCAAGATATATGTGAGCAGTACCTTTCTTCGCACCATTCGATAAACTCAGATAACTGTTTTTTATACTGTTCTCCAGATTTTCTTGGTAATAATTGACCCTCAGCTTCTTGAACTTCCTCTTCGATTTGTTCCATCGCGATCAACGTCTTTCAATCGGTGTGGCGTGTTTAACTAATATTTATTTATTTATGTTTTACTTAGTTACTTGTCATAACACACCAAGATTTTCAGTTGTCGATGACAATCATGATCTGGATCACCAAAGTTACTGAGAGATATGGTAACAATCAGCGCCTTCGACGATGTATTAGAAATAGAGTAACTACCGTTTAGTAGCATTCAATTTTTGTTCGTTATTTTTCTTTTAACGTTTTACCTAGCCTGAATTACATATAAACCTCGGGGCTAAAATGTTTATGAATCCCTCGACAAATTGTAGCCCTCCCGTTGGTCGTGCTATAAACTTTTTGTCTAGGGATTTGAAATACCACCTGATTCCCTAGGTAGGTATAATGTACTATGAATTCGACATTGCCTCTTCCACTATTTTATCTGTCATTTCGTTATCGATGAAAATTTTGACGCGAATTTGGTGGGTCACATAGTACGTACTTGATAAAACCTTCGTAATTAGGCGTCGCAACACCCCTCATCCGGAGGTTGTAGGGTAGGGCGTTGAAGTAATGGGGATGAAGAAATGGGGATGAAGAAAGCAGACAACTCGTTATCCCCCCTCGAATCAGAAATCGACGGGTCCGAGAGTTTTTCCGCCACATTGTAATTTCAAAGCCCTAAAATCAGTGTGTAAAGTTTTCGATAGTCCACCCTGTATATAATTTTGTTTGCTCGTCGGAAATGCCGGCAATACTTGCAACAACAAATCACGGTTTCAGGCGCTCCGAACTGGGGACGCCAGGTGTCGGAGACATGTCTGAACTGTATCGAACATTCAAAATGAAAATTTCCGGACTGCTAAGACACGGCACGTTTCTTGTAACAATTCACCTTTATGGCGCCATTAGAATTTTTCCATTACACGTAAAGAGGAGTAATGTTCACGCAAATGTGCTATTTGGGGGGGGCGGGGTGTCTTTGAGGTAGGTAGATCTACAAGACACTGGAAATATTCGTCACAGCTCTATCGCTCAGGTCCAATGATATTCAGAAACTATAGGATCTATAAAGAGAAATTATTGCCTCATGTACAGATTGCACCGAAAAAAACTTCTAGAGTCGGGGGCGATATTTGAAATGGACTTCCAACTACATCTCAAATATTTTCAAATGATCTGCAGATGCATACCGTAAAAATCAATGAAGAATTATTTTTCTATAATTGTTCCAAAATTGTTGTTTTAAAATTGTTCTAGAATTATTCTTATCCATCATTCGGTTGCCCCCTTACGAGCGACCCTCAGAAATCTTCAAGAGACTTGTGCGAGCAAGGAATGACAGGGGTCTTACCTTCCAACGTGTAATCCCAATCACTTTATTAGGCCATCAGAAAAATTTCTGCGGTCGTGGTAAGAATCGAACCCACCTACCGGCAATCCAACGTGGATAGAACATTGACGCTTTAACCACGAGGCTACGCTAGCCACTGATTGTGATCGGTATGATCATTCGAACAAAAGTCTAACGTCACTCATTTTTCAATTTACCCAAAAATATGCTTCGAAAATAATTATATGTGACCTGAAGAATCAGGAAAACGCGTATACAACAAAAAAACACAGCTTCCCTGTAAAATACCTCCCACCCCCATCGACATCCATACCCGCTATCACAACATCACACAATTATCGAAATGGACAATATCCGAACTGTCTGTCCCAAACAATAAACAACATGACTGGAAAATGTTTTCGCTAACCGAATTCGCGCCGCTCGTGAGCTGACGCTTATTCGAACATTAGCGCCCATCGCCCATGGCGTCAGCCCTCCCAACCCTCCCATACAGCTCCAATTATCGCGTCTCCCACCCCGGACGGGCGAATTTATTTCGTCGACAGTCCAGTGCAATATTGTGCTCATTAAATAACGCATATCGGCGCCGGCCGCAGCCCTACATGTATATATACAACAGATTATGAATAAATTAAGCGGAACAAACTTTTCATCGCTTTCGCCAGATGAGATACGACCAGGCGTCGAGGCTGCTCTGTCCAACTATGAGCTTCAGATGTAGTGACTAAGCTATGCGAATCATAGTGCAAATTGATCTAAAACCCTCTTAGCCCAACTACTAGCTGTCCCTCCTTTATCACCTCAGGTCGCCACAACTGACTCGAGTATGTCACCCATATGCGAATTGAAACAAAGAACATCGTGGTCCAGATAGTCGTTTTCGGCGTGTGGGACATCGTCGCATTGGATCTTCTTGCAAATTGATGTCTTCCCACAGAATTGCAATCGTTCTCGTTATCGTTTGTGTAGTTTTTTTACATTTAGGATTACAATATGTCGATCATCGAGAGAAATCCAAGAAATTGTGTCCCTTTTCAGTGCTTACAAGCCACGCCATCATAGGTTCAAGGTCTTGCGAGCATTCCAGAATGACCCAAGAAATAATCAGCCGCACGTGGATGAACCACAAGATTTCAGGAAGACGAATTCATGCCGCTCAAGATCAGACCATACATACCAACATTTATTATCGTATCAACCACTGAATTTCAAATATGTAATATAATGACAAAAAAAATATATGTGCAACTTTTAGATGGCTCATATGCTAGAGCCCTAGGTGCCAAAATCCACGTGCCTGTTTGGCAGGAGTTTTTGTGTACGTGCGACAGTTGGATCCGTGAGTGTCTTCTGGAATGTTTCATTTCAATATCTTCATAGTAGTGACCTCAACATGTCTATTATCGATATTCTTACAGGTTTTCAAAGCAATTTATTAATTACTTCGTACAATTCCACGATATTTTTTTCTCAATTTCGGGGTTACTTTGCCAAACATTTATGTCATCATTGCAGGTCCGTGACATGTCTAGGGAGTACAAAAACTACTAAGGAGTTGTTTCTGTGTGAATTACACTCTTGTAACATAAGAACAGACTGTCATAATGCCATTAAAAAAGGCATTTCATGTAAAAGAGCGTCAAAAATATTCAATATACCAAGAATACAATGCAGAACCTTTGATAAAATGTTCATCATCGTCATACTAGTGAATATAGAGCACCAACTGAGCTGAGCGAATAGATGGCAGCTTAGGTGCCCCCTTCACTCTTCTGAGTTCCACTGGTTTTATTTTTTTGAATTTTGTTTTTTTTTAAATCGTTTTTCATGAATCATTGAATAGGTACTTCATGAGTTTGGTTGAAGATAGACTAGATATCGTATATATAATATTGTGTTTGGTGAAAAAAAAAAGTAGAGAACATTTTCAGTAAGCTAGTGACGTTCATTTTGAACTACATTATTCATTTGTTATTCTAACCCTAAAAATGTTTCGTATTCCTGTCAAGATCCACCTTCCTGTTAAGTTTGTAAACGAAATTTCTCATGAAACATCCCAAGTACTAACACATTTAAGGAAGGCAGGATGCTTCAAGGAGGAAGTCTTGTTTATGTAATGATGAAATTCTCGATTCATTTATGTTATACGAATTTCAGTTGGAACTGGACACTATAATTAGTGCTGTGATAATATATTACTGTTCGCACTTTATCGAAATGATGCTCATTTACATATTATAAAATGTATAATACAGCACAAGAAGAAACTTTTACTTGATGTTGTTGAAAGTCATTACATGTTCAATCAATCAAATTCACGTCATCGTTGGTGAAGAAGTGTTAAAGAATTAACATACCACCACCTCTTGCAGAAGTGTAAAATGAAACACCAAAATCAAACAAACAACAAAACAAACAACAAAACAACAACTAACTTCAAATAATTAGACAATCAAATCAAAATTGTTATTAGTCTAAGATAACGTTCGAAAACTTCAACTTAAAATTGTCCATTTTAACAAATATTACATTGAAACAAAGGAACTCTCGATGTTTTCACTAAACTAGCGCCACTCACAGGCAAACGAATTTTGGGTCAATGAACAGATAAAATTACATCTCACCTCCGAACTAGGTTTTCCTTGTTTTTTGTTAAAATTCCACTGAATGATGGATCAAAATTAGGAAAGTACCTAAGGTACAACGAATATTTGGTACTAAAATGGAACATTTTCGAAAATGTCATTGTACTGAATTTATTGTCTTGCCTTTCGTTTAACCTGCGCGACTGATGAAGAAAGTGACACTGACACACAGTTTACAGGGTCAGAATTTTTTAAAGCCATCTCTTTTATAACTTATTCGAAACTTTGGAAACATATATGACTGTAAACAAATAGTCTTTTATGAATGAAATGTTATGTCTCCCCGTTTTCTTTACGTCTATGATCTACCCACTCTCCACCTGGAGCTAAAATGACATTCAAATCAGCGCGGATCAACGCGAAATGAACGGATAAATATCCGGATACGGATTCGAAGCGGACTTCGAATAATTTCATAAAGTTCCGATCCGCCCTAACACCTCAAATAAACTGTTCGTGCATTCATGCATCCGACAAAAGCCCTTCTAGTTCGAGAATACGCTAACCGAATTTATGGGCACCTAATGGCAGCAAGGCTTTTCGGAAAACGCCCGCGCCCCAAGTTTTCCCATCCAATTCAAAAACTTGTCCGACCCCACGCTTAGGTGGCGAATAACGAGTTGCATCCAGCGCTCAAAACTTCATAACTTCCCTCTAGCAAGGAACGAGTGGAATTTCTCAGCGCGACACCAGCCACCTCTACAAACCGTCGATGTTGTAATAACGCATAAAAAAGTTTGGAACTGGCAATGAGGATGGAGCTGGAAACAGACTTGACCCATTCGGAACACATCGGGACCCATGAAAAACTACAGACATTACTACGACGTTGGATAGAAACGCAGTCAGCAGACTGAGATGATTTTGAAAAAATATCATTGCAGCATTATGGTAAGGATCTGGAATATATAGTCTTCTCCATTTCAATGGACCTCACACTCTGGATAGATACGTCTTCAGGGTTCATCATCCATAATTGGTATCTTGAATTGAAGTTATCAAGATTTCCGGCGAGGATTTATTATAATTCGGATATCATTGGACTAATTTCACAACGATCCTCAGATCTATATCATGGAAACATCTAGATTTGGTATATTCATCAGCATTTGTAAGCTGGTTGTATACTAACCGTGAAAAAGGGTACTTACCATTATAACCTTTAATATAATTGAACTTGACAATCAGAGTTCTCCACCACTACAGAAGCACACGAATCTATGTTCTTTATCATCATGAAGAATTTTGACAAGTTCAACAAACCACCATCTCCTTAGGCCACTGACGACAATATTAAGTGAACCAATACCTATGCAAAGTTCATCTGTCCTTCGCCTCTGACCTGAGATGTTCCTTCACAGCTTCAGCAATTAGTTATGCAACCGTTGTCTAGTGATTGCCAAAGAAAATGTTTTGAGAATTACTTCCTTTACGGAGTATACCATAAGATCTATCTATAAGATACTCGAGGAACTAGAGAAGAATTAATTCTAGAAGTTGAACTAGAAAGTCTTTTGTGTCGATAACTCATTTCACTAGAAACAACTGAGGACAAATAAAACGAATCACCAGATACCAGAAAGAACAAACTTAAGTAGAAATAAGAGTGCGAAGAGCACCAGTTATAACTTCTGACAGATGAATTACTTCTTAGAATCCGCTGTTCCCCTTTGTTTCGATAGTTCCATCTTCTCTAATTCTTGACGGGAATGTGATTATATCAAATGTTCAGTTTTCGTTGATCGAGTTTCCACTGAAGATGTACGTCTCGCAAGTAGATTTATTCAATTATTCAATTACATGATTCAAAACCGTAATTGGCGCCACTACAACACTGAAGAACTTGGCTCGAAGTCGTTTCTGGCGTCAGCTATAGTTGATAATGAATTCAATAAATGTTGAAAAAATTTAGCTTGATATGGAATTTTTTGGACTTCAATTTTCTTTGGAAATCTGTGGCTCTGCATTCATCACACTCAATTTCCTTTTTTAATAATGACAAAGGAACATTTCCAACTATATCCAATAAATACCGTGCTTGTAAGGGGGAATCTTTCCATTTCGTTCTCATTCGGGCTGCCATAGAGTGTATAGGGAAGAAAAATATGCGCTTGAAAAGAATATTAATAGAGAAGGCAAGTCATGCGTTTCGAAATGCGACGAGAGAAGATACAGCGAATAAAAGGAAACGCCTCGAAAAACAAAACATGGCAATAAACTCGAATCTCTTTATGTAATGTGAGACTGCAAAAATTGGATGCGGCCTCTCCATGGGATCGGCTCTCGTCATATTTGTGTTCTATGAGCGCGAGTAAGAGCATGCACACAATAAAACCAGACGTTTGTATAGGAGATGGGGTAAGATTTCGGCACGGCTCCATTGTTCGGGAACTACGAGATGAAGTCGTTGAGAACAATGGAAAAACTGCAATTTCTCACGTCATTTGGAACGCGAATTATTGATACCCAACCGAAACGAATTGCAGTCGTCTATATCGCAATTTAATATCCTTCAGATGCCATAGGCACGGTTTCGATTAAGCTGTTTTCCCCCGAAATTCATTCAGATACATCCAAAAAGGAATCTTGATGCATCAGGGCATTGTTGGTCTTCTTCCTTCTTGCAGCTTGAACCATTTAGTCTGGGCAAGGCGAGTGTATATTATTTATTGATTCAATACAAAGTACACCACAAAATATAATAAAATTCCAAATGGTACATAAAGTATAAAGTAACAAAAAACAGAAAACATTATAACTGTCTTTCTAGTATTCCTACGATTAGCTTTGATGAAATTTTTTTCTGTATGTCAGATGAATCAATGGAGTGATTAAAAATTTTGTGCAGAAACAAGATCAGAGCAAGTTTGCGACTGTCATCGAGAGTTTGAATTTTCACTATTGTGAGCCTCGGAGTAGCATCGAATCCATAAAGAGACATTCTCATTTTGTAAGGAGATTCTGGATTCTTCAAGTCTTTCCTTGTGAGCAAGATAAAGTGGCGACCAGATCATACTGTTGTATTCCAAAACACTTCGTATCAACGATAGATGTATTGTTTTTTGATTCAATATTGGATATATTTTGAGTATGTATTTTCACGAATCCAAGCATTCAAGATCTTATTGTAAGTACTATTTATGTGATGATAGAAACTGAGATCTTTGTCAAACACAACACCTAAATCACTTATATAATCATCAGACTGCAAATTGACATTATCAATAAAATAATCACATACAATTAGATTTTGTATTTTATAAAAACGCATTACCTTGTATTTTTCAACATTTATATCCGGTAAATTTAGTTCACATAAATTACAAAATTTCTCCAAGTATTGTTGAATAATCTGGCAGTCATTCGAACAAGTTATCTCTTTATAAAATACGAGATCGTCAGCATACTATGGAATTTTGAAATAAGTCAGTAAAGTCATTTATGAATAATTAGAACAGTAGAGGACCGATGTAAGACCCTTGGAGGACTCCAGAAGTCACATAGATTGGATTTGATATACTCTTAGAAATTTTCACGTACTGTGTTCTACTGCTCAAATAAGATTTTATCAGTGCCAGAAAATACAAGTTGAAAAATGCTTAAAGTTCTCCTCTTACACCAGAGGCATATTGTAACGGGTCAATTTCAATGAGAAATTTTATTTCATCATTTTGATATACTCACCCAAATTAATTCATTGTCACATACCGTTTTCTCCTCATACTTCAAACGCAGAAAAACGCGAAGTTGACCAAATGTACAAGGTGTTCACGGTGAATGGAATATTAGAAGCATCTAGGGAACCGAACGACGGATCATTTCGAAAATGTTTTAGGCGTGGATATTCAAACATGTTCTATTCGTGTTGCGGCTTAATTAAAAATCTTGTATTAGTTATTGGATAGTGATTTAGATAGTAGGCTATAAACTCCATTCTGATAGAGAACTTACACATAATTCCTTTATTATTATACTGAACTGAGTCGATACTCAAGAGAGATTTTGATGGATTCAGATATTCATTATTCGTGGTCAATGTAACTAGAATATCAGCAAAACATGGCGGGAGTCTAATGAAGAGTATTCTGATTCACTCCATATAGAGACACTTAGATTGAGTAGAAATATTGGAACGTTTATAATATTATCTTCATGGAAAGCTAAATGTATATGAAAGTCGAACATGTGTATTAATAAATCTAGAACAGTGGTGAATCATTTCAAGTAATGTTCAAAATTACAAGCAAAATTATGACTTATGCATCTCAATACACTTCCAAGGTGGTAGTGAATTTTTGTTATGTGGTTATGCAATGCTCCTCTCATTATGAATGTTGATCTGGTCAATTTCAAGTGACACCCAGAAGAAATACTTCAGCACCAAATCTACCATTATCATGAATTTTATAAGTTTGTTTGCCTGGACTTTGTCCAACCTCAGACTCGCGTATCTGTGGCAGCGAAGCGCTATGAAAATGCAAAAATCTGCACTCATTAAACCAATTAAACGGATTGCACAGTGCATTAGGGAAATGCCCTTCTGGCAAACACCACGAGGTTGTTCTCCTCTTTTTATGAGACCCCGGCAATTGGATTATGTTGTTACGTCGATGTGCTTTGCCTAACAATTTCGGAACAAATTTTGCTTTATTTCCAGTCGCACTCGCACACAAGGTGAGCATATTTTTGAAGTGTACTGCGTTGATATTAAACCCTTTGTTGGTTAGTTCTTTTGGAGGAGTATTAATTTCGCTTACGCATAACGGCATACAGGGTTTCGTTTTTTATTATGACGTATAACAAAGTGGGTCCTTCCAACTTTTAACAACCGGTATAGGAATGTGAATTGGTAATTGATAACTCTCTTCGCGGTTTTTAGACGACCAGATCGATTCAATTTTATTAGAATTTCAGTGAGAAAAGATAAAGCATCGAAAACCTGCCCCGTGGTTATACTCCACAACAAACCTACAAGTTTTGCAATTAAAGTTTATCTCATAAAGTATCTTGAAGAGCGACCTTTTTTTATTAGAGGTATATATGAGAGAATCGAATATTGCTACCGTCAGCAATCGAAGAAAGCATGAAGAAAATAATTAACCATGAAATTAGTCTTCAAATTGGTTATATCCATTGGCGTACGTCTAATGCGTAAGAAGTGGTTAGAAATTAAGTAGCCCGAAAGCGTAACCTTGCGGTGATACCAATTGAATTTTCTTCACATCAGTCTAAAACAGTCATTTCACAACTAACAATCGAATTGATATGAATCTGATAGCTGAAGAATCAGCATAAAATTGTTTCTAAATCGACAATCACCCAATATACGGACAATGAGATATACTCAGATGTTGATCTGTAGTAGTTTAGTTTAGTTTATTTATTGGCAAAGTATTACACCAAAGTGCTCTTACATATCAGATATATAAAAAAGAGAGAGAGAAAATGGTTCAATCGATATAAAATGGTGAAAAAAAATTACAAATAGTAGGACAAAGTTTATTAGGTAAGATACTGATGGTAGCATTACATAGAAAGACAAACATCAAAATATCAAAATATAGAGTCGAATACATTTACATATTAAAATAACTTTCAAGATACTCCTCGATGGAATAGAAGGCATTTTTTTAAAGATACGTCTTCACTTTGGATTTGAAATAGTTGAAATCTAGGTTTTTTATTTCTATAGGGAGAGCATTTGACATTGCCGTAGTAATCGGCGCCTCTTCTTGTATGTTCTGAACTGTGGTAGCTCAGGACTAAATTATCTCTATTTCTAGTTGAATATGAGTGGATACCCCTTTGTGATCTGAAGTTTACTAGGTTCAGTTTTATGTGGGTTACAAAGTGAAATAGAAAAGAACAAGGTAAGCAGCCTCAGTTCTGCAAAACTATTTCTACAACATTCTCGATATTTTAAACCTGCGATAATTCTAACACAGCGTCTCTGTAATTTGAAGATTTCAACAGTATTGGGGGAGGGGGGAATGACCCCAGTTCGAAATTGCATAGGATAAATTGGAATTAAAGTATCCATGGTAAGCCGATAGCAGGGTGTCCTTGGATACATTTTTTGAAAGGCTTTTCATTAGGAGAATTATTTTGGACAGCTTAGAGCTTAGATAATCGATATGAACGTTCCAAATCAATCCTGGATCCAAGTGGACCACCCAAAAATTTAACTAATGCCTGACATTCTAGGTTTGATGAAGAGATTTGCAAAGTAAAGTTCAAATTATGCGTCTTATCGGTATTTATTCTACTCAATTTGTAAGCCAAAAATCAATTCTCAATCTGGTCGTCTTTATTTTGGGACCATAACGCATCAACGTAGTGGTGTCATCAGCAAATAAGATTGTGAGCAGCGAGATGGCATTGGTGAATTTGAGGCAGGTCATTTATGTAAATGAGGAGCAGCAGAGGACCCAGCACAGAGCCCTGTGGAACTCCGTGCTGAAGCCTCTGTTTTTTTTTTCGATTCAGCATTATTGACAGAAGACATATTGCTCCCTCTAGTATGACTCGACAAGAGCTGCACTGCTTTGGTGAAAATTGTAGAGAAATAGTTTTTTTTTATTGAGGATTTCGAAAGAAATACAATCGAACGACTTCGTCAATTCAAGGAAGGTAGCATTAGTACTCTGTTTATTATCAAGGCCTTCAGCTACAAACTCAATTAGTCGGTCTATGGCTAAGGTGGTACTTCGTTTATTGCGTAGTCATTATCACGGTATGACTATAGCACTAGAAGAAACGAAGACAAATGACAAAGTCTATCGTGGTGTTTTCTTCATTGCAATCTAAATTTATCTACCAATCAGGTTGGGGAAAGTCCGCTGTTCATAAGCAAACGGATCCCAGTTTCCGCGTCGGTCGCCTGGATCGGTTTCTTATGTATTGTATCCAATTAAATTTGAAACATGGAGATTTCAATTAAAACGGGTCGCGAAGCGACATCTGACAGCGGACAAGACTACTTAATGCCCTCGGTCCTCCCTCACGTCAATCACTATACGAGGGACGAGGAGAGACTGCTAACAGCCAACAGGGTAGTGGCAGTTAGTTGGTGAAACAGTTGGTGCCAACGCAATAATAATATACTTTACATAAGTTGAGTTAGAAAATCCATATCCATATTGAGTAGGCAGATAAAAGGCGTATGGTTCAGACTTCAGGAGGTAAACTTCTGAGGCTGTTCTTCCACCGAAGCCTACAAAAGTTCATATTAATAGTGAATAGTCACCAAATCAGATTGAATATGTACCTACTAGTTGAAGAGCGTATAGAAAGATACTCAGAGGATGAGTGAGAAGAGAGATAATATAAATAGAAAGAGAAAGAGAGGAGAGAGAAGATAAAAATAGAGGAAGAAAGTAGAATTTATGTATCTAAAGTTAACAATTTGGCAGTTCCAATAGATGTGGCTCAGAATCAATTCTTGCAAGGATCTTCCAAGTAATTTTTCGAAAAATATACTTTCCAGGAAGAAGGATCCTTTGGGTCGAATTAGGTGTTTTGGGAAAATAGTCAAATTCATAATGGAGATGGTGAATGTGTTCTGTATCGCGATGAATGTTGAGCAGATTGATAAGAATAATTCAGATAGCAGCAACGATACTGATGGACAATCAAGAGAATGGTTTCAAGTTTTCAAACCTGTGAGAAAAAATCCAGAACCTAGAGCCCTTATCAATATTTGAGGGAATGAAAGGTTGAAATGTAGTTGAAATAAAACAGTGCCTCAACAGAATATGTTAATATGTGCATGGTCAACCCATACCTACAGAGTGTGAGATTTTTTATGGTGAATATTCCACTCTTTTCGACAAGAAGTTGATACTGAAGGTGATAATAATTTATAATGTAACGTGAAATATTTCTTTCGATAACTCTTGCTGATTCAACTTCAAGGCAGGTTTTTAAAATGGGCTGCTTTCAGCGACAGCAGCCCATTTTAAGCTATACAGTGCGACTCAAAAAAAATATGATTATTTGAATCCAGATGGTGATCTCTAGCATTGAACAGACAACTTCTACAAATTGCCATGTTACTGAACAGAAATCTAATCAAAAAACCAAATAAAACAATCAATTTGTACATTCTGTATCTCAAGAACTGAACCATTGCGTACTGAGGTTCATATGAACTTTTCATCGTGAAATTAGTCGAAGATCCACCCTTCAAAGTTCGTACAAACACTTGAAATCACGCTGTATAGAAGCGAATAATAAAATGGTTTTGCATTGAACGATCATATTCGTATCAAGTCAACTTTATTTTCAACATTTCATGTTTTTTAATGATTTTGAAGTTGAAATTATATCGAGATTGAAAGTACATGTTTTTTGGAGATAATCACAACTCGAAGCCCTTCAATTATTTCACAGGAGAAAATTCCGAGCGATAAATGCCAGATGAAATTCGCCGAGACGATATCGAAGCAGTAAATGAAAAATATGTTCTTAATCTAGCGACCTGGTGCGCCAAACATCTGTTCGACCAAATTGTTATTTTCCAAGCGCCATCGTAAGCCAACGAATGCAAATTGCTATACTTCGAAGCCAATCTCTATGGTTTCGAGATTCGAGACGCACTTGATAGTTACGAGGCCGGCCTTGGGATTATATTTACCATGGTAAATATTAAGCGAGAATTGATTTAGCGGCGATGTCGGAAAAAAATACGATAGAAGTGTCGCTATAAACGTTCACGATATATTGATACATTCGACACACCTGTGGCGCGACGAAATATGATTAAATCGCATGCACATACCGATGAGGAAATGATGCTGTCCCAAAATAATGAAGGACTGTGGAATTTATTAATAAAGCCAAGTGAGCAGAAGAGCATGAAATATCCAGGATAGTCATCTCTAGCTTTTCACGAATATCTATCTCGTTCGTTGTTTGGCACATATCCAGGAAAGCAGTTGTAACTAATGGTTTGCGATTTTTAATTCATATTTCACTTTCATGACCATACCATAAACAAATTGTATAAATATAGAGCCTGTAAAAAAAAACGTTCCGATAAAATGATTGAGAATTCGGAGATGGAATGGAATGGAATTCATGAATGCTATATTTGATCAAGGATAAAAAAGAATCGTTGAATCAAACAATAATCAACCTAATGTAATGTATGCACAAAAATAGATAATTATACACCAAGGGACAACCAGGGACCAAGATTAAAAAGATGGTAGGTTCTATAGGTATAGGTAGGTAGTTTTCCATTCTTTGTATATTCTCCACTCGATTCCTGATAAGAATGGTTAAACCCATAATAATAAATCTCTATATTATCAAGTATGTCTCCATCTTTCGTGTTCATACATACTCACCTAACAACTTTTATACATGTGTTTTTGTCAATCGCAGAATTTTTGTAACCAGAAATTATCTGATTGTCTTGAAATTTCATTGGTTTTCGACAATGCCTGGTGGCAGTGGTGGCTGTGTTGAATGACAATTTTGTTTCTTCTGAAGCACGTTCTTATATATGGTTAGTTATTCTACCTCTTTGAAATGATGATTTTTCTCTTTTCTCTAGGTTTACGAGGTTGAAAATTCAAGCACAGTGATGATTTGGGGAAAGAGACGAGGACAGCAAATCACAAACATCTAGAAAAATTAACTTTCCACCTCCTATAGATGATCCTACAGCCAGTGTTTGATGCACCTACTGTTATGTACATGTTTTCATTCATATCATTCATGTTTTCATTTTTGTTATGATATAATAGAGGTTATTTTAGATCATCAATACTGTTATAGTAAGCTGTATTTTAATTTCCTCCAGAATGATAATCTTTTGGCACAATAAAATAAGGATCTTCTGGAAAAATATTCACTCATTATATTGGCCCTTATCTACTTGTAACAAGTTCGAGATTTGTTGATTCATGCAAATTTTTCAACTATGATGAGAGATCAACTCGACAATAGTTGAAGTTTCTTGTTTTAAACTAATTGATTCTTGCTTCGACCAATACGTACTGTGACAATAAGGAAATATACGTTCGAATCAAGATTTCCCATTATGAAAGAGTCATGGAAATTCTGTAGAAAAATCAAACAAATATTTGGTTAGACATTTCGAGAGCGCCATATGTTTGAATCAATGCTGTTCTGCATTGAATCAAGAAATCAATTTTATCAGTGTATCCATTTGAATTAACATACTAGTCCTACTATTTGTACTATACTGTTTCTCGAACACGAATTTTAAGAAAGATTCAAAATATTCGTGGTCTCAACTAGAATTCCAGTAAAAATTGAAGATTTAGTGGTATTATACGTGAAAATTTCCAGCGAAAGCAATCACAATCAACAAGTGCCATCCATTCCGAGGGGCTGAATTTATGAGTGAGTGGCAAGTGAAGTTTCCTTTTCAACAATAAAAGTATAAGTAGTTGAAAAGATGTTCACCAGTGCTTTTGCATATCCCATACATAAATATCATGTTCAACATTTCCGAGATTATGAACTACTGCCATACGTCACAGAGTATACGGCGGATGAAGTGTCCGCCGCAGCACAGCAACAGTTGGTGGCAAAATGCAAATTCACTCTGTTCGGTCCGGCAATATTTATTGGTCACCAGGAAAATTATCGGTTGAACGTTTGTCGAGGAGTGTGAAAAAAACGGCAGGATCGGATAGTCCGACAAATGGATGGCCTGTATGATTTCAATCGCCCATTTCCTTGTTACATATTTATCGGCGTCTAGGTACTTAGACTACCTGGAGTGTTGCTTACGATAGTTGTCGGTGACTTCTCACTTTATTATTGCGTCTTGTGGCCATTCAAGGCAAAGAAGAAGGAGTAGCAGCATATGCGAACATAATGTCCTAGAACTGTGGATGTCTGGCCTCCGGCGGATTGTTATTCAAAGGTGTATAGAATGAGAGCTGGCAGTAACTAAATATATTGCACTTGTGCCTCAAGTGATACTGACAAACACATCAGGCATTACAAATTGGGAACAGAAACAGCAAAGTTTGTGATGCCTACTTGCTAATGAGAAGAAGAATACGAGTCCTGTATAAAATTGCAGATATATATGACCATGAATCCTGTAACATCTTAAAGAGAAACGTTGTTCAGCTTGCACATAAGGAGTTGAGAGTGGGGCAAGTTTGGAACGATAGTGATTCTTTGTCAGGTGACATATGGAGTGAATCTCAAAGTAAGGAGTGCCCCGATGTCTGCCTTAGTGTCCCCTTAACCTGCTGGAATCTAATATGACTATTATGATTCCTGCCGTCCATTTCGCCAGAAAAGTACTGTACGAGGACGATGAAGATGATAAAAATATACACGAAAAAGTCGATAACTTTGCTGAGATAACTGTACCTAGCTATGATAGGTCACCATCCGATTCAAATGCATTTTCGAATACAACCAGAAACTTTCGAAGATCTGGAAAATATAACCATGTAGAATGTAGAACTCAACAGATCATATAGGATACCCAAAGACATCTATTGAAAAATCGCTAATGGTTACAGATTGGTATATTGGAAATATAGAAAGTATGAGCGAGGAAGGTACTCTGGGGATAGGTAGATGTATCTGCAACTAAATCTATTGAAAACATTCACTACAAAAGTCTTTACAAAGTCACTTGAGGCAAATTCAGTAAAACACATAGCCGGCAGCAGGCGGTCCAATGTCTCCATCAATATCATCATTACATTCTGAAGGATCTTGCAACCAATTTTCTCTTAACAATTCCTTGTTCATCCTAACAAATAGGCATTCTTGAGCAACGATCATTTTCAGTTACTATCAATGAATATATATGAGACAGAATCGCCAAGGAAAATTTAAAGGTGAGTTCCCAATGCAGCGTACTGTTTTTCATTATTTAGTTCAGTACCCAATGAAATTACCTATCCTTGTCGATGAGGTCGAAGTTTGCATTGAAAAATCATGAGAATATCTGAGAATACTGAAAATATAGGGTAATGCTTGCAAGATATACAGAGCTGCATCAGATAAGTAATTCATCAAAAAATTGAAATGGCATAGTGAAAATGAGATCAAGTAGGTACAGGTTATTTTTCCACCTAACAGTCCCATACGAAGTAACGACCGAGGCACCTTCGGACGGCCGAAAGTGCCGGAAAACGGCATAGAAAATGAGCTGCTGAATCAAATGAGACCAATAGCGAGTCGATAGGACGAATACTTTTCGAGATATCGGCACCAAAAGCCAGCTATATGCGTTTATAGCCAATAGGAGCACTTCCGAAGGCCACTGAACCTCTATCTTCCAGAATTTCCCGATTTCCACCATAGATTCTTTCATTACGACCTCGAATTAGTCTACATGAATTTTTTCAGATTTTTAATGGGCCGAATAAATTTTTTTATTTTTCCTCCTAACAGTCCCATACGAAGTAACGACCGAGGCACCTTCGGACGGCCGAAAGTGCCGGAAAACGGCGGAAATCCACGCGAATTATCACTTTTCTGATAGAAAATGAGCTGCTGAATCGAATGAGACCAATAGAGAATCGATAGGACGAATACTTTTCGAGATATCGGCACCAAAAGCCAGCTATAATGCGTTTATTGCCAATAGGAGCACTTCCGAAGGCCGCTGCACCTCTATCTTCCAGAATTTCCCGATTTCCACCATAGATTCTTTCATAACGACCTTGAATTAGTCTACATGAATTTTTTCAGATTTTTAATAGGCGCAATAAAAATTTTTATTTTTCCTCCTATCAGTCCCATACGAAGTAACGACCGAGGCACCTTCGGACGGCCGGAAGTGCCGGAAAACGGCGGAAATCCACGCGAATTATCACTTTTCTGATAGAAAATGATCTGCTGAATCGAATGAGACCAATAGCGAGTCGATAGGACGAATACTTTTCGAGATATCGGCACCAAAAGCCAGCTATATGCGTTTATAGAATAGAATAGAATATTTATTTCACCAAGTTACAAATGTTATGTTTTTGGCAGGTCAGATACAATAGACATGTTAAAATGTAGTACATAAAAAAAACACTTTAAAATGTAGTGGAATATAAAACGCTTAAAAGTAGTAGAATAAAAGTCATACATACAAATACAAAAAATCTAGTAATAAAACAAACTGGAATCAGTGACATATAGTTGAATAACAATCATTCATAAGGACTCATCGAGGGGCGTCCTCAGATATTCGTCAATGGAATAAAAACAGTGACGGAGAATATGACGTTTCAATTTTGATTTGAAACAATTCAAATTCAAAACCTTGAGCTCCTGGGGCAAAACATTATAAAGTTTGATATCGAGTGAATTATTCTGAGATTTGTTCAGTCTGTAACGTAATGGCCTCAAATTATTTGCATAACGAGTATGGTAATTATGAAAATCAGAGTTGGTAGAAAACGAATTCCTGTTTTTGTGTATTTCAATAACTGTAGCATATATGAATAAGGATGGTATAGGCATAATAAACAGTTCCTTGAATATTTGTTATAGCCAATAGGAGCACTTCCGAAGGCCACTGAACCTCTATTTTCCAGAATTTCCCGATTTCCACCATAGATTCTTCCATTACGACCTCGAATTAGTCTACATGAATTTTTTCAGATTTTTAATAGGCCGAATAAATTTTTTTATTTTTCCTCCTAACAGTCCCATACGAAGTAACGACCGAGGCACCTTCGGACGGCCGAAAGTGCCGGAAAACGGCGGAAATCCACGCTAATTATCACTTTTCTGATAGAAAATGATCTGCTGAATCGAATGAGACCAATAGCGAGTCGATAGGACGAATACTTTTCGAGATATCGGCACCAAAAGCCAGCTATATGCGTTTATAGCCAATAGGAGCACTTCCGAAGGCCACTGAACCTCTATCTTCCAGAATTTCCCGATTTCCACCATAGATTCTTTCATTACGACCTCGAATTAGTCTACATGAATTTTTTCAGATTTTTAATGGGCCGAATAAATTTTTTTATTTTTCCTCCTAACAGTCCCATACGAAGTAACGACCGAGGCACCTTCGGACGGCCGAAAGTGCCGGAAAACGGCGGAAATCCACGCGAATTATCACTTTTCTGATAGAAAATGAGCTGCTGAATCGAATGAGACCAAGAGAGAATCGATAGGACGAATACTTTTCGAGATATCGGCACCAAAAGCCAGCTATAATGCGTTTATTGCCAATAGGAGCACTTCCGAAGGCCGCTGCATCTCTATCTTCCAGAATTTCCCGATTTCCACCATAGATTCTTTCATAACGACCTTGAATTAGTCTACATGAATTTTTTCAGATTTTTAATAGGCGCAATAAAAATTTTTATTTTTCCTCCTATCAGTCCCATACGAAGTAACGACCGAGGCACCTTCGGACGGCCGGAAGTGCCGGAAAACGGCGGAAATCCACGCGAATTATCACTTTTCTGATAGAAAATGATCTGCTGAATCGAATGAGACCAATAGCGAGTCGATAGGACGAATACTTTTCGAGATATCGGCACCAAAAGCCAGCTATATGCGTTTATAGCCAATAGGAGCACTTCCGAAGGCCACTGAACCTCTATTTTCCAGAATTTCCCGATTTCCACCATAGATTCTTCCATTACGACCTCGAATTAGTCTACATGAATTTTTTCAGATTTTTAATAGGCCGAATAAATTTTTTTATTTTTCCTCCTAACAGTCCCATACGAAGTAACGACCGAGGCACCTTCGGACGGCCGAAAGTGCCGGAAAACGGCGGAAATCCATGCGAATTATCACTTTTCTGATAGAAAATGATCTGCTGAATCGAATGAGACCAATAGAGAATCGATAGGACGAATACTTTTCGAGATATCGGCACCAAAAGCCAGCTATATGCGTTTATTGCCAATAGGAGCACTTCCGAAGGAAACTGAACCTCTATTTTCCAGAATTTCCCGATTTCCACCATAGATTCTTTCATTACGACTCCGAATTAGTCTACATGAATTTTTTCAGATTTTTAATAGGCCGAATAAATTTTTTATTTTTCCTCCTAACAGTCCCATACGAAGTAACGACCGAGGCACCTTCGGACGGCCGAAAGTGCCGGAAAACGGCGGAAATCCATGCGAATTATCACTTTTCTGATAGAAAATGAGCTGCTGAATCGAATGAGACCAATAGCGAGTCGATAGGACGAATACTTTTCGAGATATCGGCACCAAAAGCCAGCTATATGCGTTTATTGCCAATAGGAGCACTTCCGAAGGAAACTGAACCTCTATTTTCCAGAATTTCCCGATTTCCACCATAGATTCTTTCATTACGACTTCGAATTAGTCTACATGAATTTTTTCAGATTTTTAATAGGCCGAATAAATTTTTTATTTTTCCTCCTAACAGTCCCATACGAAGTAACGACCGAGGCACCTTCGGGCGGCCGAAAGTGCTGGAAAACGGCGGAAATCCACGCGAATTATCACTTTTCTGATAGAAAATGAGCTGCTGAATCGAATGAGACCAATAGCGAGTCGATAGGACGAATACTTTTCGAGATATCGGCACCAAAAGCCAGCTATATGCGTTTATTGCCAATAGGAGCACTCCCGAAGGCCACTGAACCTCTATCTTCCAGAATTTCCCGATTTCCACCATAGATTCTTTCATAACGACCTTGAATTGGTCTACATGAATTTTTTCAGATTTTCAATAGGCCCAATAAAAATTTTTATTTTTCCTCCTAACAGTCCCATACGAAGTAACGACCGAGGCACCTTCGGACGGCCGAAAGTGCCGGAAAACGGCGGAAATCCACGCGAATTATCACTTTTCTGATAGAAAATGAGCTGCTGAATCGAATGAGACCAATAGAGAATCGATAGGACGAATACTTTTCGAGATATCGGCACCAAAAGCCAGCTATATGCGTTTATTGCCAATAGGAGCACTTCCGAAGGCCACTGAACCTCTATCTTCCAGAATTTCCCGATTTCCACTATAGATTCTTTCATAACGACCTTGAATTAGTCTACATGAATTTTTTCAGATTTTCAATAGGCCCAATAAAAATTTTTATTTTTCCTCCTAACAGTTCCATACGAAGTAACGACCGAGGCACCTTCGGACGGCCGGAAGTGCCGGAAAACGGCGGAAATCCACGCGAATTATCACTTTTCTGATAGAAAATGATCTGCTGAATCGAATGAGACCAATAGCGAGTCGATAGGACGAATACCTTTCGAGATATGAATTTTTTCAGATTTTTAATAGGCCGAATACAAATTTTTATTTTTCCTCTTAACAGTCCCATAGGTGGTAGGTACCTACTTCAGGGATATTGCAATGCTTTACTTATCATGGGATCACTTTCTGAAATGAAGTTGCATTCAAATTTTCTACATTTTCAGAGAGTAACTTCGAGTAGGTCTCAAACTGATCCACAGCGTTCCCATTACAAAGAGCTTGCAGCACTCGAACTGATCAATTTTACCTACCCCCTTCCCCTCAAGCAACAGCTTTTGAAATAGGGTAACAAACTCAAAAATAGTCAGGTATATGTCGAAGCAAAACAGTGTCAAAAATTAACGACCTTCTCTTTATCATTAATAACTGGTGTACCTGTTCAACTTTATTAAATACAAAACAATGAGTGGAATCATGTATCTCTGGGAAATACCTATGAATGATCCCGAACACGGAGTACAGTATATGGAATATATTTGGACCATCAGGAAAACCAGCGAAGGAATACCTTGGAGCTTCAAGCACAACATCAACACAGTATCTTCTATGATATTTTCAATTCAGCCACATCATCAGAATTTTGACTACCTCACTCAATAGTGTTTCAATTCGCTTCAGTACCATTTCCTGTGGGTTATTTAGTATAGCATGTGCGAGATGAGACATTACATCAACCAATATAATTCACAAGTTTTTCCATCATAAAAAACTACAATCAAGAATTCGAATTTCGAACCAACTCCGTCAATAAAATGCCACTAAAAATACTCGGATAAAAATTATGTTCCAATTACAACATCCTGGTTCAGTGTTCAAGTGTGGGTTAGTACCGGTTCATTTCAGGAGTAACAAATTGTCAATTAGGGAGCGGCTCAGATAAGGCTATATCAGTGTAATAATTTTACTGTATACCTCGAGTATTCTTTTGTCTTTATGGGCAGCCCAATGTCTGATTGAGTTTCATTGAAACAGGATGACACCCGTACAGCTGATTCTGTATGCAAACTGGTGACACGGCATTGGCAATATTGTGGGAATGTTGTTTATTTCCTTCGAATGTTTCCTTCTTCAGCGTTCCATTCCGTTTTCCACCGACTCCAATATGCTCGTGAAGCTACAGCATCAGCCGACGGCGTGCAAATAATGCAAGGAATTTTCTGGTGCACCTAAGCCGCGAAAATAACGTACCATGGAAGAGATATCGGTCAATGGCGGGTACGGAATAGAAAATGATCTATGCGACAATTTTGCGGCCGTAATGTCCGTACGAAATGTCGCATAAAAATTCATCGGTGTATGAAATCGATCTTGCAAGGAGAAATTGGATGGATTTTGAAGCCGAGCAGCCCGTTTGAATAGTGAATGACGGACAGTATCGAAGAATATGGCAAGAGGACGCTCTTGCATTATATCTCTTCGAATATTCAAGTGGAAGATGTGTCACCATACCACACCGGGAGATGGTGCTTACTATAGGACCCGAATTACTTGCTCCAGAACTCCAGAACCTTCTGACCGGAGTCTCGAGGGCAGGACGGCGAATTAAACAGTCCAAGGCATATACCTAGGGCTTCTTGAACCAGGGAGTATTGTTAATTAATGGACGCTCAGAACCAGGAAGACTACCAGACTCAAAGAGCCTCCTGAGATCTTGGGGTACTTGAAATCTGGCGAGATCGTCAGAAACTAGGCCAAAAACTTGAAGGTCGTTGAACAAAGTAGAGATGGTGCAAATGTCAGTGGTGAGATCGAGGGTCGCCTTTGGTGCACGTGGATTTCGGTAATCCCGTGGGACTCGAGGAGAAGCCGGTAAATCTTCCACGGGGGATCGGCTTCGCACGACCAAAGAAAAATTGTGTGGCGACTTATCGCCTCGCCAGGCAAATTCAAAAATCCGCTTTTCTTCTCCGCGTTGAGACCAAGACAATCCCTTCCAGAACAATTATTTTTGTCAATAACAAAATCTAAGCGTAGGAAAACCTATTCGAAAAAAACAGTCAACGCCAACTATGTCTTCAGCGAAACAACGCCGCTCATGCTTGAGCACGAGTTAAGCCAGCCAATGAGAAAATTGGATCTACCCCACGTGATTCGGTGACACTTGACGTATGACACACGCCTTCTCAATGACATGACTTTCCACTTAGTATTGACTTTGATCTGACTTCAAGACTGATTCATAAGTGCAAATGCACAACCCTAAAAATCGAATCTGAAAATAACATTCCAAAAAATCAAATTTGGGAAAACCTTTACGATTCAACTGGTATAAGTATACCTTTCTTGTGGGACATCAAATATTTTATCTGTGATTCCACTAAATCATTTGTTTTTGTTTTCAGATTGTTCCTGGAGTTCGAGGATTGCAGTTTAACTAGTACACGAACTGACTTCATCAGGTAAGTTATGGCCATGACTTTGTGTTAAAACCTACATGTTTATTTCAATTTTAGGCATCAACGTTTCCAAAAACATAAGCAGCGAGTCAACCGACTCAACAGGTACAAGAACTGAATGAAATACCCACAATTGTCAGGTAATGTAAATCACAACTTGTGAGTTCCTGTGATAAAATGTGAACTAGAAGCCTAACTGCTTACTTTGGATGATTCTTGACTCAAGTCTGAGCACAAAAGCATTCTGGTACTCGAGTTATAACAAAGGTAAATTTAAAGAAGGTACGTCACTGTGTCCGAGGATAAGGCGGTAAATACCTGAGTATAATGCGAAGGGTAAATGTCATATTTTCTGCTTTACATGTCTGGGAGATCGGCGAAAGAGAAGAAGAATCCTGCGCAAATAAAACGTTCGAGTGACACCCGAGACGAGAAATAAAAACCCGAGGGTTTTCGCCGACGAAACGCAAAGAGGAGCGCTACACCATGAATATAAGACTAGATTAGACACGTCCGCGTCCCCACGTTATTTAGCTCACAAACAGAATGTGTAGTAATCATATTTTCTCTCACCGACCCAACAACTATCAAATCCCAGGGAATTAGATTGTTGACATTAACATGCGAATTCGAGGTGGATTTGCGAGGTTGACACTGTCTTTACTGGCGCGTACGACGGCTCTCGCATTCATTTTTCCATCCTGAGTCTCTCTCCGGAATCATATTATCTTTGTAATTCCTTGTCCTCACTGACATCCTCATTCCAGGTTTGGGTCGAAAAACAATTTGAAATTGTTGGTTCACTATCACTCTCACACACAAAACATATTTGTTGTTGAACCATTTTTTATGTGTGTATAATAATAATGATCTTGACGATATCTCACAGGGAGAAATACAAACAGTGAATTGAATGTCAATGCCTTTTTCTATATAGGTATTCTTTCTGTTCTAATATTGTTGCACACATGAATAAGAAAGAATAGTTCCATCAGGCAAAAGTAATTTCATTCAAGCAAATTGAATTGTCTGTACCTACCAGATGATTCAAAAATGGTGACGAGGTACTGTATTTCAGGATCTACTGAATATTCCTCTAGACCTTGTTATTGCATAATTATTAGTTTCTGTATTGAATCACCCGGTACAAGAAAATATGATCTTGAATCAAGACATAGTGTTTCATTTCATAGCAAATTCTAAGTTTATTTTTTGATTCAAAATGGAATATTTAGTTAGTTTATCTAATTGCATTTCAATTTCACTTTGGTCAACCTGATCCAATATTGATTCTTCCGCTGATGCGAAGTAATCAATTTCATACTTCACTGCTCGGATAGGCGAGACAGAGAGGAATTATGCATTCCTGCATTACGATTAACCAAGTTTTTTAATGGTTGTACATGTCTCTGTGCTTCTTAAAACATTCCGTATTATACGAGCATCTCGAATTGACTTTAAAAATATTCCATTCAGGTGATTTCTCGAAAGACGTTTTTAATCGTCGAGATCGACTAACACGTCTTCATTGCTGGTCTGCTGCTGCTGCTGCTAGGTGATTATTTGATCAAATTATGATATGATTTATTTTCATAATTTCTGCATCTTTTTGAAATAACTATATCTGTTAGATGTTGTTATTATTTTAGGTCTCCTGCTATATTTAATAGTACGGCTACAGTGATCGTGCATGCATTGATAATATATATAGGAAGAGACAGGTATGTGCCAATTCTCTAGTGAGATGATACATAGTATTTCGATGTCGTGCAATCATCATAAAAACAAATGATTCGCAATCGAACCCTCATTCGGGCATAACGACGAATTACATGAGTTCTTGCATCGTCCCGATACCCGTAACAGAGCATTGTCTTAGCAAATGGCTAAGTGGCGTTTTTATCTGGGTCCTCGAGAGCCATTCTCTTTACGGCCGCTAATGCAATAAAATTCTCGAACAGCTAATTAGCCGCATTCAAAAACTGGTCCGCGTCGGATTTAACGAAAAACCTAATCTGCACTTCGGTACCCGGGCTGGAAACGATCTCACGTATATACGTAAGCCTCCGTAGCAATTAGCGAGGATAAATCACTTTTTATAATCTCCCTGCATGGGACCCGTATCAGAGATATATGCAAATTTTCTCGTCGTTTGGTGTTTTTTTTGGATCAGCGCGGGCGCTATGCGCCACTTGTGATCGTATCATAAAGTTTTTGGCGCCCAACGTGCTGACAAACGAGATTTTTCAGGATTGATGTTATTGTTGACCATATCTTTATATTGAATTTATGGAAGAAGGTACGTTTTCGGACGTTTGTAGGATTCTAGTTTGTCTCGATCTGCTCTGAGACGAGCCAATGTTTAGTTTCGAGTTTTTTCTCAGGAGCAGTGACATACGAAAAAAACTAGCGTCAGTTATTTTAAGTAAGTGAGTTTTATTATATTCATTGTATTTTTCCGTAGGAATTATCGAGGAAATATTGAGTTTAATCAGAAATATATGCTAATTTTCTCATAGTTTGGTGTTTTTTTGGGTCAACGCAGGCGCTATGCGACATTTGAGATCTCATCGTATCGCTTTTGGCGCCCAACGTGCTGACCAATTTGGCGACAACGAGACTCTTCAGGATTGATGTTATTGATGACCAGATCTGCATAGTGTCTTTATGGAAGAAGGTACGTTTTAGGACGTTTGCAGCATTCTAATTTGTCTCTATCAGTTCTGAGACGAGCCAAAATTTTGTTTTGAGTTTTTTCTCTGAAGCAGTGACATACGGAGAAAACTAACGCCATTTATAATAAGTCTATTCACTTTGACGAAATGAATTACTGTATTATTATATTCATTGTCTTTTACCGTAGCGATTATAGAGGATAAATCACTCTTCATAATCTCGCTAAATGAGACCCGTATTAAAGATATATGCAAATTTTCTCATCGTTTGGTGTTTTTATGGATCAGTGCGGGACTTGTGATCGTATCGTAACTTTTTGGCGCCCAACGTGCTGACCAATGTGTGCCCAACGAGATTCTTCAGGATTAATGTTATTGGTGACCAGATCATCATAGTGTATTTATGAAAGAAGGCGCGTTTTCAGAACGTTTCCAGCGTTCTTGTTTGTCTCGAGCCAATAATGCTTGGTTTTGATTTTTTTTCTCGCAAACAAAGAGACATAGTTGAATAGACTGATGAAATATTTTATTGATTAAATATCAAGTTGTGTCAGGTGGCTGAGCCCAACTTATGAAGCTCTGTTTTAAAGGTGAGATAGACTCATCTCCCGAAGATCTATTGAATAGATTCATTTGTTCATCTCATTCTCAACTTCGATTATACGATTCTTGACAAAATTACAACTGTATATAATATATTACTGAAATTGGTTCAACATTCAATTACTCGAAGTCAAATCCAGTTTTTTCTGAATATTCTACTCTTATTTTAGAGAACCAATCAGGATGGACCAATACAGAAGCCGAATCAGCAGGGACAAGTTTTGGGCAAAAATGTGACGATGATCTCAAGTGACATTTTTTTTCTTGAATCAATCAATTGTTGAACAGTGTTACAACTATTTTATAATGTACAAAATAGTCATGTAGAATCATCTAGTCCATAATGATACAACATAGGTAGTAAATAATATATATTGATGATCAAGAAACAGCGTTCAGAATCGATTCATCATCCAAGAACAACTCAGATTGTGAGATGGTGTTCATTTTGTACACCTACATGTTATTACTGTCAACGAAGCGGTAAACTGTTCTTCTCGTTGAATAATCTCATTAATGGTCCATTACCCGGTGATTGCGAGTCTTTTATCTGTAATGAAGATAATCCATCGTCGAACCTTCCTGTTTTATTTTTCGTCTCTGGAATCGACCTCGTCTCTGCTGCGTCGTGATATATCGTTTAATAAAACAATGATCATGCTTCATCTGCTCCCACCTTATGGGAATACACACAAATTGCTAGGCATAAATATACCCCCGAGGTGGTAAAAACTTGTCGGTTTAGGATCATTAACCTTCGCCCCCGTAGACTTCTTTTTTCCTCTTCTCCGTCTCTCCTATGAATAATCATAAATTGCAGCCATCAATATACATATAGATACAAGTGTTCGTAGGAGTTCGTCTCATTAAGACGAACAATGGGCTTTTCGCATCACGATCTTTCGCTTGTCATGATAAATCTTTCTAATTATGCCTTTCGTTTCTTGACAGAGCGTAAAAAAATTGTTTGTCGCTGCACCGTACAAAAGCGCCAAATATAAACATCCAGGAGAGAATATGGTGACTTATATGGAAATCTAGCCGAGAGTTATCATTTATTATGTCAAGTCTAGTGTAGCTATGAATTATTCAATCGACATGATAGGTTCTTAGGTGTCTTGATCAATATAACGGTGTCAAAAAAACTCGTACTTCCATAACGATTTCAATGCAACGCTTGATTTTCTCTCATTTACATTACTCATTATACATGATTATATCAATAGCTTGAAGCAACACAATCAGCTTTATATGGTTGAGAAGTCTGTCGACTATTAGAATGTTAAAGAGAAATTTCTTCAACGTCTTCGTTTACTGACAGTCACATCAAGAGTAGAATGATCGCAAGTTACCAAATACCTTCTAGAAATACATGCTTCCTTTATTTCTATATTCCTATATATACTTATCTCACGCATCCTTTCATCGTGTGCACCTATCTCGTTGAATTCCCCAATGTATGGAAACCGTTGGATTGGCGTCATACATTGTGAGCCCTGTGTATCCTATCAAAATCTTCAAAGGCTTTCGAGCAAACATCGCTGCCGACATTAAAAGTGGGGCTGAAGCTCTATCCGGAATCGTATACGGGAAAGGAGAGCATAGTTATTAGATTTCCAGACAAACAGTTCATGGCACAGATGCTAGGCTGTGGCTCTGCATTCGAGAACGCTAATCCCCACCGCGAAACGTAATCTCTATCCAAATCAATCTAGTCGTGGAAGAATGATAAGGTCGGAGCCAATACCGTATGCAGGCACCAAAGAAACATGGGAATTGTTAAAATCAAACAAGTTCCAAGAGAGATTGTTAATACACAAACATGTTAATGACTGAGCACATCCCAACAGGAAAAGAGCCGTCTCCTTCAACAAGAATAAAACCGCTTCTGCTGACACTCCACCTTTTCACTTAACACCCTTTTTTTATTATTATTATCATTATTTTGAAATACGTTTCGTCTTCCATACAGCAGAACCGACAGCGAGCCCGACAGTCTGAGATTCCGACATATCTCACATAGTTGGCATGTTAAACTTCGCAGACTATTCCTGTCCCATTGTAGAATCTGCTCGATTATATTTTTTATTGGTATAGGCAGGATAGTCTGCTGATGCAGACCAGAACGTGAGTAATTTCTTGTACTTCTTGTGGCTAATCCGAAATCTAGGCCAAAGGCCATATTATGTTGAACAAGTGGAAGTAACACCTATTGTAAATGTTAATTTCTCATGCTGCACAATCTGTGGTTGAATTAAACACAGCTGAGGTTAGTGTTAGGATATATAACAGGATATCAGCAAATAAACGAGTATACGGGAACCATGGATGACACTATTCACTTAATTAATTAACCTTCATTGCTTGTTCTTGAAGACCCATCTTGAAGATCATAGAAATGCGAAACCATACCTACTGCTACATATAGTAACACCCATTTGTTTCACAGTAAAATGACGATTTCTCTTCTTTCCTGAACTGAAGCGACCAGAGGAAGGATTATTTGCGAAGGAACAGATTGTCACCGGGATTTAGGGCGATAGGGCCTATCGATTCACGAAGTCGGGACATCCTCGTGTGTATCTGTATATCTGTCCCAGGCCCTCGCAAATAATTGCCCGTTGTATCGGACGACATTACAGAATTGATTGTCTTTTGTCGGTCTACCGGCTTAATGACTCGTGTAATGTTTTCGTTTGGATTGTGTTCTGCGATGCCTTTTGATGTTCATAGCGTCACTGGTTTTGCGGCCATCTCATCGAGAGAAGAAAGAGAACCTTGATGGGTGATCGCTCGCTTAGCGTTAGGAAAGCACCGACGATGATTGACGTACCTATCAGTTTACATAAGGAACCGTTGAACTCGAAATAGCGTGATGAGGAGCGTGTTGGATTGGGTTCTTTATATATTTCAAGATTTAGGCATGGTCAGAAAATATTTCATCGTCAACTGCCAGTTGAGTGATCCCACCAAGGCATTTTGAATTTTTGAAAACCAGGTCATCCGAAACACTCATTAAAAATTGCAAGCAGGATTACCAAAACCTCAGGGCATTTGAAAGACGATTATAAATTCAATTTGTTCAAATCCATGACAACGTATGCCTTGGCTGATGAGTTATAGAGTTGATTCCTCATCGAGTTAAAAGAGAACCATTAGTGAAGTGTTCACCCGTTATAATATTGATTGATAATGATGATTAGTGTCTGGGACGTTGAGGTGAAGATTGTCTAATATGATAGAAATCAAGATATTAGAATGAAACATCACGATTTACTGATGGCCTTGTCATCAACATATAACATGAGCTAAACATCAGTACATTTTGGAGACTAGACTGTACGGACTCTTATACCCAACAATCACAAAACAAATTGGACTCAGATGGTAACAAATCGCTGGACTTTCTACCAACGAGATATATTCTCCGACGATGGCAAATTATAATCTGCAGCTTACTTGAACTCTTCCATAAATATGTGCATGACTAGTTATATTAGCCATGGCGAACTTCCATCTATGTTCCTAGCAAAGCTAATAAAGCGTGATGAGATGTCACGACGAAGATGCAATTACAAACGGCCAACACGATTGGATGGCAAATATAGATTGCTTCTTCGATGATTGCCGCAGTACGGTATACCCCGTCTATTTTTAGACCCCATCATGACGAGAAATTATGAATCCCAGCCGTGTAAAGGGCAGTCTGGCCTCGAACCTCGAACCGGACTAGTTACATAAAGAGATCGCGGGAGTAGCTGAGCATGGCCGGCTAGATGTGACCTTGGGCGCTTCGGATGTCCGTAAAGAAGTAGAAGCAGACGGAGAAGACCGGTCTCTTCGGATGATTGCGGGTCAAGTTTTGACTAAAACGTTCTTTTGTTTTCGCAACGACGACCATTTCTTTCAACGGGCCACAACCTCAACGCATCCAATTTTGAACATTCATGTTGATACTTGAACGCAATTAGAGAGAAACGATCTAAGGAATGAGAAAAAATTCATATGTGTTCAGTGTTTGAAATATCAACAAATAGAGCATTTGGAGCCGCTTGCTATAAGAATTTCACCAATAAATAAATGTTCACACAAGGCTTGGTTTCAATGAAAATTGTTCCATACAATTAAAATGACCCGATACGCAAGGAAATGACCTGATACTTAGAGGTCAGGGAAAGGGATATTGAGTCTGGTGATCCTCAGGGATCTATGCTGGGACCTGTTGTGCTTCTCATTTTATATCAACGACCTCACCAAGTTCACTTTTTTCTCAGATAATCTTATCATACTGTGGAACAATATGAATTCTACAGATCTACATCATTTGATAAAATGTGTAGTAGCACTTCTAGCTGTTGCAAATTTCTAGTGATATATGTATATTTCTGTTAAAACTATGGAAAACTGTTATATTTAATTCAACATATTGCAATAACTCATAGATGTATGTACGTATGAGTATTAAAATTCTGAGGTTTCGAAATACGGTGTTACAACTGGTTTTTCTACTTACTCCTGAAATATATTTGATAGCTCTTTTTCGAATTTTTATATATTCTGGTGCAATCACTAGATACTCCTCATGCTATAATTCCATAAGATATAATAAAGTGAAAATGTGCATGATAATATAGATTAATAATAAGGATCTGCTCACACTGCGGCGCAGTTGTTGAATGCTGTTACTGAAGCTGTTTTTTTAACAACCCATATTTATGTGATTATTCCAATTTGAATTTCATACTATTTTCACGCCCAGAAATGTTCGCATTCGTTGTTGAATTGATCCATTTAAAGATTTCACCAGCAAACTGTGGTCGAGATTAGTCCTTGTATGATTGAATCGTAGGAGTACCGTTTTTTTATCATACAGAAGCCATTATCTGTGAACCATTTTTGAGCTTTCCTACTTTCTCCAGATGCTTCATCAACCGTTGACAGAATATTTTTTCCAGTAAATTATGAATATCTGTCATCAGCATACATTACAAAGTAATCGCTATTATTGAAGTGACTAACTCATATACAAGAGTGAACACAGAATAGAGCTTTGTGGTACCATTATAAAACAGGTTCTCGATCCTGTGTTTTCTGCCCTTTAAATAGCTGTCAAATCATTCATAAATCTCTCGATACCATATATTTGAAGTTGGCCAACTGATAATTGTTAAATATTGCTGCATAAAACCACCTTAAGACTTCTCCTTCGAAAGTGTCCAACGTGGCCCACCCTGTACTCCTCGACTCGTTATGCGCTCGACTCTTTCCAGTACCGTGACAAAACATGGCCGCCTCTCGAATTTGGCGAGTCGATTTTCGGACGTACAACTCGTACAAGTATAGTAATAAATTCAGTAGGGATTCGGTTCGTCGAGCTGATATATTTGCCAATTAATTCTTGACCTTGAACAGCGAGAGAGGCGAAAGCTGGCTCAGTACCGACAGAGATAAGCTCGATATGCGCTGGTGCTTGTTGCCATGCCAAACGGGTTAGGAACGAATTCGCAACACACCATTCGCTCCCCACTAGCTTGATCCGACCTAAACAGTTTTTTTTTCTTCTTCATCTGGATTCAGCTTCCCTTGTGTAATTTGTACACGAGAAAAACGTTTTGTTGCACCGACCAACATTGTTTAGTGTTTTTGCATTTATCATGCGATGAGTTTTTTTCGAAAATGTTTTTGGTACTTACGAATTTTTGTTTCGAAAACACGAATTTGATAAGGAAAATGTAAACAAACCACTATTCATCGACATATTTCACGAAAAAGTTTAAGCAATGCACAAATTGCTTCACTTTTTCGATATCACGTAACCCAATGAGCTTTTTGTTTGTCACGTGATATCAGATTCAAAATTATTAATGGGACAACCTGTAGATTTTGGGTTCCTATGTTCCTCCCGATGAAACGATTCCAACAAACTATCACATTTGTGGTCTAAAACGATGCATACAAGAACTACAGCACAGACTACAGGTACTTCAATATAGTCGTTGATATAAATGACACCAAGATTTTGTTGAATTCAGAAGATTTTTGTTGATTCAAACAATATTTTTTCCGTGTACTTTGATCCGACCTCAGTTTTTTTTCTTCATCTGGTTAAGATTGAGCTTCTCTCCTAGTACGACATTTCCAGACGATTTTACATTGTTTCCTTCTGAAAGTGAGCCCTCGACTTCTCAAATTCCGTTTCCAGGTGAACCAAGATGGGATCGGAGGAAACAAGAACAAATGTGCGAACATTGAAATCATAATCCGCACAATAACGTTATTACACCAACAATACTTGTCACTGTCTGCCCGTTTCTCTTTACTCGGGATTTGATACATCGCTTTCAGCCGGAAAACATGCCATGATGCTCTGTGTTTATACGTGTATATACACAGTCGGAGAATCCAGCCTCAGGAAGTCTGTCAATTTGCTTCGATAAAAGACGGAAACCGAGGAAATCACAATTTGCATAATAATTTTCCGCAGCGAGTTGATTGACTGACGTATAACCAGAATCGTTGAGTTCGGCTGTCTGAATGAGAATCTCATCAAAACATGTTCATATCCAGTTATTGACATTTATATTATTCATCAACAGATGGAATTCGAACTAGTTCTTGAGACTACCTGGAGAATCACAGAAGGTGCGGAATCTTCAATGATGACCAAGATTCTTGAAGAGTTTATCCATCCTAGCAAAAGTATACTTATCCAGACAACTATATAGCTGTATGGTAAACAGAAAAAGAACCTACTCGATTGAGGAAATTAACCTATAATAATCTTATGATCTCACTGGCCATCTGTCATTGACCAACGTAACATAAACTACCACAGGGGTCATTCTCATTCAAAATGAAACGTCGACTTCACATATACATATCGAACGGAAATACATGCCGAGTCGAGATTTGCAGAAAGGGTTGCTGAACAATGGAAAACCGCCTACCCGCAGAGAGCAGAGGAAACGGAACTACGAAATTCTTCAACAGAGATCTAAAACCAATTGTGATTAGGGCGGGCTTTTATTTCGTGAAAAAAAACCTTGCAGATGTTCATCATTTGCACAACACACGAACTCTATTTCAGTTTTAATTCACTGACATACTTAGAGAGCTCTCTGCTCTCTCTCCTCTATATATACCCTGAAGTTGTTAATGTGATGATGCCACCAAAGTTCCACCACTATCAATAGGATAGCTCTGATTGAGTTACCTGACACATAGGACGAGTCATTATCTGCATGCGATTAACCTGCCATTCCAACAACCACTGGATCGTGCTAACTAATATGCTGTTTGACGAATGTTTACAGCGGGAACATGGTGAATATATAAATATATTTAACTCACATTTTGGAATACCTTCTTTGACGACACACTTGCATTTCTTTCGCCCTATCTGAGTGGGAATACAACAGAAAGATCAACAGAAGCAAACGAATTGAGTCATAGGTGACAAGAATTAGTTAACACTGGGAATATGAAATCAATCAATGAAATAGGTGACGCCGATTGCTACAGAAAGTCAGCGGTACTTGTTTTATTTTCGATCTTCTCCTCTTCAATTCACCATTATGTAAACTCCAGGAAAACCAACTGAATAATTCTACGAATTCCAATATAGATATTTTTTGTACATATTAACATCGTTACCGGCTTTTACCAAGGTAGAAAACAAGCGCGTTGGAAAAATACCATTAAAAAATGGTTGATATCACTGTTTCTCCATTCCCTTCCAGAATATCGATTCGCAATTAGGAGATGGTTTGGTTTCAACCGAAGCTCGATAGATGTTAATTTTATTTCGATGAATGTTTGTTATTCAAGAGACCATCTATCATTGTTCGCCAGCTGCAATCTTTTGACTTTTGCTCGCCGCAAAGTTGTCGAAAGTTCGTTTTCCTCGGCTACGAACCCGTCCTTGCGAATTTATCTTTTAATGAAAGATTCTGGGGCCACACACTGCTAACAAAAATTAATTTAGGAGTTTCTAATGAATTCATTACAAGATAGTACGAGTTCAGTTCTCGTTGTTGCCGAGTTTTCTTTGTGCAACACGTGTTACTTCCGGATAGGAAGTTTCGTTGTTTCATAAATTAACTGGAATGAGATTCGGATTGTGGTGGCGTCATATTCGCCATCAATTATTTATTCCATCAAGGAGAATTATTATACATTCTGCTTTCCCATCTAGATTCACAAAACTTTTAGGAATAGACATTCCTTTGACATTATTGCGTCGAAATGTGCAAGTTCTAATTTGTGTGCAGGGCATGAGGGCACTGAAGAAACATACAACATTCAGCTGGTCGTTCCAGAAGCAGTGGGAAATCTGATGACCACCTATAGAAGAAGAAGTATCTGCGTTCATACATGATTGTTGAAAGCTGGTTGTGGAACTTATGATTTCCATCTGCCCCTCAAAGTTGGATATTGATTCGGTATATCGCGGTAATTCAACCCTCCACTCCGGTCGAGTAGTCTGAACTTCCATGTTGAATTTTAGACTTCGCGACTATTGAATATTACACGGCATATATCTGGATATATGAGAAAAGTTCGAGAGGAAATTTGCGAGATTGGTTCAGCACGATACCGAGTACGAGATTATATTGGTCGTGTTAAATAAAGTTGGCGATGATTCCATATTCAGTGACAGAAGTTTGAATGAGTACAATTTGCAATATTCCGATGAAAATACATCGTCGTTATCATAATATCAATGAGTTCACCGATATGGAGTTGGTAGTAGAGCAGTCCTTTTCGTTCTTAGCAACTGTGTAACAACCATCATGAATGTTACCATCAAACGGTGTCATGTTGTAAGTGACAGACACAATTTATGATAATATCAGCTTACAATAAATCCAATCAATGCCGAACCGATATCCATATTTCCACGGTTAAATGGTAAGGTGTTGCAACATTTTCACAAAAAATCGCATAAACGATACAATTTCTCGATGATGTATTATCCGGTCAGGTGCTAATTTCTAAATTGCACCTTAAAAAGTCGACAAACTAGGCCACAATGTTCAGATCGTAAATCGCACAGAGAATTACGCAAGTCTGCATTATTTCACGCCAATAACGGTTGAAGCTAGCCGCGTATTCTCGAGCACTCACTTGCATCTTCTAATTAGACAACATTAAGAGGATTATCCGAGAAGATGGTGTCTGCGAAACATTCGACGAAAGCCACAATACAAGGCCAACTCACTGTTCAGCTGAGGAAATTTTGCACTTTAGGAAACACCCTGTACAAGACAATTTCGTGAATGTGGCCCAAGGGCGAGCAATAAAAACAATGTAGTGCATCTGGGAGCCCCGGGATTGTTATTAGAAATGGTCGGAATTGGTCTGATCTAAACGACAGTGATGTCAGAATAGATTGAGCGGAATAGAGAAGGAATTAATTTAGTTCATAATCTTGTTATTGAGCTGCATGTAGATGAGTTTCTGTTTATGTATTCATACAACGAGTAAATTGTATTGTCGGAGTAGGAAACTGGATGAATATCCATATACGGATTTGGTCTCACAGCAGGAATTTGATTATTATATACAAATGATGGACATTTTGTTCGACTTGTTGAATGTCCTCAAGTTTTATAAATATATGTGCACTGCTGATGTAACTAAATAGAGTACTCTCAAAAAGAGACTATAGCTGAATTGAAACCGAAAGACAGAAGAAGAAAAATAACTCCATTCGACATATAATATGCGATATATCATGGCAGATAACTTTGTTTGTGACGTGGGTATACAAAGTTTCAACTGAAAATGTTTGCAGAAAGCTTTTCTAGATTGGAGGAAAGTTGATTGAAATCAAGAATGAATATACTATGTATACTTTCGTTCTATTCAGACGTTGAATATAACAAGGTCTGAAAACTACATCCAACAACGAACAGAAAACTATGGGACAAATTTATTCTGCATGTGTAGTGGGTATATTTTATAACCATCTATAAATAATACCTATATTGTCAATGATTTATGTATAAAACAATTGAATTGATGATTATTCTTTATATTTGTCGAACGCGAGCTTTGACACACTTCAACGATTTATGAAACACTGTCAAGCGATACAAATATAAAATATTTTCTGCATGTGTTACACACACGCAGACACCCTCACCATGTTGAGAAGAATGAAAATAGAATTTTCATTTATATTGTCTTCAATTTTCAATATTGGCTTGTGTGCGAAATATAAACCAATTTTTAACTCTATCGCAGTTGATGATTTTTCAGTGGCACAACAGGAGCGTGATTGGTGATTGATGTTTCAAAATATATCGACTGCCAACGGAAGTACATTAATGGAGGAAGTACGGTGCAGGACTGTGACGCCATAAAAATATCAATACTCCTATAACTTGAAGATTTCATGTTATGGAATAAAATAATTTTGACAAGATCATCAGCGAGATCATCAGCATTCAAAACGGTCACATTTTCCGAGTAGAAAGTTATACTATCGTTCCCTATGTTTTTCGGGGTGCTGAATCCGAATCTGGAATTATCCAACGAAATAACCCGGTTCATTTCGAGATATTCGCGAAAAAAATGCGAAATTTCCTCATTTTTTGATATTTTACAAATTATGAGTCGACCATTCGATCACGCGCGTCGTTGAAGTTTGAATTGAAGCTAAAAAGAATTGCTAAACCTTCAAGGCTGACGATTTTCCTCGTAGGAATAGTATTTTCCCCCGATATTTAGCTCAAAACTTGATCCAAAACATGAAATATAATTTTTGGAGTGGATCTTCTGACAGTGCTGCAGTAACATTCAATTGGAGGTAAAACAATTTAGTTTACTCTGGAAAATATTATAATACACTGTGTCCAAGATAATGATGTATATCATGGGGATCTTTTCTGAGGTTATACAAAGATATATAGAGAAGAAAAGACACTTTCCCAATGCCACTTTACAAGTCCTATCATGAACTCTACTCCATTATAGACATCCTTATGTCAAAACGCACCATCAGGAAATCTCTTTGGATAACTCCAGATCCAGATTCAACTCCTCAAAAAACATATAGGGTACGATAACAAAACCGACTACTGAATTTTTTGCGTTGGGAGGGCGGATTTTGATAACGTTTGCGTGAGGTATTGTGCCTGTTGCAAGCCATTTTTTTTTTCGTGCACCAGCTCGTAGGTCAAGTTATTTCCATCGACCTTCTTCAGACGCATACTGCATATCATTATTATCGCATTGCATACGGCCTCCGCGTTTCATGCGATAACGGCACAATTATTTCTTTTCATTTTTCACCTTCACTCTTTATGTGTCGTCTCATCCTACTCGCGGGGGTTTATGAACGCAGAAAAGGCGGATCTAAATATATTACATGATCGTACCGATCGAGTCGGCTGGGCAAGATCAAGTTTAACAAACGACGATTTATCTTTTCGCGAGACGCGATCCGCCTACGCTACAGCGATCGCGAACCATTAAAAAGCCGAGTAAAAATCGCTCCATGAATGGAACGGCTGGAAAAAATACTCTGTAGGAGCGTCTCGACCGAGCGACTTCTTCTTTTTTTTTTTTTTTCGTTTTTGTTGCGGAAAAACAATGTATCGCAATGAACAGACGATTGGCTAGTGAAGTGATTGAACATGGCTGGAAACCATAAAATTTGCATAACATCTAGAACTAGACGTCATCAGTAACAGTATAAGAAGTTGAATAAGTTGGCAGAACTTCCAAGAAAAAATCATCAGTTCTTTTGAAGTTTATATGTTTGGCCTTTATTGACAATTTGCTCAGTAGAATATATTCACGAAATGTAATTATAGGTGATTCGAAAACGAAAGAAATGATATTGTCTAACTCTTTTCTTGATTCTGGTGGTGGTTCTGTTGGCTTAACGTTATGCTAGTAGAACCAAATTTCAAATAAGGATATTGAGTATCCCATAATCTAAGGCCCTTATTTGAGCTATACACCGATTTTTTTGTTATTCATTTTTTTATCCAAAAATTCAACATGATTATGACAAACCACTGGTGAATCAATCAAAAGTTCAATGACAAAACTGATTTTATCATAATTGACGACTTCAGCGATAGCGAACCATTGAAAAGCCGAGTAAAAATCGCTCCATGAATGGAACGGCTGGAAAAAATACTCTGTAGGAGCGTCTCGACCGAGCGACTTCTTTTTTTTTTTTTTTGTTCGTTTTTGTTGTGGAAAAACAATGAACCGCAATGAACAGACGATTGGCTAGTGAAGTAATCGGACATAGCTGGAAACCATAAAATTTGGATAACATCTAGAACTAGAAGTCATCAGTAAGATGTTGAAACAAGTTGGCGAAATTTTCATGAAAGAATCATCAGTTCGATTAAACTTTACATAATTCAACCAGCAGTTTGGCCTCGAGTTTGGCCCTGTCATTTTGGCCTTCAATGAAATGTTGCTCAGTAGCATACATTTACGAAAAAAACCTGCCCACTACGTACAACTTGAAACAGTTTTTCGGATTTTTTTCAATTTTCAAAAAGTGGAATTTTTGGCTGAAAAAATATTATGCTCAAATACTTGACCTCCGGACTGATAAGCAGAATAACCGAGAAAATAACTCGATATCTCGGTGGGAGGAATTCGAAATCGATAGAAATGCGTAGAAATTATATTCTCCATCTCTTTTCTTGGTTCTAGTGATGGTTCTGATTCAAAAAAAGCATCATTGAAAAATTTGGCAATAGGCTAGGATTGAAACCTTGAATTATAACTTCAAAATACCACGCGTCTGAACTGCCATCTAGAAAAAACTTTCATTTCACGAATCTGTAAATTAGTGCTAATTTACAATTGCAACTGTAAATAAGGAAAATGAAACTTTTAGTTTCCTTCGCATCTCCTAATTGCAGTTGCTTAGGTTTGTAGAAAACAGTTTTATTAACCTAATTCACATTTACAACTGAAAATTGGGCAGATAATTTCATTCATGTGTATAAAATCTCATGAGGCACTGTGATTTTGTCATGATGAAAGCGAAAAAAACTTTGCCCTATAAGTTTTACAGCGATAGAACAAAAACTTACAAATGAAACCACGACAACCAAAATTGTGAACGAATCTGATGGCGTTTATTTCAATCAGTCTCAATTTTTGTTGTTGTCAGAAAAGTATATCTCATCTGTGGAAATGTCGCGATTTGAAGAGTCTTCGAGTGGAGACATTGAAAAATCCATTAACAATAATGTATGATTATTTCCAAAATTAGGTATATTGACGCTAACAGCATTATATATTTTCGAAGCATGTGTATACATTCATCAGAATAGAAATACCTACACCCGTGATGAAAATATACCTAATGAATTATGATACGATGATTGAAAATGATATACATACTCAATCAGTCAGATTAACGTTGAGTTATCAATCGGCTATTTATTAATCTTCCAGATCGCACCAAAAGCTGTAATAATACTATATCTTTCAAAAAATCATTGAAACAGTTTCTTCTGGAGGGATGTCATTATTCGATATCTGAATATCTTAGCGAATAGAATGAGTGTTGATGTCAACTATGTTTGTTTGTTTTTATCGTATTTTATTATGTACATGACAACTTTCAATGCAAATTATTATTTGTCAATGAAGGAAGCATTATGATAAATAAAAAAAATTATTAATGCATTCATTAAATTGATACAAGTTTTAGTGACATTTTGTTTGAAGAAATCACAAAAAATATGAAAAATCAATTCCGCAAACTACAAGAAACACGAAATCATCAATAATTCATCTCGAAAAACTGACATTCGACAAAATTGTTCGACCTACGGTCTCGCAATTACTTCATGTCAGTTTTTTTCGCAAAATAACTGATTGGCAAATTTTTTTCGTTAGCGAGAGAAAATTATCCGGATGAAAAAGAAACAGCTCTTGTGCTTTAACTGTTGAAAAAATAAAGCACTAGAGTAATTATAAGTGAAAACACTTTTTTCATAACATCCCCTGATTTCGTGTAGGAAAAAAAGTTTCATCAGATTAGGCAAAACATTCGTGGAACAAAGTATCTCTATGATGGCAGTTCAGAAGCGTCATAATACCGAATCGGTTTCGTGATTGAACTTTTATTTACGAAGTATGGTTCTGCTTGTGTTAAGCTAGCTCTAGTTAAGCCTCCAATAATGTTCAATGAAAAAATCGAAAAATTAAAAATGCAAAGTGGTCCATAAAGGTACAAAATCTAAAACAATTCCACCCACTAACCTTAATACTATCGTAGCACGCCGTGACACGACCGTTTTGCACCTCGACGTTGGCCGGGGGATGGGCGAACTTGCACTCAGTGTCCGGTCTGGAGCACTTGTTCCTCTGGAACTCTCTGCACACCTCCAGCTGCAGCCATCTGGAATCCTTGCCGTTCAACAGGTTGTTCATATTGACCATGGCCATCGTCGATCAGGAGCGTCGACTCTTGAAAACGTCGAGAATGTAGGTGGCTGTGGTCGCGACTGGGCGGACGAAACGCGCGAGAAAACGTTCGATAGGCTTCAGATCAGGTAGAATTATTGTCCATGTCTAGGTAAGGTAGCTATGCACTTGCGTTCACCGTATAAAAAATAGACGATACTCCGTAGGAAGTCGTGTGGTTGTTGCTTTTGATGCACAAGCGGGTAGGCGAAAGCGAAGCGATTGTCGAATGGGTTTCTTTTTTCTTGCGAAAGAGTCTAGCGCATGGTCTTCTGGCTACTGATGGTGATGCTGCGTTGACCGGTAGTAGTCGGTTATCTGGAAGCAAAAGCGACAATTAGAATTCGAGATTGGTCAGCACCCTTCTCGGGTGAGAGCGGTGTTGTCAGATCTGATAGCAGATCGTATTAGAGGGGGAAACGATGCATACACCGATTACGATGATGATTTTTATATAATCCGTATCATTATTTGGAATACGAGTTTTCGATTACACAAAATATGAAGTATCTGATGAAATTATTATGGAAAGTACCGTAATCCAATTTGGAGGTTTCTGTGAAGTTATATTTTAACATAAGAAGAAGAAAAAGCTCATTATTACAGTATTGAAAACATAATTCTATAAACTAAAAATCGATTACAGATGTCACGTGATCACTAGTTGAGAAGAAAATACAATTGAGAGGCAGAAAGTAGATATATTTATGGCAAAATATCGAAAAAACCACTTGACAGAGTTGCTCAAAAGTATCGAATAAGTTCAGATCTATTATATATATTTATAAATTAATATCTTTTTCTTTTGAACAGCTTGGCTGTAATGGATCAATTATTGTATTTCGATGATAATGATAACATTGTAAATGTTTCCACACCATCAGATATCCCTAAAATAATGAAAAATGAAAATTGAAGATGACGATTCAAAAATATAGTTTTTTATCCAAATTTTACTGAAGGACTTATTCATTGTAACTTGGTGGAAAGTGTGGAAAAACTTTCCAAGCAACAATTTCAAACAACTGCGAGATTGAAAACTCACATTCTGCTGTTTTTTTGTTCGAAAATTTTGCTCGTTGAATTTTTTTCGACAAAATAGAAAGCTTATGTTATTAATTCATGTATAATTATTACAAAGCGGTTCCAGTTGTAGCATTTCATAGCAAAATGATTCAACTTCAATAATTTTCATCACGAAAATCATTTCTGTTAAGTGTGATAACTGGATTTTCGAATCAGATTATTCTCTAACAAAAAAGTAGACCTTCGAAAACAAAAGAATGAAATGATATTAAAATTGAAATTACAAAGTGTTTATCAGTTTCTCTGACAGAATGAAAGAAAAAACCATCAACTAGTAGATGAATCAGTATGATGACTGCTATCGAATATTTATGACATAATTTTCGAACATTTATGATCACAAAAATTCTCAAATTTTTGTATCTGGTGAGTGCATTATGAGAAGTAATGCATTCACTGGTCTTTTCGTATTTCCATCTGAATGAATCAACCAATATTCAGAAGTTTTGGGAAATTACCAAACTTCTTGAAATTTTACTACAGCTGATAAAAAAATCGTCAAATCAAAAACTGTTCCAATATCTCATGAATTAGTGCACACTAAGTGAATAATAAAAAAAATACAATATGACACTTTTCAAATTTATAATAAATTGGAAGATTTGCTGTGTTTCGAATTCGAAGCAACCGACTAGAAATTCCCTTCCGAACCGAACACGTTGGCAACACGGCAACCCCCGTCCATTGGTCAAGAATTGTGGAAGGGTTGAGAAGACTGCTCGTCGACAGCAGATGCAAGATGCAAGTCTGGACCGGTCAAGATAACCCTTTCTGATGAGATAGGCACCAAGAAATAAAAGCGAAGCTAAGGTCATTTGAATTTCAAATTACGAATCTATTTGTCTACTCGATTCCGATTCTATAGAAATCCAGCTGACTATACGAAAATAAGTATAATAGTCTCAAGTTATGCAAGTGGGAACACCTTTAGTCTGAGAAATTTCGAGCTTGCGAAGGAAGCTATAGTATTGAAGCCAAAGGCAAAACATGTTATTCATTTATATGTTTCTAGATATAAGTTTTTTGACAAGATCAAAATGATATTTCTTGTTTCACTTTTTGTCATGTTGTATCATAGGATTCAATATTTCAAAAATGCATGTAAATACAAGGTGTTTTTGAAATAAGTGCACATATTCAGCACAATTATAAATTACAGTCTAAGGAATATTCCCATGATATCAGATTTTTCCTAATTCTTCTAATTATCGAGTAATTTCATCCCAAAAATTGAACAAAATACGAATGATTGAACTCCGCGTGATTATGCCTACCCACATGGAAATTTGAACTGAGTTGACGTCAGATTTGCTACAGTGTAGAATTAGAAATTAGAAAAAGGGGTCTAGCCTCTAATTTTATTTTGATTCAAAATTTTTTCATCAGTGCCATTTGATAGTCCACGTCGAGCTTTCTCAGTGTTTGAAATATTTCCACTCGTATTTGCACTTATTTCCATGCCACCCTGTATGGTCACAAATCATTCTTTAACCAGGTATTCATAAACACTCAGTTTATATAATATTGACACATGAAGAATTTTCCTTTCGATTACACGTTATCCAAATAATTTCCAGTGACGACACTGCCTTCATACAATCAATAAAATAGATATTTATATCGTTTTATTGCGCTGTTATTTTTAGAATACGAATCAACTTCACTTCAGCATATCAAACGAAAACGCTGGCTATTCTTGTAACATATCTCTAAGCTTCAATATGCATCTAATTTCCTAACATAGATGCAAATGAAAATAGAGATATTCAAGAATAGTAATAGAATAATAAATAAGGATAATGGACCTATCCCATTCAGCCCTTTGTATAGTTTAGTGATATAAGACCAAGGTTAACATGTGAACTCAACCATGACTAACATTAAATTGGCGGTTAGTTATTCAACCGATGAATTCCTCAATTATAAATTTTAAAATGTTTTTATTGTTTGTGATCTTGTGTTACCTATATAATGTTCCCACTTTATTCCTTTCTTCAATTTTTTTTTTACATACTATCTACAAAAGTGAACGTTTCATATGTGTTATATATTGTATTTTGTATTGATACCTATATAAATTTTTTTGACATATCCTATATCATTGTAAAGTGATCTATTTGGGATGAATAAAATATTGTATTGTATTGTATTGTAGTGTTTTCACGGAGGGTGGACATATTATATACCCGATCATATACCTAGTATATAAGTAGCACACTATAGGATAGAACATTCAGTTTTAATCTTCTCCTGAAGATGCTAACATAGTAAGCGAAACACGTGCCGAGGCGTGAAATAATCGGGTTGCTTACTAGTAAAACAGTGTGTAGTGTATTATCGTGCCAAAGGTATAAAATATAACAAGGAGATAAGATTTCCATTTATTTCCTCGAAAACGGTTCTACAAATTTTTCCGTCATATTCGAATGCATGTACAGTCATCTTCAGAAAACATGTCGCACATGGACGATGCTATTATTCTCAATAACTACTGCTATAAGAGCGCTGACACCGTCCAACCGCGACATGATCTCTGAAGACGACTGTACATCAGCAATGTCTCATAAATTAGACAAACGTGTAGTGTAAAACCAATAGCGACATATAGAAAAATAGATTTTTATTGCCTAACTACAGACCACAAACATTAACGATGCATATAAAATAATGCAAGATATGTTTTCCAACATGAAAGGGATTTACTCATTCTATTTTTAAAAAATCTACCAATCTCTACTTTGCATCAGAGGTTATGACGATTCCTCAAGCGAAAATCACATCGAAACTTGTTGCAAATCCACTTCCATTCTTGACTGAAAATAATATATTCAACATGCACATACAAAATTACCAGCAGGTGTCGTATCCAATATTAAAACATTGATTTCGAACATACACCAGACACCTACAACAATAAACCATGACAAATATGGCGCATGGCCTAAATTGAACAATTACAATTACATTCGGTTACGCAACTTCTTTCTGCCCACACTAAGCATTGCTCAGAATTAAGCTTTGAATAAAATTGAACTGTCACACCGAGAACACGAAACATTTTTGAACGACAGCAATGATTAGATGAATCACACTTGGAAATTTGTATCAACACTTACTAGTCCTACATAATTCAGTCAGAATTGGTGCTGCCCACAAAGATTCACGACATTTTGGAAGTTGTACATGCGAGCAAACTGTCAACAGACAGATTAACAAACAAAAGAGAGATTATGCCAAAATGGTCAAAGTCAATCAGATGTGAAATGTAGGTCATCAATCAATTACAATATTACAAACGATCGGATTGGTCATGAATCAGTTTGAATATTTTATAGAAAATGATGATTGTGGTAATGGTGTGATCATACATTTTCCCCATTCTTCCAGTCACATATGAACGACCAAGAATCACGACAAAATATTGAGTTGTGGCACCAACATACAAGGTAATAAGAGTGCTGCCAAATTTTCCCATGGTCAGCAAACCAACAATTAATCCTGCCCTCATCATTATTCCACTATACATACTAGGTGAATAGTGGATTAACAATCATACGACTTAGTTTGTGTTTAGGATATTCCATGTAATGCACTGGATGATGAACCTGGAGATCACCTATCTGAAGAAACTTTATTTCCAACTGCCCGCTCTATTACTATGTCGCATAAGATTTTACTAACACATTTACTGTCACTGAATATGGACGTTCATGTCCTTTTGTCCTAGGTTATCTAGCTAACTAGCGCATGGACACAATCTGGTCTTTTCTTATAGAAAAAAATGTACCAACCGTCATAAAATATAGCGATTTGACGTTTATAAAACCGCTCAGAACGGTTTTAGCTCCTGGATAATCGGCTTAGGGCTGATATTTTCATGACTGGATATCTTTCAGAAAAGCAATGATAGTGAATACACACGTGGTATAAGATACAGTACCAATCGGAAATAACTAACTAAAAAAAAAATGACTTCACTCCTGTAACTGAAATAATCAGAATTCGAAATGAATCGAGTTTTCACGAAGCAACAACAACCACACTTGCAGAGAAAAATTAGTGTGATTTTAAAAGAAACACAGTGAAATGTTCTGAGGAGTCTATAGGTGCATACAGGATATATTCCGAATTCAACTGACAGTACTGAGTCAGCTGATTTTCCATTCCGAAATCAAAAAGTTCACTGAAAGTGACAGATTATTGTGAGCAGACATAATATGCATCCCAAATATTTCGACTCAACATTCTGCTGAAATTGCTGACTATCAAAAGGTAGTGTGGCTTCAGTGAACTGTCATTATTTCAGAAGGGAAAGGAATGTCACATTTATCTCATAATTTCCGTTGTTTTTCAAACATAATAGTCTTGTCTTATCAATAATGAATTGATAATATCATCTTTGATATCAGGAAATGCCTATTACTCAAATGATTGACGCTAAGGATAATATTCAAATTGCATCAGTAGATCTGCTGACAGTCCTGACCAGTTGAATTCGGAATATAGCCAAAAAATTCATCTCGAGCATCGAGATGTTAAAATCCGAATTTCATTTGTTACAATTTCGAGAGAGTATCGAATCAATGGCCTATGGCCCAATGTCATTGAATCACTGAATGAAAAACTGACAGATGCCTGATTTCTTGACCGTGGATTTGGAAGGATGCAAAAAGCAGGAAACGTGATCGAAGACTTTCTGTTTATTATCGTGATTGGGTAAGAATCGTGATAAAAACGAATGAATGCGTTCCTTAATATACACGCGAGAAATCTTGTACATCATGTCTCGAATTGAATCTCGACTAAATTACCAACGGTGACTAGTCACTTTCGTACATTATTGTTCGATGTTTTTGATTGTTAACTCATATCTAACGAAAGTGTCTATACTGCTTGCTGTGAATCTAATTGAGAATCTAAACTCAACTCATGCGAAATTGTTCAATTGTTTTTCCTGTTATATCATATTCAGAGGTAAAAATAGAAGGAAATTAGCTAACTTTTTTCATGTTTTACTTTTCTTCATCCATGTAACAATATTCGATGTCCTTACGGGATATCTCATAATTTTTAAAGATAGACAATGATTGAGCAGAAGTTTCATAGCTTGTTTCATATCTGAGATACAGGGCAGGATCACGAAAGTGAAAACTGACTCTTATACATTTCTCTATAAACTTGAAATCCAGTGGCGTGAGCTGTTATTAAAAATGAGCTGTCATCATTTACGCATAAAAAACTCAAAGTATTTTTTTTTTCAACATAGAAAACACAGAACAAGAATGGCTTTGCGCTTTTCGAAAAAGCAAACACCGATACGATATCAGGGTATTTGCCCTCTATTTATCAACCTTAGCTATGAAACGCCAGCCGTGGCAATAAAACTTGCAAACTATGCAGGTTTCAAGTAAGTTGAATCGAATTGGTAATCAAAATTTACAATGATAATGCGGGTGAACATAAAATAAATGAGTATTCAATGAGAGAATTACACAAAATTGGTTTTATAACATTTGGAGAAAAAATATGTTTCACATGTCATCAGCAAAGATTCCATCTTGTCTTTTTCTGCCTAGTATAAAACGAATGAATATTTCTCTCACAGGCCACTACATTCGAGTTATTTCAAGGTAACAGCACATTCACTGTAAGAATGAAGAACATTGCACATCGACACAATGGATTTTCTTCTTTGTGATAGCATTTCCCGAATCTCTTTTGAATTTTCTCGCTGAGAAAGAGCACACGTCTCGCTATCCAGATCCATCGGGATAGCCTACGTAAAAGAAGCAGTGATTGCATCTGCGGAGGTTTAATTTAGCATAATAGGTGTTTTTATGGCGGGAATATTTCTTTTGTGAGCGTTTCATTTTCCAGTTAATCTCGGGAAGAAGGAGAACGGGTAATTGTCGAGGTGTAAGCCGGGAAATGCAGGTCCAGGTAACCATGGGCGTATCAAGGAATTTCGCATCGAATAACGTTTTTTGTCCAAAATAATGGTGACAGTGACAAAATTGAAGTCATTGCGACGAAGATTACGTGAGAATTTCAAGATGAGTGAAATAGTCATGGATAAAGCGCTAGGATGCAATGTAATATTCCTCAAACTGTGATATTATTGCATATATCGCATGAGTTTCAACATAATTATAATATAGGAGATGAGAACTTGAAGATCGATGTTTTCCCAAGAATTCCTTCATGTAACATGTATACACTTGTGTATACAAGTTTCTCCCTCCATAAATGATGGAGATTGAATCCAGACTCAGCTTATTATGATGGCACTGGTTCTCTCCTCCTCCTCCAAGTCAGTATACGAATCCTCAGAAAATCTTGACCTTCTGACATCTCTTTTTACAATAGGTAGTAGTATATTGACATCGCGGATATTCTTCACCAATATTTTCAAAATAATCGAAATTCGAATATCAGAAAATGTATGTTCGAAATGATATCCATATTCTAGTAGAGATGGATGAAAATCTGTACTATACCAGAATGGCAGGTCGGAGTGATATTTCGTACGTAAAATCTAACTTTTGGTGAAGGCAATTCGATGTGAGTATGAAGAGGATACCGTTATTTATAGTTTTGAATTGGTGATATTCTTGTGCAGCAATGCAATAACCTTCGGTAATTCAGCAAACTATCTTAATCTTGGATGACCATAGTCCGTGACAGGCGATTAATTCAAACGCGCATTATGAGGAGAAAACAAAACTAATGTTGAAGAAATAGTGCTAGACATGTCACGTTATGTGCGAGGAGCGTAGGATGGGTGAATCATACGGTGAATATTATTAAACAGCGAGCAAAGAGAGATAAATTGTATACAAAGTTGTTGATTAGTATACCACAGCATGGTTGAGTTTGTGTCATGTTATGAACATTTCTTTATTTCGATTAGGAAGTTAGGACGGTAGAAAAAAAAACACACAATTTCACAATAATTTATTTCGAACAACTCATCAGCAAGTACCCCTTTGATTATTAATTAATTTATTAATTTCCCTCTAAACTGGTCAACATTGATAACGTCGTGTTCCGAAATATAGCCTGAATTCAAAGTAGAATAACTCACGAATTTCATCACCAATTTGAAATCGGTTTTCACCGATGATTAGCCTAATCTCTTGACAGTTTGTTGTGGCAATATGAAACTTCTGTAATTTCAGATAACATTGCTACAGGGTTATAATTGAATGGGTGTAAAATTGCATCGTGGTGGTCACCTTACCGTTTGAACAGAAATTTTTTTTAAATTTTTCTTCTCACCTGTATCCTCTTGATTGATGCTTTCTCTCGAAACGTTTTCGGAATTTTCAAATTCAAAGCTTTGATAATCGTGTTATGAATATTCATTCAAAATGATGCATTTTTTCGACGATTAATTGAATGAAATGAAACGAACATGTTTTTGAACGTATATGCTTATTTATCTCAAAAACGGTTCGTTTCTCCAAAAGAATTGAGGAGCAAAAAAAGACTCATAATTGAACGATCTACACAATTTGATCACTGAAAGATGCCAGAGGCGTACTACGAACAAGTTTGGAGGTGGAGGAAGTGATGATCTTCTAGGAAGTATTGACCACACCAAATTTCAAAATGATTTCTTGAAGAGTAAGCGAGATATTTCAATTAATAGAAAAAAATAATTAAACTTTGACTCCCTATAGTTCCGCTACTGAACGAGATCGGACTAATGTTTATATAAACTTTTTTGATTAAAATGATGAGATCTATCTTCCATTTCAGTTTGTGCCTTAAAACCTGAATCACCCTGTATAATGAGGACTTCCGGATACCCGATCCAGATATAGCTAAATTGTATCATCAGTTTGAAGAGGAATCATCAGTCAGGTTTTTCACATAATAGGTGGATGCGCCCTTGTTGAAGAGAATTCAAGGTCAACAGTTCCTGAGACTTGAAGATGACAGTTGCACTAATATGACTGACCACTATACTTTTGTCATTTCATATTATAGTGTTTTTCGTCCATAAAATCCTGAGAAAACTTGACAAGCTGCGAATTAGCGACATAAAAATTCGTATTTAGAGGCAATTCATCTGCTTTGTCCTTATTACTGATATATATTGAAATGAAATTAATATTTTGATCTATAAAGACGAGGAGAAAATTCGAAAAATTTAGATGATTGTATATGAAAGATTTGATTTTTTATTTCTGATATCACTGAAAAATTCGTCAATCTGCAACTTTCTGCATAATTGGTCTGGTAAGTTTAATAAATTTCGGCAACAGTGTTATTTTCATTCCCTCAGTTACCTGCGCTCTATGATTGATCGATTGTTTCGCCATTACAGTTCACCTCCGTGACTCAAAAAAAAAAAAAAAATGCCGCTCGACCTGAATACCGCGATGTGATCCTAAAAATACCCGAAAGGCTTCGGATGTCTTTCGTTACGTGCCAGCGAACGCTCATAATACTTTTCACTAGAACATCAACAAACAACCTGTCCGAGAGTAATGTCTGGTATATACGGAACGTTTCCAAAATAGATTTGTTATGCCTCAAAAGCCGGTCGTATGATGAGGCGGATATTGGCCCCAGATTCTTCCGGGAGAGTTGTTCAGAATTCCTTATGTATGATATTTATTCATTTTATGGTTTTGTTATAGACTATGTTCCGGTTATGGGGACCGGAGCCTGCACTGGGCATAGTAATATAGTAGCAGTAGTAGTAGTAGTAGTAGTAGTAGTAGTAGTAGTAGGTAGAAAGGCTGTAGCCAAGCAAGTAGGCTCCGATGGGCCCTTTTTGCTAACCACTGCTCTCCACATCATATCTACGCTTCCTCCATCTAGATTTCCTTTACGAATCTCCCTGACCTTCTGATGAAGGCCAGTATGTCCGTCCACTCTAATATGATCATCTCCTCTTCTGTTGGAGTTTGTCGACTCCAAAGATTTCAAATCTCAGCCTCCCATACGCCTCGCACTCGCCAAGAAAATGGAGTGACGTTTCTTCATCTTCCTCACATCTGCGGCAAGTGGGGCTGTCCTCTATTGCCATTAGTGTTATAGTTGTCTGTCTGGCTTGTTGTACTCCAATGAGGAAGCGGAGTACTAGGCGATCTCTGCCAAGCAGCCAGTCCCTCCTTGATTTGCTCGGACCGGCCACGAACTCCTTGGCCTGCCTGCAACCTGTGATATTCCTCCAGTATTTTCCTAGTGCCTTTTCTGCCCATTCGTCAAGGTGCACTAGGCATAACAAAAAGCCAAATTTCGTCCGCCCTTAACAAATGGGCGGACGAGGCACTAGAAGGTTACTGGAGGCGTATATGCGGCTGCAGGCAATCGAGAGCCGATCCAAACAAGTCAGAAACGGATTGGTTACTTGGTAGGGATCGCCAAGTTCTGCACCTTCTCATAGGGATACTGAGAGGGCACAACAGGGTGCGCAGACACCTATGACTCATAGGTGTAGAAGATAATCCCACTCGCAGTGAATGCGGAGAAGATGAGGAGACGTCATTTCGCTTCCTCGGAGAGTGTGAGGCGTATGGAAGGATGAGTCTCGAAATCTTTAGAGTGGATTAACTACAACAGTAGGATTTGGTCGAATATAAGAGTAGACGGACATCCTGACCTTCATGAGAAGGTCAGGGAGGTTCAGAAAGGACGAATAGAAAAGGATGTGTAGATATGATGGCCAAAAGGGCCCTAGGGTGCCTACTTGCCTGGCTGTAGCCTCAACACTACTGCTACTATAGCGACTATGTGGCCAAATATGTTTGTAATCATGATGTGATCACTATGCATTCACCGTGTATTCATAGAATCTGGTTTGCATGTGATTTCCATATTATCATCTTATGCATTCACCGTGCAATGGCAATCCCATGCAATCACCAAATAATCATATGGAATCAATCATTCATCTCTCGTATTAGTCGTATTCACCATGTTATCCACGTTATATGGCCATCATGTAATCTCATGTAATCTTCGAGTTAACCCCATAAAATCACCTTTCATCATCAAGTACAAATGCATTGCTGCCAAATTATCAAATTCTACTTGATATCGGGAAATAAATCCGATAAAACGAATGCGAGTTAGCTATTTCGGTGTAACATTTTATACAAGTATATCGAACTATTCGAGGTATGGAAATTCTTGAGAAGGCTCAGCCTTCGTTGCCTCCTCTGAGGAACCGCCACTGGTTGCTAGGGACATTTGTTTCAAATCAAGTGAGTGAGAGTGCCCAAATCCCATGCTTCCAGTGTGAACTGATTCGGACACATCATACATGTTTGTGATGCAAAGTCAAGTCTGTCGAACCAAACGCGTGTACATCTATTCCTATCTCTTTCCCATCAGCCTCCATTACAAAGTAAGAGCCATAAATATGTATGGTCATGGTGTCGTCTCTCGGGATCCTTGAAATTTTTAAACGAAACCGATTTGAATTTCAAATACACATCGTCGTCTGTGCTCTCTAAAGCAAAACGCGACTTGCTCCTCCTAATTGATTGTTATTTACACAAAGATAAGATGCCAACACTCAGATTGTTGCCGTTGTTTGCATTCGAGAACGAAATTCGAGATGTAAAATCGGAGAGATAGACGGTGAGATCGAAACTGTCTAGGTAAAAAAAGTACGTGTACTATATAAATAATTCATCAGGAATCTTGTATGATTCCATTCTATCTTCGATGAGATCTCATATTACAAGAACATCGAATAGCGAAAGACCAAGTCAGAACCTACGTCTTATAACTTTTTTATGTTGGCACCTGACAAGTGAAAAATGATGCAACAAGATTTGGAGGACAGTCTCGGTTTTTTCTTTTTCCAAGTACATGGAAGTATACTAAGTTCCAGATATTCCACAACATACTTGCTTTGATCTGTGGCTTCCCTTCCTATGTTATGAGCTCCATCAGATGTGTACTCGTCCTACAGCCAATCAACTCTATGATACCACGAGAAGCGATCTTCACTTTTCTTAGGGTACTAGAAGATTATGATGATGAGCTTCATTTCACATATACTCTATCGGAATGAAGATGTGACACAGTCTTGAGCACCGCTGTGAGAATATCACAAAAAAATTATCTTCGACCACAGCATTATTTCTCTGTGTGTTTAATTTTTATTATTGCGTTTCCCGTATTTATGAATACATTTCCCGCTAACTCGAGGGAGAATATACCGAGAAATATGATTCCATTAATCACTTTCCCCGCGAACGGAGAAATTAAATTTTCCAATATTGCCTTTATTCCTTTGTTTTACTCTCCATTTAAAAGCTATTAAGGGAGTTCGTGAGACTCAGTCATCGTAACGTTGTTTAGTCGAAAACATTTCGAGTATTAGGCGTGATAAATATTCGGAATTGACTATAATAACTCCAAAAGGAAGTTGGAATTAGGGCCGTTTCCCTCCTTCATAGCTTCTGTGGAATTATAGACTATGTCGGTTTGAGCACTAGGTAGTTTGTACTAGTCTGCAAAATAGTTTTGAACTTACTGCATTTTACAAGTTGAACATCTACATATTTCTGCTTAGATTTTGCCAACGAAAACTTCCCGAGTTAATGGAGTTGGTTAAAAGAGAAACCTGATGAATATTTTCTATGAATTTGGGGTTCCATCTAGATATCTTCAGGGTAGCACCATGATTTGGTTGTTAGCCATATTATTGCATATATGTACTCCTTCGTATTAGGTGAGAAACCATTCACTGCATCATCATAATGTATATGGGAATGCCGATAACTTTTCCTATTAGGATACGAATCATTTATTCTAGATGAAACTCCACCTGGATTAACATGTTCTAGACCCATCAGTTAAGGTGGCTTACGAAAACTCGAACATCAAACATCTTCTAGGCAATCTTAATATTGCCTATACAATTTTTAAACAAAAATATGGATCTACTTCTATGAAATTGAATTTATAATACTACCAGAATCCAATTTGAAGATTATATAACTGCATGGATGTCAAAGAGAAAAAAATCATCGCACACAATGTTTGGTAGAACATTGGGATGAATTCTCAACGGTCGATTTGAATGGAATTGAGTGCCTCCACTGACACATGAAATTAGTAGGTACTTTAAATAGTTTTTTTCGGCAAGGAGGTACGAGCTCTTCGATTGGTAGAGCTGAAAATCGACTCGAAATATCAAAGAAGTCAAAAATACCGTTCTTAAAGGTCAAGTTGTAGTTTTCTGATAGGGTATATCGGTTTATATAAGGTATACATGGTTTACTGTACAATGAAATCAATTCCTTTCTGACCATATCAAAAAAGTTAATGATGAAATGGTTTACTATAAGTGTTTTTGATATAGTTCAACAATGAAATTGTTCTTGATCTATAAACTATTTATTATAAGGAAAATTTTTGTCGAATCACAACTATAGATTCCGACAGTGATTTAGCCGGATTTAGCATGTTAATCAACTCTCGATTACTTTCGAATCATCTGAATGTGGTATTCGCATGATCTTTTTTTGCTCTCTGACGAATATTTCGTCCGCGGAAATAACAAAATATCCATTTCATTGATAGCGTATGTGAAAAATTTGAGTGACGCGGCCGCGATTGGTGTTTAATTGAAATCGGGATTTCGCGAATTTCTCTTTCCCGATTCCATTCACTCATCATCCGTCGATTTTGATCGCATCATAATTGACGCTATATTTCCACGAGAAATGCCATCAAATCGAGAACGATTCCGGGAATCGGTATAACCTTTCGACACATTTTTTTATCTCTTTGAGCGCACGAAAGGGAACCCCTATAATGCTCGGAGAACATCGTGCGTACCTGGGAAGGATAGCAAGAGGAGGTGGGTATTGGATTTTCTTGTAACATCTGGAAATTATAAGTTTTTCAGAATACTTCCTTATAGGCAATGAACTTCAGAGCTTTGCCATTCTTTATAGACAAACAAGTTTTGATAAAGTGCTGTTCGACATATTTTGAGGTTGATATTGGAAGGATGTGCTGGCTGGGCTTGTCAAGTTCGTCTGATCAGTATTGGTAGTGATGGAATGATTGATGAACTGAGCTATGTAAAGAACATTTCCCTTGAAAGTTCCAATGATGTCAAAGAATTAGTGATTGTGGCTGTTCTCTGGATGGAATCTAAGAGTATCAGCGTATGTTGGGGTGCTGATCTCCTTGATGTGTGAGAAAAGTATTTTCTAACAGTAAAGCAGGAAAAAAGTGCTGGGAATGTGAAAGTGATATCGATTGACATAATTCAACAAACAACGCCAGAAAAAAATAAAATTAATTTACCAAAATTTCTGTTCTTTTTTTTTCATATTTCTCCGGAAATAATCGGAATTTAAACATTTTCTCGACGGCACATATTTATTCCAGTCACATAAATACGCAACTTCACTATAATTCAACCCCCTTCGTATCTCCTCTATACTTACCGAGATCACAATAGTCCCTTGAAATTGAATTACCCATAGTACCTATGAGAATGAAACTGATATTTTTATTATTAGACAAGAGACAAAATCCTAAGAAATTTGAGAACTTAATATTCCACTTGCTTGGTCAACTAACAGACAGTAGATAGTTTATTCTATAATGTTCATGATGTTCGAGCTATATACTTATTTATTGAGTAAATGGTCCAACCAAAAGTTGAAAGGCACTTTCGAATCTATGCCAATAGTCGCTATAATTAATACAGAATGACTTCCAGGCAAATATGTCAGTTTCTTCACGAATTACATGAAAAAAATAAATAGAAAGCACTTTTCTATAATTATATCGCCCAGGTATCATTTCCGAAACAACATCGAATCATTTCGGTGATAATCAAGAAAGCTTATTTTTTTTTCGTAATCGTCCGCCATTTTAATCGTTCGTAGATAAAAGATTGGAACTTCGCATCAACTGTTTGGGTTCGACTTTTAATTCGTTAGCTGAAACGGATTTCAGTTTATTTGGGAGTAGAACAATGGTATGTTTTAATGGATCGGTATTTGCGGCATAGAAAATCCTTTTACTATGTGTGTGATTTTTTTTTTATTTTATAGACTGGAAGAATGGAAGATTCGTCGGCAGTGAACGTTTAAGCAAGTTGAAAAAGACTAATACTAGCCCTCTAGCGCTTCCGTATTCTTCACCCTGTATATCAGTTTCAGAGCATGGTTATTTTCCATGGACTAGCGATCAACTCGTTTATCTTCTGTAGTCTATGCTCATGGCCACCTACATGGTGCTTCATGTGAAACCTCAATTTCGCATACGATTCATTGAATCAATGATGCCGATAAGGTAATATTATTGTGAATGAAGCGTATATTACAGCGCCATTGTTAATGGCACCTCATTGGCGAACCAATTTCTGTAACAGCCTTCATTTGTTTCATGTTGTACTGGATAATATACAAAAAGCAGGCCGTCACGCGATGCCCCAAAATAGTATATTGGCGAAAATGCTGCATTGGAAATGATTACTGTAATTAGTTCTATCGTTCTGGCCAACGCCACTGCGTCCAAAATACAGGGTGTATTAATCTTGATTATACAGGATTTTCCACGACGAGCTTGAGTCGATATGTATAAGCAATACTATACAGGATGATACACGGTGGATGGCCTATTAGAAGTATCTGAAGAAAGAAAAGACAGAACATTCTGAAAATTGGAATGCTTTGATAATTGAACATTTTCTATCCCTCTCAAATATTTTCATCGATACAGTATTGCCACTTCTATCAGAAACAGCTAGCAACTTTGTTATTTCAGATGGAACACCCTGTATTTCATTGCATTTTTAGATTCTTCCTGAAGAGTTGATTTCATCAATGTATCCCACTTGGGGTCTAGCATTAATGATTACAGAGATATAGGGTGTTCAAAATCGAGATTTTTCAATTTTAGGATTTTTTTGTGTCGAAAATATTCATTATCGATCAAAACGGCTTACATGTCCCTATCTCAACTTTTGATTCACTATCTACTGGAATTTAATTCCCAAAATCTTCGAAAACTTTTCAACAGTATCCTACATGTTCCAAGCAATTGGAGCCAAATTTTACCATTTAAAACATTCGAAAACTCAATTTTGTTCAAAAGGAACAAAAATAACTACGCTGAAACGTAAAGAGACATCATGTTCAAATCACCATATCTAAAATGTACAGTTTTTGCAGAATATGAGTTGACAATTTATACAGCTCACTCTGCTAACTATAGCAAAAATTCATCATAATGTAATGTTTCAGTATTATTTTGGCATTTCTAGAAACCTAATATGTAAATAGTATCATACATTATGTTAAATGAGAAAAAAATAACGAATTCAACGAAAAAGGAGAATACAGGGCGATCCAATGAAAATTATGTACATAACTTTGTGTCGTATCTATACAAAACCATACGAAAAATAAGATATGGAGTCCGAACTTTTCTCAAAGGCGAGTGTAATGAAGATAGGATCATAAGATCATTCAGGTAAAATGTTTCAGACAATCAAGGTCCAAGGGTCTATCATCAGCCAATAATCATCACAAATCAAAGGTCATGTGGAAATGAGAAAACAAAAATCATCATTGAAAATAATGAAAAAATGTGTGAAAGGAATTGAAACCGTTTGCTGAACTGAAGCACACAAAAAGAACATTCATAACTGAATACCTATACACCAAACAATACGACATATAATATACAATACCTACCATAAAACGCCAATATTTATTGTCGAAAATCCATTAATCATAACTCGCGAACGCAAGTACTTTTGTACCATACCACAATGTCACAATGTAACAAAACGGAACGCCGCAAATGAATAATAAAATTTTCGCAAATAAGCGAATTTGCGAAACAGCCGAAGCACTTTCGATTGTTTTAATATACACTTTGCCGGTCACAATGAAGCGAAACACCAATAATATATCAAACTGCCTTAATTAAGGACCATATACGTAACAGATAAAATTTATAATTAAAATGACAAAATCCAATTTCACACAACAAAGATTCGCAAATCTATAGCTGACGTTGCCGCAACCATCGGCAAAGATCGGTATCAATCGGACACATTCGTGAACCTTTCACACGTTAGTCGGTCGCTACAATGGAAATCACATGAAATCCCGAACTTGCTATCTGAAATGGTCACCATTCCGAACCAATGAATTAGGTGAATGTATACGGAGTGTCAATTCGATATTGCCCGAAGCAATGATAGAATTAACATTTGGTGAAACACAATAATTGACATAATATCAAGGGGGATAATTATTGTAAAATTAAGGAGTTTGTTGTAGTATTACCTTTCAACCTCCTGACCCCCAGGCACCTACCACTGAAATTTCAAATGGCAACCCTTATTTCTCTTGTTGCCATTTTCAAGTTCCTTATGTAGTTCTAGTTAGATTCAATTTTTTTGTCGAAATTGAAGTGCCTATACATACATCCTCACAAAACATGTATGGAATTTATTCAATTTCAAAATTGAAATAATGCAAATTTTGAAACGGTTTGTATTCACTAACCCATTACAGCCATTCATTTAAGAATATTTGTTGAACAGTTCGAATATCAGTTGTTCCTCAGAAAACAATGGAACCTATTTTGAACAATTCATCAAGTAGCTTATATGAAATAAGATCGAGTATTTCATTATCATACTATTTTTAAAAGTTCTATTATTTCAATATTTGAAATTGATACATTCCACACCATTGTGCAGCTGAGTCTCGAGCTGAGTACTTCAATTTTGTCAACAAAAAATCGGATTTACCTATATAGATAGACTTACAAAATTAAGGGTTAGGTGCCCTGAGTATCAGGGGGTTGTGATACAATAAAAGTACTACAAAATATCTTTGGTTTGGGCAATTTCAAATTTTGTACGTATTCAAATGAACACCATGTGAATGAAGAGCATCCAGTGAAAGGACCCCGCACATTTAGTACGTAAAATGGCTTTCGGCTAAATTTTCTGAAAATTTGATATGTTTGAGACATTATCGTCCTTATCACACAGTCCAATTTACAGATCGATCCTATGACCAGTTTTCGAGCTACAGGGTGTCAAACATTAGATTTTGCCTGTTTAGAATATTTTGCATCAATTCGAATTATGTGCTCTAAGTCGTGATTATTCTTCAGTAGGAATGAACTCTTCACGTCTTATATCTACCTCATGAATCCCTCTATTCGGTTAGAGAATAATATCACATACAGAGTATTGCATTTCATCATGACAAGGTAATATTCTTGGGAAAAGACAAATATTGAAAACATCAGAATTTTGATTTTTACTCAATCACTGAAAACTTGAAAACAAACGGCTAGAATCGGCCAATTATGTGACACAGTATGGGTCTTGATCATAAACATGAGGATTCATATGATTACCTCTGATACCATGTCCGGTTGGCCATATATAGGGTGATGACAATTTGAAAGCTTATAGAATTGATGTAACTCAGGTACAAAATGAGATACATTTCTATTATATATGAAGTGGAAAATGAAATGTCTCATGAAATAACCCACCCCCACCAAGCCCCTGATGAGTCACAACCACCCCAACGCATATCATCTCAATAGTTTTTTCCAAAACAATAGGAATACTGATCACCAATGCAGAAATATTACTCAGCTCCATTCAGACTCCAAAACAGTTTGTAATGCACATAACAATATGCAAAAATAACCGCATGGATGAAATATATATTATAGTCTTCAAGCAGATATAGATAGTGAACGATCTCTGCTGAATTCCAGCGAAGACCCAAGCAACAATATTTTCGGAAATCGCCATCAACAGTGCGCGACCCATTATGTACTATCATTCATGGCTTTTGCCTATCAGTTCATCTATAGCAATGCTTGATGTCATATTATGGTATCTGACAACTTGTCTCAATACGACCATCTCTCCAGAATGTGAGCCACAATGTGAAAAATATCTATCAGCAACTTTTGACAATCATCAAAATACAAATTCTCTTGAGAATTCAAACATAGCGGACATGTCACAGTTTTACAACTTCTATCTTGGAGATGTTCTGCTGGATTGAATGGAGCTGTGTCCTTACCGTCTGACCAGCTCAGGTTAGGTTAGGTTAGGTTAGGTTACTAGAACATTCTGTAGATTTTAGTTTTCTCTCGCTTCCCTAGCCAACTGTTCACATAAGCAATTCCACTTTTATGGTTATTTATATAATGCTCGATAATAACGATTTTTTCCCATACTACAAGAAGTTACGGAATTAATACGTCACCCCAGCAGAATGATATAGGTGATGAATATTTTTTATTAGTTCACCCAGTTCGAGATATGAATAATACCACTGAAATGTATTTTCACCAAGCTATTCAATGAGGTATCACAATAAGTAGGGGCTACTATTGAGATGATATGCGTTGGGGTGGTTGTGACTCATCAGGGTCTTGGTGGGGGTGGGTTATTTCATGAGACATTTCATTTTCCACTTCATATATTATCGAAATGTATCTCATTTTGTACCTGAGTTACATCAATTCTATAAGCTTTCAAATTGTCATCACCCTATATATGGCCAACCGGACATGGTATCAGAGGTAATCATATGAATCCTCATGTTTATGATCAAGACCCATACTGTGTCACATAATTGGCCGATTCTAGCCGTTTGTTTTCAAGTTTTCAGTGATTGAGTAAAAATCAAAATTCTGATGTTTTCAATATTTGTCTTTTCCCAAGAATATTACCTTGTCATGATGAAATGCAATACTCTGTATGTGATATTATTCTCTAACCGAATAGAGGGATTCATGAGGTAGATATAAGACGTGAAGAGTTCATTCCTACTGAAGAATAATCACGACTTAGAGCACATAATTCGAATTGATGCAAAATATTCTAAACAGGCAAAATCTAATGTTTGACACCCTGTAGCTCGAAAACTGGTCATAGGATCGATCTGTAAATTGGACTGTGTGATGAGGACGATAATGTCTTAAACATATCGAATTTTCAGAAAATTTAGCCGAAAGCCATTTTACGTACTATATGTGCGGGGTCCTTTGGTACATGCTCCACACAGTGATAAAGCATTGAGGATGATTGAGAAATACTTCAGGATTCGATATTACAAAATGAACATGAATGCACTCAATAGGGTGCATTGAACTTTAACTAATTCTTTATCAAAACTCACTCAGTACACGATATTATTTTACCAGGACTAACTAAATGGAAATCACGTAATGACTCATTCATCGAATACAATGTAGAGTGTGAAAGGATTGTATAATGTATAGCTTATTGAATATCTCGTTAAAAAATTTCAACATGAAGTTTGTTATTCTAAAATTAAATATGATAAAGCGGTGGCTGGCAATGTTTAATGTATGACTGAATAAACAATTGTCGACCCGCTATACCGGTCTCAAACTGGTAATAGTGCGGTAATTATTATTATTACATGACTATATGAAGACAGCAGCAACGCAGGAGCTTCAGAAAAAGGTACCTCTATATGAGATTATTTTCTGGATGTTCGATAATTTCCATTGTTACTCTCAATAGTGACAATTTTATTATAAACAAAAGTTCAGAATGAAAACTTAAAATTTCATGATACTTCATGAACTACCACAATTTATTTCTTATACTGGTAATCACCAATAATCACTGTGAATAATCCATAAATACAGAGGATAACCGGATAACCCTTTGGAGTTCCGCTATATTATCCCACCAATAGTTCAAACTCATCACAATCTTACCATGCATTTCAAGGACCAGGTAGTGGTAATGGACGGCTCAAACGAGTACTACGAATACCTTGGTAAATATCCAGATGAACATTCACGCTATTGGACGATACTCCTCTGTTTAATTCTAGGAAATCTTTCAAAATTCAACATCAATATCATTATGCTTGATAGGCAAGCAACTATGAAAGCGTTGAGCTCTCATTTAATCTGATGAATCAGGATTGTTTGGGAAAAGCTGTGCTCGTTCAGCTTACCTTTCGTGACATTAGAGTGAAGAAGGTTGTAATGGAAAATAAACTATAGCCAGAAGCGGAGCAAAAACATCATTCGTAGAACCATAACAATTAGATCTTCTATAAGATATTGACACAAATCAAGATTGGGTCAATCAGAAAAGATTGAATGTAACACGTTCGTTGGCAACAACATGCGGGAAACGCCGTGATTTTCAAAGTTCATTCATATTCAGTCTTGTATCAACTAAACCTAAAAAATGTGGTATATATTCGACTATAGGTTGTCTTGTGAATGTGGAGGAAAGAAAGTTAAGGAACACATTCTTAGGTTTCTCTAGATTCCACTGTATTAAAAACAGTCCAGGTTCAATAATTAAATTATAGAGAATTTATCAGAATATATCGCATGTTGGTACTATCGAGGGTACTATGTCGCCACAAAAAACTGATATAGAAAAGTGCATTATTCAAGGATGGCACCAGATTATAACGTCATCGTTGAAATCTGTCAATAATAGTTATTACAAGGTAGCAAGAAATATCAGTATTACCCAGCGACCAAGATTATTTCCAGAGGCTTCAGCCGAGGGGTATAAGGTCTCGTGATAGTAATATGATTTACTACCAAGGTGTATATTACATTTTTTTCACCACTAGCAATATATTTCAATCTGTATAGTTCTGTGAAGTCGTTATTGATAAATACTTATACTAGATTCGAGCGCCATTTCTGCGAATGTCGCATCAGAACAGTGAATTCAGGTTGATTATAACTTAGCAATGTCTTTATGGTACGCTATACGCCTTGGAAAGGAGTAAATAATGGTGGATTTTGTAGCTGGTAGTGGAAAAACAATAATTGCATATTCTCAATATTGAAAGATAACTGAGGGTCACAAGAATAAGATTAATTAGCACAGAACATCATAGAGGACTTTCCCAGCTCAAGGTAACCTAATATCTATTACATCAGTCATACACAACATCATACTTAATTTTGCTTACCCTTGTCAGGAACATATTATTGGTCATATACACTATACTTTTCTGCTTGAGTAGGTATAATAGTACATTTGATCGAATGTGACACTTTTGTCTGACAATTGATGCAATAAACCTCTGGTGTACGCACTTCAATCCTTTCCTGTGTTACAATTCTTTGATTTTCGCCTACTTCGATGAACATAACATGGCGTGGGTGAATGTCGCTAAATTTAGTCTGGTGCCGTACCAAAATTACAGGCATCAAATGTGACAATTGTGACCGAATTGTGACCAATGAAGATAGGGAATACATTTCGCGATTTAGCCGCATCAAGGTTGGTAGAACTGATGTTGATCATAAGTTCTAAGAATCACGCCATCTAACATTCGATATGTGAACCCCACGTCATCGTCTGAAATTCAATTGTTTATATCAAGAAACAGTCTGACGAAACAAATGAAGAGTGAGCGCACCAGAGATTTATTTCATCAATGTCTGACAAATCTGCGTGTCAAACAGAGTCACCTTTGATCCGAATGGAACATGTTATTTATTCTGCAATCGAAATAATTGATATCTAATTAAAAAAATATAAGTGAAGTTAGCACTATTTTGATTCACTCGAGAGCATATCAGTGTCGAAGCAGCTATCATATCAGCTGTCATCTGACGTACTTTTAGTTCCTTGGAACCAAACTTCAACTTCAGCTCCTAGACACTAAAGGTGTTCTAGCAACATACAAAGGAATCATATTATTGTGTCAATAGGTGGCTCCACTGCGACTGTGTCAGTAAGAGAAACTTCAACTTCAAGAGCTAACTTTGGAACGAGAATGGACGACTTTCGAGTCGATTGCAAAAAATTATAATTTTGCAAACAGGATGAAACGGCGGTGTTTTCGATCGAAGCTCTGGTGCAGAAAACGGTCTTGCCAAACCAAGGACATCCACCATTTGGTGAAAAACGGTCTCCTCATGCTAATAGCCCCAATGAATGATCGTCCTGCCGACTAGCAGTAATGAGATTCGGACTGGCGCGGGGTGGATGAAGGGTGAGGGGATGTCCTGTGTCCTTGTGTCCGTACGTCCGGATGCATCGGTCGCTATCATTTTTTAACGTCACCGGTGTGTTTGCCTTATACATACATACATGTACTATATTATATTGTCGCCGGATTCGGTAGGTGGACGGCCATCTTGGTCCTGCGACATTCGGTAATTAATGAGCACGAAATGTGCGCCGAACAACGGGCAAGTCCATAGATGGTCGATCTACGGCGAGCATCATCTGAGGAGGCGACTTTACTCGAACGTCCAAAGGTCTCTGACTCATGTATAATTTTGAATATTAAACTTTGATTGTTAGGTTATGAAAAAATTCAACTCTAACAACAATCAGACTTACCAGGGACAGGGAATTGTAAAATCATATAGCATTGAAAAATAATCATAGATAGGTTCCACCATTCTCACCAAGACCACTATATTCATGCTCGATATTTCCATCCAGCCACTCTTTGATGAAACAATCATGTCCGATCATCACGAAAGCTGCTTCACAAACACTGGTATTTTCATTCCGTGCAAAAACCTACTCTAAAGCTTAACAACTTCTCATGATCTACAGAAGCACATCAGATACGGCCAGTTTCAGTATACTGTTCTCACATATGGAGTTCAGCTCCCATACATGATGCGCTAATGCTCTGAAAGATTCCATCCAAAGATGAGTGAGCCATTCGCCTGGTGGGTGATGTCACACTTACTAATACTTTGACCTCATTAAAACACTGTAGAAAAGTCAGCGACCATTCACTTTTCTTCACATCAGCACATCATCTCGTTATCAACCTTGGGATAATGTCGAACAACACTTTACCAAAACTCGAAGCCTCGGGCACAGGTTTGGATTTATTTGCGAATGGAAGTATTCCCAAGAGCTTACATAACCTCCAAAAGTTAAAAAAAAACCTATCCTCCCTAGGTATAATACGCATGATGTTCCATGAACATCATAGAAATTTCCTATCGTGCGAAAAAAATCTGTCGGCACCTGTCTGACAATCGCTAGAAAATCTAAATTGAAGAAAATAGTGTGTAAAGTGGTACTTTTTTACGAGTAGGAAATGTGGACAATTCCTATGATTGAAAAAAAAACACTTTACACACGTGTTGCATGCAGTATTTTTCCTACGACTGTCAAAAAAGAGGACAACCCCATTCAACCTATGATGTAAAAGAATAATAGTTATTTATTATACAAGGGAAAAAAGTTGTAGATTTTAGCTCCAGGTTGTGTTGTCTCCCGACGCATAGCGGAGGGAGACAAAAAACCGTGAGCTAAAATCTAATATTTTTCCCGTGTATAATACACTATTTTTTTCTGTGACAGAAGGAAGGACGAATCAATATTGAGAAGATATTACATTATTTCGAAATCAGAATATTATCTACATGATATTTCAAGTTTTTAACAGTAGGGACACCTGCGTTTTATAGGCATCTTTATCATTCTTTTGAAGTAATCAAATATCTGATGTCACTTCTGTCAGTTCAACTCTGTGATTTGATTTTAAAAAATTGCGAATTCAGTAGTTGTTTAGTAATATACGAAACCGCGAAGTTGAATGGAAGAAAAGGACTTGCAGTTCTTTCTCGGAGACGGTATTATTTACTCATTTTTCGGAACTATAGCACAACAAAAGCCATTAACAGAGTATATATATGTGATATATATCCGGGAAAAAAGTAATTTATGAAAAGTGACATTTTATAACCTGCCAACAGAGATGAAATGCCAAACTTTTTTCCAGTCACAGAAAAAATGATATTTTTTAGCAATTATTTTCAAGTATCTAATACGCGGAAATATCGTGGCGCCTTCTTCCCGCTGACTCCCATCTCTATTTCACTGGCACTCCATACGTAATACGAAGTCAGCCGTCTTGATTTGTTCGCTTGCTGCCTTGCTGAACCCGTAAAGGAGCCCATAGACTGCGTTGTTAGTGGGTTGTTCTGTTCGTCGAACAAGTATGATCGAACAAAAATGACGCAGAACCAAAGTGTGTCAAGCAAAAACGACCATTTTGCAGCCACCAACGTCGGTTTTGCGTCATTTTTGTTGAAACAGACTTGATCGTCGAACAGAACAGCCTACCATACCAACAAAGCAGTGTATATGAGCTCCTTCCACGCAAGCATTCATTCATATTGTCTAGCAACAACCATGAAAAAAAGTGTACTGTTTTTAGAAATCTTTCATAAAATAATGTAACTGTGTTTAGATAATGAGAAATTGTACACTCTAGGCACACAAAATATATTGTAAAATCGCAGTTACTTTGGCAGCTGTAGGAAAAAGTGTTCATAAACATCGTTCGAAAGAAATATTTCATTATGGGTTGGTTATTCGTAACAATGAGCAGTTCGTTCCAATATCATCTGTTGGTATTTATAACACATACAGATTGACAGTTGAAGTTTTCATTTCACAGGCGAAATCTTATATCATCAACTATATTAACATTTTGCTTGAATGGCGCGATACTGATTACTACGAAGCCCTGGAAGAAACACATAAAATAAAAAAAATAAAAACTCTTCAAAATTCCGACTTATAACTCGGAATTTTAAAATTCCGTGTTATAACTCGGAATATTGGATGTAAAATTCCGAGTTATAACTCGGAATTTTAAAATTCCGAGATATAAGTCGGAATTTTGATGTCAAATTCCGAGTTATAAGTCGGAATTTTGATGTAAAATTCCGAGTTATAACTCGGAATTTTAAAATTCCGACTTATATCTCGGAATTTTACATCCAAAATTCTGAGTTATAACTCAGAATTTTGAAGAGATTTCATCTTTTTTATTTTATGTGTCCCTTCCAGGCCTTCGTAGATTACTGATGTATAACAAAAACACCAATCGTTCTCCTGTCTTTGAAGCCGAAAAAGGATGTACCCGTCTCCTCAGTTGGCGCTTGCCCTAGCCTCTAGTGGCTTTTCGTGCTCTCTTTTGTTTGCTTTCGGACGGCCGATTCTCACGAAGAGTGCTTTGGCGGAGTGGTTTTCGTGGCTGTTGAGTAGGTGGTTGGAAAGGGTCAGCGATCGCTCGGGTGACTTTGTCACCGCTCTCTCTTTGAAATCACATTTCCAGCAATGAACAATGCTAATTCCATGCATATTATCGAATCGATCGATACAATGTGGACCGATTCCTTTGTCCTTCGACCTTGGAGGTATACAGGGTGTTCGTAAATGTAATGTACATGAATGAGGTAACTCATTGACTAATTTTGGTGCTAAAAGCTTAACTGAAAGTTAATATGAACGTGTGTCCCAACTTGCTGCACTCAAGTTAGGAATATCAAATGATTTTTCTCATGAAAACTCAATCTTATATCATTTTCAGAGAAGTTTACAGATATATTGATATATATATATATATATATATATATGTAGATCACTTATGATTGCAACTCAATCTATTCAAATATATCATACATCTAATGAATCCAGGACTGATAATTCATTCGCCAGCTCAAGATCCAGACCTAAATAGTTATCCCTCAATAAGTGAGACTGATAACATTCATTCTGTAGAATTTCGAAAACAAGTTCAAAACGCATTCAAACACTTTGTACAACACGTATGGTTGTATTCGGAATGAAAAAATATTTCAGAACCTGAAAACACATAATCAGGACCCCATTGGAGGAATGATGATGATTCTACGAATACGAAACGTCGCATAAAGGAAACAATATCACCACGTTGTATTTCATCAAAAGTTGATGTGAAAAAAAGTATTCTCTGCTTTTCTGTCTCCTCCATAATGAGAAAAATACAGTCAATTAGTCAATTATACAAAAATTGATTTTTTCCTCATAACTGCTTCTACATAAGACTTGAAAATTGGCTGTTGGAATGACCTTCTGAATGGGTAGCTTTTTTCACAATTCGACTGAATTTGTTGTAATAACCCCAGACAGCACTGGATATTCATATAATATTCTCTAAATATGCTAAAAAGGAGGAGTATATTCCGAATATTCATCGATTATTCCTAGAATATATACATGCCTCTGGAACATCTAAAAGGAATATTCCAAAGTGAATAGTCGGACATGTTCAGGGAATATTCAGGTATGAATCTTCCAGGAATATTCCCAACTGAATATTCTCTGTTGTATATTCATGAAATATACCCAACTGAATATTCTGTGCGGTATATTCATGAAATATACCCAACTGAATATTCTGTGCGGTATATTCATGAAATATTCTCAACTGAATGTTCTGTGGTGTATATTCATGAAATATTCCATGAATATTCCTATGTTTCTCAACACATAAATAACATTTATTATTTCAGAGATGTGAGTATCGAACATCAGATGTGAGTATCGAACATCAATTAGATGTAAGGGGATTTTGAAACAAAAAGTGTTTATGATCCGATTTCGAACAATGCTCTCACAAGAACTTGATATGTATAACATTACTCAATTCGATTACTGGCCTAGTGGTCAAGGCGTTGCTCTGATAGTCTTGAGGTCACGAGTTCGATCCCTACTTGGGTCACTTTTTTTAATTTTAGAATATGTTTATTGGAATATTCCAGGAACATTCAACATAGAATATTCTTTTGGGTATATTCTATGATTATCTGAGGAATTCCCATTCGCATATTTAGAGAATAATCTACAGATATTCCGGAATATTTCCAGATTATTTCTAGAATATTCCAATATTCCAAAAGGAATATGATAGGGAGATTCATGGAATATCTGGTGCTGTCTGGGACGATATTGTTAGCAACGACACACTGTATTCAGGATTTCCCAGATGGTAATCCTGAAAATTGAATAGGTAAAAGTTGAAAGAAAAATGCGTTCAAGATTACGATTTGTAGCTTCGTTTTCAACATACAACGTGTTGAAGAATGACAAAAATTAGTTATTCATTAGATACAAAGGAAAAAAGTATGAAATTTCAGCTCGAGGTTGTGAGGGAGACAAAAAACCAGCTAAAATCTCATATTTTTTCCGCGTGTATAATACCTATAGGTACTATTCTTTTCTGTGACATGAAAATGGACTAATCAATATTAAGAAGATATTGTCAACCTTGAAAAATGAAGAACAATACTTAACCAAAACTTGTTCGTCTATAGAACGGCAAAGCACTGGAATCATTTGCCAATGGAGGTATTTCCAAGAACCTATAACCTCAATATTAAAATTGCCAACAAAACCTTACTTTGCTCCCTATCTTCCCTATATACAAGGTGTTTTTGAAATAAGTGCACATATTCAGCACATTAATATGATACAGTCTAAGGAATATTCCCATGATTATTAGATTCTAATTCTTCTATAACGAGAAATGTCAAAAATTTAACAAAATACGAGAAAAAAATCAAGTTTGCCTATTGTGCCTACCTGCCTACCGCATGGAAATTTGAACAGAGGTGACGTCACATTTGCTACAGTGTAGAGCTTTGGGTGGAAAAAGGGGTCTAACCCTCAAATTTTATATTGATCCATGAGTTTTTATTAGTAACATTCGATAGTACACGTTGAGCTTTCTCGGTCTTTGAAATATGTGCACTTATTTCAATGCCACCCATAGGTACGCACGATGTTCCATGAACATAATAGGAATTTTCTTTTGGTACGCTCCAAGAGATAAAGAAACCCTGATGAGGAACTATGGACCCAGTTCCGCGGCGCAATTATCGCTACCCTGCCGCCCCTCCTGAGAGTTAGGCGCGACCTCTTCAGCCCCAAGTGCCCCCACGTGACCCGACTTCCGGCCGTTTATTCAATTCCATTTTTCGGAAATCCCCCTAGCGGTGCTCCGGCAGGCAAATTAGAACGCTAACGGTCATCTATTACGTCTATTGCGGTGGCAAGTCGACGCAGAATGGCCGCATTAAACATGTAAGTGACAGATCGGACTCCGGGGATGAGGGCAAGCAGTCCGGGACGAGAGCGAAAGGATTCGCCTGGAAGATGGACGGCGAAATGTTACGGTTTTGTTTACAGAAGAACATAGTTCTGTTTGGATCGTGTAGAGTAGCGATGTTCAGTATGTTGGTTTATTTTGTTTTTCTTCTGTTCGACTGCCAAAGTTAAGAAGAATAGTCTCGAGAATAGTTGTCTCACATCCAGAACGTTACTAAGTTAACGTTAACGTTATTCGACATATTTCTAGGTTGACAACGAAAGGATGTGCTGACTGATAGGAAATTCAGGAGCATGTTGCTGACGTCAAAATAAGAAGAAGATTTCGAATAAATATATGTCCGAAAGTTATTCGTTTCTGGTGTCAAAGTTGATTTTACTTGATTCTTTGGGATTTTCTCTCCTCGTTTCTATAAAACAAAAATATTCGTATTATTTCAATATATTTGTAGAGAGACAAATCAGATGATTTGCCCCAAAATGTCACTGCGTTTCACAAATTTTTTCATCAGGGAGTCTAAAAGAAAAATCCAGTAGCTTGTCAGTGACAATTTGTTTGAAAAAATGTTTGAAGGATAAAAATATACATATATATTGAAAAAATATCGAATTTTTACTTATCTTTGGACGTTTCGGGGCCGAATCTGCTCCTGTTCTCAACATAAAAATGTAAAATATTTCTCTTTGGAAGTTGTGCTGCTTATAGCTCAACACTTTTCAGTGTCATACTGATACGACATATATTATGAATGAGTGATTTCAGTCAACAAATGAGTTACAGGATGTTTTTATCAATTGGTCTTGAATCTACCATTTTCATGTTCAGTTTTCAGTAGTGAATACCATGTTCTATCTATATCGAATGAACAGGAAGAAATGCTATTGTCTCCGTTTAGAAGAATGCAAGCGGATTCCTTGATTTTTCTCTTTTGGTTATCTTCCTTTCCTATGATTTTGATATAATTCCACTCTGCCATATGTTGTCCATCTTCAGTAAGGATATGTTCAGTTAGCTTCGATTTATCGATATGTCTTTTTCTTGATATTGTACTTGAAAGAACAATCATCAAAAAATTGAATTTATAGTATACCTTGTGTTTGTAGAAAGTATTATACATCAGGTGAAACGAGAAGACCTATCTCAGTGAAGACTGAAGAACAAATAGATTATAAATGAGTGATTCATTCTGACAAGTACAGCCAAAACTTTTTTTGCCAAACTGACAGACTTTGCTTTGCTATCCATGGTTACATCCAGACTAAGCTTCGATATCCATGGTGTCATCGTTGAAAACCTCAACGCTGATAGACCAATCAAAATTGGAAGACAGATTTTCGTGATATAAGCACACGTTGTCTCCGGCTTGTGATTGGTCAAATTATGTGATGAGTGAAATAGTCAGTATAGAAGCCAATACGTAACAGATACAGTTTTCTTGAAGCACGAATAATACGATTCAGAATGAAAAAATACCACCAAATGATTGTATGTACCACTAGGTATTCGAGTGAACTTGCCTGTAGATAAGAACAAAAATGACACCCTATGATGGTGCAAAATATGGCAGAGTTGATTCTCACACAATCATCAGGACCTCAGAGGACACCCAATGGTGTGAGCTGGTGTTTTTTTTTTTCACTGTGTAGATACGTAGAATGGAACATTGCCCTTATTAATTTCGCTTGTACTCGTCACATGAGTGAGAAGCGTTTCAGCTGAATATTTGGGTCAAAGAAATATGATATCAGAAAACCTTCTTCACATAATATCGATATATGCGTTAGATTTTCATATCACTTAGATAATATGATCACATAAGAGTACACCATTTATGACTTATCGTTGATATTTATTATGAAAGTTTTATTGCATCTTCAGTACGATATTTATTGAATTCAGAAAACAGTGCAAGTGTTTACTACAAGTCACAGATAAGATAGAAGACATGCATTTTATAGTTAACCGATAACGTTTGTTGCAAAATATACCGGTCGCAGAACAAATTTGAAAGCCGATATCCAATGCTCATTCGCTTCTAAAACTCACTGTAAATCATAAAATATATCACGACGGAATGAACTTTAAATCGAAATGTAAATGTTTGATAAATTATAGTTAGTTGTGAATCGTTATTTATATTTGAAAATTAGTCATAACTTGTTTTATCAAGTTCGAATGGGTTTATCGAGTACGAGTTGGGAAAGGTTAAAAATAAAAATGTATCTATGCTAATAATCCTTATCTCTGAAAAATTACCATTTCTGTTATATAACACCGATGAATGTTATTATACAGGGTGTATCTAAATAACACCGAAAAAATTCAAGGGGTGTTTGCTTGTATCATTCTATTTTATTTATATTTTATTTTATTTATAACTCCCCTGTATAGGCTTTCATGGTGCCAAAATCCAGTATGGATGAAGACTGAGAAAGCCCCAAAATTTCAGAATGATTCTAATTGGGGTTATTGAGTAATCTCAATGGAAGTCTTGAGAACACCTACATTAAAGCTTGAAGTCAAATCGAATTTTTATTATTTCCTCAAAAACTAAGCTAGATCCAAATATCACACGAAGGATAAAAAAGTTGTTATCTCGATACTTCAATCTGATAAAAATATAAAACTCTGTAAAACTGGTGGTTTACAATGACATTTACCATGAATATCGCTCCATATTACTATTAACAAAACCACAATGTTTTATTGAAATTGATGAAAAGACAATTGAGAAATTAATAGAAAAAAGATTTTTCATGGAAATATTAATACCCTGATGTATGTATCTTGAAAACGAAGCAGGTTAGGTCACATGTTTATATGAACTTTATTTCCTACAATATCACATGGAATCACCCCTTGAATTTTTTCGTTGTTATTTAGATACACCCTATATACAGAGTGGTCCAGGTTAAACGTCTTTAATTTTGATAGGCGATAGAACAGAGGAAAAGAAGTAGACTTTCATGAACAAACTTTGGTTGAAGATGCTTCCTAACAAAAATGCAGGGTGTCCAAGTTTTGGGCAAAAATTGTATTTCTCATTATATAACTTCCGAACCACCCGACCGATTTAGATGAAATTTCGCACACAGACTAATGTATCACATCTCTGAGTAATGATTGAGGTCATTTGAAAAAACTATTCATTGGCGTAGATAATGGGGGTCTCCTTCTCCCTCTCCTGGTCATCGGTTTCACTGAATATTTCATAACAAGATTCGATTTTTTGATTCCTTGTTCAATTTGAAGAATTAAAATACTTATTCGAATTCAAAGGGTTGCAAAAATGATAAAATTCTTGAGGTTCTGTACAGGGTGTGACTAGTATGGCTTTCAATAATCTCTATGAAGTACACATTCCAGTGTTGATTTCGATTATTCTAAATCTAACGCGGTTCGACGAGAACTCAATCGAGGCGTCACAACTCTGACACCCTATATCTCTGTTCGGAAGCATTTTCAACCAAAGTTTATTCATGAAAGTCTAGTTCTTTCCCGTTTTAATATAGCCGAACAAATTTAATGACGTTCAACCTGGACCACCCTGTATATGAGCGATTTCAGAAATGTTATGAAATTGCGATAGCATGACTTTATTGCACATTTCAAACAGTTTTATCAATTCATACTTACTGAATAATCTATATCGAGGGGATACAACCCTCTCTAACTAGGGTGCACCGTACTAAGACCCCTTTCGAAGAATTTCCAAACGCATGCAAAAAACGTCACGCGACAGTGCGTCCTATTTAGAATTATTATTATTCTCTCAATGACTCACAATCAGCTCGCCAAAAACACGAATCGCTAAAAATTACATTCATTTTCAATTTTATTTCGCAATTATTTCGTAATACCAATTCGCCCCCGCCCTGCTCACGTGTTTTTTTGCAATGTTCATGAAAACACGAGCGATACAGATAGGGTGAAGCGGGGTGAATTTCAGCACGCGAACATTAGTCATAACGCGAATGATGTAGATGATCGTATCTATACCATGTGTCGACGCATACGGAAATATAAATTTGATGTATACATCGAAAAAAGAAGCAATGGGCGTGTACGTACACCTTAGTAGAACTTTTAACTCAAACCATGTTTATAATGATCCTTTTATACATAAATAATGATTGACGACATAATTCGATCGAAAAATTAACTGGAATGTTTTATTTTTGGACATAAATAATAGTACCTTCTGAAAACGGACCCTCTTATGACGTAGAAACCTCATCTCGCCATAGTTAAAAGAAAATACCAAACGCCCGACGGAGACTGAGGCAACTGATAAATTAATTCTTTCAACTGTGATCTCGCGCCAATTCACTCAGTCAGATATCATGTATCATTCATCTCTGTCTGGAATAGTCTTGTTTCAGTATTAGGGTTTTGACGTCACATCATCGCCTCGTTTTCAGAGGTCCGAAAAATCGGGGATTTCAATAGTTTTTTATAAAACGTAGGGAGCTCACAGCAAGAAACGGTTTGCGGTGGTGAGCTAGTTTGGGTGAGTTCTATCGAATTATGAAATAAAATTGTTTTGTGATATAAGCCCATTCATTCTTCCGCGATCTTAGCAAGGCATTTGACTGCGTTCAACACGACATCCTACTTTCCAAATTGTATACTTTCGGAATACGAGGAGTAGCTTTAGAATGGATCACATCTTTCGTTAAGAACAGACGACAATATGTATCAATAAACTTCAAAGAAAATAATTCTTACCATAGAGTAAATTCTGACTATACCTAGCTGTTGGTGTAGGAGTCCCTCAGGGATCTGTTTTGGGACCTATTTTGTTTCTATGCTATATCAACGAACTGTTTAGTCTCACCAATAATTCGCATTATGTAATGTATGCTGATGATACTACTATACTCATCATCAGACAAAAATTATGATAATCTATCGAAACACTGCCACAACGTTATGGATACAGTGATCTCTTGGTGTAATGAGATTTCATCATCGGCAAAAACGTTGCTCAAATATGGATATATCTGTGCATGGTAATCTGCTTGGAAATGTTGATGAGTTAACATTTCTAGGAACCGGCATAGATTCGAATGTTTTACATGGAAATACCATTGCAAAAAATTGATAAAGAAACTAAATTCTCTCTATATGTTTCGGAGTCTAAAAACAATAGTTCCAGAAGAACAGATGTTGTTGCTCTATCATGCTCAATTTTCCCCACGAATCCGTTATGGTATACATTTTTGGGGTATTTCTACTCTATCACCGGATGTTTATATTGTACAGGAAAGAATTATAAGAATAATAGCAGGAATACCTAGTCGACAATCTTGCAGAAATATTTTTTTATATAGTCTCAACTTTTTATCTATCATTGATGTTTTTGTATTTGAATTATGTCTTTATGTATTTTTGAACGAAGAAAAATGCATACTTATAGGAATAAACTTCCCAGTCGATTGAAAAACTCAGTCAATTCAAAACGAACTTGAAACAATTTCTACTGGAAATGAATCCCTAAACTTTAGAAGAATTTTTTTCGGCACCCTATAGTCTTTTTGTTTTTGTCTAGTTCTCGGTCTAGTTTTAAGCCTTCAATCTGACGATTCTTATACATGTAAATATATCCAATGGAAAATAAACGTATTGTATTGTATTGTTGGCGATGAACATTTTCCGTTTCACCCAAGAGGGTCTTTTCTCGAACCGTTCGAATTCAAGTCGTATACGAATAAAAAAAGATGCACTCACGTATGTGACGTATGTTAAAGTGAAATAGAAGATCGGATTCGTATATAATAGACCCCCAGAGAGCCGATGAGATACCTCAAAGACCGAATATGAATAAGTCTGTATATTCAATCGCGAAAAAACAATTTTCAAACCTAGGTGAATAATTATATTTCTTTTATTGTTCAATTTCTTTATTCAAGATTGATTTTCTTTATACAGTGTGACCCATTTTTGATTGAAACACCCCTGTATCTTACGTAATCGTTGGGTAAGGATCCCGAAATTTGCTGGAGACAGAGATATACCAAAAATGCACTCTAAATGAGGTATATTCAATATTTTTTCCACCACTAGCTATGAAACCTACCATTATTTACTTATTTTCGAGGCCTAAAGTGTGTTTTAACTACCAAGAGTAAGGATGCTCGCACATTATACCCTTCGACGATTATATTACTAATTCTATGTGTATAATATACTATTATTTCCTCTCTATCAATCCATATAGTTGGCTATTCACGAGGCTATTTATGATGGTGTACCCTGTGGAACATGGACTCGCATGTACAATCAATAATTCGAAGGATGTGCTGATCTATCTGACTTTTTTCGGACGGTTTGAACTACGTCAATCATAGTCATCTCTTTCGCCTATGTTGACATATCGTGGTTGACATTAAAAGTTAACGTCGTTACCATATTCGGTTCGTCCATGGATGATGACTCCTACTACAGTTCGTTTATGAATAAATAATGGATAATATATACTCGAAATAAATATCTATCTAACTGAATTTTGCATCTGAACAAAGAACATTAATTTTCAGTCTCATCTTTTATTCATAGCTGATGGATACGTATTACTCAATCAGTGAAATCCGAATTATTTTCGTATTGAAATTGAAATCAATGTTCATCGATATGACAACACGACTATTCAATTGTCAAGGATGTGTTTCTGTGATGAAGATTTTTGGAACTATTGATACCATTCGAACTTTTTTAATTCCTCTCATTTGCACACCATAGGTATACTCGCCGGAAAAACAGGGGGACACCTATAAATTTGCTGAAGTATAGTGTTCAAATTAGAGTTAGCTTTTTGAACTATATAGGTATTTTGTGAAAAAATGCATCAAGGTTATCACAAGTATTTCCAATTCAGGATAATATGCTGTTACCCATCACAGAGTATCTCAAATTTAGATCATAGGCTTATAAGGAATATTTCGTTCATGATTGTAGACGCATGTTACAATCATGCGGTCGGATTGTTTTCACCATTATCAAAAAATATACCCGATTGAAAATTGACAACAAAACTAGAGAAACATTTATTTATATTATATACCTAGTTGAAAAATTATGTTGAACCTACCCTGACCCATCTATTGCTCCCAAAGAGGTTCTACAGTAGTTTCATTGCTTTCTTGATTTCATTCTTGACTACTTGCATAATAAATATCCAATGTTTTGATGGACAATTCAGAAATGAACAAAACAATACAACAAACAAATGATGGTACAGCAACATTGAGGTTATGAACTGTCCGATGACTAACACACATGGATAATAACAATTAACATGTATTTGTATTTTCCTCACATTGTCGTGTTTCAAGGTCACACCAGTATGATGTAACTAGACTGACTGATCTATGGTGTGTGCGAATGCTTCCGTTCGGAAAAATCACGTCTATAAATAGATTTTTTTTACTGGTGTGTTAACTTGCTTAATTGAATGATGATCATAATTTGTTGGTTTTTGCTCGACATGTTATTAGCGAGCAATTTTGCTCGATGCGTCGAGGAACTTTAACGAGTATTCCAGAATTTATAGAATGATCGTTAGAATTGAGAATCATGTTGTATACCCATAAACGTATAGAATACCAACATGCATAAGTGATTTAGCCAGTACGATAGCAGACGTACCTAGTATACGCTCATCAGTTATTTTCAAAATATTCCTCACTCCAAGACCATTTTTTGATGATTCTTTATTGAAATAAAACATTAATAGTATATTAACACCGAGGTGGGATGAGATTCATTCCTGTCGTGAGATGTTATAGTTAGCGGCATCTCGAGACAGGAATGAAACTTTCTACCGAGGTTTGTATACTATTTTATTCACAACCATCATATTTAGATGAAAATTAATAAATTTCTGTTTAGTTCTGAAGATACCTGAAATAAATGAGTAATGACTACATTACCTATAATTATGGTTGTAAATAAACACATTTTCATATATAATGAGTTCCTGCGATCAAGTATTTAATACATAAAATACGATTTTGAACACGAATCTAATAGATCTGTTCAATCATAATGGAGTTCAGATAGAAATGACTAACACATGTAAGTAATTCAAACATATGTTAGTAGTCCTATATAAAAACATATATAACATACCATCTATGAATGAAATCAGTCGTTCTAAATATGTATTCTATAATGTTGTTAAAATTTTCAACATTCTTTTCCACTTGAGTATTCAAATGAGAATGTGTCTCGCAAACTATCCTGAGCATGTCAAGAAATACTTTGCAATTTGTCTTATATATAACATAAATCCTCTGACATAGCACAAATATGTGAAGTACTTCACTTATTTTTTTTATTGAATTGTACGGAATATCAGATAACATGTTTCATGTTTCAACACTTAACATCAGTGGCATACGCAAGTTTTGATACTGTATGCTGCTAATATTGTATGTACAAGGTGTCCAAGAACAACGTATACCATAAATTCTATAGGGTGAACCGACAAGTGCAGTGTTGAACAGTGAGAGGGCGTAAAGTAAGGACCAAGGGAAATAAGGTAGGAAGTGGTGTTCTTCTTATATGCGAAATAGCTAACTCCCTGTATAGTGATTGAATAGGTACGACATGTTTTCCATGCACATTCACTATAGTAAACTTCCCTACGAATTTCAGAGCAGTACCTTTCAATAATTTGGAAAATGAAATTATTTTCATCATTTATGGTACGTTGTTCTTGGATACCTTGTATTGATCTTGAGAGATACATACATTTCTTAGCTTGAAAAAGTGAAAATAATATTGAATTATATACAGCCACTACAATGATACATTAAATAATTATTATAGAAGAGCCCTGTACCAATTACATACCTTGACATTCAACAAACGCATTTATCACTGTTTACCACATTTCAAAGATTGCGGTATCATTAACAATTTACTTAACATTTCAGTTTCTACATAGACAATTACAGCGCCAGCTTAATGAAATTAACAATGGCAATTATTTCCGAAAACGAACATGAAAAGCTACCGATAAGCTATTATTATAGATATTATATAGGTGCTGCTCATATTTCTGTCATTATTTGTCAGCGCACTAATCATAGCTCTCTTGACAGTTACAACAATTTGTTGTGTTTGATATTGGGACTGAAAATGAGTTTGATCTCAAGATTTCTTTAATATCAACGCAAAGAGGAATACATAATGATCATCTTTCTAATTGAATATATCGAAACATCAATCACCCACTCATTCGATAACACTTTTAAACTCTTCATCATCAGCGGTAATGTCAACATGTTCATTTCACAATAAACGTTACTGATTGCTTGAAATATTTGAGTTGGTAATTGAATAAGACATTATGTGTTCGTTTTTATATTCGAGCCGAGATTTCTGCTGTCGGCTGTTGATTGGATATTGGGTAGGTTCATTCAATGACAAATGAAACAAAACAACTCGCCAGTAGCAGTCAGCAAGCTGCCATGAATAATATTTTCATATTGAACACCAAACTGAGAAAGACTTTCACATCAATTATTTCAACTGTGATTTTCCTCATAAGTGACACCCGAGATGACACCGCTCACCATAATATAATTTTATAAAGATGATAAAAAACATGCCATTTTGACAAATTCAAATTGTTTGGTGTATTTTTAGCTGCATAACGCGTGAAGTGCAATGCCTGATAAATGTAAATACTATACGTTAAACATATTGGATCATTCGTGAAATAATCCTAACAAATATACAACTGGTTTCATTGATGATTATCAAAAATGCCTTGTCTTTTGAGGAGTCTGTTGGTTGGAAGCCAAAAGAGCGAAAACATACGAAAACTATTTTATTCTCATTATTGACATTATTGCTATTCACTTTTAAAACACTTTCTCCAATTGAATTTAGAATGTTCCATAGGAACTTTCTTAAGTGTATACCAATATAAGAGTAAAAAAATATTCGATCTCAGACCAAAATTGAGATTAAATCATCTGACCACAACTTTACGGTTGTTGTGACTTAACCGGCATTTATCGTTTCCCAAATAACATACAATTATCTGGATTCCGCTCAAATAATAACAAGTAATACCAGTATAGCCGCGTGATTAAAAAACTCCATCTTTAAATTATGCAATTCGACGGCCTAATTGATACATATAAAAATAAACAATGAACGAAAAGAGAGAGATGAATAGTTAGTTAACCAATTGATAGCTATTTCAATTTACGGGTTGATTACATGTTTCTGCCGATTATAGTTATAATTCTAATATAGTCGTCAATCGCAATACAAGTTGGTTACTATTCTTTTCGACAACTATATTTCTCCTGCTATGAAAAAAAACTGGTTCGCGAAATCATTATCCATCCTGAAACTTATTAACAATCACCCTGTAGCCAAGAAAGTCAACTTGTTCCTGATTTTTGACATTTGACAATTTCTTGTCTAAATTAACAATATGGAAAATAAATTTAAGAAAATGAATCCTTTTGGTGTTAAAAAAGGGATCCAAATCGGTCCAAGAACGTTGAAAGGCTGACCCGTCAACGTAAAATTTTCGGTTATAATTGCACGAGTGTATAAAAATTATCGATAATTTTGCAAGAAAGCGTGTTGTCGATTGTAGTATGTAGATTTCGACGAAGATATTTGCACATGGAAATTAAATTTTTTTAATTTCGATGGAATTGAGGTTTTATTATTACAGTGTTACGAATTAAAAATCAAGTTTTATGTACAGAACACAAGCGTTTGGACTTTTGGCACCTTTTCATTTTTTAGGCAATAACTCAAAAAAGCTGGGCATCGATCTCAAATATGTTTTGGCACGAATAAAGCCCTCGTATGATAAAACATATACAATATAAATAGGATGCATGTTCTTAAGTGATTCTGAAAATAATTCAATCATATAAAAATATCTGATTTACAGTTTCAATATGCATACAGGGACATTTGAAAACATTTCATGATTATCATTATCATGGGTCAGGAATTCTTCCTTAGGGGAATTACAACCTCTCAAAAAGAGCCACTGAAAAATAAGATCTACATGACACTATTCAGGATAGAAACAAAACAGATTTCATCGGACGGTGTCGGTGATATTGAATAATTGAATCGTTATTATTTTATACCAGATGTGAAGATGATATTTCAGCAAGCTGATCTGTATCGGTTCTAGCGGGCTCTATCGAGGGTGGTAAGCAAACTAAAAAAGTTTCAATCTTTCCCTGAAGATGCTAACATTGTCACTGAAACACGTGTCGATGCGTTTGAAAAATCGGGTTGAGTAGTGGTAAACTAGTGTAATGAATAGGTAATGTTTCAAATGAGAAACAAATGCCAGGTCTTAGATAGTATAGGAGCATAGGAGCGACGATTTAAGTTGAACATGGTGAAATATTATAATTTCAAGAATAATTTCATGTCAAAATTCGAAAGATAATTATATAATCATACAATAAAGTTAGATATTTTTGGACTTATATATGCGAGTAAGTATATATGTCGATAAGAAGTCTCCTCGGAGTCTCATTTTCATTTTTGTCTTAGTAGTCAGCTCACCAGATTTCGAAGGATTTTAAAAACACCCTGTATGAGTACAATTCATATGACCCGAAATGATCCATAATAAATTTTACAGTAGATACGCCATTGCCCTGTATAAACTAATTTGATAAGAAATAATATACCTCGTGGTTGGTAAATTAGATTATCTCATAATACGTCACAGCCGGAAAATAGATTACAGGAAAGTGTGGTTTGGAAGGAACTGATGAATGGAAATTATACACATATACTGCTTTGAGTTCTGCTTCATATTTTTGTAATACATTAGATAACACTATTTTACAGGATGTCTCATAAAAAACAATGCAAGCATGGTGTCAGGACACCCCAGTAACTTCTGCATTCGTATAATAAACGGATTTTTCTTGAAAATTATGAAAATCCACACACCTCTTTACAAAAAAAAGGACTATTGTTCCGTAACAATCAGATGTATTATTCTCGAGTAAAAATGATTTGAAAATATTACATTTCAGATATTATGCATAACATTAAAATTAGTGGAAATGGAAAAAAATCACAAAAATTTCATAATTTTCCTATTTTCCGCGATGTTATGAGATTGTTTGATGAAAAGAAAGTAGTTCATTTTCATATGGCTACTATGATTTGGAAATTGCGGCAACGTTATGCATAAGATGTGCGTGTATCAATATTTTTAAATCGATTTCACTCGAAAATTATACATCTGATCGAAGCGGAACAAGAGTAGGTACCTTTTTATCGTGAAACGGTATGGATTTTCATAATCCGACATTAAATTGTCGAAAAATATCCATCTAAAAAATTTGAGCAATATTTGATGTAGTCCCACCCTGTATTATACACTCCTGAATGAAACTTTGGAATGATTTTATGTTCACGGCATTTGGCATGGAAAGTTTAGTTTTTGAACCGAATTGCATCATTTCATGGCGTTTCGAAAATATTCATCCTCAGGACGCCTCTTTCAAGGGACAGTAACTTGACAATGTTGAGAAAAAATGTACTGGGTATCCGCAGGAGCAAAATTTCTCCAAAACGGTGAGATCAAACCAACGGGTGTGAAAGCAGCAACTATTTTTCTTGCAACTGTTTCTCAAGTTCACTTATATGGTATATGAAGGAAGGACTTTTTCTATTGGTGAAATTTTTTTATGCAAGTCTACTAATCTGAAGGAGTTGAAGAAGGCTCCAAACAGTAAAATAATTTGTGATTTTCAAACCACCCCATAACTACCCCACAAAACAAGAAAGCTATTGGAACTGTTGGGAAATTTCTTGATCGCGATTTTATTATGTGAATCAATAATTTTACAAAGATCAAACACCCTACATTCATTTGAAATTTCCGCTGCCTGATATTTTTTCATGGAAACGGATCATTCTAGACCTGCTGAATACACTCTATGGGGTGAAATAATTTGTCAACGAAAAACTACCCTTCCTAGAATAATCCGTTTCCATGAAAAAATCTCGTGCAACGGGAATTTCAACTGATTCATGATTTTTTTATTTCTGAGGGTTGTGTGGAGGGGTACTTTTTGGTTCACAATTTATTTCACTCCATAGAGCGTATCCAGCAGATCTAGAATTTTCCATAAAAAAATCTCGTGCAACGAGAATTCCAACTGATTTGTGATTTTTTGATTTCTGAGGGTTGTGGAGGGGTAGTTTTTGTTTCACAAATTATTTCACTCCATAGAGCATATTCAGCAGATCTATAATAATCCATTTCCATGAAAAAATCTCGTGCAACGAGAATTTCAACTGATTTGTGATTTTTTGATTTCTGAGGGTTGTGGAGGGGTAGTTTTTGGTTCACAAATTATTTCACTCCATAGAGTGTATTCAGCAGGTCTAGAATGATCCGTTTCGATAAAAAAATCTCGTGCAACGAGAATTCTAACTGATTTGTGATTTTTCGATTTCAAAGGGCTGTGGAGGGGTAGTTTCTGGTTCACAAATCATTTCACTCCATAGAGCGTATTCAGCAGGTCCAGAATAATCCATTTCCATCATAAAATCTTGTGAAACGGGAATTTTAACTGATTCATGATTTTCAACTTATAGGAGGGTTGTGGAGGGGTAGTTTTTGGTTCACAAATTATTTCACTCCATAAACCGTATTCAGCAGATATAGAATTAGAATGATTTGTTTCCATGAAAAAATCTCGTGCAATGAGAATTTCAACTGATTTATGATTTTTTTAGTTCTGAGGGTTGTGGAGGGGTTGTTTTTGTTCCACAAATCATTTCACCGCATAGAGCGTAATCAGAAAGTCTAGAATAATTCATTTCCATCAAAAAATCTTGAGCAACGGGAATTTCAACTCATTCATGATTTTCTACTTAGAAGGGTTGTGGAGGGGTAGTTTTTGGTTCACGATTCATTCCAACCCATGAAGCGTATTCAGCAGATCTAGAATAATTCGTTTCCATAAAAAAATCTCGTGCAACGGGAATTTCAACTGATTTATGATTTTTTTAATTCTGAGGGTTGTGGAGGGGTAGTTTTTGGTTCACTAATTATATCACCCCATAGACTATAGAGCGTATTTATCAGATTAGGAATAATCCATTTCCATTGAAAAACTGAGCCACGGGAAATTTGACTGATTTATGATTTTCCACTTCGAAGGGTTGTTGAGGGGTAGTTTTTGATTCACAAATTATTTCACCCCATAGAGCGTATTCAGCAAGTCTAGAATAATCCATTTCCATCTAAAAATATCGTGATACGGGAATTTTAACTGATTTATGATCTTCTACTTAGGAGGGTTGGAGGGTTGTGGAAGGGTATTTTTTGGTTCACAAATTATTTCACCCCATAGAGTGTATTCAGCAGGTCTAGAATGATCCGTTTCCATAAAAAAACATCAGGCAACGGAAATTTCAACAGAATTTAGATTTTTGTACTCCGGAGGGTTGAACTACCCCTTAGTTTCTGGTTCACAAATCATTTCATTGTATGTAGGGTGTTTGATCTTTGTAAAACAATGGATTCATATAATAAAATCGCGATCAAGAAATTCCCCAACTGTTCTAATAGCTTTTTTGTTTTGTGGAGTAGTTATGGGGTATTTTGAAAATCACAAATTATTTTACTGTCAGGAGCCTTCTTCAACTCCTTCAGATTAGTGGACTCGCATGAAAAAAATGCACCAATAGTCTTTCCTTCATATACTATATAAGTGAACTTGAAAAACAGTTGCCAGAAAAACAGTTGCTGCTTTCACACCCGTATCAAACCATACCCTTGTGTCAAACAATCTTTCTTGTTTTTCAAATTGCATCCGCCTGTTTTTTCGATTCATCTTATAGAACTTCTCGTTCTTAATTCGACCCAACATCAAGATCGATATAGAAGTCAAAATTTCAAAGAAGTAAATGATCTTGCAGGCTTGTTATACTGGTAAATCCAATTGTTCCTTGAAATATCAGAGGTACACATGAAATAATCTGAATAGGCGATATTATAAGGTGAGTGTAGCAAGTGATACTAGTCATTTCAAACAATCATTTGAGAAAAGATCGATATTTTCGAGGATGAATTTTTCGCTGAATATCTATGACAAGTTCTTCATGATGAACCAAAGAGGAAAAAATCATGGAGGTGCAATTTGAAGAACCATCAAAGTTTGGGGTGGTTTCTAGTAGATTGATCGATATATGAGGTTAATTCGATTCAATTGTCTTTGAGAGCTTTTGCTCCCATATATTCCAGAATTTTTTCAAAGGATGGTCAGCGATAGATAACCCAGATAATTGCAGGCCTAAACGATCCTAAAAGCTCTGAGACACATATATGTTAAATGTGAGATCAGAACATAGAAAAAACCTTAAACAATACCCGCCAAGCCAATAATTATACCTACTCGTACATAGGCATAGGCATCATTGAATCATCACTCATTGAGCTAGATATTCCATAAGATTACTGGATAGTCTTTGATGTACCAAAATCCAATCGAAAGGCCCCTCGAAAGGAACCTTGTGGTTTTTAATACCGTAAGAATGCGCAAGAGAAGGCAAGAGTTTACATTTCTGTTGCAGTTAGCTCACACTAAGTAAGACCTCTTATGGAACATTTAGGAATTCAAATATAAATTGCAAATAGAATGACGACTCGTGTAGATTGGAATTGAAGATTAAATTAATTCTAATAATACCGTAACTCGTTATAAGGATGTTCGGTCCGCTGAGAGCAAAAAATATTTAGTGCAATTAACTCGATTCAAGCAGCGGAAGATGTTCATGTTCCGGTGGCCATCAATTTTGTTTTTCTAAACCATTCTAAACGAAGTCATATTCTGAAATGTATTCAGGAACTCTCAAGGCATGTGCGTATAAAAAACATAATTGAAGATCATTTTCTCACATAGATACGCACGTACACTGCTCAACAAAGGATATTCTTTGGTAAATGAGAAAAATTACGAAATCCACTCAAAGTTGAAAAATATGGCTCAATTCATCTTGAAAATCGAACTGATTATTGTACCTACTTTTGAAAACATGTTTTCTACAAAATTGTGAATCAAGAAGTTATAATTATATGAACCCTGATGGATATATTAGGACTGATGACATTTGATGATGAAGTATACCGACTGTTTGCAAAAACTCTATTATGTGTGAGTTTGATGAATATAGTTGGTACCTTTTTTGACCAACATGCGACTCAATGCTGGAGAATTTATGTAAGCAATTTTAGGAGTTCCAAAAAGGACAGACCTCGGGACAGACTTGAAAGTTTATAATGGGAGCTAACTCATGAGACGCTTTCTCAAGACATTTTCTTGAAATGAACATCATCGCTTTAGGATAAAGCGAGAAAAGATGGAGCAGTAGAAGAAACGGACAACTCAATAAAGCGTTTCTTCGTACATTTTAGCCATAACTCAACTTTAATGAAACTCCATTCAATCACATACATCAGTACTTTGCTGGTATTCACGCAGTGACATATAGTTAGTAATATCGGCAAGATTCAGAAATTTTCTGAACCATCATTTCTCGATCGAGATTGTTGAGAAAATCGAACCAGTGAGAATCATTTGATTGAAATGATGGAATCACAGCAGTTGCGTAAATCACAAAGTTGTATGTTTTGGTATTCTAGAACAACTTTGAAGAAGATACTAGCAACTCTGGAGGAAATTGTATCAATAGATGAATAGGTGCATATCACTTTTGCGATGGTTATAGGTTGATATTCGTTGAAACTGTGGTAGTGTCCCATTCATTGGACGGGAAGTATAGAGCGATGTGAGGTTTCCTTTTTCATTTGCTCCTATAGCATGATCGAATGACATTTCGTTCCATGGTCCTAAATATTTATTTAGCGTTCTAAGAGTCAACAATGCTGAACCGGTGTTTGGTGGGAATGTTTATGGGAGATATATAGAGCAAATATTAGACTTTTCGTTTTATTTGTTCTAAACATAATTTAAAGTAGTTTTGTCCTTTGGTCTTATCTTCAGTATCGAGTATTCTGAGATTTCGAGTCCACCTCTCCTCACCAGTGTTATTTTGTAAGATCTTAAGCGATTTTTGCTAGAAGAGAAATTATATGTATTATGAAACCCTACTCACTCTAGGATAATATCCGGGACAAATCTCAAAGTACCGTCGACCAACACCAACAAAAAAATCCAGTAACAAGACACTGTCGCGCCAACAGAGGCAGGAAGCGAATCCGGAGAAAGTAAAAATCGGTTCAGAGAGCGGGGGACAGGAAAGAGAAAAAGTCCAGAAAAGTACACCTCGGGAGAGAATATACGCGCGTCACAAGTAGTACAGAGTTCGAACGCATACAAATTCTATGCGACAGTGTATATATATAAGTGTATATATGTATATACGCCTCGGCACACACACTGAGACTGAGAAGCTTCGGCGGGCAAGCTAAGCGATCAGGCGACGGCGAGGGACTGTCTGTCGGTGTGTCGCCGCTTTTCGCGTTCGTTTCCTAGCATTGCGCGCACCACGGCAGTTGCGCAACTCTCCCCCCTTCCCCACTCGACCATTCCGCTGACGCTACCCCCCTTTTGCCCCCACCACGCCACCCCGACGGCATCATCTAATTACGTAAGGCCGTAGCCGGTCCGTCTATCTGCCGCCACCACCACCACCACTGCTGCTGCTTCTTCTCTTCTACTTCTCTTACTATCAATCTTCTAGCTGATTATTCTATTACAAACACTACTTTTCCAGAATCTTGAGTTTAATCCTTCTTATCTTCTCATTAGTCCTCTTACTCACCTTCGAGTTCATTTGTCTACCACAGTGTTATTACTCCAAAATTTTTAGTTTGCTCCTTTCTATCTTCTCATTCATCTTCTTCACCTACTATATAGCCACGGCATACCTACCAAGTAGTAGTAGTAGTTGTAGTATTGTGAGGAGGCTGTAGCCAGGCAAGTAGGCCCCCATGGGCCCTTTTTGCCAACCCCTGCTCTTCACATATCTACACATCCCTCTTTTAGTTATCCTTTTCGAACCTTCCCGTCCTTCTGATGGAGGTCAGGATGTCCGTCCACTCTAATTCGACCAAATCATCCTGTTATCCTATCTATCCAAAGATTTAGAATATCATCCTTCCATACGCCTCACACTCTCCAAGGAAGTGAAGTGATGTCTTCTCATTTTCCCCGCATTCACGACAAGTGGGACCATCTTCCACACCTATGAGTGATAGGTGTCTGCGTAACCTGTTGTGCCCTGTCAGTACCCCTATAAGAAGGCGCAGGACTTGGCGATCCCTGCCAAGTAACCAAGCCGTCTTTGTCTTGCTTGGACCGGTCACCAGATCTCTCGATTGCCTGCAGTATACCTACTAAACATTCCACCCCGTTTGTAGCCCCGTCTGACTCGTCTGACCGATTATCAATCTTCTATAGCTGATTATTCTATAACAAACACTAATACTATAGAATCTTGAGATTACTCCTTCTTATCTTCTCATTAATCTTCTCACTCACCTTCAAGTTCATTTGTCTACCACAAGGATGTTAACACTATTACTCCAGGATTTTTTGTTTGCTCCTTCCCATCTTCTCATTCATCTTCTTCACCTACTCTAGCCACGGTATACCTACTAATCATTCCACCCCGTTTGTAGGATCGTCTGACCTGACCGATGTATATCCGACAACATGGGCCAAGTGGCCCATTGTAACTTACATCTTCATTGCACCCACTTCAGCATCTCTGTACCTTGTAAAAGTTTATACAAATACATCACTGATTGTGCTCCTTAACTGGCGCATGACTATCAGTCATGTTCTGGCACCCCCAGATTAGTTTGATACGGTTCACGTCTGCCAAAGTCCTCAGTGCTTTCTTGCTATTCCATACCAGCCGAGACGTCACTTCCTTTGGCTTTCTGATGCCAAAAATGCCACTTGCCTGCCTGAGATAATGCGGACCTGCTAATTTTTCACGGTTCTCTCGTTACAAACATGGTAGTTGAAATGCATTCGGAGCGCTATTACATGAAATGTTGAGTTTCTTCCTTCTTCTTATCCCTCTTACTATTCGTCTTCTCATTATTCTTCTCCGTAGCCATCTTCGTCTTGATTCCTCTCCCACAACTGCTCCTCCTTATTTCTCCTCATTGAACTACTGCTTACCTATCTTCTTCCTGCTTCTTCTATCACGATCACTATTACTCCAGAATTGCTAGTTTGCTCCTTCGTATCTTCTCATTCATCTTATTAGGTACTTTATGTTGATGTCTACTACGAAGATTCCATCAGAAACGCCATTCGAAGCGCTATTACTCCAGAACTTTGAGTTCCTCTCCTTCTTCTTCCTCATTCTTCTCCCTAGGTACTCATCTTCTTCAAATTCTTCTACTACAAGCATGTTCCAGACGCTATGACTCTAGAATTTAAAGTGTGCATTTACTATTTATAATAGTCATCGTGGGAAGCAGGTAGATCTTTTGCGAAATGTTCGACGAATACTGGAGCAGCAAGTGATGCAGCCATCGAATTTGAGTACGTTTGAGTACAATCTTGCTTGGATGTGTAGATCTGCTTAGTTTTCTCAAACTCTGTCTCTAGGATTTTTCTCGTACACTATAGATACAGCTCTTGTTAACTTTGAAAGTGACTTTTTCCATCTGAGAAATATGTCACAGAGGATTGGGCACTGGATGCATAAATAATTTTCGTCAGAATATCGCTATATCTTTTTTCAACAACAGTGAGGTTTGCTTCGATATGTTATGTTCACATTATATTTAGCAAAGTTCCATTTGCGATATTAAATTAGAAACTTTTTCTGAATGTTTGAGAGGCTTTTCTGCCGACTGACCTATGTTCACATTTTTCTGAATAATAGACAGAAGCGATCATACCTACTAACAAATGATACGTATACATACGGGTTACTTACCTATGCACTGAGTCTTAGCAACAGCTTCAATTGTTTGTCACGGATAACCAGAATAACAGAACTCAGTGCATAAGTATACCATAAAAGTATATTATTTGTTAGTAGGTATGATCGATTTTTGCAATCACTCAGAAAAATAGAAGGTAAAGTGGAAGTGGTATCAAATTATTCGTAAGAGAATGATCTTTCACAAAGAGTCAACGAGCCACCCCTTACCATTCGAAAAAATCAAACTGACTGAATAGATTCATATATCCTCCTAGATCGAAAAAATTAATATTGTGATAAAAATTACCTCATTTGTCATATATTGACAAGTAGTGTATCGTTGGATTTAGAATGTTATACTCAATCGAAATGAGTAACAATACACACGGCACACATGGCTTCTTATTCGAAAATCAAAAGTTGGCCTTATTTCCGGTCAAAACGGAAGTACGACAAGGCAAGTAAATATGTCAAAAAATGTGAACTAAACTATAATATACAACCTCCAGATTTGTTTTTTCCATCTTAAATAATAAAAAAGTTATAGGGGTGAGCCACCTTGAAGAATCATGCACCCGGTATGTTTTCTACCAGTGATCCAGTTGTGCTCCGGTTTGTTCTACTCACATTTTCCTTATCAAAATTGTATATGAAACAATAAGAAACAGTTTCCGAGCGCTTGATTCGCTGATAGGGACGTGCGTCTGTATACGAGACACGCAACCGAAGTTTCCTCTTAGCGGTCCTTCGAGCCGGATGGAAGTTTTAATAAATAATACGCCAGGTGGAAATTCGTTACGCGGCCCGGACTTTTACTGCGGCGATCGTAAAAGTTTACGGTTTCCCATCGAGGCCGAGAGGTGGGGTTCGTGTCGGTTGATCTTCGGATGGACTTTTGACGACCCCACGGGGGAAAAGTTAGAGGTGAGGGAGATGGAGCGAGGGGTGTCGAATCCGGAAATGTAAGCAACAAATATTGTCCGTCCATGCTGGGAAAAGTGGCTTGATCAAATTCAATGGCACATTTTCGAGATTGTGACTCTCAAAATAAAATTATTTCTTGCTGGTAAGCTAATTTCTGAACTTTCAACAGAAAATTCGAAACCATCTACGGAAAAGTATGTCAACATAATTGACTTGAACACCGCTAGTTTTATATCGACCTGATACAAAAATACTGTTTTTATACGTCTATAACACAAAATTGCTCTTGTTTCACTGTGTTCGACAAATCAATGAGGTACTTCGTATGTCATCAATTTCCGTATCTGATATCACAATGACTTCATTGTGTTATTATTTCACAAAAGCTCATCTCCCATGAAATTTCAAATTCCAACAATGACAGTTCTGTCTAATAGATGAGCATTACTCGAGAAAAAAATCAAATGGATATATGCATTCCGCACTAGTTAAACAACATCTCGAACAATATACTATTTTGTGACACCAACTTTCGTTTTCATGAAAATGAGAGAGTGAGAAACATGAGAAAATAAGAAAAAAATCGAAACTCACATAACCCCAAAAATAGTATATATACGTATATTATACCAAGGGTGAGAAGTAAGCTATTATTCAGCAAGAAAATTTATATCTGGAGGCGCGAAAATTTTGTCAACTGAAGGTTTGAAAATTACTTGTGGAAAGGTTAATTTACCCTTTATTCTCGGAAAGTACGCTCAACAATCCACTTTATATAAGGTACCTACCTACCAGATCAAGTTGAAAAAGATAACTATCTACTGATAAAACAAATTCAACAATGGTGAACTATTGTGGTCTAGCTGAACGGTGAGTAAAATGTTTGAATATTGCGTTCGTTGATTTCTAATGATTCCAAATGATTGAATTTTATTCCTTCATTTTCTACGTGTAAAATATCGAATTTATCATGAAAACAATGTTTATTTTCTAATATATCGTCAGCGTATATGTTGAATTAATTCTCGTTTTCAAAAAATTACATCTAATGTTCATGAATGCTGTCATTGAACGTTCGACTTGTCTGACCGATATATACCTTAGGACAAGATCCATGCATGCAAAATCAAGTTTGTGTAAACCCCGAATTTCTCGAATTTAAAAGTTTTGTCCTTATTATATTTGATAAACTTTCCGTGTTATTTGTTCTACAGGCTGATTCAGATTTGAAGGCACAAATTGAAATGGGTGATAGATATAAACATTTTTGTCGAAAATGTTTATATAAATATGAGTCCGATCTCGATTAGAAGCGGAGCTACAGGAGGTCTAAGTTCAATTATTTTTTTCTATTAATTAATATGTTTCGCTCACTTTTGGAAATATCAAGTAGAAAATCAGTTTGGTCGATAATTTCTAGAAGATCATCATTTTAAGCATCTTATCTACAGGGTGATACGTTTTTGGGGGTAGAGGCTTCCTTATCGAGACTTTTTTTTGCTTTTGAATTTTTTTCGAGATATCAACCGTTTTCGAAATAAATAAGCATATTCGTTCTAAAAACATGTTCATTTTGCCTATATTGTTTCGCTTCATTATTGGATGACATTCGCAGAAAATGCAATAAATTGTACTAAAATATAAAACTGGATCAGTAGCGGAGATACAACAGGTAGAACGTAAAGGTTATGTTATTTTTTTAAGTTGGTTGAATTTTCTCCAAGAATAAAACTTATGCGAAATGTAGACAAATTCAACATGTTTTTGAACGGATATGCTTATTTAATTCAAAAACGGTTCGTTTCTCGAAATAAATTGAAGTGCAATAAAAGTCTCTAAATTGAACAATTCAGATAATCCGGTAACTATATGATGTCAGAGGTGTACTACTGAAAATTTTGGGTGGGATAAAAGAGCCTGAATCTTCAGAATGCTTAAAATGATGATCTTTTAAAAAGTAACAACCTCCCTGAATTTCAAATTGATATCCTCATTAGTGAGCAAGATATTCCAATTAATTGGAAAAATTAATTAATCTTTGACTTCTTGTAGCTCCGCTACTGATCGAGATCGGACTCATGTTTATGAAGCCTTTTTTTGATTAAAATGATGAGATCTATCACACATTTCAGTTTGTGCCTTGAAAATTGAATCACCCTGTATAGAACATACCATTTTTTCATTTTCCATTCATCTATCACATAAGAACAACAACAAACAGTGTGACCCATTGGCGGCGAAAAATGGATAGCTCCTAACTCTGATAGACCAGAAACCGCTGGCACACTGGAACCGATTAATTTCCCCCCGTTTTTCTTCTCTATTTTTTTCTCGCTGTCAAATCGATTAGCACAGACACTGGCGAACTTCCCTCTCGTCTCCTCTCCATCGGGGTTTCGTTCACTTCGAATGACAACTTCGTATAATTTCAATTATATTTTTAATTAAAGTTGAGCCGCAACATTCCCTCCCGGCTCGCATTATCGTCAAATATTCCATAAAATTGGCCAAGCAAACAGAATGAATATTATTTATCTTTTTTGATGGAGAGATTAGTTGAAGTGTAGTTAATAATTCATTCGGAAAAGGAGAAGAATATAACTTCCGTTTTTCGAGAAGTTCTCTACATACAGTATATGTATAACAATGCGAAGAATTATGAAAGAAATATTCTATTTGCGATTTCAAAGTTATGACCATTCGAAAAAGTCAAAGGACCCCGCACCAAACTATAGGGAAAATGGCTCTCGATGAAAATCGCTGAATTTTTGGTATGTTGCAGACTTTGATATACTGAACAGATATTCCATTGAACTAACATCAAAAAATGGACAGTTTTTCCGAAATTGACCTTCAAATGTCGTTTTTTCGAGAAAAAAAAAAGGATCTGAAAATGGCTGAATTTTTGCCATATTGCAGTTCATTACAAATCACCCTGTGAGGTAACTCTTTCAGGTTATGATTTCATTAATTATGGACGGAGATCAGTAGGCATATTGGAATCAACATGAATGTGTAATATTATTTTCCAGAATAATACTGATAAACTTGGCATCGCCGCAAAAAATGTAGAAATGAGACCTGATTGTAGATTATAATAATAATAATAATAATAATAATAATAATAATAATAAAATAATGAAGTTGGAAGTATTAATTGTTTTTATTTATAACCCCCCTGTATGAGCTTCCATGATTCCAAAATTCAGTATTCTTGGAGACTGAAAAATCCCAAAAATTTCAAAATGATAGAAATTGGGATTATTGAGTAATCTCAATAGAAATCTTGAGAACATCTACATTAAATTCGGAGTCAAATCAACCGGTGTTGTACAATGACATTCACCATGAATATCGATAAATTTACCCACTGTGACGTCACTGGAAATATTATTTCGAATCTAACTGCATCAGAAGAAGTTCCATATTAGCATTGAAAAAATTACAACGTTTTATTGAAATTGATGAAAAGACAATTGAGAAATGAATAGAAAAACGATCTTTCATGGAAATATTAATACCCTGTATCTCGAAAACGAAGCAAGTTAGGACACATGTTTATATGAACTTTATTCCCTAAAATATCACAAGGAATCGCTCCTTGAATTTTTTCGGTGTTATTTAGATACACCCTGCAGAGCTTTTCTGTATGATATATTCAGATTACCAGGGGTTTATGATAAGTTTGAGCGTCCAGAAATATTTGCTGACTACAAATTTCGAGTATGTGAGACAGGCGAAGGTAAACTGATTGAAATTTGGTCGACACTCCACTGACGTCATGTTTGAACTCGATTAAATGTTAGGAATAATCAGCCGATTAAAATCTCTCGGACCTGACCAAATCATATTCGGTTTATATTGCACAGGAAATATTAGGGTAAGTTGAGCATAGATGGCGCAGAGGGTGAGATGGTTCAGTGCGATATTTTCGTAGTCACGCGGTCTCAGAAAATATCGATATACGTCCATGATCGATATCGACTACTTTTATAATATACACGAAAAAAAAAAGATTTGCTGCATCAACAAATTATTTATGATTGAATCATTTTTATTGGATTGTGCAATTTTTTGTTGAATCGACCAGATACATGATTATTTCATGGAAGGAGCTTGTTCAGATCAAGCATGTAGTCCAATTGAATCAAAAGTATAATATCTATTCCATCAAGAAAATATATGGTTTTCTCAAAAACAAGTTATGTAGATCCAAAATAATGTCGATGGTGATTCAACTATGAACATTTTGTTGATTTGATGAAATTATGATCATTTTGATGAGAATATATCTTTGAAACAACAACGAGTTTTCTTATTCCGATGTAGCAATGAACTCGTTTCGAACGGATCATTTGCTTGAATAGAGCAACGAAATATGTAATATCAATGAAATATTTTGTTCAGCCTGATTCTTAGTGTTTGAAATATCAGCTGGATAAATCGAACTTAGGGATGATTAGCAATCCGAAATGGTTTGGCATCAGCTGAAAAGAAGTAAAGACTAGAGATCAATGCTAGAAGTCGACTGGTTTCCTAGTTTGGTTCAACAAAACAATTTGTCTAATGGAAATACAGTTTCTCTTGAATCAACGAAATATTTTATTTAATCAACAAAATATTTCATAGAATTAACCAAATATTTCATTGAATCAACCAAATATTTCATTGAATCAACCGAATAATCCATTGAATCAACCAAATATTTCTTTGAATCAACCAAATATTTCATTGAATCAACTAAATATTTGATTGAATCAATATCTTTTTATTTTGAATCAAATAAAATGATTGTTTGAGCCAATTCAATATCTCTTCATGAACAATTCATGGATGTGCTTGATTGAATAAGAACATAAGATTTCATGCAAGACATATTTACTTGATTCAAACTGCAAATTCGATCTGAAACAAGATATAGATTCACTCATTTCAAGATTATAATTTGTCGTGCATATATGACACTTTTATTTGCTTTATTCAATAAAATTTTGCTTGATTCAATAATTCTTTTTTTTTTCGTGTATACAATTTTGATAATATCGGTAAACCGATTATATCGATTATCGATAATCCAAAATCACTATCGCCTACCTCTAGTCCATACCATTATATCTGTTTTAAAAAGGTCTCATCAGGATCATAAATTCGAAATCAACAATCTGTTTCGCAGAGTTTTGGCAAGCTTGTATAGCGTTGTCGTTGGGAAGAATGAGGCATAAAAAAATGCATGGATGACCTTCTTTCCCTATTCAAATTTTGAGAATAGTAGGGTTAAAGCTATAGGGGTTGAAAAACTGAAAATTAGTTCCCTCTCAAAATCGAGAATCGCTGTATTCGAACGATTTTCCAAATTATGATTCGAATCCTGAAAGTTGGGAGGGAAGTTTACATTGGTCCACCCGGAATAATCTGAGCAATTACGATTTTACGTTTCAGATGTTGAGCAGTTTATTCATCTATTATGAACAATAAAGATCATTCAATTTGAAAAAATGTTCCCTGTAATTTCATGGAACAGTGAATATGATCGATGAACGCGATTTGAAATATTTTCGAGTGGTTTCTGCAGGTTTTTCATCCGGCCGGAGTTTTCCCCTTTGTTCATTTTTCCCATTTAGGAAAGAGGGAGAGAGATTGTGCGTTTATACTCAAGCACTCTTTGACTCTAACTTCTATTGTCAGTTGTTTGGAAGAAAAGCATGTCATTGAGACCGAGGCCGAGAATGAAGAGTTTTCATAACGGAAATCAACAAGTTAAACAGATCCTTGTGCACTCTCAGGCGCGTACAAGGGCGATTCTAGGGTGACACTCTAGGAAAAAAAGGGGTGATGTTACACTGTATAAATAAAACCCTTTTGAGTGCCTGCATTTACACTGTGTTTCACTTCTAATGGAAGCAACCCTGTATCTTACCTAATTGAGTTAGGATTCTGAAATTTGCACTAGCGAGAGTGATATACACTGCTCGCCAACAGCCATGGAACACCCACATTTCCAGAAAATGATGTTAGAAGACAAGATATTTTGAAAATCACTTCGGATCTGATATCAGGAGGTCCAATTCACCATTTATTCATTCCTATTTTTCAGTTCTGACAAGTTGAATTTTGTCGACAAAACTGTCATAAACTTTGGTTAGATAATTGAAGTAGTTTGATGGTATTTTGATGGATGATTTTGGCATAATTTGACTTCTGAGTGAATCCATTCGAATACGTTCCGCCCCTGACTGCTAAACGATCCATCAACTTTGCATCATACATAACAGAAATTAGAAGCAGGGATTATCATTATTTGATAGTTAGCAGCTTGAAACAACTACTGGTATGAAACAGTTTTTTTTCGTCGGGATGATTGAAATCCTTTATGAATATCATTTTGGTCTAATACCCTATTTGACAGTGTGGGGGTCCCCTGACTCCAGGGCATACCCACTAAACACTCCACCTCCTTTGTAGGCTCGTCTGACTGATGTTTCAAACGACACTTAGGCCTAGTGGCTCAATGTATATCACCTACATGCCGTTATCAGGGCCACTTCGATATGAAAGACCCTTTTCGTTCAGGTTCCTGAGGATTACTCTTCCGATCCCTCTTCTCGTCTACGAAGAAGGCCAAAAGTTTTCCTTCTCCTAAGAGTGACGGGGAAAGCAGTTGGTCCAACCCTGTGGTGCCCCCTGCAAAGAGCTAAGGCTGTTCACTCTGAGCTGTCACCATGTTTCCCAAAGGCCACGTGTTCCCACAGCTTGGATTAGGAGGCCAGGGTCTCGTTTACCACTCCTTGGCTACCATCAACAAATCGCCCAAACCTTGCCACAGATGTCAACAAATTATTGTCCCATCTGGCGCAAAACAGCAAAGATTGTCCCAAAATGCTTCATCTGTCGTACAGCCGCGGTCTGTCCCCCCCGCGCCACTTGATGGTGAGGTTGAGCTCGAAGGGGAGGAGGAAAAGAGAAGTTGGTCAAGAAAGACCGACTGGATGGAAAAGGGAGAGAGAAGAGGATATCACCCAAAACAAGTTGAAGTTTGGTGAGTATCCGGCTAGGGTTCCTCGGGTTCACCATTCCCGTACTCCCAAGTTGTGAGCCCCTGAGGGTTGATTTTTTTTTCCACCACTAGCTATAAAACCTACCATTTTTTACTTCTTCTCGAGGCATAAGGTGTGTTTTTACTACCAAGGTAGTTATCGTAATTTTATTAACCACTAGTCAATAAAGACAAAACTGAGTTTTAATTTTCTCCTGAAGATGCTAACATAGTTAGCGAAACAAGTGTCGAGGCGTTTAAAAAATCGGGGTTTGGTTAGTGGTAAAACGGTGTAGTGTCTGTATACAGTATGATGCAAATGAATGGAATAAATTCATTATTTCAGAAATGGGCAACATTTGAAAAAAATTGAAAAACGCGTGAGTTTTGATTTTTGAAGCCTCATTTCATGATATCCATATGGAAGATGTTACGTCACCTGTTGGAATAATGACGTAATGGACGATTTTTAAATACAAACAGGGGTCATGTGACACCTCGTTTGAAAGGTCTACTGATCGTCTATTCAACAGTCAAAATTTTGCATAAGAAGATTGAAATCAAAATAGATTATCATTTGATTAAATAAATTTTGCAGAGGTCTGCTACAGAAAATGGAACAACGAAGAGTTGTCTAGTTATAAAATACATCAATTAAAGGAGTTCTAAACTCTAGTTTTTGGATTTTTTTCGAAAGTCGTCTTATTTTGAAATGAATTTATTCCATACATTTGCATCATAGTGTATACTGATCTCCACGCTTATCATCTTAGTGTATCTATATAAGAGTCTCAGAAGTAGGTATGTTAACTTCAACGTCCAATATAACTCGGAATTTTAAAATTCCGAGTTATAACTTAGAATTTTGAAGAGTTTTTATTTTTTTTATTTTATGTGTCCCTTCCAGGCCTTCGTAAATATATCTTAATAATGCACCGTTTTTTTCAAATTTTAACGATTCTTCAGGAATTGGTCATGAAAATTCGAGTAACCTTTCAAATTTAATTAATTTTTCCAAATATAACAAAGGCATTCCATCAAACAGGAAAACTTACAAAGACCCAAATTGGGGCCATTGCCGCTGAGATCTCAATTCCCGCCCACACCATATAAGCAAAGGTACATCGCATAACTCATCCGATGGAGTCTCGAAAATAGCCAAATTGGGCACAAACCGAAACCCGTTCATAAATAACGGCCGGGAAAACCGACTAATTTTCCTGGAAAACTTGCGACCGGTCGCATCGGGAATAACAGCACCTCCTCACCACCCTCAGCAGGGGCGGACTAAAATGCACTGTATGCAAGAACAACTTGTACAGATCTAGAAGAAAATTGTCGACAAGACTAATCTGACTAATAGGCCTGTTCGTTTGTCATGATCACGCTGCTAAAATGTGAGCAATATTTGATGTTCGTTCCGAGCAATTGATGATTGGGTGTAAGTTTGACTGAGCAAGTTGCAATAGATCACAGAAAGCAGGATTTATTTGCTCAGCGATTTTTCATGGAGCAGAAAAATCAAATCAAATTGATCAATGTCGAATGAAAACAAAGTCGAATCAAAACAAAGTCGAATGAAAACAAAGGCAATGGCGAAGAATGCAACAATGATGAATAAATATGGTGAAAAAGAGTAAAATGGTTAACATTGCCGAGGTAATAGAACTCGGACATCATCCTCGAACAATGCCAACAGATTTATTATGCTAATCACTTATTTTTATTTTTACCAACACCATCGATCAGAATCTCCAATCGAAACCAAACCGACATGAATTTGGAAATTATTCAGAATAGGTTATGTTCAGAAATGATTTGTGCCACTGCTTTGTGTTCGTTTGTGTTGAGCAGTAGATCAAGCTTTCTGTTTGTTTGATTTGAGGAAGATATTATTGCTCCTAGTGGATCATAAAAATCAAATCAGTGACGTCATATTACGTGAACTTCATGATTTTTTTTGAGCATGTTGAGCTTCTCAACGAAGTAACAGAATTTTCAATGCGTTGGGGTAAGTCCATACGATTGCAACAGCCCAAAATAAAAGGTAAGTTGAGAATAGATCTCGCAGAAGGTGGGATGACGATATTTTCGCCATCGCTATAGTCACTTGGTCCCCGATATACAGGGTGATCCACGGTGGATGGTCTATTAGAAGTATCTGGAGAACGAAAAGACAGAACATTCTGAAAATTTGGATGCTTCGATGATTGAACATTTTCTATCCGTCTGAAATATTTTCATCGATACAGTGTTGCCACTTTTATCAGAAACAACTAGCAACTTCGTTATTTCAAATGGAGCACCCTGTATTTTATTGCATTTTTAGAATATTCCTGAGGAGCTGACTTCATCAATGCATCACACTTATGGTCTACCATGAATGATTACAGAGATATAGGATGTTCAAAATCGAGAATTTTCAATTTTACGATTTTTTTGTATCGAAACTATTCATTATCGAACAAAACGGCTCACATGTCCCTATATTTACTTTCGATTCACTATCTACTGATATTTGATTGAAACAGAAACAGGGTGATCAGAATTCTGAATCTTGATGCACCCTGTATTTTTCCCAATTAAATTCCAGTAGATAGTGAATCAAAAGTTAAGATAGGGACATGTGAGCCGTTTTGATTGATAATGAATAGTTTCGACACAAAAAAATCCGAAAATTGAAAAAATCTCGATTTGAACACCCTATATCTCTGTTATCATTACTACTAGATCCCAAGTGTGATACATTGATGAAATCAGGAAGAATCTAAAAATGTAATAAAATACAGGGTGTTTCATTTGAAATAACAAAGTTTACTAGTTGTTTCTGTTTCTGATGAAGTGGCAACACTGTATCGATGAAAATATTTCTGACGGATAGAGAATACAGTCACTTTAACTTAACTTATTTCGAATTAGCTGTGGATATTTTGTGCAAAAGATATTTCAATACTTGATTCATTAGTTGTGGAAATATTTTTCAGTGTTCTTGTATTTTTTTCAAATCGGATCTGTATGTTATCAGAATGATGAATGCTGACAGGCAAACCCGAGCCGAATCGTATCATTTTGAAAATTTCGAAAAAATTCCACAGAAAAAAATCGATTTTTTACAATTCCGTACTTTTGATTTCGAAGCAGTATTCTATGAGAAAAATAAATGTTGACAAAGAAAGCCGAGCCGTCGGATCATCCGTTCGCTAGAAAATATGCAATTTTCGAAAAATCACATAGGAAAACTCGATTTTTTTTAATTTTCAAATGTTTCAATGTTGGAGCTGTATTTTATGAGGAAAATAATTAATGTTGACAGACAAACTCGAGACGAATCGGATCAAACGTTCGCTAGACATGACAATTTTGAAATTTTCGAAAAAATTACACAGAGAAATTCGATTTTTTGGATATCCGAATTATTTGAGTTTAGAGTGAATGAAAACATACACCAGATAAGCCACGTCGCGAATACGGAGACCCCACTAAAGGGTAGCTCTGTCCCGCCCAAATTTCTGACTTTGACGTCCCACGAATGGGTAATTGAAAATATGGCGGAGTCGCCCAACACTTCTTTCGATTATTTTCCATACGACCCGAACGGAGTTTTCTCGCGCTCGCTCCCAAAGAAACCTCTCTCGAGACTCGAGGCGCCTCTACGACAAAGTCGCCCATAAACAAACGAGGTTTTTTTATTAACGTTGACCAATCCCGACGGGATACGGACGCTGCGAGGATGGCACGCACTTTGCGGAATACCCTTATATCGGGTCGTCCGAGTTTCCTGTGGATACACCCGAGGGAATCGGAACGGCGTATGCATCATCCTCGGCATCATCCTTAGGAAATGAGAAAAAAATGGACTGGTCCTCGAGAGATGGCCACGTGATGCCGGTATAATGTCTCGTTAGTAGAGTTAGTATTATAGTAGGTAATTAATGTTGTTGCTTTGCAGGAATACGTGTCGGCTTCTCGTATACAGACCATGGGCAAATTTATCGATATATCAAACTTATCATATAGCCAGGAAAGTAGTTGTCTTCTGTTGATTATTTTCATCGTATGCATGATTTTGAACCAATCAGAACGTTCAATTTAGTCAAGCTACCTTGTATAATTTCGAATATACGTGGGTATACATATACAGTGTCATTCATAAAGTCGGCATCATGTGGGAAAAACTTTTATCAATGACTTATTTTGGAATTCGAGTTGGACGTTAAGTTTTGCTTCAAAAAAGATGAAGAATGGCCTACTCAATCAGGGTCACGTGACTTTCATTACATGTTAAAAGTGACATTTTTTCAAATTAACCGCTGAAAGTAGGCTTATTTGTTCGAATGTCGAAAAAGTTTACTTGAAAAGTTGTTTCTATTTCAATTTTACACATGCTTCTCGAATTTGATCTTTCTATTGCAACTTTTAGATTTTGATATTTTTTTTGAATTTTTCGAAATTTCTGTAATATTTGGAGAATTGTTAATTTCACGAATCTACTTCCTACCAGTAGCTTTTTCATGCTACTTACTTTCAATTACTTATTATCACTGATTATGGACAGAAATATGATTTTCTTCAGAAAATGATAATACCCGCTTCCAAATTCTGTTGTTTGATGCAAAGTTGAAATATCGTCAAGCATTTAGAAACAAAATTCATTTAAACTGATCTTTTCAGTACTGGAAAAATAAATTCAAATGAATTTCGTTTCTAAATGCTCGATTCAAACATAACAGAATTTTGATGTTATGTTTGCATCAAACATAACAGAATTTTGAAGGGGGAAATTATCATTTTCTGAAGAAAATCATATTTTTGTCGATAATTAGTGATAATTAGTAATTGAAAGTTAGTAGCATGATGAAACTACTGGTATGAAGTAGTTTTATCGAATTAACAATTTTTTTAATATTACAGAAATTTCGAAAATTTTGAAAAAATATCGAAATCTAAAAAATGTAATAGAAAGATAAAATCCGAGTCACTGTATGTAAAATTCAAATAGAAACAACTTTTTCAAGTAAACTTTTTCGATATTTGAACAAATAAGCCTACTTTCAGCGATTAATTTGAAAAAATGTCACTTTTGACATGTATCGAAAGTCACGTGACCCCGTTTGAGTAGGCCATTTTTCATCTTTTTTGAAGAAAAACTCAACGTCCTACTCGAATTTCAAAATAAGTCATTGATAAAAGTTTTTCCCATATGATGCCGACTTTATGAATGACACTGTAGAGTAACTCCGCCAATCAGAAATTTAGAATTATTTCCATAGTAAGCAATTCATATTTACATACAGACAAAGCGCAACGTGAAATGTTGACGTTCGTTCAGAACTACTCAGAAAATAATCGCATCGAATACAATTCGAACTTCAAACTATTCATGGTTATACATCTCAAACTTCCTGCATAACTACAAATCGTATCAGTCCTCCGTTTCACGGTCGTACTATTTCAACTGTCAGATTGACATTCTTTGTAATTATGCAACAAGTTATCGATGTATAAACCAAATATTTTGAAGTACTTATAATATTACTGAGTATACCGCCGAGAGATAATTATTTCCATCACATAAAGAATGCAAATTCTCAATGTTTTTCGATCTATTCCATTGGGATCTCGGTAACTATGAGAGATCATCGAGGGCAAACCTGGAGAGAAGATCTGGTACACAGACGGGTCCCAGACCAAGGAAGGCTCTGGTGCTGCAATTTACAGTAAGGGAAGAAGCTCATTTGGGAATGAACACTTCCGTATTTCAAGCAGAAATGTACGTAATCTTGAAATGTGCAAGTGAAAAGTGCACAATGCACGAATCAAAATATGCACCGATAACCAGGCGTCACTGAAAGCTCGCACAAACCCGAAAGTGACATCCAGACTGGTACGGGAATGCAGAGGAGAACTCAATGCATGTCCTGTCAGAACATAACAAAATTACCCTGTAATGAGTTCCAGGACATTGCAGCATTGCAAAAAAGCTGATGAACTGGCAAGAGCCGGCTCATCAACTCCATACATCGGCCCAGAACCCGTACTCGGGGTTACAAAACCAGCTATCCGAGGCTGCAAACGGGACTGGATCAAGCAAAAACATAAGAAGCGATGGACTTAAGCCCCTCACATGCACCACGGGAACGTATCCATCAAAAAACCGTCAAAAATTAAATCTGAAGAACCACTCGAGATGAGTAGGAACCAAGTCAGAACAATAGTGGGACTTCTCACTGGTGACAGTTCAACCAGAGGACACCTGAATAAAATGGGACTGTACAATGGAGAACTTCTCTGCAGACAATGCGGTAAAGAGACTGAAACGACCAAATACTTATCAATAGAATGCAGGGCATTGGATCGCAAAAGACAAGAAATCTTCGGGCAGCCTAGGCTGACTTCCGAGGAATACAACAGCCAACCGGTGATGAACCTGTACAGACTGGTGCAGGGAATGAGAGCTACGGAAAGGGGGTGTAAAATAAACTGGAATGCACAAAAAGCTCAGGAGGCTGAGGTGTAGCCGATGACAGGACCAGCATCCAAGGAAAAAAAACTATGAGAGATAGAGAGTCGGATGAATTACGAAAGTTCCAGCAAATTCAATCTTGATTCAGAATCCGTTAAGAAATCTACACTAGCTTCAGTCATTTTCGAGTTATTCAAGAAAAACTGAAAATTGGTATTTTTGTTCATGTCGAACATCTCGAAAGTTATTCTACATGTATAATGAAATAATACTTTTTCAATAATATTTTTTTATAGAAACGAGGAGAGAAAATCCCGAATTATCAAGCAAAATTGATGTACCATCCCATCGATTAACCTATACAGACAGTAGCCTGTAAATTGTATCTATGGTTTTTTTTATCGCTTGAAGCGCACGACAGGGAATCCCTATAATGTTTAAAGAACATCGTGCGTTCCTAGGGAGGATAGGGACAGGAGGTAGGTATTGGATTTTTTTGTTAACTTTTGGAGATTATATGTTGTTGGGAATACTTCCACAGGCAATGAATTCCGGAGCCTAGCCGTTCTATGGATGAAGGAGTCTTGATAAAGTGCTGTTCGACATCTTTCGAGGTTGACAACGAAAGGATGTGCAGACTGGGCTTGTCTAGTTCGTCTGATTGGTATTGCTACTTGCTAGTGAAGGGATGATGGCAGAGATTTCCGAAGAACATTTCCCGTGGAAGTATCGATAGAAAACTGAAAGGTCGCCGACCTTTCTACGGTGTTCCAATGATGTCAAAGAGTGAGTGAGTGTGGCGTCACCCACCAGGCGAATGGTTCTTCTCTGGATGGAATCTAAGAGCATCAGCGTATGTTTTGGTGCTGAACCCCATATGTGGGAACAGTATTCTAGAACAGGCCGTATCTGCGCTTTGAAGATCATGAGAAGCTGTTGAGGTGTAAAGTAGCTTTTCGCACGAAACAAGAATCCGAGTTTTTGTGAAGATAACTGAACTGAAGAAAAATCAATCTTGCTTGTTTCGATATCAACTGAACCAACTTGATGATGAAAAAATATGTGGCATCAATTAATTATGCATCTATTAGGCTTCGCCACTCCACCATCATTACCATCACCATCCACCAAAGAGTCGAAAACCGCGGAATCATTATTCTCGACTCGTCTACATGAAAATGTTGAATCAAAAACGCCGTAGCGTCGTCGCCCATATCCATTTCGAAAATTAGAAGGTTTAACACGTAATCGGGAGAAAAAGAAGGTCCACCATGAAAATTCATGAGCCATTTCCTTGATCCCTGCTTCACGTCGACGGGATCTGCTATGAAAAAATGGGCCAGCAAATTTTAATATGCCGCTGCGATATCACTCTGAGGGAGAAAAATATTTTTTATCGATAGATTAATTACGAGCTCGACTTTTCGGCTTCCTAATTTGGCTACCCCAGTGTTTGTCAATTAAAAAAAGTTGATGAAATTTTATCACAGTGCTGATGCAGATATGCCGGAACTTTTCATTTAATTCAATTGCATCAACAAATTCGGGTGGAATTAACCATACACATAATCCGACATAATAATAAAAAAAATATATGCTAATCGAGGAAAGTTGACGTATAGTATTCGCAAACACAAATATTCAGTTGATCCAAATATGATGTAAATATTGATTCAGTGATATTCAGTTCGTTATTCAATTCAATAAAACAATATAGTTATTTAACCAACTAGTGTATTGATGAGGGCGATTAATGATAGAGATATTTTGACGTGCGAGCAAAGCTAGAGTGTTTCCGATAGATCACAAGTAAAAATTGTTTTGAGAATTATTTAAAGAATGTGCGCTCCCACCATAACTACATCTTTCTACTATTATTGAACGTCCGGCAACATTGCAAAAGCCATTGATACTTCTGGTGCTTAAGATCTTGCCGAAAGCAAACGCATGGGTTGGGCTATTAACCTCTGATCAATGATTTACAAACATTTCGTGAAAACTTTGATCGCCCCAATTTCGAAAACACCCTGTATATAAGAGTTGGTTACAAATTATTACCGTCGACTATAGTCATCCTGCAATGAAGAAAACTTGCTTCACGAATTCATATATAGCCCTGAAAGTCACGAGCGTCTCGGACTCTCGGACCAGGACTTCAACATGAGTGTCGGCTTCATTCTGTTTTGACCTGATGGCAGTAAATGAGGAAGGATAGCATCATTTTGAATGTGGCCAGTAGTAATTCATTGATTCAATGATTTTTTTCTTGGATCAAGTTCTATACAAGACATTTCAATGCATAAATGATAAAACTACTACATTCATAAGCTGTCAGAATGGAGCCAACTACCTTCTACATTAGTAAGATTTTACATTTTTGAAATAATCAACATAGAAAATGAATTCCATTTGATAGAAAACAGGGATTGAAATTGTTTCAAAAACGTTAAAATCTTCGACGAAACCCATATTTTCGATTGGAATGCAAATTTTTCATTTCTTCATCTTGTAGACATCTGATTTCCTCTCGAGTAATGCTCATCTATTAGAAAGAGCTGTCATTGCTTGAAATTTGACATTCCATGGCGATGAGATATTTTTGAAAGTATAAAACAATTGAGTCATTGTGATATCAGATACCGTAATAAAATTGATGACAAACAAAGCACTTCATTGATGGATCGAACACAGTAAAACAAGTGAGGTACGTAGTTTTTGAAAGGAATCGGATTGGTATGAAGGTCAGATAATTCATACGACGTTATAAAAGCAGATGATATTTTATCATTGCTCATGTATGATGGAAGTAGATGCCATGGCACCATATCATGAGCATATTATTATTATATTGAAACTATCATTGGGCACCAATGATGTGTATACGACGCTATGAAAGTTCAGAGAACTGGAGATTCTTCGTACAAACTACGTACTTAGCCCGTACCTAGTTTATTGGCAAAAATAAAGACAGTAGAGTGAGCTAGGTACGTAGTTTATAGGAAAAAAAATCGAGACAGTCGAGTGTGCTTGTTTTACTTCCTTTTGTTTTTTGTTTCGTTTTCTATTGGCAAGTGATTATCTAGGAACTTGTAAATTTTTTAGTTTTTTCATCGTATCTCCCGAACTATTGAATTCAGAGAAAAATGTTATTGGGATTTTTTGTAGATTCTATCAGAAGGAATAATTTTGGTTCCATAACATTTTTATATATTTCCAGTTGTTTTCGAGATATTTGGAATTATCGGAGAATAAAATTTTCAACACTTTTGTTCCATCTTCCAATCAACAAAATAAAAAAATATTCCATGGTTCAGTAGAAGTCGATGAGCTTCATCTATCGATAATCCATGGTTTTCAATATATCTTCATAGTACCCTATGGGTCGTTAAAAATTTTTTTTCACATTTTTCACTTTATTTCCTGTACTATTGGGTTTACAGAAGAAATTATGGAAAATAATTTGTAGGAAATGTCCCAGTGGATAACTTTGCACTCTTGATAATTTTCGATTTTTTCATTTGTTTTCGATATATATTGAATTGAAAGGATTTCAAATTTTGATGTTTGGATTTTCATTTGTTTTTCCATTTTCCGATGGATGCACGAAAAAATGGTTAAATAATAATTTGTTGCGTCATCGAAGAGGCATACGGTACATCTTTCATATTTGGATTTAGTCTATTTGTTCAGGAGATATATCGTTTTAAAGCGAACCGTGTGTTTCGGAAAATCTCCTTGAAAAACCCACTTGGAATTTTCCGACCCTGCTCAATTTCAATAGGCTTCGACTATCCCTGATAGAGTTTTTCTCCACAAGAAATGAAATCGATCGAACCACTTTTGCGATTTGTAGAGTGGTTACAAGAAACTTCCGGTGAAAATTCGAAAAAACCCGGAAAAACCACCTTAGAGTTTTCCGATTTCCTTCATATTTTGATGACATAATATTGTTTTGAGTACAATAAGATGGCAAAATTTCAAGTCGATATGTCAAAGGGTTCCGGAGATATATCGATTTATGATTAACACAGAGTACAGACAGACAGACCACACACAAAAACCAAAGTTGCTCAAAATTCGATGAGGATCATTTTCTCCAAAGTAACTATACCTCTATCTCGCTTAGTTTCCGAGATAGTATTTTTGGCAAGGCCGTAGTATACTCCACTATGTATAGCGTCGTATAACAAGAGCAATGTTGTGTTATAGCCGAAGAAAAACAATATTAAAAGCACTACTTTGAAAGTTTGTTTTCTTAATGTTAGATTCAAATGGTTCATTCTGAATAAAGCACTAAAATGCAACATAAAAATGAAATATAACATTTTCAAAATGGATATACAGGGTGGTCCGTTTTTTGATACATTAAATTGAAATTAAATAAAATACAGTGTGTAGTGTTTGTTGAAATAATAAAAAACTAGCAATAAACATATATTTTCAAACGCTTCGTTTTCGAAATATAGGGTGTCTGAGTTCCTTAAAAAAAAGGATGTTTTATTGATTTCTCATGCAAAAACGCTATAACCGATTGTGTTGAAATTCACATCAAATTGTTGAAGTCTCTTTTGAACCTATCACATTCATTGAAATATTTTCAGGGGCGTGCCTACGGGGCAAGTCCATAAGTTCTTTGCAAAAAAAATCAGGAAATAGATTTTTTCAAATGTTTGTCAGTTTTCTGATTGAAGCATCTCCAAATACAACTTTTTTGCCCCCTTAGATTTGAAGAAAACATTAGAATTATATACATCACAAAGAAATTGTATAGATGTGAGCTCATGTTGAGACCTAAATATTTTCAATACTCTAATGATAAACTGTTCCCCTCCCCCTCCCCATATGTCACGGACTTTTTGTATGTCACGGACTTTTTGTATGTCACTGTATATTGTCATATTTTCATTTACAGAAACGCGGAGAAGAGAATCCCAAAAAATTATGGGAGAAAAATGAATATCATAATACATGATATTTTTATTCATTCTGGTATATTTGTTCCCGAACCTCGCCTGTCTGCCTTATTCCAACATTCATTATCGACCGATATCACTTTTTGTTATCAGCTCGAACCTTTCCCGGTATAAATAACGCTTATCTATCTCTCTTCGCGAAACAGTTTACTTATGGAAATCGTTTCCCAACTTTATCGCACATAGCGGCTAACGAAGAGAAGACGAAGAAGGAGAAGAAGAAGAAGTGAAGGAGGAGGGAATGATTGCGATTGGAGTCCTCAATACGTCAATTTTCCTCATTTGGAGACCATCCTACGTACCGATAAATATCCAATGGGCTGATATTAGAAGCGTTTAGGGCTTTTATTATTCAGAGGTATATTAGATGCCATGAGTAGTCTATCGATTCGACGAAATTGTGATTGTTTGAATCAGCAACATCGATATAAGTACATATTTTTTCCTACGACCACTTATGAAAGTAGCATGTGTTGTTACTCGGATTTGATAGATAACTCTTCCTTTGGATTTTCAAAATCAGCGGTTTCAAGCAATGCAGTGGGCTCATATAGGTGGAAACATATTTTTTTCCTGATTGCCCTAAAAATCTCAAAAAATTCATAGACACTAATTCAGACCCAGAAAGAAAGAATTTGTTGTCAGATTTGATGGATAACTCTTCCTTTAGATTTTCAAAATCAGCGGTTCAAGCAATGCAGTATAGGTAGGCTCGTATAGGTGGAAAAATATTTTTTTCTTGATTGCCCTAAGAATCCCAAAAAATTCATAGACACTAATTCAGATCCATTAAGAGAGAATTTGATGTCAGATTTGATGGATTACTCTTCCTTTAGATTTTCAAAATCAGCGCTTCAAGAAATGCAGTAGGCTCATATAGGTATAAATATTTTTTTTTCCTGATTGCCCTAAAAATCCCAAAAAATTCATAGACACTAATTCAGACCCATAAAGAAAGAATTTGTTGTCAGATTTGATGGATAACTCTTCCTTTTGATTTTCAAAATCAGCGGTTCAAGCGATGCAGTAGGCTCGCCTAGTGGTGCCCGCGAGAGTCTCGTTTTCGAGAGTCTCGCATGGTCTCGTCTCGTTTTCGAGACAAGACTCGAGACGAGACTCGGACAAGACGAGACGAGACTTTTATTGGTCTCGTCTCGAGTCTCGTGCGAGACTTCTCGTGTCTCGTGCGAGAGTCTCGCATGTAAATATTTCTGCGTGCCGACTGCAGACTTGGGAATTTCATTCATAATAAAACATATTCAGAAAGAATTCTATAAGAAAACATCGGAATCGCCTTTATAATGAATCTGCACGATGTTTGTTATGTCTTAACGACTGGGTCAAAAACAAAAACATTTGCGATCGTGAAGGCTGATCTGACTAATGAAGGTTTTTTTTCTCCAATCGGCAGGGATAGTGGCTTTTTCCTGCCGCTTAATAGGCAAAAAAGGTGTACTTTTGCTGCCAAAGCAAAAAAGTTTGTTGCTATGTAACGTTCCGGAAAATTCTAATGAAATTAATAATCAAAATCGACACTGACATAGGATGAACGAAAAATGATGGAGTTTTCAATGAAGAAAATACACAAAAATGGTTTTATATATCATTTGGAGAAAAAAATTCTATGTTTCACACGGCAGCAAATGTAGATTGACTACTTTTCTGCCTAGTAAAACAAATCACTATTTTCTTAGATACCCATCTCTCAAATAAGTGAAATAATGTTGGATTAAAGTTTTTGTTTTGTTTATTTGTTTAGAACATACGTGTTACTTTTTATTTTTTTTTTATAACTTTCGAATATAATATAATGCTATGTTTTTTCTTCTTGTTTAGATGTATGATGTAAGTATGTACCTATTAGGTACTAATTACTTTTCAATTAATAATGTTATTTTTGTTGTAATTTTCTCTTCCCACTTCTACATTATACCTAAAAAGTAGGTAAAGGTAATTATCCCGTACTAGTCTGGAACAAGATTATGCATGACGAAATTGCGATACTTTTGCGAGACTCTCGTACGAGACGCGAGACAAGACGAGACTCGGGGCTGCGAGACGAGACTCGAGACAAGACTTAATATTTTATCGGCGAGACGAGACGAGACTCTATAAAAGTCTCGTCTCGTTGGTCTCGTGTGAATCACTAGGCTCGCCTAAGTGGAAAAATATTTTTTTCCTGATTGCCCTAAAACTCCCAAAAAATTCATAGACACTAATTCAGACCCATAAAGAAAGAATTTGTAGTCAGATTTGATGGATAACTCTTCCTTCAGATTTTCAAAATCAGCGGTTCAAGCAATGTAATAGGCTCATAAAGGTGGAAACAATTTTTTTTCCTGATTGCCTTGAAAATCCCAAAAAATTCATAGACACTAATTCAGACCCATAAAGAAAGAATTTGATGTCAGATTTGATGGGTAACTCTTCCTTTAGATTTTCAAAATCAGCGGTTCAAGCAATGCAGTAGGCTCGTATAGGTGGAAAAATATTTTTTTCCTGATCGCCCTAAAAATCCCAAAAAATTCATAGACACTAATTCAGACCGATAGACAGAGAGTTTGATGTCAGATTTGACGGATAACTCTTCCTTTAGATTTTTAAAATCAGCGGTTCAAGCAATGCAGTAGGCTCGGATAGGTGAAAAAATATTTTTTTCCTGATTGCCCTTAAAATCCCAAAAAAATTCATAGACACTAATTCAGACCCATAAAGAAAGAATTCGATGTCAGATTTGATGAATAACTCTTCCTCTAGATTTTCAAAATCAACGGTTCAAGCAATGCAGTAGGCTCGTATAGGTGGAAGAATATCTCTTTCCTGATTGCCCTAAAAATCCCAAAAAATTCATAGACACTAATTCAGACCCATAAAGAAAGAATTTGATGTCAGATTTGATGGATAACTCTTCCTTCAGATTTTCAAAATCAGCGGTTCAAGCAATGCAGTAGGCTCGTATAGGTGGAAAAATATTTTTTCCTGATTGCCCTAAAACTCCCAAAAAATTCATAGATACTAATTCAGACCCATGAATAAAGAATTTGTTGTCAGATTTGATGGATAACTCTTCCTTTAGATTTTCAAAATCAGCGGTTCAAGCAATGCAGTAGGCTCATATAGGTGGAAAAATATTTTTTTCCTGATTGACCTAAAAATCCCAAAAAATTCATAGACACTAATTGAGACCCATTAAGAAAAATTTTTTTGTCAGATTTGATAGATAACTCTTCCATTAGATTTTCAAAATCAGCGGTTCAAGCAATGCAGTAGGCTCGTATAGGTGGAAAAATATTTTTTTCTTGATTTCCCTAAAAATCCCAGAAAATTCATAGACACTAATTCAGACCTCGATTCAGACCCATAAAGAATGAATTCGATGTCAGAGTTGATGGATAACTCTTCCTTTAGATTTTCAAAATCAGCGGTTCAAGCAATGCAGTAGGCTCGTATAGGTGGAAAAATATTTTTTTCCTGATTGCCCTAAAACTCCCAAAAAATTCATAGACACTAATTCAGACCCATGAATAAAGAATTTGTTGTCAGATTTGATGGATAACTCTTCCTTCAGGTTTTCAAAATCAGCGGTTCAAGCAATGCAGTAGGCTCGTATAGGTGGAAAAATATTTTTTTCTCGATTGCCCTAAAAATCCCAAACAATTCATAGACACTAATTCAGACCCATAAAGAAAGAATCTGTTGTCAGATTTGATGGATAACTGTTCTTTTAAATGTTCAAAATCAGCGGTTCAAGCAATGCAGTAGGCTCGTATAGGTGGAAAAATATTTTTTTCTTGATTGCCCTAAAAATCCCAGAAAATTCATAGACACTAATTCAGACCTCGATTCAGACCCATAAAGAATGAATTCGATGTCAGAGTTGATGGATAACTCTTCCTTTAGATTTTCAAAATCAGCGGTTCAAGCGATGCCGTAGGCTCGTATAGGTGGAAAAATATTTTTTTCCTGATATCCCTAAAACTCCCAAAAAATTCATAGACACTAATTCAGACCCATGAAGAAAGAATTTGATGTCAGATTTGATGGATAACTCTTCCTTCAGGTTTTCAAAATCAGCGGTTCAAGCAATGCAGTAGGCTCGTATAGGTGGAAAAATATTTTTTTCTCGATTGCCCTAAAAATCCCAAACAATTCATAGACACTAATTCAGACCCATAAAGAAAGAATCTGTTGTCAGATTTGATGGATAACTGTTCTTTTAAATGTTCAAAATCAGCGGTTCAAGCAATGCAGTAGGCTCGTATAGGTGGAAAAATATGTTTTTCCTGATTGCCCTATAATTCCCAAAAAATTCATAGACACTAATTCAGACCCATAAAGAAAGAATTTGATATCAGAGTTGATGGATAACTCTTCCTTGAGATTTTCAAAATCAGCGGTTCAAGCAATGCAGTAGGCTCATATAGGTGGAAACAATTTTTTCTCCTGATTGCCCTAAAAATCCCAAAAAATTCATAGACACCGATTCAGACCCATAAGGAAAGAATTTGATGTCAGATTTGATGGATAACTCTTCCTTCAGGTTTTCAAAATCAGCGGTTCAAGCAATGCAGTAGGCTAGTATAGGTGGAAAAATATTTTTTTCCTGATTGCCCTAAAAATCCCAAAAAATTCATAGATACTAATTCAGACTCATAAAGAAAGAATTTGTTGTCAGATTTGATGAAAAACTCTTCCTTCAAATTTTTAAAATCAGCGGTTCAAGCAATGCAGTAGGCTCGTATAGGTGGAAAAATATTTTTTTCCTGATTGCCCTAAAAATTCCAAAAAATTTATAGACACTAATTCAGACCCATAAAGAAAGAATTTTTTGTCAGATTTGATGGATAACTCTTCCTTTAGATTTTCAAAATCAGCGGTTCAAGCAATGCAGTAGGCTCGTATAGGTGGAAAAATATTTTTTTCTTGATTGCCCTAAAAATCCCAAAAAATTCATAGACACTAATTCAGACCCATAAAGAAAGAATTTGTTGTCAGATTTGATGGATAACTCTTCCTTTAGATTTTCAAAATCAGCGGTTCAAGCGATGCAGTAGGCTCGTATCCTTTAGATTTTCAAAATCAGCGGTTCAAGCGATGCAGTAGACTCGTATAAGTGGGAAAATATTTTTTTCTTGATTGCCCTAAAAATCCCAAAAAATTCATAGACACTAATTCAGACCCATAAAGAAAGAATTTGATGTCAGAGTTGATGAATAACTCTTCCTTTAGATTTTAAAAATCAGCGGTTCAAGCGATGCAGTAGGCTCGTATAAGTGGAAAAATATTTTTTCTTGATTGCCCTAAAAATCCCAAAAAATTCATAGACACTAATTTAGACCCATGAAGAAAGAATTTGTTGTCAGATTTGATGGATAACTCTTCCTTTAGATTTTCAGAATCAGCGGTTCAAGCGATGCAGTAGGCTCGTATAAGTGGAAAAATATTTTTTTCTTAATTGCCCTAAAAATCCCAAAAAATTCATAGACACTAATTCAGACCCATAAAGAAAGAATTTGATGTCAGAGTTGATGGATAACTCTTCCTTGAGATTTTCAAAATCAGCGGTTCAAGCGATGCAGTAGGCTCGTATAAGTGGAAAAATATTTTTTTCTTGATTGCCCTAAAAATCCCAAAAAATTCATAGACACTAATTCAGACCCATAAAGAAAGAATTTGTTGTCAGATTTGATGGATAACTCTTCCTTTAGATTTTCAAAATCAGCGGTTCAAGCGATGCAGTGGGCTCGTATAGGTGGAAAAATATTTTTTCCTGATCGCCCTAAAACTCCCAAAAAATTCATAGATACTAATTTAGACCCATGAAGAAAGAATTTGATGTCAGAGTTGATGGATAACTCTTCCTTTAGATTTTCAAAATCAGCGGTTCAAGCGATGCAGTAGGCTCGTATAAGTGGAAAAATATTTTTTTCTTGATTGCCCTAAAAATCCCAAAAAATTCATAGACACTAATTCACACCCATGAAGAAAGGATTTTTTGTCAGATTTGATGGATAACTCTTCCTTTAGATTTTCAAAATCAGCGGTTCAAGCAATGCAGTAGGCTCGTATAGGTGGAAAAATATATTTTTCTTGATTGCCCTAAAAATCCCAAAAAATTCATAGACACTAATTCAGACCCATAAAGAAAGAATTTGTTGTCAGATTTGATGGATAACTCTTCCTTTAGATTTTCAAAATCAGCGGTTCAAGCAATGCAGTAGGCTCGTATAGGTGGAAAAATATTTTTTTCTTGATTGCCCTTAAAATCCCAAAAAATTCATAGACACTAATTCAGACCCATGAAGGAAGAATTTGTTGTCAGATTTGATGGATAACTCTTCCTTTAGATTTTCAAAATCAGCGGTTCAAGCGATGCAGTGGGCTCGTATAGGTGGAAAAATATTTTTTTCCTGATTGCCCTATAACTCCCAAAAAATTCATAGATACTAATTCAGACCCATGAAGAAAGAATTTGATGTCAGAGTTGATGGATAACTCTTCCTTTAGATTTTCAAAATCAGCGGTTCAAGCGATGCAGTAGGCTCGTATAAGTGGAAAAATATTTTTTTCTTGATTGCCCTAAAAATCCCAAAAAATTCATAGACACTAATTCACACCCATGAAGAAAGAATCTGTTGTCAGATTTGATGGATAACTCTTCCTTTAGATTTTCAAAATCAGCGGTTCAAGCAATGCAGTAGGCTCGTATAGGTGGAAAAATATTTTATTCTTGATTGCCCTAAAAATCCCAAAAAATTCATAGACACTAATTCAGACCCATAAAGAAAGAATTTGTTGTCAGATTTGATGGATAACTCTTCCTTTAGATTTTCAAAATCAGCGGTTCAAGCGATGCAGTAGGCTCGTATAAGTGGAAAAATAATTTTTTCTTGATTGCCCTAAAAATCCCAAAAAATTCATAGACACTAATTCAGACCCATAAAGAAAGAATTTGATGTCAGAGTTGATGGATAACTCTTCCTTTAAATTTTCAAAATCAGCGGTTCAAGCGATGCAGTAGGCTCGTATAAGTGGAAAAATATTTTTTTCTTGATTGCCCTAAAAATCCCAAAAAATTCATAGACACTAATTCACACCCATGAAGAAAGAATTTGTTGTCAGATTTGATGAATAACTCTTCCTTTAGATTTTCAAAATCAGCGGTTCAAGCAATGCAGTAGGCTCGTATAGGTGGAAAAATATTTTTTTCTTGATTGCCCTGAAAATCCCAAAAAATTCATAGACACTAATTCAGACCCATAAAGAAAGAATTTGTTGTCAGATTTGATGGATAACTGTTCCTTTAGATTTTCAAAATCAGCGGTTCAAGCGATGCAGTAGGCTCGTATAAGTGGAAAAATATTTTTTTCTTGATTGCCCTAAAAATCCCAAAAAATTCATAGACACTAATTCAGACCCATAAAGAAAGAATTTGTTGTCAGATTTGATGGATAACTCTTCCTTTAGATTTTCAAAATCAGCGGTTCAAGCGATGCAGTAGGCTCGTATAGGTGGAAAAATATTTTTTCCTGATTGCCCTAAAACTCCCAAAAAATTCATAGATACTAATTTAGACCCATGAAGAAAGAATTTGATGTCAGAGTTGATGGATAACTCTTCCTTCAGATTTTCAAAATCAGCGGTTCAAGCGATGCAGTAGGCTCGTATAAGTGGAAAAATATTTTTTTCTTGATTGCCCTAAAAATCCCAGAAAATTCATAGACACTAATTCACACCCATGAAGAAAGGATTTGTTGTCAGATTTGATGGATAACTCTTCCTTTAGATTTTCAAAATCAGCGGTTCAAGCAATGCAGTAGGCTCGTATAGGTGGAAAAATATATTTTTCTTGATTGCCCTAAAAATCCCAAAAAATTCATAGACACTAATTCAGACCCATAAAGAAAGAATTTGTTGTCAGATTTGATGGATAACTCTTCTTTTAGATTTTCAAAATCAGCGGTTCAAGCGATGCAGTAGGCTCGTATAAGTGGAAAAATAATTTTTTCTTGATTGTCCTAAAAATCCCAAAAAATTCATAGACACTAATTCAGACCCATTAAGAAAGAATTTTATGTCAGATTTGATAAATAACTCTTCCTTTAGATTTTCAAAATCAGCGGTTCAAGCAATGCAGTAGGCTCGTATAGGTGGAAAAATATTTTTTTCTTGATTGCCCTTAAAATCCCAAAAAATTCATAGACACTAATTCAGACCCATGAAGAAAGAATTTGTTGTCAGATTTGATGGATAACTCTTCCTTTAGATTTTCAAAATCAGCGGTTCAAGCGATGCAGTGGGCTCGTATAGGTGGAAAAATATTTTTTTCCTGATTGCCCTATAACTCCCAAAAAATTCATAGATACTAATTCAGACCCATGAAGAAAGAATTTGATGTCAGAGTTGATGGATAACTCTTCCTTTAGATTTTCAAAATCAGCGGTTCAAGCAATGCAGTAGGCTCGTATAGGTGGAAAAATATTTTTTTCTTGATTGCCCTAAAAATCCCAAAAAATTCATAGACACTAATTCACACCCATGAAGAAAGAATTTGTTGTCAGATTTGATGGATAACTCTTCCTTTAGATTTTCAAAATCAGCAGTTCAAGCGATGCATTAGGCTCGTATAAGTGGAAAAATATTTTTTTCTTGATTGCCCTAAAAATCCCAAAAAATTCATAGACACTAATTCACACCCATGAAGAAAGAATTTGTTGTCAGATTTGATGGATAACTCTTCCTTTAGATTTTCAAAATCAGCGGTTCAAGCGATGCAGTAGGCTCGTATAAGTGGAAAAATATTTTTTTCTTGATTGCCCTAAAAATCCCAAAAAATTCATAGACACTAATTCACACCCATGAAGAAAGAATTTGTTGTCAGATTTGATGGATAACTCTTCCTTTAGATTTTCAAAATCAGCGGTTCAAGCGATGCAGTAGGCTCGTATAAGTGGAAAAATATTTTTTTCTTGATTGCCCTAAAAATCCCAAAAAATTCATAGACACTAATTCACACCCATGAAGAAAGAATTTGTTGTCAGATTTGATGGATAACTCTTCCTTTAGATTTTCAAAATCAGCGGTTCAAGCAATGCAGTAGGCTCGTATAGGTGGAAAAATATTTTATTCTTGATTGCCCTAAAAATCCCAAAAAATTCATAGACACTAATTCAGACCCATAAAGAAAGAATTTGTTGTCAGATTTGATGGATAACTCTTCCTTTAGATTTTCAAAATCAGCGGTTCAAGCGATGCAGTAGGCTCGTATAAGTGGAAAAATATCTTTTTCTTGATTGCCCTAAAACTCCCAAAAAATTCATAGACACTAATTCAGACCCATAAAGGAAGAATTTTATGTCAGATTTGATGAATAACGCATCCTTTCGATTTTCAAAATCAGCGGTTCAAGCAATGCAGTAGGCTCGTATAGGTGGAAAAATATTTTTTTCTTGATTGCCCTAAAAATCCCAAAAAATTCATAGACACTAATTCAGACCCATAAAGAAAGAATTTGTTGTCAGATTTGATGGATAACTCTTCCTTGAGATTTTCAAAATCAGCGGTTCAAGCGATGCAGTGGGCTCGTATAGGTTGAAAAATATTTTTTTCCTGATTGCCCTAAAACTCCCAAAAAATTCATAGATACTAATTCAGACCCATGAAGAAAGAATTTGATGTCAGATTTGATGGATAACTCTTCCTTTAGATTTTCAAAATCAGCGGTTCAAGCAATGCAGTAGGCTCGTATAGGTGGAAAAATATTTTTTTCTTGATTGCCCTAAAAATCCCAAAAAATTCATAGATACTAATTCAGACCCATGAATAAAGAATTTGTTGTCAGATTTGATGGATAACTCTTCCTTTAGATTTTCAAAATCAGCGGTTCAAGCAATGCAGTAGGCTCATATAGGTGGAAAAATATTTTTTTCCTGATTGACCTAAAAATCCCAAAAAATTCATAGACACTAATTGAGACCCATTAAGAAAAATTTTTTTGTCAGATTTGATAGATAACTCTTCCATTAGATTTTCAAAATCAGCGGTTCAAGCAATGCAGTAGGCTCGTATAGGTGGAAAAATATTTTTTTCTTGATTTCCCTAAAAATCCCAGAAAATTCATAGACACTAATTCAGACCTCGATTCAGACCCATAAAGAATGAATTCGATGTCAGAGTTGATGGATAACTCTTCCTTTAGATTTTCAAAATCAGCGGTTCAAGCAATGCAGTAGGCTCGTATAGGTGGAAAAATATTTTTTTCCTGATTGCCCTAAAACTCCCAAAAAATTCATAGACACTAATTCAGACCCATGAATAAAGAATTTGTTGTCAGATTTGATGGATAACTCTTCCTTCAGGTTTTCAAAATCAGCGGTTCAAGCAATGCAGTAGGCTCGTATAGGTGGAAAAATATTTTTTTCTCGATTGCCCTAAAAATCCCAAACAATTCATAGACACTAATTCAGACCCATAAAGAAAGAATCTGTTGTCAGATTTGATGGATAACTGTTCTTTTAAATGTTCAAAATCAGCGGTTCAAGCAATGCAGTAGGCTCGTATAGGTGGAAAAATATTTTTTTCTTGATTGCCCTAAAAATCCCAGAAAATTCATAGACACTAATTCAGACCTCGATTCAGACCCATAAAGAATGAATTCGATGTCAGAGTTGATGGATAACTCTTCCTTTAGATTTTCAAAATCAGCGGTTCAAGCGATGCCGTAGGCTCGTATAGGTGGAAAAATATTTTTTTCCTGATATCCCTAAAACTCCCAAAAAATTCATAGACACTAATTCAGACCCATGAAGAAAGAATTTGATGTCAGATTTGATGGATAACTCTTCCTTCAGGTTTTCAAAATCAGCGGTTCAAGCAATGCAGTAGGCTCGTATAGGTGGAAAAATATTTTTTTCTCGATTGCCCTAAAAATCCCAAACAATTCATAGACACTAATTCAGACCCATAAAGAAAGAATCTGTTGTCAGATTTGATGGATAACTGTTCTTTTAAATGTTCAAAATCAGCGGTTCAAGCAATGCAGTAGGCTCGTATAGGTGGAAAAATATGTTTTTCCTGATTGCCCTATAATTCCCAAAAAATTCATAGACACTAATTCAGACCCATAAAGAAAGAATTTGATATCAGAGTTGATGGATAACTCTTCCTTGAGATTTTCAAAATCAGCGGTTCAAGCAATGCAGTAGGCTCATATAGGTGGAAACAATTTTTTCTCCTGATTGCCCTAAAAATCCCAAAAAATTCATAGACACCGATTCAGACCCATAAGGAAAGAATTTGATGTCAGATTTGATGGATAACTCTTCCTTCAGGTTTTCAAAATCAGCGGTTCAAGCAATGCAGTAGGCTAGTATAGGTGGAAAAATATTTTTTTCCTGATTGCCCTAAAAATCCCAAAAAATTCATAGATACTAATTCAGACTCATAAAGAAAGAATTTGTTGTCAGATTTGATGAAAAACTCTTCCTTCAAATTTTTAAAATCAGCGGTTCAAGCAATGCAGTAGGCTCGTATAGGTGGAAAAATATTTTTTTCCTGATTGCCCTAAAAATTCCAAAAAATTTATAGACACTAATTCAGACCCATAAAGAAAGAATTTTTTGTCAGATTTGATGGATAACTCTTCCTTTAGATTTTCAAAATCAGCGGTTCAAGCAATGCAGTAGGCTCGTATAGGTGGAAAAATATTTTTTTCTTGATTGCCCTAAAAATCCCAAAAAATTCATAGACACTAATTCAGACCCATAAAGAAAGAATTTGTTGTCAGATTTGATGGATAACTCTTCCTTTAGATTTTCAAAATCAGCGGTTCAAGCGATGCAGTAGGCTCGTATCCTTTAGATTTTCAAAATCAGCGGTTCAAGCGATGCAGTAGACTCGTATAAGTGGGAAAATATTTTTTTCTTGATTGCCCTAAAAATCCCAAAAAATTCATAGACACTAATTCAGACCCATAAAGAAAGAATTTGATGTCAGAGTTGATGAATAACTCTTCCTTTAGATTTTAAAAATCAGCGGTTCAAGCGATGCAGTAGGCTCGTATAAGTGGAAAAATATTTTTTCTTGATTGCCCTAAAAATCCCAAAAAATTCATAGACACTAATTTAGACCCATGAAGAAAGAATTTGTTGTCAGATTTGATGGATAACTCTTCCTTTAGATTTTCAGAATCAGCGGTTCAAGCGATGCAGTAGGCTCGTATAAGTGGAAAAATATTTTTTTCTTAATTGCCCTAAAAATCCCAAAAAATTCATAGACACTAATTCAGACCCATAAAGAAAGAATTTGATGTCAGAGTTGATGGATAACTCTTCCTTGAGATTTTCAAAATCAGCGGTTCAAGCGATGCAGTAGGCTCGTATAAGTGGAAAAATATTTTTTTCTTGATTGCCCTAAAAATCCCAAAAAATTCATAGACACTAATTCAGACCCATAAAGAAAGAATTTGTTGTCAGATTTGATGGATAACTCTTCCTTTAGATTTTCAAAATCAGCGGTTCAAGCGATGCAGTGGGCTCGTATAGGTGGAAAAATATTTTTTCCTGATCGCCCTAAAACTCCCAAAAAATTCATAGATACTAATTTAGACCCATGAAGAAAGAATTTGATGTCAGAGTTGATGGATAACTCTTCCTTTAGATTTTCAAAATCAGCGGTTCAAGCGATGCAGTAGGCTCGTATAAGTGGAAAAATATTTTTTTCTTGATTGCCCTAAAAATCCCAAAAAATTCATAGACACTAATTCACACCCATGAAGAAAGGATTTTTTGTCAGATTTGATGGATAACTCTTCCTTTAGATTTTCAAAATCAGCGGTTCAAGCAATGCAGTAGGCTCGTATAGGTGGAAAAATATATTTTTCTTGATTGCCCTAAAAATCCCAAAAAATTCATAGACACTAATTCAGACCCATAAAGAAAGAATTTGTTGTCAGATTTGATGGATAACTCTTCCTTTAGATTTTCAAAATCAGCGGTTCAAGCAATGCAGTAGGCTCGTATAGGTGGAAAAATATTTTTTTCTTGATTGCCCTTAAAATCCCAAAAAATTCATAGACACTAATTCAGACCCATGAAGGAAGAATTTGTTGTCAGATTTGATGGATAACTCTTCCTTTAGATTTTCAAAATCAGCGGTTCAAGCGATGCAGTGGGCTCGTATAGGTGGAAAAATATTTTTTTCCTGATTGCCCTATAACTCCCAAAAAATTCATAGATACTAATTCAGACCCATGAAGAAAGAATTTGATGTCAGAGTTGATGGATAACTCTTCCTTTAGATTTTCAAAATCAGCGGTTCAAGCGATGCAGTAGGCTCGTATAAGTGGAAAAATATTTTTTTCTTGATTGCCCTAAAAATCCCAAAAAATTCATAGACACTAATTCACACCCATGAAGAAAGAATCTGTTGTCAGATTGGATGGATAACTCTTCCTTTAGATTTTCAAAATCAGCGGTTCAAGCAATGCAGTAGGCTCGTATAGGTGGAAAAATATTTTATTCTTGATTGCCCTAAAAATCCCAAAAAATTCATAGACACTAATTCAGACCCATAAAGAAAGAATTTGTTGTCAGATTTGATGGATAACTCTTCCTTTAGATTTTCAAAATCAGCGGTTCAAGCGATGCAGTAGGCTCGTATAAGTGGAAAAATAATTTTTTCTTGATTGCCCTAAAAATCCCAAAAAATTCATAGACACTAATTCAGACCCATAAAGAAAGAATTTGATGTCAGAGTTGATGGATAACTCTTCCTTTAAATTTTCAAAATCAGCGGTTCAAGCGATGCAGTAGGCTCGTATAAGTGGAAAAATATTTTTTTCTTGATTGCCCTAAAAATCCCAAAAAATTCATAGACACTAATTCACACCCATGAAGAAAGAATTTGTTGTCAGATTTGATGAATAACTCTTCCTTTAGATTTTCAAAATCAGCGGTTCAAGCAATGCAGTAGGCTCGTATAGGTGGAAAAATATTTTTTTCTTGATTGCCCTGAAAATCCCAAAAAATTCATAGACACTAATTCAGACCCATAAAGAAAGAATTTGTTGTCAGATTTGATGGATAACTGTTCCTTTAGATTTTCAAAATCAGCGGTTCAAGCGATGCAGTAGGCTCGTATAAGTGGAAAAATATTTTTTTCTTGATTGCCCTAAAAATCCCAAAAAATTCATAGACACTAATTCAGACCCATAAAGAAAGAATTTGTTGTCAGATTTGATGGATAACTCTTCCTTTAGATTTTCAAAATCAGCGGTTCAAGCGATGCAGTAGGCTCGTATAGGTGGAAAAATATTTTTTCCTGATTGCCCTAAAACTCCCAAAAAATTCATAGATACTAATTTAGACCCATGAAGAAAGAATTTGATGTCAGAGTTGATGGATAACTCTTCCTTCAGATTTTCAAAATCAGCGGTTCAAGCGATGCAGTAGGCTCGTATAAGTGGAAAAATATTTTTTTCTTGATTGCCCTAAAAATCCCAGAAAATTCATAGACACTAATTCACACCCATGAAGAAAGGATTTGTTGTCAGATTTGATGGATAACTCTTCCTTTAGATTTTCAAAATCAGCGGTTCAAGCAATGCAGTAGGCTCGTATAGGTGGAAAAATATATTTTTCTTGATTGCCCTAAAAATCCCAAAAAATTCATAGACACTAATTCAGACCCATAAAGAAAGAATTTGTTGTCAGATTTGATGGATAACTCTTCTTTTAGATTTTCAAAATCAGCGGTTCAAGCGATGCAGTAGGCTCGTATAAGTGGAAAAATAATTTTTTCTTGATTGTCCTAAAAATCCCAAAAAATTCATAGACACTAATTCAGACCCATTAAGAAAGAATTTTATGTCAGATTTGATAAATAACTCTTCCTTTAGATTTTCAAAATCAGCGGTTCAAGCAATGCAGTAGGCTCGTATAGGTGGAAAAATATTTTTTTCTTGATTGCCCTTAAAATCCCAAAAAATTCATAGACACTAATTCAGACCCATGAAGAAAGAATTTGTTGTCAGATTTGATGGATAACTCTTCCTTTAGATTTTCAAAATCAGCGGTTCAAGCGATGCAGTGGGCTCGTATAGGTGGAAAAATATTTTTTTCCTGATTGCCCTATAACTCCCAAAAAATTCATAGATACTAATTCAGACCCATGAAGAAAGAATTTGATGTCAGAGTTGATGGATAACTCTTCCTTTAGATTTTCAAAATCAGCGGTTCAAGCAATGCAGTAGGCTCGTATAGGTGGAAAAATATTTTTTTCTTGATTGCCCTAAAAATCCCAAAAAATTCATAGACACTAATTCACACCCATGAAGAAAGAATTTGTTGTCAGATTTGATGGATAACTCTTCCTTTAGATTTTCAAAATCAGCAGTTCAAGCGATGCATTAGGCTCGTATAAGTGGAAAAATATTTTTTTCTTGATTGCCCTAAAAATCCCAAAAAATTCATAGACACTAATTCACACCCATGAAGAAAGAATTTGTTGTCAGATTTGATGGATAACTCTTCCTTTAGATTTTCAAAATCAGCGGTTCAAGCGATGCAGTAGGCTCGTATAAGTGGAAAAATATTTTTTTCTTGATTGCCCTAAAAATCCCAAAAAATTCATAGACACTAATTCACACCCATGAAGAAAGAATTTGTTGTCAGATTTGATGGATAACTCTTCCTTTAGATTTTCAAAATCAGCGGTTCAAGCGATGCAGTAGGCTCGTATAAGTGGAAAAATATTTTTTTCTTGATTGCCCTAAAAATCCCAAAAAATTCATAGACACTAATTCACACCCATGAAGAAAGAATTTGTTGTCAGATTTGATGGATAACTCTTCCTTTAGATTTTCAAAATCAGCGGTTCAAGCAATGCAGTAGGCTCGTATAGGTGGAAAAATATTTTATTCTTGATTGCCCTAAAAATCCCAAAAAATTCATAGACACTAATTCAGACCCATAAAGAAAGAATTTGTTGTCAGATTTGATGGATAACTCTTCCTTTAGATTTTCAAAATCAGCGGTTCAAGCGATGCAGTAGGCTCGTATAAGTGGAAAAATATCTTTTTCTTGATTGCCCTAAAACTCCCAAAAAATTCATAGACACTAATTCAGACCCATAAAGGAAGAATTTTATGTCAGATTTGATGAATAACGCATCCTTTCGATTTTCAAAATCAGCGGTTCAAGCAATGCAGTAGGCTCGTATAGGTGGAAAAATATTTTTTTCTTGATTGCCCTAAAAATCCCAAAAAATTCATAGACACTAATTCAGACCCATAAAGAAAGAATTTGTTGTCAGATTTGATGGATAACTCTTCCTTGAGATTTTCAAAATCAGCGGTTCAAGCGATGCAGTGGGCTCGTATAGGTTGAAAAATATTTTTTTCCTGATTGCCCTAAAACTCCCAAAAAATTCATAGATACTAATTCAGACCCATGAAGAAAGAATTTGATGTCAGATTTGATGGATAACTCTTCCTTTAGATTTTCAAAATCAGCGGTTCAAGCAATGCAGTAGGCTCGTATAGGTGGAAAAATATTTTTTTCTTGATTGCCCTAAAAATCCCAAAAAATTCATAGACACTAATTCAGACCCATTAAAAAAGAATTTGTTGTCAGATTTGATGGATAACTGTTCCTTTAAATTTTCAAAATCAGCGGTTCAAGCAATGCAGTAGGCTCGTATAGGTGGAAAAATATTTTTTTCCTGATTGCCCTAAAAATCCCAAAAAATTCATAGACACTAATTCAGACCCATGAAGAAGGAATTTGTTGTCAGATTTGATGGATTACTCTTCCTTTAGATTTTGAAAATCATCGGTTCAAGCAATGCAGTAGGCTCGTATAGGTGGAAAAATATGTTTTTCCTGATTGCCCTATAATTCCAAAAAAATTCATAGACACTAATTCAGACCCATGAAGAAAGAATTTGATGTCAGAGTTGATGGATAACTCTTCCTTAAGATTTTCAAAATCAGCGGTTCCAGCGATGCAGTAGGCTCGTATAGGTGGAAAAATATGTTTGTCCTGATTGCCCTAAAAATCCCAAAAAATTCATAGACACTAATTCAGACCCATGAAGAAAGAATTTGATGTCAGATTTGATGGATAACTCTTCCTTTAAATTTTCAAAATCAGCGGTTCAAGCAATGCAGTAGGCTCGTATAGGTGAAAAAATATTTTTTTCCTGAATGCCCTAAAAATTCCAAAAAATTCAAAGACACTAATTCAGACCCATAAAGAGAGAATTTTTTGTCAGATTTGATGAATAACTCTTGCTCTAGATTTTCAAAATCAGCGGTTCAAGCAATGCAGTAGGCTCGTATAGGTGGAAAAATATTTTTTTCCTGATTGCCCTAAAAATCCCAAAAAATTCATATACACTGATTCAGACACCCATAAAGAAAGAATTTGATGTCAGATTTGATGGATAACTCTTCCTTTATATTTTCAAAATCAGCGGTTCAAGCAATGCAGTAGCCTCGTATAGGTGGAAAAATATTTTTTTCCTGATTGCCCTAAAACTTCTAAAAAATTCATAGACACTAATTCAGACCCATAAAGAAAGAATTTGATGTCAGATTCGATGGATAACTCTTCCTTTAGATTTTCAAAATCAGCGCTTCAAGCAATGCAGTAGGCTCATATATAGGTGGAAACAGATTTTTTTCCTGATTGCCCTAAAAATCCCAAAAAATTCATAGATACTAATTCAGACCCATAAAGAAAGAATTTGATGTCAGATTCGATGGATAACTCTTCCTTTAGATTTTCAAAATCAGCGCTTCAAGCAATGCAGTAGGCTCATATATAGGTGGAAACAGATTTTTTTCCTGATTGCCCTAAAAATCCCAAAAAATTCATAGATACTAATTCAGACCCATAAAGAAAGAATTTGATGTCAGAGTTGATGGATAACTCTTCCTTTAGATTTTCAAAATCAGCGGTTCAAGCGATGCAGTAGGCTCGTATAAGTGGAAAAATATTTTTTTCTTGATTGCCCTAAAAATCCCAAAAAATTCATAGACACTAATTCACACCCATGAATAAAGAATTTGTTGTCAGATTTGATGGATAACTCTTCCTTTAGATTTTCAAAATCAGCGGTTCAAGCGATGCAGTAGGCTCGTACAAGTGGAAAAATAATTTTTTCTTGATTGCCCTAAAAATCCCAAAATATTCATAGACACTAATTCACACCCATGAAGAAAGAATTTGTTGTCAGATTTGATGGATACCTCTTCCTTTAGATTTTCAAAATCAGCGGTTCAAGCAATGCAGTAGGCTCGTATAGGTGCAAAAATATATTTTCCTGATTGCCCTAAAACTCCCAAAAAATTCATAGACACTAATTCAGACCCATTTAGAAAGAATTTGATGTCAGATTTGATGGATAACTCTTCCTTTAGATTTTCAAAATCAGCGGTTCAAGCAATGCAGTAGGCTCGTATAGGTGGAAAAATATGTTTTTCCTGATTGCTCTAAAAATCCCAAAAAATTCATAAACACTAATTCAGACCCATAAAGAAAGAATTTGATGTCAGAGTTGATGGATAACTCTTGCTTTAGATTTTCAAAATCAGCGGTTCAAGCAATGTAGTAGGCTCATATGGGTGGAAAAATATTTTTTTCCTGATTGCCCTAAAAATCCCAAAAAATTCATGGACACTGATTCAGACCCATAAAGAAAGAATTTGATGTCAGATTTGATGGATAATTTTTCCTTTAGATTTTCAAAATCAGCGCTTCAAGCAATGCAGTAGGCTCATATGGGTGGAAAAAAAATGTTTTCCTGATTGCCCTAAGAATCCCAAAAAATTCATAGACACTGATTCAGACCCATAAAGAAAGAATTTGCCTATTGAGGCCGAAATCTACCATTTTATTTTATGAGCATTGTCGCTATTTCGTAGTTGAAACTACGCCAGTCGGGCAACCAGTCACTCCCGTTTGGGAATTTCAGTTTTGGAGTGTTTCTTTCCATCGTTTCTACTCAGATGACGTTGCTTTCATAGTTTCTATGAAGGACGCCTCTGGAAGAATATAATGACGACTTGATTTTTGTTTGGCTAGGCTACGCTTAGTAGGCGCTCTTAGGACTGCTGGCTGGAGACTGCCCTGCACTGATGAGAGTCAAAGAGCTCGAAACCGGTCTGTAGGTGTCTAGCGTGGCCAGGCTAAATCGAAATCAAAAGGCATTCAGGAAAGATTAACTTGAATCAGTATTCGTTTATTCGAGTCGATTGCATAGATTTCGGAAGAATGTAATTCGGTGTTCTGCGTGGCATTAGCAAGGAAAGTAGTTGTTTTTTTCCCGAAATTTACCATTGTTGTTCATTTTATGAACATTGTGTGAATATGACTAAGCTTTTTGTATATTTATTCAACATTCATTGTTTACGTTTGGGTATCTGTCATTTTGGATTCTATAGAATGGTGCTGTAGACACTTCAAATAAGTGTGAATTCTCAGGGTTGTTATAGAAAAACATAAAATATTTCTTCAATTTCTCCGTTCGGCGAAATATATATTAGATCGTTTTTCCTCACTTCCCCATATTCCGATGGACTATACCTCGACACTCGCAGAAACTTTTAAAAGGAAAAACGAGAAAACCCTATCGGAATGAAAAAGTTTTCCTCTCCTGCTACCGCATTATTGTGAAATATGTACCCGGTGATATGTTCGGAGGAGCGTAATAATAAAAAAAAGAGTGGAAATTACACTTCAAACTTACTTTTTTTCTAGGGAACACGGGAAACTCCTTGCCACTTCGTTATCTTCGGTGTGTAGCTCTCGCGCATAAATTTCGGATTATTGTGAAAGTTTTCTGATTCATTATTTCCAAGTCTTGAAGAGTTAGCATCACGGATGGAAGGAAGATTCAGGTCGAAAGTAACGCACAAATCATAACAGAAAATGATCGTAATCGAGGATGTCCATACAGTGTGTCCCGTTTTTCACGAATACCCTCAACTATACCTGTTATTTAATGCGATTCGCATAAAATTTTGCTGGTGATTGAATCTTAGGAAAATTAAATATTTGGCATAGTGAATTGAAACTTTCCTTCCTATTTTTGATCGTAGAAGCCGCTGGTGAAGTTTGGCAGGCTAATTTTGGGACACCCTGTATGTGCAAACTATTTCACAGTTCATTTTTCTAAGATAAAACAGCACCGAAAATTGAAGAAAATGGCATTATTGATATATATTAGGGTGTATTAATGGATAGCAGAACACACTAAATATACCTACATACAAGGTCTCGATAAATCTTTTTGAACTAATCTACATTTATGTTCCTTTAGAAATTTGCGTCTGCAGTCATATATTATGTACTTTGGTGAATAAAGACGTATTATTATTATTTCTATTATATAATTGACCCTGTATATCCTGAACTAATCTATCATCCTACCTAATTTACTATTTTGATTTTTTTTATTCAAATCACTCATACGCACTCCACAAAAATGTAAGTACTCAAAATAATGAGTTTTCTAAAAATAATGAGACTGATCAAATTAATTTCCAAAACGAACAGCTCCCGAGAACAAAATCAAACTCACCTATGGATTATGTTGTTGAAATCTGAAAATAAATACAAGCAATTAGAAAAATATTATTCATAAAGCTTCACATCGTCATTCTTATTTCAGTGTCATTGGCATACTCCTATAACACAAAATAAATGATGGAAATCTAGTTCAAGGTCGAAATCTGAGTGCAAAATTTTAGGATGCCCCAAATATTTTTGTAACAAGAATTTCTTTTTCGATATCGATGAATTTAATCGTTTTCCGAAAAACTCAAGACGGTTTCAAATATTTAGAACCTTCTTTTTTCAGACCATAATAAATACCTCGCGTAAAACACTCAAGGTTTCCACTATATCTGGTGAGTCAGAAATTAGCATTTTTATTTGAGATCAATTCATTCATAACAAAACAAACTATACAGGGCGAGGCGAACCTTTGGAACCCCTGGAGGAAGAAAAATTGAAACTCGATATATTACTATTCCAGATTGATCAATGTATACAGGGTGACATAGAAAAAAGTACATTGCATGGTGCCACAAACAAATGAGAAAAAAGTTCCTACGAACATGGGTCCGCAAGTCCTTCGGTTGAAAGATACGGGGTGTTGAATTTAAATTTTTTTCTGGGGTTTTCTTTGAATATCTTCAGCCAGAGACGCAAGAAATGGAAAAAATGTGGTATACAGGGGTTATTTATCATGCTAAATTCTAATATAATCTTATAGTTTTGTGATACAGAAAAAAGTTGTTTTCCCTTCTTTTATACTTAAGAAAGGTATACTTTGTCCAAGTCGCCAAAAGCAAAGGTTCCAGTACAAAAGCATCTAAAAGCCGACAATGCACGCAAATTATTCAAAAAGCGCCAGAGTAACTTTTGCAAAAACAATGATAAATACCTACTTCAACAATTACATTTTAATGGTATGATGAAAAATATGATTAATTAGAACAAAATATTAAGTTTTAAGAAGATGTACAAATTGTTGCCCTTGTACTTCAATACATTTTTCAATTGAAATTCAATACCCCGTATCTTTCAACCATGCGAACCCATGTTCATAGGAACTTTTTTTCCTTAGTTTAGTGTCCTCTATTGTGTGACACTATGCAATGTACTTTTCTCTATGTCACCCTGTATATGCTCAAATGGAGTTTCCATTTTTGAATTTTCATTTTCAGTGGTGTAGTTATTGTATGTCGACATATTTTCCTTAAATGTAATTTCAAATTGCTAGATCTATATATGACATCAGTTCGACTTATTGATAGTTCACCTAAAGGTAATTACATTTCACATACCTAAATGTAGAGGTTCCTGAGATATTTGCGAAAAACTAAGGGTATGTTTTGAGGTAATTATTGAGTATAGAGAGAGATATCAGAGAATTTCTCAACCCCCTCCAACATTGGAAATATATTACGGGTGAGTCAGAAGTATAGGTCGACAAACTCTCGTTTTATTCTACAGATTTTCTCAAGGTCAACAGTTTATATTGTGAGTTCTTTCTCATAATGCGACCTGTTTGATATACTATTTGTTGAATATGTAAACAAAATTGAGCATAACAATTTTTTCTTCAACACGTAGCAATATTATCTCAAAATATTTCTCGCAAATATTTGAGGACCACTACATTTGGGCATGTGAAATGTTCTCGGAAATGTTTATTATTTTTAGGTAAAGTAGCTACGCCACTGGTAATCAAAATTCGATAATGGAAACTGCATTTGACTACACTGAATAATCTGGAGTAGTATAAATCAAGTTTCTATTTTCCTCCTCCAGGGGTTCCGAAGAAATTAATATACACTTCGATTTTATTTCACAAAACAAGCATTTTCGGACATAGGTATGTTGATAAGGAGGTAAAGAATCCGTATACGAAGTTTGTCAGACTTCTTCTGACTCACCCTGTAGATAGATATAGTGGCAACCTCGATAAAGCGATATTTACATTATTCACACATTTCATCTTCAACATTCTGATTATTTGATCATCAATGAATTGAATATCAAATCAATGAAATATTATATTCAATTAATTTTGAGGAATCGGTTGGATTCATCAAGTTGAAACATACATAAATACAGGGTGATCCACCGTTTATGGCCTATTAGAAGTAAGTATCTGGAGAACGAAAAGACAGAACATTCTGAAAATTGGGATGCTTTGATAATTGAACATTCTCTATCCGTCTAAAATATTTTCATCGATACAGCGTTGCCACTTCTATCAGAAACAACTAGCAACTTTGTTATTTCGAATGAAACACCCTGTATTTTATTGCATTTTTAGATTCTTCCTGTAGAGCTGATTTCATCAATGTATCACACTTGGGGTCTAGCAGGAATGATTACAGAGATATAGGGTGTACAAAATCGAGATTTTTCAATTTTAGGATTTTTTTGTCGAAACTATTCATTATCGATCAAAACGGCTTACATGTCCCCATCTTAACTTTTGATTCACTGGAATTCAATTCCATGATGATTTATGATTTATTTAACATAAAAACGTTATAGCCTGAACATTTTATTCCGTTAGCACATGTAACGCACTCTAATTACCATCATTTCAACAAAATAATTAATGGAATTTTTCAATTTTACCATCTTGTTAATTGTTAACCATCAAGATATTACGGAGGTCGGGTATATTACGCATCTAAAAAAGTTTACTGTCCAGAAAAAGTTCAAATGGGGACCATATTTTGAAGAAAATACCAGTATTCTTGATTTCGAATAGATATTTTCTCAATACTGCTGAGACTGGAATTGGAAATAATAAGTGACAAAAAGTATCATTGACTAATATTTCTATACAATCAGGCTACTGGAATCGAATTCTATCGCGTCTCAATTTACGCGACGAATAATTGAATTGATAAGGTCAGCTGAGGCGAGATGAGAATGATGCTGTGACGTCGAATGCTCAATATGCCGATGGGATTTCGTCTTAGTCTCCTCCATCTATACCTTTTTATTGAACCCATATCGTCATGGGAAATTTCCCAATTTATCCAGAAAATGCCGCAAGAATGGGAAATTCAGTCGCACGATCACGAAACTAACGAATGGGGAAGATCACTGAGGGATGAAATCCGTCCAAACATGTTTCAATCAGTGAATCATGATTTACATTTAATGTACCTCATGTATCTTACGAGTTGAAGTTGAAGGGAATCAAATCCACACTGGAAATTTTTGTTTTGTGGAATTTCACTCAAGGTGCACGCAATAATTATCTGCCAATTGGTTGAAATATCACCCTACTTGACTGTGTAACATGGCAATTCATGAGCCAATTCAATCAAATTTCTTGTAAACATTCTCATTGATAGGCAAACTTTATGAAATATCTAGCTTGAGTTGAGAATTCACTAAGAAATTTCAATCAGTAAATTCACTCACCACCACATAATGCAGTCACTCTCAAATGAATTTTCTACAGTGTATATAGCGTTTTGAAATCAGCATATTCCATTCGATATTCCAAAGCACCAGATGTAGAGGTGGAGCCGTGACGTATTAGTCCCGAACTGTAGCTATCTCTCTCTGATACTTTGCCATTCTGCAGTATTGCAGTGTGATTGGTCAGCAAGGACAATAGGCGTGTTGGGACTAGTGCGTCACACCATTCACACCAATGAATTGACACCATTCCAAATGACGCAGGAAGTGTGTGTTTTGAAATGAACATATTTGTTTTATATTTTTCACATTCCTAGTATAAATGAAAACATTCAAAATTATATTTACTAGTAGTATTTTGGTATAGCGCTCACGATGATGTTGCTTCAAAGTATCAGTGTTCTCCCCGGGTAGATGAATATGATCATAAAAATCCTTTACAGTAAAATAAAATGCAGCTAGAGAATTTAGGCAAAAACCCTCAATATTATTACCTATACAGTGTGACCCACTTCTAATGGAAACACCCCTGTATATTACGTAATCGTTGGGTGAGGATCCTAAAATTTGCTGGAGCGAGAGATATACCAAAAATGCACTCTACGACCAAGTGGGGTAATCTTCAGTGATATACACTGCTCGCCAACAGCCATAGAACCACGAAAATTTCCGGAAAATTATATTTGGAGTCAAGATAGGTCAAAAATCAATTCAGATTCGGAATCAGGACGCCCAATTCACTAACTCATATTTTTCTTGGAGATTTTTCAGTTCTGAAAAATTGAATTTTGTCGCAATTTTCACGGACGCACCCCCGTATCTTACGTATAATTGACTTTATCGCTGGACTTTCCCTTCCTCCTGCAAATTTCAGAACCCTACCTCAATAATTACGTGAGATACGGGGTTGCTTCCATGAGAAATGAGACAAAATTCAAATTTTCTGAACTGAACATTTTCTAGGAAAACTATGAATATTTAGTGAATTGGACGTCCTGATTCCGAATCCGAAGTGATTTTCAACCTATTTTGACTCCTTATATCATTATCCGGAAATTGGGGTGGTTCCATATGGCTGTTGGCAACCAGTGTATATCACTGAAGATGATCCCACTTGATCGTAAAGTGCATATTTGGTATATCTTTCGCTCCAGTAAATTTCAGGATCCTCACCCAGCGATTACGTAAGATACAAGGGTATTTTCATTAGAAGTGGGTCACATTGTATATATGAAAAACTATGCAAAGATTTACAGGATTTTTTTCATTGAAAATTTAATTTCTTGTACATACCATCAGCAGGTATTTCCAAAAATGGGGTAAAGAATGAAGAGAGTAACGGGAGACGAAAAAAACAAAATGAAATGAAAGGATACATATTTGTAAAAAAACCGATAAAAAACTAATATTCTTGAAGGGAAAAAATAAGTTTCTTTGAGTTGAATGCAACCATATTACATATTTGTATTATAATAGACAACAACTGCTTGACAAAGCGACGTTTATGCTTGCCCGCTTTTTTTGGCACATCCCGTTTCCCATGTGCTCAAAATTTATGGATTTTTTTTTTCGTTGTTCGTATTGTAAGAATCCATCTCGTTCGGGCAGTTCGGTGGAATGGCGAATTCGCTTATCCACGCTGTATAACCGGTTCCAAATCTGCACACATGGACTAGTGGAAAAGATCCGCCAGCGAGGGTTTATGTTCTCTGCATGTTGTCAAGTCTCCAATATGAGTGGATTCGATAGCAAACCACAAATAACCCCATAATATTCCAAAAATCTGACGATAGAAAAAAAGGACCCCGCACGAAAACACGGTAAATTGGCTCTCGGTCGAATTGGTTGAAATTTTACTATGTTATTGTGGGATGGCTCATTAGAAAAATATGTGAGTTTGAAAAGTTTTGTACCTATGTTTAGTTTCTGAGATATAAGCCGACAAAGTTCGTAAAAACATCGTATCGGGGTACGATTGACGAAGAAAAAAACTGTTTCTTTAGTATAAATAAGACAAAATAAGCTAGAAAATGTATTGATCGGAACTCAAATACATGTCTAGTTATGATCACATAAACTATAGTAAATCAGGGTGAATACGAGGCACGGTCAAAAAATTCATTTTTCGGAAAAAAAATTCGAGACCTATTCCAAAACCAACAAGTTATATTTCGATAATACATTATAGTTGGAGTCTATTGTAGGCTTAGAAAACGTATTTTGATTCTTGATAACTATCTCTGTTCGAAATATGAATTCTTTGAATTTTGTGTTATACTCCTTTTGGAAAACAATTGACAGCTTGTTTTTGATCACAAAGAAAGGGATTGGTTGATACTGTTGATTGAATGATAGCTGAGGTAACTCACTAGCGCATTCAGTTGTTCAATATTGCCTTTTATTTAGATACAGGGTGTGTTAGATTTTGTTGAAGATTATTCAACATGTTTCAATTGGATATATCGTTCCGTTAATTCGGATCTTATTTTACTCACACTATTTTGAATATGTCGACTATCATATGCAAAAAGTTTTTCAATTTTTTATGTTTCGTTTTTGAGTACTCTTCAATAAATTCAATTTGTGGGATAAGCGTAAGGTATCAGCAAAAAAGCTGTAATTCGGAAAATTCTAGAGATAAATCAATGAATAAAAACACAAAATGCTCGCAAAAAAAGCCTCTTTCGTATGAGGTGTGAGCACTTTGTATACTATTACTCAATTAACACACAGGGTGAGTCAAAAATTAAGAATAAATCATGGTTCGAGTTATTCCACCACCATCAAGGAGGATTTGCAAAAATTTTCACCTCTTCATTTTTTTTGAGACAAATGCATCACCTACCAACAAAAAAAAATAAAAAATAGAAATCGGCCTACTATTTTTCGTTTTTTTTTTCAAGAAGATAGGTCAAATATCAAGTGCGTCACTTTTTTTGGAACTGAGTGTATTTCAAAAAAACACCATTTCATGGAACGTTCGAACATAGCGTTTGGCGGCACCAGTACTTACGTGATAATCCCTTTTCGTGTGTTGCCAGCTGTTTCCTTTTAAGGAAATATCTAGTAAATATTTCCTACTTTAGAATCGATTCTACTGTCAACTGTTGAGATAATTTGATATTCATTGATGAAGTAAATGTCATCAATATAGTATGCATGGTATAGGTTGTTTTCCTCATTTCCAATTCTTCGAGTATATAGCTGACATGATTATTGATTAGTAATCGAGTAGGTTGTAGCACTTTATAGGTTCGATCAGCAGCGAAGAAATTTGGTCTACATCTCAATTATTCGTTTAAACATAGGTTGATAAAATAATCTAACTGAATGATTTTGATATACTTACTTTTCAATGAACCTCAAATTCTGGTGACATCACTTTAATATATGTCATAAAATAACAAAATCCAGTGCATAGAAAAACAAGAACAAGTGAGTTTCAAACTATCTTGCTCAGTTCATCCATGATAATGCTCAGTTGAATCTTGAGAGCGATAAATGTTAGAATATCCAAAGAAGAAAAGAATCGGTTGAAACTGCAACACTGTTTTTCTCACTCACTAGTGAATTAACGTTTTTTCCCCGACTACCAATAGACCGGCGACGCGTTAAAGAACTTGTGACGTAAGTACTGCTAACGATTTTCCGTCGTGTTCACAAAAGCGTTTCTTTGGGAATTTATTTTGAGAAATCTAAAAGGAATACAAAATTTCAAAAAAGTCTCTATGCATTTTCTCATCGTGATGAACGTAATAGTACTTATTTTTGCTGATAGCGTGAAGGGAGGGAGAGTTGGCAACGTCGCTATGGTGAAGATTGTTTGGCAAACAAAAGAGCGCGCGAATCTCGCAAATTCGGCGTATGCATGGCCAACTATGATACAGGTTTCGATAAAGAAAAGACCACGCAACTCAACTGTTTTTCGTCTTCCTGCATAGTTTATGGGAAAAAAAGAAGAGACGTTCTTCTGTCCAAAGACCACGCTTCACGCTATTCGATTTCTCGACAATCTCAACAATATACTTATAATTTATAATGGTCTGCCAGCTGTGAAAATTATACCAGTCACATTAGAAAACAGTTGTTCTGCTCATCACTGCATTCCGAAAGTATTGAGTGTTGAATTGGCCAAACAAATTTCAATTTTATTTCTCCTGCAAATTTTTTAGGATTTCAATAAGGATATGTGTAGGTACAATCGTAGGTACACCTATTATATTAACTGCTCGTCTGAAGTCTGTTCTGATCGTACTAATTGTAGAACCACCTGGTCGCAACACAATTTGGAAGGATAAAATAGGGGATGACAACCTACTTCTGTATGAAAAAAAACGACAGCCTAAAGTTTTAGAATGTTCCTTTTATAAGAAAATTAGCCGAGTTGATGGCGCTCAGCCGCCCTTTATAAACTTCAAGCTGTCGTTTCTTCATGAAAAACTATAGGTTTTCATCCCGATTTCCATCTCCTATTTGAGCCATTTGAATTTCCTAAATATCGTAAATACCATGTGGTTCCAAAAATAAGTCGGGGTAGAACGAATACATCAGACGGGTATTGTATAAATGTACTGTGCAGTGAGGGCAGATAAGATGATTTGCCCCAGAATGTCACTGCGTTTAAAAATTTCACTATGATAATTCTAGCGATAGTCCACACCAACACCTTGTTTTGAAAAAGTTTTTAAGTGAAATATTTCCAATAAATACAAAATGTTCACTGAACATATAAGCTTTGGACATTTCGGATACGAATCTGTTCCTTTCTTGAAAAATTGCCAACACAGAAATCCCTCGAGAAATCCAAAGAGGAAAAAAGAAGGTTTCGATTAAAACATATGCAATGAAAGCACTTTGAAACTCAATTTCTGTCAAACTTTCCTGCTAATGGTTTCAGAGATGAATACTGAGCGTATATTGGTAATATTCAAACTTTTCAACCAGACGAAGAGTGGTAAAATCGCAATATTGTCTGTCACCTAAGGAATCTGCAGCTTTAATGCGTACCATTGATCATGGGACACGCTGTATATATGAAATCGATAGCATCCGGTAGGAACTGGGTATACTATCCTAGCTTGACGCATTAGTAACAAGTTCACCAGAATAGTCTAGTCGTCAATTTCATAAGCTAAATGCTTACTAACACCTAACACGTATACCTACCTAATGGGAAAACAACTGGTAAACAGTGCACGACGAAACCATATTATTTTTTTGTTGAATTCAAGGTTAATAGCCTACCGTGAAGGTCGCATTAGAAGAAAAGACAATCATGTATGGTTCTGGTGTATAGGCTTTTACATAAATTGAAAATAATGAAAGCATGATCTATGGTGATTTTTTCAAGTTGTTCCTTCTAAAAACGAAGAATACCGAATTCGACGAATTGTTAGTATTTTCACGAATTCCGTTCAGTCAAAAGTTCAGTCATTGTCAAAATTATTTCGTGAAAACATATCGCTAAATAATATCAGAGTAGGTATGTTGATGTGAATCACGTCGTATATAGTCATTCCATTTGGACACCTTGTATTCAATTCCATATTCGATTATACAGGGTGTCCCGAGATCCAATGGCCATTGCTTAAGGGCTTATTCGTTCAACAATTTCAAGTCAAAAGTGCCTCATACATTTTTGTCTTAAACTAAAGAACACAATTTAAAAAAAATCTACGTGTGTATACAAAATATTATCACTACAGCTGCATCCACAAGTGACTACCCAGAATCTCTTCAGATAGCAACGTTTTCAATAATTAGACCAGCCAGAATGTGTTGTGAAGCAGCGAGGCGGACATTTCGCAAAGAACCTCAAATTGTGCTCTTTTCCACCTTGAACGAGAGAGAGGAAAATTCTCTCCTCTTCCATCTTACTCTCCAGTACTACCAACGTGGCCGCATTGAAATATAGATAGATTCGATAAATCTTTCCTTGTCTAACATCTACTCTGTGCCATTGAACTATTTTCGATTTTATAATGATATGATATGTCTATGTCATGAATGTCATCGACTGATGACCCTTCGAATTTTTCAAATGAAATTTCGAATTAAATCATACTTATTTTGACATCATTTGTTGATATCGTTAAATTTGACTCTCTGCTGAATTCAAAAATAGTTCAGTGGCACAAACTAGATGTTAGACAAGGACAGATTAATCGGACCTCTCTATATTTCAATTCGGCTACGTTGGTATCATTGAAGAGAAAGATGGAAAAGAAGAGAATTTCCCTCTATCTCGTTCAAGACAGAAGAGAGCTCAATTGTTTTTGTGTAATTAATAAAAAAATTCTCAATTGATAAATGATTACATGACTTTGTTCAACATACAAATACATCAGGGTGGTTCAAGGTTCAGAATTCTGATCACCCTGTATCTGTTCCAATTAACTGTCAGTAGATAGTGAATCAAAAGTTAAGATAGGGACATGAAAGTCGTTCCGACCGATTATGAATAGTTTCGACACAAAAAATCTCGATTTTGAACACCCTATATCTCTGTAATCATTCTCGCTAGACACTAAGTGTAATACATTGATGAAAGCAGCTCTTCAGGGAGAATCAAATCAATTCAATGGAATACAGGGTGTTCCATTTGAAAATCGAAAGTTGATGCCCGTTACGCTTCAAAGTTTCAACTTTGGTATATGATAATTGCACAAAAATGTGTCCCCCGCCAAATTGAAATCGACCTGTTCGAGCGATTTTCAATTGTTTTAACGACATCGGAGATTCGGTAGGTGACAAGTTTTAGCTCGGACACACTGTATAATATAGAAGTTGATGTGTAGCCACGAATGCCACGGTCGGGAGCTAGTGTTTTCGAATTGACCATATTATAAAACCATCCATCGAACAAGATAATAAAATAATCAATTCGTTTGGATATTTTCCTCAATATATGTATATTACATTTGTTTCAACAACCCTGTAGGTATATCATAGACCGCCCAAAAGTGGCAATGACGAATAATGTGTCAAAAGAAACATAATCTCCGAATCTCATGCTAAGTAACTGAGACGACAAAGGAAAAAAAAACAGAACTATATAGGAAACATTCTCACTCGACCAGAAAACAAAAAATATACCGAGATAGAAAGAGGAATCTTTAAATAAATTTAAACCCACCATATCCCGAAATACCGAAGTGAGACGTTGACCTCTTGATGGGGTAAGAAGAGTAAATAGTGAATACGAATTGCAGACAGTGTTGCCGCAACTATTTCAATATCAGCATCAGCACTCAATATAATAGTAATCATAATTTACATGATTGTGTTTTAGGTTCTAATGCTGCGATGAAAAAATTTTACAGACTCATTATGAATGTTCTATTTCACAATATATCTGTTAAATCGAAATATCAATTCTGATTAATTAAATATACCTATTCAAAAATAGACCTAACCTCAAATAATCATTTTTTTCACGATTTTCAAGTTTGTAAATACGAATACGTAGTACGTTGCCTCTGGATATCGAATAAAAAAAGGAAGAAAAATTAGAGATACAGGGAAAAACGAAAAGAGAACCACAGAGTGCTGACGTAAAGTAAAAGTCACGAATTTTAGTGAGGTTAGGTTCGTACACAATGATTCGATGATAATATCAATCATTTGATAAATGAAACAGTAAATTTTGATTCTTCAACTCATTTCGTAAGAAGATAACTGATGTATAATTTCGTGGAAATCACTTCGGATAGTATGGCGGGATAGTAGATCGATAAAAACAAGAAAATATTCACAAATAAGCTTATTTTCAGAAACTAATTTGAAAAAATGAAACTTTTCACATGTAGCGAAAGTAACGTGACCCGACCGAGTAGGCAATTTTCCTAATTTTCCATCCTTTTTGATGCAGTTTTTCACAAATGATATCAACTTCAAGAAGGCATAAGGTGCAATTCTCAGGACATCTATGCGCGCCAAATATACAAATTTTCTTATTTTTTTCACAAGAAAATGTGCGTTTTAAACATACCACATTGTACAAACTATAAAATTCAGTATCAGTATTTTTTTTTTCGGATAAATTAATTAAATTTTGACACAGCATGAAGGTGTTACATCTAGAATATTCAATTTTTCATCACAATTTTCGACAACGTCGCATGATCCACCTCACAGTATCTTCATTCGTAGGACGATCAGAGAAGTGATGGTACAACGTGGGGGTGTAATATCTACATCATTCCATTATTCATCGTAATTTACTAGCGTTATGATATACCATAAAGGTGTACAAATCACTGCAAAAGTGTAGTATCTACATCATTTCGTTTTCCATCGCAATTTACCCGTGTTATGGTACACCATAGAGGTGTGAAAAAACACCGCAAAGATGTAATAGTACACCGTTACGGTCTAATATTCACACTGGAAAGTGTAATATCTACACCATTGAATTATCCATCATAATTTACTAGTCGTATGATACACCATGAAGGTGTAAGAACACCGCAAAGGTGTGAAATTTACATCATATCGGTTTCCATCGCAATTTATTCGTGTTATGGTACACCACAGAAGTGTAAAGGTGTAATATGTACACCATTCTATGTTCGATCGTAATTTCTGTTTTCCATCGTAAGTTTCGAGGAATCTCGACACCGCCGCATTTTCCGCGTTACATACAGTCGCTTCACTCGTTAGCGTATTACAGTGTAATCCTTTTTGGTGGCGGCATCGGCGTCGCAGCTGAGCCGATGGCCGTCGCGACGCCAGCCGTCCAGACGCCACACGCGCCCCCGTCCGACACGGAATTTATCCGTCGTTCCCGTTTGCCACATTCTTTATTAAGATCGCCGTTTCACTGCCTACTTCTGAAACTTTTGTCTAGATGGCGGTGAGATGGCCGTTTGCACTAAAATATGAGAATTTTCAAGACGGTAGTGCGCCACGATATACCCCTAGTACGTATTCGTAGTTTCCTTCTTTCTAGTCAGTTCGGGCAAGTCCTCCATAGGTGTCGGAATACTAGCATCGAATCGGAATAGAATTGATCGATCAATCATAGAATATAAAAATAACACAGTTTATATTCTTGGGTTCAAATATGAATATAGTTTATATTCTTGGGTTCAAATATGGAGTGAAATTCTGGATGTGTGCTTGCTCTTACCGTCCGCGCAAAATATGTAGTATTTATAGGTCTCGATCTCGATCCAGATAAAGGCTGACCTGACTTTGTTTACTATGTTTATGTTTACATCGCGAAGCGTAGAACCAAAGAGTAGGGGATGGTAGAACCAGAACCGAGCCGTCACGATTATCATTGTCAGAGATAAATCATGAGGGCTTTGGCAGAACGCGGGAATTTCGCACTGAATTGTTATCTACGAGAATAGTAGTTGGAAACTCAATAGGTATCAAGTGATATCAATATCAAGCATTTCATTCAAAGCAAAAATGTTACATGTGGTCTTTTTTTACAAGCATCATCAAATCTTGCAAGTTAAATTTGACGCACTTTCTGATCGTCCGATTGATTAAAAGCTTGGCAGGTGGACATGATTTTGGTGACAATGCATTATGAAATAATTAGGTTTTCGGGGTCGGAGATTATGATTCTCTTGTCAAAATTGAAAAATTCAAGATGGCGGCTCCATGGCGGACTGGTTTTGTGCTTATGATCTGATTCGATTAAAAATTAGTAGGTATCTGGGGGTTTTCGGGGTCGGAGATCATGATTCTTTTGTCAAAAATGGAAAAAATCAAAATGGTGGCAAAATAGTGTAGGTACGAGTTTTGTGATTATGGACCGATTGTATTCAAAATTGGTATCTGGTGGTTTACGGAGTCAGAGATTATGATTCTCTTGTCAAAATTAGAAAATTCAACATGACGGCTCCAAAATGGCGGACGAGTTTATTGTGATTATGGTCCGATTCTATCAAAAATTTGTAGGTATCTACGTATCTATATAGGCTTTTCGGATTCGGAGATTATGATTTTCTGTCAATATAAAAAAATTCAACATGGCGGAATAGTTTTGTGATTATGGTACGATTCTATTCAAAATTTGTATTTGTGGGTTTTCGGGGTCGGAGATTATGATGTTTTGTCAAAATTCAAAAATTCAACATGGCGGCTGAAAAATGGCGGAAGAGTTTTTTTGGTAATGGGCCCATTCTATTCGGTATCTTGGTGTTTTCGGAGTCAGAAATTATGATTTTTTGTCAAAATTCAAAAATTCAACATGTCGGCTCAAAAATGGCGGAAGAGTTTTTTGGTAATGGGCCCATTCTATTCGGTATCTTGGTGTTTTCGGAGTCAGAGATTATGATTTTTTGTCAAAATTCAAAAATTCAACATGGCGGCTCAAAAATGGCGGAAGAGTTTTTTTTGATAATGGGACCATTCTATTCGGTATCTGATTGTTTTCGCAGTCGGAGATTATATTTTATTGTCAAAATTCAAAAATTCAACATGACTGCTCCAAAATGGCGGAGCAGAGTGGTTTTCGGAGTCGGAGATTACCTATGATTTTTTGTCAAAATTTAAAAATTCAACATGGCGGCTCAAAAATGGCGGAACAGTTTTGTGATTATGACTATTCAAAATTTGTTTTTGGGGGTTTTCGGAATCGGAGATTATAATTTTTTGTCAAAGTTCGAAAATTCAACATGGCGGCTCCAAATAAGTGGCGGACAAGTTTTGTGATTATGGTCCAATTCTATTTAAAATTGTTATGTATATATGTGGAGGGTTTTGGGGTCGGAGATTTTTTTTTTAGTTTCACTTGTCCTAGTGTCTTGTATGTTGCATGAATAAACAAGTTGAATGAATAAACAAAAAAAAAAATCAAAACAAGCTTTTATTTGTTGTTACTAAAGGAAGAACTGGAAACTGGCGCGATGTCCTGTCGCTGCTTATACAGGGTGTTCATTATTGTTGCACGAAATTTCGAGGTCAGATTTGTTGAGTCGAAATATAAATAGAGTTATACTAGCTTAATTCTCGAGGAAAAAAATGGAAACCAAACCTATGCATGGCTGTTGAGAGAGAAAAATACTCTAGAAATCAATCGGATAATTATGGCAAAACAAGAACCCACTTATCGTAAATGAAATCGGTTGAAGTTCAGAAAAAAATTGTACACCCTGTAGGTACCTATCTCGGAACGAATCATTTCCAGAAATTATATTCATACGAACTTTGTTCATATTTTGGCCCATAAAATCTGATCTTGAAGTTTCATCCAACAATAATGACACACCCTGTGCAGAAGGCAGAACCGACCGTACGATCAGCGGCTCCGATCGAATGCGAAGAAACAAAAGGATTGCACCTATACCTATTCGCATATTTATTTTGTATTGGCTATAAACTCATTCTGAATTATTTTTCATTTATACGATGAACTGATGTTCATCATATATAAAACCCAATCACGAATCTGTGATTAGAGGTTTTTAGAAAGAGAATGGAAATTCTCAATTTCAGAAGATTTTAATTTTCAAATTATTTTTTCGTGTGTGTTCAATAGATGTAATTCAATGTTCATCGTTGGCATTAGCCGGGAAAGTAGTTGTTTTCTGTTGAATATACCTACCGATAAAGAATTCATATTTTCACTAGATAGAGAATGCAAATTCTCAATATTTTTCTTGATAAGTTTTATATTTTCTTCATGTTCATAATATATCTGAGAATATTCCTTTCCAAAAAAAAACATTCTGAATTACTTTATTCGATATCGGCTTCCAGGATGTTAGTATATTGTATAAACCATGGTTGTACATTTTCTGACTATTACATGTATACTAAACACAACACCAAATTTGTGTAAGGCATTTGAAGAGATTGAAATGTAGTATTATTTAGGTATTATACCTACCTACCTAATAGGTATTTATTTTCATCTCTACTCGTCGGGTGTATGACATATTCTTTGTTCGAAACCAAGCCGCCAACACGTGTTCTTGTGACAAAATCGCTGTAGGTAGAGAGGTACTAATAATAATAATAATAATAATAATAATAATAATAATAATAATAATAATAACGGATGTGTGGAGTGGTCACTGGTCACCCTAAAGCTCGACTCTGCGTTGGAGGCCGCAGAGTCGTGACTGGAATTTGAATAATTTCAAATTTCATAATAATAATAATACTAATAATTTATTCACCTAAGTAAAGAAAATACACAATGGGTAACAAGGGTATATACATAAATAACAAGTGAATAAATAGGTATCCACAAAGGAATGAAGTCCTGTACGTGGATGGTATGAACATAATATAATATATGCGCGGTAAGTAAAATAAACATTCTATCGATAAACAAAAAAAGTAGAATGAACAATACACATATATACATATAAAGGTGACTTTCAGTTCAAATCATCGACCGATAATACTTTTTCTTACGACCATCTATGAAAACAGCGGATAGGTACCTATTACCACACTGTTATGTTATTTGGAAAGTAGCACATTTCAATATTGTAACAGAGAATTGTAAAGTAAAACGCATTAGTGTGGAAATGTTTTACAAACGCACGCTCGCAGTGAGTTGATGAATATAATGTAATTTCAAGTTTTTTATATGATTATTAGCGCTCCCCTCGCGTTGACTCTGGGCACTGACCTGTAGCCGAAAGCACCCGCACCTCCCAATAACGAATAACGATCCCCATGCCCCATAGAAATAGAAATAAACATTTTGTTTGTCTCTGTCTTGCGAATATATCTGTCCTTGCCTCCAGTTCCTGGTCTTAGGAGAGCGAGGTAGTCTAGCAACAACGATGTTCAAACTCTGTTTTGAACCAGTGTTGCAAAGGATATAAAATTTTAGTTGAATCCACTGCAAAACAGTAGTTACAAATAATGATTGATTTATATCTTATTGACAATTCTTGCTCTATTGCTAAACCACAGGATCAATTATTTTACCCCAATTGTATGTACCTATACAAGAATATAGTCACTCGCTATTTTGACCTTTCCCATTCGCTACTTCATAATGGGTGCTACCTATGAAAAAAGTTGAAGGAAAAAGCCGTAAGCTTTTAGTTTGATACAAAAAAACAAAAATTGTTCTCACAGGTGGGATATGTGACTTTGTTGAGAAAGTGAAGTGTCAGAATTCAAACGAGTAAATAAAAGTATAGGTAGGTAGGTACCTTACCTACATTGTCATAAGGGCTGCCCGATATTGGATTTCAGTTATCGATTATCAACAAGTGTGTTATCGATAAGTATATACAGGCTGTTTCAAATTATATTATATATATGCATGAATATCTTAGATACTGTTACTGGCAAAGTTACGCAATCAGAATACCGACAAGACAAAAAAATCCGCCTATTTCAGGAGATATACATCAGGATAATGCGAAAAAATGAAATTTGGTTTTTATTTTTCCCTGACTTCATTCAGCGACAAAAAGAAAAAAATATTCAACATTGTCATGGTAATTTTTTTTTATTTCATAATCTTTTGTTGCCTGTTTTGATTTGACCCTAAATCACGTTTATTTTTCTTGGTGACAACACTGTTAATTATTCGCGCCTTCTGTCGCCCTTCCCGCGCACTTTTTTAGGACTTTTCTCACTCATCTATGATCTGTGATTGTGATCATTACTCAACGCTGCTCGAACTTATCGTATATGTTATTTTCATAATATTATACGGTAGTATCTAGGCAATTTTTGAGTTTTCTTTGGTTTTGACTTCGAGTCGATTGTGACGATAGTGTTATTGTGATTTTTGGTGATTCTGAACCTTTCAAGTTCATATTTCCTACGATTGACTAAATAGGAAGTGAATTTTGTGAATATGGTTCGCAGCAAGAGTCATAGGAAGCGGAACAAAGCTTCCAAAAGCATGCAGATTTCATGGAAATCGGGCAAAAGGTAAGTGAGATGTACTTACAGAGCTTTCACAGTGTTGAGGAAGATAAAATTTCATTCTGAATACGTATTATTTATGCCTATTTTTGACACTCTAATAAATGATATTCTGGAAGTTATAGATTTATTACATTTTCGTCACCAGAGCTTTTTTACGATGTTTCAATACCTACTCAGCTCTTGGACTGCTGACATTTTTCTTGCCATATTTACCTACATAGGCAGAGGCACAGTAGGTTACATTACAGCAATATTCAAATTGAATTATAACTTATTGACGCTCAGAAGCACTGAAGGAAAATTCTGATACCAATATTAGATGGATATGTTGAATTATGAATTACTGAAAAATTGCAAATTCAAAAATCACCAGTCATTTTTACTGCAACTACTGCAAGCGTAAACAAAAACATGGAAATTATTTTTCTTTTCAGTTTGTACATTTCAAATTCCAACATCAACTTACAAATAAGTATAGGAATTAAAATTATAAATACCTACAATGTAAAATGAAAATAGAATGTCAATCATGCCAATCCGTATATTAAAAATTAGGTCGGAATGGTTCGATACGGTTCACAGCGAGCGCACTGCAAACAACTAATACTGAAATACTAAATACTGAAAAGTACGATCGATACGTTGGACGGCCAGCAGAGCTTGGCCGCACCCAAGGTATGACGCGTATAAGCGAAAATTTAAGCGGGGAATCTGTAGGCGATGCCTGTGGCGATGCGTCGAGACAAGAAATCACCGATCGGCCGGCCGTCTGCATCAGTGTAATGAGCTACGCGAGCGGTTCAACTGAAAGCGGCGTTTTGACGATGGGATTACCAGATGTCGTAGGTCCTGAATTAGTTCGTGATTTTCGGTGTATATGCGGATGGCATACTCAAAGGTTCCATGAATGAAATTCAAATAATAGTGGCATAACAGTAGGATAATGAGCGATGAATTATGAAAACATACTCGGGGTACTTTCAATATCGAAATCCAAGTGTTTACTTACTTTATTGCTTTCACATTCTGGAATTCACCTGCGTTGAAGCGATTATCATTTTTGATGAATTCCAACAATAATAGTCCAACTTGAAACTTGACTCAAATGTAAACAATGTCACAAATATAATGAGTTCTGAGGTCACGATTTTACGGACCAAACAAAGCGTTTCGGTTTCCATTTGAATTTATTTCAAATACGAAAAATTTTAAAATTTCCTTTTAGGCTCAAACGTAGGTAATATCATATAAAAAACGCGGAACGACGCGATCGCCATCTGTTGGTTTTATGTGAATACAACATCTCATGAAATTTCAGTTAGCAGTGCCGAAGTTGCAAGATTACAGAATTACAGCAAGATGAGTGTGTACCGCCATCTATTAGGTAGGGTCCGAACCGGTCCGAACTACCAAATTCATGTTTCCTACTTTATCTTCGAAGGATATTGCAACGAAACCAAACCTAATAATCGAAAAATGGCGTCCTTGTGTCAAATTTCAGGTTTTTGTTCGAATGGAGACATTCCAGGAGCTGATATTTTGGTAACGCATTCCTAAATTTTGGTTCCATACAATGAGGTAATTTTATTAAAATCTGAGACACAAAAATTTACAATGTTTACATTTTTCAAAGACCCCTAACTTTTTTCAATGGACGAGTTTTGACTCCGAAAAATACTGATTCCCAAATTTGAACCTTCCTCTTTACGATAATTCAATTAGTTTTGAGATTGAATTCATGACAAGGCCAGAAAGGTCAAATGAAAAAGGGTCTGCTAAACCATTTTAGTGAAACCCTCCTCTTAACGACGCAGAAAAGGCAACACAGACAATGTTGGTAGTCGAATGAACTTTGTATACGTAATCGGGATCTGGGAAAGACACGTGATTACCCGGGGATCGGGGATGAGTCACGACTGAAAGGCATTGGTGGGGTGTCTAGGTGATTGACTGTAGATATCACTAAGATAGAAAAAAAATCACGATTTTAATGTCTATAACGAACTCCTCACTCTTTATACTAGTGGAAGGAAAAAGCTACCTTATTCGGAAACATTTCATAGACAAATCTAACAAAACTGAAGGAAAAACTGGGAATAGACATGGACTTCCTACATTTCTCAACCATGATATAACACTTCGTTTGTGGGATTTTTCAATATATTTTTATTCCTTACGAAAACAATGATATCAGCTGATGGACCTGATGTACAACTGCACACTGGCAATGTCAACTTTTTTTTTGTTTCATTGTCTATTCATAATTTGTTACTTTTTCAATTCGAGTCGAATGGTCTGCATCAACTCACAAAAACCTACAACATATTTCACAAACTAGAACAATTCGATACAAACCAGTCTCTGAGTATACTTATACAGGGTGTAACTGAATAAGTGTAAAACATTTAAGGAGATGATTCCTCATCGAAAAAAAGATAGGATCTTTCATATAAAGAAACTTCATTGGAGCATCCCTTGTTAAGATACAGCCCCTTAAAGGGGGTACATAAAATTTGTATAACAATTTTTTTCACAAACACTGAAAAAGTTACAATATTGAAATTAACCTGACGTTTTGTACTACCAAAAAGACACTTAGCCAGTAATTTATTTGGTTTACCCCATGGTTGTAAGAGGTGAAAAACGCAACCCCTAAAATTTATTTCCAATGTAACTTTTTGTCTTATTATTTGTTTACCATTTAAAAATTTATTTCCGATAGCCTGTTTCATTCTAAACAAAAAATGTCTCATGGGTTTTTTGCCCAAAATAAACCAGTAAGCAGCAAAACATTATTTTACGAACAACTACAGAGATACATCGTCATAAATGCGAAAATACGAAACTAATCTATCTAGTAGGTCGCTATTAGCGATAGTGACAATTAAATTGGTATGACGCTGTCAGGTTAATTTCAATATTGTAACTTTTTCAGTGCTTGTGAAAAAAATTGTTATACAAATTTTATGTACCCCCTTTAAGGGGCTGTATCTTAACAAGGGATGCTCCAATGAAGTTTCTTTATATGAAAGATCCTATCTTTTTTTCGATGAGGAATCACCTCCTTAAATGTTTTACACTTATTCAGTTACACCCTGTATACCCTAGACGTCTGTGACGTTAGGTACTCGCTACAAAAAAGAAACAACAAATAAGCTGACAACAGGACTTTTCATTATTTTGCATTGTGACAGTAAAAATGGAAAATTTCTGAATAAAAAAATCGGGAATAACTGTTGAGCATTTACTTAATCACTAAATTACAGAAATTCAAATTTCATCGAAACCATGAGGGTAATCGAATTTATCAAAATTGTAGAAAATGAGTAACACATTCCATGAATTCAATACTGAAACCCACTTTTTTTCATTGGCGTCATCTTTGTTTACGGGGAAAATCAAGTTTTATGCCCATGGAATGATATCCATCATTTAACTTCCCATCTAGTGCCCATAGATTGGTGGAAATCGTACGAAAGAAATAAACACCTAATTCAAAAAGAGTTTTTTCTGAGACGGGAAAAAAGTTTATAATTTCATCTGTGTTGACGGGTTATGAAATGTCAGTTTTCATTAATTACATTTTCCCTGCGGGAAAAAAAGTTAGTACTTTTTTCCCAGATATACAGAGTGTCCCGTAATAACCACGTCGAACCTAGGGAGAATGTAGATCAAAGGATAACCCACCTGCTATGTCAAAATTTCCATTATAAAAGTCTTACCGTTTTCGAGATGTTTTCATTTTTGACAATATTGAATTTTTGCCTCTTTCAATAGTTTTGTCTGTAGGGTTGGTACAATTTTACACTAGTTTGGTTAATTTTTTCAGTAAATATTGATGAAGAATGATTTCAACGTATAAACATTAAAAACATTCTCCGAACATTTTAAAGGGGGGCTGCGAGAGATATGTTTATTCAAAACTTTGGTAGGATATTTCAAAAAAAAAACTCGAAAACGGTAAGCCTATTATAATGATCTACATTCTCCCTAGGTTTGACGTGGGCCTTACGGGACACCCTGTATATCACATATATATACACTGTTGATGGCATTTGGTGTGCTATAGTTCCGAAAAATAAGCCAATAACACTGTCTCCGAGATAAAACTGTAAGTCTTTTTATCCTCCATTCGACTTAACGGTTACGTAATAGCAACCACTAAATTCGCAATTTTTGAAAATAAAATCACAGAATTAGACTGACAGATATTTGATTATTAAAGGTGTCATTCCTGAAGAAATCTTAAAATTTTAATGAAATGTAATATCTCCTCAATATTGATTCGTCCTTCTTCCTTTTTTTTTTTTTTTTTTTTTTTTTTTTTTTTTTATTGAGAAATCCTACTCGTGGAAGTCATGGACCTCGTCTCCTCGTGAGATATCTATAGCAACAAAGATTCGTGCATCTATATAGTGAAAATTATCAAAAACTACCAAATATTTTTTGAACATTGGGAATAGAGTGAAAGTTCAATTTTCGATTCCTGCTGTGTGCAAATATTCGTTGTTATCAAGCGAAAATTGTCATGTATGCATCAATACCCACAATCGACTTAGTTATTTCCAGGAAAGCAGGGTAAGATAATCTCGAAACCAGCCCATTATCGCGCAGCCCTCGAAACCCTAATGAGACGAAGGTCACTTAGATAAAGGGCATATGACAAGGGACACTAGGGACAGTGCTGCGGTTAGAGGTCCGGACCAAACATCCGTATGTTTCGAAACAGATAAACACACGAAGTGTATGGGAATGGTGTTTATTTTTAGGCAATATTGACTTCGAAAAAGGGACGAATTTCATTATTTGATGTCGAATTTTTAGGTGAAGATTACAACCATGGAATGTCAGTCATTGAGTTATATTGATGCAGTTCTTTCACATCAGGTTTCCACTTTCACAGTAACTCTTTGGTTTCATAGCATAGAATGGCATAGATCATAAATTTATACTAATTCTATAGTGTTTGAATGATAATGGGTTAAATATGATGCTGAAATTGAACTTGATCTCCGTGATTTTATAATTTCCTGGTCTACACGTTCTCAAGCAAAAGAAAACACAATTTCAATCAATTCTCCTGGTTTTTATTTTCATTAGTCTCTCAAATGTTATAGTAATAGTCCAAGAGCCGTCTGCAAATTTTGGACCGATAACGAAATGATATATGTCCCAATACTATGTGAAACCATTGTAGTTTATAGAACGGCACCTGTGCCAATCACTATCCAGAGAAAAATTGCACTTTCCTGTGCGGAAATTTGCCATTCGACAGCAATTGAATGGTACATCTCAAAAACCTACTTGTGTCACCCCTCAGTCTGAGCCAAATCCACGGTTCAGCAATTTATTTGCTACCTCTATTCCGGGAATACACTGAAAAAAATAGTCGATAGTAAATACTACACTACATTCATCTGATAATACCACTACAATATTGTATAATACTATACTATATGAAATAATACCACCATAAAATAGTTTGATACGTATAGTATAGTATGACACAATTTTGTTTTGGTATCATTTGATCAATGTAGTGACTGGGGAATATTTTACTGAAAGTTTGGTTTTCACTACCAACTATTTCTCTGAGTGTACTTCCGTCATGTGATGAGGAGCTGAAACAAGAAGCAGATATATAGGATTATTTCAACTGTCAAACTTACACTCTTGTAATAATATTATGCAACAAGTTATGCATGGATGTATAGCCTGAATATTTTGAAGTACTCATAGTATTACTACTGATAATACTATGATCATTATATTAACTTCAAGTAGTTTTGTTACTATACCCGCATAGTGAGCGATTATTTCAACATTGATTTGTCAACGTATTTTCGTATATCTCAATTTTTTCCGTTTCAAATTAATATTTAGAACGAATTATAAAAAATATAAGTCCATTAATTAGTCCAGAGTGACTCAAGTCATTTTTCACATACCATACGATTAAAATATTAAAACTTCACACTAGATCTCATCCGCCAATTCGCTCGAATGTATGCAGATGGCGCTGCCAAGAATTTCCCGAATTCGCCGCTGAACGTCTGCCGGAAGCATATAAATACTGTGACATGTGAAAGACTGATTAACTCGGATTAAATCTCAACAGTAAATATGGTCTCGTTTACTCAACTAGTGTTCTATATCGATCTGCAATGATGCATAAATGATAACTCCTTATTAGCACTTAAACACAGAGTCGTGTCAATTTTAACAATGCAGGAACCATTTGACATCCAGGTAGAGTGAATAATTCAACAAATTTTCGGTGGATCCGACACTGTTCATAGTGTGAAATCGGCTCTCTACTATTATATTCCAACTCTCAACTTTAATGACTATGTAATACTTGGCTATTGAATTTCAGTGTAAAAGTGATGACATTGACATCCTGAAATCATGACCAATGTAGAATTAAATTTCAAGTAGGGTTGAAACCGATACTAGCTTGGGTCTTGAGTGGAGTGTTTACTTTCGAAATTGTTTGTTTCAACTTTATTTTTGTGTTTATTCAATATATAAAGAGGAGTAAATAGAGTAAGTTTGACTCTGCTTGCATTGACATTTACACTAATTGAGTTGAAGAAATCACAGTATAATAAACTAAACTGTAGAGTTAAACCATTTACTCTGAAGCTTAGTGGTCATCCTGGGAACAGGTATATATTACATCACCAGCTCGATCACTAGTTATGTAATATTTCACTTAACGAAACTCGTTACGTAAAATATATTCGTTTCAGAACTTCCGTCAGTTTTGAAAAGTGTCCAATTACATGTCAAAATATACTATAACAACGCCGAGGCTCTTTCATATGGATCTGCTGTTAATTTTAAAGCTAAAACACATTAATTTGCAATTATCTAGTTCAATAATTGAGCTGATCCTGGTAGACAAGATTTCAAACATTATCATGCGACATTTTGTTTTGGATGACTATTTTTTTCTGAAATTCTAGTGTCGTATGAAGAATTAATCCATCAAATCAACTTATTGTCTTGCTCTTGTCGAATTCCCTTGTCTCACTGTCTTACACGACATTCCTCGTCTCGACATGTAATGTAACACAATTTTTGACGAAACTGTAATCACATTTCCGAAAGCACTACCTACTTCCCCATCCTCGCATCAGACAAAACGGCCCAAAAGGCCAATTCACTTTACATCCCGCCCGTCGATCCGACAATTGAGTTATTCCACCCCAAACGTGCGCCACTGCCACGAACAACAAAAAACACGTTTCGAATACGTGACTTCCCTGAGGGAACACCCTCTATATATGCGAACGAGCGGCAACTGCGTTTTCTGCCAATTTGGCAAGACTATCGAAACGAAGCACATAGCATATACTGGGTGATTTTACAGAATGGTCCAGGTTAATCGGCATTAATTTTTCATGAAAAAACTTTGAAGAAAGTTTCCTTTCGAAGTTCCATAGGTAAAACCTGGTTTTCTCATCATAACTTCTGAACCACATTGACATTTTCCCTATGAGAGAGCGTAAAAGAAGAATTCAAAAGAAAGAAGAAAGAAGAACTTTATTTCCAAATAGGCAAGCCTAATATAAACATGCGGTTAACATATTCTATTTACACATACTGTTGAAGCCTCCCAAGGTATTAATTATGAGGTTCAACAAGTTTTTACCATAAAAAATGAAATTAAATCTTTATTTTGACAAATTCAAAAATTATTTATTTTCTGTCAAAAAACATTCCAATCCAAAATTCAACTATTTCATGGCATCATATATCAAAAGATAAATCTTGATGCAAGTGTCCTTAACATTCTCCAATAAGGTAAAAACCTGTTGAACCTCATAATAAATACGTTGGGAGGCTTCAACACATACTTAATACATAAAAATCAAGATATTTGTCTTTTTCAACAAAATAACAATAAATAACAGAGAACTATATCACATAAATTCTATAAAGTAATTTATTTTATCTATTTATTCTAACAAAGTCGTAGTTAATAATATATTTTGAATATAAGTTAGCTTCAATTCAATTTGTTGTTATGAATGTTATCAACTCCCTCTTGATAAACGGATGGAAGATGATTTTTTTATATTATTTGACAGTTTATTAAAATTATCCAAACCCTTGAAAAATAATGAGTTCATACTGCTTCGTGAATTTGTCCTCGGGATGTAGAAATTGGTATTCGATCTGGTATTATGATGATGTACTTCATTGTTCGTGATTAGAAGGTTTTCTAAATATGTTGGTTGCAATTTATTTATTATTTTAAATATAAATATCATAGTTAGATAGTAAAGTCGTTGAGAAACTGTAAGCCATCTTAATCTACATAGTATATCTTGTATAGGTGTCATTCTATTGCAGCGTAGTATTATTCCCATTCCACGATTCTGCAATTTTTGTAATTGGTTTAATTTGTTCTGATTAATAAGATATAAGAGAGTACCGCAGAAATCATAATGAGGTTTTATTATGCAATTATAGCATGTTATTTTGGCATACATTGATAGTGAAGATGACTGCACTCTTGAGAAAAAATACAGTTTTTTGATATTTTACTTATCACATAGTCAGCATGATCATTCAATGAAATTGTGTTATCTACAATAAATCCTAGATACTTGAACTTACTCACAATTTCTACATCATTTTCAATCAAAAGTAAGTGGCACCTCTTATTTAAAAACATTCAAAGAAGAAGAAGAAGATATATCGGACGTTTCCGAAACAAATTCGCTTTTTTTTTTCAAATAAGCAATGCAGCGTTCAAAGGATGAATTATTTCCGATTATTTCTTTTCAGGATTAATATTGCTCCAAACTCATGAAAGCATTCTAGTTATGACATACCTCGTGACATACCAAGTGGTCAAAACTAGTCTTATAGAAAATTAAAAAAGATTAGGTGTTGCAAATCATATATCTCTCAAATCTTCATAGCTATATCGCGAAATCGAAATGGTTTTGGAAATACCGTCCTGTTTTTTTCCGAATTTCTACAGATTCGAATTAGTTCAATAGTATCAAATCAAGAAACCACTATAGTGCACGTTTCCTTCATCGCCTAGAGAAAATGTCCATGGAAAATTCGAATTATAGTAAGTGATTACATTTCATTCCAAATCATTTCTTACACTCAATATAACAGCCCAAGCTCATGACTTGAAAATTATCTCACCCTCATTGATAGTGGTTCTTCTGAAAGAGCTGCAGCTCAAATGTATGGAGTCTCCCACAGAGGTTTTATGAGAGCTGCTCTTAAAACCAGGTGGATATCTTCTTCAAGAATCATTTGATCGTATAATATGTCAGACAAGTATAATATGATTTTATAAAATATCACGTCTGAACTTTTACAAGTCTGCAGAATAGCGGAAAAAACATCTATATTTGACATCCTTGTGTATAAAATGTCGCCGGTCGAAAATTCCAAAATCATTTAGAGATATCGACTTGAAGATTCGAGAGATATGATTTGCAGGATGAAAAAATTCTTGGGGAATACGGGAGCTCCTAAACTTTTTCCATTTTGCAACACTATTTTTGACCACTTTGGTATGTCATAACTGGAAAACTTTGGTTAGTTTTGAACTATGAATCTTATGCATCTATTGAACATTGCATTCTATTTTGTAAATCGGCGAATCGGCGTTCTCTCGTATTGCAAGTGCACATGCGCATCTAATATTAATTTTATGAACGCGAACAAACCTATAACAATCGTTATAATCGAAACCAAAAATATCAGAACGGTGTACACCTATAAAATTCCGTAAAATATTACCTGCGAGCTCTATTAATTTCGAACAGAAAAAACATTCACGGTAGGTACGTAGGCAGTTGTGACATTTATAAATCCCGAATACGAAAATAACTCGTAATATTAAATATACACGCTATCGGGATATTTCGTAACAGTTTCGTTATAGGCGGTGCTTATGGAGTTTTTCCCAGCTATTTTTAGGAAAAAAAAACGAAGCGATGGAAACAGTTTCACTATGGATCACACTGGAATAGGTAAGAATTATATACAGGGTGGCCAAATTCGATGTGTGAATGTGAAAAAATTATCAGGACCGTATTTAAAAACAAAAGTTGATGATGGTTCTACGGATACGAAACATCGCATAAAAAAATCGGTATAACCACGTTGAACGTCATCAAAACTTGCTATGCAAAAGTATTTTCAGTTTTTCAGTATCTCTAATAATAACGGAGACAAAAAATGAAATAGATATTCCAAAAATTCACTTTTTTCGATATAACTAAAAAACTAAAAATAATTTTGAAAATTTTCGAAGGCTTTTGAGATGAGACTCCGAATGCGCAACTTTTTCCCCATTTAACCCACTTCGTATCTCCTACCGTTTTCGAGATACCCATGCTGTTCAACCTTATCTTGGACAGACTGTATATACGAAAACCGAAGCCGGTCAATTTCAAAATGAGGTAATTTTATCTCCTATTGAATTCCCTGAAGAGTGAAAGTGATCCGAGAAGTGATCTGACGATCTCGATATAAGTCATTTCCTGTCTGGCATGCTGTACAACGACATTTTTTGGGTCACTCTTTAGTCTTTAAAGTTTTCGAGCTATACACAAACCAATTTCCTGTATATGGTTTTACAACGCTGTCATAACCTTTTATGCCGATGATGATCTCATCACCGTAAGTGGATTTCATATAAACTGGAAGATAGTTGAGATAACACTACCCAAAAGAAGATTCGCCAAGAAACAACCTAATGTTTTTCCCCTTGTCTACAGAATGATTAATCCATAAATTCAATACTTCCCAAAATAAAAATACTCGAAATAATTCTTGTTCTAGTGATTCCAATATTTCAAGAATGTTTTTGATCATACCATCATACCCGAGATCATACCAAACATATACAGGGTGACCAAGAAGAGCGTGGTTACTCATATTAATTCAATGATGACCAAGGTGAAATGCAGATGGGAATTTTGGTGATGAGGATTCAGGTAAGCTTTTCAGCAGATAAGTATTTGTTCGATAAAGTATGATTCACAAATTCAATATGAGAAATTCCCCAATTTGAGGTAACGTTATATAGTTTTCATGTCGTTTCCATTCATTAGTAGATGAATTAATATTGAAAATTGATGTAGATGTAGGTGTAGGTATATTGTAGTAGATTCATCTACCTGTGTTCATAAATACATAGTCTTCAAAGCTGGATGTATAAGTGACTGACGTCATCTACCAGAAAAAAATTGAACTCATCTGCTTTACTTTTGAGTACAGATTGCATTGTTTGAACTTTTGTTGTCACTTTTTACCGAATTTTTTACTTCTGGGAATAATATACAACTGAATTCAATTTCGAATCGAGAAAAAATCTTTCAATTACACTGATTGAAATATTTATTTTCTGTGAAATGCTGTGAGCAAACCTTTATGAATGACATGAGAAACCAAGGAATAATGATTAAAGATAGTGTTCACGTTTATGGAATTGTGACCATAATCTAAAACATTTAATGTACTATCTATAAGTTATTTGGATAACCGCAAGAGTAAGTGTTGCTTATTTTGAATCGCCAATTGAAAATCAGTGAATGGACCAAATTGGTGAATTTAGTGTTGTGTGGAATAGGGCGTTGTCCATTTCCATTGTTGAGCAGTGTTTTTTAATGCTCAAATGTTGATGCTTACCATTCTTACCAATACAGCGATTAAGACTTTCACGTTTCCTTCTGCGCATTATTGATGCTGAAAAAAATTTAGACATTCACCGCGCAAATGGAATCATAAAAGGCTTCTATTTTTTGTCCCAAGCCTAGAAATAGGTATACAGGATAATTCAGTCTTCATGTCGGACTTCATGTATTCCATTTTACAATTTCATTCATGTGACCTCACATACCTAACTCAGAATCAGAAAAACTTTGATCTCTGATGCCAGAGCCACTTCCTCCGATATTTTTTCAATTTACGTTTCTTATATTTTTCTACTACTTAATACGTTATATTATTTATATATGTTAATACGTATTGCAAGAAAAAAAACAAGAATCGGATCCAACTTACATAGTAACATTAAAACCCATTCAACAGCAGTTGAGTGGTGAAAAATCAATAGAATTTGTTTGGTTTCATCGGTACCTACACTACAAGGTACCTATCTTTTGGTTCATAAAAAAAAAACCAATCCGAATTGCAACACTTAAAAAAAGATCCAACCATTTTTTATAATGAAACACCCAGTAGACTCTCAACTTTTTCCACTTATTCAATTCACAATATTGAATCAAATTCACCAAAGCAAATACCCCTCGACCACCTTTTGACCTACACTAATATTATTCAAAACAAATCCTGAAAGGTGATAGCTCAAACTCAAAATCACAGCTGTGTCAAAACCATGCTCAAAACCAAATATAAAGCTCAATTATTGAGATACTGGGTAGGCAACTAAACATATAGATCACCACGACACAGTTTAAAGTAATCAATCATGCATTGCTGTTACATACAGCACGTATATTATCATAAATTCACCATATGACTCATCTAAGACTCATTTTACCTACCTCCTAATAAAATGAAATATAATGGAATGAATATACAGCTACTACTTACAAGCAGAAAGGAAATAAAAAATGTATGTATTCGAAGTTATGGGATGTATGCAACACAAAATACACACGAATCACGAATTATCTTTGACGTCAAACAGACAAAGCATAAATATCGTCAATGGATGTAAACAAAACCCAACGCTCATTAAATACAAATTTCGCCCACGTATATATTATTCAATCCAGTTTTGATAGGAATGGCTGATTAATTTGATAGCAAGGCAAGACATTATTCAACCAGCTTTTAATTAGTATAAATCCGTATCAATCGTATAGCATCGCTTCTCGTCGGAAAACCGAAATCTATGTAGGATAATATCAGAGGATTCCCCTACCTGCAGACAATACAATCAAAACATACACAATACCCAAATAGTTCCAAACACAAAAAAAAACACGTGGAATCCCCATACCTGAGCATCTAGTCCAGAAGTACAATAGAAATAGGCGTGCCTATAGGAAGAAGATTACCCTCGTATTCCTAGACCCTCATAAACACATAACCTGTATTCCATCGCAGAAAGAAATTGTCAAACTCACCTCTGAACAAGGTACACAACTGGGTTTGGTTTTGGGGACTAGAAACAGCACATTACAGTTAGTTAAAATCACACAACACACGGTTAGCAGCACACACAAACAAATTAAAATTTCAAACTAAAGTTTACTAAGCAAGCACAACGTTGCACCGCTGTTGAAGCAAGCAGCTGACAGAAAACAGAGTGCCAATCGTAATATCTCGGCGTTTGCCGGTGATTCTCGTTTCGAGCGGGGTTTTCAAACATGTTGCATTATTGATCATGATAAATTGGAACGAAAACGAGCTAACTGTTCGTGAAAATTACTTGTCCATTCAGTCTATTTTCTTCTGAATTAGATATTGTTTCTTTGATATCATGTTTTCTGAGCCTAGCACAGCAGCTGATCCGCATTCAGGAAAAAAGTTAATTATAATTTGCGGTTTGTTTACTTTTTTCTTGGAAGAGGAATTCTAGAGTGCATGCATTTGCCTTTCTATGGCAGAGATTAAAACGGGGTTTATTTTTGTTTTGTATGCAGGGTTTATATTATATATGTGTCATATGATACAGGGTGTTTCAGACTTGTGGTGACAAAATCCTAGGGAAGATTCATCTCAGCAAAATATGAAAAAAGAGTTTGTATGCACATGGGTGCGAAACTGCTTCGCTTCCGAAGCCAAGCATAGCAGCTGATCCGCCTTCAAGAAAAAAAGGTAATTATAATTTATAATAATAAGATATTGAAACGGGGTTTATATTTTGTTTCGTATGCAGGGTTTTTATATGTGTCATATGATACAGGGTGTTTCAGAGTTGTGGTGACAAAGTCATAGCGAAGATTCCTCTCAGCAAATATGAAAAAAAATTTATATGATCATGGATGCGAAACTGCTTCGTTTCCGAGATATATAGGGTGTGTAGCAAAGAAAATCTTTCTCATTAATATGTGGAAACAGTATTTCTCACAAAATTTGAAGATCATATACATTTTGGAAAGGGTATTGAATTTTATATATTTTTTGTTTCCATAAATTATAATATGCAATGATTTTGTGTATAGCTCAGAATGTTATTTTTCCGTTCAGAGATATGCCGAAAACGAAGCAAGTTACTTTTTCCTACAAAAAAAAGCCGACTTGGTCGATGGGTATGCCTCTGGAGATTCCGGATCAAATCTAATTTTGCGCTAATCATGCGATGGGTTTCTCTCCAAGAATTTTTTTTGTTACTTACGTATTTTGGTCTGAAAAATGAATAAAATGTGAAAAAAACATTATATATATCAAGATATTTCACTATATGTATATAAAGTTACAAATTTCACCATCTTTTCCGCCTGTCTTTTGGATGGCATTTAGAACAATTTGCCCTTCTTTTCTCATCATTGGACAATTTATATATAACAATTCATTTCAATGATACATTTTTGTTATATATGAAAGACAACTAGAAATATGATTCTTGTTATTTATCAATATTTAGTGAAATATCTCGATAAATAGTGGATTGTTGACATTTTCATTATCGAACTCGTGTTTTTCAGACAAAAAAGTAGGTAAGATAAAAATGTTTCGAAAAAAATTACCCACCCTTATTGGTCCAGTAAATGTCTGATAATTCTGTTGATGAACCATGAGAATTACTTTCAAATGGGCTTGTGCGTTTTCCAGATATCAAAAAACTTATTTTTCTGCAAACTTGGAATCTAAGTATTTTCGGACCCATATTCATATAATTTGTTTTTCATATTTTGTTGGGAGGAGTCCAAGACAACTCTAAAACAACCTGTATATCGTTAAAGTGCTTCATTTTATTAAATTTTTGGTCAACTGTAATGGCGATTTCAACTATATTTATTACAAGTTGAAATACTATTCATACATTCTATACGACATACGATAAATCAGAAGTAAAAATGTTTTCGACATCCCTTCAAAAAATGTGCGAGCACACACTACATTCTGGAACTATTATTGAACGTCCAGCCGAGCGTCCAGCAACATTGCATACGTCATTGATACTTCCGGTGCTTGTGATCTGGCCGAAAGCTAACGCTTTGGTTGGGCTATTAACCTCTGATCAATGATAGAAAAAAGTGTCAGGCAAACTTTGAAGCTCAATATCTTCCAAATCCAAACTATTTTTCTGGACAAAAATGTATTCTTCCATTTCGTTTTGGTTTTTCGTCTCATATCGTCCATTTCATTGATCGCCCCAATTTCGATGGCACCCAGTATATCCAGTGTAGATTTTTTTCGCATAAAATCTATACCTCTACGATGCCTCATACATTATATTTCTCATTCTCTCACGTTCCCTTTGATATTGAAATGTTAATTTACTTATGGAAATATAGGAAGCGAGAATCGATGCTGTTCCATCGAAGACTTGAATATTATTTCCGAATGTCTTTCCAGAGATCAGAATTATTGTAATATCCATTGTAAGATCCATCCTGAGTTTGTAGCTCAAATATACATCGAAGGAAGGTATTTTCTACGACGCGTATGAACTGTCATCGTAAAAACCCCTTTTTTCACGAACATTAGGCAGAAGAAATTTTTTTTTAACACCTTCTAATTTTCAGTTGCAACTGAACAATCTTTCACAGAGGATACCTTCTATTAGGTGTTTACATTGAGTTCATTGATACCCATTGAACTCAATGTGGTGTATACATTGAGTTCATTGCCTATACCTAGCAAACGAGTGCCAATTCAGAAAGACCAAAGCCGGAAGAATCGACTGTTTATAGGATATTGATTGTGGATAATAACGCAGGAGTAGGTGGGTACCTATCCTTTGTGTAATATTGAGGACATTATGCGAGGCCAGTGATAATTGACTGAATGGCAAACTATCCTGTTCGATTCAAAATTTACAGGGTTATTTATTGAACAGTTTTATTTCCTTAGGTTTGAATGTTACTGTGAACATAGCCATTTTTGGAGTTCCTGTATATATACCTTACTTCTGTCCTTTTCTGTTTCCAGAAAATGCATTGATGATTGTATAAAGGAATAAGACATATATATCGAGCTCTGTCTTTTCAATTCCCCTAGGATCAAACCGTTCATAGCCGTAGGTATAGGGCTATTTTGACTAGAATAACCTTTTTAAGATTTTCAATTTCAAATAATGAACAACAGGGTGTTCAAATTTCGAATCGATAATTTTCATGATCAATTATTCCTGAGATACCATTAGATATAAGAAAGATAATTTAAGTGTTCTACGTGGTATCACGTATAGTCAAGAAAATATATTTAGTTGTTTTCTGTTGGGATATAAAAAAATAGAAGATATATAATTGTTTCAATATAATTTTGATTGTGTCGGTTTCCCACCTCTTCCTGCAGTCTACATTCACCTGTAAATTCATCATCTCATTTTCATTTTCTTTCTCTGCGATTGTATCATTCAGTAATTCCCAATACGATGACGACGGAACTTTTTTTTGAACGTCTTTATTTTATAAATTGACGGCACAGCAGACTCTTTCAATTTGAAATCCATCAGCTTGAAAGAATCTCTATCAAAATGGGCCTGAAATTAATCTTTTTTGTACTGTTTTTTCAAGTTTTACCTCACATATTTCGGATTTCTTGAAATTAATTTTCCATTCTGGACGTTTCATTGCATTCTTCCATGACATTATCTCTAAAAGATCATTCGGAAAATTGAATAACTTGAATCCCTTTTCTAATGAATTATCGAAATAATGTACGCAGCAGGACATTGAAATAATTTAAAATGCAAAATTTTGGGGTCAAAATTTCAGTGACAAGCTATTTTTTGTGATGAAATCAAGGTGAAGGAATGATTTTGACTTTTTGAGGGTTTTTTTAATCATACTTTTATGTAAATCACTTTGAAAATAGTCATTCTTCTACTGTTATCTTAACCTATTTTCTGTTGAGAAATCAAGTGGAAGAATTAATTGGTTTAGGTTTTAGTGTGTCTTCGCTCCTGGGGTATGTATACGTCTATGTGAAGATCAGTGGCGGATCCAGGATATCCTTCAAGGGAGGACGCATATATGAGATTTTCGAAGGGTTGTAAAACGGGATTACTTTGGCACCGGGGTTGACTTTGGCATATGTGTCATCTTATTTTTTTAAACAGATCATTTTCCGTTTTTTTACATCTTCATGTTGTTTCATGCAATGGTTTATTATTTTTGAATAAAAAAGTTCATTTTTGTACAAAATCGTTGTTTGACAAAAGCTCAATTATGCTATTTTTGGAAAAAAAAATTGTCTATTCGCATTTTAAGCAAAAAACATGTCCTGCCACCTTTCGATATGTTTAATTCGAATTTTCAGCATTTACAACCCTATTGATGTTTGTTACAATATGATCTTTTTTGTTGATTATTGGCGAAGGTTTCAGATTCTTTGTCAAAAATGTCTCAAAATTTACCAAAGTGAACCCGTTTTACGGTACAGCATGAACAGCAAAATGAAAAAAAAAAGGATTTACAAACTTGATATGCATAGATTGAATGATGAAAATTTTGTTTTGTGAGATTCATCAAAACAAAATTCAGAATAAGCAACAAAACAGTTCTCAAAAATGTAAGACATCCGAAAACAAAAAAGAATTTTTGTTCAAGTTATACAACGAAAGAAAAATATCAGTGATAATTATCAAATATTTGTTAACGTCAAATTTGTTCATAATTAATAAGCCATATTCATAAAAGGCTTATTCATCAAAATCGTACCTGTTTCCACGCTTTATTTATTAATTATAAATGATTTATTACTGTCATATTTGTGAATTGTTAACAACATTTTATAATTAACAATTCATCTATTACGCCGATGCACGAAGTGATAATCAATCAGATGAATTTATAATTATAATGTGATTAGGTGATAATTAACAATGAATACTGGCAGTATATCCGTGTTCAATACTTCATCTTATATTTTGTATACTATATATCTCCCCCTTCCCCCCCCCCCCCCCACCGTATAATTCCATAATCATTATTGGTCATAGATTTCCCCCCGTATAATTCCATTATCAATATGAGTCATAGATATATCATTTGTTCGGAAATTAATCGGTGGCATGATTCAACTTATTAGTCATTCATTCGGGACCAGGTGGCAAATCAAGACAGTCTTATATTGGATGTCATTAGGCACGGTCGAATTTTGTGATCGACATCTAATAATAAGCGAAAGGAATTATTTATCGTTCCGAACTGAGTGTTCCTTAAAAACTGAGTGATCGTATTGATTCGTATATAGTGTTTTTGTATTCCTCATTCGATTCAATAACAATATCGGGATCGTGTGTGTTCTATTGTTTCGTGTTTTTTCACGTTGGTGAGTGGAGAGAAATCCTCTAAATGTTTCCTCAAATTTCCCTGTGTTCATATAACTTCATTACCCTATATGTTTTCTACCGTTTGTTGTATTATTTTCCGATCAAAGTATACTTTCTTCTGATTTTCGTGCTTTCTGTTCGAAACTGTATTTTTTTTAAACAAAATGATGCGAAAAGAACGAACCAGGATGAAATAAGACGATTCGAACATTTTTCATGAAAAAATATTTTTTGTGAGAGCCTTTAGTAGTTCCAATCACCCCCTATCGATATGTCTACCATATGTAATAACTGTGATACAGAACGTAATCTTGATTTTGGCAAAATCTCCATCTATGGTCATGTCATAACTTTTGAACCACTGTGTATAATCGATTAATACTTGGTATATTCAACTCATATTTCTCATCAAAACTAAATAGTAATCAAATCCAGAATTCAGATCCGTCTTCAGGCAAAACAGAGAACTTCTTATTTTAACAGTGCGCATCCAATTTGAAAAATATAATTTTCATCGAACTCGTAGTTTTCAAAATCTTAGCTTCCCATTAAAAGAATTTGTTGATGACGTCATAACTTTGACGTGTTATTTTTGTAACTTATGTCAAAAGATGCGGAATAAAAAAAGTTTGACGTGTTTTTGCATTTTTTTCAAAAGTGATCGTTGTACGGTTTATGAATTTTGTGCATTACTTTATAATAACCCTGTATATTCATCGTTATTGATGGTTGTTTTTGTTGTGGTGAATTTTGTTTGTTTTCAATTTGGTGAATCGTTCTATCAATGAAGTTCTTTGGATATGAGTTGAGTTGAAGAACATCTTTAATGTGGTGGATTCCGTTTTTGAAAATTTGTTGGTTAGATGATATTGATTTGGCTCGATCGTGAAGTGAAAACTGTGTTCAAAACTGAAAATACGATGAGATCCATTCTCACTCAAACAAAGCCAAAAAAATGAAGAACAATCATCAAAAAATTGTATTTATAGTATACCTTGTGTTTGTGGAAAGTATTATAAAGGTGAAACAAAAATACCTCGCTTAGTAAGGACTAAAGAACACAAATACAATATCAAGAAAAGACATATCGATAAATCGAAACTAACTGAACGTATCCTTACTGAAGATGAACAACATATGGCAGAGTGGAATAATACCAAAATCATAGGAAAGGAAGATAACAACCAAACAAGAAAAATCAAGGAATCCGCTTGCATTCTTCTGAACGGGGACAATAGCATTGCTTCCTGTTCAGTAGATATAGACGAAACATGGTATTCACTACTGAAAACTGAACATGTAAATGGTAGATTCAAGATCAATTAATGAAAACATCCAGTAACTCATTTGCAGACTAAAATCACTCATTCATATGCCAACATCAGTGGGACACTGAAAAGTGTCAAACTATGAGCAGCACAACTTCCAAAGAAAGATATTTTGCATTTTTATGTTGAGAACGGGAACAGATTCGGTCCCGATATATCTATATTTCTTCCCTTCAAACATTTTTCAAACAAATGGTCACTGACAAGCTAATGGATTTTTCTTTTAGGCTCCCTGATAGGAAAATTCGTTAAACGCAGTGACATTTTGGGGCAAATCATTTGATTTTTCCCACTACAAATATATTGAAATAATACGCATATTTTCATTTTATAGAAACGAGCAGAAAAAATCCCGAAAAATCAAGTAAAATGAATGTACCACCTCCTTGATTAACCTACAGACAGTATTTGTTAATTATTTAAGATATTTTCGAGTTCTCATTTCATTTTCACACACACAAATGCCAAATTGGATGCACGCTCATATAAAGTAGGCCACATTGTTCATTATTTCCCTACTCTTTCCAGTTATCAAAACATATCTAGAGATTTTGGAAGAGATTATATTTTCAGGCTGTGTACAATTTTTTCAAATCATTCGACTCTCGAATATAATACTGACAGCATATCCGTGTTCAATACTTCATCTTATATTTTGTATAGGTACTATAAATATCTCCCCCCCCCCCTTCCCCCGTATAATTCCATTATCATCATTAGTCATAGATAAATCATTTGTTCGAAAATTAATCGGTTGCATGATTCAACTTATTAGTCATTCATTCGGGACCAGGTGGTAAATCAAGACAGTCTTATATTAGATATCATCATGTACGGTCGACTTTTGTGATAGAAATTTGAAAATACGCGAAAGGAATTATTTATCGTTCCAAACGGAGTGTTCTCTAAAAAATGAGTGATAGATATGTGTTTTTGTATTCCTCATTCAATAATTCATATCGCTATTAAACAATGGAATTGAAAAAATCATTTTTCACTTTATTCACGATGGTGAGTTATTTTTAATTTTTTAATTATGAGTGTTGGTATAATCTGATAGGTACGAAGGCCTTCGAAATTATAAAATTCCGACTTATATTTTGGAATCCAAAATTCCGAGTTATATCTCAGAATCTTAAAATTCCGTGTTATAACTCGGAATTTTACATCGAAGTTCCGACTTATTGCTCGGAATTTCAAAATTTCGAGTTATAACTCGGAACTTTGGATCTTAAATTCCGACTTATAACTCGGATTTTCACATCAAAATTCCGACTTATATCTCGGAGTTATAACACGGAATATTGGATGTGAAATTCCGAGTTATAACCCGGAATATAATTCGGAATTTTGAATGTAAAATTCCGAGATATAAGTCGGAATTTTAAAATTCCGAGTTATAACTCAGAATTTAGAAGAGTTTAATTTTTTTTATTCTATGTGTCCCTTCCAGGTCTTCGTAGATAGGTAATAGTTGAGCCGATACCACTCGATACATCTAGAAATCTTAGAGTAGGTACTCCTTTGGTTTATTTTCACTAGTTGTGACCAATGTTGCGGTTCATATACGTATTTTTTGTGAGAAATGTATCGCAGAAAGTGGGCACGATTCTTTTAACTGTGCTATAGGCTAGGTACCAACTGCCAATTTTTACCTGTGATTTTGACAGGGAAATTCTCGAGGTCGTCAAAATTTCTTTGAAATGGTCACACACGGATTGTCAAACTCTTATTATGTCCATATACTTCGATTGGAAATTTGTCCGGAAATACCCTGTACTATAATTGTATAATTTCCTATTGAATATTATATTTATATCCAGCCCGCGTTCCTGGATATGGTCATTATTCATATAAACTACGCAACACATATTTCGTCGCACCCCAAAATTTTGCTGCCCTGTTCTTTCTTCTTCTTCTTTGAACAATTTGAATTCCGTTCACACTGTTCGCTAGCCCAGTCCTTCAGCTATAAGCTCGTACTTCTTTAAAACATGAATTTCTTCATGTAAACTCGCTACAGGGTGTCACCTGAAACAGTGAAAAATTTTGGAATTTTCAAAAGGACCCCAAATAAACAAAAGCTTGTTTTTTCAACTTCTACAGCTGATTACCTTGATAAATGTCTGTAATTGTCTCATCATCTCTTTTACTTACAAAGTGATATCAATAAATTAACTTTCAGGTTTTGCAGTCATAACTTTTTTCCTTGTCAACCGATTTTCAAAATCTCAGGCTCATTCAGAAGATGGAACTTCAGATGAAGAGATATCAAGATCAGAAGTGACTCAAGATGAACACTGCACAGTGTCTCTCACTTCTAATGGAAGCATCCCTGTATCTTTCGTATTTATTGTGTTAGGGATATGAAATTTGCAGGAGCGGTAGATATATACTGAAAATACACACTATGACCAAGTGGAGTCATCTTCAGTGATATACACTGGTTACTTATAGTCATGGAACTACCCACAAAAATGAAATAGACGAGTGGACTATTTATTTTAATTCATTTTTAGAATTTTTTGTTCGATTTCACGGTGCTAAGATCAACAATCATACCACGGTAATTTTCAAACGGCTGAAAATTCACCGCGAGTAAAAACAGACGTCACGATTTCGTAAGTAGAAACAGGCCATAGCACAGTTGCCATATATTGAAATACTATTTGAACTTCATAAATATTATTCATTCAATGATTCCTAAATTCTCAATTTTGTATTTGTTATATTCCTAATTAGACATAAAAAATCAAATGTTTTATCTCGGGTTTTACCCAAATTGGTAAATTGACAACGTTGCTTCATGAGTGATAATGTAAGATTATTTTTGCTGTATTGCAGTATCATTGCAGAGAAAAGTGTTGCTTATCTGCCTGCCTCGTCTCCATTGAGATAGTTGATGAATTGATGAATTACGAAAATATATCGCGTTCCAGTTACGAATGTTGAAAACAATATCCAGACTTTCCATAGATTCATATTCTATGTAGGTCTCATGATCCAAATTTGAAATTGATACTTAGTTTTAGATCCGAGCAGTACATTATTGTTTGACCTCGAAGGTCCTTAATATAACCCACGTAATTGAAAATGTGGAAGATGCCTACTAAAAAAAACCACTATTCGGAAAGAAAGCGGATATGTAGCAATCCAGTTACGGACGATGGAAATATCTTCCAGGTATGTCTCAGGTAAATGTACTTCCCTTAATATGTGATGTTTAGTTGCAGATCCGACAATCAGTATCCGATACTTGCCACTCAATCGGAGAAAACCACCCAGTCAAGACGAACCGAACAGAAAATCCGCAAAGAGAACTGACCAGAGTATACTTTACAGAATTTAGATCCTTATATTCGTACGGAGGGCGGTATATTAATTAATATCCTTTCCAGATTCTCAAGGAAACAGATAGACAGATATTCACCTTTATGTCTCTATGGAAACACGACAGGTACCCTTACGAGGGGAGAGTATCAACTCGGCGTTTATAAACCCTCTCTACAAAGGAGGTAGGCGCATGGTGGGTTAGGTATATACAGTGTTCTTCATTGCAGAGAAAATTGTTGTTTATCTGCCTGTCTCGTCTTCATTGAGAAAGTTGATGAACTACAAAAATATATCGCGTTCCAGTTACGAATGTTGAAAGCAATATTCAGACTTCTCATAGATTTATATTCTATGTAGGTCTCACGATTCAAATTTGAAATTGATCTTTTGTTTTAGATCCGAGCAGTACATTATTGTTTGACCTCGAAGGTCCTTAATATAACCCACGTAATTGAAAATGTGGAAGATGCCTACTAGCAAAACCACTATTCGGAAAGAAAGCGGATATGTAGCAATCCAGTTACGGACGATGGAAATATCTTCCAGGTATGTCTCAGGTAAATGTACTTCCCTTAATATGTGATGTTTCGTTGCAGATCCGACAATCAGTATCCGATACTTGCCACTCAATCGGAGAAAACCACCCAGTCAAGACGAACCGAACAGAAAATCCGCAAAGAGAACTGACCAGAGTATACTTTACAGAATTCAGATCCTTATATTCGTACGGAAGGCGATATATTAATTAATATCCTTTCCAGATTCTCAAGGAAACAGATAGACAGATATTCACCTTTATGTCTCTATGGAAACACGACAGGTACCCTTACGAGGGGAGAGTATCAACTCGGCGTTTATAAACCCTCTCTGCAAAGGAGGTAGGCGCATGGTGGGTTAGGTATATACAGTGTTCTTCATTGCAGAGAAAATTGTTGTTTATCTGCCTGTCTCGTCTTCATTGAGAAAGTTGATGAACTACAAAAATATATCGCGTTCCAGTTACGAATGTTGAAAACAATATCCAGACTTTCCATAGATTTATAGTCTATGTAGGTCTCACGATTCAAATTTGAAATTGATCTTTTGTTTTAGATCCGAGGATTACATTATTGTTTGACCTCGAAGGTCCTTAATATAACCCAGGTTATTGAAAATGTGTAAGATGCCTACTGGTAAAACCACTATTCGGAAAGATAGCGGATATGTAGCAATCCAGTTACGGACGATGAAAATATCATTCAGGTATGTCTCAGTTAAATGTACTTCGATTAATATGTGATGTTTAGTTGCAGATCCGAAAAGCAGTATTTGATACTTGCCACTCAATCGGAGAAAACCACCCAGTCAAGACGAACCGAACAGATAATCCGCAAAGAGAACTGACCAGAGAGAGTATACTTTACAGAATTCAGATCCTTATATTCGTACGGAAGGCGATATATTAATTAATATCCTTTCCAGATTCTCAAGGAAACAGATAGACAGATATTCACCTTTATGTCTCTATGGAAACACGACAGGTACCCTTACGAGGGGAGAGTATCAACTCGGCGTTCATAAACCCTCTCTGCAAAGGAGGTAGGCGCATGGTGGGTTAGGTATATACAGTGTTCTTCATTGCAGAGAAAACTGTTGTTTATCTGCCTACCTCGTCTTCATTGAGAAAGTTGATGAACTACAAAAATATATCGCGTTCCAGTTACGAATGTTGAAAACAATATCCAGACTTTTCATAGATTTATAGTCTATGTAGGTCTCACGATTCAAATTTGAAATTGATCTTTTGTTTTAGATCCGAGCATTACATTATTGTTTGACCTCGAAGGTCCTTAATATAACCCAGGTAATTGAAAATGTGTAAGATGCCTACTGGTAAAACCACTATTCGGAAAGATAGCGGATATGTAGCAATCCAGTTACGGACGATGAAAATATCATTCGGTATGTCTCAGTTAAATGTACTTCGATTAATATGTGATGTTTAGTTGCAGATCCGAAAAGCAGTATTTGATACTTGCCACTCAATCGGAGAAACCCACCCAGTCAAGACGAACCGAACAGATAATCCGCAAAGAGAACTGACCAGAGAGAGTATACTTTACAGAATTCAGATCCTTATATTCGCACGGAAGGCGATATATTAATTAATATCTTTTCCAGATTCTCAAGGAAACAGATAGACAGATATTCACCTTTATGTCTCTATGGAAACACGACAGGTACCCTTACGAGGGGAGAGTATCAACTCGGCGTTTATAAACCCTCTCTGCAAAGGAGGTAGGCGCATGGTGGGTTAGGTATATACAGTGTTCTTCATTGCAGAGAAAACTGTTGTTTATCTGCCTGCCTCGTCTTCATTGAGATGGTTGATGAATTGATGAATTACAAAAATATGTCGCGTTCCAGTTACGAATGTTGAAAATAATATCCAGACTTTTCATAGATTTATATTCTATGTAGGTCTCACGACTCAGATTTGAAATTGATCTCTTGTTTTAGATCCGAGCAGTACATTATTGTTTGACCTCGAAGGTCCTTAATATAACCCACGTAATTGAGAATTTGGAAGATGCCTACTGGAAAAACCACTATTCGAAAAAAAAAGCGGATATGTAGCAATCCAGTTAACGGACGATGAAAATATCATTCAGGTATCTCTCCGATTCAACATCCATGTACTTCATCTAATGATATTTATTTTCTGATTCAAATGTATTCGATTAATATGTGATGTTCAGTTGCAGATCCGAAAAGCAGTGTTTGATTACTACTGACGGGTAACTGGGGCGTTTTGTTATTATTATTTTCAGGAATATTTATTGGCGTATTTCAAGTTTGTTCATGTGTGTACGTCGAGCTGCTCCCCAGACAGGTATTGGCATTCTACTAGTGTCAATTACAAAGTTTTCAGATCTCTATAGGGTCGGTATTTTTAGAGGTGTTTGAATTCATAGATAATTTTTTGTAATTTTTTCACTGTATAATTTATGTGGTATTCCCATTTCAGATGTCTGTCAATGTATATACCTAAGTATTTAATTTCGTTCTCGGCTTGTATGTTGTAAGAAATCCCATTTACATCTAGATTTATAGATATCAATAGAATGTAATATCTTCTTAATATTGATTCGTCATTTTGGCTGTCACAGAAAGAAATTGTGTATTATATACTGGAAAAATATCAAATTTCACCTCACGGGTTTTTGTCTCCCTCCGTTACGCGTTGGGACACAACACAACCTCGATCTTGTATACTAAATGACTATCTCTGTTATATATTGATGAGACTTGTAATAGTTATCTACCTAACAAGTACGGATAGAAGTACCTTTCCGCACGCGACAGCAGTCCAAGACGTCAAGGGCGGAAAAGATATTTTCCGCAAGAGTGTTTTTGTACATATTATTTATGAAAAAAAAAGTATATTATGTTCATTCAATTCGTCTCGTGGGTGATGCCTATGTAGATATTCGATACATGTCAATTTACGTTAGTGATGTCAGTTTTGTCCCATTGGACATCTGTTGCTTATTTTTCTCTCGTACTTTCCATTTCAATTTATTAGATTTTATTCATTTATATACAGGGTGTTCATTTCAGGACTTCCCACACTAATTTTCTCGAATTGTGTGTATGTTTTTGAAAAATCCCGAGACACGTCAACTACATTTTCGAGGGGGACATGGTTCTAAAATATTTTCAGCCCCGCGGCGTTGCTGCTTCTAACGAAAAGAAGCAACAACTTTGTTATTTCAAATGGAACACCCAGTATTTTATTGCATTTTTAGATTCTCTCTGAAAAGCTGATTTCATCAATGTATTACACTTGGGGTCTAGCAGGAATGATTACAGAGATATAGGGTGTTCAAAATCGAGATTTTACAACTTTAGGATTTTTTTGAGTCGAAACTATTCATTATTGGTCAAAACGGCTTTCATGTCCCTATCTCAACTTTTGATTTACTATCTACTGACATTTATTTGAAACAAATACAGGGTGATCAAAAGTCTGAATCTTGAACCACCCTGTATTTGTTCCAAATAAATGTCAGTAGATAGTAAATCAAAAGTTGAGATAGGGACATGAAAGCCGTTTTGACCAATAATGAATAGTTTCGACTCAAAAAAATCCTAAAGTTGTAAAATCTCGATTTTGAACACCCTATATCTCTGTGATCATTCCTGCTAGACCCCAAGTGTGATACATTGATGAAATCAGCTTTTCAGGGAGAATCTAAAAATGCAATAAAATACAGGGTGTTCCATTTGAAATAACAAAGTTGTTGCTTCTTTTCGTTAGAAGCGGCAACGCCGCGGGGCTGAAAATATTTTAGAACCATGTCCCCCTCGAAAATGTAGTTGACGTGTCTCGGGATTTTTCAAAAACATACACACATTTCGAGAAAATTAGGGTGGGAAGTCCTGAAATGAACACCCTGTATACAGTGTGACCCACTTCTAATGAAAACACCCCTGTATCTTACGTCGAGTAGGGTCATCTTCAGTGATATACACTGCTCGCCAACATCAGCCATGGAAAATGATATTATTAGTCAAAATAGGTTGAAAATCACTTCGGATTCGGAATCAACACGCCCAATTCACTAACTATTCATAGTTTTACTAGAATATTTTCAGATCAGAAAAATTGAATTTTGTGTACCTTCTCATGGAAGCACGTAATTATTGAGGTAGGGTTCTGAAATTTGCAGGAGGAAGGGAAAGTCTAGAGATAAAGTCAATTTCGATACGTAGGTGCTTCCGTAAAAATTAAATTTTTCAGAGCAGAAAATTTTTTAGGAAAAATATGAATAGTTAGGGAATCGGGCGTCCTGATTCCGAATCTGAAGTGATTTTCGTCCTATTTTGACTCCTAATATCATTTTAGGGGAATTGGGGTGGTTCCACGGCTGTTGGCGAGCAGTTTTTATCACTGAAGATGACCATACTTGGTCATAGAGTGCATTTTTGATATACCGGGTGTCCCAGTATACCTGTTCCAATGGATTATCTCAATCATTTCGAAAGTAACGAAAATTGAAAGTCACTTCCGGTTTGACCGGAAGTGACACTCTAACTTCTTCATTTCAAATAGCATCCTGTATATTTTCTGCAATTTTTGCTTTCTACTCAAAATTACCTTTTCAACGATGTATCACACTTTGCATTTTACATATTTGATTTGATAGAGAAAACGAAAATTGAAATTTGGAATCGAAAGAATTGCAGTAGACTACGATATTTTGTGTACATAATGATTCGTTCCTCAATAATTGATGATTCATGAACAATTTTGCATTCATGAATTTTAAATTATTATAGAAATATGTAGTAGAACTGGAAGAATTAATCATTCTCAAATGAAAACCTTAGTGTACCATGGAAACATTTGAATACATCTTCGACAGTTAATAATTCTCAATGGTTGTGTGCGACATTCAAGAATGAATAACCGTGAAAAAAATATGATAACTTCACAAAGAGAAATTGGATATAATACTGATTTTAATTCCAAATTTCAATTTGTCGTTTTCTTCATCATATCAAATGTAAAATACAAAGTGTGATACATCGTTGGAAAAGCAATTTTGAGTAGGAATCAAAAATTGCAAAAAATATACAGGGTGCTATTTGAAATAAAGAAGTTAGAGTCACTTCCGGTCAAACCGGAAGTGACTTTCGTTTTTAGTTTTTCTCGGTTGAAGGTTCTTTGAACGAATTGGAGATCATGCAATTTTCAAATTTGGTACTTTCGAAATGACTGAGATAAACCATTGGAACAGGTATACTGGGACACCCGGTATATCTCCCGCCCTAGCAAATTTCAGGATCTTTACCCAACGATTACGTGAGATACAAGAGTGTTTCCATTTGAAGTGGGTCACACTGTATTTATTGGTTTATATAAATTATATATTTTTTTGTATTTTCCACAAACAAGTATGTATAATACTCCTGTGGTATGTATAATACTCCTCATTTATATTTTCCAATCATGTATATGAATCAATTTTATTAGGAATAATCATCATACATACTGGGCACGTATATCGATGTTATATGTTCATTCAAAGTGAAATAATTTATTATTCTACTTGTTCACTTTTTGAGATCTATCCTCTGAAAGGCAGTAATATCATAGCAAGGACTGCAAGGAGAGAAGGAAAGGGGTCCTGCAGCATCTCGGGTAGCGCCCCCTATCCGACAAACATCCATGGAACACCAATTTCCGTAAATTACACATAGCTTTGTTTTCGGGCCGCGCGCACAAATCTTCCCCGAAAGCAATTTCGAGACCGGGAACTGGAATAGTTGCGTTTTTCTCGGGCGATAAAGATTCATTACCGCCCCTCCGAACTCCGAAGAATACACACGCTGGAAATTCATTTGCGGGCTTTTCTTTTCACCTTCAACCGCGGACCCCCGGCCTAATTTTCCTGTTGCGGCCACCATATATTGTTAGCCCCCGATCGGTTCCGGTGTTAATCCGGTCGGCGAAGAGGTTTTATGGGTCGTTATTTTTTCATGAATTCGGGGAAAGTCTTGAACGTTTCATTATCAGGAATTTCGAAGTAGGTACTCTCTCATACTCAGTGGGTAAATACCTGAGGCGTTACAGTTCAAGAAATATGCCATTCAAATAATCAACAAAAAATATCTGTTGAGTTTTTATAATTCTCAATTTTTTTAATGAATATGTTGTATGGCTGTGGATTTAACTCAATACACTTTGTTGCAACGACAATTTTGTTTGAAATGAAGTTATACTTCTTTTGGAATGGGCATTGTTCATCATTTTCATAATTATTGTTATTTTAAATGTAGTACAATAAATAAATGATATGGTAATTTTATGATAATTTTATTCCACATACAAGTTAGTCCTCTCGTTTTCAGTTAAGTTGGGATCCAGAAATTAGGATAAGGAGAAATAGTTGATGATTGTATCGATTATGTATAGAAAAGTACCATCAGGGACCACAAATCTTTTTTTTTTTTAATTTTGTGCCACCCCATTATTGAAAAGTCTAGAGTTCACTCAATTTAATAGGCAAAGAAGTTGTATGCGGTGACACCAAATACATTCAGTCTCACTTGTTCTTTCCTGCTCTTTCCAAATTTGTAAATGAGATTTCAAAATATCAATTGACAGGGTGTTGTTTCGACCCGAAACCTACTTATTCATTTTTTAAAGGCCGGCCCTGGAATAAGACTATTTTTATTATGTCTATCGTCACCACTATGGACAAAGAACATACAAACTGAATATGAAAAAAATGTATAGGGTGGTTAATAAGTTATGAATAATTGAAAATATGGAGGCAATCAATAAATTACCCTGTATCTTGGTTATAAAGAATGATCGACCCATGAAATATGGATTATTCAGAAGCACCTTGGTGGAGGACACCTACCCTTACTGAATGCGCATTTTCCAATGCATCAACCTGTGTAGTGAAACAGGTCGATTTTTTTTCAATTTCCCGCATATTTATAAATATACAGGGTGATCCGCGTTTAAGCTATGACGATCGCCACAAATTTTTCAATTGCAAACAACACCCAATATATTATTCAATTTTCAGGATTTCCATAGAGAACCAAATTGGAAAATGTATAACAGACAGTGCGTCCATTGAATTCAATGCTCTCGTAAAGTATGGATAGAGTATCACCCTCTATCCATACTTTCTTGAGTATTTTTGAAACTCCATATGATAAAAAGATGCAATTTGGTACATGAACTAAACTTTTCATGCCCAATGCAGTGAAAATAAATTCATCTCAAATTCTCTTTCAGGAGTGTTTGATACAGAGGGGACTACATTGAATATTGCTCGAAATTTTTTTTGTATGCTTATTTTTCGACAATTCAATCTTGAATTATAAAAATTTGGAATAATTTTTTTTTACTTTTATAAAATTCTGCTGACAAACCTTGCTATTAATTTGAAGGCATTTGACCTTTAACTACGGCGCCTTTTTGCTTTGTCACCCCTTCTTCCCCCTATGGCACAGAGCTGGATACGCGTCTGATAGAATTATCTCAAAGAGACATCATGAATATTAAATTGATATGCAATTGTTTAGAAGCTAATGGACTTTGACATGGCTTCGATTTGAAAGTTTATGTTTCTCGTGTCAAAAATGAAAATACGCTTTAGTAAAATGACAGATGAGTGCATTAAAAATGTTATTGCACTAGTACAATGAAGCACAACTTTCTCTACTGAAAATACTTTCAGAAAGATTTGCTTTCAGCATGAACGTAGAAAAAATGAATTATTTCGAAATAATGACCAAGAAATTTATCGTTATAAGAATAAACGGTTTGCAAACTCACCAAGGCTCATAGTGAGTACATACCTCCTTTGAAATGTGTTATAAAAACTCTAAAAACTTAATTCGGCAGTTTGGCACTCCAACATTGCCTATAAATTTGATCCTTTATGCCCTCATAGCGTTTATGCGGCATTTGTGGCAAGAAGAGGCTCAACTGCTGCGTGAGGAAGTGGGCTATGAAAACGACCACAGGTAGATTATATTCAGAAATTAAACGGTAGGTTTTTCGCAGGAACTTCAGTGGAAACATCCCATAATGTTCGAATTGGTGATTTCCATGGAAATTTCGGAAGTGGATGGGAGAAAATGAGGAAACCCTCAAGTGGAATGAATTGTTTTTTTATTATTTCCTCGTTATTTGCGTCAATGGGACCAAATGACCAAATATTTGGGATATATTTCAATTCAGGGTGTTTCCGAAATTGGGGCTGTAAATTAAATGAGGTATTCTATGAGACATTAAGACAGGATAAATCGCAAAAAAATGTGCGCTCCTACCATACTTTTTTCATCCATTCCATTAATTAGCCCAATTTCAGAAAAACCCTGTATACCGTGTGTCCCGCTTGAAGTGTGTTCACCTTCGAACGTCGGAACAACATAAACGATTCAACAATTTTTTTTACTGTTCGACTCGAATAGTCTGATGATTCATCATTTCATAGTATCTTGTGATAAAAATTACATCACAAAAATCAGGAAATTATATTAAGCATGGGGGTAAATCGATTATAGATGGTTCACATTTGTGGAAAAATTCGTAATATCAATTAATAATTTTGATAAAATGATTATTGCCTCAGAATTTGTATCATATTGTGCGCCATCTATCCTTTACTTACCGAATGTTATTTTTAAAATTGATTATACAGTACAGGGTGGCCCAAATTGAAAGCTTCTGGAAGTCCAATTTTCAAACTAGATAGTTGACTATTGATGTAGTTGCCTGATGAGGGGCACTTTCCATGGCAAACTCATTGGCCAACAGTGAATATTGATATTTGGCATCGTTCCAGAGGTTTTTGAGAAAAAAAAAACAAAATTCTTCGTTTTCATGGAAATATTCCAAAAGTTTTGGGATATTTTCAACTAGACATTGAACCAAAAAAATCCACAGATAATGAGTTTCAGTCACCTTTCAATATACCTTGTAAATCTGAAAAGAGTGAAAATTCACCTTCGACACTGCTGACACAAGTTATCATCTAGCTAGTTCGAAAATATCGAACTCAATTCATAGACCATCTGACAGGTCTTTTTGAGTATTGGATTTCGATAAAACAAAAATATTGAATCGTTCCTTCTACAGCAGAATACGAGGATTGCATTTGAAGCTGGACAAAAGGAATATCAAACGAGAGCTGACCCACAAAAAAAGGGAAAAGAAAATACAGGGTAGCATTGAAAAAAGTGCAAATATTTCAAACACTGAGAAAGCTCGACGTGTACTATCGAATGGCACTAATAAAAAAAATGTTGGAACCAAAATAAAATTTGAGGTTAGACCACCCAAAGTTCTACACAGTTCAAATCTGACGTCACCTCAGTTCAAATCTGATCTCACCTCTGTTCAAATTTTTATGCGGTATAGGCACAATCACGCGGAGTTCAATCATTTAAATTGTTTTGAAGTGCCGTTCTAGATTTTTTTCTCGTATTTTCTTCAACTTCTGGGATGGATTTTCTCATTAATAAGAAGAATTAGAAAAAATCTGATATCATGGGAATATTCCTTAGACTGTATTAATGTGTGAATATGTGCATTTATTTCAAAAACACCTTGTATAAGAGATATATTCGTACACACAGATATTTCAGAATTCACTTTCGTTTTCAGATTACTGGCTGGTATAACTCCTTATTGTATAAATCATTATCATTCCTGATGGAAGAGTCAAACCACGTAGTCTGTTATAGAGGGACGGTGATTCAATTATATAATTCCTTATAGCATTTTGTTAGTTTTCAAACTTAGTACGACAAAAACATTAACAGCCACTGCAATTACGAATCAAACTCTCTGAGAACTCGAATAACAGGAATTATATTTTTATCGGAAAACAGAACTGAATTGGAAGTTCACAAAATGAACTTTCAGATTTTCAAATACCTATCCAATCACTAGATATCCATTCTTTCGATGTTATCCTTTGAGAAGTCATGATCAAAGTAACATTCATATGAAAATATCGTTATGTACCTGAATCATATCTTTCGAAAAAAAAAACTCTGATGGTAATCACCTATATATATTCGAAATAATGATCGATATTATCAACATGACATATAATTGAATGAACGAAACAAATGTGATTGAACTAACTAGGCTGTTAGTTCGAAAACCAATAATACAGAAATACATCCCTGTATATGTGATTTGGTATTCTACTGGCCATTCGAGTAGAAGCGAAATTGCTACGTTTTTCCCAAATATCAGTATAGACAATGTCGTGTAGTAGATATATGGCGATAATAATTTGAAAATTTTCAGACTATATACCCTTATTTACTACTCATGTCAGGTTTTCCGGAGATAAGATTTTTCCTTCTAAATGGCATTTTCCTGTCTCGCGTTGAATAAAAAATAAGGACAACTATAATTTGGAATCTGGCATTTTCGTCGTGTTCAGACTCGACAACAAGAATCTCCGTATGAATTTTTTATGGATCCAGGATCTATTCTGTATTAAACCCACCATATTTCTATACTTAAGGGTTGGGGAGGATGAGGGAAAGACGCGATCTAATGGAAATTGTGGATTAGAAATCAGTTTCGTGGTCCCGGTTCTGAAAAGACATTATCTACCCTCCAGTGTGTACACAAAATATGGGGTTATTTTTAGCCCTAGCCACATCAGTTTGATTTGTCTCAGAAGAAAATTTTGTCATCAAAAATTTATGCAATTTACCAACTTTCAATATTTCAGTATGACCGATTCCAAAAATATTGTGCAAAACCCTTCAATAGGGTAGAACATTGTCATCTTCTCAAAATCTAATACCCCTTTCGATATATAATAGGAGTACCTTTTCAACGTAAATATCCTTCAATATCATCCTCAACCCCTCCAATGATGTAATTTAATTGTTGGCTAAAAATATAAGATATGGTACTTTAGCTCATTTTAGGAAGGGATGTTTATATGAACATATATGCCCTAAACCTCTTAACTTCCGAGCTATATAGGGTGTTAACATTAAAAAAAAAAACATTTTCTTATGATATTTCCAATACTGTTGTGAATATTTCCATGAAATGTGACATACATCTACTGAGCACCACTAATTAGGCATTTTTTTATTCAGGATATTTTTCTATATTTCTACCAGTGGCGTCAGTATGGGGTGTATTCTAGTGATTCTTCTGAAAAATATTGTACGCCATTGGTTCTTCTGAAATTAAAAATCATTTTTGAAATTTTCTTTTTTTGCAGCAATTTCACTGAGTACTTGAATTTTGTTCGTCCGACGAACAGTTTCTGTGTAAGTAATAAAAAAACATTTCAATGCATATACATTGTGAAAGTTTCTTGAAATGATCTAAGGAACCATATCCCATATCTTTAGCCATCGATTAAATTACACCCTGTACGCCCCAAATTGAAATTCTGAGATTCAACGAGCTCGAAATATGATTCAGCAGTGACTGATCATGCGATACACCAAATTTCATGATTCTTGAATGAACAGTTTCAAAAATATGAAGGAAAAAGCGTCTATAAGAAGTTTTGATCATAAAGATAATTCAGAAGTCATCCCACTATTTTTTCACAAATTTTTAGGAAACACTCTGTATAGGTATTTCTTCTTCCTTATTTGACATTTAAGCTGATGTTGGTGTAGTTGTAGTTGAATTCTCGGAAGCGGATGCGATGCAATTATAATTAATAAAATGAAGATACTCCTAGTGAGATACCAATACACAGTATCATCTATAGACTAAAGTGAATACCATAATTTTGACCGACCAATTTGATATTTTCAGGATCGACTTCTTCAAGCAACTTTCATTGGTCCTTAATCATTATATGTATAGTTCTGTGGAGCTGAAATATGGACTTATTGTCACTATGGCAGCATACTTCTTTTCAATTCTGATAAAAATCTAGTATAGCCATGAAAATGGCAGCATTACATACGTCAATTGTTATTTGCCATTCCTCCGAGGCTCACATCAGAACAATTAATTCTGGTTAATTATAACAGAGGTGTGGCTATGTCTTTATAGACTATAGTATATTTCATAAAATGACAAAAACTACCTTGGTAGAAAGAATACACTTTGCGTCTTGAGAAAAAGTAAATAATGGTAGGTTCAATAGCTAGTGATGGAATACTCATCATGGGGGTTCTAATTTCCATCTAAATTGGACAAAGCAATTGACGACGTGCTGGTTCAGAATCCTTCGATCCATTTCAAAATAATTTACGGAATCGGAAGAACAGGGGAAGATGGAAGAATTGATAACGTTTTATCTCTGTAGGACTTAATCGGATTTCGTGTACATGTGTCATCATCTTAGAGGAACTATTATATTGAATTAACGAATTAGCTTGTCACAGTGGAATCCATCACTGAGGGGTCTCTAGCTGGACGAATCCATCAGCTGCACAATCACTGAGTAATGGAATGTGATGAAGTATCTTATTATCCAAGAACCAGTCCATCTTATCTTATCTTAGTACCTAATTAGTTTTCTATATATGCAGATACTTATGTGTGTGCAGTATTCGTTTACATTAGAGATTGTCTTGACCAACTATGGATATTCAATTATTTTTTTATTTTATTGTGAAATAGTAGCTTTTCAGTAACAGATACGACGAAAATCCATTCAGAAATTGAATGATATACTTACTTTGATAATGAAATACAACTTCATGAATTGAAAATTAGTCAGTAATGTAGGTAATATTCATGGTTCTATAGGATTGGTGAAGAAAACACTGCTGCTGAGGGTTTGAGAAATTGATACAGTTGATGTAAGTGGAATATGATTAATATGAGTCTAGCTTCCAGTTTTTTTCCAAAGAGTCATTTCCCGTACTGCACAGAGCGCAGCGCACCATCCGATGGTGCTTTGAAACAAACTGGACAATTGGCGTTCCAGAGTAGGCGTTATAGGTGGTTGAATTTCTTAGATGTAACACAACAGTAGTTCATATTGGGATATGGAGGATATACAAGATCTGTAGTGAATGAATCACATCGTAGCTTGTACAGATTACGCTCATATTGTCAGCTATGTGGCTTCACCCTGAAATGATTCACTATCACTACCTACACTTACTACTTGTATGCTTCCTAACACAAAGACGCAACTACCTATTACCTGCTCTGAAACTCACTGGGGTTTTTGTGTCGCCGTGAAATTGAACATAAACAAGGTCTAGTGCATTTCAGAGCACCCTATTTGATGGTGCGCTCTGTGCAGTACTGGAAAATAGCTATTCGCTTCCAGGACTGGATGTCAAATGGCGAATCAATTGCGGACGCACACACAGCATCAGAGGACGAGCACTCACATGAACCCATAAAGCACACGTCGCATGCGTCACTTGGGAGGAATTAGAGGTCGCAGCAGTCGTAAGGAAGACCGAATTTACGATCGGGTGGAAGTCCTAGACGGCGTTGGAGTTGGGGCCTCCCGTCCCGCCTAGCGCTTGTTTATGGCACTCGGCTGTCTATCCGACCACCTTACCTACATGAGCACTGTTTCAGGGGCATTCATTGAATATAAGAACGAACGGAAGGACTTTCACTATTTTAGCACACCAATAACTTTTTGCAACAATACTGTGGAAGCCGAGCTAAGGTAAGGGACATATGCCTTAATCGCCTGGTCCACTTATAACATCCATAGACTCAAATAGGTATTTGAATATTATGTTGCAAGACAAGTCCCTGCTCGGGCGCCAAATACGAAGATGCATGATTGAACTGGAATGGGAGCTATTGGAAACGCTCCAACTATGTTCCAGGCTGAAACTCCCGCCATATATGCATTCAAAAGAACTTATGAAGAAAAACAGGTGCTCCGAAAGCACAGTCGTTAGTCAATACTGACATCAGTCCGTGAGCGATCTCTTACAACTGGCAAGAGAAGAAACAAGTCACTTTGATGAAGTTGCCAGGTCACAAGTAATCAAAGGCAATGGTGCAGCGATTAGCCTTCTGTGAAACAAGCCGCAAATACTCATTCTCCTGGTCTGCAATCATTCTGAAACTCGTATGAGAAAAGAGTAACAAACATGATTGAATCAGGTGGCATACCACAGCCAGGTAAATGCCGAACAAGAAAGCTAGTGGATACTACCTCCAGAAAAAAATGGAAAGATCGAATAGTGATAGAATGTTAATCACTGGTCTGCAAAAACGCTCAAGTTTCTTGAAGGATTCGCGGTAATACTTTGATTCGGTTTGTTGGTTGAAAAACTCAAGAACAAGGAGAAAGGAATTCAATTCAATTTGTGAGAGTTTATTTGCTATCTATGAGCCAATCGAGTCGCCCCCTTCTTAATTCATCTCATATACTTCGTCGTCCTAACTTTGTTAGATTAGTTCACAAGACCATAACAGAATCTACCCACTTCGTTTGTTGTTGGTTAGTTGGTATTTTTTATCATTTCCTAGTTGTCTGAACTATCAAATAGGAAATCTATGTGGAAGTTCTCACTTTATGTTTGCCTTAACTCTCAAGAATACGTTATTGACCGCCATCCTCGGAACCTTTTCTGGAAAACAAACCTTGAATAAATTCTCCTTCCTATCGTGTTCTCATTCAAGGTTGCCAGGCTAAATACATTAGGAAGACAAGGACGTTGTCGTAGGAAATATATATATTTCTGGAGTTCCAGTCGGAAGACCTCCAACTCCGGATATTGTGATGATTCTGTGTAGCGCTAGGGGAGAGTTCAGTGCTCAGAGTTGAGATGGAAAACAAAGTTGACCTTATAGTCAGTTACCATACTGTATCTACCCACAAACACAAATAGAATATATTTAATGATTTGTTTTGGCCCAATGATATTGCTAATCAATGAATGTTGAGTGGCATCATGACTAAGTTGATAAATTTATTCGGGTAGGGACTTTCCAATGGAAACGAACACATATTCAGAATAAATAGTAGTACGAGAAATTAAAAAAACACGCTCTTTTATATGTAGCCAACTGGGAAGAAGTAGAAAATAAAATGATACAAGAGCGTTGATGAATACAGGCAGGTCCCCAGACATAAAAGTCTAACGGAGTTAGGTCTGGGGAACGTGGCGGCCATACAATAGGGCCATCGCGCCCAATCCACGCATGAAAGAATCGCGGAGTACGATGAAATGAACACGTTAGGTAGCAGAGGCAGTGATGTCTCGACTAAAAAATTATGGGATCGGTGGCAGTTCGTGATTTGTTCCAAACAGATTTACGTTTTGCAAGAAATATAAATTTTACTTGTTTCTGGAGTAACAGTTACGTAAAAATATTTTTTCAGATCATTTTGAATAACAGCCTTATAAGACTTGATTGACATTTAAAACGAATTCACAAAGTTGTTAAAGGATATTTATGACATGTGACACATTATTGGCAAGAGGATGGACTAGAGAACTTTTGAGGGAGTTGGAAGATCCTGGTCGCTTTTGGTTTTTTTTTGTAGCCATGTAAAGTCTAAGTATTTTTTGTAAGTACCGCACTGTAGTAAATGTGGAGAATTTGCGAGCCTGTTGCGTTTCTTGAATGTTGTAACAGTTTATCAGGCACCTTATTCGAAATAGTATTTCAAAATATGAGTGAATATTGGAATGAAATTACTATTCAATTATGCTATTTTCATCTCAAATGTCAATAATTGTTCCTTTCGTGGCAGTCCCCGCGAGATTAACCCGTCGAGTTGAGGCTTCGCACCCCTTCGTGGTCACTTTGGAGACCTGCATAACATCTCTTTCCAAAGACTCGTTCATCCAACGATAACAGCGAGGCTGTGGAACACATTTCCAAGGGAGGTGTTTCCCGAGGCATATAACCTCCAGAAATTTAAGGAGAACACCAATTCCCTTGGTTCTCACGATGTTCTCTGAACATTACAGGATATCCCTTTACGTGGGAGACAGAACTTGAAAAAACTATTCGAAGTTTCGATTCAATTTGACGTTTCAAAGTGACCCACCCGTCTCTCTGGTTGTAACTGTTCATATGAGTACTTCGAAATTTTGATGTGCGTAACATTTTGATATTTTATCCAATTCGACCTCTTGAAGTGGGTCAAAAATACACTCGAAGTTTCCGCGTTACATACAGACATACAAACCATACCTACATACCAAGCTAATATAAGCGTGTAATAAAAAAGATTACAGCTATGTGGGTGAATTCGAAACAGAGCCATTTCCAATCAGAGGAAATGACAAAACGGTTAACCAACTTGCTTATTGCTAACGCGTTACTCCTATCCATCCAATCTTACAAATGGCCCGACATTAGCAAAGAAATTGCTTCATTTCACTGGAAATCGAACGGCGTTCTCGCAAATTACTCCAGAGGTGTGAATTGAGTTGTCATCATTGCTGTTCTTGGTATTCGGAGAGAGTGTTTTGCTTCCGACTTATCCGAACCGCTTACACAGATGAAATAATTAGGCCCTTTGGAAGTTCCCGTATTTTTATAGCGACCGTTTGCGTGAGGAGATTTGGGTCTGAGATCGATGTCTCTAGAGATGTCTCTTCTAAAGAGATAGCACCGGTTGGACCAGTGCCGTATTATATTGGATCTTTCTTTTATTTTATTCAGACCAGGGAAGAGTCCTTCTTATCCTGATATCTATTATGGAACAAAATAAAAACGGTATTGAAGTTTGATGCGAACAGCCCTTCTGCCCCAAATAAGTTTCATTCATTCTAAGAATTGAAAGAGATCGAACGGAAAAAATAAATATCAAAAACTTGAGAATAGTAAATTTTGTCATAATGTCGATATTTCCTCTAGTTTATGGACAATCTCGGTCTTTTGAACTTTGATTGATCACCTGGGTCATAATTAACTGCATTTCGAAGAAGCTGATTCTCATGAACCTCAGCTTTTTCGAAAGTCTTGATGTTTCGTTCTTTAATGACTGACACGATTGAAGGGAGTTTCAGATCCCTGGCGATCTGGTTATTCCGAACATACCAAGGAGATCCTGTCACCATTCTCGCGACTTTGTTTTGTAATGTTTGTAATCTGGTGATATGAGATTCAGCTGTGTGGCCCCAGACTACTGAGGCATACAGTAAAATTGGCCTGATAGCCATGATATAAATATTCAATTTTTGTCTCAAACCCAATTTACTTCGCCTGTTTAGAAATGGATACAGGGCTCCAATGGCTCGTTTAGCTTTGGAAACTTGCTGTTCAATGTGCTGGGCCCAGGTGAGCTTTTTGTCAATGCACACACCTAAGTATTTAACTTGTGAAGACTACTCTAACTCATGACCATCCAGGACTATTCTGGTTCTGGGAGGCCTCCGCTCCCTTCCAAGTGCGACCAATTGTGTTTTTGTAGGATTGAATTTGATCTTCCATCTTAGGAAGTACTCCTGAAGAGAATTCAGTGCGCTTTGGAGGTTCATAGCTGCTTACTCGAAATTTGTCGAATATGCAAGAACTGCCGTATCATCAGCAAAAAGCGACATCTTGCACATCACTGGTCTTGGCAAATCGCTAGTATATAAACTGTACAACAGCGGAGATGAAACTGAACCCTGAGGAGCACCAGCTTCAATGTCTAAAGAGATAGCACCGGTTGGACCAGTGCCGTATTGGTTCAACATGTCCAAATGACAAATAATGATTGAAATATCAATTATTGGTATCTTACTATCTGTAGGTTAATCGAGGAGGTGGTAGGTACATTCATTATTCCAGAGTTTTTTGGGATTTTCTCTCCTCGTCTCTATAAAATAAAAATATGAATACTATTTCAATATACGTGTATTTAGGACAAATCAAATGATTTGCCCCAAAATGCCACTGCGTTTAAAGGAGTTTCCTATCAGAGAGCCTGAAAGAAAAATTCACTAGCTTGTCAGTGACAATTTGTAATGAAAAAAGTTTGGAGAAGAAGTATATAAAAGAAATATAAAATTTTAACTTATCTTTGGACGTTTCGGGAACGAATCTGTTTCCGTTTTCAACATGAAAAATGATTTTTTTGTATTGCAAATTCGTATTTGTTCTCTTCTTTTCAGTTCTTAGTGACAATTGGTGACGTTGGCAATCAAATGAGTTACAGAATATTTTCATTGATTAATCTTGAATTTACCATTTTCATTTTCAAGTTTCAGTAGTGAATACCATGTTCTATCTATATCAACTGAACAGGAAACAATTGTCACTGAGAACTGAGGAGTGTCAGGACAAATACGAATTTGCAATACAAAAAATCAATTTTTTATGTTGAATACGGTAGCAGATTCGTTCCAGGAACGTGAAAAGATAAGTAAAAATTTGATATTCTGTCTATTTTCCATTATTTCTCTTCTCCTTTTTTAATACAAACTGACAAGCTAGTGAATTTTTCTTTTAGGCTCTCTGATAGGAAATTCTTCAAATGCAATGACATTTTGTGGCAAATCATCTGATTTGTCCTAACTACACGTATATTGAAAAAGTTTTTATACTTTCATTTTATAGAGACGAGGAGAGAAAATAGGTACCAAAAAATCTGAAAAAATGAATGTACCACCTCCTCGATTAACGTACAGAGAGTACTTATCAATATTAATATTTAAGCAAATTTCGAACGCTTGTCTTTTTGAAACGGCTTGACCGATTTGCACAAATAAAGCGGAGTTGGATAGAGAATTGAAAGGCGTTCAAAACAAGGTCTCAAGTGACCCCTCTTCCTATTAAAAAAAAAGTTGATGGTGCCCACTTGACACTAGGTAACGTGTCCACAACCATTTTCATGTCGAGTAGAAGAGGTACCATTTTACCTGAATTTTACCCGACCTCGCTAGCTTATTCCGTTCAAAGGTTAAAGGGAGGGGGAAGGACTTTTTACGTCCTCACTGTATATATTCTTGCATATAGTACATACGATCTAGATGCATTGAAAGTATGTTGGGAATAGAATGAAATATTTTGAGATGTCTATGGAATTCTTGTGAATCAGAATATGAAACTTGTATCATTTTCAGCAGCGTAGAATACGAACAGAGTGAACAAGAGAGCGGAAGATCGGAAAATTATATAAGAAACTCACCACTAACTATAGTCATCTATAGTGAAGTGGTTTTAGTAAGGATATCAACCTAAATACATGCCAAAGGAATCCTTCAAAAGTTATCTTCAGTGACTAGATGTTGTCATACAATGAAGATGACTGACTATCAACGTGCTTTCAACGCACTTGAAAGACTTTGATCATACCAATCTAAGACATTGTCACAAAGAGGAAGTAGGTCGGTCTGCTGCAATATCGGACCAACAGATAGAGAGATTTTCTTGGGAACAAATAAGAATCTAAGATAGGTTTTGACAAAGATAAGGAGGGACTGTGAAAACATTTCTTGTGAAACAGAACTGAAAATTCTATAAATAAATTGTAGGAATCGTTGCTGGCTGATTCTGATTTCCATTTTAATCCCATGAAGTGCACCAAAGGGAATCCCTATGATACTCCCTATGATACTCGATAGGTTCTTGGGAATACTTCCTTTGACAAAAAATTCCAATGCTATGGCCAAGTCAAGAAGACATCAGAGAATACACAATGGTGATAGCATAGATGACCACTTGCGATAAATAGCCAAGAAGAAGGAGAATAGGTTTGGCCAACTATATCAGATGCGCTTTATATAGAAATTGTACCTACTTTCCAACTTATAGTCATTACCTTGAGATTACGTGGGTATTTCATTTATAATTTTCATTCTAGAAACTAGAAAAATACTTTTGACAAATGACAAATATTAGTTTTTTCATTTATCAATCAGCGTGATGTAGAGTGCCATCTAACCTAACTTTCAGAAGTCGATTCCAGTTTTATAAGCACATTTAAGGCAGCAAATAACTAGAGGAGGGGAAAATTGATTCTACCACTTCGCAAAGGTATACGAGCTATAGTTTCTATACTATTTTAGTTGTCTCTCATAGGAGCAGTGTCGTTTGGGTAGACAAGCGTCTCCTATCTTTTTTGAACAAAACTGTATTGAACACAAAGAAAATGGATATGTTGTAGAAATAAAGATACATAGACACTAGAAACATATAGATGTGGAATCATTTTTGATAAAATACTTTGTGAATCCTGATGACCCTTTTAGTCTCCTCGAAACTAAGCAATTGGATACGATGAATCACAAATTAACTATCAGGTTCGACTTCTACTGCCAAACACATACTTTCAAGAATCAGAAACAGTGACTAGGTATTTCGCAAACTCGAAATATGACTGTTGCATTAGTTGTCGATTGAGTATTGTGGATCTCTCGCTCATCTCACGCTGGCTAAGCTATCACTGACTCTCGTTTCAGTCGTTTCCCTTTGACCTTGTACTGCCTTGAAACGATACCGATCCTTCCTCTTTCCGCCCTATTTCATGCTGTAGAATAGGTGTAGGCAACACAACAAAAAATATAAAACAACAGTAGGAGCAGCATCAGAACATACATCTTTACATGGGTGCATTTTTCTTGAAATGTTCATTTTTGGTAATGTACAAACGTTTTTGCAACTAAAAAATATTCGAGAAACCTGGACAAAATATCTGGATTACGTTTCAGGTAACGTTTCAAACAGTCGAAAACAGGATGGAATTGAAATGTTGCTGGAAGGTTTCATGTTTAGTGGGTCTACTGTCTACTCCACTGTCGGCTGATTCTCATTCCAGTCAAGAAGCCTGCGAGAGCAAAAGGACGCAGATGCGACGGCCAATAACAAGAAAGAGACTCGCGGGCCGATGTCGCCTGCTTCATTCCCCTTCGCGAATGTTTTAAGGAGGAGAAAGGTATTAGAGGAGGCCGCTCGACAAAGCTGGAAAGAATAATGATTCTTAATTTTCATTTCGTTCGTATGCCCGTGGACGTGACCGGAAAAGTAAAGGCGCGAATGTGTCACGGGGAATTTTTGCCAACTTCTCCGACTTGAGCCATTTGTTAGGAAATTCAATAACGTCCTACTGAGACGTCATTTTGGGAACATCATCGCTCACGCGTGAAATATGGCCATGCACTCCTTATTACGGACGTCTCTTTCTTCGATATTCCCTATGTCGAAGAGGGACTATGCGAGATGAAGCGTCTTCATTGGACTGTCAATCAGGTGGGCGATTTCCCACCTCAAGCTGTAAAGCCACTTCTATAAACTCAAAGTAAAGGGCCTGTTTCAGTGTCGCAAACCTTTCTTTCCTCAGAGCTCTGTACAATTTTTGAATAATAATTATTGAAATTCCCGATAATTCCCAACATGAGAAAAGCGACAGCGTGTGACGTCATATACCGAGATCAATCTTTTCCAATAATGTACGATGCGAACTATATATTGTATGTGCATATTTACAGTACAGTCCTGATGTGGTCTCTGTGGAAATAAATTATCATCTCTATGTGGAATGTGACAATATTTTCATTGGTTTTTGAGCAATGAAACACTAATAGTGCTCGTCGTATGGCAAGTAATCGAGAGTTAGCGTTTCTGGGAGGTGATTATCTTGATTATTGAAAAAATTATTCGCGATGATTTTAAATAATAAATGACTATATCAATGAATAGTATTATTATAAAGAATGATCAGAATGATATATATATAGCGTGAATTTGACTAGTGTGTAGAATCCAATTCCATAGGAGGGATAATGGCCCTTTCGAGCGTATGACGGCAATTTTTTGTACAATATTCAATACAAAAATCGAGATTGCAGCTTCAGACAAGAAAGTTTCAGGGATTTTGTGTCGAAAATTTTGAGTTGCAATCTTGATTATTGTATAAAATACTGTATTTATAATATTTTTCTATACAAGTACGATGGATTCGAGTTTTCATTCTAATTAGTTTATTCTTGACGATATTGAAAACTAGATGTCTGATACCAATATCGATATACAATATGAAGAAATTGTGATGATGCAGGTTTCATTTTCTCACTTCAAAAACAGATAATCAACCTTGACGATATATTTGAGTGTTCTATATGGATGAATATAATATTATTATGATATTATGGCGCCCAGATTGTGAAATTGTAAATTTTGTAAGTAACAAAAAGTGTACCTACCATATTGAAATCAATATCAGAAGGAAAAGGGAACGACAGCTTTTGGAATTTGGAATCTATAGTTTTCACTACAAGTGAGACTTTTTAACTTCAATGCAACTATATCGTTTCCAAACTAGGGGGTATCTGAATATTATATTATATTACATAAAAAAGGCTCTAATTTTTTGTTGTTCAATAGTATCGATATCTCTGTTGGTCTCGAGTATAATTCAACAGAATGTTGTAGGTGTAACATACTTCACTATAAAATCTGAAAGATTGTCCAAAATTAAATTTATTATTTGATCTAATAATCAGATGTGATTACGATGACATAAACATATTCCTCAAGAAAAGGGGAATGAATATTGAGGTTTTTAATCATTTGCAGGAGATCGGACGTTCGTCAGATTCAGATTCAATTTATGTCCCACATCCCGACATGAAAGTTGAAATTCCTATCGAATGAAACATTAAAAAACCCTTGGCACTTCTACGCCTCCGCAATTATCAGTGTAGAATTAAAAATGTTCAATTCAGGTGCGAGAAATGAACTATATGGACTTGTTTATAACGAGTTATCAAAATACTCTAAACATCTTTACAAGACATTTCTAGTCGTTTTCCTCGCATCCGAGCGACAATAATCTGATCCAACTTCCGCAAGGGCCCTCGAAGGGACATCCAGAAAACTTTGCACAATAATTACTTCATGCTAAGCGCCCGAATCCCGAACTTTGAGGGCCTTATTTCAAGGGAGTTTCTAGTGTCACGTCCGATGTGCCCTCTTGACCAGGCGGAAGCCGAAACTGCTGAGGCAGGACAGCACACTGGCAACATCGAATTATGAACAGGAAGTTTGTGACGATCTCTTGCGGGTTTATGTGACTTTTCCTTATACAGGGTGATGCACGGTGAATGGTCTATAAGAAGTATCTGGAGAACGAAAAGACAGAACATTCTGAAAATTGGGATGCTTTGATAATGGAACATTCTCTATCCGGCTAAAATATTTTCATCGATACAGTGTTGTCACTTCTATCAGAAACAACTAGCAACTTCAAATCTCATTGCAGCATTTTTAGATTCTTCCTGAAGAGCTGATTTCATCAATGATCAATGCATCACACTTGGGGTCTAGCAGGAATGATCACAAAGATATAGGGTGCTCAAAATCGAGTTTCTTCAATTTTAGGATATTTGTGTGTCGAAAAAATTCATTATTAACTTTCGATTCACATTTAATTGCAACAGATACAGGGTGATCAGAATTCTGAATCTTGAAGCACCCTGTATTTTTTCCAATTGAATTCCAGTATAGTAAATCGAAAGTTAAGATAGGGACATGTAAGTCGTTTTGATCGATAATGAATAGTTTCGACAAAAAAAACCTAAAACTGAAAAATCTCGATTTTGATCTCTGTGATCATCCCTGCTAGACCCCAAGTGTGATATATTGATGAAATCAGCTCTTCAGGAAGAATCTAAAAATGCAATAAAATACAGGGTGTTTCCTTTGAAATAACAAAGTTGCTAGTTGTTTCTGATTGAAGTGGCAACACTGAATCGATGAAAATATTTTAGACGGATAGCGAATGTCAAATTATCAAAGCATTCCAATTTTTAGAATGTTCTGTCTTTTCGTTCTCCCAGATACTTCTTATAGGACATCCACCGTGGATCACCCTGTATATTAACCTTGTCACAACATGCAAATCTTTGCATTCCGGTACCTATTTAAATGTGGCTCTATGCATTTCGAAAACGAATAAATAATTTTTACAGATTTTTTGGGATTTTCTCTCCTCGTTTCTATTATTAAATAAAAATATGAATATTATTTCTATATACGTGTAGAGAGGACAAACTTATCAGAGAACCTGAAAGAAAAATCCACCAGCTTCTCAGTGACAATTTTCATTGAAAAAGGTTTGGAGAAGAGAAATGAATTTATATTATTATAGAAAAAATATCAAATTTTCACTCATCTTTGGACGTTTCGGGAACGAATCTGCGCCAGTTTCCAACATAAAAAATTGTTATTTGAATAGCAAATTCGTATTTGTCTCAAAACTTGAAAGGAATAATCAAATCACTCCATGATAGAGCCAGATCAATATCATCTGACCAACAAATTTTCAATGACGAAGTCCAACACATTAACAATTTTCTCCAACTCAACTCCTATCCAAAGAATTTTGTCGATAAGACGATTCATCAAATTAAAAACAAACAAGGTCAACCACAACAAAAGCAACCATCGATAACAACAAATATAATACCATACATTCCCGACATATCTGAAAGAATAAAACGACTTTGTGAAAAATTTCAAGTGGAAACTGTGTTCAAAACTGAAAATACAATGAGAACAATTCTAATTCAAACAAAGCCGAAAAATGAAGAACAATCGTCAAAAAATTGTATTTCCAGTATACCTTGTGTTTGTGGACTTTTGGCCCTCATCAGTGAAGGCTATCGTCTACAGCTAGCAGTTTTCTATTTTTGAACACAACTGAATAGTTTAGAAAAAACATACACTCGTCTTGGAGATTCGTGGTGTTGTCTCGAGACAATTCAGTTTCGTTGTGAAATGAATCGACAGACTTAACGCGAGAATTCAATTAATTGTGGTATTACTACTGAAAACATGAAGACTGATAGACTAATCATTATTGAAAGGAATAAGCACGATAATACAAGTTGTCTTGGTTTGTGATTATACGTCAATTTCCACTAGCCCCATGTTCATATTCCATCTCTTCGAAAGTAAATTCAAAGATTATGATCAATGTAAGCATTATTTTCGTATTATATTGTTACAAAAAGGAAGGGAACAAAATAGAAAGAGAAATGACAGCATAAAACATATTATCATTCATTCTGCTTAAGCATGTCTGTTATAGTTCAATTATACAGTTTCCCGATAAATTTTCCATACTATGAAAGCCAGAATTCGTCGAATAAGGATTTTCCGGATTATCTGACAATTCCACAATTTGCATTCATATTCGAATGCATTCACGGGTTGCCCATAACCAATACAATTTAATATAAGGCGACAAATGAGTGGGTTAGAATTGCAAGACAGACAAATTCAAATGGCGTCGCATTTGCCAGTGAATTCTTGATAAATGGCGACAGTAGCTAAGCGAATAATAAGCGCATTTGTTCTCACCCACGACTAGCTATATCGATATTCTACTGCTTTAATTTTCTCTTAAAGTGGGAATGAGTAATGTGATGTCGTCATCCTGTCTGAAATTCAATGATTCACGCTAAGAATCAGCATGTTCATTCACAACAGCTGACTTTTTATTCCTGAATGAAAACCTCTGATGAGAAATTGATGTATGTATATGGTACGCCTTTTAAAATAGAACTGTTTTCAGAGATCTGAAGAGATGTGAAGAAATGTTGAATTGAAGAGTAGTAGTAGTAGAAACGATCCAAACTTTTATTTTGAGAAGTAATTTCATTAATTATTGATGGTTGACCTAGAGAGATCTTCCTGTAGAAGTTACAGCAATGAAACTTCGTACCTATGTATTCGATGTGTTCCTCTATTGAATAACTACTTCACCGGTAATACCAACTCCTCAAATTTTGATACAGGGTGAATCGAAAAATCAAAAATATCAAAATTTGCCATTGAATAACTAACACCCTGTATGAGATTTTGCGTTCAAATTTCGTATAGGGGTATTTCAGCTATGCCTGAATGAAATAGGCTAGTCACTGTTTCGAAGAAAAATTGCCTAATAGTCATTTTTGCAATTTTTACCTCTTCAACAAACAAAAGTAGGCCTTGAAAATCTGAATATTTCAAATTTGTCCACATTTTCAATTAGAGCTCGTTGAGTAGCATAATATAGAATTTTCGTTTCTGAAAATCGGTCGACGGGTTCTGAATTAGGAGGGTGTTGCGGGTTGAAATCGCACACACTGTATATTTTTGAAATCAGAAAAAAATGCTCTATCGACATTTCGGATGATATATAGGATGTTCCATTGAAAAATCGAAGAACATGTCCTTTTCGGCAAAAACGAATGACCGTATATATTGAACAATTTCACGAAATGGAAGTTGGGGTCGTTTTATCATTTAACATTTTCTCATATCTCTCAAACCAAAAGATTCAAGGGGAAGTTCCATTTCAAGAGGCACACCCTGTACACTTTCAAATTTTTTTTCACAAATCTTTGTTTCACTTAAGTTGCAACAATAAATTGGTGCTCATTTATAGATGCAACAGAGTAAATTAGGCGGAGATAACTTTCTTTTTTACCATCTACTAATTTACAGTTGTGAATTAGACAGAGGAAAAGAGGAAACTTCTTTCTCTATCAACATCTCCTAATTTACAGTAGTAACTGTCAGTTGCCACTAACTAAGGATAAAATTAGTAGGAGAGGTAATTTATTCCTAGCTGAATTGATCGCTATTCTCATACCACTACGTTCAAAGTAATCAACCTGAACTGGATCATATTGAAATTTACAGAATATTAGGTGTCAGAGTTGGTGATTTTCTTCAATGGAAGTGTTAATATTTCTATTAAAGTCCTAATAGGAGAAGGGTATCAACAAATGAAACAATGGTGTAATTTTGATACAAGAGGAAGGTTGAACTTTTTATTATGTCACTTCAACGAGCAGTTTTTGAAGACTATATCAAGGATCAATGTATTCCAGATTATTCACTTATACCTTCATCAGCAGTTTTCATCAGAGCAATATCATCAGAATGTATAGTGTGAGCTCAAGGTTTTTGCTGTCTGCTTATGAGGCTGAATATTACAGGGTATAGGTATCTAATAATTTCATTTTACGAAAGTACACCACAAGCATCAGAATCCAGAAAGATCCACAGCAAGATCTTCCACATTTTCCATTCTTACCAGGAAATCAAGAACTTAGGACGAAGGCAGGTAAACTCTGTCAATGAAGATCTTGCTGAAATTACAGCCTGATGGAGAACCAACAACCTAATTGAATTCAACGCCACCATAACTCAAGCCTGCGTTTTATCTAGAAAGACGAAACACATTATGCCAGATACAACAATGTCTGGTACCACCATTTCCACCAACTCCACTATATCTATACTCGGTACAGTGCAGACTCGATAATCCGAACTAATAAAAACCAAGGCGATTCGGATTACCAAAATATTCGGATTACCGAAGCAGTATTTTTTTTTGAATTTTTTATCACGAAATGCAAAAAAAAACATAAATACTAAAAAGTAACACTAAAATATGCATAAAAGTAAGAATATATATATACTAGTTTCTAAAGTAATTTGTAATTTTTGTTTGCTTAACGCTTAACACATCTTTGATTATTTATAAAGGCCATTTCTTTTAATCTTTAAAGTACAAGAATATCATTTCACGGAATATTATTCTCTTCCTTGCGTAATGTGAATCCCAGATACTAACAAAAGAACAATTAGGGGAATCCCTGAACATTTCACTCACAATTTCTATAGGAAATAAATAGGCCTAAAGGTATAGGTTCGGATTATCGAGTACTATGAAATTCGGATTATAGAGTACTCAATGTATTAAAAATGCTTGTTCGGACTACTGAAGAATTCGGATTATTGAATGTTCAGATTATCGAGTCTGCACTGTATTTCCATCAGCAATACTTTTTCATGGAAAATCATGTCCGATCCATCGCGAAGGCTGCTTCACGTGTTTGCTGGGATGAAAAATTGACGTCCCTGTATGAAACAAAAAAAAAACATTAACACACAATAATTTGCTCATCAAGGATTAAAGTCACCCCAACTGGAAATTCCACCGCTCCACAATGAAATATCGCTTACCGACGCTGATCTCTCGATCCCCCCCTCCAGATGGGGGCCCGAATCGCGCTCCGGCCCTGCGCAGCACCGGAATGATGGATGTTGCCAACATTAGCATATGCCGGATGATGTACGACTTCCGCCGAAATCAACATTGAGCGAATTATGTTTCGATTTCGGCCTCTATAAATCTATCTGCGCTTAAAGGATTGTTCAATTCGCCATCAACGTAAAACGCAGGAATAACTGGTGTGAAATAATATACAGGGTGATACAGTTTCAATGAATAATGCTCCGGGAATCGATAGAATCCACCGACTTATAGACTAATCTAGATTGTCAATTCTTTAAGGAAGAAGGCGATGAGCCACTCAGGAGATCGAACTGGTGAAACTGAACCATACCATTCATAGATTGAAATGGGCGTGTACACCTTGGTAGAACTTTTAACTCAAACCATGTTTATAATGATCCTTTCATACATAAATAATGATTGACGACATAATTCGATCGAAAAATTCACTGGAATGTTCAATTTTTGGACATAAATAATAGTACCATCTGAAAATGGACCCTCTTATGACGTAGAAACCTCATCTCGCCATAGTTAAAAGAAAATACCAAATGCCGGACGGAGACTGGGGCAACTGATATATTGATTCTTTCAACTGTGATCTCGCGCTAATTCACTCTGTCAGAAATCATCTATCATTCAGCTCTGTCTGGAATAGTCTTGTTTCAGTATTAGGGTTTTGACGTCACATCATCGCCTCGTTTTCAGAGGTCCGAAAAATCGGGGATTTCAATAATTTTTTATAAAACGTAGGGAGCTAACAGCGATAAACAGTTTGCGGTGGTGAGCTAGTTTGGGAGAGTTCTATCGAATTGAGGAATAAAATTTTTTTGTGATATAAGCCCATCATATTAGATTCGAAGTTTTGGCGAACGCGCCGGGACACATCGCGATTGTATTATGAATATTTTATTATAACAATCGTGGATATAATGAACTATTATATGCTTATTCATTGATATACTAGTATGCACTGTAAGCGGAAATTCAATTTGACTCAGTTTCAAAGTGTCGCAAGTTTAATGTTACGCAGAACTTTGCTTTTGCCCATGCCATCACCTCTGCAGGAACATCTCAAGAGCATGTATTTGGTTCAGGACAGCTGAATAACTGTGGATGTGATTTCAAGACGTACAAAATGGAAGAAACGATGTCTTCGGCTAATTCTCTTTCCAAAACAATAGTTGTCGAATTATTGAAAAAGTTTCTGGATTCCAGAGAATGGTCCGAGGACATTCAATCCGAAATTCACAACAATTAAGTCGGTAGAATGGTGAGTTGAAATTACATAAATATAAGTGAAACTAAAATCGAGATTTCGTCTTGTTGTTTTGAAATCTTAATATCAGTTTTAGAAGACTTTTTAGAGAACTCAATGATACTGAATATAGGCTCTTCAACTGGTCTTCCTAATCTATGTACGCATTTAGGATCTGTCATGTTTCACTCCGAGGAACATAGGCGTATCGAAGGAAAAAGTTGGGAGGGGTCTACTATGGATGGTTGATAAATCATACTCATACATGAAGTATAGTGAGAAACAAATGGAATATGCCCTATTCAGGTCTCATATAGCTTCCAAATACTCGGATTGGAGAAATGGCGAATTCGCATGTCCTGGATTCGCCTGGGAGCATTAGGAAGCTGTCTGGCATAAAATGGTCTGAAGATATAATTATCCTTCCTGAGTGGCAAAGGTCTAATGGTCCCCTAAAAGCTTCAGACCATAAATTTCTACTATTCTTAGAAATTCTAGAATCATTATTGAATGAGTAAACTTTTACAAAAATACTGCTTTTTCCTTATAATAGGGTACCAAATTTTCCTAAAATTAATTTTTTAAGGAAAATATCCTTTTTTCATTATCTTGTTGTGATGTTTGACTCAAAATATGAGAGAAACAACAAAGTGAATAATTTCAAAAATCTCATAGTAGGTACCTTATCAAGAAAAAGTACTATTTTTATTATGCAGCAGACTTTTAAAATCGATTTATCTCGAAAATGGTGGGAGCTATCGAAACTATACGAGAGTATCATTTTCAGGTAAAAATATTGATATTTTATATTCCTGGTCAACTTGCCAAAAATCGCATAGAAAAAAAGTTGGGGGAAGATATGCCCCAAGCCCCTTCTATTTCCCACGCCCCTGATCAAAATTTCGAAAAATTCCCAACATTACCGAATCGGGCATGAAAAGTAATAATATACATGGACAAAATTCTATTATCTCAACACAGTGGGCTCTGGAAATATCCAAAAATAACATCATCTCGGGCTCCTCTTTCAGATGGCAATAACTCCCCAGGGGGCCTTGTTCATATGAATTTCTCTTACTATTTTCGTTCCTAGAATCTGTTGTTGAAATATTTCTATATAATTTCGGGAAACCCTGTATATGTTAGAACTTCTAAAAAATGAAATGATCATTATGCCTCGTCGAGTATCCGCTTTCCCAAAGGATGTGCTGTTTACGGCAAATGCCGTATAACTCCTGCTCAACTTCTCGATTTTTGTTGTTCTTTTCGATTCCTCAAAGTATGTTCTATCTTCGACCCGGCGTGTGTGACTAGACTTCATTTCGGTGGGTATAAAGGAATACCTAGTGTCTTTTTTCTGTTTAACTTTCGACTTTTCCGACAAAACTGTATTCTCTCCTTTTTATCTAATTGTAACTTTCGGGACAGGATCTCCACCGAAATGGAGAGTGTCCACATCATCTTTGTCTAAAATTGTAGGGACTATCGAACAATCATAGAACAGAGGAGTTACATCGGTGCTCACATAATTTGTCAGTAAAATAATCTAGTCTCAGACTAAGATCTAATGCAGAGGCGTCCGCAAGTGGGGGGCAGAGGAGGTGAATTCCCGATCCCCTTATAGCGCCTGGTCTGATTCGCTTAATATAGTGACTTCTAGAGACTTGTTTATTGAGTATTCTTTTATCTATTCAATAGAGTTGATTTTAGCAACGAAGTAATTGATAAATTTTCCCAAGACACTGGATGCATGCTATTTTCGTTCAAACAAGATGATGATTATTATCACGTGCAATTTTTTTATTTTAATGTGATGTCAGTTTGATTTATTCCCTTCATTTCATTTCCATGATTTATATAGAACGATAGTAGAAGTAGATTATTCATCAAGGGAGTGAACTGCATGATTTCCCCAAGGTGGTTTTGCAGCTAGAGGGCGCTAAAATGCACTGAGGGAAAAAATAACTCACTTCCGAGGTGTAAGTATATACTATTTTTTGCAAAACTCAATGATTTCAATTGAATGTTATGAAAATAATACATTGTTTTATTAGGATCGAATATGACATTTTGTTTGAGAAGCGATTTTTGCGTTTGCGAGGCAAAGCGACTGCGAAGCCGCGAGCACGCAAATTTTGCGAGTCATGCAAAATCACTTTTGATCCGGATGAAACATGCTATTTTTCCTGCAATCAAAATTATTTATATCTGATTAATGAAATATAAGTTCAGTTACCACAATTTTGCCTCACCTGAGCATGTCTGTGTCAGAGCAGCTATCATATCAGCCGTCATCCGACACACTTTTAGTTCCTAGGAGTTAAAAACTTCAACTTTGGCTCCTAACAAGTTAAAGTCTTGCCTAGCAAAATACATAAGTACATATCATCTTATTGTGTCAGTAAGCGAAACGTCAACTTCAAGAACTAATTTTGAAACAAAAATGAGCGACTTTTGAGCCGATTGCAGAAAAAATCAATTATTGTTAATATGACATTTCGAATTCACGATTATATGAATCTGGACACATAAATCACAATATCAAATTCGATTATCATGAAGACAGATAAATAAGAGTGGTCATATTTTCCGAAGTTTCTTCAATATATAAATATTGCAAAAATATGTGATAGATCTATCGAAGAAGCTGCTGCAAACATAGTGATAGATTCATTACCATAAAAATCCCAGACATTTTTTCCTCCTACGAAGTACCATGTACCAATAGGTGTAATATAGGATGTAGGTCGTGCAAAAACTGTTTTTTTTTATATGTACTGAATATTGAACATTATTTTTGTGACTTGACCCTCCCCTCCCCCCCCCCAGAGATCCGTAAACTTTTGGAGAAATGGTCGTTTCCAATATCTTTCATCTTCTACACCAAAGATGTATCCGCCACTGTCTTCATCCACAATTAGTTGGCAGTTGTGCATCAGAGTCAACTTTACCATGCAGCTCTTTACCTATCTACTAGATTGATTGTGCTCTTCATCAAGGATCAAGGTACATTATTCAAGGAGACATTTCCTCTCGACGGTAACAGGTGAGAATTGGTCAAATGAACAGCCCAAAGGCCACTAGATACTCTCATGTGTTGCAGCGTCTGTCCTGATGGAGAAACGGAACCATGAACTAACCAGACTTCATATTATGACTGCAGGCGTTATAGTTAGATGATGCTGTTTCACTTGGAATTTATCCAAAGTCAATGGACCTGTTTCAGTGAGAAATTGTATTTCATTATTTTGAAGTACTAACCCTCAGCTAGTTTACTGTCGCAAACCCTTGTTTCCTCAGAGCTCTGTAACTTTTTCAAATAATTATTGAAATTCACGATATTCGACAGCATGTATAAAATCGCGGAAAAACGCGTGATGTAATCATCCGAGAACTTCATATAAGATTCGACTTACGTATCAATTCTCTATCTCTAAAAAGTGCAAGAATATTTCTGATTGTCATTTCGATCAGAATATGGAATGAGTTTTCTGTATCGAATACTTACTGCAGACATTGTCGATATAAATGAAAACCTAGTATAGGCGACCTAGTACGCGAGGAGGTACAAAATCGTCTGTTCAGTCAATCAAAATATGTATGTCTGTCAAGTGGAGAGAATAGTATTGCTTCCTATTCAGTTGATATATAGATAGAACATAGTATTCACTACCGAAATCAGAAAAAATGGTAAATTTGAGATTAATTGATGAAAACATCCTGTAACTCATTTGAAGGCCAACGTTCCCCTATTGTCACTGAAAACTTCCATTCTTTTATGTTGAAAACGGAAGCAGATTCGTTCCCGAAACGTCAGAAGATAAGTGCAAATTTGATATTTTCTCTATGTCTATTCATTCATCTTCTCCAAACATTTTTCAATACAAATTGTCACTGTGAATTTTTCTATCAGGCTCTCTGATGAGAAAATTCTTTAAAAGCAGTGACATTTTGAGGCGAATCATCTGATTTGCCCTTACTACACGTATATTGAAATAATATTCATATTTTTATTTTATAGAAAAGAGGAGAGAAAATCCCAAAAAATCTGGAATAATGAATCCGTTGCTAGCTCTGAATATTTTGAAAACTGCGCTGAAGATATTTTCTTATCTCCATTGGAAATTATTATTTTGAAACTGGGGTACTGTATCTGAATCTAGAGTTATCCAACTAAATTTCTTGGTGCGGTTTGAGATATTCGCAGAAAATACCGAAATTTTCTAACAATTTTTGTTGTTTCCAAGTCGTGGAAATAGTTCAGAAGAATGAAAATCATTTTTGTTCATTCTTTCGTTCATTGCAAATCATGAGACCATCCGATCTATACTTGACTTCGAATTAAAGTTCAACTACACTTATGACAATTTTTTCCGTAGAATCAGGATCTTTCACAATATTTAGCACAAAGGTTGATCCAAAACTTGAAATTTCACTTTATGGAAAAATGTCCTCATTTTCGAAATGCTATAACCCGGGGGCACTATTAGACCTAGAGTGTCTGCGGTCTCAGATTATCATCATTGATGAGGATGGAGTGATTTTTTCACTACCACACATACTACTTGAAATTATAAGGAGAACCAAAGACTCTGCGCATATGTCGCTGTTTTAATATCTCAAAACACACCAGGAAATTTTGTTGGATAGCTTCACATTCGGATTCAGTGCCCCAGTTTCGAAAGTAACTCTCATAAACCTGCTTGAAAGCCAATTCTCAATTCCCGCTTCCTTGTGTGCAATATCCTGTAACCAAAGAAACAATGTCATGTCGGTATAAGAGTGTTATTTTTGTGAATATTAACTTCAGAATAGTGAGCATGAACAGGAATCTTGTGAACTCGGTTCAAGATATTTTCATGCAATTTGACATGCACCTACTATAAGCACCATGTATGGTAGTTTCTAGGTAAGATTTGTTTCTGTATAATTTTTATTTAAGTAAAGTCAATTGATTGAATTAGTCAAATTGGTTCTTATTTTTTTAACGAGAAAACGGTGCGTCGGACGAATAACATCCAAGATATTGAATTTTTGCAAAACGAATGGGGATTTCGAAATCGATTTTCATTTTTGGAAAAACCGAGGGCGTACCATTTTTTCACGAACGCCACTGGTAGAAATATTGAAGGCTCTCCTGCATCAAGAAATGCCTTTTGTTGCTTTAAGGTGCTTGTCACAGTTCATGAAAATATCTGGAATAGTATCGAAGATTTGTAAGAAAAAGAAGTTTTTCTTAAAATTTTGAAACGTTATAGCTCGAAAGTTGAGAGGTTGAGGGCATAGAATAGAATAGAATAGAAAGAATATTTATTTCACCAAGTTACAAATGATATGTTTTTGGTAGGTCAGATACAATAGACATGTTAAAATGTAGTACATAAAAAAACATATTGAAATGTAGTGGAATAAAAAAACGTATCAAAAAGTAGCAGAATAAAGTCATACATACAAATACAATAAATCTAGTAAGAAAGGAGACTGGAATCAGTGACATATAGTTAAATAACAATCATTCATAAAGACTCATCGAAGGGCGTCCTCAGATATTCGTCAATGGAATGAATACAGTGACGGAGAATATGACGTTGCAATTTTGATTTGAAACAATTCATATTCCGAATATGTTTATGTGAACGATTCTTCTTAAAATGAGGTAAGGAAACATATCCAATATTTCAGTATGCCCGATATTGTGATGTCTGTTCCGCGCGAAAAGCTACATTACACCTCAACAGCTTCTCATGATCTACAAAGCGCAGATACGGCCTGTTCTAGAATACTGTTCCCACATATGGGGTTCAGCACCAAAACATACGCTGATGCTCTTAGATTCCATCCAGAAAAGAGCCATTCGCCTGGTGGGTGACGCCACACTCACTCACTCTTTGACATCATTGGAACACCGTAGAAAAGTCGGCGACCTTTCACTTTTCTATCGATACTTCCACGGGAAATGTTCTTCGGAAATCTCTGCTATCATCCCTTCACTAGCAATACCAATCATACGAACTAGACAAGCCCAGTCAGCACATCCTTTCGTTGTCAACCTCGAAAGATGTCGAACAGCACTTTATCAAGACTCCTTCATCCATAGAACGGCTAGGCTCTGGAATTCATTGCCTGTGGAAGTATTCCCAACAACATATAATCTCCAAAAGTTCAAAAACAATTCCAATACCTACCTCCTGTCCCTATCCTCCCTAGGAACGCACGATGTTCTCTGAACATTATAGGGATTCCCTTTCGTGCGCTCCAAGCGATAAAAAAAAGCCATCAATTACATTATACTCTGTTTCGATATGATATTGTAATTTTCTTGTAGGTATGTTAACTTCAGAATAGTCAGAATAAGAGCATGTTCAGAGGCATCTTGATGTGAACTCTGTGAGAATATTCATGTTTGTGAGGGCCACATTCTGAATAATAGGAATAAGCTGAGGGAAGATTACTCGCATTGCGGAATTCGAAATTTATAAACTCGGTGCCATATTCGGGGACCTGGGGGCCGTAGACGGTCAGGGTTTTAGACCACAAACCACGAGTTGCTCGTGTAGGGCCGCTGATAAATGGCCGGTGTTAGAAAATCCAACCGCCAGATAGAATGCTACTTTAATCTTCCCTTTAATTGTGATAGCGGCTCGGAATAGCTGCGACCGTTTCCTTAATTGCATTTTGCACCTTGATGAATAATTCGAAAGTTTCCAGATCCACTCGAATCTCCCATTGTGAAAGATTCATAGGAAAACACGGGAATGCACTTATTTTTGTCCATAGGTAATCTTCAACTTTCACAATATTCATATCCTTCACCATTTTTACATCTGAAATATCCATAATTATTATACCTACCCCAGATATCTGTTTCGAAAATGTTTCAAACCAGTACTATATACAGGAGAATTCAAGCATACACTGAGAAAAATAGTTATTTATTATACAAGGGAAAAAAGTAGTAGATTTTAGCTCCAGGTTGTGTTGTCTCCCGACGCGTAGCGGAGGGAGACAAAAAACCGTGAGCTAAAATCTAATATTTTTCCCGTGTATAATACACTATTTTTGTCTGTGACAGAAGGAAGGACGAATCAATATCGAGAAGATATTACATTATTTCGAAATCTGAAAATTATCGACGTGAAATTTCAAGTTTTTAACAGTAGGGACACCTGCGTTTTATAGACATCTTTATCATTCTTTTGAAGTAATCAAATATCTGATGTCACTTTCTGTCAGTTCAATTCTGTGATTTGATTTTGAAAATTTGCGAATTCAGTAGTTGTTTAGTAATATACGAAACCGCGAAGTCGAATGGAAGATAAAAGGACTTGCAGCTTGCAGTTCTTTCTCGGAGACGGTATTATTGACTCATTTTTCGGAACTATAGCACAACAAAAGCCATTAACAGAGTATATATATGTGATATATATCCGGGAAAGAAGTACTCACTTTTTTCCCACGGGAAAAAAGTAATTTATGAAAAGTGACATTTTATAACCTGCCAACAGAGATGAAATGCCAAACTTTTTTCCCGTCACAGAAAAAAAACAAATAATATGGGCTCTCTTAACTAAAATATAATAATATGAATAGTTCAAAACTGAAGTGAAACAATTGAAAAGGAATATTCTCGGATATATTTATGAACACAAAGAAATGGATAGAATAGAGATTTTGCATTCTCCTTCTTATAAAGATATGAGCACATAATATCATTCTGAATATTCAACAGAAAAAAAACTACTTTCCTGGCTATTTGCCACTTCGAACAATGAAATATATCTGTTGAATATCCAAAAAGAGAACATGAAAAATCAAAATCCTCTGAAATTGAGAATTGACATTATCTCTCAAATCGAATAGAATAATGTGATGCATGTATTATGATTTAAAGATATATATATACATATAGCCAACTACTTTCCTGGCTCCTGATTTTTCATGCGCTCTTTTTGGATATTCAACAGAATGTTCGATATAAAGGAGAATGCAAATTCTCTACTTCAGAAGATTTTGTTCTCAAATTCTTATCGTGTGTGTTCAATAAATGAAATTCAATGTTCGTCGTGGCATATAGCCAGGAAAGTAGTTGTTTTCTGTTGAATAAACCGAGAGAGAATTAATATTTTCATCACATGGAGAATGTGAATTCGCAATGTATTTCTTTATATATATATCCATTTTTTGTGTTCATGAATATATTTGAGAATATTCCTTTTCAATACTTTCACCCAATCAAGGGGTTCAAACTTGAACGATGAAAACTGGTTATTTTTATAGACCTCAATCGCAGATTCCTGATTAGGTTTTCTCAATTGAGAATTTCTCTTCACGTAATGGATGATGAATATCAATTTATCATACATCCAAAAAGGAATGAAGTGAAACAAGTCCATCATATCATGTCATCGAGTCCTTTCATCTTCCATTCTACTTGGCACCGGTAACGAACATCACTAAACAACCACTAATTTCACAATTCTTCAAAATCAAATCACAGAATTAGACTGACACTTCGAAAGAATGATAAGGATACCTGCAAAAAGATGCATGCAACGCAGATTTCATGTCGATAATTTCCTGATTTCAATATAATATTTTCTTAATATTGATTCGTCCGTTTTCCTGTCACAGAAAAAAATAATGTATTAAACACGGGAAAAAAATTATGATTTAGCTCATGGTTTTTTGGAGCTAACATCTACAACTTCTTTTCCTTGTATTATAATGAATAAATATATGTCATTTATTTTGATTATTTTGTATGAGGGACTCTTATAGGCTAATTGTAAGTTGAGTATTAGTACCTCCGAACAACGAACCTGTATGATCGGAGATTAGTACCATCATCGAATTTAGAAATATAATATCAACTTTATAAGTTATACTGCATTTCTCCTATTGGTGTTAGTTCACTTTCCTATAGTGAAGATTCTATGAATATAGATAAGAAAAACTCAACCTATAACAAATTAACTTAATTCTAGAAATGGGTCTGATTTAGTAATTCTCCTGTTGCACATCAACTGAGACTTATCTATGTCCCTCATAACCTGAAATAGGGACTTGAATGATATCCCTAGGAGCCATAGTAAACCGTTCGTTACCAATTGGTGCTTGTCAAATCAAATTCAATCATTCACGGGATATCTTATTTCAGTTTAATTTCTTCTGAAAGTGTTAAAAATATTACATATACCGTTTTAAAACAAAAATCTTCTAAAGGGAGCATTGGACATGATAAAAACTTAGATACGTCACAGAATTACCCCCAAGCAAGCCCTCAGAGGCGGCCGATGCAGACGTCGCCGATGATTTTTGTGACACCCCTGATGACAGTCATGAGGGAGCTGACTAGTGACTCCCATAGGAGTATACTTTTGATCCAGCTCATCTCAGTGAGTGCCCCAGGGCAAAAAAGATTGATCGTCGATTGCTACCTTGTTCTCTCTAATTTAGCATTTTTTGTGTTGGAAAATAAAAATAAAAAACCAACTTTTAAAATTTCTCTGTGAAAGACTCTATGAGGGATGAGGGGTGGGATAGGTGTGAGAGGGTGATTGGGATCTAATAGACTGATTTCGTTTTGGCAAATAGACTAGTTTTGTTAGCCCGGGTACATAGCGTTTAGTATATACGGCCCACTGAACTGGGCCCGGCCAAACGACCACCGTTCTCATTGATTTATTCATTATTTATTCATTTATTCAGTGATTCAGCAGTAATATACAGCAATAAAGTACAGTAATATGCATTTCATTTTTATTTTTCATTCAATTCAGCTTCTCAGAGGGGGGAGGGGAGTTATTCAGGGGGTTCCCTGAATACATCGCTGGCCTCATAATTATATCAGCTCATGTTTTGTACGGATGTCATGATCTACCCTTATTCTCGTGATATCTCTCGTGAGTTCGCTATTCTGAATAATGATGTTTATATGTTTATAAAATACCCGTTGGACACCCTGTATAAGGGGGGGTTCCACTGATGGCGACTTGCACAGTTTGCGAATAAGATGGCCTCATCTAGTCGTGCAATCATTTTTACGTCGATTGTAAAGTAAAACGAACACGATACCGACTCAATTTGAGCTCGGGTGAGGGAGTTGTATAAAATAAATGAATTTGCAGTCGATCTTAATTCAGACATTAAAAAAAGGTCATGACTCACGTTACGGCTAGCTTGAAAGTAATTAAGCTACGAGGCACGGTGATAAATACGCATTTAGAGAGATTTATTAGTGGAAAAAGGCGAAGTCTCTGGCCGTATTCATTCATTGTCTGATATTTTTTCCCGTGTGGGTAAGAACTACTCATCTATAAGCGATTCGAAATAAGCGATACGCCCTCTTGCCAATGAATGTTTGTTAACATTCAAGTTTCAGGAAAAAAGTATGAAATCAGAAAAAAAGACTGAATTCAGGGAAAAAGTCTGAATTCAGGAAAAAAGTATGAATTCAGAGAAGAAAGACTGGATTCAGGAGAAAAGTATGAATTCAGAAAAAAAATCTGAATTCAGGCGAAAAGTCTGAATTTAGAGAAAAAAAGTTGAATTCAGGAAAAAAGTCTGAATTTAGATAGAAAAGTCTGAATTCATAAAAAAGAGTCTGAATTCAGAGATGAAAGACTGAATTTAGGAAAAAAAGTATGAATTCAGAGGAAAAAGTCTGAATTCAGAGAAAAAGGTGTGAGATCGGAGAAAGAAGTCTGAATGCATAGGAAAAACTCTGAATTCAGAAAAAAAGACTGAATTCAGGAAAAAAGAGTCTGAATTCAAAGAAAAAAGACTGAATTCTGGAAAAAAATTATGAATTCAGAGGAAAAAGTCTGAATTCAGAGAAAAAGGTGTGAGATCGAAGAAAGAAGTCTGAATGCATAGAAAAAAGTCTGAATTCAGAAAAAAAAAGACTGAATTCAGGAAAAAAGAGTCTGAATTCAGAGAAAAAAGACTGAATTCAGGAAGAAAATTATGAATTCATAAGAAAAAGTCTGAATTCAGAGAAAAAGGTGTGAGATCGGAGAAAGAAGTCTGAATGCATAGAAAAAAGTCTGAAATCAGAAAAAAAAGACTGAATTCAGGAAAAAAGAGTCTGAATTCAGAGAAAAAAGGCTGAATTCAGGAAAAAAATTATGAATTCAGAGGAAAAAGTCTAAATTCTAACGAAAGCGTAGAACGGCCACTGTTGTGTGTATTTTATTTAATTTTTTTATTCAGACTTTCGACTCTGAATTCAGACTTTTTTTTTCTGAATTCAGTCTTTTTTCTCTGAATTCAGACTTTTTTCTATGAATTCTGACTTTTTTTCTGAATTCAGACTTTTTTTTCTGAATTTAAAACTTCAATATTGATTTTCATTTGATTTTTGATTTTCCATTTGAGTGTGCCATGACTATTCTGATCCAGTCTGGTATATTAATATTGTCAGGTGTAATGCTAAAAATATTGAATCCTGTCAAAAATGAAAAATTTCTCGATTTTTCACCAATTCAAGTTCATCAAAATGGTGTTGTGTTACACCCGATATATATGGTGTATAGTATGAGTATGAATTCAGACAAAAAAGGCTGAACTCAGAGAAAAAATTCTGAATTCAAAGAAAAAGTCTGAATTCAGCGAAAAAGTATGATGAATACAGAAAAAAAATACTGACTTCAGGAAAAAAGTCGGAATTCATAGTAAAGAGTCTGAACTCAGAGAAGAAAGACTGAATTCAGGAAAAAATGTCTGAATTCAGAGAAAAAAGTGCAAGTTCAGAGAAAAAAGTTTGAAGTCAAAAAAAAAATTTCGAAACAAAATACAAAGAACGGTGGCCTTTCTACGCTTGTCTTCACGCGGTAGTTTATTTTCCTTTTGAAAATAGGTACTCGGCAGTTTTGAAAAAAGGAAGTTTTCACTACCTAGAAAGTGAATGGATACAAAATCATCACAGGAGTGATAATGAGACCAGTTTCGCTAGGGTATGCAGAGTAGTAGTAGTAGGTGGGGAGGCTGTAGCAAGTAGGGTATGCAGAACCCCGATCTGGTCCTCTCGTGCAACGAATGTGTCATCCGAAGATCATTATTAATAATTACGATAGACGAGAGACGATCCAGATATCCAGTTCCTGGAGATTGCGCTCCTATTGGCATGAGTGTCAGGTGCGATGTCCCTAGCGCGCCAATCGGAATTAGCCACGGCTCAAACAGCTAATCAAATTCCACGGATATGCACCTCGCAGACACATCCGAATCCGCTTGGGACCAGACCGTGGAGATAATGGAGAGTGTGGAGGAGATCCAAGGTTTCCTATCCCAGCAGCCGACGACGCAGTGTTTTATATTCCCCGTCATTCGCAAGATGATCAAAGTTCTCTGCGGCATTTCCGCGTCCTTAAGATGAGATTATCAACGTCTGAGCACAGGTTGGATATAATATAATCCATATTGTCAACACGCCTCAAATTTGATGAGATTTGTTACAATACCGTGCGACAAATCGAGGGATGAATGCGAGATGAGCCTATCTTATGGAGAACAAAACTAATTCAACTTTGGCGGGGTGAGCTGCGGAGAAATTCGCATGCATCAAAACATATAGATGTACCAGGAATCTCTAGAATGGTGGAATAGCTCATACAGTCATCATCAACATTCATCATTGAATAAGGGACGATTTTTTGGCACATTTCAAGAGAAACAAGTCATACGAACGAAGTTATGTCGAAAAGGTCTTAACTTTCGAGATACTGAGTCAAAGTTGAAGATTGAAGATGTTTATCACACATACGACATGATTGATCCTTTTGGAGTCTCATGACAAAGACGGAACTGGATTAACAATAGGTCACGCACCAAAAAGAAAAGAAGGCTAATACACTCATATAAATAATACCAAGATTATTTTTTGTATGTTCTGGTTCCTACGAAAAGGGATTTCCTGCAATGTTCAGAGGAAATCTTGAGAACCAAGAGAAATAAGGTAGGAATTGGTGTTCTGCTTAAATTTCTGGAGGAGAGCCTCAACTCGACGGGTCAATCTCGCGGGGACTGCCAAGGGAGGAACAATTGTTGATATTTCAGAAGAGCATCGTTCATGAAAATATCTATAAAATAGATTTATTCAGTGTTATTTTTCGTTCACTACACTGTTTTACCACTAACTGAGTTTTAATCTTCTCCTGAAGATGCTAACATAGTTAGCGAAACACGTGTCGAGGCGTTAACAAATCGGTTTGGTTAGTGGTAAAACAGTGTAGTGTATTATCGTGCCAAAGGTTCCAGTCTTCGATATATTATTTTTCGTTGTTATATTGAATCTGGAATTACCCCAATACCCTCAATATGTTCATCAGATTCAAAAAGCAACTGTATATCTGGTTGGTCGTATAAAGTCTATAATTATGTTGAGTACGATGGTATCAAATCTTCCTGCTTCACATCATCCTCAGGTGTCCCTCATGGATCAAATCTTGGACCTGTACTTTTCTTATTTTTATAAATGAAATCACTGATCATATTCAATTTCATGAACTTTTATTTGCTGATGATATGAACATTTTCAGAGAAATTGAGGATGATATGGATTACAATGTATTACAGGAAGACTTGAACTTGAACCGTCTGAGTGAATGGTGCCTGCAGAGCAGACTTCATCTGAATATAAATAAATGTAAAGTTGTGACATTCACTCGCAAAGTTACTGCTTCCACATAATATAAGCTTGATGGCAAAACTTTAGTGCGAATTACTGGAGGACTTAGAAGTCATATTCAATTATAAACTGGCATTTTGTAATCATATTGATTATACAATTTCAATATCAGTGGAGAGTATTGAAGTGTCGTATGACAAATATATATTTCGCTGCAATTGAGAATGTACAGAAGGCATTCTTGAAATTTGCATATTTCAAAAAGCATGATGGTATGTATCCTGCTAGAGGTTATAGCTTTGAACTTCTCCTTTCCGAGTTTAATTTATATAATATCGCTCCATAAACATCGTGAAATGAGCGACATGGGCTTAATTCACAAAATCATACATTCATTCATATAGACTCTTCACATATCTTGTCACAAATCATGTTCAACCACTGTTCAAAGTCCACATTTCGCCTACTTGTACCAAACATACTGCATATTTTCCACTCGCCTATAATAACAATAATATCCCAAGTGTCAATATTTTCTTTTTATAATTTGCACAGTTCAAACGTGTTATTCTCAGATCCATTCCTAACTGATATTTATTTATTTTTCTATCCACTCAGCTTCACATTATATACACCTGTTATTGGGCTTTCGGCCCTGCTATGTATCTATCGAGGCACTTCGAATTTGTTTTACAATGTTTCAAGTGTTTCAACTGAGTATAGGTCTGTGTAGTGGGATAGATTTCGGTTCATCAATATCGACTGCAATCTAAGAGATTCTATAAAGGATAGTCGTGCCTGGCTTTTATCTTATGATACATCAGATATAACCTACAATATATATGCATCAGGAGTTTGATAGCGACATTGATCAAAGGTCGAACTTCAGAGACTTCAACATCGAATATAATCACTGAACGATCTCTCTTGATATTCCAGTCTGGTAGTCCTGTTAATTAACCAGAATAAATCACAATACATTTCATTTTCGTATTAAAATGCAAATATTCATCTAGAATTCTTTAAAACGTCGGCTTTCATCATTTAATATTCCTTTGAGGAGATGGAAAAGGAATGTTATTATTAAAGTTTCTTTGAATTTTCTGACTTATCCGGGTAACTTTCGGCATTATCATCCGCTGGTCGAAATTAAGGGTCACGTGATATACCTCCGACACCATAAGAAGAAATGTGAAAGGATGGGCGAAATCAGTGCTCTGGCGAAATCCAGTACGCTTTCCGCCAGGTTCCGCACAAAAATGCAATTGTGAAAGTCGGTAGCAAATATTGCAGGAAGTTTTTCCATAAAACGGACAGTATCTCCCAGAATAGCTGAAATTCGGGCAATATGCTCTTCTCCTTCTACATAAACCACCTAAAAATGCGGTATTAAATTCGAAACGACATTTCTTTTCTTCGAGAAGAAGTAATGAATAACGAACGTAATATAAAATGTACCTTTGAAAAAAATAGGGTAATCCTCAGTCAAATATTGGAATGAGTAAATATAATTTGATTTGCGTTTCAGGTGAGTATGCCATGAAGTAATCGTAGCTTACCTCTCTCTCAACCCTTCAATTACAATAATCAATATTAATGAGTAAGACTCAGGCTATAGTATACAATTTATTCATTGAGTAGCATCTCGAACGTTTTCGGCACTAGGCCATCATCAGGAGAGTATCTGAGAAGTGAATTTCTCTTTTACGGGTTCAATATATGTGAAAATGTGAGGTTAGAAATAATTTGATAATGTCAGAAGAAAATCGTTGAATAGAACAAAAACTCACTTGTCATATATTCTTGCAGAAGATAAGCATTAAAAACAATGTGAGTGACCACGGAACTATTCAAACAATGACAAGCAAGACAGAAGCTGATGATGTAATGATATAAGTTATTCTCATCATCAATTTTTTGCTGTCTATTCTTGATAAAGTTCCAGAACAGTGTACTGTCATTCTTAATGTTAGCTTGAATATTTTCAACAAAATTCTCACGAGCATTTTTGATTTTGAGTTTCAATGATGCTCTAATCCTTATAAAATTATGAAGGTAATTTTCATATATCAAAAAATATTTTGATGTTCAACTTATTTAAATGCATTTTTCCTTTCAAGGCAAATAATGGAATCCAAATGCAGAAGTTTTACAAAAGTACTAAAAAATGTACCTCAAAGCAAAGATGATTATTATACAACGATTTAATGTGCGCGAGACGCTTCGAAAATGTTCTGTTGTGTCCATGAAAAGGTTATAAAAAGAACTAGGGAGAAGGTATTTTTGTGACATCCCAAGGACATCTTTCTATTCATGTGTTAACAGAACATCGCAGTGGACGTACAATGTCTCGTTATCTCGTACTTTTAACATCTCTGAGATGTTCTTGTGCTCGCTGGGCTATAATCGATAGATAGGTGATTGAATCATATTCCTGAGATGTTCTCTAAAGAAATTGAGGACGATATCAAAGCATAGAATAAAGTGGACACAATATGGGATTGTTCGGTTTTGATTTGGTTATAGATTATCTCTCGGGACCTCAGGAGAATCTGATGCTACCCAGGAAATGAAATAGCCTTGTTTGTGTAGTGCGGCAGCGAGATAGAGCCATAGGCGTGCTATCATCTCGAGCTAGGGGGCTCTGAGCTGATAGAAATGACACATGAATTGAAATGGAGTAAAGAAATATCATCCCAGTTGAAAACTAGATAGTTGAAGTTGAAACAGCAAAAACTAACAGATATAGGCAGGCAATTGATCATGATACCATACCAAAGGCTGCAGTTTTGGGACAATTTTTCAGAACAATCTTTTAGCATGATATAGGTAGTCCATATACTATATCGACTGGATTTATTCATGAATATCTAATTTTTGTGTAATGCACAAATCAGGAGTGAATTATTAATAATAATCAATCAAATTTACCTAATTAAATATCCCTTATTTGATAATAATAACTTATAAAGTGACTTTCATAATATGAATTTGGATAAAGATATGGAATGGAATGGATATGGAATTTGAAGATCAATCAAGCCGAGGAATTTGCATTGATGAATATAAAAAATTACTATTGGATTCATGATTCATAGAAAGTTGTGGGTGATAAGGCCTATAGTTAAGGGAAATTCGAAATGAAATGGAAAATATTCTTCTGAATCAACAAACTTCAATGTTAATTAGAGCTACAAAAAAATTAAAATTAAACATTTTAATAAACCTTGTCATTGGGCCTCATAGTAGGATGATAAGGCCTAATACTTTGACATTCATAAAAAATCAAAATAGGCGCGTAACATTTGAACCTTTCTAGGCGAATCATAGATGAACTTTTTCAATCTGTTTTCGAATATTGTTTGGATGGCAATTAATTTGATTGCTTCTGGTAAGGTATTATATGCCTTTGGCGCTAAGTAATTGAATGATCGTTGGCACAAAGATTTCGTCATATGAGGAATAGTATGATGCCTGCTTTGTCGAGTTCTGTAATTGTGTGAGGGAAGACTGGCGTGATGTCGAATTGTATGAAATTTCAAATCGATATTGAAGAAGTATAATTGTCTTATATCAAGAACTTTACTTTCCAGATAAATGTCGTCTGTATGAAATCTCCAGTTTCTATTGGGAATTATCTTAAAAAATCTTCGTTGTATAACCTCAAGTGGTTGAATATGAGTTTTGAGAGCTGCACCTCAAGCGAGGATACCATATCGCGAATAACTTTCTACCAATGAGTGATAGAGAGTTTTGAGGCGATAAAAGGGTAGGAGCTTCCTTAGACATTCAATTTTGTAAAGCACACATCGTAGTTTTCTGACAGTATTATTCATGTGTACGTCCCATTTCAAGTAAGAATCGATGTATACGCCCAAATATTTTATCTCTGATACAGATAATATTTAGAGAAGGTATGTTATTCTTGTATTTCGATAGAAAGTTGATCATATGGTGGTGGATTGGATTTGTTGCACGAAAAATGTAAAAAATTAATGGTAAGTAGTTTGTGATCTAGCCAGTTTTTCACTGTCCAGAAACCAGTCTCAGCTTTCATCTTCAAATTTTGCCAGTTGTCACCCCTATAGAAAATAGCAGTATCATCTGCGAATCCGATGATTTTACCTCCGCTCCTCAAGGAGAACAATCCGGTTACGTATATATTTTTTTTAATTTTTTTTTTATTTTGTATATTGCTACGTCAAAGTTGGGAACCAACTCCCCAGAAGTCGAAACTTGTGCGGGGTTAGGAAGAGCGGGACCTACAGCTTATAGTGGAATCCGAACCACTTCTAGGGCATCGAGGTGCTGCCAGGATTACAACCATGAATCACACATTTCAAAGAAAAATGCTCAGCCGATAGCCGGATTCGAACCGACAGTACCTCTGCATCGTGAACGGCTATCTAGCGAATTTCAGCGCATAGACAAACTCGGCCACGGAGCCTATATTGAATAGAATGGGACCTGAAATGGTTCCTTGGGGAACACCATATTCAACATATTCTTCGTCACTAAGTATACCATCCACTGTCACGATTTGTTTTCTGTTGGTTAAATAGCTTTCCAAGAGGACAGATGTTAGGACATTGATGTTTATGTCAGTTGAAATAAAGTTGTCGATGTAATAACTCAATATTGATTTATTATTATAATCATTCCTAATAAATATCGAGTATTAAACAATGTCTTTCTCAGTATTCCGCCACTGGTCCAAATAACAATGTGGTGTGTTTCTTTGCCCAATCGATTGTGTGACATCTTTCCTTTATGGGACAGTAACGTCCACTTGTTCCAAATTTCTTACAATATTGCCGACCTTCTTCCATTCGATATTTTGGCGTCTCCTTCTACCGTGTCATGATTTTATTTTCAGGAACGCAATACGCTCTATGCAGATTGAAATGTCATCGTTCTGAGCGGTCTATAAAAATGTCGGAAATCTTTGGCCAGCATTTTACGGGCTGAATAAAAATTTATGGGAAGCACATGAAGTTATTCGTAAGCGGAAATGTTGGAATTGTAACTTTGGTGGACATGTTCTGAAGTTATTACTCCAAGTTGTTTCTGGTAGCCATTTCTGAATATTTAGTAATGTACCTACTGGCGAATATGTGGGGAATTTCAACATCATCAAGCATACAATGTGTCCAAATTTCACTAGGAAATGATTGAGCTGTTTAGATTCTTGGGCCTAAATTAGAAACAAAACCTACCTATGCTCAAAGTTGATCAATCTAGCTGTTAGATGGAAGAAAAATTCGCCAACCTACTTGGAGACTTCTCGAAAAACGCACCTAAAATTTTGATAATTACATAAAGGACATTTTGTTGAAGGTCTTCATAAGGGTATACAAAGTACAAAAAATCTTTATCTTACTCTTGAGGATAAACCGTATCTTTCTTGAATTGAGGTGTGAGATTTATATCTGAAATCATCAGATATATTTATGATTAGGCCAGATATATTTCTGATTAGGCCATAGATATGTTCATTCGCATTATTTAATTATCTGAAATGATTGATATCTGTAACGCCGTAACGCCATACATTTTTAAAGATCATATCTCAACGGAAACAACATCCTCAAGATGGCTGATTTTCAACAATGATAAAGTTAATTTGTATCCTCAAAATATTCCGAGAATCTTGGAACTATGAATCAATAATGTCAGTATTTCTGATAAATCTCAAAGAATTACATTTTTGGCGATCTTTAGAGCTATCTAGCTGAGTAAGAAAACAAATTTGATGAGTCCATGAGACTATTTCGTGTCCAGGCCTCCAGATATTTTCGATTCATATGGGAGTTTCAGTTGATCTCGTGAACTTTCATTATAAATCATCCAGAAAATGGTTGTGTAATTTCGTTAATAGAACATTTCACCCCGGAAAATGCAAAAAGCCAGAGCCACTCTGGCGAGAATGTTCCTATGCATTACAGAACGAGTTCAAACGTGATATTAGATTATTTTTCTCCAAAACTGATTGCGTGGCATACACCGCGAACTTATAATAACGAATAAAAAAGATACGGCACAATTTTTGTACAGGATTCTCCCTTTTAACATGTATCCGTATATCAAAAATTCCATTTCCGGTATTTCAGCGAAATATACATGAATGCGAGCTTATTGTGGCCTTTTTAAATTCAGCCTTATCTTCTGTAATACCCACTACCCTTGAAATTACCAGGAAAATATACCACTATAGTTCCACTAATCACTTGTTTCTCTAAGGAAAGTATACATTAAGGGCATTTATCATTCCAGTTCTACCGTAAGAGTATCATTTCAAATGACCTAAATATGATAAAGTCGACATAGTTCATTCAGATAAATTCAATTTTTTATTCGAATAACACGCGTAAATTCCCAGCAAACATACATAATTATGTCTGCAATATGGCAAATGGAGCTCATCAGTGTTCCGAGAAAAGAATCACCATGCAACATATCTGCTACAGAGCTGTTACATGTCATGCAATATATTTTCTTGTTCAGGTGGTTACATAACAGGAAACATATACGTATCATGATACCTCAAATGCCATGAAAAATAAAGAATCAGTTATGAACTTTGCATGTATGGTAAATGAATTAAAATCGCATATTTTACTTATGTCTTGAAACTGTTCAAGATTATTTCCAATCCACCAATAAATGTATATCTGTGCAACGTGCTGTTCTGTATGATTTGGTACTCGATGGTTGATCACTATATTGGAAAATTATAGGAGTTTATATTTTGAGATTAGAAGACATATTCAGGTTAGTTTTCTATGAAGGTTATATTGTGCCTTGACATGCTTTGGCCCACAGATTTTTTCAGATACAAAATTCGAATAGTGTATAATTGTTTTCATTATGGATTGTTGAAAGTGAAATTGAAATATTTAAAAAATGTGTTCGCCAGTTGAATAGAAGACAGAGGTGGAATCACCGAGGGTGTGAGCACAAATGAAAATGATTTTTCCTTATTATAACTGTGTTTACATGATCTATCTTCTACATATGACCACACTGCTAATGTGCAATTTGTGCATTTTTATATCTAAAGTACCAGCTGCTCGAAGACAGCTGAATCTGAAGAAGATTCTCAATTGGATTTTGAATGATGTTTTATCTGTGTCTTTTAGGAACAATTTGGAAAAGTTCTAGGTCATCGATCATTCCATGACACTTTCATGTGCAATTTCCAATGTCACTTTACCTGTGTGAGTATACCATCAGCCGTTCCATAACAGCTGACCCTGACCCTGAAAAAATTCTCAAATGGATGTTGAAAGTAATGGTTTTCTCATTCAGGAACAGTTTGGACGGGTTGGAAAGTCCAGAAGAAAAAAGGGAAAATTTCTTCGACAGAAGACTTTTGGGTCATCAAACATTCCACTCCACTACCCTTCAAGTGTATTTTTCAATGAGGAGTACCTATCAATAGTGTGGTTGAAGTTACACCTAGACATTATATTAAACCATTATGGTGTGTCAAGAATGCTATCTCAATCAGTTGAAAAGCATATATGAGTATATAGGTGATTTACCACTCAACTCAACTATCATTACCACTGAAGTACATATTCTTTCATTTTGGTGCTAGAAATACTGGATCATTCCGAAATCTTCAATATTTTATCTCTATTAACATAATATATAATATTTTCACAGTGATGCATCAAAACTTGAATTTCAAATAATTTCAAATTCATTTTAATTCAGTTCTCACTTCATTGCTGAAGATGTCTGAAATTGTTTCTATTGATTTTCGTGCTAGAAACCATGATATCTATTTCCATAGGACTAAGTACTGAAAACAATCAAAAGCATGAAGCACTACAAACGAGTACGTATAAGTACAACTAACCTAATTATACAGGGTTATTCAAATTGAGTGTCCACTATAGGTAACTTTGTTATAATTGAATACACAAACATTGTTCATATTATCATTCAGTATTTTCAAAGCACTCTATGATGGAAGAATGATAAACACTTGAGTATAAAGTTTTTGTATCTGATGATGAATTTTTTTCTAGTCAGAAATACCTATTATACTGATAGTTTGGTGATGTGAGCAATTTTGTATATATCTCCAATAATAACGAAGTTATCAATATGGCTGCCGACAATCAATTTCGTATATATAGCTTCCATTATATGGAATTCATCTCACATATATCATTTTGTTACATTCATTCAATTATCATTATAAGAACAAACTCGTTACAAACTGGTACAATTATACAATTTTACTTCAAAAACATATATGTCAGATATTTAAGGACATATTCAGGGAAGTGGAAATTTTACTTCACATGCAAGACACAAGAAATATGTGTTGCTGGGTTGCTTTCTTTCGAGATGTTCAGATGACTTATTTCATCTTGCCTTGTCCTTCACTAGTTTTTTATTCTTACAATAATTATCACATGGAATTGCGTTAATTGTGGTATTGATGGTTGAATTGGGACATGCGAATTATCGTCGAGATTTCCATCAGTCACCATAGCAACTGCGTACAGTACAACAAAATAGATTCGCCAGGTATGCATATAAACTCCCTAATACAACGTATTGTATGTGTCACAGGTGATGGAATATGCTACGTGTGCTATATACATTATCCTATCTATCAGGCCACTGTTGAATCCTCTAGGATTACAATGCTGTCGAAAACTGATGTATAGGAAATAATGATCCCTAATGAACATGAAATCACCTAATTATAACAAAAATGAATACCAGGATGAATTATAGTGAAACAATGTTGTTGGTTTCACAAACCGACTTTATTCAAACAGACAAAAACAGGCAGATAAATGGCAGTATTGAGCATGAAAAACAATTGAAAAACACTCGAAATCACACGACATTACAATATAACAGTAAAAATGACTAGAACGTGTTAAGTATTTCTATTCTTTGGTCAACAATTCGTAAAATTATTCATCTATAATATGTCTAAGCGGCTAAAAAATCGCATCTTGTGATATTGGAGCCTTCTTGAAGACTAAAATCACTCATGTATTCCACATTAGTTCCAAATCCACTGATACATCCTTCAAAGGCTTGTGGAAACAAACCATTTGTCACCAATATCAAACTGGAATTCGCAGGCATGCCACCAATAAAAAAATCACCAATAAGCTTCACTCTCGTTGTTTTCTCAAACTTCGAATATACCAGGAAATCTTTACCATCTATTTTCAACACAAAAGGGTCTAACATGATCTCAACGTGGTGCCATAAACCATCTGCCAATTGAACATACGAAGGAACCTCTACAATCGTCTGCTTTGATTTTCCAATAGTTAATGCTAGTTTAAGGAAACCATTTTCTAGTCCTAAACCAAAAGTATTGTTACCCTGCAACAGAAGTATGTTCATTATTACTCAAAGCTCATAGTGTGTGCCAAGCTATACCTTATTATCATTCCAAAGAAGTAACCCATTCGGACTTGCTGTGGTGAAGTTCAATTGTATACTAGTAATGCCATTATCTTTCAGATTTCTTTTCCTATCAGATCCTCTCTTGACTCTAAGGTAACTCTTCCCTCCAAACTGGGGAGTCTTGACAACTATCTGGCTTTCGCAAAATGCTCCTGCATACCCAACTTGGCAGGTACATTTGTTGTTCAGGCATTTACCGCGATTTTTGCAAGACTTCGCATCACAAATAGCAACCTCTTCGCATTTTTCGCCATAAAATGGTGATACACACGAACAATGTGGTTGCATGAACGAATCTAGCCAACAAGTACCTCCATTTTGACAAGCTTCACCTCCACAAGGGGTACCAGCACAGTCTCCCATATTCCTAGATTCTTTTATACTTGAAGAATCCAGACGAACTGATTTTCCATCAATGCTCAAGTGTTTCAGACATCCTTGGAAAGGTTCTGATAAGCTTGAAGTTGCCGAAAGAGGTAGATCGGATAAATCAGGAAGACCACCAAAAAATACCGTCTCCTTCGAAATGGTGAGTACGTGTCCCACATCCAATATCCCAGTGTTGATTATATTATCCACAGAGATGTAGGTTTTTCTGCCATATATTCCAAACTTCACTTTGTGCCAGAAAGCCTTCACCAAAAGCTTGGAACTCCTAACTGAAATTATCTTCGGACCATTCATTTTAGTTCCACCTACAAACTTCCATAGTTCAAATAGCTGTATTATATTACATTTGCTCATTACCAGAACGTATTCTAATTTCTATCATCTGATTCAACAGCGATACTGAGATAAAATTAGTGTCCTTTCTTCCTATAAACAGAACCACACCCCGATCTTTGAGTACACGAATGTCAAATTCTATATGGAATTTAGAATCATCAAACTCAATAGGTTTCAATGCAAAATATGATCGCTTTCCAGTGAGGCTCACATCAGTAATATTCTCAACTACAAAAACTTGTCATTATGGTCTGAAAGGAATTGATATAACACAATATTATGATACCTTCTCTGCAATAGTTTCCAGTTTTGCCTAAAGGACAGTCACATTCATAATTCGATAACAGCGGCACACATCTAGAATCGTCAGAGCATTTCGTGTAGTTACTATCACACAAATTATGATTCGACGAGCATAAAGGGCTATACCAATCATCCTGGCAGAGACACCTGAAAACAATAAATCTCGCTAGTTTTGGATTTACACGAATTCTCATCCTTACATGAAGGTACTACCATGATGGAGACATGCTCCCCCATTTTGACAACTTCGTTCGTAGCACTCACTCGTACCACATTGTCCAACAGATCTCCCGAAAGATTTCATATTGCCCTGAAAAGGTATCACAACGCTTCCAGATTTCATTTCGATTTCGAAAATGCAACCTGAAAAGCCTGTGTGAAGAGGTAGGTCGTGAGGTAGTGTAGAAAAATTCTTGGATTCGTGACCACCGATGTAAAGAAGAGGGACAACGTCCAACTGGATCAAAGTTCCAGGAGTTCTTCCTGTTACATTTCCCACATTTTCGACGTACAGCCAAGCTCTGCGACCAGTGTGTCCCAGTTTGACCAAGTAACTTGCAGATTTCTTCTTTATCGGCTGTGCTGTAAAAATTCTTCTCGGACCTGAAAAATGCATAGTTGTGCAATGAGCAGATTGAAGGAAACAATCATCCTACCAGATCCTAAATTCCATGTGAGCATGATATACCCTTTGACGAAACTGACAGCGATGTGGTCAGAGTAAAAATCATGATGCCCAGCTTGACCAATGAATAAGAGCAGAGCGATTTGTTCCATAGTGGTGGGAATGAACCTGAACGTCAGTTCCATGTTCTTGGAAATTCCATCTGGAAAGGGATAAGCCACAAAAGAAGACAAACCTCGAATGGTTGATGAAAAATTTGGCTCAGTAACTTTTAAATCTGCAAAAATATTTCATGATTTTTTCGAGCTAGCTTTGGTAAAGAGATCCTACCGTTCTCGCAAAAATGTCCATGTTTACCGTAAGGACACAGACAGATGTAGCCACTATTGGTGAATGGTATACAAGTTCCACCATACAGACATGGATTATCATCACATATCGATATGTGACAAGTTTTTCCAAGATACCCATTTCTACAGTGGCATTGCCATTTATCTCCCATGGAACTACACGAACCACCATTACTGCAAGGATTTGATAGACAAGCTAAAGAAGAACACTCCATGATGGCATTCCCATCTTCAGCATCATCGTAAATTCGTACCCTGTGATTATCAATCTGAAAAAAAAAATATGTGATCTGATATACCAAAACTACCTCAGGTTCCGGTATATTCCTACCTTCAGATTTGAAATACATCCGAACAATCCCCCAACAGGGTAAGAGACATCATTGGAGAGATCTAGGGGTAGTCCACCTAAGTGTAACCAAGTTGAAGGGTGATGGAGCCTGTCAATCTTAGCAACCTGGTCTCCAGTCATTGATAAGCTATCATTGACTCTGATGGAAGCATTGCAGTGGTTGAAATCTTTGGAAAAGTCCAATCTGGAATTCCTCGAATATAGGAGGAGGAACTATCTGAATTTATGGACATTATCTTACCCTGCCTTGATATTCATACTGAAACCATTGTTTACTGGTATCTTAAGCTCACTGAGCAACATTGTTTGGTATCCACAAGAGAACCTGAACTTCAGGTATCCACTCTCCATGTAAAGTGCTATATGTGGCGAGTCTATGTTGCAATAAAATAATAAGCCATCGTTTGCCATTGTTTTAGCTTCAAATTCTATAGCGATGTGATAGGAACTTGTGAGTACATGATGAGACAAGAATGAATTTCCATTGAAAGCTGCATGACGAATTCCAAGTTTGACCTCACAATAAGGACCTTCATGGTCAAAATGACAAATACACTGCAACAGGCGAAATAATACATACAAGTTCGTATATTGTTGAAGTGGATTCTTACCTTGTATCCAGATTCTAAAAATACACAGGTACCTCCATTTTGGCACTTTGTTTCATATTTGGTACAATCTATACTGGTCCAAGTAGTTGTTTCTTCAGTTGTTTCCATAGTAGTTGAATCAAATGTTGGTAAAATTGTGGAAGTCATAATGCTAGGTTCCATTTTCTTCGTAGGCTCAGTGGTGAAAAACCTGTGAATTGAAGTAGTTGTCTCTTCTGGAAGGGTATCGTTACTAGATCTCCCCTCTTGTGAAGTAGTGACCAAGGTAATTCCACTTGCAACTGTTTCTATGGAGGAAGTACTAGAAAGGACTGCAGGGGTTGTGTAATCTATGGAAAGAGTACTACTCGATGATTCTTTGGTAGATGAAGACATATTTTGGTGAAGTGGTTCTTCTGGTGATGTGGAGTATGTAGAAGTATATTCGGTACTGACAACTGAGGTAATAGGTTCTTCTGGAGACATGGTTATCGACGCAGTTGTGAATGTTTTTTCTGATGTTGTTTTCGAATCTAGACTAGTCAGTTCGATTACCTCATAAGTTGTTGGGAATTCTTGAGTGGTTGGTTTCAATTCTTCAGAAGTGATAGTTGAATTTTCGAAAATTAGACTAGTTGTAGTGATGGAGGGAGTCGTAACGTAGGAAGAAATATCAGTAGATGTTTGAGATACAGTTGAGGGTATTGCATGAGCTGTTACGAATATTGTGGATTCTTCTAAGGTCATGAACGATGTACTCGAAATAGGTGAACTGATATCGGTACTTGTTACGAAAGAACTAGTAATTGTTTCATTAAACAGCGAATGTATCGTTGTTGGCACTTCAGTTGTTTCAGTAGATTTAACTGTAGAAGGAGAAGTTATTGGAATTGTATAATTTTCATAATAAATTGAACTCGTTGGTACTCCGGTTGGCCTGGAACTGACATAAGTGCAATCCAAGGTACCGTCTTCTAGTATGAGGCACTCACAGAGTACACCGGTTAAATTTGGAGGACAAGAACAAGTGGAGTTGTCAATGCCGTCTATGCAGGTACCACCGTTCATACACTTCGGTCCCAGTTGGCATTCGTCGTACTGGAATTGGCAGAGATCTCCATGGAAATCGGGGACACAGTAACATACTGAGCGATTTTCTTCTATTATGCATAAAGCTCCGTTTCTACAAGGATTGGAATCACAAATTTGCATAACTTCTTCGCAGTTCTGACCAGTATATCCTACGAAATGATCCCAGTTGAATTGTGATGCCTCGTATCAGTATGATACTCACCAAAAAGACATGCACATGAATACTCAGCATGTAAATCTATACAAACTGCACCGTTTTGACAGGGAGAAGATGCACATTCATCTAGTTCTGTGTCACACAAAAAACCACCCCAACCTACGAACAGATATCACAATATAATTCAAAGATTGAATGATAATGGTTCTCGATCGGACCCTTGAGGCACAACCCAGTATTTACCTTGTGGGCACTGACACCAGAAAGAATCACCTGGTCCCTCCTCACACATTCCTCCATTGAAGCATCTGGTTTCGTTTGTGGAATTGCAGACGGCTATATCTATCTCGCAGTAAGTTCCTGAATATCCAGGAAGGCAGTTGCAAGTGTAACCATTTTGTGCATCTATGCAGGTCCCATTGTTTTGGCATGGATTGCTTTCACATTCGTTGATGTCCTCCTCACATGACCTACCTATGGAAAACATGCATTTATCATAATGTAGCCAGATTATTGCCTGCAGTTGATAGTTTACCTGTATAACCAGCTGGACAGGTGCATTCGAATGTTGCTATACCGTCCAAGCAGACTCCGCCATTTCTACAGGGAGATGACCAACACTCATTCCAATTGGTCTGGCACTGTATTCCCGTGTATCCATCGATACAGTAACAGAAATATGTGGAATTTAGGTCATCTAGGCATACCCCATGGATGCAGGGGTTGTTCACGCAGGCGAAGCCTGTTCTTGTAGTTGGTAAATGTAGCAAAAATTGAAGGACGAAGATGATCAGCCATCGCTGGATTCCCATTTTTTGATCATATTGCATCATAGGGGAATTTTCTGTGAGAAAATAGTTATTTATTATACAAGGAAAAAAAGTAGAAGATTTTAGCTCCAGGTTGTATTGTATAATACACTATTTCTTTCTGTGACAGAAGAAAGGACGAATCAATATTGAGAAGATATTACATTATTTTGAATAATCGAATATCTGTCAGTCTAATTCTGTGATTTGATTCCAAAAAATTGCGAATTTAGTGGTTGTTTAGTAATATACGTAACCGCGAAGTCGAATGGAAGATACAAGGACTTGTAGACGGTATTATTTATTGACTCATTTTTCGAAACTATAGCACAACAAAAGCCATCAACAGTGTATATATTTATATGATATATATCCGGGAAAAAAGTATTCACTTTTTTCCCACGGAAAGAAAGTAATTTATGAAAAGTGACATTATGATTATTGATTTCAGAATTGATGGTTCCACTTAAAAAATGCGAGCTTTTATAGGATTGTCACTTTTATCCAATAGACGAAATTGGATATTTGATTCTAACATCAAGGCACATAAAGAAGCTTTACAAGATGAAAGGGATTCAGGGATTTTCATGAAACGGAAATCTTATATCGACTATGATCATCATTCTCTTCATAATATTAACAGGTTCTGAGTATATCGAATTTGAGTTTAAGGAGAAGTCTAGTGGATTTGAATCTGGTAACCAAGTATCAGTCCTGTCCAATGATTTCCAAACTTTTTCTCAAATCAAACATGTGAATGGAGAGGAGCTACTCAGTTATTTCACTACTTATTCGTTCAAACCTGGCTGAGATAAACTGGCACCCTGGATACATATTGTGTACGTATTTTTCTTTATAGTCATTGGTTCGAGTTCATTTCTCGGTTAATTTGCTTGTAACACGTGGATATCACAGCTATCTCTGATTATTGATTTGACTCACCCCAGTTATCCACATGATTACAATATCAAAGAAAATGAGTAATTACAGCAAAATTTTCTTTTCACAGTTCTCCAAAAACTTCACACATTCATTTGAAAACTGAACTTTTATTTTTTTCCACTTGCTCCACTGCCACAATACTTTTTTCGATACCCTCACCCTTGAATAGGAAATGGAGTTCGTCACCGGAAAACCATGGTAACGGGTAAACAAAACATACTGTGTATTAAACTGGTACAAAAGATGCTTGACCGCTGCGTGTTGTGGTGAGAACGTTTGAATGGTAAACAGAGTTGCCTACCTCAGTAGGTTATTATACCTATAAAATTACTCATAACATATATAGGGGTACTTATAATGTGGTTTGAAAGAAGGTTTGGTTGAAAATATTTTTTCTGAGTTCTTCAAATAATTCAGTAGATTTTCTCAAAAATATCTACTAGTCCAGTGGCGTACTCTTATTTCTAAAGAAATTATGTAACCCCTGTTATAGGCGCCTGTAGATTCCTGTTTTTTTTTGGAATGGACTGTAGACAGCAGACACACACTCAAAGACAGTGTGCTAAAATCTAGATCACCTCTATATTTCCTCAGTGACGAATTTGAGCAATTAATAGTCGAACTTTTGAAGGTATTTTGATTAAGGAAAGTCCTCTTATTTTGTTTTCCCTAGTCCCTAGTACCTCTCGGAATTGACGTACAAAATTCTGTATCACCCTGTGAACGTGTAAGGAATAGAGTAATAGAGGTTAACAGGTGGTACTCTTTTGTTACGAGCACAGCTACGAGTTTTGTTATGGAAAGAGGTATGGTTTGGCATCGTTGGCAATTGGTAGGTAGGTAGTTCATTCATTTCACCTTGTTTTCATGTTTAGTTCTCAGTTGGTTTAGGTATAGCCTCATGTTGCTAAGCGAAGGTGAAATAACTAGCAACACAAACAAAACGAACAGGTGTACTGTAAATATTTCATAGATCACTGGACAGAGAATATACCTTTTAGAGATTCTCATGAAACGAACGTTTGTTTTTCGGCACGAGTTCTTAGATACGGTGAACTAGGTATGAGGTCAGTTGTGATGTGGACCGGTGAAATAGTGGTAATCTTTCCATACCAGACATAAGTGAGTGAAAAAAATCTATATTGCGAAATTTTCCGCTACAACACCTGATCAGGTTTCTAGGTTATTATTACTATGCCTTATTCTAATGCACTTTAATATTAAGTTATCAACTGAAATATCTCATATCTTCGAAATACAACAGCAGTAGTTGAAATGTTTCATAAGCCAACGAAACCACTCGAATAATAAATATGTTTCTATAATTATAATTGTCATCGAAGTATCAATGATTCAGCTCAAAGTTTATTAAGAGCAAAATTTGTCATAAAATCAAAATTGTCCAATCATTGATGAGGCAGAGCAGAATCAAGGATGATTTACCAACTTTTACCAACACTCTGTATACCAATATATAACCAGTTCTACTGAAAATTGAGAAATGAATCCGACGAAGGAAACGCGAGTCCAATAATAATAATGCTAAAATACTTAACTATTGTATCGATATTGATCTTTAATTTTTTTTTGTTCGTCAGTTTAAAATATCAGAAATTACCTACCATGGATCCTGGCATCATATGTTTCCAACACTGTGGACCCAAGATCTTTTGTTTTTCTCTGCCAGATTCCTGCCCAGTATGTGAAAAAGCATTGGACAACGCCAATTTTTCACTATTGCCATTTAGGTGAAGAATTCTACACCAGAAGAATGTGTCAGTACCTATACATATTTTTATTTTTCAGAGTTCCTTACCCCTTTGTCCAGGCATCTCAGTACCCCTGTGCTGTTGTGATTAAACCAACTACTGGTGATTTCATGAAGTAAGTATCTCCATAACCAAATCCCCAAATATTCTATGCACATATTGTATATGGACTGAGTTGAATAAGTCGTACAGGACAAAATTATAACCAAAATAACTTACACCCTTCCATTATGCATCCCAGCGAGCACAAAAACATCTCAGAGATGTTAAAAGTACGAGATTTCGAGACATTGAACCTCCACTGCGATGTTCTGTCGCAGGCGGCAATTATCGAGATGTCCTTGATATGTCACAAAACTACCTCCTCCCTAGTTCTTTTTAAAGCCTTTTCATGGACACAACAGAACATTATCAACAAGTCTTGCGCACATTAAATCGCTGTAAAAAACAATTTTCCAGGTACTTTTCTGAAGCCTTTTGTCAAAATGAACTTTTGCATTAGGATTCCATTTCCCTTGAATGAAAAAATGCATTGAAAATAGATTGAACATAAAAATATTTTCTTGATATGAAATTACCTTCTTAATCGGTTTCTGAGTAGTGCTTACTACACACAGACATATAATTGGAGATAGGTTTCCCAATTTTTGAAATGTTCTCCACAATGCATAATTTTGCAACTGCGGAGAAGCTGTGTATTGATGAATTCGTACTTTTATATATTGATTACACTGAGGCACCGAACAACACATCTTGCATCTGATGGTCATTATTGCAAACTAAATAAGTATTCTAACACAATAAACTTCACAAAATTCCTTTCTGTTCGTTAGCAGCGTGATGTAAGCGTGACACGCAGCAAACGCGAATGCCAATTGCGAACAAGAAGAACAAAATCGAAAACAAATCAGAATTCATCGTATTGTGACGTAAGCATGAGACGTTGTGGTGGGGCAAACAAAGAAAGGGCACAAAAGAACAAAAACAATACTTTCAATATCCTTCTAAGACCTGTTTGGGAAGTGCATATTACACCTCAAAAAAACATCCTCATGCCTACATTTCTAAAACATCCCAAAACATCCCAGGGAAACCTCTCAGTAGGCAAACAAAGAAATGCCACAGAAGAACAAAAACAATACTTCAATATCCTTCAAAGACCTCTTTGGTAAGTGCATATTACGTCTCAAAATAACATCTTCATGCCAACATTTTCAAAACATCCCAAAACATCCCAGGGATGTTTGTGCTCGCTGGGTAGTTTATTTCATTGTACCAGTTTTTAACCTGATGAAGCTACTGTGTTAGCGAAACATGTCGTGCATGTGATTGACAATTTTGTGGAAATCTTATCGTTTGTGAAGTTTTTTCAGGAACAAATTACGTTCTGAATTCTAACTATATAGAATCAAGTAATATTGATATATTCTCGCAAAACCTTAGTCATTCCAAGAGATTTCTGAAAAAAATTATCTATTAATAAGTTCATGAAAAATATAATATGTACCTTATAGATTACACCTCTATTGTCTCAATACTGCATGTACATATGTTTTGAGATATTTTAAGGAGATCATTTTTTGTTTCTTATATAGACCATTGTCTTTTTTTTCACTTCTTTCCTTTCCACGACAACTTGTAACTAATGTTTATTTTTGTAATCTGTGCTACTCTATTATTGGGTTTTTGACCTGTTGAGTGGCCTTTACTCGAATAAATACAGGGTGGTTCAAAATTCAGAATTCTGATCACCCTGTATCTGTTCCAATTATTAAATGTCATTAGATAGTCAATCGGAAGTTGAGACATGGACATGACCAATAATGAATAGAACACAAAAAAATCCTAAAGTTGGAATATCTCGATTTTGAACACCTTATATCTCTGTAATAATTCCCGCTAGACTCCAAGTGTATGAGCTATTGATGGAATCAGCTCTTCAGGAAGGATGAAAAAATGCAAAGAAATACAGAGTGTTCCATTAAAAAAACAACTAGTACCCAGTAGATCGTTTGTTACGAGCACCCTCTATTTTCTGATGTAGCAGAAAGAATAATCAAATAAAAAATCATTTCATATGTTTTCACAAATTTTGAAATCGGTTCAAAAATGAATGAGTTAGATAGAGGGGACATATATGGTTAATCACTCTGTATACTTAATAGCAATTTCGTGAAAGAAAAAAGACACGAAGTCGTTACTCGTTTGACTATGAAACTTATTCAAAAATCTTATTGTTCAGCTGGGCACATATACTTTGAAAGACATATTTAAATATTGAGTATCGAAAATTTCAGTGGATTGATCCTCCAAATGTTGGGATCGGTTCAAAAATAACTGGGCTAGAGGGGGAGGGGACATTTGAGGTGAATAACCAAATATTTCTTCTAGTGACTATTTCAACTCCAAAGACCTCCACGTGGGAGTGACCACGTCCAAAGGCACAATCGTGGAATTCGACAAGAACGGCCTGAGGCACCACGCCAGTCTCCAATGGGGGCAGTGCCTCCTCTTGGATCGAGCCCCCGGACCTTGGAGGGACCACTGGGACGCCACTTTGAGGAGTGTCTGCGCCGAAGACTGCTGGTCCCCTGAAGACTACAGAGAAAACTCGCACAACTGCTATTCTTTCGTTCTGAAGTTTTTGGTAGATTTGGGTTATGGTAGCCTCAGCAGAGCAGCTAAAAGTAGGACACATTTCTGCGAGGAGTTTATCATTCCTCGGACTACTTCTGCTGGGAAGTATATATCTTTGTATAGGAAGTTGAAGAAAAATGGTATTTATGTGGATAGGACTAAAATGGACTAGAATGAGTCTACTGTCAGCTTTCCATTTCTATAGGGTACCTTGATGAAGTTTCAATTATACCCTTATTCTTGGATTGAATGGAGGAAACATTGCGTCACGTGGAATGGAGTAAATGTTAGTCAAAAAATAAGCCTAATGTTAGATTCTCATTCCTTCAGAGTTTTTTCATAGAGTCTGTAATGTGGGTTCAATCTGGTGTCAAATGGAGGAAATTTTGCTTCACGAGGTTTTTTGTACGAAGTTTCTGTGAACAAGGCAGGGACTTTCAACAGTGGAATAATATTTTTCATGAAATTGAAAATATTATTGTTTTCTCTTCATGAAATGTTGGCCCTACCATACTGAATTTATCCCATAAAATAGAGACCCTTATTTCCGAATAGATAATGTTTAAAATCCTGTCAGGACATATTATTATTCCTAATAACTCCAATCGAAATAGAGTTTGTTGTGGTACTAGGGCATATGAGGTCGAAATTGTTTCAGTTTGCACTATATTTTTCTTTCATTCATGACAAATACCATTTCGATTTCCTTGACAAACTCCTATAATTTGAAATGAGAATTTTGGTGAAAATACTTATTTATACTGAAGCCACTGTGTACGTATTCGCATATATGATAATTGTAGTGTGTAAAAGTATTAAGAAAAAGTAGAATTGGTTCGATACTTTCTCTGAGCTATCATGAAAAAACTATATCAACCTGATGCAATTATGTAAATAAAGAGATCAAGGATGTATTTTTCTCTCTGTGGCCTCAGATTCACCGCAATATCCAAGTATTATGTTGTTAACTCGTTTTAGAATTATGATGATAAGTCAGTTCCTATATTTATATGTTAAATTTATGATTCACAAAAAAAATTATAAACTTATTAGTTAGAATAAAATATTACTGAGATTGTTGTATCTATTTTGTTTTATGCGAATCTTCAAGTACCTATATATTAAGTAGGTATATAATATCAATTTAAAACAGTCTTCAATTATCGCAAGGAATGACTGATAAACAAATTCAAGGATTGAAAATAACTCATTCATCAAGAGATTAGGTAATTTGACAATATCAGGTTGATTTGACATATCAGATGGATGCCACATTATCTTTGATAGATTAAAAAGAATAAAGATACCTGTTATCATAAGTAATATCACCTTGTTCTGAATAAAGAGCATTCATTATAAATGACTGATTCATTCTGACGAGTACAGCCATAATTATTTTATGCCAAACTGACAGACTTTGCTTCGCTCTCCAAGGTTACATCCAGACTTTGCTTCGCTATCCATGGTTACATCGTTGAAAACATTAACGCTGATAGACCAACCAGAATTGAAAGACAGCTCATGTTTTCGCGATAAGCTCACGTTGTCTCTGGCTTGTGATTGGTTGTTGATTCCATGTTTCTATTGATATACCGGGTGTCCCAGTATACCTATTCCAATGAATTATCTCAGCCATTTCGAAAAATAAAAATTCGGAAATTCCATGATCTCCAATTCGTTCAAGAAGCTTCAACTGGGAAAAACAAAAATTTGACTTCAATAATAATTTCAAATTATTAGAATTGTAGTAGATCATGTAATTTTCAAATTTTCATCTTTCGAAATGGCTGAGACAATCTATTGGAATAGGTATACTGGGACACCCGGTATAATTCAATAAACAGAGATCACCTTAGAAAATCAACTTTAACTAGCAGTTTGAACAACATTAAAACCATGGAGAACACAATTTTTTGAGAAATTTCAATATTTTATCGCATTCTCATCTGTACCTAGTTTGTTTGCTATCCTCCTAGAATAATCATTATAGAAATAGAGTAAATTTGAGTTCCCGAGATATCGAAAGTTGCTCAAAGATAATGAGAATGAGAATTATGGACTCAAACATACATCATGCGCAGGATACCTACTATGCTACTAGATCTGCTGAGAATAATTTCAAAACAAATTCCAAGATATTTTAGCTATATTGGTAGGTCTCTAAGGCAGCGTATACATATAAAAAAAATTTAATTTTGATATAATCGGATTTTATTCAAAGAATATTGATTACACATCATGGCTTATCTCCATTTGGATTTCCCAACCATGGATAAACAGCCGGGCATGGTGCACAAGCCTTCATGTACCTTTTTTCTCCACCCTTATCCAAGAGACAGTTGTACTGGTTGCAATTGGTCTGTTGATCTTCTGCATCGTCTGTTTTGAAATCTTCTATCTTAACGGGGTTACTGACCCATTCAATTACCTGAAAATATTAGAATAATCAACCCAATTATTATTATGTAAATTATAACATATTGTAAAGTTTAATCTAACTGAAAAATGTAGAGACTCTGCTTTTGTTCTGTACTTTTTCAATGTTTGTGCATTTTATTGACTTTTTCCAATCTATCTTTGTTTTCCACATTACGACTGAAAATTGATAATCTCAAATTTGAAAAATCACTCGATGTACATTGTTACGACGAATCAGATAAAAAATACAAAATCGTCCGCTATCTTGAAGGCGCCATATTTTGGATTTAATTCTTATCGGTATCATCAAACTGTTTAATCATAATTATAGATAGCCAAACCAAAAAAAAGTTGAAACTAACATAATAAAAGTGTGTTGATAAATACACAACATAGAATATATTAGCATCTCCGTAATCAGTACATTTGAAAAAAAAATTAAGTTTGATAAAGCCAGGAGCAAAATAATAACAATCGTTATTACGAGATTAGCACGTTCACTCCATAACAACCTGCGAAAAAGTGATCTGGACTATCTGTTCGATGTTCGAGTACTGATTCTCTTCAAAAATGAATAGTCTAAAATAAAATCAGTACAGGTTGGAGAAATTCTAATTTTCTTATTCGACAGCGGTTTCTGTAAATCACAAAATAAATGTTCGAGATACTCAACCATTTTGTTTTTTTCAATTATTATGGAATTTTCAAATATCACCCTTTAGCTACAAGATGACTCCCGGTTCTCTTGTGACCACCCGATATGTTCATCAGAAGAAGTTATGTCAAAATTTGGCTTCCTGAGAATGATGTATATAACTAACTTTTCTGAATCTATCGAAAATCATATCTGTACCTGAGATCCAAACTGTATATTAATGCCATTTTTTCTCAAATTGGTATCAAGTTCTCTTCCTGCTAGAAGACACTCGCTTTTTCACATGGAATATAGTATTGAGTACTATAAAATATACTTTCTGAGTTAGCCAAGGTTAAACAGTATTATATCATGAACCTTTTCCGAGCAAAAGAGTATTATATTGAATTAATATTGTTGAAGAAACTTGACATGTGTGGACAAAATACAGTTTTTCCGAGCAAGGGAGTATTATGAAGTTGATATTGTGATAGAGAATTTGTATGTAAGGACATAATACAGTTTTCAATGCATGTATTATGTGTCAGGACGTGGGGCAAATCAAATGACTTCTGGGCATTCTCAAATGGGCAGAGACCTTAAGTGAGAGCGTAAAAGAGATTATTATCTGGCCTCCTAACTCCCAATCGCAAAACCGTAACATGATTATGATAATGGCATATTTTTGGAACTTATAACAGTATCCAGATATAAAAAAAGTTTGATCACAAATGTCTGCTACGTGGTCATACGCAAACGAAAACGAACCCCATTTTTGAAAGTGATGGCGCCCTGGGAATGGCAGCAACTTGGTCAAAAACTTTCAAAGTTTGCTAATATGGAAGCACCTAATTTTGAAAATCTTAAATCCTTGTAAAATTCTAATAGCTCATCCTTTAATGTACGTAAGAGAAGTCAAGAATGTCAAACGTGTTTCTCCTACAAGTACGCAGTGAAAATATTGTATTTCAAACCACATTTTGAGGCAACCACGTTTGATTGTGTCGATCTTGAAAGAAATGGCAGGTTATTATAACTGCCCTGGATTCCAAGCATTTTCCACGGTTTTGATAAAAATTTAGCTCATTCCGACAAGAGAATTCTTTTAAATTTCGACAAATATTCAATATAAGTCCTCTGTGAAGACGTTCACCGCTAATGAAATCACATCCTGATACTCATTAATCTACTGCAATTGTGATGAATTCTGTCAGTTGCAGCAACTTTTTTTATGTAGACTACATCCTGTATATTTCTTCAGTCTATCTCATTTACCTTGAAATTATCTAATAAAATTCTATCACAAAGTGAGAACGACGCTCTGAAAATCCGGTTGTTTCAACAATTCCAGTGTGGTTTTATTTTGCAATATATTCTGTAGTAACTTGATATGCATTGTATTTTTATTTCATATCAAAATAATGAAGATTTTTTTTTAATGATCATCAACTTTTGTTCTCACCTGTTTTTGTGTGACAAGGAATACGTCTTTAGATTCCTGAAGGGTATCCAGGCACTTGGTGAGTCCTGCCAAACTGTTCTCCGTAAAATTGAACCAGTAGGAATTGACTGAAAGAGTTAGCGGGGCTCTGGTGCTGTTCCTCACGATATCTATTTCATTGCAGAGCCAGTTGGCGATGTCATCTACAGATCCACTGAAAAAAAAAAAATACGGTCCATCATATCCCAATCATAACCTTGCAAGGATATTCCATGAGATGTAAAAATTAGAACGTCCAAAAGATACATGCGTACCTAAACATCTGTTTGAAACTACAAAATGTTAAACTAGGAAAAAGCCAAATACTCAAAGTGGAATGCAATGGTCACAAAGAGAGAGAAAATAGTTCATAAAATGACCGAAAATGGTAGATAACGAGAGAAAAACAACTACTTTCCTGCCTATATGCCACGCAGAACATTGAATTACATCCTCGCGTAATCTATGCAATAATGGGCTTATATCGCAAAAATTTTTCATTTCATAATTCGATAGAACTCACCCAAACTAGTTCACCACCGCAAACCGTTTCTTGCTGTGTGCTCCCTACGTTTTATAAAAAATTATTGAAATCCCCGATTTTTCGGACCTCTGAAAACGAGGCGATGATGTGACGTCAAAACCCTAATACTGAAACAAGACTATTCCAGACATAGATGAATGATACATGATTTCTGACAGAGTGAATTGGCGCGAGATCACAGTTGAAAGAATTAATTTATCAGTTGTCTCAGTCTCCGTCGGGCGTTTGGTATTTTCTTTTGTTTGACTATGGCGATGAGGTTTCTACGTCATAAGAGGGTCCGTTTTCAGAAGGTCTATTATTTATGTCCAAAAATAAAACATTCCAGTTAATTTTTCAATCGAACTATGTCGTCAATCATTATTTATGTACAGAAGGACCATTATAAACATGGTTTGAGTTCTACTAAGGTGTACACGCCCATTCGTATAGCCGAATGAAATCGCCTACCTGCAGGTAGTCACGCTTTCCTGAACCACTCTGTATTGTATTCCATAATCGGTTAGGGATTGCAAACGATTACGCAGATATTCGCGTTCTAAGTTTCCATATGCTCAATGAGTGTGACAGAGGAAGAAGTTTTGATATTGCGAAGATACACCCATTGAGCATATGGAAAATTCGAACGCAAATATCTTTGTAATTGTTTGAAATAACCCTATCAAACCCGGTATCGTTGAATTCGTCATGATACTTCCTAACCGATTATGGTTGTCCCATTAAAAAATCAGAAGTTGGGGTCGTTTCCGGTGAAACTGAAAGTAATAAGAGGAAAATTGTTTCATCAATTAATGAGCGATTTGGCATACTTGTTACCCACCAATTTTCAAAAGCCTATCTAAAATAATCCAGAAGTTACAATCCTGGAGTTTTTTTGTGCACTTCTCATAGCTCGGTCATAGGCTCAAGTGTTATATTAAGCTCCTACTCACGTGACGTTGCATGAAGACAGGGTGTTGCACCACCCACCGTCAGCAGAGTGCAAATCCAGAATGGGAAGTACCCAGAAGCCAGGGAAGGCTTCGTTCGGACAGGAGCCACCCAGGTTGCACTCTTGCGTGGAAAGGTAATCCAAGGTGTAGGGAAATAGCGGCTTGGAGGGCAATGTGGGCCAGGAACTGTCATAAGTAAGATTTGCAGCCCTGAAAGTGATAGAAAAGATTCCACATCAACATCTCGGGATCAGGAGAAACCTAGGATCTCAAAACTATACATGGTGTAATTTGATTGATGACAGAGAATAGAGAATATGGTTCCTCAGCTCATTTCGAGAAGATAACTTTACAGGGTGTATCTTAATAACACCGAAAAAATTCAAAAGGTGTTTCCAAGTGATACGCGAGCAAATGGAGTTCATACAAACATGTCTCCTAACTTGCTCCGTTTTTGAGATACAGGATGTTGAAGTTGGAAGTATTAATAATTTTTATTCATAACCCTCCTGTATAAGCTTTCATAGTGCCAAAATTCAGTATGGATGGAGACTGAGTAAGCCCGTTTTTTATCGGTGGTAACGGTAAGCCCCAGAATTTCAAAATGATTCTAATTGGGGTAATTGAGTAATCTCAATGGAAGTGTTGAAAACACCTATGAATTTTTATTGTTTCCTCAAAAACTAAGCTCTATACATATCATACAGAGGATAAAAAATTTGTTATTTCAATAGTTCAATCTGATAAAAATATGAAACTTGGGTGGTGTACAGTGTGTCCAGTTTTCGATGCTTTTTCGTGATATCTCAGTTATCTTCCGAGATAGAACCTTGCGGTTTTCGCGGTCCTGTACCACTTTTCTGTGAAACTCAAGATGGCCTGATCAGATTTTGCATAACTGTTTGCGTTTATGAGATACAGGGCGATTTTGAAAATTTATACTTTTTGGACCCCCTCTATATCTACGAAGTTTCCCAGCGAACATGTCAAATTGGAATCTTATCCCATACAGAATTTTGCGCAAAATTCAGTGGCGCACTCAATTTTTTTTTCTGGGTATGGTTTCGGAGATACGACTCGAACTTATGACTTTTTAAATGGAACACCCTGTATTTTATAAGCTCATTAAATTCCTCATTTTTTCCCATAAAAATGAAATATGATGAATAGATATAAAATTTTCAAAAATGCTCCAAAATCACTAAAACATTGAATTTTAATATGGATTTTTTTTAAAAAAGTTCCAATTGAAGGGATATTTCATTTGATTCTTCCAAGAAAAGGACAAAAACAATCCCAACACTAGTTAATTAAGATAACACAAAATAAGGTACCTGATAACAACAAATGAATGGTAATAAAAAGTTCATATTCTAGAATTAGCACCTGATTTAATATTCACTAAGACAATTGAATAGTAACTTATTCATTGAATTGTTCAAATTGATGTCAACTTTCCCTCACACGCTTTCTCAATACGTCTTAATGCATTCAAAAACATTAAAGGATGTCTTTGTGATTCCTGGAAAACTGCCTCTGTTGTTGCACGAAGTTCTTCAAGATATTTGTGATTCTTACTGTATCAAGACGTATTGAGAAACTGTGTCAATTGTGTGTTATGGGAAACGGACATCAATTTGAACAATTCAGTGAATAAGTTATTGAATAATTTCGAAATTCAATTGTATTTGGAAATATTTGATCTGGTGCTTATTCTACATTATGAAATTTTTATTACTATTTATTTTGTTGCTATCAGGTATATAATTTTTGTGTTTTCTTAGTTAATTAGTGTTGGTATTGTTTTTGTCCTCTTTATGGAAAAATCAAAATGAATATTCCTTCAATTGGAACTTTTTTATAAGAAAAATCCATAGCCCACTATTAAAATTCAATGTTTCAGTGACTTCAGAGCATTGAAAAAAATGAGGAATTTTATGAGCTTATAAAATACAGGGTGTTCCATTCAAAAAATCATAAGTTTGAGTCGTATCTCCAAAACCATACCCCGAAAAAAAAATTTGAGTGCGCCACTGGATTCTGCGTGAACTTTTATATGGGATGAGATTTTAATTTGACATTTTTGCTGAGAAACTTCGTAGATATAGAGGGGGTCCAAAAAGTATAAATTTTCAAAATCGCCCTGTATCTCATAAACGGAAACAGTTATGCAAAATCTGATTAGGCCATCTTGACTTTCACAAAAAAGTGGCACACGACCGCGAAACCCGCAAGGTTCTATCTCCAAAGATAACTGAGATATCCCACAAAAGCATCGAAAACTGGACACACGGTACAATGACATTCACCATGAATATCGATACATTTACCCACTGTGACGCCACTGAAAATATCATTTAGAATCTAATTTGTCTAATTTGTCTTCAATACTATTCAAACGTATAATATTTCACCTGACGAATTCAAAATTTATAATATGAATAAGTTCAAATATAAATTGAAGAAGCATCTACTCGATAGGCAGTCTTTATATTATTTTTAGTGCATTCTTCATGTCCTAGATTTATTATCATTTGAAACTCTATTATTCGTAATGTTATAGTAATGAATAAGTAGGCACCCATTATGTATTATGTATTATGTATTGCATTTCATTATTTTATAATTTTGTTTTTGTTATATTTTTTGTTGTTGATTACCCTCCTTGCTCTCTCAGCCAATTTGCTAAAGCCATTTTGCATTTTTTCTGGGCATGTAGCCCTCTGTTGGTTGAGTGGAATAACTTTGAGCTAGACTTTGCCAACAGTCTATGTAAGATTTTTTTTTCATGTACACCACATATGACAATAAAAAGGCGTTTATTATTATTATTATTGATTGCACTAGAAGAAGCTCCATATCACTATTAACAAAACTACAAATACACCTACTAAGCACCTATAGGCAGTTTTTGATGCAGGGGATTTTTAAATATTCTTACCAGTGGCGTCCGTATGGAATGTATTTTAAAAAATGGTGTACGCTCTTGATTTTTCCGAGAATGAAATCCATTTTTGAAATCCCTCTATTATTTTGCAACAATTTAATTCTCTGAATTTTTTCCTACCGACAAAAAAATGAAATTTATTTTCATACATTTGTGGTATAACGAAATCAATTTAATCTAGTAGGCTAGTGCCCTATTTCGTATCAAAAATAGTGATATTTGATCGAAAACGTTGCTGTCTCATTTCGACAAGTATAGTCAACATTCTATAGTTCGAAAATTAAGAGTTTTGGGGAATAGGTTCATATGAACTTTTTTTCTCAAAATGGGCTAAGTTATCTCAATCAATATTTTCAGTCATCAATTACAAATGACACCCGTATGTAGATAAGATATTCTGGGAGGAATTTTCGTTCATCTATTGTCAGCTGATGCAAGACAGTCTGTTTCGTCTTGCCAAGACTCATCAGTTGCACTCTGTCAGCCGACAATCGATCATGAAATTGGTCCCTAATTGTTTTTCAATGAAATTGTTTCTCATTCCTATACCTGTAAGCCAAGATTGAGTCGTTTCCTGCGAATTGAAGTTGGGGAGTTCTCACGCCCAATATGTGGTCTTCTGGAATATTGGCGAACTTCGAAATGATCTGTTTCTGCCCTCCGAATTCTTGCTCGAGAAGGGACTCGCTGGCTGTACGCCAATACGACTGAAGAGGATTTTTGCTGTAAATAATATTTAAAAAGTATCATTATAAAATACCATGAAAAGCATCAAGGAATAAATTCGCTACAATTACAGCTATAATGATTAATTGAATGAAATTGGAAGTTGGAATTCTTTTTCGAAGAATCAACGTTGTATGTATAGTCGTCGGATATGTGATTGTATTCGAACACAGAAAATTCTGAAGAAGTATATACAAAGTGATACAAACAAGACATACTGAATGATGGAATGGAGAATGACTTAGTCTTCAGTGGATGAAACATAATTTTCTCTGTGTTACTAGTGAAACAATGGAGTGTTACTTTGTCATGAGGATGTCTGGTGTCTGACCTCGAAATGGTTTTGTAATTTCTCGGAACGAAGGTCATACAATGGAGGTACGCATTTTTAATCAAGATGATGCATTTTTGTTAAGAAAAATTATAAAATGCAAAAAATTACGATTGTAGTAGTATATCACAATGTCAGCCTATTCTTGACGTTTTAAAACTTACCTTACTGAGTGGACGGCAATTTCGAATCCAAGATTGTAGAGATCGTTTACTCTTTGGTAGTTGGTGTATTCATGTGGTACGAAAAATGTGGCTCCAATAGGGTTTCCATCAGGATTTGACCGTGAAAGGAGGAGGTCATTCCACAAACCGTAAATATCATCGGTCACAGCTTCGTCAAATGCCAAAGTAACCAGCTGAAAATGCAAGAGGTTATTTAGTCTTTCCACCTCACTAGTACTTATACCAATTGTATTTCAGGAAGCGTCGATTCAATTTCAGGAAGTGTCAATAGGCGAGCAGACTATTTTTTTTATTTCTTAAATAGAATCATAGCTCAAATACCTTCTATTTTCATATTTTTTTCCTAGAATTCTTCAGTCAGTTTTAAGGTGATAAGATCATCAATAATGCCACAGTAATTTTCAAACGAATTCACCGCGAGTGAAAACTGACACTACGATTTCGTGCATAGCACAGTTTCCATGTGTTGAAATACGATTGGGAACTTCAGAAATACAGGGTGTCCCATAATTAGCGTGCAACACTTCACTAGCAGATTAACCGATTGAAAATATGAGAAAAAGCTCCTATGAAAATAGGTCAAACAATGTCTCATAAGCGAGCTACAGCCCCTTGAAGGTGATACCTTGAAGATGGTTTTTATTTTATATCTTCAAAACTGTTGATAGCAGAATTATGAAATTCTTCAAATCGGCCAATCTTTTTATGCCTAATAATATGCGATGATAATAATTTTGAAATTTCATCCAGAAATGGGTCAAACTGTGGAGGGTGTGGGGTAAAATCACCCCAACTTTTTTTAGTGTGTTTTTTTTGCAACTTCAGCATGAAATTATGTAACTTTGAGGCCTTTTCAACTTCGATAGGAAGCACCGTTCTCGAGTGGTTCGCGTATGTTGAATTTGTTTTCTTCTTCAAATTATTTATCTTATTTTCATGAATGCGCTGATTAGTCGTACGACCTGTCTGACCGATATATACCTTAGGACAATATCCACAGTTGACTTTTTATACCCCTGATATTTCGAATTCAAAAGTTTTGTCTTCATTATTCTTGATAAACCTTCCCAACGTGTCATTTGTTTTATATGCTACTTTCAAGTCCTGTTTATGTAGAAATGAAGCTAATTTTTCAGTTGATGATCCAAAATAGGTTGAAGTTCTATAATTCTGATTATTATTCTTAATGGAAGGATAAACCTCGTGAATAGCTATATTATGAAGTTTTTTAGAAATAACACTGATCTCTCGTAAGGCCAATGGCTAGTTAGTGTGTTCACACATACGCTACAATAACTTTTTATCATTACAGCGGTGTATATTCAAATTGTGCTCACGAATCATCAAAAAATGCACATTAATGACATTTTCAAGTAACATAATGCTTTAGAAATTGAACTTGACACAGCTCTGTGTCAACATAAACATAATACATTACTATGCATGGGTAGGTACCTATACTTATACCCAGTGCTGGTTATATCTGATGGTTTCCAAAAGTGGCCCACCTCTATAACTTTTTTGTTTCTGTAGACAAACAAATGGAATATTCGGTGTGTAAGTATAGTACATAAATATGCATTATTAGCATATTCAGTTGTTTTCCGTCACTTCCGGTTTGACCGGAAACGACCCTTATTTTCTCATCTCAAATGGGACACCCGGTATATTTTTACTCACACTTTTTACACTTTTTGACAATTTGATTGATAGCGTGTAAATTTCTTTCATTTCGCCTCTAATTCATTATTTCACAATTCGTAATAACGAATTGACAATAAAAAATAGTGTTTCTTGAGATGTTTTGCCAAAACCAATAAGTTCATATGGCTGCGCGCAAATGCCATAATAAAAATTGTTTAATATTACTTTCCAAAGCATTCTTGATTTTGTTTCATTATTTACGTTGACGCTTCATCACAATAAACCATTAGAGCTTTTAGGCAGATGATGATACTGGATATTGATTGAAAATATCGATTATATGTTATCAACGTGTTTGTAACAAAATACCCTTTCCAGATATGGTAATCAACTACCCTTGTTCCATTTGAAAAAATTTTGTTAACAACATAATTACAGTATTGTGAATTTTGGATGAACCTGTGAAGGAAATGGAAAGTAAAACTTGATTGTGACAATTTTTTATTTGCAACTCGATTCAGAATCAACTGTTAATTTCAACTCATTCATGGCACTCTAGATCGAAAATTGAAGAATGAAGATTTCAGGATGACAAAAAATTTCACAAAGTGACTAGTGGGGTGTCATTGTACTCACAATGTGATTCTCTATCGAAATAAGTGAAAATATACCGGTTGTCCCGGGGCAGAAAACAATTGAATGCGTCGAATAATGCATATTCATGTACTACACTCACACACCGAATTTCATTTGTTTATCCGTAGCAACAAAAAAGTTATAGATGTGTGCCACTTTTGAAAAATACCCGGTATAGTTTCGATTCAGTATAAGAACAAAATTATTGCAAGAGCGTCATTCAGTTGTTGTATATGTTAGATTTTTAACATTCAGATCGAAGTTATTTGTTCCTGGAAAAACATATTTTCCTTGAAAAAACAACTAAAAATCAGTCCAGAATTTTTAATGAAACATTCGAAAATATAGAATCATCGACAATTAGGGTTGCTTTTAGTAATCCTTTCTAATCTCATTCTTTGTCTCCAAGAGGCGTGTCAAGCATCCATCTCTAGATAGGTACTGCCTTATACTTTGATGTTGATTTGAAGAAATACTTTTTCTTATTCACAATTTTGAAGAAAATTGGGGATGAATAAAAAATGTCGTATGTTTCATCAATAACTTTTTTTTTCTTCTGGAGCGCACGAAAGGAAATTCCTATAATGTTCGTGCAACATCGCACGTACCTAAAGAGGACAGGGAGAGGGGGTAGGTGTTGAAATTTTTTCCTTACTTTTAGAAGTTATGAGTTCTTGGGAATACTTGGCAAAGAATTCCAAAGTCGTTCTATAGAGTATAGACGAACGAGTTTTGATAGAGTGTTCTTCGACATATTTCAAGGTTAACGACGAAGAGATGTGCTGACTGGGCCTGCCGAGTTCGTCTGACTGGTATTGCCAGTGATGAAATTATAGCCAGATATTTGTGAGGAACCTTTCCGGTGGAAGTATAGAAAAGTGGAAGGTCGCCGACTTTTCAACGGTGTTCCAAAATGGGGTCAAAGAGTTGGTGAGTGTGGCATCACCCACCAGGCGAATGGCTCTTCTCTGGATTGAGAACAGTATTCTAAAACTGGCCGTATCTGTGGTTTGTAGATCATGAGAAGCTGTTATGATGTAAAGTAGATTTCCGTACGCAACAAGAAACCGGGTTTTTTCCATTAGAGAGTTTTGCTTATGGCATAGATTCTTATGGTAATACGAGCATAGATATAGTTTTCTTGGTGGGAATGAATGTTGGTACCAGACATATTTATATCAGATATCATCATATATTCCATATGAAAGTGCTTCATCGTTTATATAATTATGCCATTTTATTAGGTAGCTTGACAGCAATTCGATCGATGTCGTCATATTCATTTTAGTACAAAATTTTTCCAGCCCCTCCATATCAAAAACAAATGTTTCCTTGTGATATGTCATTAGAAAAGGAATTTTTTGTTACATCGAACGGCGTAAAATATCTATATACAGGGTTCCGTTCAAAATTCTTGGCCTTGGTCTATATTTCCAGTAAAACCGGAAGTGATATTCTATTGTTTATTCATAGAAAATATGGGTCTTAAGGAACTATGAATCCTCAATCGAAATGGCAAAAGCCTAACATAAATAAAAACTGAATGTCTCCCTGGCCGATGATTTCGTTGTCTCCCGGTATATTATGGTATGGTACACTAAATTGCAATGCCAGAAATAAAAAAGTATATTTTTACCTGCGGATACTCGGTGAGGTCTCCTTCAAATGGTCCAGAACCACTGGAACATCTGCAATTATCCTCGATTTTACAGTTATCTGGAGTACAAGTGCCAGCAGGTTCAGAAGCACAAAATGAAGGTGCCAAGATGGCGGCCAAAGTGACGGCAATTAACATTAAACGATTCATGGCAGGGTCGATTATGATAGGTACTCTCAGAAAATTATATTTTCCTATTTATACTCATAGTGGGATAAGTGCACCATTTTTGAAGTACCTGTTATCAGTGGGAGGAATTTGAAGAAACATTATCTCTCCATGGTTTTGATTATCTTTGAATGATCAAGAATTTCTAATTTATCTATTTATCTATATATTCATCAACAAGTAGACAGGAGGATGTATAGGTTGTTAAGATTTCAAGTTTTATTTTCTCTATAAGTAGGTACCTAATTATTTTTTCTGGGAAAAATTGGATCAAGTACAATAACATAGTAGATTTCATGATTGAACGACTATAAATCAATAAGTACATCAAAATCGACTGAAACGCTTTCTTAATGAATGAATAATAAATTATTTCAGGCAATTTATAACCAATTATATATAATAACCCATTATAATCCGATTAATTTTTTTTTATCGCTTGGAGCGCACGAAATGGAATCCCTATAATGTTCAAAGAAAATGCCTAATTCTCCAGAACATTCATAATCTTGAATGTGGTATTGACATGCGGTTTGCGAAGGTATTTTGCTGTTTATTGAAGTCTTTCGATGATTTTCCTATTTATTCCCCTAGGTATTTTACTATAATTATAATCCGTTTTTAGCTATTGAAATTCACGAATCCTTCATAGCAGCTTCAGAAATTCAGTAGTAGCATGCGGAAACATAAAAAGTACACGAATCCATTCAACATTGTGTGCTCTCTTCAGATATGTTAGCAAATTTTGTACATTCAAACATACAGGGTGTTTTTTCGAAGACCCAATAATATGTTGAATTTTTTGTAATCCGGGCCTGGATTATTTTTCTGACGGATATACATGTCGCTGGGGTAGCAGTGGGAAAACACGTCTACCAAGAATTGATAAAACACCCTATATCTCGATAATAAAACATGTTAGACCCAACATATATAGTATATTCAGAACCACCTTGGTCACCTCCACCGTTGAAGTATTCCGTTTTTCAACGGAACACCCTGTATAATGGGGAAGATTATGAAGAATACTGATTAAACTTAACATCAGATAGTTTTCTATTTTTAAATAGGTTTACTATTTTTGTAGAAGGAATAAGATGGAGGAATCAAACAGTGGAAGCTAATAATAATCAAAAACGACTTCTTCGAACGGAATATTTTTGTCCTATCCTGTATAAAACATATTCACTGTGAAGCCGTTTACGTATGGAACGGAGCATTATTTGGGCTCACTTTATCAGCCCTGTATAATTTACGACATGACTTTTCCGGACACTCTGTATAATAACAATGATCATTCATACTGTCGTTCAAAATGTTTGTCAATATATTCTGGAGGCATCCATTTGTCCTTTTTTTGCATAATTTGAAAAAGTTTGCTCAATTTGTTATAATATCGTAATTTTTCCAGAAAATCATGATAGTTTCAGAACGAAACTCAAACGAAATGAAGAAAGTATAACATAACACATTTTCAATACCTTTTATCATCAAAAAAACTTGGCAGTTTACCTCGCAGTTTACAGACATACAACAAGTGAATATCTTGAATATTTTCAGTTAGGTATATTAGCAATCGAAATGTGCTAAAATACAGTGTGTCCCACTTACCATGCTCACCATGGGTATATTTTTAACGGTGAGAGATACGAGGTCGGTTAAATGACACCAAATGTGGAGTTTGTCAAGGCCAACTATAATGTGAAAAAATATTTTGATAAAATCTATTCGTTTTTGTTTTATACGCAAAAAACAGATTTTGATCATTTTCATGTCTCCTCCGTAACTTCTTTATTTATGAAAATATTCAAATAGGAATTTCACATTCTCATGGCAGTTTTTCGAAGTGATTTCGAAAAAAATATGAAATTCATATAAACTCTTCTAGAATTTGAGATATCAGCACCAACTTTAGTTTTTCAAATGTCGGTCATAGCTCACTATGACTCAGTTACAAATAACTTTTTTTCCTCTTACAGATTATATGTCGCAGTAATAGTTTTGTGTTGATAACAACGGAGTTATCGTCATTTATATAAAAACAAAAAATTATTTGGAAGCCGCCATCTTGAATTTATGAATTTTAACAAAAAAATCATGATCTACGACCTCAAAAACCCCCACTTACCAATTTTGAATGGAATCGGACCAAATCTTGTCCGCCATCTTGGAGCAGCCATTTTTTTAATTTCAACAAAAATTCCATAACTCCGATTTACTAGAAATTTGGGAGGTGTTCATAATTCCGGTGAAAATACATTATGGAATTTTTGTTGAAAAAAAAAAAATGGCTGCTCCAAGATGGCGGACAAGATTTGGTCCGATTCCATTAAAAATTGGTATGTGGGGGTTTTTGAGGTCGGAGATCATGATTTTTTTGTTGAAATTCATAAATTCGAGATGGCGGCTTCCAAATAATTTTTGTTTTTTTATAAATGACGATAACTCCGTTGTTATCAACATAAAACTATCACTGTGACACATCATCTGAAAGAGAAAAGAAAGTTATTTCTTACTAAGTCATAGTGAGCTATGACCTACATTTGAAAAACCAAAGTTGGTGCTGATATCTCAAATTCTAGAAGAGTTGGTATAAATTTCATATTTTTTTCGAAATCACTTTGAAAAACTGCCATGAGAATGTGGAATTCTTATTTGAATATTTTCATAAATGAAGGAGTTACAGAGGAGACATGAAAATTATCAAAATCTGTTTTTTGCGTATAAAACAGAAACGAATAGATTTTATCAAAATATTTTTTCATATTATAGTTGGCCTTGACAAACTCCACATTTGGTGTCATTTAACCGACCTCGTATCTCTCACCGTTAAAAAGATACCCATGGTGAGCATGATAAGTGGGACACACTGTATTCTGAAGGCATCCATTTGTCCTTTTTTGCATAATTTGAAAAAGTTTGCTCAATTTATTATAATATCGTCAGTTTTCCAGAAATACATGATAGTTTCAGAACGAAACTCAAACAAAATGAAGAAATTATAACATAACACATTTTCAATACCCATAATCATCAAAAAATCTTGACAGTTTACCTCGCAGTTTACAGACAGAAAACAAGTGAATACCTTGAATATTTTCAGTTCGGTATATTAGCATTCGAAATAATGTGCTAAAATATTACACGTCATCCGGACTTTATTTATGAGTATAATCTCCCTTTCATAATTTGACATTTTTATCTGTATCTGATGTACTTTGTATGACTACAAACTATACCGCTATCAAATAGAAAACAAATTCATTTTTCTATTACATTTCGGAAACGATTAAATAAAAGTTGCATTAATCATTCAGCATGATGATAAAATATGGTGATTTCATAACAGATAGGTAATATTCTGGCAGCCAATTTTCAAATTCTGCATGCATGATATCTACCAATTCAATGATGATTCTCATCATTCAAATAATCTCTACAGAAATGATGTTCGACTCCAACTTCTTAGGATGTCTGTATTCCCCAAGTTTCTCTAGCAGGGAAGGTAACAGCAGATACTTATTTCGAATTAAATAATTGAAGTTTTGGTACCTACTTACACCTAGTACATCCGAAAAAATATATGTTCAAATTTGACAGAGACTTGAAGTTTTTTTGTTCAGGTTGTGTCAAAACGTCACGACTATTTTTATGTATTTAAACTTCAACAAAAAATGTTTTTTTATACCGTCTAATTCTCGCAATCTTTCCCAAATTTCAATTTTCGAAGTATGGATGCAGCCAAGTCAGCGACAAGAGCAAATCCGAAGCCGATAAATGTCTTTTACGTTTGGTACACAGAACTTTGCAGACGATTGAACTGCAACCCAGCGCCAGCTGTAAAACCAGCCAAACCCAAATGCCAAACAATCCTGGAGTTCGTCGCAGACCGTCTCAAAGTTGAAGAATGGAACCCCATCGTGAACGCTCTAAGGAACGATACCAGCCTTCACGTTCTCAGCATCAAAAGTAGGGTAGGTCCCTGTCAGTTCATGCACGACATCGACACCGAAGAGAAAGCTAGGCACATGAAAAGACGTTTTGGATCACTCTGGACAGCCTACGTCCTACGTATCCTACTCAAATCGATCTCGACTTCCCTCAGAAACACCCAGGTACTCACCTGCTTAGAGCTAGACGGACTACCTATGTTTGGGCAGTATCTAGAACCCCTTCTCCAAGCCTTGAAGAAGAACAAGACTGTCAAGCACCTCTCTTTTGCAAATTGCTTGATTTACGATGCTGGCTGTCAACTGGTATGTACCTACCTGAAATTCACCCCTAACATAGAAGTTGTGAACCTCTCAGGTTGTGGTCTAGCAGCCGAAAGTGGGCAACATCTTGCTAAACTTATTAAGTACCAGCAAATCAACAGGTACTGCGAAAGCTGGCATAACTCTTTGAGGTACGAGAACCCACAGTCTGGCACTATGAGGGGCATAAAAAGAATCACCATCAACTGTAACTCGGACTTCGGTGACGAAGGATTCACTTACATCCTGGAAGAGCTAGAAGATGATTTGTGGATCAAAGCTTTGGACCTCCAACGCTGCAATATCTCTGAAAACATAGCTGCAAAGATCTTAGACGTCATCCAGTACAACAGATCTCTAGAAATCGTTGATTTAAGACAAAATGATCTTCTCTATATATCCACCATTGAGAAGATACTACAGCTTCTAAGGGACAAACAACAGTTCGGGTATCAGCCTGAGTTCCAGTGGTGCAATACTGCTATGTCCTTAACATGGAATTCTGTACACGAGTCAACTTCAAAATTCTCAATCGCCACCAACATCCACAAGACAAAATCAGCACCAGTCAAAACCTCTTTGAAGACGAGTACTTTCAATATAGATCAAGCTCTAAGGAAGTCCAAGACGGTGGACAATGTCCAGAAGAAAATGGACAGGAGTAGTGAATTAAAGGTTCTAGAATTGAATTCAAAGTTACAGTTGGAGATTCATAAGAGGAAGGAAATCGAAAAGAGAAATGAGGAGTTGAAAAAGAAGTTGGAATTGATTCAGGGCACAGTGAAAATGAAGCAAGATGAAACAAATGGAGTAAAGAGAACTTTAAAAGTCGTTATGGATACTGTGGAAAAGAAAGGAAATCATAGAGTGAAGAAAGATATTCGTGAAAATACAGCCCTACCTCAGAAAGATAGATCGTCTAAAGAAAAGAATGGAGTGAAACTTTTGAACGGTATGAAGAACGGTTTGAATAAAGAAGCGCTGGCAAATGGGCATAAAAATGGTTTCAAAAATGGTTTTTCGTCAAAAATCTTGGACAGCGCTTGCAAAATTTTCGAAAGTTTGTTGAAAAAAGAACCAGTGGATGAGTCTAAAGAAGAAGAAGAATTGCATGATTATTTTCCATCTGAGAATCAAACTAGGAATAACGAAATAGATGTCGAATCAGATATTTCTTCCGGTAGCCAAATGTCGTTATATCAGTTTATGGAGGAATTGAAACACGCCGAGGGATCAAAAAAATATGCCATGAAAGAAAATCATAAAAGATAAATTGGATAGTTTTTAAGGTGAACTTATGTTTGTATAGAGAAATTGAATAGTCCACTATTATATTATTTTCATCGTAATGCCTACAGTAATATTCAGTGAATATTATAGTCTTTAGTTACGGAGACATATCTAACTACTATCTTTTGCCTTGAGAAGAAACATTTGTTGATTGACTTGACTCTGATAACTGAACGAAAAACAATGGAATAATTTTTAATTTTCATCAAATTTGTAGCACAATAAAAACTCAAAACACGAAGATTAATATTATTTCTATTACTGAGTTTGATGCAACGACGTAAAAATTGATTGGAGACCTAGGAACAAGGAAATTGAATAGTGCGAAATGTGCTAGTGAAATTTCTATTTGCAGGCGGAATATCACGCAAAGAATGCTGTCAACGAACTTTTCACAATGTAAACAAATTTTCAAGTTCAAGTTCCTATTTTCCCAGCGTTCACGTTTGTAACAAAATTATCAACATTCGATCATTTAATATAAAAGGAATATTTTGGAATCCAATTACATCAAAAGATTTTTGACATCCAAATAACAATGAAGGGGTTCAGCTTAGCAATTCTTGGTGCAGTGCTGAGCATGGCAATATTTGTTGTGAGTATATTTTCGATATCTATATCTACAAGGTGTAACATAAGTATGTTGAAATATTTGAATAACGTATCAATTCCTGAGAAAAAAATTAAGAAAAAAGTCTATACAGGGTTTTTCAAAATTAGGTATCAAGTTTTCAGGGACTCATTTTTCAGGTCAAAAAAAGTGTTTTTCTTCTATGAATGTGTTCGCAAACGCTTCGTAACCGATCTACAGAGCGTTGAAGTTTCAAATTTTTTTTATTTTCTAGCACCTTTTGTAAAAAGTTCGGTTCATTAGATTTTTTTGCTTCAGGTAATGTTAGGAAACTTGTAATTAATATTACAAAAAAAATTTATAACGTTGTTTTGTTTCCATTGATATAAATGGTTCTTCCTTTTATTAAAAAATTCAATGAAATCTAGCGAACTATAAAAAATTATTTTTTTTCTCGACAACGGTCGCAGATGCGTAAAAATTACAAGAGACAGAAAAATTGAAAAAACAAAGGAAATACAACACATAACTCATTCCATATTTCAAAATCTACCAGTAACGCACCACCAGAATGATTAAGAAGCGAAAATATGCCAGATCCCTAAAAAAAATTTGCCTAGTCGAAAGAAAATGTCAATTCTCAATTTCAGATTTTTCTTTTCATATTCTAATCATTTGGTTTTCAACGAATGTAATTCTATGTTCGACGGGGTAAATAGCCAGGAAAATAGTTGTTTTCTGTTGTATATTCCGAATGAAACTATACAAGGTGTACCAGAACAACATACCATACAAAATGCACTACCAACTAGAGTAGGCTGATTGAAATCAACTTACCTCTTTATGGAAATGCACTGTTTGACGAGAGAGGGAGAACAATTTCATTTCCAGATTTTCTTCAATATTTCGATATCCTTGGATGGTACTGTTCTGAGATTCGTAGGGCAATTTACTAAAGTGGATGTTCATGGAAAATATGTCATACTAATTCAATCAATATACCTTACTCCGTGTATATTGATTGAATTGACATGTTTTCCATGCACATTCACTATAGTGAATTGCCATACGAATTTTAGAGCAGTACCTTTCAAGGATTTCGAAATATTGAAGAAAATCTTGAAATAACTCCCTACCTAACTCCCTGTATATTGATTGAACTGACATGTTTTCCATGCACATTCACTATAGTGAATTGCCATACGAATTTTAGAGCAGTACATTTCAAGGATTTCGAAATATTAAAGAAAATCTTGAAAAAAAAATTGTTCTTAATCGCCATCTCACGGCACAGTATTGATTGATTAACTGATTGGCTCAACGGTGTATTTTCCTATGGAGGTAAGTTGATTACAATCGGCCTAATTTGGTCTCTAGTTCACCGAGTAGAATTCATGGTATGTTGTTTTCGGACACCTTATATATGTATATGTATCTGCAGGAGAAAACAAATTTTCAACTTATTCAGAAGATTTTATTCTCAAATTCTTATTGTGTGTGTTCAATATAGTATGTAATTCAAAGTTCGTCGTGACATATAGCCAGGAAAGTAGTTGTATTGTTGAATTGTAATTTTTACCTTTTCATGTACTAAGCTCAAAGTAGAGGTCGGAGAGTATCGATACTAAGTATCGATATATCGATACAAAGACGGGTATAGAAGTATCGATACATTTTTTTTGTATCGATACTGTCAGATGACATTATATTTGCCGAATGACAACTGTCACCTTCGGTTTGGAAATCTGATCTATGCATAGAATTCACAGTTTAGGATATATCTACATGTATATACAGTGCGTTCATAAAGTGTGGAAACGCTCCATTATCTTACGATATAATTATTTTCAGAGGTAAAGCTCGGACAGGTCGATTTCGTATTTCAGTCTTCCATCTTTTTTTACAAAAAAATAATTTTTTCCCCCACCACCTTACAAGATATGACGTCATCGATATTTTTTTTAAATTGAAAGGGTATATTTTTATATCAAAAATTGAAAGCCCATATTTTTCTGAGTTCAACCATACCACATACGTCATATCTTACACTTCAAGTTACAGTATACTGAGTATAAAAGAAACCAGTGTTCATATTTCTCAACATTCATTTAATTATTTATTTGCAATGAAAATATCATAAGAAGTAGTGAAAATAAACAAATAACAAATCTACAGCAAATGCTCGAACTGAGATGTGTTATTTGTTTATTTTCACTACTTCTTATGATATTTTCATTGCAAATAAATAATTAAATGAATGTTGAGAAATATGAACACTGGTTTCTTTTATACTCAGTATACTGTAACTTGAAGTGTAAGATATGACGTATGTGGTATGGTTGAACTCAGAAAAATATGGGCTTTCAATTTTTGATATAAAAATATACCCTTTCAATTTAAAAAAAATATCGATGACGTCATATATATCTTGTAAGGTGGTGAGGGAAAAAATAATTTTTTTGTAAAAAAAGATGGAAGACTGAAATACAAAATCGACCTGTCCGAGCTTTACCTCTGAAAATAATTATATCGTAAGATAATGGAGCGTTTCCACACTTTATGAACGCACTGTATAAACCTTTTCTATTATAATCAGTTTCAGAGCAATACAATAATTGCTCCTATGCTACATTTGAATGTTGGGCAGTGACACTTTTGACTTTTTGACGATTGATGATTGATAAAATGATCTATTTTGTAGAATCGATATATCGATACTGGACAAAGTATCGGAGTATCGATACCAAGTATCGATACATCGTTATTTCGATGCGTTTAGTATCGAAGTACGAGTATCGATACTTTCTGACCTCTAGCTCAAAGTATTCGATATTTATTTTGTGTCTACTGTGTGAAGTATGGTGTAGTAGTGGAAGAAGTATAGAACATTTCTCGAGTTGTAAAACAATTACGCATCGCGACATCGTGTGTAACTCACTCCACTTCGTGCGTATTATGCGTTCAACAACTCTTGTTATATAATACACTATAACGAACAGAATTTCGAATATGACACCTTAATCATGATTATTATTATTATCTGATCGATATTTTCTCTATGTTTCCCAGGAGCCCTTCTATTTGGATCCATTGGTTCACAGTGGATGCTGTGCCCCAGCTTATCCACCACCATGCCGCCCAGTCTGCCGTCCGACCTGCCCCCCAACCTGCCCCCCACCTTGTCCCCCACCCTGCCTCCCAGCATGCGCACCCTCCATAGCCATCACTCCAACTTTGGGAGTCATCAGCAAGATCAAGGCCAAATGGTGCTGCAAACATTGCGGTGGTGGATGCGGAGGTGGATGCGGATGCGGATGCGGAAGTGACGTCTTGAACAGCCCTCTGTTGCTGCAAAAATTGAAATTGGCCGGCTGGGGATGTCTGTGAATGTTTTTCGAATAGAATAAAGTTATTTTCCCACATTTGGCATATTTATTTCGGCCCTCAGAACAGGAAATTCATAATCTATGGAAATATATGGAGCTTTTGGGATTTATGGCATAAGTTTCGCCATCTAGTAGTAACTTGATGAACTATTCTGTCCCTATTTCGATAGCAGGAAGTTTGCAGGAAAGTGTATACTACAATATTTATTACTAGCAGGTCACTAGGTGGCACCATAAGGATGATCGAGTCCACTACAAATAATCCTCCCTTGAAAAGCTTTTTTATTCAAAACCGATGGCTCAAACATCATGCTCAAACCACGCTCAAACCTGATGATATCATCAACATTGAAAATTATTCATATGGTGTTGAAACCTCCGAATTCCAGTACCTATTTCATCTTGAGGAAGAATAATCGATCACTCCTATATAGAATGAGTGTCTCCATAGTATTCTTCCACGAAAGTGAAATTGAGTCACATATTGTTTAGGAAAGACTAATTCAACTTTTGATGATATTTTTCATCGAAAATATACATTATGGTGACGATTGACAATCTTTCAACAAATGATCATTTAATGGTTTAATCCTCCCTCTTTTTTTTTTCGAAGTGATGAATCTGGAAAAAACTGTGAAGGCAGTTCTCGGCCGGAAATTTTCTGTAAACTTGTTTCTTCATGGATTATTTTGTTTGGCACGTCTTTTTGCGTCCTGTCTCTAGTACCTCTCTAGATTATAGATGCCTCATTTCATTTCAGGTCAGATTGAATTTGTGCTAACGATTGACGAGGCCGATTTTATTAGAGTCCCTGTATACACCTTAGACAAGAGTCCGGACACAGCTATACTTCTGTCCTTTTCTGTTTTCAAAAAATGCATTGATGATTGAATAAAGGAATAAGACATATATATCGAGCTCTGTCTTTTCAATTCCCCTAGAATCAATGATTGTCAGAAAAAATTTTGAGGGTTAGATTATTTGTCAAACCGTTCATAGCCGTAGGTAGAAGTGAGAAATAGGGCTATTTTAACTAGAATTACATGAGAATTACTATTAGATTTTCAAATAATGAACAACAGGGTGTTCAAATTTCGAATCGATAATTTTCATAATCAATTCCTGAGATGGCTATTGCAAATTTTCGTCATCAGGTATTTCTTCACATCATTAGATATAAGAAAGATAATTTAAGTGTTCTATGTGGTATCACATATAGCCAAGAAAATACAGGGTGATTCAAAAGTAAGCGGCATCCTTTCAGAGGCGTATTCCTTGCTTGAAAATAAGGCAAAAAGTTCCTATTGATAAGGATCCGAAAATGCTTCCTAAGGGAGCTACGGCCCTTTGAATAGGACACCTCAAAGACGGTTTTTTCTCTATAACTTTAAAATCCTTCACAACAAATTTTTAAAAATTGGTGTACGGCATAAACATTCGATGGTAAATAGGACTCCGTATTCGAAATTTCAGAATTTCATTCAGGGGCGTCACATGCGGGAGAGGGTAAGTGTAAAAATATCCCTTCTTCTCCGGATATTCAGGTTACTGTGATTTCGTTTGGAAATTATTTCGAATACGGAGTCCTATTTACCATCGAATGTTTATGCCGTACACCAATTTTTAAAAATTTGTTGTGAAGGATTTTAAAGTTATAGAGAAAAAACCGTCTTTGAGGTGTCCTATTCAAAGGGCCGTAGCTCCCTTAGGAAGCATTTTCGGATCCTTATCAATAGGAACTTTTTGCCTTATTTTCATGCAAGGAATACGCCTCTGAAAGGATGCCGCTTACTTTTGAATCACCCTGTATAGTTGTTTTCTGTTGGGATGTAAAAAAATAGTATATTATTGTTTCAATATAATTTTAATTGTGTCAGTTTCCCACCTCTTCCTGCAATCTACATTCACCTGTAAATTTTGAATTTGATCTAAATTAAAAACACCGTGGACTGATGACAGCACATTGCAATTTCTCTAAATCTTCTAGTTTTGATTTCAAACTTTCAATTTCTTTCCACATCATCTCATTCTCATTTTCTTTCTCTGCGATCGTATCATTCAGTAATTCCCAATACGATGACGATGGAACTCTTTTTTTGAACGTCTCTATTTTATAAATTGACGGCACAGCAGACTCTTTCAATTCGAAATCCATCAGCTTGAAAGAATCTCTATCAGAATGGGCCTGAAATTCATCTTTTTTGTACTGTTCTTTCAAGTACATTTGAATATTTACCTCACATATTGCGGATTTCTTGAAATTAACTTCCCATTCTGGACGTTTCATAGCAGTCTTCCATGACATTATCTTTAAAGGATCATTCGGAAAATTGAATATCTTGAATCCCTTCTCTAATGAATTATCGCAATAGAGATGTATAGAAATTTAACTGGTGGGCTCACTCTTCAATTGTTTCGTCAGACTAACTCTCTGAGATGTTTATAATTCCTATGGTGTAATCACTTAGTACTGGCAGGCGTTTTGATTTTTCTCGATATCGCCTACTTTGATAAAGTAGCGAGGCGTGGGTGATCTTGCTAAATTTCCATGTTTTAAACCAAATTTACAGTTCAAGGATTTCCAGGCAGAATGTCATCGTTGACTCGTTGAGGTTATGTTTTATGTTGAATTTTTGTTTACAATTTCAATTTCACATTTTTATTGTAATGGAAACGATTGTGCGATATATTTCGACCCTGATAATGTTGTCGATCATAAAAAGTGAAAATTTCACACAAGAGTGTGCAAGTGGTGTTGTGAATTATCTCAGTGAATTACATGGGACGCATGGCTCATGGAAGGTGAGTACCAGTGACATTTTCCCGAGCATTTTTATTTTTCCCGTAGCTTCTCCTAGTCAGTATTAATAGTGTTTGATTTTATCAGTATGGGTTTTCTTATAAACAATAAAATGATTTCACAAAACTGAAATCTGAAAATTATGTCAATCAGTGGGTCCTTGGATAGTTTTAATTCTATAAAATTGAGAAAAACATTAGAGGGGATCATCACATGGAAGTTTAGTATATAGAGATGAAGAAGTTTTGATATTTGAAGTAGGTATGTGCTTAGTTTGAGATGTTTCTACCTGGGCACAAAGTAGTGAGTAGTAGCTACTTAGAAAATTGAATGAAAATAAGAAACTAATGATAATTCAAAGGCAGGTAAACATGCATTGTGCACTCAAGGATTAATCATTATGCATTGAATGTGGTGAATACAATAATAGGTATCTAGATAATAGCATTTTTCAAGTGTCTATAGTTTTTTTACTTGGTTTTTTATGTTCTTCATTTTACCTGAAGCTGCCTGAAGATCTGTAGGTCAGAAAGGTTTCAATTTCTCTATGAATAGGATGATTATTCTATTCCATTCATTATGAGAGAGCTTCAGAGGGTTCAAGGAGGGCTTCAACTTATTTTGTTTTTTTTTTCAACAATTCATGACTGTTTAGAATTGTTTTTTCCATCTTCACATAGAGCTAACAGAACCTGTGGTTTCTATTACATATAAAGATCAGAAACATCATATTTGGCAGGGTGGTTTGCCTAGCTGAATTACTTAGGTTCACCCCCTACATAATAAAAATGATCATAATCACATTTTTGAGTCACATATAAATCACACAAATTTTTATTTGATAAATTGGTGATCAAATCAGCTTGAATAATAAATATTGAACTGTTACAGGTACAACTAGATTACTTGTAGAAGGAGAGAACCTCCCATGAATCGAAACCAGAGGCACTTGTATGTGTCATCAGAGTGTTTCACTCACTATATTCCATTACAAGGTAAGTCTCAAAATAGAGTTTAATCTAGAAATAGGAGAGACAGCTGATAAACAATTTAGTTCTAAAATGAAAAACATGTATATTGTGTGGAAGATTTATTGTATCTCACAATGGTGATCAGAGGGTAAACATATCAAACTACAAGTTACAGTTGAACAAATGTGATTCATTATAATTATCAAAATGTATGAAAATGTGAGTACAGAAATTGAAGACTGAATTTTAGATTAAATATATGCTTAGTCAAAAGCAATAATGCATTTTAGAAAATTTGAATGCTCACTCAATCTGTGTTTTTGTAAATTTTGTAATAAACAGTAGTACAAAAACATTATTAGGAGCAAATTCTCAAACATTTTCCACATCAAGCCATAATTTGTGTCAAAAAATCTCATGAAAACTTTAATAAAAAGTATATATTCTGTACTCTAAATCAGTCTTATAGGCAGTGTCCCAGAAGAATCAAGAAAATTATAGACCTAATAAAGAATTATCCAAATGATATTTTTTGTAGAAATTGAAGAGAACTGGACTAATCTGGTTACAGGTTGATATTCTGAATATTATGAAGTATACACAATGGTACAAACAATCTATTTATTTATAATTAGTTTTTCACTTTGTGGAGTTGAAATGAATTATAAATTGAGTATAAATTGAACCCTTATATTTCTTTTTCTCAAAGAGTTCATGGTAGATCTCTATTACCAAGTCGAAAGTCAGATGTAAGAGGGAGACTTGATATAGTTCAATCCAGAACAGCCTGAATGTTATTGAGGGTTTCTTTATTGTTGATTTTTTATCAAAATATTTCATATTTAGACATCACCTCCAAGTAGAAAATTTTTAAGATCAGAAATGGCAGAATCACAGTATATGTTCACGAATTTTATATGTTCATATATATATGTTGTGATTTATTCAATTGGCAGGGGAAAGTGGGGTACATTCATCTTATTAAAATCACATTTACAAAGTCATTATTAATTCAATAATTGATTTCAATATATGAATTAATAGAACTGATAAAAACCATCATGTCCTCAAGTAACAAGAATATCATTTTTAACACCTATTACTACTGACTGAAAGTATCCCAGTAGTGGGGTAGAACTATTAATTCAGTTCAACAATTCATTCTGAAAAGATACCTAATAATCTTATGAGAACATTTTGTTGTTCTTCAAACTTTGCTTATTGTCATTTTTATCTGATATTTATTACACAAAAATTGTAATTGAATATGAAATAATCAGTTAGTGCTGTCATAGGTTTGGTAGGCCTTAATACAATTCTGTCAAATCCTTGCTTCCTATGCTTGCTTGCATTGGCGTATAAAAGTGGCTGAATATCTTCTTCAGATAAATCACAATTCAAGAGCATTTCCTTTGTTGCTCATAACTTTTCCATGCCTGAATGGAACTACCCCACATGTACAGTCAGATGCAAAAATAATGTCACGGTTGGATGGTGTTAGCGCTCTTGTAAGTGACTTGGTTTCTCTTTTGTGTGGAGTGTAGTACTAGAATATATTAGACATTACTCCATATTAATGATGTCATACTGAAATGAATATACAACCATATCTATGATACAACAAAAAAACAGAAAAGTATGTCATGAAGAAACCCTACTTGAAATCTTTTCCCAAATGTAGTTGAAAAATTCTAGTTGTTCATAAAACATCTTTCGATATATGGAATTCATGACACAAAGAAAGAAAAAACACTTTTTCGGTATTGTAGTATGAAAATTAGGCGATTTTTTTTAAAATAATGAGTATTAATTTTCCAGTCCGAGGGGGAAAAATACCCAAAATATGTCCACCATATTTAAATATCCGGAAATTAAAAAGTTCTTAAAATATTTGAAATTTGTACTTGAGGTACTAAAAATATAAATATTGATAATTTAAGTACTGAACTCGGTACTGAAGAACTTGAAAGCTTATTAAATTGTACTTAATATATAAAAAATTATGCTTGAAGTGAATGGTGAAATCCATGGTGTACATGAGTTGTTTCCCCCTCGATCTACCCTCAGGACAAATGTACCCCATTTTTTCTATCTCTTTCATTTTACCACTGAGTGGTGAGTACCTATCCCTATTGCAAAATCAATGTGATGGCCAACCTAAATTTATTTTTTTGTATATTATCCTTCACCATTAAATCATCAATCAATAAAACTTATGGCGGAGCTATCGGCAGAGTATATTTCACCTGAAATTCTAATCGGGTGCACATTTTTTCTTAAAAATTGGGATGTACATGGGCTTTAGTCAATTGAAAAGCCATTTTAAAGTTTCTTTTGGATTCATGGTCAAGTAGCATTTCAAATACTTCATATTGACGAGTCCTTCAGGAATCTATAAAAGGATTTAAACTGGTTCGCTGAAATGTTCTCTTTTTTTCCAGAATATTCCTCAGACATTTAATCAGGTGTGGAAAGTCAGAACACATTCTCAGCTTCCTCGAGGGGTTCATTGGATGTTCACACCACGGCTGTAAACTGTTTTGTACGTCCATGTGCTTCCAGATGGATCTATTTCATGCCGCTCCATCACTTGTAATGGCATCAATGAGAAGACCCGCATTCTCACATAGGATAACACATTTCAAAATCAATTTGGCTTGAAGATCACCAGTGATGTTTCCTTTTGTTAGGAAACATCATAGAGCCTGCAAGCCATGACCAGTAAATGGCTGGAACATAATCACAAGCACATGATCACCCAATTGATCTTCCATTCTTTTTGGGTTGTATTTTCCTATATCAACGAATCCCACAAATTCAATTGTGTTCTTGTCAAACTTTTTGGTAAGGTTTATTTTGCATTTGTCTACCAAAAGACACCCATGCTTTTGCCATTCTGCCATATGTTTGGTTTTCTCTTCAATCATTACAAATACTTCATTTTTAAAACCAAAAGTTCCATGTATATTTCTTACACACCTGATAAAAGAATTAAAATTGACTTTTCCATCAACTACTGGAATGAACCACAACAAGCACATTTTCACACTAACCTCAACATTGAATAATTTCGTGAAAATAACACATATTTGGATACTATCGTTTTCATTTTCATGATGAATCCATCCTCTGCGGAATATTATGAAATTCTTTATGCTCCCAAATTTATGGAAAATTTCTTGAATTTTTTTCAATCACATTCTCATAATGCTCAAGCAATTTCCTCTAAACAGTTTTTCACTCATCTCTTCAAGTATTGTATGTACTTGAAATATTTTTCATTGCAGCTCTATTTTGCAAGTTTATTTCTAGATTGGGTAATTGTGACCTATACTTGAATGAAATCTCATATTCGTATATACAGTGTTTTGCGAAAATGATGGGCATATATTATTGCAGGAAGATTGAACACAACACATTGATCTTGATTTTCAGTTCAGTTTTCCTCGGGTTTCCAAAAAAAAACGAGAAAAACATTTTACAGGGTTATACACCAAGATCAATGGAGTTTGTATTCAACTTGGAGAATTTATAAATTTATGGTTGAAGAAGTCACAGTTGATGGCTCACATAACTCAATATGAGAATTCATATAAGGTTTGACCAGAATAACCCATTCAAGAAAAAGTCTCTGGAACTAGAGCAGCCATGTAAAATATTACTTGTTAGGTAGGAAATATCACAGTTATGAAAACCATTTTTTTTTAAATGACAAGAGAAGAATTGCAAAACCATTTTGAAAAAAATATGCTTCAGCATTATGAAGATGTAGTTGAAAAAAGTCCCAAAAGTTTCTCATCACATTGGGAGCATTTATAATTCTTCAATATTTTGCCGTGATTTGTTATTCACCCTAAACCATGTATTTTCATCAGCGTATACATATAGCCTATCCTAATATGTGAAACTATTGCGAAAATATTCAATGTTGAATGAATAAGTGCTTGTTGAAGTTCCATTGTTCAGCATGCTTATCTCAAAACAAAATACATATAATCAAAATCAGCAACACTTAGAAAATGGATATTATGTAGTTTGGCAATCTACATTGCCATCCTGAGTAGAACTGAGAAGAAAATTAATATTAGCTGACTACCTATTAAGTATTTTTTTTTAATTAATGGGAAATACCATACTATATTGAGCTAATCTGTAGTTTCTTTTCAGTGGTACTAAAAATGGCAGTATTGACCCAGTTATGTTTAATTTTTTGTATTGTAGATATAGAAGAAAATATTTTTTCCACCACAAGTTATAGACCCTCCCATTATTTTGAATTGACTCACCCGTTACTTGGTGGAAATCCACAAACAATGTTTGCACAAAATTCTTAATCACATGACATGTTTCGCTAACATGTTGTGTGATTAAGAATTTTGTGGTATCATTCGTGAAGTTTTTTTACATCTCCCATTCGTTACACCTTTTCAAGGCATAAAATGTGTTTTTTTTATACCAATGTAGTTTTCATCATTTTATGAACTAATAGTCAATTAAGACATAGTTTGGTTAAAACAAATTCACTGTTCTGATGCGAGATTCACAGAAATGGCAGTCAAATCCAGTAGTTATTTTTCAATATTGACTTGTCATAATGCTGTCATGGGCATAGCTACTAGATTTTAATCAGAATTGAAAAGAAGTGCTTTCATACTGACAATGTCAAAGCTGAAGCCTGTGTATATAATCTTGGTCCCTGGATAATGCTATTTTTTACTACCTTGGTGTATTAAAAACTATTTAAGACCTTAATAATTTTTTCTGTTCTATTCAGTTGATAATGTTGATTTTTGATAGCTATATTTTCGCATGGTGTGGTCAGCAATTTTTTAAAATGGATCACCCTGTATGTAGATATTTTTTCCGACTGCTATTTAAAAAAAAAAAGGTATTTTTTATAGCAATTTTTTTCAACAATATGAACATGTATCACATGATTTTCTCATAAGAATGTGCGTGTGCTACGTTTAATAATTAGTAACTGATTTTTACTATTTTACTTTTATCAACTACACTTATTATGATAATGAAAATTATAACAGTTTACAATAGAGGTCAAGAAATAGTAACAATGTAATTATGCAATGCATACAATTAATACTATCCTAACAGACCTAATCAGTATGAAATTTTATCAATTATCATTTCATCTTATATTTCTACAACCACCAGTCTAACGACACTCCGAACTTGATATCAATATAAGTTAGAAGAATAGCAGCCCGAAAAAATATTTACCTACAGGATGATTCATTGCAAAAAACTGCTGACCACGCAATATTTACAACAATATCTTAGCTACCAAAAATCAACATTGGCCACTGAGTAGAACAGAACGAATTATAGGTCTTTGGTAAAAAACAAAAATAAATTACTTCTGGTTTAGTCAGAAATTAGCCGTTTCCATATATTTGCCAACCCTGTATAACTTACCTAGAAGAGAGTGCTAGGAGATGGCATGGCCATAATTTGATTATCTCGGATATGGTTATAAAGCTTGGGACTTTTGATTTTCATCAAAATGCAATTATACACCCATTCTAATGTGTATCTTTTACCAGTAGATTTGCATTTGGAAGATTTTAAACAGGTGTGGATTATCATATCTTGTTGAACTTTTGGTAGAGTACTGAGAAGTTCAACTAGTTTGACCATGTTAGCATTTTCTTTTCTCAAATTAACTACAACTCTACTCAAATTGTGCATTTCTTTTTTATAGATTGGTTGTGTAATTATATTTATGTTTTTTCTTGACAATTTTTGGTTGTTCTTCCTGACGTTTTCTTATAAAATATTTATAACTTGTGCAGGCCTTGCAAGAGTAGTAATTTGCTGGGATAAGAACTGAACAGAATTTGCTTTTGCCATAGCACATATTCCATGAATCCATATTAACAATCAACTCTTGAAGATCTTCCATGCACAGTGGTTATTGTATTTTCAAGATTCGTATATTTTTCTGGAGCTCTGGCTATGATGAATGAGGAACTCAATATTATAGTTCTTTCATTCGAAATTGTTGAATCACATGCATGCACATTTTTGTCAAAAGAATATGGTTTCCTAATGAATCTATGAACTCCCCAATCAGATGGAAGTATCAATTGGGTACTGGATTTCAGCTCTTGAAAAATACCATTCAAATTACAAATTATTGTTTACTGGATTTACAGCTGGATCTACTTGGGAGCTGGGAATGGGAGAAGGACTGAGTGGAGTGGAATTTTGTTGAACTAGACTGAAGAAAAGGATGATTTTAATAAATTGATGAATCATTTATATTACTTTTATTTGAATAAAATATACTGAGTAAACACATTCATATTAGTATAACATAAAAAATACAATACAGTGACTTATACCAAATAATACTCATATCTTTATCTTATCGAAAGGAGAGAAAATCCCAAACCAAACTTGATAATAAAGATCAAAGAAAGTTGTATACCTGACATTCATATTGAGTATTTTCAACTATAGACATTGTATTTCAACAAATAAATGAAAGTAAAGAATTTTGCAAAAGTTTTTGCAAAAACTATTCTTTTTTTAAAAAGAATTGAAGGACCATTGACATATCATTATTATTCAATTTTAAAATGATAACTTCCAACTACAGAGGTACAGGGTACTTTAGTCTGTGATTCCTTGTGATATTTTAGGAAAAAACAGTCCTATGAACCTGTGTCCTAAGTTGCTTGATTCTCAGGTACAGGGTTAATAATAAAAAAAAATCGTTTTTTATTCATTACTCATAAGTTAAATGTCTTTCTATTATTAATTATTGTGACTATCATTGTGAGCCACTGGTGTTTCTGGGTTCCATATTTTTATTAGATTAACGAATTGAAATAACAACTCTTTTATCTCTAGTGTTACTTTAGAATTTGGCTCAGTTCTTGAGGAAATAATGAAAATTCAATTTGATTTCAAATTTCAATGTAGGTGCTCCCAAGACTCCCATTGTGATTACTCAATAAACTCATTTAAAATTTTGGGACTTTCAGTCACCCATGGAATTTTATACAGGGGAATCATAAAAAAACAATACACATCCAACTTCAACATCATGTACCTCAAAAGTGAGGCAAGTTAGGATACCTGTTTATGTAAACTTTATTTCCTAAAATATCAGGAGGATTCACCCTGTTGCACTTATTCACTACCACCCTGTGTACACATTATATGAAACAGCCAAAGGTAAGGCAGCTTTTTTCAATCTCTTTTTTCCAATGGCATCATTGGAAAAATGTCTCTCACACACAAATCCACTTGGGGGTAAGTTGACTGATGTGGCATCAGCCCACAATTGTAGTTCATCTTTGTCCTGGAATTATAATTTAACCTCCACTTTTAAATAGAATTTTATGGAGTTATTAGGGGAGCAGGGCATAAAACTGAAGTACTTAAGCAGTACATATTTACCAATTACCAGAGCTTGTTTGTCTAAGGAACAGCAAAGCTTTGGAATTCTTTGCCAAATGAAGTATTCCCAAGAACATATATAATCTCTAGTTGCACTTTGTGCACCACAAACATATAATATTTACACATCTTAGCATGAGCAAGGCAGGAAGGGGAAGGGTTATGCCCCTAGTCAAGTGAGTTACAAATGCAAAGCATTTTTCTTCTGGATAAATCATCAAGATTCATGCCCTGCCCTTCCTTATATAAATTGTATCATCTATAATGATTGGAAAAGGTGCCAAGAAAATTTATTTTATTGAATTGGTAATGGATTAATGCACAACATAACTCATGTCCTAGCTGTATCAATAATGATAACTTTTGTTAACTGGTGTATTTCCAATATTTTAATTCACCTCTCATTTTATTCTCAAGTAGATTGTTGTCATGCAAGATATTGATAGGTAGCTATTCTGCTAGAAAAATAATTTAGTTCTTTATGTAATGATAAGTAAATATATTGAAATATTAATTCCTACTCACTTTTGGTACAGAAAACATTCGTAATTCCGGATTTTTATGTGATCCGCACACATAACAGCAACGCCAGTCCATGATAAAAAGTACACACACTCACAACACAATACAAATAATACCTAACTACTTCTGAATGGTTATAAGAAAACACTTGCAATGAATATATCCGATTTAAATGATAAATTTGAATAATTTTAAATTTATCAAGATTCACGAAGCTCAAAAAACCATCTCAAGAAGAAGGACTTGGGACGTGAGACGTGACAATCTTGACAGATGTCGAGTCAAAATGTCATGAAATTATATTTTTTATTTACCTTTTGCCACAATCAGTTTTATCAACCTTGATCGTTCATTCTGTTCACGCCTACACGCCACCTAACGCTGAACATGAGAACCCCACGTTCCGAACTCGCATTCAATTGTTCCATATCGAGAGCTAGTCTGACGAAACAATTGACAAGTGGGCACACCATAGGAATTATAAACATCTCATAACTCTCGATATGGAACAATTGCAAGCGAGTTTTGGACGTGGTGTTCAGGTATTTGACGATAGAGGCGCCATAATCGGAAAATCGTTCAAAACCTTGGTTCTGTGAGGGATGAATCTATTTCCATCATTGTTCTGTGGTCGAATTCCGTCAGAGACATCTGTCACTTCGTATTTAGCAATTTAGATTCGAAAATTCGGAAAATTCGTACGATATAAAGTGTTTAGTGTTTTAATCCTGTAATTGTAATTGTTGTTCATTAGTGTTTAATTCTTTAATTGTTGTTTAGTAGTTTTGTTGTTTGTTTGGTTTATAGTGTTTAGTTTTTATAATTCATCATGGACTGGCGTTGCTGCAATATATGCGGATCGTATAAAAATCCGCAACTCCGTATGTTTTCTGTACCAAAAGTAAGTACGAATTCAACTAACAACTAATCATATAGGTACTACTTGCGAATGCACCAAGAATTTTTTCATTGTTCTGTTGATTTTCTCAGTGAAAGAATCAAAAGATACCTCTAATACCTAGGGATTTTTCAGAAAATACCTTGAACTTATTCTTGAACGTACTTTCTCAATACGTGTATACAAACAAGCATGTTAACAGCATAATATATATTACCTTATGACATTAGATTTTCAATTAATAATCACATAATTATAGTTCTTACTGGCTCTCAGGTACAGATATTATATAGTGACCCTCCTCGATCGGTTTCGTTGGGGTAGATAGAATGATAAATTACTTAGTAGACTTTTTTATAAAACACAGCCTGTGTTGCTCACAGATGATGCAGCTTTCTATCAGTGAAAGAATTCTCAAAATTGGTCAAGTATTTTTTGAGTTTATATATCATACATAAAAGAGAGATGTCATAAAAGTCATCTCTTAATAAACTACATGACAAATGAAGTGGTCCACCTGAAATTTTCACTCAATTTTGAAATCAAATATAATAAATACTAGTCCGATTCTGGAACGGTTTTTTTTTATTGCTTGGAGCGCACGAAAGGGAATCCCTATAATGAGATGATCTACCTACTCTGCCCATGAAGTTTGTGTTTCTAGATCTACAGGGAGAAACATATTGACCCATTACAAGAATAAATACTTTTCTTTTCTGCCATCTGACACATAATTTTTCCTCAAAATTCATCCCACTTTTATGCTAAGTCCAAATAATCCATCATATTAATTTTGATGACCAATTTGATTCAAATTATCACTTGAAATGTTGCCTAGCCAGAAGCTTTTCCTGCCTAGGCAGTAAAAGTGCACCTTTTCTTCAGAATCTACTGATAACACAAGAGATGTATAACTGAAGTCCAGGGTTACAAGCTTAGATCATACAGGAACAATTAACTTTGGTAATTTTTCAGGACAAAATTGAACTCCAAATGTGGTGTGATGCAGTAATGATCAACTTACCTCATAATGGTTTTGTCTGTCAGAAACATTTTTCTGATGATGACATTCTAACAAAGAGATTGAAAAAGGGTGCCATACCCTTACCTCTGGAAATGTTGGTAGTATTATTTTAACAAACTTATTCATTTTAGTGAAATTGTGTTACCTATTAAAATCTCACAATTGAATCAATGACAAGCTAAGATATTTGAACCATAGATGAACCAAACCCAGCTTATTTGATGTTCAACTCAAAACATTTTTACTACTGCCTTCATCATTAAAATATCCAAGGGTAAACCGTGGTGGAATTCTGGTGTACAAACAACTGGAATTCCTTGGAATTTTTTGGGTGAAGTGCAATATATATAATTCTGGTGTAGAAACAACTGTATTCCAGTTTTCAATTATGTTTCCATAAATTGATAATGAGCTATTGAAGTTCAGTAAGAAAATAATTAATTAATTGTGAGATTATAATATTAAAGTTTTCTGATATTCTCACATTTAGTAAGAAAATTATTGTTGAAATACATTAATTAGGAAGGAATGTATATCAGTTCAAAAATTTTCCTAAATATTGGATTTTTTCAAATTTGTTTCTTTTTCTTAATTACATTCCCTCGTTGGTCCCAGCACTGGAACCAATGCCCCATCAGAAGAAACTTGTTCGGTATTAGGAAAGCATACATTCACAAACATCCATGGCCTAAATGGGGGCTTGAACCCATGCCTCCATAGGAGTTCCTTTATGAACTTAGTGCCTTTGCGCTCTCGACCACTGGGCCGTTTGATTAATACATTTAGAGATCACATCAATATTCTGTGGAGTTATATTGATGTATATATGAAATTGTAATATGATGAAACTACATGAAAATAAACTGAAATATATTTTTTACATATTTTTATCAATTAATTCATTGAATTCAATCTTCCTTTTAGTTTAGCTCAACAAGATTCCTCTCCAATCAGTCCATCCTCTCTTCCCACTTCCTCAGTAATCCCAATTATGAATGATGTTCCTCCTTTGGGTAATTTAGAAAATATATCTCCTAGTGAAACTATGAATGAAGGAAACCTGAATGATATATTTGAGGAGTTGAAATCTGATACACCTCAAATGATACTTCCATCTGGTTGGGGAATTCATAAACTAGAAAAATATATTCTCATTACAAAATTGTACATTGATGACAATTTATCGATTATAACTGAGAGATCTATTATACTGAGTGCCTCAAATATCATAGCTAAAGCTCGTGACAAGGTTTTGAATCTAGAGAACACAGTCACCAGTTTAGAATGTCTTCAAGAATTAATTAAAAATATGGATACATGGAGAATGTGTCATGGCAATAGCAAGTCCTGTGCAGTGCTAATTCCAACAAATTGGAATTCTTGCAAAGCCTGCTCCAGTTATAAATATTTTATCAAAAAACGCCAGGAAAAACAAACAAAAGTGATAAAGAAAAAACATAAATACAATTATACAACCTATTTATCAAGGAGAAATGCTCATTTGAGTAGAGTTGTGTCAAATTTGAGACAAGAAAAAGCAAATATGGTTAGACTAGATGAACTTCTTGGTACTCTACCTGAAGTTCAACAAGAAATGATAAAAGCTTGTTTAAACTCTGCCAAACGCAAATCATCAGGTAGAAGATATACATTAGAATGGGTGTATAACTGTATTCTGATGAAAATCAAAAGCCCAAAACTCTACAACCATATCAGAGATAAGCAAATCATGGCTATACCATCCCCTAGCACACTCTCCAGGTAAGTAATAAATTTAAACATTTCTATAAATAATACCTAGAGTCCAAGAGCACAATGGTAGGCAGAGAGGGAGAAAACACAAATTGAAAGCGCACCAGCGACGTTTCGCTAACATCCATCCAAGTAGCGCTTGAACTCTAGTTTGATGATTGTTACTACATGAGATGCAGATAAAGTTCATCAAGCATTTAAAATAAGACAATAAATCATTTAGGCAAGTGAAACGAACTAATATAATAATAGGATCTGTAGCAGACAAAATCCCAAATAATCTAGACAAATTAATATAATAATAATGATGATAATAGTTTTGTTTTATTTATTTTCATTGATTTCATTCTACATAGTAAATGTAGACACTTCACAAACGATAAGATTTCCACAAATTCCTAATAACATGACATGTTTTGCTAACACAGTAGTTTCTTCAGGTGAAATAATCTTATCCTTTGTGAGGTTTCTACATTCAATCATAATGATAATAGTAATAGTACAGGACGAAATTCTTACAGTCTATTCTACCAAAACTATACTTTATTGTAATCAAATTACTGGGACATGTTTGGAAGCTTAGCTTCATTATCAGGGTTTAGTTACATAGGAGCACTGTTCTTGGGAAAAAAATATGTTCACATATTAAAACAAAAATTCGAAAAATCACTAATACATAGTTGAGAATGTAAAAAAGAGGACTGCAATTATTGTGGATCACCTATGTTGCGATTGCGACTGATTTTTTCGAGGATTTTTTAAACGTCGTGATTTGTGAACATCATTTTTCCTCCAGAACAACTAGTTGAGTGCTTTACCCACTGTGCTATTCCACTGTCATATTAATTATCAAAATGAATGTAAAACTCAATAATTGTCACTACATGTTGGAATATATATATTCTTTTTAAGTTTGAGACATATAACAGTTTCATCTTGACACATTATAGTGCTGTATAAATCATATGAAGATTCATAGTATTCATACAAAATAAAAAATAAAAATTTAGGTACTCATATAACAAACAATGAATAAAATATAAAATAAATTAAATAATGATGTTCAAAATTGTCCTTAGTAGTAATACAAATAAATTATATGCATGTATCCTACAATAAAAATATCAATAAATTCAATGGTGTTCAGAATGAAAATCAATGTGAAAATGATTATTTTACTAGGTACATCAGAAATATAGATGGAACCTTTGGTTTCAAAAAAGAGGTTTTCGCAATGATAAAAGAAAAAACCAAGCACATGGCAGAATGGCAGAGGCACGGGTGTCTTTTAGTAGATGAATGTAAAATCAACCCTACTAAGAAATTTGACAAAAATACCATGGAATTTATGGGATTTGTAGATCTTGGGAAATACACTCCCAAAAACATGGAAGATCAATTGGGTGACCATGTGCTTGTGATCATGTTCCAGCCATTTGCTGGTCATGGCTTGCAGGCTTTAGGATGTTTCCTTACAAAAGGAAACATTACTGGTGAACTCCAAGCCAAATTAATTCTGGAATGTGTGATACTTTGCGAAAATGCGGGTCTTCTTATTGATGCCACTACAAGTGATGGAGCAGCTTGGAATAGGTCCATGTGGAAAAATCTGGGGGTACAGAACAGTTCACAACCATGGTGTGAACACCCCATGGACCCATCAAGAAAGTTGAGAATGTGTTCTGATTTCCCACATCTCATTAAGTGCCTCAGAAATATTCTGGAAAAAAAGAGATCATTACAGGTATTTCCGTTCAAAATTTATTTTATAAAATGCCCTGTAGGTTAACCAGAACTGATAAATTCACTGAACTTAGGTTTTGAATTTGTAGTTTTTCAATTCAATAAAAAATGATGGATGGAAAGGTATGGATTATCATCTGACAATATTTGATTTGAATAGAAATTTAAAGAAAACAAATTCCATTTTGTTTCACTGATTGAGCATATACAGGGTGTTTCAAAAATAGGTGGCCTCCTTTCTAGGGCAGGTAGAACACTGCAAAATATATTGGGTTTGCTCAATAATAAAATGTGAGCCATCCAAGATTCAAGATACAAGGTGTTGAAGAAAATAATTTGTAGACAGTTTTCACAATTTTGTGGAAACTACTGGCAACATTTATTATATTATATGAACATTTCATACAATATCATGAATAATAGGTATTTATGGTACTAGTGTGTTATGTTGAAAATGAGTCACGTGAGAAATATTTATACCACAAAGCCGTTAGGCCGAGTGGTATAAATTTTCAAGTGACTTAGGAAACATAACACAAGCGTGGCATACAATGTTTTATCCAACAAGTGGAAGAAATCGTCTCAGTACCCTATAAATGTCATAATAATTAATTGACAGATACTTTTTTACTACTTCAAATATGAACCTGAGTAATAATCCATAACTCACTAGTGAGTGGATTATAACACATTAGTGTGTTATTTGATAGTTGAAATTACATTAATAATGACAGTCATAACTGTCATGTGTTGGATAAAAGATTGTAATCCAATTTCATTTCATCAAGAAACTATGAAATTATTGATTACCAAACTGGACAACAAGATTCATTTCATCTTCATGTTCTAACTTCTCTATTGGATAAAAAAGATTCACACATGCTGTTCTATTTGAGTATAAAATATAATATAAAAAATTGCAGAAATACAATCAAATTCAAATATGAACTCAAAAAACATCTTTTTTTTTCAACTATTGATTCCTATTTGAATAAATGAATAAATGAATAAATGAATAAATGAATAAATGAATAAATGAATAAATGAATAAATGAATAAATGAATAAATGAATGAATGAATAAATGAATAAATGAATAACACATTCATACAAAATTTCATTGCAATGTCGCCAGTTGTTTCAACATGATCATAAAAAATGTGTTTGGAAATTATTTTTTCAACGCCTTGTATCTTGGAAACGGATGCATTTATGAAATTTTTTTACTCAGCAAGCTCAACTTATCTACATTTGTATTAGAATACTCCATCTGGTTAGAAAAACTAAAAATTTAAATGTAGAGAACCCTGTTTTTATTATGGATATGAAGAAGAAAATGTAATGAGTTGAAGAAACCATTGTTCAATGGAGATATTAATTTGAGTTCATAAATTTCAGTGATCCTCTATATTTTGCTTCATAGGTTCCTGAAGGACTGGTCAGATATGATGTCATTGAAAATCTCCTAACACTTGAATCAAGAAAACAATTTAAAATGGCATTCAGATTAACAAAAGCTCATGTACATCCGAACTTTGGGGAGAAAATGAGCACCAGATTAGCATTTCAGGTTACATAATTATCTCAAGATTCTCAAGTGTACATTTCCAAAACTGGAAAAAATATATTTAATGTTGCTCAATCTGAATATACCTATCAATTAATTATAATTTTAGCTATTCAGCAATACAGTTGCTTCAGCAATAGAAGTGTATAATGATGAACTAGGCACTTGTACTGAACCAACTGTTGCATTCCTTAGAAGGATAAATAAATTGGTGGACATTATGAATTCCTCAAGCCCAAAAACTGCTTTGAAAATTGGGTCTGAAGGATACATGGTAAATTATCAAAATTCAGTTTGAATTTTAATGCAAAACGAACAGTATTGGTATGATCATCACATGAACCACACAAACAAAAGAAATTAGACATTGCAATGTTTTCACCCCTATTTTATTTCAGGAATTACAGAATTTCCTTGTATATTTGGAATTATGGGAGGAATGTTCTCCACAGTCGATATTTTTATCAAAATCAACATTTGAAGGATTGAAAGCCACAATTGCATGTACCCTTGATTTGACAGATTATCTTACAAAGACTGGATTCAAGTACTTTATGACTGCTAGGATAAATCAAGATCATCTAGAGGTAGATACATCAGATAAATTCATTCTATAATGAACATAATACTTGTTCTGTACTGGTGAAAACAAATGGTCATCAACCAGTCTTGCAGTCAATAACAAGCTATCCAGTTTTGATACAATTCAATAAAACTTAATTGAGTTATACTGACAAATCATTGTTCCCAGATTTGGAAGTAAAATTAATAAATTTCAAAGATTTACTCAACTTTGTTTTTCAGCACTTTTTTGGGATGATGCGAGCGGCTGGGGGGTGTAATAGTCACCCAGAATCAATCCAAGTGGGCCAAATATTCAGACTCATGTCATTATTCTCATTAGTTAAGCCCCCCAGAGGAAGCAATGTAACAGGTGGTGACATGATCCATTCTCTTATCGCTATAGGCGACCTGAAAGAAAAGAAAAAAATGAAATTTGTGTTTGATCTGAACATTGATTCAGATGATCAAGTCAATACGGTTGAAGAGGTTCAAGAAGAATTTGAAAATGTTGAAGAAGCATTTGCATATTTTTGTGGATATATTGCCAAAAAGGCCAAGAACTCCACAAAATGTGGTGAATGTTTAAAAACATTATGTGGAAATGGAAATGAGAAGTTCAACTCATTCATTAAAATGAAAAGTAGAGGATTTCTTACATTTCCATCCAATTTGATGATCTCATTCCTAACTGATGTTGAAAATACAATATCAGGTATATTTCAAAGTGATTTGAAAAAATGTTCACTTTCACTGATTGGTGAGAAACTAGCAGTTTTCAAGCCAAAAGTTCTTTTAGGTTGTATTTTCCATGGAAGTGAGTTCACTAAAAACATCATAGAAATGTATGTCATTTCAAGATTGAGCATATGTTGTTCAGAAGAACAAAAACTAAGAAAAATTGACAACAAATCTAAAAAACTTGCCAAACTGGCTAAATTGAATTGACACCTCATAATCTCATCATGATTGATATGTTTGATATTTTTCCTATGTCAAATGAAACCACCTCCCTTCATTTGGCCTTAATTTATGAGGCGTACTAATTTTAAAATATTTACTACATATTCACAGACTGCATATCTTCACTTTCATTTTGCTATGCAGGAAAGGGAATCTCTATTATGTTCTTGGAATTTTGTGCCTGCTTTGGGTAGAAAAGGTGAGAGATAGGTATTGGCATATCGGAGGTTATATATTTTTTTTATTCTCTTGGAGCGCAAGATAGGGAATCTCTATAATGTTCGAAGAACACCCTGCGTACCTAGGGAGAAGAGGTATTCATTTTTTTGAATTTCTGGAGGTTATAAGTTCTTGGGAATACTTTCATTGGCAAAGAATTCCAAATATTTGCCGTTCTATTTCCAAAGCAATGAAAGTTGCCCATTTTGAGGGGTACCTTGAGGGCCACACTGTAATTATGTTGACAAATCAAAAATATTTCGACCATTTTCAGAATATTTGGGGATTGAATTTCATTGGTTGAACCTTGATAATAGATACAAACAAACAAAATAACAAATGTTATAAATGATAATTGAATTTAGAAAGATGAGGATCACTGATTTTCATGTGGAAACAAAGAAGGGACAGTTCTGAAGAAATTAGGCTCAGGGAGCCCCTCAAAAACTGAAATGGCACGTTGAAAAGTGAAGCACAGCAACTCAATTTGAATTCAAAACAAATAAGGAATTTCCTCCTACTCATTTCTTTATTTCTTGAAATGGAGGCACTAGAATTAGGGAAAATAAAAACTTTTGTAACCCTGATGCATATTTGAAAAATGATCTTTATATTTTTGGATTATTAAACAATATTTTATTAGCGCCTAAAGATCAACTTTCTTCTCATCCACAAAACCTTTTTATTTTATTTTCAGATTCTTATCATGTGTGTTCAATAGATATAATTCAATGTTCGTCATGGCAAGTAGCCAGGAAAGTAGTTGTTTTCTGTTGAATAAACCCATAAAGAGTTGATATATTCATTGCAAAGAGAATGTGAATTCTCAATATATTTCTTTGAAAATATATATATAAATTTTTTTCATCTTCATGATATATCTGAGAATTTTCCTTTTTACCATAGATATTAAAAGCTATCCCACATTTTTTTCTAGAAAAATGACTTAATGGCAAAAATATAATATCCTCAACTCAGTAAAGCACTGAAACTTGAGCTGTAGTGGAGAAATAGATGCCTGAACTCTGATAAAAATTAGTTCCACTAACCCAAAGAATTAAAAGTTTTATTTGATCTGCATCTGGTAATTGCTGCTATAACAGTTTATTTTAATACCTATATAATGTTCTATAGTTCTATAGTTGATCTGATCTAGTTGGAATTTCCTTATTTTCTTTAGTCAGAAAATCAAAAAGAAAGCTGATATCACTGAAAGTGGAATACACACAAAATAGTGGAATATAATCAATGTATAATATTTTTTTGAAAATATGCACAAGCTTCACAAGCATATTGAAAAAATAATGATAATTTCTTTTTGCGGACACCTTGTGTTTTATGATGATAAAAATCGGTAAAGGTACGTTTCAAGTGATCCTGATTCAGAATCCAAGATTATTTTTTGTGAAAAAAGTCCCAAATAGTACTTCCTGAAATTTAGTTCAATAAAATTGGTCACTATGACAATAGTCCAAGAATAAAATCACTGTCTTAGTGGATGGACATTTCAAATACCTATCCAACAAAAAAAAAGAATTTCAAAATCGACAGATTATGATGATTTTACAGGGGTGGTAAGTCCTTATTATGGACACACTGTATAAGAATTGGATTAATTGAGTACCTAACTATGGCTAATTTCTTAATTTATCATTAATTAATGCTATTTGAATTAGAATGTAATTGGTAAGAGTCTTTTTCAAGGCCTTTTTGGACTTCCATTGTCTACAAATGGATACCAAAAATATTTTTAATGAAAAGAAAATGAAATTAGAAACATGAGAGGGGAAGAATAGTTGTAGAACAAGAAAAAATTGAGAAGAAAATTATTTTTCATCCCTCTCCTGCATATTTCTATTTTCACTCCATTCACTTTTCTTCTTATACAATTAGTTTCGATATCATTTTTAAGATAATGGTAGTATGAACCAACTCTCTTCACTCAAGACATTGTCAATTACCTAGGTAGGTTGCAAAAAAATGTATTTGAATATGGATTTGTACAGCTCATCTTTCAACATAGATATCTAGATATTCTGAATAAATGTTTGTTAAAACTACCTATGTCTTTGTTTCTGGGACTGTATCTATTCCTCCTAATTCTGTTTTTATTTTGAGACTCACCACTTAATGGATTATAGTAGGTCTAATACAAGGATTATACAACTACATAATCCTTGGGTCCAACATTGCTAGGTGCCTGGTGGTAAACTTTATCTTGCCTCTGGTTTTCATTATATAGTAGGACAGGTAGGACATTCCTCACCTGACCTGAACCCAAGCCTAAACTCTACTAGGTACCTGTAAATCAGGAATAGTTTTTGGAGTTGATCTTGATAAACATAATTATTATAACAGTGAGTCAAATGTGATTATGATATTGATTTTGCAGACAGATATATGTAGGACATTGGATATTGATTTTTTCTGTTTTGATGAGAAGTAAAATACATCTCTAATCTCAATAACACATGAAGAACAAATAACTAGACATTATAAGATATCATTCAACATTGAAGTACATACTTTTAGAAAGATGCCACTAATTGGTGATTATTTTATAAATAAATACTGTGCTCAACATTTTCATTCAAATTTCAATCTGAAATAGAAGCAAGAAAGCTTTTATTGTAGCCGATTTTAATAAGCTTCACTTCTTTCATGACATGAACCTATTTAAAGCATGAAATCTGATGAATTTCCTCTGAAGAACCAGAACAAAGAATGTATCAACTATTGAAATAGACCAATATCGAAAATCATAATAGACAGATGTACTCACCTTAGAATTTATTCACACCAGTTCACGCTAATATTTCAAATCACTGAAATAATACTGTTGTAGAACAGAGATTTTCTTTTTTCTATGGTGAATTAGGTATTATACACAAAATTTAGACACTATGAAACACATCCCTAACGAAAACTTGACCACAATCTCAAAAATAACCATTTTTTCAGCGTGTTTACAGCTCAAGAATATTTTTGATGACATTATTGACGTTTCGATCCTTTGATCAGAAATCAGTTCACTGTCCTGATCCAAATCATATACGTATCCAAATATTTATCGGTCGGTAATATGTTTCCTGTAAATATGGATTGTAACCAGGATGAGCTTAGCGAGATTTACCCACGTCCAGTTTGTTTATTAAAGGTTTATCAGAGTAGGCGCCATCGAGAAACTTGCAAACGACCTTCAATAGGGAGCGAGCGCACCAGTTCTTACTTCCATCATTATCGCAATAAGGTATACGCAGCAGGACATTGAAATAATTTAAAATGCTGAATTTTGGCTGTCATAAAATTTCAATGACAGTGACAGATATTCGAAATATTTAAAAAAGCGGGTGGGCGACTATGGTGTTTCGTCACATTGTCAGGTGGGCAAACTAAATGAAGCAAAATGTTAAAAACCCCAACGGCTGTCAGTTTTGTGTCCGGACTCTTGTCTAAGGTATATACAGGGACTCTAGATTTTATGACGATAATGAATGACTAGTTGCCGGCTGACGGGCCTGACGGCAGATAACTGCAGATGAACTGATTTTGGTTGTAGAAATAACTTCACTCTATCTGAGACTACGTAGTCTTAGATCATTATCTGTACTCTGTACTTTCCATTACAATCCACTACTTTCTCAACAAATAGGTGAAAATCAAAAGAAGGAAGTGTTCTGTTATTTTTAGATCAGGTTCTATCTGTAATCCGTATATTTCCGTGAAATCGGACATATAGCCATAGCCATTCTTCTACCATTTCTATTGTTATTGATCATTGTTATTGTTGTTTGACCATTAATGTTTTCCATTATAAATTCACTTTGAAAATTGCTACTACTCGGTTTTCTCATGATATTCTAGTTATTCTCAATTCTAATTTATCTGAATCGATTTCATTTCGTGGATATTGTCTTGATCTAAATAACAAATAATATGGGGGCTGTCCTAGGCCTTTGTTCTGCTGCACAGGTAATAAAAATGAAATAGAAACGCCCCAATTTTTTTATGGCATTCATCAGTAATCAGCTCAATATTTTCGAGATCATGATAATGAGTAAGAAAATGATAATGCATATATTTTGTGTTTTTTCCTATCTTTCTAGCTGGCATGTTGCTGTGGCAGCGCTGCTTGTTCCCTATGCTGTTCAGCATGCCCTTCTTGCAGAAATTCCACATCCTCAAGAATTATGTATGCCCTCATGTTACTATTGAGCACTATTGCAGCCTGTATTACACTGTCTCCAGGCTTGCAAGATGCTATGAAGAAGGTAATAACTATATTCTATCAGCATAAACTACAGAGCCCTAACTCCAATTTGTCATTTAGGTACCATTCTGCAAGACCAACAGTACTTCATTTGTGCAAGATACATTACCAAAAATAGACTGTGCTGGTGCTGTTGGATATCTTGCTGTTTACAGAATCTACTTTGTTTTAACATGTTTCTTTGCTCTGATGGCATTGATGATGATTGGTGTTAAAAGCTCAAAAGATCCCAGAGCTGGTATCCAAAATGGGTAAATTTCAACCAAAACTTCCTCAGATTTCAGCTGAACAATGTTTTTTGTAGATTTTGGGGATTGAAGTATCTTCTAGTCATTGGAGGTATCATAGGAGCCTTTTTCATTCCTCAAGGGTCTTTTGGCATCACTTGGATGTACTTTGGGATAATAGGTGGTTTTTGTTTCATTTTAATTCAGCTTATACTTATTGTTGATTTTGCACATTCCTGGGCTGAGGCTTGGGTTGGAAACTATGAAGAGACAGAGTCTAAGGGCTGGTATTTTGCCCTAATTGGTATGACTTTGCTCAATTATGCTTTGAGTATCGCTGGAATTGTACTCCTGTATGTGTACTTTACCAAGGTGAAGCTCAAATGAACTAGGACAATGCTGTGAATTTTCTAATTATTTTCATTTTCAGTCAAGTGGGTGTGATTTGAACAAATTCTTTATTTCTATCAACATGATAATCTGTGTTATTGTGAGTGTCATCTCAGTGCTTCCATCTGTTCAGGACAAGCTGCCGAGGTCAGGCCTGCTGCAGTCTTCTGTGGTCACCTTGTATGTGACTTATCTAACTTGGTCTGCAGTATCAAACTCTGCCAGTAAGTTTGTCTCTTGGAAATGTTACTGTGAATTTATGAAAACTACAGTAATATACTTTTATTTCATTCAAATTTAAATTACCATACTCATAATTCAAACCTATTCACCAAATTATCTTTTTCACACCTACAAACAAAGCAATAAGAAACAGATGAAAAAATAAATATAACTCATCAATATTTCTTGAGAATTGTATCCATTAAAATTGTTTGGTTTTTGTAGAAGAGTGTAATCCTGGTATTTGGGGCATTGTTGGAAACACATCTACCAGCAACAACAGAATTGATATTGTTGGCTTAATCATCTGGATGTGCTGCGTTCTGTATTCCTCACTGAGATCTGCTAGTAATTCTTCTAAAATCACCATGTCTGAAAACATGTTGGCCAAGGATACTGGAGCAGGTAAATATTAATTTTTTATTTTAACTTTCATCATTTTGTTTTTCATACATGTTTGTATGTTTTCCCATGGTTGTATGCACATATTATTCCTATAGACTATAGAGTGAATGAATATGGACTTCACTACTTGGGAAGGTGATATCTTGATATCAAAAAAAGCTATTCAAAATTTGGAAAAAGGGACTTGAATGAGATGATTTTTCTTTCCAGGTGATGGTTTTTCCATTTGATTTTATCAATTCATATACAGGGTACTTATGTGGAGAAAAAATGTTTTTCCTCAAATGATATCAAATATTAAAGAATTATAAGTTCAAGTCGTATTTCCAAAACCATACCCCAAATAAATAATTTGTGTGCGTCACTGGATTCTGTGTAAAATTCTTTATGGAGTGAGATTTTAATTTGACAATATCAGTGAGGAACTGTGGATATAGATAAAGTATAAATTTTCAAAATCGTCCTGTATCTCATAAATGGAAACAGTTATACAAAATCTAATCAGGCCATCTTGAGTTTCACAAAAAAGTGGTACAGAACCACAAAAACCGCAAGGTTCTATTTCCAAAGATAACTGAGATATCAGGCAAAAGCATCGAAAATGGGACACACTGTACAATGTACATATCCTGCTGATTTTTTGATCTTGTGTTGTTATGTTTTTGGTAGTTAGTTCAGCATATTGCATTTTTTTTGAACTGAACAAGATATTAAAAATACCCACTTTTTTAAATTCTCATGTCATGTTCATTGAATGATAAAATGCAATTTTTTCTGTGACGTGAAAAAAGTCTGAAAGTTCACCTCTGTAGACAGCTTATAAAATGTCACTTTTTTCCATCGGGAAAAAGTGAGTACTTTTTTCCCACGGAAAGAGGTGAGTACTTTTTCCCCGGATATATATATCACATATTCCGAAAAATAAGCCAATATCACCGTCCCGGAGAAAGAACTGCAAGTAATTTTATCTTCTATTCAACTTTGCTGATATATAGGTAAATTTCTAAACAACTCCTGAATTAGCAATTTTTTTGAAATCAAATCAAAGAATTAAACTGACAGATGTTTGATAACTTCAAAAGAATGATAAAGCTGCCTGCAACAAAGGTGTCAATCTTGTTAAAACTTCAAATTTCAGGTTGATAATTTTCAGTTTTTCATATAATGTAATATCTTCTCAATATTGATTCGTTTTTTTTTCCTGTCACAGAAAAAAATTGTGTATTATATTATACACGGGAAATATATTAGATTTTATCTCACGGAGTTAAAATCTAGTACTTTTTTCACTTGTATAATTAATAACTATTATTATGCATTATTGTAGCACTATGAATTGATTTTGCTGAATCTTAGTTTCTGCTGTAGCAAATTTTTGCTCTTAGCTTGAGTATGCCAACAGGGTGATTTCAATATTTATTTACATAATACTTACTATTACCCATTTGAAAGCGGTAAATTATCCGATTTTGATGAAAATTTTCTGAGGACATGAAAAATTGTATGTCTGTTTTTTGCCATGAAAATCCCAGAGAATCTTTGTAATGACTTTAGTTCTAAATCTAAATCGAAAGTAGACGTTTGCTCCCCCATTTAAGGCAACAAAGTTGTCAATTCACTCCCACGGGAAGAAAAAAATATCTACTCCCGTGGGAGGTAAAATAAATTAGCTTCAGCATGAATCCATTTCCTCTCATGTGTGTTTAATACCCTCCACTTCGCGTCGTGCATTAAACTTCTCACGTGGGAGGAAATGGACACCTTTCCTCCCTTGATATATGAATAGATATAAATAGGGTGAACCACCTGGGAGTGGGACACTCTTCTCATATTTATGTATACAGTTCTGACAAAGTTTTTTCAACTGAAGCACGAAAAAAAATGAAATTTTGATTTTGTAGTCGGAAGTTCAATCATGAAGGAAAATTACATTTCCAGTTCGAGCTATAGGAACTTCCAACTGCAAAGCTTGAAGTCGATAAAATCAAAGTTTCGAAATTTCCTACTGATATCATATTGTAAATAAATGAAAACACAACAGGAGACAACCGCGTCGTCCATCGTATCATTAATTTTTTTTTCCAAAAGAAAAATCGGAAAATTTAAAAACCGCCCACACCCCCCCAAGAAGGTCTCCACCGGTTCGTTCCTGCTTTTGCTTGCAACAGCATATAGCGATTTACATTGGTAAAACTGGCTCGCACTGAGTGCATATTTTGTATTTTATTTGTAAAACTGGGGTCAGGTTTTGAATTCCATTGGAAAACTGGTTCACATAGTACAATTCTCGAACGAGCTCTAATAGTTTTGAAAATGGCGGAAACATTGGATATGAACAGTTTGAAAACCAAATTGTCGGTGGCAATGTAATCATCATCATCAAATAGTGATGAAAAGTTGGAGGTTTCAGGAAAATAAAGAAGATCACTTCCCAGAATTCATAATGTTGTTGAAAGTATTTTGCAAATTCTATGATGAAGAGGTACTTGTGCCCAAAATTATTTCCATCTACTTTATTTTCAATTGGGGTTAAGAAAGGATTTCAGAATGCAAACAATTTATAAACAAAGACAAACCAACTTATCCGATTCAACCTCCAACAATCATTTTATTACAATATTATTTCCTATTCCACACCACCAGTTCACATTTTGGGAGTTGAAACCAGTGCACCACCAGGTTTTTACTAATGAAAGTCGCTGTTAGTATCGATTTTGTTTGTATGTTTTTTTGTGTTCAAACCATGGCATTATGTAGTGAAATTAGGATTGTGTTTTCGATTTGTGGCCAAAATGATAGCTTTGTGATTGACACCATTTAACATATATTTTTTTCTGTTCAGTACGTGGCTCCGGAACCGACAATTTAGTTGAGAATGAAGGTAGGAGTGGACATCATCAAGTAATGGGTTTGAATGATGAATATAGTAAGTAGTAGATTGACTGTCGCGAGCGTAGCGAGGTTAGGAATTCAGCCAATCTACATTTGCTGCCGTGTGAAACATATAATTTTTTGTCCAAATATTATAAAACCGATGTTGTTTTTTTTATGTGAAAATCCATCATTTTGACAGTGTTTATCTACTGGTGACTACGGTTGTGGTTTATTTACGGATTGCCAGTAATTTCTCAAGTTTTTTGATCGTTTCTTAAATCTGATTAACATGCATGCTCGGCCAGTATTTGATTTTCGATCATGGCACCCAAAAGTCCTTGATTTTTGTGCACATTAAGCACAATCAAAGGATGTAGTGTACTGAAAAAGACAAAAAAAAACGTCATCAGACTGAAAATGTATCGAACATTACTAATTTTTCTGTAACCCACTCAAAAGTCGTCCATTTTAATACCAAAATTAGCTTAGCTCTTAAATTGACGTTTATATTACTGACACAAACATAGGTATGTTGCTTGGCAGTACTTTTAGTTCCTAGGTAATAAAAAGGATGTAAGTACTAGGTCATCAAGAATAAACAACATTGTTACGTTTGGCTATTTAGGTTGGGATGCATACCTGATTTGCTTCCGATTTCGGCAGATTTGGCATCTCATACCCATGCTGGAGATATAAATACATCATGTAGTTGAAGATTCGCATTCTTGCTCGATCTGTAGTTCATTCGGGATCTGATTGATTGGATAACATGTTTTTGAATAATCACGGCTAGCTTCACCTTTTTGTCTCATGCAACGATATTGTTCAACTTCATTTGATTACCCAGCCAAACACAGTGGAATATGGAGAGAAATAAAACACCACTATTATTATTGTTGATATGCTCACTAACCTAAGATTTTCCACTTCTTTTTCCTATACCTGGCACTGGCGCGGTATTTGCTATTATGGCTGACACCTGGTCCAAATGAATTCATCCATTCAACAGAATACTCAAATAGGTCACTCTGTGGTTGTATTTATATTGAAACTACGATTCGAATATCCTTGAAAATTGAATGAACCTGATCTGTTGCATTGCACTGTATCCACGTTTCGGGTAGTATTGAGATCGTGTCTGTAGTCTCTGATGACAAAAATTCACTTGACAATTCCATTTATTTGATCAAATAATGATTCAAGATCAGAACAAAAATGTCAGGCAAATAAAATAAGCCGATTTTGTTTATTTCGATTGATATACAGGGCAGATTGAGTTGAAAAATAAAGAAACTCTCATTTTTTGTTTTGTGCTACTTCCACTTTCCCTGGTGAAAGGTCAATAGATCCTTCTAAAAGTTGGAAAAATCTTGAAAATGTTACAGTCTTTCCAATAATATTGAAAATTGACTGTTTATATAATAATGTATTTGAGCCTGGTATTTCATTAGCTGATATTGAGGTATTTGAAGCCTAATTTTTGTGAATGTTTCCTCTACTTGATGTTTTATATTGAAAAATTCATCATTCAAACCTGTTTTGTTAAATTTTCGTCATATTTTTTCCAAATTTCACCATAATGCCCTGGGCTTCCTTTTCCATAAACTTCTATTATTTTTTCATTTTTCTTTATTTCTTTTTCACTTTCTGCGAAATAAGAAGAACCCTATGCTCCTATCGCAGGTAATGATGGTGGAGAGAGTGGACAAGGCAAGAAAGTATGGGACAATGAAGATGAAACTGTAGCTTACAGCTGGAGCTTTTTCCATGTTATGTTCGCCTTAGCAACTTTGTATGTGATGATGACGTTGACCAATTGGTACAAGTAAGTAGATGATCTATGAATCAGTATTTTATCGACAGAATCTGTTCTTTTACTTGAGAAAAAGACTGTTTTTCATAATATCTTCCTCAGTTCCGTATGAAATCGTTTAAGACGATTTCTCCTACACTTCATAATTGATATTCAGAGTTTTTTTTTCATTCTGCTCAATATCTTTAAAGGAACGTAATCAACGAATCACTCAGCTCATTTTTCTATGTGTAATGACACATTGCAGTGTAAAAATAAGTTATATTTTTAAGTTATATTTTTTACCATTTTAATTTTGGCAATTGATATAGTGTGTTGGGAATTCTAAACTCAGTTTTGAGTAATTCAAAAAGAAGGAAATAATCATTAAAAGGACTGAATATGGTGGTTGAAGAAAAGTTATTAAATTATTTGGAAAGGGATTTTCATAATCATATTTTTTATTATTCTTGACATTAAAAAAATCTACAAGTTTGTTACTTTATTAAAAATCATTGAATGGATTTGAAACATTAACACATACTTCTGTATCTGAAAACGATCTAAAAAAGGGGAACAAAAGGTGCATTCATATGTATCCATCACAAAATCTGATCACAAAAATAATCTACTTACAAAATATCCATGTAGAGAGTAGTTAGTCAATCCTATTTTCACCAATACACAATGATTATTTATTGTTCATTACCTTTACCATAATCATTAAGTGAAACATCTCTATATGAATGAAATTTACAGCACATTCAAAGAATAAAATGTTACAACAGTTAGTACAACAGTATAAAACTGCTGTGTATAAATATTATTGGATCTGTTTTATTTTCAGTCCCAATTCGAATTTGGACGATTTCAGTTACAATGCTGGTTCCATGTGGATCAAGGTGATTTCTAGTTGGTTAGCCTTGACTTTGTATGGCTGGACCCTACTGGCTCCTATCATATTGGCAGACCGGGAATTCAACTAATTTTTTCATTCTCATTCAGAATTTGGACACTAAAAAAATTTTTCAAGTCTATGTTGTCCATTTCTAAAGACTTGAAGTTTTTTCCTCAACTGATTTTCCTAAATGAACAATTTAGTTTTTTATATTATTTAAATTCGAGTGTTTCAAACATATTCGAAACTCAACACCATTATCGTTCTATTTATTCGACATAACAACGTTGAAACTCGTCGACTAGTTTTTTTATCATTTGAAACTGGGAAAATTAAATAATGTTGAGGATTAATTGAAGCTTATTTAGTGTCTCCTTATTCTTCATTCTACTACAATATATATATATATATAGAGAAGAGAATAGTGGACAAAACCCTCATAAAAAGATAACCGTAGACACGTGTTTCGGGCTTTCGGCCCTCATCAGTACGGTGAAAAAGTGTGAAAGATAGGCAACACTTGGTGGAATATGAAACAACAAAATAACTGTTTTCTGAAGTTGACTAAAAATAATATTAATAATTTTAGCTTTAAGAAATGTGTTGTGATAGAAAAGATGCTTTGTAATTGTATATTTATATAATCTTTGGTCAATACAATTTCAATTCTTCAGTGTACCTAGGTATCACTTCTGATAATAAATAGTTTGTTACATCAAGTGTATCAAAATGTGTTTCAATTCACTCATGAACACAGTCAGTATGATCTCAATAAATTCGTAACACATGTTCATCGAGAAAAAAATGAATATATACTCCGTTATCGAAGACTGCATTCATATTTTTTTATCTTTATTTGTACAACTATCAGTATAACTTTTAAAGAAAATAAAGTATATATTATATTAATCAAAGGAGATAATGCATCTGATAAAGATGCGGTTTATTAATGCATGAAATGAAAATCAACATCACAAAAATATAAAATCTTGCTTTTCAGGTTAGGAAGGAAAAACTGAACCAACTATTGACATTATAACTCATAGTATATTTTTGACTTCTTCCCATTGCTTCATATGTTTACCACAGAATTCATAATAAATATATAAACATAACTGAATGTCAAGTACATTTCAACCACCAATGGTCGTGTTGTCCTGCTCAAGGCATTTCTTTTCAATTGAGATTATTTTTACAAGTGGGCGTATTGAAAGGAATGGATATAAACAAACGTGTGGAGAGGAGTGTCTTCAGGATCTCTTAACCTACCAAAAATGTTTATGCTTTCTTTCCGCCCACTTTGACCACGCCTTCATATCTTGCCACAAAACTTACTAAAATCATGAACATTACTGATTGTCAAGTACCTGCGTATCAATCTCAATGGTGCAAGCATTTTTTTCACAAGTGGGCGTGTTGCTAAAGGCGTGGCTACGAACGAAGTTTTGGAGGGGAGTGTCTCCATGAACTATAAATCTACCAAAACTGTGTGTGATGCCCTGCTCTTATCGCTATAAACGTTTATACATATACTTTTCGAAGCGTGAGAGGTCAGGAAGTATGAACACCAATATTTCATGTCATAACTCAAGTTATATTTGGTTTTCTCCCATTCCTCCCATCTTTTTTCTGCAAGATTTACAATAAATAAATGGTAATACACATATCTGAATGTCAGGTACATAATAACTGTATAGTCCTGCTAAGATATTTTTGCATTTGAAAATATCCTCACTCTAAAACGTCACATATCACGTAGTGCAAGTGGGCGTGACTAACTGACCGAGCTCATCTAAACCACGCATTCTCATCACCACAAACGACGAATTCACAAATTGTCCGTGCTCTGCAACTTTTGGCACTCGTGAAAATGGTTCAAATTCCTCACTGAAAACTCCGACAGGGCCAATATCGACTCCGGCCTGTACTTCGAACTGTTCCTCGAGCTGCTCCTCATCATGGGACACTCCACCGATACCACCGTCGTCATACTGGTCATCGTCGACCCTCGGTGGTTGATCGCTCCGCCCACTTTGACCACGCCCTCCATGCACGTCCGCTTGTACTGCGGGCCCGTGCCGTAGGGCAGCGGCTTGCCACCTATAGCGCCCTTGTGGCGCTCCGCCCTGTCCTTGCACAGCCCGTAGCGGCCCATCAGGATGAAGAAGTCCCTGCGGTACTGCTGCGTCAGTAGGGCGTAGAGGCAGGGGTTGGCGCACGAGTTGAGGGGGTAGAAGAAGACGAGCAGGATCTTGGTGTGGGTGACGGTGATGAGGGGGTGGCCCAGAAGGGCGGTGAGGCCGAAGAAGGCGATGGGCGCCCAGCAGGCGAAGTCGGTGAAGACCAGGAGGGCCATTCGCTTGGCCACGGTGAGGTCGCTGCGCACCGAGGTGGTGGAGCCGGTGCGGCCACCTGTTGGAATGTGTCAGTTGTCAATTGGTCGATGCTCAAGGGTGAACAATGCTCGTTTCTCAGGAAGAATAAGTCTTGCTAGGGTAGAGAGACAGTGCAAACTCATCTATACCATGTAACCACAAAGAACAGTGAGTTTGAACGCTTTAGTCTGCTGGGACACTGTACTCTATGTATTACTTTTGTGGGCTTTTTAATTATGGAAGAATCAATCGATATTTCTAACTACCTAGCAAACATTAATACATATAGGGCATCACATTTAGGGCATTATTCTCACTACAGTGAACTATCATGGGCTTAATATTGGCCTTTATCGATGTCGACTGACTGACTTAGTACGCCAATATTGGCAGTACTTCCATTTATTGCTTATTCATTGTTGGACCAGTGATGACATTCTCCGTGCATTCCCAATGGAAATTAAGTGGTTATGTAGAAGAGATATTGTTTTACTAATATTACTAATGATAATGAATTATAATTACTACTACAATAAAACTCCTCTAAAAATTCCCGGCCTACGTCAACGATTTGATGTATTTGCCTACCTTTTGCAAGCAATATCGAGAATATATCTCTACAGGGGTAGCTGAAACCACCCTCAACATGATTTTTTGAAACCTAACCGTATGGCTTGTTACCCCTCATTGGAAAGCTCGTAGAAAGAGGAATCCAGCGTCCTAGTCGAATTTTATTCTTCCATACGTTCAAAGGTTGCATAAAATTGAAATGTAATTTTAAAATCCAATATATTTTCAACGTATCAATCGCTCAAAATGTGTTTTGATGTCAATTTTTTGCCAGAACAAGAAATTTTATTGTTTTGCCGTATTTCACAGTTCGAAACGAAGTGTTATTGCAAACTGGTGGAAATGCCATTGTCACAAAAGTCGAAGTTTTGACGAAAATACGTAGAAAATATATTAAACTTCGAAATTATATTTCGATTTTATGCGATCCCCAAACCAACACTGCAAGCTGAAATATGATCAGTACGTTGGATTCGTCTTTCAACCAGCTTTCCAATCAGGGGTCGCAAGCCATATGGGGTTGCATTTCCATTTCTGTTGGTGTTAATTATGCAGCTATTCTTTTATTTTCATATTCTAGACTGCTTTCGATTAATTCATCCATATTTTCTCTTAGGCAATTAAATGGCAAATAGCTTTCAAATCCAATATTTAGTTTTTAGTTTTTTGGGGTTATGCTTTCCCAGACAGCACCAGATATTCCATGAATCTCCCTATCATATTCCTTTTGGAATATTGGAATATTCTAGAAATGATCTGGAATATTCCGGAATATCTGTGGAATATTCTCTAAATATGCGAATGGGAATTCCTCAGATAATCATAGAATATACCCAAAAGAATATTCTATGTTGAATGTTCCTGGAATATTCCAATGAACATATTCTGAAATAAAAAAAGTGACCCAAGTAGGGATCGAACTCGTGACCTCAAGACTATCAGAGCAACGCCTTGACCACTAGGCCAGTAATCGAATTGAATAATGTTATACAAATCAAGTTCTTGTGAGAGCATTGTCCGAAATCGGATCATAAACACTTTTTGTTTCAAAATTCCCTTACATCAAATTGATGTTTTATACTCACATCTCTGAAATAATAAATGGTATTTATGTGTTGAGAAACATAAGAATATTCATGGGATATTTCATGAATATACACCGCAGAATATTCAGTTGAGAATATTTCATGAATATACCGCACAGAATATTCAGTTGGGTATATTTCATGAATATACCGCACAGAATATTCAGTTGGGTATATTTCATGAATATACAACAGAGAATATTCAGTTGGGAATATTCCTGGAAGATTCATACCTGAATATTCCCTGAACATGTCCGACTATTCACGTTGGAATATTCCTTTAAGATGTTCCAGAAGCATGTATATATTCTAGGAATAATCGATGAATATTCGGAATATATTCCTCCTTTTTAGCATATTTAGAGAATATTCTATGAATATCCAGTGCTGTCTGGGTTAGCTTTTATTTGGGAAGCCACCAAAATCGTCCATTATCTCTGTACATCGGTGGAATGGTTTGCAATTTTAGTTGACACAACAATAATGAATGAAGGAGTGCGGTTACGTCAAACGACTGGAATCCATCAAAGAATATATGAACACAGTTGGTGGAATGATGGTGCCATCGGTGAATAAAAGAACGTCCCTTTTTAGTCCTGAGTGTTAGGTTAGCCAAGCAGCTAACGTTTTCAATAAGTAGATATAACAACGACTATATTAGAAACACCCTGTGTAACCAGAATCTGTAGATCTTACCCTCTCTTATCGACTTGTACATGCTACCATAGCACACGCATATCAGCGCGAACGCGATGGCATTGAAAGCCAACAGCGTCGACAGGTAGATGGCGTCAGCTTTCCCCTTGTTCTCCAGCGGCAAGCAAATGCTGGTCTTCGAGTAGTTGCTCACTCCGACGAGCGGCAACACCGCCATCAATAGGGCGCAGGTCCAGCCGGCCAGCATCACTCTGACGGCGTTGCGCAGTTTGAGCCGCTTGTTGAGATGGATGGCCCACGTGATCGTGTACCAGCGTTCTGTCGTTATGACAGCTAGGGTGTAAACGGAGAGGATGTTGCCGAATATCGTGAGGAAGCCGGCAACCCTGCAACCGTTGCCTGGAATGAAGAAATGAAAATATGTTGATATGTTAGTCTGGCTCGCCAAGGAAATCCGAGGACGCAAAGGGAAGAGCAGCAGCTTGTTGAATACGGTTATGGAACATATTTCGTCCTCAAACCAATCGACAAATTGCATTTCATAGCGTTATTGTACAGACCAAAATATTTGATTATCTGCCATTTTTATAGAATTTTGTTTGATTTTATTGTCTTCTTTAATTTGCTTTTTTAATAAATAAGCCTAGATTTTATCATTCATTGATCTTTTAATTTTTCCTTCCCCTGAAATATATTTCTGGATACACCACTGATGGTGATTGATCATTCGTTGACTGCAAAATGAATATATGCATAGGTATTTTTTATGTATAGGTATTTGAAATATCAAACAGTATACATTTTGAAAACTTCCTTCCAGCATTAATCTATGCTTCCAGTAAATAATATGAAAAATCGCAAAGACAGGTCGATTTTATATTCAAGAGAGGACACTTGAAATGAATATTTTCAGCTCTCTTTCATTGAATTTCTTTCAGTGAATTTCAAGTGGGAAGGGGTAAATGGCACATCACTTTGAAGAGCGCTCAATTCTATTTTCAGTGAAAGGTACCATTGTTTATCATTTTCTGTTGAACAGTGTCTCGGAGTTTCAAAATTCCAATTTTAAAATTCCGTGTTATAACTCGGAATTTCACATCCAATATTTCGAGTTATAACTCAAAATTTTAAATTCCGACATATCTTGAAGGACTCCTCTATAAACTATGTAGAAACCCTTATTAAGGAACCATCAGGAGAAGATATGGCACAATATAATATCATTAATAATACCAATAATTTTTTATCCGGAAACATTGAAGAAGTTATTGATATTTCCGGTGCTATTGACCTCACAGAAATGCTCAGATTCGACTGTTAATCTTTAATCAATAGTTTCTAAAAATCTAGGCACACCTATAAACTTGGTATCGTCCAAATATTTTTTACAAAAATGTATCTACTTTTATTTCGTTTTTTTTTGTTTTGTACATTACACAATTCATGTAGCGTTTCAACTTCGGAAAACCCAGTATAAGTAGGTGCTTATTTTCAATAACTGAATTAGGTGAAGATGCGACAAAAACATATTTCCTTTCGTTTGGCAGTTCAGAGCCGTCTTACTATCTAAATTTTAATCAGATTAGCTTGTTTTTTCTGTTCACGAAAAATTTGGAACGAAGGCCTAATATTTTCTCTCGATAAGTTTGCGTTAGGTTATCGTTATCTTCGGTTTATATATCCTCCAGGTATCTGGCTGGAGACAACCTTTCAAATGTATTTTAGGTCAAATAAGGGAAATTGACTACGAAAACACTCTCTCCTGCCAGAAAAATATCTCCAGCACGATAAAGAAAAGGTCTTGACGCCAAACGCCAGAACCATTTGATATCTAATACATTTTCGGGATAAAACGATAATTCTGAAAGGGAGGTGAATATTCTCTGTTCAACATATCTCATAATTTGATGAACCACCTCTCACCATTTTGAAATGTTCAGATGTTTATGTACCTACGGATTGTTGGTCAACGCTTTTGCCGATTTGAATTAGAATTATAGAATAGAATAGTTATATTATTCAACGAGCGCATAATGATGGCTATTACCCACGAAGATGAAAGTTGCAGTTCGAGCCGAAGGCGATTGCTGTAATCATCTGAGTGGGTAATATAGTCATTATGTGCGAGTAAAATACTATACTTTATCTACAACTATTCAAATATCAATGCAACTCTGAGAGTTCAGAAATAGATCTTTGCAGAATCACTAAATCTGATTTGAAATTCTCATTAATTTAATCGAAAACTTATTGACAGAAATTTCAATCAACGAACAGCTTATAAACTTATTTCAATAATCTTGATTGTGAAATAATATATGATAAACAATGTTGGATCTAATTTTTATCAACAGAAAAAAAAGTCGTGCAATCACATATCATCAGCCAATCTTACCAGGTATCATATGCCATTCCACTTTTCAGCTGTAAAATGAATCATACTATTGCAGATTATTCATTAAATTACTTCCGCTGTACCATTCCGCGATGATTAATTACCCTGTCTCTAGACGCTAGTTATCAACAATAAAGTTCCATGGTTCTGATTGGTATATGTACTAATCTATCCGAATAGCCCGCACATGAGTGTGAGCCAATCTGCAAACAAGTCTTATTTTATGGTTATTCTGGTTACTCATGATGGTAGTCACTGTTGAGAATGAAAAACTGTGAATTCTCATTTTTCCCCAGCGTACATAGTATGTACGCTGTTTTCCCTGTATTTGTAGAATTGAGGTGATTAAAACTATGAGAACCATCTTAGGTGAGTCTTTCGAATTTGCGTGTATTTCACAAACAGTCGTATAAGTGGTCTGCTTTAGTAGTACTATAGAACGAATATACCTATACCTAGTTGAATTTGACAAGACGATGGGATGTCAGATTATTACGCCATCCTACTGTCATTATTACTCTTATTACTCGATTCATGACAATAATATGTCTGATTGTGTGTCATTAAATGTTGAAAATCGAGCTAGCAATGCATGAATATATGACTCCATATTGTCTCGCGTTTGATTGCTATAGTCTCGGCTTAGGCCTAGGCTATCAATTCGCGGACTCGACTTTAATAGACAGTGTTTCGTCGTTGGTACATACATAACTATTAATTAGAAACAAATGAAATATTTACCTTCTTGCCAGTCGATAGCGGAATTGAAGTATGCCCCTATCGAGCATGCGTCGACAGCTGCTATCAGCAGCAAATGGACGCCTATGCACAAATCGGCGATGGCCAGATTGCACATCAAAAATTTGGAGACAGTCAACCGGAAGTGCGAGGTGGAGATGACAATGACGACGAATAGGTTTCCGATGACGGCTGACAGCGAAATGAACCAGACAGGGATGCGCAGGGCCCAGTTGCCCATGAGGTCTTCGCAAGGGTTGAAGGCGTCTGGAGATGGATGGCACTTGATCTGAAACGTCAATTTGCATTGATTTGAAGAGATTAGTTTACGAGTTATTTTAGAAAATCTGTGGAATCTGTCACCCCTGAAGTGAGCGGGACTCAATTTTATGAAATTTCAATGTGATGCGAACTGAGATAAGGGGACTTCTTTAGATTTTTCTAATCTGATCCAGTAATATCAAAAACATTTTATTACCTATGCTTATGTCAGATCAAAACTGGAATATGCATCTTGAATTTGGAATCCATCTCATCAGCTGTATATTGAAGAGAGTTGAATCAATACAACGTCCCCTAAAACTTCTTCCCTATAGATCCGATATATAATTTATATCCACCAATCGGTGATTGTCAATCCACAGTGTTCCTTTTCAATGTGATCAATAACATTTTCATATATTTTGCTGCTTATAGTTTAGTTTCACGGTGGTTAGACAAACTTCTAGAATAGTCAATACATTATATCTTCCGACACCAAGAACAAATATTTTGAAATGCCTATTCTCCTCTCCATAATATGATATGTTCTATATACAACAATCCATCCAATAATCAGATAGATATCTTCCATTGTTGTATCTCTGCGATTGAATCTCAGCTAAGTTGTTGCCACGTTGTTGCCTAAGTTTCTATAATTCTCAATCAAACCATAAAAATCTGTATTAGTAAGGAGTTAGTAAGTAAATACTTAAATGAATAAATGAATGAATAACCCTTCAAATTTCTATATAGATTGTCTGTGTAAGCTGTTCACATTTCATCATTTTCTTCGCACCTTCCGTCTCCGGCGCTGTTTGCACCTTCTGTCAGATCTCATTTTGAACACTTCTCACAAAATGGATAACTTTCCTTTATTGGTCCTTCGTAGGCTTCTAACTCAATTTAATGAAAAGCCGTATTTTTATCGAGGGTTGATGTTGATGCTTGACAAAATTGGTCTCAAATTATGTTAACACAAAGTAAGCTAAAGGATATTTCTATATGAGAATGAATTTATGAAGGTGTATATTTCTATAGCTCATGAATATTCTTGAGTTGTGTTCCATATCCCACAGATATTGCCAATATTTGCCTTATAAATGAAAAATGGGAAAATTCTCTTCGTGTCGAACTATACAATGGATTTACATAAGCACAGACTTGTAATATGAATAATATGAGTGTCCCAGAGCCCAGAGGAAGGACTCACTTCCTTAGTTTTTTCTCATCCATTTATACAAACAGAATTGATATTTCTGATGAGTCACTAGACTGCTTACAATCATATATATGGATACGTCTTAATGCATTCAAAATAATTAAAGGATGTCCTTGTAATTCCTGGGAAACTGCCTCTGTTGTTGCACGAAGTTCTTCAAGATTGTTGTGCCCCTTATATATTAAGACGTGTTGAGAAAAGTGTGTGAGGAAAAATGAACATCAATTTGAAACCCTCAGAAGTATTCGAGAGTCTTGTGCGAGCAAGGAATGACGGGGGCCTTACCTTTTAACGTGTGATCATCCCAAACACTTTCTTGGGCCATCAGAAAAATTGCAGTCGATGGGAATCGAACCCACGACCGGTAAGCGAATGCCGATTAGAATATTGACACTGTCCGCACGGCTACCTTCTACATTATAAACTTTTTACTACCATTCATTTGTTGCTATCATGTACCTACTTGAGTGTTGTATTTTGTTAGTTAATTATTATTGGTAATGTTTTTGTCCTCATCATGGAAAAGTCGAAGGAAATATTGCTTCAATTGGAATGCAATATAAAAAGGATCTTCTGATGAAACAATTCTATACTTCTTAAATACGTCTATGGCTGGAGGTCTCTTATACGTCCTACAGTAGACGTATTCAAGACGTCATTACCTGTGGAAATTCATTAGAGACGATTCAAATCCAGTGCTCCCACCAAGAATAACTATTCTTTTTATATTATCAAAATTTAATATATTGGCTCTTTCACCAAAATTTTGAGTTAACTGTTAATATTTTCCTGGACTATGATAAGATATCTTCAGGACGTCTTTTCTGGACGTCTCTGAGACGTCCTAAGATAAACGTATCTAAGACGTCCATTTTACGCCTGTGGACGTTCAGGCATTATATGGACATAAAATGGACGCCTTTAAGATGTGCTGTGTGGTCACCAACTTCAAATTTTCAAAATGAGACGACGATATCAGCAAATACTTTTTCCACACCCATGTGAACAATGATGCAAATTGATGACTCATGGCTCATCGTTCTTCCATCCATTCGACATATACTTTTTTGGGCTCATTTCTTTAAATTCAACCCCCCTCCATGGTTTGGTTTTCGTAGGCTTTATTACTGACTCCATACGTCATCTTAGGAGTATTCCTGTTAATTGAATGCTACTAGGAATCGTACGGATCAAATTTCTATCGAGGTAACGACACTCAAAAATGCTATCTGGAATTCACCCTCCCAGCAAACACTTATTATGTCTGCCATAAGTCGAATGGAGCTTATCAGGGTTCCGAGAAAAACATCAACATGCAACATATCTGCTACAAAGCTATTAGATTTCATGCAATATATTTTCTTGTTTAGGTGGTTATATACAACATTGTCTAAATAATCAATCTAGAAGTGATTTCAACGCTCTATATAATACACTGATAGTTTCGTAATGTGAACAATTTTGCATCTTCATTAATAACATAAAGTTATCGATATGGCTGCAGACACTTTCTATTTTCCTGTATATTTCTCTGAATGGCAAAGTATGTTATTTTGGAATCATCTCACATATTACTTCGTAACATTCATTCAAGTATCATACTAGGAACAAACTCATTACTCATAACGTATCTGATACGTGTACAGGGTGATTCACCATAAGTATCCCCCCCTCTAGCTCAGTTATTTTTTAACCGATTTCAAAATTTGAAATATCATCTCAAATGATTTTCGATAAAGTTTTTTTCTGTCACATCAGAAGATACATTGTGCTCGGAACAAACGATCTACAGGGTACTATTTGATTTTTTTAAATGGAACACCCTAAGTTTCATTGTATTTTTAGATTCTCCATAAAGAGCTGATTTGATCGATGTATCACACTCGGGGTCAAGCGGGAATGATTACAGAGATATAGGGTGTTCAAAATTGAGATTTTTCAACTTTAGGATTTTTTTGTGACGAAACTATTCATTATCGGTCGAAACGGCTTCCATGTCCGTACCACAACTTTTGATTTACTATCTACTGACATTTAATAATTGGAACAGATACAGGGTGATCAGAATTCTGAATCTTGAACCACCCTGTAAATGTTCCAATTGAATGTCACTAGATAGTAAATCAAAAGTTGAGATAGGGACATGAAAACCGTTTTGACCAATAATGACTTGTTTCGACAGAAAAAAATCCTAAAGTTTGAAAAATCTAGATTCTGAACACCCTATATCTCTGTAAACATTCCCGCTAGACTCCAAGTGTGATGTATTGATGAAATCAGCTCTTCAGGAAGAATCTAAAAATACAAAGAAATACAGGGTGTTCCATTTGAAAAAATCAAGTAGTACTCTGTAGATCGTTAGTTCCGAGCACCCTGTATTTTCTGATGCAACGGAAAAAATTCTGAAAAATCATTTCAGATTATTTTCAAAATTTTTAAATCGGTTCAAAAATGAGTGAGTTAGAGGGGGGGACATTTATGGTGAATCACCCTGTACGCAATATAACCTCAATAAAGCTCGATGCATTATGTCCGATATATGTTTGTGAAGGATATATTCAGGAAGCGGAAATTTGACTATACCTGCAAGATTCATTAACTATACAATTGATATGTCTGCAACATCAGATAAGAACAGAAGTATGTGGTTGATATGTATCAGACTCGTATATGTATATTAGTGTTTGCTGGGCTTATATTTTGAGAATGTTGATTTTTTATACTGACCTCGTGATAATTTCGATAAATTTCCCCACAAACGGCTGTAGTGACCGAGACTCCGGCGGTGTCATTCGAGTCGTGAATAACCTCGCTAACATCGCCCCAAAATTCTTCTGTCTGTTCTTCGGTGTTCACACTCATGTTGGATTCATTGTTGGGGTACATCCATTCCGTCGACGCCTTCATTATCATTCCTCCTTTGTGGACCTGTAATCAGAGGTCTCCAGTTCACAGGAAACTCTAGAAATCGAATTGTATATTATAATTTCAAAGGTGTTGATGGAGGTTACATATCGCCGATGGTTCTAGGATGTTTCAGATTACGTGTCTGGTTGAACTTTTCGATATCTTTCGACTATGTGCCAGTGATAGAATTACAACATTGCAAAAATGTGTATGACACATGTATAAATAATCGATTATGATTATGTTAAACTATACAGTGTCATTCATAAAGTCGGCATCATATGAGAAAAACTTTTATTTATGACTTATTTCGAAATTCGAGTTGGACGTTAAGTTTTGCTTCAAAGGAGATGAAAAATGGCCTACTCAATCGGGGTCACGTGACTTTCGCTACATGTCAAAAGTGACATTTTTTCAAATTAATCGCTGAAAGTAGGCTTTTTTGTTCGAATATTGAAAAAGTTCATTTGAAAAAGTTGTTTCTATTCAAATTTTACATATGTGACTCGGATTTTATCTCTCTATTACATTTTTTTGATTTCGATATTTTTTTAAAATTTTCGAAATTTCTGTAATATTAGAAAAATTGTAAATTCGATAAAACTACTTCATACCAGTAGTTTCATCATGCTACTAACTTTCAATTACTAATTATCACTAATTATCGACAAAAATATGATTTTCTTCAGAAAATGATAATCTCCGCTTCAAAATTCTGTTATGTTTGATGCAAACATAACATCAAAATTCTGTTATGTTTGAGTCAAGCATTTAGAAACGAAATTCATTCAAATTCATTTTTTCAGTACTGGAAAGATCAGTTCAAATGAATTTCGTTTCTGAATGCTTGACGATATATCAACTTTGCATCAAACATAACAGAATTTGTAAGCGCGTATTATAATTTTCTGAAGAGAATCATATTTCTGTCCATAATCAGTGATAATAAGTACCTAATTGAAAGTAAGTAGCATGGAAAAGCTACTGGTATGAAGTTGTTTCGTGGAATTACCAATAACAGAAATTTTGAAAAATTTAAAACAAAAATTCAAAATCTAAAAGTTGCAATAGAAAGATCAAATTCGAGGAGCATGTGTAAAATTGGAATAGAAACAACTTTTTCGAGTGAACTTTTTCGATGTTCGAACAAATAAGCCTACTTTCAGCGATTAATTTGAAAAAATGTCACTTTTGACATGTAGCGAAAGTCACGTGACCCCGATTGAGTAGGCCATTTTCCATCTTTTTTGAAGCAAAACTTAACGTCCACCTCGAATTCCAAAATAAGTCATTAATAAAAGTTTTTCCCATATGATGCCGACTTTATGAATGACACTGTACATATAAAATAAAAGGTTAGTCATGAGGAACTGTACATACTCCTACCAATAACAGATGCCCCTGGTGTCTTTTTCTCTTATTCACTAATAATACAGGCTGTAATTTGATTGACGGCTGAAAATATAGGATATGGTTCCTTAGCTCATTTTAAGATGAGAAGTTCATATGAACCTACGCCCTAAACCTCTTAACTTTCGAACTATAGGGTGTTAACATTTTATTTTCTCTTTCTCATCGATTAAATAAAATTTCACAATGTGAAGAATTGTCACGTTTATGAATACTTGTCAAAACAAGACTGCGAATTAATCGATCAAATGTCATTATTTTAAATACAGGGCACCAGCCTATACTAGTTCAACATAATTTCGTTATACCACAAATGCATGATAATTGTTTTTACTTTTAACGCAAAGGAGGTGCATCGGACGAAAAAATTCAATGAGTCAAAGTATTGCAAAATAAATGGAGATGTGAACAATGATTTGTTTTTTTGGAAAAAGCAAGGGCGTACAATATGTTATCAGAAAAACTTCCAGTATACATCTCATACAGACGCAACTGGTAGAAATATTAAAAAAATATCCTGCATCAAGAAATGCCAATTGGTGGTAGGCGCTGTCAAATTTCATGAAAATATCTAGAACAGTATTGAAGTTATGATGAGAAACCGATTTTTTTCTTAAAATGTTTACATGTTTATAGCTCAAAAGTTAAGAGATTTAGGGCATATGTTCATATCAACTTTCATGCTTAAAATAAGTTAACGAACCATATCCTATATTTTTAGCCATCAATTAAATTACACTCTGTATTGAATGAATTATTGGATTAGGCATGAATATCTTTCCGTCTAAATCTTTCAACGGCTTGTATGATTCGTCTGATTTTTCAATGGAATATTTTATTACTGATCTCTAATCGACTGACTCTTTCAGAATCGGAAAAATCCAGGACCGTACTTGGAACATTTTGATAGTTTAGTTTATATAAAAAAGTTCATCATGCGTTTATGATCTAAGAAAGCATTCATTTATATATGTTCAACAATAATTGGGGCTTTTTAAGCAACTTCAACAATCAAGCGAATCATATTACTCATTTTGAGCAATATTTTCTGACTCGCTAAAAAATCCCCAAGGTATCATTTCGCGCACTATAGATACAAAAATAACTATCTTTTGATTGTAATCGATTTAATGTCAGGATGAAAATCCCATCAATGTGTGCATCATGAGATATTTCATATACTGGAACTCCCAGTAAAAGATCGTAATTTAATTTTCCATGAAATTCTCTGAAGTTTTTGTTTCACTGTGAGTGAGAAGTGAGACCATGCACTTCATTAGTATTATTTTTCAATCAGGCTACTTCCTTTGAATTCAGATGTCTTATTTGAATTCGTATACTCATTTCCCTGAAGGGCCAGAATCGTTTTCCGCGTGAAATTCCTTGATTCAACCTTTTGAAAAAGACCCAGTCCCCAATGAGCGAATAAATTGCTCTTGAATACATTTCGATATAGAAGTGATACGGATGAAAACGAGGTTTATTCAATATACACTGTGTTGCAATTCGTTCAACCGATCCCTATATTTCCATATCCCTCTTGGAATATGAAGTATGGAATATCAATCAGAAAACAGGGGAAAACGTCTTATACACAGTATAGCATATCTATGTGGAGAGCAGATTCACTATATCACCATGTCATTTTGAAATTTTCTTTCGAGCAGTTTCCAAAAACTGTGTCACTTAGAAAACTTTCCAATCGATAATATCTTCCTTTCAGTAAAGACATGGAAAATCGAAAAGACTCGCCAATTTCATTCCTGAGGAAGACACTTGAAATGCATAATTTTTTCATTTTTTGGTTTCCGAAAAATGCCGTTTTGAACTTACAGAAGAAATAAGAATATGCCTTAGAGAAGTTAGAGAGTCTATACTGCCCAGTTTCCACATTGTACCATTATACTGAAGATGGTCGACAATTCGAACATTTATTATAATTTCATTATATTTTAATAAATGAACAGTTTTCGCTCATCCTGTATGAATAAATATCCGAATAATCATATACTGTTGGATAGACCATTATATGCAATTTTCAATGAGGTGTCACATGTCCACTGTTTGCATTTGAGAAAGTAGTCGATTATGTCATTACTATATGGCATCAAAAATCAAAACTTGTGGCGTGTTTTTTGTTTTTTTCATGCATACCGATAACACCCTGTATATTGAAGGTATTAATGTCCTTTTTCAGGCGCCTATGGCTAACAAGAAACTATTCACAGGGGACACCATTAATAACGTTATCAGATGCCGTAAATTACCAGGACAGCTGAATGAATTCAATTTCTGGGATTAGTACTCTTCCTTTTCGATTATGAAATATAGGAAATTGATGCGTCGAATTTATAGTTCCGACGGCCCTGAAGAGAATTCCGGTTTTACGAGGCTGTTATATTTTGACAACACGCCATCAATTACAGGGGAAGCTAGATTGGAAAAAGGAGTTTATCATCTGACATAACTCCGTGATTTGACTCAATTTTTATTGCATTTCTCACTTCAGTTTGTTGACATTACAAATCATAACCGTCAGAGCAACATTTTAATGTCAATATGATGATGGCTATTTTTTTTATTATTTTCGATCGCACGGAAGGGAATCCCTATTCCCTATATTTTTTGTGGAACATCGTGCCATATTATGCGTACTTATAGTAGAGTAAAGTCGGGGATTATGGACTATATCCGGTTTAATAATTAGAATTTCTAACCATATATCTTTGACAGAACCACAAGCGTCATCTATTCTAATTTGTTAACACAAATGTGTGTATCCCAAACACATTCGAAAGAGATTTTGTTTGATAGGATTGGTTAGTTACGTAGATGAATGATGTATGAAAGGTCATCAGCATATTGACAAGAAAAGGCCTCAGGTAAAACTACAAGTTATTGATTTGTATTAATAATGAAGAAGACTGGTCCTAACACAGAACCCAGTGGTACGCCTATTTTTTTATGTAAATGCATGGGATGATATGAAATGAGGTTGATCATTCTCTACTTTATGGAATATCTTTACCCTCTGAGTGCTGTTTAAAGGTAAGAGTCAAACCATTCATGAATATTTCCTCTAATGCCAGAATTGTAGAGTTTTTTCAATGAAAGATCATGTTGAACACAATCAAAAATGCGCGACTCATATCACAAAACACAGCAGGATTTTCATTAGATTCCGGACCTTCCAAAATCTTTTCATAAAGTGAATATATAGCAGTCATTGTTGAAAGACCTTTATGAAATCCATGTGAATTTTCATGTAGAATTCTATTCTTAATCAGATAATCAAAGTATGTTATACACATACATATATCACAACTCGTTGGAAAACTGGCCTAAAATTTTCCATACTATATGTACATCTCCTCACTTAAATAGAGGTGTTATCAGAGACATCTTCAATCTGGAGGGAACAATTCCATTTTGAAATGATTCATTTATTGAATGGCATGTGATCATTCCCGCTAGACCCCAAGTGTGATGCATTGATGAAATCAGCTCTTCAGGGAGAATCTAAAAATGCAATAATATACAGGGTGTTCCATTAAAAAACGAAGTTAATGTCACTTCTGGTTCAAGCTACTTGAAAAAATTTTATAAAAATAGGTTACATCAGGCAATGGCTGTACCCAAAATTTCAGATTGATGTCTCTTTTGGTTCATCATGAACATGTAATGAGTTAGTTAGGTGAATTACCCTGATGTATACCAGGAAAGCTTTCCCTAATAGGAAATCGGATCATAGAAAAAACACCCAAGCAATTACATTAATATTCTAAGTGAAATTACTCACCGAACTATTTCTATTGTTGCAAGCTGCTTGCAGTTCTTGTACAAACCTCGCATGTTTTTCAAATTCCCCAGGGTTGTGTGTCCTTGGGTATTTGAAAGCACAGCAGTGGTAGGGATATGTCAACCATGCTTCTTTCAATAACTGAAAAAATATTTCATGAACATCAATATAAAATAATTTTGTCTACATCAGAACTGCTCTTAATCAACTGTTTTCATTGTGCTACAGTTGTTATGGTTATTATTATACAATAACTCAAGTCTTCCCCAGAATGACAATGATTTTTTTTTCTGATGACAGCTTTGTTTTTCATTTCGCAGTTGCATGTTGAAGTCATAGAAAAAGTATAGTGTATAACTTACACGGATTGCTCATTTCCCACTTGTATGAATAGCAGTGGGAGTTATCGAGGGTGATGAATACTCTCAAAAGTGGACCACCTGGTATATATTATGACTTTCGGATTCAGGAATAATGTATTCCATTCATCACCATAACACGCACAGCGAGTTACATTTTTATCCTTTCATTTATGAATTATTCCAAATCGGAAATCATGACTCACCTGAAAGTTGAATACAGAGGGAAACATTTTCAACGACTTTGTATTCTGTAGTTTGAGAGTGTCAATATCCCTCAAGCCTTCTACCGGAAGGAAAGTTATGGCAGTACCTGAAAGATCTCTGAAAAAAAATCAAGTATAGGTAAACAAGGTGGACCATTTTTCGTTGTCCTACTATTGCTATTTCTGCAATGGTTAGGGATGGAAAGTTGATTAAATGGAACAAAAGTTGCACATTTCGGCAGTGGACATTAGGATTATGTGAAGAAATCAAATATATCATTAGCCTTTCCAGAGATGATTGAGAAAAAACAAAATTGTCGATTTCGAAAAATTTCCCCGACTTTTTTTAGTTTTGTTCATCCAGAGCCACCCTCAACTTTTTTTTTAAATAACGGACCTGAATTTTTTTCACAACAATAAATTGGCCCTTTTTATTCTGTATACAGACATATATCACACTTATAGTTTTTGTCTGTGTAACTCTTCTTATTTTCCGAGCGAAAATCGACAATTTTTTTTTCCTCTCAATTATCTCTGGAACGGCTAATTATATCTTTGATTTCTTCACATGATCCATATGTGCAACTTCTGTTTCATTAAATAAAACTTTCTATCTCTCCGTTTCAGAGATACTAATTGTGGGACAACGAAATGTGGGACACCCTGTATAGTCAAATATGTAAACGTCGGCATCAATCATCTGAATACGTCATTCCCTGAAATGCCAAGTCATTTCACGTATTGCCAGCGAACAGCGTACCTACATTTCGTATACACCGTTTGCCTAAAAGTTTCAGGCATTCCCTGTAATGACGAAAGGAAGGTTCATTTAGACCATGCTTATGTAGAAAAGTAGATTGTTTTATTAGGATCAAAAGTGACACATTGTTCGACAAGCGAATTTTGAATTTGCGAGGCTGCGAAGCCGAGCGAAAGCAAAGTTTGCATTAACATATCAGGTTTATTCAATTCTCAAGGATGTTCGAATTGTAGTTTCAATATAAATACAACCACAGATTGACCCATTTGTGAATGGACCAAGTGTCAGTCCTAATAGTGAATACCGCGCCAGTGCCAGGTCATCGAAAAACAAGTCTGATAGTTATTGTTCGATGTCCAGGTATAAGAAAAAGAAATGGAAAATAGTGAGCATAGTGTGCTTACCGCCGTTGGTGATTAGCCTCAGTAGCAAGAAAAGGCCAACGTTAAAGAAACAAGTAAGAAAAAGAACAATAATAATGGCGATTATTTATTTCTCTCCATACTCCACTGCGTTTGGCTAGGTAATCAAATATAGATGAACAATATCGTTGTTTGAGACAAAAAACTATTGCTGGCCGTGATTATTCAAAAACAAGCAAGTATGTGAATCTTGAAGGCTTCCCTGATCAAAACAAAATTACTTGACTATAATATGGTGTATTTATATTTCCAGCATGGGTATGAAATGCCAAACCTACTGGAATCGGAATCAAATCAGGTATGCGTCCCAACACATCCTAAAGTTCAACTTTTGCTCCTAGGAACTAAAAGTGCTGCCTAGCAACATACCTATGTTTGGGTCAGTAATAGAAACGTCAATTCGAGAGCTAATTTTGGAAGTATAATGGATGACTTCTGTGTCGGTTGTAAAAAAGGGTATTTTCCTTCCTCAACCATCTGGCAAACAGAGTAACGGCTGAATGTAAAGCTGTTGGCCTGTAATACGTGAAATGAATAGGCATTTCATGGATTGACGGATTTCACTAATTGACGCCGACATATACAGAGTCGTTCATTAATAATTGAAAATATTTCAACTATAGAATCCTGAACTCAAAATATGATGATTCAACCATATACGTATTAATAAACAATACGGATCATAACGGGTGCCAGGATGAAGCCAAAAATATGAAACAAATGAATATCCATAAGGATTTGGTGGCATGATACGCATGCGCCATGCGCTATTATAGTAGTCATCAAAGACATGCGTTTCGGTGGACATTGACGTTTATTAGCCTTTCAATCAAAGCAGTATGTGTCTGATCGTTTCAAAACTTTTCCTTATGGATAGTCATTTGTCTTCAAAAATCGGCTTCATGTTTCGCTATGGAAACAGATAGAGATTATCCGTATTGATTATTAATACGTATATATGGATTCAACCCAAACCATCTGGATAAAATGTGTCTCCCGTGGCGTAGAATTTGGAAGGGATAAATTGTCACTCACCCCTGGTATACGCCTCTGGTAGTAGCCAGAAACGTTCGTTTAACTTGAAGTATAGTGTATACTTACAATCTTCACCAAATATGACAATAATATACGTCGAATACGGAACTGAGACTACTGGGCACAAATGATTTTTGAATTTTCAAATAAAAAACTGAGACTGGAGAAGACTCATTTTATCTAGATGATTTGGGTTGAATCATTATATTTTGAGTTCAGGATTCAGTTGAAATATTTTCAATCAGTAATGAATCACCCTGTATAATAATTGGAACGTAAACGGTGAATATTTTTGCACTCACATGTAGCGTAGGCTTTGTAATCCTAGGAATGCCTTCTTATGTAACTTTTGTAGATCGAAATTACCCTTCAGGCTTCTGAAAGACACATTATTTCCTTGAATCATTCAGATTGTTCATTTGTGCTCTTCAATAATGATTGAGAACTACGTGACACTCACTCAATCATTGTTTAATGCCCGTTAAATATTATCAGTGAATGATAGAGAAAAAAAGTGTATTTGGAATTTGTGTTTGATCTCAACAAAAGTAACAATGTCTTGAATAGCCGCCATTTCTATAATAAATTTTATCACTCATTGAACTAGGTATTCGACAATTTCAATATTCTCCTGAAGATGCTAGCATAGTAAGAGAAACATGTGTTCAGTCGTTGGAAAATCGGTTTGGTTAAATAGTGTAGTGTAGTGTAGGTGATTAAAGTGACAAAGGTTCTAGATGTCAATATACATTGTATATATAAATATAATAGTGCAGCACACAAAAAAATCTCTAATGAAGAAAGTATGCTTCACTTCGAGCATATACATATATCCATTCAGAGAAGTTCTTCAGAAAAGTTATTTTGCCATGGAAGTGTGAAAAGGTTAATGAATTCTAAGCCATGTAGCTTTTCTGTTAAAGTAGAACTTTCAAGCCTTATTGTTGGGAATTTCCAGGGATGATTCCAATTGAAATCCCTAATGCATAAATGAGCATTCAACAGCGTCAAATCTCAGTTTCGTACATCTATTAGGAGCAGATCTAAACATTGGGAGTCTCGAAGTCGGTTTGGAAAGCAAAGACAGACAAAGTTGAGTGGCTTCTATGGAAACAAAGGAACCTGAAGCCATCATAATATTGAGTTCAACATGGCAAAGTTCGTGAAAGATATTTAGGCTTTGTTCATAATACATACAGAGTTCTCGGGTTCACACTGTCATCAAACATTCACAGTCAGTTCACAGGGGGACATATATTTTATGTTGGGAGCATATGGAAATTATTGTTAGGGTTTTCGGGGGTTGTAGTGAACAATAAATACACTGCTTATTCTTGAATTGATTCATTCAACTAGAAGCAACACTTATTCATGACTTGTTAGTCTGTTGACTAACTATTCATTTGATCATTTCCAGATTGCATACACGCGATAGACAAAACTGTCCTATTGACTGACTACTGCTCTCCTTGGCTGTCCCAAAATTACCTACTTAGAAATATTTCATCCATATATAGACCCTAGTAACAAAAGTAGTGAAAAAAGTTCATGAAAACATGGGTCCGAAAATGGACCCATCTGGAGGAGACCAAGTGATGTTTGTTTTATGTAAATTTTTCCGAATACGATTTTGCATTGCATAATGAAAGAAAATTGAAGAACAAGAGCACCCAGCCACACCTATATGTCCCAACTCCCTAATCAGAATTTCTGAAAATTCCTAATATTACTATAATTTCGAGACACCCTGTATATTAGTCGCAAGGTTTTCTCGAATATTCTAACGTTTTCCATACCTCTCTATAGGTACTCTGTGTTTTTATCGAACATTCGAGGGTCTTCCTTCGCCGGATATAGTGGGTGTTCATGTTAAAATAATCAGGATGTTTGAGCACAATTTGTATGATACAGAGAGATCGATGTAATCTCGCCAGTTTTATTTCGCTCAGGGAAATATTATGAGATTATCTTCAAACAATGCTCCGCGAAATCAGATTCGAAAATTTCTATAATGAGGTATGTTCAGGGTGACTGTTTATATTTTACTCAATAGCTATCTCAGTTAATATTGGCCTTACAGAAACGTTCAATGGGTAAAAATGTTGTATTCTTTATGGGGATTCAGAATCTATTACTGGAAAATGTTAATAGGCATCGTAAAACTGAAAATTCTACCTGAACTGGTATTTTCAAATTGAACACCCTGTATTTCATTTTTTCCAAGGGTAGGGCTCTGTCTTCTGATTTCAAATATATATATATATATATACTTTATCGTGGTCAGTTTCTGTAAAATATAGATTTCTTGGTATAAATCTAAGGCAAGTGTATAACGCCAGACCCTAATGCTGCGATTTCTGGCGATTTACCTGCTTCAAAATCTATATTTTTCGAAAACTGACAAGGATTACCTCAATAAATTATATATATTTGAAATCAGAAGAAAGAGCACTACCATTTGGAAAAATTAAATACAGGGTGTTCCGTATCAAAAATACCAGTTAATGTAGAATTTGAATTTGAACGTTGCTGCAAGACTGTAACTGAGATAGCTGTTGAGTAAAATATAAATATAATCACCAGAAATATGGATTTCACTGTCAATTTGTTATTTAGAATACTTGAGTATGTTCATTGATATCATTTATGGTGGTTTACTCACAAATTTGCGATCTGTGATCCTGCAAAAGCTGCTTCTTCCACCACTTGTATGTTATTGAAATTCAATAACCTGCAAATCAACAATCAATCACATATACACGGTGTTCCTTAATTATATTTTGATATTCCTTAATAATGTATAGGTACTTACATTTGTTCAGCTTTAACATTACTGACTTGTCTGGATCTGATTTCTTGTATCCTGTTATGTTCCAGATCGCTAGAAAAATGAAAAATAATACCGAGAAACAACAAGTTTTCAACGGACAATATGAAATGGAACGTGAGATGTAACCGAATGTCCATAGTATCTACTCGACTGTATATTTTAATCACGTTTGTTATTAATTCGAAACGCTTCAAGAATTGGAAATTGTGTACAGCTTATTTCACCAATGAGAAGTTATTTACCCAGTTGACTGTGAACTAACTTTTGAAGGAATTTAGTTCGTTCATTGTGAACATTTTCAGTATTCTTGTCCACCGCATAAATGAGAATGGGGATGTATACCTATTAAATGAGTTCAGAAATATCTTTTCATTATTGCATTGTTAATACTTTTATGATTCATTGCATGAATTTACTTGATCAACAATACCAGTCATATTCCTTCAAGTGCAGAGTTTCAAATTGTATTTTAATTTCAATGCAAAATTCAGAATATTTGTATTCATCGCATTAAGTACCTACTTCAATATTTGAGTACTTTCAGATTTGGTATATATACGATACGTAGTTTTGTCGAGCTTGAAACTAGTTGAAGTTTTAAATTAAATTTCCATCATATCTACTCAATTTCTAGTTACACAAGTAAAATATAATTTATTCAGCACGAAACCAGATCAAAGAGTGTGTTTGCTTTAGATCATTTTCATTTTCAGTCTAGGTTAATGGAATCAACTAAGACTAATTCTCGGATAACTAATAGGGATTCCAAATGACCCGCTCAAAGGCTTGTTTGACAGGCCTAATTTGGGATACATTACAGTGACCTTAGTGGCCAACCTTTGTAATGAACTTTCAACTTCGTTTTATACCAACATTTTTCTCTTTGTCAGGCCTGAAAAAATCCCTGTACAACTTCTGTATGATGATACTGAAATAATCAGAATTCGTAATCGTGTTGATTTCTTTGTAAAACAAGATCAACTGAGTAACTCCAGAGTAAATCGAAATCTTTATTCTATCAAAGGGAATAAGAAACACTGTAAGACTTTATTCTAAGTTGGTAAGAAGGTTTAACAAATTGTTATATACAACTGATCATATACAAGGTGATTACATTTTTTTTTCGAAAGAGTGAGTGAACTGTGCGGTAGAGGCAAACAATCAAACCATTTATTTTTCATAACTGACAACATACATTGTATAGGAATAGTCTAAGATACTAAAAAACTATAAAACTTACAAACTAAAAAAGAAAAAGACTGAGAAACTTACAAACTAATGCGAGTGTATATTACAAGTAGGAATATACGTATACAAAAACTCGTTCACAGTATACAAAAGCCAACTAAAAATATTTTGATTTTTTTTTTGAAATCTATTTCCTTTTTACAATTTTTTATTGATTCAGGTAATTTTTTGAATAACTTTGGCCCAATAAAGTTTGGCGATGAACTGGTAATATTCAATCTAACAAAGGGTATCCGCAAGTTATTTTTTTGTCTCGTACTTATTGAAATTGTGTGTATTATAATTTGTCGGTGTTACTTCCCTATTTCTATAGACAAATGAACACATCTCAAGAATGAATAATCCTGTCAGAGTTAATATGTTCAGTTTTTGAAAAGATCTCTGCAAGAGTGCTGTCTTGGTTTTCCTGTTAAACACCTTACAATTCCTAGAATGTATGGAATTGTCCCAGAAGTTAATTTCATAAGTCAAACGAGATTCCACCTGTGCATAGTAAAAGCTCATCAATCGTTCATGAGTTGAAATAGTCTTCAAATTGTACATCAAGTAATAGCAAGAGTTTAGCTTAGATGTTAAATGATTCACAGTGTGTTTTGAAATTGAGATTCTTATCTAGCTCAATACCCAGAAATTTCACAGTATCGCTGGTTACAAATTGTTGACTAGATAGTTCTATAATGAAATCCTCACTGCTGTGAGATACTATTTAGTTCATATTTATCCCCAAATATAGGGTTTGTTGGGGTGCTACGGTTGCTACAGGCGACGAAAAGGGTCGGAAAGTATATGTCAGAAAATATTTTTATTTGAACCATTTCCTTCTCTTTGAACTATACTTTTGATTAACAATCACCATGAAAGCAGCATCACTCGATAAGGGTTCAAATAGCAAATTTCACTGCAAATCTTATCTTATGATGAAGGTTTGGCACAAATTTTCAAGGAAACTGAAAGAGAAACCTAAATTATACGGGTTCAAACAGAACAATTGTAATTTGAACCCCTTACCAACGGTATAAATTCCTTATAAGGGAGAAAGATATGGCCTGAAATGAAAACATTTCAGAGGCAGACTTTCCAAAATTTATCAAATATGAAATATCAGGCTTTGTGTAATCGAATTTACCCGCATTCTGAATTTTGACACATCATCAAATGATATAATGAACTGATATTCAAGATTTCCAGAATTTCATTTGTTCGAAATCTGATCGTATAGGCTTCGATTCTGCAATACACTTTGCTTCAATTGATTATGGAGTCGAATTGAGGAAATTTCAACAACAATATCGGATAGGGGAGTGAAAATAAAGTACAAAAAAGAAGAAGATTTAATTAATCTAAGGTGGATGGTCATACTTACCTTCATCTGAAGGTCAGGGTGGTTTGAGAAAAATCATTAGGAGGAAGAAGAGTAGATATGTCAGTGTCAGGAGTCGACAAAAAGGGCCAGTGGGAGCCTACTTGTTACTATAACTACCAACCTTATACTACTACATTGATGAAATAAACCTCTGGTGTACGCACTTCAATCCTTTCCTGTTTTACAATTCCTTGATTTTCGACTACTTCGATGAACATAACATGGCGTGGGTGAATGTCGCTAAATTTAGTCTGGTGCCGTACCAAAATTACAGGCATCAATGTGACAATTGTGACCGAATTGTGACCAATGAAGAAAGGGAATACATTTTGCGATTTAGCCGCATCAAGGTTGGTAGAACTGATGTTGATCATAAGTTCTAAGAATCACGCCATCTAACATTCGATATGTGAACCCCACGTCATCGTCTGAAATTCAATTGTTTATATCAAGAACCAGTCTGACGAAACAAATGAAGAGTGAGCGCACCAGAGGTTTATTTCATCAATACTACTACTATTAGTAGTATCTCAAACACATTTATTTTAGCTGTTGTTCAGTGATCCTCTTTTGCCCAATTTATCAGGAACCATATCATAGGTTGAAATGAGCAAACCAAGAGACAAACCGCGTTTTTTATGATACATTATTTTCTCATCTACTCATAATTCAATGACCAGAATCGGCTAGATACGCTCCAAATAATGCGACTAATGATCCGAAATCGACTTGGCAGTTATGGCGATTAGGTTTACAGCAGCATTCTGTTTATATCGCGTTATCAGGGGAATAGGGGACCAGTAGGAATTATATACTTGGGATGGCTCAGACCCCTTTTAATTGAGTAGGTTTCCGTTTCCGTAGAGATTTCCGGGCTCTCTGATTGGGTCTGTCAGGTGGACCGTCGTCAGATGAGAGAGATAAAACGATAATGACATGATTCTCCGTTTATTCGTTCGTTAACGTATTAATTGATGTTAAGATGTCTCAACGTTGTATTGTGCCTTTGTGCTCCTAGGAAACGAAGATAATAACCACATAATACAGGTATATCATAACCTCACTTCCACACGAATGACTTATTATGACCTATAACCATGCACGATAGAGCCACCACTGGGACATCCTGACCATCAGGATAAAGTACATAAGTACCACGACCTCAAAATGAAATATTAGATTGCTATTGATACAGTAGTAGGACTAAGCCGGTTTGGGCCCACTACGGTTGGACGCCCAGACTTGGTACCTATTGAGGTCGACTCGACTAACATGTATGACAGGTGACCAGTAACATAATATAGTAGTACATAAACCGACCACAAAAAATTACGAGCAAAAGGCACCCTGACTGTTCACTGATTTTGCAGTTTTGTTCCTGTGAACAATCGGTTGATTCAACAGTATCGTTGCTTCAGTATAAATGGTTATTCAAATTTCGATAAGAGTTTACAACGTGTAGGGATGGGAAGAAGTATATTCTAGTTCTTGTTTTTGTACAGGACATATTTGACACAAGTTCAGCCAGAGACTAATGGACTAATGAACTAATTTTTCAAATTTTTTCCATAGATCCTTCCAATTTCATATTTTATAAGAGTTTTTCGGTCGATTTTAGGGAGCCTAAGTCATCAATCTGGTAACAGTAATTTTCAAACGGCAAGAAATTTAAATGAGTATGAATGAATGAATGGTTTATACACGCAATACGATATATTTAAAGCGTTCAAACCTTTCTTGCTTCACAAAAAATATAGACGACTGTGTAGACGTGCACGAACTTTCAACTTTGTTGCAAATTATTTAGGGTAGGAACGTTATGATGATGTATTTTTTTTCTATTTTATTCGCTCTCACAACATGAAATATAACGTCGTAAATTCCTTTTATCAATATTGCATCCCACATTATGCTCTAACGTACATAGTTATCTGTAAGAAAGTCATGCCAACATGAAAATTTGTCTCGGTAAATACAGGGTGTCGAGAAAGGTCATGCGGACTGACAGAGTGAGCCAAAATAATGTTAGTATTTTATATAAAAAATGTTTCACTTTCTTCAATACCTAATTAAAAAGTTATAAGGGTGACCCATCTTCGAAAATCACCCGGTATTGAGGTTCTATACTTACATCATATGTAGAACCGATGTAGTGTTCAGGCAATTCAAATTCGGCATTTCTTCCAGACCAGTGTTTACTATCCTCCTGGAATGTTATATAAAACAGAGAGACTTTGTACAAATAAACAAGCTAATTAATTGATGAATTGTAAAATGCTATCATAACGATTGAAACTTTATAAGTCATAAATCATCGCTATACAAACACTTTGATAATCAATCAGCCATGAACACAATAAGTTATTACATCTTTAAATAAGAGGTGCAAAGTTTGGATATTGAAGTTAAGCAACAGGTAATCACATATCAATTCCATCACAGCATACGAATATTCAGGAAAGCGATCTGTTGCAACAAACACCATTGTACTTAATTTCAATAAGGACTCCGAAGGAGAGAAGCCAATTAATAAGGTACTCCAAATAATTAAGATACTGCAGAAACAGAAACTACCTGTATGCGTTTCTTGTATGACCTAACTTTGATATACAGTTGTTTACCACAAAGGATTTACCCCAATTAAGGTAAATAATGGTTCACGTTTAATGTGACATCCCCTATTGAGGGGAAAACGAAATTGGCAAAGGGTGAGGCCGAATAATTTCCACTGACGCCAGCCGAGCAATAATTTATTGGTTGTGTGACGTAAAGAAATCATGAATTCTTATAAATCACATTCAATAAAGCCTTTTTTCAGCAAATATGTCTCGATTTTCCCGTCGATTTTGTTTTGAAACAGAAGACAATTGATATAGTAGACAGAAGAATAGGATGTTTCAATACTTCTATTCGAATTCCAACTGTATATTTTGCTGCTGCAAATTTTTATTCGATAAAGATGCTTGATTGGATTTGTTGAAAAAACTTACAAAATTTTGAGTCCTGGCAAGAATGCTCTGAACACATCTGGCTGAATTTTAAGTAGCTTTGGAGCTCGATGAATGTATCTGAAATCAGAATGGAAAGGAAGATCACGAAATACGATCAAACATTTTTGGGAACTCTGAAACACACTGTTTGACCACTAACGAAACAGATTTTTTACACCTCCACACGTGTTTCGCTAACTATGTTAGCAGCTTCAGGAGAAGATTAAAACTAAATGTTTCTCCTGAAGATGCTGACATATTTAGCGAAACACGTGTCGATGTGTAAAAAATCGGTTTGGTTAGTTGTGGTGAAACAGTTTGTAGTGTACTATCGTGCCAAAGGTTCCAGTCTTCGATATAGTAAAAGTATTATTATGAATGTTGCATTTTTCTCGATTTTTGAAAAACCATAGAAAGATTTTTCAAAATGAAATGTCATGCATTCTGACTCTTATTAAGAAAATTTCATCACAGCAGTATGGAGTAGTCAACCTATTTCATTCCATTCCTTGTTTTACTTCCGAGAACGTTTTTAGATAACAATTTTAAAACAATTTTTCTAGAGAACGTTCCATGGATGTTTTCACCAGTATTTCACGATGCAAGAATTTATGGACGCATTGTACATAAAGGCAATGCCCGGAATATTTCAGTATGTGACAAATGAAACAATCTCATATAGGTACTAAAAAATATTCTGAACAATTTAGTTTGCTTCTTTTAGATGAATTCTGAGATTTCAACTTACTCTAGTCCTCCCAGTATACTGCCAGTTTCATACAAATTCTTCCGGAGTTCAAATCTAATAATAGAAGTTACATTCATAGACTGCCGATATTTAATTGATGTCAGAGTTTCCTGATTCTGATAGAAGAATTTTCAGGTGATTTCATCTGTGATTACCATTTATAACGAATTGGTACCTACCAAATGCATCATTTTTGCAGTGGCAGCTCGTCACGAGAGGCAGATGAGGCACTGCCTCAGTAGTGAGAACATGGAATACAGGAAAATAATGGCTACATGTACATATACATTATCTTACATACCGTAGAAGGAAAGCTATGGGGAAAATATGAAAAAAACAAAATTAGTCGATTCTTCACCTTGATTTTCTCACAGGAATATGTTTGAAATGAGAGAGAAAGATTGGCTAAGTATACAAATCAAGTCACATACCGTAGAAGGAAAGCAATTTTCTGGTCGTGAATGCAAACCCATCTCAATTATTCACGAGCCGTCTCTGCACTTCTAGTTTGGTATAAAAGATACTCACCTATATCTACGCCTTTTATTGCTGGACAACGTGTTTTTACGCTACTAATATTACAACCGTGTACTTACATCGTCTGAAGTTGACTCAAGTGATGAAAGACGCCAGTCTCAAAGTAATAAAACTTCTCCAAGTTCACGAGAGTGCTGAAACAAAGAAGATATGGAACATTTGATATTGTTTCTGCTCTTTATGGTTTTGTATCTTTTGACGAGATTTCAAATAATTTGAAAATACATGAACACGGATTCATTCAAATCTATGATGAATTATCAGATAATAGGATATTTCAATTTCCTGTCTGCCAATATGGGGAATGCTGAAATATTTGATTTTATGCATCTCATGTATTTTAGAAAGCACACGAGCAGTAGAGATGGTCAGTCAATTAGGTCTACTGGCAACTACATAGAATATAACAAAGTCACACAGTTGTCGTCTCTCACTTATTAACTCAAGAATATTATTGGAATGCCTAAAGTTGAATGTGATAGGCAGAAGAGAACAAGTAATCCTCTTGTGATGACAGGCAGGTCCGAGTGGAGGAACATGAAAGAACTTGATAATCTTCGCTTCCATAAAGAACGAGGAAAAATCCAAGGAATTGATCAACCTCAACAAGATAATAAAAAGGAATTCTTACGGGGTACTGTAGACCTGAAGAGCATCTGAGAATGCTAGGCTTATAGAAGAGAACAGAACTTGCGGATTTTGCAGAAAAAATTTCTATGGTGTAGATCATGCATGATTGAAATCCCCCAAATTCATCAGGAAATCAGAGCTGGAAGGACTGTTCAGAGTTTATTTGATGCTGAAGCTATATTATTTTCAATCAAAGAAGTTTGCAGGTTGAAATTACATTTTATAATCCTTCTCTGATTGTGGCACGATGAAATGTGACCCTATTTTACAATGTGTTCAAAAAAATGGCAACCTTGCTGTGGTAGGTAGAACACTGCAAAATAAGTTGGGTTTGCTCAGTATGTTCTGGAAGCTGACACATCGCATGAATTTATTTTCATATCTGACTCTCATAGAGGGCGCTAGTTACACGGTTCGTACAACTTTTTTGAGGTTAGATTTTCATGTGAACCTAAACATTATTAAAAAAAAATACCAAAAAGTTACTCTTGATAAAACTCAGTACTGATGTGAATTGTGTACCTTTCTCGATATTTTGATTCGAAAATAACGAAGTAATAGCTGATGCTTGATTAAACAAACAATCTCAAGTATACAGAATTGAGATTAATTTGATTAAAAACATTAAATATTGAATCATATATGTTCCTCCGTTTCCAAGAATACATGATCTTTTTTTCTTGAGAATGCATTATTCCCGAGATTATTCCTCTAAACGGTTGAGCATCAGCGGTCATTTAGTGATATTCAATTTTGTGTTGCAACTTTTGACGTGAATTTACCTCTGCAGCATAGATTTTTTCCTTAAGATACAATCAAACTGTTTCAAGTACTGATACAAGTTAATATGATGACATACAAAGTACCTCATCGATGTATCGAACACAGTGAAACAAAATCAATTTTGTGTTAAAGCCTAAGAACAAAATACTTGATACATCAACCGACTGATAAGAATTGAACGTTCCTTCTGACATATTGTATCGTATCGCAATTTCCGGAATGTTCCTGGCTGCAACGATGCAATTGTACCTGAGTAGCGAAAGGGAGCACTATCATTCCAAGATCTCCAAGTCCTTCAATTCCATTTCAGCGAACTTCCTAAAAAACTAGACTGCACTCTTGGGGAAACCGGATAACAAGCAAAATGAACTTGATTCATCTACTCGTGGGTGCCTTATTTCATCAAGATTTTATTCTGCCATGGCGAGATCTCCAGAGTCCAGTTACGATTTGAGATTTGAGTATTGCCAAAGGTATTGCTTTGCTCATAGATGGACAATGGGCAGTAATAGAAATATCTGGCCAATGCAGAAATGTGCTTGAGCGGATATTATTGTTTGTATTAGAGCCGGTCGCCGGTCGTAATGTCGAGTTGATGATTATTTGAATAGAGAATACTGAAGGAAATGGACCCCTGTTATTGGTGTTTCAGAATTACAAAGCGTTACAGAGCGTTGAATTTTTGCGGCCACATATTTATAGGAAAAAAGTCTTATTCTGACACACCCTGTATACAGTGGATCCATCTACCTACTTGTGGTTCTTGGTATTAGATATGATGTTCCTTTATTGGTGCCCTAGTTCATGTTAATTGAAATAAAGCACAATGTATACCACTGTATAATAAACGGCGGGATACCATGAGCTCCATACTGAGTACTACACCTTCTCCAATTTTAGTTCAGAAAGCTTCAAGTTAATTTCAGGAAGTACCAATTGTATTCCAAGTCAGTTATTTTAATTTCAAAAAGTATAAAATGTATTTCAAAATTATCAATTCAATTCAAAACTGCATCATTTCTATTTCAAATTAGTCGTTTAAATTTCATTTCACAGATATGAGTATCCAATGTATTTCAAAATTGCCAATTCAATTTCAAAATGTGTCAATTGTATTTCAAATGAGTCATTTTAGGTTGAAAAATTCCATTTCAATTTCAAAATCCAGCATTCTAATTCTAAAACTGATCACTTCTATTGATGGTGCCACAATGACAGGAACCAGAAGCCAGAGGCGTTCCAATAAAAAGGTGAATGAAAATATCACCTGATACCCATCTAACATTTGCCTGTGCTTTTTCAGTTTTGAAATTAAAATGATGCATTAGGAAATATATTTGATATTTCTTGAAATACAAATGACTATTGTGGAATCTAAAATTTTTTATTTTTGTTATATAATTTGATAATTTTGAAATACAATTGGGGTTTTTTGAAATTGAAATGACTCATTTCAAATAACATTGCCGCATTTTGAAATTGAATTTAATATTTTGGAATACATTTGATACTTTTCGTAAAAAAAAATTTACTAATTCAAAATACAAATGATAATTTTTGAAATCCAAATGACAATTTTGAGACACAATTGACCATTTTTTAAATAAAATTGGAAAAGGTGTAGATAATGAAAATCGGATCAAAATAATAATAGAAATCAAGAAAAGGGCTTGAAATAAAAATCCTATGTATAACATTCAGAGATGAATTATCAAATACATTTCAAGAAAGGTGTTCGATATGAATAATAAATTTTGACGAGGAGGTCGTTTCTGAATATCATGTATCGAATAGTCATTATTTATAATCCAATTTTGTGATTTTTTTCCTGAGATAGGTATATCATTTACTAATTCACTTCATACTGTTATGATGATTGATAGATATTGAGTTATGATCAAGATTAATCATTTTAGTCACAATGTATACTCACAGTTCTCTCAGTGTAGATGCATATGGTACCAAAGAATCACTTTTCAGCACTTCCATACACTCTGCGTCTTCTATGACTCTGGAAAAGAAGAATAATGTGTGATGACGATCGAATGCTGAATATTTGTTTTATGACAGTAATAAGAGATGGTTGCTGACGCAGAAATATATGGACTCTAGACAAGATCCTAGGGGAATTTCTCACAATTTGTGCAGGCGTTGAGCTTTGCGCCCCAGAACATATTGCTATGGATTTCATAGATGAGAAGAGTGACCTTAGAAATAAAATGAAATTCGTAAAATGTATAATCCTGCTTCATAAACAAGATTTCATTTGATGAATATCAATTTTGAATGACTCTGAAAACCAATTTCAGTTATTTATTAAGTTGTCCAAATAATGTACCTACATACAGGCTATTCCATTTTCGATGTCCTTACGGGATATCTCACTTATCTTCAGAGATATAGTTTTGCGGTTTTCACGAACGTTGTCTACTTCTTTTATGAAACTCAAGATACCGTAAATAACATTTTCAAAGCCCTCTTCGTTTATGAGATACAGGGCGAAATCGAAAATGCTGCATTTTGGGACCTCTCCTGATCTCAGCTATCTTTCAACTTATAGGAAAAGTAAAAACTGTCACTTATACAGTTTTTCACGTAGAATCCAGTGGCGTAGTCAGATGTTCGAAATAATCTGTTATTATTCAGATATCACCGAAAGTTATGTTTTTTTGATTGGAGCACCTTGTATATTTTTTCATATTTGAAACATTGATGCTTTGCGCTTCCCAAAATTATATAAGACTTGGACGATATTTTGAGTATCAGCCTTGAATTAAGATCACTCACAATGTTTTTGTATAGAAGTATATATTCCTTATTGATCCGCCTTGTAAAAGTGTGTCAATATTTTTATTTATTTTTTTCGTGAATTTTCATATTCACTCTGTTGCTGACAGAGTGTTTCTTTACATACCACTTTTAATTTTACCAACATTCATCATTTACTAATATTCAGCAGTATTTATTGACTATTAAAGCTGTGGACCTAATTAGTAGGTGGCAATAGAAATAAGCTAGTGCAGAATGTTTTATAATAATTATTATTGTTATCAACTGACTACCTGTCGGAATTCACAAATTTTTCATACAATGGCGAATAATATTCCAGGATATCAAAGCTACGGAAGATATAAGGTGGTTTCTAAATTTTCGTATATTTTCGATATTGTGAACAGGTGACAAGAATAATTATTATAAAACATTCTGCACTCGCTTTTTTTCCATAGCTACCTACTAATTAGGTCCACAGCTTTTATAGGGTCAATATAAAAATTCATTAAATTGAAAATATTGCTACACATTATTAACAAGGCAGATCGATAAGAAATATATAGTACAAAAATTCAAATTATCTAAATTCAAAGACAATACCATTAAAATCGTATGAGTATTATATATTTTTGGAAAGCACAAAGCATAAATAATTCAAATATGAACTGATATATAGGGTGTTTCATTACGAAAAACTCAACTATGGTTGATATCTAAATAATAATAGCTTATTCTAAGGATCTGACCACCCTACTGGATTCAACGTGAAAAATTGTATAAGTGACAGTTTTTACTTTTCCTATTAGTTGAAAGATTGCTGAGATACAGAAGGGATCCCAGAATGCAACAGTTTCAATTTTCCCTGTATCTCAAAAACGAAGCGGGCTATGGAAATTCTGTTCGCGTTATCGAGTGTTTCACGAAAAAGTAGTCAACGTTCGCGGACACCGCGAATCTCTATCTTCAAAAATAAGTGAGATATTCCCTAAGGAAATCGAAAATAGAACAACCTGTATAACTTGTGTGGACATTAATGTCAGATGAGTCAGTAGGTATTCATATTATGTTATTAATCAGATGTTTTCAGAGTCCTGGTGATGAATGTATGGACAAAACGTCGGCTGATTGGTATAGTTCTCAAATTATCCTTTGTCCCTATATTCTAAGTTGTGCTATCGTGGAAAGTATATTATTTTCACCCCGATTACTGACTGTTATGCTATACAGTATACATTCAGCTGGAAAACTCTTTTCCTCTTGCCTCTATTTCTCTTCCTACGCTTTTCGTTAGGCAAACAATCTAGCCGGATGATTGGAATCGGAGTGATGATAATGTGTTTTCACAGATGACTAGAGTAGGTGTCATTATTATAGTGTTGGCGATACCCGATATAGGTATTTTTTCATGAAACTTCGACGGCTCTGTCCGTCTTAAACGATAGCTATTTGTGTACTTTTCCTTCCTAGGGAGAGGTCTTCAAATGATATTGTAAGTATTGTTTTTGTTCTTCTGTTGCATTTGTTTGTTTACCTACTGAGAGGTATTAGAGAAATAAAAATAATGTTAGCATGTGGATGTTATTTCTAGACACACCATAGCCTGCCTTGAGAGGGTTATTACAGATATCCAACATATTTTTAGTTCTCACCATTTCACACACAATTAAACTGTGTTTATGTGAATTATAAACCTCAAGATAATTCATGTTTTGTCGACTCCTCACTTCAAATAACTATAATTTGTTTTTTCTACAAACGTCAAAAAATGACAAGGTTCGCGCATTGATAACAAGATGCGAAGTGACACTTTTTTTCAGTTCCCTACGTTACCATGATACCTTGCACATAACAATGCGCGAAGTAAAACAGTGCGCGAAGTACCTACTTCGCGCATTGTTATGTAAAATATATGAGATATTTTCATTCCAACTTAATGATTCTCAATCGAGCAAACATCCACGAAATCATTTATTTCTGAATGTTCAACCATAACTTTGTTTTATCTCTTGGAGCGCACGAAAGGAAATTCCTATTATGTTCGTGGAACATCGTGCGTACCTAGGGAGGATAGGGGGATGTTTTTTTAAGCCAGTTCAACACTATTTTTTATATCAAGCTAAGCATATTTTTACGTTAGAACTATATTTTTTGACGTTTGTAGAAAAAATGTTTTTTGCAACTCGAGCGCGAAATACTTTGGTCATCTCGACTATTTTTTCAACTCGGCTACGCCTCGTTAAAAAAATCAGGTCTCGATCACCAAAGTAGCATTTCGCACTCTAGATACAAAAATAACTATTTTCTACAAACGTCAAAAAATGACAAGGTTCGCGTATTGATAACAAATTGCGAAGTGACACTTTTTTTCAGTTTCCTACGTTACCATGATACCTTGCACATAACAATGCGCGAAGTAAAACAGTGCGCGAAGTACCTACTTCGCGCATTGTAATGTAAAATTAATGAGATATTTATATTTTAACTATATGGTCCTCAATCGAGCAAAAATCCATAAAATCATTTATTTCTGAATGTTCAACAATAACTTTGTTTTATCTCTTGAGCGCACGAAAGGAAATTCGTATTATGTTCGTGGAACATCGTGCGTACCTAGGGAGGATAGGGGGAGGCCTTCAAAGCCAGTTCAACACTATTTTTTATATCTAGCTAAGCATATTTTTACTTTAGAGCTATATTTTTTGACGTTTGTAGAAAAAATGTTGTTTGCAACTCGAGCGCGAAATACTTTGGTCATCTCGACTATTTTTTTAACTCGGCTACGCCTCGTTAAAAAAATCAGATCTCGATCACCAAAGTAGCATTTCGCGCTCTAGATACAAAAATAACTATTATTCCACTATTGCGATACCAATAACCTCCTATTTTTCTCAGAACAGAAGCAACGATTCAGTATTCATTCTAATATGGAGATGATGACCACGTCCTCCATGATCCGGGAAAATATGATATTTAATTTCATAATAATCCATAATCCATTTATAGAGGACCTCAAAAAAATGTTTATTTCCAGTGATTGATTGCGCAAAACGATTTGGAATTGTTCTGATGTGTGCATGAAAAGGCTATCAAAAAACTAGAGAGAAGGCATTTTTGTGACATCCCCAGGCTATTTAGATATAAATACCACCTGCGGCGGATATTGGCTGTACTATAAAAGTTCTATGTGTAAAGAGAACATCGCAAGATGTTCAATATGTGAGGAAATCTCGTGCTTTTAACATCTCTGAGATGTTATAGTGCTCGCTGGGTTGAAATTCCGACTTTTATGTTGAAATTCCGACTGTTATCGTCTAATCACAAAATGTTGACTCTTATGTCGAAATATCAAGAATGAGCTGAGCATTCATTATAAAAAAACTCATAAATTCAGATCGTGGATAATGATTTTAGTTCAATGATTATAGACGAAATTCCGACTGAAAATGGAATGAAACAAATCGTTCATCTTGAAATAAAATAGAACATTCGTCAGTCTGAGTATGTTTCCACTTTCGAATCAAAAAGATAATAATGTTTATTTGATGAATTGTGTTCATATATCAAAATTATGCTTTTCCTCGAATGAGACAATGATTTTCCTGATATAAATCAATTTCCTTCTCATTTCAAGATGGGAAACAGGAAAACGACTTCATTGAAGCATTTCCCTTCATTTTCTTCCGAGAACTTGTTGAATAAATTATTTTTCCCAAGCGAGAATATCATCCCTTTCTTCATATGCAAACAAACTATCTTCTTGAGTCATACCAATCATGCTTAATTTTGTGTGTACCGATACAACACTGAGTTGAGTTGAGTTGAGTTGATTTCATCACGAGCCCGCGAATATATGTGTCAAAGCGAAGGATAGAATCAACAAGGTGTAATCTCAGGACCGTTTATGCAATTAAAAATAAGAGTACTGCTCTGAACATTCAATAAAGGATCGAAAGGCTAACTAGAGTTAAGAGAATTACAAGAAATGGTATAGCAAAGTTTCTAAAGAACTATATTATTTCATACTGAGACCATCCTTCATACCATTTTGCATGATATATATCTGAGATGTCAGTGCTACAAGACTTCTCATCATCGAATCTCCACCAAATCAGACTGTCCACTCTCGAAAAAATCTCAAAATGTCATCCAAGGAAAGCTCAAACGGAGGTTCTCCCATCATTAAACCCATGTCGAGAAAACTGGACAGAATGATGAAGAAAAAACGCGCCGTATATACATGAATGTTCCATCAGAACAATTAATATTCTGATATTTTTAATGTGCCAATCTAGGTCTACCTCGGATTGTGTGACCGATTTATAGCAACTCTTTGAATTTACACTGACCTAAAATGTCTCAAAACTCAGAAGTTTGTTCGAGATATCCTGTGGACAATTTTGAGTAAATTTTAATAAAATGTGACTCTTCATTCAACTGATTGTGGATTTCTATTTCGACGAATAGCATCACATAATGAGAATTTTACTGCGTTCATGATGTAATAATGAACGGTTAAAAAAGACTCGTAAATAGGACACACCGTACTTTGAGTATAATATACCCCTAGGCATCCGACCACTCTATTCGTTAAACAGGAAAATAACGAGATTGGGAGTCTTTGAAGATTCCACCAAGTGAGCCCAGAGGAGATCAATGTCAACTAAAAACAACTTGTTACTGGGTCCCAAACCCGTAACAAAGAAAACCTTCTTAATTTAATCCACTAGAGTGAATTGCGGATTGGATATTCAATAACACTCTTGAACGAGTGCCATTTTCCAATACTTCTGCTCATATATACAGGGTAATTCAAAATACGATGGGAACATATAAGACATACATGTTTCCCAAAATGCACTCTCTGAGCTACAGCCTCTAAGAGATTATCTGAAATTGTGACTGGAGTGACGGGTTCAATCTTCTGAAAATTTCCATCGTCTTCTTAGACACTTTATTTCCTTCTTGCTTCAAAAATGATATGAACCCAGTTTTGGGAAGGTTTGAATTGAGTCCACACTTTTATTGGCTTAAATTTCATGTTCAAAAAGAGACAGTCTGACATTGAATAATATGATTTTGTGGGTCGTAAAAAATGTTGGCCAGAAAATAGTAATCAACGAAAGGGTAAGTCACATAGTTCTCGTACGCCATGGGTTAAACGCTTGCATACGGAGATTATCGTATGTCGGAACGCATTTGAGACTACTTTTTCAGAGGCCAACACTGGAATACTTGCACATGATCCTTCATTATGATCATAATTTCGGAATTTTTTTTACCCAACTTTTACAGTGGCTGCAGTTTGGAGGGTTGCATTTTAGAACACATACTAAATATAAAGGAGAAGTCTTATCTTGATCCCAACAATACGTCCTTGAATTATTCACATCGAAACACCCTGTATACGCGTTTTCCGACTTTTCACACGAATGGGTATGGCAAAGAGAAATTCGGAGATGAGAACTAAATTTAATTATTTGCTGTCGCTAAACGAGAGATAATATTTTCAGATGTTTTCATGAATTATGCAAGGAAATTATATGCAAACATTCATATACCTGGTGGCCATCGAAAACGTTCCACCGAAGTTTTTTTTGTGGAAAACAGCTCGGACAGGACGATTCTAAATTGGCGGGGGACACATTTTTTTCTATAATTATTCTATCCCAAAGTTGTTATCCTTGAAGCGGAACGGGCATCTACTTTCGATTTTCAAATGGAACAACCTGACTTTTATTCCGAAATCGGTTATTAAATATGTTTTGCTTGGGTATCTCAAACGGCCACGGAGATATCTTAACTGATTTATGAGTTATCAAAATTCTCCATGTGTGTGACGGAGAAATTTCTGTGTGTCCCACTACAAGCAGCCACCCTTGTTTTTCTGTATTTGTTGATCGATATAAATTTTTCACACATGTAGGATAAAATTTGGAAAGTGAGTTGAAACAGATCATCAAAAGGAATGGCGGGCTGCGCTGCCGCCAGGAGGGTGGATAATATTTTTTCTAGGTGGGCGGGGGCTAATTAGGGTAAACAGTTTTAGAAGATGAAAAAAGAGTATATTCAGTAGTGAGTATTGTAATAAGTTAAAGAAGTGCTGCAGTGAATTTCTTAAAATTGTATTATAATTCTTGGGTGATGCGTTCATTACCCCACTACCCCCCCCCCATATCGACGCCATTGGCTGTCGATCTCTTTAAACGGCCGACGGCCATCGGTGATGTTTTGTTCCAACTGACTTTGCATTGATTTTAGGCTCCGTCTAAACAACCGCCCGAGGTTACCTATTTCTATGTAGATGACCGCCGTGAAACATGAGGAAGGATAATATCCTTTCTGCATGAAACAGGAGACTACTTTTTTCAAGCAAACCAACCTAACTAGTATATTTTTCGAAAAATCACTTTTGAAAAAAAAGTAAAAAGAAGTTGGGCCTCGCAGGGTTTGAACCCGGAGCCACCACAGTGGTAGTGAGATACACAGTCAACTCAGCTGTCGCTTTGCTGGGAATCACTATGTAGAAGGAAGAAATATCGTCGTGTCGGTTGTTTATGTATACCTATATAAGTATCCAACCGCCACGGCGGTGGTGTGTGGGCAGTTTCTAAATTTTACTCAATACGATCTACATTCCTGGCATTTTTTATCGATAAACTAATATTATCAGCATGTTCCGAAACTTCTGAAACACTGGCAAAGACATAAAACATGGATCAAAATGTAGGAAACGAGAAGTTAGAATGTTGAATGCAATTGAATCGGTGAGAATGAGAGCAGTACAAGTCCAAATGTTACAGTTTTGGGAAAACAAGAAAAACTCTCTGTAAAGTTGTTCTGTTCTTACGCTCAACGCTTCACGATGAGCGCCGTCATACGCCTTGATATAGTGATATTAATACTGTTTCTCGACTCATTCGATGCAGCTTCGTATTACAGACAAAATGGCTATTCCAGTTCGAAATGTCAAATTTTGGACTTGTACTGTTCTTATTCTCAGTCTCACCGATTCAATTGGACTACGTAATTATTTCACAGGGTGTTTCCTTGTATATATAATGACTAATGCGCCAGCAGTATATATGCGAGTTGAAATCATTTGATGACTCACAGAATGTCCAGTTTTTTTGTGAGATTGACGGGAACTTCAACGAATCTGGGACCTGTGCACCTACATTTTGGAGGTTGTTCTCCGATGACGTCACAAATACAGTATTTTTCTGGATGAAGCGTTCGATGTGAACTGCAGATGGACAAATTTTCACTTTGGAGAGTTGCTGGTATATTCAGTGACACCCAAACCAACACCACACTGAAAAGAATTAAAGGTTAGTTCATTTATGATCAATGTGATTTACAAATGTTTTCATGAAGACAAACTAATGCACCTTCTCGAAAAATACCTCGAATTGGAAACGAAGAAAGATATCAATGCAGTGGCAGATTTACAAATTTGCCACTGCCAGTACGCAATGGGGAAGACCACTGAGGGAAGAAATCCGTGCAAACCTCTTTCAATCAACGAATCATGATTTACATTTTATGTACAATCAATATTATGAGTCGAAGTTGAAGGGAATCGAATCTATATCGTTTTGAAATCAGCATATATCATTCGATATTTCAAACAGCCAAATATGATGGTGGAGTCGTGACGTATTAGTCCCGAACTGTAGCTATCTCTCTCTGATACCTGGTCATTCTGCAGTGTTGCAGTGTAATTGGTCAGTTCAAGGACAATAGGCGTGTTGGGACTAAGACGTCGCACCAGTCACACCAATGAATTGATGAAATTTCAAATGGCACAGGAATTGTGTGTTTTGAAATGGACATATACTAATTTATTTTTTTCATCGTCTTAGCATGAATGAAAAAATTCAAAACTAATTCACTGGTAGTTTTTCAGTATAGAGTTCATGATAATGTCGTTTCAAAAAATCAGTGGTCTTCCCCATTTTTGCTGTTCCTACTGACCTTTCAAAAATTCGATACCCTAGTTCGCAATCATATTCATTACATTTATTCTGTCAATAACATTGCAAACTTATGATTTGTACTCTATCGTCTTCATTAGATACATGACTTTTTTCTCGTTATTATTTAGCATGATTTTGAACTAGGGTGTCGTTGTGCCAGATTCTAAATTATTTTCACAACCAACGATTTAGTGAAGATTACCTGCACTAGAAATAGTTTTAAGGTGTATTATTTTGACCTTCATCATGTTGTAATTATCCAGCTTGAAAGTACGTATAAACGAACACAGCTAACACAAAATAATGTACATTTAGTAAACGTTGTTAATGTTACTTATTGCACTTATAGTTTGAAAACAATACGAACAGTATCTCCAATGAATCCGGTTGATGATGACAATGAAATGAATCAAGTTATGAAAGTCTTACATTACCTTTTTGTAGAAATTTGCAAAATCATCAATTATATCGTCGTATGAAATCAATTAGTTCTGACTCTATGCACAAATGAGCTGAGGCGTTTAACATTTCATGACTGAAACTCGATGATAGATAGTTTTTCGCCCACTCAGCTCTTCTAACCCGAACAATTTGTCGCTGGTTTACATATAGCGAATATCCATTGGATGAATGATTTCCAAATTTTCAAGGGAACAAAAAATTATAGATATAGATAAAATGAACGAAAATGGTTTCGCGGACGTTGAACGCCTCGTGGGGTATAAATGCTAAATAGCGGTCAAGAAGCTATCTGGGACAGCCCTGTGCTGATGAAAGCCAACAGCTCGAAACTGGTCTACAGGTAGTCACGCGTTCCTGAACCACTTCGGCGCAGCTCGGGGTTTAGGAAGGAAACACTTGCGATTTTATTCGTCTATACGAATTATTGCATAGATTTCGGGAGTATGTAATCCATGTTGATGTTCTGCGTGGCATATAGCCAGAAAAGTAGTTGTTTTTCTCTCGGTATCTACCATTTTCGTTCATTTTGTGAACTATCGTGGTAATGACTTTGAGTTTCTCTCTATTTGTGACCATTGCATTCCACTTTGACTATTTGGCTTTTTCCTAGTTGAATATTCTAATAGTATATTTCATATGCAGACGTTAGAATGTTCGGTGTACATACATTGAATTATTGTCTCGATTTTTGATGAAATATGCTGCCCTAGGCTCCAGCCTACTCAAGTACTGAGCCTGCTGGTGAATTCACCACTGTATATCAATGTATGGTTATCACCATTGAGTTTGTTATAAGAATGTCCCTTTAAGCACCCGGAATCAATTTTCTTCTATCTAGTTCGAAAATCTTCCCTTACTTTTCCATTCAGAGTTCGAATTTCTCCTACCCTATTTCGATGAAACTTCGAATACAGGTATCTGAGATATGAGCAAATAAAATATGTGTAAGTTTCAAAAATAAAATGAGGCCTCTTCAATCTACATACACCTGATGATTTATTTTTTCCTCTATGTTGCAGAGATTGTCCTGGATTTTATCGAATGTGGAGGAGTGAAAAGCTAAACCTTTTTTTATCGCTTGGTGCGCACGGAAGGGAGTCCTCATAATGCTCTAACCCACTAAGCAAAGTTGTAAGCTATGTTGATGTAATGTTGAAGCAATTACTGAAACAGACGTTCAGCAATATTGCAAAGGTGAAGTTTGATAATGTAGCGTTGCAGCAATATATCATGTTACTGTGACATTGCTGGAACATTACATTCACAAATTTATATTTGCAATATTGCTGAACGTCCGTTTCAGTGATTGCTACAACCTTGCATCAACATAGCTTCCAAATTTGCTTATTGGGAAGAACATCGTGAATACCTAGGAAAGGTAGGAAGAGGAGCTAGGTGTTGGATTTTTTTTGAAATTTTGATTATAAGTTCTTGGATATTCTTTCTTTTCTTAGGCAATGCATTTCAGAGCTTCCCCGTTCTATAGAGAAATGAGTTTCTTCTCTTCTTTTCTCTTTCTATCACTTTGAAAAAAACTTCATCATCCGCGGTTAAATTTTGAACATATTGTTCTAGAAATAATTCAGAAAGCACCTGAAGCATTTTCATTTATAGACTCACGTTTATAATTCTAGTTTTTCATGAGAATGTGGAAACAGTTGTCGTGACCACATCAATCCACATTGAATAAAATTCTTACAATTCTCATGAATTAAAACTGTGTATGTTACCCTGAGGAATATTATTATTCCATGATTTCCATGTTGTATTTTCCGTTATAAATGCCCATGAATGGTATTTCATGCTGTGCCTTATATAGATAAATGATCTAGTAAGAGTAAATTGAATTTTTCATTTAGAGCTGTGGTGAAAACGATGTGCATATTACCTTATTTCGGTTGAGTGAAGCAAATAGCCGGAGAACCTTCTGAACAGTCATTGCCTATGATGCACTATCCATCATATTCATACATAGATTGCAACTGGTTCGCATTTTAATTCTGATCACTTACGCAATGGAAGAAGATACATGAAAGTTATATTATGTAACAAGTGTTATCAACTTCATATTAGTAACGAGTGTTTAATGAACGAATTTATGAACGCGTAACATACTATACTTTTTCTACGAACTCATAATTCTTCATTCCGACAGGATCCCATAATCCCGAAAATTAGATTAACCTACATAATTCCGGAAATTAGATTAGATTAGAGTTATATTGGTTGTAGATGTGCCATAGAATACATGAATTTCTTTTAAAATGGCTTGTTAACTGATCAGTAGATAATAACTCTTCGATTTGCTTCCATATATTCAGATTGCATAAATTTGTTCACATTAATATTGTATTTTACGTTCATTATTGTCATGCTTAGCATCATTTTTACCTACAGTTATTGTAAATATGCAAGAATACTTACCTAAAACATTCGTTACCATATGGTAATGTGTTTAAGAAATTATGTTTCCATGGAAACGTGCTTAATTTTTTGAATAAATCACAGATCATCAACAATCTGTGATTAATCGATCATTTAGCGTTTTTTTATGTTCTGGTTCCCACGAGGAGGGATATCCTGTAATGTTCAGAGAACATCGTGAGAACCAAGGAAAATTAGGTATGAATTGGTGTTCTCCTTGAATTTCTGGAGGTTATATGCCTTGGGGAACACCTCCCTTGGCAATGTGTTCCAGAGCCTCGCTGTTCGTTGGATGAACGAGTCTTTGGAAAGAGATGTTCTGCAGGTCTCCAAAGTGACCACGAATGGGTGCGAAGCTTCAACTCGACGGGTTAAATCACGCGGGGACTGCCAAGGGAGGAACAATTGTTGATATTTCAGAAGAGCATCGTCCATGAAAATATCTATAAAATAGAGCCAGATCGCCAACTTTTCTACGGTGTTCTAGAGAAGTGAGTGAGTTTGTGAGCGAGGCATCACCCACGAGACGAATTACCCTTTTTTGAACAAAATCCAACAGTTTCAGGGTATGACTACCAAATATGGGAACAGTATTCCAGGACAGGTCGTATCTGTGCCTTATAGATCATAAGCAGCTGACTGGAAGTGAAATAGCTCCTGTCCCGAAACAGCAAACCAAGTTTTTGGGATGCACTTTTAGCAATTGATCTCACGTGATTTTCCCAAGAAAGGTTATTGCTGATAGTAATACTAAGCATCGAAATGGATGTCTTCAAAGGTATGGTTACTCCTGACAAGCTTATGTTGGGCACAGTGAGATCGGCTTTTTCAGAGAAAAGGCATTGGTACATGCGTGGTACATAAGTACGCTAAATGCCATTTTAGTTTTGTGAGTAGGGAAATGATATTGAAAAATAGTATAGTACATGCAGTCTCATGAAGAAGTGAGAAGACAGGCCTAAAACTTCAGATATTCTAGAGTTGGTTCTGAAAAGGTCGCATCAGGGCAGAAGGTGGGCTCCAATCCGATCTACCTTGCTATGATGGAGAAGAATGTGGTTTTGGTGAGATATCAATAATTTTCTCCTAACAATGTACGTGAATATTAATTATACTATTCGACTTTTCAACCTATCCCTATCGTTGAGAGGTCATCATAAAACACCAGTTCAGTTCTATCGTGTCGTCCAACAATTGATTTGGAAGCTTTTGGCCGTTGTTCCTGCTTTTAACTTTCGATGGTCAATGAAATAAAAATAAACGTCCGAAACGGAACTTTTTAATTGGGGCCAGTTTGTCCGCTCTGTTGGACTCAATCCACGTACTTTGTCCTTTGCATATTATGTGCGTGTTCAGTTCATTGTGGGGTGGTGATGGATGGTGTGCTGAACGCGGATTGTGCCAAAAATGAGTGAAAAACACATCAAATAACAGGATAAAATTGAATTCAGACCGCTTGATATGTCAGTGGGGGTTTACTGAAAACTCCATTATCCATGGAAGTTCTTTACTTTTCCGGCTCTGCGAAATAAACACATTATCTTCATAAATGAAGAATAAAACAATTTCGAGAAACTAAAATTCTATAAAAAAATATTACCACCTATCAAAATATGTAGCTTAAATATGCATGTAAAAGGAGGAATTTGCTATAAAATCCATATTTATTTTTTGTAATATAATGATGGAAAAATTCCGAAATCCGAAGTAATCTTGTTTGTGCAATGCCCTCTATATCGTTTCAGTTTTATCATTCGATGTATTGATAGTATTTGATACAGTTATTTATTAAATGAAGCACTATTAATGTTTCATTACTCAACAACCAATAGAAACATTTAAATAGTCTACATAGAAACGATAATTTTTCTGCCACAGTAGCAATGTACTGAAATATGCCCAATATAATGCGTTGTACCGCGTTTCTCATATTATGAAATGTCGTGAATTTCAATAATTATTCGAAAAATATATACAGAGCTTCGAGGAGAAAACTGTTCGCGACAGTGAACAAATTATTTGGGTTCGTTCTTATTAATTCCTGGAGTATGAAGCATCAGAACTTGAACACTCTGTACATCAAATCCTCGAAATCTCATTGATGCAGCATATAATCATGATTGAATGACAACATCCGGATCGATTTGATGTAATCTCACTTCTTGATTACGATGTGAGAATCTATATTTTCCTTCTCGCTTGTATCAATGGTCCCTTATACTCTCTCTATAGTAATCTCAATTAGGAATACACACGTGACACTCTACAGTTCCCTGCAAGAACAAAGTGAACAACAGGACGCAATCAACTTCTTCCTTACGGTTTATCCACTTGCCCGGGTGGAGTAGTATTTGTAGCTTTCTACCGACTATCTTCGTATCTTCGATCTATGGAAATGCGAATATCTTGGTTCTCCAACTAGATATAGAAGTCGATTCGTTTTTGGATCACTGGATTGAAATGTACAGGGTTTCCATTTTCAAATATACAGATGATAAAAAAATTTGAACGACTATTGTGGAATCAACATATAGATCATTTGAGACACAAACTTAATCCCATTACAGGCATTTTATTCAAAATACGGAATTTCATTTCTACTAGATACTTGAAGAGTATTTATTTCTCTCTTATTTACTCAAAATTTCAATGCCTAATATCTAAATGGGGAAGTACCAATATTTCACGTTTGAGTCTACTAATGAAAAATTATGAAATTACAAAATAAAACATTGAAGTGTATTTTCAATATGAATTTTCTAGAACCAACCATGAATTTATACAAATCTAGAGATTTATCAGATCTGTCATCACTATACAAACTTGGAATATGTTGTTTTATTGAATTTGTCCTATATAAATTCAAAATTTCGAATTTGATTTTCAATGAAATTAATTCATTACATATTACATAATCATGGAACAAGACAATCAAATTTACTAATAGCAAATACTTATAAGTCAAATATCGGCAAACAATCAATTTTTCATACAGGAATCGTTCTATACAACTCATTACCAAGTCAATTGAGGAATATACAGGAAGCAACTAGATTTAAAACTAACTTGAAAAAATATCTGCTTCAGGGACTTTGATAATTCCATTTCTTATTTGAATACCTACTTATATAATACAAGGTTGATATTGCATGACATTTGCATTTTTTTACTTGTTATATCTTATTATTATTTCATAATTGTATGTACAACATTATGTATATTGTTTATGTATCCCTATATTATGAACAACTATGTATCTTGGGGTAGTAAAGACAATCAATCAATCAAATTGGAACACTTTGAAATAAGAGGAAGAATTTGAGTGGGTTCATTTTGGGTAAGGTTACCACGAAAACTGCTCATAAAGATCCGGTAGTATGTTCTTAGTTAAAACAAGAGAAATAGTTTGGGTGGGCTTATTTTGGGTTAGGGATCATAAAGATCTGAAGTTCTCAGTTACCATTATATTAATATAAACCATGATTTCTTTCTTAGGTATATCACCAAGCACGTCAGTCCCAAGTCAATAAGAATGCAGTCAGTATTCCATCCATGATTAGTTCCGAAACATTCTGACGACGAGAGAAACGAAACAGCAAACACAATAGTAGACGGTCTATGAGGGTGTTACGAGTACCAGAATTCCGCAGGAGATTGACACGTCTTCAAACTTCTATGCAAATACAAAGAAAATAAAAATAATCCTAACAGAGGATCTCTGGGACACCATATATGAATGTGTTATGACTTCTCTCTAGAAGTCTAGAAGGATCAACTTCATAATTCGAAACTAGCAACGAATATTTTCGATGGAAAAAGTTTTGAAATGAATTATTGGAAATAGGGTAGTTCCATTTGAAATAAGGTTAGGGGTATGAAGATATCAAGTTAATTCGTTTTTCATTACTACACTACGAGCGGTATAATCACATGCTCCAAAATCTGGCATTTTGTCGGACTATTTCATCCTTTCACATCAAATTTTTGATTGATGATAGCTCGACCTACATTTTCCGCCACCCTCAATTATTCAGTTGATCCTTGCCGGTGTTTCCTTCAATTAATCGCAGTTGACGTGGATCTGATGCTGATGTTCTAATTGTCATCGTTCACCGGATCCTGAATGAGGAAATTATATACTCGCCTTCTACTGTCCTCGTTGTCTCTGAAACACGACCATCTACGACATAATAATTCAGAGTCCACTAATTATCTGTCCGACCAGTGGCGTAAAGTAACTTGAAGATCACCAGAAACTCATGAGATTTCCATAGCCCGCTTTAAAGAGAAGGCCTCGCTCAGTCAGTTTGGCAACACTGTCCAAAAGGTCTTCCGCCGGCCATTCGCACATATATCTATATACGGGTTGTGAAAGCAATGGATTGAATTTTTTTAGTTTGCAAGAGTAGATTGATGATTGATTGATGTGTTATCAATGTGATGAATTGTTGAATGCCACTGAAAAGTGTAAGGAATATTCTAGGGATTTTCTGAATTGAGGTTATATTTTATTTTGTATTATTTCTGAAAGCAACGGTAGTAAATTTAACGTTCCTTATAAGAAGATGCCGAATAATTGTTGTGTTACAGGGTAGGGTGTAAGTCAAATTACACTTCGGAAATGTGGTATGTTTCGATTTTTTAGTTTCCTAAAGATGAAGAACTGCGAAAAAATGGACATCTGCATTACCTCGTGAAAATTGGACCCTATCTCAACATTATACACTGTGTGCAATTCATTTTGTTGAAAGAGATATTATTAGATATCATTCATTCTCTCTTCCAGATGGAAATTCGGAAAAATTTGCTAAGAAACGCTCAGTTAGTCAAAGCATTGGTTTCCTCAATTTCTTCATTTACCAAGTTATCATTCTAAATCTACTACATCATTAGGAACGATTCCCGATGAAAGACGTCAGAAATTTTTAGCTGTTCAAATTAAATGATAGTTAATTTTTGAAAATCCGACCTTATTCTCAATTTCCAGCAGCTAGTTGGGGTATATGCAAAAAATGAAAATCGATAGTTAGAATCGGAAAGTCCATAAGACAGAGAAAAAATACTTTCATCAACTAGGTTCCCACTCAGATGTATTGAAAATAAGAGTAAGCCTTTGGGATTACGGCAATGCGGTGTTGCATTTCTCTCACCACGGCTTGTTATAGGCTGTGCTGCTGCTCGTCGTCCTGTACATCATGTAGTAAATGACCCAGAATAAGAGAGCCAAAGAAAACAATGCCCAAAGAAACAATGTGACATTCTTTGAGCAGAATCCTCTAATTCCTAATGAAGTTTTTCACTCCATCAAGCTAAGTTGATAATACTGTTGCCTGGGTCATAAACCTACACAGGCGACCCAAACTCGATAAAACTTCAATTCAGTGGAATGCGCGATACTTGCACAAGTATTGACCTCACCATCCCAATAAACTTTATTCCACCATAAACTCTACCTTTGGGCTGCAAGGATATTGGACGTAAAAATAAAGATGGAGAATATTATTACGGAAATATCTATTGACACATGTGGTACACACTGGTCCTAACATTCTATTCAACAAAAATAATGTTGAGTAAGCTATTTCTAGTTGCCAAGTATAAATGAATGGATGGATCAATGATATAGCTTCATGATATTGAATCGTTATTTTCATCGGCCAACTGAAATATATTTCCATCTTGTTGTCCTTCTGTACCACCTGATTCACTTCTAAAATATGGTTGAAATTATTGAGGATGCCTTCCACGACACCTTCATTAACGTCATCATTCCATTCTGTGAATATTGATCGTTTTGAGTTGTAAAAGTGTTCCATAACTCAGAAGCCGAGTGATATCTTCTATATTATTCAGATGCTCAAAAAGTTAATTTTCTCGTATGCCTCTATGAATTGGACATACCAACAACTCCAACAACAAATGTTCAAGTGATTCGAGTTCATGTTGGTTACAAATTGAACATTTTACTTCAGTGTCGATTGAGTAAACTATGCCGTTGAAGGTTATTCTGAGGATTTTTTTGCTGCAAGTTCGTAATTGAGTGGTCAGTCTCATGGGCAGAGAAGCTCTCAGACAGTTTTGGCCATCAAGACACAAGCACAGATCTCGGTAGATGAGGGGATATATGAATGATTCGATGATCTCTCTAAATCATAGCGCAGTTTCTGAGTACAATATTGTTCCTAAACAAGCTCCAGGTTCTTTTTCTCCAAATCGCCATAATATTCTTCCATAATTTAGATTGATATAATAGTGAACATGCACGTCCCAATGATGGATTTGTTTATTTTTGTGTCAGTGAGCGAAAATTCTTGTAACTTCGGCACTGGTCTTTCGTTTCTCCAATTCCAACTATGTAGCCATGCGTTTTGGCTTCTGATTAGTTGATTCGTTAGGGAAAAATAGGAGTTAACAATAGCCAACCTTATGATGAGAACAATACTGAGCAATCTGAAAGGCAATAGAGAACAATGGACTTGTCGAAAGAATAGAATGAGTTCAACGGATTGATGTCACATTTCAGTAAGGCGAAATTACGTGATTCACAACTTGTACTGTTGGGTTGATTTTATCGCGCCTATTATGCCTTCATTACCAACGCCTTCAATAAGTCTCGTCTACCAGAACCCTTCCAACAATGAACTTGTCTTTAGCTGTATCATCAGAAGAGCCACTGTTGTAACGAAGCCTTTCAATTCCATATTTAAAAAAAAAGGTCGATTTAAGGTGCTAAAATCTTCAATATTGTCACTTTTTGAATACGACGATGGATAATTTTCATTAAAAATTCAAATACGCGACAAATTTCCCTCAATTAATTCAAGCACGTGGGAGATTCGGTAAGAAAATGTTATACCGGAATTATATTCAAGAAGAAAACATTAAGTGAATATTTACTCTCCCTGAATCCTAGTAAAATACAATTTATAGTTTCAGATACATTATTATACAAAAATCAGTGATTTCATGTAATTTTTTTACTAGGTTTAGGGAAAATAGAAAATAACAAAATTATTTCAATTTCGTCTAATTATAGGATATCCACTCATTAATTTTACGTCTGCATGCTCATGCGGATGACAAATTTCCTGAAAATTTGCTGGTTACCATAGTTACAATGTCGAAATAAAGCATCTGATTTGTTGAAAATAACTGGTATGAAATTTTCACGGTAATTTTCGTCACGATTTTACAAGTAGGGTAGCACAGTTGTGCCATATGTTGAAATATGAATGGAAACTTCAGAAATATTATCAATTCGATAATGCATAAATTCTTATTATGTATTAAGTAATATGCTCGATTAGCTATGAAGAATCCATTGTCTCAAAATGGTCCCTCTTATATGTTGCGTATTATCGCTTATGATGAATCTGTGTTAATATAAATTATATTAATTCACATAAAAAGACATGTGGTAGGATAAACGTGACGACACAGAACTTTGGGCGTTGTCTTGTCAGTTCTCAGCATTCAGCACGGCATTACCAAGTCTCTAAGGCCCATATTTACATGTTCTTTTGTTAAGGAGTACAGGAAATATTTTGAAAAGCTGGTTCCTCGAAAAATTCACGGATTAAAAACCATAATACCACCGCTTTCTCCTATTAGGTCGAAGGAAATATTGTATTAGGATAATTATATTCAACGATAGTGCTCCAATATTTCAATAACTTGATTATAATTGGTGATTTGACAATTTTGCTTTGAGTGTAAATTGAAAATTATCTTACCAATTAGGAAACATCATGAGAACTGACGTCCCCATTACGTATCATGGTTAAATGGCGGCCATGACGCTTTGAAATTGAACAATTTCAAATAACGCATAGACACATAATTTACATCAAAAACGCGTAAGAAGTGCTACAAAAATTAATTCAGGTCTGTATCGACACAGTAGAGTAATGGAATGACAACTATTCACTACTAGTTCACTAGCCCTTTTATAACAAACTTATTCTGGGTACCTATCTGGATATACATACATTCGTGACTTCACTTGCAAGTACCTATACCCACTAATTCTTCCTTGACAGAAAAATGGGGACAAGAATTCACGTATCATTTCATATCGATAATGGAAATTCGGACATATCAGTACACATATCTGTATTATTGGGAAGTGAGAACTACTAGCTGCTGTTCATGCTATTTCGTCAATTCTCCATACACACCATTCTGTTAAGTTATGTTCTCAGTTGAATATAGCCATTAAGCAGAAGGTAATAAGTCATCCCAGATAACTCTATTGTGCAGAGGTCAAAGGTATTGCGATGTAACGGGTTTGAAAGAAAAATACAGCATGAACGTGCTTCCAGGAAAATTTGATGAGGAATTATTGATAATTCTCATCAGGTCTATAGGTATAGGAGGGAAAAGCACAAGGTTTACATTACCCAATGAGATACAATTCCATTTATTTATCCTCATTTCTTGATGTAGTATTACTAGAGTTTACATGACTGATGGTTGAATGATTCTGAATACGAGGTTTCTATATTGTTGTTGGATCACTTCCTCAGCTCAATAAACTATAACGGCAAATATCAATTAAGACACATAAAAGCGAATGATTGCTCATATATATAAACCAACTCTGATTCCTAACATCGATTAATTGTTTATTGTTTCAGTCAAGAGAAAGGGACGTATTGCTAATGGAATGCTTTCAGCACTCAAAGTTTGTGGCATAGACTAATTGGTAATGTGGTTTACCTGTTATGGGGGGGGATCAGGAAGGTTTCTACAGGTTGTGTTGCTACAATAATTAAACACGATTGAAATTGGTATACATAATATTCTTGTTCCCTATGGATAGGAATTTTGCAACATGAGAGAAATTCAGAGATACATTAGTTCAGCAGCTTTCGAGTATAAGATAGCGACACCGTTAGATTTTGTTAGCTCACTAATGACTATATTTTACCCACTAGGTTAAGTAACCAGCTTAATTCATTAGGTACTTAAAATTGTTGCATATCTACCGTACTGAAACAGCCTTGAGTTTTGCCACCTATAGGTACTAACCTATTCGAACAAAATGGTAGCCAAATCAATATATAGATGACAGTGATAGGTTTATTCCGTTGGAAGTCTCCTGGAAATTTTTGATGTGCTTCGAAATCACTGACAGTACCAGTTCTGAAGGTGTATACTATTCCTCATCTCAAAATCAGTACTTCATAGGCTGCTCTCTAAGCATAAGCACTGTAGTTCCGCAAGCTTGACTCCATGCTTGTATGTAACTGTATTGAACCCCTAAAGTTCTAACGACAGAGTTACTTTGCTGTGAATGCTCAGACATCCAGGGGAAGGATGACAACGAGAAAACCGCCAGCCCTTCTAATAAGATAACCATTCGATTTCAGGAAAATCTTAACCTAATTCAACCATGAATTTCACGAGAAGAAAAGGATTGTACAGGGTGGCCAACTAAGAATCCAGAGTTCGATACCTCTGTTGTCTTGAGAGATACAAAAAAAAGTTTTGCATTTAAATTAAAGTGATAACCGAGCTTCAAATTTCAAAATTTCTTTGAAATACACAGGGTGTTCCGTAAGGTCACAGCCGAGGTCACAGCACATCAAAGCTATGTTTTTTTCATTGGAACACCCTATATTTTATTTCATTTTTGAATTCTCCCTGAAGATCTGATTTCAACGATGTATCATACTTAGGGTCTAGCAGTGAAAGTTACTGACATATAGGGTGAGCAAAATCGAGATTTTCCAAGTTCAGGATTTTTTTCTGTCGAAACTGTTCATTATTCGTCAAAACGGTTTACATGTCCCTATCTCAACTTTTCACTCACTATCAATTGGTGTTCTTTTGACATTTGATTGAAACAAATTATAAATTCAGATTTTTGACCACCTTGTATCAATTTCAATTGAACACCAATTGATAGTGAGTGAAAAGTTGGGATAGGGACATGTAAAACGTTTTGACGAATAATAAACAGATTCGACAGAAAAAAATCCTGAACTTGGAAAATCTCGATTTTGCACACCCTATATGTCAGTAACTTTCACTGCTAGACCCTAAGTATGATGGGTCGTTGAAATCAGATCTTCAGGGAGAATTCAAAAATGAAATAAAATATAGGGTGTTCTGATGAAGAAAACATAGCTTTGATGTGCTGTGACCTTATGGAACACCCTGTGTAATTCAAAGAAATTTTGAAATGTGAAGCTCGGTTATTACTTCAATTTTGATTCATAAATTTTTTTTGTATCTCTCCAGACAACAGAGAAATCGAACTCTGGAGTCTTAGTTGGCCACCCTGTACAGTGAACCGTAAATACGTGACTAGAGCAGAATATGGATGTTGATGCAACAATAACGCAGGAGAAAGCAAACATTTTTGCAGCAAAGTCCACCTTAAATTCCCAGGAAAGAGACATTCCACCCGTTGAAAGTCGAATGCCCGAAATTGTCTTCTGTTCGTCAACGCACCCCATATCAGACGCATTCTGCTCGGTTTCATAACGTCTAACGGTCCTGATGGAATTCCACCGTTTGTTCTCAAAAAGTGTGCACCAGAATTGACACTGATTCTCTGCAAGTTATTCACCATATCGTACAAGTTTGGTATTGTTCCATGTTGCTGGAAAATAGCCAACCAATCCCCCGAAAGGAATTTCTTTTCATGCATTCCAAAAGATTTCAAAAACACCTCCAGGAGAAGTCATAAATATTACCCAATTGGGTACACTCACGTGAATGCCAATCTGACCTGATACCGAAGTGACTTCATTCCTAAGTAAAGACTTTCGTCAGTACTTGGTACTCAGTAGAGAAGCAGATTAAATAATTTTAGGTACTTCCATGATAACCTGGGAAAGTTGAAACCCATCAGCATGGGCCGTAAAGGATGACATCGATGTTTCATTAGAAGTAGGGTGTATAGCACACTGAAATTTTAAGAAATATTTTCAGGTTTCTTGATGCGTTCGAAAGTTTGTGTCTTTGGTGTTCAAGATCTTTTGGAATTTCTTCAAACTTTCCTAGAGAGTCTTTGAAAGGCAATATACATATTTGAAGGCATGCAGGTACCTAAGGTTTTTTTTTCTCGATTTGTTAATTTTTTTCATCCATATATATATATATATAAATGGTATAAATTCGCGTTCTCTATGACACAAGTATGGTGGGACCAGATTTCGTTTCCATTCTATGAGAATACTTACAATATGATTTTCTCAATTCCTTCTATCTCCGAATTGACCGAACTACTACGAAGATATATGACCTATCCATAGTTTTTCACATATATCTCGCATAATATTCGAATTATAGGATTATCATCGATGAGCTTGACCTTGGCCAAAAACTGATCTGTCCATTCATCTGATTGAAGAAACCAAAACCTTCATATTATTACATTGATTGACCCTTTCGATCTGAACGGTACACATATACCACAGATGATGCGAACATTCTGGTAGTCATTTTATAAAATGACTAGCAGAATTTTTGCATCATCTGGATTCGTTTAAAGCAAGCAGAAAATATACCAATCCGATATATTTCAGAACCTATGCATCGGATAATTTGCAAAATTGAAGGTTATGTTGCCGATAGTATTAGAGAAGAAACATGTCTGCGTGGGGCTGTGTATGTTCCGTGAGATTTCAATAGATTTTTGGGGAATATTTTTGATTGTTTGATCACATAGGTATGTAATAGTCGTTAGTGAACTTTGTTGACATAGGATTAATTTTATTATGGTACATATACAGAGTGACCCATTTGAAAGCGGGCCACCCCTGTATCTCACTTAATCGTTGGGTAAGGATCATGAAATTTGCTGGAGCGAGATATATACCAAAAATGCACTCTATGACCAAGCGGGGTCATCTTCAGTGATATACACTGCTCGCCAACAGCCATGGAACCACCCCAATTTCCGGAAAATGATATTAGGTGTCAAAATAGGTTGAAAATCACTTCGGATTCGGTATCAGGACGCCCAATTCACTAACTCTTCATATTTTTCCTTGAAAATTTTCAGTTCTGAAAAATTTAATTTTGTCGCACTTTTCACGGAAGCACCCCCGTATCTCACGTAATAGACTTCATCTTTGGACTTTCCGTTCCTCCTACAAATTTTAGAACCCTACCACAATAATTACGTGAGATACGGGGGTGCGCTTCCATGAAAAGTGCGACAAAATGTAATGTTTCAGAACTGAAAATTTTCAAGAAAAAATATGAATAGTTAGTGAATTGGGCGTCCTGATTCCGAATCCGAAGTGATTTTCAACCTATTTTGACTCCTAATATCATTTTCCGGAAATTGGGGTGGTTCCATGGCTGTTGGCGAGCAGTGTATATCACTGAAGATGACCCCACTTGGTTATAGAGTGCATTTTTGGTATATCTCTCGCTCCAGCAAATTTCATGATCCTTACCCAACGATTACGTGAGATACAGGGGTGGCCCGCTTTCAAATGGGTCACTCTGTATGTACCACTCGGTAATTATGGTGGTTTAGATAGGTACTGACTGGTTTGTAATGTACAAAGTTCATTCTCTCAGAAAAACCATGAGTAGACGTCCGTTGACCGAAAAAAAATGAAAGCGCTAATGATAGTGACGATAATATTTCTGATGGTATAATTATGTACCAGGAGCTCCTTCAATAATAAAATTGTTAATCCTTAGAATCTTTCATTCAAGTAAATGATATCTCAAATAAAAATATATATCAATGAAATCAGAAAAATTGGTATTCAAAACCGAAAGGATTAACCTAGGATAAAAATTGCTTTCTACCATATTTTTCATTCAATAACAATAAGTTTAGAATTCTTTTATGAAATCTTTTTTTATCTACTCTCGTACTTTGACACCTTGTGTCTCAGGTTGAATTTCAGGACCTACGTTGATCAGAAGTTTTTACTTCAAAATGAATAGAAGAATATGGAAACGAAATTTGTCGGACTTATTACCATTCACCCTGTAGTTGTATGCGAATAACAAATTACTCGGTGCACAGACACTGCATTAAAGAGGTCATATTCCCTCATTTATTCTAAGGCTATACCGTGCAGGGCTCATCAAGAGCACATCTCAGTTTCTACGAAATTACTTCATGAACTCGTAGACCAACTTTTGGCTGATTTATCACCTTTCCTGGTATTACGAGACACCGATTTGTCGCCAGAACACTGAAAATACCACGAAATAAATGTCTAGAATCGAGATTGAAGAAATAAGGAAATGAAACATCGGAATGCTCTAGAATCTCTATATCTCACGTCATTACAAAAAGACAATGTTTTCAGTTTGAGCAAATGGAGCAATGCATAGACCCATTATAAAGGGTGTATCTAAATAACGCCGAAAAAATTCAAGTCGTGTTTCCTTGTGACATTCTACAAGATGGAGTTCACATAAATATGTGTCCTAACTGGCTCCCTTCTTGGGATACAGGACGTTGAAGTTGGAAGTATTAATTTTTTTTATTTATAACCTTCCTGTACCAAAATTCAGTATTGATGGACACTGAGAAAGCCCCAAAATTTCAAAATGACTCTAATTGGGGATATTGAGTTATATCAATGGAAGTCTTCAGAACACTTACATTAAAATTTGTAGTCAAATCGAATTTTCAGTGTTTCTTCAAAAACTAAGCTAGATACAGAAATCACACAAAGAATAAAAAATTTGTTCCAATAGTTCAATATCTAATAAAAATATAATATCGATTAATTTACCCACTGTAACGCCACTGGAAATATTATTTCGAATCTAATTGCACTAGAAGAAGCGCCATAGTCCATATTACTATTAACAAAATCACAACGTTGAGATTTTTCATGGAAATATTGATACCCTGTATCTCGAAAACGAATCACAATCAATCAATATCCCCTTGAATTTTTTTTTCGGTGTTATTAAGATACACCATGTATAAGTCTACGGAGCAATGAATCAAAGACTGTTTCTTTGATTTTGAATAGATATTTGCATTAGGCGCCGGAAATGTGGGGTCCGCGACAAGCGATCTCCCTTTGATATTCCAGAGAGGTGGAGTACTCACGGCCTCTTCTGGTGAGACATTTTATCAGCAGTGAGAGCTGCAATAATTTGACTGATCTCAAATTTGAAACTTTCTGGATTCCGACTGAAATTCCTTGAATTCGTCATTTTTAAACCGATGTCAACATCATCAAACCATGGAGAACAAAAAAAGCAGTTTGTAGTTCATTCGGATCCTTTTTGGCCTCCTAATGTGGCTATCCTATTTGTCAACTGGGGCACCTTTCAGAAAACCTGGCATATGAAATGTAAAAGTTTCGTTAAAACAGTTATCTTTGTAATTTTCAGTTCCAATATGACTCCAATCTGAATGTTTCTTCTCCACGTGAGTACAGTCATGTTTTACTATTGAAATACTATTGTTGCTTCGTTCCTTATTGTAGAATCATTCCTATCGGCTGATGATGGAAACTCTATAGATCCGAAACATGCCCTCTCCCCATTTATAATTCGATGATATAAACGTTGTGGAAACAACTTGGTTATAACCGATAATTCAATTTAAATTATTGTAAATCGTATGAAACGCCTGGAATTCTGAAAATATTTTTCACACATTCAATAAAGAAAGGAGATTCAAATATCAACTTGTGATAAAGAATTCAATCAAGATAAAAACTGAATTCGAAGTAACGCTGACATAAGTACCAGTTTGTACAATATTTGATTATTGAAAGTTTTTTGGTTCAAAAAATCTGATGAAAACGGGCGGACTCACTAGCGGAGCTGAAGCTTGATGCGGTGTGTTTTATAATTTACAAGACATCCTGTATTTTCACCATAATAATTTTTGTATCTTGGGGAAAAATTCTATGCTACAAAGGTAAAATCACGATGAGAGTTTCAAGACAGAATCGAACATCACTATACTGACCTCAAAACCAAACCACAACCATTCCATAATCGTAAAATATTTGCAATGATGTCACCTTTTTGAAACACCCTGTATAAAACATTGTGACAATCCCCCACGCGGATTTCAAACTATCGGCGCCAATGGAGATATGTAAGAGGAATAATAGCCAGGACCATTATGCTCAGCAAAAAATTGTACGATATGGGAATGATATATACGAACAATGTCATGTATAGCACTAGGCCAGACAGCAAAAAAATTGACAGAATATCTGGAAATCCGAAGCACGAAAAGTATAGCAAGAAAAAAATTCACATCCATTTAACTGATTCTAACGGTATACATAATCAGAGTATAATAATCCTCACGATGAACAGAAGTTTTGTGATGAGAGAAGAAAATTGCTTATATTTTATGTATAGATTCTTATACTGGGATTGGGTGAGGGTTGGTTAGAAGAATTCATTCCCTTCTGCATGATCTATATGCCTTGGGACTTGGGTCTATCATGATACAGATGAAGTTTGTCGAAAAGAGTAATTTTATTTATCTTTCCCGATGTTCCTTGAACAAGAATCCTTGTCTGATGAGAGGAGTTTCTTTATTTCCGAAACGGAAAACTCAGAAACTTTCGGGTAACTTGCGGAAATGAATATGACAACTGACAACAGCAGATTTTATATCGTTTTCAATTCCCATTTCCCGTGTGTTATTGTGTAGGAAACAGACGGCTCAACCTGGGTAGTTTCTATTATTCGAAGAAAATAAATTATTTTGTTGAGTAGAAGTTCCATTTTTTGAAATTAATTCAGAAGGATTCCAGGAATAGTTCAATTCTTCCTGATACGAAGGAGGAAACTACGTAAATAGGTAGGAGTATTTTCTGGGGTGAGCCTTGCTCTCTAACAATGGCGTATGAAAATTTGGTTGGGCGGGCGGTGGCGGTTGTTGTAGCTTAGAGAGAAATGAAGAAATTGAAAATTCTCCGCAGTCGAGATATTTTCCGTTTGATATAAAATGCCTACAAATTGTGAGAATCGCTCTATGAATAAAAAAAATTATTATAGGGTGGCCTACTTTCAAATGGGTCACTCTGTATGTGCAGTTGCATATTTCGATACATGTCATATATCGAAGATGAAAAAACATATATGTATAGGTATCTCTGTTACCTCATGATACATAAAATGAGTACAAATGAATTGAAGTAAATTGGCACAGGCACAGAAAATATATCATACCCGATCATGAAAGTACAACAAAAATTATCAAAATCTCGATATCGAGTTCCTAGATGCATCTTTTTTGAAGTTGTTATACTAAATATTCATTGTTTCTATCGCTTGATTGGTGCATAGATTGGTGTGATCTGATATAAAAGATATATATACCAGTCGACGGTCATCTCACGTAGTGACGTATCTGTTTTCTTAATTTTACAGCAGAGCAGTTCAAAGATTTTCAACATCTTAATTCGCTCATAACTCAGAGGTTTGTCCATGAAATATCATTCTTCTCTCATTTATTAGTAGATGAACTAGATCTAGTTGTTATGATATGGTGAAATTTCGAAAAAGCATTGCCAAAAACGAGAATAAGATATGCTTTTGGGTGTATGATAAATTGACATTCATCATACAGGGCGTGGAAATGAATTCTGAATAGACTCTATCACGAATCTGCGATTAGAGGTCTATAAAAATCACAAGTTTCCATCGTTCAAGTTTGAACCCCCTGATTGGGTATGAAAGTGTTGAAAAGGAATATTCTCAGATAAATTATGGACATAAAAAAATGGATATATATTTATATAAAGCAATACATTGAGAATTCGCATTCTCTATGTGATGAGAATATTTACTCTTTTTCAGTTAATTCAATAGAAAACAACTACTTTCCTGGCTATATGCCACGACGAACATTGAATTATATCTAATGAACACACACGATAAGAGTTTGAAAATAAAATATAAAAATTTCTGAAATTGAGAATTTGCATTCTCCTTCAGACAAAAATATGTATATACACACATCATTCTGAATATTCAACAGAAAACAACTACTTTCCTGGCTATTTGCCACGTCGAACATTGAATTATATCTGATGAACATTCAAAAGGGGAACATAAAAAATAAAGAATAAAATCCTCCGAAATTGAGAATTGACATTCTTCTTCAAATCGGATGAATAATATGATGAATAATGATCTAGAAATATGACTTACCAATATATTCAGCATTGAAATGAAAATTGGAATGTATAGGAGAAGTATACTGGCATGAACTCTGATCTTGATGAGCTTGAAAACGTCCAAAAATAATCATTCATATCAGTGATATGGGAAATATTATCTCTCACACACAGGTTATATGACTTTATTGCAATGAACCCATTTCGGATCTCTGAATCCTCGTTCATCATGATGAATGTCAATTTATCATACACCCAAAAGCAAAAACGTCCAAATGACAGGAATAGAATGTCAACAAATTTCTCAGATGTCAGTTCGTTATAGTTTTACTCGATTTTAGTTGTATTATATAGAGATGAAAATTGTGTATATCATGAAGAATGGCTGTAAGAATAAGTGGACATCATGGTTACTGATGAGGATTCAGAGATCCGAAATGGGTTCATTGCAATAAAGTCATATAACCTGTGTGTGAGAGATAATATTTCCCATATCACTGATATGAATGATTATTTTTGGACGTTTTCAAGCTCATCAAGATCAGAGTTCATGCCAGTATACTTCTCCTATACATTCCAATTTTCATTTCAATGCTGAATATATTGGTAAGTCATATTTCTAGATCATTATTCATCATATTATTCATCCGATTTGAAGAAGAATGTCAATTCTCAATTTCGGAGGATTTTATTCTTTATTTTTTATGTTCCCCTTTTGAATGTTCATCAGATATAATTCAATGTTCGACGTGGCAAATAGCCAGGAAAGTAGTTGTTTTCTGTTGAATATTCAGAATGATGTGTGTATATACATATTTTTGTCTGAAGGAGAATGCAAATTCTCAATTTCAGAAATTTTTATATTTTATTTTCAAACTCTTATCGTGTGTGTTCATTAGATATAATTCAATGTTCGTCGTGGCATATAGCCAGGAAAGTAGTTGTTTTCTATTGAATTAACTGAAAAAGAGTAAATATTCTCATCACATAGAGAATGCGAATTCTCAATGTATTGCTTTATATAAATATATATCCATTTTTTTATGTCCATAATTTATCTGAGAATATTCCTTTTCGAGAATAAGATATGTTTGTAAGATACGTCACTACGTGATATAATATCATGTTTGTTAATGGCGACTTAGATACGCCCATGAATATAAAGTGAATTCAAATGACATTAAAGCATATTTGATTAATTCAAATGAATAACATATCCAAATATTCATTTTTATTGATAAAAACACAGAAAGTCATTCGACTTGTTGTGAGAATACCCCTTTCAGTACCTTGAGACATCACCCGAGATATTTTAATTTCCGCGGCACACGATGTCAGATACGGCACTGTTGAAATTTTCAACAAATAATAAAAATATATCTCACGTATACTGACGTAACTCCTACAGTTGAGCCACTTCGTGAGATTTTGTAATCCAATAATTTGAGATAGGCTGTTTTTCATTAATGATAAGGAAAAAAGAAAGATGCGGTACAAATTGGGTTTTAAATCGACATTGTCTTCATACGTAGGTTAATTCTCGCCATGTTCTTTTCATTGTGGTGAACATTTCAGACATTCACGAGAAGGAGATTATGTATTTGTACTGTTAGCTCCATTATATAGCTATCCTACACTAATTGAGTTTTCTATGAAATTCTAGCTGCGCATGAGTCTAATGAAGTCATCTATTTGATATTCAACTTGCAGGATGCTATTAACTAGAAGAGGAACAACTAGTTTACGAATTCGGTGATTTTACAAACGAGAAAATACAAGGAAAAATGTTATATCCTACATGGTGTGAATGGGTGATTGAAAAATTAAATCGTAGAACCATCCATATTCCTCTAAGTGGTCCAATTGATTTTTAGAAGAAAAAGCAGTAAAAGTCCCAAAGTCTGTCGACCACGAAAATATTGTTTAATAAGTAGTGTAACTAGTTTCGGCTACAGGCCATCATAAGAGACCAAAATGATGTATTCGGAAGTACCTAAAAGAAAATTATGGACATTGTTAAGGAGTCAAATACGAGTCAAGGAATCGATATACTAACCTCAGCAACATTCTATCCCAAACTCTTGTTCCCATTGCTTTCTAAATTGTTAATTTTGTTCTTGTCAATGTTTTATTAGTTTTATCATATTTGGCATTGACTGGTGTCACTTGTCGTTGTCACGATTCTGTGTCATCAATTAATTTAATTTCTATTTGTATCTCATGTTTTACTTTTCATGTGATTTATGATGTTTCTGGTTCTTCGAATACCGTTTTAGCTTCCATTTGCATTTTGCATTACCTGATGAATCTCACGTGAGAGAATTTTCTAAGTTTTTGATAAATTGTGCCAATCTTCTTTAATAATATAATGCTGATCTGGTATTACTGGACTTTCTCCAGATTTAAACCTATTTTGAATTCAGGACTGATATTGTGAAATCCGACCTTGGCTTTTGATTTCATTTTTTACCCTCAATATGTATTGCTGAGGTTAGTATATCGATTCATTGACTCTTTTTCCACTTCATAACAATGTCCATAATTATCTTTTAGGTACATCCGATAATTTTTGTGTCTGTGTCCGAAAATAGTTACACTATTTAATTAAAAATTATCTTCGTAGTAGACAGACTTTGGGAGTTTTATTGCTTTTTCGTCTAAAAATTGAAAAATGTTCATATGAACGCTTTTTCTCACTTGCTTCATTTTTGGGATACGAGATGTTCAAGTTGGAAGTATTCATTTATTTTTTATGATCCACCTGTTCAAGCTTATGTGGTGGCAAAATTCAGTCTGGTATAAAGGCTCTGGTTGACGACTGGCACGTGCAAAGTCTCAAAATAAGAAAAACAAGTGACTCAGTGTCAAACAATTATATCCACCATAAATATCGATAACGTATAACCCACTGCGACGCTGCTGGATTAAAGTATTTCGAATCGGATTACACCAAAAGAAGCGCCATGTAGCTATTAACGAAATCATCAATTGACAAAAAGATTTTTGAGTAATTTATGAATAAATTGTAAAATAAATACGAAATGCTCAAAGTCATTTCCACACAATGTTCATAAAATGAACAACAATGGTAGATTTCGGGAGAAAAACAACTACTTTCCTGGCGATACATCGTTTATTACTGATACAAGTGATTCTTTCCTGAATGCCTATTGATTTCGATTCAGCCAGAGACCACGCTATAGACACCTACAGGAAAAATGTGGTTCAAGATTCGGAATTCTGATCACCCTGTATCTGTTCCGATGAAATATCAGTAAATAGTGAATCACAAGTTGAGATAGGGACATATGTGAGCCGTTTTGGCTGATAATAAATAGTTTCGACACAAACAAATCCTCATGCAGGTTATATTAAACTAATTGCCAGTTCAAACTGGCAATTATATAAAAAAAGTATCATGTTCTTTCAGTACTTTCGTTATATTAAACAACTATATAGTCACTCTGAGGTGGATTTATGAACTACTTTGTGTTTAAATTCCTTTCCGCATTGACCATGCAGATGAACATGGAAAATCGACTGAAGATATCCATTTCAAGCACGATCAACCAAGAAAATCCCGAGTTTATGGAAAAGAGAATATAAACTTGGAAATCGCTCATTTTGTTGGGGAAATGGTGTGGTTATAGATAAAGCATTCAGGCTCGAGGGTCTCTGTGTTTTCACTGGGATGTCGCGGGTGCAATATCCTGAAAGAATGCGAGGATATATAAGGATAAATCGGGGAATATATTTCAATATTCGCATGCTAAAATAGTTTGCCGATAAGTAACTTCGGAAACACTATTCTTCTTCCCAGGCAGCACATAATATTCAATGAATGTTCTCACAAGCATATACCGAGAAAGAATGAATATTTTCATCACATAGAGAATGCGAATTCTCAATGTACTTTTTATATATGTCTATAATATCATAATATATCTGCTTCGGCTTACATGTCCCTATCTTAACTTTCGATTCACTACCTCCTGATAGAAGTGGCAACACTGTATCTATGAAAATATTTTAGACGGATAGATGATGTTCAATTATCGGAGCATCCCAATTTTCAGATCGTTCTGTCTTTTCGTTCTCCAGATACTTCTAATAGGCCATCCACCGTGGATCACCCTGTATATATAAAGCATCCATGATCCGTGTATGGTATCTCTGTATAAATGTGTGATTGAACTGTTAAAGTCATGGGTAATGTTTTTTGAAGTGTGTGAAATAAATATCACCCTAACGGTCACTTTTAGAACACACAGTTATGAACATATTGTACCTACAAAATATAAAACGTGAATCCCTGCAGAGCAATAGTCATTAATAACCTCAATTTATAAATGGAAATGGCTGATACAATTGATTTAAAAATAAACTGACACAATTTCGAAATATATTACGATCATAATTAAACGATTAGTAAAACCTATACAATAACACATATGGGTATATTATACAGGGTGTCCCTGAAATGTCTTTACAAAAACTCACCACATATTCCTTAGAACATTCCAAACAATTCAATACAAGCAAACTTAAATCAGTACAAAGTTGCTTCGTTTGGACGCTAGATGGCCCTGTAGTTACAATTTTCAAATTAATTTACAGTGGCATACCTTCATTGGGCAATAAAACCTATAATATATTGGTGGACGATGCCTATATTATGGTAATGATGAATATCATTCCATGGGTGTAGAACTTGGTTTTTTTCTTCTACATCAATACTAATCAATAAGAAGAAAGGAGTTTCAATATGAAATTTGATTTGCGTAATTTATTCACTACACGAAAGGTACTCATGATAAAACTCGATTACTCTCATGGTTTAAAGAAAATTTGAATGTTAGTAATCTGAAGGATCAGTTAATAATTTACAGATATTTCATAAATATTGTTCAACAGTTGTCCACGCCCTTCATGACGAACATCAATCCATTGTACAACTGACAAACCCTCCAACTGACGTTAGATAGACATAACAAATCGTTTGTTCATTGTTAAGGACTGTTTTGGGCAGGCTTGGGTAATATGTAATGATATTTTGTAATATCAAATGAATATTGTTAACATTGAACTAACTAGGCCCAAATGAATCTGTTTGTTAAAAGAATGTTTTTCCTCAGTAAAGGTATATCTGGAAATGCAGACTTATGGTGATGTACCTGACAACCTTCCAGAAACAGACATTATGAACTGAACTTGATAAGAGCTGAACCAATAGTGTTTCATCAAAATTAACAATGATTCTACACACCATCACTTATCCCGAAACCTTCATATCCGAAAAATCAAACTTATAAAGCAATTCTCAGATGAGATATCAACAGAACGACTCTACTGTGGAATTGAACATTCGCGACTAACGATGTTCAATTCAATTCAAAATATGCTTTATTGTCATAAGTAAAAACACACTTGTTGACAAAGCTTGTTAAATTACATGAAAATAAATAACATAAAGTACGACAATAGTACGACAAATAACAAACAACATTCAAAAGCTCGTATAGAGCTATGTCTACCTAGTTGAAAATATACCTATTAACTTCATTTAAAATTCAAAAAAGTTATACGTATTCAGTAAATCAAAATTCCAATGAAAAATATTCATCCAGGCTATAGAGTGGAGTTTGGACGAGTAGTGCTTTGACTTTAGTGCGGAACTTTTTATCACATGATATTTCTCTGATCTCGGTTGGAAGGTGATTGAATATTTTTATTCCATTATAAATGATCGAGTTCTTGACCATAGTGGTTCGGGGTCTTATCAACTTAATTTGACCATTCTGCCTTGTATTGTATCGTGACGAGACAAGTTGTAAGGCATATTTGTTTTTTTGAATTAGAGACGCTGTTTCTAATATGTATAAACAAACCACAGTTAAAATATTATAATTTTTAAATAAGTCTCTACAGCTATCTCTAGATTTCGCCCGGCCTATATATCTGAGGGCTCGTTTCTGCAAAACAGAACTCTTCTGGAATAAATGATCACTGCAGGCCCCCCAAAATGCTATTCCATATCTCAAGTGAGACTCAATTAAGGCAAAATATGCTGTTCTAGCAGATGAAGATCCTAATTCCGTGGCAATGTTTCTTACAACATAGCATCCAGAAGCCAGTTTTTTACATAAACCTGTCACATGTTCTGTAAACAACAACTTATTATCTATGAATAAGCCTAGAAACCTAGTAGACAATTTATTTTCTATCACCTCACATCCAATATTCAAGTTGGGAATATTGCAATGGAAAGTCAGGATGTTGGTTTTCTTAATATTTAGAGAAAGGAGGTTTGATTCACACCAATCTTTGATAATCTTTATATCCTGCATTATATTTGATTCTAATATAGAGCTATTCTCTTCTTGCCAAAGGATGGTTGTGTCATCAGCAAATAATGTGATTGTACCGTTTATATTTAGAGAAGCCATATCGTTCACGTAGAGAAGGAAAAGGATTGGTCCAAGGACTGAGCCTTGTGGCACTCCGTGCTTTATGTTTGAGGCCTTTGAGACGCTGCTAGTTTTAACCGATGTTCTACCTATGTTCTATGTTGCACTTTTATATTGAACATTAGGTACAAAATAGATTATATCATTTCACATCTCAGGGATCATCAATTTTCTTTTGATGTCTGCACATCAGCCGCGTACTTTTCCTAGGATGGCAATGAGGAAATAGATATTTCAGGAAAGTATCTGCATTTTTCAGTTTGTCGAAATTATTAAATCATTCTGCAAACCAACCCAGAATAATCTCAGGAGATGTCCATAGGTCAAAGTCGAGAAACTAAGTTTGACTATATGTGAAATACTCGAGGTCATTTCTAGAACAATTGATGAGGGTAGGTATTAAATTATATTGTAGGTAAAACAAAAAGGGTGTTCAAGGTGTGAATATCCAACTCTGAGAATGGATATATAGACTAAATATACAGGATGTCCCGAAAGCGGCTTCTACGACCAAAAATAGGAAGAAAAGTTTCAATAAACATGAGTCGATAAAGCTAATACGGTCTCCTGGGAGGGCACTCCTGAATGATGATGACATTTCTTAAATATTTTCGAAACGCCAGGTGATAACCATGTCCGAAATGTCATTCAGTACATTAAATATTGCTCAAACTTTTTTATATGCATATTTTTCGAAAATTAAAATCGAGTGAACTCGATTTAAAAATATTGTTACACTCACATCTAATGCATACAGTTGCCAATTTTCAAATCATATCGGTTATAAAAAAATCAACTATTTCATTTTCACCAAACAATTTTATAAAAACGAGTGAAATAGGAGAATGGAAAAAACTACTTCAATTGTTGTGCTCTTCTTCCTTATCCACTAAGATTGATTGCATTGTTATGCATAATAAATGAGATTTTGAATCGATTTTTTTCGAAATTGATACGTCTATTCGATACGAAACAGGAGTACCTTTCTTTGAAAAGAGGTGTGGATTTTCATAATCTGAGATTATCGAAAACTATATGCTTACAGAAAAGTTCGAGCAATACTCAATGTAGTCTCACCATGTATTATACACTAATGAATGAAATTTCGAAATGTTTTTATTTTCACTGTATTGTGCATTAAAAATTCAGTTCTTGGAGCGAATCACATTATATTATCACATGACGTTTCGGAAATATTCATCAAGAAACATCATCTTCAGGATTCCCCTTTCAGGGAGGCGTAAATCACTTAGCAGACATTTATCGACTCATGATCATTCAAACTTTTCCTCCTATTTTTTGTCGTAGAAGTCGCTGGTGAAATTTGGCAGGGTAATTTCGGGACACCCTGTATATGCACTTGTAGTGACAAGCAAGCAGAATAAGCTCGCACGATCGACAGCCCTCTATAATTACTATTTCTAAATCCCTCCTTAATTTCACTCCATCCTTTATATCTGCTTAGTTCACGAATCTATGGTTCATGAATATCTAAGCGGAAGTGTACTAAGGCTGAAACTGAAATCGCTACACAATTTCAATACATACAAGATAATGCGATGTTACAGGAAGATTCACCAGATCAGATTTTTCAAATAATCGAACAAGAATACATTTCCCAAAAGAAGGAAACTCAAAGTTATTACCACCATAGTTCATCAAATGAACAAAACTGGTAGATAACGAGAGAAAAACAACTACTTTCCTGGCTACATGCCACGCAAAACATTGGATTACATCCTCCCAAAACCCTTGCAATAATTTATTTAGACGAATAAAATCACTAGTGTTTCCTTCCTAAACGCCGAGCAGGGCTGTCCCAGATAGCATTCTTGACCGCTATAAGGTGCGAACCTGACCCAAAGTAACCGCAATTCAGCATTTAAATCCTATGAGGCGTTCAACGTCCGCGAAATGAAAGCGAATGCCAAACGCCACCTGGTAAGGAAAGGAAGACTCCAAAACAATATCCCATTTAAGGTGAAATGGGAGTGGCTGGTTGCCCAACTGGCGTATTTTCAACTAGGAAAAAGCCAAATACCCAAAAGTGGAATGCATAGGTCATAAAAGTTCATAAAATTAACGAAAATTGTAGTTTATGAGAGAAAAACAACTATTTAAAAAATATGATCAAATGCGAATTGAAAATCACCCGTTCAACTTTTCCATTAACCGTAGAACAGCGACGGCAACTTGGATATTCTAAATTCTGACAGTATGCCTATAATCTGAAACTCTAGAGTGTCACCTAAATTGCAAATTCTCCCAACTTATGGAAAATTTGCATTCATCTCCTACGCATGAGATTAGAATATACTAAAATAATATTAATTCGAATTTAGCGCTAAAAGTTTTTTCGAGTACTTAGTACTTAGAACTCAATTACTTGTCATCCTGAACACACAGTGTTTCTCCATAATTCCTTCTTCCATCTATCAAGTACGATCCTCATGATTTATTTCTCAGTTTTCCTTCGTGAAGAGAAAAGTATAATACTTATCTTCAATATACAATATACATACACAGTGTCCCACTTCAAGAGACGATCATTGTTTTCTATTTCTAGAGTAGTTCGATTTCATCTGAATATATATTTGTTGATATTTGAATGGTGTTGTCACAGTTAAAAGAATTGTGATGTTGTGGATTCTAAACAAATATTTCCAAAATAAATCACGGCCTCGGTACCTTGACAATATTTTGCTAATGGTATAATATACAAAAACAGATGTTTTTGGAGTACACTATCTGGGCTATTAATATCTCAACATATTGAACAAAAATATTCACAAATATTTGAGTAACGGTAAAAGCATAGGTAAAACATCCATATCGAGTTTTGGTTCCTGGAATTATAAATGGATTCCTGAAAACTAGGGAAAATTAGTATGCTGATATCCAGAATTGTCGCTGAAATTGTTCTAAATTTTAGACATGTTCAAATATACTTGAATTATTTCAATATAGATCCAGTAATAACAGTATATACAATGTGGAAACCTATGATGGAATAAAATCCCTATCACCATAATTGAAATATATACAGGAGAGGTTGATTTCTATTTTTGAAAATCCCTTTGATTACAAATTTTCAACAACCTGTCAACCTAGTCGAGAGATTTTTTAATGGACCGTTGTCGTGAAATTTAAAAATGTTAGAGGGGTTCATCTGTAGGGTTGGTGGTTGGGAAATATAACTGAATTAAATTGATTTCCAGAAATAACAATCGACGACTAAGGATTTTTTAACAATATATTTCTGTTATTGGGATACGGGTTTAATTTCATCATAGGATTCCACACTGTATACTATATGTATATGGTGAATATGATATGATATTACTATTGTTTTTTTTACCATGTTTTTTTACAAGATTTTTTTGTACACACTCTACACTCAAATCATAAAAAATTTCGAGAAGAATAATTTTTTCCGTTTTTTTGAGAATGTGAGTAGCTCCGTTTTGGAAACGTCCAAAGCTGTGAGTGAACATTTGATATTTCGAATTTTTCTAACGTCTGTCTTCAAATACTCATATTTTGATTTGTAGGAAGAAGGAGAGAAAATCCCAAAAAGTCTGGTAAAATGAATGTTCTTCTTCTCGATTAACCTTTATACAGTATTGAAGTTTATCAAAATGTTCCTTGTCAGTAAATACATTTTTCTCCATATTGAAGGTACAACCTACCTATATGCCGTTGTACCATTAGTACTAATAATAAAGAATTTATTGATACTTTATCATAATATTGAAATGAACGATATTTTCAATAAAGATAACAATTGAGAAAAAACCAAATACAAGAAGAGAATTACAATCATTGTCAAAATAGATATGAGAGGGATTTGAAAAAATTAGAAAACTTTTTCAAAATGCTGTCCATAACGTCATAATCATCTATTAGAGCAAAAGGGAGCAGTCATGGCACGCTTGGTTGAAATTTTTTTTAAATGAAATCACGGTGTCCCTGATGAAAAGTCTTCGTAGAAGATGATACCACAGATGATACCATCGACTCCTGAAACCAAAGTGAGATGATTGAACGAAACTTTTACCCTAACTTGTACCCTTGTACCTTTATCTCAGAACTTTCCTTTTAGCCGCTACAGGGCGTTGGAATTGAATTTTTATTTTTTATTCTGAATTTATGGAGTAATGTGTGCGACATATCAGATATCATTGATACATCTGATGATTTCATACAAAAATTAAGTACGAACCTACAATAATTGAATAATTTTGAAAAGTATACCAGGTGTCGACGAATCTATTAGACAAGCCATAACTTCTAGAATATTCAATGTATCGAAATGAAATTAAATATGGGTGAATGGTATGTGGAGAGGAAATTTCTCGCATATTTTTTACTTTCCGGTCCCTTCCGGTTTCGCCGGAAATGGCTCTCATTTTGGTCTTAGCAGTCTATGGTATCATTTAGTACAGACGATTCAGAGACACCCTGTACATAAAATTCCGAAATGTAATTATCACAAGTTTTTTCATTCATAAATCAAGAGTACAACTTCCGTTAAAACCGGAAGTGGTGAAAAATTATGCCAAAAAGTGATGTTTAACTATGTATATCTATGTTATTTCGAATTTCAATTATTTATATCTTCGCGAGATTGAGGAAGAAAAACTATAATCTTCGAATCGATTTCCAAGTTTAATTTTTCAGCTTCTAACTAACCAAACAGGAAACATACAGGTTGAAGACAATCCAGAAATAAAAGTACTCACATCAACATGGTGTTCTATTTTCAGAGATAATTATGAAAACATTACTCAACACGCCAGAGCCAAGTACAACACCGCGATTTTTCGCGCAATTAGCCTCATCCGACTTTTCCACCCATTTTCCTTTTCCCGCCTCACTTCCCACAAACTTTCGAACCGAAGTCGAGAGTTGGACGTCGGGAGTTGCGAATCGAAAGTTGTGAGTCGCGAGAGAGTCGACGGAAAACTGGCGGGAGCGGAAAGTCGAGAATTTTCGCGATAGGGAGGTGCGCACGATGGAAATTGCTCTATTAGCAACAATACGGCGGTTTCCGACACTGAAACTCAGCCGGAGGCATCTCCAGGGATCAGTCTGGATCAGACAACGAAACTCTACCATCCACTGAGTTAGGGCAGACTTCCCAGCAAACACTCCCTTCCTATTACAATTAAGTCTGCGGCAAGCTTCGCAGAAACTTTCTGAGATCACGAAACCGAGCTGTCTGTCATGATTCAAGGAATACCTCTAATAAAAAGTTTATAACATGGTTCTCAAACCATTGTCGATCTAAATGAAAACCTAGTAGGCGACCTAGTGCGAGGAGGACAACGCTCAAGCTATAGGTATTTACAATATATTTGACAGATATAATTCAATATTCAATAGAAATTTCAGGATTTTGAAAATTTTTCTCATTGTTCAAAGAACTCATTTCCAACTAAGGGGTTATTTGGAGTATTCGGACGATGGGAACCATGTTTCCGACTGCTTGTAAGATAGCTCCACGGCCCTATATGGATTAAATAAAAATTCAATTGAATTAAATAGTCGAATAAAAATTTAACAATCTATCGCAGAATATCCCACATTCAGATATTATAAACAATCCACTTTGTATTTCATTATATCGTCACATTAAATGGATAATTTTATTCATTCACATATCAAACAAATAACTTCCAAAAGAAAAATAAAATGAAACAACACGAAGTCGGTCGACTCGTTGTTTTCTTTCATTTTTCTTTTGAAATTACATTGGACCACTTTGAGATATGGATGATTTTAATAACTTCCGGACAGAATAGGATCTAGTATAATAGTATTGGAAAGTGCAAAATTTACTAGGGGTCATGAACGTCGCCATTGCAGGACAAGTAGAGGTCTTGATGATTTCCCTTTCCCAACCTAGGCTCCAATCTTATGAATTAAAATTTCATTCAGTTATCTCAGTTATCCGAAATCAAAAATTCTCATTGTTGAAGACTTTTTGTACATATGTGGCGAGGTATTCACGTATATTCTGAACTAGAGTGCCTCGAACATCTAATTACATGTCCTTCAAAGACTGTGGACACGCTTGTCACCACTGACATTTTGGAAAGTCACTCCTCAAAATTGCCCTATTCGCAAAAATACAGCGGTTTCCGACACTGAAACTCAGCCGGAGGCATCTCCAAGGATCAATCTGGATCAGATAACGAAACTCCATGCACCATCCACAGAGTTAGTGCATACTTTCAACAAACACTCCCTCCCTATTACAATTAAGTCTGAGGTAAGCTTCGCAGAAACTTTCTGAGATCAGGAAAGCGGGCTGTCGGTACCGAAAAGTCCATAAATAACCTGAGAGATCATCATGATTCAAGGACTACCTCTAATAAAAAGTAACAGAAAATATTTAATTTTCGGCAGCGTGCCGCGGCTTTTCTGTCGGGACCAGGAAATCCGTTTTCACACTCACATAATCTATGTAAACACTCAGTTTCAAATAAACTATCTTCCTTTTTTATGTTCTGATGAGATATCTGTTTCGACGACTTGTTTTTACAGCAATTTATAATCAGTTGATTTGAATCGTGATTCAAATCATGATTTAAATGTTTGATTGAAATCGTCGCAAATCTGAGAAATTTCATAAATGAGACACTTCAAATTGCATATTGTCAAGATGATATGATTTGATAACGAAATGAGAATTATGTCATCCGATATCAATTAAATGGCGTGAAACGAAAACGGACTATTCTATCTCTCACGGCGGAATAATGTTGGATTAAAGTTTTTCTTTTGTTTATTTGTTTAGAATATACGTGTTACTTTTTATTTTATTTTTATTACTTTCGAATATAAAATACTATGTTTTTTTTCTTGTTTAGATGAATGATGTAAGTATCTATTAGGTACTTACTTTTCAATAAATAATGTTATTTTTGTTGTAATTTTCTCTTTCTACTTCTACATTATACCTAAAAAGTAGATAAAGGTGAATATCCCGTACTGCACTCTGGAACAAGATTATGTATGACGAAATCGCGATACATTTGCGAGACTCTCGTACGAGACGCGAGACAAGACGAGACTCGAGGCTGCGAGACGAGACTTGGGACTATACTTATTATTTCATCGGCGAGACGAGACGAGACTTTCTGAAAGTCTGGTTACCTACTAATTATTGAAACAGGAATCTATATTTATGCTACAACTTACAACTTTTTTCGAAGCTAAACTTAACTCTAGGCTCGAACTTGACGGGTATATTTCAACATGGAATGGATCTCCCTACTCATTTTAAACCCTTTTGCATATTGGTTTTCTGTTCGTTCATTTTAGTTCTCTTCGTACGCTCGTCATGAAAGACTCATAGATCAAGCTGGTCGGAGAGATCACGATTTTTTTCAATGATATATGACCGACGTGCATTATTGCAAAGGTCATATTATGAAGAGATCATATATCATGAAGAAATATTCCATTGAAGTTATTTTTGTATCTAGTGCGTGAAATGCTATACTTTGGTGATCGAGAACTGAGTATTTTAACAAGGCGCAGCCGAAACTATTTCGCGCACAACAACATTTCTTCTTCAAACGTCAAAATATATTGTAAAATAAGTAATATGCTTAGCTCAATATGAAAATGAAGTGGGAAATGGACAGTAAACTTAAGAAAAACGCTCGTATGGATAGCCAAACTGAAAAGAAATGATAAAAGGGTAAATACACAATGAAGAAAATATTAGCTCCTCCGTAATCAGTATATTCTATGTTGTCAATTTATTCATCAATACAATTTCATTATTTTATTTCCTACTTCTTCTTAGTTTAGCTATCTATAACAGTTTGTTTCTTTAGTTTTTTAAAATACCTACGATTCATTTTCTACTTCTTCTTAGTTTGGCTATCAATAGAAGCGTGTTTCTTTAGTTTTCAAAACTACTGCCTATTTTTGATTTTTCAGTTCGGCTGACTACGAAAATATAATAATCCCGACAAAACTCGTCTGCCATATTGTATCCGTCATCTTGAATTTCCAAATTTTGACCAAAGAATAATAATCTCCGACCCCGAAAAACTTCCAGACACCAATTTTGAACGGAATTGGATCATAATTACAACATTCGTCCGCCATATTCGATCCGCCATCTTGAATTTCCTAATTTTCATAAAGTAGGAAAATAAAAGGAGGGGCCACTTTGCATGTTGTTATCAATGCGCGAACCTTATAGAAAATTAATGCAAAACCGTTACGCCCCTTATGGTATCAGGACTGAGTATTTTTCTCAGTGAAATCAGAAAATCACTATTTCGATTTCATTGATTATTTTTGTTTCTCATTTTTTTTGTGCAAAACATTTCAAAATTCATTTTTGCGGAAGTAAAAATCAATGAGTCAGAGGAATTGTCTGCGCTCCAAGAGATAAAAAATTTCTCTTTCGCATTTAATGGTACACACTGTATAAACAAGGCGTGTTTTGGGTATTTCCGATAATTATTCTGATCGAACAGTTCTACTCCGGACATAGATTTTTCATGCATTTCCATTGCATTATTGTCTGTTATATCTTTGGTTGGACAAATTTGAAAACTATTTATCTTGAAAAATTGACGTAACAATTTTTTCCCGTTTTGTTATACACATAAGAGTGTATTCCAATTTCTAGACAATATTTAATAGGAAATTCCTTTTGTTTAATTCAATGAACACATGATTTGGCAAGGGATTTAAATGACGTACAGTGAAATTAGCCCAAGTATATGAGTCTAAATATAACTATAGATATTTGAAATCAGTTCACGATAAAATAGATTTGTGATAGTCAGTTGTTATCACTTTATACGAAATCAGTTTCCTATCTTGGTGAAATGCTTGTGGAAGATCAACTAAGGCGGAAGCTGCTGGAAGTTAAAAATGAAACTGAATACAGGTATCCGTCAAGTCATAAGAATTCAACTAGCCGAAATTAAAAACAAAAAAGTTCATCAGGAAGAAAAACTCATAGCAATCTCTTCAAGTTAGATTATTTGATCATAGAGAAACTAGTATTGTGTGTTCATATACATAGGTATACAGGGTAAATCTAAACACTAACTTTGAGTTCCAACACTCTATATAAAACAATATCCTACTATTCTATCCTATCTTTTGAACTCTTTTTGAGGTTGATGTTGCTGAATGAAGAAGATGCTCTGTATCCCCCTTGGTTCTTCACTTGGATCGATAAAAAACTGTCTGCTTTCGCTTGGCCACAGACCAGAGGCAATTTGGAGTATCTCTGGCAAATTGGTGAGTACACATCATCATCTCTAACAGCAAGTGGCACTAGCTCAGTTTCTTGATAAGTGCGATAGTACACATCATCATCTCTAACAGCAAGTGACACTAGCTCAGTTTCTTGATAAGTGCGATTCCAGCACAGTAACAGTGGTACGTGCTCAGTTCGAAGACATGTCGGAACAATGCGACTAGTGGAAATCGCTATAATTAATCCTCCAATCAGAATTATTATCATTATATATGACATGTAATGTGACGCATGTAATATTCCATGGTGAATATACCTAATTATTTTTTGAATTGAATCGGCCGTTACTTCACAAACAATAAGATTTCCACAAAATTCTCAAACACACGACATCATGTTTCACAGAAGCTTCGTCGGGTGATATACTGGTACGATCATACATAATAATTATGTTTTGTGTTCTAGGTACGAGACATATAGTAACGTTATGTCCAGAGAAAATTCCAGATTTGGACAAGTCCCAATTCACTTGGACGTACATACCTATCGAAGAATGCCATGCTCCCACAATCGATCAGATCTTTGAATTCATCAGAACCATACAGTGGTGTAGAAAATACGATAAGGTGAGATTGTATGCTCATTCCATGTAGGTTTTCCAGGTGTTTTTCGGAAACACTTTCTCCTGTTTACCTGTATAATAATAATATCTACTAATTCGACAAATTCATCAATAGGTCAGGAAGAATAACATTCAAATGCACACACAATGCTGTTTGTACCCCCAATCAGCTGATACAAACGACGATTGTGTGAGAATGCGCCATATATTATCAAGAGTGGTCTTAAGGGGGGAAAGGGGAAATAAGCTCCCCAGAACATATAATAATTGGTAAGATAGGGACATGAGAGCCGTTTTGACCGGGCTTTCATGTCCCTATCCTAACCTACCATTGAGTATAGTGAGTGTATATAATCAAGGTACCTACGGAGGTACCTACTGACATTTAATTTGAACAGGCAGAGAGGTTGATCAGAATTCTGAATCTTTAACTACCCTGTATTTGTTCCAACTAAATGTAAGTAGATAGTAAATAGGAAGTTGCGACAGGGACATGAGAGCCGTTTTGACCGACAAAAAAAATCCTAAACTCGAAAAATCTCGATTCTGAACACCCTATACAGAGTGTTAACAAATAAGTGTCACAACGGAAAACTGTAGATTCCTCACAATGAAAGGAACATTTCTTTTCCTTTCAAAATTTTTCTCCGAGCTTCCGAGTTCAAGATACAGGGCGTCAAAAAATCAAAAATGTTCAGTTTAATTAAACACACTTTACAACACTTAATAAACTTAACTTGAAAATCAGCATCAAGACCAGCATTTGATTGAACATATTATAAGACAGTTCTGAGGTGTTTATTTCCAGTGGATTTTTGGACGATTTTTGGAGATATACAATCAGGATTTTGTATGTTGTTCTTCTTAGAGCATTGAGACAAGAGGACGTTTTTTGTGTGATATTGGCACTTCAGAATCTACTTTGAAAATTACAATTTCTCCAGTGGCATAAATGTTTGGGGGGTTAAACCCTTACGAGGCATGAATTTTCCTCCAATGACATCTCCAAGGAAATTGATCAAGAGCCCTAAAAGTAGTCATTATTGATGATAAAGTGTGTACGAAGGCTTAACTCCGTAGCTCAGACGGTTCCTGAGATAGTGGATAAAAACAGATTTTCTTGACGCTCTGTATCTTGATAACGGAAGCCCGGAAAACAATTTCGAAAGGGAAAAAAATGTTTCTTTTTTCATGAGCCATCTACAGTTTTCCGTTGTGACACTTATTTGTTAACACCCTGTATATCTCTGGAATCATTCCCGCTAGACCCCAAGTGTGATGCATTGATGAAATCACCTCTTCAGAGAGGATCTGAAAATGCAATTAAATACAGGGTGTTCCATTTAAAAATCCAACATTGTAGCCTGTTCCGCTTCAAGGTTTGAACTTTTGGATATGATAGTTACAGAAAAATGTGAAATCCTGTCTGAGCGATTTTCAATTTTTTTTAACAACTACGGAGATACGGGGGTGACAAGTTTTAGCTGGGACACACTGTTTAGCGTTCTAGATAGGTATATAGTAGTTATAATAGTGAATATATTCAATTGAAGCGTACAGGGGAAGAACGACAATAGTCCATTCGGACGGATTTCAATAAAATGGAGAAAATAAGTTAGTTACTTGTTAAGAACTAAAATTGAATGAAAATAAGTCACAAACATGTAAATAACATGTTTTTTATTCAGAAATATAAAAAAATCAACATTTATTCGGAACTAATGATGTAACAAAAATAATAAAATCCAGGCATGGTCACATCCACTTTTCCCCTGTATCAGGCGTCTATCACTTTGTCCATAGAAGCAGGATTGGACCAGGGGTTGCGTACTTATACCACTCTTCCCAGGTATAGGCGATTTTGTGTCTGTTGTTTTACCATAAAACGATTTCATTATCTGATAGGTACTACAATATTTCATGAAAATAAACTGTAAGCTTAATTTTGCATGAAAATGGACTGGAACAGTTGAATATTCATATATTTTCTCAAAAACGGCGAGTGATCAAGATTTGCGATATCCACAAATTGAAGGGCAATCAAAGTATACATTTGAAACAAATTCTCTAATCGATCAAAAATTCTGAAGTCATCTCCCATAACAAATTGAGAGGATGGAACTTCTATGCTGTCAGGTTATTCCTCATAACTATTGAACGGCCTAAAGAATAGAGAAGTATACTGAGAAAAAAAAAAGTTTCACCTATCAAATGACGTAAGAATGAGATATCTATATAAAAAAGCGTTTCAGGGGCGAACGAATATATATGCGTTTGATTGAATGATACGGGAAAAATTATGTAAAACACTTGTTGATATGCTTGCATCATGAAAAATGAACATTTTCATATAGGTATGACTTGAGAGGCATAATCTGATTTATCCAACAAACAGCACTAAAATGAACTTGTCAACTTTGAAATTATAACAGAACAGGGCGGAATGGCCCAGATGGTTGAGCGCTCGACTATCTCAGAATACCAAAAAGTTGCCAATTTCGATCCATGGCTGAGCAGATGCTTTATATTCTAATCGAGTGAGTACCGAATTCTAATTCTCGTATTCTCGGCCGAAGATGATTCTGCACGATTCGCTGCTCTTGAAGTGGCGTATGGAGTAATAAGTAACAATGCCTACACAAAACACACATGGGCTGAAGGACCTCTCGTATAAGATCGGTGGTCAGTTAGTATGTTCATACATTCCTACGAAGTACATATACATACATAACGAAACAAGTATGGAATCAACTTCGACAACGCTAATTGCAACATTTCTACAGGTGATTGATTTTGTACATTTTCATTTCCTCAGAAAATTATGGCATTCATGTCCACAAACTGTTTTCAAATTTTTATTTCAAGTAGTTGTCCAGAGTAGTATCTATTTTTCCTCTCTCCATATCCATCTCCATTGAGAAAGAGCACTATAATTTCAAATTAGTAGCACCGGGTAACAGCTAAGGCATGGATGCAAACTGAGGTGCAAACACCCTATATTTCAATTGATTGCTAGATATATTGTATTGTGTTCAGTATTACCTCAATAATATTACATACATTACTTGATTCTTGAGTAATAGCATGTCATTGAGGTATGTAATAATCAAATCGAACATTTATTTTTGATGATCTGAGTCTCTCCCTTGGAACCGTCAATTGCTTGTTTTTTCAGCCTGTAGGGGTCCACGACAGATTGGGCCTTGGCAGAAGCGGTGTCATGGTAGCCATTTACCTCATGTACTTCCACAGGCTGGAAGCAGACCAAGCCTTGAAGAACCTGAGGTATCTCAGACCTGGTTCAGTGGATTCCCTGGTGCAGGAAGAGTGTGTTTTGAACTACAGGCCTTCGGCGAGAATTGCCAATGATCAGAGGCTGAAGAAGATCACTAGGACGGGGGACCACTTTTTGAGTTTGTTGAAGAACGACGGGAGAGGGGGAGTATGGGGATTGCCTAAGATGGAGTATTTGATATCTAAATGACAGGGGAAATATCTGTGATTATTAATCGTTGAATTATAGGAATCCTGAACGAGTAGATTTTCAGAATGTGGCACCCTGAAGATAGGTGTGAAATATACAGGGTGTTCCTTAATGACATGTTTATATTCAAGGGGTCGATTCTTGAACCATATGAACGTATGTCGTATAATTCTCAACTTTTGAGATACAGGGTATCAAAGTTGAACACTTACATAGATTTTTTTTGTCCACCCAGTATAGCTTTTCCTGATAAGGAAATTCATTCTGTTATGTGATTGAAACGGTGCAAAAATTCCAAAATGTTATATCCTGTGGTTATCCAGTAATGGATGTCCTGAATGGATTACTCAAGTTTAGCATTTCCATCAAAATTTTAAGTTTGATCTCATTTTTTCTCTAAAACGGAATGTTCTATCGGATATCAACAAGTGGATCTTTTTTGTTCGAAATTTAATGATTTTTTATGGCATTTTATTAAATTTGGAAATATTCCTTCGTTTCTCACTTTCAAGTATAATATAATCAATCATATTCCCCTAACGGCGCCACTGGTAGAAAAAAAACGAATTTGTATACATCAAAAAATACACCTTGATGCATAGAAGATATGTTCTAAATTTCATAAAGTTGTCTACAATATTATCCCAGTTATTATTGTAGAACTTATTTTTTCACCCTGTATCCCAATAGTTGAGTCTTTCAGGACATACGTTAGTGAAAGTATTTTGTTGAAATGAGTTGAAGAATCACCCCCTTGGATATGAGCATGTTTTTAAGGAACAACCTGTATAATCTGAACCCTGAAAAAATACTGGAAGTAAACTATCTAACGCCAACGGTATCATGAAGTGGGATACTTGCTGTTTTTTGATTTTTCGATCTATTTTCAACATGGAATTTTAGAATAAGGACTAAACTGAAATATATGTATTGAATCTTACCTAGTTAATTTGGATCATTTCAAACTACATAGTCTTCATTTATTTTTCTAAATTTATATTCGTCATTCATTTTTATTCAATGCATAATACTTGATGGCTCAACTGTTGAATTCAAAGAAGAAGATATACATTTAAGTTGAACAATGTTACTTCCTAATCTTGAGTCACAATAGGGGTCGCGGTAGAGGGCCTAATAGACCCATTTACTTTGCACCCTTTGCACCCTATACCTATACCCTAATATTTTCAAAAATATTTTTCTGATTAAACAGGGTGTCCCTAGAAGATCTTCACAGAAACTCACCACATATTCATCAGACCAAAACAATTCGATATCAGCAAACTTGACCTCAGTACAAAGCTGCTAAGTTTGCGTTTTATTGATAACTTTGAAACGTGAATGGACATCTGAAACTTCTACGCCAATGGAAAGAAAGGGGTTTGAGTATGCAATTTGGATAGCGTAACTACAAGAGATACTCTTGTTCAATACTGTTCTATTAGCACCACATGTTTTGAAAACATACTAAATTAAATGTATAGTACAATCGATGCACTGATAGTCATCTGCCAATTTTTTCATATGAAATGTATTATATTAAATTATCCCAAGAAGCAAATTGTAGACGTAAATATACATGTCCAAATGTAAACAAACCCGCACTGTCATCACACTTCACGGCTTTCGCTGTGGTCGAAATCACAAGGAAATCACCAAAGATTTCATGAATATACTCACGCTTAATAATATGGAAGCTAAACTAAAATGATGGCCCACGCGCATGACTGTTTTTTATTATTACCAAATGAATTATTATAAATACCAAACGAAGAATAAAATGCAATACGCTTGTTATCTTTCATATTACGTGGATTCATTATAAACAATAAATATATCATAATAAAGAAACACATACATTTATTAACAGGCTCTGCATCATTGTTTTTTATTACCAAATCAAATTATGATTATAAAATCTTATTGATTAACACTGCGTAAATCGACGTAATAGATGAATTCTCAATTATTAAATAATTTTGTTCACAATGAACAAATATAGCAGCAAAGAATCAGGTACGAATTGATGAATGAGACTTTTTTATTATGAATAATATGGCTAATTAATTATGAACAAATTTTTACAAACATTTGATTATTATACTGAGATTTTTCTTTCGGTGCATCAACATCAACGATGATTCATTTTTATTGTATGAATTTTTCGCTTATTTAAACACTTGTTTCGACCAATCAGGATATCGAGTCGGGAATAATTGATTTCCCATTCATGCATATTTCCGCTACAATTCAATTATCTCCGACCTGTGTAATCAACGTCATATCTGATCGAAATCCAATCATATACTCCAACACTTATCGTCATTCGTTCTCACTAAGTACCCCTAACTTTAATGTGGAAAAATTTGGTCACAAAAATTATCAGCGAGAATAGAAACAAAAATGTAAAAAAATGATATCTACATAATACTTATACAAAATGATTCACAAAATGAACGTGTCGTAATTGAATAATGATAATGCATGTTGTCTGAAAAATTGTGTATGTAACTCATCCGTAAATGACTTTTACGGTACTTTTTCCCATACAAGATATTCATTTTCATTCATAACGAAAGCTGCTTACTATTACTTGGTTGTTATCCAAACTCCTCAAGGAATGATATCATTTATTTCACTGTCTCCACCCCAATTTTCTATTCAAACCATGGATTCAAACTGAGCATCCTCCAGAAGCAAATTATTTGAATATCAGTACAATACACGCATTAGGACCTTCTTGTTGGAGCAGTCTGCTGTATAATCGTACTAAAAGGTTTCTTAGTACAATTCATAATTCAATCTGCGAACAATATGCCTGATTGTGAAGTGTGAATTCCGTTTGAAAATTATTGAGATGATGTATATTATATTGTTATTGATAACTAATAAATACTTTCTAATGTGCCAGATGAGGATGTACAGAAAACAGAAAGTTTTTGTGAAAAATACAGTTCACAAACCACCAAAGACAGATAGGTTCTGTACGAGTAGCTGAATTCGAAAAAATATGTGCATGCCTATCTTAAATTCCTCAATATCATGAGTTATTTTCGAAGGTTTTCATCTTGACTCAAACAAGCTATTGACAACCTGCAGACATTGATCAGAATATCAAAACATTTTGAATAATATCGGTTACTAATGATATTTGAATTTCAAAGCCTACCAAGTGTCGATATATCATCGAATTCATGTCACAGCCAACTTATTCTTTTTGAATAAAAAGCAATTCAACAGCGAATTGATAAATGAATGCCACTTTGTGATACATGGTTGGATAGAGAATTTCAAGGCGAAAAAGATAGACTGAAGAAATGTACAGGGTGACATTTAAAAAAAAAGTTGGGGTCACTTCCGGTCAAACAGGTGGTTGAAAAAAATTGTCGTTGAGTTCGTAAAATGCGCTACCATTTATTATATACCCCCTGTGAATTTCAAAATTTTATTAATTTAAATAAAAAAACTACAGGCTGGTACATGTCTCCTGTGGTCACCCGGTATGCGATGCAAAGTTATTATCTTCGAATGAATAAATTTGTTGTCCAACTTTTGTTTTTGCTTAAAATTTATCGTTTATTGAAAAGTTCAATGTGAGGAGAATTTTGAATATTCAATTTTTGATACTTGTTTGTGTTTCATTTTCATTCGTAAAATTTATGGATTCGACTTATTAATTTCCAAATGAATACATTTTTTGTCAAATTTTCGTTCTTTCATAAAATTCATATTCTGAGTACGTCAGTCGATTAGAGAGTACTTAGTAGTTGAATATTCCATGAAAAAATCAGACGAATCGAAGAAGCTGTTCGGAATGTAGTTATGACCAAAAGATTTGTTTGCTGAATCTCATAATTCACCCTATACAGGGTGACATAGAAAAAAATACATTGCATTGTGCCACATAATAGAGGACCGAAGGCCTTGCGGATCCATGTTCATAGAAACTTTTTTTCTTATTTTAGTATCCTCTATTGTGTGGCACTATGCAATGTACTTTTTTCTATATCACCCTGTATATTGGAAGAGAAGTGAAGAAGAAAGTTTCTGATGGACATTAGATATTTCCCTCAGGGGCCTCTATTCGTGGTAGGAGAATGTACAGTGTGTCCAGTTTTCGATGCTTTTGCCTGATATTTCAGTTATCTTTGGAGATAGAACCTTGCGGTTTTCACGGTCCTGTGCCACTTTTTTGTGAAACTCAAGATGGCCTACTCAGATTTTGCAAGACTGTTTCCGTTTATGAGATACAGGGCGATTTTGAAAATTTATACTTTTTGGACCCCCTCTATATCCACGAAGCTTCTCAACAAAAATGTCAAATCAAAATCTTATCGCATAGAGAATTTCACGCATAATTCAGTAGCGCACTTAAATTCTTTTTTCGGGGTATGGTTTTGGAGATACGACTCAAACTTATGATTTTTTAAATGGAACACCCTGTATTTCATAAGCTCATTAAATTCCTTATATTTTTGTCTTCAAAAAGATATATAACGAATGAATATAAAATCCTCAGAATTGCTCAAAATCACTAAAATATTGAATTTTGATAGTTGGTTATGGATTTTTCTTATGAAAAACTATACAATTGAAGAAATATTTCTTTAAATTTTTCCATAGAGAGGTCAAAACCAATATCAACACTTATTAATTAACAAAACACTAAACTTGGGTACCTGATAGCAACAAATAAATAGTAATAAAAAGTTCATAATGTAGAATAAGCACCTGATTAAATATTTATTGAAATAATTGAATTCCGGAATTATTCAGTAACTTATTCATTGACATGTTTAAATTGATATCCATTTTCCCCAACATAATATATATATACAGTTGACAAACTTTCTCAATACTTCTTAATACAGTGAGTGGCCCAACATACTTGAAGAACTTTGTGCAACAACAGAGGCAGTTTTCCAGGAATTACAAAGACATCTTTCCATGATTAATATGTATTGAGAAAGTTTGTGATGAAAAATGGACATCAATTTGATCAATTCAATGAATAAATCACTGAATAATTTCGAAATTCGATTGTTTTAGTAAATATTCAATCAGGTGCTTATTCTACATTATAAACTTTTCATTACTATATATTTGTGGATATCAGGTATCTGAGTCTTGTGTATTGCAAGTTAATTAGTGTTGAAATTGTTATTTCTGCCTTCATGGAACAATCAAAGGAAATATTCCTTCAATTGTAAATTTCTTTATATGAAAATCCCTCGAAAAACCCATAGCCCACTATTAAAATTCAATGTTTTAGTGATTTTTTAACATTTTTGAAGATGTTATATTCATAGATCATATATCATTTCGAAGGAAAAAAAATAAGGAATTTAATGAGCCTATAAAATACAGGGTGTTCAATTTAAAAAATCATAAGTTTGAGTCGTATTTTCGAAACCACACCCCGAAAGAAAAATTTTTGTGCGCCACTGAATTTTGCATGAAATTCTCTATGGGTTCAGATTTTAATTTGAAATTTTCGCTGATAAACTTCGTAGATATAGAAGGGGTCCAAAAAGTATAAATTTTCAAAATCGCCCTGTATCTCATAAACGGAAACAGTCCTGCAAAATCTGATTAGGCCATCTTGAGTTCCACAAAAAAGTGGCACAGGACCGCGAAAACCGCAAGGTTCTATCTCCAAAGATAACTGAGATATCATGCAAAAGCATCGAAAACTGGACACACTGTACAGTTTCTCATGACTAATCTAATTTGAAAAAGATAATAGAAGATTATCATGGATACCAGTAAAGTGATGATGTACGACAAGCCATTGTCGTTCTAGATGACAAACCTCGCCCTAGGTCGACACTGGACAAGCGATCAAAGCAAATTAGTTTATTAGCATCCAGTCTGGTTCAAGAAAAATGTAATGGGTATAGGTAAATCAGTATCAGCCGTTAGACAGAAACATGGGCAAAGTAATTATAGAAGTATCTGAGGAAAACTGAACGTGAAAGTTTTCATCGGCTGGATGAAAAATTAGATCTATATTTCAAGGATTTCTAACAAATCGTGACAATTTGGAAAAGCTGAGGCATCATACATAAATATTCGGGACCATCAGGAACATCCGTAGGAAATTGAAACATGCAACATGAAATACTCCAATTTGCTCGAAAATCTTTACGTGACTTTTTATGATCCACAATAATTCTTGGAAATATATAAATCCATAGAGAAAACAAGGAAATAATTGTTCCAGTGGATGTGAAAATATGTTTTTCAAGAGCGATTATTCTATTTACCTTCGGGAGTCGTTGAGTTGTTGACAAACCCGAGGCGAGAAGAGTGGCTGATGGAACACGAAACATAAAACGAAGAAATAGTTATTTTTGTATCTAGAGCGCGAAATGCTACTTTGGTGATCGAGATCTGATTTTTTTAACGAGGCGTTGCCGAGTTAAAAAAATAGTCGAGATGACCAAAGTATTTCGCGCTCGAGTTGCAAACAACATTTTTTCTACAAATGTCAAAAAATATAGTTCTAAGGTGAAAATATGGTTAGCTTGATATGAAAAATAGTAATGAACTGGCTTAAAAAGCCTCCCCCTATTCTCCCTAGGTACGCACGATGTTCCACGAACATAATAGGAATTTCCTTCCGTGCACTCCAAGATATAATACGAGGTTATGGTTGAACATTCAGAAATAAATGATTTCGTGGATGTTTGCTCGATTGAGGACCATTAAGTTGGATTAAAAATATCTCATATATTTTACATAACAATGCGCGAAGTAGGTACTTCGCGCACTGTTTTACTTCGCGCATTGTTATGTGCAAGGTATCATGGTAACGTAGGAAACTAAAAAAAAGTGTCACTTCGCAATGTGTTATCAATGCGCGAACCTTGTCATTTTTTGACGTTTGTAGAAAAATGTATTTTTCGACGACAAAAAATCACATTTTACGTTCTAATTTCCGAACGAAAAACCAACTATTTCAGAAGGCGAGTACTTTTCGTCCGCAGACATTCACTTTACGTCCGCAAACACTATTCGTTCGCTGCAGGGTTGCCGGTTCTACTGAATTTTCAGTAGATCTCCTGATTTACATATTGAACTACTGATCCACTGAAACATTTCATAACCTACTGAAAAATATTTAGACAATTATATATTATCATAATTACCTATATTATTATTAATCTTCAGTTAATCACATACACTTATGAATTGCATGATATTTCGGCATCACGCTCTGTTCAAATTTATTTTACATAAATTCAGATATTCATTTATTTATTTATTTATTTATTTATTATTATACATCCAGCAGGCCCTAGAACCCAATTACAGGTGTACATAATTACAAATTAAGTGATTACAAGTGATTATAAAAAAGTTATACAAAATATCAGCTAGGAACTGAGTTAAGAATAACACATTTGAACTGTGCAAATGAAAAAAAGAAAATATCGACAGTAGAGATATTGTTTACACTTCTAGACATTGTTGTTATAGGAGAGTGGAAATTGTGTATTGTGTTAGGTACAGGTAAGTAAAATGTATTACAAGCACGTGAAGAAGCTCGAGGAACATTGAACATCATTTGTGATAGGATAGTAGAGGAATCTATTTGATTGTATAATTTTGTGAATGAAGCATAAGTCTCTTATTTCACGATGTTTTTTAAGTGATATCAAATTGAACTCACTAAGGAGTAGGTCATAGTTATAGCCTCTAACAGGATAATTACCATGCCTTTTATAAAGGGCAAATTTCAAAAATTTCCTCTGAACATTCTCAATAGCTGAAATATATTTACCATAAGACGGATTCCAAACTACACTACATTAATCAAGCTTACTTCTGACTATCGTTAGATATAATATGCTTTTCAGAGATTCAAATGATTTGGAGTCTTTACAGTTCCGTATCAGAAAACCTAAAATTGAAGCTGAAATTATATGACCAATGTGATTTGAAAACGTAAGTTTTTGATCAAATAAGACTCCTAAGTCTTTCGATTCAGTGACACGCACTAGAATATTGTCATCAAGCTTATAGTTAAAGGTGACTGGAACAACTTTTCGAGTGAATGTCATAACTTTACATTTTTTAATATTCAACTGAAGTTTGTTGTGGAAGCACCAATGACTTAGGGGATAGGATATGATCAGCAATATCGTTTATGAAAATTAGAAAAAGTAAAGGTCCAAGATCTGATCCTTGAGGGACACCAGAGGATGCCGTAAAGCAGGAAAATTTGATTCCATCGCACTCAACATAAAGACTACGATATAGGTAGTGATGATATAAATAAACCAAAAAAGGACAATACTTCATCTGATTCAGATCAAATTCAATTTTTTATGTACATATACTTACCTCTGTTATCACGCAGTTTGTTTCTTAAGTTTGATCTTTTATTTGTTTTGTATTTTTGTTGTTCGTTTCTACTATTCGTTCCTGTTTTTTATATACTGAAATCTTGTAGTAAGTAGGTACCTATGTAACTGTAATTTGTGATATTTGTGAGTCTTTTCGAATTGAAAATAAGGAATATGAACCTTTTTTTATGAGAATGTTTTTCAATACTGTCTGTAGGTTACTTTTTTTGTTTACTACACAATATTTTGACGTCATAGGTTCATCTCATGATACTTTCTTGAAATTTTTATAGCATTTAAATAGCTCTGAATTTTTGACAAGTTATTTAGGTACTGATGAAATAAAAATTAAACTTGTAACCCTGATCCAAGCATAACAACTGTCATTTGCTTTTGTAAAATTAATTATTCGCGAAATCCGATAGATTTCACGTGTAAATAGGACTGTGATGTGTGTTTGAGGTCTAAGAAAACATTTAATATGCACCTTGGCGAAAAACTGGCTATTGTAAGAATGAAAAAATATATTCAGTAGGTATGGTTTCAACACCTTAGGCGATCCATCTTACAGTGGACGGACACCCTGTACATAATCACGCATAAAATCATAACAAATGAGATACCCATCATAGGTACCTATCATATTCCGATTAAACACGAGCATCAATTATAATGTATGCCTGATTTATTCGCTGTACAAACTTTTTTACATCAATTATCGTCAGACCGTATAATATGCGTATTTTCCGCATTGTCAATAATGTATATAGTAAACGTCACTTTTGATTGATGTATTACCCTTTGCTAGCTTTTGCTATTCTGTGCTGTACAAACACGTCCAATGAGCGTCGTGACGTCCTTCCTATCCGTGGTTTTCTCAACTCGCCGTTCCATTAGGCGTTTTCATTGTGCGTGTGATAATACCGTGATTAGCGTGATACAGGGCGACCAAAGGTCACCTGTCAAAAAAACTGATGGATTTCGCCTCAATGGCTGTCGTTCTCCAATCATTAGTTTTCCTAGTATACACCGTGTCTTAGCTAAAATGTATCCCCCTCTGTTAATGGTGATCAAGTTTATTTGATGGTTATGCTGATTCGAAATATGGTATTCATTATATTATTATTGTCGCTGGCATCACGAAGGGACTTTATCTCGATATTTACAACTTCTCAGGAGGGTGGTTTAAAAAACATTGGTATAATGGTGTAATATGAGGCATTATTTCTTATTATTTCACCTGTTTTGTTTCGATAAAATGTAAATCAAGATAGTTAATTTCGTAATAATATCAACAAATGAAAAAAAAAACACAAACGATAATAAGATTTACACAAAATTCCTAACAACACGATATGTTTCGTTAGCCCTCTCATGCATAATGCTACTACAGTGGATAGGGGGAATAAGTAATTGTGAATAATGGAAATATTCCATGTTTTATCAGAAACTATTTATGGTTGACAATATTAGACATATTTTGACACATCTCCAGTGTTACCACCTCCTGGGAAAAAAATCAGGAGTCATTCTATATGTTGAATCGTATTTGCACTAACTCAAAATGGTTGCTGAAAACTTCAATGTCGTTCCAGTCAGAACATTTCTACGAGGTGCTAGAAGAAATTGTATAAATCGACATCTCGATTAGTGTAACCAATAATTAGCAATTAGCACACAATATTTCACCGTGCCTCAGTCAGAATCGGAAAAACTATATGTCCAACCTATAGTAGACGCTAGACGCCATGTATTTCATGACCTGATTATTTTACTTTCGAATAAATTCCAAACAATTTTCGAAATTCTGGAGGATTCCGAAATTATAATTCCTTTTCAGAAACCAAGTCCGGTCCTGAATATTTTTTATTGCTGCTATATCAATATGCAAAAAAAAATATTTGAAAACTTTTGGACGAATGTAGGAGTAGGTACCTAGTGTGCCAGGACAAAATCGAAGAAATATTGGAGCACTTGGAGCATTATCCCTGATTCTTCAGACAATGGTGTTTCTAGAGAACGATCCAAGTTCAAAATTTTGACATCTAAAATTCCAAGTCCGGCTCTGGAATTTTTTTGCTATAAAACATAGAAGTTCCTCAAATATCCTTCATCGAATTCCTGTATTTTGATCACGAATTAATAGGCAAAATATATTATATGTTTCATCTCATCTTGACTTTCCCTATCCGCCATTAGGCTATGGCTGGTTAGTCATGACTCACCCTGTATATGAAAATGTATGTCAGAGTTAAAAATCCCAAAATTCGGCCAGATAGCCCTGAAGGCTGTTGCCTGTTTTATCGAAAATATTCGAAAAAAATGATGTTGAAATAGATATAGAAAACCTATATAAAGTTATGGAATGACGAGCATACTTACGTTTTTTACTCCCAATGTGACCAATTCTTATAATGACGAAGAAGAAGATCGTAAGAAGAGGCCCAAAGACACGAAAAGAAGAACATTGTGCTTTACAAAATACGATGATTTCTTTCTAGCTTTTTATTATTGTGAAACACCTACGTATTCTTGACTCCGCACTGCTTGAAACCCACTTCAGATATGAAAATAATCGCTTGGGGAGCAGCAACAAAAAATCATATTTTCCCATTAGCGGTTGTTCAACGAATAGCAATCAAAAGCATAATATACAAAAATCATATACTTACCACACAAATGATTTGTACAATGATTCGAAAATTATGGATATAAGACAACTTTTTTTTTCTTGGATAGTGATCAGACAACATCAGCACAAGCCTGAATAAATACCAATTGAACATCCTCATTATACTCGTTATAGAATCAATTCCGTTTATGTGCCAAAAACAGGAGAACATGTGTTACGAAGGTCATACATGTATTTAGGGCCAAAGTTCTACAATGTTATACCGCCGGAGTTCGAAGGAATCAATTCAATTACTCTGTTTGAGAAATGCCTTAAAACTGGATATCATGCACAAACAGCAAGATTGACAATTCATCAGTATATATTGATCCAATGGTCACATGACAAAATGCGTTAACTGAATTATTTATAATATTGTAAACATTAAGATTTTATTTGAATATAATTGTTCTGTTTCATTTTCTTCATGAAAAAAGAAAACGTCGTTATGAATTGTTATTGTGGTTATTATAAATGGAAGTATTGATATATTTATATTGATTTATATTCTTCCTTATAAAATTATCAGCCTTATCACTATACCATACTTCACAAGAACGAGAACTATTATTATCTTTACTCAATGTTTTGAAACAAGTAAGTAACAACTTATTTTTCATTATCATTTATTTATTTTTCAATACCCATGCTCGAGGCAACCATTTATGGGTTAACTATATATATTTATTTCCGTTAATTTTCATGTACCTGCATTGAATCTGTTTGATATGAAATAAATATTACTGGAGAAAACGATTTTTCGTACCAAACATGCGAGGTTCGATTTTCCAGACTAAGAGGTTTCCATCAGAGTCTATAAACGCTTAATATGGATCTCCAATTATTCCCAAGAGTCCTCCGACTCACATTATATAGACAGATAGAGCGTATTGTCACGATCTAATTTCAGAATTGATTTAACCGTTGATCGAAGTTCGGAAACTATATAACGTCTATATATGTATATATTCTCCATCTATAAGTGCCAAAATTAACTGAAATCATAATTGAAATCGATAATGTCCCTGAGATATCACCAGGACACAATCGTTCAGGTATAATTGCCCAAGTCAATCCCAATCACGGTCAAGTGGTCAACTGGTAGTCAATTTACATGTCTAGAATGGCTTTCCCACACATTCCCCCAGAATTTCACATCACGCTTGAAACATCTTCCATCGAGAAAAAATTGATGAGTACGAAGATTTGTGGAAACACTCTCTATGGCATTTAAAATTCACTCAAAAATGGCAGATGAACTTTCAAATTTGCAATGTCAGAAAATAAGTGTCAAAGATAATGTTGTTCGCCAAAAATATATTTGTAGGTATGCGGCCAGAATGTTTCCTTTTACCACGTCTCACAATATCATTCTGGAGAAGCATGTCTACAAAACCCCAAAAAAAATCCGAAGCTAAGGCACCACATCTGAAGACGTTCAAAATTTACCGTTACGATCCTCAAGACAAGAAGAAGAAAGGCCATATGCAGAAATACACCATCAATCTCAATGAGTAAGTTCTCAACTTACTTGAACTACTTACTCAAAAAATGCGCAAACAGTTGTAGGCCGATGGTACTAGACGCTCTTTTGAAAATCAAAACAGAGCAAGACTCCTCGTTATCCTTTAGAAGATCTTGCAGAGAAGGAATATGTGGGTCTTGTGGAATGAACATAGATGGAGTCAATAGACTAGCCTGTACTCAGTAAGATTAACCATGTTTTGGAAAGTATAGTAACTTCCCCTATGTATACCTCATCATATTGTTAACGTAATATCTTCAAACTATCTCAAGATATTGTTGGACCCACTTTTCTGAACTTTTTGATTTGCAGTGAATACCAAATGATTCGGGAGGTTGAAATTCAGATATTCACACTTGCTGATGTCTCTGAAAACCAAATGTTGATACTTTTCTTTCAGTAAGATCAAACTGAAAGGCACCACCAAGATTTATCCTCTTCCGCACATGTACGTTATCAAAGATCTGGTAGTTGACTTTTCCAAATTCATCGAGCAACACAAGAGAATCATGCCGTATCTCATTCGAGAAAAAGCACATGCAGAGGGCAAGGACCAGTGTCTCCAGAGTATCAAAGATAGAGATTCATTGGTGAGTATCAAAAACGAAACGGAATATCTTTGATACAGATAGGTAATATGAGCACCATAGGTAATATCTTCTAAAATTATTCATAGGCAAAAATTTACTTCTTATCATATTATACGTAATAAAAAAATTGAAAGATATGGTATCTGGCTCTGGACCAGAAGTAGTCTTTTGAAGATAGATTTTGCAGCTGTCCAATGAAGAAGTATTGCTGATGGTGATACCGATAATAGATAGTATATGGGAAAATGGTCATAAATCGAGTGTTTTGGTGGCGCTGAATTCCACTATTCCAATTATTTTCACTAGCAAAAACTCCAGCATTATGCTCATTGACAACGTTGACTTACTTGCTCGCCTTCGTCTTAAAAACTTGCTCCGATTTCTTGTCACAAGCTATCTAAGCCGAAATGACCAAGTTGTGTTATACAGGGTGTTCCGTTGGGAAATACTTAAACGGTGGATAGAGGTGACCAAGGTGGTACTGAATATTCCATATATGTTGGGTCTTACATATTTCATTATCGAGATACAGGGTGTTTTATCATTTCTGGTCATTTCTTTAAAGGCTCATGGCATACGAACCACCTGGTGTATTTTTCTTAAATTTGGTAGACTTGTCTTCCCACTGCTACCCCAGCGACTTGTATATCCATCAGAAAAACATTCCAGGCCCAGATTAACAAAAATTTAACACATTATTAAGTCCTCGAAAAAACACCCTGTATGTTTGAATTTACCGAATCCGCTTACATATCTGGAAAGAGCACAGAATATCGAATGGATTTGTGTATTTTTCTGAATTTCTGAAGCTGCAATGAAGGATTTGTGAATTTCAATAGCTAAAAACGGAAAATATTTTCAGTTCTTCATATCGAATTATGAAAATTTTGCAATTCTACAACGCATTTTATTCCATTCAATAACAAATTCAAAATTTCGAATTCCTAAATCGAACTGATTCAAACGAAATTCGCTGCAGACTTTGAGTATTCAACTAGTTTATATAATCAAGGCAGCAGAACATTTTTTTTCGGGGTATGAATTAATTATGTCATATTGTATTTTTCCTAATACCTATAACGAGTTAATGAGATCCATCAGTTTCTAGTAGGTAACTGAAATTATAACATCAAAACAATAGAAATATTGAAATATGTGAATCCACATACAGGGTACATGGAAATATGTCTCAAACAAATAAATAGGTACATGAAAAAAGTAAAGACCTGTGAACATACACTGGCATAAAAATACAGACAACGACTATTAAATGGAATGAAATGAGTTGAAAAATTGCAAAATTTTCATAATTCGAAATGAAAATCTGAAAATTTGCTTCAAAATTCAGTAGTAAAATAGCATGCGGAAACATTAAAAGTACACAAATCCATTCAATATGTTGTGCTCTCTTCAGATATGTAAGCAAATTTGGTAAATTCAAACATACAGGGTGTTGTTTCGAGGATCCAATAATATGTTGAATTTTTGTTAATCCGGGCCTGGAATTTTGTTCTGACGGATATACAAGTCGCTGGGGTAGCAGTGGGAAAACACGTCTACCAAATATCAAAAAAATATACCAGGTGGTTCGTATGCTATGAGCCGTCAAAGAAATGAGCAGAATTGATAAAACACCCTATATCTCGATAATGAAACATGTAAAACCCAACATATCTGATATATTCAGAACCACCTTGGTCACCCCTATCCACCGTTGAAGTATTTCCGTTTCCCAACGGAACACCCTGTATAATAATGTTGAATAGTTGATTTGGCTCCACAGAGAGGTCTTCGAACCCAGCGAGCACAAAAAACATCTCAGAGATGTTTAAAGTACGAGATTTCGAGACATTGAACTTCCACTGCGATGTTCTGTTCACACATGAATAGAACTATTATAGAACAGCCAATGTCCGCCGCAGGCGGCAATTATCGAGATGTCCTTGATATGTCACAAAACTACCTTCTCCCTAGTTCTTTTTAAAGCCTTTTCATGGACACAACAGAACATTTTCAACGCGTCTTGCGCACATTAAATCGCTGTAAAAAACCATTTTCGAGGTACTTTTCTGAAGACTTCTGTCAAAATGAACTTTTGCATTAGGATTCCATTTCCCTTAAAAATATTTTCTTGAATGAAATTACCTTTTTAATCGGTTTCTGAGTAGTGCTTACTACACAGTACACACAGACATATAATTGGAAATAGGTTTCCCAATTTTTGAAATGTTCTCCACAATGCATAATTTTGCAACTGCGGAGAAGCTGTGTATTGATAAATTCGTACTTTTATATATTGATTACACTGAGGCACCGAACAACACATCTTGCATCTGATGGTCATCATTACAAACTAAATAAGTCTTCTAACACAATAAACTTCACCAAATTCCTTTCTGTTCGTTAGCAGCGTGAAGTAAGCGTGACACGCTGCAAACGCGAATGCCAATTGCGAACAAGAAGAACAAAATCGAAAACAAATCAGAATTCATCGTATTGTGACGTAAGCATGAGACGTTGTGGTGGGGCAAACAAAGAAAGGGCACAAAAGAACAAAAACAATACTTTCAATATCCTTCTAAGACCACTTTGGGAAGTGCATATTACGCCTCAAAAAAACATCCTCATGCCTACATTTCTAAAATATCCCAAAACATCCCAGGGATACCTCTCAGTAGGCAAACAAAGAAATGCCACAGAAGAACAAAAACAATACTTCAATATCCTTCAAAGACCTCTTTGGTCAGTGCATATTACGTCTCAAAATGACATCTTCATGCCAACATTTTCAAAACGTCCCAAAACATCCCAGGGATGTTTGTGCTCGCTGGGAAGATTGTCTCCATTCCACAGATAAGACAAGAACCTTTATCTTTATATTTCTCTCAAACCAGTCATCAATATCGAATATAAACAGTTTCTATTCTAATTTTCTCGGCCCATTCATTGTATAGTTGATATTTTCAGATAGGCTACGTAGAGTGTATTCTCTGCGCATGCTGTTCAACTTCCTGTCCGGAATATTGGTGGCATGGCCATACGAAGGCTCCCAACGACTTCTTGGGACCAGCAGCCTTATTGAACGCCTACAGATGGATCAAAGATACCAGAGATGAGGGCACCAAGCTGAGATTGTCGAAGTTGACGAACTATTACAACCTTTACAGATGCCACCAGATCAACAACTGCACCAAGTGTTGTCCCAAAGTAAACTTATTGGCAAGTTCCAAAATGTGTCGTTGAGGTATATTTTTGTATTTTTAGAGACTGGCTCCGGGCAAAGCCATAGCAGATCTCAGACTCCTTGTGGCTAATTTCAAGAAGAAGAAAAAGGGAGACCTAGAAGGAAACCTTCCTTCTGATCCGCACAAAGCTTGTGAGCCGAAAGAAGACTGCTAGAACACGAGTTCATTTCTATTTATTCCAAAGAATATACAATATTAGGAATGCGGCTGTTTTTGTTCTAAAGCTTTCACGGAATTTTCTCCGATTGCGTCCTTGAAGGTCGACTCAAGGTCTAGATATTTGTTGAATTCGCACCAGTCTATGAGGATCCCTGCTTGCGGCTCTTGCTCTGATCCCCACCACAAATCATTCTGAAAAAACAAATGAAAAAATGTGTTTCCATACTTCCTTAGCTTTATATGAAACGAAACCAGAAATTAGCAAGGTTACCTTAATGTTCACTGGTGGTACGTCTGGCATAGGACACACTTTTCTATCAAGAAACTGTATCAAATCATCATAATACAAATTGCATTGCCCATCATTCTTAACCCTGGAATAATACTTATTTGTACATTGAGGTAGTAAAGAATAACAGTATTACCCAGAGACCATGATTATATCCCGAGGCTTCAGTCGAGGTTATATATTATATACTTTACTACCAAGGTGTATATTAAATTTTTTTCACCACTAGCAATACATTTCAATCATTTCAGTTCTGTGAAATCGAAATATGAACCTATTAGCAAGGTGATGATCTGGTGGGCATATTTGAACCAGTTTATCAGAGCATTCAATGGTCATTTTTGTTATTGTTTGTTATTTTGTTCATTTAATTGATATTTCATGTGATTCATTCAACAAATTACTTCAATTTTCTGATCTCGATTTTCCTGAGTACAGGACAACAACTTATATCAATTACCGACACAGTTCTACATTATTTTATAAATCATGAATCAACAAATCACTCAAATCATTGCCATTGCAAAATATATCAGCTTCTTTCAAATTCACCGATAGTTGAAATGGTTGGGTGATTTTCATATCCTACAGAATGTCACAGGTTTTGAAAGGCTTCTTTTGTAGCTGTAATATACTATCCGTAAGACAATATTATTTCAATCACATACACGATGTAATAATGATTCAACAATGATTTTTGATATTTTCTGTGATAACTTCGAGAATTAACACAATTAACACAAATAAATAGCAGGAATAAAATGTATGCAAAACACACAAAATATGTAAACGAAGTGCCCTGATAACGCCGCCATCTTGTTTTTGATACAGCGCCCTCAACGGTCGGTCACCTTGCCAATTGTCATTATGAAAGCACTTCTTTTCAATTCTAATTCAAATCTAGGAGCCATGACCATGACAACATTATGACAAGTCGCGTTGATTGCTAAATACTACTAGATTCATGAATATCGCATCAGAACAGTGAATTCGGGTTGACTATAACAGAGGTGGCTATGTCTCAATTGACTAGTGGTTAATTGAATGACGAAAACTTCCTTGGCAGTAAAAATACACTTTACGCCTCAAAAAAAAGTTAATAATGGTAGATTTTATATCTAGTGGTGAAAAAAACAGTATTACTCATTAGTGGACGTTCGCCCTATACTGGCAACATTGAAGATATATACTCACACTTGCAGTATTCTTTCGATCAATTGATTATCAAAAGGTAATCTGCAGCCCTTCAAGACAGTATAGCACTCTTTGCGACTCAATTTTCCTGATCTGTCACCGTCTCTTTGCAAGAGGTACTCTTTGAGACGATCCAGATCGTCCCACAGGTATCTCTTGAGTTCTGTCAAGGCCAAAGCTCTGAAAAAAACAAATCACTTTGATGGTACCAAGCAACCTGTATATGTTGATGAATCGAGAGTTGTTCAACATACTCTTGAGACCTTGATGAGAATTGAACAGTTCGGGAAATTTTTGTAGGCAATAGAGATCAGTTAATCTGTGTTCAACTTCATGGACATTGTCCGATAATATAACATATAGATGATGAAAAAACGCAATAAAACTCAGGAATATCTTAATGAGGAAAATGAGTTGAAACTAAAATAACACGGTCCTCATACATACATATAATCGAACAAAGACTCTTCCATAATTAATTTCTCGAAAGTTACTATAGAGAGTCAGCTTCCTTGTACGTTGGAGAAGTCCATGGATGTTCAAAGTGGAGTGATAGGATTACTTTTCCTGCTTTTTTGTTTAGATCCTTATGAATCCCCATAATGTTCGTGAAACATTATGTGTACTTAAGGAGAATAAAGAACGAAGGTATTTAATTTTTAACAACTTCTGATGCTTATAAAGTTCTTGGGAATATTTTCCTTAACTACCTCTGAATAATACTCGAAATCATCTCCACGACATTTTGATACGATCAAACGATCAAATCAGTTGGTATGTCTATCCTCAGCCTAATTAAAAATTGCTACATAAATTGTGTCCTAGAATGAATGTGAATAAGTGAAAGAAATGGATCAATAAAAATGGAATGCTTATGTAGGAATGAAAAGGAGATTAAATTCTGATATTAATGAATGTAAAAGAGGGGGGGGGGGCATTTTTGCAAGAGCGAAGGAGAACCCAACAAACCCCAAATCTAGAATTATGGTGGAAACCACTGAAAAGACCACCACAAGGTGCACATCTGCAACACCACAAAACGGGGGAAGGTTTCTATGTCCATCTTGTTACGTACAGAAGTCACCTGACTCGGCTTAAAGAGAACAAAGGCATGTCACATGTCAACAAAGAAGACAAGTGTCATGAGACATCTTGGCAATTTCTAACATCAACAATAGACGAATCCTTGACAAAGCATTTCAGAGCTCTGCTGACGATAATATCACGAACGAGTTTTGGTACAGGATAGAGAAGGTACTGAGGAAGGTAACTTAGTTGTCAAAACATGTATACAGCCTTTTCTAAAAATATTTTAGTGTTTTTTTGGATATATATTTGTATTACATCCTATATATTTGTCTCTCAGTTCATTCGAGCATCAAAATAACAAGGCACGCAGCGTGGGAGCTATATTACTTCAATAATTCACCTTATTTTGTCTCTGTCATATCGCTCCTTGTAACAGACTGCCGAAAAGGCCCTCGAAATCGTAACCATTTCATGTTCTGTGAAGTCCGTCCCCATTATTTTGCACAACTTGCTCCTACAATGAAAAATGAAAAATAAGTTTGATAAACGATGATACAAAGTCTAGTCAGAGTCTGAAAAAGTCAAATCACTAGGGAACTTTTGAATTTCAATTTTTAATTCAATATTCGAAGAACTATTATTGTTGCATCCACAGAAAACCATTTGATTTGCAGATAAGTGATTGGATCTTCCAATGTTGCCAAATGTTGGATGTCTTAGCATGTTCTCAGCTGACGATTTACCTTAATCTTTCATACGAGATAACAGGAGTTTCATGAGGAATATTTTCAGCGACGAAATCTTTGTAAATTGGTGTCAGCTTTTCTCTCACTTTATCCATGATTAGTTTGATATTTGCCTTAGGGAACTGAAATAAAAACATTCGAATCAAGTAGGTCATTCAGATTATTCACAATGGATAATAATACAGTGCGGATGACTATACATTAGACACCCATACATTTTTTTTCGAAAAGTAACTATACTTGTAGCGACCGATCTCATAAGAAAACAAAAGAGCAATGTATATAACTACTGGTTGCTTCGATCGAGACATGTGTAGGGAAAATGAATAGATGTTGGGAATTCTTGGTCAATGATTCCATATTTTCATATGACATCAAAGGTTGCGTGCAGCTTCGTTACCTTCGTTAAAATATTGGCATTCTGAAAGCATCTTCCAAACTGCCAATATTACCCATAAAAAAAGTTTTCCTGCCCAAATATGGTCTAACGTAAACCATTATCAAAGAAGTACCTACGTCATTTTTGGAAAATGTAGCAACAAGAAGAATCCCAATTTGTACAAAAGTTGAGTTTTATATCTTAAACAGTTCGTAAAAACGAATCATTTGAAACCCAATATCTCGAAAACTGTCTTGGCGGACTCATGAGTATCGGATATATTTTTCCGAATTAGCAATAAATTCCATTCCACATTTGTTGACAAATTCGGAATATAAATATGACACTGATTTCATTAGATCTTGCTCTTTCGATTTTTATCGATAGTAGTCTTCGTCAGAAAGTTGAAAAAATTGCTAAAACCACACTTAGCCGTCAAAAGTGGAAGATTTGATATACATATACACCCTCGATGAAGAAATAGTATTTTCAAAATTTAGAAAAAAATCTGATACTTATTGACCATTATCAAAAGTATTTCTCCACATATTTGAAAAAAATCTGTCGACCAGTTTTTGAACAAGACATGTTTTCTGAACATTTCCAAAAACGATACGTTTTCAAGAAATTTCGACAAAACATTTAACCCTATCATAACAAAATTCCCTTATTTTTTTATAAACTTTAGATAATACAGTTTTATAATTTTGAAAAACCGAAAATTCAATAACCGTGAATGTGTATGTGATTTCCATTATGGAATCGAATGATTTTTCAATACATTATTGATATCTTTACATCAAAATTCACGCCAATGTTCTAATATTTCTATACTGAGAAGCAAGTACAATCCTTGAATCACCTTTTTCTAAAGTATGGTTGAAATATTCTCCGTAGATATTCACCTTATATTGAGTTTGATCAGGGCCTACTCTAGGGTTTGATGGGTGTTTAATGCAATCCACACTATGAGGATGTTCCGATATTCCCGAGCAGTACTGCCCTGTATAGTTTTTTGTTCTAAAAAAATATACTTGGACACCGATACAGAAATGGTCAAGCGTTTGAATGGTTAGGTATGGGTCGATGAAAATTATATATTATTATTTTCAAATACTTTGGGAAAATCTATGATGTCGAACTGGAAGGTCTCAAAGTTGCAGTAGACGCTGAAACTGTCACTAATTCACAAGATGGTTTGTCATTTCCACTTTTGATATCAAATTTCAGCGCTATATGCTCCATTTCTTCATCACACAGGACCTAGCGAGGTACCTACTAGAGCTTGGTGTTTCTGATGAATCAGAATCACTATCGGGTAATATTATGTCTTCTAAAATAATATGATCAATCAGTCCATCCATAACTTCGACGTTGAGTTGAGAAGATAATAATAATAATAATAAAAATAAAACCCAACAGAACAAAACATCGAAAATCGAAGTTATTATGGTTTTGTTTGGATGCCAATGTACCAGTAGTGCCCAAATCGTTCCGAAATGGAATGAACATTCAAAGCTACTGCTACTGTTCCTAAATTGCTTACTGTGGCCAGTCATGTCAGCTATATCGGAACATGATCTATATGTTTCATGAAAAATGTTTACCTGACCAGCATTCAACTCCATATATCTCAAGGCATATTCATCAGCGTCCAATAGGACGAATTCGAATTCGTTAATTATCAGTGTTGCACCAACGAACATATGTTGGGGGGTGAAACACAGGGGCGGCTTACTAGTAAACACTTTCTGCCCCGGTAGCTTGATTTTGCTCCTTGCGAAGAAAGTTGAAGTTTTGAATCCTATGAGACGAAACAATGTAGAGACGTTTTTTCATCACAAGCGTAAAGGTCACCTGAATTTTTCCTGGCAATTTCGAAAACAGCCATAGTGTCATCGGATAAAAAATAGCTGATGATGAAAACTCTTGTACAATTTTCTGGTATTTTCGACTTCATTCTAGCCTCAAATCTTAAGACATGACTGTCTAGTCCATACCTAAAAAGTATATGTAGACTATTATTGAATCACTAATAAAAAACATATACCATTATTATATACCAAGGCAGAAGACATTTTTCTAAGCCGAGCTGTTTTAGTTTATGAGATGCTTCCGCATATCCAGGGTAATATATGTTGAAGTCGAGATCAATCTCCCGTACTATAGACACTATAGTTTGAGTATTTTTTATTTCTACTACTACATACCTAGTACATTTACTATACTAGAAGATGGTAAAATAAGGTCAATGGAATATAAACTATAACTATAACTATAAACTATTGAGAAGAAAGCATAGATGAAGATGTCCTGCTGTGTAATGAATTGTGTGAATTCTGAAGAGGATGGATTTCATTTGTTTAATTCGTCAAAGGAAATATCAACCCCATTATCTTATGGAAGGAATGTATGAAACGACCTGGATGGAAAATTGATTTGAGCAAAATTCGTGAGGTACCTACATAGATTAAAATTAAAATTCACTTTTTATAACAGAGCAGATTAGAATGAAACTATATTTCAGGCCCATATTTCCAAACAGAAGATTTCAAGATTAAGAGAATCTGATGTTCCATTCATTTACAAAATAGACTATTATCATCACACGAAATGCAGAACGAAACTATCATGGAGAAAGAGTAATTTATTGCAGAAGTACGTAATGATTTTGAAAATTTGAGAACGAAACGATATATCATTGAATGGCGTTTTCAATACCGACCGACCTAGCTGTGAATGTTATCTATACGTGTCTATTTTGTCATTGAAATGTTCTTACATCCATTTCTTTTCATTTTTATGATTGCTGTACTGCGAAAAGTGCCAATTGAAGTGGGTTTTCATACCTTATTTCCATTTTCCATCAACGACTATGGTTGATTTGACAGGAAATCTAACCTCCAAAATCGTATCTGACAATCAGGTGCTACTAGAGAAATTGAAAAGACAAAGAGCAGAATATATGTCTAATTCTTTTATTCACTTAAACCATTGTAATATAGAAAATAGAAATCGACAGAAGTTGTGCTGTGTCCGAATTCTTATCTAACTATCTATCTAACCATCCAGTGATAATACCATCCAGTGACTCTAGGTAGAAGTAGTGTTTTATTTCACCTTGAATCTTCACTCATAGTAATTATACATATATATATTGTTGTTATTGAAAGTCAGATAAGAATCAGCGCATTCCAGAGAGGATAGATCATATCATTTGTTTACTTGTTACCTACTTGGGAATTGATAAACACATGAATAAGTCCAAGCAAATAAGTCGCAATCGCTGACATTACAATTTATATCTATGACATTAGAATCATTGAGCTATTTCCTATGTATGTACATATTATGAGCGTATTTTCTTCTCTCCAGAAATTACTTCCAGTTGTCAATAATTTTTTAGCTTGCTAAACTCTTGAATTATTCAAATAACACAGCAACATGGTTCAACATCCTCCTGTTTGACTATCACAATTTTTCCATTCTGTAGTTCATTGTATACTCCTTTTCTGTGTTGAAGAAACGCCAATTAGTAGATTGTGTTTTGTCTCCACAAATTTGTCCAATGTATCAGCTGCATTCGCCATAGGACACGTTCATGAGGTTGAGTATGGCTACTCTGATAAACTTTTATTTTTGTCACAATAATGTATACCATGAATCACGAATATCAATATCAACTATAGGTACCCTGCAAAACTGAGAACCAGTTTTGTGGCAACACCGCTACATACGCAATGACTACGAGAAATTCCGAAGCTCTCAAGTTGCATAGTATTCGCAAACACGAAATCATTCATACAAGAAATGCGGCGTTGTCGCTTTCCGACCAAGAATAAATTATGCAACAGATTGAAACAGTTCCATGCTTTAATGTTCGAGGAAGCGACATCCACAAATGTCAGGAACGTATCAATAATAATTATGAAACTCCTTCTTTACCCAAATATCAAGTGACATCCTCCTTGAGAGGAATGACTAGGAATATGGCTGCTCTATATTATCAGACACAACATAAATTGAAAAAATATTCTCTTTTATGTCTTTATTCAAATTCAAAACAGTTGCATCTCAGCTTCACCTGATGATACCAAAATTATTGAAAAAGTACCTGTCGTAGAGCAAAAACTTCTTGAAATCCTTCTGTGGCGCTTTGGGCTCCACCGTTATGCAGTTTTGCGCAGAATCCTCATGGGTCCCGTATCCGTTCCAAGGCGGCAGATCCCTGTCTTTGGGCAGGGGAATCTCCTTCACCTCTTTCTTCCTGTCGGGAATGTGAAGGCTGGTGAATTCGCTGATCCCGTATTTCTCCGCGTAGTAGGCCTTGGTGAACGAATCGCAGTCTGTCAAGACTATTTTTCTGCCATAGCAATTGATCACAGCAGCTTGAAACGAGGATTTTTTTTGGTGAGGAAGTATACAGGATAATGTATAACAATTCAAGGTCATCATCTGAGGTTGCGATGCCGTTTGGTATGGTTGAAACATTTCTAACTCCTGGCATAGATTGAAATTCTGACGACATGTCGAAAAGGGAATCGAGGTAGTCAAGGTCATCATGACGATGACATGAAAACCACGGGAAAACATGTCTAACCTTCAATCTAATGCAAGAGTTAAGAATGTTTTCTTGTCGTTTTCATGTCATCGTAACGTCAGATGATGACCTTGAAATCCGTCAATAAAGGCCGGTTGAATTGACGGTTTTCAAGGTCATCATCTGATGTTGCGATGACGTTTAACAATAGGAAAAACATTCCTAACTCCTGGCATAGACACTTTTCAATATTGTTATATGTCATCGCAACGTCGATCATGTGAAAGCGTCAATGAAGCATTTGACAGACGATGGAATGTTCAATTTGTTGATATTTTTATATCCACGGCAACCCCTATGAATCAGCTGATGTGTTAGATGGATTCCTCGTTGAATAGAGATTCATGGAACTGGCCTATATAGGTTCTAATAATTACTGCAGCTTAAAAATATATAGATGGTGAAAGCATGGACACTGTAATACAACACCGAGGCAAATTAACTCATCATTTTCATTTTCAAGAATGAGAATAATTTTTTGACCTAGCCAATGGTTTTTCTTGTTCATTCACATATGATATTGTAGATCGATTGAAAATGATCGCATAGACGTTCATAGCAGTTCACTGTAACGAAACAGCGACGTTCATTTGGAGATGTAGCTGAGTCAGGCAAAATAAGGAACAAATTAAAACGTCTCAAATATGTTGAAGAGTTGTTATCTCGAAAAGGTCACCAAATAAGGTACAAGAAATTAACGTTAAAAAACCTGTTCGGGATGGTCCTTGCTCAATGGGTAGATTTATTATAATCAAGAGTCAACTTATTGGTCGTTAGCCACAACGATGTTTGTTTCAAATTATTTTCAAAAGCCTAATAATTGATATCGTTGATCTCTTTCGAGGTATAGATTATTGTTGTGTCATCTGCAAATAATTCTACATAATAGTTATTTGTTTCACTAGGCAGGAAACCACAAGATTTAATGCCTGCTATGTGAAACATATAATTTTTTCTTCAAATTCGAATTAATTTCACGCAAAGTCCAAATAATCCATCATTTTGTGTTCACCCAAAGTCAGTGTTAATTTTTATTCCCAATTTGATTCAAACTATGACTCGGAACGTGCATAGCAACAAACTTTTTCTGTCTAGCCAATATTTCAATAGAGTCTCAGTGCAGTCAATACATAATTTTATAATGCCCAAAACATTTGAGTAAGTGGAAACCGCAACGTCAATTCGCGTTAGCAAAAACGCGTTTTAGCTCTGTGTGAACATGGCAGTTTACCAATGAAGTCAGCTGAATGATGAAGAAGCCAGAACTAATTCTTTGAAATATGAGCCTTAAAAAACTGTATAGAATGGTTTTTCATAAACTTCACGGAGAAATAAAAATGTCCTTAATTATTTTTCGAAGATCTATAAGTTGTTCATATAATTTTTTCTTAACGAAGAAAATTGTATCACCCTGTATAGATACCTATGCTGAGATCCCTTTCCGTGTAGAAGTCGATGTTTTGTCTTCCGCAATCCAATGGGTCTATGATGTACCGTCTGCTAGAAAGCGACGAGCCAAGCACGTTCAGGACCGTATAGTCTGAATTGTGCCCGGGAGTAGGGAGTTCTTTGTAAACTTTGGGGAGTTTGCCACGCTTCAGGAAAATGAAGGCAGGCTCTCCCCCAGACTCCTCTTGGAGTTCTTTGATTTCTATGGTGTCGTCTGCTAGGTAGTACCGGAACTGCAAATGGTGGACGTACCCGTATTCGGTGTTCTGGTCGTCCCAGTACCCTTGAAAGTGGAGAATCTACGACAAATAACAATATGGATTTTGAAACGAGGACTTCTACCAGATCGAGATAACCAAAATATGAATGTTTTTTTCATCTATTTATGAAAATCGATTGATTTTACGTGTGAATAAGACCGTGGTGTGAATAAAAATGTGTGAAGTCTACTGAACATTTGGAGACCACAGGGGGAGAAGGAGGAATGTCACAAAAAGTAAGTTTCGTGAAAAACGCATTCCAAAGTTTTAAAACTTCTTACTTTTTGGAAGTTGAAGGAAAACTGAAATCAAACCACCTGGATTCATTTGATGGAGTATAATGAGCAATAAAGTCGAATAACTAGAAAAAAAAATCATTGGAATTTGAATGGAAAAATCATCGGAAACAAAAAATTAGTCCAAAGATTCAAGGGAAAAATGGGGAATGTCCATATAAATTGTCAAGAAACTGGATGGTTCACTCGCAATTATCTGCTCTGGTACATTCTTTCATTCTTGCCTGACCACCTATTGAGCGATAAGTTGTCATATAGTACATCTAGCATCTCTATAATTTGATCATTTTCTATAAATTCCACGCGATATGAGGAATCATCATGTAGCAACCTCAGCATTATTTTATTTCCATCACTCAGACGTACTCGACATTACCATTATGTCCAGTATCAAAATGAAAATCAAAATGTATAGAAGTATACTTGTATAAAGTCGGGTCTTGATGAGCTTGGAACTTCCAAAAATATCATTCGTATCAGTGATATGGGAATAATATCTCTCACAAACAGGTTATATGACTTTATTCGAATGAACTCATTTCGGATTTCAAACCCTTCTCAGTAACCTGGAGTCATCTCTCAGCCATTCTTCACGATATACACAATTTTCATATTTCAATAATATAACTAGAACTATAACGACCTGACATCTGACAATACTTATTTGTTGACATTCAATCCCTGTATATCTATATTGTCATACATCCAAGAACAAATATTCATGTGAAGAGTTTTTTATAGAAAAACAGTTCAGACGCGTCGTAATCTACAAAAAAACACCAAAAAAGGTATACATGCAGTGTGTCCCGCTTTTCATGAATACACCCTGATATCTCAGTCATCAATGTTGTGATTCTCTTGAAATTTTTGTAGGGATTGTGAGTAAGAATAAGGAAGTATTTAGCAGAATCATTCACCATTGGCGTGCGATGTTGAGGCGTACAAAAAAAGACTTTTTTCTGTGACGGGAAAAAAGTTTGGCATTTCATCTCTGTTGGCAGGTTATAAAATGTCACTTTTCATAAATTACTTTTTTCCCGTGGGAAAAAAGTGAGTACTTTTTTCCCGGATATATATCACATATATATACTCTGTTAATGGCTTTTGTTGTGCTATAGTTCCGAGAAAAGAGTCAATAATACCGTCTCCGAGAAAGAACTGCAAGTCCTTTTATCTTCCATTCGACTTCGCGGTTTCGTATATTACTAAACAACTACTGAATTCGCAATTTTTTAAAATCAAATCACAGAATTGAACTGACAGAAAGTGACATCAGATATTTGATTACTTCAAAAGAATGATAAAGATGCCTATAAAAAGCAGGTGTCCCTACTGTTAAAAACTTGAAATTTCACGTCGATAATTTTCAGATTTCGAAATAATGTAATATCTTCTTAATATTGATTCGTCCTTCCTTTTGTCACACAAAAAAACAGTGTATTATACACGGGAAAAATATTAGATTTTAGCTCACGGTTTTTTGTCTCCCTCCGCTACGCGTCGGGAGACAACACAACCTGGAGCTAAAATCTACTACTTTTTTCCCTTGTATAATAAATAACTATTATTTGGGGAAAGGATATTTTTTCATGTTCTAGTTCCCACGAGAAGGGATATCCTGTAATGTTCAGAAAACATCGTGAGAACCAAGGGAAATAAGGAAGAAATTAGTGTTCTTCTTGAATTTCTGGAGGTTATACGCCTCGGGGAACACCTTCTTTGGCGATGTGTTCCAGAGCCTCGCTGTTCGTTGGATGAACGAGTCTTTGGAAAGAGATGTTCTGCAGGTCTCCAAAGTGACCACGAAGGGGTGCGAGGCCTCAACTCTACGAGTTAATCTCGCGGGGACTGCCAAGGGAGAAACAATTGTTGATATATCAGAAGAGCATCGTCCATGAAAATATCTATAAAATAGAGCCAGATCGCCAACTTTTCTACGGTGTTCCAGAGAAGTGAGTGAGTTTGTGAGTGAGGCATCACCCACGAGACGAATTGCCCTTTTTTGGACTCCTTTTGAATAACTTTTTTTGTCAGATTCATAATCAGCATCCCCAAAAACCCCCCAATTCGTATTTTCAAGATCCCAAGAGCTAATAAAATGAAATATTTCAAGATCCCGCTTTTCATGACAACAACTTTAAATTTCAGTTATCAACGATGCGATTTTCTTGAAATCTTGATGGTGATTGTATGTTATATTTCTAACAGTTTGGAGAAAATCGCATCATTGATAATAAAAATATGAATTGGGGGGATGCTGATTCTGAATATCTAATATCCTTTTTTGTACCCCTCAATATTGCACGCCAATGGTGAATGAAACTGTTCACTCTGCTAAATACTTTATCGTTCTAACATACTATCACCAATAATAGCATCATTGATAACAGAGATATCACGATGTATTCATAAAAAGGCATTGAAAGTATTGTATCGTCTTCCATATGATACTCCAATGAATCAACTGTATAAGGAAACAAACACATTTTCTTTGGAAGAGCACTTTTTAATCAATACTCTCAAAATTTCCTATTATATCATCAACAAAAAGCTCAAATCAAATTTTATATTAATCAGGAATTCCGAAATTCATGATCATCACACTAGACAATATAACTTGTTCCATCTTGAAGCTGCAAATTCTAAACTTGGACAATAAAAGTTTACACATGAGGCGATGTCCAAATTCAATAAATTATCAGATGATATCAAAAACAGCCCAAATATTATACAATTCAAAAATGAAGTGAAGAAATATATTTATATGCAAAGGAAGGATCAAAGCTGAAAGACTATGAATTTCCTTTTCATTTTCTCACTGTTTTTTCCCCATCTTGTTCACTATTATATGACTGTTATTTTGAGATATCTCAATGGTATGTAAGTTTTGTTCACTATTTGTAATTTCAATAATACAACAGTCGATAATACTTCATGAATGATCTTATACCAGAAATTACTGTCTGATCTGAAAATTAAATATACTTTATATATTATTTGTATGAAATGATGGAGAAGAGGATGTAATGCAATAACTGAAATAAAATAAATAATTCCTAATTCCTAAAAGCGGGACACACTGATGTATATCGTTCACCTTTTTATCATTGGCCAAGAACTTCCCCAGCGTATCGCTGGTTCTGTTGGGCTTCTTGGGCTGCAGCGAGTCCCTCTGGTGCGCCCTGATGTCCATGTAGGGGTCGGCAGGGGCGGCGATAGGATCGGGCACCGCGATACCGCACCTATTCAAAAAGTGCCGGGTGAACTTGTCGCAACCGGTGATCTTGAACACGCGGCCGTAAAGCTCGACTTCTCTGCCGACGTTGAAGTCGATGATGTCGTAGAAGTTGGCGTCCATGGGCGGGGGGAAACGGATTCTCTGGCGGGCAATGAGAGTCCCTATAAAATTTAATGATTAATCGACTTACCTGAAGGAAGATTAATCCAAATTTTTCGAGCTTTTCTTCCGATATAATTACATTGTAGTTTCACGTTCATCGCCCCATCCGATACACATTTTTAAATAAGTTTGGTCCATGCGAAGCATGACTCAGCTATTTTCGTTTTCTTCCATTCCTCTCGGCTGGACCATCTCATACATGTTCATATCATTCCGTTTGTTGTAAAAGTATGTGGGTTTGTTCAATCATAGATTGGATCCCAGCGAGCACAAACATCCCTGGGATGTTTTGGGATGTTTTGAAAATGTTGGCATGAAGATGTTTTTTTGAGGCGTAATATGCACTTCCCAAAGAGGTCTTAGAAGGATATTGAAAGTATTGTTCTTGTTCTTTTGTGCCCTTTCTTTGTTTGCCCCACCACAACGTCTCATGCTTACGTCACAATACGATGAATTCTGATTTGTTTTCGATTTTGTTCTTCTTGTTCGCAATTGGCATTCGCGTTTGCAGCGTGTCACGCTTACATCACGCTGCTAACGAACAGTAAGGAATTTGGTGAAGTTTATTGTGTTAGAAGACTTATTTAGTTTGTAATAATGACCATCAGATGCAAGATGTGTTGTTCGGTGCCTCAGTGTAATCAATATATATAAGTACGAATTCATCAACACACAGCTTCTCCGCAGTTGCAAAATTATGCATTGTGGAGAACATTTCAAAAATTGGGAAACCTATTTCCAATTATATGTCTGTGTGTAGTGAGCACTACTCACAAACCGATTAAGAAGGTAATTTCATATCAAGAAAATATTTTTATGTTCGATCTATTTTTAATGCATTTTTTCATTCAAGGGAAATGGAATCCTAATGCAAAAGTTCATTTTGACAAAAGGCCTCGAAAATGGTTTTTTTACAGCGATTTGATGTGCGCAAGACGCGTTGAAAATGTTTTGTTGTGTCCATGAAAAGGCTTTAAAAAGAACTAGGGAGAAGGTAGTTTTGTGACATATCAAGGACATTGGCTGTTCTATAATAGTTCTATTCATGTGTGAACAGAACATCGCAGTGGAGGTTCAATGTCTCGAAATCTCGTACGTTTAACATCTCTGAGATGTTTGTGTGCTCGCTGGGATGAATTAAATTATAAGTTGAGGTAGGGCAGGGTGGGCTCTAATTATATATCGGAAAATTTGGATTAATCTTCCTTCAGGTAAGTCGAATGATCATTGAATTTTCCTTCGCTGGTCTTCTTTGTAGATGTTGAAAGGCACTTGATTTTACAACAATTTATTGCTGGCGGATTTCACAAGGGAAAAATTTCTTCAACAGATCGAGTTGTCTAAATGCTACAGTTATAATTTAATAATGAATAATTGGTAACAATATAATGATGAAAAGAAAAAGGAACATATATAGGATATATAAGTAAGTATGTTATATATTTCCTGAAATATTGAACCCTAACTTTCATCTATTATATATCTTATTATTCCTACGATATGATTCGGTCACACTCTCATTTGGCTTAATTGCGCATTCGCGAATATATCATTCGACGGTCTCACGGGTCTGTTATAAAAATTATGGAACATGCTAAATGCTTCAGAATTGTTTCATACCTATATTATATGTCATCCTCAGCCTAATCAAAAATTGCTACATGAATGTGAATGAGTGCAAGAAATAAATTATTAAAAATGGAATGCTTACGTGGGAATTTTTGATAATCCATTTCTTGCATATATTCACATTCATTCTAGGACACAATCAATGTAGGAATTTTTGATTAGGCTGAGGATGGACATATATACAGTGTGACCCACTTCTAATGGAAACACCCCTGTATCTTATGTAACCGTTGGGTAAGGATCCTGAAATTTGCTGGAGCGAGTGATATACAAAAACTGTACTTTATGACCTAGTGCGGTCGACTTCAGTGATATACACTGCTCGCCAGCAGCCATGGAACCACCCCAATCTCCGGAAAATGATATTAGGAGTCAAAATTGTTCAAAAATCACTTCAGATTCGGGATCAGGACACCCAATTCACTAACTATTTATATTTTTCCTGAAAATTTTTCAGTTCTGAAAAATTTCATTTTGTCGCACTTTTTACGGAAGCCCCTCGTATCTTACGTAATTGACTTCATCTTTGGACTTTCCTTTCCTCCTGCAAATTTCAGAACCCTACCTCAATAATTACGTGAGATACGGGGGAGCTTCCATGAGAAGTGAGACAAAATTTGATTTTTCTGAACTGAAAATTTTCTAGTAAAACTATGAAGAGATAGTGAATTGGGCGTCCTGATTCCGAATCCAAAACATGTACCAATTGATTTGATCGTTTGATCATAATAAAATGCCGTGGAGATGATTCACCTACCTATTTACCTCATTCAGCTTGTTTTTTTTTACCTTGTGCTACTCCACTGTTTTCCACTCTAGGTTCTATAACTTGTATAGTTCCGTCTTCCAAAAAAAGATAAATTTTCACCTTCCTTATCTGAAATGGGGATCCTTTGAATTCATGCAGTGTTTCTTGAAAGAATCCATCAAAACATAACATCTGAAAATTAATAAAATCTCTAATGAATCTTTCTCTAAGTACCCACTTGAATCTTCTTTTTAACAGAAAAGAATGAGAATTCTCGATTTTTATTGTGAAATATTGCATGGCTCGCCTGTTTATCAAATGCGATCCATCCTGGGATTTCTGTAGTCTCTCCTCTGGGGTAAATCGATGGATATTTATCGGACAGGGGGCCCAACATATTTGGCTTCACTCTCTCGACTAGAGCTCTATTGCCTTTTCCGATAAAGTCGAATTTTGGATTCATGTTGAATTTCGTCTTGCCGATCTAAATGAAATAAACAACAAGGAACATAGGTATTTTCTTCTCATTCAACTGAAGTTTACTTGAAAGTTCTTACATTTGGATTGAATGTAAATCCTGGCAAGAACGGCAAATCTGGACATCTTATACTCATTTTGGAAATAGAATTCAGGACTTTCCTTCAATCTCTGAATATAATATTATGGGTGACACTTCAAATTAGTAGCAGAAATAGCAAGTTGAAAGTTTTATCAATAATGAAGTTTCTGTTACCATAGTTCTTATTGGGTTTTCGTTCTCAGTCAAGTGAGTCAAGTGGCACAGTTACCACTCTTATGCAACCAACATTACACTCGATGCAGGCGTATCATGGGCGTATCCTGTAATCCGTATAGCCGAGTTGTGTCGAATTTAGTCGAAAATAAAATATGACCGGATTTGACAGCTAAACAACTGACGATCGCAGGTGAAATTGAATCTCCCACTACTACTATCTACTATCAATTCAAGGAAAACTGGCGTTTGTTGTTTTGATTAGTCAACGGGCTTACTTTTATTGAGGTTAATTCCGAGCGTGACATCATTTTTATGAAATAAATAGTGGATGCAGGAATGAAAATCTATTTGTTTAGTCAAGTAGGCTGATCGATTTTCTTGATTCAGGACGTCATATATTTATTTCGAGGTTATGTTGAAGCTTTGAGCATATTTTTAGAAGTTATTCTGTATTTTTGTGTAAACAAAAATAGAAAATGAGTGACCAGAAGGAGATTACGAGTGTGATAATGGAGAGAAAATCTTCGAGCGAAGCTAGTATTTTGAGTATTATTCTTAATGCGGCTAAAAAGGTGAGTCATATTTGTTCAATAGGTATGTAGAATATATAATTAATCAAAACATAATATATTGCTGTGAAATATCAGCAGCCTTGTTAAAAACACCCTTCAAACAGAACGCCCTGTATTACTTCCTATTTTTCATTTAGATTTCATTTGATATCTTTGGCACTTTTATACAGGGTGTTTCCAAAATTAGGGCGATGAATCAAATAAGGTGTTCTATGGACATGATTAATCACAATTGTTTTGAATATTATTAAAAAATGTGCGCTCCCGCCGGCTCCAACCATACTACATCTTCCAACTATTATTGAACGTCCGGCAGCATTGCATAGGTCATAAATACTTCCGGTGCTTGTGATATCGCTGAAAGCAAACGCTTGGGTTGGGCTTTAACTCGGCTATCAACATACCTGATCAATGATTTAGAAAAGTTTCAGGCAAACCTCTTGAAGCTCAATATCTTCCAAAATGTATGTTTTCTGTGACGGGAAAAAAGTTTGAAATTTCATCTCTCTTGACAGGTTATATGAAATGTCACTCTTCATAAAATTGCCTTTTGTCTCGGATATATCACATCCTATCCGTACCTCGAAAGTTTTTGATTCTTGAAGTCATAACTGAAAGTTGTTATGAGTTTCTTTCATTGAAATAAGTATGAATAAATGAAAATTTTTCAAAAATTTTAAACGAATTTCAATTTTTTCAGTGACGTAGAAAATTTGGAATGAATTATAGGAATTTGAAAATCATCAATTAACAATCAACAATTATATTGATAATCACGAGGGTATTTATACATAATATCTGATAATAATTAAGAGTTAGATGCGAAATATGTATTTTGATTAAAGATTAAGATGTTGTTGAAAAGTGATGTTGGTCTCCAAAATTAATGAATCCATAAAAAATATTCCATGCAATTAAATATCACACCTCTCCATTTCAACAATAACAAATCCAATCTTCATGTCCTGCCTCCAGAATATCCAAATTCATAGTTGTTGATGAGTTGAAAGTTGGCCAACTTTGTGATTCTTAATTCTTAATTCCTAATTTAAATGACAGATATGAATGTATAAACACATGCATGCATATAGAATTTAAATTCACTTATTATTTTACATAATTATTGTCTATCTTTTTTAGGCATCTATAGTGGGCATAGTATACTTAGCAGGTTATATGCAATGGTCTGTGGCGTGGTTTATAGGTCCCATAGTCCTCTTTGTAATGAGGGATCAATGGAAAAAATCTAGCGACAGTAGAAGAGCTATAGCTAAAAGTACGGCGCTAAGCAGCGAAAAGGATGTAGTGCTAGCCAGATTGAACGATTTGCCAGCTTGGGTAAGAATTATTAAGAAGATCGATACTCTATCGGATGGTAATTGATGGTCTAATTATATGTTACCGCCATCTAGTAGCCGTTATGGATGAATTAACAAAATCACACTATACCCAGTAGGACGCAGTGATCTTTAGCTGGAGACTGGTACTACAAGTAAACCACTCTGCTGAGTACATGAATCGAAAATCACCAGCCTTACTGGGAGAACTGGATCTTATAAATAAGATATACAGTGTGGATCATTCATGCGTCGGAGCTCGATTGCTCGAGTTCTATCATAGCTAGAAATTGGATACAAAAACGAATGTGAATGAGACAACAGGGTCTATAACTAGTTATTATTGCGGCATATACAGGGCACACCGAAAAAAATCTAGATAGTCGGGATATTTTTTTATATAAAATGCCCTGTATATTAGCACATTTTTTGAAGCATCTCTGTGACCTTCATCTATCCCTTCAATATCATTGACTATGTCTCGATCATATTAAAGTTATTAATTTTTTGTCAATGCAAACCGAAAAAAATTACTCGTCACAATTATGAAATTCAAGAGGAAATAATCATATCATTTGATGGAGAGATGCGTGAAATTTCTGAAGAATTTTCATGCCCTCAAATTATACAGGGTGGCTAAAAATTATTTTTCAATTCGGAACTTTCCGAAGTGATTTTTCTCGAGTTTTTCAAATGGAACACCCCATATCTTTTTCTGCCATTCGATGTGAAATCAAAACACGAACATCTTTTGTCTCAACATCCATATTGATATGTATTCATAACCAGTTTTGAATTATTGAACTTTGAAAATTATAGGTTGGGCATTTTCATCCATACATATATTCGAATCTGTTATTAAAACATGAAAAGTCCAATTAATAATTGAGTGAACCAGTTTTGTATTGAAAGAATTGATACCAGAATCATAGCAAACAGGACTAAGTAGTTCATATGCTAGTTATTCAAGTGAAAAAGTACAAAATTTTGCATAATTTCATGCCAATCGTTCAATGATTGTGAATTATTATCCTGGTTTTATTTTCAATGTGTTATGAATTTATGGGATACTTGAGAAATTTCTGTTTGCTCCGATTCTGGTATAAATTCTCTGAATGAAAAAACTGGTTACATTCGTTTTTGCATCAAGTTTCCAGCTATCATAGAATCGAGCTCTGGCGCACTAATACCCCACCCCGTATATAAGATTAACAAAGTTGTCCCAATTGCCAAAATAAGCAGGACAGTACTGTTTCGGGTCAACAGGCATTATCAATCGTTCTCGGTCCGCTGACAATTTTGAATTTTAACAACTATATTCATCCTAAATCTCTCAGCTATCATTGAGAAATAGTAATCTAAATACTCTATGTTTTATGATATGCTTTAAATTATTCGGCATATTTCAACCAATTTTTTCATGTGGGTCTCGATATTCATTTTTATCTATCTAATATGGTTTATTACTCAGATATTGTTATCAACTGTTTACAATTGGCTGCACATTTTAATGTTGGAGAAATAATACAAATATTTACCACCATTTATGGTTGATTTCATCAGCCATATGTAATAACTTGACTCATTCATAGATTGTATGATCCCTATATAGTATTTTGTCATAAAAAATAGTATAGTATTTTACGAGCACGGACTGATAGTAATTTCTCACGAGAATGAATGAGTTTGTAACATGAGTGGTAGGCGAATGCTGCAAATCAGTAGAGAATTAGCATTCTGTGCGAGTTATACACTATACTTTTTCCACGGCTCTAACTATTGGGTAACTTTTTTCCTCAATAGTTCATTATCTGTTTGTAATTTCCTAAGCTTTACAGGTATTTTATGTGTCTGAAGATGGTCGTTGAGTCGAAACTAGTCACAAACTGATTTGTTAATATAATTTTTGTGGTCGACCTACTTTGTGTTATACTGTTTTTTCTTTGAAAAACAAATTTTCATAATTGTGTAACATACACATCTGACATCTTTTATTTTGTGATTTTTCAGGTGTTTTTCCCAGATATTGAGAGAGCTGAATGGTTGAACAGAGTGAGATCTTTTTTTGAATCAGATAATATTTCCACCTAATCTGAATTTTTCCTTCAGATCATAAAACAAGTATGGCCCAATGTTAATCATTTTGTCAGAGAAATGGTCAGAGATTCCATTCAACCTATATTGAGAGAGAGTTGTGAGAAATACAACTTGAAGGGTTTCAAATTTGAACGAATCATTTTAGGAACCGTGGTAAATATCAGTTGTTCGTAAACATTCGTTGATTCTAAAATAACACCCGATTACAGAAATAATTTACAGGGTGTCTAAGAGAAAGTGGGAAATATCCATCATATTTTTTTTTTGTTTTCTATCTGAATCCGAGAGATTCCCCACATTTTCCCGGAAACCCTGTATAGCAATTCATATTCCGGATACATTCATTATTTCATAATTTTCAGCCTTTTCGTGTTGGTGGAGTGAAAGTATATGACAAAAATATCGATAGAAATGAAATAGTCATGGATTTGGATATTTTGTAAGTAATATTCACTTAATACCACAAGAGCTTCAATCACTTTTTTTTTTTCGAGAAAACAAATTTTTTGAAAATTTTTCTGAGTCGAAGACGATGGACAATTATCTAAAAATTCGTATTAGAGATGAAATATCCGGTTATTAATTGAAGCTAGAGTTCTACTCGGTAGCAAATTTCACACCGAAATATTATTGAGTAACGATACAAAATACAGGAGTAGTAGTAAATATTTGTAATTTCAGTTATGCAGGAGATTGTGATATCACTTTCCATCTTTCTGGTATGAAAGGAGGAATTCGAGATTTCCAAGTGAGTTTTTCAATTTACCTCTGGAAACTCAGCCTTCCACGTTAATCTTATCTCAATTTTAGTTACACGGTATGCTCAGAATTGTGATGAAACCGCTGATCACTTCAATACCACTGGTAGGCGGCCTTCAGGTGTTTTTCTTGAACAATCCGGACATAGATTTTGACCTTGTAGGCATCGCTGACCTTCTGGATTTGCCTGGATTAAGGTAAACATTTTCCATATGGCCATTCTTTTAGTCACCTCGAGTTTATTCAATTGCTTAGTCATTTCCTTTCCTGAAAATTGCTCAAGTATACCTACAACCCAGCGAAAACAGTTCCTTCAATAATTGGTTTCATACATGAAAGAAATCCTATAAGTGTTTTTTCCGAGCTTCCGAAAAATATTTATAGGAACTTTTGCATTATTTTTCAAAGTAGAATCGACCCTCCATTTATCTGCTCATCGCATCAGGTCACCCTGTATATTTATTTTCATTTTAGTGATATTTTGCGTCGAATAGTAATAGAAACGGTAGCTTCGATGATGGTGTTGCCTAATAAATTTCCCATTAAATTAAGTGATGAAATTGAAGCAGTTGAGTTGAAGGCACCAGAACCAGAGGTGAGTAAGTGACACTGGATGATTTGAATTTTTTTATATAAAAAATGAAGAGAGCGATATATATTCGAAAAATGTGAAATACATATCAGGGCGATATATATGGAAAGTATATGTATATCAGAAATCTTTTCAATTCGAATTATATTTGTCTCCTCTGACTATATATTTGATTAGCAATTACCATGCACGAAAAGGGACACAGCAGTGGCATCGGTAGATGACGAATTCCAATGTATATCCTTCATTTTTGTCAAGATATAGTTCTTATGAATTGTGAAAGAGCAATTCTATACGAATTCATCATCTGATCCCGTTACCGACCAACATCACTGTGTGAATTTTTGCTCCATAGTAATTTCCCATGAGAAGTAGCCAACAAGGAAAGATATCGTTCAAATTGGAAGCATTTCTTCAGTATGTACAGTGGGGTTCAATAGAAAAGAGTACAGTATAGGTCGCTGGCACGATGACCGACCCTTGAGGTAAAATATTGAAACGCAACCCCACTTTTTTGTAAAACATTGAAACGCAACCCCACTTTTTTGTAAAACATTGAATCACATCCCCACTTTTTTCATTTGTTTACAAAGGAATCAAAGGATTGAAATAGTTTTTCATAATATTGTGGCGTACGATTCGTGTTTTTTGCGCTATTCATCAATTCGAGCATGCCTTTTCATTGTGCTGTTTGTACAATACACAAACAATGCAGCGAGAGACGAAGGAATATGATTTTTCAAATAAATAGTAATCTCACATAGTTTTCATTATGAAGTTTTGTAATTTATTATTAAAATTCCTTCTGCCACATCTGCAATAGAAGCTGATACTGCTGATAGATTGAAAATGTCTACAGCACACACGATCATATTTCGTCAGCATGTCAGACCAGTCATCCCGTTTGATTGCATCATGAATCCAATCTGTATGCATTATTTTAGAAATTTCACGAGTATTTCTATTAGCTCCTATTGCAGAAGGAATTCCGATGAGAAAGCAGAGAAATTACCAAATTTCAAAATGAAAACAATATGTGAGTGACTATAATTATATAGTATAGGTACTTACTTTTAAATCATAATGTACCAACCGGATTCCTTCGTCTCATCTCGCTGCATTTTGACACCTTGTACAACCTTATTATATTTCGAAAATCTATTGGTCTGTATGGGATAATTCTGGATTTTTTTTTCGAAACAATTATTTTCCATAACCTATAACAGAACTGCTAATATATTATAACTCGCATTTTCACTTATTTACTTTTTGCTTTTTGTACACAGGGTGTTTTGAGAGTTCACGTGTTCGAAGCTCGACATCTGATGAAAAAAGACATCAGCATGTTGGGAAAAGGAAAATCCGATCCATATGCCGTCATCACTGTGGGGGCCCAAGAATTTAAAACGAAAGTTATCGATAATAATGTTGATCCCAAGTGGGACTATTGGTGCGAAGTAAGTAACAAGTACGACACTACACTGCATGTACGAAATACTATGAACACTGAACACATGAACACAGTATTAAATAAGGCAGTAGTAAATCAATGAATACCTAATAGAAATTTTGATTTCTTTTACACCTAGTGAACACAAAAAAATAGTACCTACCTACTTATTGATTTTCACCAAACTATTTTTCACCATTTTCTTTTGCGTTTCAATAGTTTCAAATACTTGAATCTAACGGACAACAACTATATATTCATGTGTGGGACAAAGATGATACAGGGGATGACGAAAACCTTGGAAGGTAAGAAAAGTATCTCTAGCATCGGTAGATACTTGTAAATAATGATTAGCTAGTTTTAATAACGCACACTGAGAGTTTTAATTTATTCAATCGTACACTGTACAAGATAAACTTGGTGTGTCAAATTTTTATTTCACCTATTTTCGAATTTCTCTAAATTAAAACTCTACTATCGCTCCCACTAATGCTGTTTGGTGTGCATGATATTTCAGCTTAATCACCATTTTTTTCGTCTTTTCTTTATAATGATACCTACTAACAAAATGTTTCTGCAGTGAGAGATTCAAATCACATTGAAAAAAAATTTACAGTGTTATACACTAAAATTTTTTCTACGTTTTAATCAAAAACGATGCTGAAACTATCATTGAAACATTGTATTGAAACATTGCGGAAGCATTATTTTTCATGTCCATAAATGCTGATTTTTTAATGTAGTTTCTAGTGGAATCAATAATTGGCATCGAACTTGAGATGCAATTGTTTGATAAAGACAAAGGACATAAGGATGATAGTTTAGGGAGGTAAACTTTCATCTTGGATTTTGTGTGTGTGTGTGTTTAGTTGAGATTTCTGTATATCTGATGTTTTCACTGACGATTTATCATGAAAATATTCGGAAGAGAAGGTGAATTCGAATTTAAATTTTGAATAACAAAAAGGGCAGTGGAGACACCATTCTTATAGACATCTTATAATTAGTTAGACATGTATGTTACATTATCTTCATTCATTGAATGTTGGAAGATATATTTTGATACTATCGTTTCATCCACATAAAAACTCTCATTTTCAAACAAGTATATTATATGTACAGGGGTTATCCATCGAGAAGGCCCAAACCTGGCACCCCTCACCCTGTAAAACTTTTGATAAGGGCTGTGAAAAGACCCCTTTACGGCATTCAACTTCCGCATCTTGTTTTTTGTTCTATATAAAATAAGGAAAATCTATAGGGGTGGGCCTTCTCGATAGATGAACAACACAAAATCATTTTCATCAACTATATATGTATGTACATACACACAACATTATTATTTTATACAAAAGAATGTCTAAAAAGCACTAGTATATGATATTATCAGTTGTTTCGTATTTTGAACTTCTCTTTTCTTTTATCTAGAGCCACCATTGAGGTTTCTAACATCGTCAAAAAAGGAAGCGATGATATAGTAAGAATACCAAACTAATATTCATTTTATATTTCACATTTTAGTTTTTCCTTGTAGTGGGTGACTCTAGAACAAGTCAAACATGGAATGGTACATCTCAGACTGACTTGGTTGTCCCTAAGTAAAAAGTACTCAGATTTGGATGCTGTAAGTTTTAAATAATTGTCACAACCTAGATATCATCTATATAAGAAGATTTTTTTTTTCAGATTATAAATGAAACGCAATTACTAAGAGCCTCAAATTTGAACACAGCATTGGTGACCGTATTTTTAGACTCTTGCAAAAATTTACCAGTAAGTTGAGTCGAAACAACTATGTTTTATATAGCCCGAATGTATAATTTTTTATGGCCTCTGATTATTTATTAATTCTTTCACCAAAATAGGGGTTACGAACAGATTGAAAAAAAAAACAGAACCCAATTGCATTCGTTGATTTTTTTCCATGTGCGATTCGGATGTCAATTTGGATTCCATTATTACCCCGAGATCTTCAACTTCCCATACTGGTTTCAGCTCATTTTCAATTTTGTATGTACGGGGTGTCCCAAATTGCTTGATTTTGGCAGTCTTCCCTTTTTCCAGAACAGCTAGGGAAAAACTGACCAAAGGGTCTAGAGCCCGATTTTTGTGGAACGTCGATTGGTGAAAACCGCATTTCGATATCTCTTAACCGTTTTCGAGATATGTATAGGTGAAAATTTACATTTGAACGACTTCGAAAATATGCCATAACATTTTTATTTCTGAATATTTTTCTAAACAGAAAAAACTTTCTACAGGCACTTTTTAACATAGAATGCCAAAAAAATATATCGCGTATCAATTGTTTGAAATTTGATTATTTCGTTTATATAAATTATGAACAATACTGGACCTAAGTGACTGCCTTGGGGAACCCCAGATGTTACTTGTAAGTATAATCTGAATAGAATCTATTATTTTGGTTTTAGCAAGCAAGAATGTCGACTAAACCCGACCCGTACGCAATTTTGAGAATCGGGAAAACCTCACAACAAACCAAAGTACTAATGCGCACTATCCATCCCGTGTGGGAAGAAGGTTTCACCTTTTTGACATCCAATCCTGAAAATGACTTGCTCTTCCTGAGCATCATGGATCAAAAAACCAACACCGAAATCGGCCAGCTGAACTTCAAGCTCAAAACCATAGTGAACAAAAACAACTTAGAGATCAAGAAGGAGCCATTCTCCTTGTTGAAGTCTGGACCGGATAGCAAAGTTGTGTGGTCCATGCACCTGAGAGTAAATAATTGGCAAGTTTGCCCTACATAACGCTCACTATTTATATCCTTGCAGATACTGAAAAGGACTGGGCCTACATTTCAAGAACTCATCGTTGGCGAAGAAGCAAGACCACTCAATAGAACCGATTCAAATATATCCAAAGCCTCTTTGAGTAAGTTCTTCCAGATAAACTGCTTCTTTCAAGTTTTCAAGTGTGATGTTGCAGGTGCGGCGAGAAATGAAGCCCAGTTTCAGCTGAACGAGGAATCAGCTTCGATCCAAAGTGAAGAAACTCCCCCAGTTGAAGATCTCATTGAAGATTCTTCCATCTCGCTTCTCAACAATGTACCACCTTCAGAAAACTCTGAGTTTCTTCTGCATCGAACACCCAGTGTAACATCGTGAGTGTTCACTGTGTATATCGAGCTTAGGTCTAATATGGTGTATTCCCCAAATTGAAAATTCTACAGAAGAGAGTAAAAACTGAGAAGGAATATTCTCAGATGAGTTATGAACACGAAAAAATGGATATACATATACATGGTAGCAGTGAATGAAATAAGTGCAAATATTTCAAACCTTGAGAAAGCTCGAATGACACCAATAAAAAATATATCGCTAGCAAAACCCCTTTTTCCACACAAAGTTCTACATTGTAGCAATTCTGACGTCACCTCTGATCGAATTTCTGTGCGGAACGAACAAATACGGGGAGTTCAATCATTTGAATTGTTTCAAAGTGGCGTATTTGATTTTTTTTTTTCTCCTTTTTCGTTCAATTTTCGGGATTTCTTGTTAATTAGAAGAATAGAGGCTCCATACGGCAAAAATTCACGCGATTCATCGCTTTTCCAGTAGAAAATAATAGGAGCACTCCGGTAGACTACTCCGTCTCCATTTTCCAAAATTTCTTGATTTCCACCACAGATTCGTTTATTTCGATATCGAATTAGTCTATGTGAATTTTTTCAGATTTTTATTAGGCCAAATGAAAATTTTCATTTTCCCAACTAAGACTTATATCTATACGATATAGTCACCGAGCCATCTTCGGACGGCCGAAAGTGCCAGAAAACTTCGCTTTTCCAGTAGAATATGACCTACTGAATCGAATGAGACTATGATCAGCCCCGTAGGACAGATAGTTTTTGAGAAATCGGCGCTCAAAGTCAGCTTTTCGCTTTTTTGCCAATAGGAGCACTACGGTAGACTACTACGTCTCCATTTTTCAGAATTTCCCGATTTCCACCACAGATTCGTATATTTAAATATCGAATTAGTCTATGTGAATTTTTTTCAGATTTTTAATAGGCCAAATAAAAATTTTCATTTTCCCACCTAAGACTTCCATACGATATAGTCACCGAGCCATCTTCGGACGGCCGAAAGTGCCAGAGAATTGCAGGAAATCACGCGAATTTCTGCTCCTCCAGTAGAAAATGACCTGCTGAATCGAAAGAGACCATAATCAGTCCCGTAGGACAGATAGTTTTTGAGATATCTGCGCTCAAAGTCAGCTTTTCGCTTTTTTTGACAATAGGAGCTCTACGGTAGACTACTACGTCTCCATTTTTCAGAATTTCCCGATTTCCACCACAGATTCGTACATTTCGATATCGAATTATTCTATGTGAATTTTTTCAGATTTTTAATAGGCCAAATAAAAATTTTTATTTTCCCACCTAGGACTAATACGATATAGTCACCGAGCCATCTTCGGACGGCCGAAAGTGCCAGAAAACGGCAGAAATTCACGCGAATTTTCGCTTTTCTAGTGAAAATGACCTGCTAAATCGAATGAGACTATAATCAGCCCCATAGGACAGATAGTTTTTGAGATATCGGCGCTCAAAGTCAGCTTTTCGCTTTTTTTGCCAATAGGAGCACTACGGTAGACTACTACGTCTCCATTTTTCAGAATTTCCCGATTTCCACCACAGATTCGTACATTTCGATATCGAATTAGTCTATGTGAATTTTTTCAGATTTTTAATAGGCCAAATAAAAATTTTTATTTTCCCACCTAGGACTAATACGATATAGTCACCGAGCCATCTTCGGACGGCCGAAAGTGCCAGAAAACGGCAGAAATTCACGCGAATTTTCGCTTTCCCAGTGAAAATGACCTGCTAAATCGAATGAGACTATAATCAGCCCCATAGGACAGATAGTTTTTGAGATATCGGCGCTCAAAGTCAGCTTTTCGCTTTTTTTGCCAATAGGAGCACTACGGTAGACTACTACGTCTCCATTTTTCAGAATTTCCCGATTTCCACCACAGATTCGTACATTTCGATATCGAATTAGTCTATGTGAATTTTTTCAGATTTTTAATAGGCCAAATAAAAATTTTCATTTTTCCACCTGAGACTACCATACGATATAGTCACCGAGCCATCTTCGGACGGCCGAAAGTCCCAGAAAACGGCAGAAATTCACGCGAATTTTCGCTTTGCCAGTGAAAATGACCTGCTAAATCGAATGAGACTATAATCAGCCCCATAGGACAGATAGTTTTTGAGATATCGGCGCTCAAAGTCAGCTTTTCGCTTTTTTTGCCAATAGGAGCACTACGGTAGACTACTACGTCTCCATTTTTCAGAATTTCTCGATTTCCACCACAGATTCGTACATTTCGATATCGAATTAGTCTATGTGAATTTTTTCAGATTTTTAATAGGCCAAATAAAAATTTTTATTTTCCCACCTAGGACTAATACGATATAGTCACCGAGCCATCTTCGGACGGCCGAAAGTGCCAGAAAACGGCAGAAATTCACGCGAATTTTCGCTTTTCCAGTAGAAAATGACCTGCTGAATCGAATGAGACCATAATCAGCTCCGTAGGACAGATAGTTTTTGAGATATCGGCGCTCAAAGTCAGCTTTTCGCTTTTTTTGCCAATATGAGCACTACGGTAGACTACTACGTCTTCATTTTTCAGAATTTCCCGATTTCCACCACAGATTCGTCCATTTAATTATCGAATTAGTCTATTTGAATTTTTTTCAGATTTTAATAGGCCAAATAAAAATTTTCATTTTCCACCTAAGACTTCCATACGATATAGTTACCGAGCCATCTTCGGACGGCCGAAAGTGCCAGAGAATTGCAGGAAATCACAGGACTTTTTGCTCCTCCAGTAGAAAATGACCTGCTGAATCGAAAGAGACCATAATCATCCCCGTAGGACAGATAGTTTTTGAGATATCGGCGCTCAAAGTCAGCTTTTCGCCTTTTTTGCCAATAGGAGCTCTACGGTAGACTACTACGTCTCCATTTTTCAGAATTTCCCGATTTCCACCACAGATTCGTACATTTCGATATCGAATTAGTCTATGTGATTTTTTTCAGATTTTTAATAGGCCAAATGAAAATTTTTATTTTCCCACCTAGGACTAATACGATATAGTCACCGAGCCATCTTCGGACGGCCGAAAGTGCCAGAAAACGGCAGAAATTCACGCGAATTTTCGCTTTTCCAGTAGAAAATGACCTGCTGAATCGAATGAGACTATAATGAGTTCCGTAGGACAGATATTTTTTGAGATATCGGCGCTCAAAGTCAGCTTTTCGCCTTTTTTGCCAATAGGAGCTCTACGGTAGACTACTACGTCTCCATTTTTCAGAATTTCCCGATTTCCACCACAGATTCGTACATTTCGATATCGAATTAGTCTATGTGATTTTTTTCAGATTTTTAATAGGCCAAATAAAAATTTTTATTTTCCCACCTAGGACTAATACGATATAGTCACCGAGCCATCTTCGGACGGCCGAAAGTGCCAGAAAACGGCAGAAATTCCCTCGAATTTTCGCTTTTCCAGTAGAAAATGACCTGCTAAATCGAATGAGACTATAATCAGTCCCGTAGGACAGATATTTTTTGAGATATCGGCGCTCAAAGTCAGCTTTTCGCTTTTTTTGCCAATAGGAGCACTACGGTAGACTACTACGTCTCTATTTCTCAGAATTTCCCGATTTCCACCACAGATCCGTTCATTTCGATATCGAATTAGTCTATGTGAATTTTTTCAGATTTTTAATAGGCCAAATAAAAATTTTTATTTTCCCACCTAGGACTAATACGATATAGTCACCGAGCCATCTTCGGACGGCCGAAAGTGCCAGAAAACGGCAGAAATTCCCGCGAATTTTCGCTTTTCCAGTAGAAAATGACCTGCTAAATCGAATGAGACTATAATCAGTACCGTAGGACAGATATTTTTTGAGATATCGGCGCTCAAAGTCAGCTTTTCGCTTTTTTTGCCAATAGGAGCACTACGGTAGACTACTACGTCTCCATTTTTCAGAATTTCCCGATTTCCACCACAGATACTTTCATTTCGATATCGAATTAGTCTATGTGAATTTTTTCAGATTTTTAATAGGCCAAATAAAAATTTTCATTTTCCCACCTAAGACTACCATACGATATAGCCACCGAGCCAACTTGAGGTGCTAGGGATCAATATGTTTCAGGTCTGCTGGAGAAGCTGGCTTAGGTAGGATTCAATTGACCCTTAGATACAGCATCCAAAGACAACGACTAATTGTTGCAGTGCACAAAATAATGTAAGTTCAGATCTCAAGGTTACTAAAAATGTTATTATTAATTTGATGTATTTTTTCTAGGAATATACCACTGAAGGATCCCTCGAATATACCGGATCCTTATGTCAAATTGTATTTGTTGCCAGAGAGAGCTAGGGATACCAAACGAAAAACACAGGTAAATTATAGATAACATCAACTTTTCTGGGCATAACTAACTTTGATTTTATAGGTTATCAAAGACAATTGCAATCCAATTTTTGATGAGACTTTCGAATATGTACTGAGTGAAGGGGAAGTAGGATCCAAACAATTGGAAGTTACTGTCGGTACCCAGAAGCAACTGTTTTATACGAGCAGTAATGTTTTAGGACAGGTGAGGCATCTTCTCCAAATGTTTCTTCCTTTTTCTAGTGAAACTTCTAGAACTTATTTATTGTTTTTTTCTTCAGGTTATTATTGACTTGGGACTACTGAATTTAACGCAACCTTACAATGTTTGGTTTGACTTGCAACCGGAATCTGAATAATTTGTATTTTCGAAATATTTTTGAATATGTGTTCTGGTCTTTGTCTCTCTCAATTTTTAAACTGTATTTAATCCTCTATTTTTCTGTGAAAGGTCGCTGGATCATTGAATGATCAACGATTTGCGCTAAACAAATATAGGTATCTATTTTTCGAATGCATTATTTGCAGATTCGTGCCCATACTGTATTGAAGTTGAATAAAACACGATTTTAAATTATTTTTCCATGAAAAGTTGCTAGATCAGTGCTATTTTTTGGAATTGCATAGGCTTTTTTATATTCTGTACTTAATTTAGCTGAAAAAATATAGGTATCTATTTTTCAAATGCATATTATTTACAAATATGTGCCCAAACTATATTGATGTTGAATAAAATACGATTTTAAATTTTATTCTGTCTAATTTCATTGTTAAGTATGTAAAAAGCTTCAATATCGGAGCATTTTCATCGCAGTTACATTTGAGGAAGTTTTAATCAAAATATGGCGTATATACCGAAATTGAATTTATAATGGACGCAAATTGCTAGTAAAGGTCAGTTTGTACAGTGAGCTGGCAACAAATAAAAAGTAATAATTCTGTCAGCCAGATTCAGCTCGAACATTGGAGGTGCTCCGAAATATCAGCAGAAAAAGGTAAAATTGTCGAAGAGAATATGTGTGACCTATACTCTTAAGCAAATACTTCTCACATATATTCGAACAACTTGATTTTTTACATCAATCTATCAATCAACCAAATTTATTTAACTCTCGTTGCATTCAATTCCCCTAGCATATACAATTGTTATGTCATAACAAAAAAAAAATGACCACTGCTCTTATGATCAGAATACAAATAAGTTATAATTCAACAAAAAATAATTAAAAGCTAGTAGCATGTACCAAACCAAAAACATTTTACATCAATGCAGTTTTCACTTTTTTCGCCCCTCTTGATTCTGTCATGCATATGTGCACGAGCCAAAAAACGTCAAGAAATGAGATTAAAAGAAAAAATTTGAATAAAATTTTTACACAAGTTCGACCTTTTCGATTATTTTCTTCAAATTTTCGATCGTATAACTGCGTCGTTTTTTATACACTGGATGTTCCAAAAACATTCCGAATTCCCACAAACCTCAAGGGAGATACGGAACATCAAAACAAACATGTATTTATCCGATTGAATAATCAATTCTTGATCTAATGCCTCTCGTTAAACAATGTTTTGTTGCAATTACATTGTCACTCGACCAGAATGAATATTTCTTTATCATAATAAACATTCGGATGATGCCGGTTTTGAGATCATCGTATATGTTGAGGATTGTTTATTCTGATTATTTCAAAATATGTTAAACGATCACTGTCTGTAGGTTAATCGAGGAGGTGGTACATTCATTTTATAATTTTTACTTAAGTAAGTTTTGTTTTGGCTAATAAACAGTTTTCCACATTGTGACATACCTGATGGCAGTACCACTTTATTGAATCATTAGTTTTAATAACTTTGTGACAACACTTTTCTTTAGACCACAACAATCTATGTGAAACATTAATTTACAAAAGCCGTTGCAGACAATATAATTTTCGTCTGTGATTATACTATCGCACTTATAGCAGGAGCGATCCGATGGATCGTCCCACTATCCGACATCTTGCTAGGCTTATAAAGTCCTATTTCCAAGAAATACACATATTCTAACAGATTCTCACCTTTCATGACTAATGAGTAATAATCAAACATTCAATCGCCCCCTCGTATAACAATAAGTGGTCAACGCACAACTTGTAACGTGACTTGAGCGTGTAAACTAGCTGCGTGTGGTGATTTCAGGTCGGTGATCGCCGATCGGGTCTATATTCACAGTAAACCCTGGCCCATTGTGATTTCCTGCATTGATATTTTTCAACTGCTTCGTGTGTGTTGTGCTTGTGTTGTTGAAAGTAAGCCAGTAGGTAGCTAGATATGTCATTAGCAGGAAGAACTTCGAATCGTTACCAGTACGAAATACGAATTGAGTGAATTGATGAAAATATAAATTTACGCGCTACTGTATAGTTCAGTTTTAAAATCTCAATAACATTTTGGTTGTAGATAATATAATATGTTTTTGATACATTGAGATGCATGGTGAGTATTAAGTAATCAAATACGAAGTAGCTACGAACCATAGGAATGATAAAAGGATTACGACTGAACAGTATGACCACTTGACCAGTCATAATAATTAGCTATTACTAATTGATATTGGTAATGGTGGAGTTATATAGATTCAACTTAACTAAGAATCAACTATTAAATTGAGAATCTATGACAGCTGATTGGTCCATTTGAATTATTGAACCAATCGATCAGTTTTTTATCATTTTCTTTATAATTTACTTAATTGTCAATTATTAGTTTAGTTGAATCTATATTATACAGGCAGAAGAGATTTGATGGGCAAAAGTATATGCAACGACCTAACCAAAAATAATAATTGATTCAGCTACTGTAGCACAACGTATTTTTTTTCTGTAAATATGACATATATTAAAGTCATGTTTGATATCAAAACAACAGTGAGATGGAAATTGACTGACTTTTTGATTTGGTAGTGAAAAATAATATTATCAATCTTTTTTATTCAATCTGTTCTCGAGATGAATTATTTTATTTAAAATTCCAGATCATCTCCAAAGTCGCATATAACTTTCCATGTAATAGAATATTAATATATTATCCACCCCATATAGTCTGGATAAAACTACCCCACATGTACCTCGTATAGGAAAAATTTGATTTCCGTTTCGTGTCACGGTCGGGTGCGTATTACCAGAACACTTCAGACACTACTTCATAGTAGTGTACTATGATCACGACTATGATGTCATAATGAAACGAAAAGAACACACAGAGCAACAAAAAATGTTGTCATGAAGGATACTAAAATCTCTTTCCAAATGCAGTTTAACGAACTTTATTTTTTGTACATGAAACATCTTTAGATATACGGTACAATTCATGACATAAAGAGAAAACAACACTTTGTCAGTAAGTATTATAGAATGAAAATTAGGCGAAAAATTTCAAAATCCGATCTCGAAAAATTGAGAGGGTACATCATGCATTGGCAGTTTTGTGTACTTACTTCTCTTCACATAAAAAATTAGTTAGTACTTTTGAATTTAAAACAATAAGGAAATCACTTTTCTTTCTAATAGAGCCAATTCCTTTCCTAATCAGTTATGAATCTCCATTTTACTGGTGTAGTAATGAAATTGATTAGATATTTTCGTATTTCTTGAGAATTTGAATTTTTTTGTAAATTTAAAAAGACAACTTTTTCATTATTGAAGTGCTAAGCACCAGAGGTTATTTTAACGAAGCTACAAAACTGTGTTAGCAAAACATGGGTGTTAAAGAATTTTGTGGAAATCTAATCGTTTGTGAAGTTTTTACAGTCATCATATATTTCACATTCTTATTGATTCTATGAAAAATACTACGCCTAGGTATAATCCATTATTTTATCAGATAAACTATATATACATCGATACTGAATATTAACCTATATCCTATATAAATTTCGACTCATATTATTTCTCAATTATTGTAGGTAAGAGAAAATGATTCTAAGGAAGCATGTACACCAAAATCGAGAATGAAAATTTGATTATACAAATATTGACAAAGGTGAGACTGCAGTGATCTTTAATTCTTCCTCACAATAATTTTCAAGTTTGTCCTATATATTCATTAAATAAGAGAGTATTAATGTCATTTTTCAGTTGATTTTATATAACCTCATATACTTCATCGGATATATGAACTGGTCCCTAACATGGATTCTCATACCGGCAATACTTGGTATTATCGCTGATCAGAAAAAACTAAGAATATGGAAAAGATCGTACTTTGCAAGGAAGGCATGTAGTGGCAACGAGAAGGATGTGATTTTGGAAACCATGAAAGAATTACCTGCATGGGTAATTATCAATACTTACTCTATACTCTATAATATTTAGATGCAATAACTTTATACAGTGTGTGGTCCAAATTCTATAATTTTTTTTAATGTTCAGCTATTCATATTATTATTAATACTTTGTAAATTCTCCATAAATACATTTATGAAGTTCTTTTTAGTCATCAATTGAAAAAAAAATAATTCAAGTACACTGGTGAAGATACTCCTGAAGGTGCTCTGTAAATATTTGTAGGTACTTTTCCCTGATGTTGAAAGAGCTGAATGGCTTAACAAGATTATAAAGCAATTCTGGCCATTTGTCAATTTTTTCACCAAAGACATGTTAACGAATTTTGTCGAGGCCAAGTTGAGAAAAAATTTGGAGAAATATTCGTTGAAAGGTTTCCATTTCGAAAGAATTGTTTTAGGAAGTATGGTAAAGTACATACCTACACATTATTAATTTTTCGTATTGTCATCAAGTTTTTTTCAGCCCTTCAGATTAGGAGGTATCATAGTATACGAGAACGTGTGCAGAGATGAAGTAGTAATTGATATCGATGTTTCGTAAGTAAACCTATAAATATGTCATACATAATATTTACAAGAACGACCCAAGAAAACACTGTTCAACTTCAGTTTTACGTTTTTTCACAATGTTTTCGAAAAATTTTGCCGCATTATCAATACTTATTGTTTCACAAATCGAACCAAAGGAGACTAGGTATAGAAAATCATTTATTTCAGTTTCTACATTTACTGGGTCATATTTATTATTATCGAGGTTCATTATATTGACCATTAAAATTGAGAACAGGTGAACTTTGTTTCTTCATGGTAGATAATTATTCTTTTTCAGATATGCTGGTGACTGTGACGTGAAATTTCGCTTGAGAGGTCTTCTAGGAGGGATCAAGAATTTCCAGGTCAGTAGTCCAATTAAAATGATGAATTTAGGCCAAAATAATCATTAGACTAATCATATATCTCACGTTTACTTTTCACAGCTTTATGGAAAATTAAGAGTTGTTTTGAAACCTCTAATCCGGAAGCTTCCACTAGTTGGTGGGCTAGAAGTTTTCTTCTTGAATAAACCAGATATCGACTTTGAATTAGACGGAATAGCAGGAATTCTGGATATACCAGGAATCAAGTGAGTGTCCCATGCAGATCTATTTATGTAAAGGGTGATTTAATTTTGACGAGCAAATAATTGGTCTCTCTCCTAATACCCTTCAATTTGTAAGGTACAATAAGGCGTTGAATATATTCATGAAAGGTTTTTATTCAATTTTGAAACACTGGATATCAGGCGTATATTCCTTGACCGAATAACTCCATCAGGTATTTTGAGGTATTTACTAGGATTTATCATATTTTGTTCTAGTGAATCATTGAGGAAATGTGTAAGTGCTACAGTATCATCCCTCATGGTGCTACCAAATAGATTTCCGGTCAAATTCAGCAAAGAAGTTAGCAGTGATAAATTAAAAACGCCTCATCCCGCTGTGAGTAATTTATTCCCTCCTCCTTATAATCCAACTGATTATGTAATTTCTGGAATATACATGAGAAGCTGAATTCGAAAATATATTAAACATCAAACTTAGGGTTCGTATATACAGTGATGCGTCCGTTGAATTAAGTGCTCTCTTATGTTTATAAATTGTTTTATTGTCACATTTGAGAAGAAATTGAATATACAGGGTGATTCACGTTTGAGTAATGACGTCCACGACATTTTTCTTCATATGGAACACTGTATTTTTTAATTCTAAGGATCTCTATGGAAAGCTTAATTTAAAAATATATTACACATAGGTTTAGTATACAATGCGTTCGATGCATTTTGTGCTCTCGTAAGGTAGTGGATAACTTCTTTGAAAATCAAAGAAATGATTTTTGTAAAGAACGCTCGATGCCTCTTTGAAATCTATTGTGATTCGGGCATTCCTTCAAATTCAATTAATATATACAGAATGATTCGTGTATGAAGAACTTACGTCATCGGTATTTTTCTCCATTTTACGAGACCACTGAATTTAATGGATGCACTGTATACAACCCTATATGTCATATATTTTTGCATCCAGCTTCTCATGCAGATTCCTAAAATTGAATAATATACAGGGTGTTTTATTGAAAAACGGACGTAATAACCCAAACGTGGATCACCCTGTATATTCGATTTATCCTTTCAAATGTGGAAAATTGAAAATACAAATCGACCTATCTCAGAAATAGATAGTTTGGCTAAAAAAGAATTTATGAATTTCCTTAAGAGAGCGTTTAATTCACTTCATATATGAACCCTAAGTGTAATATATTTTTGAATTTCGCTTCCATGGAGATTTAAAAAATCCCGTTTGAAAAAGTAGTCGCGGACGTGATAACTCAAACGTGGATGACCCTGAATATTTGATTTTTCCTCATAAATGTGGCAAATTGAAAATAAAAATCTACCTGTCTCAAGAGAAATAAATAGTTTGACACGGTTTAGGGAATCTTATTGTTCCCTCAACTGTGGTTGAATTGCTGTGAATTTATTCAGTACTTTAGGAAAGCGCTGTATTTACATGTCCAGTTGATTTAGTTCCATCTGTTCATTCAAATAGTATCAGGAAATTAATTCATCACGCTGAATGTGTAATTGTTTATATAATTCAGAAGGTTTATTACTTTTCCTGTTGGTGTAATTAATTTCGCAATGTAATTTATTTTCATACTTCCCACATATAGTATATTTTTATTCAAGGGAGTTCTGAGAGTACACGTCATTGAAGCTAAAAATCTTCTAAGAAAAGATCTAACCATAACTGGCAAAGGAAAATCTGATCCTTATGCTATCCTTGTAGTAGGCGATCAGACTTCAAGAACAGAAACCATATCTTGTACTGTCAATCCAAAGTGGGATTATTGGTGTGAGGTAAGAAAATCGATGTTAGAAAACACCAATCATATTATGAATATTTTTCAGTTCATCATTCTAGAATTTACTGGCCAAGAAATTCATGTCACCCTATGGGATGAAGATGCAACTGAAGATGAGTTCTTAGGAAGGTAGGTAGGTTTTTTTCAACTACCCCAATATCTTTCTTGAAGTCATTGATAACTGTCGCATTTTTTTTAAAGGGTAAACATTGACATATCGCGGTTGATAAAAGCTGGCCAGAGTGACTTGGTAATGAAAAATATTCTCCCCTACTTCTCCATCCCTAAAATCTAATTTTTACTTCAGTGGTTGACTCTGGATGACGTGAAACATGGAAAAATCCACCTCCGTTCAACATGGATGACTATGACAACAGATTATGGGAATTTGCAGGCAGTATGTGAAAGTTGAGAAATAGATGAATAATAAGTATTGAAACCTTTGATCATGTTTAGGCTCTTTACGAACGACAGCAGCTTCAACTTGCTCACATGAGTTCAGCACTGCTCATAGTGTATATCGACTCTGCCACCAACTTGAGGGTAAGAATCTGAAAATTTCTGAAAATAAATACAAGATCATTTGAATTGTCACAAAAGATCATACAGTCCAACACATCTGAAAGTACCTTGACTGTATATCATCATTTATACAAAACTTTAGTGCAATGAAAAATGGCGACAAAGAAATTACCTCTTCAGGAATATTTCCTTGCCTGATGCAGAAAAGAGTCTAGACTCTAGTAGATTGAAAAATTAAATACACTTACGTGTCTTCAATTCTCAAAATGCTTGTATTATTCTTGTAATAACCTGTTACATATGAGTCTTGAACTTCTGAATTATTGAATTGCCTAAAACTACATCTTTAAACAGTGTGACAGTTTATACAAATCAGTCTCTTATTGTCTGGGGTTTCAATATAGTACAATTGCTAGCATCTAACTTTCTGGAATTGAATTGCCTGATACAGAAAAGAGTCTAGACTCTAGTAGATTGAAAAATTAAATACACTTTTACGTGTCTTCAATTCCTAAAATGCTTGTATTATTCTTGTAATAACCTGTTACATATGAGTCTTGAACTTCTGAATTATTAAATTGCCTAAAACTACATCTTTAAACAGTGTGACAGTTTACACTAATCAGTCTTATATTGTCTGGGGTTGCAACAAAGTACAACTGCTAGCATCTAACTTTCTGGAATTGAATTGCCTGACACTTCTTCTTGCTTGATTCAGGAAAGAGTCTAGACTCTAGTAGATTCAAAAATTCAATACACTTACGTGTCTTCAATTCTTAAGATGCTTGTATTATGCTTGTTATAACATGTTACATTGGAGTCTTGAACTCCTGAATTATTAAATTGACTAAAACTACATCTTTAAACAGTGTGAAAATTCACAATAATCATTCTCATATTGTCTGGGGTTGCAACATATAGTATAACTGCTAGCATCTAACTTTCTGGAATTGAATTGCCTGACACTTCTAAATGAGTATATCGTACGAGTTTTGTAATTTTGGTCCGATTCTATTCAAAATTGGTATCTGGGGATTTTCGAGGTCGGAGATTGTGATTCTTTCGTCAGAATTTGAAGAAATTCGGGCGGAATTTGGAAATCCAATATTCTGATTGGTGGACGATGGCTATAGCTACCAAAAAAACAGAGACTTAATGGAATTGAATTGTTTTTCAGTTTAGAATGACATTTCATCGAATTTGTAGAAACTAGGAAACAAATTCTGAAATACTCAGCAACTATACTGAAGCAATTGCTATAAGAACTATTTGTTTCTGAATTTCCCACAAACTGCTGATAGTAAGATGTTGAATTTCGAAGCTTGAATTTTATGAATCTGTAACCGTAACCATTATTCTGTCTACTGTCCCATGTATTATTATTCTTAGATCATTTGTTTCTATGAGACATATTTCGAAAGGGGCAGTTGCTTCACTGCTATGTAATTGATGTGATGTTTTTTCTCTTTAGCAAGTGAGGTCCTCAACGAAACCAGATCCCTTCATACAGCTCCACCTAGGAAGACAAATGAAATGCACAAATGTCATGATGAGGACCGTAAATCCAGTATGGGAAGAAGGATTCATCTTCTTGGTGGGAAATCCGGATTCCGATTACCTAGTCTTGAAAATTATCGATTCAAAAACTGAAGCTGAACTAAACGAAATTACATACAGGATAGGCCAGCTGAGCAATGAAGAAAATTTGGAAATAACGAATGAATCTATGAGACTAGAGAGTGGCAAGAATGATTCAAAGTTGATATGGTCGCTACATCTGAAGGTAACTCCATCAGCCTATAATAATTTATCGTGTCATTGAATGTCCTTTTTCCAGATTTTCCAGAACGAAAATTACCAGGAATACCTGGAAAGAAGACCATCCCTAAGTTCGGTCTCAACTACGAGTAATTTTTCACATGGAAGCACTGAAAATGCTTAATAATACATATTTTTTTTATTATTCAGGTATAGATACTTTGGAGAAGGAATGCTCAGACAGTTCTATATCAAGTAGTAGCTCAAGACCTTCGATTGATGATTTTGAGAGGACAAAAGATTCCGCCAGATCTTCGAGTAGATCCAACAATAGCAATAGGTAATCCAAATTGAAAAAAACTGCACTTACCTATATGTCCCAACATTCACAGGAAGTTCACGTAATGCCTAAACTTTCGTGACACCTATTTTTGATGAGACCAAAATTTCCAGAGATCCAATTTTGCCAACTCTTCACTTTGCATGGCTTCCACTTCTTGCATTATCTAATTTCAAGCTTCATAACAGTCTAAGCTGGAACTCAACTGAGGTTAAAGTAAATTTTGAATGTTTCAGAGTTTTTCATGAGAACTTGGGGGAAGTTAACCTGACATTGAAGTACAACGTTTACAGGCAAAGGCTGATTGTCTTAATACATTCGGTCAGGTAATTTTGGTAAAAATGGTTGTTCAATATGAATGGTAATAATTATCAAAAATGTTTTAGTAACCTTCATTTTGAAGAACCAAATGAAGAAAAGGATATTTATGTCAAAGTGTATTTACTACCAGAGAGAATCAAGGCCAACAAACAGAAAACAAAGGTAGTTCAATATAAGATTAAACAAGAAGTATTGTCATTTTGGGTGGTTTTTTTAGGTTATAAAGGGGTGTAAAGAACCGGTATTCGAGAAAGAATTAGAATTTTTGTTGTCTCAAGATGAGCTCGATTCCAAATATTTGGAAATAACTGTGATAGAAGAGAAGATGATAAAGAATGAAATTCTAGGACAGGTAGGTAATGTACGACCGAAACTTTCAATGTAGATAATATTTCGGATTTTTTTCAGGTGAACATTCTGCTCAAAGATCTTGATCCTCCATATACAGGCAGCTTCAATTTAAATCCACGAATCAAGAGCGATTAATTTCACAATATAAGGACTGTTCCTTTGTATTGCTGAACTTGCTGAAGTTGATTTTTTCCCATAGTTGTCTCTGTTCATGGCATAATGTAAACAGAGAAAGTCATAGAAAAAAGCTTTAGCAGGTACAGCAAACACAAACGAACATGCCAATACAATGAAAGATGTATAAAATATCGATAGCATTGCGGCTATCAATAAACTGATGAAGAGTTCACAGTTACCAAGACATTTCTGATACAAAAAGAAGCTCATATGATGAAATATTAGTACCAATGTAGACTATAATTTTAGTTATTTATTATTATTATATATTATTATTATATATTATTATATATTATAATATATATTTAGTTGGTTAATATTATTTCTCATTGGTGCCGGGAGAAGTCCAACAAAGACTATCCACACTTATAAAAAAAAAATGAATTAAGGTTTTTCAATTTTGACACTAGCAGAGTGCAAAGTTGACCAAAACGTTGTAAAATGAGGTTACTTGGGACAAATTCACTTTTTTTTCAATAATATGGTAATTTATGGTTTTTAGGGACGCAAAGCAATAATTCCAGTGTACAAAATTTCTTTCATATGCATTCAACCTATAAAGCTCCTAATGTAAGAACATTTGTAAAAAACAAATACTGACTGTTCCAAGTTAGCTGGGACTGTATCGGTTTTACACAGAAAATGCATGTTAAATTACTCTCAGATTACTTAGTGGGACAGCAGAAAAATAAAAATAATACACCAGCACACATCTTGAGTTGAGTCCAGAGGGAAGAATAATCTGAATTAATATTTATTTATTTATTTATTAGAAAAATGCTAAAATACTTGAATAAAGAATGATGGGGATACATGTAACACAGTTTAACGAATTTTTATCGTAAAAACCAGAAGAAACTAAAAAAATGGTTGTCCCAAGTTACCCAAGACTTATTTTAACAAAATGTTTCAAAATCAAAAATTGTTCTAAAAGCAGACAACGACATTGGCAGTATTTATAAAGCATACAAAACTAACTAAAAAATGTAATTGGGCTTACCTGTTTACCTTTTGACTACCTCTTTCAGATAAAGTTTTTGACCACTTATTTTTTGCCTTATTGCTTCTCACCACCACTTATGTTTTTTTATACATATGAAATATGATTAATTCATGAAGAATTCGTTAAATTACTCATCAACAGGTTGCTCTTCAATTAACCAAAATATTAAATTGAGGTGATGTTTATATTTGCTTTGTTACTCGAGATATTCAAGTTCAAATCCATTGACTCCGAAAAAGGAAGAAGTCTATTTGCAGAATATTCCTGCACATTTGTAAATTGTTTTCTGGTAATTGTCTGAGCTTTCAATCGTTATTCTTCTTTCCAATCATTGAGAGAATTAAGTGGCTGCAGCAAAATCTTCCAAACAAATGGATTTTGCCCAGCTTTCTCGCCGGACTTGTCATTGAAATCCTACTGACCTGGACAATTTTAAGAGAAGATTTATGATTGAATGCCAGGCAGATCCTTCATAGTCCATTTGGTACATTTGGTCAACAGTTGTTCAAATTCAAAAAACTTCAGAAAACGATTGTTATTCCTTATTGAAATCATAGAGAGAGTTGTTCGACGTGTTTTTGAAGATTATTTGTAAAATCATTTTTTCGGGAGTGCTTCACCTATCCTTAATATATTATATTTATCAATTTCAATTTGACACAATTTATGTGATAAATACATTGAGAAGCCAAACATTTTTTATGCATACCGATGATCATTACCTATTCTATTTTCAAACTTCTATAGTAGAATAGACAATGTACAACCAAGGTCGAATTGAAAAAATACACTTAGGTATATACATCGGGTATAAATAACTTATGATCTACTATGCGAAAGTTCACTAGGAATGCATAGCCGGGGAGATTAGAAAAAATAATTCAGAAGACTTTTTTTCTTGGATGCTGGTCCCGTTATTGTTCTGACTTGGTTCCTACTCATCTCGAGTAGTTCTTCAGATTTATTTTTCGACGGTTATTTAATGAATACTTTCCCGTCCATCGCTCCTTATGTTTTCGCTTGATCCAGTCTCGTATGTAGCCTAGGGTAGCTGTTTTTGTAACCCCGAGTACGGGTTATGGGCCAATGTATGGAATTGATGAGCCGGTTCCTGCCAATTCATCAGCTTTTTAGTTCCCTACGATGCCGCAATGTCCTGGAACCCATAACAGGGTAATTTTATTATGTTCTGACAGGGGATTGAGTTTCATCTGCATTCCCGTACCACTCTGGATGTCACTTTCTGGTTCGTGAGAGCATGGTGAGAGCGTTCAGTGATGCCTGGCTATCAGTGCATATTTTGATTCGTGCATTGCGCACTTCCCTGATGTTGTTTGTTCTTACACATTGCAAGATTGCGTACATTTCCGCATATAGGTATAATTTATAATTGGGGAATAACAGCTAGGAAGAGTGATCGAATTTTCGAAAACACAGTGGATATACCTATCAACATTTCCAGAAAATTCTGACTGCTGACAGATCATCAGGCTGCATCGCCTTTCTATAACTTAGTATTATTAGATTCTAAATTTTCAAGTTCAACTTTCAATTATTCTAGACTACCTTTTATATATGGCCAGTTTGTCAGTATTATGCGGTGATAATATCAAATTTAAACTTCAATTAGGTATACGATCTATATATTTAATTTTTCTGCGCAAGGAACTCTGGTACGGCCTTCACTCCTTATTCAATAGAATTAGTATTGAGCCAATATACACAATGATAAAATTGATAGGTGAACAGTAATAAATCTGTCAAGAATGAGTAAGACAGAGTAAGACATTATAATTTCTTTATTTATTTTTAGACGGAATAATGTGAACGAAAAGAATCTCTCAAGAATTTTAAGAACGTGTTTATTTTAAAGTTGCAACCATCAACTCTACCGCGTTAAACTAACGTGGCCAAACAACTTAATGTAAATCGATTCAGTCTACTCAAGTCAAGTCACAGTATATTTTACTGATTGATCGGTGGCGTAGAGGTAGGTTGCAAACGCGAGTTTGTTCTTTATTGCGCTTTGACTTTGTGACAGTTTATTGCGCGTCTGCAAGCTTGGAAATTCGTTTGTTTATTTATTATGTTGACGTAATGTTGTAATTTAACGGTTCCGCTACAAGATCCATTGTGTTCCGATGCATCTCTGTTGTATTAAGTAGAAAATACTGAATGGCTTCCATGTTGAATATTGTATAAGTGTTTTAGAACTTCGTAAAGACAGAGACAGGATTGAAAAAACTGACGAGCGGAATAACGGTAAGTTGAAGGCTGAATCACACGCAGAAGTATAGCGGCTTTTGTAATAGCAAAATGATGCTGTCACCTGGTCTAGGTCTACCTATATTGTTGCATAGAGAATAAGGAATTTGATTCGTCTGGAAATGTCCCACATCCACGACATGGTGCCTACCTATTTACGAAAGCCCAAAATAAATGTTAATTCAAGGGAATCAAATCAGGCAACCTTGCAGGCCATATTATAGGTGTTATCACATAGCAATCATAGCATCTGTAGTGTACCGAAGCGAATTTCCAAAATGCTATTCTTTATTATATTAAAGTACCTATATATATATAAGTATGAAGTTCACTGAACGAGACGTAGGTACCTATTATATTGCAAGATAAATGTCAACCAAACGAAAAAACGGTTCAAAATTCCGTTTTTTCTTGTTGAAAATGATTATTTTTACTCGCATGAGTACATATATATATAATTGATGAAATAGGTAGTTTCATAAATAAGCTTGAAAAACAGTCCAGCATCAGACCAAATTCGACTCGAGATAATTTACATGGCGCCAACAAGTCGCTGGTCCACCACTAGATAACTGTGACCAGAGTATCCGAGAATATATTTACGAGGAGCAGTCAATAATTAAATGGCGAAAGAATATCATATACCTTTTTCCGAAATGTTATGTGTCTCAAGAATTAAAACAAGGAGCCAAAATGAGACTATTATAAATTTTCAAGTTTAAATATTATTTCATTCAAACATGTTGTCATGCGGATGAATCGAAGAAACTGTCGCAAAATTCCGTTGGAAAGTTGATGGAAATTCATCAAACTGTTGAAATAAAATGCGCATTCTTAAATCGCTTTGCGAGAATCCAGCGATTTGAAGGAGACTGACATAACAATTAATTGGCACATTTCAAGTATATTTATTAAAAATACCGAGGATTTTTTCTTCTTCGATGGAATGAAAAACACGCCCATAGCCTAGAATTAAGTAGAATAAGTAGAGTCTTCAGCAGGAGGAAGTTTTCTCAGATCTGAATACAGGACGATGACAGCTTAATCTTCAATATTCTGCGAAAAGATATAATATATTTGTATAAATATCGTAGAAATAACTGATTACCTCTATATCTATCTGTTATGTTCCATCCTTATTGATGGCATCGTCAAAAATATCTGTAAGATCATTCAATCCGTTTTAGGAGTACCTATAAATGGCATTTAATTTTATTTTATTGCAGACTATTTATTATTGCAATAAATAGTCAATCAGTCAGTCATAAAAAGGTGTATAGGATACCCTCTATGAATTACTATTAGCATGTGATTTTATGTTATAACCCTACAGAAATATTGAATATCTGTGACAGTACCTAATTTCTACCTATATTACTTATGTAGGCACATAACCTTGCTCTGTGGTAGGTGTATGTATGTACATATTTCGCGAACTTGTTTTTTAAATGATACCAAGCAGAAGCGATAATGGGTTGGGAACGTAATTAACTTTCCTGAATAATAATTTCAGCCAGTGGCGTACGCAAATATGACAAAAATAATAGAAAGCATTCACATTTATTATAATTGAAAAAAAATGTTGTTCGAAATGGTAGTCGTCGTATTCAATAAAAAAGCATACCTACAAGTATAAAAAAGAGAAGTTTACGGCATATGTCTCATGTCCTGAGATCAAAATTACGTCACAAAAAACCTTTTATTTTGAAAACTGATTACATATATACAAAAACATCATGTAAAATGTGGGCCAAATTAGTGACATTTGCCAAATTTTTGAACTAGATAAATATGGCAACCGAGATGACAACTGGTATCGGTGACTGTATAAGGGTCAAAGTTATTTATGATACTACTTAGTTCATTTAATTCAGGACTCAATATGGTGTTTAGTTTTTAAAAGGCTAAACGCATTTTTTTACAAAAAATGTTTTGTGTCCATGGAAACATTATTAAATCATTGAGATTGAAAACAGAAAGCCGCGAAAAACGTTTGCCATAACATGAGTTTTAGCCATTTTTCAAATATATGCTCATTATTGAAGAACTCCTTGTAACTCAGAGACGATGATAAGTATCGATATGCGGTGAAAAATTCCCTCTTCAAAGACCTACGTTCACTTTCGAATTTCGAATATTTTGCATGGGTAAATTATTTGCAACACACGCCACTGTCATGTTTACACTCCTTACTGGCGAATTAAAAATCGATAGTAGTTCAGCCAGGAAAACAACATCTTTTATTCCATGTCATCCTCTACCTATCCCTCTATATTTCCCGTCCCCAAACAAAACCAAGTTCCAGGCTTCGTTCAATAAAAATCATTCCCTATCAGCACTTATTATTCTACCTTCAAGCTCTCTAACATTAACATCTGAACCTACACATTACCTTGAACTAGACCTCTCTAATATCATCAATTATTATTGTACTAATTGATATCAAAATGGATTTTTCAAGGCAACATGGACAGGCTAGTGGCTACAGCGACATCAACAACTGTGAACAAAATTGATAACAGCTCTAACAGCAGCAGCAAAAATGGTGATGATGAAGAAGACTCTGACAGCAATGGACAGCAAACCTGTGTGAACAACGGAACTAATAAACACAAAGAAAACATGTGCAAGGTCAAAGATATAACGATAAGGATCGCCAAAAGGGTAAGTGTCAATAAAAGTTCGTGGATGATTTAGCCCCAGTGGCGTATGCATAAGGTAATAAGGCGAGTGGATTAATTTTTTTTATTTCTCATATAGAATCATCACCCAAATACCTTTCGATTTCATATTTATTTAGAATTTTTCGGTCGATTTTCAAGTGCTAAAATAATATCAATATTATGCCACGGTAATTTCCAAACGCATAGAAATTTACCGCGAGTAGAAACTTGCTTATTGCTTTATAATACATTTGTGTAAATAGTAATAATGTTAATTCACACTAGAGGGCATTTGAAGCGGTGAACGTGACAACACCGCGCGCACTCCTTGTGGGCGTGGTCTTGTCCCTTCTCAGCATTCAGCACAATATTGCCAAGTCTCCAACATTTACATGAAATTTTGTTATGGAGTATATTTGGACATACTGGTTGCTCGAAAGAGTCAAGAATGAACTATTATATCATGATGGGTTCCTCCTAATATGTTTTCAACGACAGGACTCTTACATCTTTTTGATAACTTGATTGGAATTAGTGACTTGATAACCTTGCTTCGTGAGTGGGAATGGAAGATTATCTGACCAATAACGAAGCAGCATAAAGCTGAAGTCACCATTTATTCGACGTATCGCCAAATAGTGGCCATGACTATGGACTATTTGTGAAAATGACAATTTCATTTCGAGTAGCTATTTAGTATTTATGACAATGAAAACAATTTAATTTCAGGCTGCCTTATTCATGGTAGGCTATTTAATATGCTACTTCAATTGGTCGCTTACGATACCAATTTTAACCATATGCACACTAGTATGGTTTGAAACTAAAACTTCGGACAAAAGTAGAAAAATTTCGAGTAAATCGAAGGCCAGTTCGATGACTAAAAAACATTTGATGAAAGTTGTAGACGAACTGCCATCGTGGGTAAGTGATAGCCAATCACACTCGATCATAGGAGTAATTTTTAAAATAATCTTTCAGGTAACATTTCCTGACAGAGAGAGAGCAGAATGGTTGAATGAGGTAAGGAAATGTCTGAAGGAAAAAATATAGTTCTTACGATATTGAATTGTTTAGATAATAGCACAGTTGTGGCCTAGTATTAGTAGTTTTGTTGTGAAAAAATGCAGAGGATCTCTCCAAACGAAAATCAGGAAAAAATTTGAATCTTTCCGATTTGAAGATATCGACTTCGGCTCAACAGTGAGTAATTTTGATTTATTTTCCCAAAGTTCTTCAATTATTTGATAAAATCTTACAGCCTCCGAAAATAGATGGTGTTAAAGTTTATAACAGGACAATAACCAAAGACTCCATTATTATTGACTTCGATGTTTAGTAAGTTGATAGTTTTGATATCTATTACGATATAATAAACATATTTTATTCCAGTTACGATGGTGACTGTGACATAAAATTTTCCATGTCTGGTACTCAAGTTGGTTGTGTTAAAGATTTCCAAGTAATTCCCAAAGAAATTAATGTTTCCATTTTTTGATCAAACATATTTTAGGTGGGCGCTGAACTGAGAATAGTACTGAAACCGCTTATGATAAAAATGCCAATAATTGGTGGGATTCAAGTGTTTTTCCTGAACACACCTGATATAAATTTCGAATTGGATGGAATTTCTGGTATACCAGGTTTGAGGCAAGTCAATACATTCCTTTCAAAATTTACAATTTGAAGATATTTGTTTTACAGCTATTTCATACGTCAGAAAATAGAAGAAAAAATCACTAAGAAACTAGTTTTTCCCAATAAAGTTACCAAGAGATTCTCCAAATCTGTGGAAGCAGTGGAGCTAAAGGCGTTAGAACCTGCTGTAAGTGTATTTTAGTGAATAAAACGATCAAAAATTAACGAATTATAATCGACATGATGCAATTGTTATACATACACACATTAATTATGTGATCAACATCAAACAAATCGAGTATTTCTTGAGAATACTCCCAAAACAAATACCTACTATAATTTTTTCCACCAAAGCAATTGCTACTGTTAATAATTCTTTCTCTTCCACATTATCAGGGAGTTTTAAGAGTTCATGTCTTTGAAGCAAAAGATCTCGAAAGAAAAGATGTGACAGGAAAGTCTGATCCCTATGTTGTGTTGACAGTAGGCGCACAAGAATATAAAACGCACGTTGTCAAAAGAGATTTGAACCCAAAATGGGACTACTGGTGTGAGGTGAGTAAAAAAAACTGATCGAAATATAATTATGCCACTCTGGCATATTCCTAATTTTTTTCGGGTAGTGTAGTATACGGAATATGAGAATAAACTACCTGCACATAGTTAGTTTCACTCTCGCTCTGCATGATTTGGGCACAGTAGATTTGGGTCCATAATACACCATCAGAATTGTCTGATGAAACATGATTCTACTATAGATACCTACGTCCGATTCCTAAAGGAGTCAGTTTTGTTAGATTACTACAAGATTTACATTCCTGTGGATTACGGATCTGCAATTTCATATTTTGTCGATTTGGGTATTCCCGCATAATTTTTGATTGTTTTTTTGCAGTTTGCGATTTTGGATCCACTGGGACAACATATGCAATTCAAACTTTTTGATCAAGATGATTTGAATGAGGATGATTTTATGGGAAGGTGAGGTCCATGAGGTTCAAATCAATTATTTCAAAAATTATGTGTTTTTGTATTTTATAGCGGAATTGTGGAGATAGGCAAAGTCATAAAAGAAGGCAAGAATGACAAATGGTTCAAATTAGATAACGCTAAACATGGAAAAATTCACTTGAGATTTACTTGGTTGGGATTGTCAGCTGATCGTAGTTCACTGAATGCGGTAAATAATGTTTGAAAAATTTAAAATCACGTCAGATTAAATTTTAATCAATGTTGAAGGCATCAGAAGAGATCAAACTTCTGAAAGTTGCAGACATCAGTACAGCTCTTCTCACTGTATACTTGGATTCAGCCCAAGGATTGCAGGTAACATTTCCATTTCCCATGTTGCCAATTTTCAACAACTCCGATTTTCCAGAAAATAAAATCCAAAAAACCTAACCCCTACGCCATCCTGACAGTTGGCAACAAACAGCAGAAGAGCAAAGTCAAAAAACACGCTGTAGATCCTGCTTGGGAACAGGGATTCTCCCTGCTCGTCCCGAACCCTGACAACGATTCTTTGAACATTAGTATCATTGACAAACACAGTGATGCCAAATTGGGGCATTTCGTGTACAACATCAGGAATCTCTACGAAGTGCCAGATCTGCAGATCAGCAAAGAAGAATTTGTGCTGAGTGACTCTGGAAAAATTATCGTCTCTTTGCAGCTCAGGGTAAGATAATATCAGCCCCCAAAAACACAAATCCAATGTTTTTGAACCGAAGCAAAAAACATGTTTTTTCGGTGACGGGAAAAAAGTTTGGCATTTCATCTCTGTTGGCAGGTTATAAAATGTCACTTTTCATAAATTACTTTTTTCCCGTGGAAAAAAGTGAGTACTTTTTTCCCGGATATATATATCACATATACAGTGTGTCCCACTTACCATGCTCACCATGGGTATCTTTTTAACGGTGAGAGATACAAGGTTGGTTAAATGACACCAAATGTGGAGTTTGTCAAGGCCAACTGTAATGTGAAAAAATATTTTGATAAAATCTATTCGTTTTTGTTTTATACGCAAAAAACAGATTTTGATCATTCTCATGTCTCCTCCGTAACTTCTTTATTTATGAAAATATTCAAATAGGAATTTCACATTCTCATGGCAGTTTTTCAAAGTGATTTCGAAAAAAATATGAAATTTATACCAAATTGTTCTAGAATTTGAGATATCAGCACCAACTTTAGTTTTTCAAATGTAGGTCATAGCTCACTATGACCTAGTTACAAATAACTTTTTTTTCTCTTACAGATGATATGTCGCAGTAATAGTTTTGTGTTGATAACAACGGAGTTATCGTCATTTATACAAAAACAAAAAATTATTTGGAAGCCGCCATCTTGAATTTATAAATTTTAACAAAAAAACATGATCTCCGACCTCAAAAACCCCCACTTACCAATTTTGAATGGAATCGGACCAAATTTTGTCCGCCATCTTGGAGCAGCCATTTTTTAAATTTCAACAAAGATTCCATAATGTATTGTCACCGAAATTATGAACACCTGCCAAATTTCAAGTTAATCGGAGTTATGAAATTTTTGTTGAAATTAAAAAAAAAATGGCTGCTCCAAGATTGGCGGACAAGATTTGGTCCGATTCCATTCAAAATTGGTAAGTGGCGGTTTTTGAGGTCGGAGATCATGTTTTTTTGTTAAAATTCATAAATTCAAGATGGCGGCTTCCAAATAATTGTTTGTTTTTGTATAAATGACGATAACTCCGTTGTTATCAACACGAAACTATCACTGCGACATATCATCTGTAAGAGGTAAAAAAGTTATTTGTAATTAGGTCATAGTGAGCTATGACCTACATTTGAAAAACTAAAGTTGGTGCTAATATCTCAAATTCTAGAAGAGTTGGTAAAAATTTCATATTTTTTTCGAAATCACTTTGAAAAACTGCCATGAGAATGTGGAACTCCTATTTGAATATTTTCATAAATAAAGAAGTTACGGAGGAGACATGAAAATGATCAAAATCTGTTTTTTGCATATAAAACAAAAACGAATAGATTTTATCAAAATATTTTTTCACATTATAGTTGGCCTTGACAAACTCCACATTTGGTGTCATTTAACCGACCTCGTATCTTTCACCGTTAAAAAGATACCCATGGTGAGCATGGTAAGTGGGACACACTGTATATACACTGTTGATGGCTTTTGTTGTGCTATAGTTCCGAAAAATGAGTCAATTATACCGTCTCCGAGAATGAACTGCAAATCCATTTATCTTCCATTCGACTTCGCGAAACCCTTCAAATCCAATCATACCTTCAAAACGAATCACCCTGTATACATATAAAACAATTCAAAAAACTTAATGAATTTTCACAGTATATCTACCTTTTGCATAATTCATTTTCGAATAAAATAATAAAAAGGCCGAAATGAAGAGAAAAGTTTCCCTCGAACATATTATTTAATAAAGTTTTTCAATAATACCAGAAAATCGGTCCAGTCACTTTTTATGAGATTTCCAATGTTTGGTGATCATTTCATGAGGATTTGATTTAGACCTATGACAGTTCATCCAGGGGTGTGTCCACGGGGCAAATTGGTCATATAGTATCTTGTAGAAAAAATCACAAACAGAAGATTTTTTGCGGATTTCATAACTTTCAGAACAGCTGAAGATACAAACTTTTATCACTCGAATTTTTATTCTATCAGTTTTTGAGAGGAAAATTAAAAAACGTTGACTGCGAATTTTTTTTATCTCAAGTACAACAGGAAAGTTCCAAAATACCTTTATCTATAAAATACATAGGTACTTAGTATAGGTATCGATCTACAGGGTTACATTTTTCCTATTTTTTTTTTTAAATTCAAGAATTTTTTATAGATTTTGACACATGAAAACTTCGAATGTGACGACAGCGACACAGACTCAGAAAATGAAGAATTTTCCAGAAATGCCTCAGTTAGATCGTCAGCCATGTCCCACCGATCGCGTAAGTATTAAATAAAACTTCTAAAAGCAACATCTGCAGGAGTTTTTTTTTCCTTTCAAAGAAGGAACGCTCAAAGTCATCTCCAAACTCTTCAAAGTCATCTCTACTACTTTTTTAATGATGTAATAGTTATTCAGGGGGACATGTTTCGGATTTATAAAGATCCATCTTCAGTCCTAACAATACTGCAGTTCCTTTTTCCCTTTGAAATATTCCACTCCACTTTGAGCAAACATGGACTTCTACAAGAGAGTTTTCGTCTTTTTTTTTTTCAGTATCCTCTTCTAGTAATTCAACTCCTCCTCCGAAATCTCCAGCTAACCCCACTCATCCTACGCAAGTGGAAAATGATGAAGAAATCATAGAAGATATCATGAGGAGTACTTCGAACAATGCCAGTGTTACAAGGAGTCCCAGTTTCAAAGTGTGAGTCTGTGCATCTCAAACAGTGACATCGTTAAAGACAAGTTTGATTTTGTAGGAAGTCAGGTTTAGGACAAATTGATGTGACCTTGTTCTATAGTGGGCCTAGGCAGAAATTGATAGTGACTGTTCACCAAATTACGTGAGTAATATTACTTAATTTGATAAGTGATACTGATTGATTGGTTGAAAATTTGGATGACTGTGATAACCTGTGAATTTTAATTTCAGGAATTTACCACTTAAAAATCCCAGTGATATACCAGACCCCTATGTGAAACTGACATTAACATCACCTGGAGCGCATAGGATAAAGCACAAAACTAAGGTACGACTTTCACTCCCTAAACATAAAAAAATCAACAGTTTTGTACCCCAAAAATATAAAATTACACAAGAATAACGCATGCTACTTTCACTGAATCTAAAATGTACTACAAAATCAAAACGGCAGATTATTTAAAAAAATATATATGGTTTTCAGAAAATGCCAAGGAAACTGCAAATGTCCCTCAATTTACATTTGTAAGTGGGTATAGGTAGGAACCACATTGATTAAATTCATCAGATTTGAGAAATGATACAATGGTGAACATTTGCACTAGCTGATGCATACACGTTACTGATCAATCAAAATTAAAATAAATTTAAAGTAAAAAAAAAATTCAAAAAAGGCTTTTATTTGAACGCTCTAAAAAGAAGAGAATAAAATGTTCCTTTCAAATTTTAGCTATCAACTTATAACCTCATCATACACAATTTATATGATCATAAAGGCTTGTCGGGATGATCAATATTTAATTAAATTAACAGATTTTACATAATTTTTTTTTTATTATAATAACCCATTGGAGTCTTTATTTGATAAATGTATGTCTGTACGTACCACCCTATATATGTACCATAATGATGTCGTCGATTAAATTTTGAACCTTTTTGTAATAATTACTTGACAAGTATAGCGCCCTGATGATGCGACTTATTATTAGCCGATTGTGCACTGTAATTTTGTAATAAAACATCACACTAAACACAAAATCACTTCATTTGATTAAAATATAAAATTAATGCCTACCTACCTACTTATTTCGAACATACATTTAGTAGTAAGTAAATAACTTTAAAGTAAAATGAGAATTGCTTTCAGGTCATCATGGACAACTGTGATCCAGTCTTTGAAGAAACATTTGAATACCTTATGTCAGTATCAGATCTTTCGAACAACAAATTGTTGCTAACTGTTAAAAGTAAAAAATTCTTCAACTCGAATGTACTTGGACAAGTGAGTTAATTCCCATGATGGTTAATGTGCGCAAAAAATGATTTTCTAATCATTTCAGGTGGTGCTGAATTTCAAAAACCTTCAAAATTTGCAAGAGCCTTACAGAGACTGGTTTGAATTGTCGCAGGCAGATGAGTCAGACTAAAAGCTATAGGCTTTCAATTCTATCTGTCTAAATTGTGCCTACCTAAGTATATTTTTGTAATCCGAGCTGTTTTTACATTTTATGTTAATGTAGTTATCTATATCTTCTCATATGTATGAGGCTATACCTACTATGTAAACAAGTTGTTTTGTGATAATAATATATTTCAATTTCGAATATAATATTCCACCATACATGTATTGCATTTTTCCTTAATTTGGAACCGTATGCAATGAACCGGGAATCTTGACGTTGACGTCAATTATCAGATACAGAAGCCGAATTGGCCCACACGTGACCAAAAATCTCATTTTTCAGCAAACATTTTGACATTCATAACGTCAGTATGAAACTTTAGAGGAAATAATCAAATAAAAACGACTAACGTAGCAGTAGTCACTTCCTATTTGACCTTGAGCAAGAAAGAGATGTGGTGTGATGACATAAGAAGAACATGTGTTTTTGACAGGAGACGAGTCATATGATAAGCAAAGTTGATTTGAAAAATGGGTGAACAGTCGATCCCACCGAAGGAAAATGATTTTTCCCAAAACAATAAAGACCCTCACAACGGGGAAGCAATGAATGGTGATGAAAATGAAGACGAAAACGAGGAAGACATGACTCCTGAAGGTGAAACTAATAGGTTATGAGTTCGGAATTCCATACTTTCGACTTGTTCTTTTAGAATTTGCCAATTTGGATAATCAGCTGAATGCTCTGCACTCTGCCTTGGATGAAATTGAACAAAAAAACGATAGTATTCATTCGCAGCTTTTGCAATTGCTTAACGCCAATAGAGAGGTGAGGCAACAACTGAAGTTAGATCAAGAAGCAAATTCCCCTATGGACACAGATTCAAATACGCCAAAGCAATAAGTATTAGAAAACCAGATGTGCATTTTCATTATAACTTAATGTTTCTTTATAGATAGAGTTTACACAAATCAAATTTGACCTCATTTTTTCCTTTAAATATTTATTGTCTTCACCCCTTCAAGAAACATTGACAGTTTTGCCTAATTTCAATATGCCTCAAAACTAAATTACTCCAATATTTTGGCTGAATCTTTTAATTCAGAAATAATCAAGAATAGGATTAATATTTATTTTATTATATTTTACTAAAATTCTTATAGGTCATCTTATAAAAAACTTTGGTCAGAACATAGATGTCAAAGAAAGAAGTGTATGAGAAAAATATGTAGGTAGATATAAGGGGGTGATGTTTCAGAATATTAAAAATATTAGTTCCATTAAATAATATAGCTCTTTTTTTATGTTTTACTCCATTATGACAATAACTAAAAAGGGACTCTTCACAATAGTCCAAGCATGGGTACAAAAATATCTTTTGCTTTGTTGTTTTTTATGAATTTAAAAAGTTGGATACAAGGAAACATTTATGAGGGTTTATACATTTACATCTGCCACTTAAATTAAGAATTACAAAGTTGACCAACTTTCAACTCAACAACTAAGAATTAGGAAATTCTGGAGGCCGAACATGAAGATTGGATTTGTAATTGTTCAAATGGAGATTGCTGATATTCAATTGGAATATTTTTTATGGATTCGTGAATTGTGGAGAACAAAATCACTTTATAACAACATTTTGATCATTAATCAGATGACATATTTCACATCTAATTCTTAATTATTATCATATATATATAAACACCCTGATGATTATTAATAATTGTTGATTGTTAATTGATAGCTTAATTGAATCTATGAACCCAGCATCAATGGTCAGATTATACAAGGGTAATACAAGTTAATTTTATCATTATTTACTCATGCTCAAAACTGGTTAAATCTTGTTATTGTGGACGTTCTGTAGCCGATCATGTGCCGTTTTTACTTATTTCCATCAGCTTTGATGGCTTATTTGATGCAAGAAATGCAAGAATCAACCTGATCAGGATTGTACCTGTGACAAGTGCACTTCTCCAAATAATTAGACACTAACATAGTAACACGGTATTTGTTCCGCTAATTCCCTAATCAAGATCATGTTCTGTTCCATGTTTTTTGTTTAGATTATTCAAAGGAATAATAGCTAAAAAATTCTCCAACAGTTTATCCATGTGATGTTCATATAAAAAATCCAAAGTAAATAAGATCAATGGTATGAGGTTGCAACAATTACAATAGTCAGTTTGCTAAATCTAAATAAAAACCGACTGCGGCAATGAGAAATTTCCCCTGCCCAAACTAAATAAAAGAGAGTTCGGCCTGTATCCCTTTGTTTCCATGTTGTGCTTGAGGGAATCTTTGCTCATCTCCATCACCGTGATGGCTTTGATACAAGATTGATGATACAAGAATCATTCTGATCAAGGTTGTATCTATCGCATTTCTCCTGAGCGTTACGACACCAAGGATGTGTCAAGTATGTGGTTTGACGTTCAGTATGAAGTCTTACCATCGGTTTGACCAACCAGGAATATCGGCCACGTTTCAAACCTGCCCACAAAGTTACCACGTTAACTTTTGATGGGAGTCGAGTCAACCATTGGCCATTTTGGCATCACCACTGTGGTCGAATGAATGACTTGACACAGCCCTAGTCTTCTTGCCAGTTCGTTGATCATGATCATACCTTTTATGATGGTTTTTCGTTTCAATTGTTCGAAGAATCAATAGAAAAAAAAAGAATTCTTCAAGTTTATTCAGGTGATGTTCATACAAAAAATTCAGAGTAAATAAGATCGATAATACATGAGGTTGCAACACTTACAATAGTCAGATAGCTTTCAATTATTTGGAATCTGGAAACATACACTAAACGATACTAAATCTAAATAAAAACCGAATGCAGGATTGAGGAATTTCCCTGCCTAAACTAAATAAAAGTGAGTTTTGTCCTGGTGTGATTAACCTGCCAAAAGTTGAACTCCTCATACTTCTCAAGAGTGTACCCTTTGCTAGCACATTTTTCCAAAGCGTCGGATACCAGCACAGTCTTCTTCTCTCCAGCCAACTCGCTAATCAAAGCGAAGATCTTGTCATGGACGTTCGGCGGCCTGTATCCCTTAGCTTCCATGGTGTGCTTGAGGGAATCTTTGCTCATCTCCATCACCCTGATGACTTTGATACAAGAATCATTCTGATCAAGGTTGTATCTATCGCATTTCTCCGGAGCGTTACGACACCAAAAGGATGTTTCAAGTCAGTGGTTTGACCGGGCACATACGTTCAGTATGAAGTCTTACCATGCGTTTGACCAACCAGCTGTTTGGGAATATCGGTCACGTTTCAAAATGCCCACAAAGTTACCACGTTAACTTTTGATGGGAGCCGAGTCAACCATTGGCCAATTTGGCATCACCACTGTGGTCGCACAGATGACTTTGCACAGTCCTAGTTCGTTGATCATCATCATACCTTTTATGATGTTTTTTAGTTTCAATTGTTTGAAGAATCAATAGAAAAAAAAAGAATTCTTCAAGTTTATTCAGGTGATGTTCATACAAAAAATTCAGAGTAAATAAGATCGATAATACATGAGGTTGCAACAATTACAATAGTCAGATAGCTTTCAATTATTTGGAATCTGGAAACATACACTAAACGATACTAAATCTAAACAAAAACCGAACGCGGGAATGAGGAATTTCCCTTGCCTAAACTAAATAAAAGTGAGTTTTGTCCTGGTCTGATTAACCTGCCAAACGTTCAACTCCTCATACTCCTCAATACAAGCATCCACCTGATCAGGATTGTACCCTTTGCTGGCGCACTTCTCCAAAGCGTCAGACACCAACACAGTCTTCTTCTCTCCAGCCAACTCGCTAATCAAAGCAAAGATCTTGTCATGGACGTTCGGCGGCCTGTATCCCTTAGCTTCCATGGTGTGCTTGAGGGAATCCTTGCTCATCTCCATCAGCCTGATGGCCTCGCTGACGTCCTCTTTCTCCACGATGTTGGAGAGGCGCAGACGCGCCAGGGCAGTGGAGAGACGCAGGATGCCCAGGAGGTTCCTGGCGGAAGTGAAGGTGCAGTCCCGCGAGTTGCGCGCTTCTCGTCTCAGTTCCACGTACGCCTCTGAAAAATAAAATGGGACAATTAGTTTCTGCTGACATGTTGTAACGAGACTATCTTTTGCAAAGTAGACTTAAAATGTTGTGAAAATGCTCTCAGGCGAGAGTGAATTGATAAGTCAGTTAAAGATGTTTTTCAAGTTCCAATAGAAGGAGAAGTAAAATTGTTAATTTGTATCATGTATTGTAGTATTTGTGTTTGTAAAAAATCGAGCCCGGATGTTATCCAAACAATATTTTTTCATCTTGTTATTCATGGTAAACATACATTATATTATCCAACTCAGGAACATACCACCTGTGCTTCCATATAAATACTAAATATGAATAAATTAATGTGTTTTTGACTATTTCACGTGGTTTCAAAAAAATAATGTATATACAAGAATGTATACAACACGTCGAAAAAATATTGTTTTACAGTATTTTCTGAACTATACAGGGCATTCCAGAGCTCTTAGTTAGGCAAACAGAAAACTGGGGTATGTTGAACACAAATTGTCGAATATATTATATTGGAAGGTATCCAATATATTAAGAACAAAATGACCCACACCCATAATTGGTTTTCCAAATTGCAGCCTATTTTTTTTTTTTTTTTTTTTTTTTTTTTCGTTTCATCCCACAAAACCTCTTATTCTTACCTACGATAAAGTCTGTCAAAGCTTCTGGAATAGCAGGATCCTTCAATTTGCACATTGTGATATACTTTCTCATCACACTCATATCTAGGGCTTCTGTCTCCGTCGGTGGTTGTTTGCTATGTTGATGGACGTAAGTAATGTGCTTGGCTAATCTAAAATAAAAGGTTCCTGCCAAATGAGTTTGAAATTATCTAGGGGAAAATAGGAGAAGCAATTCTTACTTGCCAGCAACGTTTTTTCCAACCGCGTTTTTCAACACAGTTTGTCGTACTGTCACAAAGAACTCCTATAATGGAGGAACATAGTTTATTTCTTAATTGAAATTAATCAACAAAAGAAGAACAATCGGGTGAATACATGAGTGATACTCCCCTAGAAATCAATGAAGCAACATAGAATTCACCCTATCAAGTGCTATTTTAGTCTCCAGTCGTGCACAAAAATTAGGGATCAGCGATACGGCTATATCGGATATATGGGCCTCATTGGCCGATAATAATTGTATCCGACGAAATCAGAAGCTGATGGACCGATACATGCTTTTTATTAAGAAACAAATTCAAATCTGTTATCTGACGATATTCCTCATAGGTGGTTCTTCAACAGATGATATTTCATGTTGACCATTTTTTCTTCGTCACCCAATGATACAGATTTTTGGCAGATTTCGTAAATCGCACTTCTGTTCTTCAATTCATTTCTTTTGAAATAGTTTTCCAAAACGGGCTTGTTTTCGGCATTTTGTTACAATATACAAAAAGAGACAATAATAATAATTCCACCGCTGAGTTCACATTGAACAGACATTATAATTTATATTATACTTAAAAAGTTGAACACTTCAGCCTCCACTATATTCTGTACCTCAAACACAACCAAATTGGAGCATAAATTGAAATAATCATGACATGATACTCATGATAGAAACAAATTCAAGTTAGATTAGGTTAGGACCTGCAGAGACGTGCGACGACAATAGTGATTCGTGCATTCAAGCGGCCTATTTACTTTGTTCTCATTGGTTCACATTTGTTTTTTGTTTGTGCTCATTGGTCACAACATCAAAACAAACCATTCAGAAGTGTTCAAGTTGTTGCCGTCAGGTGGAGCGACGTGTTGTTTTCTATGGCGAATATCGAGAAATTTCCAAGCCAGACAGTATGAACCACGACAGAAAGAAACGAACGGCCTATAAACTGATATATTGGTAGGTATATCAGTATTTGAAATATTGATATCTGCTCATAGCGAATAGAGCAATGGCAGCTGACGTCACAACATGGCGCACTCGTCGTTTTTATCAGCTGATCGGGGGACATACAAAGTTGTGTGTGAATTTTGATTTTATTATTACTGACCCATCGGTGATTTTGTTGAACTTGTAGATATTATGCGAGAAGAATGTGTTCATTTTCTTCCAAAATGAGTATCTATTGAGGTATCTTACGAGGTATATTTGGTATATTAGAGCTGAACTCAAGTGAATCCAGTAATTTTAAATTGACAAATAAACCAATTTGAACTCTTTTTTGGACTCATTCACTTTTCTCACAGCATTCATGATGAATGAATCAACATACATGTCAATAAATAAATGCTCCAGATATTGTATTTTAGTGGGAAATGTGCGAGAAAGTTACATGTACTCTTATGGAAAATGTGTATGCCTGCCCCCATCAGCTGTTCAATGGCCGACAATTTTACGTCATATGACGTCATTGACATTGCTCTATTCCATTGGCAGGAACTGGTGGAGTGTTTCTGCACTCAATGTATATCTTTCCTTCTCCCTCCCATGAGGGATATAGAATTTGCTATTAAATGTCTACATCGGTCGTGCACGAGTATAATAATAAACAAATACCGAAAAGCACTGATCATGGCCACTCACTTGAGATCGTTGTCTCGGTCTGCCTTGTCCTGCATCAGCCACAGCAGATCGAACCTGGACAGCAACGCGGCTGGTAGCTGGATGTTCTGCTCAATGGTTCTCTTCGGATTGTAGCGACCATAAGCAGGATTGGCTGCAGCCAAGATAGACACGCGCGCGTTCAGAGTCGTCATGATGCCTGCCTTGGCTATGCTGATGGTCTGCTGTTCCATCACCTCGAATCACAAACCAAATCTTTTGAATAACAAAATAGTACTAATATGTTTTAGTGTTCTATTTATTCGAAAGTATCTCTGTATAAAAGAAGTTGGGAACATGTTTGAGATGTGATAGATGACCAGAGCGATGATACTAGCGGAGCAACGAAATGAAAAGCACGGATTTATGTGCAGTTGGATGTTTTGCTCGATGGTTCTCTTTGGATTGTAGCGACCATAAGCGGGATTGGCTGCAGCCAAGATAGACACACGCGCGTTCAGAGTCGTCATGATGCCCGCTTTGGCTATGCTGATGGTCTGCTGTTCCATCACCTCGAATCACAAACCAAATCTTTTGAATAACAAAATAGTACTCATATGTTTTAGTGTTTTGTTTATTTGAAAGTATCTCTGTATAAAAGGAGTTGGGAACATGTTTGAGATGTAATAGATGACCAGAGCGTTGATACTAGCGGAGCAACGAAATGAAAAGCACGGATTTATGTGCTGTTGGATGTTTTGCTCGATGGTTCTCTTTGGATTGTAGCGACCATAAGCGCGATTGGCTGCAGCCAAGATAGACACGCGCGCGTTCAGAGTCGTCATGATGCCCGCTTTGGCTATGCTGATGGTCTGCTGTTCCATCACCTCGAATCACAAACCAAATATTTTGAATGACAAAATAGTACTCATATGTTTTAGTGTTTTGTTCATTTGAAAGAATCTCTGTATAAAAGAAGTTGGGAACATGTTTGAGATGTAATAGATGACCAGAGCGATGATACTAGCAGAGCAACGAAATGGAAAGATCGGATTTATGTGCAGTTGGATGTTTTGTTCGATGGTTCTCTTTGGATTGTAGCGACCATAAGTGGGATTGGCTGCAGCCAAGATAGACACGCGCGCGTTCAGAGTCGTCATGACGCCCGCCTTGGCCACAGATTACCAAACTTTGTTAACCTGTGCCTTGGCTATGCTGATGGTCTGCTGTTCCATCACCTCGAATCACAAACCAAATATTTCGAATAACAAAATAGTACTCATATGTTTTAGTGTTCTATTTATTTGAAAGTATCTCTGTATAAAAGAAGTTGGGAACATGTTTGAGATGTGATAGATGACCAGAGCGATGATACTAGCGGAGCAACGAAATAAAAAGCACGGATTTATGTGCAGCTGGATGTGTTGCTCGATGGTTCTCTTCCGTTTGTAGCTACCATAAGCAAGATTGGCTGCAGCCAAGATTGACACACGCGCTAACAGAAGTTTATAAAAGGTGAACTCGAGTAATTAGTGCCTACCTGTCTCATTTTATGTAAATAATCAAGAGATTAATGAAAGTATCTATCTATCTATTGATCACAACACACACGTACAAATATCTTGATTTTGATAGATAGGTACCTACCTACTAACATAGTGTATTTTCTATTAGATACTTATTCATCTGGTATCAGACCTTATTCATTGTAGAAATCATGATCATCCAAGACAAAAATTGCTTCAACAATATCATCGGCGACCTCAGAATTTTTCCTTTCAACAATTATTTGCTAACTAAAAACGGAAAACTTTTCACATTTCGTTGAAAATCGTATGGAACTAGTGAAATGAAGAATTTAAACCACACTATTATCATACCTCCAACATAGAATAATTTTCTAGTTATAATCATTGCTTTTCGACGTTGTTATAGCTCATGTTACGGTCTCACAGATGTAAAAGGAGAGCTAACTTAGAATGCATTAAGCTAAATATACCTCAGTGCCGGCACTAATGGTAATTTAATTCTGATATACTCACCGGCGAAAAAAATTGTCATTAATAATAATTCAGAACCAATGAAAACATTGACGTGAATCAAGAAGTATATCAAGAAGAGATCACATTTCAACCCAAAACATAATGAAGCTGAGTTTAATCATTAATCAAGAATTAAAAAAGTTACAAGGCGATCGATTCAGCAATTTTATTTCTGGCTGTTTTTTTTTTTTTCTCGTTTACCTCGTGTATGGCGGTCCGGTCCTCGTCGGCCATCTTGTCGAACTCGTCGATGCAGCAGACACCCTGGTCGGCGAGCACCAGGGCGCCCCCCTCGAGCATCATCTCGCCCGTCATGGGGTCCTTCATGATGGAGGCTGTCAGCCCCACGCCAGACGAGCCCCGACCCGTGGTGTATTGACCTAGAGATGAAGTAAAGCACAATGATGGTGAAATGTTGTGTAAGGACTTTGTTTTATTCAAATCATTCTGTATAGAGTTGAGTTTTGTGAAGTAAGCCTAGGACACCATATGTTGTTGTCAAAAGTGAAAGAGAATTTCTTAGAAACTGGAATGTTTCTGAGACTTCATTATTTCTATTCGGACCACAAGTGATTGAAACAGGACTACTTACTGAAATAAAGTTGAAGGAAAGACAGACAGACACAGATATAGAATTTATTTCGAATCATTTTATTGATTATAGCTGACGCGGCAAACGATGTTTTGCCATGTACATTATTTCTAGAAAATATTGTTTCATTTGAATATTCAACAACACACTTTTATTACTTTTTTTTCTATTTCTTTCCAGTTCGGTAATCTATCTCTTCAGTTTTCTGAACTACTTTTTACTTTCTACTTCTTTTTAGTTTGGCTATCTATGAAAGCGCCGTGTTTCATTAGTTTCTCACAAACACTTTTTATTACAAAGCTCGTTCCACATATTGAATCCGCCATCTTCAATTCTCTGATAATGACTGAGGAATCATAATTTTCGACCCTGAAAACCCTCAGATACCAATTTTAAATAGAATCGGATCATAATTAATAAACTCGTATGCCATATCGGATTTGTCATCTTGAATTTCCAAGATTTGACAAAAGAATCATAATCTCTGAACCCGAACACCTCCAGACACCTATTTTGAACATAATCGGATCAGGATTACTAGAGTCGTCCGCGATATTGGATCCGTCATCTTGAATTTCAAAATTTTGAGGAAAGAATCATAATCTTCCACCCCAAAATCCCCCAGATACCAATTTTGAATAGAATCGGATCATAATTACGAAAGTCGACCGCCATATTGGATCGGCTATCCCGAATTTTCAAATTTTGAGGAAAGAATCATAAGTGTGGATCCCAAAAACCCCCTGATACCTATTTTGAATAGAATCAGATAATAATTACAGAAGTCGTCCGCCGTATTGGATCCGCCATCTTGAATTTCTCAATTTTTCCTCTCATAGAAACCTTCTCCTGACAACAACAAACACAACAAAAAAGAATGAAATTTTATAAAGAACATACAAACATTCATGTTTATATATATATATATAGATATCACAAACAAAGTCAAGTTTATTTGAATTGATTAGTGCCATAGTCTCTCATATTGAATTCGTCTTTTTGAAAAATTGATATTCAGAGACATTCTATGAATCAAAAAAATTTGATTATCCATCAACGAGTCCATCATTTTCTTCATATCATTCATTGAGGAACATCATACTGACATTATTACATTAACAATATATTATACTACTATTAGATTCAAAACTGTATAATAGGTAAGAACAGTAATTTCTAGAAAAAATACTATGACGTTCATCATGATGAGACACAGACAACTTTTTTCCAGTTATTTATTCTTTCCAGATTTCCCGAAATAAATTCCCGAAGAAATGCTTCAGAACATGAACACGACGGAAAATTGTCATCAGCGGTACTGACGTCACAAGTACTATAAGTCGAGAAAAATCGATTAACAATGTCTTTGTCAATTGATTGCCCTAAAAATCACAAAAGTTTCATAGACACTAATTAAGACCCATAAAGAAAGAATCCGGAGTCAGATTTTGTGGATAACTTTACCTTTAAATTTTCAAAATTTGCTGTTCATGTAATGCAGTAGGCTCATACAGGACGAAAACTGTTTTCCTGATTGCCCTAAAAATCTCAAAAAAACAATTTCCACTAATTCGGATCCATAAATGAAGATTCGGGAGTCAGATTTAGTAGAAAACATTCCCTTTAGATCTTCAAAATTAGCGATTCAGGCAATGCAGTAGGCTCATCATATCTATATATTTTATACTCATCATAAAAAATAACAAAATCGTCACTTTGAAGAGTTGCCATTTTAGTTTGAAGGTTTGAACATAAGTCAGAATTCAAATTTTCCTTGACACAGGTGGTTGATAGGTTGAAATGGCCAGTTCATGTGCGTACCCATTTTTATTCTCAAGGGGTCGGTCATAGGTTGAAGTACAGTTTCCAGCAAACAGTCAGTAATATTCTAAACAGTATCTTTTGCCAAAAATGCAAAACTCTCCATGAAGAATTGAAAGAGAATTGAAAACTTTAATATGGACTTTATCTTAGTTCTGGGTGCCAATCTACTGATATACTCAAACAGCTGGCCACCACAGGGTTATTGATGTTGCCTCAGATATTCTCATACCTCATTATCACTGACAGAATGAATAATTGAATGAAAATTGAAAACTTCAATATGGAATTTCATCTTACTTCTGGCTACCAATCTACTGATATACCCCAACAGCTGGCCACCCCAGGGTTATTGATGTTGCCTCAGATATTCTCATACCACATAATCACTGACAGAATGAATAATTGAATGGAAAAAGAAAACTTTGATATGGAATTTCATCTCACTTCTGGGTGCCAATCTACTGATATACCCCAACAGCTGATACTTGGCCACCCCAGGGCCATCTATGAAGCAAATATTGATGTTGCCTCAAATATTCTCATACCATATCATCACTGATACAATGAAAAATTTAATGAAAATTAAGAACTTTAATATGGAATTTCATCTTACTTCTGGGTGCCAGTCTACTGATATACCCCAACAGCTGAGACTTGGCCACCCCGGGGTCCCCCATGAGGCAAATATTGATGTTGCCTCTGATCTTCATGCCGTCAGGCCGCTTGTCAACTCCGCCCACCAGTAGCAGCAGCAACGCCTTCTTGATGTCCAAATGGCCGTAAATTTCGGGCGCTAGGGATACCGCCAGTTTTGAGTAGAAATCATCTTGTGTGAGAGTAGCCAACTCTTCAGGGGTGAGAGGATTGTTTGCTCTGTCATTGTCAATCTGATTCATCAATTCGATTTTCTAAAACAGACATCAAAAGTAATTTTCGGGAACAAAAAGTAGTTTTGTATCTTACATGGGCTTCCAAGTAAGTTTCAGACAAAAGACCACCTCTCAGTTGGTTATAGCCTTGCTTTATTAATGGTAGAAATATTCCAGTGATTGTAACATGGTCTCCAGGTAAAGCTTGTCTTGTTACTTCACCTCTGCAAAATACTGTTAGAGTTCTTGGTATATGTCCCACAGGTACTTGATCACTCTGAAAGTGAATATAATGATTTCATTTTGGTAAATCACCCACCTGTTAAATTATGATGCTTGACAAATTCAACACTTATGTGTGTGTGTTCTCAAGTTTCATGACTTTTTTCAATCAAACTAATTTGATAATTCTGAATGTATTTCACAGTTTTATTATCAGCTCATTGATGAGTTGGTAGTGGAAAAAATATGTATCTGATGATTCAATGTATCAATCAATGTACTTTCATGAAAATCAAGAGTTTGAATGTATAGATGAAAATATGGCCGACACACAGCTTAGCAAAATAAAAAAAACTTGTTCAATAGAGGAGTTCAAAATATTACTTCTGCAATGGATGTTATCAGTCAAAAATACTGAGAAGTGAATACAGATCATAAGCCTAAGAGGTTTGAATTTGTTTTGTGGCCATTTTAGATTTACCAAGTAATTATTTATTATGATATACTTATCATAACAATGAATATTTGGATCACTATGTAGGTATAAACATGAAATACTAGCAATCTATAAATTCCTTCACTCAGAAAAATAAGTCCTAACATCTCTCAGAATATAAAATCTTTTGACTGTGAAATTTTTAATTGATTAATTTCAATTCATTCTAGTTGTTTCATGTCTTTTTCATTTCAATCAATTGATTTGATCACAGTTTAATTAATTAGAAACTATTTTCCTGTGAGGGTGGAAAAGTCACAATAATTCTAAATGGATATCATACTGTAACATTAATTTCATTCCCTAAAATAAGTGTCAGCTACATGATTTTTCCCAGAGTATCATCCTTGATCATATAACTCAATGGTACCATGCACCAATATTTATCAAGACATAAATATACTTTTCATAGATATAATTGTTCTTGCTCTTCTAGTTTTTCAATTTTTTTTTATGAGTTTTCACAGTTGAAACTCAATAAAAATAGCATTTATTGATCCCAAGAAACATCAGTACATGATTATAGAGGGATATAAAGAAAAACATAATCATTAATACATCAAATATGCAATAAAATGAAAGATAAGCAGTTCAATCAGAATTAATTGATACAAGGAGAGTTAAATCAATAAAATATATTTCTTCAGTTCACTCTTGAATTTTGTGAGGAGCTTGATAGTTTTCATTATGTTGAGTAGACTATTATAGATATTTATTCCACAAAAATATAATGATTTTTTCCCAAACTGAATTTTTATTTTGTCAGTTATCAAATGTTCACTTTGTCTGGTCTGATGCTCATGGGTATCAGAATTGATATTGAAAGTAAGATTTGAGTGCTACTTCTTATTTTTAGAGAAATGGAGGAAAATGCAAACTCATTTTAAAGAGTCAATATCTAGCAGACCCCTTGGTTTGTGTAGTCTAGATGTTTATTCCAGAAATAGTAGATTAACAATACATTTCATGGCTTTATTTTGAAGAGATTTCAGATGTTTTGAAACAGATTTTGCTGCAGTGCCCCCAGATTGATATCAGATTATCAGATACTGCAGTTTAGAGTAAGTCAGACTGAAATAATAAAAATCTCAAGTATTTTAGAGGTATAAAAGACCTCAATTTGTATAACCATCAATGGGATATATATTTTTTCCTGAGAATTTGAATATGCAATGACCAAGATAGAGACCAGTCTATAGTTAAATTGAAGAGTTTGAAATTTTTTGTAGGATTCATACAGTAGAAGTTAACACAAAATAGACTCATTTATGTCACAAATTCTTACATGTTCCTGTATCTTGACCTCCTGGAACTTAGCAAACTTAGACCCCCTTGTCTGCAGATACAACCTTCCTCCAGACTTATTCACTTTACAGTCTTCACTGGGACACATTATAGTAGGCATGAAGCTGAGAGAATTGATTGGCTGGTATGTTTCAGCTCCACACTGATCACAGGTATATGTTGCAACTGATATCATTGGTTTCACCTCAGTACATCTTGTCACAATTCCCCTTACTGTTACCAGGGTTCCAATATCTTTAGCTTTGATTTCTCTGATGGGGAGTGATTTGATTGCATTCATTTCTTGGAAGTAGATTTCACTATAATAAAAGTTGATAATACAACCAACTGTCTAGTAGCTAGCATTTCTTACTTACTATCTACGCATCAGTTCTGGGGGGAACTTGTTCCTGGCATCCCTGTTCTCATTGGGTTGCCTCATCCTATTTTCCATCATTAGACGGTGTTCAATGTATACATCCAAAGCATCTTTGGCAATAACATCCCTCTGTTTGAATGTGGGTAGAATTTCAAACACCAAATCTGACAACAAGTTGCTGTAACGCCTGGTATTTGCCCGGATGGCCTCAGCAATCTCTTCATTGAATTCATATACATCATCTAGTTGTATCCACATTGCTACTTGCTCACGGTGGGCTATTTTAGTCAGCTGGTTGGAATATTTGAAATGTTTGTTGCCAGAAATGTCCTGGGTGCAGAACTCCATGAGGAATGTCTTGAGTGTTTCTGTATGAGGAAGCAATACAAGTTTTACCTATGATTATGAGTAATTTTTGTGCATTCTCACCTTTATCTTTATCATAGTCACGTCTAGCCATACTTGTGTATCAGAAATCACAATACAATGAATTAACTAAACTACGAGTCAATAAAATCCACATAAAATCATTTGAAATCTTCACAAAATGTTTCAATAAACCACAAACAGCACAAGCAAAAAGTAGAAATGAAAGAATGGCGCCAAATTTTCTTAAAACGGTAAGAACGGTTGAATTGAAGGTTAACAAGTTGACAGATGTCATCTTCTTTTATTAGCAGCTGCTCTATAAAGCAATTGGCCATATGAATAATGGAATCATGAGTGTTTCGCATTATTCATGGCCTATTCAACTCTTATCAGTCTTATGAACATTTTGACCTGCAATCATTCCTATTATCACATCTCAATCATCTGCAGTGTCAGAGATTAGTCAAGGCAGTGTCAAGTAAATAAATGGGTCCGTAAATGGGTTCATAATCCTTTCGATCATCTGAACTACCCACGGTTTCCTAGCGAATCTGAGTCATAAAAAAATAGAAGAAGTAGAAGTTGAAGACGTTTTTGAGGTTAAGTATGAATTTTACCGCCAATTTCGTTTGATGTGTTTTGTTTTTGTTTCAGCAAAATATTTAGTTATTTATCCATTTTTGAAGAATTATGAGCGATTCACGTAAGATATGTCGCTTTTTGCTTTCCCCAAATTCTCCATATTTTTCATTCCAGCTGAAGACCGTCGTTCAAAAAGAGCAAGACGAGAAACGTCCTACAAAGCTAAAGCATTTGAAAAATTCAAACAGCTCAAAAGTGGCACCAGAAGTAAATACGAAATCGAGGAATTAGATAATGTATATGAAATTGTTGAAGAGAAGGACTATGTTCGAAAAGTTTTAGACCGTCAGGATGATGATTGGATAGTAGATGATGGTACATAATTGTTTTTGAAGTGTTGGAAATAATTTTATTGAGTTTTTGAATTTTTCAGATGGAAGTGGATATGTTGAAGATGGTCGAGACATATTTGATGATGACCTGGATTCAGAATCTATTGCTCAGGCAACTGCAAAAGGTAAGGGTACAAAGAGAAAGAAAAAGGCTGTTTCTGAAAATGCTGGAAGAGGCAACCTTCAGCAGATGTTATCCAACATGCCTTCAAAAAAGAAAGAGGAAAAAAAACTAGAAGATGATGAAATGCTGTCAGAGATATTAGGTGAAATTGATTCTACTACTTCTGATAGTATTGTTAAACCAAAATCCCAAGAGTATTCTATTTTATCCAAAAAGTTAGCAGCCAAAGACTACATGAAGAGTTTTTCTATGCCTAAAAGTTCCTTTTCACTGCCTAGAACACCCCAGAATAGCAGAAAGACACAGAACACTGAAAATGTTATCAATTCTAGTAATACTAGCAGTAGTAGTAGAGAAATAAAAATTCCAAAAGAAGTTCAGAATAGCATACCTGAGAAAACCACAATTGAACAAATCCTTGATTCACAAGTGGAGGATATCATTGAAGAAACTCCCACAGAAAGTAACTTGATACCTTCTACACAGTCCCTTGAAACTGAAAATATAACTATTGAGGAATATTCAACCCAAGAATTATTTGATGATGAGCTTGACATGACACAAATTGAAGAATTTGAGTCTCAACAGCTTCAAGATACTACAATGGACGAAGAAAAAATCACTGATGATCTACAGGCTGAGTTTATGAGTGAATGGGAAAATTTTGGCAATGAAACTTCTGATATGGATGTTGATAAATTGTTAGATAAAACTGACATACCTTTGGTAGAAGTTGATGACAAAAAGGTAAATTTTCCAAAAATATTTTTCTCAAGTATCAGAGAATATAAATGGAGGAGTGTCATAAAATATCATTCATGAATTTGATAGTAGAATACTGGAGGATCATGAATGAGTAGGGAATTTTCATTGTCATATTAAAGTGAAGTTATCCACACATTTCCATCCACACTTTATGACGTGAAGAAAGTTGTATTTGGAATACACTGTGGGTCACATGCGGTGTTGCCAAAGTTTAACAAATGTCATTAGATATTTCATTAAGACTGTTGAAGTATTGATTTATGAAAAATCTAACAGGACACATACAAGACATAGTGTATCAGCTCTTTATATCAGAATTTGGCAACAAAATTGAGTGAATTCGAATGATATATAATAATCATTTACACATCAATTATTACAGCACATAAAACATATTGAACTCTTTGACAGGTCATTAAACATATGATTACCAATATGGGTATAAACACTGAAAAATATCTGTACCAACCTGTAGGGGAAACGGAAATCACAAAAATATTCCAACAAATTTATTTTCTCAATTATTACGACGCCTGTCATCTTGAACTATTCCGAAGATCATTAAACATCTCTTCACCAACAAGCACACAGAGAAAAATATCTGTGCCAACCCATAGGGGAGATCAAAGTATCAAAAATATTCAAAAAAATCATTTTTTCAATTATTATACAGTGCCTGTCATCTTGAACTATTTGGGAGATCATTAAACACCTAATTACCAATACGTACACACACAAAAATATCTGTGCCAACCCATAGGGCAGATGAAAATCTCAAAAATATTGGAAAAAAAAATATTTCCCCAATTATTACAGCGCGTGTATCTTGAACTATTTAAAGAATCATTGAACACCTCATTACCAATATGTACACACAGAAGAATATATGTGCCAACCAGTAGGGGAGATATGGAAATCACAAAAATTCCAATACCTACCTGTCCCTATCCTCCCTAGGAACGCAAGATGTTCTTTGAACATTATAGGGATTCCCTTTCGTGCGCCCCAAGCGATAAAATAAATACATTTTCTCAATTATTACGGAGTGTGCCATCTTGAACTATTTCACAGGTCATTGAGCATATGCTTATCAATACATACACAGAGAAAAATATCTGTGCCAACCCGTAAAGGAGATGGAGATCTCGAAAATATAAAAAAAATCATTTTCTCAATTATTATGGCGCGTGTTATCTTGAACTATTCGACAGGTCATTGAATATATCATTACCAATACATACACACCAAAAAATATCTGTGCCAAGACGTAGAGGAGGTGAAAATCGAAAAAATTCATTTACTAAATTATTACAGCGCCTGTCATCTTGAACTATTCGAGAGATCATTCAACACCTCATCACCGAGACGTACACACAGAAAAATATCTGTGCCAACCCGTAGGGGAGATGGAAATCATAAAAATAATAGAAAAAAATCATTTTCTCAATAAAATTACGGCGCGTGTCATCTTCAACTATTTGAAGGATCATTAAACACCTCATAACCATTAGGTACACACAAAAAAATATCTGTGCCAACCCGTAGGGGAGATGGAAATCGCAAAAATAATCGAAAAAAATCATTTCCTCGATTATTACGGCGCGTGTCATTTTCAACTATTTGAAGGATCATTGAACACCTCATAACCAATACGTACACACAGAAAAATATCTGTGCCAACCCGTAGGGGAGATGGAAATCGAAAAAATAATCGAAAAAATGCATTTTCTCAATTATGACGGCGCGTGTCATCTTCAACTATTCGAGAGATCATTCTCCACCTCATCACCGAGACGTACACACAGAAAAATATCTGTGCCAACCCGTAGGGGAGATGGAAATCGCAAAATAATCGAAAAAAATCATTTTCTCAATTATAACGGCGCGTGTCATCTTGAACTATTCGAGAGATCATTCAACACCTCATCACCGATACGTACACATAGAAAAATATCTGTGCCAACCCGTAGGGGAGATGGAAATCGTAAAATAATCGAAAAAAATCATTTTCTCAATTATAACGGCGCGTGTCATCTTGAACTATTCGAGAGATCATTCAACACCTCATCACCGATACGTACACATAGAAAAATATCTGTGCCAACCCGTAGGGGAGATGGAAATCGCAAAAATAATAGAAAAAAATCATTTTCTCAATTATTACGGCGCGTGTCATCTTCAACTATTTGAAGGATCATTAAACACCTCATAACCAATACGTACACACAGAAAAATATCTGTGCCAACCCGTAGGGGAGATGGAAATCGCAAAAATAATCGAAAAAATTCATTTACTCAATTATTACGGCGCGTGTCATCTTGAACTATTCGAGAGATGATTCAACACCTCATCACCGATACGTACACATAGAAAAATATCTGTGCCAACCCGTAGGGGAGATGGAAATCGCAAAAATAATCGAAAAAAATAATTTCCTCAATTGTAACGGCTCGTGTCATCTTGAACTATTCGAGAGATCATCCAACACCTCATCACCGATACGTACACACAGAAAAATATCTGTTCCAACTTGTAGGGGAGATGGACATCGCAAAAATAATCGAAAAAAATCATTTCCTCGATTATTACGGCGCGTGTCATCTTCAACTATTTGAAGGATCATTAAACACCTCATCACCGATACGTACACACAGAAAAATATCTGTGCCAACCCGTAGGGGAGATGGAAATCGCAAAAATAATCGAAAAAAATCATTTTCTCAATTATAACGGCGCGTGTCATCTTGAACTATTCGAGCGATCATTCAACACCTCATCACCGATACGTACACATAGAAAAATATCTGTGCCAACCCGTAGGGGAGATGGAAATCGCAAAATTAATAGAAAAAAATCATTTTCTCAATTATTACGGCGCGTGTCATCTTCAACTATTTGAAGGATCATTAAACACCTCATAACCAATACGTACACACAGAAAAATATCTGTGCCAACCCGTAGGGGAGATGGAAATCGCAAAAATAATAGAAAAAAACCATTTTCTCAATTATTACGGCGCGTGTCATCTTGAACTATTCGAGAGATGATTCAACACCTCAAAACCAATACGTACACACAGAAAAATATCTGTGCCAACCCGTAGGGGAGATGGAAATCGCAAAAATTAACGAAAAAATTCATTTTCTCAATTATTACGGCGCGTGTCATCTTGAACTATTCGAGAGATCATTCAACACCTCATCGCCGATACGTACACACAGAAAAATATCTATGCCAACCCGTAGGGGAGATGGAAATCGCAAAAATAATAGAAAAAAATCATTTTCTCAATTATTACGGCGCGTGTCATCTTGAACTATTCGAGAGATGATTCAACACCTCATCACCGATACGTACACATAGAAAAATATCTGTGCCAACCCGTAGGGGAGATGGAAATCGCAAAAATAATAGAAAAAAATCATTTTCTCAATTATTACGGCGCGTGTCATCTTCAACTATTCGAGAGATCATTCAACACCTCATAACCAATACGTACACACAGAAAAATATCTGTGCCAACCCGTAGGGGAGATGGAAATCGCAAAAATAATAGAAAAAAATCATTTTCTCAATTATTACGGCGCGTGTCAACTTGAACTATTCGAGAGATGATTCAACACCTCATCACCGATACGTACACATAGAAAAATATCTGTGCCAACCCGTAGGGGAGATGGAAATCGCAAAAATAATAGAAAAAAATCATTTTCTCAATTATTACGGCGCGTGTCATCTTCAACTATTTGAAGGATCATTAAACACCTCATAACCAATACGTACACACAGAAAAATATCTGTGCCAATCCGTAGGGGAAATGGAAATCGCAAAAATCATCGAAAAAATTCATTTTCTCAATTATTACGGCGCGTGTCATCTTCAACTATTCGAAGGATCATTAAACACCTCATCACCGATACGTACACACAGAAAAATATCTGTGCCAACCCGTAGGGGAGATGGAAATCGCAAAAATAATCGAAAAAAATCATTTTCTCAATTATAACGGCGCGTGTCATCTTGAACTATTCGAGAGATCATTCAACACCTCATCACCGATACGTACACACAGAAAAATATCTGTGCCAACCCGTAGGGGAGATGGAAATCGCAAAAATAATAGAAAAAAATCATTTTCTCAATTATTACGGCGCGTGTCATCTTGAACTATTCGAGAGATGATTCAACACCTCATCACCGATACGTACACATAGAAAAATATCTGTGCCAACCCGTAGGGGAGATGGAAATCGCAAAAATAATAGAAAAAAATCATTTTCTCAATTATTACGGCGCGTGTCATCTTGAACTATTCGAGAGATGATTCAACACCTCATAACCAATACGTACACACAGAAAAATATCTGTGCCAACCCGTAGGGGAGATGGAAATCGCAAAAATAAACGAAAAAATTCATTTTCTCAATTATTACGGCGCGTGTCATCTTGAACTATTCGAGAGATCATTCAACACCTCATCACCGATACGTACACACAGAAAAATATCTGTGCCAACCCGTAGGGGAGATGGAAATCGCAAAAATAATAGAAAAAAATCATTTTCTCAATTATTACGGCGCGTGTCATCTTGAACTATTCGAGAGATGATTCAACACCTCATCACCGATACGTACACACAGAAAAATATCTGTGCCTACTCGTAGGGGAGATAGAAATCGCAAAAATAATCGAAAAAAATCATTTCCTCGATTATTACGGCGCGTGTCATCTTCAACTATTTGAAGGATCATTGAACACCTCATAACCAATACGTACACACAGAAAAATATCTGTGCCTACTCGTAGGGGAGATAGAAATCGCAAAAATAATCGAAAAAAATCATTTCCTCGATTATTACGGCGCGTGTCATCTTCAACTATTTGAAGGATCATTAAACACCTCATAACCAATACGTACACACAGAAAAATATCTGTGCCTACTCGAAGGGGAGATAGAAATCGCAAAAATAATCGAAAAAAATCATTTCCTCGATTATTACGGCGCGTGTCATCTTCAACTATTTGAAGGATCATTAAACACTTCATAACCAATACGTACACACAGAAAAATATCTGTGCCTACTCGTAGGGGAGATAGAAATCGCAAAAATAATCGAAAAAAATCATTTCCTCGATTATTACGGCGCGTGTCATCTTCAACTATTTGAAGGATCATTAAACACCTCATAACTAATACGTACACACAGAAAAATATCTGTGCCAACCCGTAGGGGAGATGGAAGTCGCAAAAATTACCGAAAAAAATTAATTTTCTCAATTATATTCAACACCATCACCGATACGTACACACAGAAAAATATCTGAACCAACCAGAAAAAAAATTGTGCCGACCCGTAGGAGAGGCGGAAATAATAAGGAAAATATGAGAATATTCATTTTTCAAGTTATTCTGGCACGTGTCATTCTCAGAATTCAGCAGGTCATGAGACAATTTGTGAGGGATAGGTGCAGACAAACAATTGAATAGGAAAACGAAACAGAAATGATAGGTGAACATGAAAAATAACTGTTTTATTCAGATGTTTTGTAAACAAAATAAAATAATAAAAAAAAAATAACATTCAGTTCTGGTTCGAGTACATTTCCGAAACAAATACTCAGATTCTTGCCAAAAAGGTAATCGAAAATAACAATAAAGGTACTAATCATATTATATAAGGAGTATACATAGAAATGCACAAAAAACGGCCAGTGCTAGTGCCTGAATCATTCGATATCGGGATTTGAAATTTGGCGGATAGTCAGTATTCCAAATTGTTCATTAATTGACATAAAAATAGCAATTATATCACATCCGATTCAACGAAAAGCAATCTGGATTTTTAATTGGATCACCCTGTATATTTTTGAATTTTTAGATTCAGGGGATCATTTTACATAGTCAATAACAGTGACCATAAATTGGAGCCTAATGGTTATCAAAATCCATAGGATAGGTAGCGTAAACGTCAATTTCAATGTGATTTCAATGTGACTGTGACATATTATACATAGTATCATAACAGGCGATGTTAAAATCTATTTTCTGCAAATCAATAAAGGATATTATGCAAATGTATTTTGAATGTTTGAAAAATTGGAGCGATGCTGGCCGTGAGTATTAGACATCGATGCCAAATATCCGAACAGAATATTATCCTAGCTACCAAATCTTGGCAGATTGGAAGCTATGCTATTTTTTTTAAATATCATCTTCAGATTGAAATTGGTGCACTAGGCTACCTTTAGATCTTGATTACCTTTACCAATAATTCATGGTCAATGTTTTTTATGGTAAAGTGAAAGTGTTAGTAAAAGCTTACACCTATTATGGCCATGGAGGCATTTGCTAGCACTGTATGACAAATGACGGTGAATTCTTCTCCTGAAAGACGTCAAATTTCAATTCTGTGGGAAGACTCATAGAAAATAAATTGATATGAAATCCTAATTTGAAAATTTTTCTAGTGACATTTAAATATGAATGAAATTGCTGATGTATGTAAAATGATCATCTGAAACCAAAAAAATTGAAAAATATACAGGGTGTTCCATCTGAAAATCGAAAGTTGTGGCTGCTTCCGGTTGAACCGGAAGTGATAAAATCAATACGTTTGTGTCAATTAATAAACAATTCAGTATATTTCCTTGTTACCCACCAACTCTTCAATTCCTATCTCGAATTATTCAGAAGTTACAGCACTGCCGGTTTTTTGTGCACTCCTCTGTATATCATATGTGTCCACGTTGAGGATTCAAAAGACCTGTAAAATCCTTTGTTTGTGTAACCGTTTATTAGAAATTCACATTCAACAAGTGGGCAAAATTCAACTGCAACTACGACCATATTCCGGAAAATAAAATGAAGGATTTTGTTGGCCACAAGTAACAGCACAAAAATAAAGTCGCCCACTCGTTGAATGTGCATTTCAAATACCAACCTAATCAAAAAATATATCAACATCGATAAAGATATAGTTACCTATTTTGATGTTGGTAAATTCGTAGACACACTGTATACAGATCGTGCCAACGAAAAATTCCAAGGGTATGTCAACAATCGAGATTTCAGCTTGGGATGAGTGACGCAGAGAGGGGGAAAATCATGTCATAAACCTGCGTGGAAATATTCGTTGACAGTTTGCGTTATAAGTATAATATTTACCAACATTGCCACACTTATATGTATCTATAATCATTTATCACATTATTTTCCTACGGTTGAAATTCAGTCGAAACATTCCTATCACCTATACTATCACATAATGATATATTTCACAGGCGAAAGAGTTAACTAGGTACATTATATAAAATATTAACAGTACGCAACGGTTAAGATTTATCTTCCTTTGGTCACCTTGATTATCACAAATTATTATATTTAACATGAGGAATCATCTTCAACGATATCATGGTTCATGAAATGTATTGAAATATATTTTGAATTCATGTTGTCAGTTTCATAATTAATATCGGTACATACATCAGAAAAACAACTAATCCAATATGGAACTCAAAATTATATGTGATGAAAATATTCTCATTTTGTCAGGTACTTCTTCTTATAAATCACATAAATCTCGAATACTGTTATCAATAAAGAAACTGACCACGCTTTCCTCTACTACCAGTACTACCACCCATTATCAAAAGTTACCAATTATTCAGAAGCTTTGTAAACAAATATCACAGTAATCAAATGGGAACATAAAGTCATCTTCCAGTTTCACATTGATACATTTCAAATGAAATATCCTATGGCAATGTTTACATTCCACAGTTTTTTTTTCAGAATCATAACTACCACAAAATAAACATTTCATTTTCATGTTTGATGCATTTTCTAGTAGCATATTCTGTAATTCTGACCTGAAATCATCTGGATGAAATTCTTGGGTTAATTCATTTTTGTTCAATAATTGCCTGAAGAAATGTATGATATATACACCACAGTTATAATTATCTGACTGTTTGACATGATCACAATTGATAATTTTCCATTCAGAAGCATCAGGATAATGAGGCAAACAAGATAAGAAGTTCATGAATATTTTGAAATATTTTTGGATTTGTGAGGATGTTTCACCCATGGGATCCAGGAAACTGAATTGATTATTTTCCAAACTGATCCATGCGAAGCACCAGTGATTACCGTTAACATGTACGGGCATTGCAAGATTGGGTCTGTATAAATTTATATTGGTCAAAAACTCATCATCAAAACTTCCTCGTAATATCTTCGCGGTCATATATTATGAGAGTCAAGTATTTGGAATTCGGTGAATGTATCATTCAACAGATAAAAACATATATCAATGACGAAATTTGAAAGCCATTGACGATCATTCAATGTCATAAAATCATCAGATCGAAGTTCTTTCAATATACAATCCAAATCATCATAAATTGCTATGACATATGGTTTGCTAATATTTTTGTAATAGGCAACATCTTTCACGAGACCATTTTCATAAAATGTTAAGGAGTTTTTTGAACAAAGATCATGAACATATTTTTTAGAAATAAGTGTTTTACTTTCTGTTCTTAGAATTATTTCTGGCAGAAGATAATTGTAGAAAAACATTATGAGTTTTCCACTCATTAACTGCCAAAAATCTCGATCTCTTGTTACCCTTTTTACCAAAATGCCTTCTCCACTGTAAACAACAAGGTCACACCAAGCTCTTTCTAAAATTTCAAGAGTACCCTGAATTTGGAAATAATAATCGTGTGTCCGTGAAACTTCGCCATTTCTCGAAATAAACTTCAGCACGTTCTTGTTTGCAGCGTCTCTAGGATGATGGTTCCTAATCGAATAGGGACACTTAATTTCAATAACTCCTAATGACCCTACTAAACCATCAGGAGAGCATCCTAAAAACGGAAACTGTTTATGAATTTGTAGACCTGACGGCTTGACTGAATTTCTCGTCGTTTTAGTGTACTCCTTCAAGGCGGCTGGCTCATTCTCAATTCCGTATTTTACTGCGGGAAGGTTTGAAATGTCTTCATACAATAATCTGTATACGGCAGATGCTAGTGACTTTTTTGACATAGATTTACACACTTTTCCGAAATTGGAAGCAGTTAAGCGTTTTCTTCTTTCCTCATGCCAAATCCTACTGTATCTTTGCATTACGGTTTTTTTTTCCAGCTCTACCTTATTTTCATTTTCCAATTTTTTCAAGAATAAATCACATTCTTGAACGAGATCAACTGCAACTTCTGAAGGGCGAGAACCTGTTAGTTCTTCGCAGAATTTGCAATGGAATGGTCCACTGAAACTTCTATCATTGATAAGTTTATCGACACACTCGACATGTACCCATCCATCACAATCATCGCATTGAACCCACTGGGCCGTCACTTCAAGACTTCCTTTTCCACAATAAATACAACAGGAGTTTGCATCTACTGACGTGGTGGAGTAATTCTGAAAGGAATCATGACCCAAATATTTTGGTTTGTGTGATGGTTTTTTCCATGTTTCTTCCTGTTTGAGAATCTTGGCTGATGAATATTTGGAAGTGGCACATTTCTTTGATGGTATGTCCATGTGACTTTCTTTGCAAATACTTAGAGTATATTCTCGAATCTTCCTAATAACTCTGCTACATTTCTGATTCTTTTCAGAATTTAGGGTGATATTCTTCGTTATTCCAAAATATCTCTCAACAGGAGCGTTGCTGGTACGCTCAGTGACTAGAACACCTGTCCATAGTGGTATTAGTGGAACATATTTTTTCAATATAATTTCATGAAGTTCTGGATGATAATACAAGTTTGAGGAGTTGTCAACATCTTCAACTTCGATATTTACCTCAGAAAATAGATCCATGAATTTTATAAAAAAGGCACTATTTCTGTACATGGGAAGTTCGTTTTTATGGTGGAATAATAACGAATTACAATTATTCACCTCCTCAGATTCGAGTGAATCAATTTCGTTTATAAAACAATTGTTATCTAGGAAGACTTTCGCCTTTGCAACTGCCTCATTTTGTTTGGGTGAAGTGAGTAAGACAGAAATGTTTTTTAATAATTCTAGAATATCTTGAAGTATTCTCATATCGAATAATGCTGCAAATTTGCATTTGAAATAGTGGCGCATATTCACCACATCTATGATATTATTAATATCTTTACATATCATTTTGAAAAAATGACATAAACATACACGGAGTTTTATCATATCTTCTGGAAAGTCTTCAGAATTAACCAGTAAGCAATAACACTTATTGATATAGGATAATAATGATCTATCGTTCCAAAACATGGATACTGCATTCAATAATGGATACGAAAAATCCACTACTACCGTTGAAAACGATGGCCACTTATTGGTTGTCTTGATAAAATAAATTCGGAAATTAGTGAGCCATACGCCAATTGTACCAGTGTCATGGTTACTAGTAATCAATTCCAAAACAGAACAAACTCTGTTATTTCTTGTTTTAATAACTCCAGCATAATACAAGACTCTTTTACTCGTTGATTTTGGCCGCCGGATAATAGTTCCTGTTGCATCCAAATAGAGGACTGGATGTTCTGAATTTAGATTTTCCTTCATTATTAAATTTATTTGTTCTCTACTAAATATATGAACATAAAATGGTTCTCCCACTGAATAAATGTAATTAGAATTTTCTCGATGCATTAGAATTAGATCGAAAACATCATCATCGTCGTGTCTGTCATTTTTGGCTAATCGCTCTGATCTCATTTTCCTATATACAGAATCTGATTTAACATTTCCTAAATTTTCACAAGCTAATAATCTGTTAGAAAGTTTTCGCACGTCTTCTTGCCTTTTCATCGAAGGTTTCTGTTGCAACAAAGAATTTCCCACAATTATACGTTCTGTTCCACGTACATGGCTTGTTAATTTTGTGAGATGATTGAAGTTTAAAGATGAACTGTATACTTCTGAAACATGATCGACTGGTTTATTGACGGAATTTATTTTTATAATGAATAATTTACATAGCTTGTGCATACAATAGGAATAAACTATTAGTTTATCACTATTTTTCAAGTACCTCCAATGTTTCATATTGACGATACAAGTATTATTAACGGATTTGATCCGTTTACGTATGAAGCAATTATATTTTCCACGTATCAATTTATTATTTTCACATATAGCCTGTAATTCGTCGTGACTCAACAAAAATGATCCTTCAAAAAATTTACATTCTACATATTTGGGTTTCACAAACTTGGGATCTTTCAAATTATGACAACCAATAGGTAAAACTTTAGAACTATCAGGAGTAATTTGAATCAATAATGGTTGTACGTTTTCTTTGTCATCAGAAACATTTTTGAATAATACAGCGTTGGATGATAATGTTTTCGATTGATCATCAGATATCACTTCATTTTTTTCTTCAGTTTCAGAACAATTAGATATAGAACTGGATTTTGATTTTTCTGAATGATCAACACTAAGAACTGATATTCTGCTATTTTGATCTGAACAAGATGATGAAGGAGATGACTCTATTTTCCCTTTGTCCGATACTTTTGAAATTACAGGTGCTACAGGTATGGAAATGGCAGACATATCAAATGAAATATCATCCATTAAATATTCATCATTAGTTATAGGTGTAGAACATCTCCTATTTAAAATCTTTGATTGATTTCTTACAAAAAAAGAGTGCAGCCTCTTTCTATTCTTCAAACAATTCTTTTCACACAAAAATACACACAATCTAGCATAACTACCGGATGGCGGATAGTATGATTCTTTAAGGTTCAAATTCATTTCCTTGATAGCATTTTTAATTTTGCTCAAATAATCTTGTGAGTTCTCATTTTTTTGTTTAAATTTTTTGGAATTGAAATCGGATTCAACATTTTGTTGTATATTTTTGTAATTGAATTTTATGCCTCTTTGAATATTGTATAAGTTTTTTTTTGTAACTCTCAAGCCAATGTATTCAGCTAATTCACAAAATATATGATCGTCATATTTTAAATTAGTTAAATCGTTAATTCTATAACCATTTTTTATTATAGCGTCTGCTAATTTGGAATAATTGACTTTATATTGTTTAGGCATTTTGATAAAATTGTTCGCGTATATTTTAAGCTATATTGTAGTAGCAGCACGCAGTCAGTTTCTTTATCGAAATTGTAAAATATTTACATATATTTCATTAGGTTCTACTCACAACTTGTCTGTTAGTATTTGTACTATTTTGGATACTATTGATGAAGTTCTGATACGTAGCATGTCCATTATTTGTTGCTTGTCTTCCAAATACAGATCGATCGGTCTGATTTTTCCTGTAACCGATAACCTAGAAGCAGAAGGAATGAATACGATTCATCCATACAAGTCTATGAAGTTTCATTAAGTTTTATACTTCAATGATTTATTCATAACATCAGCTCAAAAAAATCAAGGTTTATAATGGATATCCACTGAAAGTGCGGCAAAAAATTGAGGAGATATTCCTTGAAATGAAATAATGTTTTTATTATTGGACATATTGTTAAAATTCGAAGAAAGTGTTTTTAATATTTTAGCAAATCGAACGGATTCCGAGAATAATAGTCAATGTCATTCATTGTTCAGAATGAGCGTGAAAAAGTTGAATTTCATTTTTTTTTTCGCATCGGAATACGAAACAAACTGGTGGTTGCCCTATCTCAAAATGAAAATATTGAAATTTCAAAAATTTCACTCAAAGTCACCTTTTAACCTCGTTGAAAATATGTAGAAATCAAAATGGGATCGGCCAAAGCGTTTTTAGATAATAATGAAAAACGAATTTTTAAAAAACTTCAACACCCTATATCTTGAAAGCAATGCAAATAAACCGTTGAATTAAGTTTTGTAAATATCCTGTATATCTTAGCTTGCTGGCCACCGACTGAGATAAGTCATATTATCTTTGTTATATGTTGATATATGGTTAACAGATTGACCTCCTTTTGGCGGGCACCCTGTATACTTACCTGTAACTTCTCGAACAGTGATCATCATCCATTGAAGCATTATTATTGTTTCCTTCGGTTCCCTTCAGCCTCCATTAAACCATCATCGATTGTCATCCTAATAAGTTTGATCGAGATTGAATTTCAAATGCGTTCTAATAATGCTACAAAACATTGCTTGTTGGAGATTTACTTATTCAATGATCGTCGTGGAATTAGCAATTTGACGAATAAAATCAAGACCTGAAAAATTCCAATGTCAATCAAACTAATCTATATAAAAATATGCCCATTAATATAGAACGGAAGCCAGGCATATCAAACAAGCCAAGTTTCGAAGAAAATTATAAGCAATAATACCTCGTGTGTATACAGCTTCTTCCGAAATTGTTGTCACCGGGATCTAATCTTTTAGAGAAGATTCACTAGATAATATGTTGTTAGTATATCAACATCGGAGAACAACCCCATACGATAACAGACACAACAATAATTATAATTGCAGACACAACAACTACGAATTCCTTCCTTCCCCCCGCCACAATTCTGGAAACTCGGACCTATTGGAAGTCCGGTCTCTCTGAAAATTCCCTCCCGTTCTCGCGCGTCCCTCGCCCATCGGATAAGCTGCCGGTGCTCATTCGCGTCTTTTTTCGATATACCGGGTACGTCGATTATTTAAGATATCGTGATGAATTGCAAAGTTATTATTAAATATGACAATAATCAATAACATCAGTTCTTTTCGTATTACGTAAGTATGTGGTGCGTACCAGTCCCCTTCGGGCGTTTTATATACTTGGTGATCAAAAAATTTGAGGGCAAAAAATATAAATGTATGTTTTTATTCCAATGCGGGGTAAGTTTTCGTGTAAAGTAAGTTCTTGATAGGACGAAATCATTATTTTCCTCACGAGTGCTGAAAATGATAATTTTCCCCATGCGAACGACGCAAAACGGAGTCCAGGCGTGCAGATGAGTGTAGTGCGGGAAAAACACGTTCCACATAAGTTGAGATCAATATGAATTGGAACAACTCACAATCATTTATGAGTAAACTTTATTGGAAATGTACATTTTCATACATTACGTAGGTTTATCACGAAATCCTTGAGAATTACACTTCCCAAACTTGATTTCCTGATGATATAGGGCAAATCACGCACGTTTGTTGAAAAATTATTGAACAACAACAATTGAGTGCAGGTGGGTAACTATCTTGAAAAATTACAGTCATTTGCTTATAAAAATCAATTTGTATTACTTGACGGATGTATCACAGCTTTATGTACAATGTATTCTACTATAAACATGTAATGTTACAAAACGTTGCTACAATACTATATGTACACTGATAAAAAATGGCAATAAACGGTATATTTCCTGAAAAATATTGCAGTATTCGTTTCAATATTACTTTACTCAGTGGGTAGTAACCAACCACATAATACGTAGAAAAGTTACGAGTGCTGGAGTATATATAGAGAGTTTCGTATTCACATTATTTGTTCTGCAAGTTTTCAAATAGTGGTTCGCAAATTCCAACGTGAAGCAAATCCGAACTCTTCGAATAGTTCAAGATGACACGCGCCGTCATGATTGAGAAAATGCATTTTTTCGATTATTTTTGCGATTTCCATCTTCCCTACGGGTTGGCACAGATATTTTTCTATGTGTACGTATTGGTGATGGGGTGTTGATTCATCTCTCGAATAGTTCAAGATGACACGAGCCGTAATAATTGAGAAAATGATTTTTTTCTATTATTTTTGCGATTTCCATTTCCCCTACGGATTGGCACAGAAATTTTTCTGTGTGTACGTATTGGTTATGAGGTGTTTAATGATCCTTAAAATAGTTGAAGATGACACGCGCCGTAATAATTGAGAAAATGATTTTTTTCTATTATTTTTGCGATTTCCATCTCCCCTACGGGTTGGCACAGATATTTTTCTATGTGTACGTATCGGTGATGAGGTGTTGAATCATCTCTCGAATAGTTGAAGATGACACGCGCCGTAATAATCGAGGAAATGATTTTTTTCGATTATTTTTGCGATTTCTATCTCCCCTACGGGTTGGCACAGATATTTTTCTGTGTGTACGTATTGGTTATGAGGTGTTCAATGATCCTTCAAATAGTTGAAGATGACACGCGCCGTAATAATCGAGGAAATGATTTTTTTCGATTATTTTTGCGATTTCTATCTCCCCTACGAGTAGGCACAGATATTTTTCTGTGTGTACGTATCGGTGATGAGGTGTTGAATGATCTCTCGAATAGTTGAAGATGACACGCGCCGTAATAATTGAGAAAATGATTTTTTTCTATTATTTTTGCGATTTCCATCTCCCCTACGGGTTGGCACAGATATTTTTCTGTGTGTACGTATTGGTTATGAGGTGTTGAATGATCTCTCGAATAGTTCAAGATGACACGCGCCGTTATAATTGAGAAAATGATTTTTTTCGATTATTTTTGCGATTTCCATCTCCCCTACGGGTTGGCACAGATATTTTTCTGTGTGTACGTATCGGTGATGAGGTGTTTAATGATCCTTCGAATAGTTGAAGATGACACGCGCCGTAATAATTGAGAAAATGAATTTTTTCGATTATTTTTGCGATTTCCATTTCCCCTACGGATTGGCACAGATATTTTTCTGTGTGTACGTATTGGTTATGAGGTGTTTAATGATCCTTCAAATAGTTGAAGATGACACGCGCCGTAATAATTGAGAAAATGATTTTTTTCTATTAATTTTGCGATTTCCATCTCCCCTACGGGTTGGCACAGATATTTTTCTATGTGTACGTATCGGTGATGAGGTGTTGAATGATCTCTCGAATAGTTCAAGATGACACGCGCTGTTATAATTGAGAAAATGATTTTTTTCGATTATTTTTGCGATTTCCATCTCCCCTACGGGTTGGCACAGATATTTTTCTGTGTGTACGTATCGGTGATGAGGTGTTTAATGATCCTTCGAATAGTTGAAGATGACACGCGCCGTAATAATTGAGAAAATGAATTTTTTCGTTTATTTTTGCGATTTCCATCTCCCCTACGGGTTGGCACAGATATTTTTCTGTGTGTACGTATTGGTTATGAGGTGTTGAATGATCTCTCGAATAGTTCAAGATGACACGCGCCGTTATAATTGAGAAAATGATTTTTTTCGATTATTTTTGCGATTTCCATCTCCCCTACGGGTTGGCACAGATATTTTTCTGTGTGTACGTATCGGTGATGAGGTGTTTAATGATCCTTCGAATAGTTGAAGATGACACGCGCCGTAATAATTGAGAAAATGAATTTTTTCGATTATTTTTGCGATTTCCATTTCCCCTACGGATTGGCACAGATATTTTTCTGTGTGTACGTATTGGTTATGAGGTGTTTAATGATCCTTCAAATAGTTGAAGATGACACGCGCCGTAATAATTGAGAAAATGATTTTTTTCTATTAATTTTGCGATTTCCATCTCCCCTACGGGTTGGCACAGATATTTTTCTATGTGTACGTATCGGTGATGAGGTGTTGAATGATCTCTCGAATAGTTCAAGATGACACGCGCCGTTATAATTGAGAAAATTATTTTTTTCGATTATTTTTGCGATTTCCATCTCCCCTACGGGTTGGCACAGATATTTTTCTGTGTGTACGTATCGGTGATGAGGTGTTTAATGATCCTTCGAATAGTTGAAGATGACACGCGCCGTAATAATTGAGAAAATGAATTTTTTCGATTATTTTTGCGATTTCCATTTCCCCTACGGATTGGCACAGAAATTTTTCTGTGTGTACGTATTGGTTATGAGGTGTTTAATGATCCTTAAAATAGTTGAAGATGACACGCGCCGTAATAATTGAGAAAATGATTTTTTTCTATTATTTTTGCGATTTCCATCTCCCCTACGGGTTGGCACAGATATTTTTCTATGTGTACGTATCGGTGATGAGGTGTTGAATCATCTCTCGAATAGTTGAAGATGACACGCGCCGTAATAATCGAGGAAATGATTTTTTTCGATTATTTTTGCGATTTCTATCTCCCCTACGGGTTGGCACAGATATTTTTCTGTGTGTACGTATTGGTTATGAGGTGTTTAATGATCCTTCAGATAGTTGAAGATGACACGCGCCGTAATAATCGAGGAAATGATTTTTTTCGATTATTTTTGCGATTTCTATCTCCCCTACGAGTAGGCACAGATATTTTTCTGTGTGTACGTATTGGTTATGAGGTGTTTAATGATCCTTCAAATAGTTGAAGATGACACGCGCCGTAATAATCGAGGAAATGATTTTTTTCGATTATTTTTGCGATTTCTATCTCCCCTACGAGTAGGCACAGATATTTTTCTGTGTGTACGTATTGGTTATGAGGTGTTTAATGATCCTTCAAATAGTTGAAGATGACACGCGCCGTAATAATCGAGGAAATGATTTTTTTCGATTATTTTTGCGATTTCTATCTCCCCTACGAGTAGGCACAGATATTTTTCTGTGTGTACGTATTGGTTATGAGGTGTTTAATGATCCTTCAAATAGTTGAAGATGACACGCGCCGTAATAATTGAGAAAATGATTTTTTTCTATTATTTTTGCGATTTCCATCTCCCCTACGGGTTGGCACAGATATTTTTCTGTGTGTACGTATTGGTTATGAGGTGTTTAATGATCCTTCAAATAGTTGAAGATGACACGCGCCGTAATAATCGAGGAAATGATTTTTTTCGATTATTTTTGCGATTTCTATCTCCCCTACGAGTAGGCACAGATATTTTTCTGTGTGTACGTATTGGTTATGAGGTGTTTAATGATCCTTCAAATAGTTGAAGATGACACGCGCCGTAATGATTGAGAAAATGATTTTTTTCTATTAATTTTGCGATTTCCATCTCCCCTACGGGTTGGCACAGATATTTTTCTATGTGTACGTATCGGTGATGAGGTGTTGAATGATCTCTCGAAAAGTTCAAGATGACACGCGTCGTTATAATTGAGAAAATGATTTTTTTCTATTAATTTTGCGATTTCCATCTCCCCTACGGGTTGGCACAGATATTTTTCTATGTGTACGTATCGGTGATGAGGTGTTGAATGATCTCTCGAAAAGTTCAAGATGACACGCGTCGTTATAATTGAGAAAATGATTTTTTTCGATTATTTTTGCGATTTCCATTTCCCCTACGGGTTGGCACAGATATTTTTCTATGTGTACGTATCGGTGATGAGGTGTTGAATCATCTCTCGAATAGTTGAAGATGACACGCGCCGTAATAATCGAGGAAATGATTTTTTTCGATTATTTTTGCGATTTCCATCTCCCCTACGGGTTGGCACAGATATTTTTCTGTGTGTACGTATTGGTTATGAGGTGTTTAATGATCCTTCAGATAGTTGAAGATGACACGCGCCGTAATAATCGAGGAAATGATTTTTTCGATTATTTTTGCGATTTCTATCTCCCCTACGAGTAGGCACAGATATTTTTCTGTGTGTACGTATTGGTTATGAGGTGTTTAATGATCCTTCAAATAGTTGAAGATGACACGCGCCTTAATAATCGAGGAAATGATTTTTTTCGATTATTTTTGCGATTTCTATCTCCCCTACGAGTAGGCACAGATATTTTTCTGTGTGTACGTATTGGTTATGAGGTGTTTAATGATCCTTCAAATAGTTGAAGATGACACGCGCCGTAATAATCGAGGAAATGATTTTTTTCGATTATTTTTGCGATTTCTATCTCCCCTACGAGTAGGCACAGATATTTTTCTGTGTGTACGTATTGGTTATGAGGTGTTTAATGATCCTTCAAATAGTTGAAGATGACACGCGCCGTAATAATCGAGGAAATGATTTTTTTCGATTATTTTTGCGATTTCCATCTCCCCTACGGGTTGGCACAGATATTTTTCTGTGTGTACGTATCGGTGATGAGGTGTTGAATGATCCTTCGAATAGTTCAAGATGACACGCGCCGTCATAATTGAGAAAATGCAATTTTTCGATTATTTTTGCGATTTCCATCTCCCCTACGGGTTGGCACAGATATTTTTCTGTATGTACGTATTGGTTATGAGGTGTTTAATGATCCTTCAAATAGTTGAAGATGACACGCGCCGTAATAATTGAGTAAATGAATTTTTTCGATTATTTTTGCAATTTCTATCTCCCCTACGAGTAGGCACAGATTTTTTTCTGTGTATACGTATTGGTTATGAGGTGTTTAATGATCCTTCAAATAGTTCAAGATGACACGCGCCGTCATAATTGAGAAAATGCATTTTTTCGATTATTTTTGCGATTTCCATCTCCCCTACGGGTTGGCACAAATATTTTTCTGTGTGTACGTATTGGTTATAAAGTGTTCAATGATCCTTCGAATAGTTCAAGATGACACGCGCCGTCATAATTGAGAAAATGCATTTTTTCGATTATTTTTGCGATTTCCATCTCCCCTACGGGTTGGCACAGATATTTTTCTGTGTGTACGTATTGGTTATGAGGTGTTTAATGATCCTTCAATTAGTAAAAGATTACACGCGCCGTATTAATTGAGAAAATTATTTTTTTCGATTATTTTTTCGATTTCCATATCCCCTACGGGTTGGCACAGATATTTTTCTGTGTGTACGTATTAGTTATGAGGTGTTTAATGATTTTTCAAATAGTTGAAGATGACACGCGCCGTAATAATCGAGGAAATGAATTGTTTCTATTATTTTTGCGATTTCCATCTCCCCTACGGGTTGGCACAGATATTTTTCTGTGTGTACGTATTGGTTATGAGGTGTTTAATGATCCTTCAAAGAGTTGAGGATGACACGCGCCGTAATAATTGAGAAAATGATTTTTTTGTATTATTTTTGCGATTTCCATCTCCCCTACGGGTTGGCACAGATATTTTTCTGTGTGTACGTCTGGGTGATGAGGTGTTGAATGATCTCTCGAATAGTTCAAAATGACACGCGCCGTAATAATTTAGTAAATGAATTTTTTCGATTTTCTCCACCCCTACGTCTTGGCACAGACATTTTTCGGTGTGTATGTATTGGTAATGATATGTTCAATGACCTGTCAAATAGTTCAAGATAACACGCGCCATTATAATTGAGAAAATATTATTTTTTTATATTTTTGAGATTTCCATCTCTTCTACGGGTTGGCACAGATATTTTTCTCTGTGTATGTATTGATAAGCATATTATGCTCAATGACCTGTGAGATAGTTCAAGATGACACACTCCGTAATAATTGAGAAAATGTATTTTCTCAAATATTTTTGTGATTTCCATATCTCCCCTACCGGTTGGCACAGATATTCTTCTGTGTGTACATATTGGTAATGAGGTGTTCAATGATTCTTCAAATAGTTCAAGATACACGCGCTGTAAAATTTTTTTTTCAAATATTTTTGAGATTTTCATCTGCCCTAGTTGGCACAGATATTCTAGTGTGTGTATGTATTGGTAATTAGGTGTTTAATGATCTCCCAAATAGTTCAAGATGACAGGCACTGTAATAATTGAGAAAATGATTTTGTTGAATATTTTTGATATTTTGATCTCCCCTATGGGTTGACACAGATATTTTTCTCTGTGTGCTTGTTGGTGAAAAGATGTTTAATGATCTTTGGAATAGTTCAAGATGACAGGCGTTGTAATAATTGAGAAAATAAATTTGTTGGAATATTTTTGTGATTTCCATTTCCCCTACAGATTGGCACAGATATTTTTCAGTGTTTATACCCATATTGGTAATCATTGATGTGTAAATGATTATTATATATCATTCGAATTCACTCAATTTTGTTGCCAAATTCTGATATAAAGAAATGAAATATCTAATGATATTTGTTAAACTTTGGCAACACCGCATGTGACCCACAGTGTATTCCAAATACAACTTTCTTCACGTCATAAAGTGTGGATGGAAATGTGTGGATAACTTCACTTTAATCATTGTCATTCATTCTTTCCTTATTTTTGTAGGTATTTAGATTTTACTGGTGGGATGCATATGAAGACCCTGAGAAACAAAAAGGGGTGGTATTCCTTTTTGGGAAAACATACTGTGAAAGTGCTAAAACTTATTTGAGTTGTTGTGTACCTGTCAGAAATATCAGTAGAAGATTATTCCTCCTACCAAGATCAGTTGTAAGTATAACTTTCAAGGCATTTCAAAAACTTGATTGTAACAAATTTTAGATAGAAAGTCTACATTACATTTCCATAAATAGGTATGAGTTCAGTAGGTTTCTGAATAATCAGGACCTGTTGATTTAATTTTATTCAGAACCATCTATTTTTTATGGAATAATAGTTCTCCAATTTTCCTAGATTTGGTTTTATATTTTGTTTCATGAATTGTTGTAGTATCTACATTTTTTGCAAAAATTCATTTTATTCAGGAACTAGGTGAAGATGGGCAACCAACTGATGAGCCTGTTACTTTTAAAAAAATGTACAGTGAATTGAATGAGAAAATCATCAAGCCCTTGCATATTAGTAGTTTCAAGACAAGATATGTCAACAAAAAGTACTGTTTCAATCCAGAGATACCTGCTGAATCAGATTACATGGAGCTGAGATACCCAGTAAGTATCATTTCATTCATTTTCCAATCATATATATAGAAGATTCTCTGAACATTACAAATATATGTTTCCACCTGTTTTCCTGACTGTCTAATTTTCCAGTTTCCTGAAGCCCTGTCCCTTTTGTAACATCTAAACATTTAAGAAAAATGTAACTGATGAGTATGATGTATGTTTTATTCATTTAGAGCATGCTTGAATATTTCATACTAGCTTCTACCCAGATCATCTTATTCCAATAGAACTGAATCAATTGGATTCAGTATTCAAAAACTACTACAAACAATCGATGAAGTTTCAAAAACTGAAAACATGCATTATTGAGATTATTTGATACAACAAAAGTTGCAATGTATTTCAATACATACTACAACAAAAATAAGTTATTTGTTGCACTCTGTCTGTAGATGGACCAATTCAGCTAGTATCATGAATTTTGGTTGCTTAGATGGCCCCTGAATAGCAATAAATGTGAAGGGTATCTCCCATGCAGTAATAACTTTGCTTTTTGTAGTGGCCACCTGATGTTTGGTTAGATATTTGTCATTTTCATTTCATCTAAATAATCAGAGACTTACCAGTCACAAAAAACGTATTCCAATGATTAATATCTAAGGTACCTAGGATAGAGTTTCATGTCTAATTGTTGGATATTTTATGTCCAACAATCATGTCTGCCAAAATACATTTTTCTACCCACAGTAAAAATATTTATTTTTTCTTTCACTAAATATATCTATGTCCTCTCTAGTACATCTAAGAATATGTATACAAAATTGCATGATCAGTCCAGTAGTTTTGGCGTTAAATCCTGACAAACAAACTGACATTTACATTTATAATATTAGTAGGAATAAATATGGTTATCCCTGTGTATTTTTTTCAATAACATATACTCTGAATTAAGTGGTTCTCAGCTTTAGGATAATCAGAAGAATTCAGGGAAAAATATACATGAGACATAAATGTTATGACTTCAATTATTTCAAAACTTTGGTTTTGTTTCTGATGATGTTGTATCCAATGTTATAAGAAACTGATATTTGAAATTCTCTAAATTTGAATCTAATCCAAATGTTTATCATTCATTCTAGATGTTATAACTCAATTTCAGAGATTTAGACATTAAATTTCTGCCACTTCCATAGTGGAAATATAATACACTTCCACTTTTTGGTTTAACAATGTTTGAGATTCTAAGATTTTCTCTGAAATCTTCATGAACAAAAGTAATGGTGAATTCATCCACCACTGAACTCATTATTAATTCGAAAAATCAGAGTAGGTGATTGGTAAATTCAGAATTTATATTCGAAATTGATCATTTATCACCCATTATTTCAAAGTTAGGATTGAGTTATGCCATGTATAATAACTTCACCATACATTTTTTAAACTTTTAGGCTAAATAATGTATTTTTACGGAATTTTGGGTCTATTCTAATTGAGAGGTTTTGAGTTCAATGATGGAGATGCAAGCGTTTAGATAAAATTGTCAACATTTAGCCGGTTTTGGCATCCGCTAAACAAATCATATAAATCAAATAATATGTGCTAATGTAGAAAATTGGATGCTCTTTCTGTTGAAAACGGTTATGAAATGTGGATTTTATAGGAGAGCTAGAAGGTCTTGAGTCTTGATATTGCTGCCGATCCACCAATAAATCTCCGAAAAGAACCGCGCACCATATCGAAAATATTTGGCACCAACACCGCCTTCCTTAAAATCCTCCTCTTGGAGTTGAAATTCAAAGGCCCATGCTGACTACACGTCCACAATCCCGTACCTAATACTAAAGTTATTGATCAGACAAGGAATCACATGAAAGAACTTGAAAAAAAATTTATAAATATTCAATAAAGAATCAGTTTATAAGATTGCAGTTCCAGAGGCTCCTCCAGTGGTTTGTTGCTGTGGATGACAGTAGCCACATTCGTTTTCAGCAGCTCAGCAAACTGCACTAATTCGTCGCCTAGGCTAGTTTCCAAATTATCTTTGTAAGCACTGACCATTATCGAGGATTTTTCCAAAATCTCTTTTGTTGTCAGAGATTTCATCTGTCGAAATACTCCAAAAACACTAGTAATGTCATGATATGCTTTATAACGTTTAGTTAAAGCATATCATATCGGCGCTCAAAGTCAGCTTTTCGCTTTTTTGCCAATAGGAGCACTCCGGTAGACTACTACGTCTCCATTTTTCAAAATTTCCCGATCTCCACCACAGATTCGTTCATTTCGATATCGAATTAGTCCATTTGAATTATTTCAGATTTTTAATAGGCCATATAAAAATTTTCATTTTCCCACCTAAGACTTCCATACGATATAGTCACCGAGCCATCTTCGGACTACCGAAAGTGCCAGAAAACGGCAGAAATTCACGCGGTTTATCGCTTTTCCAGTAGAAAATGACCTGCTGAATCGAATGAGACCATAATCAGCCCCGTAGTACAGATAGTTTTTGAGATATCGGCGCTCAAAGTCAGCTTTTCGCATTTTTTGCCAATAGGAGCACTCCGGTAGACTACTACGTCTCCATTTCTCAAAATTTCCCGATTTCCACCACAGATCCGTTCTTTTCGATATCGAATTAGTCCATGTGAATTTTTTCAGATTTTTTATAGACCAAATAAAAATTTTCAATTTCCCACCTAAGACTTCCATACGATATAGTCACCGAGCCATCTTCGGACTGCTGAAAGTGCCAGAAAACGACAGAAATTCACGCGAATTATCGCCTTTCCAGTAGAAAACGACCTGCTGAATCGAATGAGACCATAATCAGCCCCGTAGTACAGATAGTTTTTGAGATATCGGCGCTCAAAGTCAGCTTTTCGCATTTTTTGCCAATAGGAGCACTCCGGTAGACTACTACGTCTCCATTTCTCAAAATTTCCCGATTTCCACCACAGATCCGTTCTTTTCGATATCGAATTAGTCCATGTGAATTTTTTCAGATTTTTTATAGGCCAAATAAAAATTTTCAATTTCCCACCTAAGACTTCCATACGATATAGTCACCGAGCCATCTTCGGACTGCTGAAAGTGCCAGAAAACGACAGAAATTCACGCGAATTATCGCCTTTCCAGTAGAAAACGACCTGCTGAATCGAATGAGACCATAATCAGCCCCGTAGTACAGATAGTTTTTGAGATATCGGCGCTCAAAGTCAGCTTTTCGCATTTTTTGCCAATAGGAGCACTCCGGTAGACTACTACGTCTCCATTTTTCAGAATTTTCCGACTTCCACCACAGATTCGTTCATTTCGATATCGAATTAGTCTATGTGAATTTTTTCAGATTTTTAATAGACCAAATAAAAATTTTCATTTTCCCACCTAAGACTTCCATTCGATATTGTCACCGAGCTATCTTCGGACGGCCGAAAGTGCCAGAAAACGGCAGAAATTCACGCGAATTTCCGCTTTTCCAGTAGAAAATGACCTGCTGAATCGAATGAGACCATAATCAGCTCCGTAGGACAGATAGTTTTTGAGATATCGGCGCTCAAAGTCAGCTTTTCGCTTTTTTTGCCAATAGGAGCACTCCGGTAGACTACTACGTCTCCATTTCTCAAAATTTCCCGATTTCCACCACAGATCCGTTCTTTTCGATATCGAATTAGTCCATGTGAATTTTTTCAGATTTTTTATAGGCCAAATAAAAATTTTCAATTTCCCACCTAAGACTTCCATACGATATAGTCACCGAGCCATCTTCGGACTGCCGAAAGTGCCAGAAAACGACAGAAATTCACGCGAATTATCGCTTTTCCAGTAGAAAACGACCTGCTGAATCGAATGAGACCATAATCAGCCCCGTAGGACAGATAGTTTTTGAGATATCGGCGCTCAAAGTCAGCTTTTCGCTTTTTTTGCCAATAGGAGCACTCCGGTAGACTACTACGTCTCCATTTTTCAGAATTTTCCGACTTCCACCACAGATTCGTTCATTTCGATATCGAATTAGTCTATGTGAATTTTTTCAGATTTTTAATAGACCAAATAAAAATTTTCATTTTCCCACCTAAGACTTCCATTCGATATTGTCACCGAGCTATCTTCGGACGGCCGAAAGTGCCAGAAAACGGCAGAAATTCACGCGAATTTCCGCTTTTCCAGTAGAAAATGACCTGCTGAATCGAATGAGACCATAATCAGCTCCGTAGGACACATAGTTTTTGAGATATCGGCGCTCAAAGTCAGCTTTTCGCTCTTTTTGCCAATAGGAGCACTCCGGTAGACTACTACGTCTTCATTTCTCAAAATTTCCCGATTTCCACCACAGATCCGTTCTTTTCGATATCGAATTAGTCCATGTGAATTTTTTCAGATTTTTTATAGGCCAAATAAAAATTTTCAATTTCCCACCTAAGACTTCCATACGATATAGTCACCGAGCCATCTTCGGACGGCCGAAAGTGCCAGAAAACGACAGAAATTCACGCGAATTATCGCTTTTCCAGTAGAAAACGACCTGCTGAATCGAATGAGACCATAATCAGCCCCGTAGGACAGATAGTTTTTGAGATATCGGCGCTCAAAGTCAGCTTTTCGCTTTTTTTGCCAATAGGAGCACTCCGGTAGACTACTACGTCTCCATTTTTCAGAATTTTCCGACTTCCACCACAGATCCGTTCTTTTCGATATCGAATTAGTCCATGTGAATTTTTTCAGATTTTTTATAGGCCAAATAAAAATTTTCAATTTCCCACCTAAGACTTCCATACGATATAGTCACCGAGCCATCTTCGGACGGCCGAAAGTGCCAGAAAACGACAGAAATTCACGCGAATTATCGCTTTTCCAGTAGAAAACGACCTGCTGAATCGAATGAGACCATAATCAGCCCCGTAGGACAGATAGTTTTTGAGATATCGGCGCTCAAAGTCAGCTTTTCGCTTTTTTTGCCAATAGGAGCACTCCGGTAGACTACTACGTCTCCATTTTTCAGAATTTTCCGACTTCCACCACAGATCCGTTCTTTTCGATATCGAATTAGTCCATGTGAATTTTTTCAGATTTTTTATAGGCCAAATAAAAATTTTCAATTTCCCACCTAAGACTTCCATACGATATAGTCACCGAGCTATCTTCGGACGGCCGAAAGTGCCAGAAAACGGCAGAAATTCACGCGAATTTCCGCTTTTCCAGTAGAAAATGACCTGCTGAATCGAATGAGACCATAATCAGCTCCGTAGGACAGATAGTTTTTGAGATATCGGCGCTCAAAGTCAGCTTTTCGCTTTTTTTGCCAATAGGAGCACTCCGGTAGACTACTACGTCTCCATTTTTCAGAATTTTCCGATTTCCACCACAGATTCGTTCATTTCGATATCGAATTAGTCTATGTGAATTTTTTTCAGATTTTTAATAGACCAAATAAAAATTTTCATTTTCCCACCTAAGACTTCCATTCGATATTGTCACCGAGCTATCTTCGGACGGCCGAAAGTGCCAGAAAACGGCAGAAATTCACGCGAATTTCCGCTTTTCCAGTAGAAAATGACCTGCTGAATCGAATGAGACCATAATCAGCTCCGTAGGACAGATAGTTTTTGAGATATCGGCGATCAAAGTCAGCTTTTCGCTTTTTTTGCCAATAGGAGCACTCCGGTAGACTACTACGTCTCCATTTCTCAAAATTTCCCGATTTCCACCACAGATCCGTTCTTTTCGATATCGAATTAGTCCATGTGAATTTTTTCAGATTTTTTATAGGCCAAATAAAAATTTTCAATTTCCCACCTAAGACTTCCATACGATATAGTCACCGAGCCATCTTCGGACTGCCGAAAGTGCCAGAAAACGACAGAAATTCACGCGAATTATCGCTTTTCCAGTAGAAAACGACCTGCTGAATCGAATAAGACCATAATCAGCCCCGTAAGACAGATAGTTTTTGAGATATCGGCGCTCAAAGTCAGCTTTTCGCTTTTTTTGCCAATAGGAGCACTCCGGTAGACTACTACGTCTCCATTTCTCAAAATTTCCCGATTTCCACCACAGATCCGTTCTTTTCGATATCGAATTAGTCCATGTGAATTTTTTCAGATGTTTTATAGGACAAATAAAAATTTTCAATTTCCCACCTAAGACTTCCATACGATATAGTCACCGAGCCATCTTCGGACTGCCGAAAGTGCCAGAAAACGACAGAAATTCACGCGATTTATCGCTTTTCCAGTAGAAAACGACCTGCTGAATCGAATGAGACCATAATCAGCCCCGTAGGACAGATAGTTTTTGAGATATCGGCGCTAAAAGTCAGCTTTTCGCTTTTTTTGCCAATAGGAGCATTCCGGTAGACTACTACGTCTCCATTTTGTACGTTATCAATAATGACAATAAACACCTGAGCTCCAAAACGTTGTTCAGGTGTTTGATTTTTGAAAATTAACACCTAAACTTCAAAACGTTGTCCAGAGGTGTTTGATTTTCAACGAAGTCGTCGAGTGTGGCTACAGCCGCTGAATTCGTCTTGATGTCTGTTGCTGGTATTCTTCACAGTCGGCCTGTTCTAATGCATAGCATAATCGCTTCGCGACTCGCGTTCAAGGCATGCAAGATATTTCTCCTAATATTATTTTTACAGTTAGGCCGGATGGGCGTTAGAGTGCGGGGCCCCCGTAGCATTTGCTACTCGTGCTACGTGGCTAATCCGGCACTGTAAAGAAGCGTTTAACGTTTCAAGACATATTTAGAATGTTCCATTGACTGCAAATACTTCGAAATTCCCTGCAATATTCAGGAAACACATTTTTAGGCAGCCGATCCATCAATAAATCTTAACGACCTCCGGAAAAAACCGCGCACCATCTCGAAAATATTCGGCACCAACACCTCCTTCCTGGAAATCCTCCTCTTGGAGCGAAAAATCAAGGGCCCCTGCTGGCTGGACGTCCATAGCCCCGTGCCGGTCAGCAACCCGCTGAGCTGGTGCAAGTACGAGATAAACTGCACCAAGCCGGCGGACCTGAAGATCACCGAGCTGGAGAAGCCCCTGGCGCCGCCTCCGTTGGTGGTGGCCGCCATCAACATGAGGAGCTTCGTGAACCCCAAGACGTACGCCAATGAGATACTGATGATGTCTTGCCTAGCTCACAATAGATACGCGGTGGATAAGCAGGCGCCGAATCCTCCTTTTCAACAACATTTTTGTGGTAAGGTAGAGAATTACATACAGGGTTTTTGAAAACAGGTAGAACCGTTTCTAAGATAGGTAGAACATTGCTAAATAAAGGTTGATTTATGCAGCAACATTTGACATATCGATATTATAAATTAACCGGTGTCCGAGTCAGCAACAGACCTTATTACAAATTTCTAGTGAGAAAAAATACTTTGTTTATAGCGAGGTTTATATTATTTTCCTTTCATAATTATTCTAGATGTTCTGTATAATGTTAGATACCTTGTTCATGATTAAAATATGTTTCTTTTTTATTTCTCTCAATTTAGCTTATATAAGCGTAAGTGCATTTTGGATGCTTTTAAACTATATTTTTTGCATTTATCCGATCTTGATTCATTCATCGTCATCAAAAAACTTGATAAATACCAAAATCACAGAATGTGCTGTGAATTTTTGAGAAATATAAAGTTTCAAAGTTATGCGCAGTTTACTCCAGACAGTGTTTTTGCAGACACGGTTCTTTCTATTACCACGGCAGTGTTGTAGCTTGGTACACAGAATTTTCGCGAAGTTCTAAAGTCGTGTTTATATAATATATTATTTACAACAGATATGAAAAATTTGAAATCTAAATCAGTTCTACAAATATGCTTGAATTTGAAGCTGTTCAGAGAATAAAAAAAAACATTGAATGGAAAATTAAGATTGTTCATTCTTGTTCCTTTTAGTGTTCTCTTGCCCCTCCCAACAAATCCTTCCCCTGAACATCCACGACGCCTTGGGCGGCTACAAAGCGACCAAGGTCCAGAAAATGGACACAGAGAGGGCCCTGCTGAACTACTTCATCGCGCAGTTCGCCAAGATCGATCCCGACTTGGTGGTCGGCCACGATCTGCAGGGCTACCAGATCAACGTGCTCAGCGACAGGTTGGCCAAGCAGGACAGCAAGACGTTCAGCAAGCTGGGAAGGTTGAAAAGAACGGAGAAGAGGAAGCTGGAGAGGAATTTGTTTGCAGGTTTATACCACACATTATTTTTCTGAATAAAAACTTAGTTTCTGTTTTCGTTAAAAATTTCAAGGCATATAACATAATGAAACATGTAATTTTTGCACAACAAACTGGAACTATCTCGGGAACTATTGATCGAATGAAAAATAATAATTGCTTATGCAACTTATTACTTATTCAGAATCTCCATTAGAGTTGTTTTACAGTTTGCAATTGAAAAAAGTTTGCGACAATTTTCATTGCACGCCTAGTGGACCAATTTGTTTGTAGCATAGATTTCTGAAATTTCATGCATTATATTGTCGCAACTTTCACCACCCAATCACATTCATCCCCAAATAAAGAGTCAAGACAGCTTTCATATAAAATTTGACATTTTTTGATTTATATGGAAAAATCGTGGATAAATGCTTGCCACATGGCAGGTTAGCAAAGGAAAGAGAACATAATGGCTTGCCAAATGAAACACAACGCAAAACAACACTTGAAAAAAAAAACAGTACTTACATTTCAACGTCTAGCATGAGGTTGACCAGCAGGATTGAAGTCAGGGAGACGGCGAACTTGATAATTCCTGATGACTTGTAATGATAATAATGAATGATGCCTTATCGACTTGGGTATGGCCGTTACCATTCGATATTGCTTACCTAGGTATTATCGCACGGTAAGCGGTTTTTTTTGCAAATATTAAAGGAACTGATGTCTATGAACTCCGCTGACCGGATCGAAACTACTATGTTCTGGATGTTTTAATTTGGAAAAGTTAATTTATGATAAAAGATCTTGAAATGAAGGAGAGTTTGAGTTATGTTAATTCATAGGCATTTGTACTTCTTGACAATAATTATACATCATTAGATGCGCACATTAGATAATGCTGTTTTTATGGTTTCTTCTACCCAGCTCAAAACTCGGTAAGAAGCAATATACATCAGAAATTATGACAAAAAGGAATTGCAACTCTGAAATTGTCAAACATGAGAAATGTTCGATTATAATCTTGACAGAAAAGTGGATCTTGACAGGATTTGAAAATTTTCTAGGGTTAGGATAACAAATAAGTCAGTTCGGAATAGAGGTCACTAGCTTACTGAGAATGTCAATAATCGATTTTCGCATTTTCTTTAAATGAACAGACAACATCACACCTTGCCTGCCAACTAGGTTTTCATTTAGAACGACAACGATATTACTATGGACAATAAGATGCATTGATTGTATTTGCTTTGATATTCTAGGTCGGTTAGTTTGCGACTTGAAAATATCCGCCAAAGAGCTGATCAAATCGAAATCTTACGACTTGGACACCCTTTGTCAAGTCGTGTTGAAACTGAAAGAAACCCAACGGATAGAACTCGAGCCCGACGACATCCCGAAGATGTACCGGTCGTCCGAGGACATCTTGAAACTGATCTCGTTCACTATGCAAGACACGTCCTACATACTGAAAATGATGTACGACTTGAACGCCATTCCTTTAGCCTTACAGATCACCAATATCGCAGGTAAATGATTGAAGTGTCTTGATGTTTTTTTTTTCATACGGACATTCGACGGGACCACAAATGATTTTGAAATAGATCATACGATGTTTTGCCTAAAACAAAGTCAAGATAATGGCATTTTGTATCTGTCCACCTCGTTATGAGCATTTTGTATCTTTTCAGTGAATAATAGCGGTGAATAACCATTATTCACTGGTCTAGAGTTCCTAGGGTACGCGATATAACAACAGGTATCTTCAATTTTTAGTTTTCTTAATGTCAAATATGTTGAAGAAACAGTTGTTGGAAATAAATTTATATAAAAGACAATAGTGGTCGTGGACAGAATTATTTACAGGTATAGCAGCCCTACAAGATGGAATACCGACTCTCGGGCGCGGAATTACATTATTATTAAGATTGTTAGATTCAAAGTTTTGGCGAACACGCCGGGACACATCTTGATTCTATTATGAATAATATACTATTTTGTTGCTGCAGTTTTCCTAGATTATTCGTAAATGAGTAAGTATACTATGAAACAAGGAAAAATAGGCAATTCATGAATATATATATGTCTATGTCAAATGTCGTTTTTGCTGGACGTTCGTACAAATCTTGAGTGTGGTAGCCGAAATCTAACTTCAACCCTAAGTACACACCTAAGAGATAAACTCTGATTAACTGAGATTATCAGTTGTAGAAAAATATATATTTTGAGTTTTTGTTTTTGAAGGACTTTTTAGCCCTATTTAGTGGTATAAAAAACAATAAAAATGAAAGTTAGCATAGTGAATTCCTGTAGATAATGCTCCATCCGACCAAGTTGTAAATTGATGAATTTTTCTCACAGCTTTAGCGGTCTATTGCATCCGTGTTTTGATGTTTATTTATTTTTATCAACATCGCAGGTAATGTCATGTCGCGAACCCTGATGGGGGGCCGATCAGAACGAAACGAGTTCTTGCTGCTTCACGCCTTCTCGGAGAAGGATTACATCGTACCTGACAAGGAGTTTAAGAAAAAGGACCCGAAGCAATCGAACGCCGCTAGAAAGAAGCCCACCTATTCAGGGGGTTTGGTGTTAGACCCCAAAGTCGGGTTCTACGATAAGTTTATATTGCTCATGGACTTCAATTCGCTCTACCCGAGTATTATACAGGAGTATAATATCTGTTTCACTACTCTGCCCGTTACGAATAGCGAGGATAATTTGGTTCTGCCAGATAGAGGACTACCGCCAGGTAAATATTCATTGATCTGGGTGATTATGATTTTTTTTTCATCCAATTCAATGCAATATGATATCAATATGTTTTCTCCTAGGTATTTTGCCAACAGAGATCAGGAAACTGGTCGAAAGCAGACGCCAAGTAAAAGGCCTGATGAACAGTGCCGATATCTCGAATGACCTTCGGATGCAATACAACATCCGCCAGATGGCTCTAAAACTGACCGCCAACAGTATGTACGGTTGCCTAGGCTTCTCCAATTCGAGGTTCTACGCGAAAAACCTCGCAGCCTTGGTCACCCACAAAGGCCGAGAAATCCTCACCAACACCAAAGATCTAGTAGAGAGAATGTGCTTCGAAGTGGTTTATGGAGACACGGACAGTATCATGATAAACACGAACATCTTGGACTACGACCAGGTGTTCAAAATCGGCCTGAAAATCAAACAGGAGGTCAACAAGCTCTACAAACAAGTAGAGCTGGATATCGACGGGGTGTTCCAGTACCTTCTGTTGTTGAAGAAAAAGAAATACGCAGCCGTGACCTTGTCCAAAACGAAAGAGGGCAAGCTGAAAACCGTGAAAGAGTACAAGGGACTGGACATAGTGCGTAGGGACTGGTCCCAGATCGCTTGCGAAGCCGGTAAATACATCTTGGAGCACATCCTGAGCGAGCAGACTCAGGACGAGCGCATCACCAACATCCACGAGTATCTCAGGAAGGTTCGGTCGGATTTGGAGCAAGGGCAGGTCCCTACAGTACTCCTGGTGATCACCAAGCAACTGACCAAGGACCCGAAAATGTACACCGACAAGAATTCCTTGCCGCACGTGCAGGTCGCTTTGCGTTACAACCAACAACATGGCGGTCACTTCAGGGCAGGCGATACCGTGCCCTACGTCATTTGCGAGGACGGCACTACCAACTCATCTACTCAAAGGGCGTACCACGTGGACGAACTGGCGAAGAACGAGGGGTTGAAGATCGACGTCAAGTACTATTTGGGGCAGCAAATACACCCGGTGGTGACGAGGATTTGCGATCCCATAGAAGGCACGGATTCGTTTCAGATAGCCGAGTGTCTCGGCTTGGACACTAGTTCGTTCAAGAAGCCCAAGCAGGAGTCGCAGGTAGGGTTGGGACTTCAGATAGCAATAGAATTACACCAGGATTCATTCATATTCGCCAATGATTTAAAAGTATACGCCAATAATCATAAACTCATAACACGGATAAATGAATGTAATCGCAAATGGTGGTGATAAATCTGCGGAATCATTGCCAGAAAATTGATATTCACAAATTTATTTTATGTATTTAATCGGGATTTCTATGTCTGTATGTGCATTGATAAATTAACTCTCAAATATTGTAGTGTAATGATACATAATTTTGTAACCACTTAGGGAAGTTATTTGATATATTCAATATTATAATCACCTTCTTTATCAACAGCAAGCCCTCAAACAACACTGCCACTGTACCAAATTTCTATGTACCTGTGAAAAATCAGGTTAGGATATTCGTAACTAGGTTATTATAGATTTGATACTGCCGAACCATATTTATTCACAAAATAGTCTGCTTTAGATTTATAATCATTTCACTATGATAATTTTTTTGTCCTACCATCAAGAATAATAATCAAAATTATAGAACTTTAACCTTTTTCGGATCATCAACTGAGAAATTATCTTCATTTCTACATAACCAGGACTTAAAAGTGGCATATAGAACAAATAACACGTTGGGCGGTTTATCAAGAATAATAAAGACAAAACTTCTAAATTCGAAAAATCAGGGGTATACAAACTCAACTGTGGATCTTGTCCTAAGGTATATATCGGTCAGACAGGTCGTACGTTTAATCAGCGCATTCATGAACATATGATGAATTTTATGAAAAAGAAAACAAATTCAACATACGCCAACCATATACTAGAAGAAAACCATAGTTTTGATGATAATTTCGAAATTTTACACGTAGAAAATGAAGGACTGAAACTCAATCATTTTGAATCATTAGAAATCAACAAACTCAGCAATTTTGACATTTTACTTAATGATCAATTGGACCTCAATAGTTCACCACTGTTGAATTTGTTTTCTTAGTACGTAATAATATGTATTTGCTATCAACTCTCTCAAGTTAATCCGGTATACCGTATTTTAATGTAGATATTGTGCCTAATTTCCGAAAATGGAGGTTTATCGTACCTGTCCACAGGTAACTAATCCTTCAGGTTGGGAAAATAGGATATATCAAGCAAGCCAACGTTAGTTTAGTTCATTGTACCAGTATATCACCTGTCACCTGACGAAGCTACTGTGTTAGCGAAACATGTCATGTGTTTGAGAATTTTGTGGAAACCTTATCGTTTGTGAAGTTTTTACATTAGTTACTGAAATTCGCAGGGAGTGGTGGGGGAGAACATTTGCAAGCCGGAAGTAAAATTCCGGAACGTGGACAAATTCAACTTCACTTGTTACACCTGCAAGGCTGACAACTCGGTAGATTCCCCTCTGAGTGGCGCTGTTCCATTTCTGGAAAAGTGCAGGAATCCAGATTGCCACACCAGGCCTGTCGAGTACCTGCCCCATATCCAGAACCAGCTCACTTTGGCCATGCAGGCCTGCATAGCGAAGTACTACGAGAATCAGTTGACGTGCGAGGATCCCGCTTGTCCTAATGACACTTGTCGGCTGCCATTGCGGTTCGTCAAGAAGTATCCGGTGTGCACGTTGTGCCAGAAGGGGGTTATGTACCGGATGTACACGGAGCAGCAGTTGTACATGCAGCTCACCTATTTCCAGTATATGTTCGATCTGAGCAAACTTGCCAAGAGTAAGTTGATTTGATTTTTAGTGTGATATTGAAGGCCTGTTCGTTTGTGTTTGCTCTACCCGCTTAACTTGAGTTTTTCCTATTATGCCAGTTCGTTTGGAAAGCTCAACATGCTCAAAAAATCATGAAGATCACGTAATCTGACGTCATTGATTTGTTTTTTATGATGCAGTTGGAGCATTAATCTCTTGCATCTTTTGCTCAACTCAAACAAACAGAAAGATTGATTTACTGCTCAACACAAACGAACACAAAGCAGTAGCACAAATCATTTCTGAACATAGCCATCTGAGTTATTTCCAAATTCGTTTTGATTGGAGGTTTTTATCGAGACAAAAGAATAAGTGATTAAAATGATGAAACCATTGGTATTAGTTGAGGATGATGTCCGAATTCGCGTCTATTACCTTGGCAATGTTAAGAATTCTATTATTTTTTGCCATATTGATATACACTGTGTCCATAAAGTCACCCCCCCCCCCTGGTTAACTTTAGAACGGATGGGATTTTTTTTTTCAATTTTTTTTTGCTTCAATGGTAGTTTCAGTGCTACATATTGTTCCAAAAAAAAATGTGTATCCTCCAAAATGGCGCCTGGGCGCCATTTTGGAAGATTTTTTCAAATGGAGTGGGGGGTCGAAAGATACCTCGATTGAAAGGTCTTTCGATTCTCTATACAACCTCAGAATCTCAGACAAAAATATTCATCCAAAACAAAATGGCGGATGATAACGTTTGAAATCTCACACCAGAATTCTTTCGACTAGATGGCTATTAAAGTGCTCGCATGTTATCTTCAAATCTCTATTGGCGTATAGAAGAGTTCTCTATCTATGAAGATATCAATAGAAAGCCATTTTGAAGAGAATAACATGGTAGTCACGTGGAATAAACATTGTTCTTTATTTTGAATAAATGTTTCTAAAATTTTGCAGAATTTGGAAAGGCAATCGAGCAGAGGTAATAATTGACTACCATGTTATTCTCTTCAAAATGGCTTCATGACATCTTCATAGATAGAGAACTCTTCTATACGCCAATAGAGATTTGAAGATCATATGCGAGCACTATAATAGCCATCTAGTTGAAAGAATTCTGGTGTGAGATTTCAAACGTTATCATCCGCCATTTTGTTTTGGATGAATATTTTCGTCTGAGATTCTGAGGTTGTATAGAGCATCGAAAGACCTTTCAATCGAGGTATCTTTCGACCCCCCCACTCCATTTAAAAAAATCTTCCAAAATGGCGCCCAGGCGCCATTTTGGAGGATACATATTTTTTTTTTGGAACAATATGTAGCACTGAAACTACCATTGAAGCAAAAAAAAATTGAAAAAAAAAATCCCATCCGTTCAATAGTTAACCAATAGTTAACCAGAGGGGGGGTGACTTTATGGACACAGTGTATAATTGTTCCATTTTTCGCCATTTTCTTTGTTTCCATTTGTCATCCCGCTTGGTCGATCTGATTAGATTTTTCTGCTCCCTGAAAATTCGCGAAGCAAATATTCAATTGCTGTGAACATCAACGAACATCAAATATTGCCCACATCACTCTTTAGCAGGGTAAGCATGACTAACGAACAGGCCTTATGAGTTTCTCTTTTTACATCTTGCCATAAACAGAGACAACTATGGGAAAAAATCAACTTTAGCGAGTTCAGTAATACAATTGGTAGATTGAAGGATTGCGGAGCCGATAATTTTCATTCTTTTCAAGGCATTAGTGAATGAAATCAGGCACCGCGTTCTCAGTTTCATCTGAAACCATCTTTCACAAAACCTTACTGATTTTTATCAAGGTTATGTGATCATATTTATAAATTAAATCATGGTCTAGTATATAACATTACTCATTCTCATCCAGAAGCTTAGGCATACTTCTGATTTTCCTTTCGTTTTCATTTTGGACTTGATTGATATTTAATTATGAACAGCAAAACATATCATACCTAGTTAGTTAAACCCAAGCATCCCCTTGTACTATATAGACATATATCACACACATTAGCATGTATGTCATCATCAAGAATTTGATTTTCTTTAGTCCCCTCGCATAGTTGATGACTGCTAGTTTCCTCAACAATTAAAAAAAATCTATTCTTGGTGCTTCCTGAGAACGACGAGACTGGTAGTAGGAAAGGAAATACCCCTATTTCTTCATTTTGCAGGACCTTTATTGGAGTCAGAAGTGGAATCGGGATACCACACGCTCCGCGAGACCGTGGAAAAATATCTGAATCACTCTGGTTTCTCGATAATCAACCTTACCGAACTGTTTTCTGGTTTCATGATCAGGAATAAAAATCCGAGCAGCCTCAAGTCAGATCTGCCCAATATCGAAACATTAGTTGAGGAAGAAATTGAGGATGAAGAAGAGGACTTTTGAATTGTTTATATTATACAATGTATATTTTTTAGTCGTGATATTGATTTTCAAGTAATTTTAATTTATTGGTTAGTTTCATAAAACAAAATACAGATATTTTGCAATTTTATTCTACCCTGAAAATATCTTAATTCCTGAGAAACCGTACCAAAGGTATTCAAGTATAGTAGGTTAGGGTCTTGGGAGCAAACGTCAAGATTTTCGTTGAGCATTCAAGTTCCTAAGAGCTTTTCTAGGTATTGATAAATGAAACATTTTCAGGCATTTTCCTTTCAATTTAATAATATATGATTTACCGAAGTTTGGCAGATAAAAACCGAAACACCCCGTTACACTGAGGGAGACATATGAATAAAACAGGATTTGAGGTTGAAATTGAAACATTTTTATTGATTCACACAATGCTGCAGCAGCAGCATTTTCAACAAAAAAGTGTGTAAATGCTTTTAAATTATAATGCTCGTTTCACATACAGTTGTGGAGCATTTGCCATCCCTTTTCATGATTCCCAATTATTGTTTAACAAAACGATCCCGAGAAAGCTCGGTCGAGCAGATCCCGAGACCCAAATAATTATTTCACTTTGTTGCAGTCACAGCTCCTCATTTCAGTATCGGATTTTCCTTTTAAATGTTCAGAACATGCCTCGCGAGCATATCCCGTTAGAATAGGCACATATTTTCTAACCATATCACAGGGAGTTGTATGACTGAATCAGACGATTCTTTTGGACCCACCAGCCACTGTTCAAAAAAATTGAATACTTTGGCAATGGCTAGAAAGTGTTCATCGAACTGATCGATCTTCATGAAATTTCGATATTGAGTAGTTATTTCGAAAAAAAGTCCACAAGAGATTCGGATATTTTGTCTTGAGGCTATTCGAGTTCAAACCTAGGAAGTATTGAATTTTTTTGACCTAAAACTGATCAATAATAATGTTTGCAAGATATGTATGTTCCAAATGACTAGAATCTAGATCATTCTAGTTTATATCAATTGAATTTTTTTCAAGATAGTTTTTGGTTGCCAACCGGTCCTTGACAAATACGAATGGTTTCGACCGGTCACCATCACCTGGTATCCTAAAAACCAGGTATATTAGGAATAATCATATTTTATGAGTCATTGAATTCCTCGAGACAGATTTTGTGGATGAAATAATTTTGAACTGTAAGCAGTTTGAGTAACTCAATCTCCTCTCCTATAATGTTTTGTGACTTCTAATTCAACCAGAAGTGAGGAAGTCTTATTTTTAATGTATCCTATACAGACTGTTTTAAAAGGCGAGGTATGGGTGTGTTTTTCATACCATCGAAGAAAGTCCGCACTGACTGATGCTCATTTTTGTGATGACGTCACTAATTGTTCTGATGGAATTTATCATGATTAAACCGATGGAATATGCCACACATTGATGGAAAAACGGTTTTTGTTGTGTATCAGACTGTCAGTATGTCAGAATTGGAAGAAGCTGGTACGATTTTATCTATTCTAAAATACCTCAAGAACCTAAAAAATTCCTCAATATCTTTTGTTTTATTTTTTGGTGTCAATTGCCATGTCAATCTCCTCCAAACCGATGGGTACTCGCAAAGCAAATTGAAAGTGTTATGGATATCAATCAACATTTCGAAGGAATTTCTCAACAGTTCGATGGTTTTTTCGATTTATGCGCATGACAAAAAAACCGAACATTTATTTCATAATTTGAAAACATAAATTAATCGAAAAAAGTCAATTAAATTGTGTTTTGCTATGAATTGGAATTCATATTCCACTATAAGCTGTAGGTCGCGACCTTCCTAACTCCGCACAAGTTTCGACTTCTGGGGAGTCGGTCCCCAATAGTAGCGAAATACAAATTTAAGAAATTTTACAAAATAAGAAATTTTGTCGTTTGTTCAAAATATTCTTAATTTTTTCCTGTCACTTAAGGCAGTTTATCTTTTGACCACCCTATGAAAACTTTCTTAATGACAGAATTTTGGTGTCAAACTGACATAATTTCTGAATTTGAATATGTTATCTTTTAGAGTTGTTGCAAGGTAAATTACTTGATATGAAAGTTAATAGTCTAACTTCGTAGTTTCGTTTTTCTTGGACTTTCTTTGTACGTCACCCATCTTTCACAAAATACCAATAATTACCAATTAGTTCCATTCTCATTTTTCTTCGAATAGTGATGCTTAATATATGCTATAAGGTCTAAAGATCATCAGTATGTACATACATACATATCAATAAATTCTTGCTTGTATTCAGTAATTCTATCTGTTTTATTACTCGCCAGCAGTTTCCACCAATGCTCACCAAAAATACTCTCAAACTGTTTGTGTGCTAACAAAGCAGGTCCATTTTCAAAGCATTAAAACCGATTGCTTTTTTTTAATGATCTTGAAAAAGAATCACATCTGCTATTCCTCGGGTTACTACATGATAGCAAAACACAGTAGGAAGTTTCAAGTGTTGAGTGGTCTTCTTTCAAGGATTCAATTTGAAGGTTACTCTGAAGAACCAATCAGATTCTTCAACACTCACGACTTGGCACACCAATTTTCCACTTGGAAACCCCTGATTTCCCTCAGTGATCTGTTGAAAACTGCATTCGATGCATAATGTAGTTTTTGAATAGTGCTGTAGGTTGGAAATTTCACCCAGAATATCGAACATCACAGCCATTTGGAATAAATACATACTATTAAGATTTTTGGTTAGTAAGAGGAATTCAATATTTTCTGATTTCGATAACAACTGCAGATGCAGTTCTCAGAAGAGTTTTTGGGAAGGATGAATCATCTCATTCAGTCACCAGAAAAAATCAACCACTCAACTTATACAAATAAAAAAACTACAAAGTAAAAATCATCAAGAGAATGTACACTAAAGATACGTGTTCATAATAAATATTCAGTTAAAAAACACCTGAACGAGCGCACAGTTAGAAATTGACAGGACCTGTCAATGTCGCCGACGACATTCAGGAATGCGACTAGCGACACCGACACCTCCCAGTATAGAGGCACAAAAGGAGAGTTGTGCCCACTCTAACAACAACATTTTTGTCCCTTAATCACTATTTCTTACTTTACTTGCCGTAACACGCTAAGACATCGCATCAGACTGCCCTTTATCCGTCCTTGTGCAGCATCAATAATCATGTAAGATTACTATTTTTTAGATCGGTAAATATCACAGTCGTTTATAGAATACTCTTAGCGCTCTAAATAGCTGTAACTGCAACGCTATATCGCGCGTGTCACAATTTTCTCGAAACATTTCGAGACTTCGACTTCGTGCGACTCGTCACACCATCGAAAAGAAATAAATAACTGTTTTTTTTGACATGATGACAGACAACAAATCGAAAAATTATAAGAAACCAGCATTCTGCGTAGGCAAACGATCACTTGAGCCCCGCCCCCCACCATCGCACTAGGCCACGCCCACAGAAAGTAGGATCCGCCTACACATATGTAGATAGTAGTGGGGGAGTGACTTAACTAACGCTACACCTACTCATCGTCAATAATTATGTAGTTGAATAGAATGCCTGTGGAGCAAAATAGAGAACATACAACACAGTTATTATGAATCCATTTGATCAGATAATTATATTTCAATGAAAAACGTCAAGAGTGGTTACGTTCTTTATACTATACTTATTACGATAGGCGAGCTGTAGATCCGCATCGAGTGCATTATCAAATTTCAAAGAAAATAAGTTTACCAGAGTGACAGAAAAATCGATACAGAAACATCACACTCTGTCACATTCGAAATGTGTATATTAGTTATATATTTCTGTAGTTGTTTAGATGGTTTACTAATGATAAGAAGAATAAATATCGCGGGTGGATACTTTGATATAGGGGGATTCACTAGAGATGGGTAGGTTAAGTGTTCTAAGTAATGAGGGATAGGGGGTGAAAGAGAAGAGGATCGTCGCCTAATTCTCCCACCAGTCGTCGCGGCTGTTGGAGCTGTTGTTGTAGTTACCGCCGAAGTTGCTGCCTCGGTCGATGTTGCCGTAATGGCCACCTAAAAAAAAATAAAGGCTGTAAAAATTACTATAAAATCCATAGGTAAACGGTCCTTGGAGCCGAAGGACCATTCCATTGACTTCTTCAGTTTATCATTATGGTAAAGAGGCATTGCATTCGGTTGTTTTGAATTTGTAGAAAACTGTTTTTACTTTGTACCAGTGTTCATTTTTTATCGACTTGTGTCTCAAATTTGAACGTTCTATTATTGCAACTCAAAGATTTTGACATTTTTCAATTCCTACGCAATTACTATAGGTCGCGTGCAAGAACTGTCAGATGACCGACCCTGGAGGCAAAACATATTTGTTTACAAGTGATCGAAATAGTTTTCCACAATTATTTTGGCATATGAATCGTATTTTTCCGCTATTCATCAATTCACTAATGCCATCACATTGTCCTGTTGTAAAATGCACAAAAACTGCAGCGGAAGATGAAGAAATCCGGATGGTACATTATGATTCAAAATTAAGTACCTATTATAGTCACTCACATAGTTTTCATTTTTGAAATTTGGTTATTTCTCTGATTTCTCATCGGAATTCCTTCTGCAATAGGATCAGCTAATAGAAATATACCTGAAATTTCTAGAATAATGCAAGAAGATTGGATTCATGCAATCAATCGGTAGGACTGGTCTGACATGCTGACGATCGTGTGTGTTGTAGACATTTTCAATCTATTAGCAGCATTAGCTTGTATTGCAGAAGTGGCAAAAGGCAGAAGGAATTTTAATAAGGAATGACAACATTTCATAATGCTAACTATGTGAGATTACTATTTATCTGAAAAATCATATTCCCTAGTCTCTTGCTGCATTTTTTGTGCATTGTACAACAGCACAATGCGAAGGCATGCTTGAATTAATGAATAACGCAAGAAACACGATTCGTATGCCAAAATATTGTGAAAAACTATTTCAACCTTTTGATTCCTCTGTAACCAAATAAAAAAGTGAGGTTGTGTTTCAATAATTCACAGAAGAATGAGGTTGTGTTTCAATATTTTGCCTCCAGGGTCGGTCTTCGTGCACGCGACCTATAAAATCATGTCATTATCGCCTTATATTTTGAGGTTATGTGAAAAAAGTTTGGTTACAAAAGTGGTAGGTCTCTTTATTACCTACAACTTTGTCATTTAAGATTCCTCCATAGGACTTGTGGTTTTGCCGGAAATTGAGATACACCGTTTTTTACCCTTCAAACCCCCTTTCACTTCCCGACCTCAGATCGCCGGTAAATTGTTTTTCCTTTCATCTTTGTTATATGCTCGTCCTTTCTCACCGGGTTTCATCCTACTATTATTTTTTTCTTTCAAAAATTATCGACACTGGTCTATTGTTGTTCTTGGAATAAGAAAATCGGACCTCCACCACTCACCTCCATTTCCGAACCCGTTGTTCCCGTACCCTCCGCCACCGCTCCTGCCGCCACCCCCGCTGCGCTGCATCCCCCCGCCCCCGGGCTGCTGCCGGTAATCCCGACTGCCGAAACTGCCGCCGCCTCCACCGTACCGCCCCTTGCCGCCGCCGCCGCCACCTCCTCGCCTGCCCGAGGAGGGCGCCCGGCCGTCCGCCGCGACGCTTTCCAGCCAATTGGGGAACTCCTGCTTGGCCTCGATGAGCAGGTCGAGCATGCCGGTGGCCAGGTTGCGGTTGCGGTCGTTGAAGAAGGAGGTGGCGAGACCGAGGTTGCCCATACGGCCGGTACGACCGATCCTGAGGAAAGAGGATGGGTATGTAATGGGCCTTGTGGATTTGAATAACGATCTTATAATTATTATAGAAAATCAACAGATTTGATTGACCACGTGGAATTTTAATAACTTGGTTCTCGCACAGGATATCCGCAGTACAGGGTCATTCCGCATATTTAAACACCTTCTACAGGGTTTATCATTGAAGATAGAGAAAAACTTCGAATGCAAAAGTTGTAGGGTTTGTTCTGAACCTCCAGAAAATTATACCAGATGTAACAAATGAATATTGCCGATATAAGAAATGGGTACCAACTTCGTTATTTTCTATAGAACATCCTATATATTTTTCAAAAAAATTCAAGAACTTTTCTTCCTGATTCCAAAAATATATTGGTCATTGATATTTGCTTCAGCCGTTTTCGAGATATTCGAAGTTGAACAATTCAGATTTAGTTTCAATTTGATTTCACCAAATCGCAATTGCCATGGAGAAAAAATGAGACATACGCGAGTTGTCATTAAGGGAACGTTCTATCATATGTTCATTGCATAGAAATAGGGGTTTCAGTGAAGATGAAAAGTTTGAAATGATTTGTTTACTCTACAAAAATAATAATAATGCATTGAAAGCTCGAGCGGAGTATCAACGCATTCATCCTGGAATGCCAGTTCCTTCCAGAAAAAATCTTCAAAGAAAAAACGCACTGTCATTGCTGATGAAGATTGAGAATTGGAAATATTCCTTTATTTCCAAGGTAGAACCAACATCGAATTACTTATGTAGTAAATATTTGTGTTCATGAAAAATATAATTATTTTTAAAAAATCCCACTTATTCTACTACGGATGCATCTAATCACATTGGCAAAAGTACTAAAAAAAGTTCAACTGTCCTACATAAACACGGATATAACCCATTCAAAATTATGCCAGTGCAAAAGCTAACAGACAATCATAAAATTGCAAGACAATCATATTGCACAGAAATGATGCTGAGAAAAGACAAGGATAATAATTTTTTGAAGGTTTCATGGACTGACGAGGCATCGTTTACCACTGCCGGTGTTTATAATCGAAAAAACACCGATATCTGGTCAACTCATATTCCACATGGATACGAAGAGATTCAGCACCATTGTCGCAAATTCCTCAATGTCTGGTGTGGTATTTTCAAAAGACAATAGATTTTCTTTGAGGGTTCTTCAGCAGGAGATAGGTATTTGCAGTTTTTAAACAATGAAATTGAAGATCTGTTGGAGAACCTCCCACTCAGGCAGAATAATGAATTGATCTGACATCAGGATGGCGCGCCAACTCATCAAGTTATACCCGTACGGCATCACTTGATCGTTATCAAACGTGGATCGGAAATTTTGGAACAGTGGATTGGCCGCCAAACAGTCCAGATTTAACACCTTTAGATAACTTCCTATGAGGCTATTTGAAGAATGAAGTGTATAGAGAAAGAAGTAGAAATTTGGCTGATTTGAGAGGAACAATTTTGGAATGCAATAACATATTGAACAATCATCACTCCATAAACTTGTATGTTTCTTGGGATCAATAAATGTTAATATTATTTGTATTAACGACAGAGAAACCAGCTTCTGAACTAAAAAAATATATATACCAATTCAAATACAAAGAAAAAAATTGTGAATCATGCTTAATAAAAGTGATTTTTATTCGTCTGACAACTTTGAACTTTCACCAAATAAAACAGGAAACCATTCAGAATAGAATTTTTCATCTGTAACCTCGTTAAAAATTGTAACAGCCTTGCCTGTTCTGTCGTATAAAAACAAAATGCTGCATATCTTGTTTGTTTCTTGTATCACGACACCATCTGTCTACTAATCATCCCAGTTGTTTAAGAAAGATAAAATAAATTTTTTGAATGATTACTCCTCTAAAACTCACCTGTGCACGTATTCTTCGATGTCCGACGGCAAATCGAAATTGATCACATGCGTAACGTGCGGAATATCTAAGCCTCTCGCCGCGACGGCCGTCGCCACCAAAATCGGCGTGTTGCCAGACCGAAACTGTCTCAGCGCATCTTCACGCTCCCTTAAACAAAACAACAAAATCATCGTCAACATTGAGATGTTTATAATTCCTCTGGTGTGCCCACCACTGTTCAATCGTTTCGTCAGACTAGCTCTCGATATGAACAATTGAATGCGAGTTCGGAACGCGGAGTTCTCATATTCGATGACAGATGGCGTGAAAGATGGACAATTTCTTGAAAAATTTCGAAATGCGTTTCGAATCTCATTATGAAGTTGAACTAAATGATGTTTTCCTTTTTCGGGACCTGAAGAGTCCCGTTGATGATGCACGAATTCAATAATAGCTGCAATGTGTGAGGATTCTTTGAAAATCCTAACATTTGTTTTATTTTATGTACCAAAAGTGAGTAAATGAACTATATCACAGGATTTTTTTGAGTTAGGACTTTATGTCGTTTATGAATTCACCATTGAAAGTCGAAAATATGACGCACTGTTTCCATTCAAACAAAAAATTGTGTAAATGAAAATGTGAAATCAAATGAGCGTGTCATGATGCCATGATGATCACGCCTCGCTATTTTTACAAAGTAAGCAATATCGACAGATTTCGAAATTCCTTTCATTAGGAAGTGATAACACCATTTGACTTTCTATACATCTATCTCTATATCATAGGAGAGACTAGATGGGTAATCAGTTCTGGCAATACAGTTTGTTTAGAAGCAACATTTAAACAAGGATAGCAACAGCTGTTTCAGTAGTAGAAGTAGTTCACCTACTGAATAGAATTTCTGGCTTAATTGCTCTCATAACGATCTTTCATCTTGTTAGTGTAAATTAAGAGTTCCTAAATGTACTTGACACTGCTGTTTTGACGTTTTTTTGTATATTAGAGTACGGACACTAGACAAACAGTGACAATCAAACAACCACAAACGATTTTGAAGCAAATCATATGTTTTGCGCTTAGATAAAGCATCTTCCTTCCTCCACAAGTCCTGGGAAGGCTAGATCCATATATCGTTCTCTGTCTTTGATTTTTGTATGAGAGTGCATAGCGTCTCCTCGAGTTGGTAAAAGGGTACGATAAATTGATTAGAAAATTATTTCTTCTCGAAATATTGAATGTTAAGGCTGAAGGACATCAATGGAGGTCGAAATCAAGTTAGTAGGTACATACATATATACCAATATATATACGTTCAATTGAATATTTTTTCATCACAAAAGTTCAGAATGGGGTGAAAACTGATAAATTTCAACCAATGAAACATACTTTTATTTCGTATGGATCAATTTCACTTGTACAAGAGTGGTAGGTAATGAGTGAATGATATGGCAACAATAACAGCTGATTTCAGTTAGGATAAATAATGAAGGTTCTCCAAGACATATGGAAGTAAATATAAATGAACTCAAGCGCTCGACTCACTATAGACCGCCGTTCACATTGCTAAAGGGGATTGTTGGTTTGAACCCGCGGCCATCGGAAGATCATTTTCAATACCTAACATAAATGGTGCACTCGTTAAGCGTTCTTGTTCTGTGCTCTGATAATATCTTGCTCGTATCTTAGTACCCAAGAAGTGGTTCAAAATCCACTAGAGTTCCACAAAGTGACTATATGTTTTCACAAAATTATTCGTTCCTATACGAAGATGATCTGAAGAATTCTTGGTTGAACAGGGATGTGAAATCTGTTTGAGTCAGTCAATTCAGGAAGTTGCTGCTATTTCATCAACAGATGATCGACCGTGATCTCCATCATTCCATCACAAGCAATAACCAGAGTCTAAATTGGAATAAGGTTCTTTTCGATACTCGCTCAGTTTATAAATTGTGGGTTCGGCTCGTTCTCTCAATACGATCCTATTCTTCAACATCAAATCTTCCGTTCTGAAGTGTATCTGATAAAAATGCGTTGAAAAATGTTCAATATCCTACCAAGAAATTTGAATACCTCGCAAATGTTGTGGCCTGAACATATATTCCATGCCGGCCGTATCATATTCTGTTTCCATAATTGTAGAATTACGTTATCCGATGGAAATTCGAATAGAGTGAATTTGTTTCCCATGTTCTCAGTTGGAAACTGCACAAATTCGCATATTTCTCCTAATTCTCTCAATTTTTCAAACCTTCGATATTCAAGTCATGTACGTCCGTGTACTGTCAGTTCCCGCATTTTCCATCAATTTATTTGTGGTTATGTCTGATTGTCAGTGCTTGTCATAGTGTCCATACTCTGATATACAAAAAAACATCAAAACAGCAGTCAAGTTCATTTAGGAACTCTACCCTTCGCTACTCAGCAAAAAGTAGTTCACCTACTAAATAGAATTTCTGGCTTCATTGCTCTCATAAGAATAGTTCATCGTGTCAGTGTAAATGATCAGGGGATAATATACAGGATCGCAAAAAAGTATGGAGGAAAACCATTTCACCAAACATAATCCTGCTGCATGCGTTACCTTTGCGTGCGGTCGCCATGAATGGAGGTGACGGGATATCCCTCGTTGTGCAGGAACTCTTCCAGCGAGTCGGCGCCCTTTTTCGTCTCGACGAAAACGAGCGTGAGGCTTTCCGCCGACGGATGCTGCAGATCGGCCACGTTGAGCAGGTCGAGCAGGAAGGAGCGCTTGTCGTGCTCTTCCACCCACACCACCTTCAAGGGTTCAAGAAGTGAAGTTTTAATTGAAGCATGGCAGCAAATCGATCAGTTGTATATTCAAAATCTGATAATGGGCATGCGTGTAAATGTAATGTTTTTTTGAAACCCTTGGAACTTTCATAAAAAAGCAGTTATCGTAACAAATAAAAAAAGAAAACGTATGTAATAAACGTAGCTCGATGATTAAATGAAAAATTACAGGATGTACCAGCTTAGCCACTCCAGAGATTGGTTTAAAATTGAAGTAAAAATTCACTTTTTTTGTCACTCTGTATAATTTGAAGATGCCTCATTTCTTAAAATCTCAACATTGTGTGTGATTCTTTATGACTTTACCTACGGAATAAAAAAAATTGAACGAATCAGACATGAATTAACGAAGTTATCGTTGATCAAGTTCTATCAATATTTTGAGTGGATTGATTATTTCGCCGGTGAGTGTACATAGATGTAAACCCAAAGTCATCTCCACAACATTTATTAGAATGATTTCGGGCTTATATAAGCCCATCATCAGCCAATAGAAAGTATCATAGCTATGGAAATGAAAAAGTAGACATACAAATAGTATAGTTAATAGCAGGGCAGGGAACTTTCAATGTTGAATGAGTTTAGGTATTATGTGACAAATGCACTCACCTTTTGAGTAATATTCTCTGAAGTGCTGCCGACCCTACCCACGGCCAAGAAAATGTAATTTTCCAAAAAGTCTCTGGCCAACATCTGGATGGGTGACGGGAAAGTAGCAGAGAACATAAGGGTCTGTCTTTCTCCGGTCCTCGGCATAGTTTCCTACACATATTCAAGTACATGAAAATCTCTGTTTGTTGGAGTATACAGGGTGGGGTGAACCCAGCTTTCTGGAGGTGATAGAACATTGAAAAATAAGTATAATTTGATCAATAAACTGAAGGCTCAAAATGTGTATTAAGGGTCATGTATCTTGGTGTTCAGAAACATAAGTGAGATTGAGAAGTCCTGAATATGCATTAGCGGTCTAGTTAGTATTTATGTCTATCAGGCAGCGGTCATTTGACAAAAGTCAAAAACCAGATGAAGTTAAGAGCAGCAATTGATAGAAATAACAAATATTTTTGACATGAAGTCACAAATAGTAGTCAAACGCAGATACTGGATACTGCTGACTGATGATATGAAATTAGTTGGTACACAATAATGAAGTTACTCCCAGTCTTGGTGTTCATAGTACTTGATACACTTCTCAGTGACAGCCGTTGATGCAAACAAATTGGTTACAGGATGTTTTCATTAATTTATCTTGAATTTACCATTTTCAAGTTCACAATTTACTTATTGCAGTAGTTGGTCTAGTCTAGTTGAATACTTGATTACTTATCCCGTTTTTATGCTGGTCACTGGCGTGATAACTTCTCACTTTTCCCTATGAAACCTTCACCTTTGCTAGACCTGTATGTAATGGTGAGTCGTATGCTTGACACAGATATAGATGATCAAGGTTAAAAAGAGAACTGTGTTAAAAAAAAAGAAATACTGAATTGTATCCATCAAAATAAAACGAGAACAAAAACTAAAAACCCACACAAAACAAGTACCTTCTCGACGATCCGTCTGATCTGCACCTCGAACCCCATGTCGAGCATCCGATCGGCCTCGTCGAGCACCAGGTAGCGGCAGTAGTCAAGGCCGATGCGCCCTCTGTCGATCATGTCGAGCAGACGGCCGGGCGTGGCCACCAGCAGATGGCAGCCTCTGTCCAGCTCACGCATCTGGTCGCCGATGTGGGCGCCCCCATATCTGCAACGGTTTAGTTTAGTTCCAGTTTATCACACTTGATTGCAAGTATGCTCTAAAGATATTACAGAGATTCCTCAAACTGATAACGTCCGAAAGTTCACGATTCCCAACGGATACACTGATGAACTTCAACAGTTATACATTTTTTGTTGTTCAATAATTGTGAATCTAAAATACTATACAGGATGTTGCGAAATTCGACCGACAAAGCTTGACAGGTGATAGCCCTCGTGATTTCATAATCACTGAGATAGGGACATACGGTCTTCAAGTGTTCAGTTCTCGAGATACAGGGCGTTGAAGTTAACAAATAAAAATAGTTGTTTTGCAATATCTCAAGAAAAATTGAATATAATCTTTGAATGGGTCATTTTTTGAATGGAATCGCTAACGGTTCCTACGTCATGAAATTTCCTGACTAAGCATCTTCACTATATTCTGGCTACAATGGAGGATATTGCTAACAAAAGTACACACAGACGCCGCAATTCACTAATTGTTATGGCGGGTATAACTGCTGAATCGTGAGCAAAAGATCGAGGGCACGTCAACGATGTACACATGCATTTGTAAGTCATGAAAAAATAATATGCTAATAGTCTAGCATATTAGTCATAGACAGTTGATGGAACAAAAGATCGAAAAGCGCGATGTAGCCGTACAGCATTCAAAGATTCCACAGAAGTATCCCCACCATTAGCGATTCCATTCATTTATTCGTGTTTGGTGTTTAGGATTGATGCCGTATACTTTTTGATGATTTATGGCGAGTTCACATGCCAGCTTATGCCTACAGCAGAAAGCTTGAATAAAACGGGCGCACTGTTCACATGAGAAAGTTGGAAAAGTGACAGTGACTGCCACATATTTGGTTAAATTTCAGATGTACGTCCTCCAGAAACCACATTTATCACATTTTTAGGAGTGTTTTTCCAGTACTGTTTTCCACACTGCATAATATGATGATATAGCACCAATATGTATTCATTTTGTCAATATTTGTGTGGTCCTGTCAAACGATCTGGGCTTTTTTCCGCAAAAGTCGGACTGAAACCGACTTTCTAGCTTGTGTCTGTTATTATCCCCACCATTCACGATTCCATCATCATTCATTGTTGGCGTATACTGTTCAATGATTAATGAATTATCGCGGTGTCATATCTATTGTTATTTAGTCTGAGCACTCACCCGCAAATATACAGTGTCTATTATTATCCCCACCATTCACGATTTCATTCTCAATCCGTGTTTGGCGTTTGGGATTGTCGGCGTATACTTACACGACGCACGGTCTAACTCTCGACCGGTACGCGAACTTCTTGCTCTCGTCGTATATTTGCGTGGCGAGCTCGCGGGTGGGCGCCAGCACCAGCCCCAAGGGGAACTGCTTCCGGCGGCCGCTGCGTCCATGCTGGATGTTGGGCGGGCCGTTCTCGAACATCTGGTTGAGGATGGGCACGAGGAAGGCGGCTGTCTTGCCGGAACCGGTCTGGGCGCACGCCATCACGTCGCGCTTCCCTAAGGGCAAAGGGAAGATTGTTATTGAAATTCAATAGATATGGTGTTACAGGCAATGTACTGAATTGGTTCAAAAGTTATCTAGATGGAATGTAAAAACTTCACAAACGATAAGATTTCCACAAAATTCTCAAACACACGACATGTTTCGCTAACTCAGTAGCTTCGTCAGGTAATATACTGGTACAATGAACTAAACTAACGTTGGCTTGCTCAACTTTTATATATCTTACTTTCCAACCTGAAGGATTAGTTACCTGTGGACAGATACGATAAACCTCCATTTTCGGAAATTAGGCACAATATCTACCTGTCCACAGGTAACTAATCCTTCAGGTTGGGAAGTAAGATATGTAAAAGTTAAGCAAGCCAACGTTAGTTTAGTTCATTGTACCAGTATATCACCTGACGAAGCTACTGTGTTAGCGAAACATGTCGTGTGTTTGAGAATTTTGTGGAAATCTTATCGTTTGTGAAGTTTTTATAATATTTATTCTGTTTCAAAGCTATCACCAAACAAGTCAAAACATTTAAACAAAAATGATTCGCTGAGGATACTCTGTTATACGTTATTGGTGAACCAATAAGCAAATTTGCAGTATTCATTGAACACATATTCTTTTAATTCTTTTCGTGCGATCAACTTTGAGTTCAGAAAAAATCGTGATCATTGTCATGACGTACTAAATAGAAATGCCATGTACACACAGCTAAAATGCGAACCATTTCACGCCAGTACAGCGCTATAAATGAAATGTATTGATAAATCTAATGATTTATTTGGAAAATTTCGCTCTAACATCAGTCATCAATGGTACCTGAAATGACGTATTCAACAAATAGTATTGGTAAAAATTGGATTGTTTCCTAAAATTATATACCGGATACCTGATGAAATGGAAATTATAAACGAAATCTAAATATTAGAATAGCATAATAATTGACGATGATAAAATTATAGTTATATACACAATAACGATGATCTTACAGCTCATTTTTGAGGTTGATCATTCTAATTCAAATTTCTGTTGAAAGGTTGAAAAAATATTTCAATTTCTCCGAGAAATGTATAACTAAATTATGTAAACAGTGGTTGTAATCCTGATACTGAGATGCATTTTGTTTACATTTTTGTTGAACGTTTGAGGTTAGACCATACGGACAGCTTCCTTCTTCCTATGTTCGGGTACGTAGGCGGGAAGGAAATGAGTCAAGACACTTATCATAGGCAAATATCCCCAAATATCACTAGATCTAGGTAACACGTCATAAGTCTGCGTCATTAAAAATTCGAAATTGCTGTATTTTGAAAATAAAAATAATTTGAATACTTTGAATAGCCATTTTAGACATCAGAAACCTAAAACTAGGTAATTGAATAATCATTCAATAATTCGTTCAAGGGAAACTTTCTAAATACAAATAGCCGGAATCCATTATGTTTCCTTACCTATGATGATAGGGATAGCATATTTTTGAACAGGTGTCGGGGAGTCATATCTTGCCATAGCGATGTTGCCGCGTATCAGTTCGGTCAGCTGTACTTCCTCAAACTGGAAAAGACATAAGGAGAGTGAGAGGCGTCAAATTCAAGTTCAAACGCAAGGCTCATCAGAACTGTCGTCGTGCTTATACTTACAGATGTAATGTGAGAGGGCACTTTATCTCCAGTCGCCTCCACCGGTATATCCTCGTACTTGCTGAAATTGATGCCGGTGTTGCCAGTCCCGAACAGCTCCGCTTCGACGCGTTCGTCCCTGGCGGTGGGCTGGGTCCAGTCGTTTTCGTTGTTACGCTTATCGCTCCATCTGATCAATCATGAAGATTTCATTAGTTGAAAATTATTTTGCTCTTATGGTGCTTATACGCGCTGACCTCATAAGAGATGTAGATATGTCTTCACTATCAAAATACTAGAGTAACTATAAGAATTTGACGTTTTTATACAGATTAAGTTAGGATCAAAGTTAGTGAGTCTATTTGTTCGGTGACATTCAAAACGAAGAGTTTTTTTCTCGAATCTGACATCAAATTCGTTCTTTATGGGTCTGAATTGGTGTCTATAATTTTTTTGGGATTTTTAGGGCAATCAGGAAAAAAATATTTTTCGAGCTGTATAAGCCTACCACATCGCGTAAACCGCTGATTTTGAAAATATAAACGAAGAGTTTTTCCTCGAATCAGACATCAAATACGTTCTTCATGGGTCTGAATTGGTGTCTACAAATTTTTTGGTATTTTTAGGGCAAACAAGAAAAAAAATTGTTCGAGCTGTATAAGCCTACTGCATCGCGTAAACCGCTCATTTCGAAAATCTAAACAAAGAGTTTGTTCTCGAATCTGACATCAAATTCGTTATTTATGAGTCTGAATTGGTGTCCATGAATTTTTAGGGAATTTTAGGACAATCAGGAAAAAAATATGTTTCGAGCTGTATAAGCCTCTACTGCATCGCGTAAACTGCTGATTTTGAAAATCTAAACGAAAAGTTTTTTCTCGAATCTGATATCAAATTCGTTCTTTATGGGTTTGAATTGGTGTCCATGAACTTTTTGGGAATTTTAGGTCAATCATGAAAAAATTATTTTTTGACCAGTATAAGCCTACTGCATCGCGTGACCCGCTGATTTTGAAAATCTAGGGGAAGGGTTCTTTCTCAAATCTGACATCGAATTTGTTCATTATGGGTCTGAATAAGTGTCTATGAATTTATTGGGATTGTTAGGTCAATCAGGCAAAAATATTTTTCGACCAGTATAAGCCTACTAAAAATTGTTCTAAAATTGTTCTATCCGTCATTCGGTTGCCCCCTTACGAGCAACCCTCAGAAGTCTTCGAGAGTCTACTGTCTACAGTCTACTGCATCGCGTGAACCGCTGATTTTGAAAATCTAGGGGAAGGGTTCTTTTTCAAATCTGACATCGAATTCGTTCATTATGGGTCTGAATTGGTGACTATGAATTTTTTGAGATTTTTAGGGCAATCAAAAAAAATATTTTTCGAGCTGTATAAGCCTACTGCATCGCGTAAACCGCTGATTTTGAAAATCTAAACGAAGAGTTTTCTCTCGAATCTGACATCAAATTCGTTCTCCATGGGTCTGAATTGGGGTCTATGAACTTTTTGCGATTTTTAGGTCAATCATGAAAAAATTATTTTTTGACCAGTATAAGCCTACTGCATCGCGTGACCCGCTGATTTTGAAAATCTAGGGGAAGGGTTCTTTCTCAAATCTGACATCGAATTTGTTCATTATGGGTCTGAATAAGTGTCTATGAATTTATTGGGATTGTTAGGTCAACCAGGAAAAAAATATTTTTCGACCAGTATAAGCCTACTGCATCGCGTGAACCGCTGATTTTGAAAATATAAACGAAGAGTTTTTCCTCGAATCAGACATCAAATACGTTCTTTATGGGTCTGAATTGGTGTCTATAAATTTTTTGGTATTATTAGGGCAAACAAGAAAAAAAAATTGTTCGAGCTGTATAAGCCTACTGCATCGCGTAAACCGCTCATTTCGAAAATCTAAACTAAGAGTTTGTTCTCGAATCTGACATCAAATTCGTTCTTTATGGGTCTGAATTGGTTTCCATGAATTTTTAGGGAATTATAGGACGATCAGGAAAAAAATATGTTTCGAGCTGTATAAGCCTCTACTGCATCACGTGAACCGCTGACTTCGAAAATCCAAACGAAGAGCTTTTTCTCGAATCTGACATCAAATTCGTTCTTTATGGGTCTGAATTGGTGTCAATGAATTTTTTGGAATTTTTATGGTAATCAACAAAAAAATATTTTTCGAGCTGTATATTGTATAAGCCTACTGCATCGCGTAAACCGCTGATTTTGAAAATCTCAACGAAGAGTTTTTTCTCGAATCTGACATCAAATTCGTTCTTTATGGGTCTGAATTGGTGTCTATGAATTTTTTGGGATTTTTATGGTAATCAACAAAAAAATATTTTTCGAGCTGTATAAGCCTACTGCATCGCGTAAACCGCTGATTTTGAAAATCTAAACGAAGTGTTTTTTCTCGAATCTGACATCAAATTCGTTCTTTATGGGTCTGAATTGGTGTCTATGAATTTTTTGGGATTTTTAGGTCAATCATGAAAAAATTATTTTTTGACCAGTATAAGCCTACTGCATCGTGTGACCCGCTGATTTTGAAAATCTAGGGAAAGGGTTCTTTTTCAAATCTGACATCGAATTGTTCATTATGGGTCTGAATTAGTGTCTATGAATTTATTGGGATTGTTAGGTCAATCAGGAAAAAAATATTTTTCGACCAGTATAAGCCTACTGCATCGCGTGACCCGCTGATTTTGAAAATCTAGGAAAAGGGTTCTTTTTCAAATCTGACATCGAATTGTTCATTATGGGTCTGAATTAGTGTCTATGAATTTATTGGGATTGTTAGGTCAATCAGGAAAAAAATATTTTTCGACCAGTATAAGCCTACTGCATCCGGTGACCCGCTGATTTTGAAAATCTAGGGAAAGGGTTCTTTTTCAAATCTGACATCGAATTCGTTCATTATGGGTCTGAATTGGTGTCTATGAATCATTTGGGATCTTCAGGTCAATCATGAAGAAATTATTTTTCGACCAGTATAAGCCTACTGCATCGCGTAAACCGCTGATTTTGAAAATCTAAACGAAGAGTTTTTTCTCGAATCTGACATCAAATTCGTTCATTATGGGTCTGAACTCTGAATTAGTGTCTTTGAATTTTTTGGGATTTTTAGGTCAATCAGGAAAAAAATATTTTTCGAGCTGCGTATAAGTCTACTGCAACGCGTAAACCGCTGATTTCGAATATCTAAACGAAGAGTTTTTTCTCGAATCTGACATCAAATTCGTTCATTATGGGTCTGAATTAGTGTCTATGAATTTTTTGGGATTTTTAGGTCGATCAGGAAAAAAATATTTTTCGAGCTGTATAAGCCTACTGCAACGCGTAAACCGCTGATTTCGAATATCTAAACGAAGAGTTTTTTCTCGAATCTGACATCAAATTCGTTTTTTGTAGGTCTGAATTGGAGTCTCTGAACTTTTTGGGAATTTTAGGTCAATCATGAAAAAATTATTTTTTGACCAGTATAAGCCTACTGCATCGCGTGACCCGCTGATTTTGAAAATCTAGGAAAAGGGTTCTTTTTCAAATCTGACATCGAATTGTTCATTATGGGTCTGAATTAGTGTCTATGAATTTATTGGGATTGTTAGGTCAATCAGGAAAAAAATATTTTTCGACCAGTATAAGCCTACTGCATCCGGTGACCCGCTGATTTTGAAAATCTAGGGAAAGGGTTCTTTTTCAAATCTGACATCGAATTCGTTCATTATGGGTCTGAATTGGTGTCTATGAATCATTTGGGATCTTCAGGTCAATCATGAAGAAATTATTTTTCGACCAGTATAAGCCTACTGCATCGCGTAAACCGCTGATTTTGAAAATCTAAACGAAGAGTTTTTTCTCGAATCTGACATCAAATTCGTTCATTATGGGTCTGAACTCTGAATTAGTGTCTTTGAATTTTTTGGGATTTTTAGGTCAATCAGGAAAAAAATATTTTTCGAGCTGCGTATAAGTCTACTGCAACGCGTAAACCGCTGATTTCGAATATCTAAACGAAGAGTTTTTTCTCGAATCTGACATCAAATTCGTTCATTATGGGTCTGAATTAGTGTCTATGAATTTTTTGGGATTTTTAGGTCGATCAGGAAAAAAATATTTTTCGAGCTGTATAAGCCTACTGCAACGCGTAAACCGCTGATTTCGAATATCTAAACGAAGAGTTTTTTCTCGAATCTGACATCAAATTCGTTTTTTGTAGGTCTGAATTGGAGTCTCTGAACTTTTTGGGAATTTTAGGTCAATCATGAAAAAATTATTTTTTGACCAGTATAAGCCTACTGCATCGCGTGACCCGCTGATTTTGAAAATCTAGGGAAAGGGTTCTTTTTCAAATCTGACATCGAATTGTTCATTATGGGTCTAAATTAGTGTCTATGAATTTATTGGAATTGTTAGGTCAATCAGGAAAAAAATATTTTTCGACCAGTATAAGCCTACTGCATCGCGTGACTCGCTGATTTTGAAAATCTAGGGAAAGGGTTCTTTTTCAAATCTGACATCGAATTCGTTCATTATGGGTCTGAATTGGTGTCTATGAATCATTTGGGATCTTCAGGTCAATCATGAAGAAATTATTTTTCGACCAGTATAAGCCTACTGCATCGCGTAAACCGCTGATTTTGAAAATCTAAACGAAGAGTTTTTTCTCGAATCTGACATCAAATTCGTTCATTATGGGTCTGAATTAGTGTCTTTGAATTTTTTGGGATTTTTAGGTTTATCAGGAAAAAAATATTTTTCGAGCTGCGTATAAGCCTACTGCAACGCGTAAACCGCTGATTTCGAATATCTAAACGAAGAGTTTTTTCTCGAATCTGACATCAAATTCGTTCATTATGGGTCTGAATTAGTGTCTATGAATTTTTTGGGATTTTTAGGTCGATCAGGAAAAAAATATTTTTCGAGCTGTATAAGCCTACTGCAACGCTTAATCCGCTGATTTCGAATATCTAAACGAAGAGTTTTTTCTCGAATCTGACATCAAATTCGTTTTTTATAGGTCTGAATTGGAGTCTCTGAATTTTTTGGGATTTTTAGGGCAAACAACAAAAAAAAATTTTTCGAGCTGTATAAGCCTACTGCATCGTGCAAACCGCTGATTTTGAAAATCTAAACGAAGAGTTTCGTCTCGAATCTGACATCAAATTCGTTCTTTATGGGTCTGAATTGGTGACTAAGAATTTTTTGGGATTTTTAGGGCAATCAAGAAAAAAATATTTTTCGAGCTGTATAAGCCTACTGCATCGCGTAAACCGCTGATTCTGAAAATCTAAACGAAGAGTTTTTTCTCGAATCTGACATCAAATTCGTTCTTTATGGGTCTGAATTGGTGTCTATGAATTTTTTGGGATTTTTAGGTCAATCATGAAAAAATTATTTTTCGACCAGTACAAGACTGTATTCAAATATAATATTTATTAAAGCATGAGATATTATGGGTAGTAATGAGACTATAAGTAAACAACAATGAATATGAAGACCTAATAACAACGTACATTATGATTACCACTACGGCGAGTTCTTGTCAAGTCAAGGGTAGCCTCAAACGGTTTTGTAAATCTGTGACCAGACAAACTTCGGAACCCTCATGTCCAATATTCGATCATTATAGGTTGCACATTCCTCATGAGAGACCC